>JAEOAD010000032.1:3107500-5577500 GCA_036365145.1 Orientallactaga sibirica | reverse complement strand
TAGCTCAGAGGAATCTCTGGGGCCCAGCACTCTGCCCTCTCCCCCATAGTCCGGGGATCGGCAACCCCTGGGATCTTTTGAGTTCAGCAGCTTCCAGCTCCCTCTCACATACAGGACAGACAGATCTATCCCCTGCACGTGGCTCTGATTCAGTGAGAGCCCCCTGGGCTGACTGTGAGCTTCCTGGCCACCATGGGAAGGAGACTCTGGGGCCCTTTCCGTCCAGTAATAGCAAGGGCAAGCTTCCTCTCCCACCCCGGCAGGGACAGCTGGAACTATAGTGCCTGAAAGACAGACCTGCAGCCCAGTCTAAAGCGCTCACAGGCTTCCTTCACCTTGGAACCCAGACTCACCATCGCCATAGCTGGCGACATGCTGGCTCGCATCCCTCCTGTGCCATTCTCCTTGTATGCCATGTTTCCCTCATCTCCCAGACCCATCTGTCTTCTTATGCTGAATTTATCCCAAGCCAAACTGTACAAAATTGGAAGTTGCCTATATGCTATTCCCCCAGGCTCCAAATGGGCTTCCAGTTAGGGGGACAGGCTATGCTGTTTTAATTTATAATCTTTATAATGTTATTTTATATATTATAAGCACATTATATAGTACATAATATCATTTAGAATATTTTAATTTATAATAATTATTATTACCATTATCTCCAAGTACACCAGCAGCAGCTGTTGCTGCACAGGGGTAGTGGGTATACAGTGCAGAAAGTGTTTTTCCAGCTGTGACATCAGCTGGGCCTCCCATGAACCTAACCCTCAATCTGAGAAGACCACTGCCTGCAGACCCCCTTGGGGCTGGGAGCTGGCCTCGCACAGGCCTTGGGTCCCAGCATCCCATTAGCCACACATTTTTTTTTTCAGAGCTCCTGCTTATGATAGGCTGGGGACGGTCAGAGGGTGCCAAGGGGTGTTGGTCCTATCTGGACTCCACTCTGATGGCAGAGACATTACCATGGGTCAAACTCTCTCAATACTAGGCAAAGAGGACAGGCAGGGCCCTTAGGAGACTATTATAGTGACCTTTGTAGTTCACTTCCTGTTACTGGGATGAAACACCTGATCCAAAGCAACTGATGGAGGAAAGTTGTCTATTTTGCGTAACCGTCTCCAGGGGGCGCCTCATGGTGGCAGTGGGAAAACATGACATGAGCAGAGGCTGGACATCACCTCTGCCACAGCAGATGGAAACAGTAGCAGGAGCGTGAGCTGAACTCTGGGAAGGGAGAGCTGGCTACAGCCCCCCTAGCCCAGCTCCCAACAACACACCTCCTCCAGCAAGTCTCCACGTTCAAAATTGCCATCAGCTGGGGGCCAGGCATTCAGAACACATGTGTTGATGGGGGATGCCTAATTCAAACCACCACAGAGGTCACGAGTACAAAAGTTAGAGTGAGCCTGGGGACACGTCTGACCATCCCGATGAATGTAGGTCTTACAGCAGCCATCTCGATTGCTTTCCACTTGTCATCGAAGGGTGACATTGATACATAAGAATGGAAAGCCTGCTGAATCTTCTCAGAAGAAACACTCCACTTGTCATCCCAGACTTGCACACAGGGTCCCCCTCTGACATTGATACATAAAAGAATGGAAAGCCTGGCTGATGTGAATCTGTCTGTCAGAAGACAACATTGGTCCCAAAAGGGGACATGACCAAAACCCATGTACCCTGAGACTTGCACCCAACTCCCGGAGTCTGGGTCTCTGCTCACCCCAATCCCTCCTCCTCCTGAGCTGGCCTTGCCTGCCTGGCAAGTTCCCTCCTGACTTCCAAAGGCAAGACTGAGTCTATGGCCTGCTGCATCTTGTTTGGATGCAAGCACACATTCCATGCCAGCTTTTGTGTCCTGCTTCTGCCACTTTGTCCTCTGTGTGTGACACTGATGGCTGTCATCACCTTCAAGGGCAGATGGCTCACGGTCACCACTGCATGATATTTCGCTGTAGGACATTCAGAAGCTGATGCATCGTGTATCATGGGGTGAGCATGCAGGCAGCTTCAAGTTTTGGTACTATCCTGAAGAAGGTGCTAGAACTTTTTTTGTACTTTTTTTCTCCTGTCTTCTCTTCTTCTCTCCACACAGGATCTCCTGTGGCCTAGGCTGGCTTAAAACTCACTAAGTAGGGCTAGAGAGATGGCTTAGCAGTTAAACGCTTGCCTATGAAGCCTAAGGACCCTGGTTCGAGGCTCGATTCTCCAGGACCCACGTAAGCCAGATGCACAAGGGGGTGCATGCATCTGGAGTTCGTTTGCAGTGGCTGGAGGCCCTGGTGCACCCATTCTCTCTCTCTCTCTCTCTCTCTCTCTCTCTCCCTCTCCCTGCCTATTTCTGTATCTCTCTCTCAAATAAATAAATAAAAAATAAAATAAAATATTTAAAACTCACTAAGTAGCTGTCTTACCATCTCATTGTTGGGACAGATAACTGACAAGAATCAGTTTCACGAGGGAAGGGTTTATTTCAGCTTACAGTTCCCAGTTGCCGTCTATTGTAGCAGGGAAGACGTGGTGGCAGGAGCTCCTGGCAGCTGGTCACATTCAGCACAGTGAGGAAGCAGAGAGTGATGTCTGCGGCTCAGCCAGCTCTCTCCTTTATAGACAGTCCAGGACCCCAGCTCATGAAATGATGTCAGGCATAGTTAAAGGTAGGGCTTCCCACCTCAATGAACCTAATCAAGATGCAGCAGACAGTTTCAGGTTCGCTGAGATGAACTTCCAGACCAGGCAAAGTTATGGAGGAAAGGATATATTTATTGAAGCTCACAGATCCACGGGAAGTTCCATAACGGCAGAAGAAGCTGGCCTGCTTTCACAAGGCCAAATAGAGAGAAAAGCCACAAGCAAAAGCCACACAGCACAGCACACCTCAGGAACTCCAGCCAGGCATACTTTGCATATATTTAGATTGAAATCTCAAGCCTACCACCACACCTTTTTTTAATTTTCTTTTTTTCTTTTTTTCAAGGCAAGGTCTCACTCTAGCCCAGGCTGACCTGGAATTCACTATGTAGTCTCAGGGTGACCTTGAACTCACAGCGATCCTCTTACCACTGGCTGGGATTAAAGGCATGCCACCACGTCCAGTTTCTATCACCACACCTTAAGATCCGCCCAGTGACACTGCCTCCAGCCAGGTGGCTGCAGATGTAAACTACAAACTAATAAAACACTGAATATATTGGGGGTCATCTATTCAAACTACCACACCAGGTAACCCCTCACAGATGATTCTAGATCCTGTCAAGTTGACAATTAATATAAACCATCACAGTAGTTAGATGACAATGAACTCTTTCTTGGTCCTCCTATTCTTTTAAAAATTTTATCCATTTATTTATTAGAGACAGAGAGAGGGGGAGAGAGAGAGGGAGAATTGGCATTCCAGGGCCTCTAGCCATTGCAAACAAACTCCAGACACATGCGCCACCATGTGCATCTGGCTTATGTGGGACCTGGAGAATTGAATCTGGATCCTTGGACTTCACAGGCAAACACCTTAACCACTAAGCCATCTCTCCAGCCCCTTCTATTCTTTTAATTTTTAATTTTTGGTGCCTGTGTACATACCTATGTGGGCATAAAGGTAGGAATGGAAGCACTACACTCCAGTCAAGAGGACCAGCAGCAGGGAGCCCCCAAGAGTTTTCCAGAGTGGCCGCACCACTGTCTAGCTCTGGTCCCCAGGACACTCATCTCTGGGCAGTAGCACCTTCAGTTGCAGGAATGTTTGCCCGTGGCGGGTATTCTACCTGACTATAGACCATTCGGTAATCTGATGGAAGCTGAGACATTTCCCCCTGAGATAAGCTTATATTTCTCTATCTGATTTCTGTAAATCTACAGACTCGGTGAACTCAGCTGGCGGATGCTACAAGGACATCGGACAAGGGTATAGACAGACTGCTGCATCCATGTCCCCTTTCCCTCGGAAGGTTGCTGGTCACCAAATGCAGGTCTCTTGACGGGGCTCAGGGGTCTTCCTGCCCTGCTGAAACCCACCCTGAGGGGCTGGGTTCTCACAGAGCAACCCCAACCTAGGCAGCAGGCAGAGCCCACATGAAGCAGGCCCAGCTGCAGTGAGCTTGATGGAGTGCCAATTGTTCCAGCTCTCCCCACCCGCAGCCATGACCCCTACAAGCAGGGCTCCGAGGAGTCAGGGAAATCTTTTCCATTTCATAAAACACAGTACAATCTCACCTCTGTTCTCCTGGAAGGACCGTGTGGGGGAGGAAGGCTTAACTGAGTGGCTTGTTCCCTGTGCGCTGGTGGCCGCCCACCTTGGCAGTTTCCTGCATACTCTATCACAGCCCCCCCCCTGCTGCACGCCTGCGGGAGAGCTGGAAAAAATCCACTATAGCTGGTGAAGTTCAGGGACTCCCCGGGCCCCCCAGGGGTGGGGGAGGTGAGTTGAGAGGAAAGCAAAAAGGCCTCCCTGGGACCCCAGTTAGAACTGTTCTATGTAACTCCCATGTCTGCCTGGCCCCTAAGTCCTGCTGTGTTCCTCTCTGTCTGCTCCTGCCTCTGTCACCCCTCCCTCTGCCCTGTGCCTTAAACAGGTGCTTATCCCCAGAGCATGGACTTAGCTCTGCTCCTCCATTTCTAAGCCAGGAATACCACAACACCCGTCCATTTTCACCTCAGACCAGATTAGTTCACTTGCTGGGCCACAGGTTTCCTCTAGACAGGCTGTAACAAGTGATTAATGAACCTGAGTGGGCCTCGGTGGGGAAAATGGTTCCCTGAAAAAAAAAAAAAAGTCTCCATGTTTTCAAAAGAGTCACCTTTCAGACACTAGAACCCAGGGCAGGCACAAGCCCCCTCCCTCCCCACCTCCCAGCCACCATCATACACACAAACACTTCTTCACACTTCTCCGGCTTCGTAGGGAGGGCCCGAGTCTGCCGTGTGTTCCAGAAGCCTGTGTGGATGACATCAGCTTTGGAGCTCCTCTTGCAGCAGCCTCGGTGTTGGCCAGGCCTCCGCTTGGAAGCCACAAGGAGCTTTACTGGTCTGCACCTCTGGCTCCAAGATGTTCCGTCCTGCCCCCCTGCGGCCATTGTCCAGTGCGTGGGGATGTCTGAGGTTGGTTAACACAGTGACTTTCTCAGCTCTCAGCTGGGTGGACCTTACTGATCTTGACTTAGGCTGCTGGGCCTTAGGGTGTTTGACACACGGAAGCAGAGAGGACTGGTCCCCTGAGGGCAAAGGAAGAAGAGTCCCACTTTGGAGTTGGATGGACCTGCGTTATCAAACAACTGTGTGATGGAGAGGCCTTAGCTTCTTAAACTGCGGTCATGACCCCATATGGGGTCATGTAACTGGATGTGGGTGGGGGCATGAAAAATTTGGCAATAGTGAAAGGTTTCTGAATGGGCAGCATTCAAAAATTAATGAAAAAGCAAGCATGGAATGGATTCCAGGTGTTTCTGGCAGGGTTCATCCACGTTGCGTCACTCCAGCCTTGATTTTGGTGGTAAGCTGATGGTGAGCTAAGCCCCTGGCCCCAGCCTTGATTTTGAACACACACGAGCACTTTACACCCTGTGTGTCCTCCACACACAGACCTGCCTGAAACACAGCTCAGATTCAAGACTATCGTGTGTGATGACCTGTAGTGTTTTTCCTGTACATACAAGGTTTTCTGCTTTGACAGAAACACTAACGATTTCATTAAGAAAAACAGAGACTTGAGCATTTTCCAGCCATCCTTCGTGAGCATGTAAATATCAAATCAGTGTATCCTTGGATTGCATTGTGTTAGGATGTTTGATTTTAAAAATTGCTGTTTGAGTTGCCGACTTGAGTTTCATAGAGATGCGTTCACTGGATTTTGGCTTGAGATGAGGACAGAATTTCCAACAATTTTGGAAATATCCCTAAACATACTTCTCCTGTCTTGTGCTACGTATTTATGTAAAGTGGTACTCTTATGCTTATAAGATCAAAATATTGATCAGCTCTGAACATGAATGTGCTTTATGTCCTACAGTATCACATATTCAGCCAAGATTTAATTCTATACGTAACCAAACACACACAAGTCTGTCTCATTGGTATGCAAATTTGCTTTCTTCTTTTAAAAATGATAAAATTTTATCTCTCTCTCTCTCCACATATATATATCAAGGAATTAATTTAAAATTTCCTTAGGGTTACTATCAGTAATTTTTTTTTGAGGCAGGGTTTCACTCTAGCTCAGGCTGACCTGGAATTCACTCTGTAGTCTCAGGGTAGCCTCGAACTCACAGCAATGCTCTTGCCTCTGACCTTCCAAGTGCTGGGATTAAAGCCTTGTGCCACCACTCCCAGCTCTATCAGTAATTTTTTAAGTATTTATTTATTTATTCATTTATTAGAGAGAGAGAGAGAGAAAGGAAGGAAGGAAGGAAGGAAGGAAGGAAGGAAGGAAGGAAGAAAAAAAGAAAAAAAGATATAAATAAAGAGAAAGAGGGCGGGCATACCAGGACCTCTAGCCACTGAAAAACAACAAAAGAAAAACCTCCACATGCCACTTTGTGCATCCAGCTTTATGTGGGTCCTGGAGAATTGAACCTGGGTCCTTTGGCTTTGTTGACAAGTGCCTTAACCACTAAGCCATCTCTCCAGCCCCCTAGTAAATGTTTGATTTGTATACCCATGCTGTGTATGTATATACATACCCAGGGTTGTGTAAAAATTTCTTGGGCATAGAGAGATAGCAAGAGGGCAAAGTTTAAGAAGCCCTGTTGTGGAATAGGGAGCTAGCTCAGCTAAGGACCTGGGCTGCGAAGCCCGCTGGCCTAGGTTCAGTTCCCAGTATCCACGTAAAGCCAGATGCAAAACATGGTGTGTGCACCTGGAGTTCGCTTGCAGAGGCAAGAGTCTCTGTCTGGCATTGCCCATACACATGTGCGTGCACACACACACACACACAAATAAATAAAAAATATTTTTAAAAGAAGACCTGCTGTGAGCCAAATCACTCATCTCTGTAAGCCTGTTTCTTTACTTACTAAAATGAGAATCCTAATTACATCTGTCCACCTGGCACAGAGCTGGGGCTTGGTAAATAGTAAGATATTTTACTTTTTTAAAAATATGAATCACTGTTACTGAGAGAGCCGGGCTACATTGTCACTTGGAAGATTGATGTTCATACCATCAGCTGACTAAGTGACCTGAAAGAGCCAACTCTCCCTCTCTGACTTCAGCCACCAACATCCCGCATTTGTGTTTTTTGTTTGTTTGTTTGTTTGTTTGTTTCACGGGGAACGTTTCTGATGATCAATGCCGGGACAGCTTTAAGTATCAGGAAAGAGATCCAAAACACACCTGGGCCTCAGGCGTGTGTGTCAGGAGCACCTGAAAGACAGTTTTTGTGGTTGACAAGACCCACATACTAAACGGAGCTGTTATTTTGGGGAGCATCCAGGATGAACGATCCACAGTGCCAGGCATGTTGGATAGGTCCTTGATTCAACCTTGATCATGAGATGTGTGCATCTGTATTCGCCATGAGAAGAATGCCAAAAGTTGGAGACTTGTGGCAAGCCATTCAGCTTGGACCTGAGACGCTCTCTGCACCATGCTAGCATCCGATAGGTAGGTGGCCACTAGCCAGATGTGGCTACCTACCAAATTAATGCAGATGGAATCAAATTGGAAACCTTTCTCCACCCACATTTCAAGTGCTCAGTAGTGTGGTAGGTCACTAGCGGCCACCGTACTGGAAAGTACAGACACAGAACAGTTCCTGCGGAGTGAGCACAGCGCATGCCTCTCTAGGTCGGGTCAGGTCTGCAGCTGGAACCTTTCAGTTAGCGTCCCAGGTAAGCGCACATCCTTGGATGCAGTGTAGGATGTTCAGGAGAAGGGGAGGCCCCCTCTCCCCCTCCACCAGGCAGGGTTGTGAGAGTGTCTTTAGAGCTGTAGGAATGACCCCCCCCCAACCTCCTGGATGCCTCTGCCTCATTGTTCCTTGGGGGTCCGTAGTAACACTGTGCTACCCCCCCCCCGGCTTCCTGGAGTTGGTGAGAATGGCAGAGTTTCAGGCCCCCTTAGACCTGCTCCATCAGGTCTGTGTGGGAGTCTTGTGCGCCATCCCTTTGAGAAGTACAGAGAAGATGCCCCACTCTGTGACAAGTACTGTGGCCTTCAGTGACACCTCCTCCAAGAGACAATGTTTTCTAAAGAGCCAAACCCAGACATCAGAGTCATCCAGTCGGCCACCAGGCTCAGGGGCATCGGCATCTTTGGAGACAGAGCCCAGATCATCTTCTCAGGTCGTACGCAGCCAAGGTCAAAACAAGAAGGATCCTTAGAGATAATTCAGTCCTGGACGGCTCATCTGGAAGATGGAGACACTAAGGCAGCTGTGAGAAGGAGAACAGCTTATTCAAGATCACACAGGATGTCAGAGCTTAACCAAAGTGACAGGGCAACCACTTTTCAGCTCTGTGACATTCTCTGTAAGGAGAAAAATGATGGTGCAATTAAGGGAGGGTCTGCAGCCATGTGTGTGTGTGTGTGTGTGTGTGTGTGTGTGTGTGTGTGTGTACACATGCATGCATACTAGGGGAGGAGGTAAGTGAGAATTTTCATACCTGGACCAATTCAAGGGGAGCAAATTCTTCTGGCCAGGTCTGACCAGCCAAAGCGCCAGCCCTTTTGGGGACCACTGATTGCCTTTGCCTGCCCATTCAGTGACCATTCTCCTAAGAGTCCACAATGAGCAGCAACAAAGGCTTTGTTAACACTGTGTTCTGAGTGCAATGAGGGATTTGAGCAGAGGATGACATTTATCTGAAATAAATAAAAAAAATTATTTATTTATTTATTTACTAGAGAGAGGGGGCTCGGGGAGAGAGAATGAGCATGCCAGGGCATCTAGCTACTGCAAATGAACTCCAGACACATGTGCCACCATGGGCATCTGGCTTCTGTGGGGTTCTGGGGACTTGAACCTAGGTCCTTAGGCTTTAAAGGCTAAGCCATCTCTCCAACCCCCATCTTACAGTCTTGGAGGGTTTGTCTTGACTCAGACATGATAATAGAATGTGAGAGAGGAGACTAGCCACCAGCGAAGGTGAACTGGATGGGAGAAGGTAGTGGAGGTGCTGAGGCAGGAGGATGTTGGTTGCTGTGAACTATCAAGATGTCAACAGGTTTAGAGGGACGAAAGTCTCAGGTGACTTAAATTCATCAACCCATAGATGGAATTTGAAGTCTTAAGATGAGGGCAGTTCTCACATTCCAGAACTATCCAGAGTATTCAGGGTAGACCAAGAATGGAGAAAGAAAGAAAGAAAGAAAGAAAGAAAGAAAGAAAGAAAGAAAGAAAGAAAGAAAGAAAGAGAGAGAGAGAGAAAGAAAGGGAAAGAAAGAGAGATAGAGAAAGAAAGGGAAAGAAAGAGAGAGAAAGAAAGAAAGAGAGAGAAAAAAAGAAAGGGAAAGAGAGAGAAAGAAAAAAGAAAGAAAGAGAACAGATCCCAAGGAGGTCTTCACTCAACCCTTTCTTCATGATCTCAAGTAAACTACTTCATCAAGGTCACAATGACCTTATTACCCAAATGTCCTTTCCCACTTCTCTTAGTTTTTGAACGATACTTGAATTATATTTCATTTATGAATGATTCCAAGGCTTGTGATTAATATATACTCCTCCAGAATTCTTGGGGTGCTTGGAAAGGGGAAAAGGGATCCTGCATGTGGGACAAAGTTTTGGCCAAATTCATTTTGATTGCTCCAAAGCAGCAGCTACTTCATGTCACTTCAGGGATACAGATGAGCCACAGATCTTGGAGTACATAATGTGAATTAGAATGGAGTGTTGCACAGTATTAAGGTGGAAGATGCAAAGACATTCTTGAGCTCACTGCTGGAAATTTCACATTTCTTTTTTTTCCATGGAAATTTGCCTCTCTCTCAAAATAAGTAAATAAAATAGTTTATTATTTTTTAAAAATATTTTATTAATTTTATTTATTTGAGAGAGAGAGGGGGATGGGCACACCAGATAGAGAGAGAGAGAGAGAGATTGAGAATGGGTGTACCACTGCAAACCAACTCCAGGTGCACAAGCCACCTTGTGCATCTGGCTTATGTGGGTATTGGGGAATTGAACCTCAGTCCTTAGGCTTCACAGGCAGATGCCTTAACTGCTAACCCATCTCTCCAGCCCCCAAAATTTATTTATTTGTATGTGTGGTGTGTGTATGGCGTGGGAGGAACCCTGCAAAAGGATGCCTGTCCAGCTTTACGTGGGTGGCTGGAGAATTGAACCCTAGCTATCAGGCTTTATGAGTTAGCACCTTTAACCTCTGAGCCATCTCCCCAATTCCAAATTTCACATTTCAGTATTCATTGCTGGTATACAGGGTAGCAATTGACTTGCAAATTCACTTTGTTTCCTGTGACTATCCTATATTCATTTATTCATCTAGGAGGGTTTTTTAATAGATTACTTGAGATATTCTATGTCGATGATCATGTCATCTGGGAATAAAGGCCGTTTTAGTTCTTCCTTTACAATACATATGCTTTTAAACTTCGTTTTCTTATTTGATTAGACCAGCCAAGACTTCTAGTGCAATATTGAGCAGGACTACTGAAAAAGACATTCTGGCTTTGCTCCAGATCTCAGGAAAAAAAGCATCAAATTTCTTACCATCAAGTCTGATGCTCACTGCAGGGTTTTTACAGATGTATTTTTTTCAAGGTGAGAAAATTTTGCCAGTATCTCTAATATGCTAGGAGGATTTCTTGTTCTTTTTCTTTTTACATATCATGAAGGATCATTGGATTTTTTTTTTAAAAAATATTTATTTATTTGTAAACAAGGGGAGGGAGAGAGATTGAGTGTATGCATGTGTGAGCATGGGTGTGCTGGGGACCCCTGCCACTGTAAACTCCAGATGAATGTGCCACTTTGTGCATCTGGCTCTATGCAGTTGTTGAACCTGGGCCAGCAGACTTTGTAAGCAAGTGCCTTTAACTGCTTAGCCATCTCCCCAGCCCAGGATTGTTGAATTCTATACAATGACTTTTGCCTCTGTTGCTTCTTTACTTTTTTTTTTTTTTTTTTTTTTTTTTTTGAGAGAGAGATTGAGAGAGAGAGAGAGAGAGAGAGAATGGGCACACCAGCAGCCTCTCAACCACTGTGAATGAACTCCAGACACATGCGCCCCCTTGTGGGCAAGTGCAGCATTGCACCCTTGTATCTCTTGCATCTGGCTAAATGTGGGAACTGGAGAATTGAACGAGCATTCTTAGGCTTGGCAGGCAGGTGCCTTCACCACTCAGCCATCTCTCCAGCCTGTTTCTTTATTCTTTTTTTTTTTTTTTTTTATGGTGAATTTCACTCCCAGGCTGACCTGGAATTAACCCCACTCAGGGTGGCCTCGGATATTGGAGATCCTACTTATTAAAGGCCCACCACGATTTTAATTTCCCTCCCCACTCGGTGGGTTATCCAACCATCGATTTTAATTTGGGTGGCTTCACTAATTTCTCTCCTTGAGAAATGGGCCATTCATCTAAATTACTATTGGTATGCCAATATTATTATTCCTTTTATATGTAAGTGTGTGTTGTGCATGTGTGTGTGCATGTTCATATATGTGTGCACGCAGTGTGTACATATCCTGTGAAAACCAAAAGTTGATGGTGGGTGTCTTTCTCCATCACTCCGCCTTATCTAATGAGACAGGATCTGTCACTTGAACCCAAAGCTCACTCATTTGGCAAATCCAGCCAACCAGCTCAACCTGGGGATCCTGTCCCTGCTTACTGAGCGCTAGGATCACAAGCAGGCTGTAACACTTACCCTTTACATGGATGCGGGGAGTCTGACCTCAGACCTTCACGTTTGTGCAGAAGTGGTTTTTCATTCCTGAGCCATCTCCCCAGCCCCTCATGTAAAGTCAGACACATGTAGGTTTTTGTTGTTAGTGTGTTAGAAGCTTTTCCTTCTTATTCTTTGGATGTCCGAGGGATCAGTAGCATTGAACCCCAAAGAGCCTTCCTTCCTTTCTGGTGTTGGTAGTTTGTGTCTTCTCTTTTCACGTTTCTTGGTGAGCCAGGCTATGCACTTATTACTATTATTGATTTTTTCCCCCAAAGAATCAACTTTTACATCTGTGGATTTTCTCTATTATTTTCTTGTTTTCAGACTTAATTTTTCTCCCAGCTGCTTTAGGCTAAACTTGCTTTCCTTTCTTTCCGTTTCTGAGGAAGAGTTTCGTGTAGTCATGCTGGGGTGGGGGGTATTCTTTTGTAATATATGCATTTTATAGCATACATTTCCCTCCGTCAACTGCTTTCACTGTATCCCACCAAAGTCAGCAAGTAGTATTTTCATTTGAGTTTAGTTCAAAATATATTTTTATTCCTTCTGGACAAATCTTCACTTACCCATGGGTTATATAGAGCTAGGTTGTTTAATTTTCGAATGAGGGGCTGTGGCTATGGCTCAGCACTTGTCTAGCACGCGTGAGGCCCTGGGTTTGACTTCCAGTACTACATAAACCAGGTGTGGTGGTGCGCACCTCTCATCCCAGCACATAGAAGGTGGAGGCAGGGGGATCAGGAGTTCAAGGTCATACTCAGCAACACAGCAAGTGCAAGGCTGCCTTTTTTTCAAAGAGAATACTTTTCAAATGGGTGGATGACTTCTTTGGCATTTATAAGGTGATGTACACATTTGTTAAATTCTGCAGAGTTGCCTCACAGAACCAGGAGACAAAGGAGATGCCAAAGATGGAAGAAACAGGTCAGGTTATGGCCCCTCTGCCTTCGCCTTCCTCTATTTGCTCCACAGTGTCCATGTGCACTAATTAACTGGGCTGTGCTGCGGTTGGTAGCTTGACACCTGCCTCCAAATACAATACTCATGCCATTTGTCAAACTGGGATGTTAGGAAGTGGGCTCCATTTCACATGGTCACCCGAGGCCCCAGGCTGACTGAGACGTTCCCACCTTCAAGACTCACTACATACACATGTGTGGCCTTTTTAGCGGCCATCACAGGGAAGGAGCAGGATTCATTCCAGAACAGCTGTCCCACATCACACCTGCCAAGACCCCTTGGCCAGAACAGGTTACGTGGTATCACCTAATTGCAAGAGCTGGCACCAGAGGACTGGACAGGATAGGGGACTCTATTGTGTCAGTCATGATTGGTGTTCCACCTGAGACTTCTCTGCAGTGCAGACTTGCTGCTGAAATGTCACTTCCCTCATTAGGTAGACATAAGCGCTGATATTCCATCATTCAGGGACCAAGGAGCAAGCGAACCGTGAGCACGGGTGAACCTTGACCGCGTCACAGATCACATCTTCAACCTCTGCACCGCATGGAGCATATATATCACCCAATGCATACCAGCTGGGATCCTAGCGCCCCCAGGACACTTTTACAGGTGAGATGAATGGGTGATTCTCACATACATGGATATGAAAACCATTTACCTGTGATGCAGGGATGGTTAGAGAGAGAAAGAGAGAGAGAGAGAGAGAGAGGGAGGGAGAGAAATGTGCACATAATGTTTTGGCCAAGACTCAAAGATTTGAGAGGAATTTCAAGTCAGATACATTTCTTTGCTCAGAGCTTTTGGCAGATACAGAAGTGTTTGAAAAAATGAACCAGGGAACAAGGGGGATGACTCAAGGCTGATTAGGATGCCGGGTGCAGGATTCCTGAGTTCAAACAAGTGACAGGCAGCGGACGGCGACTACTGGAGTGGTATTTATGGTATTTATGACTGATATCTCTCTCTTTCTTTCTCTTTCTCTACACACACACACACACACACACACACACACACACACGCATGCACACACACGCACGGAGGGGGGAGAGAGAGAGAGAGAGAGAAAGTTAGGAATACCTTATTGATCAACGCGTGGTGGCACACACCTTTAATCTGGGAGGCAGAGGTAGGAGGATCGCTGTGATTTCGAGGCCACCCTGAGACTACATAGTGAATTCCAGGTCAGCCTGGGCCAGAGTGAGACCCTACCTCGAAAAAACAAGCAAACAAACAACAACAAAAATACACGAATACCTTACTGAACTGGAGAGATGGCTAAGCAGTTAAGGCACTTGCCTGAGATGTCTAAGGACACAGGTTTGATTCCCCAGTAGCCATGAAAGCCAGATGCACATAGTGGCGCATGTGTCTGGAATTCGTTTGCAGTGGCTAGACGTCCTGGCATGCCCATTCTCTCTCTCTCCTCAAATTAATAAAAATAAAGAAGGAAAGAAGAATACCTTGCCTACCTAAATAAAACAGAAACCCTTACTTGAAATGCTAGAGACCAAAGTGTTTTGGGTTTTAGATAATTTGGGGTTTGGGAATATTTTCATAGACTTTGCCAGTTGAATAACTCTAATTGGAAAATCTAAAATTTAAAATTTCCCAAACAAAAGATGTTTTGAGGGCTGGAGAAATGGCTTAGCAGTTTAAGGCATTTGCCTGCAAAGCCAGAGGACCTCGGTTCAATTCCCAGCACCCACATAAGCCAGATGTACAAGGTGGCACATGCGTTGGAGTTCATTTGCAGTGGTTGAAGGCCCTGGTATGCCTGTTCTCTCTGTCTGTCTTCTCTCTCTCAAAAAAATCAATAAATAATAAATAAAACATTTTTTAAAAGATGTTTTGAGCATCCAGTTGCCATTCAAAATGTTTTAGAGTTCAGATTTTCTGATTAGGGATGGTGTGTGTGTGTGTGTGTGTGTGTGTGTGTGTGTGTGCACACACGCACATGAGATTTCATGGACAGAGACAGATATTTGGATAAGCCATATGTATGCTAATGATAATAATATGTATTCTAAGTATTTGTCAAATGAGTAATACAAACAGTCCTAATGCATATAAGATCCAAAGTCAATCTCTCCTTTGCATCCATTTTCCTCCTTAGGGACAACAATTCTCATAAACCTTTAGGCTATGCTTCCAGAAATAACGTGGGACTGTGTCTACGTAAGTGTACAGCATATCTTACTAAAACAAATATCATCCTTCTATAATCAGTGATCACCAAGAAGAAAACATGGTAGAATTTTTTTAATTCCCACAACAGTAATATGGACTACCAAATGTTTAGAATTTTGGCCTAAAATATTATACAAGAGCTTATGGAAGAGAAGTTTAAGCCTTAGTAAAAGATGTAAGTGAAAATATGCATGTATGATTAAATATGTAATGATATATTTCTTATAACTATGTGAATTCTCTTTAAATACATATAAAGCCTCAGTGTAATTCTAAACAAAAATACTTATCACATTTTTTCCCCAAAAACATGATGATACTGTCCTAAACTTCATGTAAAACAAGAAACAAGTTAAGTTCCAAGTGATTTTGAAAAGCAAAGAGGAAGGCTAGGTGTAGTGGCATGTGACTGCAGCCATTTCCTCAAGGTGGATTGCTTGAGCCAAATTGTTCAAGACCAGCTGTAGTAAGACATCCAGACCCTGTCTCAAAAGAATCAAGAAGGGACTGGGAAATGACTCCGTGGATAAAAAGTTTATCACACAGCATCAAGTCCATAGCTCAGACAAAGATAATCCCAGCATACCTACCACAAGAAGAGGGCAGAGACAGAAGAGTATCCTGGAAGCTCATGGGCCAGCTAGCCTGGTGAACACACTGGCGAACATTGAGAGATGCCACCTGAAGTAAGGTGGAAGGCGAGGACCAGCACCTGAAGCTGTCTTCTGATCTCCATGTGTGTGCCATGCCACATATTACACCCCCCCACCCAACAGTACAGAAAGAATAAACAAAACTCAACTAAATTAAAACAAACAAGAGTGATTTACTGGATAGCATGCATTCACAACGATATAGCAACAAGAACAAAATGCCACATTAGTAACAGGAGAGCGGAATGCAGAGCTGAGACTTGAGCAGTGGACCATCTACGTGAAATGAAAGATGGTATAGGTGTTGACAGATGCGGGGGCAGAACTTCGTTTATCTTGTGGTTCTGAAGTCATTATGTGAAGAGAACTAAAGGTAGCTCTCAGTCTGCAAAGATGAACACATGTAAATTTGAAATGGATTTTGACTGAATGGTCAATGATAAAATTCAGATATGTTGGATAAAAATTACAAACTTGAAATTAGGGGAAGAAGTCCGGAACAAGAGTGGAGACACATGACCAGAAGTCAAAGGAAAAAGAAACCACTATGGTTTTGACAAGTTCAAAATTACGGGTTTCCATTCAATAAAGGTCACTATAGATAAAACGAACAAAATCTGGTAAGTCATTGATATCAAAGTTACATGAAGAAGTCGTTGCATACAAATAAGAAACAAAGAATGGAACACCAAGAAGAAAAGAGAATGGACAAAAGCCAGAGTAGTTGTAGCTGTCTCCCCAACTTTAACCAACAACCAACCAGTTTTTTTTGATGGGAGGAAATGGTTGAGCCTTTTCCAGTTTTGAGGGAAAATGCAACAGGACTAAACAATATACATTGAAACCTCAGAAACCATGAGCTAAAAGAAATCTTCCTCATTAAAGCTGATTTCTTTTCTGATATTTTATTGCAATGATGGGATGACTGACACAAGTAACATAGACTTTTTTTGTTTCCTGACTTTCTCTTTTTTTAAAAAAATATTTATTTATTATTTATTTATTTATTCATTTATTTATGACAGATGCAGAGATAAAGGCAAAGTCAGGGCTGGGGAAATGGGGCCTCCAGCCACTGCAAATGAACTCCAGACCCATGAGCCCCCTTTGATTTCCCAGGACCCATGTACATGGGTCCTGGGGGCTCAAACCTGGAGTTCATTTAGGCTTTGCTGGAGGCCCTGGTGCCTTAACTGCTAATTATTTCCCTCTGCCCTGACTTTAAATAAATGAATAAATGAATAAATAAATAAATAAATTTGAATTTTTAAAAAGAGAAAGTCAGCCTCAAAAAAGTCTGATTTACCTGTGTACTAAGTCCCATCATTGCAGAACCTATGAGAAAAGAAATCAGCTTTCTGAGAAAATTTGTTTCACTGGGGATGACCTTTCAATGTATATTGTTTAGTCCTGTTGCATTTGGGCCTATGGAAAGGCTGAACATGGTGAGCTCAAAACTCCCTAACATTCCTGCATGCTGATGTTGATAGAGAGATAGCTCTCAGCTAGATAGACAGACAGACCAATAAGTCAAATTTCCCCTCAAAACTGTCCTCCAGTGAAATAACCATTTCCTCCTATCAGCTGCTTCTGGTTGGTTGTTGGTTCCCACCCATGTCTCTCAATAGCACCATAAGAGGCTGTACAAGCTTTTTTTTTAGATAGAGTAAGAGAACTGGCATGCCAGGGCCTCAGCTACTGCAATCAAACTCCAGATGCTTCTGCCACCTAGTGGGCACATGCTACCTTGCACTTGTCTCACCTTTGTGAGTCTGGCTTATGTGGGATCTGGAGAGAGACTGAACATGGGTTCTTAGGCTTCACAGGTAAGATCCTTAATGACTAAGCCATAACTCCAGTCCTGTACAAGGTTTTGATACATGGCCTTGGTGTGTGTGTGTGTGGTGGGGAGAACATTCATAATCTAAACCATCATGTCATCCCTTAGTGGAGGAATACCATTTGAACAAGGTGAAAATTCACCCTAATATATTAGCTGGCCCCAAAGTCAAAAGCTAGCTAATGTCCAGAAACAACACGTGAAACTAGAAACTCTAATGAATTATTATGGGAAATGCAACTGGCTTGTTAGTTCTAATGGGAATTCAATGTTCAGATGGCCCCACCCTCTGAACTTCACTCAGTTATTCCTATTCATTCTAGAATCTATTCTTTAATTCATGTTTGTGGAAGCAGGGAAGGAGTGATTTTGGGGGCAGGGTTAGAGTTCACTACCACTGATAGGTTACTTAGGGGAACAGCAGTTAGAATCCATGAATCAAATATAGGCAGAGCAACATGTATCCTAAAGAAAAGAATGTTGAGTGAATGAGGAAGAGTGAGCTCTCTTGCACACTTATTACTTTCATGCAAATTTACAGTGTACACAGCAATGCAGTTCTCTACATAAAGAAGATGATTCCTCAAATATATTAGACGTGTTCCTATCATGGAAAAGAGAATGGGAGTGGATACCATGGATAGAGAGGAAAGAACAAAATTTTAGCAGGTCCTTGGCTAGGCAGAATAGGATAGCCTACCTTGAATGTTCTGAGGAGCAAGAGGTCAGTAAAAGACAATTGATTTTATACTTCCAACTTCACATTCACATATGTTGAGTTTCATTGGATTTGTCGACACATTGTACATCATAGACAACCTTTAATTTTTGAATTTATAGTGTTTTTATCTTCAGGAATTATTTTCCTAGATTTTCGTTTTCCTATGGTTTTGGAATAATTTGTAGGCTCAAAGGAGTGGTCCTGTACTGCTTGCTAGTATGACTATGTACATAACATCTGGAGCTGTGGTTTGAATGTGAAGTGTTTGCACAGGTTCATGGGTTGGAACACTTGGTCTTCAGCCCATGGCACTGTTTGGGAAGGTTGTGGAACCCTTAGGAGGTGGAGCTTTGCTTGAGGAAGTGGTCCCTGGAGGTGAGAATTGAGGTTTCTAGCCCAGCACCACTGCCAGTTTATCCTCTGCCTCCTGACTGTGTCTGTGCTGTGAGCAGCCGTCCCCCTGCTCCTGCTGCCATGCTGCCATGATGGAATTTATCCTCTGTAAACTGCTGGTGGCGGAATTTATCCCAGCACTCGGGAGGCAGAGGTAGGAGGATTGCCGTGAACTGTAAACCAAAATAAACCCTTGACTTCTATAAGCTGCTTCTTTTCAGGTATTTGGTCACTGCCGTGGAGTAAGGTAACTAGCACACAGTTTTTATGACTATATCATGTCGTATCAAGCAGCAAGGTTTGATGGGTACTTGTGTTACTTACAGCAGGGTTCTTAAATCTTTCCCATCTGTGACCCCTCTTTGCCTAAGAAATTTTTGCATAACTTTGTATATATATATATGCAAATCAAATATTTACTGATATTAATAATAATAATTACTGATATAATTCACATAATTTAATAAATTCTATAACTCATTACAGATAAAAAAAACTTCCATATGAATAAGAAGGATGTACTTAATTTTACATAAAGAATTAACTTTGGGGGCTGGAGAGATGGCTTAGCAGTTAAGATACTTGCCTGCAAAGCCAAAGAACTAGGTTCAATTCACCAGGACCCATGTAAGCCAGATGTTCAAGGTGGCGCATGTGTCTGGAGTTTGCAGTTGCTGAATGCCCTGGCGTGCCAATTCTCTCTCTCTGCCTCTCTCTCTTCTTCTTTCTCTCCTTCTCAACTTAATAAATAAAAAAATATTTTTTTAAAAGAATTAACTTTTGACTTACTGTTTGATAGTGTAGAACGTCTTCAATTTTTTTAGACTTGATTGATATTTTCATTTTATAATCAATGCTGAGAACACCACTTCATGTGAAAACAGCACAAAATGGCAGAAGAGTGTTTAGGGCCATTTTAGAAATTATTGAAAATTCTGTCTGAATCCTAAACCAAAATTCACTGAACAATTTTTTAAATGAATCTCAGCTCAGCAACTCAGCCAACAATTTTTAAAATCAAAATATTCTAAAACAATCTAATCCAAAGATATGCTAATTTGATACTTACATGATGAGGGACGATGAGAGGAAAATATTAAAAATCTTTGTTTTCTGTAATTAAATCATGTTTGTACAAGAGCAGAAGACTTCATATGTACAGCAAAAGTACTGAAGTTCATAGCCTATAATAATCTTGAATCTTAGCCGAGGTATTTCAGGCAGCATTCATTGGCATTGTATTATGGTCTGGCAGCATGTGCAGTGGAAAGTGTGCAAGTTGTGTATTCACAACCAAGGCTGTAGTGAAGTCCTCTGATGTCACAAGGGTAAGTGTCAGAATCAAATCAGATTATACCAAATTTTGTTTTGAATTAGTTTTTTTTTTTTTTTTTTTGTTTGTTTGTTTGTTTTTTGAGGTAGGGTCTCACTCTATCCCAGGCTGATCTGGAATTCATTATGTAGTCTCAGGCTGGCATTCAATTCACAGTGATCTTCCTACCTCTGCCTCCTGAGTGCTGGGATTAAAGGTCTATGCCACTCTGCCTGGTTTGAATTAGTTTTTGTCATTGCATTTCTGAATTTTTACAACCCCCACATTCAGACCCCATATGGGGTTATGACCCACAGGTCAGGAAGTTGTAGTTTAGAACATTCTTGTTTCTTATCATCAAAAAATGCTTTGAATATCCTTGTGTGTTCATCCTTGCACTAAATGCATTATTAGGTTAAATAATTAAAGGTGACTCTGCTGAGGTGGTATTATGCACATTTTTAACTGGATAGAATTTGCCAATTATTTTGGAGCAATTCACTCCCTTACCAAGACTGTGCATGACCAAACTTCCTGACTTTGCTAATGAACATTAATGAAAAATCTTTTTTATGATTTAAATTTTATATATATATATATATTTGGAATAGTGAGAAAGACCAGGCATTGCAGGGTCCCTTGCTACTGCAAACAAACTCCAGAAGCATGTGCTACTTTGTGCATCTGGCTTTACATAGGTACTGGGGAATTGAACCCCAGCTAGCAGGCTTTGTAAGCAAAGCAACTTTAACCACAGAGCCACCTCTCCAGCCCCTAAATTTTATTTAATTAATTTAAGTGGTTTTGTATAATTTCCTCTTAGAGTCACAATCCACTCATATTACCATTGGTGGCTGGCCTTTAAAATATAATTTATAAGTGTTCTTTATGTATTAAGTATGTTAATCCTTTTCCATATGTTCTATAAATCTAAAACTAGATACATGTATACTGATATGATTTGAATGTCACCCCCAAAGTACATTCTGGGGGGCTGGAGAGTTGGCTTAGCAGTTAAGGCGCCTGGCAAACCTAAGAATGCCCATTTGATCTCCAGGTCCCATGTTTAGCCAGGCACAAAAAGTGACGCAAGGGCACAATGCTGCACTTGCCCACAAAGGGGCGCACACGTCTGGAGTTCTTTCACAGCGGCTGAGAGGCCGCTGGTGTGCCCATTCTCTGTCTCTCTCTGCCTCTTCCTCTCTCTCTCTCTGTCTCTCTCAAATAATAATAACAACAACAACAACAACAATAATAATAATAAAGTATATTCTGGGAACAGTTTCTGAAGCAACACTATGGCCTTTAAGAGGAGATGAAGTCCAGAGGGCTTTGCCATCCTTGATGTGTTAACTTTGCTACAGTTAGGTTGTTATCTTGGATGTGGATTCCTGATCAAAGGATGAGTTGAGCTTTCTCCTTTCACTCTCACATGCTAAGCAGGAGGATGGACTGCCATGGGTGAATTGGGGCCAGAAGAAGCTAGGAATAGAGTGTGTCTATGCAGAAAGGAGATGATGGCTAAAAGGAGGGTTAGTTGCCCCCAAGGAGATTGGTCAAATAAGCTAATCTCTTGAGTATTTTGGAGAAGGGAATTGAAACTATCAGTAAGAAAAAGACTGGAATGGATCCTGTGGTACTGATTGTTTGGGAGGCTTTATTGTAGACTCACTGTAGACTAGATCTATAGAAACAGGTGTGAAAGCTAGTGTGCATGTGGATTCCGTCCCTGTTCACTGAGAAGACCCAGGGTCGTGGCACCTCTGTGGCAGTGAGCACGTCTCGCAGCAGGTCTTGGCTTCTCCAGACCATCTGTGCTCATTTCCTTTGGTTGTTATGACAAACTGTCGTGCACTCGGTTGCTTAGAACAACACAGCTGTTATCCTACAGTTATAGAGGCTGGAAATAAAAAACTGGGTCCCACAAGGCTGAAAATCAAGGTGGCTTGAAGTGACAGGGCCAGAGGACATCGGAGGAGATCAACCATCCTGAGGTTCCTTTGGAAAATCTGTAATCTCCCCTGGCCCACCTTCTAGAATCTACCCTTGTCTACCTTTTTCTTTGTGTGGGTGACCTTCCATCACTCTGACCCTGCCTCTATCCTCACATCTCTTCCTCTGTTTCTGAAACCCAGCCTTCTCTTTCACCTACAATGACTTTTGGGGTTACATTGAGCACATCAGGATAATTCAGAGTAGCCTGCCAATCTCAACATCCACCCCCCATCATAGTTATATCAAGTATGTATAGTTGTATGTACCTGATATAACTACAATGTATTGTTATATATGTCCCCTTTCTCATGACATGTGACATAGCTGTAGGCCTTTGAGGATCAGGAAATGTACATTCTTCTCTCTGATTTTCCATGAAAGGACCTTCAGAGAAGTAGTGATTCCAGGGATGCAGCATCTTGATGATAGGAGACATGAAAGGATTCAAATAATGATGAAGGTCCTTCCAGATGGTGTAGAAGTGCAGGAGGGATGGCTTAGCAGTTAAGGCGCTTGCCTCCAAAGTCAAAAGACTTTGGTTCAATTCCCCAGGACCCACATAAACCAGATGCACAAGATTGCGCATGCATCTGAAGTTTGTTTTCAGTGGCTGGAAGCCCTGGTGTTCCCATTTGCTCTCTTGCTCTCTTTTTCTCTCACATTCTGCCTCTTTCTCTCTCTCAAATAAATAAATAAAAATTTAAAAGTGTCAAAAATAAACTTATTATAGATGGTGTAGAAGCCAACTTGAAGGGACTCTCAAGGGTCAGATTGGAAATAGGATAAATAATAATAGTTGTACATTATAAGCTAGGAAAAAGGAATTTGTGAGGCATTATATATACAAATGAATTAATGAATAAGTATAAATTTGGATGGGGAATAGAATATTTAAGTAGTTTCAAATGCCTGCCTTTGAAATAGGTGTTTATTACAAAGAAGCAGAAAATCACAATTGGGAAGCCTGACACTAGCATGTTATTTAAGGAATCATAGTGAATATCATTGGCACTGGGACAAATTGAAGTTACATGCCAGCTGACCAGTTGATAAGGTGCAGTAAGAAACCAGCAATGTTTCTGGGATACTCAGATGAAGAAAGCACAATCAAGCCTAATTACAAATAAATATCAAATAAACCCAAATGAAGGATATACTGCAAGGTATCACCTGTAACCTTCAAGATGTCAGGGTTATCAAAGTCAAGGGGAAAATAAGGGATGATGTCCTGTTGAAGAGGCTAACAAGACATGACAGGTAAATACAGCATGCTATTCTACACTGGACTTCTGTATCTTAAACAACTGGGACAATTGGTGACACTTGAAAGGGATATGAGGATCAGGTGACGGTAATATGGGATGTCAGTTTCCTGATCTCAATGGTGCTGCCAACCTTTAAATATCAAACAAAGAGGGACTCCTAAGGAGACCAGTGTTTCTTTGGGAATAGGAAGGGGACACTGCAACATGAACTGGACGTGCTGGAGAAACTGTGGGCCTAAGCAAAGGGGTGGGTTGAAGGATCAGTGGTATTGCCCAGTTGAAGATTACATGACTGATTCCGGAACAGTCACCCTGACCACAAGGATTTACAACAAGGATATTCAAGGCTCAATAATGAGGGAAAACCAGGCCAAGATCAAACAGTCAGTAGACAGACACCCTTGCAGCATTGTTCTTGGTACACAAGACTGTGCTCTCTGGGTCTTCTGCACAGACATTTTTAAATATTTTTATTGGATGGCACATAAGACCCTTTGTTACTCCAGACTTTATATAATTATATTTTGTCAGGGCTTGACACCAGCCACTTTGTTTTGGTCTTGACAACTTTCTCAGTACTATTGTGAGCCTCTAAGAAAACACACAAAACACATTACAATGGTCAAGGGTAATGGGCCACACTATTTGAGTTCATTTTCAAATGATTCTGTTAAGAGTTCTTTGTAGATGAGGGATGGGGTGATGGGTCAATTAGACAAAGAGCTTGCCATGCAAGCATGAGGACTAGAGTTTGGATCCCCAGAAGCCACATAAATGTTGGTAGGTATGGCAGCCTGCTTATAATCCTTGTGCTCAGGAGGCAGAGATGGGGAGTGGGTGATTCTTGGGACAAACTGGCTAGCTAGAGCAGCAGGATTGGCTACCTCTGGGTCCAAGTGAGAGACCCTGCCTCAGTAAAAAAAAAGTACAAAGTGACCAAGGAAGGCACTGACATCAACTGCTGTTTATACACACAAACACACACACATGCATGCACACATGTGAACTCATATGAACACATATATACATGCTTACATTCCATATTCATGCACATAGAGTTCTTTGTAGGCTACTTCTAACTTTTTGAAAGCTTGTGACAGTTTCAAGAATTAATAATATAAGATCAAAACCACAGTGTCCACTGGTGGGGGGAAATTATATTACAGTTTTTCTTGGGATTGTGTTAAATTGAAGTTTGAAGTATTTGAAATTCACCCATTGATTTGATGTGATTCTTGTTATTTTATTTAGAAAAACACAGTTCCTTTTGTCCTTTAACTTACTTGTTATTTTGGTGTGTTTAAACCATCCTTGAATTCTTGCTAAGCTCTTTGCTTTGCTGTACTGTTTAATGGAATATTAGTTTTTGTTTTGTTGTTCACGTATGTGTGTGTATGCATGCTCATATGTATGCGTATACATAATATGTGAACATACATATGGGGGCTAGAGGACAACTGGGGTTCCATCCCCAAGTAGCCCATCTATCATCCACTCTCACTCTTTTATTTTATTTTATTGTATTTTTTTAAAAAAATTTATTTTTTATTTATTTTTGGAAAGAGAGAGACACAGAGAGATAGACAGAGAGGGAGAGGGAGACAGAAATGGGCGTACCAGCAGTCTCTCAGCTGCTGTGAACGAAATCCAGATGCGTGTGCCCCCTTGTGAGCAAGTGCGGCATTGCGCCCTTGCCTCACTTTTGCATCTGGCTAAACGTGGGACCTGGAGATTGGAACTGCTGGACATTGGAATCAGCATTCTTAGGCTTAGCAGGCAGGCACCTTAGCCGCTAAGCTATCAGCCAGTATTTTATTGTATTTTTTGAGGTAGGGTCTCACTGTAGCTCAGGCTGATCTGGAATTCACTCTGTATTCTCAAGGTGACTTCAAACTCCTGGTAATCCTCCTACCTCTGCCTCCTGAGTGCTGGGATTAAAGGCATGTGCCACTATGCCTGGCTCTCTCACTCTTCTTGAGACATGACCTTTCATTGGCCTGGACTTCACCAATTCAGCTAGACTGTCTGGCCAATAAAGTCCAGGGCTCTGCTTTTCTCTTCCTCCACAGTGCTGGGATTAGAGTCACATGTCACCATGTTGAACATTTTTGTGGGTATTGAGGATCAAACTCACGTCCTTGTGCTTTCAAGGCAAGCATTTCACTGACTGAACTATTTCTCCAGTCCCATGAGCTGCTGGACTTTATTTGAAAAAAGAGAAAACAAACAAAACACTGTAGTTTACGTTGAAATTAACAAATAACTTTGTTTTGGCATTTGCTTGTTTTGTGCCACCTTGATTAAATGTTAAGTATCCTGATTATCTGTTATTCTAGTGGACCAAGCCTTCTGGAGCAGTTGTAATCTCAGCTCGGATAATCTTCAGGTGGGATGATATAGTTTATAGCAAAGCTCCACCTTCCCAAGAGCACTGAAAATAACTTACAGTCCTGAAGACAAACTTAAATGTGACAGACACTGAGGCGGGAGCTTTGGAAGAGATCACTTTGGAGAAGAGAACTGACTCTTTCCAGCACCTTTCCTGCAGGAGAATGTTCTGGCTCTGGGATGCTTCCCATAGCAAAGAGACCAAGACATCTCTTGATACTTTGTAGGAAATATAGGCACATGACAAGTTTGTCCATCAAGCCACTTATTAAAGTTTGGGGCTGAATGAAGACGACAACCTATTAAAATGTTATCAATGGGGCAGGGGAGATGGCTTAGCAGTTGAGGCGGCTGCCTCCTAAGCCTAAGAACCCGGTTCCAATCTCCAGGTTCCATGTTTAGCCAGATGCAAAGTGACACAAGGGCACAATGTCACACTTGCCCACAAGGGGGCAAGCATCTGGATTTCGTTCACAGCAGCTGAGAGACTGCTGGTGTGCCCATTCTCTATCTGTCTCTCTCTCCCTCTCTCTCTGTCTGTCTCTCTCTGTGTCTCTCTCTAAAATAAATAAATAAATAAATAAATAAATAAATAAATAAATAAATAATAAATAAAATAAAATGTTATCAATGATGCCAGAACCTTTGGTCATCTTATAGCACCAAGGTAAGAGGCCAGCCCCTCAAGCAAGTCTTCATAGAGAATCATGCTGAAGTATAATCTAAACATGCCTTTTGGGGACTGGAGAGATGGCTCAGCAATTAAGACATTTGCCTGAAAACCTAATGACCTGAGTTCAATTCCCCAGTATCCATGTAAAGCCAGAGTCACAAAGGGGAGCATGCATCTGGAGCTTATAAATAAATAAATAAATAAATAAATGAATAAATAAATAAATAAAATACTTTTTAAAAATGCCTTTGTTTTTTTCTGGTTCCTGGGACAGAGTTTCTAAAACCTTTGGAATCTCTTAAGTGAGAAGAGTGGCTTCTACAGGCTAATGGTGACTGATGGCTGGGGGCGTCTAGACAGGGTCAGGATAAGGGCCGATCAAGAAGGACCAGGTCTTGAGTAGAGAATTGGAACTCTCTTCCAGCAGCAGTATGGGGTTAGCAACGGAGTTAACCCACCAAATGGCAATGGCTTAATCCATCAAGTCTGTGCATGTACTCTTTCTGAACACACCTAAATGACAGGACTTGGAGTGCTCCATGTTAGTGGGCAGATGGAAGGGCTAGGTATTCTTTGAGAAGGCGTGGGCATGCCTGGATGTTGCTTTCCCCTCTACATTGCTTCCCAGTCATCTGCTCTGACCTGTAGACTCTGAAATGCACTGGTAGACATGGGTAGAGTGCTCTTCTGAGTTCTGTGGGTCATTCTAGTGACTAATGAGCAGAATGGAGGGAGTTGTGTGAGTCCATGGATTGGTGGTTTGTCAATGAAAAGTACCCCGTGGCCCAGGACTTACTAATGGTGTTTGAAGTGGGGAAAATCTTGGGGCACTGAACCCTTAGGTTGAAGAGCTTCTACTCACTTGGGGTCATCAAGGTCAGAAATGAATTGAATTACTATTTGGGCACCCGGATGGTTTAGAGAATCAGAGAAATGATATTGGGGAAAGAGAACTCCATGACTTATTTGATGTGTGGAGGAAAACAAGCCTCTCCCTAGCAACAAGGAGAACCACATAGACCTCAACACAACGGTGCTGGAACTCGCCTCACCCTGGGAAGAGCCAGTCACCAGTTGCCACCTGGTTGGCTTTTTGGAGTAGGAGGTTGGCTTCTCCCAGGCAAAACACCTCCCGTGTGCAGAGCAAAGAGAAGGGATTCTTTTGGGGATGGAGTTCTTAAGATTAAAAGGGATAGAAAAGGCTGAGGAGATGGCTTAGTAGTTAAGGCACTTGCCTGTGAAGCCCAAGGACCCAAGTTCAACTCCCCAGAGCCCATGTAAGCCAGATACACATGGTGGCGCATGTGTCTGGATTTCCTTTGCAGTGGCTAGAAGTCCTGGTGTGCCCATCCTCTTTCTCCTCTTTCTCTTTCTCTTTCTCTCTCTCTCTCTAATAAATAGATAAAAATAAAATAATAAAAAAATGGATAATAGAAGAACTTGAGCATAGTGGGCAGGTACACGCTGGTACGAACTGCATCCTGGTCACACAGGTGGGAAGCATCATCAAGCTGGACATTGACCACTTGCTCCCTTTTCACACACATAACAAGATACAAGTTGCAGATCCAGCAAGACTTCCTTAAGACTGAAATAGTGTTGACAGAAGACAGCAAGCTGGTGTAGAAGGACCCCGACAGATAGGAAGAAGAAGGGAGCAACATGGCAGTTCATGTTTTGAGTCTCCTTGTCCATCATGCATTCCAGCCAGGGGCTGCTGAGACTTCAGATCTGGAACCTTCCATAGGAATGGACACACACACACACACACACACACCCCCTCCAGGAAAACCCATTACACCTAGCCAAAAGACCCAAAACAGGGTGGCCTATCAACATAAAGCTGTCATGGCAATTATCAAACCTTACCCTAGCTAAGCGCCACAAAAAAAATCCCTCACCTACGTACACCTATGGTTTGACAGGTCTGAGACAAGAATGTACCCCGTGTCTCCCTCCACATCACTGGAGCAGGCAATGTTCTCTGATCTCTCCTCTCCATGATGCCAACTGGAGAGGGATGGAAGTCTTCCATTCCCCCCTCCCCACAGCGGAACCAGGCATCACTCCAATTTCCATGCCAGAATAGCCTTGGCTGGTCTGAGCAGTGAGCTGCTCCTCAGTTTGGTGCCCAAAGGAAGCTGTCCCTGTGCCAGTCCCACCAGGATAGTATCGATGGCCTCCAGCGGGGAGCTGAGTCTTCCCACTCACAGTGAGGCACGATGAGTTGGTCTAAGGGAAAAGAGTCCCTGACGGCCCACTTCCCTCCTACTCTGGCATCAATGGGAGCTGAGATCAACCCCCCCACCCCCAGCATTATATGGGGCATGAGCTACTGGTAGGCAAGGCGAGTGACACTTGGATTCTCTCCTCTGAGTCATGATGTCAGCAGGGGCCTGACCTTCCTCCAGCTCACAGCAAAACAGTGAGTCAGCCCTCCGAGTCTCCTTGAGCTGCAGTGGGGCCCAGAGGGAAGCTAAACACACCCACTCTCACCCAACCCTCCCTTAGACCTCAAAAGAAAGACTGCCTGGGTTTTAAAAAGAGAAGATTAAATAGGATAGAGTTTCATAACACGATGTCCAAAATGCCCAGGATAATGCAACAAAACAATCACTCATCTCGCGAGCACCAGGAAAACCACACTGTGAATAATAATAGACAGGCATGCCAGAGATGAATCAAATATCGGAAGTATCTGCCAAGGATTTTAAGGCAGCCGTTAGAAGAACACGTCAATAAGCAATTACAAATTCTCTTCGAGCACATGAAAAAAAATATAATAACTCAGAAAAGAAATAGAACCTTTAAAACAAGAAGTAAGTGGATATTGTAGAAGTTTTTTTTTTTAAATGCAATAAATTCAAAACAAACAGCTCTATGAGCTCAAAAGCAGAGTGGAGCTGACCTAAGACATAGTTAAGAAATTAAAGGACAGATTAACAGAATTTACCCAAACTGGTCATTGGAGAGACAGAACAAATATTTAACAGAGTCTTAGGGACTTGGGTGACAATAGCAAAATAACTAATGTTTGTAGCATTGGCATTCCATAAAGGAAGGTCTCTAGCAAAGGCTGAATGTCAAGGCTGGCAAAGGACACAAACTTAAAAGACTCAAGAAGCAGAGTGAATCTCAAACACAATAAAACCCAAAGAAATCCATGACCAGACACACCATAATTAAGCTTCTAAAGACTGCAGACAAAGGAAAGAAATCTTAAAAAGATTTAGAAAGAAATGACTCAGGGAGACATTTCACACATGTTTACCAGTTTATTATAAAGGCAATGACTTGAAACAGCCAAATTGGAGAGAAGAATAGGGCGGGTGTGGTGTTAGGGGACAATAATTTACCAACAGAGAATTTCCCACTGCCTGTCTGAAACCATGGAGGCCTGAAGAAAGCGGTGGGATGCTTCTCAAATCCTTCAAGCAAGGAACTGTCAACTTCAAATTCTATATTCTAAGTTGGATGTGTTGATACATGTCTGTAATCCCAGCATTTGGGAGGCTGAAGTAGGAAGATTGGCTACAGAGTGAGTTCTAGATCAGCCTGGGCTAGAATGAGATTATGCTTCAAAAAAATAAAAAAAAACATTATATAGGTATAGAAAGTATCCTTTAGGAATTAAGGAGAGAGAATAATGAGATTTTTCATATAAGAGCAAACATTTTTTATTTTCATATACAGTTATTCTAAAGTTCCTATGGAAAAACATAGGCTTAGGGTTGCTTAAATTATCTTGGTGAAAGGAGGAAGTGAGTTGAAGCACCCCACCTCACAATCAGGCTGAAAATTCAACCATGGTGACCCAGAATCTTTGGTGTGGCTGAGGAATAGGCAATAGGTCAATGGGATAATAAAGAACGCATAGATCCAAACCAATGCTCCATTGATTTTTTAAAAAATATCTTAACTAGCCGGGCGTGGTGGCGCACGCCTTTAATCCCAGCACTCCAAACCAATGCTCCAGTTGATTTTTTTAATTCCAAAAGAGTGAGACCCTATCTTGCAAAACCAAAAAAAAAAAAAAAAATAACTATTTATTTGCAGGGAGGAGCAGATAGAAAGAGAGTATGGATGCTCCAGGGTCTTTAGCCACTGCAAACTCCAGACTCCTACATCACCTTGTGCTTCTGGCTTACATGGGTACTGGAGAATTGAACCTGGGTCCTCAGGCTTCACAGGCAAATACCTTAACAACTAAGCCATCTCTCCAGCCCCCACTGATATTTTGGTATGTGGTGTGTGTGTGTGTGTGTGTATGCACTCCTGTGTGGGCACATGTGTGTACAGAGGCCAGTAGTGCCATTACTTGATCTTCTTCATTGATCATTCTCCACTTTATTTATGATGTAGGGTCTGTCACTTGAAATCAAGGTTCTCTGAGTTGGCTAGTCTAGCCTAGCTAGCCAGCTTGGCTTGTCCTGTGTCTACCCCCTGAGCACTGGGACTACAGATGGGCCACCAGACCTGCTTGACATTTCCGTGGGTCCTGGCACTTGATGGCAAGCTCTTTATCCACTGAGCCATCTCCCCAGCCTGTCCATTGATTGTGGATAGTAATTCAAAGTAACTTGATAGAGACCTTTGATTGGACATTCATAGATACAACAGTGCATCCCAGCCTCAACTTCCCAACACATACACCACTTAGTTCAGAATGGACTGTAGACTTAAGTGGAAAGCACGTGGGAGTCAAATCTCCAAGATCTGGAGCTAGATGGCTCCTAGACTGGGCACCAAAGGCCACTAGATAAGGCAAGCTAAAAATCAAAATTAGGGATCACTGCACACCTATAAAAATGAGATGATAGGGGGCTGGAGAAATGGCTCAGCAGTTAAAGTGCTTGCTTTAAAGCCTAATGACCTGGGTTCAATTCCAGTACCCATGTAAAGCCAGATGCACAAAGTAGCACATGCATCTAGAGTTTGTTTTCAGCGACTGGGGGCCCTGGTGGCCCATTCTCTCTCTCTCTCTCTCTCTCTAGCTCTCTCTGTTTGCAAGTAAATAAATAAAAGTATTTTAAAAATGAAATGACAAAAACAGTGATGAGATACCAAGGAAGATTTGGAGAAGCTGGATAACTTCCTATAAAATTACATATCCAACTATCATACTACCCAGAAATTTATTTTAGAGATTTATTCCAGAGCAATGATAAATAACATAGATTTACAATAAAACCTGTACACAAATGTCTTAACATCTTTATTCATAATAGTACCAAACTGGTAGAGCTCAGTTCTTTAATGGGTTAAACAAACACCCATGCCATATTGGTATGCCTGTATGGAGGGCTATTACTTGGTAATAAAAAGGAATGAGTTCAGCTGGGCATGGTGGTGCACGCCTTTAATCCCAGTACTCGGGAGGCAGAGGTAGGAGGATTGCCGAGAGTTCGAGGCCACCCTGAGACTACATATTGAATTCCAGGTCAGCCTGGACCAGAGTGAGACCCTACCTCGCAAAACCAAAAAAAAAAAAAAAAAAGAATGAGTTATTGAAATAGCAACAGTTTGAATGAACCTCCAGAGAATTGTGTTGATTGGGAAAAAAAGAAAAAAATCATTAACAGTTATAGTACTGAACTATTCCAACTATATAACGTTCTATTAAAAGCAAAATTTAAGGGGCTGGTGGTTAAGGCGTTTGCCTGCAAAGCCAAAGGACCCAGGTTCAATTCCCCAGGACCCACGTTAGCCAGATGCACAAGGGGGCACACGCATCTGGAATTTGGTTGCAGTGGTTGGAGGCCATGGTGCACCCATTCTCTCTCTTTCTCTCTGTCAAATAAATAAATAAAAATAAAATATTAAAAGCAAAATTTAAAATCATTTTAAGTATGGAGAGCAAGGTAGTAGCTTGGTGGGGTAAAGGAAGATGAGAGCAAGAAAGATGTGTTTGGCTTTAAAAAGGGAACTGAGCCGGGCGTGGTGGCACACACCTTTAATCCCAGCACTCGGGAGGCAGAGGTAGGAGGATTGCTGAGAGTTCAGGGCCACCCTGAAACTATAGCCTGGGCCAGAGTGAGACCCTACCTTGAAAAACCAAAAAAAAAAAAAAGGAACTAGTAGAGTTGGAGAAATGGCTCAGTGGTTAAGGGCTTGCTTACAGAGCCTGATGGCCTGCGTTCTATTCCCCAGTACCCATGTAAAGCTAGATACACAAAGTGTCACATGCATCTGGAGTCCCTTTGCAGGAGGCCATGGCATGCCCATTCCCTCCTTATCTGTCTCTCAATCATGTATCTATCTATTATCTATCTATCTATCTATCTATCTATCTATCTATCTATCTATCTATCTATCATCTATCTATCTCTGCTTGCCAATAAATAAATATTATTTTAAGAGGGGAAATAGGAATAATCTTACTAGTGAGGGGAAGGTTCTGTCTCCTTTAGAGCCAGACAAGCTTAGGGACATAGTTGATCATCCCAGGACACTATTTGCACTGGGCAACAAACATACCTCTTACCTCACAATGCACGTGAGTAACCTGTTGGCAGTCTTGGACCCCCCACTCCAAATAATGAAGCGGGTTTCTCCTCCTCCTCCTCCTTTATTGACCATTACTTGTGATCAGTTCAAATGTCTTCTCAGATATATGCAGGACTGGAAAAGTAGGAGTCTATCCAGGCTGGATGGGTTCTGGCTGCATGTATGGCAAGACAGATGTGTCCTCATGGGGAGTATCCCCTATGTACCATCTTATGCATATGCATAACTTAACATACATATATTTAAAATCAGATGGAAGGGACATATACATTTATATAACTCAAACACATCAATCAAACCAGAGCACCATTCAGATTACATCCTTCATAACTGACACCCTACACACACACACACACACACACACACACACCTTTGTGTGGACTCTAACCAGGAACCTTGAATACTTCCCCGCTCAGGTAGCCCACTGCTCCTCTTGACAATGTTGTATTGTTGCGTGGCTCTTAGTAAAGTTTCTTGCTGTTTTACTTTGTGTGGAGGTCTTTTTTTAATTCTTTAAATTAGGTGCCAAGACCCCGGAAGCACTCAAACAGAGACGACAGGGGATCTCCAAGCCAAGCTGGCTAGCTAAACTAGACTAGCCAACTCAGAGAACCTTGGTTTCAAGTGATTGTATTAGTGTCAGCATCTTGATTTTAATACCATCTGATATTTTATGTAAGATGCTACCATGGTGGAGAGCAGAGGATGAATCTGTGGGACCTTTCTGTGTGATTTCTTACACCTGCATGTAAACCTACTATTATCTCAAAATAACTGATAACCCAAGAACAAGAGGACTATGGTTAAAAAGTTCTTACAAATGTCCTGTGAAACTTCTGATTTGACACTTTGGGGAATAGAGTAAGAGCTCTTTGGGAAATTTCTTTAATTTATTCTCTGATAATTGGACTATTATATTTTAATATTTTATAAGTCTAAACATATAACATTTTAGAGCAAATTATTCATTTCACACAGATATTTTCTAGTTTATTTGCAGGGTTAACTTTTATTTGTGCTCATAATCATGTCTGCATTTTCATCTCTGCTTCTGTGCACTTGTGATTTCACCATTTTTTCCTTTATTAATCTGGTTAGTTTTTTTTTTAAGAAAACAGGATCCCCCCCCACCCCAAGGACCTGCTTTTGAATGCACTCATTCCTCTGTCTCTTATTTTCTAATTGATTTATTTGTGCTTTTATCCTTACTAATTTCTTCCTTCTGTTTTCCTCATGGGTAATACATTGCTCTTTGTGTGACTTAAATCGAGTTATTTTCATTTGTTCTGACTTAGTAAAATAAACTAATTAAGGTTGTAAGGTTTCTTTTGGACATTGCTTTTGCTATATTCATGAATTATCTTAGACAGAAGTTTTGTTGGCATTCCTTCCTAGACTTTCAGGTTTCTCTCTCTCTTTCTGTGTGTGTGTCTTACAGGTGCTCAGAGATGGAACAGTCAAAGCCTTTGCACACACACTCCATTAATGACCCATGTACGACTCTCTTCTCTTCTTTACTTACTTACTGTTCATTTGTTTGGTTGGTTTTAATGATGAATAAAGATCTCAAAACATGTCACGCAGTGAATCGCTAGAACTTTGATAAAAGCATAGATCTGGGATTTGAGGGCAATCTTGGTGTGACACCTGTCACCTGGTTGATTGCCAGGATGGATGTGAGTGAGCTGGCTAGATAGATAAGTGTTCTCTTCCTGTTTCACTACTCCACATGCCTCCCTCCCGAAGCTGCATGTTTGGTCCAACAGGCAACCCTCCTGGATAGAAAAGGACCATTCTTGAGTCAGGACAAACAGGTAGCTGGGCTTCAGCCAAACAACCTATGGTGGTTTGTCTTCAATGTCAGCTTGTCTGGATTTAGACTCCCCTAGGAGGCACACATTTGACAGTATCTGTGGAGCGTTCCCAGAGAGGATTGACTGAGCAGGAAAGAATATGGGTTAGGGTCTTGTACAGAATAAAAAGGGAAAAACAAAAAGGAGAAAGATCGCCAAATTGCCATATTCCCTTTTCTGTGTTTCTTGGTCCACTGAGATGTGAGCAACTTCCTGGCACCACATCCACTCCTATAGTGTGCCTTCCTTGTCATGATGGACTGTGGCCCCTGAACCTTGAGACAAAGATAAACCTCTTCTCCAGAAGTTGCTTTCTGCCAGGGATTTGACCACAGTAACAAGAGAAGTAACGAATACAAACCTCCCATGGTCCCTTTGTAGGACGTAGGGAAGTCAAGATTCCGTCTCCAGACACAGCCAAAGGACATGCTACTGGTAGGATCCCATTTTTCTTTGCAAACAAAAAGCAATGACTTTGGAAAACCTCTGCAACTCTGTCCCAGCCCAGCTGCATGCTTCTTTCAAGCCCAGTTCAGCATTATGTCAAGTCATATGCTCTTGCTTTCTTACTTCCCTGCTCCTTTTTCTTTTCTTTTCTTTTCTTTTCTTTTCTTTTCTTTTCTTTTCTTTTCTTTTCTTTTCTTTTCTTTTCCTTTCCTTTCTTTTCCTTTCCTTTCCTTTTCTTTTCTTTCCTTTTCTTTTCTTTTCTTTTTTTCTGATTGAGGGCCTCACTCTAGCCCAGGCTAGCCTGGACTTCACTAAGCAGTCTCAGGTTGGCCTTGAACTGACAGCAATCCTCCACCTCCCAAGTGCTGGGATTAAAGGTGTGTACCACCACGCCTGGCCCCGATCCTATTTTCTGAAAGTAGCTTCAAATAAATGCCATCAGCTGAAAAGTGTATAATTCAATGGTTCTTACATTTGCACAGGCTTCTGAAACTATGATCAACATTTAATTTAGGATCAATTTTGGGAAATTTCACCATCATAGCTATACTAAGATCATTAGCATGGGCCATATCTCTAATGCTGTTTCTTTCAACAACATTTTGGAGTTCCTGTCTTGTACTTCTTTTGTTTAAATTACTTTTAAGGCTTTTGTTTTCCTGTAATGCTGTTGTGAATGGAGTTATTTCCCTGTTTTCACATTTGGATCACTTATTCCTAGTTCATAGAAGCTCAGTTGCCTTTGGTATTGACCTTGTCTCTTGCAAACTTTCTGAACTCATTAATGCAAATAAAATTTTAGTGAATTCCTTAGGATCTTCTACATGCATAACCACGTCATCTGCAAGTAGGAATCATTTTGTTATTTTTAAAGATTTTTAAAAACCTTTTTAGTTTATTTTATTTGTAGAGAGAGACAGAGAGAGAGAGAGAGAGAGAGAGAGAGAGAGAGAATGGGTGTGCCAGGGCCTTCAGCAGCTGTAAACAAACTCCAGACCCATGCACCACTTTGTACATCTGTCTTACATCAAACCTGGGTCCTTTGGCTTCATAGGCAAGCGCCTTAACCACTAAGACATCTCTCCAGTCTTATTCAAGATTTTTTTAAATGACTTTATAAACATAGTATCAATCAAATCTTTTAGAACTTTTCCCATTCAATATGATAACTTATAAATGTGGTATCATTGCTATGTATGGCTATCATGGTTCATTCTTTTGAACTACTATATAATATTCCATTATATTCATGTTATTTAGCCTTTATCTTGCCCATGGTTATTGTTTCCATGATTTTACTATGATGAACAAAGTTCCTATGAGTCCACTCACTAATATCCCATGCTATAAATTTATAATAAATTTCTCTTGACAATTCACCTATGTCAATGGAAATGTAAAATATTATAAGATGATGTCAAGTTGTTTTATGTGATTTTACTGATTAATTTTTCCTCTAGTCATATAGGAAAGGTTTTGCCAATCTACATTTTCCCATTGTATTGATGGTCTCTGAGTTTTGTCCTTATAAATGAAAATATGGAAGTTTCAAAACTTGGAACTTGGCCTGGAGAGATGGCTTAGCCATTAATGCGCTTGCCTGTGAAGTCTAAGAACCCATGTTTGAATCTCCAGGTCCCACATAAGCCAGACGCACAAAGTGATGCAAGCATGTAAGGTTGCACATACCCACCAAGTGGTGCACATGTCTGGAATTTGATTGTAATGGCTGGAGGTCCTCTCTCCCTTTCTTTCTTTCTTTCTTTCTTTCTTTCTTTCTTTCTTTCTTTCTTTCTCTCCCTCCCTCTCTCTCTCTTTTCTTTCTTTCTTTCTTTCTTTCTTTCTTTCTTTCTTTCTTTCTTTCTCTCTCTCTCTTATATATATATATAATAAAAAAAAAAAAACCCTCGGAACTTACTTTGCACTTCCCTGGTGGGCTGAGCATTTTACAGATGAGTTTCATTCAACAGTGGCCAAGTGGCTCTTCTGGGAGCATTAATTCCTGTGCAGTTCTAAGTGGCACAAAAATGTAGGCACAGAGAGCTCCCACGTGCTCTAGGGAGAGCTCTAAGGGCAGGAGGAAACTGATCACATGTACTGCGTCCAGATGATGTCACCTTGAAGCCAGTCCATGCCCCATGGAACCCTCCACCTGAGTGTGAGGAGTCAAGGGTGAGGCCGAGCAGATCTGAGCTGGCGAATTAGACACTTCTCCCACCTATGTTGCTTCACGATTTGATCCAAAAGTGAGAGTATTTTTAAATAATATATGAGTTTGTTCCATTATATTTAATGATGTGAAGAGCTACGTTTGGTCTCAGCTCTGTCATATTATTTTATATGATACTTGCTGATTTTAATGCTTCCTTTGGAAGTCTTTTACTTCGTGGTCTATAGTTCTGTGGTTTGCTTTATATATTGGTCTCCCTTCCAATTATTTGGAAGGTTTATGGAGTAGTTTTAGTTCTGTCACTGGTTTACTTATAACTACACACAATATCCTTTTATGTCTTATTAATTGAATTACAACTTAAGAGTTTTTCCCCACCGTGAAAAGTAAGGAAGTTAGTTGGCTTCCTCAACCTCAATCATTCCCTTAACTTGTTTGGGTATGTTATTAATTATTATTCATTCCTTTATGCACTAGATATCTTTTTTTTTTTTTAAGAGAGAGAGAGAATGGGCGTGCCAGCGGCCTCTCAGCTGCTGTGAACGACCTCCAGACGCATGAGCCCCCTTGTGGGCATGTGCAATATTGCACACTTGCATCACGTTTTGTGTCTGGCTAAACGTGGGATCTGGAGAATCGAATGGGCATCCTTAGGCTTTGCTGGCAGGCGCCTTAACTGCTAAGCCATCTCTCCAGCCCTGCACTAGATCTTTCTATGGCTAGCAGCTTCTGATGTGGTAACCCCCTCCCACTTCAAATGTGAGGCCCCGTGGCTCACTATCATGCTTGGAATTATGGTAACACTTACAAATTTTATTTTTATTTATGAAAGAGAGAGAGAGAAATGGGCACGCCAGAGCCTCTAGCCACTGCAAATGAACTCCAGACATGCGAGCCACCTTGTGCTTCTGGCTTACATGGGTCCTAAGGAATAGAATCTGGGTCCTTTGGCTTTGCAGCCAAGTGCCTTAACCACTAAGCCATCTCTCCAGCCCTGTCGTGGTAACACGTTTGCTATAACAACTCACTTTGGAGAGCCACCGGCTGATCTCTCTCGTATTGTCTTTCCCCCATCCTTCCTATGTCTCTGTCTGCAATCCCTGTGGACATGGCTGGAGATCCTTGTTCTTCTGCTCATGTCTTTCCTCACCTGCTTCATTGTTTGGACTCCACATTTGTTGCCCCTGTGAGGAAGGTACAACTTTCTCCTTAGCCCTGTTCACAGGCTTAGGGTGTCCCTTGCACAGGGACACGTTTTACCATCATTATCCCTCCATCCCTCCTGTGGTCGCATAGCTGATGGGTGGACATGTTAGGGTCCAGTGTGGTGCGTGGCGTGGGTTTAGAATCCCAGTTCTTCTCTGGCATCTTCCTTCTATCTCGTGCTCTGAGGAGGCGGCTCTACTTTTGTGATCAGCGGGTGGAGCGTTTCTGCTTTCATTTTGTTTTCAGAGAGAACAGCTTTTCCAAGCTTCCATCTCTGAAGCAGAAAGATCATTCCTAGCCCTTTTTGTGCATCAGGCCCCTAGTCCCACCCCTCACCCCTCCTGGGTGCTAAAATGGGAGCATTTCATCCGGTTCTTACACTCCTGGGGGCCGTTGGCATTAGCTTCTGCTCAATGCTCCGTTTCTCAAATTCCTTTTGTTTCTTTCATGGGGAGAATTTTTTTTTTTTTCATTTTGCCTGGGAGTTCATTGATGTGGCCATAAATCTGTTGGGTTATTTCGTAGTCAGCATTTCTCTGAGCTGTCAGTGGGTGTGATGGCTGACAGGATGCTGAGTGCCTCCCCTCGTAGCTCGGTCCTCCTAAGGAGAAGAGGTCAGCGTGATTCTGTTCAAGGCTGGCACTGGGCCTGGGTGAATAGCTAGAGCATGCTATTGCTAGCCCTAGAGTTGGGGGAGCTGGGGAAGGCTCTGATGGTCAAATCAAGTGATGACGCTGGGGCATTTCAGAAGCACATGGCTCAAGCCCAAGTGACCTTCAGGATCAGTTCTATGTGCTCAACTGCCTTCTTTAGATAGTATTTTGGGGAAATTAAGAAAAGATCTCTATTTTCCACATTAGGGACCATCCCAAGATGTTGTCTAAGACAAAGGTGGGACTTGAGTGACATTTTTTATAAGCAGGAAATTGGAGCAAGATGACCTTGAACATGCTGGGGAGGACATTGGATCACACAAGATGAAGGTGGTTTGAGCAAGATGCGGGTGACCCAGGTGATTGCTAGGAATAACTGTCATGTCCTTTGTCTTGTCTATACTACCCGACTGCACTGTGAGCAGATATACCTGACTCCACCTTCGTAGCTGTGACTCCCAACAAGAGTTGACCATCTCCCAGGGGACTCCTGGCAAAATCTAGGAATACTTCTTTTTTTTAGTGTGCTACAGACTCTGATAGTTGTTAATTTATGTATTTAAACATTCTAGCTAGGCATGGTGGCGCACGCCTTTAATCCCAGCACTTGTGAGGCAGAGGTAGGAGGATTCCCTTGAAAACTAAAAAAAAAATTCCAAAAAAAAAAAGAATGAAAAAAACCCCCAAAAAAAAAAAAAAAAAATTTATTTGACAGAGAGAGAGAGTGGGGGAGAGAGAATGGGTGCGCCAGGGCCTTCAGCTGCTGTAAATGAACTCCAGACACATGTGCCACCTTGTGCATCTGGCTTCCTATGTCCTGGGGAAATAAATCTGAATCCTTTGGCTTTGCAGGCAAGCACCTTAACCACTAAGCCAATCTCTCCAGCCCTGTAAATACTTTTGATAGTTGCAGCTGCAGAGAGGGAAGGATGTTGCTGGCATCTAGCATGTCTCCATGCCTTCCTTGTTCTTTGGAGATGTGAGGAATTCCAGATAAAAGTTGCAGCTGGCCTGGAGAGATGGATCAGCTGTTAAGGCATTTGCCTGCGAAGCCCAACAACCTGGGTTCAATTCCCCAGTACCCATGTAAAGCCAGATGCACAGTGGCACATGCATCTGGAGTTCATCTGCAGTGGGCTAGAGGCCCAGTCTCTCTTTCTCTCTCCTTGGATATAAATAACTAATTTTTTTAAAGTTCCTTCTATCTCCATGCCTTCCCAGCCATGATAGATTATGCCCTCAAAATGTGATCCAAAATAAACTCTTTCTGTCTCTTCTGGTTTCTTCTTGTCAGCAACTTGACCACAGCAATGAGATGAGCAACTAACCCAGGCCCTAGATGCCAGTGATGAGAAGTAGCTGCAAAATCCCCACTTAGGCTCAGATAACAAGGCTGAGACTTCAAACAACCTGTGTTAGGTCACAGAGCAGGAAAATGAGGAAGGATCATTACAGCGTGTGCTAGTTAATTGGACTTTGTGTGTTTTCTTTTGGGGGGAGGAGGGCGTTACTCTTTGTGCTTTCTGGGTGCTGTTCTTATCATCCTATTGCACAGACATGGGGGACAGGATGTAGGAAGGGTTAGTAATATTGTGAGCAAAGTATGTGATATGAACAAGTTCAGGCAGAAAGGGTTTATTTTTAGCCCATAGTTTCAGATGGTTCAGTCCATGGTCATTAGTTCTGGGTTTCTGCTCCGGTGGTGAAGTAAGACGTGATGATGAAGGGAGCATGTGAGAGAGGAACTTCTTCACCTCATGATAAATAGGAAGGAAGGGGAGAGAGAAAGAGAGAGAGAGAGAAGAGTAGGAGGAGAAAGAGGAAGAAGAGGGAGAAGGGCTAAGGACAAGATACCCCCAAGGACTAGCTTCTAATAACCCCCTTCCTCCAGTTAACACCGCCGTTCAAAGTTTCATCCCAAAATAATGTCACAAGCTGAATGCAAATCCACCAAATATGAACCTGAAGGGCACATTTCAAATACGAATCCTAACTGTGTCATTGGGGGCAGCCAGGGGGCATATCTTGGTGGCCTTCCTTGGAGCCTGTGCTTTCCAATACTGGGCTATGTGTTGTGAAAGATTTGGGGGTGAGTCCAGGGCTCCTGATCCCTCTCAGCTCTTCCATGCACCTCGTATCCTTTTTATAGTTCACAGCCCCAGATAGGCTTAGAGAACTTTAAATACATCTTAGCGCTAGCTTGAACACAAGGTCAAGGATGTATGTGTCACAAAATGGATGTCTTTTCTAGAGAAAGCTACACACCCTGGGCCAGATATCATAGACTAGTTTCCTTACCTCTGTGCCAACCAGCTGGACTTGGCCTCCAAGGCAGCACAGCCTTGGAGTCAGTATCCAGGACAACAAGCTTCCAACATCCAGGTCACTCACAGAGATGATATGATTCTAAGAGACAGCATGTAGGTCTCCAGCTTTCGGGTGATGGTGGGGGCAGCACCTTAGGGAGCTAGTTCAGGTGTGCCATGGTGGGGCTCTTTCCTGGGAGATGAAACTGCAGCTTCCTTCTCTGGGGTTCTCTAGGTCCCTTTATGGAAGGCATCACTTCTCGAACTGGCCAGAGTGGGCTTTGTGATCTGCCGCCGTGTGCTGACTGTGTTCAGCCAGAGGAGAGAAGGGAGGCTGGGCTACACATCAGTGTGTATGTGGTCCTGGGGAAGGAGGGAGGGGGGCTGGGCTACACATCAGTGGATATGTGGTCCTGGGGAAGGAGGGAGGGGGCTGGGCTCCATCTCAGTGGATACTTGATCCTGGGGAAGGAGGGAGGGGGACTGGGCTCCATATCAGTGGATACGTGGTCCTGGGGAAGGAGGGAGGGGGGCTGGACTCCGTGTCAGTGGATCAAGTGGATGGACTCCATGTCAGTGGATACTGGTCCTGGGGAAGGAGGGAGGGGGGCTGGACTCCATGTCAGTGGATACATGGTCCTGGGGAAGGAGGGAGGGAGGCTGGACTCCATGTCAGTGGATACGTGGTCCTGGGGAAGGAGGGGGGGCTGGACTGGTCCTGGGGAAGGTCCTGGGGAAGGAGGGAGGGAGGCTGGACTCCATGTCAGTGGATATGTGGTCCTGGGGAAGGAGGGAGGGAGGGGCTGGACTCCATGTCAGTGGATACGTGGTCCTGGGGAAGGAGGGAGGGGGGCTGGACTCCATGTCAGTGGATATGTGGTCCTGGGGAAGGAGGGGGGCTGGACTCCATGTCAGTGGATATGTGGTCCTGGGGAAGGAGGGAGGGGGCTGGACTCCATGTCAGTGGATATGTGGTCCTGGGGAAGGAGGGAGGGAGGCTGGACTCCATGTCAGTGGATACATGGTCCTGGGGAAGGAGGGAGGGGGCTGGTCCTGGGGAAGGAGGAGGGGGGGGCTGGACTCCATGTCAGTGGATACATGGTCCTGGGGAAGGAGGGGAAGGAGGGAGCTGGACTCCGTGTCAGTGGATCTGTGGTCCTGGGGAAGGAGGGAGGGAGGCTGGACTCCATGTCAGTGGATATGTGGTCCTGGGGAAGGAGGGAGGGGGCTGGACTCCATGTCAGTGGATATGTGGTCCTGGGGAAGGAGGGAGGGGGGCTGGACTCCATGTCAGTGGATATGTGGTCCTGGGGAAGGAGGGAGGGGAGCTGGACTCCATGTCAGTGGATATGTGGTCCTGGGGAAGGAGGGAGGGGGCTGGACTCCATGTCAGTGGATATGTGGTCCTGGGGAAGGAGGAGGGGGGAGCTGGACTCCTGGGGAAGTGGATATGTGGTCCTGGGGAAGGAGGGAGGGGGCTGGACTCCATGGGGGTCCTGGGGAAGGAGGGAGGGGGCTGGACTCCATGTCAGTGGATATGTGGTCCTGGGGAAGGAGGGAGGGGGCTGGACTCCATGTCAGTGGATATGTGGTCCTGGGGAAGGAGGGTCAGGGGCTGGGGACTCCCATGTCAGTGGATATGTGGTCCTGGGGAAGGAGGGAGGGGGCTGGACTCCATGTCAGTGGAGGAGGGAGGGGAGCTGGTCCTGTCAGTGGATATGTGGTCCTGGGGAAGGAGGGGCTGGACTCCATGGATCAGTGGGGAAGGAGGGGGGGAGGCTGGACTCCATGTCAGTGGATCCTGGGGAAGGAGGGAGGGGGGCTGGGCTCCATGTCAGTGGATCTGTGGTCCTGGGGAAGGAGGGAGGGAGGCTGGACTCCGTGTCAGTGGATATGTGGTCCTGGGGAAGGAGGGAGGGGGCTGGAGGCTGGGGAAGGAGGGAGGGGGCTGGACTCCGTGTCAGTGGGATACTCCATGTCAGTGGTCCTGGGGAAGGAGGGAGGGGGCTGGACTCCATGTCAGTGGAGATACGTGGTCCTGGGGAAGGAGGGTCCTGGGGGGGGCTGGACTCCATGTCAGTGGATATGTGGTCCTGGGGAAGGAGGGGATCTGTGGTCCTGGGGAGGGGGAGGGGGCTGGACTCCATGTCAGTGGATATGTGGTCCTGGGGAAGGAGGGAGGGGAGCTGCACTCCATGTCAGTGGATATGTGGTCCTGGGGAAGGAGGGAGGGGGGCTGGACTCCATGTCAGTGGATATGTGGTCCTGGGGAAGGAGGGAGGGAGGTGGCTGGGCTGGACATGTCAGTGGATCTGTGGTCCTGGGGAAGGAGGGAGGGGGGCTGGACTCCATGTCAGTGGATCTGTGGTCCTGGGGAAGGAGGGAGGGGGGCTGGACTCCATGTCCGTGGATATGTGGTCCTGGGGAAGGAGGGAGGGGAGCTGGACTCCATGTCAGTGGATCTGTGGTCCTGGGGAAGGAGGGAGGCGGGCTGGACTCCATGTCAGTGGATATTTGTTCCTGGGGAAGGAGTGAGGGAGGCTGGACTCCATGTCAGTGGATACGTGGTCCTGGGGAAGGAGGGAGGCCACTAGCATTTCTTTGGAGAGGCAAGAAAGGATGCTGAGCTAAGAGGAGGAGAACTGGGGCTCCGGTTACATGTGTCCTGGTTGTTTGGCATGACAATGAGAGCAAGTGTATTCCTTTGTCTTGGACCCCCACATCCTCATTAGGTCTCTTGTCCATTCTAACACTCAGTGGCATGGAGTCTGAAATAACCAGGGTAGGTGATGGAAACTCAGGCTGGGATTTACACCAGAGCCCTCTTTAAATGTCACCATGCAATGTGTTGCTACTTAAAGGGAGATTGACAGACACAAGCAACTTAACGAGACAGTCATTTGCTTCTTAGCTGGCAGGGCATGGTATGGGAATGAAATCAAGAGGTGCCATGGGGAAAGGAGGTGGGAGTGAGGGCCTCATTTACCACCTAGGCCTCGGACTGGGCTCTGACAGCAGGTGGAGGCTGCCAGGTTCTCAGGGGAGAGTCTCATGCTTGGAGTACCAGTGAGGCCCCACATAAGAAGGGGGACATTTTCAGTGATGTCTCTACAGTCTGCTGTCCTTAGTTCTAGCCTGGCAGAATGACCACAGGAGAGAGACAGCTGTTGGAGGTGATAGAGAAGATTTCTCGGAGGGACAAGGGACCTGGGTCAAGTCTCTGCTCTGGTGACATCTTCTCACGTGACTTTGTAGTCTCATCACCTCTCTGGACCTGTTGTCTCTGTAATTTTGGCTTTCATTTTGAAAATGGCAGAGAGTGTTTGCTGTACCCAGTGTCTCAGATAGAGTTTGTGCCACAGCACAGCCAGTCTAGGAGGAAAGCAAAATCCTGCGTCACCTGGAGTATGAGCCTTACTGAACACATGGCATTTTCATATCCCTCCTACAAAGGTGAAACATCACAAATCAGGAGCCATCAGAACCTGAATCCCTAAGAAAGTTCAATGTAACTTATGGTGACAGAAAGCACAGGAGAGCAAGAGGTGCAGAGAGGGAGATGCCAACGAGAAGGGAGGGGTGAAGGAAACACCTCCCATCAACCACTGACTGGGGCTCATAGCTCACTGGGGTTTCCCATTCTTCAAGACTAAGGTAATGATGGTGCTGGAGAGATGGCTCAATGTGGTTAAAGGCATTTTATTTGAAAGCCTGACAGAGTGGGTTCAATTCCCTAGTATTCATATAAAGCCAGATAAAGAAAGTGGTGTATGTGTTTGGATTCATTTGCACTGGAAGGAGGCCCTGGTGCACCCATTCTTTCTCTCTCATAAATCAGTTAATTAATATTTAAATATATTTTATTTATTTATTTGAGAGAGAGGAAAGAGTCAGAGAGAGAGGGAGAGAACGGGCGCACCAGGGCCTCCATCCACTGCAAACGAACTCCAGATGCATGCGCCCCCTTGTGCATCTGGCTTACATGGGTCCTGGAGAACCGAACGGGGATCCTTTGGCTTTGCAGGCAAATGCCTTAACAGCTAAACCATCTCTCCAGCCCAATTAATTCATATTTTAAAGAAGACTAGGGTGATGCACAGGGACCATGGCTGCACCCAGGACTATGGGAGTCTACCCCTGAGCATCTGTATGGCTCTTCCTGTGGATGAAGGTCTCTGGTCCCAGGCACCAAAGCCATACCTGTGACCGCCTACCTCAGCCTGGCCTGTCTACACTGTCCCAATCACATGTCCACCGTGGCGAGGAGGACCCAAAGACTGGCACAGCCCTTCCTGCCCCCTGCTCAGAGGCATCATCCTGGCTCCAGCCTCAGGGACGTCTCCTATCCCCTGAAATGATCTGGAGTCATAGGTGTCCCCCGCTCTGCAGAGGCAGACACTGCTCTCTATCAACCTTGGCTTCTAGAGGCTTAAGGCTGAGGGTCAAAAATCAGCCTTGGGTCTGTTGCTACTGCAAATCCCAGAGGGCGCACCTGCAACCTGGGTTCAGGCCCCAAAAGTACAGCAATAGAGGGGGGCATTGGGGTTCCTTCCGTCTCTCCAGCCCAGGTGGTCTTCAAGAAGGATGGTTGCTCCCAATACTCCTATAGGCAAGGGCTTGAACGCGAGGAGAAAGAACGATGCCAGGACAGGATCTATATGGGGAAAGAGGTCCCCAGAGGATAGGAGAAGCCTCTGATGTGGGCTGATATCACAGTTCAGAGTCAGGCTGGGGCCAGTGCACAGGCTGTCCATACCTTGTAACTCCATTGCTTAAAATTTGGCAGCCTCTGACCCCTACCCAGAGGACAAAGGTACCCCCTGCCCCGAGGCCCATGGCTTGTCAGGGTGTGGCTCTGCGGCCTCCAGACCTTTGCTGACGTTGCACCTTCTCCTCGGATGCCCTTCCTGTCTTCCCGAAGCAGCTTATTCTAATCTGAATTCTAGTCCCCAGTCTAGAGGTTTTCGAGATGTTTCCCCAGAGCCTCTCCTTGGAAGAGACTGTTCCCTCGCCCGTGGTCAGAGAACACTCCGCTCCCCTGTTCTGCTGCTGGCTTCCTGTGTGTTTTCTTAACCACCTCCTTTCCCAAGGGCAGAGCTTGGGTCGTCTTGCCCTCCTCTGCTGATTGCTAGTGTCTGGCATGAGCCGGGCATCCTGGGAAACATACTGAGGGATGGGGAGGGGGGGCCTCTCGCCATCTTTTCTTGGGCATCAGTGGATATTGGTACACTGAGTGCAAAAACCCTGTGTCTGTATGGGGGTAGTTGAACTCTTAACATTTGGGGTAGGACCCTGGGGCTTGGCTGGGCATTCACAGAAGGGCAGCCTGGGAAGCTGAAGCTCGCCCCACCGAGCCCGTGATATTTCCCAGACTGACAGCTTCGCAGCTGGAGCAGCCCGGAGACAGGCCCTCGCTGGAGAAAAGTGGGTCATCCTGATTCTTCTGCAAGCACCAGGGAGAGCCTGGGGTTTAGCCGTGGCACTGACACAGACTGAGCCTGTCATTTGCTAGCGTCCAAATGAAAGGGTTTAGTGACTGCACCAATCTACTAATTTTCTGTGCGACACAGGGCAAGGACAGCGGGTGGAGTCTTAGAAACTCCATGTGTGTATGTGCACAGTGCATGCAAGAGCGTATGGGTGAGCACGCATGCACGTGTACATGTGTGTGTGCAAATGGGGAGGTGGATGCATGTGTCTATGCGTACGTAGATGAATATATTTGTGTGTGCATCTCTGTGAAGGTATTGTGCACATCTGTGTATTTATGTGCATGTGTGTATGTGCACGCAAGTGTGTGAGAGCACATGTGCATGCCTACCTGTGTACACACATGCAGATGCATATGTGAATGCGTATGCTTGTGTGTGCATATGTGCATCTCTCTGCAGGGATTGTGCAAGTTTATGTGTTCACATCCGTGTGTGTGTGTGTGTGTGTGTGTGTGTGCGTGCATGCAAGTGTGCTTGCATGAGCATCTGTACGTGTTGTACAAATCCATGTGTGTGCGCATACATGCACATGTGTTTATATACACGACACATGGGTGTGGATGCCTGGGCCTTGCAGGCATGTGCACACATGTACGTCTGTGTGTGTACTGGGAATACATGCACACGCTCCATGCCCCCACTGTGTGCATGAAGTGAAAGGGTGAAAGCCCACCCAGGTCTGACAGGATTGAGCATGGCTCCAAGTTGTTGAATGCCCTCCGGGACCCCACTCTCCCTAACTTCAGTGTCTTCTCATGGGGACTGTCCCCACAGGACAACCGTGCAAACCATATGGCAGTGAGACTGACGGTACCTGTTAGCGGCACAAGACGTAGTCGTCAGAGCAAGTTCTGTCCTGCGATCAGATTCCTCAGTCTCTCCTTATGTGGGTGGCGTTCACAGTGCTGATGCCCTCTGCTGAAAGGGAGCCAGGAAGGGGCACCTTCTTGAGGGTGACCCATGCTCCCATGCCCACAGCTATCTCTAGCATGCCCTGTGACTGGGAACAAAAACCTTCTCCGTCTTGTCCTCAGTCTTCCCATTTGTGCAATTACAGCCTTTGGGTATCTATTCATTGTCACATTCAGAGACCAACTGGAGCAGGCAGGGCAGGAGGTGTTGAGTATAGACCAGCACTAGCAAAGGCGTGGCAAGCTCAGGGGAAGACACCCCTGCCCCACAGGGGGGATGAAGGAAAATTCCAATTCATCTGCTTCATTTCATTCTTCAGTAATATCCTATCCCTTGACCTCACATATGCCACCTCCTTCCCCAACTTATGGAGGAAGTCATGTTCAAATGAAGTTATCGTCATCATTTAGGAACTACACCCCACCGTACGGCCCATTCCAACCTCTCTCACGAGGAAGGCTGGCTCATAATGAAACCCTTTTCCTTAAGGAGGCCTGGGTGAGATCCGAGCCGACGCTGTCCCCATTTTTTCTCGGCAAATGGCAGTGTCCATTTGGCCTTTTCCTTCTCCTCTCCTGCTCCTTGGAAGTGGGGGAGAAGTGTCTCTTTACTCATATCACAGACAGAAAGACCACCCTATAGTACCCGTGGCTTCTGCCTTAGGAAATCCCCAACAGTGTGACCTTAGTCCCTTCCCAGTCTTGTCCCCTGCTGTGCCTCCTAGCTCCCTTTGCTGTAAGCTGGAGCAGGTAACCACTGATCCCCCTGCCCCAACACACACACACACACACACACACACACACACACACACACACACAGGAGCACACACCCCCGTGTCCCAGAACCCTTCTGCGGGCGTGTTCTTAAAGAGATGTCTGATTCTCTATTTCCTAGCCCCAAAGTTGAACCTACTACCTGGATCCTGGCTCACCCTCCTGAGGTAGTTTGGAAGAGGATGGGACTCTGTCCTACTCCCTTCAGGCTACCGTAACCAAATGCCACAGACAGAGTGGCTTAGCAAAATCAGAAACTTCCAGCTCACAGTTCTGGCGGCCAGAAGTCTGAGACCAAGATGTCAGTGGGTTAGATGTTGCTGGAGGTCTGCTTCCAGGGTACAGATGGCACCTTCTATGTGTTCCCCATGGTGGAAGGCACAGGCAAGCTCCTTTATTTATTTATTTTTGAGGGAGAGAGATAGAGAGAAAATGGGTGCACCAGGGCCTCTAAGCCACTGCAAATGAACCCCAGACACATGCGCCACCTTATGCATCTGGCTTTATGTGGGTACTGGGGAATTGAACATAGGTTCTTAGGCTTCACAAGCAAGCACCTTAACTGCTAAGCCATCTCTCCAGCCCAAGGCAAGCTCTTTTGAGTCCTTTTTCTAAGGGAACTAATCTATTCATGAGGCCTCTACCATGGCAACAGACTCACCCGCTAAATGCCACCTAGTACCATTGCATTTATGGGTTTTGGATCAAAGCAAACAGTCAATCATGGCAGGATCCCTGCATGATTTTTTTTTTTTAATTTGGGATACCTTTGGGGCCCTGCCTCCACCTCTTCTCTTACCTTAGAATCAGAGGTTGAAAGACACCGAGAGACACAAGAAGGAAGCCAAAAGTACAAAAGAGAGAGATGGAGTAAGGCAGAAGCACATAATCCCGGAGAGACAAAGAGAGTCAAGGGGGAAGAAAGGAATAGAAGGAGGGAGGAGGCTACATAGGCAAAAGGCAGAGAGCCATTTGGTGGGAGGAGAGGGGAAGACAAGCTGCAGACATCAGGCCCAGCCTAGGCAGCCTCGCAGCTGCACAGGGAAGCCAGCCTGCCTGGCAGCGAGTGCCCACCTCCTGTGTGGGGCTCATACAAGGCAGTAGCAGCTGGACCAGGCACTTGGCTATCTCTGCTGAGCCCAGGCCTCTGTGCCTGACCTTAGCCCAGCTGCTGGAAACCTTCCTGCCCTTCTGTTGCAGCTGCCAGGCCTCCTGCCCGCTCCAAGACCTGGAGCTTGGGGAGTGGGCAGTTGGTCTCCCACCCTTCCTTGGTTATCTGTGCCAGGAAGGGAGGAAACTCTGTCATGTGCCTCAGCAGGCCCCATCCAGAAGCCCATTGCGTTTGGCATGAGGATGAGACATGTGATGTGGTTCCTCTAACAGCGGATGGCCTTCCTAATTAGGGCCTTGCTGAGGTGTGTGCTGAAATCAGCCGGCACTTCCTGAGCTCAACAAATAGGAAGCCAGGCTTCTCATGTTGGGGCAGCACATTCCAGGGGTTGAGAAGCGTCCTCGAATCCCATTTCTTGGACTTAGTTTCCATAATGTCCCTACCCCAAGGCTGTCATCCCCATAGAAAGCAAGGTCCCGGGACGGTGAGTAACTACTCCAGGCACGGTCAGCCTCTGAGGGGAAAGCCTGCATCTGTGTTGGGTTGCACGGTCCATGCACCGCTGCACCATGAGCCCCTGATCCAGCCCAGGCTGTCAGGCTGGAGCTAACTCCGGGTGGGCCTTGGGAGCCAGGCTGGCGGGTGTTAGCCGCCGTAAGCCCAGTCTCTTTTTCTTTTCCTCCTATGTGGTGGAGACCGTGTCATAAATTTAGGGATGCAGAATGAGTCAGCCACATAATTTTTAAAGCAATGAAGGTCTTTTTAATTTTTCTTTTCCCCTTGAAGGTCTGCTTTTTCTCTGTGCTTTCCTACATTTTACTGGGACCAGAGCCCAGGAGCTTGCTGGGTGGCTGGGGACAGACATGGCCCTGGGACCTAAGCTGTGGTCAGAAGTAATTGACATGGAATGAGATGAGGGAAACATTCCTCCAAATCCTCTTGAGGCCAAAGCTAAGATACTTATTGGTTCATAAGGAGATGGATGGACCAATGGAAGGTTCCGGAAAGAGCTTGTTGGGGGCTGGGGGGAGGAAGGAGAGGAAGGGAGGGGTGCAGAACCAAGGCTTGGGGGGGTATCCTGTGGACTGAGAGCTTTGTGAGGTTAACCTGTCCTTCTGACAATGACCTTCGCATAGTTCTGACATTTATGACCTGCTGCTGGCGTGGACTTGTGGGAGTATCACCTTGGTTTAGAGAGACTTGCAGGATTCTCTTGGTAGTGGCAGGGGTCAAGGACAAGGAGTCTGAGGACTTTTCTAGATCTTGGAGTTGGAGGCTGCAGCTAGGTCTGCCTAAGTACCCAGGACCTGAAGGCCTGACATCTAGATTAAAGAGGCATGGATAGTGCAGCCAGAGTACAGGATAGAGACAGCGGGCAATAGAATATGCCAGCTGGAGAATCAGGCTGGGTTGACCCTGCCAGGAAGAAGGGAGGATGAACTGGTATGTTGAAATGTCCTTGGCAACAGGAAACCCTGGTAAAGATGCTGAGAAGGCCCCTACAAAGTTACCCTTCTCCTTCCAGATGGCTCTCCCAGGGAAGAAGGGAGCAGGCAGGTGGGGGCGGGGAGAATGGAAGAGTTGAGCATCTGTGTGCCAGGCGATTGGGCGCGGGGGCACAGAAGTTCAGCCAGGCTCAGGCCCCAGAACCTGAATCCATGGGGAGAGCTGAGATACAGGAAGGAGTTACATCATATGTGCTGGAAGCCAGCATCCCTCTCTCTCTCTCTCTCTCTCTCTCTCTCTCTCTCTCTCTGCCTGGAAAGTGCTGGAATAGTTGGCCCATGCTTGTCCACATCCTTTCCACCTCCATGTGCCGCCTGCCATGGGCCCCTCCAGGGCAGAATATTTCCCATGCTCCTTAACTTGGGGCTCAGCTATTTGGCCGATGTACAAGATGTCTGAGTAATGACACAGAAAGATGGTCACAACCAGGAATGAGGCTTACTCTGGAGGGAAGAGGCTGAGTTGGGGCTAGAGATGTCTGGCCAACACCAAAAGTAGTAGGGTGGCCGTCTATAGAAGGGTACCTTCATTTCTGCTCGTCCTCTGAAAAATCCTGAAGCGTGCAGGCCCCAGTGAGACAGGACGAGCTGTCTACAGATATCTTGCCACCGTCCTGATTTCGTGAGGTGGAATTCAGAGAAAAGAAGTTCAGTGGCCAAATTGAGAAGTCTAAAGCGGAATCAGCAGGTCACCAGACCCACACACTTACTACAAGAAGCATGGACGTCCAGCCCCACAGGCCCCAGATTTACAGAGATTTCCCCCAGCTGCTCTGGAGGCATTTCAACAAGGGCCCTCTGAGCCTGGACTGTCAAGGGTTGGGATGGAGTCAGGGGCGGGACGCTCGGCATGGCGAAGTAGGCAGAGAAGGGAGCGTCCCATTCATACAACATTCGAGACAGAATGATTTCATGGGAGGCAGCAGGTGGCCCATCACAGATGGCCTCTCGTGGAGGTCTGTGACCTTGTTAGGGGTCCACGGGGAGGCACTGAGTGTGGCCATCTGTTCATAGCCTTTAAGGCTCCTGCCATGTCCAGTCTTGGTTCTGTCACTTCTGTGCCAACCCTGGAAACTTACAGAGACCACAGAAGGTGGGGTGAAGACAGAGCTAGCTATGAGATCTCCCACTGGGCACATGGAATGCTCAGACCCTGATGGTACCTAGGGAGGCACAACCCCACAGGGGACTTTTTGGGCCTCTGAGGGGAACATTACACCCAGATCAATGGGCGCTGCTTCCTTGTTTAAATCACCTAGTTGTGGCCAAGCAGACCTGAGGGTCCAGCAAAATCACTTAGGATTATATTTAGTCTTGGTGCTTGTCTCTTGTAAGTCATGGTCTCAGTGTCCCACACAGCAAGGCTCCTCACTCACCCCCTTCACAAGCATCACTTTTCCCCTCTGCACTGTGAGGCAGGTGTGATGGCCCCTCCGGTGTGTGCTTCGACAACCCCGTGGAAAAGTAACTTCTTAGCTTCCAGACCCCATCTGAGGAATGAGAGTCTGGCTGATTCCAGGGTGTGTGTCATGTGTGTGATCTGCATGGCCTTGATAATGGTGATGGGTAGGGGGACTGGGTAGGACTCAGAGCCATAGTCATCTTGGGCTGGGCACCTCTGCTGCCCCTATATGAGGCAGAGTGTTCAATCCGTGCAGATCTCCAAACAGGAGTCCCCTCCCCGGCTTCTTCTCCTGATGCCCTCACTCTTGGTCCCTGCCTGAGTCTGTTTGGGCCTCTGCAATGAGGTGATGGGGTGGAGCTGCCGAGGTGGCAGCTTAGCGGGGAGTATGACGGGGAAGCACAGAAGGTCTTCGCCCTGTACCCTAAATGCAGAACACAGAACATATGCCACATCTCAGGGCTGGGAGTTGGGTATGCATTGGTCAGGAAGCACCGAGTTTGTTCAGTTTAGGTGGCTTAGCTTGAGGGAGACTGACTTTCGGCTTATACGCCTGGCCAGGCAGGGGCCGGGACAGACCACTCCAGACACTCGCTCAGAGACCCAAGTGAGGATGGACCATCTGTTAGTGGTGTGGCCTTGCAACAATTATTTTCATGGCCCACCTGGGGAAGAGAGACCATTAAAGCATGCCCGTCTTCATGTGTCACTAGAGGTGACCGGTCACTGCAAAAGAGCCAAGAGTCAGTGACTGAAAAGGTAGGACATGTCCTCCCTGTGTCTCTAAAGGAGAGGAGCAACAAGCCTGGAGCCCCAAAGGTACATTTACGTGAGATCACACATGGAAGTTTTTTACTGCCAGACCATGTGTGGAGCTCTCTCTACGAATGATCTCATTGACGTCTTAGGAAGGGGTCAGCGGGATTGCTCCCATTTTCCAGATACAGAAACTAAAACACAGAGGGAGGGAGAGAGAGAGGAGGAAAGGAAGAAGGGAAGGAGAGAGGGATTGCCTGGTATCACACAGCCAGGATGTGCCAGAGATGAGATCTAACCCCCTTCCTGCCTTGCTTTACTCTGCTCAAGCCCATGTTCTGTGCATGCCAGAGACAGAGTCAATCACAGATAGATTTCAAGGTGGGACTTCAAGTACATGCCACCGAGGGAGACTTGGGGGAGATTCTTCTCTGTTATACCTGCCTCACCTTGGGGACAGGGCTGACCCAAGGCAGGGTCGTCGGTCCTCGCCTCCAAAGCTGATTCCTGCTAGGCTGTCGGCTGCGACCTCAGGGAGAGAGCTGTGGATATGCTTCTGGGCTGGGCATGGCTGGCCTAGAAGTGGGGCCGGCAGACATCCTGAATGTCAAGGGCAGGCAAGGACATAACAACCACTGCCAACTCCATGTGAGATGAGTCCTGGTGGCAGGAGCTCCCTACGGGATCCCCCAGCAGACAGAACCCTAGAACCACTTTGAGAACTCCCAAGGCCTCTTGTGTTGTGGGCCCAGCATCTTCTGGTGCTCTCCAGGCAAGGCTGTTTTCTGCATTTGGAGGCATTCCTATCAAAATAAGAGAAGCTGGGTAAAGTGAAAAGGATGAAGCCCAGGCAGAGATGGGAACGCCGTGCCTTTTATGGATGAAAGTGTCCAAAGTCCATCTCGGAGCATGGAGACGGGTCATGACTTGGATCCCCGCCTGGACTCCACTGCTGTTGGCTGGGCACCTTGGCCTCCCAGACCCTACCTTGCACTTGTCACAGTTTTAAGGGGGTTCCTGACAACTTTATGCTCATGGCCTGTACCCATTTGCACAGCTTTCTGAGTTATATAGGGGGTCATTTCTAAGGACCGGTTGTATCTCGTGGTGTGCACGGACTCTGCTGTATTAGAAACTGCCCGGCTGTGCGGGGGGCGGGGGGAGCATTAAGAACAAACGTTCTGGATTTTCAGTTCTCTCACCTGCCAAGGGGCTTCCTTGATGGCGCTGGCCCAGAAAACCATGGCAGATGAAGATTAGATTAGAATAAATTGATTTAGAAGTGACAGGAGGCTCCTCGGGAGAGGCTTAAATATTTCATACATGTGTAGGACATAGATTTCAGCTGGGCCTGCAGGGAGAGGGTAGGGAGAATGGAAATCTTACACCCAGAGCACCATGGCCTCAGAGAGACGCTTGCAAGCTGGTCCTGTCCCCTCTCTGCCCTTCACTGTCCTTAGCTGTGCAATGAGAATAAAATGTGTTTAGAGCTAACCTCCTTGAATGATTTTGAACCCCCCCCCACCCAGATGCCCTAGAGTTCTGGGTAGTGACTAGGGTCAGGACGGGGACCCAATACAGCACTGAAGCTCTATGATATGCATACAGGTTCTGAGGTCCTCGGTCTCCAGCTCGGGGCATCATCTAGACAGAACATGGAGCCAGGGAGCAGCCTCCGTGGTGATCACTGTGGGAGTATGGGGAACTAAATGTGGATGCCCAGCACCTACAGAAATCTGGGCACTGCAGTAAACAAACACCTGTAATCCAAGCGCTGGGGAGACAGAGACAGGAAGCTAATCTAGCAAATCAATGAGAGACCCTGTTTCAAAAGATAAAAGTGCAGGGGCTGGAGAGATGACTTAGTGGTTAAGCACTTGCCTGCGAAGCTTAAGGACCCAGGTTCAATGTAAGCCAGATGCACAAGGTGGCACATGCATCTGGAGTTTGTTTGCAATGGCTGGAGGCCCTTGTGTGCCCTCTTTCTCTTTCTCTCTCTCTCTCAGTCTGCCTCTTTCTCTCTCTCTCTGTCACTCTCAAATAAATAAAATGAACAAAAAAGAAATGCAGAACAATTGAGGAAGACAGCAAACAATGACCAGCCCCTATATACACATACATACACCACATGCATGCATGCACATGCATGCACACACAATATGCACACATGATATACACACACAGACATCACATGCATGTGCATGCTCACAACATACCACATGCACACACAAATACTACATGCATGCACACACACACAGACACGCACGCATGACTTCCTGACTGCCTTCACAGCCCCCATGTCCTCATGGTGTGGGGGCCTGCTCACTAGCTCCTTTCTTTCAGGTTACTCTTGTCTGGGTGCTGACGGATGTTTAATGAGTCACCATGGTTTTTTTAAAATATGATTTATTTATTTATTTATTTATTTATTTATTTATTTATGAGAGAGAAAGAAGCAGAGAGAGAGAGAGAGAGAGAGAGAGAGAGAGGGCCTCCAGCCACTGCAAATGAACTCCAGGTGCATGTGCCACCTTGTGCATCTGGCTTACATGGGTCCCGAAGAATCAAACCGGGATCCTTTGGCTTTGCAGGCAAATGCCTTAGCCACTAAGCCATCCCTCCAGCCCCACCATGGTTTTTAAGAACTTCCCAGGGAAGCTACTTCATATGGTGATTTACATGTTGAGGTTAGAAACCACAAGTCATGCCCAAGGCTCTTCCTTGACCTCAATTTGCTCTGGCAACCCCAACAGGAGACAGATATATAAAAAAGGATAGTGAAGAATCATTGCTTGTCCCTGGAATAGATGTGGAATTTCTTCTCCAAGGATGCTAGAGCTCAGATGTGGCTTGTCTTAAAACTTTCCTGTGCAAGAAGCTGGGTCCCTAATGCATCACTATGGGAAGGTGTCGGGACCTAATGGAAGGTGATGGGATCAGGACTGCCTCTTGAAGGATTAATACTGGCCTAGGTCTCCCCAGAAGAGATTAGTTCTTGGGAAAGCAGACTGTGACAGAAAAGGAAGCTTGAAGCTGGGTGTTGGGGTTCACACCTGTCATCCCAGCACTTGCAAAGCTGAGGCAGGAGTATTGCCGTGAGTTTGAGGCCAGCCTGGGATACACAGTGAATTCCAAGCTAGCCTGGGCTACAAAAAACAACTGACTCCTTTCAGTCTATGTTCCTGTCATGACATTTGCTGAGCTCTGGTGCATGTGATCCCATTACAGGACATGATGTGAGTCAGCCTTTTCTTTCAGGAGAAGCAGTGTCAAGCCTCATGGGCTTAGCAGCCACCAGGATCAGGAACCAAATGAACCTTTTTTCTTTATATGTCACTCAGCATCGCAGCCTCAGGGATTTTGCTACAGCAACGCAAAATGAACAGCAAAGGTTTTAGGAAGTTTCACCCCAATCAATGTGGCCAGGGCCAACGAGAACTTCCTGGCTGAGGCAGTGAGCAGAAGAGAGAGAGGGAGAGAGCTAGAAAGCCCCATAGGAGGGGGAGCCAAGGAATTTGGTTAAGGAGGGAATTTGAGGGCAAAAGCTCTGGCAAATAGGTCCTATGTGTCCATTCTCAGTGGGGAGGAGAGAGCTAGAGAAAAGAAGGACACGGTCTCTGACTGCCCGAGAGAAAATTCATCTCCACGGACAAGATGCTAAGCCTGTGTGAGGTCTCCTTAGGAGATTTTACTCCTCGGGGCAAGGAATTTTAATGGGGTTTTTGAATGTCTGGCAAACGAAGGAATCATGCGGGATGAAGAATCTTCCCTGGGATGACTTGTGGAGCAGTAGGGCTCTTTGGACCTTCCCATAGATGGTGATCCTATGGATGGGTGGCCCCGAGCGGGTCCTCACCATCATGGCATCTCCTTGTCACGCTAGCCTTCCACTCTAACTTCCCATGAGTCATGCATGAACCAGCAGACAAGTTAGGGGGCCTCATGCTGAGAGGTGAAGGGGCTTGCAGAACAGAATGGGGCTTCGTCCATTGCTTTGGCATCCCTTGGGGTGTCATGGTCCTCCCCAAGACCTCATGTCTAGTGGTGCTGGAGAACAGCCCAACTTGCATTGCTTTCAACCAGTACAGAGAATTGAACCTCATCCCAGGCAGTCCTGGGAATGGAGGATGTGACCAGGGGCAGGATGGGGATCAAGAAGGAAAGAGAGAAAAAGAAACAAGTAAGGCACATGCAGATTCTTTTCAGGCTAAAGAGAAAGCTCTGTCTGTAAAGTGCTTGTCTTGCAAGCATGAGGGCCTGGTTAGATCACCACTACCCATGTAAAAAATGTCCAGTGTGGGGCTGGAGAGATGGCTCAGCAGTTAAGGCACTTGCCTAGAAAGCCTAATGGCTAGGGTTCAATTACCCAGTACCTATGTAAAGCCAGATGCACACGCACCTGGAATTCGTTTGCAATGGCTAGAGGTCCTGGTACACCCACTCTATCTATCTATCTATCTATCTATCTATCTATCTATCTATCTATCATCTATCTATTTATCTATCTATCATCTTTTCCCTCTTGTAAATAAATAAGAAAAGAGAAAAATCTTTAAAAATATCCAGTGTGGTGGTGCATGCTTATAATCCTGGCAATGGAGTGACAGAGAGAGGAGGTTCCCTGAGGCTTACTTGTCAGCCATCTAGCCTAATGGGTGAGCTCCAGGCCCATGGCAGAGAGAGAGAGAGAGAGAGACCATGTCCCAAGGTTGTCCTCTGCTCTCCCTATGTACACACACACACACACACACACACGCGCGCGCGCTCATATAAGCATAAAATATATAAAAATAAAAGATTGTTTTCATACATTGACAATGCTATAGAGATGCAAGATATGACTGAAGGGAGGAAGGATGTACAAGTGGATGGCTTTTATTGAGGGGTCACGGGTACTCTTTGAGGCACTGAAAGGAATGGAGAAGGGGCAAGAGAAGAAGCATAGAGGCCAGAGAAGAGCCTGGGGTAGCAGGGTGACAGTGGAGATGGGGGGAGATGAACAGATGTGGGAAATGTTCTAGAAGTATAAGTGACAAGACTGGATGATGGACAGATGCAGAGAAAGGAGAGATGATCCTACAAGGAAACCACTTTTCACTGAGAAGCCAGCACGCGGTCCTCTGTCTGCTCTCCCCATCAATAATTCAAAACCTCTTACAAAAGATCACAACCAAATCAACCTTTTGATTTCAGGAATCAGAACCAAAGAAGGGAAAACACAGAAATATGCCCACCTTAAGGACCCATCGAGCTCTGATGGTTGAATTATAAATTTGACTGAGTTTCCTAGCACTATATTGTCAGCTGATAAAAATATTTTTTATATTTTCTGATAAAGAACCTGCAGCATATCATTCTTTTTTAATATTTTATTTTATTTATTTATTATTTGAGAGAGAGAGAGAAATAGGCAGAGAGAGAGACACACACAGAGAGAGAGAGAGAGAGAGAGAATGCGCGTGCCAGGACCTCCAGCCACTGCAAATGAACTCCAAATGCATCTGGCTTACGTGGGTCCTGGGGAATTAAACCTGGGTCTTTTGGCTTTGCAGCTGAGTGCCTTAACTGCTAAGCAGTCCCTCCAGCCTTCATTTTTTTCTTTCAAAAGAAAGCAAAGACTTGCTTCGTGCCAGAGTCTGCAAAATTTCCCAGTTGTCCTTCTGACAAAGGACTCTGTTTAGAGTGGTGGATGGAGTTTTAAACATTCCTGTGGTACTTGTGTCAAGATACTATACCACACTTTCCAAAGAAACCTGGTGTGAAACCAGGGAGGCACTACTACCATGCAGCTGGGTAGAGAGAGGGATTGTGGGAGCTTTCTCTAGGCTCATAGAAGATGGGCATAGAAGGAGCCCATTCGTATAGACTGAAGAGGAGAAACAGCAAAATAAAGAAGAGCTGAGGGGGCTGGAGAGATGGCTCAGCAGTTAACTTGCTTGCCTGCAAAGCCTAACAACCAGGGTTTGATTCCCCAGCACCCACATAAAGCCAGGTGCACAAAGTGGTGCATGCATCTGGAGTTCATGTGTAGCAGCTAGAGGCTGTGGCATGCCCATTCTCTCTCTCACCTCCTCTCTGTCTGTATCTGCCTGCTTGCAAATAAATACAAATTTTTAAAATATTATTTTTTATTACTGCTGAGTAGAATCGCATTGTGTAAATGTACCACATCTTCATTATCCATTCGTCCAATGATGAGCACCTGGGTTGATTCCAGTTCTTAGCTATTATTAATTGGGCAGCTATAAACATGGTTGAGCAAATCTCTCTGCAATGAAGCATGGAGCATTTAGGGTAAATGGACTTCACTCTCCATTGGAGAATCTGGTTTTCTTTTTTAGAGGGTAGCAAGACGCAAGGAGATAAACCACCCCTTGCACTTCAGCCAAGGCTGAACCACAGAGGAACTTGGGAGACGAGCAAGAGTGCTGGTTCCATGGGGAGCCTGACAATGAGTGCTAGGGTGAAGGAGACAGATGCTGAGGATACTCAACACCTACCAAAGCAGAGATCCAGAGGTTTCTAAGAGCTCATCACTGAAGTAGACTTAAAACACACCCAACACAGCTGTGGAAATTTTGCAGAAGAGGAGGCAGAAAGAGCGTACAGGTTGGGACAGCATACCCAGAAGCATTGCCCACCCCCCACAATGACTGACTGCTGTTCTCACAACTCATAATCCATAACCCCGTGGGGGAATACCAGCAATCCCACTGAGAAGGGTCCGCAGTGGAATAGGGGAAGGGAAATGATAGCACCAACACATGATGTGTCCATACAAAGTATATTTTAATAAAAAAATAAAAATGTAAAAAAGATGAGCTGAGAAAATTGACAGCTTGGAGCGGAAGTTGCAGCAGGCAAGCCAAAAGGTTGTGTGCAGCTTTCTGACCTTTGCTTTTAATTTTCTACCACAAAATTTATCACTTCTGATGAATAAGATTACTTGGCACAGCATATACACAATAGAAACAACATTGTAAAATACTGAAAAGAAGAAGAAAAAACCCTAAAATATCCGAGTATAAGATAAGCACTATTACTGTTTAGCATGTTCCTTGTTAATCTCCTGCGGCAAGCTTTCGAGCATCCCACATGCTTGTGTGATAAGTTTTAGACTCGGTTTCCTTTGTGCCACATTTCTTTCGGACGTGTCTAATTTTCATGGTTTTGAAACAAGGATGTTTCTTAGAGTTTCTGTGATGTTTCCTTTTATTCTCAAAAATTAGGTCAGCGGTGCATCTTCAAATCAGTGTTGGGCTAGAAAGATGGCTCAGTGGTTAAGGTGCTTGCCTGCAAAGCCTAACAACCCTGGTTTGATTTCCCCAGTCCCCACGTAAAACCAGATGCACAAAGTGGTGCATGCATCTGGAGTTTGTTTGCAGTGGCTGGAGACCCTGGCATGCCCGTTTTCTCTTTGGGTCTCTATCTCTTTCTGCTGGCCAATAAATAAAGAAAAATATTTCTTTTAAAAAATCTGTGCCTTAAGCCGGGCGTGGTGGCGCACGCCTTTAATCCCAGCACTCGGGAGGCAGAGGTAGGAGGATCGCTGAGAGTTCGAGGCCACCCTGAGACTACATAGTTAATTCCAGGTCAGCCTGGACCAGAGTGAGACCCTACCTTGCAAAACCAAAAAATAAAAATAAAAAATAAAAAATAAAATCTGTGCCTTTAGAAAGGAGAAAAGATGGAATGGAGCTATAATAATAAGGTCCCTTGGGAGTGTATAATTTGATCTCTTGCTACTTCTGTTGAACGTTGCATAGTGAATATTTTCACATGCGTTGAAACAGTTTCTCAACGTATTATTTTTACAGAGCACATACTATTCCATTGTTGAGATTTTTTTCCCAAGTGGACCATGTCACGGTTTTCCATCATTGTGACAAAATGCCCAAGAACAACAATTTCAGACAGAGAATGGTTTATTTTAGTCAGAGGTTTGAAAGGGTTAGGTCCACGGTCACTTGGCCTTGTAGCTCTAGACCCTTGGTGGCACAGGACGTCATGCAAGAGGGTGTAGTGGATGAGGGATGAGACTAGACCACTTTATAGTGATCAGAAGCAAAAGAAAAAGAAAAGAAGCTGGGATCCTAATATCCACTGGTTTTTTTTTTAAATTACTTTTATTTTTTAGAGAGATAGAGAGAGAAAGAATTGGCATGCCAGGGCCTCAGCCACTGCAATCGAACTCCAGACACTTGTGCCACCTAGTGGACATGTGCATCCTTGCACTTGCCTCATCTTTTGTGCATTTGGCTTACGTGGGATCTGGAGAGTCCAACATGGGTCCTTAGACTTCACAGGCAAGTACCTTAACCACTAAGCTATCTCTCCAGCCCATAAGATCCATTCTTAAGGCAACACTCAGAATGACCTAAATTCCTTCTACTAGGCCCCACCTCCTGAAGAGTCTCCATTTCTCAGCAGTGTCATAGGCTGGCAGTCGGGCTTCTATGAAATGAGCCTTTGCAGACACTTGTGACCCAAATAATATGGACCTGGGCTGAGGAGGTCCTAAGCCTTATGGGCTATTGTTGTCTAGCTAAATGGATGTAGTATGCCCACCAAATTGCTTTGTAAATATTTATATGGATGCCTATAGATTAGTGCTGCTCTCACTTTTGGTTAGAGAAGCTTCCTTTTTTTCAGATGGAGGTGACCACTGGGGAGACTCAAAACTCATCAAAATGCTGAGAAGAAGAGAGAGTGGAGTGTGCAGCACAAAGTGAGACACATCTCTATCACACTGTCCCGGGCTCAGGGACCATTGTGGAAGAAGTGGCAGATGGAATGTACAAGCCAGAGGATGGGGAGGAGTGCTTTGGAATTCTGTCTTCCAGATACAAAGTGGTCAATATTTGTGACCTCTTAGCAGCTGTCACTATCTGTATAAGACTGCACAATATTGAGCCCATCACCATGCTGTCATAGATGATGGAGGAGGAAAAAAATAGATCAAAATAGAAGAGGGCTCGGCATGGTGGCACATGCCTTTAATCCCAGCACTCTGGAGGCAGAGGTAGGAGGATCAATGTGAGTTCAAGGCCAGCCTTAGACTACATAGTGAATTCCAGGTTAGCCTGGGCTAGAGTGAGACCCTACCTCGAAAAAAACAACAAAAAATAGAAGAGGAACTATTTGAAGAGGGAGATCAGTGGACGAAAGATGGGGGAGTGATACAAATGAGGGTGATGAGAAAGGGTTATGATCAGGGTACATTATGTGTATGTGTGGAGGTTAGAAATAAAAAATTAAAAAAATAAAATATATTTCTGTGTATTGCAATGAAGTATTTCTCCAGAGAAGAATGTTAATCCAAAATAATAATAGGGCTGGAGAGATGAATTAGCAGTTAAAGCACATGCCTGCAAAGCCAAAAGACCTAGGTTAAATTCCCCAGAACCCACATAAAGCTGGATGCACAAGGTGGTGCATGTGTCTGGAGTTTGTTTGCAGTGGCTAGAGGCCCTGGTGTGCCCATTCTCTTTCCCTCTCTCTCTCTTTCTCTCTCAAAAAAATAAAAAATTTAAAACCTGTTAAAAATGATAATAAACTAGGTAGAAAAATGAAAGGATGGAGGTTACTAGTTTATTTAAGAAAGAAAGTATACAAGGATATAAATAGATATGAAATGCTCTTTTATTTTTTAAATGCAATGTAAAAATCAACCATAAAATAATAACTTTTCAACCATGTACCGATTAGATAAACTATTCCCAGAACTTGGAGTAAAACCATGCAACTTCATTCCACTGTTGAGAAAGGGGCATTTCCATGTGTGCAGGTACCATTTGACCAGGTGATGGGTGGATAGGCAGAGGTCTAGGGTCGTTCTTCCCTCCCTTATCCAAGCAGTGGCCAGGACTGGATTTCCTCCTGATTGGGATCCTAACCCTTGTTGCCATGGTCTATAAGTGGCTTTACTCATGACTGTGAAGAAACACCTCACATGAAGCCCTTTGAGAAAGAAAACGTGTCATAGTTTGAATATAAAATGCCCCCCCCCATAGGCTCATGGGTTTGAACACTCAGTATGCAGTGGCATGGTTGTGGAATCTTCCAGAACCTTGTTGGAGGAAGTCGATCACTAGAGGAGGCCCTTAAGGTTTTGTAACCTAGCCCCATTTCCTGCTCTTTCCATGCTTTCTGCCTGCCGGTATGACAATGTGACAAGCTGGTGCCTGCTCCTGCCACCATGCTACTCTCTCTCGCCATGAAACCTTCCCTGAAAGCTGTGAGTCAGAATTAATTATTTCCCGCCTTACGTTCCTTCTGGTCAGGCATTGATTTCATAGTGGCAAGAGTGTAAGTGATAACAGAGAGCTATGCTCCAGGCTGAGCCCTCTCTCTCAAACTGCCAACAGAAGCTGGGGGTGGGGGAGGGATAGCTCGGTTTGTAAAGTTCTTATCAAGCAAGCCCAAAGACCTGAGTTCAACCCCTGCAAACCCACATGGAAAATGCCAGGTGAGGTGGCCATGTTTAGAATTTCAGCAGAAGAGGAGGAGCCCAGAGGATCCCTAAGGCTCACGGGACTACTTGGGGTTCCAGACTAGTGAGAAACCATATTAGCACTTACACAAACACACACACACACACACACACATGCCAGTCATGACACAGCTCTGGGGCTTGTACCCTCCTCCCTCTGAGTGGTTCCACATTTTGTGCCAGGTGAATCTTGAACCTGACAAGGGACAGAACCCCTGTTGGTTGCTGGGGTTCCCATGTCGTTAGAGCCACAGGCAAGCCTCCAGCCCAGTGGGGATTTTTTTTTTTTTTATCTCGGAATTGGAAGATGTTCAAGTTGGGAAAGAGATTTGGAGGTCAAAGGTGTGGTATTTCTTAACTCTGCTTTGTATAAAATAAGCACTCCTCAGATATTTGTTGAGCGATGAGTCACTGAAAAGGATGAGGGTAGCCGCCAAGCCATCGAAATCCAAGGGCTTTGATGCTGGGGAGAATGCGATCCGGGCAGGCCTCTCTGTCTGGAACATCCTGAGATTACAGGGCCTGAGCATCAGAGGAAGGAAGGAGAAAGCAGTTACATCCTTGGCCCTGCCACCCACAGCCAGGTGATCCATGCTGTTATGGGTTGAATCTGACATGACCACCACTCATGTTCTGAACACTCTTTCTCCATCTGGTGAGCTGGGAGGCTGTGGAGTCTTTAGGAGGTCTGGACTGGCTGGAGGAAGTCGATCACTAGGAGTGAGCAGTTCGACCGAGCTGCTCTCTCAGTCCTGGTCCACTGTGATGTGAAGAATCTCTGCCATTCAGTCCTGCGGTCACGAACTCCACCGTACCTTCCCTGGTATGATGATTGAAACGCTCTAACACCATGGGGCAGAATGAGTATTTCTAGATCTGGAGATAGCTCAGTTGGTAAAGTCATGCCATATAAGCATGGAGAACTGGATTTGATCGGCAGAGCCCATGTAGGGTAATCTTGGCATGAGGATACACATTGTACTCTCAGCCCTGGGAGGTGGAGACAAGCAGATCCATGTGGCTCACTAGCCACCCAGTTTAGCCTACTTGGCAAATTCCTGGACAATGAGACTCTGTCCCAAACAAGTTGAACAGTGCTTAAGAGGAACAACACCTGAGGTTGGACTCTGTCACAAGCACACACATGCACCCCCAAACACACACATGTGGCCATATACACACACACAATTTCCTTCCTACTTTTTTCCTCCTTTTATTTGAGAGAAAGAGGAAGAGAGAGAGAGAGAGGGAGAGAGAATGGGTATACCAGGACCTCTAGCTGCTTCAAACAAACTCCAGATTCATGTGCCACTTTGTGCATCTGGCTTACGTGGGTCCTGAGGAATCAAACCTGGGTCCTTTGGCTTTGCAGGCAAGAACCTTAAACTGCTAACCCATGTCTCCAGCCCCACCTTTCTTTCTTTAATCCTTGAAGTTATTGCTGTCAGATATTGAGATCACAGTGTCACAGAAGTACCACACACAGGCAGAGTCACTTAACCTTTGCAGGTCTTGTTCATATTTTTTCAGCAAAGACATTCAGGGCAGCATGACTCACTGACAGCTGCTGTGGGCCAGCTGAAGGTCTCTGCTCTCCGAAGTTACCAGGAAAGACGTGGACATCCCTGCACTCTGGTACAGGAGAAAGGAGAATTAAACAGAGTACTGACATTCCTCACCTGGAAACCGTACTGTCCAGGCCATCTCAAGAGACAAGGTCTTATCTTCGGGGCCCAAAATATTTCCCAAAGTCTCATTCACAAAAGGCTCAGCCCATGATGTAAGAGTGTTCAGTGCTGAAGCCTTGAGAGGTGATTGGATGGATTAACTGTCCGTCATGAACCATTCAGCGATAAGGAACATCTGGAGGAAGGAGGTCCCTGGAAATACAACTTTGAAGAGTATACTTTACCCATTGCTCCCTTCTCTTTCTCTTTGTGTCCCTGCCGCCACATGCTCTCCCACGAAGCTCTTCGTCTCACCAAAGACCCAGAACAACGGAGCCAAATGACCAGGGGCTGAAACCTCTGAAATTGTAAGCCAAAATAAACCTTCCTTCGTGGAAGTAAGTGCTAAGAGGGGTCAGCTCCAGGGGGAGTTTGCGGAGGGGGAGAGCCCAGCTGGAAGGCGTGTGGAGGAGACATTTGCAGACACGAGTTGCCATGCAAGGCAGAGCAGGGCTGAGCACTATATTCTAGCCACAGGGTGCTTACACAGGGGTCCGCGCACAGGCACACTCCATGCCCTGAACTCTCCCACGGGAGGGAGCTGAATCATAAGCACAATAATAAGCTTCAGCCTTTTTATATGCTCGTCTGGAAATCAAGCCTATTAAAGGTATATGTCCCTACAGTAAGTTGTGTTTATCATGGCTTTTATCAGAAGCTGACCAACATAGGCAGGTTCCCCCAAAAGCTGTTATGGCCCAGAATTCCCTTATCTCCTGCCCCCAAAATGTCAACCTACTGAATCAAAGTGAAGCCATTCGAGTGAATGTTAATGAGATTTTAAAGGCTTTGCTCTCTTGGGCTCCATTTGCATATTTTATATTCCATTTTCATTTCAAACATCAACATTTTAGTAGCTCCTAACTTTATCTCCTGGCCCATACAGGGGAGGTCCCTGAAGTGAGTGTTGTTGAAGGTGGATAACACTTGGGGGTGCCATGCCATGGAAGGCCAAGACCCCACCTCTCACATCTTTGGGATGTGGTCTGCAGCATGCGCCTTCCCACCTCCAGATTCAGGCTTGCTCACCCACAGGGGTGGAGGGGGCGCTGCCCATCAAGCAGCCCTCCTCCAAGCATGCTAGAGTATGGCCCTGCGTTTCTGGGAGCCTTTGCTCCTGCACCTTCTGGGTGGATCCCTCCTTCCTTCTTGAGCTTGGTGAGCTCTCCAGAAAGACCTTGGCCTCCTCTATGGAAATAGCAAACACACGATTTGTCAGCAGCAGCGGTGATAACGCCAACACATTAGTTTCGCTTTTGCAAGTCATTAGGTTCTCAAGGGCTGCTGCCTCCAAGATCAGCTTCGAGCTTCCCCAACACCCTCAGAGGCAGGAGAACAGGGTGCCATGATGCCAGTGTGGGAGGTGAGGAATTTTAGTATCAGAGGGGTTAGGATCACTAGTTCAAGGCCATGCAGGGACTAAATGGTATAGCCAGACCTCCAGTTGCTAACCTTGGGTGCCTTTCTGGATCCTTCTGGCTAATCTTGTGGTCCTGGGAAGCTACCATATGTGGAGTATGAGACCCTGGAGGACAGGCCAGGCGTTGTGAGCTGAGGAGAGAGGTCTGAGGAGGCCAGGGTTGGTGGGGACCTGGAGAACCCAGGTCTGCGAGGCCAGCAGTCTGGGAAATTTTCCCAGGGCAGGACCCTCTCCCCTAGGGTATTTTGCAGTTGACTGGCTGAGTTTCTGTGAGGCATTTGGCATAACATTCCATGTTTACCAGGCAGAGCACTGAGAACTATGTCTAAGGGGTTGACTGTCTGGTTAATAATGACTCCATTTGCTTTTCAGTGGTCAGTGGAAGGGGACATGGAAGTGTCTAGTGGTCAGTCACTGGGCTCTGTCCTCCACTGGGTCCTGTTACTTCTCACCTGAGGGATGGGGATGACAGCACAGGTAGCATTTCACCTTGGTATTACACTGGGAGAAGCCAAGGCTGTTTTGAATGATAGGTGTAGGATCCAACTGACTCAACCACAAATCAGTGCTAAGTTCTATTTGGAGCTCTTCCCCAATCTCTCCTTGCATAGAAAGGGAACCAAGGGCTGGAGAGATGGCTCGGTTGTTAAGGCACTTGCCTGTAAGTCTTAAGGACCCACGTTCAGTTCCTCAGTACCCATGTAAAGCTGGATACACAAGGTGGTGCACACATCTGAAGTTTGTCTGCAGTGGCTAGAGGCATGCCCATTCTTTCTCTCTCTGCCTCTCTCTTTCTCATAAAATAAACTTTTAATGAAAGAATGGAAACCAATTTTGTACCATTTTGCAGAACCATTATTGGGAGGGAAAAGGGAGACATTCAAGGTGGGTGTGCAGTACACAATGAGTGGCTTGTAGAACTGCCAAAAAAAAAACCGATTAGTAACAAAGGGCCATTAATAGAGATAGGTGCTCCGTCAGAGACAGGCGATGACCTTTGTTTATTCTGCACGTATCCACAGAAGTGGAGTGGCTGGGTCGAACATGATTCTCAGTATGCGATACCAGGTCGATTGACAGCGGACGTGTGCACCATCTTCATACCCACCAGCAAGACGGCAAAGCCAGTGCCTCTCACTGCACCAGCACCAACACTAGGTATTGTTTTCCCCAAAGGTAAATAAAAATGAGTCCTGGGCTGCAGAGATGACTTAGCAGTTAAGACGCTTGCCTGCAAAGCCAAAGGACACAGGTTTGATTGCCCAGTACCTACATAAAGCCAGATGCACAAGGTGATGCATGTGTCTGGAGTTCATTTGCAGTGGCTAGAGGCCCTGGCGTGCCCATTATCTCCACCCACCCCACCCCCATTTATCTATCTATCTACCTACCTACCTCTCTCTTTCTCAAATAAATAAAATAAAATTATTTTTTAAAATGTGTCCTACTTCAATCTGCACTTATTTATTAGCAGGAAAGAGATATCTTATTTTGTGTCATGGCCATCTGTGACCTGTTGTGAATTGTGGGTTTATATTTCCCAGGTCTTTTGGGGGTGGGGCATTTTCACCAAATCCTTAATGACTTGAATGAGGTCGTTGCTTTAGCATTTATTGCCATAGTTCAAGGGGGCAATGTTTTCTACTGCTTTACATTTCCTGTTTCTGGGCCCAGGATCCTCAGAGTTTTGGTATTCACTCATATGCAACATCCTGTGAATTTCCCAGACAACCTTTGGGCCATATGCTTGTGGCTCCAAGTTCATATGGCAGATATGATCTGACACCTTTGGCCTTGTCTTTACCATTATTTGTGTGAGGCCCTGATCTGATAGTCAGAGCTGTAGCTGGAGGGAGGGAGGGAGGTCTACCTGGGCACAGTGCCTAGTCAAGCTCCATGCTTTGGAAGAAAATACAATGGAAATTCACCTTCTAAAAATGCACCCTTTGTTCTGGAAGGAAATCAAGGGTTTGGACTTTTCTGCAAATGGAGGCATTTAAATGCACCTCTAATCATGCTGAGATTCTCTTTTTTTTTATTTTCTTTCTTTCTTTTTTTTTTTTTTTTTTTTTTTTTTTTTTTGGTTTTGCAAGGTAGGGTCTAACTCTGGTCCAGGCTGACCTGGAATTAACTATGTAGTCTCAGGGTGGCCTTGAACTCTCGGCGATCCTCCTACCTCTGCCTCCCGAGTGCTGGGATTAAAGGCGTGCGCCACCACACCCGACTTGAGATTCTCTTTTGCATATGGGGTTGCAGAGCAAAACGGAAGCTTCCTTTTGTTATATGTAGCTGTTGTCAAGCAGTAGCAAGTTGGGTTCCAGTGACAGACTTTCCTGTCACTTTCACTGTCACATCACTGGGGACAGTCACCCAGCCCGCTTTTCCCTGCTTTATTAGTTGCACACCAGTGCAACACACCAGTTGTACCCCGTTTTGTGTGGAGATTATGGCCCAGGGTGTTTGGAGGCTTTCTGTCTGCCACTCTCCCTGGCAACCAACAAGGACAGGCTCAGCCTACCCAACCCAGGGGCCACCGTCTTGGGGAGATTTTCCTGGTCTGTCTCTCAAGTAACATGCCATTTTATTCATCGCTAAGTTTCTTGTCCACACATACACACACCTTACAGGGGGAGAGAGAAGAAGAGGAGGGGAGGGGAGAGGAGAGGTGGTGATAGGAGAGAAGGGGAGGGGAGGGGAAGGGAGGAGAGGGGAGAGGAGATGAGAGGAGGTGAGGGGAGGGAGAGGAGACGAGAGGACAGGAGAGGACAGGAGAGGAGAGGAGAGGAGTGGAGAGAAGAGGAGAGGAGAGGAGAGGAGAGGAGAGGAGAGGAGAGGAGAGGGAGAGGAGAGGAGAGGAGAGGAGAAAGACAGGCATAGTGGCCCATATCTGCAATCCTAGTTCTTTTTTTTTTTGGGGGGGGGTTTGAGGTAGGGTCTCACTTTGGCCCAGGCTGACCTGGAATTAACTTTGTAGTCTCAGGGTGGCCTCAAACTCACAGCAATCCTCCAACCTTTGCCTCCTGAGTGCTGGGATTAAAGGCGTGCGCCACCACGCCTGGCTGTAATCCTAGTTCTGAGGAAGCAGAGACAAGAAGATCCCTGGGCCAGCCCACTTAACCTACTTAGAAAGTTCCAGGCTTGGCGTGGTAGTACATGCCTTTAATTCTAGCACTCGGGAGAAGGATGCCATGAGTTTGAGGTTACCTGGAGACTGATCAGCCTGGGCTAGGGCTAGAGCAGGAGTTGGGGTGGATGCAAGAACAGCACTTACAGTTGTCCTCTAGCCTTCACACAAGCACACATTTGCACTTGCACAGACCCATACACACACACACACACACACACACACACACACACACACACACAAACATGCACCCATGCACACAGGATCTTGGTATGTTTGTAGCTGCTTTAAAAAGTATTCTTACAGAATAAAAGGTTGTTCACTCAACATAACTTGAAAATGTCATTCATTTACATAACCCTCCCAGTCAGGAACCACTAATATCATACCTTGGACAATCTTGTGAGAATAGCTACACCTCCCAGTTTTTTCTTTGTCACCACGTGTTATGGTTTGAATCTGAAATGTCCCCCTAAAGGCTCATGTTTGCGGCAGCTGTTTGACCAGGCAGTGCGGCCGGCTGGATGAACCAGGTGACTCTGAAGGCTATAGCCCCACCCCCCGTTCCTGTCAGCTGTCTCTGCCTCCTGGTCCTCGGTGTTGGGAAGAACCTTCACCACACACTTCTGCCACCCTGAGCTTTGCCATGCCTTCCCCATCACGAGAGGTAGGAATCCTCCGAAAGGCCGAGTCAAAGCAAGTGTGGTGGTTTGATTCAGGTGTCCCCCATAAACTTGGGTGTTCTGAATGCTAGGTTCCCAGCTGATGGCAATTTGGGAATTAACACCTCCTGGAGGCAGAGTATTGTTGGGGGCGGGCTTATGGGTGTTATAGCCAGCTTCCCCTTGCCAGTATTTGGGACACTCTCCTGTTGCTGTTGTCCACCTTATGATGACCAGAGAGTGATGTCCACCCTCTGCTCATGCCATCGTTTTTCCTGCCATCATGGAGCTTCCCCCTTGAGCCTGTAAGCCAAAATAAACCTCTTTTTTCCCACAAGCTGCTCTTAGTCGGGTGATTTCTGCCAGCAATGCGAACCTGACTGCAACAGCAAGCCTTACCTTTTCAAGTTATTTCTGTGAATTTTGGTCCTGGCAATCTGAAAGCAACTAATACACCACTCACAGCCCTTTTTGCTTACATAAGTTGTATCTATTCATAGGAAAAATTAATACTGAGAAGCATTGAAATTAATGTTTTGCCAGCCCTGGGGAGGCAGAGGTAGGAGGCTTGTCATGAGTTTGAGGTCACCCTGAGACTACAGAGTGAATTCCAGGTCAGCCTGGGCTAGAGTGAGACCCTACCTTGAAAAACCAAATAATAATAATAATGTTTTAACAACACATTTAGCAGCAACAACAAATATGACCCACTATATGTTTGCATAAATACTTTTATTCAAAATAACTATTTTTCCAAACAGAAAGCAAGGCCGTGAGAAGGGAGGTACGGACACTTTGCCCATATCTGGCTCCACAGAAGACAGCTGAATTTTCACAACTGCTTCTGCATTCCTTACACCGTAAAATGTCACTTTGTTTAATGTCTAGAAAGAATTCTTCCTCACTCCCCTTTGTAGTGGGGAGAGACGAGAATGAAAGGACTCAACTCCACTTTGCTAAGATGAACATCCAACCTGACCATCTGTGGGAGGAGGGGATTTATTCAAGCTTACACATTCAGGATAGATTCCATCAGAGGCAGAAGAAGCTACTTACTTCCACGGATCCAAGCAGAGAGAAGCAACCGCAGCAGGCAAAACACCAACAAACGCACAGCACCAGCGCTCAAACTGTTCTCTCCTTGGGCTAGAATCAGATCCACTCCCAGGGACACGCCCTCTCCAGTAGGCTGCTGGTGTCTTAAGCAGGAAGTTTAAGCTTAATAAAAAAAATACCCAAGGCTATGAGGACATACGTTCACATTCAGACCACCATACCAGCATTCTCCTTTGAGGCTCCACCCAAACACGGTGAGTGGAACCTCCTTAAAGCTTTGTTGTGACACAGAAGCCGAAGCCACATCCACAAATTCACGGTACCTGATGACGTTAAACTCCATGGATCTAGCTTGCATTTTAGTGGGCCTTTGACTCGTGCACACTTGGGAAGTATGACGTCTTGGCCATTAGAAAGACTAGGACTGGACAGATGGCTTAATGGTTAAGGAGCTTGCCTGCGAAGCATAAGGACCCGGCTTCCGTTCTCCAGTAAGCCAGGAGCACATGGTGCCACATGTGTCTGGAGTTAGTCTTGGTGGCTAGAGGCCCTGGCACGCCTATACTTATTCTCTCTCTCTCCCTTTCTCTGAATCTCTCTGCTTGCAAATAAATAAATTTTCGTTTTTTGGTTTTTGGTTTTTCAAGGTAGGGTCCAGGCTGACCTGAAATTCACTATGTAGTCTCAGAGTGGCCTTGAACTCACAGGGATCCTCCTGCCTCTGCCTCCCAAGTGCTGGGATTAAAGGCGTGCACCACCACACCTGGCAAATAAAATATTTTAAAAAAGAAGAAAGGAAGATATTGGCTTACTAGCCACACAGACTTTCATACTATTGGGCCACTTAGTTACCCAGCATTAAACAATCAGGTTAATCCATTTCCCCACTGCTCTCATCAGAAAACCTGTCACATGTTGAGCAGCATGCAAATACATTTCACAGGTCCAGACAGAGAGAAATACCACCACCAGCGTCATAAGCAAACACACTTTAGGAACCCCAAGCAGAGCTCCGTACAAGTTGCCCCAAATGTCAGATTTCTTCTGAGCACATGCATTTTAGCATTGGCAACCATTTACTCCCACTTTTCTCTTAGATGGGGCAGACTCGCTCTAGTCTCCTTGGAGCAAATGCTTCCAGATACTCCATCTGAATGGGCTTAGTTTGACTTTTGTTCATGCTTTTGAATTGATGTTCTCTGCAAACAGTGATTGAAATACAACTTGACACTCAACCCAATAGGTGCTTCTCCTTGAATAAACATTGCACCATGGGGGCAGTGGTGGGGGAAGGAAGCAAGCTTTATCCAGACACCCTCCTTGTGGTAATTTAAATGTAAGATGTCCCCATAGCCTCATGTGTTTTGTGATTAAGACTCATTTTCAATCCCAAGCTGGTAGAGCCTTTGCGAGATGGATCCTTGCTGGAGTGGGTGTCTTTCAGATATGACCTTAAGTTGATTATTCTGGCCTTAATGGGCACTGCTGCAGTCAAGTTTACATTGCTGGGATGAACTTCCAAACCAGGCACAAGTTCTGGGAGGAAAGGATTTATTGAAGCTTACAGACCCAGGGGAAGTTCCAAAATGGTAGAAGAAGCTGGCCCCCTTTCACAGGTCCAGGCAGCACCATAAGCAAACACACTTCAGGAACCCCAAGCACTCTGCATACCTTTAGACTGGAATTCCAGATCCGCTTCCACACCTTAGGGCTGGACCCTAGGATCCACCCACAGTAACGCCAAGTTATAAGCTTGAATAAAACTCCTGACTCAGCCAGGTGTGATGGCGCACACCTTTAATCCCAGCACTCGGGAGGCAGAGGTAGGAGGATCACCGAGAGTTTGAGGCCACCCTGAGACTACATAGTTAATTCCAGGTCAGCCTGGACCAGAGTGAGACCCTACCTCACAAAACCAAAAAAAAGAAAAAAAAAAACAACTCCTGACTCTATTGGAGAGCATCCATTCAAACTACCATAAGTGGTCATTAGTTATCGCTCTCTCTTGCTGTGGCAAGATGTGAGCCAGTTTCCTTCTCTGCCTTCCGTGGTGAGACTTCCTCTTGAAACTGTAAGCTTTCCTCCATGAGCTGTTTCTGGATGGGTGTTTTATCCCAGCAAAGAGAAGGGAACTGCTGTACCACCCCCTCCCCAATCATCTCACACCAATATTAAAAAGATGTTTCCTCCAGGGTCAAGGTGTTAACTTGATAATTTGTTCTGCTTCCTTGACGACATCCTCACCCACATCCTTTTACTCCGTGAACACATCTGGATGCAATAATTGTGGGTGCAGATTGGGGACCCTCCTCCCTTTCTGCTCAGGCTCCAGACACCTTACTACCACCATTGCTTTTGTGCTATCAGAGTAAACATCATGTTCCATCTTGGTGGTATCATGTAAAGTTTGACCTCGTGGATTTCTTGAAAGGGTCTTCAGATACCACTCCCCCTCCTGCCCAGGAATTCACAGGGCACACTTTGAAAACCACTGTCTTCATCCGAGTGTGTGATGTATAAATAAATAAATCTTTCCTGTCAAGTTATTCATTGTCTGATGGTGGTGGTTGACAATGAAAGCCCAGTTTGAAGTAGAACAAAAGCTATATGTTTTGACTGTGGCAGAATATGTATGACATAAATGTACCATTTCAGCTACTGATGAATATGTCCTTCAATGGCACTAAGACCATTCACAGGGCTGGGCAGACAGCTCTGAGGTTAAAGGCACTTGCTTGAAAGCCTGATGGCCTGAGTTCAATTCCCCATTACCCATGTAGAGAGCCCGATGCACAAGTTGGCGCATGCATCTGGAGTTCATTCTGGCACACCTATCTCTCTCTCTCTCTCTCCTCTCTTTCTACCTCTCTCTCCTCTTGCAAATAAATAAAAAATTTTAAAGACCATTCAGAATATTGTACAGCTATGACCATTGTGTTTTCAGCTTATTTTCATCTTCCCAAACAGAAAAGTCCAGGTGACAGCAAAGCCCACTCCTCCCTGAAGTTCCGGGTACCCACTTCTGTTCTTTCCATCTCTATGCCTTTAACTGACCCCAGGTACCTCATACAAATGGAATGACACATCATCTGTCCTTCTGTGTCTGTTTGTTGCACTTTGCACAGAATCTTTGTGTCTCATCCATGTTTCAGAGTGCCAGAGTGGAATAATGTTCCATTGTATGAAGATATTACATTATATCCATGCATCCACCCATGGATATGATTGTGTGTTCAGTTGTTAATTTTTTTAAATTGAAAATTTATTATTTATTACTTATTTATTCTCTCTACCCCAGAGTGGGTTCTGCAAATGGCTGTTCTCTGTCCCTTTCATCCTGACAACTGTTTATTGATCTTGCATTATTTGTTCATCAAACAGATCTGCCACTTCCAACACGGCTAGCTCTGGACTTGGCTGCATGCTGGCCCATTCAATCTGTATTTGCATGCATTGGTGTGGGCAGCTGAGCTTCATAAAAACAGAAGGGACTGTGGGTCAGATGTAGGTGTCTTGGAGGAGACTTTGCAAAGCTCAGGGTTCTCATTAAACTAGCCACACATCACCTCAGGTACCGTCACCTCCCTAAGCCATATTTATCAATCATTCAGATATTTTTATTACTGGATTTACCGTTTCACCCAGCATTTTCTCTTATGCTGTAGCATCTAATAAATGTAGCGCTGAATGAAAAATGCAGGAACTGGCCCTTCAGCATGGAGAGTGGGACCTTCACTGAAACATACAGGGGGAGAAATTTCTTCTTACTTGTATTTCCACCCAAGCTCCTGGAAAGCTGACGGAAGCTGGCATCTCCTTTAACCTTTGAGACTGTCCTTGACTCCATGGCATCTGTTGGATCTTTCAGCTTTGTACCCCAGGGCTTCAGACAAGGATCTCCCCTCCTGCTTTCTCAATGGGAAATGAACTCTTGAGACCCTCCAGTCATGGTGACAATGACATGCCTGCCTCCCGAGAGCTGCTTCATAACCTCCTCATTATCCATCTCTGCTTCTGCTGTCCTAAGGCACAGAGGCAGGGCAAGGTCTACCTTGGAGAACAAATTTCTCCCACGGGGGCTCTCTTAGCAAGATCTGAACATCCTCACCTATCCACAGAACTCAGAGAGATTAGGCCTCTTAGCCAATGCCACACAGCTCGTCAGTTCACCTACAGATTAAATTCGTGTCTTGGGAATTTTCTTTTCCTGTTATCAACAGTAGGTGATAATCATACCTTGTCCGAGATCTTCGCAGCCATTAAAATCACCTGTTTTTGTTTTCCCTCTTTTGTCAGAAAGCCTACCACACAGGGTCAAGGCAGGAAGAGGGAGAAAGTCGAGAAACATCATTGCCTTGGTGTGTGGTGCTGGCACTTGGTGACATTTAATGCTAAGAACTAGCAACTGGTGAATGTTATTGACATGCTTTGTAAGCACAGACAGTGACAATTAAGATGATTAGGAAATTCTGTGTGTGTGTGTGTGTGTGTGTGTGTGTGTGTGTGTGTGATGGAGGAGGCAGAAAACAGAGTACTTGAAGGAGGAAGGGAGCAAGTGGGGGATGGTAGTGAGGGATAGGTATGAACAAAAAGCCATGATGTATATGTATGGAAATATTATAATAAAACCCATTATTTTGCACACTAAATTAAAATAATAATGAAAAGAGAAAGAGGGCTGGAGAGATGGCTTAGCAGTTAAGGCGCTCGCCTGAGAAGCCTAAGGACAGGGTTTTGACTCTCCAGAACCCACAGAATACAGATGCACAAGGTGGCGCACGCATCTGAGTTCGTTTGCAATGGCTGGAGGCCATGGCACACCCATATTTTTCTCTCTCTTTCTTTCAATGAATAAAAACATGTCAATTTAAAAAAAGAGAAAGAAGAGAGTAAGAGAGGGAAGGAGAGAGGGAAGGAAAAGAGAAAGGGAGGAAGGGAGGCCACAGAGCTAATAAGAAAAGAGGCGAGAATAAGATCCCATTCTGAACCTGGCGTGCTTGGTTGCAACATTCACATCCTGTCTGCCAGCTCCATCCTGGAGCTAATCTGATGGCCTGGGGCTACCAGAGCAGGATTAAGAAGGAAAGGATATTTGGTCCAGGACTCTGGCCTTGTACTTCAGAGGTTAAGGGTTCCATAATCCTTCCTGTGTGACATGAAGCCACATGAGTGTGGCTAAGTGCATGAACATGAAGACAGGTGCAGACGAATAGCTACCGAGAGACAGAAACGAACCTAAGAGTCATGGATGGCTTCTGACACCAGTGTGTATATGGAGAAATACCTCATCCAAGGGGAGGAGGTTCCAAGCCTCGTGGCCAAGGCAGAGCTGGGACCACACTTGCTGTGTCCCGACATGCTGGCCCCACTAACCGCCCCCCCCCAACCCTCAGCCTAAGCTATTACCTAAAAAGGTGTCACAGGATGAGGAGGGGGCAAAAACTGGGATTTTAAGAGTTATCCATCTGGAACTAAACCAGCCAGCTTTCTTTGGTGGACTCACGCCTGTGTGGTGTCAGAAAGCATAAGGTGAGGGACACAGCCTGGGTTGGAGAGAACAAAAACATCAATGGGGGTTTCATCAAAGCTCAGAGGCTTCCATTTGAAGTGTGAGAAAGAGTCAGAGCTCTGCCCAGCCTGGAAAGGCCAGCCCCAGACGGGCTTGTCTCCCAGGTTTACGGTTTCACCTTGTTCCTCCTCTCACTCCAGAGGGCTGGTCATCACGGCAGAAAGAACACTTGATGGAAGAAAGACAGCTCTGTCCCCACTGGAACAATTGCTCTGTGTCTGTAGAAGGCCACCCAATATGACAAGTGAGATGTCGATACGACAGGCTGACTCTCTTTCCACAACCAGCGTCAAGCTTGCCCCGCCAGGCAGCCAAGAGGCAGGTTTTCAGTTCTCCAGCGAGTAGGGATACACGGGGGCCAGGTCATGGTTCCTCCCACATCATGTTAGTGTAGTCTTCTGGGTTTTTTGTTTTTTCCTTCCATGTTCCCCCTCATGCTCAAAGTTGGTCCTGGGAGGGAGGAGGGACAGAAGGCTCAGAAAGGGAAGGAGAAGCTGAGTGTGGTGGCGCACGCCTTTAAGCTCAGCAATGGGGTGACCCAGGTAGGAGGAGCGCTGTGAGTTCGAGGTCACCCTGAGACCACATAGTGAATTACAGATCAGCCTGGGCTACAGCGAGACCCTATCAAAATAAAATAAAATAAAATAAAATAAAATAAAATAAAATAAAATAAAATAAAATAAAATAAAATAAAATAAAATAGAAAGAAAGTGAAGGAGAGTCAAGACAAGGTGAGACCCCTCCCCAATCTCAGTGCTAACTCCACACATTAGTACCAAACCATGCAGCCCCATTCCCCAAATCCCTTTTGGTAGACACAGCTTCTCAGCCATGAAGTCAGTTGTAGCTGTGATTTCTCCTTCCAGGGGACAGTTTGATCACTTTAGACACTGTGTTAGTTACTGTCTCACTGCTGTGACCAGATGCCTGAGGAGAAGCAACTTCTGGTTTACAGTTTTGAGGGGTTTTGTTGCATCATGGCTCGGGAGGTATGGCAGTAAGTGCACGAGGCTGGCTCATCACTCACAGCCATAAACAGGAGGCATTTCCTAAAGGTGCCACAACTTTCCCAGGCAGTGCCACCAGCTGGGGACCATGTGATCAAACGCACGAGCCTATAGGGGACGTTTTTACATTCAAACCGCAACAGAGACACTTGTCACAGTTGGCTTGGCGGTTAAGGTGCTTGACTGCAAAGCCAATAGGACCAAGGTTTGATTCCCCAGCACCCATATGCGAACGTCTGGAGTTTATTTTGGCTGGGCGTGGTGGTGCACACCTTTAATCCCAGCACTCAGGAGGCAGAGGTAGGAGGATTGCCAAGAGTTCGAGGCCAGCCTGAGACTACATAGTGAATTCCAGGTCAGCCTGAGCCAGAGTGACACCCTACCTCGAAAAACAAAAACAAAAACAAAAGGATGCCAAGGACACACAGCCCAGTCCCAAATGTCAGGTGTTCTGTTCAGTGCAACCCAGGAGATAGGAGCACAAGTTGCCTCAGGCATCAGAGTGACCCAGCACTCATCGGTCACCTACACATTGGTCACAGCAAGAGGCTTCAGCAATGAACCACCCAGAGCCAACAGCTTTAATGTGAAGTTGGAGCATATCTGGTTGCTTAAGCCCTTGACATGTGAAAGGAAGTGTCTGGAAGGGAGATGAGAGCAGAGGGGGAAACAGGTGCCAGGTCTGAGAGAGGGCAGGATTGGGGCAGCTCCATTGTGGGCACATGCAGAAACCTGAGAGTAACTCTCCCCTAGGTGCCACTGTAACCAGGGTTTGTTTCTGCCTGCCCTGTCAGCTGACAATAAATCCTTAACACGGAGCCTTATTCTGAGATCCGGAAATCTGAGGAGACGGTGGATCAACATCCTAAAAATCTGTCATCTTCCAGTTAAAATTTCAATCAAGGGACTCAGACAATTTAAGCAGAAGTTTATTTAGCAAAGCTTGCACTCCAAACAGAGATTGGAGTAGGTTGCTGTAAAGGTGGTGCCAGGAAGCCATGGCTTGGGGCCACCCAGGGGGTTCCACATTGTGTATTTTCAAGAAATTTTTATAAGTATTTGTAAGGTGGGTGGCACACTCATGGGGTAAAATGACTCTATTATTTTTCCCTCCCAAAGTATGGTGGACTTGATCTCCCTTTTAAAGTATTTCTTCTCATGATCCCCTTAGGGGGAAAAAGGTTTCAAAACCACAATGTAAATGATATTTTAATGTCAGGATCTTCTTTGGAACATGTGTGTGGTGTGCATGTGTGTGTGTATGTCCATGTTTGGATGTTTCCAGCTTCAGTGCCAGTATCTTTTGAGAATGTAGACCCTTCTCAGTGCACATGTGTGGGAAAATGCCTCGATGACTTGGTTTTTCTTTTTTTGGGGGGGGGGGTTGGGGGGGTTCGAGGTAGGGTCTGACTCTGGCCCAGGCTGACCTGGAATTCACTTTATAGTCTCAGACTGGCCTTGAATTCACAGCGATCCTCCTACCTCTACCTCCCGAGTGCTGGGATTAAAGGTGTGTGCTCTTTTTCTTTTTTAAAGATTTATTTTTCTGCAAGAAGAGAGAAAGAGAGAGAGAAGGAGAGAGAGAGAGAGAATGAAAATAGGCACACCAGGGCCTCTTTCCACTGCAGACGAACTCCAGATGCATGCACCACTTTGTATATCTGGCTTTACGTGGGTGCTGGGGAATTGAACCCAGGCCATTAGGCTTTGCAGAGAAATGTCTTTAACCATGGGACCAGCATACAGTATCACTGGATTCAGGCCTTGCCCAGGAGACAGGGTTGAGAGTAATGTGGGAGCAGAGAAAAGGAGTGGAGGGAGAAGTGGGGTGGCGGGGGACATACCAACAGTTAGATGGCAGTGTGGATGTTGAGATTTCACTCAGGGCCATGGAGATTCTGTTCTGGACTTACCCACTGGAAGCAAAAGAAGGGACAGGCCAGGAGATCTTAGGCAACAAGGCATTGGGATCTTTTTAAAAATAATTATTTTATTTATTTATTTATTTATTTGAGAGAAAGAGAGGGGGGGGAGGCAGATAGAGAGAGAAATGGGCTCTAGCCACTGTAAACCAACTCCAGACACATGCATTACCTTGTGCATCTGGCTTACGGGGGTCCTGGGGGATTCGAACTTGGGTTCTGTGGCTCTGCAGGCAAGCGCCTTAACCTCTCAACCATCTCTCCAGTCCTGGGCATTGGGACCTTTAAGTGGTACCTGAGGTGGACTTTGATCCTTTACCACCTGCGCGTGTTAACGGCGTGGGAACTCAACTCCCAAAAGCCCTCCCCGCAGGCCAATGTGAGGTCACCGTGGTGTTGGCAGGAGGGTCTCTGCAGCTGTTCCTTTTATTTGTTCCTGTGAACGTAAAAGGCCATGGCGGGTGCGTGGGGCTCCATTGCACTGGTCGCAGGGTAATTGTTTATTATGAGCCTTGAATGCTTGCCTGAATGTGGAAGGTTTTATTGTGTTTTCACATGGAGCACAGACTTGGGGCATCGTTTCTGTAGCAGAGGGGGAGGGAGAAAGAATTTTTAGGGCTTACTGTGGGAGCTGCAGGTTTGCCTCTGGGCAGAGGTTCAGGGACAGCATGAGACTCTAGGGGTTCAATGGGAACCACCTCAATTTCCCTTCACGCTTCATCCTGTGAGGGAATTTACAAGCCAAAGAGTTTCTCCTTCCTCCCAACAATAATGTCATTTCCTCCATCAATAGCTCAACCATTGACTGCAGAAAGCCTGAGGGAAAGGGGCAAGGGGTTTCCAAAGTGCCCAGATGTCCCCCAGCTCCAGGCTGAGAACAAGCTGAGCTGGAGGCAGAAAAGAAGGCCCAAGCTGGCTCTGGGTGATGGTATCCCATCCTTCCTTCCCTTTCTCCTTCCTTCTCTTCTGCAGTCTCCATCTTCTCCTTTTATTTTCCTCCAGATTCTTTCTTTGTCCCCCTTGTCTGTGTTTCTTCATCATCCTCTTCCTTTTCTTCCTTGTTTTCCTCTTCCTTTTTCTTCCCCTCTTCTTCGCCATTTATCACTTTTTCATTCTTCATTCTCACCTTCCCCTTCCTTTCCTCCTCCTTCAACATTGCTTTCTCCTTCCATTACTTCTGCATCTTATCATCTTCCCGCCTCTTCTATCTCTTCCCCTCCTTCCTCAACATCGCATTCTCTTCCATGTTTTAGTGCATTTAAAAAAATTTTTTTTTTTGAGGTAGGGTCTCGCTTTAGACCAGGCTGACCTGGAATTCACTGTGTAGTCTCAGGATGGCCTCGAACTCACGGCTATTCTCCTACCTCTGCCTCCCAAGTGCTGGGATTAAAGGTGTGCACCACCACACCTGGCAAAAAATATTTATTTATTTATTTATTTATTTATTTATTTATTTATTTATTTTAGGGAGAGGAAGAAGCAGATAGAGAGAGAATGGCCTCTAGCCACTGCAAATGAACTCCAGATGCATGCGCCACCTTGTGCATCTGGCTTACATGGGTCCTGGGGAATCGAACCTTCACGGTCAAGTGTCTTAATAGCTCAGCCATCTCTCCAGCCCTCTTCTGTATTTATCGTCATCTTTCCTCCTCTTCTATCTCTTCCCCCTCCTTCAACATCATTATTGAGTGAACACTACATGACGGGCAACACACTAGGCATGTTAGAAATATTTTTGCAATCCCCCTATGCTTTATGACGACTCCTGCTGAATGAATACAAAGTTAATGACTCAGAGAAGTTTTCACTCATGCAGAGTCACCCAGGTTGCAACTAATGTAGTTAAGCCTTGAACCCAGGTAGGACCAATGCAACTTCTCTTATCTCCAGGTGGGCTCAGAAGCCCTGCCAACACCCTGGTTGACAACCCCTCCAACTATCTCGGGAGCCCTCGCACACCAGCAGGTAATGCTGAAGGCCACCCTGTCCTTCGGGCAGGCTGCTTAGCCCCAGTGGGAAGTGTACGGCGTTCCAGCTGTGTCGTTTAGCTGTAGGGCTGCTTTATGGTGACCTGGGCAGATCATCCTGCACTTCAGCTTTCTGAACTGGAAAATGGAAATAAAAATACATACCTGGCAGGTTTGCTGGATGCTCAGTGACCTATTACTTTGGCAACTTCTTGATACATGAGAGATAGAAAATAGCATTATGCTTCCCACCTCCTACCTCTGAAGCCTCTGAGTCATGCGCTCGCTGAAGGGCAGGCCTGGGTCATAGACCTCATCATTCCTATGCAGTGACCAGCCATTGCAGATTATATATAAGTGACTCTCCAACCATTCCTCCATAGCACAGCCGTATCGCCCCCACAGAACTTTGAACCCCTCCGTACCCCACGCAGAGGCCACTCAGATGCGTGGTTATTTCTGTTCACTATGAATGCTCTGCACACTCGCCAGTGTTTCGCTGTCCACCCATATGAGAGGTAAGAATGAGTATCTCAACGTGATTTAGAATCGCATCTATCTTCTTATCAGAATTGTCTGCAACACAGTTGCACATGCTTGGCAGCATTTGTGTATTCTCCCACATAAAGGGCTGGACCCAGTCTTGAGCTGTTGATCTTTTCCTCATCAACTGGTAAGATATATACTTACCACATCAAGACCACATAAAATGTCCTCTCCTGGTTCGGCATTTGTTGTATTGTTGGTGTTTGGAGTTTGTTGTTGTTGTTGTTTTTTAAGAATTGAAGATTCTTTTTTTATTTATTTGTAAGCAGAGAGAGGGAGAGAGATAGAGGAGAGGCAGACAAAGAGAGAATGGGCACGCCTGGGCCTGTAGCCACTGCAAACGAACTCCAGATGCATGTGCCCCTTGTGCATCTGGCTTACGTGGGTCCTAAAGAATCAAACCGGGATCCTTTGGCTCTGCAGGCAAACACTTTAACCGCTAAGCCATCTCTCCAGCCCTGTTGTTGTTATTTTTATTGTTGTTGTCTGTTTTGCAGCAGGATCTCACTAATATGTAGCCCAGGCTGAGCTTAAACTCACAGTCCTGGCGTTTCAGCCTCCCAAGTGCTGGGCTTCTTAGCTGTGCACCACCATGTTATTTACTTTGAAACTGGGCTCATGGGGTAACTTATTTTAAAAGGAAGACAAAGGGAATCCAAGTCACAAATCCTGATCAACATTTAGAGGGGTTTACGTGAGCTCTGAATATGTCTCCTGACCATGGATCATCACAAGTGCATGTTTGGGGCTGGAGAGATGGCTTAGTGGTTAAGGTGCTTTCCTGCAAAGCCTAACAACCTGGGTTTGAGTCCCCAGTACCCACATAAGCCAGATGCACAAGGTGGTGCATGAGTTTGGAGTTCATTTGCAGTGGCTGGAGGCCCTGGCAACCCATTCTCTCTCTTTTTTCTCTATCTGCTTCTCTCTCTCTTAAACAAATAGATGAATGAATGAATGAATCAATCAATAAAATAATTGGGCTAGAGAGATGGCTTAGCGGTTAAGGCACCTGCCTGCTAAGCCTAAGAACGCCGGTTCCAATCTCCAGGTCCCATGTTTAGCCAGATGTAAAGTGACGCAAGGGTGCAATGCTGCACTTGCCCACAAGGGGGCGCACGCATCTGGATTTCGTTCACAGCAGCTGAGAGACTGCTGGCACGCCCATCTCTATCTGTCTCCTTCTCCCTCTCTGTCTGTCTCTCTCTCTACATCTCTCTCCAAAAATAAATAAAAATAATTAAATTAAATAATTGTTTTTAAAAGTGCATGTTTTTAAGCCAAGGGAAATACAGAGGTGCACTGTAAAGGGTGGAATCACACACACACACACACACACACACACACACACACACACCTGTGTACATATATAATGACTTGTGCTATTATGTTATAGTTAAACCAACATGGATATGATGTGGTATAGGGTTCGATATTTGTGAGAAATTTTCAGTTATATTTTAGAAATGTCAGAGAAGTATCCTATTTGCATCAGGCTGCTTTGAGCTCTGACCCCACACATCTGTAAGAGGTTCCTTCCATATTCTTGCAGAGCAGTGAACACAGGCTCTTGCCTCACTCTGTCACTGGTGTGTCACTGGTGTGCCTTAGATGGACTCCACTGATCATCATAAACTCCAGACGGCAGACTCTGAGGACCAGGGACAGAGGTTGCTATTAAGAGCACAGAGTCCATGGCCAGAACAGACACACGGTCCATAGTGCATGCTCAATAAATACATGTGGACTGTAATTTAGAGCCACACACTCTGAATTCATCTTATAACTCTCTGAAGTCCAAGTTTCAGGGCTGTTGACATGGAAGCCACTGGTGGAAACCAGGCAGGTCTCTTCCCTCCCTCCACCCACATAGGCTGACATTTGTTCCCTGAGCGTTAAAATGGCGCTTGACACTTGGAGGCCTGAGGAGGATCTACTTGTGAGCTAGCCACCCAGTCAGGCCATGCCTCGAGCAACCACACCTGCCCCCAACCTCTGTGACAGTGACCTTCTTCTCCCTTTGTGCATACTTGCACACAGGTTCCCCGTGTACATAGAAACATAAACACACGTGCACACAGCTCTGCAACCAGTGTGGAACAGCCATTCCTGTTGGCTCCCACTGAATTTGGGGGTCATGCTTATTCTGCCCCCAGTTTCCAGAGTGGGGCCAGGGGGTAGGGGTGGAGAGCAGCAGGGCAAGGTTCTTGAGAACCAGCCCTCAGACTGACAGACAAACAGACATGCAAACACCAGACTGAAGCATATGCAATATAGACTGCATATGTTTACAGCGTTGTATATAAATGAGACAACTTTGCCCTCCACCCCTTCCCCTTTGGTTATATGATTTTTCTTTTTCTTTCTTTCTTTCTTTCTTTCTTTCTTTCTTTCTTTCCTTTCTTTCCCTTTCTTTCTTCCTCTCTCTCTCCCTCCCTCCCTTTCTCTTTCCCTTCCTTCTTCTTTCTTTCTTTCTTTCTTTCTTTCTTTCATCCCTCCCCTCCCTCCCTTTCTCTTTCCCTTTATTTTCTTTCTCTTTCTTTCTTTTCTTTCCCTCCCTTCCTTTCTTTTCCCTTCCTTCCTCCTTTCTCCCTTTCTTCTTCTTCCCTCCCTCCCTCCCTCCCTCTTTCTCTTTCCCTTCCTTCTCCTTTCTTCCTTCCTTTCTTTCTTTCTTTCTTTCTTTCTTTCTTTCTTTCTTTCTTTCTTTCTTTCTTTCTTTCTTTCTTTCTTTCTTGGATCCCTGAAATCAATGCCCCCTTCAGGGCTGGATGGGGACTCGGCCCATCCATGTCTTAGGGTGCCTGCCTTTCCTTCTCCCATGGTGTCCCTTCCCTCTCCCATGTATGTATTCAGTGTTCCGTGGTGTAAATTTCTTCTCCCAGACATGGGGCACATGCCCTAAGGGAGAGGATTCTCTCCTTAGTCTTCACTCATGGGGCTCTTTATAAGGAGCTGGGGAAGAGCAGGAAATGGGACGGAGCTGAAGCAGAGGCTGAGGTCTGGGTGGCTGAAGGTGCTTCTGGCTGTCCAGCCTTCTGTGGAGAAGCATTCCTGAGAGCAGAGCTGCTGTTCCCAGGGGAAAGTGTTGTCTCTTCCTGTGGGCCCCATGGTGTGATGCTATGTCTGTATATTCTATACAAAGGTATGCGTCCTTTCCCTTTGAAAACTACATTAGACATGGATTAAACCAAAAAAAAAAAAAAAAAAAGAAAAAAAAAAGAAAAAAAAGAAAGAAAGAAAGAAAAGAAAAGAAAAGAAAAGAAAAGAAAAGAAAAGAAAAGAAAAGAAAAGATGGCATTTGAAGTATCTGAGGACACCTTACCGACTCCTGATATCTAAAGCCACTGTCCCCATTCCTTAGGAGGGAGCCAGGGTGGTCCAGGCTCCAAGGAACCCCGAGCAAGGGCGGTTGTCTCCACCACGGTGGTCTCGGACCCCTCTCGTTCACCCTGCCCCGAAGACACATGGTCAGGGCTGTTTATGGAGTGTGGGCTCTGACGTGTGGGTGGCGGGCTCCCGAGCCACAGGGCAGTAAAGTCTCCGACACGGGGGCCTGTTTCCCGGCTGTGGCCGCCACATCAAACGCCCTGCAAACTTGGCCTTAATTAAAAAGTTACGGTAATCCTCAGGACGGGGGCCAGCCAGACCCCCTGGAGACAACAGCTCTCTGTGGCCACAGACCAGGCCCTTCCACCCAGCCCAGGCGCTAGTAAAATCAGCGGACTTTGTGGGCACCCCAGGCCCTGGTGAAATGGGAACGGAAGTGCCCTCGGGGCTCTCAGTATTCCTTTGGTTTGGAGAGATCTGGGGCCAGACCTCTGCAAGGCGCTCTGACTTCTTGGACCGATTTCCCTTTCTCACACGTCTGTTCCTTTTTGGGGGTCTTTTCCAGCTGTGCGTTCCAATGCCTGGAGGCCCATGCTGTGGATTCACAGGCTGGGAATACCCAGGCCCATTCCACTCCCTGCTTCGCTTCCAGTCAGCCTGCTTGCTGATATTTTCAGTCAGCTGTGAACTGACAATGGAGACGGGTCCTAGCTTGCCTGCAGCCACCAGCACTAAGGCCCAAAGACCAGAAGCTTCCTATGCCCTCCCCTCCCCAGCACAGTCAACAGATAAGCCAGTTGAAGAGACAGGATGTTCACCCCAGGAGCCATCTGCTCCCAAAACCCTTATAGGAGAGCAGAGGCTTGTGACTGGTAGAAATAATATCCACTCAAGAGAAATGTATCATTTTTAAAAAAATATTTTTATTTACTTATGCGTACACAGAGCGAGACCATGGGGGGCGGGGGTTGCGAATAGGCACGGCAGGGCCTCTGCAAAAGAACTCCAGATGCATGTGCCACTTTGTGCATCTGGGGAATCGGACCCAGGGCATTAGACTTTGCAGGCAACTGTCAAGTGCTGAACTATCTCTCCAGCCCTTTTAAACAAACAAACAACAACAACAACAACAAAAAGGATCTCCTTATACAGTACTCAGGCTGGCCTGGAACTCATGATCCTCCTTCGTAAGGATTTTGTAGTCTCTCTCCAGAAGGCCAGGCCAATAACTGGACACACCAAACAGCCTGGACTCACTCCAGATACCGTTTCATTGACAGACTGATATACGTTCTGTGTTGAGTCAAGGATTCTTGTGGCATAACAAATGAAACTAGCCTGAACAATACTCTCCATTAGCCAGAGAGCCCACATTATTTACTGGCGTGCTCTCCAGGGCCCTACTGCCAGGGGAAGGCTCAAGGAGGAAGATGGTAGCCGTCATATTTTATTTTATTTTATTCATCTGAGAGAGAGGGGGGCAGGTAGAGAGAGAGAGAGGGAGAGAGAATGGGTGCACCAGGGCCTCTAGCCACTGCAAACACACTCCGATCGTGTGTGCTACCTTGTGCATCTGGCATATGTGGGTACTGGGGAATGTAACCCAGGTCGTTAGGCTTTGCAGGCACGCACCTTAACCACTAAGCCTTTTCTTCAGCCCAAGAAACCACTTTAAAAAAAAGATATTATTATTTATTTATTTATTAGACACAGAGAGGAGAGAGAGTGAGAATGGGCACACCAGGGCCTCTAACACACTGCAAACAAACTCCAGATTCATGTGCCACCATGTGCATCTGGCTTACATGGGACCTGGAGAATCGAACCGGGGTCCTTAGGCTTCTCAGGCCTGCGCCTTAACAGCTCGGCCATCTCTTCAGCCCCAATAGACCACTTTTAAAAAGACATCTTTGTGGAGCTTGGCAAGATGGCTCAGAAGTTAAAGATGCTTGCTTGCAAAGCCTGCCAGCCTGGGTTCGATTGCCCAGTATCCTTACAAAGCCACATGTACAAAGTAGCACATGTATCTGGAGTTGGTTTGCAGTGGCAAAAGGCCCTGGCACACTCATTCTCTCTGTTTCTCACTCTTTCTCAGATAAATAAATAAAAATATTTCTAAAAACCTTTGTGTGTTTGACATGCATATGCAGGTATGCACATGTGTGCTGCATTGTGTATGTGGAGGTCAGAGGACAGCCTTAGGCGTTGGCCACTGCCTTCTACCTTGTTTGAAGCAGGGGCCCTTGTTCCCTGCTGTATGTTCCAGGTTAGCTGGCCCACAACCTTCCATGGATTCTCCTGTCTCCTGCTCCTGTCTTGATGTACATACACTGGGATTACAGATGCTCTCACTGCCATACATGGGTTCTGGGGAATCTGAACAAAGTCCTCAGTCCGTCAACTGTGTGCAGCAGCCCCACGTGCCAGGCTCTGTCTCTGCACTTTTTAAAAAATTATTTTATTTTATTTATTTTAGTTTTTTGGAGAGACATAGAGAGAGAGACAGAGAAAGAGGGAGAGAGAGACAGATAGAGAATGGACACGCCAGCAGTCTCTCAGCTGCTGTGAACAAAATCCAGATGCTTGCTCCCCCTTGTGGTCAAGTGTGGCATTGCGCCCTTGTGTCACTTTGCATCTGGCTAAACGTGGGACCTGGAGATTAGAACCTGGTTCTTAGGCTTAGCAGGCAGGTGCCTTAACCGCTAAGCCATCTCTCCAGCCCTGTCTCAGCCCTTTTAATCAACTATTTCATTCTTTTCTTTCTGCAACAATCCAGCAGCAACAGCTGCTTTGATCCCTGTTGAATAAAATAAGAAAACCAGGGCTCCGAAAATACAAGTAAATCACTTAAGGCACACAGCCAGTCAGCACGAGAACTGTGCTTCAAATCTATTGTTTGCTTCCAAGTCCAGTGATTTCTCTACCACCCGCAGCTGCCTCCCTTCAACCTGGAAACCAGCGCCCAAGGTCATACCGTGTGCAGAGTCAGGAAATAGGCAAGGGTGCTGGGGTCCAAGGCCAAAGCTGTCTGCTTCCATATTCCCCTTGAGAAAGTGAAATTCCCACCATTGTGATAAACAGGGACTATTTACAATGCCCTGAGCCTTGACTTACTGGGAATATTTAAGGTAGTGTCAAAACAAAATATATTACTTCATCTGCAATGACATTCATAGGGGCTGGAAGAGGAGAAAATGACATATTTGCTTCTGTAACCAACCAGCTTTCTCCCATTTCGGTCTCCTACTCTGTCTGGGGACTGGGCCCTGGGCCCTGAATACCAAGTCTAGCATACTTAATTTTCTCAAATGCCACTAGTTAGGAAGAAAGCCAGGGAAAGGCAGAGTAATTTCCTTCCTCATCTCCTGCCGCAGGTGACTGGACTGTAGGATTGTTCGGAGGAAGAAGTGATTTTGTTTCTGAGATAATGGAATTAAGTGTGCGCCTCCCGGTTGATTCCTGGAAAACACGGAGATGTTGTGTTTGTGCTCCTGAAACATGAAATCAGTAGGAAGGGAAATTAAAATGAGAATCCCCAATCATTTGATTATACAACAACACATGAACACGCACATGTTTGATTGTGTGCTGTGAGTCTGCGGAGAGGAAAAACATTAAAGGGGGAAAAAGGCGCTGGCTTCAGCAGGATCTTTATAAAAATGGGCTGTAGCAGCTGGAAAAGAGAGCAAGCTGGAGGCATGGGTGAACCTACACTTGTGCAAAGGCCCCTGAGTTTACAACAGCCTTTTTCACATGTTATCATTACCTTCCATGTGCTTCATGCACAATACTCACACGCTAAGCTCCTTCTCTGATCTAGCCACGTGTGTCTGCAGATGGATGCCTGCCCACGCCCGTATCTGCTCTGTTGGTACCAGCCCTGGGGTGCCTTCCTTTGTATCCTCTCCTCGCCTTTTTTTTTTTCTGTTTTGTTTTGTTTGTTTGTTTTTGAATGGTTTGTTTATTTATTTGAGAGAGAGAGAGAATAGGTGGCCAGGCCATCTAGCCACTACAAATGAACTCCACATGCATGTGTCACCTTGTGTATCTGGCTTACATGGGTCCTGGGGAATCGAACCTGGGTCCTTAGGCTTTGCAGGCAAACGACTTAACCTCTGAGTCATCTCTCCAGCCCTTCTCCACACCTTTATGACCTCTTTCAGAGCTGATGAGTATAGTCTTGGCCAGTAGGCCTTCCTCCTTTCTCCCATGCCCTAGATATTACCCTCAATGCAGTCACCAGGACTTGGTGACAGGCCTTGCATCTCTCTGGGCACAGGAGACCCTGGGGAATAGAACAGGGTTATCTCTCTTTGAGATGGACCTCACACAGGGTAGCTCAAAGTGTGCTCCCAAGAAATGCCAAGTGAATGAATTATTGAAGGGTAGTCTCTTACGTGGTTGTAAGAAGTTGAGCATTGCAGGAGCACGGGACATGTGTTGCATCTTTGGTTAGAGATGGAATAAGGGTGAAGTCCCAGTTGTCTTGGTTGTCTTTCCACTTGTGCTGTGAAACATCTGGTCTCCAGTGGAGATCGGGGTGGGTGAGTTGTGCCTCTGTTCTGGGGCTTCCTCTCTCAGAAGTAGAGCTATCTTGGGGCCAAGATGCCATGGGATGCCTCCGTCTAACAACCTCTGCATTGGGGCAAGCGTGAAGGATTTGAGGATCAGCCTCCATGCTCTGTAACTGTGGTGGGCTTGAGACTGAAAGCACTGTCCAGGGCCAAGATGAGCCCCAAACTGAAGAACCTCCACGAATCAAGTTTTGGTAACTCCAGCAATGATTGTGCACTTAGGCCGACACTTTGTCTCTTACTCAAAAGACATGATAGAAATGGGAGAGAAAATCATAAAGAGATGAAACAGAAGCAAAACAAACAAACAAACAAAAACAAGATGGGAGCTGGAAGGATGGTTTAGTGGTTAAGGTGCTTGCCTGCAAAGCCAAACGTCCCAGGTTCGATTCCCCAGGACCCACGTAATCCAGATGCACAAGGTGGCGCATGCATCTGGAATTCCTTTGCAGTGGCTGGAGGCCCTAGCAAGCCTATTCCCTTTCTCTCTCTCTCCAATAAATACAATTTTTAAGATAATTAAAGGAAAAAAGAAGATGATATTCAAGAGGGAACTGGCTAGTAAGAGCCACTCTTGTGGCAAAGGAGATAGAATAAACACAACTGGAGAGAGGGCTTGACCGATTACAGCTGCCTCAGCTGCCAGCCATCAGCCGGCCGGAAGCGAAGCTGGTCTCCTTCCTTGCAAGGCCTTCCCAGCCAAGGCCAAAAGGTCCCCCATTTCCTAATCACATTTCTCCCAACTGCCTACTGTGTGTGTGTGTGTGTGTCCCTGAGGACAAGGGGACCCCAGAAATATGGTCATGAATCCAAACTAAGAAACACAGCGCTAATTTGAATTCATGGTGGGAGCCTGGAAGAGTGGCTTTGTCTCTAATTGCCAGGACTTGTAATTACTTATCCTGGACAGGAAGGTGACGGGCGGAGACATGGAAAAACGATTCAGCAGAAGCAGCCACGCAGGATGGGGCAGCGAAGCCCAGGGCTGGGAGAATGGATGAGTGGTAAGTCTGCATGTGGCCAGAAGGCTCACTGTGGCTCTAAGAGGGGGCTGAATGCATGGTGATGACACTCAGTCCCATTCACTGACTGCTCAGCATGTGCTGGGCCTGGGAGTACCTGCACATTACCACTCAACTCACCTACTCCCTAAGGATGAGAAGACTGGGTCACTGAGGTTCAGAGAGTTGCTCAGGATCCCACGGTTCTACAGACCGAACACACACCTGTATTACAAACCCATGGTCTACACACTCAGAGATCTCCCATGACCTGTCGCTCAACTGTGGCTGGATAACAGATTATTCCCAACATGACAGCATGAAATCACAGATCCTGAGGGTCAGGAGTCCAGGCGTTCTAGGTCAGGGCCTCATGAAGCTACAGCTGCCACGCAGGCCGAGGCTTCAATCACTTGAAAGCTTCCTTGGACGGGTCCTACTTCCCAGCTCCCCAGAGCAGGATCTCCGTTCTTCATATGACCTCTCCACAGCACTGATTGTTTTTGGCCGTTTGCTGCCCCAAACAAACAATTCAAGGCAGAGAGTATGATCAAGGCAGTGTCACATCCTGTTTTGTTTTGTTTGTTTGTTTTTTTTTTTAACTTTTAAAAATGTATTTGTTTATTTAGAGAGAGTGAGACAGACAGGGAGATAGAGAATTGGCACGCCAGGGCCTCTGCCACTGCAATCAAACTCCAGATGCTTGCCTCACCTAGTGGGCATGTGCGACCTTGTGCTTGCCTCACCTTTGTGCGCCTGGCTTACGTGGGATCTGGAGAGTCGAACATAGGTCCTTAGGCTTTGCAGGCAAGCTCCTTAACTGCTAAGCCATCTCTCCAGCCCTATTTCTTTTGAAGTGATAAGCCATCTCCCCTGTTGAATGCCACTGATCACACAGACCAGTACCAGTGTGAGAAGGAACTTCACAAGGGTGAGAATGCCAGGAGTTGGTCTCTCAGTGGCCAAAATAGAGGCTTCCAACCTTCCATACATACCATTCTACATGATAGTCAGAATCACCTCTGGTCAGTGAGGGACTGCAGTATTAGTGTGGTCCTTGGGTGACCCTTGGAGCTGAAAGATTCCCATGGCCTAGTCGTGTCCATCTGTCATAATGTGCTTGTGATGGTGCTCACGTAAACACACTCACTGTACTGACAGCTGTACAAGAGCAGGGCACACACAATTAAGTCCAGAACACACAGCAGCAACATTAACTGGCTGTGGGCATGGTTTACATCTTTCCTAAGCCGCTGTTTTCGCCGTTATCCTACAGTGTGGTCCTTCCACTTAAGAGAAGTTTGCTATAAATGCCACTTCATACATCTCACATTTGTTGCGTCCCTGGGTCGTATCAAGAGGCGACATCCAGTGACTGTGTAAGTAAGTGCATCCCAAGATGTTAGCACAATGATCAAATCATTGCATGAGGTGCCCCTCAGAAAGCTGCCCCCTGCTCATGCCGCCACATCCAAGTGCAAGTGCACTTGGACTTCCTGTCCCAGTGAGGAAAGGATGGGAGGGCAAGACAGGAATATGGTATTCAGGCTTCTCTCCTGGGCATCCCAGGAAAGGATTTCTTATCACCTGCACATAGAAAAGCCCGAGTTGACCCCCAGGCGAAGCTGGTCTTCCCTGTCATAGCAGGAGCTACAGTGCATCCCGGCTCCACGTCAAAGGTTTTGAAGTTCTTTGCACACACAGTAGGCACTCTCAGCCAGCATTGGCTGAGTTGATTTCCCATGATGCTACAGCTCTGGACACCCTGATCCACAATCAAGTCCAGAACTGCCTCAACCCCACACACTGCCTCCTCACACTGGCTCATATTTCTCCTCTGAAATTGTCACCAACACCTCCACCAACTGCCCTCCCAAGTAGGGACTTGCTGATTCACAGTATTCAGTGTGGATGGGCTGGGGCAGGCCAATCCCGAAGGCTTTGCCTCTCTTCCTGAGACAGAAATGCATCTGTTCGTAGATGTCTCACCGTTGCTCTGTGGGTCTTCTGGGAGGACAGGCTAGACCTGCTTCCTGGAAGACTCCCTCATGCCTACGGAATGAGCTGAACTCAGGATGGGGGGGATCAAAGCATCCCAGAAAATGAGTGGCCAGCTTGGAATGAGCATTGCAGTACAGGGACTCCATCTATATGATCAGAACCAAGACTGGTTCCTAAATCCTATTCACAGAGAGATCTTTCTAGAACCTGTCTCTAATCATACTGCTTAAAACTCTTCAACCCTCTCTGCTTCAGGGTCAAGTTCAGACTCAGCCTGGCTTATGTGGATGGTGATCTAGCCTCTCTGTCTGCTCCTCTTCTTCCTCCCCCCACCCAGCCCACTCTTTTCATTTTCTGCTGCAGCCAGACTCAAACTGCTTGTCACCAGTGAATGATCCATGCTGTCTTTCACCTCAGCTCTGTCTGGAATGCCCTTCCCCTCCTAAATAACATCTATTCCTGCCTCAGAATTAATCTTCGTGCTCCCGTCCGTCAAGTGGGAAGCCTTCCATTAAGTACCCCGGACTTGAATTATATCTCTCTTCTCTTGTTCCCACAGCAGAGAGGCAGTGGTGCTGCATCTTGGAAGCTGGCAGCTTCCTGAATGTTCTAAGGCAATATGCCCACCCCACCCTCCACCCTGAGACCCCCCCTTACCTGTGTTCAGGAAGCTGGCTCATGAAGCCAGTCATGTGGAAGATGGCATCAGAGGGAGCAGAGACCCACCCTGCAGGACCCTTTACAGCTCAGGGAAATGCAAGGTGCCCTTTTTGATGTGTCCCACATCACCAAAGTCCTCGGGCTGAATGTGACTTCCCAGCAAACAATGGTGGCTGTTACTGTCAGCTTCACATTGCCGGCGGACAACACCCAACCAAGAGCAGCTTGAGGGAGGAAAAGGTTTCTTTTGGCTTATAGATCGAGGGGAAGCTCCATGATGGCAGGGGAAAACGACGGCATGAGCAGAGAGTGGACAGCACGTCCTGGCCAACATCAGATGGACAACAGTAGCAGGAGAGTGTGCCAAACACTGGCAAGGGGAAGCTGGCTACATCACCAGTAGCCTGCCCCCTATAATACACTGCCTCCAGGAAACTCCAGTTCAAAATTGCCACCAGCTGGGGACCTAGCATTCAGAACACCTAAGTTTATGGGGGACACCTGAATCAAACCACAACAATGGTCCATTCCCCATAGCCATGGTGGCTTGACATCTTGGACGACCTGACTTTTAATCATCCCAAGATTCCGGGATTAAATAACACTTGTATAATGGTTTGACCAAGGCTCTTTGCTTCTTATGGCTGTCAGTGTACATCTGCACAGAGTGTGGGCAGGGGGCTAGCAAAGGCTGTGGCCTTTATCCCACACCTGTCCCTCATTTTCATGGGAGTGGCAAGGCAAGTGAGGGTGGCTCTAGCACCCTAAAGTTGAAGCCGAGATAGCAAACTTCAGAAGCCCCTTGGAGGGTAACATCAGAAGATACGAGTGCCACCCATGCTGGGGTAGGGGAGCTTTCTGGAAAGCATTTTATCCAAGGGGATTTGGGTTTTGTAGGCAGACCACAGTGTAAACTCCAGAATAACACCAGGACCCTGCTTCCTCGCTGGATTCTGCAACCCTGTTCCCAGGCAAGGGAGCTCTCAGCTGCCAGGCAGGGAGGTGGGGAGAGGGGGGGTGGTTGGAAGAGCTGGAACAGCCAGGAACTGGTGGGGACAATTGCGTTCTCCCAGCCTCTTTTGCCAGGATCTGAGGAGGCCTGTTTACACGGGTCCCCCCTGTGGTCTCTGCTGCTTAATATGCCTTTTGCAAATGATACTCAGTGGGATGTGTGCACATTTGTAATTACAAAGACCAAGCCGATTTTTTTTTTTTTTTTTTTTTTTGACAATCTGTGCCTGCTAATTTCCCAGTTGCAGGAAGGGAAGTGGAAAAAGTTCCCAATGCAGCTTGCGGAATGGGTTCCTAGCAGCCTGGTGGAGTGTCTCCTGTTTACAAACATTCTTCCTTTGCCATGAGGAAGACAGACCCACTCCTCTTTCCGTTGTGGGGAGGAGGGGGGGAAGGGGGAGTACTGTGAGATCCCCCACTGGAGGACAAAGAATGAGCTGTCTTAGGTGTCACACGAGTGTTTCTCATGACATTATGTCAGTGGTCCTCCTTATCAACCTTGGCAGAGAAAGAAGAGAATGAACCACTAGGTTCCCAGAATCGGGGCTCATTTCCCCTAAGTGGTGGGCGCTCTGCCACAACAAGTGGCTCATGGGGAGCTAGGACTGAAATCCACATGCAGAGACGGCCTTCCCAGTAACCTACACGCAGCCGGCCCAGGGACAGAGCCTAGGGTGGAAGGAGGGAGGGCCGAGATCACAGCCAACGCTTTGAAACAGAGCCACGGTTGAAGCCAGGTCAACACGTTCACAGGCGTTCTGGGTCCTATCGTCTGGGTGGGTTTCCCACCACCCAAACCTGTTGAAATGCAGGGGCCCGGGCTGGTTTTGCAAAACAGTGCCTCTTTGAGCTGAAGGTGTTCGAGAATTAAGTTTCGTCGGTGTTCCCAGGGCTCAGACTTAAAGGCGAGGAGGGGGCAAGGGCTCCCAGTGCCTGATGGAGTCGCTGATAGGTCCCTGCCGGCTAAAAGTGATGACATTGGCAAGAAACTGATCTTGCTGGGGAGCAGAAACTCAAGAGCACTTAAGTGCCGAACACAAGACAAGTTGTGTTACCTGCCACAAAGCCCTGCTTTTGATACCTAAAGGAAGAGGTCGGAGGGACCACCTGGTTTTGGGTATCAGGAGTCCCAGAGCAGATCCTGAAGTCGCAACTCCATGGGGTGAGATATCGCATCTTGTCTCCTTCTTCTTCCTTCACAAAGCATCTGAACACACTTGGACCAGAAGCAGAGGGTGGAATGCACACTTCTCCACTCTGGGTCACAGATGGGAAAATTGAACTGCAGATCTGTGGCCTCCGGGGACTTGTCCTCAGGCAACAGCATGCAGATAGAAGACTCAGAATCAGGGCTCCAAAATTGGCCCCTCCACGGCTGGTCTGCACAGGGTGGGGGGGGGGAGACAAAAGCTAAAACCTGAATCTCTTTGTAACCATGTGGCCGACCAGAGCCACAGCACACACCTCCATCTGGCCTGCTTCACACTCATTTTGCGAGCCTGCTGAGTGCTGTTCCCTGCTGTAAGCTGATGCTCGCACCCAAATGTCTGGCCAAAGCAGATTTCAGGGCTGGGTGATGCTTGTTTTAATGCCAAGTTTATGTGGAGCAGACCCTGCTGGACTGGGTTCCTCCATAAGTAGTCTACATATTTGTCCACATGTGAACCTGTTGGTCCACGCCTGCTGGACCGAGGACACGCAATGGGAGGGTCACCTGCACAGAGATAAACCTGGGGACAGCTGCTGACCTGGGCTCCAGAATGTCAGGTTGAAAAGTCAGTCCAAGCCAGGTGGCGCACGCCTTTAATCCCAGCACTCGGGAGGCAGAGGTAGGAAGAATCACCATGAGTTCAAGTCCAGCCTGGGCTTACAGAGTAAGTTCTAGGTCAGTGAGCCCCTACTTAGAAATAAACAAATAAAGGGCTGGAGAGATGGCTTAGTAGTTAAGGCATTTGCCTGCGAAGCCAAAGGAACCCGGTTCGACTCTCCAGGCCCTATGTAAGCCAGATGCACAAGGGGGCACATGCATCTGGAGTTCGTTTGCAGTGGCTGGATGCCCTGGTGCACCCATTCTCTCCCTTTCTCTCTGCCTCTTTCTCTCATATAAATAAATAAACAAAAATATTTTTAAAAAAGCAAATAATAATAATGATAATGATAATAATAATAATACTAACAAAAAGTCAGTCCAGGGATGAGAGGAGCAGTGTAGATACAAAAAGAGGCACTCTTGAGGCATGCCACTGTTTAAGTCCACTGAGGCTAATGGAACACTAAGCCTTAGACAGAATGGCTTATAAACAACAAACACATATCTCTCATGGCACCGGAACTGGACATCCAAGATCAGCACGATTGGTTCTTTAATTAATTAATTAATTTATTTATTTATTTTTGCTTTTCTGAGGTAGGGTCTCACTCTAGCTTAAGCTGACCTGGAATTCACTATGTAGTCTCAGGGTGGCCTCGAACTCTCAGCAATCCTCCTACCTCTGCCTCCCGAGTGCTGGGATTAAAGGCGTGCGCCACCACACCCAGCACGATTGTTTCTTGTAACATTTCTCTTCCATATTGCAAAGTGCTGACTTCCTGTGTCTTCACAGCAGAAAAATAAAGTGAGAGAACGCTTTATTTCTTTCATTCTCATGATCTTGGTACCTCCTCAGGGTTCTGTCCCCTGAAGCAATCATATTGAGGCTTAGGGTTTCAACAAATGCACTTGAGAAGGACACCAGCATGTGGAGATAATGGGTGGTCCAAGGCTGGGCTCGTGAGTTGGTTAAAGGTGGGTGCAGGTACGCTTGCTGCATGGTGGTGCATGGCTATTCATCTAGGAGGGGGCCCTGGATCTCATTAGATGCGCCATGTTGATGTAGCTGCCTAAAGACCTTATCCAAGCTAATCTGCGGGCCTCCTCAGATGTCTCAGTGTCCTGGTCTCAGCCCAGTCTGATGCCCAACACCCTCTTCTTACTTTAAAACCTGGAGTGTTGAGAGTCTTGGTCATAGAGGGTGAACTTGGTGGCTGAAAACTCAATGCATTGTTTTTCTAGTGACTCTGTCCTTTCTATGGGACATCAGTCTCTTTTGTGCTGTGGGGATGGAGGTGAGGGACTGGAGTAGAAATATATGAGCACAGACAATTCCAGAAAGAAGGGTTTAAGCTGTCCTGTACAAAAACAGCCCTTCTTGTTGAAATGCAACTTGAAAAACATGCCCCTATTCAAGAGAGTTGTGTATTTCCCATGTGACACACATCAATAATCCCTGGCAACTAGATCCTTCCACAAGCCACATGTGTTCCTGGGAAGGTTGACACGAGGACCACATTGTCCTCTCTTCAAGCCTCTTTCAGCTAAGGCAGGACTCAGAACTTCAAATTAAGCCAGCAGTGGTGGCGCACGCCTTTAATACTAGCACTCAGGAGGCATGAGTTCGAGGCCACCCTGAGACCAGGTAGTGAATTCCAGGTCAGCCTGGGCTCCAGCGAGACCCTCCCTTGAAAAGCCAATAAATAAATGAATGATAATTAGGTGGGAATCAATGCATACCAAGTCTACAAAGAAGTTCTGTTTTCTCAACTGTGAAATCAGACTCTAGAACTCACCCACAGAGGTAGCATAGAAATTGATCCTGTGGACTTAGTCGGATGTCCACAAGGCCTTGCTGAACATCATCTCGCACAAGCTTGCTGGGATGGTCATTGCTTGGGAATGGGATCACATGAATACAGGAAATATGAAAACTTTACACTTAAAAAAATTTGAGGAGCTGGAGGGATGGCTTAGCGGTTAAGGTGTTGGCCTACAAGGCCAAAGGATCCTGGTTCAACTCCCCAGCACCCATGTAAGCCAGATGCACAAGGGGACACATGCATCTGGAGTTTGTTTGCAGTGGCTGGAGGCCCTGGTGTACCCATTCTCTGTGTGTGTGTCTCTCTCTCAAAATAAATAAATAAATAAATAAATAAATTTTAATATTTTTAAAAAAATTGGCAGGTAGTTTCATGTGTATAGTGTGCTTTGTGTTCCAGAAAGTTGAAATGAGGGCCAGAGAGAGAAGTTTCCACTTATGCTGACCAATAATGGGCCTAAAGCTGTGGAGGACTTTAATATCTTGCTAGAAAGAATGCACTGATGCTATGGGTTGGTTCTTAAATATCTTCCAAAGGCCTATGTGTTAAAATCCTGGTCCTCGGGGTGGCACTGTTCGTAGGTGGTGGACCCTATAAGAGGCAGAGCCTGGCAAGAGGTCTTTAAATTATTGGTAGCTTTCCTCTGAAGGAGATGATGCAACTCTGGAACTCTGGCCTCTTCTTTCTTTTTTTTTTTTGGTGGGGGGTTGGGGAGTTTGAGGTAGAGTCTCACTCTAGCCCAGGCTGACCTGGAATTCACTCTGTAGTCTCAGGGTGGCCTCGAACTCACAGTGATCCTCCTACCTTGCCTCCCGAGTGCTGGGATTAAAGGCATGCACCACCACGCCCGGCTTTGATGCTTTGTTTTTTGAGCTAGGGTTTTGCTCTAACCCAGGCTGACGTGGAATTCATTATATAGTTTCAGAGTAGCCACAAACTCACAGCGATTCTCCTACCTCTGTCTCCCAAGTGATGCACTTAAAGGTATGCACCACCACGCATGGCTAAATCTTTCTTTTCTTTTCTTTTTATTTTTTATTTTTTTTGTTTTTTCAAGGTAGGGTCTCACTTTGGTCCAGGCTCACCTGGAATTAACTATGTAGTCTCAGGGTGGCCTCGAACTCATGGTGATCCTCCTACCTCTGCCTCCCTAATGCTGGGATTAAAGGTGTGCACCACCACGCCCGGCTCTTTTATATTTTTTTACTTCCCAGCCATGAGGTGAGTTCTGCTGTACCACGTCCTGACATGCTGCCTCCCCAAGGCCCAAAAATAATGGGAACAAACATGGGCTGGAAGTCTCCAACTGTGAGCCAAGACAGTCAAAAGAAGCCTTTTCTCTTTATCAGTTAACTATCCCAGGTGTTTTGCAATCGGACTTGAAAGGTGACTAGCATGCTGACAACCAGGCTGGTTTTCAGAAGGTGGGGAATGGATGGCTCATTAGAGATTTCACTGCTTGCAAGCAAGGGTTTCTTGCCAAAACAACCTTAAAACTCTGGTTTGTGGGAGTAAACTGCACTGGTTCATCGGAATCTGTGGAAGCGGACAGGGACAAGGAGAGTCAGGTATGAAGGGAGCTGGAGGCTATGATCTCTGTGAGCCCTCGAGCCAAGCATGTTTCCATCTCACAAGCGTACGGCTTTGGGGTCAGTTGGCCACATGCTAAGGCACCCCATACTGGCTCCTCTGGACTTAAGGTGGCCTCTGAGCAAGGCTCTTGGAAGTGGTAAGATGGTGACCACTGTACTTGCCTCACCTAGGGCTTATTAGACATGGAAACCCTGGCTCCCCAGCCACCTCTGTGAACTTGAAGTGTGAGATGCTCCTGTCTTAAGAAATTGTGGGTTTGGGACAATGGAGATGATCCTATAGGCGAAGCCATGAGGGTCTGATGTGTAATTCCACCCCAACTCCAGCTCGCCATGCCTCAGCGCGGGGGAAAGCATGGCTCTGCTCCGAAGCTGCCCTGTCATCTGAAAATGAGGGGGCTGGACTGCTTGATCTTTATTCTCAACCTTGCAGGCATCTCTCCTGTGAGATTGGGGTGGCGGGTGGTGGTGGTAGGGGGAGCCTCAGCCGAAGATCAGAGAGCTTCTTGCTGTGTAAAACACTCCCTAATCAGCCTTATGTCAAGTCCCCCGCCCCTCTGACTAACCGCAGTGACAAGTCCCAGGAGTGTACCTTGTCAGGCTGTGAATAAAGTTCAGGCAGCTTGGTTAATTACCCTGACACCAGACTAGAGTTAGCTACCCAGCAGCTCAGGACCATGTCTTAATGATTACAGGAACACACACACCGTGTCTTTGGACAGCTTTGGACAGTACCACCTCCTTGGCCGCTTACAGCCTGGGGTCAGAGCCTCGAAATCAACCAGAATCTAGTCCCTGGGGGCAGCAGGGGTCTCGGAAGGCACTGCTTCAACAAGGGCGTGTGATCATTTTGCAAACACGTTTGGCCTGAAGTCCTATAAGCATCTCAGCCAACTCTGTTCTGTTTTCCTGTGCTTAGTGTTGAGTCTGTCAGGCTGAGGGTCTTCCACTGCCCCGCACACATAACTTTCCAGCCACATCCCCACCTCATTCCCCCTACATCTGCCCTGGGCCTAAGATGCTGGGTTCTCGGCTGAGCCATTCCTTGTCTTCCGTTTGCATCTAATGTTTCTGCTTATCAGGCTCTGACTCTGACTAACCTTAACCTTGACCATGATCCTTAACTCATTCTTCACATCTCAGGTAAATTGCATTATTTCCCGCAACAAGGTGTCAAGAAAGATCCCCTTTTCAGGCTGGGAGTTCATCTTTTTTGTTTGTTTGTTTGGTTGGTTTTTTTTTTTTTTTTTTTTTTTTTTTTGGAAAGAGACACAGAGAAAGACAGAGCAAGAGGGAGAGGAAGACAGATAGAGATGGGCACACCAGCCAGCAGTGTCTCAGCTGCTGTGAATGAAATCCAGATGTGTGCGCCCCCTTGTGGTCAAGTGCGACATTTTGTCCTTGTGTCACTGCATCTGGCTAAATGTGGGACCTGGAGATTGGAACCGCTGGAGATTGGAACCAGTGTTCTTAGGCTTAGGAGGCAGGCGCCTTAACCGCTAAGCCATCTCTCCAGCCCGAGTTCATCGTTTTTGTGCGCATGTGTGCATGCTGTGTAGGCATGTGTTTGCGTGTGTGGGTGCAGGTGCATATGTGTACGTGTGGCATATGGAAGCCACAAGTTGTCATTGGATGTCTTCTTCAATAGCTCTCCTTCTGATTTTGAGGCAGGGTCTCTCACTGAAGCTAGAGCTCACCAATTTGGTTAGACTAGCTGGCCAGCAAGCCCTAAGGCTCTTCCTGTTTCCACCTCCCCAGTGCTGGGGTAACAGATGTGTCACTGTGTCTGGGTGCTTGGGATCTGTACTGAGTCTAATACTTAGGTAGCAAGCACATTACCTGCTGAGCCATCTTCCCAGCACCAGGAACTCATATTTATAACCAGCTCTGGGCTCCATCTGCCAGACAAGATGCTCCACTGTAATTTTGAACAGTTTCCCCCACAAAACAAATACACATTGAGATGACGGGAGTTGTGCCTGACTTCCTTCACATGTGTAGCAGTTATTTTTCTCATTGTTGAGACAAAATACCTGAGCAGAAGCAGGTAGGAAAAGATAGGGTTTATTTCCGTTTACAGTTCCCGGAGGAAGTTTCGTCATGGTAGGGAAAGTACGGCAGGGCCAATAACTGGGTGTCATATCTCCAAGCAGCAGGATGAGCTTTTTACCTGGACTGACAGGTTGAAGGGAAAAGGGGGTTCCTTATGGCCATGTTTTGAGAGTGGAGGAAACATCCTCACCTCCCCCAGCCAGCAGACATCAGAGCTGAGTGGGGACACTGCCTCTCATGGACCTTAAGCCACCTTCTTGCCAAGTGCCCCCACCACACACACACACACACACACACACACACACACACACTCACTCACACCTCCACAGAAGAATTTCCTTCTTTTAGAAAAGCAATGTTCATTTTTTAAAAACCACAATTTCTTTACATGTGGTGGTAACACCATGATAATCCCCTAACATCCATAAACAAAAACTGGGGATAGGGGTGGAGGAAAGAATGAGAGTTTCTGGAAGATTCTTTTCCTTTAAGCCAATAAGCCATTTTAGTTCAGTTTTTTTGTGTGTGTGTGTGGGGGGGTGAGGTAGGCTTTCATTCTAGTCCAGGCTGACCTGGAATTCACTATGTAGTCTCAGGGTGGCCTTAAACTCATGGTGATCCTCCTACCTCTGCCTCACGAGTGCTGGGATTAAAGGGGTGCACCACCATGCCCAGCTCAAGTTGCTCAGCTTTTAAACAGGGTCTGGGGTTGGAGCAGAAGGGTATTTATTTATTTATTCGTCTGTTTGTAGAATTGCTGAGGATAGAATCCATAGATTTACATGTAGGCAAGCCCTCTACCACTGAGCTACACTTCCAGCTCTTTCAATCTACATCTTTAATGTGTGTGCACGAGTGGGTTAGGTATGCATATATGTGTGCATGGAGAGGCCAGAGGACAAGCTTGGCTGCCATCCTCAGGAGCACCATCTACTTCTGAGACAGGGTCTCTCACTAGCCTGGAGGGCACCAGTTTAGCTAGAATAGCCAACCAGGATCCTCCTGTCTCCATCTCCCTAGTATTGAGATGAGAGGCACATGCTACAATGCCTGACATATTTATGTGGGTACTGGGGATTGAACCCAGGTCCTCATGCTTGAGAGACAAACACTTTATCCACTGAGACATCTCCTCAGAACCTCATTTACCTTTCAAGAGACTTATCTTGTTCCTTCTGGCCTTCTTCTTGCCCTTCTTTCATACTTTTGAATCTCACCTTTTCTTTTCGTTTCTCTTCTCTTTTTTAAAAAAATATTTTTTCATTTTTATTTATTTGAGAGCTAGAGAGAGAATGAGCATGCCCAGGCCTCTAGCCACTGCAAGTGAACTCCAGACATATGTGCCACCTTGTGCATCTGGCTTACGTGGGTCATGGGGAATCGAATCTGGGTCCTTTGGCTTTGCAAGAAAATGCCTTAACTGCTAAGCCATCTCTCCAGCCCTCTTTTCTCTTCTAACATCCCACTAGCCTGGCCAGGCAGCTTCCACGGGATCTGTGTTGGAAGGATTTTGCTCACGTGTGGGGGCGGGACGTGGAGCCCAGGAGGGTGCTGGTTGAGCATTCAGCTAGGGAAGTCAGACATTTCTGGGCTGAAACCCAGCTTTGCCACTAATAAGCCATTTGACCTCTGCCAAGTGGCTTTGTGTTCCTGAGTCTCCATTTTCTCCTCTCTACATTGGGAATAATAATAGTATCTGTCTCCTGGGGAATCTTATGAAATAGTGAGATAAATGCAGGCAAAGTTGTTGGTGTGGGACCACAAACCTTGTCCGCAAGTCCCAAATTAGAAAGTTCAGGAAACCTAATGCATTTTCATTACTCACTTGGCAATGCAATCCGACCCAAACTGATGTAAAACTATTTGAATTGTTCCCGGGATCACTTATCCTTTTTTCTTCTGGAGGTAATATGGAGAAATGTTTATGTTTTTGATTACAGGGTGATATCTCAGTGGCCCTTGTGGAATTAGATAACTTGCACTGGCGAGAGTTTATCACCTTCGTCAAGTCAAGCACGGTTTGATTTACAAAACACCTGTGGCCCCCAAACCTTCGCAGCAGGCACTGGGGGCCTGTAGAATACCTTGTCATAGTTGCTTCCTGGGGCATGAGAAGTGTTTCTGTCTCAGGAATTTGCTCAAGGGCACACAGAGACAGGTGTGCATCAGGAACTGTCCTGCACCAACTCTGCACTTGTCTAACTGAACTCCCTCTAGCAGAGATCCTTGTTTGCGGGGGGAGGGGGTTCATTCAGATTATTGAGAGACCCCCCCCACACACACACATGGATGATGGCTGAAGTAGTGTTGAGCATTGAGAGAGACTCATGAGTCAGAACCGAGGAAGCCAGGGAAAAGACACAGATTTACAGTGATGAAAACGTGACTGGGGACACTTAGGGTTCCACATGCAGGTCCAGATCTGAACGTGAAATAGAACTTTGACACATGGGCAATTTTAAATATACACGGGGTGGATGAAACAAGAAAATTCCCCATACCACTTCATTTCTCAACCCATTTTTCTATCAAAATAAAGTGGAAAGACGCAACCCTAATGAAAATATGTTTTAAAGATCAGCGTTAAGTACACAAAACAAGAAAGATGAGTCAAGAGGCCTGGAGAGAAGGCCTAGTGGTGGATTTGCCTGTGAAGCCTAAGGACCCCAGTTTGAAGCTTTATTCCCCAGGACCCACGAAAGCCAGATGTACAAGGTGGCACATGCATCTGGAGTTCGTTTGCAGTGGCTGGAGGCCCTGGCGCGCCCATTCTCTATCTATCTGCCTCTTTCTCTCTCTGTCTGCCTGTTGCTCTCAAATAAATAAATAAACAAATAAAAAAATTTAAGAAAGATCAGTCAAAAGAGCTGTTTCCGTGTGTGAGTCAGAAACCTAGCTCTGAGCCGCCTGTCACCCAAGAAAATCGTGATGAGTGTATGTTCTTATTAGCGTGTGTTTTGAGATCTGTTGTTGTAAAATAAAACTGCCCCCAAACACAAGGGCTTAGGAAAACCATTGTGCTTCTGCTTATGATTTTATGTACTAGGAATTTAGGGAGGGACTGTCTGGACAGCTCATGTCTGATATGCATGGCAGCAACTGGGGTGTCTGGAACCACAAGATAAACTTCGAAGATAGATGACCCAACCACGGGCCTGGCATCCCACAATTCCTTAGCGTCTTTCTCTAGGACGCATCCCATCCTCCCAGCCCAGTGGGGTTGAAGCTTTTCATTACATGGTGATCTTAGGGTATTTGTGCTTTTACGTGACACCTGATTTCTCAACAGGCAGGAAGTATTTGTCACAATAAGCAACCAGCCCAGAACGGGCGCGGCTTTACCCGACCGCTACCAGATTGTCTTGATCACAGCAATGAGAAGATCCAACATCATCAAAAGGGTTAACGAACTTGACTTTGCTTTCTCACAAGGTCATGCTATGGAAGAGCTCATGGGATGGAAGATATTAGAGTGGCCATACGGGGGGAGATAATCGGTCACGGTAGGGTGAAGGAAGAATAAATATACATTTGTCAGGAAGTGACCTTTCTTTCTCAGTATTGAACCTGCAAGATGAATTATGTAGATCTCTTACAGACGGTCATCATGCAGATCATACAGTGACTGCGACAAAGCCCTCAAGAAACCCTTTGCAGAAGAGACAGGAGTAGCTTCAGATTTTATATACTTAGTAGTTCTGAAAATGAAGAACACCATTTTGGGGCTATAGTTCAATGCCCAAGTACCCACCTAAAGCCAGATCCACCAAGGAGCACACACATTTGGAGTTTGTTTGCAGTGGCTAGAGGCCTTGGCATGCCCCTTCTCTCTCTCTCTTTCATAAACATATAAATATGTAATAAATAAATAAAATATTTTAACAAGCTTCATTTCTAAGAGTCCTGGTCCTCAGAAATTAGTTGTTTATTGAAAACAATTTTTTTTTTTGCCTTTAACTTGACTCATGCAATTTAATGTAATATCTTCTTCATGTCAAACCCAGATACAGGTCTGTGGGAGCCAAGTGGGTCTCCATTTGGACACTCCCCTCCTGGCCATGTGGCTCTAAAAGTATGGCCATAGACCTGAACTTTTCAGATATGTTCAGGGACTTCATGTTAAGATGCTACTTGCCTAGAACACTATATAACCCAAAGCAGTTTGGCCTGAGAGGCCATTTTAAGTTAAGTCCTCCCTACATGCCTTGCAACCTAACTCAGTAGCTAAGCAAACTGAATGCTAACTTAGCGTTAACCAATCCAATGGTCTCTCTGTCTCACTTCCATGTCCTGTCTGTCACTTTCTTTCTCTGTCCATAAGTACCACCCTCTCCTATAGTGAGTGGAACTGCACTTTTTGGGTCTATACTGCTGCCTGAATCTAGAATCACGTTTGAAACTGACTTCTCAGGCACATTCGATTTGTTGTTGTTTCCTCATTTATCAACACCTAGACACAGAGGCTTGACAGAAATCCAGACGCGCGGCTCTGTTCAAGAGTGAGCTGGCTTCTCTGGCAGCGGGACACCGCACCGCCTCCCCCGCCCCCCCCCGCCTGGACCCCAGAGCTCAGCTTTCACCTGTTCTCAAGATAACCGTGGTTGCCCTGCTGCTCATGGGAACTCCTCGTACAACCCATGGTGACAGTTTGGAGAAAGATCACTACTAGTAGCTAACTCGTTGGACTTGTCTTGATCTGGGTCTGTTCTAGGTATTTTGTATAATGACCTTCACGACAGCTTAGTGAACATTATTTTAAGAAGAGGTTAGAGATGTGTGGAGGTTCAAAACCACAGCCAAGGGCAGAGGTTTTTTTCTTTTTTTTTTAATTTTATTTATTTTTGGAGCGAGACATAGAGAGGACAGACAGGGAGAAGGAGACAGATAGAGATGGGTGCGCCAGCAGTCTCTCAGCTGCTGTGAACGAAATCCAAATGCATGCGCCCCCTTGTGGGCAAGTGCGGCATTGCACCCTTGTGTCACCTTGCATCTGGCTAAACGTGGGCTGGAGATTGGAACTGGGTTCTTGGGCTTAGCAGGCAGGCGCCTTAACCGCTAAGCCATCTCTCCAGCCTAAGGTCAGAGTTTTAAAAGGAGTGATTCCAAGGCCAACTCCCAGGCTCTGGCTCCATTGCCCAGCCCCCATGGGTTCTGAGATCAGGAAGGGTTTCAAGGACTCTCTTCAGTGCCAGGATGCCAACAACTGCCTGAGACATGAGGTTTTCATCTTCTCTTCGACTTCCGTCCTGATACCTGTGGGAAACCCTCAAGTTCATGAGTTTTGTTCAGGTGTTCTGTCTCTGTTAGAGACAGCAGGGACCAGTCAAACAGATGCTGGTCCCTTGGGTGCTGTTATCTGTGAGGTATGTCGCTCTTGAACCTGAGATTTCCCTCCCCGTAGCTACAGTCGGCTGAATGGGTGAGACCCAATCAGAGAGCTGTCTACAACAGATTATGCATCGCTCTTCGTCCCTCTGCCCACATGCTGGGTACTTTTCATAGGTTCAGAGAACCCGTGATGATTTCATTCACTCGGCCCATCACTCAACACACAGCTTCTCAGTTTGTAAAGTTAATACGTGAATATTATAAGTAATAAATTAAGTAAATAAACTTCACTAAATCTAAAAGCTGATACAACCCACTTCATTTTACTATATGGCCTCTCAAAGGAAGGCGACGTAGGTGTGTTCATGCAGCCCCTGGGCACCAGCCCTCCTGCCCAGTTTGAAAGACAGCCTGGAAAGCTTGTACCACAGCACGGTCTAATTCTAATTGCCTGCCAGGCCAGGGCTTCCTGCCCTGAGGCAAAGCCTCTCTTTCAATCCCACTTTCATCTTTCTGCCTCCATGCTTGCATTTCAGTCAAGTAACAAAGATTAAAACACAGAACAGGCATTTCTAGAGCCGGGTCTTTTGCCCCCTCCCCACTACGCTGAGATACCCAGGGAGGAATTCATGCCCCGAATGATGCCAGAGGAGCTTGGCGCTTTGAAGCTTGGTTCCAGATTCCACCAGTAGATCTTCTAAACAAGGCCCTGAACTCCTGTAGTTACCATGCAAGGACTCCATCCTTGCAAACAGCCCCTCGGGCAGTTTTCTGAATTGGGGACCCTTGGGGGCCAAATACTGTCATCGTAGAGGACCAATAGAAAGGGAGAGTGCCATAGCCAGGTAGAGTGGCTCATGGGCCGGTGGGGGGCGGTCAGAGGAGCTAAATCAATGACACTCAGCAAAACAGAGCACAGGGTCACATTTGTGTGACAACAGTCCTTTGGTGAGTTCTTGGTATTTGGGTGACCTACCTATCCTAGCTGCATGCTTTTTATTTAGGTGTGTGTGTTGTGCATACATGTGTGGATATGTGTTTGTGTTCATACGTATATTAGAGTCTCAGAGTTCTCTCCTTCTCCCAACTGGCTAAAACAGAGGTCTTTCTTCTAAGAGCTTGCTCACTCAGTGACGGTTCTAGCTAGCCTCTCTCCTCTGAGTACTGGCCCACACTTCCACAAAAGCCCTCTCTCATGGGATCAGGCCTCCATGCCCTACGGACACAGACATAAAAGGTTCTCTCTTCCTGGTCCCTCCTGACACTGGATCCCCATAAGTCCCTGTCTCTCTCTGTCTTTATCCCTTTATCTCCATTTCCACCTCAGCCTCCTATTCTGTTTTCCTTCATATACAAACCTTCCTCTGTTCTCTTTCTTCCTCTCTCACTCTTTCTCCTTCTCTTTCACTTTCTTGGCCAGCTCACACATGCCACGCCCCATGCTGACCCAGTGCATGCTGTCTCTTCTGGGCTGGCAGAGCTGTAGCCCACCACAGATTCTCTGGCTTCTCGCCCCTTCCCCTTTGTCCCTTTGTCCAAAGATTCCCCTGCTGTGAGCCTAGCTCCCCTCAGCCTTCTTATTTGAACCTCTGTCCTATGTATGGGAGTGCACATGTACATGTGTGGGCATGTATGTGGAAACCAGAGGTTGATTGCTTGGTGTCTCCCTCAATGGTTCTTCACTTTATTTTAAAAAATATATATATATATATTTATTTATTTATTTATTTGAGAGAGAGAATAGACACGCCAGGGCCTCCAGCCATTGCAAACGAACTCCAGACACATGCGCCACCTTGTGCATCTGGCTTCTGTGGGTCCTGGGTCATCGAACATGGGTCCTTTGGCAAGTGCCTTAATGGCTAAGTCATCTCTCTAGCCCTCACCTTAGTTTTTGAGAAAGAGTCTCTCACGGAGCTCGTTGATCTCCTAGACTTAGCTAGTCACACACTCCAGGCGGGGATCTTCCTATGTCTGCCTCTCCAGAGCTGGGCTTTTGTGTAAGTGCTGAGATCTGAACTGGTCTTTGCACTTTCAAGCACTTTCCCCACTGAGGCCATCTCCCCAGCCTTGGCCCTGGTCTTGCTTATTGTCTGGAATCATCATTCTCCTTAAGTGAGGTCTGGGCTCTACCCTCCTCCTTCCTGCCTGCCTTCCTCCAGCTTCCCTACTGAGTCATTCTCCTTTCTTTCTGACCTGTCCAATCACACAACCCAAGCTTTACCCTGCTCTTCTGTCTGCCAACTGCTGGGGAGCTGGGGGCATATTCCTCTGGGGTCCCCCGATGGCATGGATAGCTTTGAGGTTTTAGAAGCAGAAGAGGAGGCAGTTGGTCCCAGCTGGGAGGTCCCTCCCCTGCAAGTGATGACTGGCCCCAATGGCTTCTTTCCCAAAGGCAGCTTTCAGAAGGGATGCCTTAGCTTCCAGACCACGGCCTGCTGTTCTTGGCTCAAGGAAATGTTTTTAGCACAGATTGCACACATCTCTGCTGGGGCGTGGTGGTGGGGGTGGAGGGGGGAGGTCTCTCAACTCATCAGAATGCCTAGTGTGACTCCTACACTCTGTCCCTCGTGTGACTTTATACATGCTCAGGACGGCTTTCAGAAAGCCTCCAGACTGCTGCGTGCAGGAGTGTGGCGCGGGTGGGGTGAGGGGGACGTGCAGGAACTATATGTGGAATTTGTTGGGATCAGGCAGAGGGAAGCAAAGACACTCTCTTCTGATTCGTGACATGTGAGAATGTTCTCTTGACAGCAGCAGCCCCCAGTAATAGTAACAGCTCCCAGGGCCTCCGACAGGCCACAGCCCATCACCTTCAGCACTCTGCCAAGCTCTGCGACTTCCCTAAGGCAGGAGAGGAGGAGGAGATGGGGAGGCAGTGTGTGTCTGAGAATGAGGGTTTAACACAGGTACCAAGAGGCAGAGCCAGAGAGATGTAGAAAGTGGAGACACAGGGCTGGGGAGATGGCTTAGTGGTTAAGGCGCTTGCCTGCAAAGCCTAAGGATCCAGGTTTGATTCCCTAGTACCCACATAGGCCAGATGCACAAGGTGGCACACGTGTCTGGAGTTTGTTTGCAGTGGCTAGAGGTCCTGGCGTGCCCATTTTTTTCACCCCACCTCCTCAAATAAATGAAAATATTTTTTAAAATTGAAAGCAGAGACATAAGGAGAAACTGAGGTGAAGAGGGGCCAGGGAGTAGACCCAGGAAGCCAGAGAAGGTGGGGTTAACAACATCCTTGGGGATGGCCAGGCAGAGATGTGACCCTGGCTGACTGCTACCCCCAGTCCCTTAGGGAAGCCCAGGTCATGCACACACCATTCTTGCCTGGAAACCCAGCAGCTTCCCAGCTAGAGAAAAGACAGGAGAAGGGCCTTGTGCCAGGCCACTGGTGACAATAACTCCTGGGGCCTATAGAGGTCTCCAGGACACAGGATTCTTGGAAGCTCTGGCTCTGGGAAGCTCCTTCTTTTCCCTGGTGTCGAGATCTGGCAGCTCTGGGTGGTGCTATTTATTTCAAAAGCGTATCTTCTTTAAAAGGAAATGTTGCTTTCTCCCATTTAAAAATAACCTTTTCCCGCCCCCGCTCCCTCGTTACAAAAGAAAACAATGCAATCTCATCACAGAGAACCTGGAAAAATATGAAAAGATACAGGGGGGGAAAAAGAAATCAAGCACAGACTGTAATCCCATCACCTAATGATAAGTGCTGCTGGCAGTGTGTGCTGGCTCTCCTTTTCAGTCCGTTGTCAGTACACGGAGCCATATAATTAGCAGTAATACGCCACGGGCATTTTATTAAGTATTATTTGACATCACCACTTTTATTAGCGCATATCTCCTCCTGGTATCTGGACAAGGTATTCTGTACTGGGGTGATCACTAGCTGAGAATTGGTTTGCATCTAACCACTATGAATAATGTTTTCATAAATAGCTGTCTGCCCACGTCCTTGCCCGAGTTCCTGATTATCCCTTTGAAAGATGTTGGCAAAAAAAAGAAACTTCTTGCATCAAAAGCTACCAAAATTTTTAAAGCACACACATATATGATATAAATATATATATATATATATATATATATATGTGTGTGTGTGTGTGTGTTGATATAGATATAGTGATACATAGATATGCATATATTAATATACACAGCTAGATGTCTAGCTAGAAAGAGAGATAGAGAGGTAGATGTTGAGCAGATAGATAAGCAAAGATATAGATAGATGCATGCCTGGAGTCATGGATAGACAGACAGCCAGGTTCACAGACATCTATAGTTTCGAATTACAACCCCCCCCCCCCGGAAGACTATACAATTAAAGTTCTAGTGCAACATGCTAGTTGCAGACCAATTGCTGGTCTGTGACAGTCTGCCGCTGTGGACGAAGGTGAAAGGTCACGTGTAATTCTTTCTGCTTTTCAAAGGGTAGAAGCTGAGGCTGAGAAAGATGAAGTCACTTGTCCAAGGTCTGCCTAACTAAACCCGCATCTCTGCTGACTCCCCATTCTAGCTGTTCCATCAGCACGCTGGCCAGGCCTTCGTGGGCTCTGGATTACGTGACCAGAGAGCCGTCTTAAGCCCCACGTGGCTACTTACATTTATATTTTAAATTTATTAAGGCAAAAATAACAATATTAAAAATTCTTTCTCTGGGTCACTGCTTTGGTTTGAATATAGTGTAATGATTATGCCCCCTTCCCACAGGCCCTGGGGTTAACATCTTGGCTCCCAGGATGGTGCTAATAGGAAGTGATGGAACCTTTAAGAGTTAGTGCCTCGTGGGAGGCTCCTTGGAGGCAGACTCTCCAAAGGTAGTTCTTAAAGGGTACGTTGTCATAAAAGGAGCAGGTCCGGTCCCTCCCGTCCTCTGCACAGTTGGCTCAAGGTGTAAATTTTTGCTTGTTCCTGCCATTGCTGTCCACCATGAGGAAAGGCAGTCAAGGGTGAGGCTTGTCACAGAGCCTGGATTAGACCGCTTACACTTAGAACTTCCAAAACCATGAGCTAAATAAACCTCTTTGCTTCCTAAGTAGCTTTGCATCAGTGTTGTAGACAGCTTCACATTGCTGGGGTGAACATCCAAACCAGATACAGTTTATGGGTGGAAGGGGGTTATTTCAAGCTTCCAGATCCAAGGGAAAGTTGCGTCACTGGCAGAAGAATCTGCTTCTATACAACACACACCAAAAAGCAACCAGCAGCAGGGACCCAGGCAGAGCTCAGACTGCTCGGCATACCTTTGGCCTGGAAATCAGATCTGCCTCCAAGCACACCTTAGGGCTGGACTCCAGGATCCATACCCCAGTGACACCTCTTCCAGCCAGGCAGCTGGAAATCCAAGTTAGAAGCTTTAACAAATCACCTGAGTCTATGGGGGCATACATTCAAACTTCCACAATCAGGTATCTTAGTACAGCGTGGAAACACCAGCACTAGTCCTTTGAACCATATTTCTGGTTTCCATACTTCACACAGGTCCCATCCCCACTGCCACCAGCCAAGGAAGGATGCCAACTCCCCAGAAATTGATACCCCAAAAGACGTGCTGAGAGAAGCTGATTTCAGTTTTTCTCTCCCTGAGCATTTGAGAGCCCGGTGAACACACCACTGCATAACTTGCTGGTATTCCATACCTAACATCTCTCTTTAAATAGGAGGTGATTCCAGTCAAGAACCTCCTTTAGACCAAAGAGCTGTCACATAATGCTTCATATTTCATATTCATAATGTCCATATTTTAGCTCAGATACAGAGCACTTCTGTCATTGCAGAACGTCCCACTGGACAGCGTTGCTCAGGAAGATTGGCGTCTTCCTCATTTCCGAAGTGGATCCCTCCATCCTCGATCCCCTTCTGCCAATTATCTCTCATCCTCTATTCCCAGGAGGAACCAGACCTACCGAAAACTTGATCTCACCAGTCAAGTCCGACCCCTTTCTCCACCACCCTTTTCCCTGATATTTCCATAGGAAACTATGTTTAAAAAAAATAAGCAAAAAACTGGGCGTGGTGGTGCACACTTTTAATCCCGGCACTCTGGAGGCAGAGGTAGGAGGATCACCTTGAGCTGGAGACCACCCTGAGTCTGCATAGTGAATTCCAGGTCAGCCTAGGCTACAGGGAGACACTACCTCGAAAAACAAGCAACAATAACAACAAAAAGCACAAATCCACAACTACCCTCACTCTATCCCTATATGCTTTTCTACATGACAATCTCAGTGTCAAAGGGGGCCCCCAAGGCTCAGATGGTGAACCCTGGGCTGTGTATTCAAGGAACCCACAGTTTGATGAAGCAAATGATACCTGTATCCTGGCATCCTGCTCTGCTTTACTTTTTCTTTACAGTTCTTAATCACTGTCAATATTTCTCCACTACCCATCAGATGCTCTGGACTATGTGCCTCGCCAGAGCAGTGGCTGGCTCTGATTGGTTGCCTCCGGACTCCCCTGAGACTATCACAGTGCCTGGCACGCAGTACTTTTGAAACAGATCCATGAGTGAATGGCTGTATCGCAAGACACCGGACCTTGGAGTCCTGAAAGGGGGGGACAAGTTGGAAATGAAGCAATCTCCAACCAGAATAGTTTGCATCTCAAGCCTTTTATACTTAAAATGTGACCTAAAGCCTCGCACGACGCTCAAATGCCAACATGCCACATTGCTACAACTAATCACTGTTCCTCCCATTCCTGGGATGGGACAGAGGAAAGGGGCGGTATGACAAGAGCATGGTCTAAAGGAGGTTCTTGACTGGAATCACCTCCTGTTTGAAGAGAGATGTGAGATCCAGCAAGTTACACAGTGGTATGTTCACCGGGCTCTCAAATGCTCAAGGGGAGAAAAACTGAAATCAGCTTCTCTCAGCACCTCTTTTGGGGTATCAGTTTTCTGGGGAGTTGGCATCCTTCCTTGGCTGGTGGCAGTGGGGACAGGAACTGTGTGAAGGGTAGTATGCACAAGAGCAGTGGCAGGACTTCAGATCCTCCCAAGCGCCATAGAGACTCCCCCAGCCTGTGCCCTGCTTTCCTTCCTGTGTGCTTCTATCTAAGGTCTTCCCTTCGTGAGAAACAGTTTTATCTCCTTGTGTTCGTTTTTCAAAGGCCATTGTGGAGTCCAATCTTTTAATAGGGAAATTTAGTCCATTCACCTTTAGTGTAACGGTAGTTTTATATAAGTCTCATCTTTACAACCAGCTTAATGCTTACTATTTAGTTCATTCTGATTCCTCTTTTCTTTTCTGTTTCCCTGTTTTTATTCTGTCCTCCTATCCCACTGATGGCTTCCTTTTGCTCCCCCACTCCACTGTAATGGAGCACATGCTTCTTTATGATATGAAAACAAAATGCCAAATATTTCTCATATTGCTTTCCCCTGCTCCAAGTATAGTGCAGTGTTTGGAAACCACTTAACTTGTACCTTCTCTGCCCACCTCCAAAGCCTAGTTTTAGGTTTTTTCCAAAAATAGTTTTATTATAATTAGTTCCACATTGTTATTGGATTTTTTTCCTCTAATATATGTCACTTCTGATTCAGGATCTTTATTTAGCACTTTCATTACTCTTCCCAAAAATCTCTGCAATCTTCCACTTAATTTTAGTCACACACACACACAATATGTTTACTCACAGCTATGTTCTCTCTCTCTGTTATTTCAGTTTACTTTTTTATATGTGTATATGTGTGTGGTATATGTGTGTGCACATACAGATTTGTATGTGTGTGCATGCTTGTAGAGTTATGTCAAATGTTTTTGTATTTTCCACCTTACTTTTTAAATGTATTTTATTTATTTATTTGAGAGAGAGAAAGAGGCAGAGAGAGAGAAAGAGAGAGAGAGACAGAGAATGGGCATGCCAGGGCCTCCAGCCACTGTAAATGAACTCCAGATGCATGTGCCCCATTGTGCATCTGGCTTACGTGGGTCCTGGAGAATCGAACCGGGATCCTTTGGCTTTGCAGGCAAATGCCTTAACCGCTAAGCCATCTCTTCAGCCCATTCCACCTTACTTTTTGAGACAGGATCTCTCATGGAACCTGAAACTCAAATAATATGTTAAAATTAAACTTACAACTTGGATCTCTAGAGACCTGGTTGGACGAGGTGTAATGGGGAGGGGATGGATACTGGGGTTCAGCCCAAAGGTATGTTTTGGGGGCAGATCTGAATTCCAGCCCAAAGGTATGCAGCAAGGGCTGAGCTCTGGCAGGTTCATGTTTGCTGCTTTTTGGTGTTTTCTGGCTGCTTGGTTCTTTCTCTCTACTTTGATCTGTGAAAGGGAGCCAGATTCTTCTGCCATTGATGGACCGCCCCTTGGTGCTGTGAGATGAAATAAATCCTGTGCCTCCCATTATCTGTGTTTGGTTGGATCTTCATCCCAGCATCAGGGAACTGTCTATAGACTATAGCTAACTAGCCAGTAAGCTCCGGGGGTCCTCCTGTCTCTACCTCCCCAGCACTGAGATCACAGGCATGTGACAGCAACGCTGGCTTTTACATGGATGCTAGGGTTTGGAACTTAGGGTCTCAGGCTTGTGTGGGAAGCCCTTCACCCACTGGGCCATCTCCCTAGTCCTCTCTTGTGTCTTTAAATAATCAAAATCCTACTTTAGAGTGGTCTTTTCCAAACAAATTTAAATATTCTTTGCTATTCCAGCTTTCATGAGAATGAGTTTAATTTCCTCCCTTATGTAGGGGTGATCTAATTCTTTTAAGCAGAGGCAGAGAGTCTACATGCAGCTTCTGCAAATCCGCTATGGAAGACTTTGCCTTCCCCCTTGTTGACTCGTTGAGATCACTGGCTGTGCAGAAAGAGTGTGTTATGTGGGCACAAGTTGCTTAGCAGAGCTGTGAGGCCTCCTGCCACCCAGCCATGAAGTGAATCACTTGATAGTACACTTTCTTGTCCCAGTCAGCTCTCCTGAATGACAAATGCAGCTAGAAGACTGTCAGACCCTTGCTGAAGCCTCCCGCCACCCCTAGGAAGCCCCTCGGTCTTCCCACTCCATCCTCAACCACAGCCTGCCTGCTCAGCTCCCACAGCCTTTATGGGGCTTGGGAAGGCCAGCAAACTCTTTTCTTGAGAACTCTGCACCGCCTCTGAGGTCCTTGTGCCGGGGTCTCCAGGGTGGAAGTCCTTGGGGATCTTCTATTGTTCTCTTTGCTCCCCTCGGTGCTTTCAATGGCTGGAAAGGAGATGAATCTCGGTGCTGTCACAGCTTGGGGACTGGCTCACAATGTGCATATCTTGCTGCTTGCTGACCCTTGCACTCAGTGGCTCTGAGAAGCAGTGTGATTGGATTAGATGAGAAGGGAAACTATTTCCTTCTCAGACCCCATCTGTCTTCTGACATAGCTCCTTGATGCTTAGCTGGAAGTGACTCCTGTATCCTCCCAACCCTCAGCTCATGTCTTTAATGCAGCCTTTCTCTTCAGAGCCAGGGGGATGACCTTCCACTGCACTGTGAGAACCTTGAGACCAGCACTCCTATCTCCCCCTCCTCTGTTTTCCTAGCACCTATCCTGTGAGTAGCACAGGGCTTATCAGACTTCAGAGACAGAGCCTACTTCTTCCCTTGGGGGCTTGAATGGAACCCTATTCTTCCTTTTATGGAAGGAGGTACTGCTGCTATGCCTACCCAGTCTCAAAAGCATGCACACTTGCAAGTAGTTGGAAGTTGAAAAGCTGTGGCTATCCCCAGTCTGTCACTGTAACAGAATACTTGGATTCTTATAAAGTAAAGAGGTTTACAGGCTGGAGAGATGGCTTAGCAGTTAAGGCACCTGCCTGCTAAGCCTAAGAACCTGGTTCCAATCTCCAGGTCCCACGTTTAGCCAGATGCAGTGACGCAAGGGTGCAATGCCGCACTTGCCCACAAGGGGGCGCACGCATCTGGATTTCATTCACAGCAGCTGAGAGACTGCTGGTGCGCCCATCTTTATCTGTCTTCCTCTCCCTCTCTCTCTGTCTGTCTCTCTCCAAAAAAAAAAATAAATAAAATAAAATAAAAAGAAAAGAGGTCTGGGAGCTTGTGTTTGTGTGTGGGGGGGAGGTGGCTCAGTGGGTAAAATGCTTGCCACACAAGCTTTAAGATTTGAGCTTAGATCGCCCACACCCACGTCAAAGTGCTGCACGTGATATGTGTGCCTAGAATGTCATTGATAGAGAGGCAGAGAAGAGCATCTGGCAGGTGGGGGCGGGCCGGGGGCTTGCTGGCTAGCTCTTCCAGCTGAATCAGTGAGCTCCAGCTTCAGTGAGAGACCCTGTTTCAAAGAACAAGGTGGAGAGCAATTGAGGAAGATGCTAATGTTGATATTTGGCCTCCATGGGCATGCGCACACACCCACGTGCTCACACACCTACATACACATAGGGACACACAGACTGCAACACACACGCGCGCACGCACAGGTTGAGCTAGCTGGTAGTTATTCAGGCCTGAAGACACACATGGCACTGGCCCCTGCTTGGTTCTGATGAAAACAATGCCATCACAGTGGCAGGAGCATGTGTGAGAAGAGGGGATCGCCTGGTGAGATGAGAAGCCAGAGAGGGGAGGTGACAGTTTTCTTTTGTGCCAACTGTTTAACTCGGGATCCCACAATAACTACCTTCATTCTTTCTGAGTCAGTGCCTCTCAATGACCTAATTACTTCCCAAGGCTCCACTTCTTAAAGGTCCCATACCACATTTAAATACCATGGTGCACTCTGAGGACCGAGTTCCCAACCCATGAGCCATCGGAGAACAAACCACATCCCAACCATAGCAGAGAGGGTCACACCACGCAAGCATCCCATCTTGCCTGGATTTTCTTACACTGACACTGTTTGCTTCAGCGTAAGTGTGGGACGTGTCTTATCTGATCCATGGGAGTCTTACATTCTAGAGGTCTCTCAGCAAGGCAGCCTGAGTAAACCCGTTTTCTGGGAAACCCGCTGTATTTCTTCTTTATCTTAAGCTTTCTCTTCAGCTCTATCATCTGTACAATAAAATCTCTCTAAACTTTACCCTCTGGTCTGTGGGTTTCATTCATCGAAATTCACAAGACAGGAACCCAGAAGGCCACTGACCCAGTGGAAGCTCCGTGTGACCCAGGCCATCCAGCACTTTGCCCACCCTGAGAGCTGAGAAAGGCTCTAATGCTCTCTAAGACACCCCACATGCCTGTCTCTTTAGGCAACCAGAAGTTCTGGGGTTGAGGCCAGCATCCTGTGGTTCAACAACTCACCCCATGATTCTTATTCAGACTTAATTTCAGAACCACTGGCTCAGTAGTTGGGAGACAAATTTGAGCTACAATGTCTTAGTTTAATTCCCATCTCCACTACTTAGTGGATGCATGGACACTTCCTTGTTGATATGACTGAAGATCTGACAGGAAGCAGCTCAAGGGAGGAAGAGCTTATTTTTTTTTTGTCTTACAGTTCTATGGAATATAGTCCATCATAGCAGGAAAGGTACAGTGGCAGCAGGAAGCTGGACACACTGCATCCATGGTCAGGAAGGGGTGAATATTGGTGCTCAGCTCACTTTCTCCTTTTTTTTTAAAAAAAAATTATTTATTAGAAACAGAGAGAGGAAGGGTGAGAGAGAGAGAGAGAGAGAATGGGCACACCAGGGCCTCTAGCCACTAAAAACGAACTCCAGACACATGCGCCACCTTGTGTATCTGGCTTATGTGGGACCAGGAGAATTGAACCTGGGTCCTTAGGCTTCATAGGCAAGTGCCTTAGTTGCTAAGCCATCTCTCTGGCCCCCACTTTCTCCTTTTTCATTCCATCCAGGGATGCCCCCAGCTCACAGTTAGGAATTAGGGTGGGTCTTCCCATCTCAATTTACCTATTCTAGAAACTTCTTCACAGACATGCCCAGAGAGTGATCTCCTAGGTGATTCTAGAGCCATTCAAGTTCACGAGAGAGATTAACCCTGGCAGTGTGCCTGTGACTTTGGATAAGGTTCTCGAGTTTACTGTGGTACATAGGGTCACCTCCTTCATGGGGTGCTTGGAAGCAGGGGATGAACTCCTGGATCACTATAGCATGGTCCACCTGGAGGACCCTAGAGAGGAAGTGTCAGACCCAACCAGCTCAATGAACAGAGGAGAATGCCGTCCCAGAGTACCTGCAGCCAGTATGTATGTATGTATGTATGTATGTATGTATGTATGTATGTATGTATGTATATGTGGTTACAGCTATCTGTAACTTCAGTGTGTTGCACTGAATGCTGGGTGGGTCCCCAGCATAACTCCTGGTGTTGGATGTAGACAGTCCCTGACTCAGACTCATTTCTTATGATCGAGTCACCGTTTCCCAATTGTACAATAGTACAAAAACCATAGCATTCTTTTGTTTTTGTTTTTGTTTTTTGAGATAGGGTTTCACTCTAGTCCAGGCAGACCTGGAATTCACTATGTAGTCTCAGGGTGGCCTCGAACTCACAGTGATCCTCCTACCTCTGCCTCCCGAGCACTGGGATTAAAGGCATGCGCCACCACGCCCGGCTATAGCACTCTTTAGAAACTGTACTTTCAATTTGGAAACATGGCCTTTGCCTGGCCTGGAAATTTCGGACAGGACAGAACATTCTCTCACTTTCTCACAATGCCTTGGCTTTAGCCACAATGCCCGGCTTTAGACGAATGTGCTTTCAAGTAGGTGGAACTAAGCCAGGATGTTTGGTAGACTGGGGCATTCAATGCAATTTTTTTTTTTTTTTAGTTATAGTATTTTCAACTTATGATGGGGTTTTGCAAGATGGAGCCCCATCTTGTAGTGTGTACACGGGCTCTTGAAGGTCATTTTCTTCTCTCGCAAGCACTGTTGTTCCCTGAGTGAGGAGGAGCAATCACCTGGGGTGGGCTGGGGGTGGGTCTACCCTAGAGGTCCCCTGTCTGGGACATGCTTGGCTAGCAATCTGAAGGAAGCTCTGGGAAAGACAAACAAAAGGTAACTAGAATGTGCCCCAGGGGGCCCATTAGCTTCCTGGAGCCTCACGGAGCTTTCCCAGGAGAGATCATTGCTGGGAGTGTGTGATCTGCGGCAGGCACTGTCACAGGCAGCTGCTGGCATATTAATATTCCAGATAAATGGCTTTTGGCTCAGGCGAAAGATCCTGCTTGGGAGCAAGGCTTTCTTTGAAGCTCCTAAGAGGGGCAGCTTGCAGTAAAAGGCGAAGGGAAAAGGCAGCTTTGCAAAATGATTCCGTTGGAAACCCTCTGCCCCAATCCATCTCTGTTTATTTTGAGCTGCCTCTCTCTCTCCTGATGCATGTCAGGCTCATAAGAAAGGAGGGAGGGAGGGAAGGAGGTGAGAGAGAGACAGAGAGAGAAAGGGAGAAAAAGATTTTGAGCTTAGCCTTGCACGCGTGCGCGCACACACACACACACACATACATCACATCCTTGGAGAAAGACTGTCAACAATTAGCGTGAGATTGAAACCCCCAGGAGAGTCTGCATGGCTCTGGCAGCCTTGGTGCCTCACCGCCCCACCTTTAATCCCAGCTCCTCCATTTCTGAGCCGTGTGCCCCTGGGTGGACCACTTATACTCACTGAGCTATGTTCTCAGTGGTCAAGGGGCAGGGAGGAGGAGGATAAAACCTTCCTGTCAGGGTGTTTGGACCTCAAGTACAGATACATAAAGTGCTCCTACAAGGCCCACGGGGAGTTGACAGTAGACCAGCATCATCTCAAAGATGGAGACAGCGCTGCAGCCTTAGCCAAGCTGGACACGTTCATTTCTTCCCAGCGGCCCTTCTCATTGGCTCCTCAGTCCTTCCTAGTCTGGGGTCACAGAGTGCGTGTGCAGGTATTTCAAGCTGAGGGATATACTCACCTAAAGGCCTACAAACTTAATTTCTTTTAGGTGGAGAAACAACCTCGAATGCAACTAGAATGACTCGTTCAAGTCCACGTAGCAAATGAGATTAAGTAGACAAAAGTTTCCGCTCTTTTCCTTTTTCCTGAGAACAGAAGTCCATTTTCAGGAGAAACCACGCACACACGCTACTTGGGTCTCTCTCTCTCTGTGTCTCTCTCTGTTTCCTCCGATCCCGCTTTAAGAGAGACCATGTTTGTCACAGCGGGTCCCTTTTCAGTGAGTGGGATTCAGGCCAGTCTGGCAGGGGATCTAAGGCGTAGGTGGTCCCAGATCTCAGCTGTGTGGAGCTGATTGCAACTGGAAGGGGATATTGTTCACTGATCCTTGCACAGCCCTGAGCAAGCTATGTGCCTGAGTCTAAGATGGATAGCCAGCATGCCTCTTCCCAAATATAGCACAAGAGTCACGCAAACATGGCAGAGTCTCTAACCCAATGCTTCCTTTCTAAGAAATGTTTGGGCCAGTCTAGTATGGCGCCTAGACCAGCATCTCCTATGGCAGGTCACTCACAAAGGCCATCGCTCAGAGCAGATCTAACTAAGCTGGGACTAGACCCAAGTCGAGCTGGCTAGTCGGGCCCAGCAGGAAGTGAGCATCAATCGGTATGATAAGTGCATCGCAATAAAGGGTTCTGAGTGCGTCCCATAAACCAGGCTACAGTCCTTCCTGTCTCCTTTCTCTGACATATGGCAGACAGTGCCACCTGTGGCCAGGCACGAGCAGTGCATGTGGGACAGGAATGGTTGTACACTCTCCAGCAGAGCAACCAGTCTCTTCCAGGGCTCCAGCTTCTGGGAAGCACATGCTTGGGGCCTGGTGCCCAAGTACTATGTAATAGGCAAGTGCCACACCTCTCACTCCCATGAGCTGCAGGTGGATTGCTGTGCAGAGGAGAGTCTGGCTGCCTCATTAGGACCGTCAGGAGAACTTTAGGAGAATCAGAGCCCTTGGACAATACCACTGCCATTTTCAACGTGAAGAAGCAGGTGACATGGGAAGAGTGGGAAGGATGAAAGCGCATGGCCGTAAGGACAAGAAAGTGATCTACATACCCAGTATGTCCATGGCTGGCTACATGAACCATTCACCGACCATACCTTGCCCTTCCCATAAACGCACGGGGCTGCCACTGTCTTTCCCCCTGGGGACATCCTCAGACATCTGTGTGCCACTGTTCTTTAGATATCAAGGGCCACCGAGAGTCCCAAGAGATTCTCATGTCCCTAAACACAACTTAAGAGCTGTGTCCTGTCCCCTCAGATAGAGGGTCCGCCAGCCCTATGTCTGATGCCTCGTCTGTGAGAGTCTGGCAGGAAATAGCAGGGGAGCGGCCCAAACCTTCTGGAGTTATCAGGCGCATGATCTTCCCCTCTACAGATCCAAAGTCAGGTCAGGGCAAACATATGCTGCTCTGAAGGGCACATGAGTTTTCATGGTGGCTTCCGTAAGGTTATCCTAGCGTGTTGCCGAGTAGAACTGACCCATTCTCAGGGTGCTTGGTTCTTGGACATCCCCCAACTTGCATGTTTATCACCATCCACTGCACCCTTGGGGGCAGTCATAGATTCCCTCTGTAGGGTAGAGGATCATTATGTCTCTCTTCACTCTTTAATTTATTTGAGAGAGAGAGAGAGAGAGGACACAGCAGGGCCTCTAGCCACTGCAAACAAGCTCCAGGTGCATGCACCACTTTGTGTCTCTGGCTTACGTGGGTACTGGGAAATCACACCTGGCTCCTTCAGTTTTGCAGGCAAGCTCCTTAACCACAAAGCCATCCCTCCAGGTCTCTCGCCAGTCTTTAGAAAGATGTCCCTTGTGTGAGCTAAAAATCTCTGGATCCTTCTGGACACATCCATTTGCTTTATCCCATGCCCGCCTATTAGAGACCTTGCAGACAAAGTCTTTCCCCCTCTATGAGTCCTCCTGAGACATGGGTGACCATGGACTTGAGATACACCATTTTTATCCGACTCTTAGGGAGCACGGGGCAGCTTTTTGTCAGTATTCTGTGTGTGGTATTGAATCTCTTAGTAAACAAAGGCAACACTGAGGCTGTTTGTCCTGTGGTATTGCTGGAAGCGATGAGATGCAGAGGAGGTGACAATCGGAGACTGCTGGCTGACAAGTTGAAGAAGCTGAACTGACATGCACTTCCTCTGAGTTCAAGGCTGTCTGATACACACCATGGATGACCCAGAATCTAATTTGCAGGGGACATGGGGTATACCATAGTCCTTGGAGGAACTTAACCCCACCTCAGTTTTTCCAACCAGTGTGTAGTGCCCCACCACACACACACACACACACACACACACACACACACCCTTGTGGGACCTTTAATGAAGGGGACATTTTTGTTCTTTAGAACAGGGCCAGACAGCCCAGGTTTCTGGCTTTCCTCCAACAATTCTTGGGGCTGCTTCAGGCTGGAACGTCTGGAAACTTGTGTAGTTCATGAGAGAATGGCTTCACAGAAGTGCCTGTTAAAATTTCCTCTACTGGAGACCAAAGTAGACAGAGTCAGAGCCAGTGGGCCCCCCACATCCCCCAACAGTACCCCTGAGTCTCATTCTCCTTCCACCCCAGCCCAGCCTTGGAGAACTCACAGCCTTGTCTAAACACCAGCACGAAACAGGGCCAAGCAGAGGCCATATGTGTTAGATTATATGATTGTTTAAAAATATTCACTGGTCTTTTCCAGGGAAGATTATTTCTCCCTACCCCATTAGGCTTGGCCATTTCATTTGATTTAGCCAACAAAATGTGAGCAGAAGTGAAGTGTACGGCTTCTGAACAGAAGCATAGAGAGCTGGTGACTTCTACTCTGTCTCCCCTTATTCGTGGAACTAGCAAATGCCCCAGATAGATGCTACTCTTTCAGCCCTATGATGGGGATATGGTTGGTACAGAACAAAACTGTGGCTGACCAGAGAGGATATGGAATCTGAGTGAGAATTAAGCCACTGGTTTTTTTTGTTACTGCAGCATAACCTAGATTGTACTGACTAATACACCCAACACAGCAGGAGGTTGGGCAGCCTCAAGAAAAGATGGTCCCTGAGGTTCTGGGGATCCAATCTCCCATCACATATTGGAAAAGAGAGAAAACTTCTGCAGGTAAAAGCAGAGGTAAGGGCACCGTGCTTTCCCAACTCCCTTCTGCTGCCTTCTCCAAATGGGAAGGTGGAGTTAGCATTTGCTTTAATTCTCCCCACATTTCATTCAGCCATGAAACTTGTTTGGGGCTTCTGATAGGGATGGTACAAAGCCCAATTTTTACTCAAATATTGATTTTTGTTCTCAGGAGAAAATAGTTTGTGCTCTTTAAATAAGAAAGGAAAACAGCTCTGGAATTGATTCCTGAGTAATTTAATCACCTTTTGCGCAGACAATGCAGCGCTGGCCCAAGCATTATCTACGTATTGACTCATGCCCTGAATTTCCAGGAAGATCCAAAGGCAGAAGGACATGGTAAGCTTTCTTGCCACCCCTTCCCCAGCCCCAGCCCTGTTGGGAGAAAGGTTAGGCAGAGAATTACTTCTGGGCCAGCCACACCACCTTCCAAAATATCCCAGGCAAAGGAGGAGGCAGGCTATGGCCGTGAGACCACATTGACGCCTTGTGAATCAAAATTTCACATCAAGCTGGGCGTGGTGGCACACGCCTTTAATCCCAGCACTCAGAAAGTGGACGTCGGAGAGGTTCACTGTGAATTCCAGGCCAGCCTAAGACTACATAGTGAATTCTAGGTCAGCCTGAGCTAGAGTGAGACCCTATCCGAAAAAAACAAAAACAACAAAACAAAACAAAACAAAACAAAAAACCCATCTTAAAAGATCTCAAAGTGCTGGAGTGCCTTATGTTTCCTAAGAATGTCCGTCTCTCTAATGTCAACTGTTTCCTTCCTTCCAACACCCAGTTGTAGGGGGGCCACATCTTGGGGACCCCATTATATGTTTTACTATGGAGGACGGGTTTCTATGATACGTCCCTCATTGATGAAATGCCCACTGGGTAGCAGATGAGGAAAGCTAATGAGAGGAAAGTTAGGTGTAGCAGAGTGGAAAGACCATCAGAGGGCCCTTCCACCTTTAAATGTATTCCCTTTTACATCAAGAGAAGAGTTAGGTTTGGCCACATGACTTTCCTTGGCCAATGGGATGTCAACAAGTATAGAATGGCATTGCATGCCTGCACATTGGGACTTCCCTTCTGGCGCTGGATGGTCCTGAGACTCATCGTGTGAGTGAGCCCAGGCTAGCCTGCTAGATGATATGACTCACAGGGCCAAGTGATTTCCATGATGTAGGCTGACATCCTGACAACCACCAGCATGTATGTGGCATGTCTGAACCCTACTTCCAGCCCACTCATCAACCAGCCCTAGAGGCATGAGAGTGCCCAGAGAGACCAGCTAAAATGGACACACACACACACACACACACACACACACACACACACACACTTGACCCATCTAATGGTGAGCTAGATAAAATGATGATCTTGTAGGCTGGGGAGATGGCCCAGTGGTATTTGCTTGCAAAGCCTCATGGCCTGGGTTCAATTCCCCAGTACCCATGTAAAGCCACAAAGTGGTACATGTGTCTGGAGTTCACTTGCAGCAGCAAGAGGTCCTGGTGCACCCAATCTCTCTCTCTCTTTCTCTCTCTCTTTCTCTCTCTCTTTCTCTCTCTCTCTCTCTCTCTTGCCTTCTCTTTCTCTTTGCAAATAAACAAATAAAAATATTTTTAACTGATGGCTATTTGAAGAGTGGTTTGTTGCCCAGCAAAAGTTAACTAGAAAAAAAGGCATTTTTTTGAGAAAAAAATGAAAGAGGCATTGATTGCTCATTGGTGTGAAACTTGCATAGATTTGCTTCTTTCGCCTTTACTGTAAGGGGTAGGTAATATGCTCCCTGCTTTATAGCTGAGGACTCTGAGAGAGGCTAACTCAGATGAGAGAAGTAGTGGGGCCAGGACTAGAAGCTTAACTAGAAGTTAAGAAGAAGGGGCAGCCAGGAGGGTGTCAGGGTTGCAGGGTCAGAGTGAAATCTGTCTGTCATAGGCTCAGGATGGGTGGCATGCAGGGTGCACAGACCACCTTGATGCTGTTGTCCCCTGCCCTGCATAGTGCGTTCTACATGGGGAAGGAAGCATGCATGCTGAGTCCAGAGAGCCTTAGAGAAGATGGGGTTGTGATGGAGGAGGGGTCATGGCAGTGCTTTGTGGCTGAAATGCCTCATCAGAGCAGCTTATGGGAGCCTGCTTCTAAATGATCAATTCCAATCTCATCATGACCGCAGCTGCCATTAACTCAGGAGCTAATTGCTATTAGCTTACAGAAACTCAAGAGGGTTTAGCTGCAAAAATTCCATGACACGGGGCCATCTCGGTGCTTAAATGGCCACATTCCTGTTATTAATTCCATTTGACTATTAGCTTATGACTGTTAAGTTACGATAACTTTGCATCAAGTCCTTGAACCGGATGCGTGTCCTCCATGTACATTTCATTATGAAGAGCTGAGTATACCCAGAGGTTCCATATTTTAATTTTCATTTTTCTTTAAGGTATAGGGTTATTAAAAAGCATTGGGAAAGATCTTGATTTGGAAGACGGCTCCGTAAGCAAAAGACCTAACAAAAACCAGACTCTGCTCAGCGTTTTGATGCAATTAAGGTCTTGGCAAGGGTAGAATAAGTCTGAGCCACAAAAAAAAAAAAAAAAAGCTTAGCCCTGGAAAAGGTCCTTGGAGACCCTAGGCGGTTCGCACTTTGCAACTGGGGAAACTGAGGCCTGGAGAGGAGGCAGGACTCCAGTAAGGCAAATTGCCACATTAACATCAGGCCAATGGTCTCTGTTTTACATAAAGTGGAAGTCTGCTACAGATGTCAGGTATGCAATATGACAAATGTGAGACAATTAGAGCAGCACCCCCAGCTGCCCCCCCCATGAAAAATACCTACGTGCTGAGAAACAGGCAAAGCGGCTATCATTCATTCCTCTGTGTGGAGCCAGCTGGATGGAACACTACATGACAGCGTGTAAAATTAGACATATTTAACGGGTGACGACAAGGTTCTTTCTGTCTACGTTCAGGAGCCTCCCTTAACGAGATCCAGTTGGTTTGTTAAGAAAATAAGAGTGCGCGCAATTACCAAGTTCACCATTTGTTCCTGTTTAACATTGGAGCTTCTTCCCAAGATGCCTTGGGGCACGTCTGGAAAAATGTCAGCACTTGTTGCTAAGGAGTCTGATCCTGGTGGTGCTGAGCTCAAATGCTTGGTGTCCTTCTGTGGCCAGGTCTTGGGGCAGCAGAGGGGGAGGGAGACGTGAACCCAGAGTGACTAATATCATCTCCCCTCTCGCCAGCTCCATGATCTTGGGGTGTCAGGATCCCCTTTCAGAGTTTCATCCCTTTCAATCCTAGTCCATTCCTCTTCCGCAGGTCCATTCTAAAAATCTCTTTTATTGGTTTTTTGCTTGTAAAGGCATGGAGGAGGAAGGTGATAAGATAAAGTAAAAAATTGGCGGCTCGAGTGCTGGGCTTTCTCCAGGGTCAGGGCTTCTGAAAGGATCCCAATTAAACCCAAGGAAGCCCTTGTGAGCACAGAGTTCCTTGTTGACCTTGGGATTCAGGGGACTGCTGGGTGAGAAAGTGAAAATGGAGACAAGAAAGAGGCAGGAAAGAGGAGTGAGAAAAGAAAAGTGAGATCCCCCCTCCCCAAGAAGAAAGAACAAAGGTGTCAGAGAGGTATGGGAAAGAGGGAAAGACTTGCAGCAGAGGAATAAAAGAGTGAAAATGAGAAAGGAGGAGAGGAGAATGGACAGGAGTAAAAAGTCAGGAGGGACACAGAGGAGAAGCAGTGCATGCATCTGGCAGTTCATTTCTAGAACATGCGAAGTAGAAATGGTCATGCTCACAGCATGGAGATGAGGGTGAATGTGAAGAAGTCATGACATGAAGTCAAATCAGGAACGTGTTTTATTTTATGCGGACACCTGAACAAGGGTCCGGCATTAATTGGTTATGTATGTGAGTGCATATGGACACACACACACACACACACTCGTGCCTGTAACAGGAAATCTTTGACAGGCTTTGGGAAACCCACTGCAATTCATGATCATTTAACCACTCGGGCTGTTTCCACGCTAGACCTATAAGGATGAGCCTGATTCAATAGCTGTATAGAATCCCTGTAAAGCCCTTCTCTTTTTCTGTCACCCTAGAGAAAACACAGTTATATGTTTTACCTAAAAATGAAGCTACTGCCCCTTTAGGGCCAGCAGGTACAGAGAAGCTGAGAGATAAACTCTAGTTGAGCCCATTTTCCAGCCACGTGACAGTTGCCATGGCTGGTGCAGTGACATCGTTCCTTCTTCCTGTGAGGACAGAGGCTCTGGGAGGTAAGGGGGATTTGACTCCTTGCCTTTATCTCCTCCCATTTTCTGGCTCCTGGATCTCGTTTGTCCCACATGCCATCCAAAGATGAATCATCACGTTCCCACCCTGCTCCATGACTCTCCCCCTTCCTCGGTCCCTTGTGTGAGGAGGGGGCATCTCTGAGCTTTGAGAACAGAACAGAACAGAACAGAGCTCATCTTTGTGCTTGACTTCTTGTTCTTCCTGACCTACTTTGATTTTGTTAGTTCAACTCAGAAGTCAGGGCCAGATGCTGAGGTTCAAAGTTAGGAAGAGAAAAATCTAAACTGTTTCAAAGAGGAGAGGGGAGATGCTCAAGCGCAGACAAAATCCGCGTTGGTCAAGTCCTCATGGGTTTGCAGGGGTCCCCCTAGCTTGTCTGTATGTTCCCTTGTTTTGCTGACACACCACTCATCCTTAGCCCTTGGATCATCCATGGTGCATGTAAGTAAACCAGGGGGAAACCCCAATTTGTAGCATTTGTCCCTAGAGTCAACCAGCCTGTCCGTGCTGGTGTCCGTGTGTCCCTGCAGGAAGAGATGTGCAAGCCAGCTCTTGCTGTTGGTAGGGAGCGACTCTGGCCCTCCACTGGTTGAACCCAAGTCTTCTGGCCTCTTGCTCTCAGTCAACCCAGCCCATCCAGCTGCCCAAGCATTCTTCTGAAACATGGGGATGCTTAGGGGATATTATAGTCATCCGTCCTCAGTCGTCCCCAGGGTCTAAGGTCAAGGTCAATCATGCAGTGTGCCAACAGTTGCTTCACATGCAGACCTCAGAGCTCCAACAAGACAGACTATCTCCTGCCCTCCTGGAGCTGACTAATGGGGAAATGAATTAACAGCCAGCTCTATGGGATACTGGGAAGCATGGAAACAGCAAAGGGGACCCAGGCTTCCAGCCTGACCACAACAGCTAGCCAGGTATCTCCAAAATAGAGGGACCATGGAGAGTGGTTCTATGCTTACCTCTTCCGCCTGCCATAGGTGGTCCAGCCTCGTTGTGTTGAGGAATGCTCTGTGCCTTACATTGTCCACTCATCCCTAGGTGGGCTAGTGGTGGTGCTAGGAGGGAAGGACCTCTGTGTACCCTGAGAGAGTCTCCCATAGTTCTTCCTCCCTCCTTAGCCCTGGGAAAGACTTTCAGGGGCAGGCGTCCCTCCCACCTCCCCTTGTACCCTTCTTGCTTTGGTATCCACCCCCAGGCATGGTGGAATCTGGTTTGAACCACAGTCAAGAGATTCTGAAGGGCCAAGACCAGTGGTCACTTTGTGTCCGTGCTTACTTTACAGGGTCTCTGCGACATTGGAACCACTGACGTGCTCTCTTAAATCTCTCACCCTTCATCTTTCTTGACTCAATTGTCACCTTCCAGGGTCTCCTTCACGGCCTTCCTCTTGAACCCTTTATCCCCCCCCAAGGACAATCCCAAGACATCAGCCTTTAGCCACATTGACAGCCTACTTCTTCTGAGCTCATGGGCCCAGAACCAGCTCTGCTGTTGCCCCAGCCATGGCAGCCACCAGTCTCCACAGCAGTGGTGTGAAGACCAACAACTGTCCTTGGGTACCAGCTTGGGAACAATCTCATTGTTGTACCAGGACCTCACAGGTCCCCCCCTGTACTTGCCTTTGTAACTTGGCAATTCCTACTAATTTTACTCCCCAGATAACTTCCAAGTTGATTCTTGCATCTCTGACATTGTTCCTACATTAGCTAGTCAGCCTCACACCACCTCATAGGCCAACCCCTGATCTGCATAAAGCTTCCAGGATAATTCTTTGGGGGGGGGGAAATTGCCTACATTCCCATTCTGTGCTCACAGTTGTTCTGTGCTAAATAGTCGTAAATAAAGTTGTCCTGTGTTCCTAGCTGCTCATGGGCCCATGCTTTCTAGGCCACCTTGCAGCTCTCTGGGGCCTAGCATCTAACTGCCTTTCTCTCTGTCCACGCTCTACATTCTCACTGTGCCTGGCACTCAGGCTCCCACTCCTTGTTCTGGGCACGCAGCTTGTTCAGGCTTGGTTCTTAGGCTTAGTAAGACTCCTCTGCCCGAAGCAGCAGGCTTTCTCCCTTGACCTGCCTACCTGGCTCGCTCACTTATCCTGAGTCTGTCCCCAGGGGCCAGGTATCTTCTGTAGGAAACCTGCTCCCCCCCACACACACACACCGCTGCCCACACAGAACCCCACAGGTGAGATGGGCTCTCTGTTCTATGCACCACCCCCTCTCAAATACACACACCCTACCATAGTGGACTTGTGTCCCCCAGGCAGAGAGGGGAACTTGCAGCGTTTTCCTGGTCATCTTCTGCCACAGGTCGTCCCTACTGCCCATGTGACAAACCATACTCAACTTGTACAGTGTCATACATCTAGACTAATAGAAGGGGCTAGAAGGCACATTTAGCAAGGAAATAGAAGGGCATCATGACTCTTCTTCTTCTTCTTTTGTTTTTTGAGGTAGGGTCTCACAGTGGCCCAGGCTGATCTGAAATTCACTATGTAATCTTGGGGTGGCTTCAAACTCACGGCGATCCTCCACATCTGAGTATCCTGAAGCGTAAAGCAAGACCTTAACCTCTCTGTTACATCACGTGTAACATGGCAGGAGATCCCGACAGTTCTCCACGGGCTGAAGCAACACATTCTGCCGAGAGCTTTGAACAGCGGCTCCTCGTTGCTCCCAGCGCGTGGTGAGACCTGCACACCCACACACATCTCTCCACTCCCTTCTGGGTCAGAGCTCCACCGCCTGAGGCGTTGCTATCCCAATTTTTCCTTTTAGGAGACTGGTGGAAGAGGCAGAGAGATGTCCTCAGGGGCATGTACGTCATCAGAGATGGGGTGAGGAGTCACCAGCTCAGGACACCTCTCTGATCGCCTTATGGCAAGAGTAAGAGAGGCCCTCCATGGAGGCTGCAAGACGGAGGTTCTAACAAGCCAGAGAAACCTGGGGACTAGAGAGGGAACAGACGCATAGACATGGAATTCACTTCCCCTTGGGTGAGTTTTATAACGTCCACAAGGCAAATGGGAGAGTTTCTTGGACTATAATATGTCCAGAAGGAAGAAAGCTGGAATGTGTGGGTTGGGGGTAGGAAATCGCTTCTCCCTTTGGGGGTGATGTCACAGCCTCTGCAACAGGGCAGCTTCCCCACAAAGGGACTGCTGAGTGGAGAGGGGGCAGGTGGGTCTGGTGGATTTCTGGTTTATGCTGTTGTTGGGCCATTTGCTTGCGTTTCTGCACCCCCATGCTTACGCCCTCTAAAATGTGGCTTATGTCCCAGCTCAGGGCTCATGTGTAGACATGGCCAGCAGAGATGAGCATCAATTCCCTTGGGATCTCAAGGTGCAATGCAGGGACCCAGGCCCTGTTGGCTACGATATCCTTCCAGGAGCTGGACCCATTGGGGACTGACCTGACACAATGATGGCGCCTGGCGAGTCAGCCTTGATATAGCCAGGTCCACAAAGAGAATGTCACTCAGCTGTGTGGAAATAAAGAAAAGAGTACATTAATATGCTGAAAGCCGGTCCCCAGATATATGTCCAGTTTCTAATCCCCACTGCCAGGAATGTGACCTTGTTCAAACACATTTGGAAATAGGGTCTTTACAACCACATGTCACTTTTAAAATATTTATTTATTTCAGAGAGAGAAACAGAGAGAAAGAGGGAGAGAGAGAGAGAGAGAGAGAATATGGGCATACCAGGGCCTACCACCACTGCAAATGAACTCCAGACACATGTGCCACTTTGTGCACCTGGTTTTACATGGCTGTTTTTTGTTTGTTTGTTTGTTTGTTTGTTTGTTTGTTTGTTTGTTTTGTAAGCAAGCAAGTGCCTTTAACTGCTGAGCCATCTCTCCAGCCCCTGCATTTAACTTTTAATGATCACGAGATGAGGTCATTGTAATGGTTTATATTGACTCTTAACTTGACAGGAACTAGAAACGCCTGTGAGGGAGGGTCTGGCACAGTCACCTTCTCGTTGCTGATACGAGCAAGCCTACAACTGAAACCAGCTGGTGGGAGGAAAGTATTTCTTCTGGTTTACGTTCTTGAGGGGAAACTCCATGATGGCAGGACAAAGACGGCAGAGCAGAGGTTGGACGTCACCTCCCTGCCATCAGGTAGTTCAGGTGAGCTGAACTGCAGCAAAGGGGAACTGGCTACAACACTCCTAAACCCACCTCCAACAGCACACCTCCTCCAGCAAGGACACGGGAGGGTCTCTGAGCCCCTCGCTCGTCAGCCAGTCTTGACTGCTTTGGCAAGCTCCAGGCCAAGGAGAGAGCGGGTTTCAAAAGTGAAGTGGACTGAGCACCCGAGAGCGACGCCCAAGATTTTCCTCTGACCTCCATGTGTGCACACATACACACACCAATGTGCGCATGCAGCCGCACACACACATGCCCACACATGTTTAAACACACAAGCACATATTTCTGTACAACACACACACACACAGAGATGTGTACACACACCAAAAATAAAATAAAAAAAAAAGATGATGCTGTGATTCCTCAAGAGACCCTGGATTTTGTATGTGTGTGTGTGTGTGTGTGTGTGTGAGAGAGAGAGAGAGAGAGAGAGAGAGAGAGAGAGAGAGAGAGAATTCCTAGATGATGGAGCTTTGGGGATACAGAATTTTGCTGGAGAAGGGGTGTCATTGTGGGATGACCCTTGAGGTTTCTTAGCCCAGACCTAGGGGGTGTTCAGAGCTAGCTTGCTCTTGCTTCTTCCTCCCAGCTGCTGTGACAAGATGTGACAATTGACTTTCTGTTCTGCTAGGCTTTCTCCACCAGGATGAAACTTCCCCTCAAAACTATAAACCAAAATAAACTTCTTCCTGCCATAAACTGCTTCTGGTTGGGTGATTTGCCCCAACAAGGAGAAGGTAACTCCTGCATGTGGTGATAGAGATTCATCTAAATAATCCAGCAGGGGGCTGACCCGATCTGTGCAATTTGGAAAGACCGGTCAGGATCCAAAAGAAGAACGAACCAGGAGCTGATCGTCGGAGCCCAGGAAGCCCACTTGGCAGTAGTGCCAAACTGGGATGGTGGGATCTGGATTGGGCAGAAGCCACACAGGCATGGAGCTCCGAGGATGGGGAGGGAGTGTGCCTTCATGAGCACAGCATATGCCTGCGGAGGAAGACTGGAGGAGGCCACCCAGCTAGGGGTCCTGCGGGATGGCATACCTGTACCTGATGAATGAAAAAGAAAGAGAAGCTTCTCGAGGGTTCTGCGGGGATCAACAGGGTCTGAGACATGTTCATCTTCTGGGACATCTGGTAGGATCCACACTAAACCACATACAGCATACTCCTCACCGTGCCTGGCCAGGGGTCACTCAATAGTGAAGAAGGCTGGAGAAAGAGCCAGAAGGACAAAGAAACATCTCCCTCTCATAGCACGGAGCACAATAAGTGCTCAAGTATGGGCTGCACCCCCAAACACCATCTGCCAGACCATATTCACTCAGCCATACTTTGCAGGGAGACATTCTTGCCCCAGACCTCCTCACCGTCCACATAAGTCCCAGGGAAATCAATCCGTCCGGCTCCAGCTGTCGAAACTAGAAGCAGAGAGGAACCTTGGACAAACAGTCCTCGGCTCAGCACATTTCTCCATCTGGGAAAAGAACCAGGTGTGGCGGGGGGCGAGGACCAGGCCATCAGAAGGTTATGAGGCCATAAATAAGAGATTTGTGGTAAATAAGCTGGCGAACATATCCGCTGGCTGCTCTTTTTTTTCTTTTCTTTTTTTTTTTTTTTTTATCACTCACCTAGAGAGCAAAATTCCCCCGAATCTTTTCTGCAGGCCAATAAATATCCCACAAGGAGCCGGTATTTACATAGTGAGCAAGGGAGTGTGCTGCAGCCCCCCCCACCCCCGCCCCAGGTCCCATGTCAAGAAGGAACAATGTATGGCCCTAAAGAGGATGGCTGTGCTGAGGATCGATGCAAATGCAGTTGCTTTTCCCAGGGTGATGCTCCTGGGCAGGGTTCAACCCAAGTTCAAGGATTGCATTCAGCAGCAGAGCTCTGGGCCCTCCGGGCCCTGCAGGTGAGTCTTTATCCTATACTAGCTCCCTCTCAGCCTCCTCTGGGGCTCTGCACACAGAACTCTTTCTCCAACATGAGAGACGTACAAGACACACAAGGAACTTCAAGATGACCACCTGGTGTCACTGCACTAAAGGATTCTCCAGGGACCAATGGGGTGCTGGGCACAGTGGGTAAATGGAGGCAAGGAGAGACGGGGTCTGGAGATGTTACAATGGAGCTGTCTGACCAAATCAGGAGGAAGGAAGCTTGGGGGGCTTACACACCTGAAGCTGGGCAGGCATCAAATGAGGAAAGAGTTGATACCCAGTCTGTTCAGAGACCCCAGGCCAGGGTGCCAGGAGCAGGGTGTGGAAGGTAGGAAAGGACAAACCCTCCACAGGGGGTGCACGAGGCTTCCTGGGCTGTGGCTCCCACATCTCCTCCAACCCTCAGCAACTCCTATCTTCAGTGTGACAGGAGAATCATGTCCCAGCGGGCTGCCATTTCTGGAAAAAGTAATCCGTAATATTTCTCCTGATCACAAAGGTCATCCTAGAATACTACGAGTGCTCAACAAAGTCAGAACTATTGAGCTTCTGTATGAAGCCCGGCACTGAGTACCCCTCTCCAGTATAGTCCCATTGGAATGACCCAGGATACTGGTGCTACGGGCATCCCTTTGCCTTCTGCCCCAGAGAGGAAGGGATGAAGAGTGTGTTGGCCTGCAAGGGACTTGTCCAGGTCACCCAGATGCATGGTGGCTGAGCTGAGATTAAAGTGCAAGTACTTCTCATGGCTTCTGGCATTACAGTCTGAAAACAGTAAATGGAAGATTCCAGAAGAAACCACTCATAAGTTTTCAATTGCAGGCTGGGCCATTTAGAACAGCATGGTGAAACCATGTGTTGCCCAGCTCTGTTGTCCAGCGCTTTCGTGCCTAGGCCATGAGTCACCCCCGTGTCCAGTATGTCCATGTGACACACGCTATCCAGCCATTTGTCATCTAGCAGCTGTCTGGGTTACCAGGTCAGCTGTCATCTGAGGCATCATAGGGCCTGTATACAGGTGAAACTATTTTGAGCAGGAGAGAGACACCACACTCACGTATCTTCTAAAACAAAACAAAATAAAACAAAACAAAAAAATACCGCTGAGGTTGGAGAGATGGCTTAGCAGTTCGGGCTTGCCTATGAAGCCTAAGGACCCCGGTTCAAGGCTCAGTTCCCCAGTACTCACATAAGCCAAAGGTGGCACATGCATCTGGAGTTCATTTGCAGTGGCTGGAGGCCTTGGTGTGCCCATTCTCTCTCCCTCTCCCTTTTTCTCTGTCTGTTGCTAATAAATAAATAATATATATATATTTTTTAAAAACATACTTCTATCATTGAGGCTGGGGATATGGCTCAGTTAGTAAAGTGCTTGCCACTCAAGCAAGAGGACCTGCATTTGGGTACCTGACCTTTCTATAAAAGCCAAAAGTGGTGGTGTGTGCCTATGATCCCAGTACTGGGGAGGCTGGAGAGATGAAAGATGGCTTAGTGGTTAAAGTGCTTGCCAGCAAAGCCAAAGGACCCAGGTTCAATTCCTCAGTACCCACATAAAGCTGGATACACAAGGTGGCACATGTATCTGGAGTTCATTTGCAGTGGCCAGACACCCTGGTGTGCCCATTCTCTATCTGCTTCTCTTACTCTCAAATAAATAAAATAAAATGTTTAAAAAAATAAAGTGTTTTGGTTTGTGTGCATATATGTGCAGTACACACATGTGTATGCAAGTTTCTAGGTGTGTAAGCACATGTGTGTGGGGGGGCACATGTGCATATGTGTACGTTGACCTCTGGCCTCCACCTGTATGTGTACACACATGCACGCACTCACACATGTATGCTCACACGCATTGATACACACATACACACGAACTAAAACAGTAGGTTGTCATAACTGTTCCACTTTATTGTTAGCTGTAGTAGTGCCTGATGAATGAATTAAGCATTCTCACAGGGTGGGAGGGGCGTATGTATATATGTGTGTATGGAGCACATCAGATGGCTTGCCTAGGGCTCTGTATGATCTGTGGTCTCAAGTATCTGCTGCATCTTGGAGCCTATTGCGGCATTCCTGCAGAGGTAGGTGGGAGGGGCACTCCTGGATTGTGGTTATTGAAAAGATTTCGACATGACGCCGCTCAGGAAGAGAGACAGAGACAACATAGGGGTCAAGAAGAGAAGACAGAGGAGCGAAAAGCAAGGGTCGGGCGGTGAGCGTCTCGTCTTCCACGCCGCTCCACTGTGGGTGTGATTTACGGTCCTAAATGTCATCATATGGCATGTAACATCCTTTAAACACCAGGCACATACGCTTTGAACACACACGCGCACATTTGCATTTGACCACAGTACATTGTTTTTGCTTTATAAAGAATGAAGAAAACTGCTTTCTGAACATCTGGCGGGGCTTTTCCCCCAAGCCCAGATGTGGTAGATTAAAAAGACAAGTCAATAGCTCAGTCTTCCAGGAGCAATTTCTCAGCAGAGCTCAAGCTGGTACGTGCCATTCTTTTCAGACTCCCAACCTGGAAGCCTTTGGGTCCAGAAGAGGCTAGTCTGGACCATCATGTCTAATGGCACCTGGGTCTCAGCTGGTGGAGAGCAAGCTGCTGTCCCAACTTTCCACGTGCTCAGCAGGAGTGGTGGGGAGAGGGAGCAGCGTGGCTGGGAGGGTTCTTTTGTGACTTGATATGGTCACTGCCCTGCGTTTCCTACTGTGCACAGTCACGAGGCACTCACCTTGTGTAGGATGGTATCTTGACTCTCTTGTCCTATGGAAAAGCTTTCTTTGTAATCCATTTACTTATTTGTTTATGTATTTATAAGGAGAGAGAGAGAGAATATGGTCATGCCGGGGCATCCTGCCGCTACAGATGAACTCCAGACACATGCACCACCTTGGGCATCTGGCTTTACATGAGCATCGGGGAATGGAGCCCCAAAGCTGCCAGGCTTTGCAAGCACCTTTAACCACTGAGCCATCGCTCCAAGCCCCTAGAAAAGCTTTCATTGATACCACTGGTAGCACAGCTCAAGCCCAGTCACCACTTGATCATCCCCATTCCTGCGTTTGCCTTTCAGCTCTGGTGAGGTAGGAAAGTCAAGACAGAGCCATGTGCTGCAGACACGCCTGTGTCAGTTTCAAGGGGAAGGAAGAGGACGGATCACCTTGTCCCCTTGCAGAAGCAGAACCTTACAGCCAAAGTAGCAAGAGAAAGAGAAAACTCCACATGAAGATGGAGACTGTGTGTGTGTGGGGGGGGCATCTGTGGGTTCATCTGCTGTTAATGAAGGTGATTCTGCTGCTCCCCTCAGTTCCTCAACTTGCACACCACCTACCAGAGGCCCCGGGGAAAGGATAAGAATGGGATAATTTGGGTATAAAGCTCACACCATAGCATGAGAACAGATAACCTCACTTCTAAATATACTTTATTTATTTATTTGTTTGGGCTACAGAAAGAGGCAGAGAGAGAGAAAGAAAGAGGGAGAGGATGAGCACGCCAGGGCTTTCAGCCACTGCAAACGAACTCCAGATGCATGCGCCCCCTTGTCCATCTGGCTTATATGGGTCCTGGAGAATCCAACCAGGAGTCTTTGGCTTTGCAGGCAAATGCCTTAACCACTAAGCCATCCCTCCAGCCCCAGATAACCACATTTCTAACCACTGGGTTCTCTTTGGGCTGTTCAGAGTGGGTGGTCATGTTCATAAGCAGATCATACATGACATAGGCTTGCTCTGGGTGCAAGATAAGGCCCAGCCTTTTGAGCCCCAACTGTGTGACTAACTTAGAGATGTTGCCCAGGTCACATGCCCCACTGAAGATAAGAATCGGTGCCCATTGTCCCTGCGTGGCAACTGTGCATCGCCACAAAGAGTACAGGTGAGTGTTTGGAAAACTGGACCACGTTATAGGAAGCAATGAACATGGGTACACTACAGACCAATGCAGACTGTTAACCACTGCAATAGCTTGCACAGGGGACAGAAGCCAGGCAGCAACCATCTTTGCCACTGCTGAAGCAAAGCAAAACTGTGATATTTAAAAGGTTGGAAGGGGGCTGGAGGAATGGCTTAGCAGTTAAGGCACTTGCCTGCAAAGCCAAAGGATCCAGGTTAGATTCCCCAAGACCCATGTAAGCCAGGCGCACACGGTGGCACATGTGTCTGGAGTTCGTTTGCAGTGGCTAGAGGCCCTGGCACACCCATTCTCTCTCTCCCTCTCTCTGTGCCTCTTTTTTTTTCTCTCAAATAAATAAATAAATAGATAAATATAGGGCTGGAGAGATGGCTTAGTAATTTAGGCACTTGCCTGCAAAGCCAAAGGACCTCAGTTTGATTCCCCACGACCCATGTAAGCCAGATGCACAAGGTGGTGCATGTATCTGGAGTTCATTTGCAGTGGCTGGAAGCCCTGGCACTCCCATTCTCTCTCTTTCTTTCTCTCTCTCTCTCTCTCCCTGCCTCTTTCCCTCTCTCAAATAAATAAATAAAAATAAAATATTAATAAATAAATAAAATATTTTAAAGGTTGGAGGTTTGTTTAGAACCTCCATGAGTCCAGAGTTTGGAAGTCCAAGATTATAAGTGGCTGATCACATGTGACAAGGACCTAGTGCTGCTTGGTGACAAACAGGAAAATAGAAAGGCATACATGTGCAGGAGGGGTGGTATGTTTGACAACAACCTGCCCTCTTAGTTACTAATCCAGTCCAGCAAGTGTGAACCTACTCCCAGGACGATGGTGTTAATCCTGCATAATGATTCAGACTTAATCACGTGTAAAAGACCCTACCTGCCAACACTGCCACAGTCACAACCAAATTTCCCATGACTTTTGGAGAGAACAAGCCATTGTGAACCCCCCCCCCCCAGCCCAACATAGCCTGTAGACTGAGTACAAAGCCTGGGCAAGGAGAGAAATCTGGTGCTGGGGGATTTGTTAGGTCCTCACCTACCCCAGCCTCTGTGCAATCGTGCCCCCAAGTCCCTAGGCCCCAAGAGCAAGGCTGAATTGGACACAAGTGTTCTTTGTCTCTCCATGTGTCCCCTAAGTTTGCCCTCTGCACCTGAATGATCGCCTCTACGCCATTGCCACTGGACAGGTCCTGGGTGGAAAGAGTCCTGGGTGAGAGTTCTCCTCATTCTTTTAGTGACCCGGACGCTCTGTAATGAGTCATTTATTTTTCACACAACTTGGCATGTTCTGTCCATGCTCTGATTAACACACAAGGCTGTCTTTGGAATCAGAAAAGCCTGGCTATAAAAATAGTCAACAGTCAGGCATGGTGATGCACACCTTTAATCCCAGCACTCAGGAGACTGAGGTAGGAGGATCGCTGTGAGTTCAAGGCCAGCCTGAGATTACATAGTGAATTCCAGGTCAGCCTGGGCTAGAGCAAGACCCTACCTCAAAAAAACCAAAAAAAGACAAAAAAGAAAAAAGAAAAGTTTACAGGCCTAAAATTTCCTTACACATTTTTATATAGTGTTCAATCTATGCCATCACAGCTCCTAAATATGGGCCCAGGCTGGAGAACTAGAAGTTGTTTAACTTGGTCCCCAATCCAACTTGAGCCTCATTAAATTCTAACCAAGGTGACATGTAATACAGGATTTCATGTTGAAACCAATATAAGTTGATAGATAAACATTGGCCGTCCAGCCCAAGGCTGAGTTCCCACCTCCCCCAGATTCTGATGCCAAAATCAACCTTCTCAGGTTCAAAAGGAAACCCGGCAGCTGCTCAGCAGAGCTGAGACTCCTGGAGGGGGCCAGATATGGGTGGGCTCCAGCCTTTAGAAATGAAGCTGGGTTCGTTTATGGGAGATGAAGTCAAAAGTGGCCCTTCACCCTGCCGTCTCCATGGATTCTGTAACACAGCATCAGTCCCCTTCACTGGTGAGCATTCCACACATGCTCACTGGAGACTCGCTACGGCAGCCCTGTCTGGAATATATTTGAAGGGAGAAGGGCTCAAGGAGGTGGGGGCGGGCTGCTGCAAGATACCTGTTTCTGATCCAATGTGGACAGTTATTTGCAAATATAGGTAGGTGCTCTTGCTTAAAATATATCTGGTCTGTTTTCAGGGTTCTCCCTCACCCAGGACTAGATGCTGCAACAACAGACAGGACCCATGAAGATGGCCTGTCACCTCCTTTCTCTGTGACCTTGGACAAGTCATTTCCTTTAGGTTGATCAGCTCCTCTCTCATACAAATACCATTCTCGGGGAACGGAGATGACAACTCTGTGAAAGCGCTTGGGGCATTTTAATCAGCTATAGTCAGAGCACTGCAGGCGGCAGCCATGGACTCACTTGTGCAGGAGTGCATTCCACGGGGGAACAGGGACTGTCCTCAGGACTGCTCATGAATGGGAGACGTCACTTATATCCGTGACTAAAGGAGCTAAGTCACCTTTGGTAGACAAATAGGGGCCATGCCATGGGACTTCTGCCTGGGGATGTGCCCAGTAGCCTTCCTAACGCCGATCTTTTTGAGTCCAGCCTTAAGGATGTCATCCATTTAGCATAGGTGCAAGATGCTTTCCATTCCAAGGGATGAGGGGAGGGATGTGGAAGGTGTATAGTTAGAAGGCAGGAGGAAGGTGAAAGGGACATGGGAGGAAGGGTTACCCGTGAAATCAGAAAGGTCTTTGGAGCCTTGCATTGAGCACCTGTGCTGACTTAGCTCTGCCCCAAGTGTTCCAGAAAGGACTGCAAACCGCATCTTCATACCACCTCACTCCAACCAGAGAAGGTGGCAGAAAATTTGTGCCACACCTATGCTGGTCTGTGCTTTTGTTCCACAGCCATGAGCAGAGTCAGCTATTCTCTTACCAGGAAGATCTATCCAGGGTCCTTATGGTGGAGACCTCAGAGGCCACGCCTACTGGAGAAGTCCTGGTCCCCTCTGAGGCATGCTCCCTCTGGCTGGGTTCCCTAAGATTGAGATTGTCCTACTCTCGAAATGGTTTGGCTGAGGTTTCTGGTTACGCAGAGCTCAAGAGAACCACTCAACTCGATTCCTTGTACGTGCTGGTGGCCTCAGATAGCCACACACGTGGGGAAGGGAGTGGTCTAAGATCCTTTCCCGTTTAGATGGGAAGCTAGCTGGTCACTTCAATTAACACTAGAGAATATCAAACTGCCCTGCAAGCTCTTGTCCAAGAACTCGCCCTGGAGCCAGTTGCTGGCGCCAAGCCCACTGAGACAGTGGGGTCAGTGGTTGCGGCTCTATTTGCACATGACGTGTACAGGACTGTTCCAGTCACCATTCCCCCCACCCCCACCAAGCAGTTCTTAACACTGCAGCTAATAGATGCCCAGGGTGTTGAGTGATTAATCAATGAGATTTAGGAGACCCACCATCCTCACTTCCTCCTTGGTTGTATGCAAAATATTTGGTACAACCATTTTTTTTCCCCTGTGGGAGAGAGTTGCTCTCTCTCTCTCTCTCTCTCTCTCTTTTTTTTCATAGGCTCTAGAAAGGCCTGACTGTACAACAAGTTAAGCACTTTGAGAGTGGTTCACTTTGGACCTTTTATTAAAGAGCTGGTCAAAGATGCTACCATCCTGGCCTTGTTTATTTAAGACTTGTTCTAAGATGTAATTTAATATTATAGCCCATCTGTCATTCCACGTCAGGTCATGTGAAGCATGCTGCTGCATTCTCTGTTTAGTTCTTATTGAGGGTGTGACCCATGACAGTATCTGGCACCAACGGAGGCCTGGTATAATCCATTTTCTTAACAAATTGGGACTAGGTGCCTGGGGAGATAGCTTAGTCAGTAATGCTCTTGTCTTGCAACCACAAGGACCTAAATTGGATCTCCAGTACCTGTGTAAATGCAGGGTGTGGTGGTTGTAATCCCAGTGCTGGGGAGTTGAAGACAGCAGGATCCCTGGGGCTCATTGGCCAGCATGTATGGTGAGTTACAGGCCAACAAGAGACCCTGTCTCAAAAAAAAAAAAAAAAAAAAAAAAAAAAAAAAAGCTGCCAGGATGGTAGTATACGCCTTTAATCCCAGCACTGGGGAGGCAGAAGTAGGAGGATCACCATGAGTTCAAGGCCACCCTGAGAATATAGAGTGAATGCCAAGTCAGCTTGGGCTAGAGTGAGACCGTCCCACAAAAAATAAAAAAGAAAGAAAAGAAAAGAAAAGAAAAAAAAAAAAGGTGGGTGTTATTCCTGAGGAACATCACCTAAGATTATCCTCTAGCCTTCACATGCATGTGCACACATGTGTGCTCCCCTGTACACACACACACACACACACACACACACACACACACACACAATTTGACACTGGGAAAAAGTGTCTCCTCTGATGATAAGTGTCTCTTGTTTTATCAAAAGGTGAGAACTGTAGTGCTCAAGATATTTCCCTCCTGAGCCTGGATGTGGCAAGCATTGACGTGTATTTGATGTTCATGAACCCTGGATAGTTTTCTTTTTCCTTTTTTATTTGAGAGAGACAGAGGCAGAGAGAGAGAGAAGAAGAGACAGAGAGAGAATAGGAGCACCAGGGCCTTTTCAGGCGCTGTGAAAGAACTCCAGCCCTCTTGTCTTGTGTGCATGTGTGACATTGAGCACTTGTGTCACTTTTGCGTCTGGGTAAACGTGGGACCTGAAGATTTGAACAAGTGTTCTTAAGCTTCACAAGCAGGTGCCTTAACTGCTAAGCCATCTCTCCAGCCCTCTTTTTTAATTTTTAAAAATATTTTTATTAGTCGAGCATGGTGGCACACTCCTTTAATCCCAGCACTCAGGAGGCAGAAGTAGGAGGATCACTGTGAGTTTGAGGCCACCCCAAGACTACATAGTGAATTCCAGGTCAGCCTGGACTAGAGGAGACCCTACCTCGAATATATATATATAATTTATTTGCACTAGAGAGAGAGAGAAAAGAGACTGAGAGAATGGGTGTGGCAGGGCATCTAGCAGCTACAAATGAACTGCAGATACATAAGCCACTTTGTGCATCTGGCTTTATGTGGGTACTGTGGAATCAACCCTGGGTGGTTAGGCTTTGCTGGCAAGCGCCTTAACTGCTGAGCCATCTCTCCAGGCCCTACCCTGGAGATTTCATTCATCACTTAGAGTCCAACATCATCCTGAACACTAGGGGGAGGGCTGAAAAAAACGGGGGTGGTCCCTGCTTATCCCAAAAGGACTTTTGTCCCAGATGATGTGTATGTATATGTATACCTATATATCTATCTATATCTATATCCATCTCTCTCTCTCTCTCTCTCTCTCTCTCCATATATATATATATATGTACATAAAATATTCTTATTCTACTGCTAGTTCACATGATGTTTGCAGGATCTCACTGATTTCCACATAGTAACTCGTGCATGTCCCTAAGACAAGGCTGACCTTAGAGAAAAGCACCATTATTCCCATTATCCAAATTCAAAGAAACTGAGGGTCACAAGTTGCACAGCTTCCTGTGGCCAAGTGGCAGAGTCAATATCCAACGCCCAGATCTCTAACTCCAGGCTCCCTGGCTCAGATCTAAAATTGACGCTACAGTCCACTCAAGACGGATCCTTGTCGGAAACAAGATGGTGCGTCTGTTCAGCATGCTCAGCTCATGGAGCGCTGCTGATCCATGGTGGGCTTGAATCTCTCCTCCACCCGTGTTTAGTCGTAGTACTGTCCCTTTCGCTGAGATCACGTGGATGCTCAGGGCAGATGAAGTGATTCTGTGGCTCAGAGGTTAGTACCAAAGACCAAACCCTCTGCCATCGCAAGCGGCCCTAGGTCTGTACAGGAAACAGGAATAGCACGTGTGCATTTCATTTGAACATTCAAGAGCAAGGCATCCGGTGGGCCTCCTTTGGTTTTTGTCACTTTGTGAATTCCCTTGGGTTGGGTAAATGCATTTTCATACCTGGTGAAGGCCCAGAGGAACCTGACAAATCATTGATCAGGGGATTTTGGGAAGTTTTCCAGTTACGGGTACTTCCAGATCCAGGTAATCCCTGATCCCCATTCTTGCTTTTGACAGTTTAATGACATTGTGACATTCTGAGATGACTTTTTATTGTTTATGGATCTGGCCTTCACAAAGAGGCTTATTGTGTGTTTTGTGAGGATCTAAATACCTGTCCCCTTGTCACTGAGTGGCAGGCCATTTTTCTTTCTTTTCTCCACAGAGGGGAGAAAAAAGGAAGTGTAATTTTCAACTCTCAGCATAACGTGCCTTTGATTAATGTACATTGCATCATCAGAGAACACACAGCTGTCTATTAACGACAGAACCAAATGAGTGGAATGGATTATCACAGAGAAGCAGTCCCAATTCCACAAGGAGGTGCACGCTTGTCTTTAGAACATTAATCTCATTGCAGGTTCAAGGTCTGACTCCATTTTCCCTGGCGGTTGGCCGACAAAGAGGAAGACCTGCTGATCAAATGCCCCAGGGGTGGTGAGGGGTGAGGGCTCGTGGCTCCGAGGGGCCGAAGAATGAGAGTGGCGGGCTTTTCTCACAATGACTATTCCAAAAGGCACAGAAGGAATTTGAGGAGCATAGAGAGCAGGAGGTTAGAACCCGGATGAGCGGGCAGGTGGAAAAGCCACCAATGGTGATCTCTCTGGGGTGCCACTGAGGAGGAGGTGCCAAGCTGGAAGAGATGGGTGCAGGGAAACTGGCACAGGAGCCAGAACCAGACCTTCCAGGCTCACCCAGACACAGAGACACTGGCATCCAGTGGCTTTTTCCATAGGAGGAGGCCTGTGCTCTACCAGAGGTGTCCTGGGCCTCTGGGGGACAGAGCCATGGGGAAGGTCTTACTTGAATTCCTTTGGGTTGACTTCACGATCCAGTTGTCCAAGTTTCTACCCAATCCCTACCAGGCTAAAGACCCCCACCCCCCCCACACACATACACCAGCACTCCCATGTACAATCCTCTATTCCCTTTCCATATCAGACCCCATCCAATTTTTCAGACGTTACAGCTTTCTTTATTGGCCCAAACCATCTCCCACCGAGTACATAGGCACACACATTTATCCACACTTCAGAGCACATTGTTGATTGTTGAGAAACTTTCAAATCTATTGCCTAAGTCTTTTTTTTTTTTTTTTCTCATTCTAGCCCAGGCTTTTTCTCAGGGTGGCCTTAAACTCACAGAGTGCTGGGATTAAAGGCGTGTACCACCATGCCCAGCAAAGATCTTTTTTTTTTTTTTTTTTTTTTTTTTTTTTTTGGTTTTCCAAGGTAGGGTCTCTCTCTAGCCCAGGCTGACCTGAAACCCACTATGGAGTCTCAGGATGGCCTTAAACTCACAGTGATCCTCCCACCTCTGCCTCCCCAGTGCTGGGATTAAAGGTGTATGCCACCACACCTGGCCCAATTGCCTAATTCTTCAGTGACTCCTATGGCAACTTCAGTACCCATTTTCAGTCTTTTCCCTCCCTCTGATAGTTCACTTTTTGCTGAAAGGTCTTGGTCATTTCCTGTCTTAGTCTGTTTTCTGTTGCTATGACAAAGGACCCAAGACTGAATCCAAGCACACTACACTGTATCTGGTGAGAGTCTCTTACTGCATCATAACATGGTAGAAAGCATCACACGGTGTGACTAGCTTGGGTCTCTCTTTCTTATTTTATAACCCGTATGTCAATGCATCTCCTTCTGTAGCCAGAATCGAGTGTTAGCTCCGGCCCCAGTTGTATTCGTGTATTAAAGTTCTCACCAAGTCAGGGGGTTGAAGGTCTGCTGGCTGCCTTACCTTCTCATCTGTAAGAACATTCCAGATAAGGTCCATGGGGCCTCTAATGGGCTTTGTTACAGGAGCGAATCAAGAGTCATGGGGGGGGGGCTGGAGATAGGGCTCAATGTTCAAAGCCGCTTGATTGTAAAGCCTGATGCCCTAGGTTGGGTTCAATGCAATTCCCTAGTACTCAGTAAAGCCAGAGGCTCAAAGTGGTACACGCATCTGGAATCCATTTGCGGTGGCTGAGGCCCTGGTGCACTTATTCTTTCTCTCCTTTTCTCCCTACATCTAAAATGAATAACAGATAAATATTTTTAAAAAGAATCACAGGGGCTGGAGAAATGGCTCAGCAGTGGTTAAGGCACTTGGCTGCAAAGGTTCAATTTCCCAGTACCCACGTAAAGCCAGATGTACAAAGTGAGTTTATTTGCAGTGGCTAGAGGCCCTGGTGTGCCCATTCCCCCCTCTCTCTTTGTGCATGCAAGTAAATAAATGTATTTAAATGTTTTGTTTATTTTTTATTTATTTATTTATTTATTTATTTATTTATTTGCAACAGAGAGAGAGAAAGAGGCAGAGAGAGAGAGAATGGGTGCACCAGGGCCTCCAGCCACTACAAACAAACTCCAACTCCAGATGCATATGCCACCTTGTGCATTTGGCTTACATGGGTACTGGGGAATTGAGCCTCAACCCCAGGTCCTTAGGCTTCATAGGCAAGTGTTTAACCGCTAAGCCATCTCTCCAGCCCAAATAAATATATTTAAAGACTCCTCCCCAGCTTTAAAATCTTTCCAGGTATCCCTTCACCTGCCAGACTCCATACTAGGCTTGTTCACACAATCCTTCTTGATGGGACAGGAGAAGCGGGTTCCTGTGCAGCTAGCCAGAAGGAACTGAGACTCTGTCCTTAAATCCCAGAGCACATGGGTGGCGGAGCCTCTAGCTTGGTCTTCTGGTGCTTGAACTGTCCGCAGTCCATCCTCACTGCCTCAGAGACAGTCTAGGTCAGAGGGTCCATCCAAGTGTTGCAGATGACACACTCCAGGGCCGGAGCTTCTCGAGTAAGGTAAGAAAGACGCCACATTCAAGGCGGCGCTGGCTTTCAGCTGTCTCTGCACTCACACCACCCTGACACAGAGAGCCTCCTTGAAATCTGTGTCCTGGGCTCTTCACTGACCACCTCACCACTCTCATCCTGGCCTCCCCCCCCCCCCACACACACACACATTGGTTGGCTGAGAAAGGGAGGCATATCCAGTGGCTTTCAAGATGGACTGCTGTCTCCTGGCTCGTGGGATGAGGTTTTTTTTTTTTTTCTGAGCACCAGCCCTGTGCCAAGTGCTGAGGGCAGAAGGAAGATAGTGGCAGGAAAAAAAGCACAGAGCCTGCCTGCAGCTCTGGAGCTCATCTCTCTCTCTCTCTGTCCATCATACACACAGAGCTGCCCATCCTCAGAGCATCGAAGGTGGGCTCCGTGACCCTGAATGACAAGTCTTCAGACTTCCAGGAGATGGTACTGGTCAAGGGAAGAGGGAGTTCCAGTTGCAAGCAGGAGGGAAAGACACAGAGGCGGAAAACCCCAGTGCTTGGCCTGGGAAGCCTTGTTTTCACAAAGCAGAAAGTACAAAGACAGTAGGGGAGAGATTGGGACCTGGAAGCTTGCCAGACCAATCCCTACACTGAGAGACTCTGCCTAATGACAGACAAAGCCCTATCTAGAGTAATCATGTCCCCAGCCCAGTCAGCCCAGCCCCAAGAGAACCCTTGTGTTTCCCCCTTCTGGGTTCTGGGACATGCTGGGCCAGCCCTAGAGCTTTCTTTCCAAGCCCCATGTTCTGCTGAGAGTTCACTGCCATGTCAGACATCAGCAGGGGATGCTAGTCCAACACCCCAACCCATAACACCCCAGCGGGGCAAGAACTGGCTTTGCAAAGGCCATGGCTGGGAAAACCATCAGGGCAGGGGTGGGGGGGGGCAGGGGGAGTGGGCAGGCAGGGCTGTGATTTCTCCCTTCCAGCTCCTCAGCTCTATCCTCTACTGTGACCCATAAATTCACCAGGATGAAGTCATTCCCCAGTCGTGGCTGTAAAAAGTCAGCCGCATAGCTAGGGAGCTTGCAGCCGAGTTAGATTATAAAATAAAACCGGGGGTTCTGGAAGCAGAGGGTCAGGTCCGCCAGGCCCTGGGGGAGGGGAGATGGCTGTACTGCTCTCTTTAACAAGCACCAGAAGGTTTTCAGCTTCCTCAGATTCCTCACCCCACTTCCCCATGTCCCTCACCGCCCCCCCACCCAATTTCTTTTTCTTTCTTTCTTTCTTTCTTTTTTTTTTTTTTTTTTTGTAGAGGATCACACAACCACAATGTTAAAAAATAAAATAAAATAAGATTTAAAAACCAGCCTGCAAGTTGTTTTCTTCCTGCTATGTTTAAAACAGACCTCCATTATTCTAAAGTCTTCTGAAATTTGACCAGAAACTGAGGGCTAAGAGAAGTCCTAGACTCTGCAGCCATTCTTCCCAAGAAGGGACAGATGCATTGATACCAGGACGACCCATTTGGCCTGATTGCTGAGCGGGCCACCTGCCCAGCCATGGTAGGATAGCTATCTCATTTGTACAGTGGGCTCCAGTGAGTTGCTGGCCCATTGCATTGCTGTGATCTCCTCCACTCCATCTGCAGCATCTTCTCCATATAAAAGCTACTAAATGAGTGTTTACTGTGTTCAGACATGGGGCTAAGACCTGGGGATAGAACAATGAACAAAGCAGAAGGGACCTGGGTTTGTTTTTTTTTTTTTGGGGGGGGGATATGGCTCAGTGTTTAAAGACACTTGTTTGCAAAGCCTGTTGGCCCAAGTTTGGTCCTCCAGTACCCACGAAAAGCCAGATACACAAACTGACATACGCGTGTGGAGTTCATTTGCAGCAGCAAGAAGACTTGCATGCCCATTCTCTTTCAAACAAATCAAAATTATCTTTTTTTTAAAAAAAAAAAAAGCAAGGCTAGGCCGGGTGTGGTGGCTCACGCCTTTAATCCCAGCACTTGGGAGGCAGAGGTAGCAGGATTGCTGTGAGTTCGAGGCTACCCTGAGACTACGTAGTGACAGGCATTGTGTGTACTTTGCATGTAACGGAAGCTCAATAAATGCTTCCTCATCATAATCCACAGCTCTCACCCAGTGTCCCCAGAGGTCCTAGAGAGCTAAGCCGAGCTTCACAATGACTTTGAAAGTGCCCTGGTTACGTACTGCTGTATAACAGATGATCCCAAATTATGACACATCGAAACAATGAGCAGGTATCTTCTCCCAGGCCCGCCAGCTGCCCTTGCAGTGTGATCTGATGACAAACGGGCAGATCCTATCCCGAGCACACACAGGAGTTGTTGTTGTCAGACTCCATTGCTAGGGTTGTTGCACTGAAGGGCTGAGCCTACTCCAGCTTTCAGTTCCTTGCTATATAAGATCATAGGGAGGGTTCCACCTGGGCAGCAGCTTCCTCAGTGCCAGCTCATGAGCATGCCTAAGATGGGGTACAGAGACCTTTCATAGCCTTGGGTGTGGCATGCTCTATGTCTATGGGAAGTAAGCCACTGGGCACAGCCTTTGCTCAAAGGAAGGGCATTACACAGGGTCTGAATGTCAGGAGGCAAAGACAGGTCCATTTTAGAATCTCAGTGATGGATTAATATTGGACTATGAACTCTGAGAACAGTTTTGAGTGCTCTCCAGGTGAAGTTGTTTTTTTAATTATTTATTTATTTATTTTAGAGGGGATGCAGATTGAGATTGAGAAAGAGAGAAGGAGGGAGAGAGAATAGGCACACTAGGGCCTCCAGTTGCTACAAACAAGCTCCAGATGCACGCACCACCATGTGTATCTGGCTTACGTGGGTCCTGGGGAATCAAATCTGGGCCCTCAGGCTTTGCAGACAAATGCTTTAACCGCTAAGCCATCTCTCCACCCCACCAAGTGAACTTTCAGTTCCTCATGCAGGAGGTTGGCTCTCTACTTTAAAGATGGGAACGCTAAGCCTTGGGGGAGATTCTGAATGTGAAAGAGCTTTGGCAAGCGGCATCGAGTGTCCACACTGTGTCATGAGGCGGGTAGCCCTTTTCTGCAGTCATCTAGTGCACGGCGCTGTCTTCTTCAGGCAGATGCTAAGAGTCAGGGAGCCTGAGGAACTGTTGAATCTCACAGCAAACCAGGAGCAGAGGCAAAAGTATCTTAGTGTCTCTTAGGGGTTCCAGCCCCTGAAGGAAGACAGACGAAGGTAAAGTAGCATCTAGCATGAAGCATTGTCTAGTTCTCTCTCTCTCCCCTGCCCAACAAGTCCTTAGAAACTTGAAGGTGACTGACACTTGACCCACCTTTGAGAATTAGCCCCAAGTGAACCATCCAGATTCCCTCCACCCCAGTTTAGATGTGCAGGTCATCGTACGTGGTTGTACCTATGGTTAATCCCTGTTCCTTTTCTGGAATACTGAAACTTGCATTTGCTGGAGAGAAGAAGAAGAAGAAAACCAGGCCCGTCCCAGACACGAGCGCAATGGACTGGTTTAAGTTTTCCTGGGGGCTTAATAAAAGGTGGTAGTTTGGGTAACGGTTCTGTGACGGGCCCTGCTGTTAATACTTATCTACCTAATGCATCTTCCAAATGGCCTTGTGTAGCTTTCGGGATGTTAAGGAGACTTCACAATGTTGTTCTACATATGGTATTTCTGCACTGGAGGGTTTTTTTTTTTTCCTTAGCACTTGTATAAATTATTTTACAATGAAGGTGGCGATACTGGGGGAATAGAGGAGGGTTAGAATTTCACAGGACCCAGCCTGAGGCTTTTTTTTTTTTTTTTTTTTTTTTTGCCCAGAGCAAGCTCTGCCCCACATTCTTTTACACAGGGACCAGCAGGAATGGAAACCCAGGGTCTAAAGAACAACAGCTGTGCTAGTGTGCATCGCAGCCTGGCCTGGCAGGCATCTGCTCCCTCAAAACGACACGTGCTGTTAGTCCACTCACCCCAAAAGGATACACCGGGAGCAGATGCGTGGAATTCTTGCCGATACGAAGGAATCCCAAGACTGAAGCTTGTCTGCCCTGCCCTTATCAAGCCAGCCAGAGGGAGGGATTGGAGGGAGGAGAAAATCTGAATACACGGTGGAGAAATTCCACCTTGCAAATATCAGGCGCCAGATTCATGGCCTGAACTTGACAGCTAGATCCAGTTCCCCCACAGCTGAATGCTCCTCTGTGCCAGGTACGGTGCCAGGAGTGCCAAACGTGAGATGGATAAAGTGCGGTCAGGGTTGTAAGAGAAACCTCATCCTAATGGGAAGAACAGATGCCAGCTGCATCCACTACAATGTCATGAGCACATGGCCAGAATGGAGGCACGAGCAGTGCAGAGTCAGCCAGTTGGGAGAGTATAAGAGCCTGGGGTGGGGGCAAGCTGAGGTACATGCACTAGGCTGAATGACAAGGGGACATGAGAAGTCACAGAACATTGGTCTTCATGGAAACATAGAATGCTTTCCCTGAGGTACATACCCTAATGCAGAACTGCAGGAGCACTGTGAATACCTTGGTTTCACTGACTGAAATTCCTCAAGTGACTGCAATAAAATTCCTGCAGCTGGGCATGAAGGTCTCTCTTTTCTCCCATCGTTTTGCCAATCAGCTGGGTATAAAGTGGTGTCACATCTGACATGGTATCTACATGTGTTCTTGACAGCCTAAACCACATCTTCAAAAACGTGTCAGCCTTTTGGGATGTAAGCATATTCTTTGTTCATTTCTCTGTTTTCCTTTACTTTTTCTTGCTGGTTGTAGGAATGATATGAACAATTTCCTTGCTAAGCCTTTGCCAGTTTTAGACTTGACCTAAGTCTTCTCCCAAATTGTCATGTTTCTGACAACTTTATACACTTTAAAAATATTTATTTATTTGCAAGCAGAGAAAGAAGAGAGACAGGCAGAGAGAATGGATGCACCAAGGCCTCCAGGCAGGGAAAATGAATTCCAGGTGCATGCGCCACTAACCCAGGTCATTGGGCTTTGCAGGCAAGCGCCTCAACTTCTGAGTCATCTTTCCAGCCCCTATAATAGTACATTTTGATGAATGAAATTCTTCCTTCAATTCCAAGATAAATTCATTCTTTTTTTTTCCCCATAGGCTTGGGAGGGGGTCTTAGCCAAGAAATACTTCATGATTACAAAATAAAAACATACCACCTTTCTCCTCCATATCAGTCTTAGCTCATGTCTAGATCTTTAAACCATTTGGAGTTTATTTCTATAGTGAGGATAAGGACTTGACAGTATTTTTTTTTTTTGCACAGGAAAAGAGAATTCTTTATTTTTATTTTCATTTCATTTATTTATTTGCAAACAGAGATAGAGATAGAGAGGAGATAGAGAGAGAATGTGGGCATGCCAGGGCCTCTAGCCACTGCAAACGAATTCCAGATGCATGTGCCTCCTTGTACATCTGGCTTACGTGGGTACTGGGGAATTGAACCTGGGTCCTTTGGCCTTGCAGGCAAGTGCCTTAACCACTAAGCCATCTCTCCAGCCCCTCTTTTTTCTTTTTTTTTTTTTGGAAAAGAGAATTCTTAATATGATTCACACAGGAATCCATGCTTTCTTCGGTGACTTGTGATGGTGGTTCTACCATATAGCTGTAAGGAGATAATTCTCCCCAGGTCTCTGGTTTCTTCGTACATCTTGTGAACAGAGAATGAAACAGGCTGTTTTTTCAACTATCTTCTCAAGGATATTTGTGTGCCCAACAGCCATGGAAATACAGAGGAGTCTTTCTACAGATCAAAGAGCAGGCTTTCTTGCTGACTACTTCCAGTATAGTAAAAAATAAAAATATATATATAAATAACATCTACCTTTGGGACAAAGTCAGAAAAGCTTACTGCCCAATATGAAAGATTTGGGTTCCTTAGTGTAGAAAATCCTGCTACAAACAAGCGCAGCTATGGCCATTCTAATTTTTGATACAAATTGCCCAAAATACTCATTGGGGGAAAAAAAAAAGACAACCTTTTAAATAAATGGTGCTGGAAAAACTAGATATCCATATGTACAAGAATGAAACCAGATCCTTTTCTCTCTCTATGTGCAACAATCAAGTCCAAATGGATCAAAGCCATCAATACTGAAACTTCTAGAGTAGGGCATAGGTGGGGGCTTTCTGAATGGAACTCCAGTAGCTTAGAAAGAAAGACCATGGGTCAACAAATGGAACATCATGAAACTAGAGGTTTGTACAGCAAAAGAAAGTGTTGGTCTAGCAAAGAGACACAGAATGGGAGGAAACCTTTGCTGGCTACACAGCTGACAGAATTAATATCTAGGATATACAAAGAACTCAAAAAACTAAGCAGTAATAAACAATCAACCTGTCAAAAAAAAATGGGCCATGGAATGAAATGATAGTTCTCAAAAGAAGAAATACAAATGGCCAATAAATATTTTTTTAAAGCATTCAATATTCTTAGCCAAGAGAGAAGTTTAAATTAAAAGTACCTAGAGCGGGGTGTGGTGGCACACGCCTTTAATCCCAGCACTTGGGAGGCAGAGGTAGGAGGATTGCCATGAGTTCGAGGCCACCCTGAGACTACAGAGTGAATTCCAGGTCAGCCTGGGCTTGAGTGAGACCCTACCTTGAAAAAACAAAAAAAAAAAAAAACAAAAAAAAACAACAAAAAAAAAGTACCTAGAGATTCTGTCTCACTCCAGAGTGTGTACCAGTGTGGCCTTGAGCTCTTTATGGTGCCCTGTAAGACCTGAAATCCCAGGTACAAATGCTGGCTGGTATGTCTTTGGTTACTGGTGTGAGCAACAATACTGCAGTTGTTTGAATGTAAAATGTTCTGCATAGCCTCACGTGTTTGTGATCAAGTCTCATGCTTGGGCTTGAGAGAAGGCTCAGTGGTTAAGGTGATTGCCTGCAAAACACTAAGAACCTGAGTTCAATTTCCCAGTACCCACATAAAGCCAGACGCAGAAGGTGGCACATGCGTCTAGAGTTTACAGTGGCTGGAGACCCTAGCATGCCCATCCGCACCCCTTTCTGCTAGGTGTGGTGGGCACACACCTTTAATCCCAGCACTTGGGAGGTAGAAGTAGGAGGATCACTGTGAATTCAATGCCAGCCTGAGAATACATAGTGAAATCCACATCAGCCTGGGCTAGAGCAAGACCCTACCTCAAAAACAAACAAACAAACAAACAAACAAACAAACAAACAAACAAACAAAGCCTTATGCTTAATCTGCAGCTAGTGATACTGTTTGGGAAGCTTGTGGGGAACCTTTGGGAGGTGGAGCCTGGCTAGAAGCAGTGTCATACTGGAAAGGGGCCTTGGGCTGTTATAGCCCATCTGTGCTTACCAGGCTCAGCTCTCTCTCTACTTCCTCCATGCTGATGTGAAGATGTGGTACCTGTCTGCTCCTGTCATGCTTTCCCTGCTATGCCAGAAATTTCCCTTCAAACTTTTAAGTGGAAAATAAAGCCTCCCCTAAGCTGCTTTGGTTTAGGTGTTTTGGCCCAGCAATGAGAAGGTCATTGATACACACCCTTCAATTTTTTTAAATTTTTTTAATTATTTTTATTATTTATTTTTGGAGAAAGACACAGAGAGAGAGAGACAGACAGAGAGGGAGACAGATAGAGATGGGCACGCCAGCAGCCTCTTAGTGTCTGTGAACGAAATCCAGATGCGTGCACCCCCTTGTGGTCAAGTGCAGCATTGCACCCTTGCATCACTTTGCATCTGGCTAAACGTGGGACCTGGAGATTGGAACCGCTGGAGATTGGAACCAGCGTTCTTAGGCTTAGCAGGCAGGCGCCTTGACCACTAAGCCATCTCTCCAGCCCCAACACACCCTTCACTTTTGATCCAGAAGCCCTTGTCTTTTGCCAATCACCATGAAACCGTGGCAGGCTGATATGAGTCACATACCATCTCAGGCTCTTCACAGTTGAATATAGTATTGAGTTCTTGTATGGCATGGCTATAAAGAGACTCTACTTTTCTATTAGTACATTTGACTTTTATTAAGCACCAGAACTATTTTAATTGTTGTGAGTTTATAATAATGCTTGAGGTTTAAATATTTATTTATTTATTTATTTATTTATTTATTTATTTATTTATTTGCAAGCACTGAGAGATAGAAGAGAGACAGAGATCATTGTCATGCCAGGGCCTCCAGCCACCACAAATGAACTACAGGTGCATATACCACTTTGTGCATCTGGCCTTACTTGGGTATTGGGTAATTAAACTCTGGTTGTCAGGTTTTGCAGGCAAGTGGCTTAACTGCTGAGCCATCTCTCCAGTCCAGTTCTCAATGTTTAATAAAATAAACTCTCAGCTTTGATCTCTGGAAATGTTGGCTTAATCACTTATTAATATTAATTTTCTTAGATAATTTTAGAACCCATTTGTTGAGTTGTCCCTAAAATTTTACTAGACCTTTGATTGGAATTATTTTGAATATATAAATTAATTTAGGGGAAATTGATATATTTGTAATGTTCTCAATTCATAAAATTATTATTTTTCATTGCTTTAAGCTTAAATTTAATTCCATAAATGTTTTAGAAATTCTTTAATAATTTAGCTCTTATTGCTGGATTAAAATATTTTTTAATATTCTTTTATTTTTATTTTTAGAGAAAGAGACAGAATTGGTGTGCCAGGGCCTCAGCTACTGCAATTGAACTCCAGATGCTTGAACCACCTAGTGGGCATGTGTAACTTTGCTCTTGCCTCACCTTTGTGTGTCTGGCTTACGTGAGATCTGGAGAGTTGAACATGGGTCCTTAGGCTTCACAGGCAAGTACCTTAACAGCTAAGCCAACTCTCTAGCCCACAATGTCTTATTTTTAAGTGTGTGTGTGTGTGTGTGTGTGTGTGTGTGTGTGTTCAGAGCCTCTTGCTGCTGCAAACGTATATTAGACATTTGCTCCACTTTTTGCATTCAGCTTGTTGTTGGCTGGACCAACAGGCTTTGCAAACAAGTACCTTTAACTGCTGAGACATCTTCCCAGGCCCACAATGTCTTATTGTTGATGAAGGCATAGAAGAAAATCATCACTTAAATTTTTTTTATTACTTATTGATTTTTTTAAATATAAAAGCATGTGTACCCTTGTACCTCCCTTTCCTCCAACCCAGTTCTGCTGAGGGTCTTCATCAGTGGGGTTGCAGGTATTCAGTGTGGGCACCAAGAGGCCTCAGTCAGTCTCTGCAGGGAGCAAGGGGGACATGGTACCTCAGGCTATTCCCATCCACCCTGAGGCTCTAACAGTCTTTCCGCCCCCTCTTCCATGATGCCCCCTGAGCCTTGGTGGATAGGGATCTGATTTAGTGTTGCTTTCTCTGTAGACCCTGCATCTCTGTTATGATGAGCTTTGAGTGACCACAATATCTGTCTCCATCTCCTTGGAACTGGTTTTCAGGCTAGCCGTGAGAACAGCAAGTGTGTCACCGCTTGCCCTGTAGTGACTTCTGGGCCCAGGCAGATGAGATGGAGGTGACCCATCTCCTGGGAGGCAGTCAGCTCTCTCTTCTTAAAGTATCCCATTCTCCCTCATATTCTCCTCCATCTATAAGACAGAACAGATCCTCCAACCAAAGGTCAGAGCAGTTTGAAAAGGGGAAAAGCCTAGTTATTAGAGAGATTCATTGGTGTGCATATCAGCTCTTCTTAGAGAGCAGTGGAGGTTCCCTCTGGGGCCTCTTGGTTTCCTGGCCCACGGAATCTGGCTTGGTTCCCAGAATCAGGTAGGAATTCTCCCATTCTCCCACACCGAGCCAGTGTCATGTCTAATCTGAGCAGTTGGTTACCTACATGGGCTGTGTGCCACTGTTGCACAAGTGTATACATCTTGCTTGGCTGCTTTATTTTGTATCTGGCAGGACCTCCTGCTTATTCCATCTATTGGCAACTGTTTTTCTCCAGCCGCTCTCATAGCACTTTCCAGCACTACAAGGGCTAGCCTGGAAAAAACTGGATTTCCTCTCGGTTCTAACAGGATCACTTTTTATATGTTGATCTTGTACATGAAAATGTTAGTTTTTCTTTTAGTTCTTAGTGTTTGCTCATTGTATGGGCTCACTATGCAAATTTTTCCATGCAAATTTCTATAAATGATGAGAACAGTCTCTTTCTTCTTCCTCCATCACTGTTTCCTCTTTCTTCTTGGTCAAAAAGAACCTGTAGAATGGTTGCACAGTAAATGTGAAGATAGCTCTGTTATTCTATTCTGACCCAAAGGAAAGTTCTCTCAAGTGTGAGGTTTCCCTCTACGCATTTGCTATGTAAACCTTTGTCAAAATTAAGAATATTAGCATCTAAAAAAAGAATGTTAGCATCTATTCAATTTTACAAAATCACTTTTTAAAATATATTTTATTTATTTGTTTATTTGAGAGAAAGATGTAGAGAGAGAGAAAGAAAGAGGGAGAGAATGGACACGCCAGGGCCTCTTGCTACTGCAAACAAACTCCAGACATGTGCACCCCCTTGTGCACCTGGCTTATGTAGGTCCTGGGGAATCAAATCGGGATCCTTTGGCTTTGCAGGCAAGTGCCTTAACTGCTAAGCTATCTCTCTAGCCCCCCAGTTTTTTGCAAACTAAAGATTAGCATTGAACTTTTGACAGTATTTCAGCACTGATTGGTGTGATGGCTTCTACCTTTCTATCATTAATGCACTAAATCACATAAGCAGATGTCCCTTGTATTTCAGGAACATATCCTGTGCATTCGTGATGAATTTTTAAAAGTATATTGTTGCAGTTATCTTCTTGTTGCTGGACAAGCTATCAACGTGAAGCAGCTTATGGAAGGAAAGGGTTTATTTCAGATTACAGGGTTTTTTTTAAAGTTTTAATTTATTTATTTGCAAGCAGAGAGAGACAGAAGAATGGGAATAGGGGCACCAGAGCCTCCAGCTACTGCAAACAAACTCCAGACACATGCACCTCCTTAGGCATCTGGCTTATGTGGGTACTGGGGAATCGAACCTTGGTCTTTAGGCTTTGCAGGCAAGTGCCTAATCCACTAAGCCACCTCTCCATCCCACCAGTTTACAGTTTGGAGGGGAAGCTTCGTCACGGTGGGGAAAGCATAGCAGAACAGACAATCAGTTTTCTCATGCACCATCATCACACATCAGCAACACGAAGTAACAAGGGTGAGCTAGCTAGTCCTGGCAAAGAGGGCTGGATTATAAATCCCAAGGGTCACCGCCCCCCCCCCAGTGACCCACCTCCTCCAGCAAGGCTTCAGCTTCCCAGGACTCCTCCACCTGGGACTCACGTATATGACAAACATATGAGATTATTATGAGAGGCATTTTACATTCAAACCACCACATAGACCGTTGTATTCAGTTGTCTCATTATACATTTGGGAATTTTGCAACCATGTAGACACAAGGGTGGTGTGAACTCTGAATAAAGTGGAAGTGACCGAAGGCTCCCCATTGGGGGAGGGGGAGATCGCAAGATTGAATGAACACTTCTAGAAGGGACACCATGGCTGCAGTTTTGAGGCTAGACCAGCAGACAAGGATGGAAGCAGAAAGAAAAATGAGTGCAATTATTAGCTTTGAGACTCAACGCCTAAAGAGGGTGTCTTGGATTAAGTTGGTGGTAGTACAGAGGAAACCGAAGCCAGGGCACCGGGTGTGTTGTCAGGACTGGGCTGACAGGGCGTTCTAGCTGGGCTGGATGTTGCATAGAATAAAAAGGGTTGCTAGGCACTGCAAGATCATGGATATCGAGGTCAATTTCTATCTGGGCAGCTGCATAGTAAGAGGTCATATCCTTCCTTTGGCTCTTCCATTCTATCCGCCCCCTCTTCCGCAATGGTCCCTGAGCCACTGGAGGATGTGACAGAGGTGTTTCAGTGCTAGGCACTCCTCCATCCCTTCTTCTCAGCACTATGTTGCCTTTTGTGTATCACCATCTGAAAAGAGAAGAAGAAGTGAGAATAGCATTAATATGTGGACATGAACATTTAGTGTAGTGTCCCCAGGGCAGCTTGGTGGGAATAATATATACATTTAGTCAGACATGAGCAGGCTTATACCCCCAAGGCTCATGCCTTTGCAAGACCCTCAAAATAGAAGACATCAAATTAGGGCTAATGGAGAAAGGGCATTCTATGATGGAGACTGGAGTTCTAAAGTGGAATGGGGAGGGGGGGAAATATCAGGTGGGGTTTTTTTGGTATGTAAGATTAAAAATCAATAAAAATTAAAAAAATTAAAAAAAAAAGAAAAGTAAAAAAAAAAAAAGAATCAAAAGGGTTGGACTTAGGTTTTGGCTTTTGAAAGTGTAGGAACAAAGCTTCCATTGGCTGACGGAGGATCAGTGCAGGCGCTGTAAGGGTGGGGTGAAGAGGTAGTAGGTGGAGGGCTGCAGTGGGAATAGACATGGATACCGGTTATCTGATGAGCTTCCTGCAAGATGGAAGAACATTCCTTGAGAGTTGCTGCCACTCGCACTGCCTGCAACTTTGCTTCAGAAACGCAGTCCCATCAACATCCCATCATCACCTCAAGTGAGATGGACCACGATGCTGTTATCATTGTCACACTGCTACAGTCGCTGTCACTGCCAAACCGAGCTGTGTCATCCCCGCCACTACTACATCCTACAAAGATCTCTTAGCTGCCAGTGTTGCCAGCAAACATGAGCTTTGTGCTGACGTCTTCTCACCAGTTCCTCAACTGCATGTGAATCTGTCTCTGCTACAGTAGGCACAGCTGATGGGTGGGGTCACGAGCTTGCACCATGCCATCCCCGAGGCTGGGTAAGAAAATGCTCTGCTGACTTCTACTCATCGAGAAGAGAACTCATAAAACAATATACTTATAAAGCATTACAGAGGTGCCAAGAAGATGCTTGGGAGCGAGAAAGAAAACTTAATACCAACAGCAGAATCTACCACTCACCTTTACTTCCCAAAGCTTGCTGGGTTTTTTGTTGTTGTTGTTGTTTGTTTGTTTTTGTTTGTTTTGTTTTTTGTTTTTGTGGGGTTTTTTGGTTTTTGTTGTTGTTGTTGTTGTTTTTTGGTTTCCCAAGGTAGTGTTTCACTCTAGCTCAGGCTGACCTGGAATTCACTATGTAGTCTTAGGGTGGCCTTGAACTCACAGCAATTCTCCTACCTCTGCCTCCCAAGTGCTGGGATTAAAGGCGTGTGCCACCACGCCAAGTTTGGGTTTTTCTTTTAAAATTGATTTTTTATTTGAGAGAAAGAGGCAGAGAGAGAGAGAGAATGGGCACACCAGGGCCTCCAGCCACTGCAAACAAACTTCAGAGGCATGTGCTACCTTGTGCATCTGGCTTATGTGGGTCCTGGGGAATAGAACCTTGGTCCTTTGGCTTTGCAGGCAAGTGTCTTAACTGCTAAGCATCTCTCCAGCCCAACCTGCTGCTTTATCTTACATTTGGCTTCTTTTGATGAAATATTTTTTAATTCATCAATAGCTTCCATATATCCCATATATATTTTTTTTCCATTTTATTAGTAAGTACCCTTACAGGACTTATTTTTTCTGCATCTGCACATTAGGTGTTTTCCTGTCTAGGTTGTTATTAATAAACTCTTTGAGCACCTTTGTATAAGTCTGTTTGAACATGCTTTTATTACTCAGGAATAAACAGCTGACAACGAGCTGACTGGGTCCTGTGAAGGTGTATGTTCCATTTTCTAAGAAATGGTTGTGGGGTGCTGGAGAGATGGCTTGAGGTTAAGGCGCTTGCCTGCAAAGCCTAATGATCAGGGTTCAATCCCCTGTACCCACGTAAAAACACATGTACCATGTGGCATAAGGGTCTGGAGTTCATTTACAGCAGCTGAAGGCCCTGGTGTGCTCTCTCTCTCTCTCTCTCTCTCTCTTTCTTCTCTGTTTCTGTTTCTCTGCTTGCAAATAAATAAATAAAATTTAAAAAGAAAGAATTGGTCAGGGGCTGAGAAGATAGCTTAGTCAGCAAAGTTCTTGCCTCACAAGCCTGCGGACCTGAGTTCAATCCCCAGGACCCATATAAAGAAGTTGGACTTGGTAGCATTCACCTATAATCCCAGCACTGGGGGGACGAATACAAGCAGATCTCTGGGGCTGGCTGGCCAGCCAATCTAGCCTATTTGACCCTGTATCAAAAAAAAAAAAAAAAAAAAAAAAAGGTGGACAGTATTTGAGAAATAACACACACACACACACACACACACACACACACACACACAGGCCAGGCTTGATTTCAAAGTGGGGGTCCCATTTTGTGTCCCCTACAGGCCAGGGTGCAATTGTCCCAGTTGCTCTACATCCTTGTGAACACTAGATATTCCCAGGACTCAGTCCCACATCTGTCACACTTCACAGCGCTTCTAGTTGCTGTGCCTTCCTGCCCTCTAGCCCTCTGTGGCTCTGGACAACCTCCCATTCCCTGGCTCCCTGTTCTGTGAAGGAGAGGAAGTTTCCTGTAATGTTTCATCTCAGGCTGACCCGGGTCAAGTCCCTTCCATTCCCTGGACTTCGTGTTCCTTGTTGGTGACAAGGAGCTTGGAGAAGGTGATTGTTTAGCTCATTCTAGCAGTGACGTTTTTGTGTGTAAGCCTTTCCAATCCATGTTCTTGCCCAGTTTCCTTCACCATTGGTCGCATGACACCATATGATTGATGACATTTCTGTAACTGCTTTAAAAAACAGCCTGCATTTTTGTTTTGTTTTCGAGGTAGGGTCTTGCTATAGCCCAGGTTGATCTGGAATTCACTATCTAGTCTCAGGGTAGCCTCAAATTCACAGTGATCCTCCTACCTCTGCCTCCTGAATGCTAGGACTAAAGGAATGCACACTGCATCCAGCTAGCCTGTATTTTTAAGAGCTTGTAAATAAAATAAGGCTCCATTTTGCTAAAAATTTGAGAAGAAAAAAAGAAGGGAACGTGATATTCATTGAACACCTACTATGAGCCCTTTCCTTATGCAACGAATCTGTTGCTTAATCATGGCACATAGCCTGGAGGGCAGTTTTGCTGAGTGGCATTTTCACCTAAATTCTACTTTTCATTTGCCTCTATATCAGTCTGAGTTCTTTGGAGAAACAGAGGCCATAGGTTATACAGTGAGTACATTTCCTGTGGAAATCAGTAGTGCACATGACTTTGCAGGCTAAACTGTCCCACATTCTGTCACCTGCACGCTGGGGGGGACTAGGGAGTCTGGTCTAAGTATAAGAATTTTCAAAAACCCGGAGCTCCTATGTCTACGGGAATTCTCTTGTTCTACCTAGGCGCTGGATCGGTTGGACAGTGCCCTGAACACTGCTGGGGTGGAGGGGAGTAGAGTCAGCTCTACTTAGCTGTAGATTCCATGAAGAGACTAGGGGCTAGAGTGGGCAGAAGACTTGAGTACACTTAAGTCCAGTATAATTAAGAATGTTTTTTTCGCCCTGCTGTTCCCATTCTCTTTGTCCCGCCCTCTCTTTCTTCCTCTCTCTCCCCATAGGCTGTTCTTTTTCACATACACGATGGGGCCCCACATTTGCCTGTGTGTAAAACTGGAGGGTAATACCAAGAACCCCTCCCATAGGAAGCCCATCAGGACACAGGGGCTAGTTTTATCCTGGGTTTGCAAGGTGAGGTGTCAGTGGCTTACTGTGTCACCAATGAAGGACAAGGATGGGGAGAAAGTCCTGGAGTCCCAAGCTCCTGTGAGCAGTGAGGTCCTGATTGTGTCTGGTGGGAGGGGGCGGTGGTGGGTGCAGCCACCTGGGAGGGACACGCACACACGGTGCTCCTGCTACACAGGAAGTGAGCGCCTGGGCCATCTGGGATGTGTTTTCAAGAAAATCTTGAAAGCTGCGGCTCCAGCCAGGAGTAAACAGGATTTCATTAAGTCATGCCTGGCCCAAGGCGTGGGGAGGGGGTCCGATTTCACAAAGGCAGCCACGCTGTCGTTTTTCCTTCCTTCCCTGAGGAGCAATCCTGGCAGCCATGTTGGGAAACACTGCCCTTCCACAGAGAAGACAAAGAAAGACTTCTTCTGGGTCCCCCTCATCTGCGGCTGCCCTGCTCGGACGTGAGGGCGATACGTTTCTGTGCCTCCTTGCCTCTCGTCACTCAGCCATGTGATCCAGTAAGAGGATCAAACCCTCATTTGGCAGAGCTGCCCTGCAACGCATCATCATTGGCTGGTGGATGTTGAGGCTCAGGACACCTCCGTCTGGTGATGGTCCCTCCCCACTGCCATTTTGCTCTTTTGCCAACAAGGAAACTGAAACTTTAGTAGGTTCCAATATACCATACCACGCAGACCAGCGCAACTGCAAAGGAACAAACCTGAGCTGCAAAGCTGTCATCTGGCATGGGTCCCCAAGTCTGACTCAGTAGCTAAGCCTCGAGCTGCCCCCTCCAAACTCTGTCACCAGCAGGAAGTGACCTTTCACGGCCCGAGTCTGCTGTGTCCACACTACGGCCCTGGAGGTCAGTGATTTGGCACTGGGCCCATTCTCCAGGTGACAGAAATGAGGATCAATATCACTCCATTTCCAGCCCAGGGTCCCTTGGCCAATCTGGGGCCACTCTAATGGCCGGCCTTAAGAGTTATTCTTTCTCCTTGAGTGTGACCGATGAGCTGAGACCCGTGCCTGCAGGAGAAAAGCTCCAGTTAACATTCAGGCATTAAATCTTGGGTGAACTTTCTCATTTCCGGGCTTGTTGGCGAACAGCGAACCATCCTCTCTTCCCATCGGTCTCTCTCTTTCTCTCTTTGTGTTGGGGCCTGGATGCTCTGCAGCTGGGCTTCAAAAAACACTGCCATGTTTCAGGGGTGATATTTCTGGGATCCATGGAGCTGAGCCCTGGCATGCTGGGAATGGGCTCAGCATCTGAACCCAAAGTCCGGTGCTCTTCACCTTGTGAGCTCCTCCCACATTCAGGGTTGCCTCTCTAGGGATCTGTGTGTGCTTGTAGCCATACTACTACCGGTTAGATAATGCTGGAGATGGCAACCCTCACACCCCCAGAGTGGCTGCAACCCTGTGGCAGTGTTGAAGCTGTAGAATAGATGTTCCTTCCATGCAGAAAGGGAAGCCCCGCGAGGTGTTTGAAGCATCAAGTGTCAGTGTTACCTTATGGGACCTTCCGCTAGCTCATGACTTCAGCTAATCTTCCTGTTTTGGAGATAGGCACTGGTTCGGAGGTTAAACAGTTTGTCCCAAGATCTCCAGGCTTGGAAGGGGCTCCTCAGGATTTGAACTTATGGTTGTGACACCTCCTGGGAGCCACCTCTTCACCCTTAGAAGTTAGCTCCTGAAGAGTACTGGATGTCAATGCTGAGTCTTAACTCTTTTTATTTTTATTTATTTATTTGCAAAGAGAGAGAGAGAGAGGAAGAATGGGCGCACTGGGACCTCCAGCTGCTGCAAATGAACACCAGATGCATGCACCACTTTGGGCATCTGGCTTTAAGTGAGTACTGGAGAATCGAACCTAGGTCATTAGGCTTTGCAGGCAAGCGCCTTAACTGCTGAGCCATCTCTCCAGCTTTGAGTCTTAACTCTTCACCAGGGATGCAGGGCCTGAAGTCCACACGTGGGAAGGATTGGTCAGTGTCACAAGCCCTCACAGCCCAAGTTGACTCTGCCCAACTGAGTGCGCTGGTAGCCGAGTCCTCTGAAAGGCCCAGGCTGGGAAGACAGCAGCCAGCACGAACCTGCGTCTGGCCCTCCAGGGCTCTGGAAGGACACGCTCATAGAAGGGCAAGTGGCACAGAGCCCAGGGCACCAGGGTGCTCTTCCTGGTCAGTGGCTCTATTCCACACCTCCACCTAGTCTCTATACTCTTGTCATCTTCCATCTGTGCCTGGGGACCTGGGTCTTCCACCCTCATCTCCCAGTGAGGCATGGCCTCTTTCTCGCTCCCTTTTCTGTTGATGTGCCTTAGAGAAGGAAGCAGTTTAAGACATCCCCGGGGAGCCCATAAATGAACGAGGCATCTGATTTAAACACTGGGAGCTTGCACTCTGCCTCTTTCATGATAGTGAGACCTCCCACAGCAAGCCCAGGCCAAGCCCAGAGCTTTTCCTCCACCATTCCAACCGAGCTGGGGCTCAGCCACAGTAGCTACGTTTTGCAGAGCAAAGTTTGGTGCAACTGAAAGTGGGGTACAGTTAGGGTGGCTAGACCCCTGGGAGTGAGAAAAAAAGCAGGACAGTCTGCACTTGCTAGAAATCAAAGATGATCTGACTTTTTATCTCTTGCCTAGTTTTCTAGACCGGTTTTTCCACAAACAACCAGGACCCCTCCTGCGAGGGAGGGCTCTCATAGGACTTAAACATTGGGGTTGATCAGGCCCTGGAAATTGATGTCAGGGCTAGCCTCTTCCTGAGACAGCCCCTAGCCCTAACCAACCAGCTGTCCCTCTGGTTCACCTGAGCTGGAAGACAGCCTACTACTATAAGGTTATAAATAACTTTGCAAAGGGAAGGCAGGCTCTCTGACCACTTGGAAACTTCCAGCTGTGAGTGAGTATTTCCCTGGGTTGGGCATGGGCTGGCTCTGCCCAGGCCCAACCAGAAGGGCCCCCTAGCCCTTACTCTCCACATGGGTTCTGTATCCCCTCCAATTCCACACATGGCAGGAGCTCCTGGAACTTTCTTTTCTCTCTTTTCTTTCTGTGTGTTTGTTTGTTTGTTTGTTTGTTTTCCCCAGACCCTCCATGTGGGATCTCTAGCCACGTGGATGCCTTTCCTTGGCTCTGTACTTCACTCCGTAAATATAATAATTTAATAATTATCTTTCTCGGTCTTTTTAAAAAATATATTTAATTTAATTAATTTATTTATTTGAGAGAGAGAGATACAGAAATAGGCAGGGAGAGAGAGAGAGAGAGAATGGGTATGCCAGGGCCTCCAGCCACTGCAAACGAACTCCAGATGCATGCACCCCCTTGTGCATCTGGCTTACGTGGGTCCTGGAGAATCGAGCCTCGAACCGGGGTCCTTAGACTTCATAGGCAAGCGTTTAACCACTAAGCCCTCTCCATCTCTCCAGCCCTCTTTCTCAGTCTTTTAAAATTCAATTCTTGGATTAAAAGTAGAAAAAAAGCCAGGCATGGTGGCTTATGCCTTTAATCCCAACACTTGGAGGCAGAGGTAGGAGGATCACCATGAGTTCAAGGCCAGCTTGAGACTACAGACCCTACCTCACCAAAAAAAAAAAAATAGAAACAAAGCTAGGGTTTGAGATTCAAGGAATTTTCTGGACCCTGAGCACCCCCTTATACATCCATGCCAACATCACGTGGCTCCCTGATGTGCCATTCCTCCCCTGCTGAGTACCGCTCAGGCCTCCACAGACTCTAGCTAAAGCACTGAGTGCCCCCAAGCAAAGCCGTGGCCTCGTTTCCCATGGATTCCTTCACACAGCACTGGCCTCATTTTCACTGGACTCCTTCACACAGCACCGGCTAACTCCATGGGCAGTTCTGGACCCTCTTGAGTCCTGGCAAAGAAGGAAGAAGAGATTCATCAGAATCATTGTGAGCCACGGTCATTTTGAGAGGGTGTGAGTGTGTGTGTATGACACCGTGACACCCTGAAAATGGCTGCAGGGGACCAAAGGTACCTAATAGTTTCACAGGAGCAAAGGGAGAACAGAGGACGAGTTGTCACCTCTGCGGGGTCATAAATTCACCCAATTCTTTCTTCACCATGCTCCTGCCATGTGCCGGGCAATGCCCAGGGCTGGGATGAGTGGTGAGCTAAGTAGGTGTGCCAGCAATCACAGTAGTGGATATGTAAGAACTAGGCTAGGAGGGAAAACACAGGCTGATGGGAGGCAAGTGAGAAGCTGAAGTGATCGAGGGAAGAGAAGAATTCTACAAGAATCTGTCCCCACAGGAGAGGAGCTGAAGTGTAAGCAGAAAGTACACAGAGACCCAGGAGAAAAGGAACTGTCTTGGCAAAGGCCCCAGGGCAGGCGGGAACATGTCACACTTGATGCAGGAAGAAAATCAAGCTGATCATGGAAACAGATGAGGTTGAGGTGTGGCCTTCCTCATAGAAGCAGTGGACATTATCAAACAGTTTGAGGCATGGAGGGACCGGCCACCTCAGACTTTGTGTTGGAAAGGTCACTCTGACAGTTTTGCCAGGGGCCAGGTGGGAACAGGGGGATAAAGAAAGATCGTGTTGATCCAGGACGGCTTTGTACAATTGGCTCACACAAGAGAAGGCACCCCTTTGGTGGTAAGTGGGGTGACAACATGGAGAGAAATGCGTGCATCCAAGAGTTGTGTAGGAGATTGTGACAGTGCAATGACAAATACCTTACAAAAGCAGCTAAGGAAGGAAGGGAGGGAGGAATGGTTTATTCCAGCTCACAGTTCGAGGAGAGAGTGTCCATTGAGGTGAGGTGGGCCATGGCAACAGGATCATGAGGCAGCTGGTCACGTTGCATCCATAGTCAGGAAGCAGAGGGACGGATGCTGGGACTCCTTTCTCCTTTTTATGCAGTCCCGGATCCCAGTCCATAGGGTGTCACCATCCACAATTAGGGTGAGTCTTCCGACCACAATTAACCTAATCTTGCAACGCTTTTACACACATGCCAAGGGATGTGTCTCCCAGGAGATTCTGCATCCTGTCAAGTCAATAACATTAAACTATCACAAAGGCCAAGTCACCTTGGCATCCTGTGTTGGGAGGAGGTGAGGAAACAAGTGGTACCCAGGCCAGCGGGATAGTGTGCCACGGATAAGAATGGTGAAGAGCATGGCCTGTCCTTCTGAAGGCAGATGCTAAGGCCCGAAGATCTCAGAGGACAGTAGCCCACACACATGTGTTTAAATAAGTGATAAGGCCAGAAAAAAATCCCAGCCTGGGGCAGCACAAAGCACAGGGCAAAGTGGCCCTAAGGCGAGCAGTGTAAGCACCCTGGTCCACATTCCTTCTCTATTTTCCCCTACAGATGTCCGCTGGATAAGAAGGGGCTGACTACCCAAGGTCTCATCCCCTCCCCTCAAACTTTACAGTTAAGTTAACAGATTAAACTGAATAGTGAGGGATCAAATCTGTGTTTATCTCCTGTTGCCTCCATAACATCAACTGTGAGCTTAGGGCTCAAAACAATGCATTTATTAGCTTGCATTTCTATGGGTGTCAGGCTGGTGAGTTCAGCTGGTTTTCGCTCTGGGTCTCATAGGGATGAAGTCAAGCTCATGTGCCCCAGGACTGGTGGGAGTTCTTACCTGGAGGCCCTGAGGGTATCTACTCCTGTGCTCCCCTCCCCTTTCCCTCTCCCCCCTTTTATTCCATCTGAGTCTCCAGCTCATGGGGGAAGAGTGGCCAATGTTCAGGGTAGGTTTTCTCCCCTCACTTAATCCATCATCTGTAAAAGCCACAGGTGTGCATCTTCTAGGCGATTCTAAATCCGGTCAAGTCGATGGTAAAGATGAACCATCACACCAGTCTGGTCATCCTGAGAAAAATAGCTCCAGTCTGCAAGCCAGGCTCCAACAGGACAGACGGCCAAGACCAGATGGATGTCTGCATGGCAGATCTCAAAACAGCAAGAATCCTTGAATACCCCATTCCTATTCCTTCTCACACACTCACCAGATACATGGCGCGCAGGCATGCTAGGCACAGTGTACTAGCCAAAGTCCCTCAGCCAAGAAGCAGGAAGCCAAGTAAAGATGGTTCCCCTTCAAGAAAGGTTTTGGGGAGCCAGAGAGGTGGCTCAGCAGTTAAGGTGCTTGCTTGCAAGGCCTGATGGCCTGGGTTCCTTTCTGCAGTGCCCACATAAAGCCAGATGCATAAATGGAGCATGTGTCTGAAGTTCGTCTACAGCAGCAAAAAGCCCTGAGACACCCATTCTCTTTGTATTTCTCTCTCCTTCTCTGTCTTTCCATCTGTGTTTGCAAATAAATTTAAGGAAAAAGGGGGTTTGCGCTCACTTCAATTATACTCTAGCGACTCCAGGAATAATTGGGGGAGTGCGGGGATGTGGCCTGGTATCCTCCAGTCACAGATAGGAACATTTGGCCAGACAGGCCCAAGGACTGAACGGGTGCAGTAGTGGCATGTCTACTCTTGGGGTAACCAACTGCTCCATAATTGGACTGAAGGCCCTTTCTATAGGAGGGAATACATCAAGCAAAAGTCTATAGGTGGGTCATGAGCCTTAGGGGTTGCTCTTGTGTCCCACCAAGCTGACCTGAAAATACTACACTTAATGTTCATTCACATATTAATGCTACTCTCACTTCTGGTTAAAGAAGCTTCTCTTTCAGATGGCGATGACCACTGGGATGACCCAAAAGGCAACATAGTGCTGAGAAGAAGGGATGGAGGAGTGCCCAGCACTGAAACACCTCTGTCACACCCTCCAAGGCTCAGGGACTAAATGTTGGAAGAGGGGCGGATAGAATGGAAGAGCCAAAGGAACTGTTGCCCAGACAGAAATTGGCCTCGATATCCATGACCTTGCTGTTAGTGACCTTCACAAGACCCTCATAATAGAAGTAAAAGATGATGACATCAAATTAAAAGGGAGACTAATGGAGAGAGGGAGGGGATATGATGGAGAGTGGAGTTCTAGAGGGGAATGGGGGGAGGGGAGGGAAATACCATGCACTTTTTGTATGTAAGTATAGAAGTTGTCAATAAAAAAATAATTATTTAAAAAAAAAAAGAGTTCAGTGAATCTCATGTCACACACAGGTTGACGTCCAACACAGGTGAGCTCAACACAGCACATTAAATGTTGGATCAGAGCTTTTTTGACAATGTTGTGACAATTGGGGAAATAGCCAGCCTTCATGGAAAGAGCATGACTTGTACAGATAAGAAGTAAAATGCCAAAAGGGGGGGGTCACAACTCTGGGGCCCTGGTAGAGAGGAGTTGGGGGAGATGAGATGGGAGAGGTGAGCTGGAGTATGAAGAATGTTTCCAATGCCATGCTGAGATGTGCAGGTAGTTACTCTTTAAGATGGGAACTAGGGAAGTGTTCAAGCATCCTAGTGGGTTTTGAACACAAAGGTTTTGAAACATTTCCCTAACAATTGGCAAGAGGCCCTTGTTCAAGCCCTCAAGGCACTGCCCATCTCTCCCTCCCCACTCCAATAATCTGAGACCTCCCTTAAGGTTTGGGGTCCCATCAAAATCAGGTCAATGAAGGAGGGTGCCTGGTCCCACAGCCCCCCCTCCCCCCGGTCTGGGCATGCTGATTCTAAACGGGTCTGTCACTCTTCTCAGGAGGTTCAGAAAACACTCTAGGAAAGCTAGGACTCGGGCTGGACTGGGCCACACATTAGAACTTCCTGTCCCAGACCCCTGCCTCTGACTGACGGCAGGCATCAGACTTCTGTCCTTGGAGAACACTCCTTGCTCAGGTTTGAAAACAAAACCTTGGGGTTTCTGTTTTTAAACAGCGATGGGAGGGAGAGCCAGCTCCTTGGACCTTGCATCCCCTTGAAGTCAAATAAACATCTGTCAAGGAGGAACAAGACAGAATTCCTGTGATCGGGTGCTCCCAGTTCTACAGCGATTCATCAAAGGCCCACTCATCAATTAGAGAAATATTTGAAAAAGCTCTGTAGCTCCCACCAGCGCCTCATGTATAATTCAGAGAAACACTCTGGATGGAGGGAGGAGGCTGACGGAGCCGGGTGGGCTTTTGAAGGTAAACCTCCTTATTGTTCCTTTCATCCCAAACCCAGGCACAAATTCCAGGCTCTTCGAAAATTGTATTGAGCCTTGGAGGTAGGAGGTTTAGAAATCTTGTGACTGATGTGGAAAACCTTCCTCAGAATCCCTTTGCATCCACTGTAGGGGAACCCATTTTTCGGGTCTTAGAAACTGGGTGTCCCTGTGAGTGAGTTGGAACGACCCCCTCCCCTCCCAGTGTGTTACGCTCTGCTTGAATCCCAGCCACCAAGGCTGAGTAGTTCCCGGAGGGCTGCAAATTAAAACAAACAAAAACAAGAGATCAAATGGTACCGTGAAAACACCACCCTTGCCTACCTCATTTCCTTTGCCGTATCCCACAGTGCAACATTACTCTTGCTTTATAGGGAAAGAAACTGGAGCCGAGAGGTGGAAAGACTTGCTCAGAGTCACACAGTAAATTTGTCAGGAATACTGAGCCCTCAAGCAGCAGACTTGCCTTCGGGGCATAAACCTGTTTTATCTTCCTTCTGTTACCCTATTTGAACAACAGAAGGAATGATATACAGAAAATCGGCCTCTTTTCAGTCCTTTTCACTGATACTTGGTTTGGAACAATAAAGTTTTATTTAATACAGTCAGAGACTTAGCGAAACACCCGTCTTTTTTATTTGAAGCTCCTGCATGCCTGACTTTTATTTGGTAAGTAGGTTCAGCATGTCACTTGTAGGTCACAGTAGTGGTGTGCCAAGTCCACACACACCCTCAGGATGCTTTCTTAAGGCCTCAGTGTTTCAAGGCTTAGCTCAGCCATCATGTTTTCCCAGGCACGAGAGAGTGCAACTGGTTTAAGGTCACCCTTGGTTTCCATCCTCCTCAACCTAGTTTTCTTGCAATATGAGGAAACAGTGGGGTTTCTGACAAGGACAGAATGGGTCCTACAGGGTCCCCCGTGCCTAGCACGCAAAGGTAAGTAGACAGTCCAGCTCTGGGCTCTTTGAGTAGCGGGACTGGACTAGGAATGTGAATGAGACGTAGAGCCCCAGGCTCTCCACTTGAGATTCGGTGCAGTTCCCAGATCAGACTTTAGTAAGAAAGGCTGAAATGGGCCGAGACCATCCAGCCTGACCGCAGTGTCCCAGCGAGGCTAAAGAATGAGAGGAAGGTCTAAGGGTTCCCCTGAAGGCAGGCACAAAGTCTAAATCCTCCACTGCCCCATGGCAGCTCCAACCTGGTGGTTAGAACACACAGGTGCTCAGCAGGATGGGAGAAGAAGCTCAGAACTACCCCCTTGAGAAGCCCACCATGATGCCCAGTAGCAGGGCGGCCTCTTCTGAGCCCCCATAGTACCCTGCATTCTTGCTCATTAAAGATGGTTGCATTGTAGTACAGTAATGTGGTTTCTGGTCTATTTTGTAGGACATGATGCATATTAAATCTGAAAGGAGGGAGGGAAGTACCTTGGCTAAGAGTGTCATGGATAACAGAGAACAAGAAACTGGACATTTCCCTAGCCGGTCCTGCTTGGCCTCCACCAGCGCGTCCATCGCTGCTGACTCACTGGCGTCTACACGCAGCACTGCCACGCAGGGGCGCTCCATGCTGCTGGCCCTGCAAGAAGCTAAGACTCATTGCTCTGGGGCTTATCTTGGCCATCATGTCTTCCCGGCCCTTGGCATGTAACTAATTGTTTTGTTTTTTGTTTGTTTGTTTGTTTGTTTTGTTTTGTTTTCTCGAGGTAGGGTCTCACTCTAGCCCAGGCTGACCTGGAATTCACTGTATTTTCAGGGTGGCCTCGAACTCACGGTGATCCTCGTACCTCTGCCTCTCCAGTGCTGGGATTAAAGGCGTGCGCCACCAAGCCTGGCTCATGTAATTTATTATAACAACTTAACACAAATCGGTTGCGTGGATAAGCGAGCGAGTGAATAAATGACTGGGGGCTTTGTGGTTCTGAATGGAGACCCGGTAAAGGAAGCCCACCTGGTCACATTCCATATAAATGGGTCATCCCACCTTCAGTGTGCAGTTCAGAAAACGAACTCTGCCCTGTAGCCCACAGGAGCACCCCAGCATCCCCCTCAGTATGCTCAACCTCACTTTCAAACCACACGGGGGTCTGAATGAGGAGAGACCTGCCAGATCCTGCAGCTACTGTGTTTTTGACTCAGTTCCCCTCTCCACGAGGTCCTGAAGCTTTCCTTACATTTCAGACAAAACGCAGAGGGGCTTGGGTAGCCACGCATTCCGATGTCTCCCTACAGCCATCCCACTGAAGGTTCCTAGGACTCTTTCAGGGTCATGCATTGGGCTGAGCTTCACATAGGAGATGTGAGCAGGAATGGGTTAGTACACCTGCACCATCCTAGGACAGCATGCCAGAGACAAAGGGACTGCTGAAGCTCTCTCTCTCCAAGAGCCATGATAAATTTCCAGTGGGAAAGACCCTAAGGAGGGAGGCGGCTCTGCTGCCCCGTGGAAGGGTACAGATAGGTAGAACACAGCCATGTAATGCCAGCCGGTATTCGTTTTTCTTAAGACACTGTGCAGGACGAGAATACCAACTATTCAGAAACCCAATAAAAGCTGCATAGACAGCTTACAGAAAGCAGCATAGACACCTGACATTTTCACCAGACGTCAGGGAGGGTGACACAGTCTTTGAAGTCTTTTATGAGAGCACGAGCCTCTCACTCCAACCTGTTTTATCATTTTCTTTCTTTCTTTCTTTCTTTCTTTCTTTCTTTCTTTCTTTCTTTCTTTCTTTTTTTTTTGGTTTTTCAAGGTAGGGTTTCACTCTAGCCCAGGCTGACCTGGAATTTACTCTGTATTCTAAGGGTGGCCTCAAACTCACGGCGACCCTCCTACCTCTGCCTCCCGAGTGCTGGGATTAAAGGTGTGCGCCACCACACCCAGCTTTATCACTTTCTCTCTGCTGAAACACAACACCTGACCAGAAGCAACTCCAGGAAGGAAGGGTTTACTTTCCAAGGTTCCTCCTGTCCATCCTGGGAAAGGCGTGGTGGCAGGAGTTTGAAGCAGTGCTGGTCATATTCAGCTCACAGCGTGGAAGCAGAGGGATAAACACCTGTGCCATTCCAGCTGTCTCCTTTTTATACAGTCCAGGGCCCCAGCCCATGGGCTGGGATCTTCCAACCTCAAATAATCTACTCAAGATAATTCCTCAAGACATGCCAAGAAGCTAAGCTAATCCTCCACTGATGTCAGTCAAGTTAGTAACCAGTATAAACCATCTCACCCACTTAGAATGGAGCCATCTGGGAGAGAGGGTCCTGGCTTAGTGTCAGCTGGGCTCAACTCCATCTGGCTGTGCCCTTCTCCAGCTGAATGGTCTCAACACTGAGAGGAGTACCACAACTAGGACTTGGTGATCAGTCTGGATACATCTGATTATGAAGCTATGCATCTTACTGCTATGCTGGGTAGAAGGAATGTGAGGCTGGACGGGTAGGGACACATGCTTCTCCACAAGCCAGAAACTTAAGCCAGTGGAATCCGCTTCTTTTCCTGCAGCTTGGTCCTGTTCAGATGGAGGACATGCTGAAGGATGGGGGCTGTTAGGAAGCTAAGAGGTGTTCAGATGGTTTTTCTCTCTAGCTCTGTCTAACTTTGGGGAATAGCAAGAATTGGGGTCTCGTTTGACAATTCAGGCTCCCCTTGTGTTTTTATTTCCAGCCCTCCTCAAGTGGGTCTTAAAGAAACCTGGACTGTGATTCCCATCTGTGGTGGTCTGAGTCAGAGGTCCCCCATAAACTTAGGTGTTCCGAATGCTAGGTTCCCAGCTGATGGAGATTTGGAAATTAACACTTCCTGGAGACAGTGTATTGTTGGGGGCAGGCTTATGGGTGTTATAGCCAGTTCCCCCTTCCAGTGTTTGGCACACTCTCCTGCTGCTATTGTCCACCTTATATTGGCCAGGAGGTGATGTCCACCCTCTGCTCATGCCATCGAGTTACCCTGCCATCATGGAGCGTCCCCCTTGAGGGTGTAAGCCAAAATAAACCTCTTTTTTTTCTCCCCACAAGCTGCTCTTGGTCAGGTGATTTCTGTCAGCAATGCGAACCTGACTGTGACACCATCCCAAAACAGCCTTGAGAGCTACAGTTTGCTCCCCATTCCTGCCCCACCACCAAAACTATGTCTGACTCTCCCGCCTGTGCAGACAGTTTGGGGGACAGCCCCCGCAACTGGAGTCCCATCACCCTGTCTCCTCCACATTTTGTCCTTCCAGCAGCCCCTAGGGAAAGTAGGAAGAGGCCTTCCACTCAGTCATGGGATTACAAAGGACTGTGATCTGAGGTGCTTTGCTTGGCAGAGCCTGCTGGAGGCTGGTGGCCAGCGGCAGCTCTGTGATGGGTGCTCCTTCCTCCCTGGCCTTCCTCTCCTTCCTCCACTGCCCTCATCCCTATTCCCCTGAGGGCTGAAAAGCAGCACTGGGCCTTGCTCATGCCTGCTGCCACATCACATGGTATACCCAGAAGCCACCCATCCTGCCTCCAGCTGTGACAGCAATTACACAAATGGTCAATGAGCAAACCTTGTGAGGCAACAGCTCTGCTCACTACAACTTCTGAGGACTCTGCAGATTCCCTCAGAGGCCACTGCTGTCCCTGCAGCCTGCAGATTCTTCCTGGTGAAGAGCTGGCATGGAAGCACGTCCTCCCCCCTAAACTGGCTCCTGACCGTCTCCCCAGCTGACAGTCCCTCTCTCAAGACAGCTACATACCCCTCCTCCAGGAAGCCTTTCCAGACCACCCAAGTCTAAATGAACTTTCCTCTTCCCTTACCCTTGCTGGCTGGAGTCTGCAGGAACAAGGTGCCACCTGTGACACCAGGGCAGTGCCTTGGTGACAGCCCAACATCTCCATCGAGAGAGAGACAGGGGACAAGTCAGGGGTGTACTGAGTTGAGTGGCTCACTGGCTTGGAAGTGGGCTGAGCGCCCGAGCCTCGGCCTGGGTTTCACTCCACTGTCCTGCTCGGACTCCTGTCCCCACTTGCTCTATGCACCGTAGACTGCGCCTGGATTTTCAAGACTCCCCTGAGGATAGTGGCTGCTGCATTCCTCCAGAGCAGAGGAACTGTGTAAAGGATTGAATCAAGTCACCCCACACCACGGTTGGCATTTTCCTTGCACCTAGAGCTGCAGAGAGAAAATTTCCACCATATGCTGCAAAGGATTGAAATGTCAAAAATGTCACGACCCAGGGGGGAAACCAGAGCTCTTGAAATTTACAAATAAAACAAGGCTGCTGTCTGTGGAACTGGGAATATGTGGTCGGTGGTAAGCATTTCTCTGAGGCTCACATTGATCGCCCAAGAGTGGCTAGAGAGTTAGCCTGCCTTGGTACATCAGCCATTGGGACCTGCTGAATTCCCTGTGAGCTATGTTAATATCACACTTGCATGTAAGTCAGGTGGTGTTACCCCTGGGGACCCATCTCATGGGTGGGAATGCTGAAGCTCACGGGTAGCAGACAGTTGCCCAAAGCCACACAGCTGTTGAAGCCAGAGAGTTGAACTGGGGACAGGCACCCCTTAACCAGCACTGTTCAGCCTTGTAGCCTCGTTCTCTCCCCTCACTCTTTTAGGCTGGACTGGACCTTCTCCCACTCTCTACAGGACTGTGGTCAGTGTTTACATGGGGTAGATGGGGGCTGGTTCACCTACAAACCAGCCTCCAGCCTGTATAGCCTGTAGCTCACAAGCCAATGTGCCTATCAGATCCACCTTGCTCTGAGAGGGCAAGTGACATTTGTGCTATGTATGCAGAAGCCCCTAGAGGCCAGAGCCAGGTGGGCCATGGTTTGAGGTCACACGAAGGAGGAACAAAGCCCAGATCTGCTGCCTGGAAAACAGATTGCAGAAGCTGTCACCTAGTGACCCCCAAGGTGAAGCCACAGGGCAAAATCATAAATGCAGAGACAAGAGGCATGGCTGCTGTGACCATGTGATGCTGGCCTTGTCTGGCCACCTGTGAAGTCTCCTGGGCTTTGTGCACTCCCCAGGGCTGGATCCACTGAAGGCCCCTCCAGCCTTTTACTTGGGGGAGGTTGGATGGGCTCTGAGCCCTGTACCAGCCATGGGATTAGAGAGTTCCCCTGAGTTCCCCTGGACTTTGGCTTCTGTGTCTGTCCAATGGGGCAATAACAACAGTAGCTGCTTTATCTGGACATTGTGACCACGTGTACACACACACACACACACACACACACACCCCCATCTTCCACTTACCACATTAAGGCTGATGAGCTGGCTCAGGCTCTGCCTCGCTGATGTCATTCCAGGACACAACCGTAAAACAAAACACAGAGAGCTAACAGGACTTGATTAAGGTCACACAGCTCGGCTAGGACACTTGGGCTGGCCCTCGTCTCCCTACTGTCATTGACTTCCTGTGCCTCGTGCCCACAGATTTGGGCCGCAGGTGGGAACAGGCGAAAGCAGGAACTGCCTCTACGCTTGCTTGCTTCTCCAACTCCACGTGCAGTTCGGCGCCAGAGCCAGGAGCTCTCTGCTCAGATCTGTCTAGCAGGAGCCAATAGGGGCTCTTTACAAAGGCCAGACCAAAGCATGGGGACAGTTCTGAGTGCCAGGGAATCAGGGGCAATGACCTCATAGTTACCAAGGTGGAGGGGCAGCGAGGAGAAGCCCCAGAACAGGGAGCCACTGGTGCCTTGGAGTTGAGGGCAGGGCTAAACCTCAGGGTCCCCAAAGACGGAGGGCACGAAACACTCCTGTTTCTCCCTGGGCTCTCCTGCATGGGCTGCACAAGGAAAGGACTCAGTGGAGGCCAGAGAGAACACACTGGCCTCTCAGGAGACAGCAGGGGACAGGGCTGAAGAGAAGTTCCCCAAGAAGATCTCTCTCCCTGGAGCTGAGAGACCATAACGCGGCATACCGGGCACAGGTAGTGCTGTGTTCAACCTGTCAGGGGGTTTATTGTAAACGGAGATTTAGTCTCTTTTTTATTTTTTGCAAGTAAAACAATGAAACCTCCATAATTGTCCCAGAAGAAATAAACATGCCAAAATATTTAAGCACTGATAAAACTGAAGAATTATCTCAACACATTTAAATATAGATGTATTTTTACAGCAGGCAATCACTAGCAGAAGGTATTCCATCCAGGCAGCGTTCTGCCAGGTCTCCCCGAGCTCCTAGCTTTGAGGCTTGGGTGAGAAGCGCACAGGGGCAGAGCCTCTGTGGGGATAGAGGGGTCTTCCTGGAAGACAAGCAGATGGTGTTAGCTACTTCCTCATTGCGGGGACAAACAACCGACCAGAAAAGCAGCTGATGGAAGAAAGGATTTATTTTGGCTTATATTCTCAGGTTTCATTGTGGCAGAAAAGCATGGTATAGCAGAAGCTGGGCATCACATTTTTTCATTAGCTGGGTGGTAGAGTGAGCTCCTAGCAAGAGCGAGATCCTAGCTAACACTGGCAAAGGGGCCAGAGCCCCAAGGCCTGCTCCCGGTAACAGAACTCCTCCAAGGTTTTGTCCGCTGAGAATGAAGTACGGGGCTTCATCACAAAACACATAAGGCTATGGGGGGCATTGCGCATTCAAACCTCCACGGTCTGCTCGTCCTTCATGGACGGGCTTCTCCAGACAGCCCTCCGGACAGTCGTGATAACCTGAGTGGGATGTTGGAAGACTCTAAGATACATGGAGGCAAACTTACTTGGCCCAGGCTGCATAGCTGGTGTAGCAGACAGCTTTTAGGTTCGCTGAGATGAACTTTTAGACCAGGCACAGTTATGGAGGAAGGGATATTATTTATTGAAGCTTACAGATTTAGGGGAAGTTCCATAATGGCAGAAGAAGTGGCCTGCTCTCACAAGACCAGGCAAGAGAGAGAAAAGCCAAGCCACCAGCTACACTTCAGGAACTTCTGCTAGGCACACTTTGCATATCTTTACAATGAAATCTCAAACCCACACCATTAACACCTTAAGACCAGCCCCCAGTGACATTGCCTCTAGCAAGGTGATTGCAGATGCAAACTATAACTAATAAAACACTGAATATATTGGGGGACATATATTCAAACTACCACAGCTGGTCAGTGTGATGGCCAGGAGGAGGTGGCCTGGCTGAGACACCCGCTGTGGACCATCAGTCACTGCTGGAGGGAGGGACACTGGTTGCCAGCAGGCTGAATGAGAATCCTCTCAGCTCTTGACAAATATTCAACAGCCTCAGGACGAAGGGTCTCAAGTGCCATTCCCACATGTCTGACCATCACCCCAGCCACTTGAAGGCTACAGCTGCTTCTCAGTCTGCATGTTCACACATGTGTGCCCATGTGTGTTTGCTTCCACATGTCACTTGTGTGTCTCTATGTATGTGCACATGTGCATGTTTATGAGTATCTACTATGTCTTTGTACACACACGTGTGTCTGTGTGTACATGCATGTACACACAGAACGTTGTCATCTTCTGAACTGTGTCCCTTCCTTGAGATTATAGGGCAACTCAGGAACTGTGGTTAAAAAATAAGGCAATAGGGCTGGGGAGATGGCTTAGCGATTAAGGCGCTTGTCTGTGAAGCCCCAGATCTCATGTTCAAGTCTCCAGGTCCCACATAGCCAGACGCACAGTGATGCTTCAAGTGTGCAATGTTGCACATGCACCACAAGGGGGTGCACGCATCTGGAATTCGTTCACAGTTGCTACAGGTCCTGGTGTACCCATTCTTTCTCTCTCTACCTCTTTCTCTCTCTCAAAATAATAATAAAAAAATAAATAAATAGAAAATGAGGAAATACACTCCCTGCACTTGAGGAAACTTCCCGAAGAAACTCTAGAAATTTTGTTCCCATTTGAATCTTCCCCACCCTCTTCCTCAGGGTCCTAGCAACCACCGTCTCTGTGTAGACTGCCATTACTTAGGGGTTGGTAGGTACTTTCTGTAACTGGGGTGATAGAATTGGCTCCTTTGTGACTGACTGATCTCCCTGGCCATGATGTCCTGAAGACTCACCTCCTTCGTCACAGCATGCATCAGATCTGTCTTCTTTTTTATGATTGAATAATATTCCACTGTATGGACATACCACATTTTCTCCATCCAATAATCTCTCAGTGGATACTTGGACATGTAGGTTGCTTCTCTCTTGTGACTATCATGACCAGGGCAGCTAGCTATAAGCAAGGATGCACAGAAAGCTATTTAAGTCCTGCCTTCGTTTCTTCGGGATTATAACAAGAATTAGAATTGATGAACTAACTATATGGTGACTCCAAATAAAAGGTCTTTGAGGAGAAGCATCCTGTGATGCATAGCAGTCGCACTATCTTCCAATCTTACCAGCAGCCCACAACAATTCCAATTCCCCAGCTCTTCACCAACACAGACTATTTTCTGTTGGCTTGGTGGCTGTTTTTATACAAGCCAGTTCAACACACATGAAGTGCTATCTCATAGTACTTTACATGTGAGTTCTCCAACGATTAGTGCCAATGGGTGCCTCTGTGTCTCTTTATTTGCCATTTGGATATCTTCCTTGGAGAACTATTTGTTCTAGTCCTCTGTCTAGTTTGTAATGGGATTGTTTTTCATGATTGTTGAGTTGGAATCTGTTTCTGGTTTTATGTGTCTGTATAATGTTTTCATGTGTATGGGGGACATATGTGTGCAGCTTCATGTACATGTGTAAGTGTGGAGGCTAAAGGTGGATGTCAGGTGTCTTTCTTTCTTTCTTTTAAATGTTTTTAAAATATTTATTTATTTATTTGCAAGAAGATATGGGTGGGGAGGGAGAATGGTGGCACCGGAGCCTCCAGCCACTGCAAACGAACTCCAGATGCACACACCACTTTGTGCATCTGGCTTTACATGGGTACTGGGGAATCAAATCCAGGTCATTAGGCAATCTCTCCAGCCCATCAGGTGTCTAAGTCACTGTCCATCTGTTTGAGACAGGGTCTCTCCCTGAACATAGAGCTCATTGGCTCTGCTAGGGTAACTAGGCAGCCTGCCCCAGGGATCCTCTTGTCTTTACTTCCCCAGGGCTGGGATTATAGGCATGTGCCTCTGTGCCTGGTTTTTACATCAATGCTGGGGATCTGAACCCAGGTCCTCATTCATGCTTGCTGGGCAAGCACTTTACCTTACGTACTAAGCCCTCTTCCCCAGCCCTTAACCTGTGCCTTATTGTAGCCGGAATGAATTGCTCCAAAATCTTTACACAAGTAACAGTATTGCATGCACGTGGATGGCTAGAACACAAGCACTCATGAGAAGTGATCCTTTAATAATAATTGAATACTTGCGGGACGTGATGCCATGAGTCTTATGTGTGAGAAAGTCAAGGTATGGAGAGAGCAAGTATCTTGCCCGAAGTCACAGGGCTAGTGGATGGCAGAGCTGGGCTTGCATTACACCTTCTGTCAGGCCACCGTCCATCTCCACAGTGATGCCATTGTCACCGGGGCTGCCTCCCTGAAGAAACCTCAGCTCCCAAAGCGAAGCAGAAAGCCCCAGCGACGTCCCATCCATTATTGTAATCTGTGCTGAAGAGACACCCCAAGGTGAGTGATGTCACCACAAGGTTGGGAGCAAGGCCCACCATTAATCTCATGGTTACAAACAATATAGGAAGATTACGCTGGCTTCCAGCCCAGTTAAGTGGACATTTGGATTCTTTCCAGAACAAATGTGGATACTGTAAGTACAGGTCAGCTGGTTTGCAGGAAGCCGGCATCCGGACAAAATTGCAACTAATGGGATTTTTCCAAAAGTCCTGCTGCAAAGACCCGGCGGGGGGGGGGGCGGGGGAGGTGGGCATTTGGAGCTTGTCTCCCTCTTAGAAAACCCTGCTTTGAGTTCATTGCTTTGTGACATCCTTGCCAAGAACTCCTGGGTGTCCAGCTGGACTCTGGGCTTAGGCTCATGTGTCAAACACTGAGAGTGGAGGGGCAGTGACTTACGGCTCTGACAATGACCCACCTTCTGTTTTCCAGAGTAGTGTCCAATTTCAAAGGACTCTTGACACCCAGAGAGACAGATTTTTGCACACACATAGGTGAGTGGAGAAGCTGGGACAACATCTCCCGTAGCTTTTAGGTCACGCACCCTCCCTCAATAGAAGTGTCATTAGTATTTAAGCTACTGCATGTTCTAGATTGCTTACCGCACTCAGAAAGGGCCGGGCAATCCTTTTCTAGAACTCATACTCTAATTTTGACATCAAAACAAGAAGTGAAGGTAGCCTGACTCTGATTCCCTCTGGACTCAAGCAGGTAGATGTGAACTCTAACACTCCCAGGCTTATCTAAAAGGAGAAGGAAGGAAAAGTGAGTGTGCTCACAGCTCTGGCTCTGTTTGATGAAGTGCCTTGTGAGCGGGGTGGACAGTGAGTCCTTTTAATGTACTTCTGCCCAGGATGTAAGAGCAAGGATTGTCCCTCCTCATTAGCACAAAGCCCAGGACAGCTGTGACTTCACAGCACGTTCTTCACAGGTGGTGGTGGTGTGTGTCTGGGGGGGGGGGCGGGAATCCAGTACACATGGTGCCCCTTTCCCCAGATTAAAACCTTCCGCTGGGTGGTCTGCATAGGGGTGGAGTCCACTTTTGTCAGTGAATTGTGACGCTGCAAGTTGACTCTTAGCACAGATGAGATGGGATTTAATTGCCTTAGTATTGAAGCAGGGAAATGGGAGAGAACATAGAAGGAGCTAAGAAGCATGGCCTCAGGCTTGTCTGCCCATTGTTGACTTGTTCCCAAGCTCTACCCAGTCCTCATGTTGGAAAGTGGCTGTCCACAGCTCCCAGGACTCCTTGTCTGGGCTTGGGCTACCTGGTGTTGGGGCTTCCTCTTAAAGGGGCAGGCCATTTGGCTGCTCTGTACAGTTAGCACAGATCTGGTGATCATTTGCATTAGGTGTTGTCATAAGCTCACATGCTTTGAATGCTTGGTTCCAGGCTGATGGAAATTTTGGGAATTTTGCTTTGCTGGAGGAGGAGTATTGCTGCTATTTTCTACCTGTTATGGCAGAGGTAATGTCCAACCTTTGCTCATGCCATGTTTTCTCCTGCCATCATGAAGCTTCCCTTTGCGATGGACTATAAACCAATATAAACCCTTTTCCTTCCATCAGCTGCTTTTGGTTGGGTGCTTTGTCCCAGCAAAGTAAAGGTAACTAAAACAGAAAAATTGGTACTGGGCTGGAGAGATGGCTTAGCCGTTAAGGCACCTGCCTGCTAAGCCTAAGAACTCCCGTTCGGTTCTCCAGGTCCCACGTTTAGCCAGACACAAAGTGCTGCAAGGGCACAATGCCACACTTGCCCACAAGGGGGTACACACATCTGGAGGTCATTCACAGTGTCTGAGAGGCTACTGGCATGCCCATTCTCTATCTGTCTCCCTCCCTCTCTCTCTCTCTCTCTCTCTCTCTTACACACACACACACACACTCTCCAAAAAGAAAAAAAGAAAGAAAAATTGGTACCAAGAAGTGGGGTAATTACTACTATAAACCTGACTGTGTGCCTTTTGACCTTTTGAAATTTATTTTTGGGAGAAATATGGAAAGATTTGAAGCTTTGGCCTAAGAGATGCATTGCAGTGCTGTAAGTAGATATTGATGGATTCTGATCAGAGTTGAGAGACCTCAATGCTGTGGACTGTGGATTGTAAGGTTTGGCTTATAAGGGGAAGAAAGAGCTTTGTCTGGACTGGGCTAAAGGCAGTTTGTGTGAGAGGCTTGCTATATCTTCCCATGTCCTGAGAACTTGTACAGAGTTGCATTGCATAAAAATGGACTGGTATGAACAGAGGAATGGCATGGAAGGAATGAACGTTTCTGGCTGGAGACAGTACCTGCTCAGCTGCAGTTGTTTGAGAGCTTACCACCCAAGAGATTGGGAATGGGCACGCCAATGAACTCCAAGTGCATGCACCTCCTTGTGCCTCTGGCTTTATGTGGGCACTGGGGAATCAAACCTGGGTCGTTAGGCATTTCAGTCAAGCGCCTTAACCCCACTGAGCCATCTCTTCTGCCCGCAGCATGGTTTGTTTTTAGGAAATAGTCATGGGCAACGTGAGAAAGGGTTGTTGGGAATGGAGAACTGATGGAGCCATGAGGCTAAACCATGAGTTGCATTGAAGACCTGAAGATGTTTGGGAGATACTAGGACCACAGAATGGCTTCCAGTGAGAGCTGCTGGCATGTGATGGAGTTTTCCTCAGGCTATGAGAAGCCTAGCTGATGGGGCAGAATTAGAAGTCCAGCAACCTTATCCCTGATTAGGGATGTCAGATGTGGAGCTACGGGACTCAATGCTTGCCCTGTTTGTTTTAGATCTTGCATTGGTTCACTCTTTCCTTGCAATGTCCAACACTATCTTCTGCAGTGTGACTGTTTACTCTGGGTCATTATATTCTTTTGGTTTTACAGCTCACAGTTAAGATACCTTGGATAATGGAGATGTTGGAACCATACTGGGACTGAATGAAAATAAAACCTATGTGGATTTTTAAAGTTGGACTAAATGCATTGCATTTTACATCAGAGATGGTCATCAGTTTGGGGGGAGGGGCGGTGGCAGAATTAGGTATCCCCATCAACTCATGTGTTTGGAATGCTTAGTTCCCAGCTGGTGGCAATCTGGGAATTGGATTCTTGCTAGAGGAGGTATGTTGGTGGGGGTGGGCTTAGGGGTATTATAGCAAGCTCACCCTTGGCAGGACTTGGCTCACTTTCCTGCTGCTCCTGTACATCTGCTGTGGCAGAGTGATGTCTGTCCTCTGCTCCCGCCATCACACTTTCTCCTCCCATCGTGGAGCTTTCCCTTGAGACTGCAAGCCAAAAGAAATCATTTCCTCTCACTAGCTCTTGTTGGTCAGGTGCTTTGTCTCAGCAATGCCAAGGTAAGTGTAATACATCCCAAATGGTAACTTGATAGCAAGGATAAATTGGGAAAGTTTTATGGGAGGAAGGAGGGGAAGAAAGAACAAGGAAGAAAAGAAGGAAGGAAAGGAAGAAAGGAGGGGAAGGAAGAAAGGAAGGAAAGAAATGAGAAGAAAGAAAGATAAGGAGAGGGGAGGAAGGATGAAGAGAAGAGACGGAGAGGGAGAGAAAAGCAGAATGTTTCCTTGTTACAAACCCCATGAGATTCACCTGGCCTTCCTGCAGGAACAGGGCCAAGCAGCCATCTTTGCCAGTGGCACCTGGCATCTATAGGAGACAGTCCTGTTTGCTGAGTGCATGGATAAATAGAACAGAGACTTCTGGTTTGTTTACCTAAGGGCAGATCGCCTTCAGCAGCCATGTGAGCCGCTGTCAGGAAGATCAATATGCAGACTAAAGCTTTGGGTTTAGGTCACAGCCACGTGCTCCGGCTCAGGATGACATTTCCACATTTAGGAGGCCATTTTGATCTCCAAGTAGCAGGTTATTCCCAATGTTGAATATGTTTAGTGTGACTTCGAGGTCACAGCGTGGCCAAGATCATGTCTCCCAGGCAAGCTCTTAGAATGCCAGGGAAAGTGCCCTTGAATGAGCACAGCCCGTGACGTACCTTGCCTTTCAAACCAGGAGCACAAGGGGTCTGGAGCGAGTTAAGAGAGGTGACGTGTGTGTGTGTGTGTGTGTGTGTGTGTGTGTGAGAGAGAGAGAGAGAGAGAGAGAGAGAGCTTATTCAGCTACTAATGGAAACAGGCTGATTTACCCAAGCACAAGAAGACAGGGTTTTGGGTTTTTTTTTTTTTTTTTTTTTAAGAATTTTTGAATTCAAAATGATTTCACTTAACATCTGGTTCTTACAAGTAGTAGCTTCCACCACCTACTGAATAATTTCCCTTCCAGGAAATCAAGACCCTCGTCTACCTTCCCTGTCCCTCTCAGCTCTGTGATTCAGAAAATGAGGCTTGAAGCAGGTGTCTAAAAATAGCCAAGGAACCCAGCAGCTCAGCAGGGTGAGACCCAACATCTCGCTGCATTAACCCTGCTGAACTCCGCCTGGGTAAACGAGGCTGGAGCTATTAATGCCTAATGAGGTTGCATTGTCTTCCAATAACAAACCATCTTACCAGTTGGTTTTATAGGGGACCAGCTGCTGTTAATTGGGGGAGATGAGCATGAAATGGCAGCTTCCCTACCTGACCAAGAGACAGCCATGTCGTCTCATGTATCGGGTGGGCGTCTTTTGCTACAGACAGAGGTTTCTTAGTACCACCTTGGTGAAGGAACAGAGGGCCGCTTGAGTTCCCATCCCCTTCATGGAACAGGGTCAGGTTTATTTAGCGTCCCACCTATCACCTCCCCCAGCCCAGTGGCCTCTGTCTATCACGCAGTGGCACAAGCATTTGCTTATGCATCTCTCTAACAAGGGGAGGGGCAACACAAGGCCAGGCAGGACCTTGCACTCCCTGCACACCGAGAGCCTTAAGTGTAGTAGCTGCCACACTTCCGGTGTACAGTGGAGGCATGGTCAGGCTTGTCTGACTACCAGCTATCACTGATCTTCCCCTCTGTTCCCTGGATACAAGACTCTGGCCCATAAATCGACAGTTAATCCAAGCAACAGGGTCTACAGGCCACCACCAACATCTCAAGGGCCCAGCTTCCACAGAGAAGCGGTTTTCTCCCTTGGCGTGTCATTCACGACACACAACAGACTGTCACTTCACAGCAGTCAGGAGAGCCCAACCTTTGGATATTGCAACATGACGTGGCTGTCTACAAATGTGTTGGGTCACACTCATGGCGATAGGAGGAGCAGAGCCAGGAGCAAGCCTGTCGGAGGGAATAGTGCATAGTGATAGGAAGTTTCCTGGTCATTTTTAGGGAGGAATGGAGGTGCTTTTTTGAGGTAGAGAATGGTGGGTTCAAGAGCTTTAGGCTGCCTGGCTCGGGGTCTTCTAAGAGAAGTGGTCTTACCATCTGCTAAACCCGGCAAAATTAAAAGAAAAGGGTTGATTGGTTTTGTTTGCAGCCACGGCTCCTTCATATTTAGGAAAACCACTGCCAGATGTCGCAGTCAAGCTCCGTGATAGGTGTGGTCACACAGCATGGGGCAAGAGGACCTCGGACTCTTCCCAAGATTCCTGGAAGCGTGTTACACTGTCCCTATTTCCTGGATGGGGAAACTGAGGCTCTGTGATAGACAGCAATCATCTTATCTCTAGAAGAACAAGGATCATGTGCTCCCCTGGGGTATGTCTTTTTTTTTTTGGCACATGATATGCATGTATGCATTATATATACCTATTCTTTCTTTTTTGTTTGTTTGGTTTTTCAAGTACCTATGCAAGACCATTATAATTAAAAGAGAGATTGATTGAGAGGGGGAGGAGATATGATAGAGAGTGGAGGTTCAAAGGGGAAAGTGGGGGGAGGGAGGGAAGTACCATGGGATATTGTCTACAATTAGGGAAGATGTCAATAAAAAATTAATTAATTAATTTTTAAAAAGATATGGTCTCTCTCTCTCTCTCTCTCTCTGGCCCAGGCTGACCTGGAATTCACTATGTATTCTCAGGGTGGCCTCAAACTCACAGTAATCCTCCTACTTCTGCCTCCCGAATGCTGGGATTAAAGGCGTGCGCTACCACACCCGGCTATATGCCTGTTCTTATGGTTCTTGTGTGTGTGTGTTTGCGCATGTATACTTGGATGTATGGAGACCAGAGGTCAAAATCAAGGCCCTTCCTCAGTCCCTCTCCACCTTATTCTTTGAGACAGGCTTTCGCACTGAACCTAGAGTTCGCTGATTCAGCTGGGTAAGCTAGCCAGTGAGCCCCAATGATTCCCTGCCTCTGCCTTGCCAGCCCTAGGATGACAGGCGCATACCACCACACCCAGTATTTTATATCTGTGCTTGGGATCTGAACTCAGGCCCTCATGCTTATTCCACAAGCACTTTACCCATCGAGCCGCCTCTTAGTCCTGGGCACTCTTTTTTGACAGCTCTGCAATATGGACATGGACTCTGAGGGCCACCGTAGCCTCTTCCACCGGTGCCAAAGGCAGAAAGCTGGGTATCTTTTTTTGGAGCCCAGCCAGCTTGTCTTAACTCCTGCAGACTCCAAACAGCACAGGCCTCGCTCTGTGCCTACGTTTGCCTTTCTTTTCAGCATTGCTTCTAAAGATGGGAATGTGTAGCATTAAAACATGTACTGTAAATAAACCAAATTAAAGTAAAATTGACTCATTTAGCAACCAGCCTCCAATCTTGCATTAGAGGCAATTGAAGAGATTTCACAGATTTTAGTAACCAGATAAGATTATTATATAAACAGACTTCTGCATTGAAGGATGAGCTGCATCTTGAGGAGAATATTTGAAATCGATAGCAATACAGGCTGAGAATTAAGTAATGCGGTTAAGCACCTTTGAATGATGCCATTTTTAAGAGCTGATTAGAAATAAATATGCCAATTGAGGCAGGGCTGATATCTGGAAGGGTGGGATAATGAATCAATTTGGGCCTGGGAACCAGGACAACCAGTTTGTGCTTGTGCCACCGGCCCGGGACTGGGGCTTTGTAGGCAAAGGAAAAAGGACATTGTGAGGGTCTGATGGCACAGTTTCCGGTGTGGGTGGAAGCCAGTAGTAAGTAACATGAGAGGGGACACAGGACATGGAAGAAAACATCAGGGTCCTCATGCAAAACGCCAGCTCTACCCACCAAGGGGACCTACTGTGGTGGTGAGGAGGGTTGAGATACAGAGCAGGATTAGTTCTAAGCTGCTTATGCTGCTCCCACTGGGCGAGCGAGTGGCAGGGAGGAAATTATAGTTGGGGACACCCAGGACTCCGGGATTGTGTTTGGAATGCCCAATTACCATTCAACTGGGAAATGATTGGTCTTTTGGCTGCCCTGTAATCATCCTTCACCTGGACGCTTGCACTGGCTTCCTGATGGCTCCCAGCAGGAGCTGGTGGACGACGCATTTCACACATGTCACTGTGCCGGATCTCTCAGACTGCAGCAAGGACCTTGTCAGCCTCATCGTGGAATCGCACTGCCGCCTCCCCTTCCCTCAGGGACGTGTCCACAAGTCTTCACGTGTGGCTCAAGGCCCAGCGGTTTCTACTGGCCTCATTTCTTGGCCCCCATTCCCATCCTACGATTGTACCAAACAGGCTTTTGGGGTGTCTCAGTCACCCCATGATCATGGTACACCTTGGCATTGTCACTGCTCCCATTGGTCCTCCCCACCTCCCATCTGGGGAAAAGCTCACCCTGTCTAATTCCCACCACCTCAGCTCGGCCCACCTCCACCGTTGCCCCACTCCAAGCACAGGCTTGGCTGGGCATTGTGCTGGCACGGTATCCCGAGCATTCTTTGTTTGCACGTCAGCGTCGGTCCTGGTTGCTTTTTCATTCCATAAATCCAGACTCGCCCCTTTGCTGTGGTTAGTCCTGAAGATACAGAGGAAAAAACACAGACATGGTGGCCACTGCCCCGGAGTTTCACACTGAGCAGTTAAGACAATGTCAGCAAGGCATGGGAGCACATGCCTGGAATCCCAGCACTTGGGAAGCAGAGGTAGGAGGATCACTGTAAGACTACACAGTGAATTCCAGGTCAGCCTGGGCCAGGGCAAGACCGCGCCTCGAATAAACCAACGAAAATCAAATAGAATAAAATGAAAGCGTTAACATTGCTGGGTTGGAAAGATGGTTCAGTGGCTAAGAGTGCTTCCTGTGCAAGCGTGAGGGCCAAAGGAGACCTTACAGACCTCAGGACCCACATCAATAGCTGGTTGTGATCATGTGTGTAAGCCCAATCCTGTGGGGGAGCAGAGACCCCCAAAAATGATTGGGACTCATGAAAAAATAGCATCAGTAAGTAAAAAAAAAAAAAAAGGATCACTAAGATACTCTGGTTAAAATAAGAATAGGGGCTGGAGAGATGGTGCCTGCTAAGCCCAAGAACGTCAGTTCCAATCTCCAGGTCCCACGTTGAGCCAGGTGCAAAGTGACACAAGGGCGCAATGCCACACTTGCCCACAAAGGGGCTCACGCATTTGGAGTTCGTTCACAGCGGCTGAGAGGCTGCTGGTGTGCCCATTCTCTATCTGTCTTCCTCTCCTCTCTTTGTGTCTCTCTGTGTCTCTCTCCAAAAAAAATAAATAAATAAGAATAGGTGACCGAGCATGGTGGTGCACGCCTTTAATCCCAGCACTCGGGAGGCAGAGGTAGGAGGATCGCTGTGTGAGTTTGTGGCCACTCTGAGACTACATAGTGAATTCCAGGTCAGCCTGGGCTAGAGTGAGACCCTACCTTGAAAAACCAAAAAAAAAAAAAAAAAAAAAAGAATAAGTGGAGGAGCTACGGAACGGTATACCCAACATCCTGCTCCAGTCACTGCAGCTGAACACATGGGGCACCCCATGGGTACATGCATGTACATATACCACATATCACGCAGCACACATACACAAGCAAAAAGACAATGATATTTGACACATACTGGCACAAGGTAGGCTGCTTTCACAAATGAACGACTGGATGACTTAATGAATGAGAGGAGAGAGCAAACAAAGGGATGGCAAGGTGGGTCACTGGGAGGTGCCTTCACCGAAGCAACTTTGTGCTGGGTGGAAGGAGCTGGGGCTCTGCCCAGAAGCACATAAGCTACCTTCCGCAGGGCTCGGAGCCCAGGAACTCAAGGCACTGATGCAGAGGGAAGCCATCTGTCTAAGAGGTTCCCAAAAAGACTCAGAACTGGCTGAGGTGGAAACTGTGCTGTGGGCTCTGGGCCAGCACCATCACTGCCTTAGTATATGACTAGACTTCAGGTAGACCTTTAAGGGAGTATATAGTGTCTTTTTAAAAAAATTTTTTATTGACAACTTCTATACTTACATACAAAAAAACATGATATTTTCCTCCCCTCCCCCAATTCCCCTTTAGAACCCAATTCTCTGTCATATCCCCTCCCTGTCTCCATTACTCTCTCTTTTAACTTGATGTCATCATCTTTTTCTCCTATTATGAGGGTCTTGCTGGGGTATTGCTAGGCACTGCAAGGTCATGGATATCGAGGCCAATTTCTGTCTGGACAGTTGCACTGTAAGAAGTCGTACCCTTCCTTTGGCTCTTACATTCTTTCTGCCCCCTCTTCCGCAATGGACCCTGAGCCTTGGAGGGTATGACAGAGATGTTTTAGTGCTGGACACTCCTCTATCCCTTCTTCTCAGCACTATAGTCTCTTTTTGAGCCTCAGTTTCCCCATCTGTTTCCTCCCCTCCTCACCAGCCCCCGTAGTTTCTCCACAGAGATTCTAGATCACAAGAGAACAATCCTAATACCATTTGCTAAGAGAAGGACAAGCGGATACCTTCCTCCCTGAATGTTGATGACCTTCAAACAACCCCTTCTCCAGCGGATCAGAAATAGAGTCAGGATGTGGTCATGCTAGATACAGAGAAGAATAGGATAAGCAGAAGATAATGGACCAAAAAAAAAAAAAACAACAACAAAAAAAAACCCAAGTGCCAGATTTTATGGCAAGAGCATGAGAAATATGAGGGGGGCATTCATGTGCACTGACACAGCCCAGAAGGCTTCCTGGAGGAGGTGCAGACCAAGTAGTGAATAGGGTGATTTATGATTTAGGGGAAGATGATATGGATTTCAGGTCAATGTGAGACCAACTCAGAAAGGCAATGTTTACAGATATGGGAACTTGAATAAAAATTGTCCCCCATAGCCTCATGTGTTTGTCATTAAGCCTCATGCACAATCCCCAGCTGGTGGAGCCCTTAGGAGGTGGAACCTTGATGCAGGAGGTGTGGCACTAGGGGCAGGTCTTGGCGTATCATCAGCTCACTCTCTCAGAGCGTCTGAGGCGAAGAGGTGACTGCAGCCGTCTGTCCTTGTATGCTTTTTCTCACCATGATGAAACTTCCCCTGGAAGCTGGAAGCCAGAAATAACCCCCTTCCTTCCATCAACACCTTCTGGCTGGGTATCTTGTCCCAGCAACAAGAAAATAACGCAAATCCAAGAATACTCCTCCATATGACACACTTGTCCCTAACTTGGAGCCTAGTGATATTCTGGCTTGAACTTTAATGTCCCCTAAAGGACCCCGAGCTGAAGGCTTGATTCCCAGCTTGTGGTACTATTTTGAAGTGTTGCAAACTTTAGGAGGTAATGAAGTTAGGTCATTAGGGTGCGTAAGGACATTAAATCATTAGGGCTGTGTCCTTGGAGAGATGCCTTTGTTTTACTTCCCAGAGGCCATCAGGTAGTGGCCAAGCCTCAGGTCACCTCTGCCACCACGTCAGTCATAATGCTCTGTGTTGTCCTAGGCCACACAGCTACAGAGTCAAGTAACCGTGGACCAAACCCTCCGAGCCCAGGTAGCACCTTTCCTCCTTGGAATTGATTCTCTCAGGCGAGCTGTCACAGCACCCACTACAGGACCTTGTTCTGGCCTTGCCCTGTGTCCACGGCCCTTTCTTCCCATCAGATGCTGACGGCAGGCCCTTGGGTCCTCTCAGCTCCCTGCCTTCCCACATCCTGCCATTCTGCCCATCCTCCTTCCCTCAGCATCCGCAGCCCTCACAACTGTTGGCTGTTAGCAAAGGGTCACACAGAACCAAATGATCAATGTGGTTATCTGCTTCTCTGCTTCTTTCTCTTTGGGTTCACAACCACCAGCAAGGTTGAAACTAAGCACGCGTTCCAACTTCTTGTTCCTGCCCACCACAATCTTCACACAGGTGTGAGGAAGAGAGCCACCCCAACTCACCACCTCGCAGGAGCTTGTAAGGTGAACAGTTAATGGGGGACCTGCTGCTCTGTCATCCTGCTGGAGCTACGGGCTGGCGTCTTCTGCCCTATATCGTGGCCCAAAGCAGTCCTGCTCGCACAGTTCTTACAGGCCCAGGACTGGAGACACATATTTCTTACTCTTATGAGCTAAGCAGACAGCTGCAGATTCTATCAGTATGGCCAGATAGACTCAGCAGCTTCTCTACTTCATTCCCAGGCTCAGGCAGGTTCAAGCCAAGTGGTCGGTTAGCATAATAAAGGTGTTCTAGAGTGCCAGGCCCAGGGAGCTCACTCATCACATTGAGGATGGGTGCCCAAGAAAAGGGTTTTCTTGGTCCATGACACATTGAGTTTGGTATCTATCAGTCAGGGGTCTCTAGAGGAACAGAACCGATAGAATGAACTGTATTGAAAGGGAACTTATTGGATTCACTTATGGCAGTCCAACAATAGCAGTGCGCAGGCCTGAGAGTCAAGGAATCTGGTAGCTGCTCAGTCCACGAGGCTGGAGGCCTCAGCAGTCCCAATCTGCCACTGAAGGCCTGGAGGCGTCCTGAAGAGACGCTGCTCTTCAGTCCACACTGGTCTTCAGTCCACGCTAGTCCTCAGTCCACGCTGGTCTTCAGTCCACACTGGAAAACAGCACCAGCAGCCAGGTGGGAGGAGGGAATACTTTCCTTCCCAGAGCTTCCTTAGATAAAGCCCCCTTCTCGGAGAGGGGCCGCCCACTCTGGGGAAAGGGCTCACCCTGGGGGAAGGATTCTTCCTTTAGTTAATCCTTCCCGGGAGCAGCCTCAGAGACCCACTCATGAGGAATGTCTGTGGATTCCTAAACAGATCAAGCTGACGCAAAACTTAACCATCACAATATTCCTGGCTAATAAGGTGAGACCTGGGCTCTTGCCCACTGATCACTATCCAAAGTCAAATTCTACGCCGTGGCTGGGCTCTGCTGGGTTTGGGGTGAAGAGGGTGGATTGAGAGTTCCTATAGAACATTATGGAAAGCATCCTTGCTGTCCCTTTTGGTGGTGGTAGTGGTGGCCACAGCTGTGCCAAGGCATTCTGGAAGCATTTCTTCCCTCTCTCCGTCTTTACCACAGAGGGGAAATGGAGCAGGGAGAAGACCCTGATGCTGAGTCTGAGAGATAGAAGACATGGGCAGAATTTCTGAGCTTGAGCAGAGGCAGGGCGAAAACTTCAGGCTAAACAGGGAAGAGATAGCCAGGGAGGAAGTTCTCTCCAGTTGAACCAGTGGCTGGAGATGCTGGCATATGCCACATCCTGTGGGATGTAGGCAGCACCAGGACATGCATGTGGGCTTTTTATGACAGGTGTTGGGATGGAGGACAGGGAAAGGCCAGTGCTCCACAATTCCCAAGTGGACACAGATGGCCTGGCCATGGTAACCACAGGCTGGGTGGACCATGTGGGATTCGAATTATGTCAACACTAGCCAGAGACCATGGCTTCAGGGGTCTCAGGGGATTTCACCCAAGCTCAGGCCACCTTGCCTTGCTCACATAGGATCTGCTAGGACGTGTCGGCCACTGCTCCCCAGACTTCAGTCGGGACTTCTCTTTCAGTTCAAACAATTCATTCTTTTTAAAAATCTACTACCTGTTATTGACATAAATTCCACTGAAGGTCATTGTTACAGTTAGTTTCGAGTTGCTGGCACTTGAAATCCAACCAAGAGCAACTTGGGGGAGGAAGGAGATGACTCAGATGCAGGACTGTGGGGCCTACAGGGAATGATGACATGGAAGTTAGAGAGGGTGAGTGTGGAGTTGGCCCAATGGGTAAAGTGCTGGGGATCCCCAGAATTCATGTAACTGTCTGACATGGTGGTATACGCCTATAATTTTTTTAAATAACTTTTTATTGTTGTTTGCTTATTTATTTATTTAAGAGCGACAGACAGAGAGAGAAAGAGGCAGATAGATAAAGAATGGGTGCACCAGGGCCTCCAGCCACTGCAAACAAACTCCAGATGCATGCGCCACCTTGTGCATCTGGCTTACGTGGGATCCTGGGGAATCAAGCCTTGAACCAGGGTCCTTAGGCTTCACAGGCAAGCACTTAACCACTAAGCCATCTCTCCAGGCCCACACCTGTAATCTTAACAGAGGGGAGGCAGAGACAAGAGAATTCCTGGAGCTTGCTGGCTAGTCTAGCTAAATTGGTGAGACCTCAAAACAAACAAACAAACAAGCAAACAAAAAGGGCTGGAGGGATGGCTTAGCTGTTAAGGCATTTGCCTACAAAGTCAAAGGACTAGGGCTCAATTCCCCAGGATCCATGTAAATCAGATGCACAAGGTGGCACATGTGTCTGGAGTTCGCTTGCAATGGCTGAAGGCCCTGGTGTGCCCATTCTCTTGGTCTGTCTCTCTCAAATAAATAAATAAAACTTTTAAAAAAATTTTAAAAAGGAAGAAAGAAAGAAAAAACAAGATAAGATGGAGAGTGATTGAAGAGGGCTCCCAATGTCAATTGCACATGCACCCACACACATGTTCACATGCACATGAACACACATACTCACAGAGGAAAGAAAAGTGTGTGTATAGGAGAGGGAGATAGAAAGAGAAAGGACTAAGGGAGAAGGGTGTTATTGACGAATCTGAACGAAGGTGGCCCCTCCTGTGTTGAATGAGGTCAGGAAAGGGTTTGACAAAACGGTGTCACCCAGGACCCAGGATGGCAGGCATCTCTGACCAGAGCTTGGAGCGAGGTGTGAGAAATGCTTGGCTCTGTGAAGAACCCTCCCATCTCTTTTCCCCAGGGCTTCCCACAATGACTGCTTTCTGGTGTCATTAACCAACACTCTCATCCTCCCCAGCTGTGCAAACATTTGGGCGAAGTGACTGGGTCTAAGTCATCATTCCGGAAACTCAATGCACAGCTAGGCCCCCGCAGGGCCATGCACTTGCATTTGAATGATGTATGTCACCTCCAGTGACAATGGACCCCACTGAGCAGCTCAGGGAAGCACTTGGCTCCTGGAGGACCCATTGCTCAGTAACAGTATGAGCCACACAAACAAATAAAATCACCCTAAGTGATCCCTCCAGGCACCCATTCACTCTCAGTTTAATCTCCCAATAAATAACCACGTCCACCTCCCCCCCCCAACAGGGTGGGGACAGGTTAGCCAGGAAAAGCTGTTCCTTTCTGTTTTCTCCTTTGGCTATCCCAGTGACAAGCTGCGATCTGGAGCAGGGTGGGAAGTGGGCTGTCAGGCCTGAGAAAGAAAGTGATGGGGTCCCCAGGCTAGATCATAGATGTGTCCTTTGCAAAGCCCCATTTCAGCATGGGACTGAAATGTCACAGGAGATCCGGGAACTAGTTCTTTCAGCATTGATATCAGTCTTGTACATGGGCATAGAGCTTCGGGTGGCTGAAAATATTCCCTGTTTACAGAGGAGGAAACTGAGGCGCAGCGGGCTGCCTGTGACACTCAGCTGTGGGTAGTCAGAGATGGAAGCTGAGCTCTGGCCTGGCCACTGTCCATCAGTAATGGACCTGATTGGAGGGATTTGGGTGAGGCCCGGAAGTTCCAGGACAAGGTGCAAATGTTTGTACCAGCAGGACCTCCTTAAATGAGGTCCCTTTAGCCCTTCTCTGCCCCACATGAGCAAGGCTCTGGATATACAATCCAACTGTAGGTTTTTTGTTTTGTTTTGTTTTAAATTTGTTTTTATGGACAACTTCTATACTGTTACAGACAATAAACCATGATATTTTCCTCCCCTCCCCCCATTCCCCTTCAGAACTCCATTCTTGTCATATCCCCTCCCTCTCTCTCCACTAGTCTCTCCTTTAATATGATGTCATCATCTTTTTCTCCTATTATGAGGGTCTTGCAAAGGTAGTGCTAGGCACTGCAAGGTCATGGATATCGAGGTCAATTTCTGTCTGGACAGTTGCATTGTAAGGAGTTGTACCCTTCCTTTGGCTCTTACATTCTTTCTGCCCCCTCTTCCACAATGGACCCTGAGCTTTGGAGGATGTGACGGAGATGTTTCAGTGCTGAACACTCCTCCATCACTTCTTCTCAGCACTATGTTGCCTTTTGGGTCATCCCAGTGGTCATCGCCATCTGAAAAGAGAAGCTTCTCTAACCAGAAGTGCGAGTAGCGTTAATATGTGAATATGAACATTAAGTAGTGTTTTTCTCTACAACAGATTCCATCTAGCTGGTGTCCACCTCACTCAAGGCGTGAGAAGTCAGGTGTCTGTTTTTCGCTGCCCTTTCCTCTGCTCCTTGGTTCATGACTGTATCAGTTCCTTTCTTATTGCTGGGGGGGGGAAACACCCACCTGGAAGCCGTCCTAGCAGGGAAGGCACGGCAAGTGGAAGCAGGAAACCGGTTCACAGCATTGCATCAGTAGGGAGGAAGTAGAGAGACAGAGAAGAGGAAGTAGAGGAAGAATAGCAAGCAGAGCTGGGCTGGCCTCAAGGTCCCAACCCCAGGACAACTTCCGCCAGCAAGGCTCCACCTCCAAAGACTCCACAATCTTCCAGAACAGCCCAACCGTCTGGGGATTAAGTATTCAAACACATGAGTCTAGAGGGGCCTTCCCCATTCAAAGTAGCACAACTTAAGACCCTCTATGTGCCTACGATGAGAAGAGCGAGCACCCCACTTCCTCATCCATGTGAGTTTAGTGCTTGCCATGTGCATGACTTGGCCAAGGCCAGACAGTCCTCTCGGAAACGGCCAAATCTGCTGACTTTGTTTCTTTAAGTCTTCATTCTCTGTACTTAAACCATTATGTTCCTACAAGAGCAGAAAATTCTGTGTTCAGTTAAAAATAAAAAAATAATAAAAATAAAATAAACTGCAATTTATAAGAAACAATAGTGTTGAATCTGAGCTGAGGTGTTTTGGGCAGCGTGGTGTGACAGCATTCAGTGCCAAGTGCATGTCATGGGTTCCAAGACCCCGGTGAAGTCATGCGATGCCACACGGGTGAGCACTGCCAGAAATTACCTGAATTCATGATGCGTTTGATTTTGAGTCAGTTTTGGGTCACCAAACACTCAGAAACTTTTGATTGTTGCCAAATTTTTCCTAACCCCGCCCCTCCCGCTTGGTGACAGGTCCTATATAGGGGTCGTGACCCACAGTTTCAGAAGCTGGGTTCTAAAAGAACACGTTCCAGTAAAATCACTATAGTTATCTCCCAGTGACCGTTGGGCAGGAGCAGGGCTTGTCAAATAACAGTTTTGCCTTTCCTCTAATATTTTAATGTTCTCCAAGAAGCAGGTGTCCTGGCACTATTTATGTAATTAAAATTAATTTTAAAATGGGAGGGAATGGCAAACAGGACACAGGATGCTGTAACAATATCAGTAATTGTAAGCCCCAGAGTAAGGGAGGCCCTGTCGACCAGCTTGCAAGCAGGCTTTGTTCCCGCTGAAAAGCTGGGGAAGTAAGTGGTGGCTTGGGGAGTCATTGCTCTGGAGAGCTGGGGTCCTACAGCACAGAGGCTAGAAGCATTTTCTCAAAGTATGTATTTGCTCTCTCCTGACAAAAGAAATGTACATTCCCCATAGATGATTGGCAAACTATAGAAAAGTATGAAAAGAGAAAAGCAAAATCCCTTGTAATCCACCCACGGAGCCGTAATCATGGTTAGCTTTTCAACGCGGGGACTAATGTGGATTTAGACACGCCTGGAGTCACACCCGCCTCTGCCACTCATCTGTAAACCTAGTCCTCAGATTACACTCACATGGCTAGACGGGGGCTCATTAACCAGGGCACTCTGCGGTGCATGCTGGGAAGGTTCTGTAAATACTTGTCCTCACTGCACGGAAGCTGGCAGCGTAATGCGTGTGTGTGTGTGTGTGTGTGTGTGTGTGTGTGTGTGTGATGTATGTGTATATTGTACGTGTAAGTATATGCTTCCTACCATATTGGGATCACACACTACATAAGGTGCTGTCCTCTTTCTTTCTATTAATTTATTTTTTTGTTTTTGTTTTTCGAGGTAGGGTCTCACTCTAGCCCAGGCTGACCTGGAATTAACTATGTAGTCTCAGGGTGGCCTTGAACTCATGGCGATCCTCCTACCTCTGCCTCTGAGTGCTGGGATTAAAGGCATGTGCCACCACGCCAGGCTTCTATTCAATGTTTTTACCATGCACCCCTTTAATGTGGGTGTTCCCCAGTCCTTGGGGACATGGATTCTGCTGTGCCAGGGCCCCTTGTGTCCTGAGCTAATAGTAAGCTCAATGATAAATCCTGTCCCCATTCCAAAGCCTTCCAATGGCTCCATGTGGCCACCTCATCTCTCACTTGCCATCTACAGTTTTCAGAGTCTTGACCACCAACCCACCTTTCCCAGACCCCGCCCTGGCCACCCCTACTTGACCTACTGGGTCCCTGGAAGCCAGTCACTGAATCCTTCTGAGAATCTCCAGCCTCCAACCCCATGCTTAGAAAACCTGCCTTTCTCCTGGGGCTTGTCCAAACCATCTCACCACGATGTCCTTGCCCTGGCTTACAGGATTCCATGGTCCCCTGGATTTACCACTTCCAGGAGCCCACAGAGAGCCCCATCCCTCACAGCATAAATGGTCTACCTCATTTTAAACACTCAACTCCACTACATATCCCTGAGGATTAGGATCTCGCTGTGTGCCACTTGTTAATGTGATTATTCTGAAAGCTGCCTGCCACTGGGTTGAGTCTGTGAGCATCACCCATTCACACACTGACTGGTATTTTTGTACCAGCAAGCAAGGGACTGGCTATTTTTCTGCCCGCTGGTTTTCCTAGGCCCAGGAATGTCTTGCTGTGGGGCTGGCTGTCAGGTGACAAACGCAGATACCTTGCTTTCTAGTACGGGCAACAACGGTTTGCCCTTCCAACATACGTTTCGGCTTCAGTTCACAATTCCATTCTCTGTCCATTCATTTAGAGGAGGTGACAAGCTGAGCCTAGGTGGACCTCCTTCCCAGTCTCAATGGTTAGCTCAGAAAAGAAAGAGGATTTAAGAAATTCAACCAAATGTACCTAGCCAAGAAATAAAAGGGAGGGCTGGAGATAGGGCTTTTCAGTTAAGGTGCTTGGCTGCAAAGCCTAATGATCCAGCTTCAATTCCCCAGGACCCATGTGAAGCCAGATGCACAGGTGGCACCTGCATCTGGAGTTCATTTGCAGTGGCTAGAGGCCCTAGCGCACCTATTCTCTATCTGCCTTTCTCTCTCTCTCTCTCCCTCTCAAATGGGAGTGCATTTCAAGAAGTACCACAAACCCCAGGAGGCCACCCCACAGGGAGCTGCAGGCAGAGCTGGGACCAAGGGTCTCAAGGGACAGAGCTGCGTCACTCTCCCAAGCGTCTGGAGAGAGCTGTGGGTGTGCACTCACACTCCCTGGTGGCTGCAAGTCTTGGGGAACCCCTGGTGAATGATATCGCATGGGAGGGGGCGGGGGACTTGAAGCTAGCAATGCAACGGCCTGTTCCCATGTGCCTTCCACGAAGCCCAAGGGACTCACGTTCTCATAGAGTAAGCGAGCACTCCGAGAGATCAGAGGGTCTGCTGCTGAGTGCTCCCAGGGCCCAGAGCTCCACAGATCTTCACAGCCACAGGCTTTGCTTAACGCTATGCACGTCTTTCCTAGTGGGTCACATTCTTACCGAGCAAATACACAGCCTTGGTCTCTGTGATGATTCTTACTTCTGCTGACTCGATCAAACCAGGAATAAAGAGATACGCCTCTTGGGCAGATCTGAGGGGGTGTCTCCGGAAGAATAATATTAAGAGGTTCTATATAGGGGGAAATGGGCAAGAGTGCAGCTTCCTTGGTGAACCCGACACCAGAACAAGGCTGAAGGAGATAAACACAGAGAACATTCAACTCCTACTAAGCCAGATATCCAGAGACACAGAGGCTCCCAAGACCTCATCACTGACGTAGAACTAAAATGATCCCAACGTGGCTCAGGGAAATTCGTGGAAGAGGGGGCGGAAAGAGTGTTAGAGCCTCAAGTTGGGTCATTACGCACAGAGACTTGGCCTCTCCCCTGTAACTGTTGACTACCCCCATAATACACGACCCTCATTCCCCATTGAGGAGGGTCCCTTCGGAGGGGGGGACGACAGGGAGGAGGCTACCAGAGGCACCAACATGAAGGTAAAATTAAAATAAATTTTTAAAAATGCAAAAAAAAAACCCAAAAATATTAAGAGGTTCTAGGAAAAAGCACTTCTGTTTGCCTGGCTAGCATTGCTCGTTGCTAGTGAGAGCATCTGCCCGGTTGCTGCCATCTTTTGTGGTCATTCAAAAACCCAGTTTCTGTGGATTAAACACCAGCAGCTCCCCAGGAAGCTTCCGGGCCTTCGATGATTGATTGGAACTTGCTGAGACATCCAACCTCGTGGACTGAGTATATATCTGGTTCTCGGCCTCTCCAGCCATGGCTGGACTGCCCCCATCGTATCACGTAAGCCAGTGTAACAAGAGCTTCTGATGTTTGCGCTGAGGAAGGAGGGGTTAACCTGGGAGGTGTTCAGTTTGGCTACCATGTTTCATAGACCAGGAAACTGAGACTTCGAGAAGGAAAGCGATCGGTCATAAACCACGCAGAGAACTGATACCAACCCAAGTCTAGAAGTAGGGTCTCTTGGCTTCCTGTAGGTAGAGCGTTCCTTCTTCTTCCTCTCAGATCCTCAGACTTCACACCTAACTACCAACTTCGGATCTGGACTGGGCAGACACGTCCTCTGGATCTGTGAGTTCTTGAGTCATCAGAAATGGTCAGAGCTGGGCTGGAGAGATGACCTAACACTTAAGGCACTTGTCTCTGAAGCCTAAGGACCCAGGTTTGATTCCCCAGTACCCATTTAAGCCAGATGCACAAGGTGGCATATGCATCTGGAGTTCATTTGCAGTTGCTAGAGGCCCTAGCGTACCCATTCTCTCTCTCTCAAACAAATGAATAAATAAAAAATAGGGCTCAAGAAATAGCTTAGTGGTTAAGGAAGTAGCCTGAAAAGCCAAAGGATTCAGGTTCAATTCCCCAGAACCCACATAAGCCAGATTTGCATAGTGGTACATGAGTCTGGAATTTGTTTGCAGCGGCTGGAGGCCCTGGCATGTCCATTCTCTCTCTCCCTCTTTCTCCCTCTCTCAAATAAATAAATAAAAATGAATAGAAATGGTCAGAACTGTGAGAGGGTACACCCTGTGGGTGGAAACAGTTATGGTCCTTCATACAATGGACAGAGTGTATGGAGCAGCAATTGCTGTGTAACAAGCAGTCCCATTGTCGTTGGCAAAACCTACAACAGTGAGGATATATTCTTATGCTCATAGATCCACATAGGAACTGAGAATTGGCTCATCCAAGCTGGACTTGACTAGCCGGGCTTACTTTAGGAGGCAGTAGGGTGAGCTTGGCTCCAGGCTGAGCTTGAACTTCAGGAGGTTCACCATGTATTCCATCCAGGCTCTGGTTCAATGAGGGCAGCAGGTACCTGTGGGAGGCGCTTCTGCAAGAAGCACACAAATGAGTACAAATGGGACACGTTGGAAGGCTCAGGACCAGCACATCCTTGCTTCCATCTACATGCCAGCGCAGACGGACAGTGAGATGCTGTCGTCTCTGGGAGATGGCACAGCATAAGGACGCCCACCCCTCGCTCAGCAAGGCTATGAACGATTGAGGGCACAAATCCAATCTGCCAGGTGAAGTTACAGCGCTCCCCCCACCTCAGCCAACCACTTCTGTCCATCTTCATTCTGGGTCAATGAGGCGCCTTTGATCCCCTTCTTATCGGTGAATCTCAGTTAAAATTCCGTATGCACGTTGAACTCCCCTTCCAGAACAGAATCAAAGAGAAGGCTTTCTCTAGCATTCAACCTGCCCCACCTATTCAGTCTGTCATGGCCAGAGAGCTTGGAGCATCTTTCTGAGACCTGTGCCATTGTGCAGGTCTTTAGTGGCTTTTGTAACCTCCAGTATTGAGCTGTGGACCTCATCCTGGCAATGCAGTCCCCAGTCATGACTCTGCTTAGTCCAACCAACTGTTCCCACCGCTAGGACTTGGCTGCCAAGGCTTCACTGGACTGAGCGACCTTCATTTCCCTGTACTGTTTTGTCTGCCACCCGTCCCATGGTACACCATGCTCTGATCCCCCAAGCCTTTCACTGGCTGATCTCTACAGCTTCCCTACCGGTAAAGTTCATCCGGAGAAACCTAGGCACATGTGAAGAGATACGAAGAAAGGCTGGTGGAAGGGTTCCAGGCACAGGTGGAAGCTAGACTCCATATACAGGACTTGAACTTATATGATACCTCACCTTTGTATTTTCAGCCTGTTGAAATCAAGCCCGCCCAGGCTACCTACTTCAAGTCAACTTGCCACAGACTTTAGTACATCTATAGAATTTCTTCACAGCCAGGCCTAGAGATCAAATAGCTGGGATGGTAGCAGAGCCAAGCTGACACACAGAGCTGACTGCAACATGAAGTAGTCCACCCCTCGTCAACTTTGTATCCAAATACATCTCCTGAAGTCACGCTTGCTCTCCAAGTAAAGGTAATGACAAGGTTGTGCTTGAATCTGGCATGATACAACTTCCCTGTGTACCATGAAGACAGACAGACGGACAGACAGACAGACAGACAGACAGAGACACAGAGAGAATGGCCACTCCAAGGCCACTTGCCACTGCAAAGGAACTCCAGATGCGCACGTCACTTTGTGCATCTGGCTTTATGTGGGTACTGAGGAACTGGAACTGGGTCTCTAAGCAAGTGCCTTAACCACTGAGCCATCTCTCTCACCCAAAGCAGGACTTCTTAAATGATTTCTACTGTGTTTCTTCATCTGAACAACTTTTTGTATGCATAGATGTGTAAGATAAGTATACAAATCAAAAAATCAAACATTTACTCCTAATTAATCATAAAGAACTTTATTTTAGAACAAATCTATGGTATACATCTGATTTTACCATTTATTACGTGTAAAGACCAATTTGTATGTTAGTGAGCTAGATGTGTTTGTTTAGTCTTACATGAAAAATTAAATCTTGGGTGAGAATTTGGTTCTGCAGGATATAAAGCATCGTCAATGTTTTTCAGAGTTGATCAACATTTTGATTTTATAATGATCAATGCTGGGAGTGCTATGTCACTTTTTGTGCACAGAGTACAAAATGGCAGAACTATGTTTAGGGCCATTTCTAATCCTAAGCCAAAATTCTTTTTTTTTTTTTTTTTTTTTTTTTTTAGTTTTTCAATGTAGGATCTCACTGTAGCCCAGGCTGACCTGGAGTTCACTCTGTAGTCTCAGGCTGGCCTTGAACTCACAGTGATCCTCCTACTTCTGCCTCTTGAATGCTGGGATTAAAGGCATCAGCCGCCACGCCAGGCTTAATGAAAATTTTTTATGAAACTCAAGCCAGCAACTGAAACAGAGAAATTGAGAGTCAAGTATTCTAAGACAATCCAATCCAGTGATATTCGAATTTAATATTTACATGCTGAGGAATGAGGGCAGGGAACATTGGGTGTCTTTGTTTTCCATAATGAAAGGCTGATGTTTGTTTCAAAGCAGAACGCTGGCTATGGACAGTAAAGACACTGCATGCAATTCATAACATGCAGTAATCGAATCTGAGTGGGGCATTTCAGGCAATCTGCATTGCAATTGTGTGGCGTGATGGCATGCGCAATGCAGAACGCACATGTTGCATGTTCAGAATCAAGGATGCATTGTAGTCCTGCGACGCTACATGGACAAACACGGTCACAGACAGCTGGATTCATTATGGGATGGATTTTGGAATTGACTTTTTGATCATTGCTATTGCCAACTTTTTCTTGACCTTCACATTCCTTCGCTTGACCCCGTTGTCGCATGCCACAGTTCAAGGAGCCGGAGCTCATGGGGCTTGGGAGATGGCTTTGTGGGTGACATTCTTACCACACAAGCATGAAAACACACAACCCACATAAAAACTGGTTGTAACGTACAATTGTAAACCCAGTGCTGAGGAGACAGAGCAGGAGGACACTAGGACTTTCTGGCTAGCCAAATCAGCAAGCTCCAGGCTCACCTGTGGGAGGCGCTTCTGCAAGAAGCACACAAATGAGTACAAATGGGACACGTTGGAAGGCTCAGGACCAGCACATCCTTGCTTCCATCTACATGCCAGCGCAGACGGACAGTGAGATGCTGTCGTCTCTGGGAGATGGCACAGCATAAGGACGCCCACCCCTCGCTCAGCAAGGCTATGAACGATTGAGGGCACAAATCCAATCTGCCAGGTGAAGTTACAGCGCTCCCCCCACCTCAGCCAACCACTTCTGTCCATCTTCATTCTGGGTCAATGAGGCGCCTTTGATCCCCTTTTGTCGGTGAATCTCAGTTAAAATTCCGTATGCACGTTGAACTCCCCTTCCAGAAAAGAATCAAAGAGAAGGCTTTCTCTAGCATTCAACCTGCCCCACCTATTCAGTCTGTCATGGCCAGAGAGCTTGGAGCATCTTTCTGAGACCTGTGCCATTGTGCAGGTCTTTAGTGGCTTTTGTAACCTCCAGTATTGAGCTGTGGACCTCATCCTGGCAATGCAGTCCCCAGTCATGACTCTGCTTAGTCCAACCAACTGTTCCCACCGCTAGGACTTGGCTGCCAAGGCTTCACTGGACTGAGCGACCTTCATTTCCCCTGTACTGTTTTGTCTGCCACCGTCCCATGGTACACCATGCTCTGATCCCCAAGCCTTTCACTGGCTGATCTCTACAGCTTCCCTACCGGTAAAGTTTATCCGGAGAAACCTAGGCACATGTGAAGAGATACGAAGAAAGGCTGGTGGAAGGGTTCCAGGCACAGGTGGAAGCTAGACTCCATATACAGGACTTGAACTTATATGATACCTCACCTTTGTATTTTCAGCCTGTTGAAATCAAGCCCGCCCAGGCTACCTACTTCAAGTCAACTTGCCACAGACTTTAGTACATCTATAGAATTTCTTCACAGCCAGGCCTAGAGATCAAATAGCTGGGATGGTAGCAGAGCCAAGCTGACACACAGAGCTGACTGCAACATGAAGTAGTCCACCCCTCGTCAACTTTGTATCCAAATACATCTCCTGAAGTCACGCTTGCTCTCCAAGTAAAGGTAATGACAAGGTTGTGCTTGAATCTGGCATGATACAACTTCCTGTGTACCATGAAGACAGACAGACGGACAGACAGACAGACAGACAGACAGAGACACAGAGAGAATGGCCACCCAAGGCCACTTGCCACTGCAAAGGAACTCCAGATGCGCACGTCACTTTGTGCATCTGGCTTTATGTGGGTACTGAGGAACTGGAACTGGGTCTCTAAGCAAGTGCCTTAACCACTGAGCCATCTCTCCCACCCAAAGCAGGACTTCTTAAATGATTTCTACTGTGTTTCTTCATCTGAACAACTTTTTGTATGCATAGATGTGTAAGATAAGTATACAAATCAAAAAATCAAACATTTACTCCTAATGAATCATAAAGAACTTTATTTTAGAACAAATCTATGGTATACATCTGATTTTACCATTTATTACGTGTAAAGACCAATTTGTATGTTAGTGAGCTAGATGTGTTTGTTTAGTTTTACATGAAAAATTAAATCTTGGGTGAGAGTTTGGTTCTGCAGGATATAAAGCATCGTCAATGTTTTTCAGAGTTGATCAACATTTTGATTTTATAATGATCAATGCTGGGAGTGCTATGTCACTTTTTGTGCACAGAGTACAAAATGGCAGAACTATGTTTAGGGCCATTTCAGATACAAACTATTAGAAATTCTTTTCTAATCCTAAGCCAAAATTCTTTTTTTTCTTTCTTTTTTTTTTTTTTTTTAGTTTTTCAATGTAGGATCTCACTGTAGCCCAGGCTGACCTGGTGTTCACTCTGTAGTCTCAGGCTGGCCTTGAACTCACAGTGATCCTCCTACTTCTGCCTCCTGAATGCTGGGATTAAAGGCATCAGCCGCCACGCCAGGCTTAATGAAAATTTTTTATGAAACTCAAGCCAGCAACTGAAACAGAGAAATTGAGAGTCAAGTATTCTAAGACAATCCAATCCAGTGATATTCGAATTTAATATTTACATGCTGAGGAATGAGGGCAGGGAACATTGGGTGCCTTTGTTTTCCATAATGAAAGGCTGATGTTTGTTTCAAAGCAGAACGCTGGCTATCGACAGTAAAGACACTGCATGCAATTCATAACATGCAGTAATCAAATCTGAGTGGGGCATTTCAGGCAATCTGCATTGCAATTGTGTGGCGTGATGGCATGCGCAATGCAGAACGCACATGTTGCATGTTCAGAATCAAGGATGCATTGTAGTCCTGCGACGCTACATGGACAAACACGGTCACAGACAGCTGGATTCATTATGGGATGGATTTTGGAATTGACTTTTTGATCATTGCTATTGCCAACTTTTTCTTGACCTTCACATTCCTTCACTTGACCCCGTTGTCGCATGCCACAGTTCAAGGAGCCGGAGCTCATGGGGCTTGGGAGATGGCTTTGTGGGTGACATTCTTACCACACAAGCATGAACACCCAGAACCCACATAAAAACTGGTTGTAACGTACAATTGTAAACCCAGTGCTGAGGAGACAGAGCAGGAGGACACTAGGACTTTCTGGCTAGCCAAATCAGCAAGCTCCAGGCTCAGTGAAAGACTGTCTCACAAAATAAGGTATAGGGCCGGAGAGATGGCTCAGCGGTTAAGACGCTTGCCTGCAAAGCCTAAGGACCCAGGTTCCATTCCCCAGGACCCAAGCAAAGCCAGATGCACAAAGTGGCGCATGCATCTGGAATTCATTGGCAGCAGCTAGAGGGCCTGGCACGCCCATTCTCTCTCTGTCTCTTGATCTCTTTTCCTCTGCTTGCAGATAAATAAATTAAAATGGTATGGAACAGTTGAGGAAGACATACAACATGGGTCTTTGGTCTCCACATGCACGCATACCTGTGCATGCATACCCCCCACACACATACAAATGCCTACGCACATACAAATGCACACCCACACGCACTCCAGATATACGTGTACATGCAAAATATGAATAAAGAAAGCTGGAGTTTAGAGGACACATTGCACCATGGAGAGGGGACATGCCAGAGCTCTGTAGAGAATTGTCAACTACTTCAGAAGGGTAGGGACACGGTGAGTCCAGGGACTACCTTTGGCCTGACTCACGGGAGCACTTCATTTGCCACAGGGTAATTTTCCTGCATGTTTACAACAAAGACCCTCACATTCAGATCTTCTTTAGTGGTGAACTTGACCAACCTCTCCACCAGCACAAATCCAATGGGTAGCCTGTCTGCCAGCGGCACGTCATATCCCTCCAGGGCCAAGAACTCACTGTCTCCCCAGGCAGCCCATGTCACATTTAGCAAATGCAACTGCTGAACTTCTTCATACAAAGTCAAACCTTCTCTCTTAACTTCCCTTCAGTGGCCCTCGGAGCCACCCAGAATTAAATGCATCGTCATTTCCCTTGACAGCTGTTCTGAGGCAGGCACTCGCTCTAACACCCTCTCTCCCTTCTACAATCTAAACACCCCTCTTGCTTTCTGCCTGCCGTCTCTGACCCTGTTAAGAGCCCAGCCCTCGGCCTTCCTGCAGCCCTGGCTAACTGGGTCAGCTGTTTGTCTGCTCCTTACATGCAGATGTAATGAGACAAGCTGAGCCAAGCCAGAAGCAAGATTCGTTATGATTCTCACTCCACACCTGCCAATGCCCTGAGAAGTGGAGTTCTTTGGCCACCTCTGACCCTCAGCTGGCTTCGGCCAACAACCCCTAACCATAGCCTCACATGCTGATGCTACACCGGGCCTCTGCCCTCCTTCAGGTTCTCTGCACTCACAAGCATGAAGGTACCGTGGTGGAAGTGTTTCCCTCAGAAACATAGCCCCCAAATCATGTGCTCAGGTTATTTAGAGGTGGGATTTTTGGGAGGTAAGTAGGGTTAGATGAGATGGTGAGAGTGGGGCTTCATGATGACCTTGGAGGCTCTGTAAAGAAGGGAGACTTCAGGCTGGAGATATGGCTTAGCGGTTAAGGCACTTGCCTGCAAAGCCAGGGGACCTAGGTTCGATTCCCTAGGACCCATGTAAACCAGACACACGTGGTGATGCATGTGTCTAAGTTTGTTTGCAGTGGCTGGAGGCCCTGGTGCACCCATTCTCTCTCTGTTTTTCTCTCTCTCTCATAAATAAAAGTAAAATATTTTTTAAAAAGAAGGGAGGCTTTTGCTAGCATATCTGCTTTGTCTCTCCAGATCCTGATGCAGCATGAGGCCCCTTTCAGATGCAGTGACATACTCTTGAACATCACAGCCTGCAGAACCATGTACTAAACCTCTGTCTTCTGTAAGTCCTATAAATGTTGGCATTCTGACAACAGGGGCTAGGCTAAGACAGACATCTACCCTCCTTCTAACCACCTCTGCTGGCCAGTGTACCCAAGAGAGGGAAATATTTGCAGAGGAACCCTGCAGTAGGCAGAGAGATTTCCCAGAGTCCCCCTGAGGTCCTGGGAATCTGGGGCTGAGGGGAGCTCTTGTGGATTGCTTGAGCACCTGGACTGGTGGGCAGGGACCCTCTTAGGATCTGCTACAGCTGGCAGTTGAGCTGAGCTGAGCTGTGCTGTAGCCAGCGAGGGGAGAAGTGTGTTCAGTTCAGCCCTGACATTCTCACACTTGTCATTAATTACTTAGCCACTTGGCTGGGGCACAGCAGTACTGTAAATGCATGCAGACCCCGGCGCCTGCAGGTCCACGGGCACCAGGCACAGGCCATTTGGCCCGCAAGTCAAGTGCAACCATGTTTACAGAAGCCACGGTCAGTGCCTGTGGGTGAGTGGAGACCTCTGTCCTAGTGGGTTGGAGCCAGAATCCCTGGTGACTGACTGGCCAAAATAGACCTGCATTCCAGGGAAATACAGTAGAGGTAATCTTTTTTTTTTTAAACCACAGTGGCTATTTTATTATCCATGAACCATGGTGTGTGCCAGGAGTGGGGGCGTTCCCTTCTGCACCTAGTCTGTCTCAGACATCATAGTATACAGGGAAGGAACATGGGAAAGCCCGTCGTATCCAATACTGACTACTTTTTTTTTTTTTTTTTTGCTACTATTTCTCTTGGATTGCTTCCATCATAGGAAGCTCAGATCCTTCCCCCAAAACCGCTTACAATGAGTTGAAATGTGCCTCTGGCTTCCACCCTCTGCTCCCAGCTCTGCCTGCCACAGCTACTGACAGACACCAAAGGCCTCTTCCATAGAGAACTCACCAGAAAGGACACTGTCCCATGCCCCTTGCTTCTTTTCATCACGCCAAACAGCTCCATCCCTTCAACTGTCCTAATGTCGCTCATTTCTGGTCTATCGCACCTTACACCTCCATCTCTGTCCGTCTCAGGGGAGGTGATCGCTCTCAGAAGCACTACTGAGCTGGCGTTGCAGGCAGACACCTGGAAAAGGTGACAGGCTGGTACTGACCCCCATGATCTCTCTTATGTCACTCTACTCTGGAGCCTGTTCACCCTGCTGCGACATGGATAATCCACTCACTCTAAGTGGCATAAAGATGTCACTCAAGTGAGAAAGAGTGCCAGGGTGCATCTGAGCCCACGCTAGTCACTGCTGAAACCAGCTCTCCAAGGGCTACAGTTGGCAAAGAGGGACCTTTGCCCTTGGGGCGGCGTTGCTGGAAATACAAGGATTAGTCAGTCTGCTTTTCAGGGTCATGATGCAATAGCCACACCATAGAGGGACCATAACCAAGGGAGATCTCCATCAGGGTCTTACGATTCTCCAGGGAAACAGACCCAGAAGCACGTGTGAGTATCTAGGGATTTTTTAAAAAAGGTTTTATTTTTATTTATTGATTTATTAGAGACGGGGGGTCGGAGATGGAGAGTAAGAATGGGTACTCCAGGGCCTCTGGCCACTGCAAATGAACTCCAGACACATGTGCCCCCTTGTGCATCTGGCTAACGTAGGACCTGCAGAATTGAACTGGGGTCCTTAGGCTTCACAGGCATGTGCCTTAACCACTAAGCCATGTCTCCAGCCGTCTAAGGATTTGTTTTAAGGAATCAGGTACTAGTATGTGTGTGTGAGGTAGGGTCTCACTGTAGCCCAGGCTGACCTGGAATTCACTACGTAGTTCTCAGGGTGGCCTCAAACTCATGGCGATCCTCCTACCTCTGCCTCCTGAGGAGAGCAGGCTGGAGACTCGTTTTGAAGGCAAACCAGGGCAGGCCATGCTACAGATGTCACCCAGAGCAAGCTACTGGTGACATCCCTTCTCACGGAGCCTTTGTGCTACCTGTCATTGCCTCCATTGGTTGGATGAGGGACCCCTCACATTACAAAAGACTTATCTCCTGAAAGCCCATCCGTTTGAATGTTTCCTCCAGGAACCTCCAAAGTAATGCATGACCACACATTGGGGTCCAGCCAAGGTGCCACATAAAATGAACCATTCCCCCCTCCACTCCCCAGCAAGCTTCCCATCCGTCCACTGACAGAAGGGTGCAGGAGGGGTTTGGGTTGTCTTGGAACGTACAAATGATCTCACGTTTCTATTAGCTGAGGCGACTGGATCCCCACACCTCTGACTACAGTAGGAAAGATTCCAAAGCATGGCTCTGCCATCTGGCCATCAGAACTGTTGGTGTGTCTATGACTCCTTAGTTGGGGGGTAAGATATCACAACATTATATAGTGTAACATACCATGTAATATAACATACACTTTTTTAACAGTCATCATACAATGTGTATATTGTGGTAAACATTTCTAATAATGATAGATTGCACCCATCACCATAGTCAAACGTTTATCTCTAGCTATGGGAATTATGGGCCTCTTTGTTTGTTTCTGTTGGGTATATTACATAATGTCTCCATTTAGATCCTCTGCTGACTGCTAAAGGAAGGAATAAACTAATGGAAGTTTTTCAAGTAAACAGAATGATTTTAGGCAATTGTTCCTGTCACCTAAAATACATAAAACTCCAAAATAGATTTGTCATTTTTTTTTTTTGAATTATGTGTCAGTTAAATCTAACTACGTTTATAGAGCCGAGCCTGAAGGTTTTGTTGTTGTCGTTACTGTATCGGTTCCTTTCCTTGCTGTGGAGATAAATACCTGACAAAATCAAGTTCAAGAGGAAGGCCTCATGCCAGCTTACAGTCTGAGGGGAGACGGTCCGTCCTGAGGAAGAATGAATTGTGGTCACACTGTAGCCACAGTCCACCGGCTCTCTCCTTTTTATTCAGCTCAGGACCCCAGCCCAGGGAGTGGTGCCCCCGCCCCCCGATTTAGGGTGAGTCTTCTCACTTCAGTTAACCTAATTTTCATCGGTACTCTTGTCTGCCAGGCACACCTCAAAGTTTGTTTCCTTTGTGATTCTAACCCATCAAACCGACATCACGAACCATCACAGGTAACTATTGTCTTGGAATTTGTTTTTCAGGTCTGGAGAAAAGGCTTAGAGGTTAAGGCGCTTGCCTGCAAAGCCAAAAGACCCAGGTTTGATTCCCCAGGACCCACATAAAGTCAGATGTATAAGGTGACACATGCATAAGGAGTTCATCTGCAGTGGCTGGATGCCCTAAAACGTTCTCTCTCTCTCTCTCTCTCTCTCAAGTAAATAAATAGAAATAAAATATTTTTTAAAGTTGTATTTCACATTTCTGATTAGAATTAAGAAAGCAATTTAGAAGTTCTAGTAAGTACTGTGCATGGATCAATTATTTTTAGAAGCCATTACGTCCATTCCATAGACACTGGCTATCTTGGTCCTGCTGCTACAACAGAATATCACAGACTGAGTAATTTATAAAGAACGGAACAGTGTTGCTCAGAGTTCTCGAGCCAGGAAGACCACCCTCAAGGCTCCCGTTGAGTCAATGTCTAGTGAGGCTGGCTTTCTCTTCTTCCAAATGGAGCCTTTTCAAAGAGCCTTTCAAATCCTATATTCCTACTTGGTGCAAGTGAGAAAGAGTGAAAGATACCTATAGCTCCCTTGACCTTTCTTATAAGGTCATTAATCCCATTTCCAAGGTTGTCACCTAAAAGGGCCTACAGCGATGGGAAGCCATGTGAATTTTGGAGGGCTCCATCTAGTCTGTGGCACTGACCAGGATCAATTCCTTCTCAGACATGTCTGTAAATAACCATTACCTCTTCTGCTCTTAGCAGCCACTTTGCTGAACCTTCAGCGCTCTTGACTTCTGCTTTGTGTTCCTTCTCAATCGTCCTGTAGCCCAAAGCAGAAACATCTAGTCTTCTATCTGGAATCACGTGGGGACTTTACAATGGCTCACAAGTGGACAGCAGGGCCTCAGGGATGGGAGTGCTCCGTTGGTCATCAGTGCCTTTTTGGCTGTCCAGGTCCGTCGATCTCCATACTGTTGGCAATGGCGCTAGATAACTCTCCACTTGGGGGCTGTCCTTGGACTGTGGGATGTTTAGTGTCATTCTGGTTCCTACTACTAGATTGCAGTCACAGACTCCAAATTGTGACAACTAAAAGTGTCTCCCGAACTGCCAAATGTCCCCTTGAGGACAAAATTGCCCCTTGGTGAGACACAGTGCTAGAGGCAAAAGACTGGCCAGAGCAACATTGAAGGGTTAGAAAAGCCTTTGCCTTGGTTGGCCTCCCCCACCATTCTGTGTCTGGCTCATGGGGTCTGACCAGCCTCACAGCTCCATCTCTGGAATCCAATGCTTTGTTCCCTTGCTGTCAGCAGGACCACTGCTCATAGCAGCCTTGTCCCGAGAGGGGCCACACCAGCACAGAAGCCAGGGCAGGGAAGTTGTTAGAAAGAAGGCAGCTCAAGGAGGTGGGAAGGGGGAGAACACAGGGCACTCACAAAGACAGGAAATCACAAGCGGGCAGCAGGACCACAGGGGTGGGAGCGCCTCCTGTCTGCCGCAGCCGGAGCTAGCTCTGGTCCCTAAGCAGCTGCTCCCAGGGCCTCCTGTTCACCTGTTGCCTGTGAGCCGGGCCTGCTGCCAGGGATGCTGTTTTATAACAATCCAGAGACTGAGGGAAAAGTGGAGGAGAATGCCTGGCTTCCGGCTTGCCTTTACATCTGCTGTGTGTGTGTGTATGTATATATATATTGAGCTTTAGCAGGAAAATTCCCCAGATTTGGGCCTGAGGAGTTAATGAAGGGATTATGCTTGCTACATCACCAGGTCTGTGGCTCTGAGAAGATGCCTCCAACCCGGTTTCACAGATTTCCTAGTTCATTCAGATCCTGATAACCATCCATCCCACATGGATTCTCAGAGCATCCTTCCATCAGCTGGGAGCTCAAGCACCTTCAATCATTCTTTTACACACACACATCTCAACTCCACAGGATGGAACTTTTTTTTCTTCATCACTGTGACAAGTGACCAACAACCAGGCAGCTTAAAAGAGCAGAAATGGGACTGGCAAGTTGGCTCCATGGTTAAGGCGCTTGCCTGCAAAGCCTAACAACCCAGGTTCTATTCCCCAGTACTCACGTAAAATCAGATGCACAACGTAGTGCACACATCTGGAGTTCGTTTGCAGCAGCTGGAAGCCCTGGCATACCCATTCTCTCTGCCTCCTCTCTATCTCTCTCTGCTTGTGAATAAAATAACTAAACTATTTTTTAAAAAGAACAGAAATGCTTTCTCTCACAGCCCTGGGGCCTGAAGGCTGCAATCAAGATACTAGCAAGGCTGGGTCCTCCTGGGCTCTGACGAGCATTTCTGGCATCCTCACCTGTATCCTGTAGCTCCATGCTCCATGTCAGCGTGTTACAGCTACATTCTATGACTAGGAGGAAAGTCACAGCATGGCAGAGCAGAGGCTGGGCACTATATCTTGTCACATCAGCTGAGAGGAGACAGCAAGAGTGAGCCAGCTTAGCATGTCTGCTTTGAGGAAAACCAACTGTTCTCTAATTGGACTGGAGGCCTGCTCTATGGGAGGGAATACATGCCTGGTACTGAAAACCTAATCAAAAGCCTATGGCAGAGGAGGTCATGATTCTTAGGGGTATAAAGTCTGCTCTTGGCTGGTTAAATGCATATATTATGCTCACCAAACTTCCCAGCAAGCACTATACTTAATGTTCATATTCATATATTAATGCTGCTCTCACTTTTGCTTAGAAAAGCTTCTCTTTTCAGATGGCTATGACCACTGGGATGACCCAAAAGGCAACATAATGCTGAGAAGAAGAGATGGAGGAGTGTCCAGCACTGAAACACCTCTGTCACACCCTCCAAGGCTCAGGGCCCATTGTGGAAGATGTGGAGGAAAGAATGTAAGAGCCAAAGGAAGGGTATGACTCCTTACAATGCAACTGTCCAGACAGAAATTGACCTCGATATCCATGACCTTGCAGTGCCTAGCAATACCTTCGCAAGACCCTCATAATAGAAGAAAAAGATGATGACATCAAATTAAAAGAGACACTAATGGAGAGGGGGAGGGAATATGATAGAGAGTGGAGTTCTGAAGGGAAATGGGGGAAGGGAGGGAAATATGGTTTATTGTTGGTAAGTATAGAAGTTGTCAATAATAAAATTATACAGTAAAAAAAGAGTGAGACAGCTAGCTAACACCAACTAGGACTGACTAAAAAACCTCAAGATCCACCCACCCCCGTGACACACCTCCTCCAGCAAGGCTCCACCTCTTGACTGCGCCACCAGCTGGGGATTGAGTATAAGGCTTAATCACAAGTACATGGGGCTGTGGGGGACATTTCTCATTCAAACCACCACAGGTAGGGTGGCCACACCGGGCCCCTCAGGCTTGCTCCCCTTTGTATATACTTCTTCTGTGGAGCCTGGACCACTGCAATAGAGCTATGGAAGAGGGCTAGAGTCCTCAGCCAAACCACACCCTGGAACACCTTACAGCAAGCTCCTTTGCCTTGTTTTTTTTTTTTTTTTTTTTTTTTTAAGATTTTATTTTTACGTTTTTATTTATTAGAGGCAGAGAGAGGGGTAGAGAAAGAAAGAGATAGAATGGGCACACCAGGGCCTCTAACCACTGCAAACGAAGTCCAGACCCATGTGCCACCATGTGCATCTGGCTTACCTGGGACCTGGAAAATCGAACCGGGATCCTTAGGCTTCACAGACAAACACCTTAACCGCTAAGCCATCTCTCCAGCCCTGTCTTGGGTTTTTGCAGGATCTCAGACTGTTACAGCCTAGTGACTTCTATGTACCAGGATCCTCCGGTACTCTCTGCTCACATGGAGATGAGCCAGGCTTGGCTGAACATCAAGAGGTTGAGGAACACATTCGAAACACATCTCTGCCGCAGTACATCTGTACAGATGGTTTTGTGTGGAGGTGGGCGTGCGTGCATGGATGCTATGCTGAGGCTAAATTATAAAACCTGCCTCGTGCAAGCTAAGCACATACGGCATGACTGAACCCAGCCCAACCAAGACACATTTTCTAGTAGAAAAGCTAAGGAGCTCTTCGGCCAGAGTCATCAAAAGGCTAGACTTTAGCTCAGTAAATGTTTTCTTTGCGTCATGTAAAATACCAAAGGAAATTGAAAGAGCGTAATCAAAAGCATTTGTTGGGGAAGGGAGAATTGGCTCGGTGGATAAAGCACTTATCCACTGGAGGTGCAAGGGCTGGAGTTGGGGTCTCCAGAATTCATGGAAATTCCAGGTGGGTGGGCGTTGTAGTCTGCTGTCATCTCAGCAGATACACAATGGACAGACAGCAGGTTTCTGGGGCAAACTGGCTAGCTAAATGAGCCAATCAGTGAACTCTGGGTTCAAGTCAGAGATCCTGCCTCAGTAAGTAAAGTGAGATGTGATTGAGGAAGACAACTGGACTCTATACACACGACACACACATACCACACCACATACATGCAAAAGCAAAAAAAAAAAAAAAAAAAAAAAAAAAGCATTTATTTATGGCTTTACTTATCTGCCTAGCTATTTACTTAGCTTTTTGGAGGTAAGTGGACATATTTAAAGCATACAACTTGATACATTTTTTTTTTTTTTTTTTTTTTTTTCAAGGTAGGGTCTCACTCTGGCCCAGGCTGACCTGGAATTCACTCTGTAGTCTCAGGGTGGCCTTGAACTCACGGTGATCCTCCCACCTCTGCCTCCCGAGTGCTGGTATTAAAGGCGTGTGCCACCACGCCTGGCTTAGCTCTCTTCTTTTTGATGCGGTCTAGGACCCCAGCCTGTGGAATGGTGCCACCCAAAGGGAGGGTGGGTTTCCCTGTCTCAAGGAGTCTAATCAAGAGAACCACCCACAGGCATTCCCAAAGGCTGACCTCGTCTAGATACTTAATCCGTCCCAGGTATTCCCAGAGGTTTATTTCCCAGGTGATTTGAAGTCCCGTCAAAATGGCAACATGCACACACACGTACTTCTACAGAACAAATGTTCACAGCAGCTCTGCTTGCCCCGGCCCCAAACAGAGAACAGCGCAGATGTCAATGCACTGAGAACAGAAGAACCATGGTTTGTCCATTCTTTCAATGGACTGTTACTCAGGCACAAAAAGGGATGAATAGGGGTTGCAGAGATGCCTTAGCAGTTCAAATGTTTGCCTGAGACGCCTAAGGACCCGGGTTCAATTCTCCAGTCCCCAGGTAAGCCAGATGCACAAGGTGGCACATGAGACAGGGAAACCCACTGTAGCAGACAGCTTCAGGTTCGCTGAGATGAACTTCCAGACCGGGCACAGTTATGGAGGAAGGGATATTATTTATTGAAACTTAAAGATCCAGGGGAAGTTCCATAAAGGCAGGAAAAGCAGCTTGCTCTTCACAGGGCCAAACAGAGAGAGAGAAAGACAACCAGCCACCACAGCACACAGAGCAAAACTACTGCCAAAAGGTCACACAGCACACTTCAGGAACTCCTGCTAGGCATATTTGCATATCTTTACAATGGAATCTCAGACCCACACAATTAACACCTTAAGACTGGCCCCCAGTGACATTGCCTCTAGCAAGGTGATTGCAGATGCAAACTATAACTAGTAAACCACTGAATATATTGGGGGACATATATCCAAACTACCACATTCTGCCCCTGGCCCCCAATATATTTAACTCCTGGCCCCCAATAGATTTATAACTATCACACATTGTAAATTGTACTCAGTCTAATTTCAAAGGTTCTCACAGTCTTGATCAACTTAAGATAGTCCTGTAAAATCAAACAAGTTAAATACTTTCAACATGTAAAGGCACAGAGTAAACATTTTTAACTGGTAAAAGGCATAGCAAGGAGAGACTAGAATAATGCAAACTCAGCCACCATCAGCAGTCATCAAACTTCTGCAGTTCAAGTTCAATATAACCAGAGACTGACAGTCTCCAGGTTTTTCAATTCTCCTCCAGCTGGGCAGATCCTCCCACTTTCATCCCATGCCAACACTGCACTCCATGGTAGCCCTTTTGCACAGTCCTGGTATATCCAAAACATCTTCAGGTCTCCATGCAAACCACGGTCCATCTTCCAAAAGGCTCTTCCAGCCTATTCTTCAGGGACTTCATGCCCTGCTTCATGCCACATCTCAGCAGCTCCTGGAACCGTGTGCAAATGACCATTCTATGCATTTTTCATATTTCCAAAACTAATACCAGTGTGCAGGACACAGCCATATTCTTAATCCAGGGACAAAATAAATCATAGCCTTGAAAAGCAGGTTCCTTCTCCAGTCAGCTCTTTCCAAGAGTTTGCATTTCTAACAGTCTTTCCTCAGGCATCCTCTCCATTGTTTTAATGCAAAGCCGTCCGACCACCTTCCTTCCAGCTTCCTTAAGATTGCTAATGTGTTTGACTATAAGCTCCATTAACCTAAAATCAGTCTCAGTGCCTCTAATTTTAACCAGAGGTTTTCCAGCTTAAAATCTTAAAATCTCAGGTGATATCTTTAAGTCAGTCCATTACAAATTTAAGTTTGCTCAAACACTCTGGGCCTGGACACACACGTGCCATCCCTATGCCAGAACAAATGTCCAACAAAGTCCTCTGCAGTCTTTCCTTCCCCTGAAATCTCATAAGCCAAGCCTCTAAGTTCAATACTGTCTGCACTTAGCATTCTCAAACTCTCATCAGAATAGTCCATAAAACTTGGCTTAACTCCAGAAGGCATCTTCAGTTGCAAGCACCAAGTCCATGCCCATTCCTCCAAAACAAAAGTTCCAAAAGACGAATATCCACACGGTCAGTTCATCTCACCCCACACTCCTCAGTACCACTTTACTGTAGCAGACAGCTTCAGGTTCGCTGAGATGAACTTCCAGACCGGGCACAGTTATGGAGGAAGGGATATTATTTATTGAAACTTAAAGATCCAGGGAAGTTCCATAAAGGCAGGAAAAGCAAATGTTTCACAGGGCCAAACAGAGAGAGAAAGACAACCAGCCACCACAGCACACAGAGCAAAACTACTGCCAAGGGTCACACAGCACACTTCAGGAACTCCTGCTAGGCATATTTGCATATCTTTACAATGGAATCTCAGACCCACACAATTAACACCTTAAGACTGGCCCCCAGTGACATTGCCTCTAGCAAGGTGATTGCAGATGCAAACTATAACTAGTAAACCACTGAATATATTGGGGGACATATATCCAAACTACCACACCCACCCTCCCTTTGGGTGGCACCATTCCACAGGCTGGGGTCCTAGACCGCATCAAAAAGAAGAGAGCTAAGCCAGGCGTGGTGGCGCATGCCTTTAATACCAGCACTTGGGAGGCAGAGGTGGGAGGATCACCGTGAGTTCAAGGCCACCCTGAGACTACAGAGTGAATTCCAGGTCAGCCTGGGCCAGAGTGAGATCCTACCTCGAAAAACCAAAACAAAAAAAAAGAGAGAGAGCTCGAGCTAGCTGAGCATAAGAGTTCATGAAGCAATGTGACCAGCTGACTCCTGCCTCCAAGCCATGATGGGCTGGAATGGTAAACTCAAACCCTTCCCTTCCTTAAGTGCTTCCTTGCAGGGCCTTGATCACAGCAATGAGTAAAGTAGTCAATACACATGGGTTTATTTTGGGTAAATAAAAGTTCAATCACAAAGTGAAGGCATAGCTTTTTAAAAAGTATAGTTTTTTTAATTTATTTGCGAGAGGGAGAGAAAGACCGAGAAGGGGGTAGATAATGGGCATGCCAGGGCCTCTTGCCAGTGCCGACAAACTCCAGATGCATGCGCCACTTTGCACGCCTGGCTTCCCAGGGGTCCTGGGAAATGGAACCCAGGCTGTGAAGCTCTGCAAGCACCTTGAACCACTGAGCCATCTCTCCAGTCCTGTAGCTAACTTTTTAAGGAACTTACTGCCTACCACTGTAACTGGACATTTATACACTCAACATGTGGATATATGAGAGAGTCCTGCTTCATTCCACTCTCATCAACAGTTCTTAAGGTCCGCCCCTGGCCCCCCCCCCCCGCCGCGGATAGTGGTTGGCTGTTGTGGCTCTAATTTGCATTTTCCTTAATTACAGCCTCTGATGAGCATCTTTTCATGTAAATTTCCCTCCTTTCTTTTGTAGAGCTTCTATTCACGCCCTTTGCTCAGGGCTTCCTTAAGATTTATTTTCGCAAGTTCTTTAAATATTTGGATACAAATTCTTGATTTTCTCCCAGACGCTGGCTTGTATTTTATTCTCTCCACAATGCCTTTGGAAAAGCAGGTCTTCATGTCCATGGACAGTGCCCTCCAGTGGTTCTTTCATGAGGGCAAAATTCATCTAGAATAAGGGAAGTTGTGGTTCCCAGTAACATTTATGAAGGACCTATCATGTGCCAGTACTAAGAACTTAGAACCTGTTGTGTACTGAGAACTACCTGACCCTAAGAAGAAGTGCGAGTCTTGATGCCTGGCTTCAGAGTATGGAAGGGAGGGGAAGGAAGATCTTAGTACACAGCACATAGGGTACCAGTGTAGTCAGGCACAGAGAGGTGATGGCACTCAGGAGAAAGGGAAGGAAAAACTCACTGGGATAAAGAGAAAATCAGGATCCAAGACCATCCCTGAGCTATATGAAGGCAAACCTTCTTTTGGCCTTTGGTTTCTAAGAAAGTAAGGGATTTGAATTTTAATTGTCCCCAGAAGTCATAGGTCAAAGGCTTAGCTGCCAACCTTAGGTTCCGTGGGGAGTTGGTGGGACCCACAGGGAGTGGGGCCTTGTGGAAGGAAGTTAGGTTATTGATGGGAGCTAGTGGAAGGAAGTTAGGTTATTGATGGGGGGGCTAGTGGAAGGAAGTTAGGTCATTGATGGGGGGCTAGTGGAAGGAAGTTATTGATGGGGGGCTAGTGGAAGGAAGTTTGGTTATTGAGGACTGTGCCCTTGCAGAAGTTGGGACCCCAGTTCCTTACTCTCTTCCTCTCCTTCACTTCATGACACACCATGAGGTGAGCGGCCTCCATTAACAGGTGCTCCCACCACAATACACTGCACTGTCACAAGCCCAAAGTCATAGGACTAAGTCACCACTGACCCAAACCTCTAAAACCAGGAGCCCAAATAAGCCTTTCTCCACTGAAACTCTTTGCCTCAGTATAACATCATAGCAAAGGGATGCTGGGCTACATAAAAAGTCATGCTGACCATTTGTTTTCCCTTGACACAGAGGAGGAGGGAATGTTGGGAAACACACCTCAATGAAAATGAGAGAGGTTTGGGTCAAATGTGTAGAAGAGCTGGCTGTGAGGTAATGTCAGGAATGGAGAAACATTAAGAAGAGTTGGGGAGGGCTGGAGAGATGGCTTAGAGGTTAAGGTGCCTGTCTGCTAAGCCCAAGAACCCGGTTCCAATCTCCAGGTCCCACGTAGAGCCAGATGCAAAGTGACGCAAAGGCGCAATGCCACACTTGACCACAAGGGGGCGCACGCATCTGGATTTTGTTCACAACAGCTGAGAGACTGCTGGCGCGCCCATCTCTATCTGTCTCCCTCTCCCTCTCTCTCTGTCTCTCTCTGTGTATCTCTCCAAAAAAAAAAAAAAAAAAAAAAAAGAGGGGGAAAAGATTAGCAGCAAAGAAATATCAAGGGAAGTTTCTACTCATAAAATAAAAATTAATGGATCACAGAGCAAGGACATTAAGAGAGATCTTTAAGGGGTTGCAGGAAATAGGAGAATCAGGGCACACTAAGCTGTCATTTGGAACATTTTGTTTCTTAACAAAGTGCTGGTAAAAGATAATACAGGCTCCATGTTACAAAGGGTAAGAGGCAGCACGTGCCCAAGGGAGACGGGGACAAGATGCTACTTAGGACCTGTGCCAGAACCTGATGCAGCAAGTTTTTTAGGAGCCCTGTGCTGTTGCAGGCTGGGCTACTGTCCTCTGGAATAGGATAGGAGCCTCTAGACCTGTCCCCAGATTTGGGGGTGAAGGGCAGACATGTTCTACAGCAGCACCTGTGGGTTCCTTTTCCGTTTGCATTTGGGAAATAAGAAAGAAGCCATAGGTACCACAGTGCTTCCCCTAGCTGCTGTGTGTGTGCATGTGTGTGTGCATGTGTGTGTGTGCGCGTGTGTTTCAGAGGACCATAGCATGTAGATGGCAGAGCAGAGCTGGAGAGGGGGCCCAAGATACATGGTGGAATCTGCTCTTCCTGGTTCCAGCATCTGGCACTTAGCGTGGTGACCAGTAGGAATGAGGAATGCCAGAGAAAGAGATGCCAGGAAGATGGGGTGTTTGCCCTGGTAGTAGAGTCTATGTTGTCACAGATAAAGTCCCCATCTACAAGGCAATAAAATCCCAGGGTGGGGCTGGAGTGATGGCTCAGAGGTTAAGGCACTTGCTTGCAAAGCCTGACAGCCTCCATTCAATTCTTCAGTACCTATGTAAAGCCATTTGCACAAAGTGGCACTTGTGTCAGGAGTCCATTTGCAGTGTCAAGAAGTCCTGGTGCATCCATTCTCTCTCTCCTTGCAAATAAATAAATAATATATATATATATATTGTCCCAGAGTGAGCATTCCAATGGGAGTAGCAGGGACCATGGAATAGCAGCAGGTCAGAGGTGAGAAGCTGATCCATAACAGCCAGGTCTTTGGTTTTCCCATCTCTGTGTGTGAACACCAACCTTGAGGGTGTCTGTATTTTGTGGGTGTGACTGAGCACAAGGTAACATATATGTCACCCACCACAGCATTGATCCTTCTCAACAATGCTATTTAGGATCAGAATGTGACTCACCAAAAATCACAATGGAACAACTGCTTAAGCTCATTCAAATTAATTAATTTATTTATTTATTTATTTATTTATTTTGAGGTAGGGCCTCACTCTAACTCAGGCTGACCTGGAATTCACTATGTAGTCTCAGGCTGGCCTTAAACTCACAGTGATCTTCCTACCTCTGCCTCCGGAGTGCTGGGATTAAAGGCATGCACCAGCCACAAGTTTATTTATTTTTTTTTTAAAGAAATGTCTGGACAGGTAGGTCAAAGGCCAATAGCAGGTGAGGTCAGGAACCCAGGAAGCCTCTAGATCACCAGTTTCCCATCCTTGCAGTGTGGCCTTTAACCTCCAAGTCCCAAGTGTCACTTGTGCCCTTAGAGAGAAAAAAATAATAGAAAAAAAGATGCAGGTTGCTCCTCGGGGCTCTTTAGGAAAGGTGGATTTCTAGTCCAAGATGGACACTTCTGCTTCTATTCTATTGGTTGGGACTTGGTCACGTGGGCAGGTAAGGCAGGCTGGGAAAGATAGTCTTAAGGGAAGGTATCCATAGCCTCTGATGAACATTCTGTTCCTAAGGAAGAAGAAGAAATGGAGACTGGGGAGATCTAGGGATCTCAACCACACTGGTAGCCCTTCACAGAAAATCCTAAATGAGGAAAATAAAAACACATCATCGTGTGCTCAATTGCACGTGATTGTCAATTGTAGTTAAGTTCCTGGAAATTCACAAGGCGAATGTCGCCAATAAGTGATTCCCCATCACAGGGTCCTGGAGGGAAATGGAACTTTGGCTTAAGTGACGTGGGATGGTGTTGCCGAGGCAAGAGAAAAGCAAGTGAAGAATGAACGGAAGGACTGTTGCAGCCAGCATCACGTTGCTGGCAGGAAACACCTGACCAAGAGCAGCTTGTGAGAGGAAAGGGTTGATTTTGGCTTACAGACTCAAGGGGAAGCTCCATGATGGCAGGGGAAAACAATGGCATGTGCAGAGGGTGGACATCACCTCCTGGCCAACATCAGGTGGACAACAGCAGCAGGAGAGTGTGCCAAACACTGGCAAGAGGAAGCTGGCTGGAACACCCATAAGCCCGCCCCCAACAATACACTGTCTCCAGGAGGCTCCTATTCCCAAATTGTCACTAGCTGAGACCCTAGCATTCAGAATACATACGTTTATGGGGGACACCAGAATCAAACCACCATAAGGACACATGCTTCCCAGAGGAGCAGACGAGCTGTGGACGCCTAGGGAATGGTGGGAGCCAAGCAGTGGTGTGCTGGTGCAGATGGAGAGGAGGAAGTGGTGAGAGCGAGCAAACAAAATGAACCATGGCACTCGGAGAGGCGAGGTATCAATCAATGCCCCGTTTTCATTTTCATCTTTTGGTAGTGGGGAATGAACTTCACCTCGAACATGCTCTTTCTGGACTCCTGTCCTGTGCAGGATCTGATGTTGGAACCATGAAATGAAGGAAGAGAAATTGCATAGAGTCTCCACCTTGCAGGGAGCTTCCGGTCTCAGAATATAAATGCTGGACAGCGGGCAGTGTTGGGCAATGCTTCACTTCAAGACTTGTATTTTGGGAGTCTGAGGAATGGAAAGAGTGATTGCTGTGTAAGCCTGAGGGCTCGAGTGGACCCTTAGCATCCACGGAAGCAGGCAGGTGTGGCCATACATTCCTGTAACCCAGTCTTCTAGAAAAGAGAGGATGGAGACTTGCTGGGGCTCACTGGTCAGCCAGTCTGACAGAAAATGACAGCTCCAGGTTCAGCGAGAGACTCTGTCTCAAAGAAACATGTGGATAAGAGACAAAAAGGAGGAGGACACCTTGAATTCTCTTCTGACCTCCACATGTCTTTGCACAGGGCGTATGCATCTGCACGCACGCACGTGCGCGCGCACACACACACACACACACATTCATCCACTATACGTGCTCATACCACACATACTACAGACACGTGTGTGAGCATCTGAATTTGGAAACACCATCACTGAAGTCTACCAAACCTATATTAAGTAGCAATCACTAGCCCAAGTCCTGACAGCAAGCACTAACTCCAACATTACCTTTGGACATACACGGTGATTGTCCCAATATTAGAACGAAATTCCCATATCCTGGGAAAACAGGATGGAGAATCCGTGAGCTATGGATGTAGGCTTCATGTTCTTGGATAAACGCATGTCTTCTTTGGATCTCAGTTTGTTGGGTTATAAAATGAAAAGAACCGTTTTGACCTTCAGCAATTGGTGTGGACGTGACATGGAACGTGGTGCTGCACGGGGCATCTGGCTCCGAAAGTGTTCATAGAATCTCTCCCTGGGGCTGTGAAGAGAATGGTTTTGGATCTGATGGCTTTGCATCCACTGTCCCACATCCCTCCCCATAGAAACCGCATACTGTTGGGAAACAAGTGGATGTGTTTGTAATGATTTTATAACATATTCCTCCTCGTGAGTGGCAAGGAAGAACTTTGTTGGGATATTTTCTTTCAAATTTAATATAGATCTCCAATTTCCTTCCTTTTATCTTCTCTATAGACAAGTCTCTTCTCTCCATTGTTATGGAATCTGAAATGAGACTAGCCTGAGAACAGCCATGTAAAGCAATTGTTTGAATTGTTATAATAAATTTGCTTTTAAGAGGCAATTTCAGGTAGGTCTTAGGAGTGATAGGGAAAATTTTTTTAAGTTACTGTTTTTATTCACTCCCTCTTTTGACCAATTAAACTGTGAATTATCAGTTGTCAAGCAACAAGGCTAATGTTGGGACATGAAGCAAGAATGCCCTCCAGGAGCTCACCTGAGGAGCGCAGGTGTGAAGTGGTCATTGTGGTGACGTTCCTGGTTCCTGTCACCCAGCAAATGAATAATCCCCATGAGAGGGACATCCAGTAGGGAGACCAGAAAAGCTATGATTTGACCCATAGGCTGTGAGCAATGGTCAGAGGACCTTGCCAAGCCATGCTAGCAAGAACCCCTCAGCTGATGAACAGAGCATTGGGTAAGCTCCGTCTCCTGTCAAGGGTGATGGACGGAAGCAGATCTAGGCAGAGGGAAGAAAGCTTCAGAGACAGTAGGTGCCTGCTGGGGCTCTAGCGACCAGAGCAGGAGGATGGCAGACTTGTTCACAAAGTCATCTGTGAACGTTAACTAAGCACTGATAGTGTGGGTGGTTCCAGAACAGACACCACATGAACTCTCTTCTTGGATAGCTTCGGGCTTTGAGGGGAAAATAACGTGAACACCTATGGGCTGGAGAAATGGCTCAGAAGTTAAGGGCACTTGCTTGCAAAGCCTGGTGGCTTGGGTTTGATTCCCCAATACCCATGTGGAACCTGATGCACAGTTGTAAGTGCATCTGGAGTTCATTTACAGCAGCCAGGAGGCCCTGGCACTCCCATTGTCTCTCTCTCTCTTGCTCATGAGTCAATATATATATATTTTTAATTTATGGGCTAGAGAGATGGCTTAGAGGTTAAGGCACTTGCCTGCAAAGCCTAAGGACTCAGGTTTGATTCTCCAGGTCCCACATAAGCCAGATGTACATGGTGGCACATGTGTCTGGGGTTCATTTGCAGTGGCTAGAGGTCTGGCATGCCCATTCTTTCTCTCTCTCTCTCTAATAAATAAACAAAAATAAAGATGTTAAAAAATTTTAAAACAAATCAGGAGTGGTGGCACACACCTTCAATCCCAGTACTTGGGAGGCAGAGGTAGAGGATTACTGTGGGGTGGAGGCTACTCTGAGACTACAGAATGATGCAAAGTCACTCTGCACTGTGAGTGAGGTACTACCTCAAAAAAAATATTTTTTTTTTTTTTGTTTTTTTAAGGTAGGGTCTCACTCTAGTCCAGGCTGACCTGGAATTCACTATGTAGTCTCAGGGTGGCCTCGAACTCATGGTGATCCTCCTACCTCTGCCTCCCATGTGCTGGGATTAAAGGCATGTGCCACCACGCCTGGCAAAAAAATTTTAATTAGCACCTAGGAGTTGGGGATGCAGCTCAGAGTGGAGCACTTGCTTACCCTGAGTTCTATCCTCCACACTGACAGACAGTGAAAGGGCGAGAAAGGAAGTGAGGAAGGGAGGGAGGGAAGGAGGAAGAAAGGAAGGAAGGTGAGAGGGAAGGAAGGAGGGAAAAAGGGAGGGAGAGAGAAAGGAAGGAATGAAGAAAGGAAGGGAGGGAGAAAGGGAAGGAGGGAGAGAGGAAGGAAGGAAAGGAGGAAAAAAGGGCTTGTAAACAATCATAGCAAGGTGCCTATCAATCACAGATGGAGGCCAGTGTCCCCATCTCCACCCTTCAACCAAGTCATATGGTGAAGCCCTGACCTCCAGCATGGCTGAATTTGGAGATGGAGCCTCAAAGGATGGAATGGGGACTGAATGAGGCCGTAAGGATGAAGTTCGGGTCCCATAAGATTATATGACACTGGACAGGGCTGTCTTCAACCCCTTCCCCAGCATGCGCCAAAGAAAGACCGTGGCAGGACACTGACAAAGCAGTCATCCGCAAGCCCAGGCACAGAGCTGGCAAGAACCGAACTAGGCAAATCCAGGGAAAACTTCACAAGCCTGACTCCACTTGACTGGAGCTGCATCCACACCCTATTCTTATCACTGCACTTAGCAACCTGACCCTCCTCACCTGCATTCAACTGCATGTACACCCCACTTTAAACAATGCAATTGCTCTCTCTTCCCTAGTGATCTCCTTGGCAACTCCCCTTTTGTGGTTAGTTTGCATTTAGACACATCCTGCAATTAGAGGCAGGGGGCTTATCCAGGGTAAACCAGTTTGGGGTACATGTGCAGTGAGGCAAACTGAGTCCTCTTGGAGTGAACTTTGGCAGACTCTCCCACTTACCGTCGTATGGGTATACGTGACTGGGTGTGCCTAGGACTAAAATCAGATGCTCCATGGGGAAAGACATGGGACGGTGAACAAAAACTTACATAACCCTACCTAATCAACCAAAACAGACACTTAACCCATCCCCCACCCCCAGCAACCAACCCCTCTGCCTCCCCGACTCTATAAACCGAAGCCCTGGGGAGCAACCTTCTGTTCTTGAGAATTCTGGCTCAGACAGCCCACCTCTACTTTGCAGTGTATCCACTGCTTTAAATGAAATTTCTCCATGGCAGCTTTACTGTACTGGGTGCTTTTATAAGATGCTGAGAATCGAGAAACCCCTGGTCCAGACAAGACCACCAGCAACAGAAGCTTGCAAGGAAATGGACGCCTGCTGTTGTCGCCTCCTCGTCAAAGCAGCCTGAGCCAATCAGTACTCACACAGTGTACCACCAGAGTGCACAGGGACGCTGAACTTGGAGGAGGGGGACACCTGTTGACTTAGGAAGCTGCAACTGAACTGCGGGAGGCGGTAACCTTGGCTGAGCCTAGAACACCTGGAGGTACTTAAATTTAGGTGAACTTGATCACTCCAGCTAAAGGCAGGATGGCAGTCTAGTGGGCAGGAGGAAAGCTTTCAAGCAGTTGTCTGGACTCTGGCGAGCATGATGTGGAGGAATGTGGGGCACACTGAGCTCACCCCATGAAGGGCTTTGAAAGTCAGTGCCATAAAGAGGCATGGCCCACGTTGCTGGATTGTGACAAGTAAGTTTCATTGAGCTCAGTGCTTTGGCAGAGAGACCCAGAGGATCTGGGGGTGGCACAAAACCCTAGGCATGGCTATAGCCACTCAGGGGAGTATTAATGAGGGGACAAGCCTAGGGCAAAAACATGGGGAGGGGGCAAGAGCGACCTCAGAATTCAGAATTCAGATGCACTGAACATTGTAGCTTTTGGATATGGACTACAGGAGAGTGAGAAGTGGATGTTAATTGCAATGAGGTTATGCTCATAAAATCATCTGGCTGACTTGTCAATTTCTAAATCACTTACTGCTAAACGGTCTTACCTTAAAGTCGAGAGGATACGTGGAAGGGTTAATTCGTGAACATTGCACCCCAAGACTTGGTCTCTTTCTGACATTGAAAGCTGCTGTCCTATGTGAATTCCGATGAAGAGACCACCAGAAATGAACCAGCCACCAGGAGGAAAATGGGCTTTGGGACAAAGGTAATATTGTGCTTCCAGATCATTTGAGCCCAAAGTGACACCATCTAGTTGACACACAGCCACTCTCTCAGAGAGGTGGAACGCTGAACGATGGATTTGGAAGGTCAAGTATTTAGAGCAACTTATATGTTGGTAGACACAGCAGAAGGGCCCTGGGGACAGCCACATCTCGAATATGAGAGAAGTGCCACATCACCCGTCTCTTTGTCCCCATCTCTGAGTGACTTCCTTTGTTTCTTGGGGAGAGGTTGGGGCACGCTAACTCACAAAAATGTGCTTCAACCGAAGGGGAACCTGGAGTTTATCTAATAGGCAGGTTGGGAAACATGAAAACGCTAATTACTTCAGGGAAAGCATGGAAAAATGAGTCAGCTGATTGGGCCACCAGGCAGCCAGTAGGAGCTGAAATTTTTTTTTTTTCTTTTAAAGGATAATGACTTATTCTAAGGGATTTTAGCCCTGTGCACACACAACAAAAATCATTCCAAGTGTCTGCTAGCAAAATCCCAGGCTGCCAAGCGTCGCGTTTGAAAATTAATGTGACAAGCTGGAGGCCCCATTTGCCCCAAGATCAGAAGCTAATGAAAGCTTCCTCCCCAGGAAGATTCTCAGGGTAGAACCAGAGACCCAGAACTGGGAACCAAGAGGGCAGGGACCGGATGGGACCCAGCTGCTAAGCAGGCTACTGTTTTTGTCTGCGGGGCTGGGCCCAGCCTCCCCAGTTACTGATGAACTGCACGGTGGCTGGTGGGGCTGATGTAATTGCCTTGTTCATCCCATCATTAAAATGATAGGTCTCGCCATCGGGAGCGGTGCTGGCCGGCTGCGAGTCGGGCTCATCTCCTGGGTAGACAGGTCTCCCCATAGGGCTCTGCACATGATTCTTTCCAAAGACCTGCACAGGGGTTTGGGGTTCACCTGAACACCACTGGACTCCAGGATCTGTGGACCCCAGGGTCCTGGCTCTCACTTCCCAGCCGGCGATGGAATTAATGAAGCTCAGGCAGCCCTAGATGCAGGGCACACTCTGGTCCTTTACAGCTCTTTGTCTACGGCCAGGCTCTTGTCTTTCAGAGCTGGCTGCCTCCTGCCCGCCCGTCTCTGGGGCTGATGCAGCAGTCAGATAATGAACAGTGTATCAGTGCGGAGGAGAGGGGGGCGAGGGGGAGAGGGGAGCGAGCGAGCGAGCGCCTGAGCCAGCCGGCCTGACTTATTATTCCTTCACTCTCAAACAAAACAAAATCATTGGCCTGCCAGGGTCATTAAGGACCCCAGGGTTGTCATAGAAACGACCTTTGGGGCCCTGTGGTTGTTAATGCATGAGTGACTGGCTGCATTGTGTGTTGGAGGAGAGGTCAGAGTCTTGTTGGTGGCTTAAGAAAGAAATAAAGAGAGGAAGGAAGAAAGACAGCCAGTACAAAGCCCAGCTTTGGACACCTGACATTCAGAAAGAAGGTTGTACACTATGGCACTGATTAGATGTCTGGGATCCTGACTGTCCTGTGCCCAGCACATAGTAGGTGCTCAGTAAATGTCCACTAAGGGAAATGGACATAATTGTCTGGTTAAAAGTGCCCATCATGGGCTGGGGAGACAACTCAGTAGACCTTTGCTACACAAGCATGACAGCCTGAAACAACCCGAGACTGCCTGGGTTCTATTCGCCAGCACCCCCATCAAAAACTGGGCATGGCTGTGCCCACCTGTAACCCCAATCCTATAGGGATCAGAGACCATGGACTCTCTGGGGCTGGCAAAAACTGTAGCTCTGTGTTCAGAGACTCTGTCTCAAGAAAACACTCCAATGAATGATAGAGAAAATACACGGGATGCTCTCCTCCGTGTGTCTGCCAGAGCATCTGCACGTGTCCATGCAACACACGTGCAGGCGTGCACATATGTGCGCACGCACTCGCGCACGCACACACACACACACACATCTCCATTCCCAATTCCATGCCTTCCCTGCAGAAGTCACCATCCAGTACCTTCCCTGTCCTTGTTCCAGTTGAGACTAGCAAACTGAAGGACAGGTTTTAGGAGCAACTGTCATATCTTCACCTCGGACATCATCATCATCTCCTGGGCTGCCAGAAACCAAGAAAGTGGGGTGTGTGGGGGGGTGGCAGAGCTGTGAGGGGGCAGAATTGCAGGCAAGCAGGGCTAGACTAGCCAGAACTGGATTCGACAGATGGTTCTTTCAAGTCACCATGTTATGGGCAAAGCCCCAGCTCCTAAGACTCAGTGGACTAGGCTGGGTCACTTACCCTAATACAACAGTTAAAGAGAAGAGGAAGGGGCTGGAGGGATGGCTCAGAGGTTAAGGTGCTTGCCTGCGAAGCCTCAGGACCCAGGTTGGTTGCCCAGTACCCAGTAAGCCAGATGCACAAGGTGGCGCATGCGTCTGGAGTTTGTTGCAGCGGCTAGAGACCCTGGCATGCCCATTCTTTCTCTCTCATGAATTAATTAATTAATTAATTAATTAATGTTTTTAAAGAGAAAAGGAATGAGGAATAGCCATGATGTCATCAACCCAGCCACACTGGGGAGTGCAGACAAAGAGGTCCAGTCCCTCAGGCTACTAAGCAGTCTTGGTCACAGCGTGGGGTGGCTGATCATTGCCTCAGTCCTGGTTCTGCCAGGTGGTTTGAAGAAGTCGTTGTTCCAGGAACAAGTCAGTTCCCAGGAGATGACTGATCCTGCTTGAGAGTGCTCCTTGCTGGAATGTGTCTGCCAGGAGGTGCTGCCGTTCCTGGAATCCACACTGACTGTGGGATTGGGACAATGAATGGGTCTGGACGAGCTGACTGGGAGACGCCTCATCATCTTCAGCTTGAAGGAGGATGGGCTAGGTCAGGTATTGCTGGGTAATGACACAGGTATCATGAACATGTCTGTGTGCAGTTAAGTAGGTGAGGGAGACTCGATCTAAAAGAGATAGATACCAAATGAAGGCAGACGTGCCATGCCTTTATACTCTTTGCTCTAAGTGAGTAGTTATGCTTTGTAGCAATAGCAGTTTCTAAGTGTCTGTTACAGTGCTCCCACCGGAAGACGCTCTGAGTCCCGCCCTGCAACAGAGCGCCCCCTACTGGCTGGTGCTCAACACCTCCAGCCAGAGACTTGGGTTTCAGAATCAGCCATGTGGGCAGCTCACCTTTCTTAATCGTTCAAGCCTCCTGCCTCAGTGCCCTTACCTGTAATGTTAAAGATGGGCCGGATGATGCCATCTATGACCCACCCTACCCTCGCTGTGGGTGAAAGACAGAGAGAGAGAGAGAGAGAGAAGTGGGTATGTGGGGTTGGGGTGTGCACATGTCGTGGCATGTGTGTAGAGGTCAGAGGGTAGCTTCAGGTGCTGGGACTCACTTTCCACCTTGTTTGAGGCAGACGTCTCTGGTTCTCATTGCTGTTCACCACTGCAAAAACCAGGCTAACTGTCTCGCCAGCTTCCCACTCACCTCACCTCCCTTCCCCAGTAGGTGCACTGGGATTGCAGACTCCTGCCCCAGTGTCCAGACTGAGCTCAGGTACTCAGGCTTGTGTGGCAAGTGCTTTATCCACTGTGCCATCTTCTAGCCCTTAATTAGTCTTGTTTTTTTTTTAATTTGAGAGAGAGAGAAACAGAGAAGAAGAGGCAGAGAGAGAATGGGCGTGCCAGGGCTTCTCAGCCACTGTGAATGAACTCCAGGCACGTGCCCCCTTGTGCACACGTGCGACATTGCACACTTGAGTCATTTTTGTGTCTGGCTAAACATGGGACCTGGAGATTCAAACGGGCATTTTTAGGCTTTGCAGGCAGGTGCCTTAACCACTAATCCATCTCTCCAGCCCTCAATTTAGTCTTTTATTCAAACTTTTAGAAGCACTGTGGGGTGATGGTAGACCCCTTTGAGCTCTAAAAGGTTAAAGCAGAACCGGGCATGATGGGAAGCTCAGGTAGGAAGATCACCATGAGTTCAAGGCCAGCCTGGGCTAGAATGAGACTATCTAAAAAATAATAGGGCTGAAAGGATGGCTTAACAGTTTAGGCATTTGCCTGGGAAGCCAAAGGACCCCTGTTTGATTCCCCAGGACCCATGTTAGCCAGATGCACAAGGGGGCACACATGTCTGGAGTTCGTTTGCAGTGGCTGGAAGCCCTGGCATGCCCATTCTCTCTCTCTCTCTCTCCCTCTTTCTCTGTCAAATAAATAAATAAAAAATATTTTTTTAAAAATAATAATTTTTAAAGGCTAAAGCTGGTTAGAAGGAATATAGGACCCTTTCCAAACCCACTAAGAGGCCGAGGGGCCTCACTCAACACTCCCTGTGTTAACTGCAGCATGGCTTCCCCCTACAGCTGTCAGAAGTCTTCAGGTCACACTTGGAGTTAGGACCTGGGACTTACCAACTGAGGGACATCACTTTAAGCTTCAGGGCAAAGACACAGCCAGCAGGCAGAAAGAGCAGCAGAATTCTGACCCACCACCCCAGCCTGTCACTGTCCATCTGCAGAGGCACCGAGCTGTCCCCTCCACAGCAAGAATAAGTCTTGCCGTTCACACTTACATTGCACAAAATACATGCTCAGAGAGTTGTTCAGTTTCCCTTTGTTTTTGTTTTCCTTACAATCTGCCTAGCTGATTTGCATAACTGTCAAGGCTGTGGCCTGGCACCTGCTCCCCAGGACACAGTAGAAAGCAGGCTTGCTCTGGAGTCAGAGTATTTTCTCTCCCTGACCGGTGGCAGAAGGAGAGAGAAATCTATTCCCAGCCAGGACTCCAGCTCCCACCTGCGGAGACAGGCTGAATTCTGCTTGCCACAAAACATCAAACTGCGATGGTTGATGGCTTTTCTACTTTCAACAAACAACATCTTCTCCGACCACGGAGGAGACAATAATCCCTGGGAGGTTCCTGGGTTTACAGAGGCCTAGCAAATCCACAAGCGAACACTTCAACATGCTGGGGCTGACATTTCCAAGAAAATCCATCGTGGCCACTGGTTCAAGGCAAAATCCCAGCTTGAGGGGACGAGCTCCCTGGGTCTGGAAGAGCTCCTGGTTCTTGCAATAACTTTAGGAGTCTCATCTCCCTTCGTAGAGTCTATTTCTACCTCTCTAAGATGTCAAGGAGCCCAAACTTTAAAATGCTTTAATTAGGAAGCCTGGGATCCCACAGAGAATGATAAACTCCAGAGTGTTTATATTAAATGAAGTTTAACACCAGGTTATAAAATAGAAGTATTTCCTGAGACGACAAGACATCGTGTAACCAACAGGACAGAACAGAGTGTCTCTCTTTGTGTTAATATGTTCCCTTAGAGATGAGGACAAATATCCAACATTATAGAAATGTCTTGAATATTTGCATATCACTTTGAATATTTATATATCACAGAATGCTCCTGTAAAGCGTGGTGCTGTTTCTTGAAGTGAGAAGGGGGTCTGGCTAGTAACTTATCACGTGTCCCTTCTGTGCTAGGCGCCATTCATTTCACTTGAAATCTCAAACTTAAGGTTCCTCCTCAAACGGCAGTTACCAAAATAAGTTCTGAACTATATGATCCACCCAAGAACTATCTCAGGAAAAGCAAGCCTTGTAGTCAAGTAGGTTTGAAAACTATTCCAAGTTTATTCCCAGTTAGAGACTCACAATACTTATTACAATAGCAAAGGTTCTGATAAATCCTACAATACAAGCCTGATAATTATTTAATCCTTCTCGGTCTTATTGTCTCTCCACGTAACATTTATTGATGTCTGGTGAAGCTACTTCGGAGGGTGCTAGAATCATTGTCAAGTCTGTGAATTCTCTTCCTCCATTTCTTGCCTTCATGTGGCCACAGAAGCCACAGGTCTCAGGTGGGGAGTGGGGAGCAGAGAGAGTCTGTTTAAGACTAACTAGGAGGGCTGGAGAGATGGCTCAGTGGTTAAGGCACCTGCCTGCTAAGCCTAAGAACACTGGTTCCAATCTCCAGGTCCCACGTTTAGCCAGATGCAAAGTGACGCAGGGGCTCAATGCCGCACTTGCCCACAAGGGGGCGCACGCATCTGGATTTCGTTGGCGGCAGCTGAGAGACTGCTGGTGCGCCCATTCTCTGTCTCCATCTCCCTCTCTCTCTGTCTTCTCTGTGTGTCTCTCTCCAAAAATAAATAAAATTTAAAAAATTAAAAAAAAAAAGACTAACTAGGGCTGGCTCTCAGCTTCTGCTTCAAAGAGCAGTTTTCTCACCATTCTTAAAGCTCATGCAAAGGAAGAGTCTAGACTCCCATCGGAGTCCTTCCATATGAAAAAGACATTGCCAAGCCCGGTGTGGTGGCGCACGCCTTTAATCCCAACACTCAGGAGGCCTGCCTGAGACTACATAGTGAATTCCAGGTTAGCCCGAGCTAAAGCGTGACCCTACCTCAAAAACCCAACAGTAATAATATAATACAACAGTAATAAAGATATTGCCACAACTGTTACTGGAATCTTGATATAGGAAGTGTCTTCATGTTTAATATAAGTTCACTGGTGAGGGAGAGGAACCATGGCGGTGTTTCTGGTTCAACCAGTCCTTCCAAGGGATGTTTCTCTCCATTACCATAAGTAGGAAAATGCCCAGAGCCATTCAAAATAGCAGCTCCAGGTGTTTGCCCTCTATGAAAGCTGTTCTCTCGACCTCAGTAAGTCTCTCTCACGTACCCTTCCTAGCACAGCTTCAACATCCCATCCACAAATACAGCTTTGCTGGCTACAGACCAGATCTGGCTTATGTTTTGGCTTCTACAACATCCAGGGCTCGTCTGTAGAACAGTTATCACCCTTTGGGGGTCATATTTTTATTTTATTTATTTTATTTATTTATTTATTTATTTATTTATTTATTTATTTATTTGAGAGAGAGAGAAAGAGGATAGAGAGGAGGGAAAGGGAGAGACAGTGAGAATGCTGGGGCTTCCAGCCACTGCAAATAAACTCCAGTCACATGTGCAACCTTGTGCATCTGGCTTACATGGGTATTGGGGAATTGAACCTGGGTCCTTAGGCTTCACAGGCCAACACCTTAATTCCTAAGCCATCTTTCCAGCCCTGGGATTATATTTTTAAGTGACTCTTTGTTAATGTCTAATTCTCCCACTGGACTGCAAACCTTATAAAAAGCAGGCATTGCACCCATCCATTCATATTGTATGCCAGGCACCCAGCCCAGATTGGCAAGAAAAAGAGTTTGCTGAGTGAGTTAACAGGGAAAGAAACCAACATGTAGAAAAGTAGCTTTACGTGCCTGGGCACTCTAAACCCTTGGGTCACTACTACTAATTTTGATATTGTTCTTCAACTTAAGCTGGAACCCACACTCCAAGTTCAGTACATGTATCGAGACTTTCATTTCCCCACTGTCTCTTGGCTACATCACTCATAAACCACAAGGCAAGGCCCACCCATCCACCATCCACCCACCAGGTATGACCTTAATCATATTTTCTACCAATGGAAAAACCACCAGAGAGGGCTAGGATTTTGTACCTACAAATGAAACCATTGACTTTCCGATATCAAAGCTACTGTAAAGGCCATTCATTCGGTTGTATATTTTGTCCAATGAAGAATGCAGCAATCAGACAAGATCGGTGAATTGTCCTTTGGCAGAAATCAGGATGCAGAGAGAAGTCTCTGCTGTCTCTGCACTCAGTATCAATTTCAAAATGGTGTCTGCCTGGTTGGAGGTTTTATTTAAAATTATATTTAAAATTTTATTTGAAATTCCAAAGTGATGTATGTACTTTTAAAACGTAGAAATGGGCTCTGAAATTCTATGGAAAGAATGTTCATAGCATTGAATTCTTTCACTACTACTTCCTCCCATTTTACAGAGGGGGATACAGAGACCCACAGAGGTTCTTCTGGGGCTTGAACTCCATCTTGGTCCTGGCTGTGTAGAAACTGTGTGCTCTTTGTTCATTTTACTGAGCCCCAAGCACGTGGAACCACTTCAGGCTGCCCTGACCTTTTGTCTCCTCTGAGAGACCACGAGCTTCTCTCAAGCAAGGACCATGACTCACTTCTCTTTGGCAACAACAGTTCTTAGCTCAGCATATCACTGGCCCCAAGTAACTGTGTAGAGTGAACAGAACAAGAATAAAATGATTGTGAAATTAAAAGTGTGAAGTAGCTGTTAGCTTGGTGTGTTCTCATGGAAGATGGGTGGGATATAGAAGACAAGCCTTCCAAGAGGTTGATGCAGGAGGATGACAAGTTCAAGGCCAGCCTTGGCTATAGAATGAATTCAAGATCAGCCTGAGCAACTTAGTGAAACTCTGTCTTGAAATAAAAAAAAAGGGGGGGGGAGAAAAGGGACAAGGAAAAAGAAGACTGAGGGACTAGCTAGGTCCTAGAGTTCATTCCTAGTACCTCAAAAAAAAAAAAAAAAAAACCATGCATTTTACCAAAAGTGCATGTAATCTGGAAAGAAACATTTGCCTCCTTAAGCTGAATGAACTTAGAGAGACTAAATTGTTTTATGATCAATGATTTGAATATAAAAATCTGGAGATGTTGTATTCAGACCGCCTAGATACGATTGCAATCCTAGTGATAATGTGCAGATAATACCTAGAACTGGTGCTGGGAACGATGGAGAGACACCTGCCTTCTGCTTCCCATGCAGTTCAACATGACCGTTCATGTGTTCAATATGCCGTGCCTAGTGTTAACCAAACGATTTACTTGTCTGAAAGAAGACCTGGCCGAGAATCAGCGGGCGTGGATTTGCGTATGAGGGGAAGGCTTCCATTTTACTGCTTTTAAATATATATCTTAACCTCTTAGAGGTTTGGAGAAGCTGTCTCAGTAAATGTAATTTGCCTTGTAATTAACACATTGAGTGTTTCCCAAGTGCCCTCTTCGTCCTCTTTTATAGCTTTAAGCCATTCTTTGTCCTGACATTTGTCACTTGCTGAACAAGCTATCTTTTCTGCGTCTACCACAAAGTTGATCCGCATGTACACCCAACCCAGTGAAACCCACAAACTCCAGAAGAAGCATTCGCTTCAAGCTAAGGATAAGGGGTGTAAATGGCAGACCCACCTCATAGGACTGCAGGGAATAAGAATGTTAAAGCTTCCAGATATGTCAGCACCTTGCTAGGCACACAGCGCATGATTCGAACCCAGAAACTATGGATGGAGATCTGGTGGGCTGGGAGCGAATCCAGGCTGCACGTGGAGAAGGCCGAGCGGAAGGAGATGCAGATAAAAGGGCCCTTTCTCCCCCAGCCCCCAGCCCGGGGTCCCGGGATTGTTTTGGTAATTACCCCCACTTCTTCGACAGCTTGTGATTGTCCAGTGCCAGGGAACCTGGATTTGCATTGCACCATGCATAATTCATACGGCACGGACAGCAATTATGAGCTAATTGAGGGGTGTAATGTTTAAAGAAAGGATCCATTATGAGGAGCATAAGGGATGTTGAGAGGCAAGAAGCTCTTGAGTCCATGGAGGCGCGTTCCCTCTAATTCAGCCTTCATTAAGATGTCTCTAATTGTCTCCTGAAGGGCACTGAAAATCTCTCCTCTCAGGGCCCGGGGTGAGGGGACGGGTGGGCAACGGAGTGCTCCTCCTGCTGGAGGGCACTCAGAGGAATGCTGGGTTGACTTTCCCTGCTCTGTGTGCTTAGCCATCCACTTGTCACACTGACACCGTTATCTGGATTAACACAATTAGAGGGGCGTAATGTGACCGTAACAGTAATTTCTAAATCGAACGTCAGGATCACTTCTGGGGACGAGATAGTCTGGGAAATATAGTTCTGTTCAGAATTTATGGAATTTCCGATATGAGATGATCCCTTAAAGGGATTGTAGGAGAGTCCCTTCGACAGAGACATCCTGGAAAACCAGAGCTGAGTGTCTTAGTAAGGAGCCCTGAGCTGGCAGTCTATGGGTGACGACCTGACCTTGCCTTTTATCAAAAGGCCCTTGAGACACTGTCCCCCATTTTGGGGGTTCCATTTTTGGCTTTGGGGTTCCCATCTGAACCGAGGAATGTGAAAGCCCTAGGTTCTCTGGGCACTGATAGGCCATTTCTGTGCATCACACTTCATCTTTCTTGATTTTTTAAAACCATCTTGATAGGTCAGTTTTTGATCTTCTGGAAGCCATAACCCCCACAGGATATCCACAGTGTGACTGTCACGTGCAACACAAAGACATCTGAGTAGTGGGATGAGAATCAAAACACTTTTTCGTTAGGTTCCATTGCAAAGCTGGATGAATATTTCAGGACATTGAATCAAAGCTATTTTGTAGAATAAGGGACATATCAGCACTTATCCTTTGTGGCATTGGGGACATCATGGTATTGTGTGTGTTTCACCACCATTCTTGGAACCCCATAGGGCCAGAATATCTCTCACTTGGATTGATCTGGCATGGCTCTCTAGGAGTAGAATTTCCTTTTCATCTTCGACCAGGGATTTACACACACACACATGTGGATATTCGAGCAAGCCCTCTTCAACCCTGCCTGTCTCAGTTACTGTTTACTAGAGCTGGGATGCAATATCCTCTGTCACCAGTAGAGGTCGCTTCCTGAAATGCATTCAACCCAGAGTCAGACCACCACTCCATTATCTCATGGGTAGAAGGGGTCTTAAGGATCATTTTGTCCTACTTTGTCCTGTGTGGAAATTACACATACTGCGGGCTTATTTTCAGTAGCAGCAAGCTTGTCACTGACTGTCACACAGCTGCCTTGCAGCATCTCCTCATTGCTTTAAGCAGAGCACCTTGCCAGAGTGATTGGCTAGTGAATTCCGGGGATATTTAGCATTTTCTAAGTGGGGAGGACGCTATTGTCGGCCTGTGGTGTGACTGCAGATCTTTCTTTCACCGGAAGCTGGGCTGTCATGTCTACTTAAGCATTCTAATCAGCTCCATGGTTTATTTGAGACGACTTTCTAATTTTTTTTTTTTTTTTGCCCAAGGTAATTTGATCACCTGTAGGCTAAAGAATTGTTTCTTTGTCTTCAAATGGTTTGTTTTTCTCCCCCAACAATTTAAGAAACCCTTCCCAAGCCTAGAGATGGAAAGAGAGAAGAAGAAGAAGACAGAGAGATTGAATCTTAAGTTCATGTGTGTAAGTACAATGTTTTGTGGATTGTGTTTGGAGAGAGTCAAGGTCGTGGTCAGAGCATACCACACAAAGGAAGCTTATTTGTCTTGGCAGCGATAAATTCACAGTTGACTTTTCATGTCATCTTTTCCCACTATAACCATAGAACAACTCCAGATGACACACTTGTCCCTTTAAATGCCCCTGATTCTCCATACAGGGCAGCACAAGAGAGCAGAGACATTCTGCATGGCCCCGATTAGCTCCTTAGGGCACAAGGATTGATAGCCTCTGCTAGTCACATATGATCGCCCCATATTTAATCTTTATTTTTGAGTCTTCCTGAGCGAGAAGTCACAGTAAAACATAATAACCATGGTACTCCAAGGGTTAATTACACATGGCTCGCCAAAAAAAAAAAAAAAAAAGATTTTTTTCTATCTTAGATTTAGGATTTTCATTCTGCATGGCTATTGGTTTATGCCACATGGAATAAGACACGTGGGGGAGGTGCTGAGATAGTGCCCCTCTCTCTACTCCCAGTTGCTAAGGTTTTTTATTTTTTTCTTAGAGGGGGGAGGGGACAAGTTCTGTTTTCCAGAAAGGGCCTCCTAAAACCTGCTGCTGCTTAGGACCTGGGGCTGGCTTCTTCCTTTTGGGTGGGGATCCAGGTGTCTCTGAGTGGCTACTCCTCCAATCCCTTCTCTTGGCTAACTTCTCTTGCAGATGTTAAAATAGTTTCCATCTCCTTTATCCCCCTCAGCCTGCCAAAACATCTTTTCTTTTGTGTGTGTATGGGTGCGCACATGTCCATGAGCACGTGTGCCATGGCACGCATTGTAGATCAGAGGCCAGACCTCAAGGTGTCTGCGTTTTCCATTTCCACCTTCTTTGCGACAGGGTCTCCTGTTGCTATAAAGGATGTCATATTCGCTGGCCTACAGCTTCAGAGTCTCCCCAGATCCACCTCCCATTGCTGTAAGCATGCTGGGATCACAGGTGCATGCACCACTTTGCATTTGACGACGTGGGTGTTGGCAAGCTTTGCAGTCTAGTGCCTTTAACCGCTGAGTCATCTCCTTATCCTCCAGTGGAGCATCTTAATTATGGTGTAGATCAATGCATTCTGGATTCTTCACTAAGTTATCCAAAGCTATATCAAGATCTTGTCCTTACCACCACCCCCCCACTCTCTCTCAAAGGTTTCAATGAACTCAGACCCCATCAACCAAGGTGAATATTTTCAGTTGTTCCCTTGGACGGAAATTCCTCTGCCCTCGGGCTACTACTCAGTGACTTGGTGTTCCAAGATCTTTCTTGGTTTCCTCATGAAACCCCCTCCCCTTGGCCATCTTACTACTGTTGAGGTGTCAGCCAGAGTCTTGTTGACATCCCTGATGTGTCATTCAACTTGTATACACATCAGTCCTGGACCAGGAACAGGGCATGATCCGGATTACAAACACGTTAAGAACGGGAGCGCTGCCTTCAACCAGCTTGTGACTCCTGCAGCAGAGCTGAAGCCACTGTTGCCACCTTAGCTGAGGGTTGTGACAGAGAGGGAAAGTGGCAGTTGGAGTGCAGAAAAGGTAGGGGCCGGCGGCTGTTCTGGGAAGACCAGAGGCTTCTTCCGGGAACACTTTACACTGCTGACTTTCTACTTCTCATTTAAAAAAAAAAAAAAAAAAAAAGTCTTGCTTTCCTTTGATGTCTGGAGGGCCAACGGAAATCATGCTTCCTCTGGGAAAAAACAAAACACAGGCAATGGAGAGATGCTTGTTCTAACTGCTCCCCCCACCCCGGGAAGGTGAATGATGGAGACTGACTAGAACCCCTCCTTTGAGGATCCCCTCTAACAACCATCTTATCTTGGGGAGTCAGATCGTTTTCCAGCTTTGCACACCCATGGACTTTTTATAGGCTGACAGACAGGCAGCCCATGGGATGTGGACAGAAGAGATGGATGCGTGGGGGGCTGATTGTCTTGTAAGCTATCTCACACGGGTCTCTGCTTCCAGAAATATGTTTTAATTTACATAATAACCCACTTAATTGTTGTGCTGGCAGGCTGGAGAGATGGGTCAGCAGATAAAGGTGTTTGCCCAGTACCCACATAAAGCCATATGCACAAAGTGGCACATGTGTCTGGAATTTGTTTGCAGTGGCATTATGTCCTGGTGTGCCCATTCTCTCTCTCTCCCCCCGCCCCGGTTAATTAAATGAATTTTCTAATTTTTTAAATATGTTATTTATTTATTAGAGAAAGAGAGAGAGAGAAAGAGACACACAGAGAGGGAATGAATGTGCTTCCAGCCACTGCAAATGAACTGCAGATGCATGCACCACCTTGTACATCTGGTTTATGTGGGTGCCAGGGAATTGTGAATCCTTAGGCTTTGTAGGCAAACGCCTTAACCAATGAGCATCTCTCCAGCCCCAAAATAAATAGATGTATTTTTACAAGTGTGCTGGACTATGTTAGCACCTCACGACAAGACCACCAGCCCCTTTGGCCTCATTCTTATCATTACGGTGCTGGGCCACAAGGAACGCAACTTCGATTCCTACCCCAACGGCCTGGCCACCTGGCACCTCAGTGCACTTCCCGAGCTACTCTGTGGGATGGACAGAGTGAGGGCTGGATGAGCAGAGGCCACACAGGTGGTGGGTGCGTAGAGGTGAGGTCTGAGCTTTGATGTTGTATCTACTCCACTGGCACTTCTTTTGACATATATATATATATATATATATATATATATATATATATATATATATTTTTTAAAAGGCAAGGTAAATTGTGCTTATTTATTTATTTTTTTATTATTTATTCATTTATTTATTTATTTGAGAGAGAGAGAGAGAGAGAGAGAGAGACAGAGAATGGGTGTGCCAGGGCCTCCAGCCACTGCAAACAAACTCCAGATGCATGCAGCCCCTTGTGCATCTGTCTTATGTGGGTCCTGGAGAATCAAGCCTCGAACCGGGGTCCTTAGGCTTCATAGGCAAGTGTTTAACCGCTAAGCCATCTCTCCAGCCCTTGATATATATTTTTATTTATTTTTTATTTTTTTGCAAGCAGACACACAAACACACACAAAGGGGGGGAGACAGAATGGACAGACCAAGGCCTCTAGCCACTGCAAATAAACTCCAGACACATACACTACTCTGTGCATCTGGCTTTACCTGGGTACTGGGCAAATCAAACCTGGGTCGCTAGGCTTTGCAGGCAAGTGCCTTAATGTCTGAGCCATCTCTTCAGACCCCCTCCTACCCCCACAGGCATTTCTTAAACTGAGGGTCTCAGATATCCTCACCCCAGGATGCATAGACTCTTGATGCAATTTTAACTTGCAGGAAAATCCGTAACAAGGAAACGAAAGCTCACTCAGATCACTGAACTCAGAACAAGGTTCCTGAACTGCAGCGTTGGCATCACCATGGAACCTGTGAAGAACACTGTTTCTCAGCCTGCCTGAGCAAGACTCTCGGAATCGGGGACTGCAGGGATGAGGTCTGGTCCTCTCAGTTTGGCCTCTTCAAGTTCACGATGGGCTTCAATGCAAGCTCAAGTTTGAAAAAAGTTGTCTAGATTGTGGCTACTCAATGTGGCTGCACGTTGATAAGCAAGGAGTATTTTAGAAGATTCTGCTGGGTTGGAGAGATGGCTCAGTGGTTAATACGCTTGCCTGCAAAGCCTACGGACCCAAGTTCAATTCTCCAACTCCCACATAAAGCCAAATGCATTGAGAGGTATGTCCATCTGGAGTTCGTTTGCAGTGGCTAGAGGCCCTGGCACGCCCTTTCTCTCTTTCCCTCTCCCTCGCCCCTCCCTCTGTTTCTCTGTCTCTCTGCTTGCAAATAAAGAAAGTATAAAGAATGCAAAAAGAAGAAAAGATTCTGCTTCATGAGTCTGAGGTGGGGCTGAGTCTGAGCACTTTTCCCCTCTCTCCTTGAGATGTCATTGGGCAACCAGCACATATTAACTGCTGCAGGCTGATGACCAGGTAAATCCCAGTCATGCCTCCTCCCCCCACCCCCGTGAGGCCTTGATGGCATGGTGGCACATGGTTCCCAGGCAAGAGAAGCGACGGGCAACTGTCTCCTCCCACTATCACAGGAGAAGGGCCAGGACAAAGTCACAGCTGACACATGCTGTCATTCAGCTGCGGGTCACAGGTGCACATCCACTCACAACAAAGACAGTGTTTAGGTCTCCCACATTACATCGCTGCTACGTGGTTGCTTTGGCGGGCTTTGTGCATTACGTTTTCATTTCTCATGTGGTTTTTCCTTCCCATTTTTGGGGGAAAGGAGGTCTAATCCTAGGTCTGCATTGCTTTCAGGAACATTCTAGTACAATCGTAGAACTCAGTGTATTGCAGGCCAGTGAGACTCTGTTTCCCTCTGAGACTCCTGAGTTGAGGGATTTTACCACTGTGCCCCCTGAAGATGCTGCTCTGCGTGCCCACCCTCACAAAAGGGCCCCTCTTGCTATGCCCGGCTTTGGTGGGTACTTGCTGCAGGTATCTTGGTAAGCGGAGGCTTCCAGCCCCTCTCGAGGGCACCCCTGAACTCCAGTCTGTCCTGCGTGTGTTGGGTTGCAGCCCATTTCAGGCTCAACTGTAATTTCAGGGAAGTTTGGTTTTTGCCTTCCCATCTTCTTAGGGGGAGCTTTGGAGGTCTCTTATCGGCCTTTTTTCCCTGGAAGCATTGTTTCCTGTTTCAATATAATTGCTTCCAAATAATGTAAAGAGATCAATTGCCACTTGTCAGCTGTAATTTTCTGCCACGGGGGGAAAAATAATGTACGGAAGAAAGCGAAATACAGGCTGGCTTATTAAGCCAAGATGGAGGGAGAGTGTGAGGCTGCCTCTTAAGGCTCACGGTGGATTTACCTGGGAGACAGTAGGCCTTGGTGTCTCCTAGCCCTGTGCCCTTTGCTTTTGTGGTTCTTTGCTGGTCTGAACCAGTCAAATCCTGCCCCTCTTTCCAGGGGCCATCTTTAATCCCAGACCCACACAGCTTCCCTAGCCTCCAGTCACAGAAGTCTTCCCCTCACTGTGCTGGCTTGCCCAACCCTTCATGTCTTTGGTCAATAAATGCGCACTGACCACCTGGATATGTAGGACGGCCCCGGGCCGCAAGGAAGCGGATGCCTCGCTCACAGAGATTTAAGCAACGAGTTGATTTTCCTCTTGGAAGAAAATGGTGACCTTAGGTTCGGTTTAGAATCCACACCTTGATGTCTCTGGGCTTTTCCAACACATTTGCTCTTCCTGAAGGTCAGATAGCCACATGCTACAGGCTTCCACACATATGCTTGCAGGAGGGTCAAACACAGGCACCTGCCATGCAGACAGGCTGCTGTCATAAGGAAAAGCCAATCTCTCCCAGCCCCTCTGGCAGTGCTTAAAAACAACTCCGTGGTGAAACTGACATGTAACAAATTGCACCTGTTTAAAATGTGGGGCATGATCAGAGCCCGGCCCATCCTCAAGATAGTCAGTGGGTCAATTACCCCACAGAATCTTTTCCAGAAGTTCCCCCTCCTCTCCATCCTGTGGATTAAAATAAAACAATATTTATACTCCATTGTCCCAATGTGATCCTATAACCACTTGGAACTGCAAGGACAACAGGAAAAGCCAGGACTTTGATCTCTGGCACACAGAGAACCCAGTGATTTAAGAGCTAACGTTGGGCTAGCTGACGAGCCATGTCTGCTCAACCTACAGCTCTGGGATCCGGATGAGAAGAGTGTAGAGCAGCCCAGGCCACACGGCCAGCAGGCAGCATTCTCATCAGCATGGCTGGTCACATCAGAATTCTGCTGCCAGTCAATGGGTAGGCAGCCCCTCTCCTACCCCCCACCCACCCTCATATAGATGAGCGTCTTCCGAAGCCCATATGCAAAATACTCAGTCCCAGTGTGGTTCTATGGGGAGGTGGGGGAGCCTTGAAACCTCCAAAAACTGTGAGCCAAAATAACCCTTTTCTCTTTATAAGCTAATTGCCTGGGGTATTTTGGGACAGTGGCAGAAAACCAACTCATTCTCTTTTACTGCCAAGGGGCTGACGGAAAAAAAAAAGAAAACAGACCCCTGCCTTTATTGTATGCCTGCTGTTTGCTGGTTGTTACGTGCCTCCTGTGTATCCAGCCACTCAAAGGGCCTGTGCAGCATGGGATGTGGATGTTTCTCCAGCCTTTTTCCAGCGTGGAAATTGAGACCCACAGAGATGCATGGCTTGTCTGCAAAAAAGAGTTGTAGAGTAGTGAGCCAGGACTCACTGCCACCCTGGGACTAGCACCTGAGCTCTTTGGTTCCAAAGAAATCAGCACCAGGCATGGACTGACACAAGAAGCATAGCTTCATTCTTGACTCCCCTAAGTTCAGAGAGCAGACAGCCTGCCCAGGGCCTAGCAGACATTGATCACAGGGTTTGAATGAGGACCATTATTCTCCAGACTCAGTTTCCATCAGCCCTGGATGGCCCACTCTTGGGGATGTCACAGGGGTACATGGAAGGACAGAGGTGGCATGCAATAATAAAATATTGGGAAAAGGTTACCATATTCAGCATCCTTTGGATCTATGAACTGGCTATAGGACCTTGGGGGTCCTATTTACACTCTGACTGCCTAGAACACCCCTCAGTACCTGATCCAGAAGTCCCCTGGAGGGTCTGAAGGCCATCCGTAATCGGTGATTCCTGGCACTGCTTCTGGAGAGAGGCCGCACAGAGATGAAGAACCAGAATGGAATCCTGACTAGCCATGTGTGGCCTTAAGCAAAACTTGCAACCTCTCTGTGGCTACTTTTTCCATTCATGGAATGGGAAAGACCATTCTGCTTCTGGGGGCAGTGCTCTGCCATTCTGGTGGACGTAACCCCTTCCTGCCATGTCCCCATACTCAGTATAGACAAGCCATGGTGGGAAGCTCTCCCATGTGAACTGTGGAACAGACCACCAACATCTGGATCTAGTTGGGAAGTAAGAGACCACTTGTCTCCACAGATGAACAGAGCCACATACCCAGGCACTGTCAGGGGACCTTCATGAGGCTTCCTGGGTCCTTTGGCTTTGCAGGCAAGTGCTTTAACCACTAAGCACTTCATGAGGCTCCACCCACATGCTGTTAACAATCACCTGCCCAGAAGCGTCCCACCTCTCCCAGGTGTTTCTGGTTGTAGCCAGCCAGCAACTTGCTTTGGCTTCAACTCAAGGACAGTGTGTGAGCACGGTCCCCTTGAACCTCGGACATATTTCTTGCCAGCCATAATGCTTATGCATTCACAGGGTCTTCTTCAGAATCCAGGAGTCCCTGAGGGGTGCAGGAGGGTCCTCTTCTCTCTGAGCTGCCCATGCAGGAAATTGTCCCCACTGGTTATAGTCCACTAGTCCCATGGGAGAACCTTCCAGATTGGTAAACTCTGCAGTTCCTACAAACTGACCCACAGACTGTTGGCACCTTGAAATAGACCAGACATGGAGCAAGTAACATCTGAGGTCAAAATCATTTGGGACGGACTCTGTGCTTTCTCAACACTGACATGCCTGTGGCTCTCCAATATCATGGGTAGTAACAGTGTGGGTGGAAGGTGCAGTGATTCCTTTAGGGGACTATCTCTCTATGCCAGAGTTTGGGGGACAGGAACCTTACTAATTCCAGGCCCCTTACCAGCAGGCTGCCAGGGAAGGCTGATGAAGAAAGCATGCCAGTTCTCTGCCTCATTTTCCCCTCTGAATAGCGGGGCGGGGGTGGGGGTTGGTCTTCGTGGTGGCCAAATTGAGCCCAAGAGCCTGGAGCAGAGCCCTTAATGAGGGCGGCTGGGTGATGAAAGACCCCCTTAAGCTTCAGCCGCCATTGCTTCCTGATGGAATAAATGTGACCAGTCTCAGAGCTGCACACGAATAAATTTGAATAGCGAGACACAAATGCGGCCCTTAACTCCGACGCGCAAATAGAGTTTAATAAAGAGGTAAACTGAGACCGCTTTTATTTATTGCTGTGTAAATGTATTTAAAAAAGTATTGGCTTTCTGCAGCTGCAGAGGCCGGTCTCCTCCCGCAGCCTGGTTGCTTTCATGCCCGCCACCGTTATTAGAGGCGTAATGAATGGGCCGCTGTGAGTGCGCTCTTCAGAAGGCTGCAGAGGTACAAGATTAATGAGATGACAGCATCGAAAGGTACAGGCGGCCCCTGTTTCCCAGCCTCCGCCACGCTGTCTACAGAAGCACCTCTGCCTTTGTTTGCTTGGCAGTGGCTGGGAGGTTCTGCAAATAAATGTCCCAGGCTGCAGGCTGCAGGGCGGAAGCAGCCTGGAATCCAGGATAACGGGAGGGGCTAGAACACACGCAAGGACCACGGGCTTCCACCCTGATGCTCTGCACCTCTCCCATGGGGGAGATACTTTGTCAGCACCCCCCACCCCCGTGGAAAGCTCCCAAGCTGCCACTGCCCCACTCCAACACTGCGTTTGCACTTCTCATGTCGTTTTTTGGTTTCTCTTTAAAATTTATTTATTTGCCAGAGAATGGGTACACCAGAGCCTCCAGCCACTGCAAATGAACTCCAGATGCATGCGCCACCTCGTGTATCTGGCATTCCTGGGTCCTTTGGCTTTGTAGGCAAGTGCTTTAACCATCCATCTTCAGCCCTCCCCTTTTTTTTTTTTGAATGGTGTATGTGGTGTGAGTACACATATGCATCCATGTTCATGTATGTCGAGATACATTATGTACCCCTATTCACATGTGCGATTGTATGATGGCCGGAGGTTGACATCAGGTGTCTGCCTCAGTTGCTGTCCACCTTATCCTTTGACACTGGGTGTCTCAATGAACCTAGAGCTCAGCAGTTTGGACAGACTAGCTAGGGATGCCATGTCTCGCCTCACCAGTGCTGGGGGTACAGGTGCCCCCCCAGCACAGCAAGTGTTTTATGTGGGAATTTGGAATCTGAACTTAGGTCCTTATGCTCGCACAGCAAGCACTTTACCACTGGGCCATGCCCCCACCCTCCCATAGGGACTTTATCACCTGTCTGTCACCACCACCCCTATAGGCTTCTGGTGGGGGGAGATGCTTTTAGAATCCTTTGGTTGGCACCTGAGACCCTGTTGCCACATCCATCATGGGGAGTTGAGTGTACTTGGAAAAAGCAATGACACATTAAAATTTTTTTTCTATTTTCTATTTATTTGTTTACTTATTTGACAGAGAGAGAGGGAGAGGGGAAGAGAGAGAGAGAATGGGCTTGTCAGGGCCTCCAGCCACTGCAAACAAACTCCAGACGTGTGTGCCACCTTGTGCATCTGGCTAACATGGGTCCTGGAGAATCGAAGCTGGGTCCTTTGGCCTTGCAGGCAAACGCCTTAACCACTAAGCCATCCCTCCAGGCCAAGCAATGGCATTTAAAAAAATATTTTATTTATTTGCTTATTTTGAGAGGGAAGCGGATAGAGACAATGGGTGCATTAGGGCCTCCAGCCACAGCAAACAAACTCCAGACACATGCACCACCTTGTGCATCTGGCTTAAGTGGATACTGGGAATCAAACCTGGGTCCTTAGGCTTTGCAGGCAAGCGCCTTAACCACTCAGCCAACTCTTTAGCCCAAGCAATGGCATTTTTAATAACCTGCTGTGTGTGGATCCACAGGGCAGGGTGGCTTCACAGTAATGCACAAGTGACTTCAGGCAGTGGTAAAAAGGTCCCTTGGAGAGAGGAACTTTCTTTGGGTAGGGTTCATAAATGAACTTATAAAAAGATTATTGGGGGACAGCTTGGACAATCCAATAGTGTCACACTCCCTGAAGAGAGATACTCAATCATTTTTACAGATTTGGACACAGAGGTAGAAGGGGGGGTAGTCCAAAGTCCTGTGTCCAGGCGTGATGACCCATCTTACGTGGGAACAGGCCTTTCTGTGTGTCAGTGTGCTGACATACCCTGGTTGGGTCAGCAGGTCGTTTTCCCTACAGGTCACATGTCTGCCATGTCTGGTTGCTGGCTAGGGAACAGAGATCTCCCTAGCAAAAGGAGCACAGGCAGGTAGAGGCTGTGTAACCCAGGTGAGCCACTTCACCTCTCTGAGCTCCAGTTTCTTCATCTGGCCAATAGAGAGCATTCAATTGCCTCAATCCGAGCGTTATTTTGAACAGTACATCACATACACATGCAAAATGCTTTAAACACATGAAAAATCCTCAAAAAACTCATCTGAGCCCTTACACAGCAATAACCCTCCATATATCTAGATGTGAAAGCAAGAAAAATTGATAGATCAAAAAAAAAAAAAACCCAGTTGTGGTATTTATTGTACAATAGAATGACCATAGTTAACAATTACATGTCATATACCTCAAGTCGGCCACAGGAGAAGTTTTCAATGTTCTGACCACAAAACACTCTGATAACTGGATGGAATGATAGATTTGACCATTACGCAGTGTATTCATAAGCTGAAACAGCCCATTGTATACACCCCATAAACATGTATAATTATGATGTACCATTAAAAATAATGAAAAGAGGGCTGGAGAGATGGCTCAGCAGTTAAGGTGCTCGCCTACAAAACCTAATGACCCAGGTTCCATTCTCCAGTACCCACATAAAGCCAGATGTACAAAGTGGTGCATGCATCTGCAGTTTGCAGTGGCTTGAGGCTCTGACACACCTGTCCCCCCCCCCCGTGTGTGTGTGTGTCTGTTTGTCTGTTTCTCTCTGTATGTCTCTCTGTCTTTCTCTGCTTGTAAATAAATCAATAAAATATTTTTTTAAAATAGTAATTATAAAAAGAATGGACTGGGGCTTAGCAGTTAAAGGCACTTGCTTGCAAGCCTACCAGCCTGAGTTCAATTTCCTAGTACCCGCATAAAGCTGGTGCAAAGTGGTACACACATCTGACATTCCAACTTGCCTATGGCAATGGGAGATGCAGAGATGAGAATGTGGAAGCTTTCTGGCTAGCAAGACTAGCACACAGCAGGAAACACACACACACACAAAAAGGAGATCCTGTCTGTCTCCAGCAAGGTAGACAAAACACCCCAAGGTTGACCTCAGACAGATCTTCTCACATGTGCCATGGCATGCACACACACACACACACACACATACATACACACACACTTCATACACATCCTCACATCCAGTCATACATGCTCACACCCATACACATAATAAAAAAAGAAGAATGAGGAGGAAGAAAAGAAGAGAAAGAAAGAACAGGTAGGTGTACTGGGTTCCTTGTGCTGGCCTGAGATGGTTCCAGAACACTTCTTCTTGGGAAGGGCTGAGCAGACCAGGTGGGGTTAAATGCTAGACAAGTCCTCATTTATTTTTCAGCAGACAATGGAATATGCATGGCCTTGTGTTGGCTATAGGACATACAACAGTGACCAAACAGCCCTAGTGTGTATCTTTCTAAGGCTCATTTTCTAGGTATACACATGGGGAGAGGGGGATTGGGGTTGGGGTTTAGGGAGAGCTATCAAAAGAGGCAATGAGGGCTGGAGAGATGGCTTAGCGGTTAAGGTGCCTGCTTGCCAAGCCTAAGAATGCCTATGCGATTCCCCAGGTCCCACATTTAGTCAGATGCAAAAGTGACGCAAGTGCACAATGCCAGCTTGCCCACAAGGGGGCACACACATCTGGAGTTCGGAGTTCATTCACAGCAGCTGAGAGGCTGCTGGCATGCCCATTCTCTCTCTCTCTCTCTCTCTCTCTCTCTCTCTCTCTTTCTCCGCCTCTTCCTCTGTGTCTCTGTCTGTCTCTTTCTCAAATTAAAAAAACAATGGGGGGGGGCTGGAGAGATGTTAAGAAGTTAAGTAGCTTGCCTGCAATGCCTAACAACCAGGGTTCGATTCCCCAGTCCCCACATAAAGCCAGATGCACAAAGTGGCGCATGCATCTGGAGTTTGTTTGGGGCCCTCTAGCCACTGCAGATGAATTCCAGATTCATGTGCCACCTTGTGCATTTGGCTTATGTGGGAACTGGGGAATCGAACCCGAGTCCTTAGGCAAGTGCCTTAAGCACTAAGCCATCTCTCCAGGAGTGCTAGAAACTAAGAGGGTGACCAGACATGGCCGTACAGAGGGATGTCTCAGGCATGACCTAATAAGTTTGGGAAGTGAGCCTCGCAGATATCTGGTCAGAGGCCGTTCCAGGCAGTGAGAGGAGCCTGTGAAAGGCTCTGCCTGGGGCACATTAAGGACTCTGAGGATGGCCAGCAGGGCTGAAGCAGAGTGCATGATGGAAGATACAAGCAGACATGATTCAGAGCCAATACAGGAAGCCAAGTGTACTGGGCCTTGTAGACCCACTCTCCTGGCTTTGACCTCTACTCTCACCACCTGGGAAGCTGATGGAGGTTGCAGAGCCTTCTGTAATTGGCCAAGGTACAGGATCAGTGTGAACTCAGGGAATGTTGACTGGGGCTAATCTAGCCAGCAAAGAGTGCCAAGCAGAGAATCAGGAAAGCTAAGCTCCACAGGCACTCTGACCCCAGAGGAGAGGCCTCAACATCAGGCTTTGCAATTCTGGCTCGATTCTGCGGGCTGCAAATGGACTCTGTTACTTCAGGTGTTGCCAAAGGCAACGAGGGCAGTCTTGGGTCATCATAGACTCAGGAGAGAGAGAGCAGGGCCTGGACAAGAGGAGAGGTGGTGCCAGAGGCAAATAACCTGCTACGAGGGTGGAATCATACCTGAGCCAGGAGTAGAAGGAAGGAGGCAAGAGAGAGGAGGAGCCAGGGTTCCCAGATGCAGAAGTAAAGCTGACCCAGCTGATGCCCAGGCTTGAGCCCACCCTCGGCCCTCCTGGCCCCACATTAGTACTCATTAGCACATCTTCTAACTTACCAAGAAATTCAATTTCCTACAAAATAACCCGCCAAGTCCCCAAGGAGCCAGAGCCCTATTCATCACAGCCAGCCTTCCTGAAGACCTCTCTGTCCGCCCTGTGGGTTTCCTCCTGTGGGGATGCTGGCCCACCGTGGGAAGAGCGACTAATTGGCATCACAGCAGGCCGGGGTGTTTTTTTCCACTGGATCTGCAGTTTCTGAGTAAACAGGCATCAAATGAGCAGAACGTATGAACCAGAGGAAAGTTGCACACTGGCCATGTGGCTTGAATTAGGGACCATGCAGTCACTGAGACATGTGTACTCAAAAACAAACACCCGGGATGGCAGGGGTAGGGAGTTTTCTGTGGCCTCTTAAGGAAGGCAGATGTCATTTCTTTTTTTTATAAATTCCAAATAAAAATGTCCCTGGCAATATTTCTGACACCATTTCACAATTGCAGGCTAAAGCATAGCGTGCTTATGTGTGTGTGAATATATATGAGGATGGGGGAGAATACAGAAAGAGAGCTCACACACACGTACCACAGGGGGTAAAATGTGTGCATGTATATATGCAGATGTACGCACCTTCTTTGTAAATGTAGGCTGGATGGATGCGTGTGGCTCTGGGTATATGAGCTGTGTAAGCTCAAGGAAGTGTGTGTGTGTGTGTGTGTGTGTGTGTGTGTACAAGCATGTATGTAATGTGTGAGAAAGCAAGAGCCTATGTGTGTGTTTTTGTGCGTATGAATAGGTATGTGTATGTGCACGGTATATGTGGACTGTGTACGAATGTGTGTGATGTGTGAGAAGATATGAGTGGATGCATTTGTATGTGCTTGTATGTAGTTATGAACAAGTGTGTGTGTACAGATGCATGGACTGTATGTGAATGTATGTGAACACAAGAATGTGTTCCTGCATGAACATATGTAGTGTGTAGGAAGGCATACATGTATTCATACACTCGTGTTTGTGTGTACATGTATGTGTGCCTGTCCACATATGCATGGGCTGCGTGTGAATATGCATGAATACATGGTAAATGTGATTCATCCGTGCAAGGGTAGGTACAGGTGTGTGTATGAGGGTAGGGGCTGAACGCGTGTTCCTCTGACTCACGCACACTGTGTGTGCCATTCGCAGACAGCGGGCACACTGCTGCTCTGTCTTCTGACAGCATGCCCTGTCACCTCCCTCCTGAGTTCTTTAACTGCAGCCTGTCCCAAGGCTGTGGCCAAGAAAGCCATCAGGCCTTCTATTTGTCTCCTGTCTGTCACACAGGGGCTGGAGGTGGCTGTGGGAGCCAGGGGAAGGTAAAAGAAGCCCACTCCTCCCTATGACTCCTAAGAAGGACTTAGCTAGCTCGGGGAGGGGGCAGGTTTCCACTCACTCCCAATTACTGGCACCTTCTGAGCAGCTTATGGAAAAGCCATCTATCGCCACCAGGAAGATATTCCAGTGAAGCCTTCCCAGTCCCCACAAAAAGAACCTTCCGCATATTAGCCACATTTTTCAATGTAATTATCCCCAGCCCACACACACAGCTTGGAGGATTAAAACATAAAATACAGTCTGCTCCCCACACATGAGACCGGCACGACAACCAGCATCATAATAAATAAATGAAGTGGCCTCTCCTCCTCCACCCCCCCACCCTTTCCACCTCCTCCTTCCCTTCCTCCTCTGAACTCCTCTCTTCCCCGCCCCCTCCACTTCTGCCTGATGCTGGGTTTGTTTTTGCTTCTTGTCTCCTGGACCCCATCCATGCCTCCTGCCCCACCCAGCACAGCCCACGGCAAGGGAAGTCACCCCACAATGCTGCCACTGCCATAGATCGAGGGGCTTTGTTTGACAAGCCACCCAGGGCTCTGTTCGCCACTCTGGCCTGCCACAGAGGGTTCACTGCTCTGAGCTAAGCACAGGGCTCAGTGCTGGCAGGGGTGGGGGCCGGAGGAGGGAGGAAACGGAGGAGAGAGATTTTATAAGCAAATGGCTTTGTGGATCATTGAAGGGACATTCGGAACTATCCTGGCGCACCTAAAATCCACGCCTCTGCTGAAGGATGGACCCGTGGCTGTGGCCAGCAGCGCGCGTTGCTAGGGAACAGCCCCGAGACTATTTTATCTTCGAGCTGCCCCTCCCCGATCCACCTGGGGTTTGCACAGGTCTAGGTCCCATGCCAGTCTGTGGTGCCAGTGCTTCAGGACAGTGGGACCAGGAGCACCATGGCAGTCAGGCACCGGGAGTCCCAGTACGGATGGTCGGATGAGACTCGGTGCTACTGGGGACCATGCTTGGTGAGCAGTGCTTGCTGATGGCCAGCAAAGGTATAAAGACCGCAAGGTGGCCAACGAGCTGAGAATGGGCCCATGTGGACCCCTCATGCCTTCTCTGCAATGTTCACAGGGGTCTGCTGACCAATCTGCTTGCTCTTTTTTAGTTTTTAAATTTGATTTTACTTTACTAGAGAGAGATGAGAGAGAAAGGCAGATAGAGAGAGAATGGGCACGCCAGGGGCCTTCAGCCACTGCAAATGAACTCCAGACGCCACCTTGTGCGTCTGGCTTATGTGGGTCCTGGGAATGGAACCTGGGGTCCTTAGGGTTCACAGGCAAGTGCCTTAACCACTAAACCATCTCTCCAGGGCACCTCAAACTCTTTTGGAGGCAGAGCTGTGTTCAGCTTGGGCACCTTTGGTAATACTGACACCCCAGTTAATAACAAAAGGGAGGGGCAGTTCTCCTAAGCACAGACTAATTAGGAATGCACCAGAAAGGTTCTGCTGACTTCGTTTCCCTAGATATGGTCTTTCCTAGGGTTGCCCTCAGGCTCCACTTTGCTAAGGGGCTGAGAAACTACCAAGCCAGTGGTTGGGCCCCAGGTTGAGTGATAGAAAGAAGTGGCTGATTTGAGTTTTTATCACATCTCAGCATTAAAGGTGCTGGTCAGACAAGGCGTGGACTCTCAGTTTCATAATCTGTAAAATGGGCTTGTGAGAATGAAATAAAATAGCGTGTGGAATGTGTAGGTAGTGTTCTCACCCATGAAGCTTGGACCCAAGCTCAGCTAGAGGTTACCCCACCACATTCACCCACCACCACCACCACCACCACCACTCTTCATGCCCTTGAGCCAGGTTACATGCCCTGGGGCTGTGAGCTTGCTCACTCACCCCCACCAGCCTATAAGCCCTGGAAGCTGTCTGGACTTTCCATTCTGAATTTGAGGCAGACCTTACCCCACTAGTGAGAAGCTGGCCGAGGCTTGGATGTTCAAGGAATCTGTGGAGACTTGCACTGATGGATGTTACCCAGCAGCTGGCATCTGAGCTTGGAATCTCTGCCCGGGCCTGGTGCCTCACCTGCCCTGGACAGCCCAAGGACTTCTCCGCATGCTTATTTCTAGAACAGTAGCACCAAAAGCCAGACAGAATTTCCCCTCCTGCACTGCCTGGAAGAAGAGAGTCCAGGGTCATGTTGCAGCTCTTTCTTGTGGCCTCTGTAGTCTGTCTGGATGAGGTACAAGAACACAGAGGACCTCGCTGTCAGTGAGGTGCCTGCAATGTCCCTGACCCCGGGCTCAGAACATTAGAAACATGTGAAATACTCCTGAATCAGAGAGTGGATACCTGCGGGCCAGACTCCCATGCAACACTCTTAGTAAATCTAAGAGCTCCACATGCGGCCCCACTTTGCAGATGGCAAAACTGAGGCCCGGAGAAATCAAGTGTCTCTGGGTTCAAATCTAAGCTATAGTGAGCCTTGGATGCCTGCTAACCCCTGAAAGTGTTCATGTACCACACTGAAGAGCATTCCTGACACTAACATGACTCAAGGAGTCAGGGGATGTGGCCCAGGGACATCAGGGAAATGACCCTGCCTGAGGGTCTGGTCTGCCAGGAGCCCCAGGGTTCTCTCCAGCCTTCTTTGGTATTGTCACCATGATGGGTGTTCAGGTGGACAGAGTGGGTGCAGAATAGAAGTGAGTGGCAGGGAGAACTAGGGAAGCCGAGGCCTGTGACTGGATTCAGGGAATAAGCAGAAAATGGGGAGTCACCATGGAGGTGGCTTGAGGGCAGGGTCCTGGATAGTAGTGTAGGATGCAGACCCCTGTGCAGAGCCCCGGAACATCCCTAGAAGTGCAGGGGACAAAGAAGGCACTGTTCTTGGGCGGGCTCAGTGCTTCAAATGACAGCATGGAACCCCTGACAGCAGCGAGGGAGGGGCTAGAGATCCCAGGGTGGGCCTGGGTGTCACTTCTTTCACTTGTCTCCAAAGGTGGGGGTGGGCAGCTCAGCACTGGCCAGTGTGAAGTGGGTGAGTCTGGGCCTGAGCCCAGAGTTTGGAAGGAGAGAATTCCAGAAAGAAAGGAAGCTTGTGTCTTCCCCAATCTGCTAGCCTTTCTGCCCCTCCCCCAGAGCTGGCCTTGCAGCCAATTTCCTGGTCAACTGATGCTTAAAAGCCATGGGTGTGAAATAACACTCCACCATGGCCCCACTGAAGTTTTCAACAGGCTCAAACCCCCATCTTCTCTGTATGGGAGAGACTTCCAGTGATGCAGGGCTGTGCTCAGGCACAAAAGGCAGCTGAAGGACAGGTCTTTCTGGCCAGTTGCAGGGCTACTTCCCGTGTGGCGCCTTCCCCAGAGCTCTCTCTGTGCCTGACCCTTCCTCCTCTCTCAAGGCAGGTCTGTAATGGGGTTCTGGGAGTTCAGAAATACTCTTGGAACTCCAGTCCCTAAATTTGTGTCTGCCTTTAACCAAAGAGTTGGCTAAAACAAGACTGAGAAGGGTAATTTATGAAATACCACATTTTTATTCTGGAAGATGCAAGGGAGAGAGAAGGCCTGCAAACTGAGGGAGGGAAAATGGGTACAGCCACGTGGTCCATGAGCCCATGTGGGAGAACAAACACGAGCCCTGGAACTACATTTTGTAAGGAATTTAGAGAAGAAAGTACATAGCGCTCCTGCCATGTGGGAGGCAGGAAGGGGTAGAAAGCCCATGGGGGAGCAGAACAGGCTTACCAGAACAGGAACCTGGAAGTTCAGGAGAGATGAACAGCCTCCCTGGTAAGCGTCTACTTAGAACCTTATTGTGGTGGGCCTTGCTTTCAAGCTCATGTGAGCCAGAATGAGCGAGGATTGGTTTGGACTAGGTGATGGCTCCAGAAGAGGCCAGCCATAAAGCCAAGTTGTGGGGCTGAGCTTAACCAACTACAATGTCAGGATCAGATAAATTCTAGGAAAGGGGGACATCCTCTCAGGGAAGGGCTCAGGTCGTTCATGGAAAAGCAGATCTAGGGAGCTCCTTTAGTTAAGAAAAAAGGAGAGGAGGTCAAGAGATAAGGAGCCAAGAGATATTTCTCTGATCTCTACTAAAGTGGAGATTGCAAGGGCAGGTTTAAGGACATTTCAACTTTTGACTTTTGGGACCCAGTCACCCTAAACTACCTAATGAAGCTACCTGACTCCCTGTGGGGACTGACTGGAACCTTCTCCACACCCATCTCCTCTGGATGGTCTTAGCCACGGCCTCTGGAGATTCAAACCTCCCATTTGGAGATGGGGGTGCCTCTTTCTGAAATGCTTTCTATACCCTACATTTTCCCAGGCATTCTATCTTCTGCTTGTCCCTGGGTACTTATCTACCTAGAGTGCTTTTCTGCACCTATCTGGAAATCTCCTATATACCCAACAAAACCCATTCTAATAGGTCCCCCTCCTCTGCAGTCCCAGGATGGGCATTGGGAGAAGAGGAGGCTGGGTATGTGTCTTCTGGAAGAGATGTGTGTTTCCCCAGTAGTGTTCCCCAAGCATCTCACTCCTTGGAGGTCCTGAGCAGGGGATGAACCAGATAGTTTGACCTGGGACCCCCTGGTTAGGACCCTTCCATTTGGGACCTAGAATTGGGATTCACCAGATTTTACTAATCATAATCTCTTCCATTTCTTTTCTTTCTTTCTTTCTTTTTTTTTTTTTTTTTTTTTAGTAGGGTCTCACTGTAGCTCAGGCTGACCTGGAATTAACTATGTAGTCTCAGGGTGGCCTCGAACTCATGGCGATTCTCCTACCTCTGCCTCCCTCCCGAGTGCTGGGATTAAAGGCATGCGCCACCATGCCCGGCTCTCTTCCATTTCTTATGATGAGAGAATGGAAGTTAAACCTCTGATTCCTGGGGAATGTTGATAATTCACATTGTATATCATTAAAGTTAAAACTGCTACTTACCAAAAATATCATCAAGAGCCCAGAACAGCGAGCCACAGGACCATGGACCAAATTTCCTAGTAGGTACGTTTGACAAAGGACTGCTGCCCAGAATATATAAGGAGCACTTCCAGGTCAGCAAGAAATGACAGCCCACAGAGAGATGGGCACATCTCAAACAATCACTTCTCACAACGGTAGCCCTAAACGGCCAATAAGCACAAAAGACTCAACTTCAACAGTCCTTAGAGAAGTTCCAATGGCCTTGACAAAACACCGCTGTACCCTATTGAAGGTGGCTGACCGTTATAGGGCTGATAAGACCAAGTGATAATGAGGGCATGGAACCACTGAAATTCCTCGACATTGTTGTCGGGAGCATAAAATGTCCCCTCCAGTTTGGAAAGTTTTCCATCTCCACCACCACAGGGCATTTGCATGCCATAGAGGCCAATAGCTTCATTCCTACACATCAATGTGTACACATGTTATGTGTACTTTCAATCACAGCATTCCAGAGAACTGGAAAGAGAAAGCAACTTGATGGAAGAGAAGCTTCTGGAACAATAGAATTCTATGCAGCAGTGAAAATAACAAACTCCTGCAACACACAAGAATCTCAAGATCACAGTGCTGAGCCAAGAAACACATTCTGCATGATTTCATTCCAAGTTTCCATTCAGAGAAAACGGGAAGGGGGCAGAAAAAGAGATGTGGCTCTGAGACCTCAGGAGCTGGAGCAGCACGTCTCTCTTTGTCTCTCTTTTTTGATAGATATGCATATGTGGTTCAGGAAAATTATACATGTGGGCTGGAGAGATGGCTTAGCAGTTAAGGCTAATGCCTGCGAAACCTAAGGACTCAGGTTTGATTCCCCAGGACCCACATAAGCCAGATGCACAAGGCAGCTCATGTGTCTGGAGTTTGTTTGCAGTGGCTGGAGGCCTTTCTCTATCTGCCTCTATCTTTCTCTCTCAAATAAATAAAATATTAAAAAAATTATATATGCACGTGTACAATATATATTTTGAATGGATATGGTTCAGAAATACACATATATGTATTTGTATAATTGATCTCTGTTGGCCAACTTGATAGGACTCAGAATCGCCATGGGAACACATCTCTGTGCATGTCTACAAGGGATTTTCTAGATTAGGTTAGATCCGGGAGGAGAACCCATCCTCACTGTGGGTGACACCATCCCGTGGGCTGGGTCCCTTGACTGTATGAGAAGGGAAGGCGCTTGCTGACGATTCAGCTTTCATCTCACGCTACTCCCCCCTGCTGCTGTGTCGAAATGACACTGGTTTCCCGGCTCCTGCCCTGCTTTTCCTAACATCGCGAGCTATAAGCCCTGTGGGTCTGTAAGCTGAATTCAACTTCCTTTTCCTAAGCTGCTATGGCTGGGCTTTTATTCCAACAATGAGAAAGTAACACATACATTCATGCATACATACATACATACATACATACATACATACATACATACATACATACATACGCACGCATGCACACACACAGGCAAGCACACATGCACACATTTAAGAGTTTGGGACCTCCTGCCCATTACTCCTAAATATTTGGGTATATGGCTAAGAATACCAATGTATGACTCCTAAGACGGAAGGCAGTCACTTATAAAACCATAGTTCAGTGATATAAATCGGAAAATGGAACAGGAATGTGACAATCTGATTGAACCCACATTCCGTAGTCTAACTTCTCCCACCCACTGTCCCATAATGTCAATTATGACCATTTCCCAAAGTCCTGGGTGTAGCCCGGGTTCGGTGCAGCTGAATACCAGGTCACTGTCACCTCCTTTAATCTGGGATGCTTTCTTTCTTCTCTCTCTCTCTCTCTCTCTTCTCTCTCTCTCTCTCTTTTGGAGAGAGACAGAGAGAGAGAGGAGAGAGAGAGAGAGAGAGAGAGAAGACAGATGGGCGCGCCAGCAGCCTCTCAGCTGCTGCGAACGAAATCCAGATGTGTGCACCCCCTTGTGGTCAAGTGTGTCATTGCGCCCTTGCATCGCTTTGCATCTGGCTAACCGTGGCACCTGGACATTGGAACCAGCGTTCTTAGGCTTAGGAGGCAGGCGCCTTAACCGCTAAGCCACCCCTCCAGCCCTCTTCTTGTCTCTTGATCTTGGTGATTCCCAGTGCAGGCCACGTGTTCCATGATGGATCCTTCTGGTGGGTTAGTCTGTTATGTCCCAAGGTGAGGCTTGGGCTTCGCTTCTCGTCAAAAATCCCACGAGATCCAGTCGTATCCTTTTTGGTACAATATATCAAGAGGCTCATGAGGTTGGCTTGGCCTCAAGCTGCTCCCTGTGTGCTGGGACCCCTGGTTAAATGGATGCCCACTTGCTCTCTCCATCACTTGAACATTTCTCCTTTGTGATAAGGGAGTCATACGTGGGAGATGTCCTCCTGACTTCCTGCTGTGCACAGACCAGAGCACAATAGCTCACAGAGCAAACACACATCCCTGCGTGCAGAGATAACTTCTTAGTTTTATTCATTCACTCATTTATTTCTTTGCAGAGCTGGGGATGCAAGGCAAAGCCTTACAGGTGCTAAGCAAGTGACACACAGCCCAGCCCCATGTGTGAATGGGAGTTATCAAACCGACCATGCCAGGAACTCTGCAGAGTGAATCCAGGATGTGCCCTCACCTAAATCTCAGAGCAAAGCTGAAGGAGAAAGCCAAATACATGTACCACTTGTCCACAGCCAGGCCCTTCAGAAGTAGTAATAATTGTGTGCCTAGGTCAGTGTCTGAAGTCAGATATTGAAGTAGTAATAATTGTGTGCCTAGGTCAGTGTCTGAAGTCAGATATGGAAGTAGTAATAATTGTGTGCCTATGTCAGTGTCTGAAGTCAGATATTGAAGTAGTAATAATTGTGTGCCTAGGTCAGTGTCTGAAGTCAGATATTTTAGAGGAATCATTGCACTGATACTAATGGCTAGCATCCTTTTAGTGCTTAGGCCAGGGCTTGGCCATTGGAAATAAGTATGTTCTGGGAACTATCCGTCCCTCCATTTCACAGAGTAACACACCAAGGCAAGCACCTTGTCAAGGCCACTTGGCTTGTACTCAGGGTTGGTACTCAGGCAGTTAGACCCCAAGAACCCATTCTTCCTTCCTTCCTTCCTCCTTTCCTTTCCTTCCTTTCCTTTCCTTTTCCTTCCTTCCTTCCTTCCTTCCTTCCTTCCTTCCTTCCTTCCTTCCTTTGTGCCTTCCTTCCTTCCTTCCTTCCTTCCTTCCTTCCTCCTTTCCTTCCTTCCTTCCTTCCTTCCTTCCTTCCTTTGTGCCTTCCTTCCTTCCTTCCTTCCTTCCTTCCTTCCTTCCTTCCTTCATTTCTTTCTTTCTGAGACAGAGAGAGAGAAAAAAAATGAAGCTGGGCATGGTGGAGCGCGCCTTTAATTCCAGCACTCGGGAGGCAGAGGTAGGAGAATCGCTGTGAGTTCGAGGCCATCCTGAGACTACATAGTTAATTCCAGGTCAGCCTGGACCAGAGTGAAACCCTACCTCAAAAAACCAAAAAAAAAAAAAAAAAAAAAGGTGAGCCAGGACCTGCAGCAAATGAACTCCAGACGCATGCGCCACCATGTGCGTCTGGCTTAGGTGGGTTCTGGGGAGCTGAACCTGGGTTCTTAGGCTTTGAGGGCAAGTGCGTTTAACCTCTAAGCCACCTCTCCAGCCCCAAGACCCCATACTTAACCCTTGCTCTGTCTAGCCCTTCTATGGCAGTGCTGAATGGTAGGGCTGGCATTCACTCCTACTGATGATTCTGGCCTGTTTCTTCTTTTGCTTCAAGATCGTTTTCCTTGGACCCGTTCAAGCTCACAGTGGCTCAGTGAGAAGAGAGTGTCTAAGGCAGACATGGAGTGCATTCTGGAAGAGAGAGAAGTGGCATCAGGAGCAAGCTTGGGGATGCCCCAGGAGAGAAAACTAGGAGTCCCAGGGCAAGAACGACATGCAGAGCACTCTCCATCCCAGAGCATCCTCAAGAGCCCACTTCACATCTGCGGGACCTGGGCTCCAACCCCACTGCTGTCTAAGTAGGGCCCTGTGCCTTCATGTAGGTTTGGCAGGAACTCCTCCCACTCGGTATAGAACTCTCCAGTGAGTTCTGGGTTTTGCTCTGAAATCCCACGGAACACGTCACCATGCTCACACTGTCCACGCCTCCTGTGGCCACTCCAGTCCCTTCTGCCTGTTGGCCTTTGACTGGCATTAGCCTGAGGAGAGGGATGGCGGTGTTTACGGCTTGGCCAGAGGGGAGACCATGCAGATCTCTGTTGCCAGGCTACAAATGACTCTTTTATTCCCCCCTAGAAGAAACAATGATTGAAAACTCCTCCTCAGTTGCTTGGCAGACTTCGGGCAGTTTGTTGTGACTATTCTGCGGCCTGGAGAATTGCCGTTCCCAGAGCCACGGCCTTGCTGTTTCCCTTGGTTTCTGCTCCACGTGCCATCCATCTTCTGACTGAGAAGACCTGTGATCCACGCAGAAGAACAGCGTCCTTTGTTCAATCTTTTCTTTCTGCAGAAACATACAGATCCACGAGGATTTGATCCCTTTCCTTGAATGGTAGGCAGAGTTCCCCAAAAGACCAGAGGCAAAAATATCCCCAAGTGGAGGACCAAGGTCAAGAACAAGAAGGCAGAGAGTCCCAAGGGAAGTGGTAAGAAGGTGAGGTGCAGTCAGAAAAGACTTCAACTCAGAGTCTGGGCAACCAGCAGGAACCCTACTTGTGGCCTTTGCCCTGCATCCAGCAGACAATCAGTATAAGAACTTAGGGCTTCTGTTCAAGGTCAATTCCCTGCCTTTACAAGACACATGACTACAATGTTAAAACAATCTCTATCCATATGGTGGGGCAGCCCTGCGTGTCCTAGAGGTCTGAACATTTAAAAAAATATATTTTATGTGTTTACTTGAGAGAATGAGAGAGAGAGAGAGAGAGAGAGAGAGAGAGAGAGAATGGCCATGCCAGGGCCTCTAGCCACTGCAAATGAACTAGCATCTAGCTTATATGGGTACTGGGGAATCAAACCTGAGTCCTTAGACCTTGTAAGCAAGCACCTTAACCACTAAGCCATCACTCCAGCCCCAAGGTCTGAATATTTAAAAAAATATTTTATTATTTTATTTGTTTATTTATTTGCAAGCAGAGAGAGATAGAAAGGAGAGAGAGAGAGAATGGGCATGCTAGGGCCTCCAGCCTCTGCAAATGAACTCTGGATGCATGCACCCTTTGTGCATCTGACTTTATGTGGGTACTGGGCAAGCAAAACCCAGTCATCAGGTTTGCAGGTGCTGGGCATCTCTCCAGCCCCTGAATATTTGTGTAAATAATTGTTTGCTAAATAATTTTATGCAATTAGTTTTGATAGAGATGACAAGCTCAATGTGGTCTTATCTCTATGAAACTTTTCATACAAATACATACATTTAGAGCATTTTAAAAATAGTCTGGATGAGACAGTTCACAGAACACTGCAGACTAGTTAAGTTCTTTTTTAAAAAGAAAATTGTTTATTTATTTATTAGAGAGAAAGAGGGGGAGAGAGAGTGAGAGAGAGAATGGGTGTGCCAGGGCCTCTAGCCACTGCAATTGAACTCCAGATGCATGCGCCACTTTGTGCCCTTGTAAATACGTGTCACCTTGTGCATCTGGCTTATGCCTTCTGGGGAGTTGAACCTCGGTCCATAGGCTTCGCAGGTAAGTGCCTTAACCACTAAGCCATCTCTCCAGCCCCACATATGCCTTTTGTCCCATGGAGGAAGACATTGTTATTTACCCCAAACCTACTATACCACCCAGGAAACATTCAAAGTCTGCAGAGGCCCTTGGAGTTGGTGAGAATTATTTTTTTCCCTCCCTTGGTGAATGAGAAAACAAACGCTCAACGCATTTGCAGTTCATCCAAGGTCACGCAACTAATACGTGGTGGAAATGGTGCCAAACACAAATCTAAGGGTGCTCAAAGGTTAGGTTTGCCCTCACCTAAAATCACCTGGAAGAACTAGCAGCTTGCTTGGAGGGTGAAGTGCCTGTCATATACTCATGAGTACCTCGGTTTGGAAGGCCAGAACCCACATAAAGCCAGAAGCTGCTCCAGGCATCTGTAACACTAGCATGTCTACAGCAAGATGGGAGGTGGAGTCAGGAGAATTCTTCCAACATTGTAGATCATCTATATTGGTGAACACAGAGCAAACAATGCAGCCTTCAATAAGGTGGAAGGTGGCTGGGTGTGGTGGCGCACGCCTTTAATCCCAGCACTCAGGAGGCAGAGGTAGGAGGATCACCGTGAGTTGGAGGCCACCCTGAGACTATATAGTCAGCCTGGGCCAGAGTGAGACCCTACATCGTAAAACCAAAAGTAAATAAATAAATATAAGTATAAATGAAATAGGGTGGAAGGCAAGGACCAACATCTGAGGTGGTCCTCATTGGTAGCACAAATGCAAGCATGCGCACATATATGTCCCCCCCCCAAAAAAAAATCACCCTGATGTCAGCACTGTGGCCACATGCATGTGATTCCAACAATTAAGAGGTGGATGCAGGGGCTGGAGAGATGGCTTAATGGTTAAGGCGCCTGCCTGCTAAGCCTAAGAACCGGGTTCCAATCTCCAGGTCCCACATTTAGCCAGATGCAAAGTGACTCAAGGGTGCAATGCCACACTTGACCACAAGGGGGCGCACACATCTGGATTTCGTTCTCAGCAGCTGAGAGACTGCTGGCACGCCCATCTCTATCTGTCTCCCTCTCCCTCTCTGTCTCTCTCTGTGCCTCTCTCCAAAAATAAATAAAATAAAAAAATTTAAAAAAAAAAAGAGGTGGATGCAAGAGGACCAGAAGTTTGAGGCCGGCCTGGGCTACATCGTAAGGCTTTGTCTCAAGAAGACTCTGCCCTCTGTGCCTGTTCCATGGGTTGCCCCACTCTTGAAACCCCAAGCTTTTCACTGTCACTTTTGTCTTGCCATCTTCTTCCCACAAAAGTATCCCCCTCCTCCGCACTAAAAGCCTGGAATCCAACAGTGTCTCAGCTCTGGGAAGTTTACCTGCATGGGCGTCAGAACACAGAATGACTGTTCAAAGCAGAAGTCCTTGCCGGAGAAATTTTGACTTACAGATAGGAAGAACCTGATTAATCAGGAGGGACGTTGTGGCAAATGCCATCAGACGCCCACCATCCCCTTACAGCAGGGGAGGGAGCCCTGCCTCCAGTCATTCTGCCCGTAATCAGGGCTTCCCGCCTGAGCACAAAGGTGAGTGAATAATCAGTTCTGTCACTGCACCACCCCCCAGTGAAATCCCTCCCATCAGGCCCTCCCACGGCCTGCTCCATCAAGGACCCCCATGAGCAAATCACACAGTCTCACCAGACAAACCCAGCATGCCCACGTGTGTGGCTCAGAAAACCAATGGAGTCTCTCTCTCTCTCTCACTTTCTCTCTCTCCCCTCACCTATGACTTGATTGCAGTGGTTGTCAGTTGGTGAATTCACTCCCAGACTCAGAGGGTTGGGAATGGATGGTCTTAGCCATTCTTGTAAATGTTCCTCATTTCATCCTGGCAGCCTGGGTGTGAGAGGGGATGGCGGAGGGAGGCAGGTGAAGAATCCCTGGGCTCCGACGATGCTTTGTCTGAACGCACTTTCAAAGAGCTGAGTTGGCTTTGATATTAGAGTTAAGTTTCCCCTGAGTCAAGGGTTTATTCCCTCATCCTTTGAACAAATATTTAGTGAGTACCGTGTACTATTGGAGAGCGTGGTTAGATCTGGCGGTGTGGCCACGAAGAAGACGTAGCTTCTGCTCTGATGGAGCCGACATCCAGGCCATGCCCCTGGGATCTAAGGAGCCTGTTTCCATCCCTCTCAGGAAGAAATCCAGAGCGTGGCTATTGCTGGGTCTTCCTCACAGAAGAGCAGATCTGAGAACCATGGCAGGTGCGAGGAGACCTCAGAATTCAGCCACATAACTTACCGTCTCTGGATGGCATGTGTACTGAGAATGTGGGGTCATACATGTCACTGTAAACAGACATAGATGGCCATGGGGTGGGGGTGAGGGAGCAGAGAGAATATCCATGGAGAGGAACACAGCAGACAGGACGGGTCAGCTGCTCAGGAGATCCAGCTAAGCTCCAAAGCCCTCGCCTCCAATGGCATGTCCTTAGAAAGGTCAAGGTCAACTTCTGAGCCTCAGTTTCCTCGGCTAGAAACTTGAGTCAATGTTGTCTTTCTCATAGGACTGTTGTGAGAACCCAGTAAAACAAAGGGTCCCAATGTCCCAGTGCTTAATGCCACCTCCACATGTACTGAACTTCTTTGATCTGTTTTTCATCTAAGGAAAAAAATATTGTTTCCTCCAATTGGGGTCAGGTTTTTTTTTTTAAACAAAGCCTTTTATTTATTTATTTGAGAGTGAAGACAGAGAGAGAAAGAGGGAGAGAAAGAGAGGGAGAGAGAGAATGGGTGTGCCAGGACCTCCAGCCACCGCAAACGAACTTCAGATGAGCCTCAAACCCAGCTTCCTTAGGCTTCACAGGTAAGTGCTTAACCACTAAGCCATCTCTCCAACCCCCGGAGTCAGGTTTTTTTTGTTGTTGTTGTTTGCTTGCTTTGTGTGTGAATGTATGTGGGCACAAATGTGAGTATGTGCACATGTGTGTGTGTGTGTGTGTGTAAAAGACAGAGTTCAATGTCACATGTCTTCCTCAATCACCCTCCACCTTATTTATTGAGACAGGATCTCTTACTCAACCCAGAGTTCATTAGTTTGGCTGCTCTGGGTGGCTGCTACCCAGCTTGTCCTAAGGACTTAGCTGTTTCTGTCTGCCCAGTTCCAGGATTACAGCATGTCCCACCACATCCAGCACTTATATGGGCTCTGGGGATGTGAACTCAGGTCCTCGTGCTGGCACAGCAAGCACTTTATCCACTGAGCAACTTCCCCAGCCTAGAGTCAGTGTTTGAAATGCAAGAGGGTGCTAATAATCACACCCCCAACCAGGCAGAAGCCAGCCTTGTGCAAGTCAGCAGGACTGTATGGTCCCCTTTGCACCACTGGCCTTGCCAGCCATGGGGTTAGGACGGAACAGACAGAACTCAATAAGTAGAATCCTGGCCTCGTAATCAGGGAGCTTTCTAAGTCTCTGGTCAGGGAGTCACAGGAAAACTTTGCCTGCAGTCCCAGTGCACAAGCCCTGTTTGAGTGTGAGAGCAGCCTGTAAGTATGAAGGGCAGAACACACGCACACATACACACACACAAGCACACTCCAGTAAATAACTCATACACTCACACATCAAACCCACATATTTATATACACACATGCCTATATGTGCACACATATACCCATACATAATTATACATGCCCAGACACAAACACACAATCACGTACATACATACACCCATATCCACATAGGTTCATACACACCCAAGTGTGCACTGCCGCACACAAATACATTCATATCTACACCTTTACACACATACATGCCTATGCACTTGGGCACACACATACATACTTATGCATGACCCCCTGCACACATTCAAATACACAATCACATAGGCATGTATCCACACAGGTACATGCACACATGTGTGTACTCCACATGTGCACACACCCACACATTTACACACACACACACACACACACACATGAACACATACACACAGGCATGCACATGTCTTCAGGAAGCCATCTGCAACCTGGCTCAGCAGAAAACTGTGAGGCCAAAGCTGCTTTTTATTACACAGAACAGGAAGTCAGGTGATAGGCCATCAAAGGCACTCTTGTCCCCAGCCCCCTGTTGAGAACGCAGCAGACAGCCCTGTGGTTTCAGGCAAATTCCAGTTGCTTCCTCAGAGCACATAAACTCAAGAAGTCCAAGGATGGCTGTCCCCTTCAGAAGAATAACATCGCCCAGCCCTGGCTGCCTGCCTGCCTAGCAAGGTTTCTGTTGCTTTCAGCCCCAACACAGACCAGGCCACCCTTGGTAGGATGACATGCTAGCTAAGGAAACTGGCAGCTCCATCAATTTCTCCCGAAAAGCCCAGAAGAAATTTAGTCGTCGAAAATCCCTTCCCTCTTTGCTAATAAAACTTATCAGTGCAGGGCAGGAGGCCGGGTGGAGAGGGACTGCAGACAGTCGCCGTGCTAAATTACTTGGAGAAATGGCCTTGATCAGCCATCCAGGGACAAGAAAGGAGGGAAGCAATGTAACATTTATGGAGCCGATTTTTTTCCCCACCTAGATTCTCCCACCCAGTTCTCAGCAGCTCTGTGATGTATTAGCTCTCCTACATGAAGAAATCGAGGGCTGGGGAGCTGGCTCCGTGGGGAGAGTGCTTGCTGTGCAAGTGTGAAGACCGGAGTTCAGATCCTGAGCACCCACACACTAAGTAAATAAATAAATAAATACATAAATAAATAATAAATAAATAATAAATGCTGGGCTTAATGGTGCACACCTATAATCCCAGTGCTGGAGGGGCAGAGACTGGGAATCCCTGGGGCTCACTGGGTAGCTAGTTTGATGGATGGGCACCAGGTTTAGTGAGAGACTATCTTGAAGAATAAGGTGGGGCTGGAGAGATGGCTTAGCGGTTAAGGTGCTTGTCTGCAAAGCCTAAAGACCCAGGTTTGATTCCCCAATACCCATGTAAGCCAGCTACACAGGTAGCACATGTGTTGAGTTTGTGTGCAGTGGCTGGAGGCCATGGCATGCCCATTCTCTCTCTCTGCCTCTTTCTCTCTCAAATACATAAATGAAATATATTTTTTAAAACAAGAATAAGGTGGGACTGGAGAAATGGCTTAGCGGTTAAGGAGCATGCCTACAAAACCTAAGGACCCAGGTTCGATTCTCCAGGTCCCACATAAGCCAGCTGCACAAGGTGGCACATGCATCTGGAGTGCATTTGCAGTGGCTAGAGGCTCTGGCGTGCCCATTCTCACTTTCACTCTCTCTCTGTCACTAATAAATAAATAAATAAAAATAAAATCTTTTTTTTTAAATGAAAAGAATAAGGTGGAAATGGATAGAGGAAGACACTTGACATGGACCTCTGGCCTCCAATATACTTGCACACACATGTGTACTCACACTTGTGTATGTACACATGCATATATGAACATTCATACCCACATACCACACATACATACACATGCAAAAAAAAAAAAAGAAAGAAAGAAAGAACATGGTCTTGAGGCCCCGCCCTGCTCCACTGTGTGCTCTGAGGCGCAGCCTTGAGGCCACATCTCTCTGCTTTGCAATCTCCCTCTTAGGACCCCAGCCTCCAGTCCCCAGCCCCCAGAGGTGATGCAGGGTGGAGAGGGGGATGTGGACAATGCAATGAGACAGATCCTGGGCACAGATGCACTCGGACATGCTGTATCTGACTCCGCTGAGCCACCGCAGGGTCCTCGCCTCACACATCTGGTCTATTTCCAGAGTGACAGGTGAGCTTTCCTCTGACCATGGAGGCCAGCTGGGACCTATGAGTTTACCAAGCAGACCGCAGGCTAGTGTGTGGTAGTTTGCCTGTCTTGTTGCGTGGAGCCTCGGTAGAGTCTGAACCCCAGCTTCCTTCCCCATAGCAGAAGTTTCTCTGACTTCTAACTTCTTTCCCAAACTGCAGAAAGGACTTCCTAAGTTGTTGTCAGGGAGGCCCTTGCACTGTCTTAGGGGGACACATGGCAGTCCCTCACCAAGGGTCTCATCTGCGAGCCTTCATCTGTGACACCGGGAGATTTGCCCAACAACCTGGAAAGAATATGGCCTCTGAGGCTATGAAAGAGGAATTCCAAGCAGGCAGAGCCATCCAGAACGGTATGGTCCTGAGGAAGCAATGGACTTAAACGTAGAAAGAAATGTGGGCTAAGTAAGAGAGAAAATTCCCCCAGGAAGATCTATTAGGCTGTGAAATAGTATTCCACAGGAAGTGGTGGAGGGGGTGCCCGGAGGTATTTAAAGCCGTGCTGGACTAAGTAATAGAAGCCGTGTGGTGTGTGGAGTGGCTGAGAACTGGCCTCAGGGGAGCCGCTGCCGGGCCCTAATAGGTCGTCTGCAATAGAAGTAATTTCCGAGTCCGCCCTGACACTCGGCGGAGCTGCACCGCTCCTGCCAGGCGAGGAAGGCGTTCACTTACAGCTCAGAAGACAACAAGGGTTTCACGTCGACGTAGACATCATGTTGTTAACAGGATGCCAATTCCCAACGAACAGATGTCCAGTTTAAACACAACCCCTACCAAGAAGATCCCAACCCCCTTTGGGTGGAAATTAACAAGCCAATCTTAAAATTCAGCCCAAAGTAGGAAACTTCCCACTTCCTGATTTCAAAACTTACCGCAGAGCTGCTGTCTTCCAAACTAGGCGTACTGGCACAGACATAAACCCACTGAGTTTGGTTCCCCTAGCACCCCCTAAAACAGCTGGGCATGGCCATGCGTGCCTGGAACCCCAGTCCTGTGGAGAACAGAGACCCTAGGATCACCGGGGCTCATGAAAAATGACAAGCCTCAAAAGCAGAAAGAAAGGGTCCATCTCAAGAAAAAGCAGATGAACGAAGAAAGGGGACACCTCTGGCAGCTGCGGGCAGCCCACAGGGCACTGCCTCAGCACTTGCACACCCACATCCACACCCACACACAGAGACTACAGAGTGAGTTCCAGGTCAGCCTGGGCTACAGTGTGACCCTACACATACACACCCCACTGTACACACACTATGTACACACAAAAACAACAATAAAAACCTTAAAGGAAAATACGCGAGTTAAACTTCTTGGATTTGGCAATAAGTTCTTACTCTTATATCCCAAAACACAAGCAACAAGAAAAAAAATAGACAAATTAATTTCCTCAAAATTAAAAACTGTGGTTCTGTTACAATATCATCAAGAAAGTGAAAAATATCTTCACAAGGCCCTCATAATAGGAGAAAAAGATGATGACATCAAATTAAAAGAGAGACTAATGGAGAGAGGGAGGGGATATGATGGAGAATGGAGTTCTGAAGGGGAATGGGGGAGGGGAGGGGAGGGAAATATTAGGGTTTATTTCTGTAAGTATAGAAGTTGTCAATAAAAATTTTTTTAAAAATATTAGCAAATCATGTATTTGGTAAAGTACTGCTATTCTCTGAATTCTGAATATTTTACAATTCTGTAACAAATAGAAAAACAGCTCAATTTTTAGAATTTCAATAGATGTTTCTCCAAAGAAAATACACAAATGGATAATAAGTCTATGAAATGGCACTCAAAATGGCTAGTTACTGGGGAATGCAAATCAAAACTATAACAACGAGGGCTGGATAGATTGCTCAATGGTTAAAGGCACTTGCTTGTAAAGCCTGACAGCCTGGGTTCAATTCCCCAGTACCTGTGTAAAGCCAAATGCTCAAAGTGACACATGTGTTTGGAGTTCGTTTTGCAGCGGCAGGAAGCCCAGGGGCATTCACATTCTCTCTCTCTCTCTCTCTCTCTCTCTCTCTCTTTCCTTGCAAATAAATAAATAAAAATATTTTTAAAACTATAGCAAGATACATCCACTAGTGTGGCTAAAATAAAAAGGGAAATAATAATAATAAGGCCGACAAAACAGCAGAGACATTAGAACCCTCAAGCCACTTTGGGGAAGTGTTCAACAGTTCTTCAAAATGTTCAAACACAGAGTCACCAACTGCTCACTGATGGCACAGCTGGGCGTGGTGACACACATCTTTGATCCCAGCACTCAGGAGTCATAGGTAGGAGGATCGCTGGGAGTTTGAGGCCAGCCTGAGACTACATAGTGAATTCCAGGTCAGCCTGGGCTAGAGTGAGACCCTACCTTGCAAAAGCCAAAAATATATATAATTAAAAAACCACTTGACCAAAGGCAGCTGAAAAGGAAATGGTTTATTTTGGCTTACGGTCTTGAGGGAAGTTTTGTCATGGCTGAAAAAGCATGGCATAGCAGAAGCGGGGTATCACATCTTGTCACCCCAGCTAGGAGGTAGCACAGGAGTGAGCAAGCTCTGGCAACACATCTTCTCCAGCAAGGTTCCACCTCCCAAACTGTCACCAACTAGGACCAAGTATTCAAAACACATGAGGTCATCTCATTCAACATCACACACACACACATACACCCAGAGAATTAAAAATGTGATGTGCACTGATGCTCATATTAATATCATTCATAATAGCCACAAAATAGAACCAGTAAAATGTGTGACAACTTATGAATGAATAATCAGAATGTGGGTGTGGATACCCATTGGGTATAGTGTTACTCCACCTTGAAACGGGATGAAGTATGGACAAGCGCTACATCATGAAAGCACCTTCTGTTTATGGTCAAGAGAATTTTAGAGCCATTCCAATGGGAAAGAAGAATCAGGTTGACAAACATCACCTAGAAACTGAATGAATACCCACAGACAATGAGGTAGAATCCCTACCTCACGCCATATACAAACGGACTAAAGATCTCGATTCAAGGCCGAAACCTGTAAAATCCTTAGAAGAAAACATATAAGTCAATTGCCACCACGTCGGGTCTTAAGTCAAAGAAGCCAGTCACATGTAAAAAAAAAAGCCACATTTCATGACTCCATTTATAAGAGGTGTCTGTAATGGGCAGATTTACAGAGATACCAAATATATTCATGTTCACCAGAGACTGGGCTGGGGGGTGGGGGAAGTGTGAGGAACGGGATTAAAAATTTTTCATTAGGTTGTGATGATGGTTATACAATTCCACGAATACACTAAAACTCATAAATAATCACATGTTGAAAGGGTGACTATTTAGTTATGTGAATTATGTCTGAATTAAGCTGTTATTGAAAAATGCAGTCACCTCTGAACCTAGCACAGATAATTTCGGTCTATAGCTCCCTTTGTATAAATATTATTTCATGTAAGTGAATCCTTACAGTAGATGCAATTTTGGACCTAGCCTCCCTGTCCATGGGACTTAACCTCTCCCTTGTTATTAAGCACTCCTCCAGTGCTATGCTTTGTGGTTGCTCTCTTCACACAGCCATGGCTATAATTCCCTTCTCCAACGTTCTGCCTTTGGATGTGTGAGGGCTTCCCCAGGTTTTACTGTTATAAATGATATCTATGCTGAAAACTTCTGTGTATAAAATCCGATGTGCATTTTTTAAATATTTTATTTTTATTTATTTGAAAGAGAGAGAGAAAGGAGAGAATGGGCATGCCAGGGCCTCTAGCCACTGCAAATGAATTCCAGATGCATGCACCCCTTTCTGCATCTGGCTTACGTGGGCACTGGGAACTTGAACCTGGGTCCTTTGGCTTTGCTGGCAAGTGCCTTAACTGCTAAGCCATCTCTCCAGGCCCCAATCTACATTTTTTTTTTTAAGAGTGTGCTTTTTAAGGGCAATTCCTAAAGTTGAGATTACTTGGTAAAAGTTACCAAGTTTAAAAATATATTTCTTAATTAAAAAAAATTTATTATTTATTTATTTAACAGAGAAAGAGGGAGAGAGAAAGAAAGAGAGAGAGAGAGAGAGAGAGAGAGAGAGAGAATGGGTACAGCAGGGCCTCTAGCCACTGCAAAAGAAGTCCAGACACGTGCACTCCCTTGTGCATCTAGCTAACATGGGTCCTGGGGAATCGAACCTGAGTCCTTTGACTTTGCGGGCAAACACCTTAACTGCTAAGCCATCCCTCCAGCCCAAAGTAATCAACTTTAATCCACTGCTTGTGAGCACCCCCCGATCTCAATCAAGGACCCCAAATTACTCTTCTTCAGAGGTTTGACGCAGACGCATTAATTTGACAGAATAACATGTCACTTCCACCAGAATAACACCTCAGTATGTGGCAAGGGCATTTACCGTTCCTGAAGTCAGACTGGCGTCAATACCTAAGCTCCACTCCTTGACACTGAGCATGACCCCGCCCAAAGACTAAGTGATATAAGCCTGCCAAACCTGGGCTGGGGGTGGGGGAAGTGTGAGGAACGGGATTAAAAATTTTTCATTAGGTTGTGATGATGGTTATACAATTCCACGAATACACTAAAACTCATAAATAATCACATGTTGAAAGGGTGACTATTTAGATATGTGAATTATGTCTGAATTAAGCTGTTATTGAAAAATGCAGTCACCTCTGAACCTAGCACAGATAATTTCGGTCTATAGCTCCCTTTGTATAAATATTATTTCATGTAAGTGAATCCTTACAGTAGATGCAATTTTGGACCTAGCCTCCCTGTCCATGGGACTTAACCTCTCCCTTGTTATTAAGCACTCCTCCAGTGCTGAGCTTTGTGGTTGCTCTCTTCACACAGCCATGGCTAGAATTCCCTTCTCCAACGTTCTGCCTTTGGATGTGTGAGGGCTTCCCCAGGTTTTACTGTTATAAATGATATCTGTGCTGAAAACTTCTGTGTATAAACTCCGATGTGCATTTTTTAAATATTTTATTTTTATTTATTTGAAAGAGAGAGAGAGAAAGGGAGAGAATGGGCATGCCAGGGCCTCTAGCCACTGCAAATGAATTCCAGATGCATGCACCCCTTTCTGCATCTGGCTTACGTGGGCACTGGGAACTTGAACCTGGGTCCTTTGGCTTTGCTGGCAAGTGCCTTAACTGCTAAGCCATCTCTCCAGGCCCCAATCTACATTTTTTTTAAAGAGTGTGCTTTTTAAGGGCAATTCCTAAAGTTGAGATTACTTGGTAAAAGTTACCAAGTTTAAAAATATATTTCTTAATTAAAAAAAATTTATTTATTTATTTAACAGAGAAAGAGGGAGAGAGAAAGAAAGAAAGAGAGAGAGAGAGAATGGGTACAGCAGGGCCTCTAGCCACTGCAAAAGAAGTCCAGACACGTGCACTCCCTTGTGCATCTAGCTAACATGGGTCCTGGGGAATCGAACCTGAGTCCTTTGACTTTGCGGGCAAACACCTTAACTGCTAAGCCATCCCTCCAGCCCAAAGTAATCAACTTTAATCCACTGCTTGTGAGCACCCCCCGATCTCAATCAAGGACCCCAAATTACTCTTCTTCAGAGGTTTGACGCAGACGCATTAATTTGACAGAATAACATGTCACTTCCACCAGAATAACACCTCAGTATGTGGCAAGGGCATTTACCGTTCCTGAAGTCAGACTGGCGTCAATACCTAAGCTCCACTCCTTGACACTGAGCATGACCCCGCCCAAAGACTAAGTGATATAAGCCTGCCAAACCGCAAAGCTTTCTTCTATTAAAAAAAAAATGGCCACAAGGCCGGGAGATAGCTCAGTCAAGTTCATGACGGCCTGAGCTTGGACCCCAGAACCCACTTTAAAAAAAAGCCAACCAGCCGGGCATGGTGGCGCACGCCTTTAATCCCAGCACTCGGGAGGCAGAGGTAGGAGGATCGCCGAGAGTTCGAGGCCACCCTGAGACAACATAGTTAATTCCAGGTCAGCCTGGACCAGAGTGAGACCCTACCTCGCAAAACCAAAAAAAAAAAAAAAAAAGCCAACCAACGATGGTGGTACAGGCTTGCAATCCCAGCACAGTAGAGGTGCAGACATGTGGACACCTGAAGCTCCGCTGGCCAGCTATTCTAGCTGAACTGGTGAGCTGCAGGCCAATAAGAGACCCTGTCTCAAAATAATAAATAATATGGCTGGAGAGATGGTTTAGTGGTTAAGGCACATGCCTGAGAAGCCTAAGGACTCAGTCAGGTTCGATTCTCCAGGTTCCATGTAAGCCAGCTGCACATGGTGACACATGCATCTGAAGTTCATTTACAGTGGCTAGAGGCCCTGACGTGCCCATTCTCACTCTCTCTCTCCCTCTCTCTAATAAAATAAAAAAAAAAATTAAAAATCTTAAAAAAATAATTTTGAAAAAGATAAAAGTCATTTCTGAGAAATGCCGCCCAAAGTTGTCCTCCGGCCTCCATGAGTACATGAAGGCACCTACCCTATCCCCCCCACCCCCGCACACACATGCCCGCACACCTGCATGAGCACGCGCACGCAGAAGCACGCGCATTATATACACACACCCATGCATCGAAATGGACACAATCACAGCTAGCTGTCAAGATGATAATGCATGAAATGCCCAGCGTCAGTCCTCTATCCTGGGCACTTCTCCCTCCACCTCACAGCCCCCGAGACAGGACCCATGGCTCTTCGTCATGGAGAACCCCTTTGAGGACTACCCTACCTGCCTTGTCCCTCTACACTTTGGATAGCCCTGGCACCGGGTGGCAGAACTCTACAGAGTACTTACTGTAATTTGGCTTACGTAACTATCTTCCCCACACTGGGCCCAGAATACCCACTACACAATTTCCCAAAGCATTCTTGAGGGCTCTTTGGTGCATGGGGAACACCCTAGCTGGGCCTGTGCAAGGGGAGGAGGGTCAAGGCCCTTGTCTTGGTTCAACCAGACAAGTTCTCTCTTCCTCCTTCTCATCTAATTTGTTCCTATTCATGATTCCATCAAAAGAAAGAGCTTTGTCACAAAGAGGGGGGGAGTCTAAATCTCTGATGTCGGGAAGGCTTCTGTATTTACAACAGACTGGGGTCCCCTCTTCCCAATGCTCTGGAATCCCTGGAGATTTGTGAGCAAGCCAGATTCAGTCAAGGCAGCCCACAGAAACAGCCATTTATTCTCCCTGTGGGCTCTGCCTCCTGTGAGGTCATTTCTCCAGCAGTGTGACTTAGCAGTCATGGAGGTCGGCCTGGAACTTGAATCTCTGGACTCGGGCCCGGGGCCACCATCATTAGTCTGTGCTCTTCCGTGGGCTCTTGGCATATTTTGGCCTTTCAGTAAAAATAAAGGTGAGAAACTGGGCAAGGTGGCTCACACCTTTAATCCCAGCATTCGGGAGGCAAAGGTAGGAGGATAGCCGTGAGTTCAAAGCCACCCTGAGACTACATAGTGAGTTTCAGGTCAGCCTGGGCTAGAGTGATACCCTAACTCAAAATAAATAAATAAATAAAAAAAAATAAATGTGAGGAGGAAAATTTCTATCAGTGTTGGGACAGGGCTCAGATGAGTGAAGTCTGCATGGAACAATTTTGGCACTCCCACTCCTGCATAGTCTGTAAGCATCAGTAAGTGTATCATGAGTAGCTCTCCTCAAACATACTCTCATAAACTGGGCGTGGTGGTGCATGCCTTTAATCCCAGCACTTGGGAGGCAGAGGTAGGAGGATCACCATGAGTTCAAGGCCACCCTGAGACTATAGAATGAATTCCAGGTCAGCCTGAGCTAGAGTGAGACCCTATCTCAAAAAACCAAAAACCAAAAAACAACAACAACAACAAAAATACTCTCTTCAGGGGCTGAGGAGACAGCCCAGTGGTCTTGGTTCAATTCCCCAGTACCCACATGAAGCTAGATGCCCAAAATGGTGTGTGCACATCTTGAGTTCATTTGCAGTGGCATGAGGCCCTGGTGCACCCATTCCCCTCTCTCTCTCTTTTTCTGCTTGAAAATAAATTTAAAAATAGTTTTAAAAATATATACTGTTAGCCGGGCATGGTGGCACATGCCTTTAATCAGGAGGCAGAAGTAGGAGGATTGTTGTGAGTTCGAGGCCACCCTGAGAATACAGAGTGAATTCCAGGTCAGCCTGAGCTAGAGTGAGACCCTACCTCGAAAAACCAAAATATATATATATACATATATACTCTCTTAAACATACTAAGTAGGCTGGCAGTAGAGTTCTTGCCTAGCATGGGCAGTCCTAGATTCCATCCCCATCACCTCAGAAACTGGCCATGGTGGTGCAAACCTATATTCCCACGACTTGGGAGGCAGAAGAGGAGACCGACATATCAGAAGTTTATAGAACATCATGGGATACATGAGATCCCTTTTAAAAAAATGAAGGAAGAAAGGAAAGGAAAAGAAGAAAAAAAATGTAATAGTCTTGCTTGCAGACACTAAGCTTATTTCATTTTCTGCGTCTGTATTACAGGCCCCAGACTGCCTGGGTGAGCCTCAGATCACTACATACTACAGCAGTCACTAATTACATGTTTCCCCATTCTGTGGCTTATTAGTAAATTGCATGTAGAGGGATTAAAAGTAATTGCCCTTCTCCTGTAACTTCAGCAGCCTGCAGAAATCAGAAAGAATTACTTTATTTACTTCCTAAGTGATTCCCAGTGGCCGTTTGTCAAATATACACAAAACAGGGAAAATCAGACAATCACCAAACATTCTTCTGCTTACTGATGATATGCGAGGGTCGCAAGAAATCTTGAGTGGGAAAGGACCATTAAAGAGCCTCCGACGAACGGTATGTAAATATCCCCCTGTGGGTAATAGCTTAATTTTGATCATTGTTCAAAAGAGCAGACCCTTTCAATTATTAATAGCTTCCATGCTACAAAAGAATGTTTAACTGCAGACTTACAAGACGAGAGCTTGATCTACACAAATGACACTGTCTTAACCAACCCTGAGTGGGGGAAAGAAAGGCAGGTAGCAAGAAAAGAATGAAAGATATAGCGAGAAGAAAGCCAGCCTTGTTCTTCTCTCGGATTGGGGCTTTGTGGCTTGTGGGTATATGGCTTTGCCACTGTGGGAAGTAGGTGGGACTTCTTTCCTTATTCAACAACCTTGGTCATATTAGGTTCCCTCCTTTTTTTTTTTTTTTTTTAATTTGAGAGAGAGGGAGAGACAGATAGAGAATGGGCGTGCCAGGGCCTCTCAGCCACTGTGAACCAACTCCAGACGTGAGCGCCCCTTGTGCGCATGTGCAGCATTGCGCCCTTGCGTCACTTTTGCATCTGGTTAAATGTGGGACCTGGAGATTTGAATAGTAGTTCTTAGGCTTCTCAGGCAGGCGCCTTAACTGCTAAGTTATCTCTCCAGCCCTAGGTTCCCTTCTTTCTTAAGGAAAGTTGATCTCAGCTAAGCTTGAAACTGCTGGGAGAGCCTGACTGAAAGTCAGACCTTCTACTTTTGCTAAGAAGCAAAGGTGTTTTTATTTTTATTTTTTTATTTGAGAGAGAGAGAGAGAGGCAGATAGATAGAGAATGGGTACACCAGGGCCTTCAGCTGCTGCAAATGAACTACAGATACACTACCTTGGGCATCTGGCTTAAGTATTTCCTGGGGAATCAAATCTGGGTCCTTTGGCTTTGCAGGTGAGTACTTTCACCGCTAAACCATCCCTCCAGCCCCACCAAGGTTTTCAACCCAGACGCTCGATATGGACTCCTCTCGTGGTGAGGCATTGTGTAGGGCATTTTGTCATAGTAGCACTATTGAAGTTATCTTTTGCAGTGTTGGGACAGAGCACCTAACCAAAAGCAGCTGATGGAGCCAGGCAGGGTGGCACACGCCTTTAATCCCAGCATTCGGGAGGCAAAGGTAGGAGGATCGCCATGAGTTCAAGGCCACCCTGAGATTACATAGTGAATTTCAGGTCAGCCTGGGCTAGAGTGACACCCTACCTTGAAAAACAGAAAAATGAAAACAAACAAACAAACAAACAAAAAAAGCAGCTGATGGAAGGAAAGTTTTTTTTTTTGTTTGTTTTGTTTTCATTTGTTTTTTTTACTTTGGCTTACAATCTAGAGGGGAAGCTCCATGGTGGCAGGGGCAAAATGGCAGATCAGAGGCTGGACGTCCCCTCCTTGCCAACATCAGGTGGGCAACAGCAGCAGGAGAGTGAGCCACGTCCTGTCGAGGGGGAGCTGGCTCTAACACCCTTAAGCCTATCCCAAGAAACACACCTCCTCCAGTCAGGCTCCACCTGCTCCCAAACTGCCCTCAGCTGGGGACCAAGCGTTCAGAAGGCATGAGTCCTTGGGAGACATCTGATTATTCAAACCACCACAATGCCAAACCTTACTAACACAGTATCTTCCTTTATGGCACTTTATTCCTAAAAGCTACTAATGGGGGCTGGAGACACGGCTTAGCAGTTAAGGCATTTGCCTACAAAAGCCAAAGGATCCCTGTTTGACTCTCCAGGTCCCATGTAAGCCAGATGCACAAGGGGGGGTGCATGCATCTGGAATTCATGTGCAGTGGCTGGAAGCCCTGCCGTACCCATTCTCTCTCTCTCTCTCTTCTTTCTCTCTGCCTCTTTCTCTCAAATAAATAAATAAATAAAATAAAGACTTCTTTAAAAAGAAAAAAAAGCTACTAACAGTCATGTGAGCTTTGAGAAACTTCTTCAGGCCAGATTGTCTTAAAGTGAAGTCCAGTAGAGGTCTGTATAAGCCTTGAGCTTCCAAAAGGCCAAAGGTGCCCTTGAGCATGTAACTGCGGAAAGCTGAGAGGCAGAGCCAGATCAGGACCTGATGGCATTGTTTGCACTCCTGAACACGACACTTCCTGAAGCATGCCTGGCCTCCTGACTCTCAATTATGTGACCGATAGATCTCCTGTTCTGCTTTAGCCTGTTTGCCTTTCCCACCCTGTCGCCATAAATACCAGAGCCCTGTTATGCTGGCGTGAACAGAGCCTCCACCAATGTAGACTGAGGTTTGAAAGGGATGCATTTTAATATTTGATTGATGTATTTATTTGGGAGAGAGGGGGCAGATAGAGAGAGGGGCAGATATATAGAGAGAATGGACACACCAGGGCCTCCAGCCACTGCAAACAAACTCCAGAAGCAGACACCACCTTGTGCATCTGACTTACATAGGTAGTGGGAGATTGAACCTGGGTCCTTAAGATTTGCAGGCAAGCGCCTTAACTGCAAAGAGAGTGAGGAAGAGATGAAAGCCCTGTTTCAAGACCCACACACTGCTACAGAGGCAGTGTCTGAGGGACTTTTGTCTTCCAGCCCCGGATGTGGCTCTTGCGGATTCCAGAGAGAGAAGAATCCCCTGGGGTTTAAAATTCCTTCAAGGCCCCTGGCCACTGGGCAGAAGCAGGACTTGGGCATAATCTCACTTATTCTTGGCTGGCTCTGTGCAGTGGAAGTTGAGGCGCAGGAAGAAATAGAGATGCGCAGTCTCTTGATGCAGGTCCATGTGGACTTGCTGCCGGCCCAGAATGGCCCCTGGCAAAGCCCTGGGGATGAATGAAGACGCATGACAAGAAAGACCACACACTGAGGCCCATGCCTGAGGATGTTCACCAGTAATCCAGGGATAGTCTTGCCTCGTCCATGAACTTGGGTTGCTTCCTAGCATCCAAGGTGCACTCTGATGAAAAACCAGGTGTGAGAAAGCAACACATCACCGTTTCCTTCCTTCTTCCTTTCTCGTTCTCTCCTTCCTCCCTCCTCCCTTGTTCACTCCCCCCTTTCCTTGCTACCTTACTTCCTTCCACCTTCCTCTTCTCTGTTCTGCTCTCCCTCCCTCCTACCTTCCTTGCTTCCTTCCTTCCTTCCTTCCTTCCTTCCTTCCTTCCTTCCTTCCTTCTTTTCTTCCTTCCTCTCTTTTTCCACTTGTTCCATGTCTTCTCCTCTTTCCTCTTTCCTCTTTCTTTCTTTCTCCCTCCCTCCTTCCTTGCTTTCCTCCTTATTCTCTGTTCCTCCCTCCCTTTTATCTATCTTCCTTCTCCCCCTCTTCCTCCTTCCTCCTCTTCCCTCCCTCCCTCCCTCTCTTTTTTCTTACTCTCTCCCTCCTCTACCTTCCTCCTCTCTTCCTCTTTCTCTGTCCCTGCCTCTCTACCTCCTTCCCTCCTTTCTTCTCCCTTCCTTATGCGTGAGCATGTGGTTGGTCACACTGGGTGGGGTTCCTAGGAGGTCTATGCTAGGGTCTTTATAGCACTCTTTGGGTAGCAGGGAGCGCTCTCGCTAAGGCAAGGCAGGAAGGCAGAGGCAGAGCCACTTGAAGAACCGTGCTCCGGGTGCGTTGATTAATTCATTCCTGTTCAGCTTGTCAGTTCCGACACTCTCCAGAGGCCTGAGATAAGCCTTTGTCCTTGACTCTCTCCTGTTCAAACAAATTTTGTGAATACCTGAATGAAGGCATAGAAAGCTCCTTATCAAATCCATGGATTCCAGCGAGCTGAGAGGGGCTGACAAATGAGACAGAGGGGAGGATTCCAGGCCATGGGGCCCTCTGTGTGACAAAACTCCCTAGGTGAGAAGACACACGAGGAAAGAAGGCCATGAAACTGGATGACAACATGTCTACTGTCCAAGCACAGGGCAGGAGCCGTATCTTCCAGCCATCAGCTGCTCTGTGGGCAGCAGGCTGCTCGCCGGTGCTCCTTGCGGGGATAGCAACTCGGGGTTGCATTAACAGAAGCACAAAGTGTGGAGCAGAGAAGGCCCTGATTCCTTCCTTTCAAGGATTTCCTAGTCAGGTTACACTTGAGTCTTATAGTCAGTCTTCCACATTAAGGGGAAAACTGACCATCTGAACACACTTAGACATCAGTGTAAGAGTAGGAAGGAAAAAGAGTCCGAAGTTGTATAATTCCTCCTTTCAACTTGTCAAAGGAAAAGTTACATGAAAGGGACAAAACACGTCTGCTCTCTAAGGGTTAGAATTAACATCCAGCAGTGGAAGTCTCCTTTACAGTCCTTCCATACTTTGAGTCAAAAGAGCATTAGGGTCTGGGGAGATGTGTACTTGTGACACACCGGATCCAGAACCCCAGAACCCACTTCAAGCCAGACATGACCACATGCTGTAATTCCAGGGCTCCCACAGTGAAGTGGGAGATAGAGATAGGGAAAGACCGGGTAGCCTGGTGGTATATAGTCACAGTGGGGAGCAACGAGAGAACTGCCTCAAATGAACAAAGTAGAAAGAAGTAATGAAGCTGGGGGTGCGCCTTTAATCCCAGCACTCAGGAGGCAAGAGGTAGAAGGATCTCTGAGTTTGAGGCCACCCTGAGACTACATAGTGAATTCCAGGTCAGCTTGAGCTACAGTGAAACCCTACCTCGGAAAAACAAAAACAAACAAACAAAAAGAAGTAATGAGGGACAACATATGAGGTTGTCTTCCTACTCCACACATGCGCTGTGCATGGACACGTGTTGTACACACACATACACACCACCACCACCATCCCTACCCCATCACCACCACCGAGAGAAAGATGAAGAAAAGAAAATGAATATTAGGATAACTGCCCAAAGTTGGAAAGATTATTGGAAGAAAATAAGGAAATGAGTTTCCTACTCAGAGAGGCATCAGAACAGAGGCTGGACATCAGGTTGTCGGGCATCTTCCCAAGGTGCTTTGAGCATCAGCTGAGAGATGGGAGGTGATAACCGTATCAAGATGCTCTCTGTATGCATGACAGGTCTGCTCAGAGAAGAACCATGGTGGGCAGGAGAGACACAGAGAGCGAGCAATATCCTATGGGACAGTCACAGCATCCCTGGCTGCTTCGCCATACAAGAGGAAAAGGAAGAACAGGTCTGGTCCACTGGCTGGGAGTCGGGTAGTCATGGGCAACGACTGGTGGTAGTGGCTGAGAGAAAGCAGCAGGGACGCCTCGTCTCTGTTCAAGGAGCCTGCACAGTGATATGGAAAAATGTTTCCATAATAATATACCAAGGGGCCCATACGTGACACCGACCAGCCACATCCCACTGCACATGAACACACTAGAGAATGTCCCATCTGGGGCTGGGGCAATAGGTCAGTTGGTAGAGTGCTTGCCAAGCATGTACAAAGCCCTGGGTTTGAGCTCTGCCAACCAGGCACGGTGACACATGCCTGTAATCCCTGAACTCAGAAAATGGAGGCAGAAGGACCAGGAGTTAAAGTACAACCCCAGCTAAACAGCAAGTTCAAGGCCAGCCTGGGTTACATGAGACTCTATGTCAAAAAAAAAAAAAAAGTTATATCCCAAGAAGAGCAAGAAGTACCTGGCCATGAAGCCAGCATTAGCAGGGACTGGAGAGGCTGTGTGACTCACTCATAACCAGCACACGACCATCTAGATGGGTAAATCGGACGGTGATGTGGAGCGGAAGTCAAACTGGGTTTTCATCCCTATTCTAACCCCATAGTTGCTTTCAAACCTTGAGCAAGCTCCCTAACCTCACCGAGCCTCAGTTTCCCCATCTGTGGGGTGACTGCAGAGGGCTGGCTCTGGCAATGTTAAGGGCCTTCAAGGTGCATTGTAGAGAGAGACGGAGAGAGACCACTGAGCTAGGGACTAGGGAAGGCTCTGTCTTCTGGGCAGTGGCATGGGTGTATGTGTCTCACCACATCTTAATGTCAGAATCACCCAGCTGGCCCCACCCGTCAGCCTCACACTTGTCACATGTGCACTTCAGGAACCATCCCCAGTTATTTTTACACAGGGAATGCGCTAGCTGCTTTGACATTGTGATTACAGCGCTCGTGGCGGACTGGGTGAGAGTCTCCCACCTCCAGTGAGGGGATTGTCATCTGTTTTGATTCACACTTGTAGCCTGGGAGAATGAGTAATAATCAGTGTCCCACGTGTGACGAGTCCGTCACCAGCTCTGTCTGGTTCGTGCTTATTTAACAAGGCAGGTGCTGTGCACGGGGAAGGCACAGGCCGGGTGTCGGCAGACTGCCATCCGTGTCCTGCGTGATGTGTCTGCTCTGAAGATGTGACTCCGGGAGGGTTCCGTCATCCCGCCCCCACCATGAACAGCCCTCCCAGTTATTTTTTTTTAGTAGCTTGTGTAGGAGAGTCCCATTTGATCAAAGATCCCTCGTCCATCCCTGTGCACATAGTTTCACGGAGACACTGTGGCAGACACGCTGCTTTGCCATGGGTAGCTTCATTCACTGAGCAATTCTACCCGTTCCTCTCCTTTCCTCCCACCTCCTGACCTCGCCTGCACCCCAGGCCTCCAGTGCTAACAATACCTATGCACATATTGTCCTGGGGGCTCATATAAACGCATATTTTTCCCTTGCTCTTACACAATAGGATTACAGTTTAATATAGTTCTCTGCACTGGAAACCAACCCTGTACCCTCCTGGTGAGTTGATCCGGTGCAGCAGAGCATACCACGCTGGGGGAAGAGGATCCACCTTGGCTACGCCATTCCCCTCTTTCTGGACATTCACTTTACTACTTCAGAGCTTTTTTTTTTTTTTTTTTGTGTTAAGGACGGAACCTAGGGCCTTGCGCTTGCTAGGCAAGTGCTCATACACTGAGCTAAATCCCCACCCCCTACTTCAGAGCTTTTATGACTTGTCCCAGACAGATAAAGACACAGTAAGTGCCGCTGAACACACAGGCGTGCACACACACACACACACACACACACTTTGCAGTGCCTTAGCTGAGCAGGCTAGATTCCTACATCTTTGTGATTTGGAGTAGAAAGTCAAGATCTATAGATAGATATTTGGAGTTCCGTCCAGCATCACATGGCCCATAAATGTCAGCAGTAGTGGAAACCACTGGACCCCATTTTTTACTCATCGGACACCTTACTTTCCTCTAATTTTCTAGGTTCCAGTCTTGCCCCAAAGGCTCCGTCCAAGGCTGTGGTGGCTAGGTGTGGGACTCTCAAAGAGTATCCCATCTGGGCAGAGAGAACTCAGTAGGAAGCAGGAACCCTGTGCCATTTATTGCCAATGCCAGTGCTAGTGTGTGGCAAGGATTTAGGGCATCTGTGCTAAAATAATAATAATAATTTATTTGGAGGCTGAGGAGATAGTTCAATGGATAAAGGGCTTGCTTGAGTTTGATCTCTAGTAAAATGCCAGGCATGAGGGTGCACACCTGTAATAACAGTGCTGCGTAGGCAGAACTGCCCGGCCAGCTAGTCTCGTCCAATTGGTAAGTTCCAGGCCAATGAGAGACCATGTTTCAAAAAAGGTAGACTAGCCAGGCATGGTGGTGTACGCCTTTAATCCCAGCATTTGGAAGGCAGAGATAGGAGGATTGCTGTGAGTTTGAGGCCACACTGAGACTACATAGTAAATTCCAGGTCAGCCTGAGCTAGAGTGAGACCCTACCTCGAAAAATAAAAAAAAAAAAAAGAAAGAAAGAAAGAAAGAAAGAAAGAAAGAAAGAGGAGACTATTTTAATGAAGACAATGTCTGAGGTTATCCTCTGGCCTCCATAGGCATGCACACACGCACACATGAACACCACACACATACACACATACACACAAATACTTTATTTACTCAATAAATATTCATTAAACACTAACTATGCTCCAGGTGAGCAGCCCTTGGCCTTACCCATTTCCCTGTTCAGGAACTGAGGAAGCCAGGCTGGACCTCCCGTGCTTGCTGCCCAGGGCCTTCAAGACTCCTGTGACTGGTTGACACAGTTTGGCTATGGAATTCTATATGTCTGTTTCTGAGCTATATGGTCCTCCTCTGGGAAGCAGGAGAGCAAACATGCCTGAGGGATCTTGTACTTTGTCTGGTCATCTGAGCAACTAGGAAGCCAGCACCCAGCGCAGCAAGGAGACACCACCAGTGTGTCACAAGACGCTGGCGGTGGAGTAGTGTATCAGTCACTTTCTTGTTGCTGGGAAACAAAAAACAAAAAACACCTGACCATAAACAACTTATGGAAGGAAAGAGTTTGTTTCGATTGACAGTTTTCAGGGGGAAGTTTCGCCGTGGTGAGAGAAGCCTGACAGGAGCAGATGGCCAGTGTCACATTTTCGTGTCAACAGGGAGGAAGTACATACAGAACAAATGCCAAGCAGAACTGAACTATAAAAACACAATTCCCCCAGCCAGACTCCATCTCCCAAAGGCTCCACAACCTACCTAAACAGCGCCGCCAACTAAGGATTAAATATTCAAACACGTGACTGTATGGGAGACATTTGCATTCAAACACCACAGGTGGAATATGGACGCAGGTTCCTGGCCTCCTCATTGTCTTGTTGGTGCCTTGGTCAGGAGTGTGTGTTCACATTCTTTTCTCCTCTATAATCTCCCCGGGGCATGCACAGATTGAAATTGTGAACACTGAGGTTCAAACAGGCCCAGGTTTGAGTCTCAGCTCTGCCACCTCTACCGTGAGCTTTGGAGAAGTGACCAACCCCCCCACCCCCACCCCCGCCCTGGTGTGTTACATGGAGCAGCCAGCACCCTAGAATCCAAAGGACCCTGAGAAACAGACTTAAAAGGGCTTTGAAGGAAGCCCACCACATAGTACTCACTCGATACATATTGACTATGCATTTAATGTTCTATGGACTTTTCTGAATTCTTGCAAAGCCTCTCGGCAGTTTCTAAAGCTTCCAGAACAATACCATTTCCCCAAGTGACACTTCTCTTGACAGATCGTAGACAAGAGTCTTCTGTGAAGCACATCCAAACCCCTTTTTGCAGCTTCTCATCCTCGGAGTCCCTGAGGCACTGCCGGCCCATGCTTAGCATCCCTAGCAGCTGACCTTTCTCTGGCTAATACAGCAATGGACTTGTAAAAAAAAAAAGCAGCCAGGAATTAAGGAGTGGAGCAGGTGTGTGTCCAGAAGGGCAGGGCTGGGGATGGCTATCTGAACTCCATTCTCCAAGAGCAAAGGTCCTGTGTCACAAGATTGTCATTACCAGCCCCCAAGAACCACATGAATGTACTTCCTCTTATACAGCATAGACTTGAGGGGAAATTGAGGCTACTATAATTCATTATCAAAGTCAAAAAGAGTCACCTTCCAACACAGAAAAAAAATGTACCTTTCTGAGTGGCTTGACATGGGTGATACTGTGTCTACATCTTTAATGATTGGGTGGATGGGTGGGTGGATAGAGGTGTCCCATCACCTCCTTTGCCTCTGAAATTGTTCTTTAAAAAAAAAAAAGAAATTCAATAAAATAAAATTAATGGAAGCTGTGGACACTCCATTCATCATGATCGGTGAATAATTCATTATGAAAGTAACTCTATCCCATGTCCATAGTTAACAATCCCTGCTCACTCCTACCCTTGCTTTAGTGGGATGGGCAACCCCCACAGTCCTGCCTGCGTATACAGGAGCCCAGCCTTGCTGCAACCACACCTTAGGGATGCCAGAACTCTCCATCACAGTTGGACTCCTTCTCTGATCCACCAGCCAACAGCCAGAAAGTGTGCAGCTGTAGTGTCTCCCCTGGCGACCTGCTGACATCATGATTTTCTTCTTTTTAAAAATGTTTTAAAATATATGTTTTATTTATTTGAGAGAAAGAGAGAAAGAGAGAGCATGAATGGGCACGCCAGGACCTCTAACTTCTGCAAATGAACTCCAGATACATGCACCACCTTGTGCATCTGGCTTACTTGGATCCTGGGGAATCAAGCCTGGATCCTTTGGCTTTGCAGGCTAGTGCTCTAAACACTAAACAATCTCTTTGGCCCACAGTTTTCTTAATGACCACAGGGACTTGCTCAGTAGGTCATGGCCACACCAAGATGTTCCCCCCAATTGTGCTTACTGCTGCTTATTGTGTTTCAGTCTCCCCAAAAAGGCTTCCAAAGGATGAACAATCGATCATCGATTATGCCCTTCCGGCACACACCACAGGCTTACTTTCCCTGGCTGAGGAAGAGGGCAGAGATGGGCCTTTATTATTTTCTAACTCTAAGGAAGCCGGATGCTGGGTGCCCAGGGTAGCGAGGGAAAGGGTGAGCTGGTGTGGAGGAGGTGATAAGACCATGGATCATCCATCCACACATTCTCACCTGGGCCCCTGCCATCCAGAGGACTCTGGGTGCAGAAGGGCAAGCACAGTTGCCCTTGGAGGACAATATAGCCACACACAGTCAGTGGGTACATATGCCTGGGAAAGGGTTTCAAATGGTACCAAATCATCCAGAATCTATTAGTTCACCAAGCCATGTGGTTGCCTGCCAACTCTGTCTCCCTCTGTAACTGTGGTCTAGGGCAGTGGCAGGCTGTGATGGTAATCTACATTATCAACTTGACTGGGTTTAGAAACATCTAGGAGATTAAGATACACTTCACACCTCTGAGTGTGCCTGAGGGCATTTCCAGAGAGGATTAACTGGCAGGGAGGCCTGTCCTGAATGTGAGCCTTACCATCCACATGCTGGAGAAAGAAAGGGCTGGGGAAATGGCTCAGCAGTTAAGGTACTTGCCTGCAAAGCCTAATAATGACCAGGGTTTGATTCCTCAGGTAAAGCCAGATGCACAAAGGAGCCCACGCATCTGGAGTTCATTTGTAGTGACTAGAGGCCCTGGCTCTCTCTCTCTCTCTTTCTCCTGGAAAATAAAGAAATTTAAAAAAAAATTTAAGAGGAGAAAAGGGCTGGAGAAATTGCTTAGTGGTTAAGGTGCTTGCCTGCAAAGCCTAAGGACCCATGTTCGACTCTCCAGGTCCCACATAAGCCAGATGCACAGAGATGCAAGCATGCAATGTTGTAGATGCACACATCTGGAGTTTGATTGCAGTGGCTGGAGGCTCTGGCATGCCAATTTTTTTCCTCTCTTTCTCACACACATTAAAAAAAAAGAAAAGGTCAGTCTCTTTGGGCTTTCCACTCGCACACGCATGTGCACGCGCACACACAGGAGAAAGCTGTTCTACTCTATCATACCTTCCTAGCTCTGGGGACTGAAACCTCTGAAATAGTTCAAGTAAGGTTTTTCTCCCTATGTTAGCCATGTGAAGCATTTTGGTCACGGTGACAAAAGTAGCTTAACTAATACAGAGGTCCGTGGACAGATCGGGGACTTGGGGTGACTCAGGTGCTATTGTTGAACTTCAAGAAGAAGCTTTCATGGGCTGGAGAGAGGGCTTAGAGGTTAAGACGCCTGCTGCTAAGCCTAAGAACCCAGTTCCAATCTCCAGGTCCCACGTTTAGCCAGATGCAAAGTGATGCAAGGGCGCAATGCCGCCCTTGACCACAAGGGGGCGCAAGCATCTGGAGTTTGTTCACAGTATCTGAGAGGCTGCTGGCATGCCCATTCTCTGCCTTCCTCTCTCTCTCTCCCAAAAAAGAAGAAGGAGGAGGAGGAGGAGAAGTGGAAGAAGAAGAAGCAGACTTCACTGTCAAACCAGAAGAATAGTTGGTCTCAGTGGTGACTGGGGCTGTGTGGAGGGCTGAACAGGACACTCTGAGAGGCGCCAGGGAACAATTGTCCCCTTTGTCTCTCTGGTCTTCCTCATTGTCTTGTCACTACTTCTTAGCTGTATTGGTTGCTTCCCCCAGCCTCGGTCATGGTCCCCCCCCCCATACTTCCCATGGCTGGATCTCGTCGTACTTAGGCCTTCCACACCACCTCATGTGCTACAGCTCAAAGGGCCTGTGTTCCAGAGGGCTTGTCACAGCATGCTATGCCCACTTATGTTCCCTCTTGGTCACTAGTTTTGGACCCCACAAGGGCACCTTGTCTGACTTGTATACCACTGCAGCCCATCCCGCAGAACAGCAATCACAAATGGCATTAAATGAAAGAGTCGGGCTGGAGAGATGGCTCAGCAGTTAAGGCACTCGCCTGCAAAAGCCTAAGGTTTGATTCTCCAGTACCCACATAAGGCAGATGTGCAAAGTGGCACATGCATCTGCAGTCCATTTGCAGCTACCAGAGGCCCTGGTGCACATACATTTTCCCCCTTTCTCTTTCTGTCCCTCTCTCTCTGTCTCCTTGCAAATAAATGAATAAAAATTTTAAAAAAGAAAAAAAATATAAGGCTAGTGAGATGGCTTAGCCATTAAGGTGCTTGCCTCCGAAGCCTAAGGACCCATGTTAAACTCCTCAGATCCCATGTAAGCCAGTTGAGCAAGGTCGTGCATGCACCCAAGTTGGCATATGAGTCTGGAGTTTGATGCAGTGGCTGTAGGTCCTGGCATGCCAATTGTCTCTCTCTTTCTCTTCTCTCTCCTGTGTGTGCTCGCTCATAAAACAAGAAAGAATAAATGAATATTCACAAGCAGACCCTGAAGGGAGTCAGTGGAACCTGAAAACCCCCAAGCCTGGAAGGCTCCATGGAGAAAGTGGCTTTTGTGCTTGGTGGCGGCTCTAACTGTCAATCATAAATTACCCTTCTGTTTCCTTTACAAGTTCAAAGACAGCTCTGTGTTAATTCACCATCATGAGCAGAATTCCACAAGCAGCAGAACATGGACATTACTCAGCTCCCTATTTGAGCTTGATGCTGGAGCCTGTGCATACTGGTGAGGGCAAGGCTTCGAGGGACAGGTGGGCACACATGTGGCAGAACTGGTAACAAAGCCCTTGTCCCTCCCTTTCACAGAGCATCTTTGAGAGCTCAATGACCTTGGGCATTGCCAAATATTTGGGTGGCTCTTTTGTCTGGGAAGTGCTGACAGGAACAACTTCTGTCTTTCCATGCACAGAGCTCCTGCATGGCCACATCAGACACTGGGTGGTAATGGCACAGGCATGGCTGCTGGGCTCTGTGTGCATGTCCATCACGTGGGGACTTGTTAGTCCTGTCCCATAGCCCATCGCAGACAGGCGAGGATGGCCTTCAGACACCACCCAGGAGAAACAGCCTTTGAGACTTCTTATACTCCCCTCCGCTCACCAGAAAGGAAGGGTGTTGTTTGCTGGTGGCATCGTGTGTCTGGGGGAGAAGTGCGTGTCACCCCAGCAGCATCATCACTCCTCAAGGTCGAGCATTTCATTGGAAGAAGCATGATCCAGCATCTAATTCGGCTCTGTCACAGTCCTGGTTTTGTAACTGCTCCGAACCTCACTCTCCTCATCACTAAAAATGACGATTTCTTGAAACAACTGCTGTGATTTCCTGAAATGGAGATTTCTTTTAAAAAACATCTGTTAACCAGCTCATCTTAGACACTAAATGAAATGGTCAAAATCAGAGATGGGGTCAAGAGGAACAGAGAACATGGAAACCAACAAGGCAGGCAAATGACCGGTTGATCCAATGAAGAAAAATGAGACAGCAGTCAAGATTATATTTGGGAAAGGGAATATTCTCGATGGCATTGGAGGGAAGATGTTAGGAAACTGATGTAAGGATATTCGAACTAGAGTGATTTCAAAGTAAAAAACAAGTCCACGCTTTTCCACTAGAACATAAATGGCTAAAATTAACTTTAAAATGAAAGTTACGGGCTGGAGAGATGGCTCAGTGGTTAAGGCTCTTGCCTGCAAAGCCTAAGGACCCAGGTTTGATTCCCCAGTACCCACATAAAGTCAGATGCACAAGGTGGCACATGCACCTGGAGTTTGTTTGCAGTGGCTAGAGGCCCTAGAATGCTCTTTCTCTGTGTGTGTGTGTGTGTCTGTCTGTCTGTCTATCTCTTGCTCTGCTTGAAAATAAACTTAAAAAAAATTTAAAATGGAAATGTATCAAACAAACCCCTGAAAGAAATTGCAGAAGAGTCAATGAATTATATTGCTAATTACTTTGCTCTCAGGGTGGCCTTGAACTCACAGCAGTCTACTACCTCTGCCTCCTGAGCACTGGGATTAAAGGTGTGCACCACCACGCCCAGCTTACTTTGCATCATTTTTTAAAACATCTGGTTCAAACTGTTTTGCCAGGTGCTTCTTCAAAGATTTCAAAAATTAATTTCAAGGAATCAGTTGTTTCTAAGATATTCAAACTATTCTAGGTTGTTCTAAAAACTGAAATGATATCCAATTAATGTTATAAGTTAGAATATTTCTAATAACTATATCTGATAAATATACAGAAAAATTAATCTATAGGATAATGTCCCTAGCAAGTATGTAAAAATTCTAAATAAATATGTATATGCATCAGATTTCAGAAGGGTATTAAAAGAATAATGAAGCATGATTAGGTAATGCATAATCTGGGAATGTTAGGTGCAAAGTCTATTAACATATCAAGTTAAAAATAGTAAGAGAAAGCATGATTGTGTCTTGATACTCCGTTTCAAATATATTTACATAAAAAGTTCTGAGAAATGAAAATTCTTAGTCTGGGCATCATCAAAATACAATACTTTTGTTCTTGTAAAGACCATTGAGAATGGAAAAAGGTGACCCATGGGGGAAGAGAAAATAATTCCAAGTCACTGGGTTGGTAAATGACAGGAACAGAGACTCTGTCAAAACTCTTACACTTCCGGAGCCGGGCGTGGTGGCGCATGCCTTTAATCCCAGCACTTGGGAGGCAGAGGTAGGAGGATTACCATGAGTTCAAGGCCACCCTGAGACTACATAGTGAATTCCAGGTCAGCCTGGGCTAGAGTGAGACCCTACCTCAAAAAACTAAAAAAAAAAAACAAAAAAACTCTTACACTTCCGTAAGAAGAAAAAGACGATTTACAAAAACAGAGAGCATGAAGGAAAACACATCAACGGTCAATAACCACATGAAAGGCAATGCTCCATGATTAGTATTAAAGACATGTAACTTAAGATAAAATCAAAATGAGATTTCAGGGGCTGGCGAGATGGCTTAGTGGTTAAGCTATTTGCCTGGGAAGCCTAAGGACCCAAGTTCAATTTCCCAGTACCCACATAAGCCAGATACATAAGGTTGGGCATGTGTCTAGACATTTTTTGCAGTGACTGGAGGCCCATTCTCTCTTTCTCTCTCCTCTTCTTTCTCTCTTTCTCTCAAATAAATAAATAATATAAAATAAATGTTTTTTTTTCAAAAAATGAGATTCAAGTATATACCTAACAGAGTTCTAGATTAAAGACCTACAAATACCAAGTGTTGGCAAGCAGGTAGAAAAGATGGGACCCTCCCACTAGCAATGGGAGTGTCCAATGGAATGGATCTTTGGAAAATGGCGGGACAGTTCCCTAAACAAGTTAAGCCACGCTGGTGTGTATTTACTGCATTAGCGTTTCCTGTGGAGACATGAATGTCTCTTCACCCCCAGACAGGAAACCAGAAACAGACCAAAGTAACAGTTCCACTCAAGTCTAGCTTCGTGAGCCAGTGAGTTTAGAATGGGGTTACTGACAGGAGGATGGGTGAGGGGCTACTTTCAGGAGAATGCGTGACTCAAAGGCCACTATGTCACTAAAAAGCCTATCCCAGCATGGGTAAGAACTCACGGAAGCTGCATCTCTGGAGTTGGCCGCACACAGGAAGCTCTGCTGGTTGGACATTCTCTACTCCCCAACCATTCTTACTTCCTATGTAACCTCCATGAGGAGACTTGTGAATCTTGTTAAGTTTCAGCAACTTCCTGGGATCTGTGAACAATATACAACAGTGAAAAGGGAATAACAGTAATTACTTTACAAATACAGTGCTCTCTCTCTCTCTCTTTGTTCAAAAGCTCCCGGAACTCCATGTCCCATCTTCCCAGCTACTCATCTTTCCACCATGGTACAGGCAATTGGAGAGGCTTCAGGTGCCCTCCTTAACCCCAGGTGGAATCAATGCCTGGCTCAGTGCCCATGGCAAGGAAGCTTCCTGTCTCATGCTACCCTGTTTGCAGGAAGCTTTAGCTCCGGTCACTCTGCCCCATGCCTGCTAATGGAAATCAGATGGCCCACTAGCTGGCAATGTATAGGTTCAGCAGGTAGAACAACACCCGTGCAGGCACAAACTAAGGAGACACTGTGTCACTGTCTGTCACATGCACCCCTGAGGAATGGGGAGGGGAGTCAAAACCAAGACCACTAAGGTTATGAAGGCAGCAAATGACAAAGTACAGAGTCCAGAGTTGGCAGGGCCCCCTGAAAGGACAGTGACTAAATAACTACCAATTTACAAGCCTTTAGACTGGGGTCACCCTGCTTTCTGTCCTGGGAAGTGAAAGTCAAACCAATGCCATAACCTGCTGAGACCAAGAGATGGAAGTTTGGGAGCCACGAGCAGCTAGGAGGGACAGGTCTAACTTCCAGATCAGAGGAACCTACATTAAAAAGAGCTCTGGATGGGCTGGAGAGATGGCTTAGCGGTTAAGTGCTTGCCTGTGAAGCCTAAGGACCCTGGTTTGAGGCTTGATTCCCCAGTGCCCATGTAAGCCAGATGCACAAGGTGGTGCATGCATCTGGAGTTTGTTTGCAGGGGCTGGATGCCCCAGTGTGTCCATTTTCCCTCTCTCTCTCTCTCTCTCTCCTCTTTCTGTCTGTTGCTCTTAAATAAATAAATAAAAATAAAAAAATTTAAAAATAGCTCTGCAGAAGGCTGGAGAGATGGATTAACAGTTAAGGCATTTGGCTGCAAAGCCAAAGGACCTCAGTTCCACATAAGCCAGATGCACAAGGTGGCACATGCATCTGGAGTTTGTTCGCAGTGGCCAGAGGCACTGGTGCACCCATTCTCTCTCTCCCTCCCTCCCTCTCTCTCTCTGTCCTCTTTCTCTCTCACTCTCTCAAATAACTAATTAATTTTAAAAAAGAGCTCTGGAAGCCTGCAGGGCTGTCCTCATAGGTCTTTGATAGTTCATGGCCACGCTTGCCTAGCATGAAACTCCACAAAGCCAATCAAAGGGCAAGAGTGACATTGTAGGACATCAATTCCCAGAGCTCCTCCAGGCAGGGAGACACTGACCCTCTGACAGGGAGAGAACATCCTTGGGGGTCACTTGGGCATTCAATGGGGCCTCCAGGGCTCACCCCTGCTATTCAACTCCTTTCCAGAGCCAAGTCCACTCCCTTGAAAGGAAGACAACAAGGGGCCGGAGAGATGGCTTAGCAGTTAAGGCACCTGCCTGCTAAGCCTAAGAACACTGGTGCCAATCTCCAGGTCCCAAGTTTAGCCAGATGCAAAGTGACACAAGGGTGCAATGCCTCACTTTCCCACAAGGGGGCGCACACATCTGGATTTCGATCACAGAAGCTGAGAGACTGCTGGCGCGCCCATTCTCTATCTGTCTCCCTCACCGTCTCTCTGTCTGTCTCTCTCTGTGTCTCTCTCCCAAAATAAAAAATAAAATAAAAATAAAGGAAGACAACAAAACCCACACACTCGACATCAACAACCTCCCCCCGTCCATCATTCACTGCCTATCACCAGATGTGCCAAGAAGCAGGACAACTTGGACCACAAGCAGAAGAGAAATCTGTCAATATGAGATGTGGAAGAGAGTCACGATGGGGCTGGCAGACAGTAATGCTACAGCTATTTGACTACAGTGTCCAAAGAGGGGGGCCGGGCATGGTGGCGCGCGCCTTTCATCCGAACATGAGGGAGGCAGACGTAGGAGGATCTCCGTGAGTTCGAGGCCAGCCTTAGAATACAGAGTGAATTCCACGTCAGCCTCGGCTAGAGCGAGACCCTCCCTCGAAAAACTGACAAACCAAAGCAAAACAAAGAGGGGAAGATCCAAGGAGGAGGAAGAGAAGAAAGAAGACAGAGAGAAAGAAAGAGAAAGTGTTGTAGGCAGCTTCATGTTGCTGTGCTGAATATCCAAGCCAGGCACAGTTTAGGGGTGGAAGGGATTTATGCAGGTGGAAGTCCTGTCATTGGCGGAAGAAGCTGCTTCCATACATCCAAGCAGAGAGAAACCATCACCAGCCAGCAAATACCAAAAGCAACATGCACAAAACAGGCAGCAAACAGCAGCGCTCACACTTCTCTGTATACTTTTTGTCTAGAATTCAGATCTGCTTCCAACACACCTTAGGGCTGGCCCCCAGGATCTGTCCCAATGACACATGTCTTTCAGCCAGGGAGCTGGAGACTCAAGTTACACACTTTATTAAAACTCCTGAGTCTATGGGGGAACCACCCATTCAAACTAAGACAGGAGGCAAGTGGAACATTCAAGGAAAAACACAATGCATCAAGGAGCAATGTTTCTCTGCATGAGATTAGCCAAAGATTCGATGCTGCCGAAGAAATGATCAATGAACTCCAAGACTTCAAGGTGGCACATGCATCTGGAGTTTGTTCAGCAGTGGCTGAGGCACTGGTGCACCCATTCTCTCCCTCCCTCCCTCCCTCTCTCTGTCCTCTTTCTCTCTCACTCTCTCAAATAACTAATTAATTTTTAAAAAAAGAGCTCTGGAAGCCTGCAGGGCTGTCCTCATAGGTCTTTGATAGTTCATGGCCACGCTTGCCTAGCATGAAACTCCACAAAGCCAATCAAAGGGCAAGAGTGACATTGTAGGACATCAATTCCCAGAGCTCCTCCAGGCAGGGAGACACTGACCCTCTGACAGGGAGAGAACATCCTTGGGGGTCACTTGGGCATTCAACGGGGCCTCCAGGGCTCACCCCTGCTATTCAACTCCTTTCCAGAGCCAAGTCCACTCCCTTGAAAGGAAGACAACAAGGGGCCGGAGAGATGGCTTAGCAGTTAAGGCACCTGCCTGCTAAGCCTAAGAACACTGGTGCCAATCTCAGGTCCCAAGTTTAGCCAGATGCAAAGTGACACAAGGGTGCAATGCCTCACTTGCCCACAAGGGGGCGCACACATCTGGATTTCGATCACAGAAGCTGAGAGACTGCTGGCGCGCCCATTCTCTATCTATCTCCCTCACCCTCTCTCTGTCTGTCTCTCTCTGTGTCTCTCTCCCAAAATAAAAATAAAATAAAAATAAAGGAAGACAACAAAACCCACACACTCGACATCAACAACCTCCCCCCGTCCATCATTCACTGCCTATCACCAGATGTGCCAAGAAGCAGGACAACTTGGACCACAAGCAGAAGAGAAATCTGTCAATATGAGATGTGGAAGAGAGTCACGATGGGGCTGGCAGACAGTAATGCTACAGCTATTTGACTACAGTGTCCAAAGAGGGGGGCCGGGCATGGTGGCGCGCGCCTTTCATCCGAACATGAGGGAGGCAGACGTAGGAGGATCTCCGTGAGTTCGAGGCCACCCTTAGAATACAGAGTGAATTCCACGTCAGCCTTGCTAGAGCGAGACCCTACCTCAAAAAACTGACAAACCAAAGCAAAACAAAGAGGGGAAGATCCAAGGAGGAGGAAGAGAAGAAAGAAGACAGAGAGAAAGAAAGAGAAAGTGTTGTAGGCAGCTTCATGTTGCTGTGCTGAATATCCAAGCCAGGCACAGTTTAGGGGTGGAAGGGATTTATTCAGGTGGAAGTCCTGTCATTGGCAGAAGAAGCTGCTTCCATACATCCAAGCAGAGAGAAACCATCACCAGCCAGCAAATACCAAAAGCAACATGTACAGAACAGGCAGCAAACAGCAGCGCTCACACTTCTCTGTATACTTTTTGGCTAGAATTCAGATCTGCTTCCAACACACCTTAGGGCTGGCCCCCAGGATCTGTCCCAATGACACATGTCTTTCAGCCAGGGAGCTGGAGACTCAAGTTACACACTTTATTAAAACTCCTGAGTCTATGGGGGAACACCCATTCAAACTAAAACAGGAGGCAAGTGGAACATTCAAGGAAAAAACACAATGCATCAAGGAGCAATGTTTCTCTGCATGAGATTAGCCAAAGATTCGATGCTGCCGGAAGAAATGATCAATGAACTCCAAGACTTAGAGAATGGGTTTATCCTACCAGAAGCAAGAACTTAAAAGCCCACAGAGTGTCAGTGAGCTATGGGACAATATCAACCCATCAAACAGAAGCATAAAATGAACGGAAGCAAAAAAAATAAAATTAAAATAAATAAATAAAAAACTTTTGACCCAATAATGGCTAAACATTTCCAAACTTGTTGAAATGTATAAACTCCCAAATCCAAAAAGTCAACAACCCCAGGCAGAATAAACACAAAAGAAACCCAACCACAATACATCATAAACAAACTGTTAAAACCATCGATGAAGGGGGGGAAATGCCAAGAAGCCAGAGACACGAAAAAAAAAAAAAGGCAATTTATGTCAAGAGGAAAAAGTCCTTGAGATTCCTTTGGGAAGCCTAGGCTGTTGCTTCTCAGGAGAAAGTAGAGAATAAACAAACTGTGGGTTCAGCAAAAGTGAGGTGTGCCACCCAGATACTTGTCTTCAGTCATAATACAAGGGCACAGGAGGGTTCAGATGGAGGAGGGGATAGGACAGACCTTCATATCCACAAGGAACAAAAGGCACTCTGGATTTACTGTGGGGAACTGTCAGAAAGCCCAGGTGAGGGGCTGGAGAGATGGCCCAGCAGTTAAGGCACATGTCTGCAAAGTCTAAAGATCAGGGTTCGATTCCCCAGTACCCACGGAAAGCTGGATGCACAAAGTGGGGCATATATCTCGAGTACGTTTGTAGCGGCTAGAGGCCCTGGAGTGCCCATTCTCTCTCTCTTCGTGCAAATAAATAGTTTTTAAAAATATTGTATTTATTTATTTAAGAAAGAGAGAGGAAGAAGTAGCTAGAGAGCCAGAGAGAATTGGGCACACTAGGGCCTCTAGCCACTGTAAAGGGACTCCAGACTCATGTGCCCCCTTGTGCATCTGGCTTACATGGATCCTGGGGAATCAAACCAGGGTCCTTACGCTTCGCAGGAAAATGCCTTAAATGCTAAGCCATTTCCCCAGCCCTAAATAATTTTTTTTTTTTTTAAAAAAAAAAAGCCCAGGTGAGGTTTGATGGAGTGAGATAGTGACAATGGACTGTTACTAGTGCACTCAGCAAGAATCTTACAGGGTTTCAGGTGCCCTGAACTTGGGGATGGAAGACAGGGAGCAGAAAGGAATAATGGCTTTGGTTGAATCCTTGGCAATAGGACGAGGTCAAGTCTTGGAAGCAAGAAAATGATGGAGGGGTGAGTTGAGGGGAGGGTGATACCATTGGTGTTGAATGATCCTCACTGGACATGCCGCAGCCCCGTGACTATGGGGGTGGGGACACAAGCAGTGCTCTACATGATGTCCACTCCACCATCTGAAGACCTTGCCAGAGTATGTGTGACCTTCAAAGGGATCAAGATGACATTTGGATACATCCTGTGAGGCTGGTGGCTGGGATCCACGTATCCAGTAGGTAGGGTAAAATCCATCTCCACCCGTAGCAGGTATTTTGATGCATTTCTGTTGCTCTCACCCAAGTTGCAGTTTCAAAAAGCAGACATGGTTTTTCTAAAGACGAAAAGCAAACCCCCGCTCCCCATGCCTTCCCCATCAGCCAGCACTCCCCTTGCAGACAAGCGTCAGGGAGCTGGCTGCTTGCCAAACCCTACCAGCTCACTCACTCTTAAAATACCCCCAGTCATAGATGCTTCTAGAATGGGAGCTGACCTGGAACACTTTGCGACAAGGGCAGCAAAGCTTTCAAGCAGATTCCTGGAACAAGAGGAGAGAGAGGGAGAGGGCAGTTTCTCAAAATGTGACTGACATCACATACGTGACAAAGAGTAGCAGAGAAGGCAGCTGCCTGAGTGAGTGCATTAGATCAGCCTTCGCCTGCAAAATGGGTCCATTTGCAGTCCCCTTGCAGACTGCTATGAGACACAGGGAGATGATCTATATGCGAGCAGGTGGGAATGGGGAGGAAGGACACACAAGGAACTCACAGAACATTCTAGAGCCTGATTGCAGAGCTGCTGGTGTCCGGGTAAGCTGTGCCTCATCCTCAACCCTGGACCCTTATCTATTCCAGACACAGTGTTTAAATGTCATTCTTAACCTCGCTGGGCCACTTGTCAGCTAAAGATATCAGAAGTGACCACACAGGGGTTTGCATGGCACCTGACCCAGCATGTACACACCACACAGGGTTACAATTTGTGCCATTGTGTCTTCCTCCTTCCGCTGTTGCAGACATGTGGTGGGGAGATCACAAAGACCCCTGCATATCTCTACAGCTATTTTTAGCACAGTCTACCCAGCTTGCCATTCTCTCTTCCTCTGCCTTTCCCAGGCCCCTTTGACAGGCCTCCTACATCCCATCCACCACTGGGGCCAAAAATTCAAAAGGGAAAAATAACCCTCCATTGGATTGGCAGATGACAACAGAAAACAGCCATTTTCTCATCGGGCGTCCTTGACAACGCTGCTGCCCATGGCCTTTTCCATGTCTAGCATGCCCCCTGCCCTGGTGCCCAACTTGACTATTGGCTTTCCAGAACCTACTCCCCGTGACCCTTGGAGACCAAGGCAAAGGGGTTCCCCAGTTTGTGTGAAAGAAATTGAAGAGTTACATGCGAGTTGCCTGATGTCGCTAGAACCAGCATCACTTCCATGGCTCTGGGCTCACATGCAACCCAATTCATCCCTTGCTCCACAGACAGTGAGGTCCGTAATGAAAGACTTCAAGTTCATGTGTCTCGGGCTAGCAGTTTCTTTAGCAGCTTCATCACTACAAGATGAGCCTCTAGCCGTGCCTCCAACCCAGGCCTTGGTCTAGATGGGAAGGCATCTCTCTAGCTATGGCTGCTGTCAGGGATTCAGATATATGGAAGGCTGGGAATAGGGAGCAAATACAGGAGATCCACAGAACCTTCTGGAACCTTCTTTCAGAGTCTCCTGGCCTTAGTGGCATTGCATTTTCAATTCTGGTTCCATCACAGATAACAGATAATAGTGCTTAAATATTTTTTCTTAATTTATTTATTTGCAAAGAGAGAAAGAAAGGATGAGAGAGAGAGAGAGAGAGAGAGAGAGAATGAGTGTGCCAGGGCCTCTGGCCACTGCAAAGAAACTCCAGACACATGCACCACCTTGTGCATCTGGCTTATGTGGGTCCTGGAGAATCAACCCGGGGTCATTGGGCTTTGCAGGCAAGCACATTAACCACTGAGCCATTTCTCCAGCCCTTACATATCTTTCTTAGTAAAGGGGGAGATGATAAGAAGCTTGAGAGGCAGACACAGGGCTGTGGAACCCTGCCAGAAAGTAGCTTCCCAGTACATAAAAGGTGGGAGAGGGCTGCAGAGCACTGGAAAGAGCGGGGCACTGGGGAACCATCATGTGCATAACAAGCAGAGATTTTCAGAACATTCTCATAGGAGCAGGTCACCTGGATATGGAGACCCAAGAGGCCTTGTACCAGGGACAGCATTAGACAGGACATTGAGCAGCTCTCTGGCTCAGGATCCTCTTCTTTAAAACATATATATAATTTATTATTTATGTGAGAGAGAGAGAGAGAGAGAGAGAGGGGAGACAAAGAAGCAAATAGAGAGAATGGGAGTGCCAGGGCCTCCAGCCACTGAAAACAAACTCCATATGCATGTGCCACATTGGGCATTAGGCTTTACATGGGTCCTGGGGAATTGAACCTAGGTCCTTTGGCTTTGCAGGCAAGTGCCTTAACTGCTAAGCCCCCTCTCCAGCCCTCAAGATCCTTCTAAGTGGCCTGTCCCCAAGCTGATCAATGCCACATTAAAATACAGAGAGAGAGAGAGAGTCTAAGGCAGGCAGAGTGACCTGGGAGACTTACGGGGCTCATGCACTTGAATGCCATGGGGGACCCCAACACAACATTACCACCACCCTTCAACTTTTCTGGACATTTTGACTCAGACTTCCCATTTTTTAAAAAATACATTATTTTTTTTTTAAAAAAAGAAAAGAAAGAAAAAAGAAAGAAAGAAAGAAAGAAAAAGAGACAGACAGAGAGAGAGAGAGAAAGAGTGAGAATGGGTACACCAGGGCCTCCAGCCACTGCAAACAAACTCCAGATGCAAGCGCCCCCTTATGCATCTGGCTTATCCAAGTCCTGGGGAATCGAACCGGGATCCTTTGGCTTTGTCGGCAAACGCCTTAACCACTAAGCCATCTCTCCAGCCTGCCCCTCCCCCTTTTATCTCATACCAGGACAAGCAGGTTTGAGAGGAGGGACCTCTCCCAGGTGGCCACACCCCCATCACCTCCATTCCTGGAAGGACGAAGGCTCAAGACTGGAGCTGGAGAAACAGGTGCAGAGCTCGCTTTATACCGGGCTAGCCCCAGGCCCTGTCTCCATCTCCCTGCCACTGCTGGGGGCTTGACTCCACTCGACTCTACCTGGCACTTGAGGAAGTGAACACATGGCAGCAAAGGTCTATCCTGGCCCTGTAGTGCCAGCAGCTGGGTGGAGGAGGTGGTCCCCCTAGGCCCTGCAGCTCCCAGCAGCAAGGACACCTGCTGGCCCACAGTTCTCTATCTTCTACCTTCTTCTATCTTCTCTACCTTCCCACCATCAATATCTCATGATCTCTGGGCTAGGAGGGCTTGGATGCTGGAGGCTTAAGTCTTCATTATTAAATTGACATGAAAGTGCCTTCCAGGCAGGGGAAAGGATGTTGGGAGGCTGTAGGAGGAAGGTGGTATCCACAGATGGGGACAGGCTCAACTCCCTGGGATGTCTAGGGTCTAAATGTGGAAGCTGAGTGAAGTGTGTAGTCCGTGGGACTAGGACAAGAAAGACATGGGAAAGAAGGAACTTCCAGCCCTCTGCTGGCTATCCTGCTCCCAAGGCCCCTCTCACTACCTCCATACTGACCCCAGCCCATGTATCGTTGAGGGGCTTTTGAGCAGGGTCTCTTGTCTGACTGTGTGGAAAAGAGTAGAAAGATCTGGATATATATATATATATATATGGGAGAAGAGGAGGTAGCTGCTCTGGGGTGGTTCAAAGAGGAGCGCTGATGGATTCAGAAGCAAACCTACACACACACCCTCATGCAGGGGTCCTGTCCAGGTCATGTGACCACCCTCTGGTCAGAGCGACACCCAGAGCATTCACGAAGTATTGCTCCACCTCTAATGAGGCTTGATTTAATCTAAGGCAACAATTATGCCCCAGTTTGCAGATGGAACAAGTGAGGTTCAGAGGAGACCCCACACACACATACACACACACACACACACACACACACACACAATTTGTGAAGGATGAACCAAATCTAGACCCCTTCTAATCTTTCCATGCAAAAGACAATGTCAAGTCACACAAAACCATGGACACCCGTGAAGGATTATGGGGAGGACAAGAGAAAAAAAAATTACCAAAGATTAGCATCATGTGGGAGAGGGTGGCTGAGGGAGAGAGGAAGTGGGGAGGATGGCTAGAAGAGAGGGAAAGAGGAAGAGGGGGAGAGGGAGAGAGAGAGAATCTTGAGTCCAACCTGACACTCTGCTACCCTGTCTGTCCAGGCTTCTGTCTTCCCAATTCTTACAATGTCAAAGTCAACTGGGTTCAGGGTCAGGAAGCTTGGCTACCTTTCCCTGTCCAGCGCTGTGACCTTGGTCCCGTGGTTTCCCTTTCTGAGGTTCACTTCTCTCCTCTACAAAAATTGTGCTGGAGCCGGCCGTGGTAGCGCACACTTTTTTTTTTTTTTTTTTTTTTTTTTTTGTCACTGTAGTTCAGGCTGACCTGGAATTAACTATGTAGTCTCAGGGTGGCCTTGAACTCCCGGAGATCCTCCTATTTCCCAAGTGCTGGGATTAAACCACGCCCGGCTTGGGGGAGTCAGAGGTAGGAGGATCACTGAGAGTACAAGGCCAACCTGAGACTAAAGAGTGAATTCCAGATCGGCCTGAGCTACAGCAATACCCTGCCTTGAAAAACCAAAAGGTAAAAATAATGGGGAAACGGGTATGTTGACACACACCTTTAATCCCAGCACCCTGGAGGCAGAGGTAGGAGGATCACTGTGAGTTCAAGGCCAACCCGAGATTGCATAGTGAATTCCAGGTCAGCCTGGGCTCGAGCGAGACCCTGCCTCGAAAAACCAAAAAAAAAAAAAAAAGTGCTGGAAATGCTGGCAGACCCTTTAATCCATGGCCTCTGTGGGTCACAGACAGTCACTTTTAAGGAGGAAGAAGCTGGGGGTCTGCCAGTCTGTCGCATGGGCTCTGCACTTCCAAGACCACCCTGTCTCCCCTGGGAATGGAGGTCATAGCTGTGGCCACTCCGTCCTGCTGTAGGAAAGAGTGAGAAGAAAAAGGTCCCCTGTGAAGCTGACAAGTTGTTTCCAACCATGCTAACATGTCATTAGCAGGATTTTCCTAACCCTCGGGTCTGTTTGCCAGAGTCCCCCACACCGGACACAGTGGCTTTCTTGTCCTCTGGCCCAGCTGCCCAGAACTCCATGCCTGCAGTGGGAGAACGCTCGCCCCGCTTTCTGCTCAGAACACCATCTCTCCTCGTGAGTCCCATGCAGGTTACAGCAGAGACCCTCCCAGAGACGTCTGGAGAGCTTGATCCCTGCTTTCAGTCTGGGGCTGTCTCTACTACTTCCAGATGTTTACACAGCTGGCTGGATTACTTAACTGCACTGACATCATACACCTTGATATTTCCTCCACACAGAAATGGCTCGAATGGGGAAGAAGCTGGCCCTTGAGACCCGTGGTCTACAGACCAACCAAAATCACTCCTGCTCACCAAGGACTCTGGACACATTGACTGGTCTGCTCTGACCCCAGCCACTTCAGGGGCCTCCGTTGCCCCACCTGCAAATTTCAGAAGTCATCTGGGCAGCCTTAGAGTCCCTTAGAATTCCTTTGAGTGTACAGAATGATCTGAAATTGACTTGGAACATCCACTTCTTTTCCTGTGCAGATTTGAGGTCTTGAACGTTTTTAGAGGTTTTTAGAGGACTAATGAGTGGAGTGTCTATCCAGGGTCAGATACAGGAATGTGGTCATTCTGAGACTGTCCCTGCATGATCCTGGGTGCCAGGCTATGCTGAGTCTTTTGTGCCTGGTGTTCCTTGCAAGCGTCATGCAGGTTCAGAAGGCCTGGATTTCCCAGCTCTGTAGAGAAAGCGACTGGAGCTCAGAGTTCTCCAGAACTCTATCCACATATAGAATGGGTACCTATACCTTAAACAACCTCCAGCATTACTCCAGCATTACAATACGCATTCTCTGCTTGTGATGACCTTCTAGTCAAAAATAAGTGACACAAGGGGCTGGGGAGAAAGCTAAAGGCCCTTGCTTGCAAAGCCTGGTATTCCTGGTTTGATTCGCGAGTACCCACGTGAAGCCAAATGCACAAAGTGGCTCCTGTCTCTAGAGTTCATTTGCAGTAGCAAGAGTCTCTGGTATCCCCAATTTCAATCAATTTATCTCTGTCTCTCTTTCCAAATAAATAACTAAAACTTTTTAAATGGGGCTGGAGAGATGGCTTAGCAGTTAAGGCGTTTGCCTGCAAAGCCAAAGGACCCTGGTTCGATTCTCCAGGTTCCACGTAAGCCAGATGCACAAGGGGGCATACGTGTCTGGAGTTCATTTGCAGTGCCTAGAGGCCCTGGTGCGCCCATTCTCACCCTCTCTCTCTTTCCCTCTCTCTGTCTCTAATAAATAAATAAAATAAAATAAAACACTAGTCTGTTGGGCTTTAGGGAAAATGGGAGAAGGGGAGGTCCTGGCCCTGCCCTCTGTCTGCACCTCATCCCCACACCTTCCCTCACACCACTACTAGCCTCCACCAGGATGGAATGCCTCTGTCCATTTGGGGCAAGAACAGGGATTAATATATATATTAATATATATTATCCTAATGCAGCATTTTAGGACAATGGGGTACATTTTGCCTATGGGTCTCCAATGTGTCTGTGCCTGATACAAACCTGGCAGACCTACAGAATTTCCCAAAGATACCCTGTCACCTCACAGTGCTCGTTCTTAATACCAGGCTGGAGAGGAAACTGACCCCCCGCCCCCCACTGCCCACACTCTGAATGCTTATGCGTGGCGAGCCCACCTGCCTGGCTGAGTACACCCTGAGTTTCTGTCAGAGGCTGAGCCCTCTCAGCCCCAGGCAGGGCCATTCCTGCTAACAACCAGCGTGAGGAAGCCACTAAGGCAGATCTGTCAGGACAGGCGTGAGTCAGAGCAATCCTTCTGCCTCAAGAAGAGATCAGCGGCAACCCTTCCCTACCCCACCCCTGTGTACTTTCAGCTAGCTAGGGTCTACCAGTGACCCAGCCAGCCATCCCCAAGCAGGAGGTTCAGAAGTCTGAAGGTGACTGAGGGGGAATGATGGTTTCAAATGGTGCCTATCAGCAGGCTTCCTCCCCACCTCTGGCACAGGGTGTCAGGCCCCCAAAGTGCATTGCTACAGACTCAAGGAGATTTCTCAGCCCAGAGCTGAGAGAAAGAGGAAGGGCTCCCCTAGAACAGGGTTAACCGCCCCCAAGAAGGGCTATTGGTCAGTATCCAGTGGCCCGTGGCTTTCCTGGCCCCAGCCAAGGACTGGACCTACAGTAACAGGCGTTCAACTACTGACATCGTGTAATGTTTGGGAGGTGACCACTACAGACCTTAGAGGTTGGCACAAGTTGAGGGGAGATGTCTAGTTCTAAACCAGACCCCATCAGCATCCAGGGCAGAGACACAAAGGCTGGCTCTTGAAGGGAGTGGGTTCAGGACAGCAGGCAAGGGAGTGACTGGGCTATAGACCCAACTGTGGTCCAGAGAAGGTTCATTAATGGTCCTGGACAGACCTACAGAGTTAAGAGAGGATAGAGTTTACACTCTGGCATAGGCTTAGGAAACCACAAATAACCTCTTTACCGCACTCAAAATCTTATAGAAGCTACCCCGAATCCAGCATGCCCTAGTAGGCCCTTTGCCCCCTCTATACCACCCTCCTCTATGCCCAATTCTTAGCTAGCTCCTCTGAGTCCCATAAGATGACAGCAAGCTTCCCCCGCCCCAGCACATATCACATTCTCCGGCAAGAAAAGTACCATCAACTCCAGGCTTTGGGATCAGTCCCACTCTTCCCTTGTCAAAGCTTCTAACTAAATAGCAACTCCAGGGACGGACTTTCCCCTCAACATACCCCCATCCTGTGACCTTTGATCTGAGCATCTCCTTTTGACCTCATATAGTTGCTTAGGCTTCCTTTGTTTTTCTGGTGGCTCAGCTGTTTATGACCCATATCTTCTTCCAGTTGAAAATTTCCTAGAGGGTTAGAACCATTTCCTATCTATCTATCTATCTATCTATCTATCTATCTATCTATCTATCTATCTATCTATTTATCTATCTATCTATCTCCTTCTCTCTCTTTTCTTGTCACTTCTAGCCCTGAACACTGGGAAAGAACTCGGCAAATGTTAACTATTCTTTCTGGTACTCTGTGACTGTCGTGGTGGTCATTACAAAGGCCCACAGTAAATATCGCGTAAATGCTGAGTGATAATTCAGTCTCACTCCACTTCCCTCTGGTTTGGGTGGAGGAGGAGAGAGCTGGGAGAACAGATGAGCTACTGGACCTGGGAAGGCAGAGATGTTCCCTACTTCCTGCTCTGTCCCCTGGTGCTTTTGAGGTGATGGGACATTGGAGCCCCACCCAGGTTCTAATGCAGGCCTTTCAGGTTGGCCCAGGTACTGGAGGCACCCAGGAGGTTCCCCCGGCACCCGCACTGTCATCGCCTCACCGTGAACTGTATTTAAAATGTAAATAAAAAAAAAGGCTTTTAGGAGATTTAACTGTTTCCCTTGGTATTTAAATTATTCAATTATAACTAAAGCTATTAAAATACAGTTAATTAAAATTGTTAGATTGTTTTCCTTTGCACTGATCGCGGCGTCGCCGACTTCTCCCTCTAGCTGTTTAATTCCTATTAAAAATGATAATGCCTTCCTTTATTCATAAATGCAGCAACTTTCCCGTACGTTCTTCAGGCACTCTCCCTTCCCCAAGCCACGTTCTTTTCTCCTAGCAGTGAAGCGGAAATTCTGCTGTAGTCTTTAGAGGTTTAATCAGCAGTGAAAGAACTCAAAATTTAAACATTAGCGTCACCGAGTCACAACAAATAATGCACCCCCCCATAAAAAAAAAAAGGCTCATTCTGATGCAACATAATGTCATTAGAGACTGGAGCAGAACCCTGAGGCTTAATAAAAGGTGGGACCCCAATAAAGGTTTCATAACTCACAACAGAAAATTACCAAATCCATACTTTAAATATTTTATTTGAGAGGCTTCACGCATTTCCAGTGGGAATAGCTCAGTGGTGGAAGTGCAGATGGGTAAAGTGCTGTTGGAACAGAGAGAGAAATAAAAGTCAGGAAAGGAGAGACAGAATCCTGAGGGACAGCTCCAGTCTTGTGGAGTTTGGAGCCTCTAAGATGGGGCATCCCAAATGCCTGTGGTATGGTGTTTAAGTTCCCAGACTGTGGGGCCGGGGAGTTGGTTCAATGGGTGATGTAATTGCTATGTAAGCATGAGGAGCTGAGTCTGGATCCCCAACACCGGAGTCAAAGCAGGGCACTGTGGAGTGTATCTGAATCCCAGCACAAAGGAGGTGGAGAAAGGAGGATCCCTGGAGCTCATGGGCCAGCTGATCTAGCTGAAATGGCAGCTCTAGGTTCAGTGAGAGACCCTGTCTTGAAAAAAATAGGGTTCGGGACTAGAGAGATGGCTTAGTAGTTAAGATTTACCAGCAAAGCCAAAGGACCCAGGTTCGATTCCCCAGGACCCACGTAAGCCAGATGCACAAAGTAGCACATGTGTCGGGAGCCTGTTTGCAGTGGCTGGAGGCCCTGGTGTACCCATTGTCTTTCTCTATCTGCCCTTCTCTCTGTCAAATAAATAAATAAAAATATTTTTAAAAATAGGGTGGAGAGGGCTGGAGAGATGGCTTAGTGGTTAAGGAGCCTGCCTCCTAAGCCTAAGAACACTGGTTCCAATCTCCATCAGTTCCAATCTCCAGGTCCCACGTTTAGATACAGTGATGCAAGGGCGCAATGCCGCACTTGACCACAAAGGGGCGCACGCATCTGGATTTCACTCACAGCAGCTGAGAGGCTGCTGGCGCGCCCATCTCTATCTCTCTTCCTTTCCCTCCTCTCTCTCTCTCTCTCAAAAAAAAAAAAAATGGGTAGAGAAAGACAAAGGAAAATCCCAAATTTTAGCCTCTATCTGCATGTACACTCACATGCACCCTCATGCATACAAACACACACACACATACACAAACACCACACACATATACATATGCAAAAACAATAAACGAAAAACAAAACCTCCTGGGCTACATTCCGTATTCATGCAGTGACAATGGCTCTTTTACATAAAGACCAGTGTGATGGTTTATATCAGATGTCCCCCATTAACTCATGCATTCCGAATACTTGGTCTGCAGCTGATGGAATTTGGGAGGTGGAGCCTTGCTGGAGGAGGTGTGTTACTGGGAGGGGGCAGGCTTTGGGGTGTTATAGACAGCTTCCCCCTTGTCACAGTTCACTCTCCTACTGCTGTTGTCCACCTGCTGTGGCAGAGGTGATGTTCAGCCTCTGCTCATGCCAGCATTTCCCTGCCATAACAGAGCTTCCCCTTGAGACCATAAGCCAAGATTAAAAAAAAAAAAAAAAAAAAAAAAAAACTTTCCTCCCATTAGCTGCTTTTGGTGAGATGCTTTGTCTCAGCGAGGACATGATAACTTTAACAGTCAACAGTGAGCGAGGTGACCCAAAGGCATTTTGTTGTCCCAAAGGTGCTGCCATATGCCACCTCCAGTAATGGTAGTAATTTTTGAACACAAGTGGTGTCCGAATGTCCCCAAATGGAGCAGGTGACAATGGGGTAACAAACCCACTCAGTTCAACCAATGTTGCTGAGTTAACAGGGGTCCCCTGCATGCTAAATGGCGTGTGTATTCTGGCCTTGGGAGCTGGCAGCTTCTGGCCTGTGTTATCAGCATGTGGGGTGCAAGGTCAGGCAATGTCAGTCTCTGAATTCTTTCTGTGGAGATATGGAAGGTTCCATAGGAGAGAGGTTACATTGGCTGGCTGAGAACTTCTGCCCTGGACAAAGCCGTAAAAGGCAGGGAGGAGCCGGAAGCTCTGGAACCTGGGACATTATGGCTGCAGCTAGAGCCTCGGCATGGTGGAAGGATGTGGTGGGAAGACTCAAGGTTAGGGACCTGATACAGAGAGACTCTGGGGATGGAGGGATGGCTTAGCAGTTAAGACACTTGCCTGCAAGGCCATAGGACCAAGGTTCGATTCCCCAGGACCCACGTAAGCCAGATACACAGGTGGCGCATGTATCTGGAGTTCATTTGCAGCAGCTGGAGGTCCTGGCACACCCATTCTCTCTCTCTCCATCTTCCTGTTTGTCTCTGCCTGTTTCTCTCTCTCTCTCTCTCTCTCAAATAAATAAGCAAAAAAATTTTTTTTAAAAAAGAGAGAGACCTTGAACATCCTCCCCTCAAGGAATCCTATACCTTAAGCCTGATCACCTTAGGTTCATCTATGATTGTCAATTTGACAGGATTTGGAAACTAATCTCTGGGAATGTCTGTGAAGAATATTCTAGATTAAATTTGTTGAAGTGAGAGGACCTACCCTAACTGTGAGTGGCACCACTCCACAGGCTGGGGTCTTGGACTGAATAAAAAGGAGAATGAAAATTGAGCGGTCACGTTCATTGCTCCGTACTTGATGAACTGTACCCTGCAATTGTAAACTAAAGTAAACCCTTCCTCCCCTAAACTGGTTTTGAAAATTTACTTATTGACTGTGGGTGTGCATGTGTGATGTATGTATGTGTCCATGTGCCATGGTGTACACATGGAGGTCAGAGGGCAACCTAGAAGTGTCTGTGTCCCACCTTCTTTGAGAAAGGGTCTCTTAGCACTGCAAATAAACTTCCAGACGATGAAAAACAAACAAACAAAAAAAACCTCTGACTAGCTGACGTGCCCACGAGCTTTGAATTCTCCTGGATCCACCAATCGTTGTTCTTGGCGTGTTGGGATCACAGAACGGGAGAATCACTTTATATACAGCTTTATGTGAATGCTGGAGAATTGAATCCAGGCAGAGGCAATCTTTGCAAGCAAGTGCCTTTAACCACTGAGCCATCTCCCAACCCCCTAAAATGTTTTTTTTTTTTTTCAGATATGTTGTTCCAGCAACAAGAAGGTAACTGATTGAATTGGAGCCCCAGGACGTTCTGGCCAGTTGGTGAGTAGGCAGATGAGGGTCTGAAGGTGGCATCTGATGAATCCTGGGCACTGATTCCTCTAAACAGCCAGGGAACCTGATTAAAGGCTAGGTTCTGTAATCTAAGCTCTTGGACCTTGGTGTGCAAGGGTCCTGAGCACTCTCCCTGGGGCTGCTGGTTTCAGCCTGGTCCCACTGACTTCTGTGTTCTCGGGAGGGTGGGGTGTAACGCTGACCTACCCACTTCTGTTTTCTGTATGTATCTTTTCACTCAGAGACCAAGTCGAGAGAGGAGCGGCATGACGTCACACCAACACTGTCACTGGGGAAGCAAACCAGAATGAGACACCTCTGTAAACTCTCCAGAGTGACCACGAGGTCAAGTCCACATCTCTAGGGCAGAGATGTGAGAAATGAACCATCATGCACTGTATGAATTAATGACACTTCCTGTGGTGGTTTGAATGGATTCCCCTAATTGGTTCAGGAGTTTAGTAGTGCTGGTAAGTTAGATCTCCAGCCTCTTGGCTGGAGGAGATGTCACTGGAGGTGGATGGTAGGGTTCAGCTCTAAGGTGTGGGGTGTACTTGGAATTCCAGTCTAAAGATATGCAAAGTGCCTAAGCTTTGTCTGGAGTTCCTGGAATGTGCTTGCTTATGCCGGCGGAGGTCTCTCTCTCTCTCTCTCTCTCTCTCTCTCTCTCTCTGCATGGACCTGAGAAAGGGGACCAGCTTCTTCTGCCATTATGGAATTTCCCTTGCATCTATAAGCTTCAATAAATTCTCTTCCTCCCAGAACCGTGCCTGTTCTGGAAGTTCATGCCAGCAACCTGAAGCTGTCTGCTACACTTAGAGACTAGCCAATCCAGCCCAATTTCTCACAGGCACTGGTATGCAGCTGTTTACCACAGCTTTGTTCATAAAGCTTAGGTGGAAACAGCCTAAGAGTCCATCCACAGGGGAATGGATAGAAAAACATGTGGTATATCCATTCAGTGGAAGGAAGACTCACTCAGTGGTGAAAGGAGTGGACCACTGAAACCTGACTCGCCGTGGGCAAATCTCAGCATAATATGATGTCATTTATATATCATGTTCAGAAATGTACTCAGTCTGCACAAGCAGGACCCCCTTTTAGGAAAAGGATGACAGATGGTGGGTATAAAGGAACAAAAAAGATATATTTAGGAATGATGGCTACATTCACTCTTGACTGGTGTCAGATTCATGTCTGTAGACAGATGTCAAAACTTATCCAGGCACACACATTTGGTTTATTGTATGCCAGTTACACTTCAATAAAGCTGCTTTTAAAAAAAAAAGAAAACAGTCAGGGGCTGGAGAGATGGATCAACAGTTAGATCTGCTTCCTGCGCAAACATGAGGGCCCAAGGGGGGCTGTGAGGGCCTGAGCTCAAACCTCCAGATTCCATGTAAAACAGCTGGACATGTGTGGCCTTGGGCTCCTATAACCACAGCCCCACAGGAGAGCACAGACTCACGAGCTCTGGCAACAGTGACAAGAGCAGGTAGAAAAGCAGCAGAGCATAAACTCTGGAAGGTCCACTCTGGCCACCTCAGACAAGTGACCCCAGCCACTGGCAAGCATATGGGTGCCCCAGGGCAAATACATCTGTATACACCATACACACACACACACACACACACCACACTGTACCACAGACACACACATACATACCATACACTACATCTCACACACACATACCACACACTATGTGTCACACACACACCGCGTCTCACACTCAATGCACACTACATTACACAAACACATAACACATACTATGTTTCACACACACACAGCACACACTATGTCACACACACACACACCATGTCTTTCTCTCACACATACACACACCACACACTATGCCTCACACACACACATATCACATAGTACATCATGCACACACACATACCACATACTATGTCACACACCACACACCACACACATCACACACACATATACCATCCACTACATCTCACACACACATACAACACACTACATCTCACACACCACATACTACACACAAAAAACAGGACTTTAGAGGTTTCTTTTTTATAACTGTAATTTTGTATCATTTCAAATATAGAGTGGCAGCCAGGCATGGTGGCTCACGCCTTTAATCCCAGCACTCGGGAGGCAGAGGTAGGAGGATTGCCTTGACTTCGAGGCCACCCTGAGAATACATAGTGAATTCCAGGTCAGCCTGAACTAGAGTGAGACCCTACCTCCAAAAACCAAAAAAAAAAAATATATATATATATATATATATATATATATATATATATACACAGAGTGGCAAAAACAATAAAACCTCCCTGATCACTCTTTTCTCAGTTCTTTCTTTCCCTCTTTCTCTCCCTCCCTCTCCTTCTCTTCTCTCTCTCTCTCTCTCTCTCTCTCTCTCTCTCTCTCTCTCTCTCTTTCCTGAACTATTTGACAGGAAAATTGGGGACACTGCTCCCCATTCAACATCAACACCCCAGGGTGCACTTCTTCAAACAAGCCATCCTATTTTCCATAGCAGTTATTGAAATCAGGAAGCTTGGCACAGATGGCGTCCTACTGTCAGATTCAAAAGCAAATGCATTCAAGGGTCCCTGTGATATCCGTGACCGCCATCGCCCTGCACTGTAAAATCAAGGCTCTTGCAGGCACTAGACTTCCAACTTGAGTTCAAGTGCTGACTATCGCTCACTGGTCCTGTGACCTTGACCCTTCACCTTCTGCCCCTGATAGGTATAGCAAGCATGGCATCCCATGGGCCCCATTCCTAGACTAGGCATTCTTTTTTTATTTAAATATTTTATTTATTTATTTATTTATTTATTTATTTATTTATTTATTTATTCATTTATTTGACAGAGGAAAAAAGGAGAGAGAGAGAAAATGGGAGCACCAGGACCTCCCAGCCACTGCAAACGAACTCCAGATGCATGCGCCCCTTTGTGCATCTGGCTTACGTGGGTCCTGAGCAGTCGAACCTGGGTCCTTCAGCTTTGAAGACAAACGCCTTAATGGCTAAGCCATCCCTCCAGCCCCTAGACTGGGTGTTCTTTTTATTATTTATTTATTTTTTTTGGTTTTTTGAGGTAGGGTCTCACTCTGGCTCAGGCTGACCTGGAATTCACTATGTAGTCTTAGGGTGGCCTCGAACTCTCAGTGATCCTCCTACCTCTGCCTCCCGAGTGCTGGGCTTAAAGGTGTGCGCCACTACGCCCGGCTTAGACTGGGCGTTCTTAATGAGAGGATGTTTGTGCATGCCTTTGGCATGTGCTGCACAAAGCAAGCACTGGGGAGTGCCATGATAGTGGGAGCAGCCAGGGACCCATGGCCATTGTTCTGAAAGCTCTACAAACACTAGGTGTCTAGGTTGGGCCCTGGAAGCCTTGCTCCTCCTGTCGTCTCTCTCCCTGTCATCCTTTAGGTCCCCTGCTGGACACAGTGAGTCATACGGACTCCCAGCAATGAGCATTTGTCCAAAAAGCCCATTTTCTGCTTTCCTACTCACACTGTTCAATTTCACAGGAAGTGAGTCTCAACAGTGAGCTAGCCCCTGCCCTGGGTGGTGCGTGTCCGGCCTCTCACAGCTTCCTTCGGCTCATGCTAGAATGCAGAGCATATATATCTCCTGGACACAGCTGGCTGGCCAAGGGATCCTGCCCCGGACATGCAGACACAGCAACTTAAAAGAGTTACCCATTTGGAATAACGTCTGCTTGTTAAATGATCACATCTACTCTCTTGGGTGAGATTGACCAGCTGATGTGGAAAAGCCACCAAGCGGAGGGACACGGGGAGCTCTGGATACAGAGCCACATGTGGAGGAGAGGAAATGAGGTGGGCTGGAGCAACGGAGCAGATCAAGGTGAGCACAGGCTGAGGGGAACTGGAGGTGCTGGGGTGGGAATCACAGTACGGGGGGCCACCCATGGTGGTGAGGAGGGGTATGTGCTCCTCCTGGTCTCCTCCCCCCCCACATCCTGCAGGGCTTCTCCAGATTCAGATTCTCACACCGCCTGCCTCTGTTTGCTTCCTAGAGCTGCCTAGGCAACCAATGACCACACACTGGGCGGCTTGAAACACTGATGTAAAGGCCAAAAGTCTGAAGTCAAGGTGATGGCTGGATTGGCTCCTTTCAGAGGCTCTGGCAAGAATCTGGTCCCTGTTTTCCCAGGGTCCATGGGGTTCTCCCAGCTTCCATGGGGTTCTCCCGGCTTCCATGGGGTTCTTCCAGCTTCCATGGGGTTCTCCCGCCTTCCAAGGGATTCTCCCAGCTTCCATGGGGTTCTTCCAGCTTCCATGGAGTTCTCCCACCTTCCAAGGGATTCTCCCAGCTTTCATGGAGTTCTCCCGGCTTCCGAGGGATTCTCCCAGCTTCCATGGGGTTCTCCCAGCTTCCATGGAGTTCTCCCGCCTTCCAAGGGATTCTCCCAGCTTCCATGGGGTTCTTCCAGCTTCCATGGAGTTCTCCCACCTTCCAAGGGATTCTCCCAGCTTCCATGGAGTTCTCCCGCCTTCCAAGGGATTCTCCCAGCTTCCATGGGGTTCTCCCAGCTTCCATGGAGTTCTCCCGGCTTCCAAGGGATTCTCCCGGCTTCCATGGGGTTCTCCCAGCTTCCATGGGGTTCTCCCAGCTTCCATGGGGTTCTCCCAGCTTCCATGGAGCCTGTGATCTTTGCTGTCTCTTGGCTTGTCGACACGTCCCTGCAGGCTCTGTGTCTGATTGCCCTGCAGTCATTCCACAGGTTTATGGGCTGTGACTCTGGGTGTCTCCTTTCTGTCTTGTGACATCACTTGTACACACTCCACCTCCAGGATGGGCTCCTCCAAAAACTACCACATGCCTTACACCACAGTGACCCTTGTTTCCATCACGCCCTGCTCTGATATTCTAGGAGGACATGATTGTGGCTAGACTGTGAGTGCAAATTCGGGTCCTTCCTTGACTCCTTGGGTCCTTCCTATGCAACAGCCCAGCACATGTTGCTTGCCTAGGGGGATATTCCTCATAACCCCGAGAGTCTCATTTTCGGAGGACCCCTAGTCTGAAGGAAGGGAGCTTCTCTACACATGAAGAGACTCTGGTGGTCACCAACTTTCACGCTTCCAAATCCAGGCTTTCCAGCAGCCTCACCTGTTCAAGGAGGCTATGGGGCATGGAGGTGATGTGGTGGTCAGTGCTGGGCTGTGCTCTAGGATCTCAGAGCAGGCAGAAAGGAAGGGAGACTTCGTGGGAGGCAAGATGACCCCCTGGACTTCCTTCCCATCAGGTAAGTAGCACTGGAATCTCAGACTCCTTCCCTGGAAACTCAACTTCAGAAATGGCGATTGAGCAAGAACAGGGTTCTATGGTGTCTGAAGAGATGGCTTAGCAGTTAAGGCATTTGCTTGCAAAGCCTAAGGACCAAGGTTCAATTCCGCAGAACCCACGTAAGCTAGATGCACAAGGTGGCACATGCATTTGAAGTTCTTCTGCAATGGCCCTGGAGTGCCCATTCTCTCTCTCTCTCTCTCTCTCTCTCTCTCTCTCTTTCTCTCTCTCAAAATAAATGGTAAAATATATATAAAAAAGAAAGAGGGCTCCTGAACCTTGCTTGGCTGTGGCGTGAGGGGTCTACAATCTTGGCTCCAGATGCTTCTGGATGAAGAAACCAAAAGCACTGTCCGGTGTAAAGGGTTACCCATCAAAGTGTTGGGTCTGCGGGACCCAAGGGGCAGTGAGATGAGTGGGGATTCCCCACAAACACCCACCAGGAAGTGGGGCTGTGCTGGGTGTAATGGAATCTTAAGGGTCAGATAGGACTGAAGATCCCAGGGGGTCCAAATGAGCCTGTGGCGCAAGCTCAGGGTGGGCCCCTGGGAGTGAATGGTACGTGTAGAAAATACTCAATCGCTCCACAGCCTAGAGGGCAGGGAGGCGGCACCATGAGAACCACTGGAGTATACTTCAGACAGACGCAGAAATCCTTGAACGCGAAGGAGTTGGGACTTCATTCTGCTCCCACAGGCAGCTGATGGAAGCTGTTCAGCCAACTGCAGAATGAACAAATTTGCCAGTGCAGAAAGATTACTCAGGCAGCTGAAGGGCATGGGCTGGGAGCAGGAGACAGGCACGAAACTATTGCATCACCCCGTGAGAGACGATGAAGGTACTGGTGCAGTGGAGGGGAAGGAATGGATGTAAGAGGCTTTTGAGGGGCAGCAGGCGCAGGGCTCCTTGACCTCACACTGGCCAGCTTGGCAGGTCCATCTCTGGGTCACGGAGATAATGGATACGAGGTGCTTGGGAAACCACAGAGCACCTCGCTGGGGGCATGGCAGCTGGTTTGAGCTGGATCCTCAAGTGCAGCCTTTCTCATCCTCTCTGGCTCATCTCCTGCCTGTAAGCAAAGGAAAGAGGGGAGGCAAAAGGCAAGAATGAAAGATTTAAAAAGAGAGAGAGAAAAAAAAAACATTAAGTGCCAAAGCTTATGTTAATACAGTGCTAAGGTTGAAAATGTAATCTCTCAGGAGTTAGGAAATTCCGAACAAGGGGTTTCCATGGCAACCCTGCCACACTGCTCCTCTGTCCATTCCAGCTCTGTTTTCCTTGTTAAATATGATCCCGCCGTATATTATATTTTATCCAGCTAAATGTGTTACCCACAGCGTGTACACGGAGCTGCCGGAAATGAGTGTGTGTGCATGTGTGTGCACACGCACACAAAGGGGTGGGTACCATCAGTAGCAGGCTGATATAACACAGCCATATCTCAGGTTCTTGTATCTAATCGATAGGATTGTTATTCCATTATGAGTAATTTCTGGGAACACCAGCGAGGAAGGGCTCAGAAGGGGTTGATCAGGGTGCCCAGCCCACTCCTGTCCTCAGGGCAGATGTGAGGGAAGAGCAGCTTCCCTCACAGGCCCCAGGGGAAGAACCCAGCAAGCCCCAACAGGGCCATCACAGCCAGGCTCCCTCCTGGATGGTGTTCTGAGGATTTAGAGTGGAATTACCTGGTTCAGTGGCTCTTCATGCGTGCCAGCCAATTGGAGAACACCTGTCACTGTTCGTTAGCCTCCCAGGGTGTGGGGCACAGCAAACAGATGCAGAAAGCAAACTTGACAAAGCTCCTTCTGGAGCAAGGTAGACAAAAGCGTTCTCGGGGTGCGGGGGTGGGAGCAGCGATGCTAGAAAGGCAATGGGAGAGATGGAATGGGGGGGGCTGGAGACCAAGTAGTGGAATGTGTTACGGAGAAACATCTGCTCTCTAATGCAGTGGAAAGAGTCTGGAATGTTCAGCGCGGGCTGCCAGCACTATCTCCCAGCCATGTGGTCTTCAGCAAGCCCCTTAATTTCCCTTTGTCTTGTGTGTGTTTTTTTTTTTTCTCATCTGCAAAATTGGGATAAAATTACCATTAACCTCACACAGGCTTTTTTGGAGGATTAGATAGGATAATTGATGCAAAAGCTTGAAACTTCCAAATCCCTCTACACATGTCACTGCTGCCAGGGAGCTCTTGAAGATCATGCTGGGTTCTAGACTATTACAATACAAAGGGCCCTAGATCATTTGTCGTTGGTTCAGGAACGTGACAGTGGGTTCCAGATACAGCACAAGGGTGGGCAAACATTTGCTGGAAAGACGCAGATAGTAAATATTTTGGGTTTGGAGGGCCATACTGTGATTATTCTGGTTTGTTGGAAACAGTACACAAGTGAGTGGGTGTGGTCTCATTCCAATAATACTTTATTTACAGGAACAGGAAGTGGACACGGTTTGGCCCACGGGCTAGAATGTGCTGATCTAAATTTTCTGTGTAGGGAAGCATGTGATATTTGTGAACGATATATCTCTGCTCAGAATTCAAACTCTCCCTCCTTGATACCTTTTCTAGCTCTACTCAGACATATATAACCTCTTTGTTTGGCCAACTTTACCTTCCAGAACCATCCAGTAAGAGCCACCACCTGCAGGAAGAATGTAGAGAGTAGCCTCTTGGTGCATGCCTGCTTCCATCACAGACTAAGAGATATGCTTCCAATATATTTGTCCAGGCCCTAGTTCCTCAGTCAGTGTTCTGGTTAAACACACACACACACACACACACACACACGGAGAAACAGAGAGAGAGAGAGAGAGAGAGAGAGAGAGAGAGAGAGAATAGCAGGAAACTGGAACCTTTTAATTCTCTCAGGAAATACAGGAGCTGGGACAACTGTCAGAAACCTTACATCTGGGTGTCCAGGTTCCAACTGTGAGTTGCTAACCCAGGGCTTCTAGAACAGTCAGATGGCATGATGACCCTTGGTAGATGTTACCCAACTTTGTGCCCCTTCTTGGAACGAGGCCAGCTGGCTCTCTGTGTGGGCATGAGGGTATTCTAGGGCAAACAGGCTATTTGACAGGAGGAGGGAAAAGGAAAGTTCCAGATCTGGTGGGCCAGAGACACTCCACAGCTCCCCTCCTTCTGAAGGAGGGGCCCTGTGTCATTGAGCATGGCTTCGTGTTAGTGACGGTGGAGCAGCCTCTCCAGGCGGCCCTCGGGGAGCCTCAGCCTCCACTAGCCAGAGACTCTGGAAGCTTCCAGAAGTGCAGCCAGCTTTCAGCTTTCACATTGGCAAGCTTTCCTCCTCCTTCTTCTCCTGGGCAGAGCAGACAGGCAGAACGGAGTTGTGTAACTCACCTCTGAGTCACACTTCCCTGCTTCTCCCCAGCACGGTGGTATCGACTATGTGCCTGACAGAGCAGAGGAGCTTCCTCGGGACATGGGACAAAGACAGGTGACTTGTTCAGGAGCCAAGGCCTGCTGGTGGGTAGTTCTGATCCTAGTACAACAGCTAAAAAGGTGTCACTTTTAATTACATGGACAGAAGAGTAGGTAGAAGGGTTTGTAGGCATGTGCAAGGTGAGGTTCTGGAAGCATGCGCACACACAGTTTCACGTTGTGGCATGCACACGTGCCTGGGGCAGGCTTGGTGTGCATATATGTGTGCAGGAGCTCTGTGTGTGAGTATTAGGCACATGGGTGTTTTGGAGGGAGTGGGGGCCTGGGCTTCTCCCCCTTGTGCCATGTCCGCAGCTGCTATCTGTCTTTACCATAGGACTCTGCTTCTCCTGAGGGACACAGTGGCTTCCAGCTTCTAGCCTCTAGCATCTGATGAATCTATCACCTTGTTTTGCGATGGCATTTGACACCATTCTTACAACGGGACAGAGAATGACAAATTCCAGCAGGCAGGCAGCACGGAGGTTGTGATGACAGTCCCGGAAAGCAAGCCACCCCCACAGCGTCCCTGGAAGCTCCCTCATGTTGGTAGGTAGTGTCATTAGGAGTTGGTGAGTCAGCCCTTTTCTCACTTCCTCCACCAGTGTTCTCTGAGTGTGAAGCCGGCACGCCCCTAGCATGGGAGTTGGCCCGGAGCTCCCCGCCCTCCACCCTCCGTTCTCTCCTGATGCCAGAACAAAACCCATTCCTGTGCTCCCCATCTTCTGGTGGAGCAGTGAGAAGAGAGGCCCCGTCCTAGGAGCAGAAGATCACTACATGACCCAGAGGGAGTAATGGAACCCTGAATTCTCTCTCCCCAGACACTGGGACATGGGTGAGGCTGTAGGTTGAGGAGGACGCCAGGAACACAGAACCGAGGCAATGGTGACAGCATGCCCGGCCGTGGTTCCCATGGAAGACATCACGGGAGGACCAGGCATTGGGTTGCTCTGCTCTTGGTTTCTCAGAAACCAGCACATAAGGATCTGGAGGCAAGCCACTTACCAGGGAGGTAATCCCAGCCAGACGCGATCTGGGGACACAGGAGGGAAGAGAGTAAACATAGGCAAGAAATAAAGGATGTTATCTAGAACAAGGCTTTTCCATGGTTCATCCCCCTGGGGTCTGTCGTCACTGCCCATCACTTTGAACGTCATTGGTAGAAGGCTGGCTGCCCCATGGAGCATGTTTATAAGCCCAGCAAGCTTTAAGCATTAGGTGACTATGGAAAAGACATGGGGTGAGGAGGGGTTGGAAAGATGCCTTAGAGGTGAAGACACCTGCCTGCGAAGCCTAAGAACGCCCATTCGAATCTCCAGGTCCCACGTCTAGCCAGATGCAAAAGTGACGCAAGCACACAATGTTGCACGCGAGCACAAGGGGGCGCACGAGTGGAGTTCGTTAACAGCAGCTGAGAGGCCCTGATGCACCCATTCTCTCTCTCTCTCTCTTTCAAGAGAGAAAGAGAGAGAGAGAGAAGGAAAGAAAGAAAGAAAGAAAGAAAGAAAGAAAGGAAGGAAGGAAGGAAGGAAGGAAGGAAGGAAGGAAGGAAGGAGAGAAGGAAGGAAGGACGAACGAACCTGGGTATGGGCTCTGCCCTAGCTCAAGAGGTGAGTAGGCTACCTTATGCCTCCAAATGCAGGTGAACTAAGTGCTTGGACCCCACACCCCTTGCTCCCCTAATCCCTGGTGGCTGAGATGATAGTGGAATTGCTCTAGGTTGTCCGAAATGTCTACTCCTGTTTTCCACCTGCTGTGGCAAAAGTGATGTCCAGTCTCTGCTTTGCCAAGCTTTCCCCTCCCATTGGCTGCATAGGGTCAGGTGTTTTGTGCCAGCAACAAGAAGGCAGCTACAACAGTTTCCAAGCAAATTCTTGGCCTGGAAACTGGTGGCTGGGCCCAGGTGGTCCAGAGGCTGTGAGTCCCTCAGGAGAGTTCTCCATCCAATCTAGAGCTGCCCAGATAGTGAGAACCCCTAAGAAGAGTCTATGGGAAATTTGGGAGGGAAATGTTTTAAAAGAATAAAGTTTATTTTAGAGTAAGAGGGGAAGAGATAGAGAGATAGAAAGAGAGAGAGAGAAGACTCCTCTGAAAAGAAGATGCTTCCAAAGGTGTTCGGGGGGGGGGGATGGTTAAAAATAGTTTCTGTGGGAACTGAACTTTTTTTAAAAATACATTTTATTTATTTATTTGTTTATTTATTTATTTATTTATTTATTTATTTATTTATTTATTTATGAGAGAAAAAGAGGGAGATAGAAAGAGAAAATGGGCATGCCAGGACCTCTAGCCACTACAAACAAACTGCAGACGCATATACCCCCTTGTATATCTGGCTTACATGGGTCCTGGGGAATCGAACTGGGATCTTTAGGCTTAGCAGGCAAATGCCTTAACCCCTAAGCAATTTCCCCAGCCCAGGAACTGAACTTTTTTTTTTTTTTTGTTTTTTCAAGGTAGGGTTTCATTCTGGTCCAGGGTAACCTGGAATTAACTATGTAGTCTCAGGGTGGCTTCGAACTCACAGTGATTCTCCTACCTCTAGGAACTGAGTGTGTGGTCGGTCAGCTTGGGTGAAGGTCAGAGGCGCTGCTTGGTTTGTGAGGGAGCATCCAGTGTTGTGCTGTGAGCATCTCTGGACCTATTTCATCCCAAGATGATTCAGATCTCTCCTAGGCTGGGAGATGCTGACAGCATCTGCCTTTAGGGTACTCGCAGTGACTATGGAGCCCCCTGACCAGACTGTGCACTCATGGGTAGAGTGAAAGGAGTTGCTTTTTCCCTGTGCCCATCATGCCCAGCCCAGGGCCTGGCACCATGTGGGCTCTGGGTAAATGGCACTGCTCTGGAGCTACCTGAAGTCTGGTGGCCTTTATAAGGATTCGCCCTAGCGCACAGGCCTGCGGGACCTCAAGCAGGAAACACATAAGTTTCCACTTTGCAGCTGGGATGTGGACTGCGTGCAAAGCTCTGACACGGCACTTATCCTTGTTTCCTTTGTGTTTTCACTGCCTGGGGCCTTGTCCCAACACCTGCAGTCACAGGCGGAAGCATGAAGTCCCTTGTCTGTGCTAGGCGATAGCGTGACAGCTGAAGGACATGGCAGGCCAGCTCCATCTACCTGTCGTGCAGGGAGGCAGTCCCTGCCACTCAGCCCTGGCCTCCTGGCCTTGCTGACCTAACTCTCCCAGTACTCTGACATAGACCATGCCTGCTCAGCTGGTGGCTTTCTTGCTTCCTGGACTACCTTCAAGTGATGACCCTGGTACCTGCCCCAGTAGCAAGGTGCCTGCCAGCACCCCGAGAGGTGTTCCTCCCTCCTCTCCTTCCTTGGGCTAGGGGTCCTGCTCTGTGCCGGTGAGCTACAGACAAGCCAAGCCTTCTGCTCTTATAGTTGTTTTTTTTTTGTTGTTGTTTTAATTTTATTTTAATTAATTTATTTATTTATTAGAGAGAGAGAGAGAATGGGCTCACCATTGCAAATGAACTCCAGACACATGTGCCACCATGTGCATCTGGCTTACATGAGACCTGGAGAATCGAACCTGGGTCCTTAGGCTTCGCAGGCATGCACCTTAACAGCTAAGCCGTCTCTCCTGCCCATTTTTTCCCCCTCTCTTTGAGCCTTTGAGACATTCCCACTCACATAGAGAAACCATCAGGGCCCAGCCAGCAGAGGTGCGCCAAGAGCCATTCGCTGCTCCTCTCAGCCCCAAGGCCTGTCTCCCTCCACTGCATCTGGGTGGCAGTGGGTTAGCAGCTGAGCTCCTCTCCCCCAGCCACCCACTCCTCCTACAGCTATCCGCCCATGCCAAGCTTGGCACAGGCAGCAGGCGCCGTGGAGGGCAGACGACTGCTCCAGGATGAAAACCTCCATTCACGACCGTCTCAAACCCCTGGCTCTGGAGAGAGACAGGTTTGCACCAGGTCGGAGACGTCGCCGGGAAGAGAAAGCCGATCTGCAGATCGACACTGGTTAATGCAGCTCTGTTCTGCTCACCTGGCAGGCCAGCACAGGGGCCTTCTTGTGCCTCTGAAATCCTAGCTGGCTTCTGGCTGGGAATTTCAGGGACTGCAGAGGGGAGACATCGGACACACTGTGCCAAGCATGCACCCAGCCAATTCCCTACCCAGCCAGGGCAGAGTGAAGTCTAGTGATGATGTGCACCTCCAGGATGGTAAGGATGAAGTGGAATACCTATCCAAGTGCCCGGCCTCTTTCGATGCCTTTTGCCACTATCCAAGTGCATGCCGCCGAGCTGTACACAGGGATGGTAGACTATGGCTACTGAGTGCAGTAAACAGCCCTTTCATTCTGTTCCTCAACTTTTTTGTTGTTGTTTTTCAAGATAGGATCTCACTCTAGCTCAGGCTGACCTGGAATTCACTATGCAGTCTCACAGTGATCCTCCCACCTCTGTCTCCCCAGTGCTGGGATTAAAGGCGTGTGGCATCACGCCCAGTTGTTCCTCAACTTTTGAGTATGACAGACGCCCCCCACCCCACGCTGCCATAAAGCTGTACGCAGAGTGCTGGGGTGATGACTCAGCTGTTAAAGGTGCTTGCTTACAATGTGTGTCACCCCCACACAGCCAGACACAAAGAGCTACATGTATGTGATCCCAATGCATCTGGGACAATGGGAGGTGGAGCCAGGAGAAGCTGAAGTTGGGGGGGGGCAGGGAGGCCAGCAGTGGGAGAACCTGTCTCCAAGAAGACAGATAGGATTGTCCTCTGACTTGCATATGTGCTTAGTGACACACACCAGCACGCACCATGTACACACACATGTACACACACACATAAACAAAAATAAGTAAAATAATTTTAAAAGCTGTATACTAAGTCTGTAAATATAAAGCCATTAACTATCCTCCAAGAAAACTATAGTTCTCCAAAATACTATGCATTTCTGTATAGTATTTTCACTTTGAGCCCATTCTGCTGGCCCATAGAGGCCATGCTAAGAAGAGCTGAGCTGTGTAAGGTTGGAGAGATGGCTTAGTGGGTAAGGCGCCTGCCTGCAAAGCCAAAGAACCCAGGTTCGATTCCTCAGGACCCATGTAAGCCAGATACACAAGGTGGCTCATGTGTCTGGAGTTCATTTACAGTGTGGAAAGGCCCTGGCATACCCATTCTCTCTCTGTCTCTTTCTATCTGTGCCTTTCTCTCTCTCAAATAAATACATAAAAATAAATATTTAAAAAACAACAAAGAAGAGCTGTGCAAATTCAGACACACCCAGAAAAATATGCATATGGTTGGTTGGCAGAGAATTGATCGTATTTAACATTTACTTGATTAAAAGCAAGTGTAACTCTTCATAAAGTATATATATATATATATATACATTTATTTGGAGAGAGACACAGAGAGAGACAAAGAGAGAGGGAGAGGAAGACAGATAGAGATGTGCACGCCAGCAGCCTCTCAGCTGCTATGAATGAAATTCAGATGTGTACACCCCCTTGTGGTCAAGTGTGGCATTGTGCCCTTGCGTCACTGCATCTGGCTAACCGTGGGACCTGGAGATTGGAACTGGCAGGTGCCTTAACCACTAAGCCATCTCTCCAGCCCTATAAAGTATATTTTGTAAATGAGAACTATTGAAGAAGCCCTCCATACATCCAGTTCCATCTCTCCTGCAATGGAAGATTGACAGTGGCCTCACTGCAGCCTGAGGTTTCAAGCCCCCCTGGCAGCTATTCAAGGCTGCACGTCTGAACTCTGCCGATGGTATGCTGAGAGAGATGTGCAGAACTCAGTCAGTCATGTACACCCATCACCTCTTCTTCTTTCTCCTCATGCTATAAGGGGTGGGATGCTGACATCGCAGAGGGCAGGCATTTTCAAGCATGCCATCAAGGCTGGTTCTGGAGGAAGGCAGAGCAATGAGATGGAAGGAATTTGGGTCTATGACACTTGTGGAGCCACCATGGCAGCCTGGGACTTTTGTCCTCTTCAAACCATTGTCGTTTTGGTTCTCTTGGCATTGCATTAGAAGAAAAGCTAAGCACATCCTCTCAAGTGGTCCAAACGGGAGGGTCCCCACTTTCCCCCAGGGATGCTTTCTCATAGCCATTCTGCCTGCTCCCCCAGCCCCTCTGTCACTGTTCTCCAAGTTGCTTCCCCTCCCATCTCTGTGTTACAGACTCCCCCCACCCTCCGGTCCCTAAGAGATCTTTTAAAATGCACACCAGAGTCTAACAGACACCTCTTGGGCCTCCATAGTAGTCAAATTCACTCCCTCCCCACCTACTGGTCCTGGAGTCTACCTACCCCCCACTTCTTCTGCACCAGCCCTGCCTACTTATTGCCACTTGCTGTATGTACGCCGTGCTCCTGTAGTCCCCAAAGTGGTCCTACTGCCACCTGGGCAGGCTGCTGTGATCACTCTTTGAGGTCAACTCCTGGGCCAACATCCCTGCCCCTGTCATTGCCTGCCCCACACCACTTTGTCTACACTCCCCATGCATCAGGTAGCCTGAATCACTGATGCCATCTGTATCCAAGCAGGACAACCAAGAACAGAATATTGGGCTGGAGAGATGGCTTAGTGATTAAGGTGTTTGCCTGCGAAACCAAAGGACCCAAGTTCAATTCCTTAGGACCATATAAGCCAGATACACAAGGTGGCTGGCGCATGCGTCTGGAGTTCATTTGTAGTGGCTGGAGGCCCTGGACATTCCATTTTCTCCCTCCCTCTCTCTCTCTCTTTCTTTCTCTCTCTCTCTCTCACACACACAAATAAATAAATAAATAAAAATTTTTTTAAAAAAAAGAACAGAATACTAGCATGGGTCTCGGGATCTGCAGTGCCCACCACATTTCCAGGAATGGAGCCTATGCTGAGAAAGCTATTGAACAGAAATGGCTTGCAACAATGAGAGATAGAAGGCATCCTTCATGCTGCCCCCTAAGCCCATCTATCTTTGCATCCTGTCACCTTAGCAAGGTCCCCACTCTTCTCCTCACTTAATCCTCTGTTTACAAGCACATACCCCTGGCCAGCGCATTGCCTAAAAAGAGCAAAATAGCTTCATGTATCAGTTGAATGCATAAATGCATGCATTCATTGAGCAGTATCTCATCATTTTATTCCATTTTTTTTTTCCTGACCTCTGAAAAAGCTTGTACTGAGCTGGTCCCAGGCACAAAAAGCTAGAGGAGGCCCATGCCCAACCTGGAAAGTCAAAAGAGTCTTCAGCTATATGGGGAGATGGGAGACCATCTCTCTGGTGCCTCACAGGTGGGTCCCAATAACATTGTTTTTTAAAAATATTTATTTATGGGCTGGAGAGATGGCTTAGTGATTTAGGCACTTGCATGTGAAGCCCAAGGACTCATGTTTGACTCTTCAGGTCACATGTAAGCCAAACACACAGGAAAAACAAGCATGCAAGGTCACACATGTGCACAAGAGGGTGCATGCATCTAGAGATTGCTTGCAATCGCTGGACGCCCTGGTTGGCCAATTCTCTCTCTCTCTCTCTTGCATAATAAAAGGCAGTCTGTTGGGCTTGCCTCAAAAAATTTATTTATGTATTTATTGATTGATTGATTGATTTGCAAGGAGAGAGAGAGAATGAGAATGGACATACCAGGGCGTCTAGGCACTGTAAATGAACTCCAGATGCCTGGGCCACTTTGTGCATCTGGCCCCACGTGGGTACTGGGGAATCTAACCTAGGTGGTTAGGCTTTGTAGGCAAGTGTCTTAACCACTGAGTGATAAAAGCAGATCCTCAAAGTGAGTCTTCCCTGTAGGCTCACGTGGACTGGCTGGGAGAGGGGAGAGGCCAGGTGACTGCCTCTCCTGGCAGCATTTGCAGAGAGACAGTGTTGTTCTGCTTCAGTGTTTTTTCCACATGACTTCATCCCCAGCAGACCCTGCTTGGGTCATATTTGTGAATGAGCCCCAGCCCCAGCTGCAGGGTGAACGTGGCCTCTAAACCCATCACAGAGCAGCTATGTCGGGACAAACAGTGTCTATTCACTGTTGAGGATCGAGCCCCTCACGTGCCACCCACAGTCGGGGTTGCAGGCCACTTCAGGCCACAGTGAGAAGCCCCACAGGCCCATGGACTTCCCTCCACCTTCCAGATCTCATGCCAGGCTTTCTCTGTGCCTCTCCACCCTCAGTTTTCTCAATAGCAAGTGGTGTGAGCCTATATCTTGATTCCCAGGATCGCCAAGGACCCAGTGACTTGAAGACATGTAGAAGGGTTTGTTCACACCCACAATGGCTGTGCCTGCACTTGCTGCTGTGGGTGACAGCCCACTTCCTCCAGTCTTGCACCACCATAGCTTCCCAGTGTGCCCACAGAAAGAAAGGAACGAAGACAACTAAAAAGCTCCTGGGCTGTTGATTGTGGTGAACGGGGTTCTGTGGGTGCTTGGGAGCGGGGTAGTCATCAATACTGTGGGCAAAGAAAACATCTCACTTTTTCAAAATAAGGTTCATTTTACCTTGGAATGGGTGGTACAGGCAAGGAGGGGACAGAGACTGAGTGCCCGGGTCATCAGTACACGTAGGAGAGCAGTGTTTGGAGCAGAAGTCCATATCCTTACTGCCTCGGGGGATTCCAGAGCAGTGCGGTCCTGGATTATACAGAGGCCTCACGATTCTCATAGAGACCCAGAACCAGTCTGTGTTTCTATTCAGTCTCCCTTCATGGACTAGCTTTTGGAGGGTGGGCTTGTTTATTTTACCACATGATCAAATAACAGGTGTGCAGTTCCGAAAATCTCACCCCTGAGACCCCTGAGGTTCGTGAGTAATTGTACCCCTTTGTCACAAAGCCCCTGGAGAAGGTCATAGATAGTCCTTGTGTATGGTCACATCCAAGTGTATGGGAGGCTGGGAAGGTCCCTGGCAAAAAGAGAGAGAGAGAGAGACAGAGACTAGGGTTGTAAATCCTGTAGGATTGGTTTTACAGTGAGGGACCTTGATACTGCAGACTTCTGCCCGCTACTCGAACAACACTGGAGCTCAAGAAGCAGAGAAGGCAGTTGGAAGTGGGAATTATAGCTACTGTGTGGGCAATAAGCAGAGCTATACCATAGGCATCCCGGGCTCATAGTAAGCATAGATTCCATAGTGCTCTGTGCTTTGAGAAATGTGGGGAGAAGAGTTGACTTGGACAAAAGGTAAATGGCAAACTTCCAACTGGGGCTGACGCTGGGGGCGTCTGCTCGCGAGCTAGCTGGAGTCATGGCTAACGTGTCTCTTGGAACCAGCACCATGTACAGTGAGCACCTGCTGGAACAGAGACACCTCAGGGTTGGCCAAGCCATCTCCATAGGGTATGGGTCCCTGAGGGTACAGGCTGGATCTCTTTCATTTCAATGTCCCCAAATCCTTTCATAATGCTGCTCCCACCAAAGAGGGCTGCTGAACAAATGAATGAGTAAAGAATGAATGAATGAGCCCTGGAGAGATGGTTTAGTGATTAAGACATTTACCTGTGAAGCCTAAGGACCCAAGTTCAATTCCCCAGAACCCACGTAAGCCAGATATACATGGTGGAACATGCGTCTGAAGTTCGGTTATAGTGGCTAGAGGCCCTGACATGCCTATTCTCTCGCTCTCTCTTCTTTGGTTTTTCAAGGTAGGGTCTCACTCTAGCCCAGACTGACCTGGAATTCACTATGTAGTCTCAGGGTGGCCTTGAACTCACATTGATCCTCCTACCTCAGCCTCCCAAGTGCTGGGATTAAAGGCATGCACCACCACACCCGGCCTCTCTCTCTCTCTCTCTCTTAAATAAATAAAAAAGAATGAATGACTGAGTGAGTGAATGAATGGTAGTGTTTTCCACCATCCATTCCCTGTTATCTATCACAGGATCAACAATAGCAGCTTCTCCTAGCAGAACCACTGAGAATATTAAATGGGTCAATGGCTCGTTCTTAATCCACAGGGAGGCTACTGTGGACAGCTAGGTGGAGATGAAGTGATGCTGGTCATCCCAGACCTTCCCGGTGCCCCACGAGGTCTGCATCTGCCACAGGCACACTCAGTCGGATCCCGTTCGTACAGGCTGGTGGGACACAGCCAGCCATCTCGTCCTGGAGGAAACACCTGGAGCTGCCCAGGAGGTCTTGTCAAAGACGGTGACAGGCGCATGATGAGCATAAACAGCTGTCTGTCTCTGCTAATGCAATCAAGAGCAAAATATGAAGCACTTTACGACAGGACATATATCAGCAGCAGAACAAGCCGGCTCTTGCAAATCAGGCATGATCCACGAGGGCGGTGGGCAGACCCGGGGTTTCAGGCCAAGCACATCTCCCACTGCAACTCCCAGGGGGTCCTGGGACTTCATGTCATCATGGGGACCACCAGCATTACAGGCACCTTTTATTGAGTGACTACTGTGTCTCAGGGTTGCCACTGGGAGCCGGGTGTGGTGGTGCACACCTTTAACTCCAGCACTCAGGAGGCAGAGGTGGGAGGATCGCTGTGAGTTTGATGCCACCCTGAGACTACACAGGTCAGCCTGGGCTAGAGTGAGACCCTCCCTCGAAAAACAGAAACCAAGATTGCCCTATAGCTGAGCTGCTTTCTTTGCAAGGAAGGAACGAGGGGAAGGGGATGGAAGGAGAAATTGAATTTCAGCGTTGTAAAATCAGCGGTGGTCACACGCCACACAGGAGGTAAAAATTGGAGGTGGCTACTGTCCTTTGAGGATGCCAGGGTTCCCTAGGGTCATGAGAAGGAGGACAGGCTATCACAGTAGATAAGGAATGGGAAGTTCAGCTTGGCCTGGGATGGTATCAGAACCAGTGCCCCTGAGGCCCTGGAACCCTAGTTATAATACCCAAGGGCATGTCTTCCATTTGGCTCTGCAAACATCCAGATTGCAGGTCTGTTTGCATTTCCAAGGAACATCTGGCTGGGCACCTCTCTGCCTACATGATGAGTGATGGGTTACTCTATTAGGGTTATGAGTTGACCCAGATTTGAGGTCCTTGAAGAAATTTCAGCCGTTTCAGCTAAGGGTTCAGTATACTTCTCCTGCCTTCTAAATGTGCACTTTGTGGCACATATCTAGAGAATGTATTTAAATAGGGGGTGCTCCTGAGACTTTCCTGGGGTCTAAGAAGGATACCATATAGCCTTCACAGGAGGGGAAAGGAGCCTTGCCTCCCTCCCACCCCCCGCAAAACTCTTCACATCCCTCATCTTCACATAGGAACTTTGCTGGAGAAATGCAATTTCAGTCCATTTTCTAGACATGGAAACTGAGATGTGAGAGACTTTAAAGTGGCCTGAGTGGCCCAGACAGCGACTGCACTTGTTGAGCATTTCCTATTGGCTGGGCTGGCTGGGACAGGTGGACCTCCATCCTTCCTCATGGAACTTGCAGTCTTATAGTCAGGGAAGACAAAGATATTAGGGCAGTGACCAGAAAAAAAGAATAAGAAGGAGGAGGAAAAGGAAGAGAACGAGGAAGAGAAGGAGGAGGAGAAGAAGAAGAGACTATAAACTCCATAAATGAGGGGGAATGGAAAGGTTTATAAGGTGGGCAGGGACACTTGTCTGAGCAAGTGACATTTGCCCTGACAGTGGCAGAGTCAAGAAACAGGTGACCCAAGAAGAAGCACCAGGTTGTACCAAGCCATGGCATACTCTAGTGCTGAGAGGTGGCCCAGTGTGGCTGCAAGAACCGTACAGAAAGGACCTAACTGTGCAAGGACCCCATGTTGAGCTGTGTCTTCTGGCCGGAGGTGAGCTCAAAATCAGGGTTTCTGGCCCGTGTCTATCCCTTTCATTACACTTCAGGGCCAGGCCAGACCTGAGGCAGTATTTCTTCCCTGCTTGACCCTCCTGCCTCCCTGCCACCCCACCATTAGCGTGATTCCAGCATGGCCCTCTTCTTCAGGCCTTACTCTCCTGGACCTCTCTGGCCACCCTCCCCTGAGCCACTAGGCAGCATTCCTAAGCGTTCCAGAGTGGGGGCTGGGCAGGAGCTGGGGTAAGGGCCAAGGGCTGTGTGGCTTTCACGAGCAGTACATCTGGAAAGGGAATGTTTGTGTCTGAATTTAGCTAATATCCCAGGAATTTCTCCTGGCGTTTCGGAGGGCTCCTAGGGGGACTGCAAAGCCAGGATGTCTGGGTTCTGGGCAGGCGAGCCTTGTTCAAAGCCTCTTTGTCTCCCCGGTTCTGCCTCTGCGCCGCCCTGGCTGTGTGTCTGTGTGTGTCTCTGTGTCCAGGCATGCTGTGTGCGTGCCAGGATATGTGGATGTAGATGTGTGTATAATGTCTCTTTGTGTCTGTGAGTGGGTGCTTGTGTGCGTACACATTATGTGGGTCTCTGTGTGTGTGTGTGTGTGTGTGCCAGTGGATGTCTGTGTGTACCTGAGCATTTGTCTGTCTGGGTAATGTGACTCTGAAATCTCCCTTTTTAGCAGTTTCTAAGGGTCAGTCTCTCCAGGCACCTGATGTTTGGGTCACTGAGGGCTGCATGTCCAGCTTGACCTGGCCTATGACTCTCTTTGGGTCTCTGGGCTTCTGTTCTCTGCCTTTCCCTTCTCCAGCTTAGTTCTGTCTTGTTAGGTGGGAAGCCAATGGATTTGAACCAGAATTGACTACAGGGAAGGAGAAAGAAGAAATAGAAAACGGGTGGGATGTGGAGAAGAAAGGGTTAAGAAACCGGCGCCTCTGCGTACCTGTGAGTGCATCCTATGCACACGTGTGCCCTGCATGATTAGCCCATGTATGCTCCTTTGTGTGCATTTCCCTGTGACGAGTGTACATGTGCATGTGAGTGTGCATATATTCAGACTGCAAGCATGGGTGTGGTCCATGCAGGCTACACTGGGCTTCAACACATCATGTAGAAATAGTTTCCTAGAGCTTGGGAGGTGGCTTAGTGGATAAAACCATGCCAACATGAGGACGCAAGTTCAGTTCCCCTGGCATCCACAAAAAAATATGCTGGGCATCGTGGTGTTTGACTATAATTCCAGTTTTGCAGGAGTGGAGACAGGCGGACCCTTGATGGTTAACCAGTGAAGCCAAATCAGCGAGCTCTGGATTCAGTGAAAGACCCCCTGTCTGGAAAAATAAATAAGTAAGGGGCTGGAGAGATGGCTTAGCGGTTAAGCGCTTACCTGTCTTGAAGCCTAAGGATCCCGGTGCGAGGTTCCATTCCCCAGGACCCAAGTAAGCCAGATGCACAAAGAGGCTCATGCTTCTGGAGTTCGTTTGCAGTGGCTGGAGGCCCTGGCATGCCCATTCTCTCTCTATCTATCCGCCTCTTTCTTTCTTTGTCTGTCATTCTCAAATATATAAATAAATAAACAAAAAGTTACCTCTGTCCTTACATGCATGCAGGAAGGAAGAAAGGAGGGAGGGGAGAAAAAGAGGAAGGGGAAGGAGAAGAGAAAGAGTAGTATGCTGGGCAGGAGACATGGCCACAGCCTCCTGTCTACTCCCTCCATCTGTTTGCTCACAAAGCACTCTGGGATTTATCACCCCAGTGGGGTCTCCCTCACTTCCTCCACCTGACCCCTGCAGTACCCTCCCCTCCCCCACAGCCCACTGCCCTGCCCACTCGCCCACCTTGCACATGACTACAGCCGCATCATACTTCCAGAAGTCCTCGTCACTCTGCTCAAGAATCATCTAGGATTCCTCTGAACCATCTTCAGAAGTTACACCCACCCACCTCGGCCGTGATTTCCTGCCAGATGTTCTAGAAAGGTTCCTTCCCCTCTCTGCTTTCTGTTTTGCCTATGTGCCTCGGTGACCAACTCCCCTGTGCTGGAGGTGTTGCCTCCCCCGGTTCCTCTCTTTACAGTGGACTGGACAAACGTGGGTAATTTAGCTCTGGTTCCCTGCACCTCCAGAAGCAACCCCTTCCATAGTCCCTGCCCCTGAGTGTCGGGAAAGTTCCCAGGCCCTCTTGATTCCAAAAGGGAGCTGGGCCATCTGGTCTCCCACAACCCTTGTTTTTCATCCATACCTCTGACTCCGGCTCACATTCACATGCATATGCCTGTGTGTCCAAGTTCTGGAAAGGGATAAGGAACTGAGTCTCCCTCTTTCACCCAGCTTCCTTTCTAGCTAAGTGCAGGCCACCCACCCCACTGGCCTCTCTTCCCCTCCGTTGTATCTGGGGTACCCTGGTTGCTTGCTCCATCAAGGAAGAATGTGTGTCACACACATATACACTGAAAAATATCTCAAATATAAGAATATTATGTTTAAATTTTTTTTCTTATTCTTTAAACTCTATACTAGTTTTCTAAGGCGGTTGAAGCATATTACCAGAACTTTAATGAATTAGACCAAACTGTATGTTTTCATCAGTTTGGTGACCAGAAGTTCAAATTGAGGGTGCTGGGGCTGGGAAGCTGGCTCAGCATTAAAGGTGCTTACTTGCAAAGCCTGTCAGCCCAAGTTCAATTCCCAAGCCACCCACATAAGCTGGATGCAAAAGTGGAGCAAGCATTTGGTGTTCATTAATAACAGCGAGAGGCTCTGATGCACTCCCACCCCACTATACACACACACACACACACACACACAGATGGGGCTTGAGAGGTGACTTAGCAGTTAAGGTGCATGCCTGTGAAGCCTAAGGACCCTGGTTCGATTCTCCAGGTCCCACAAAAGCCAGATGCACAAGGGGGGTGCACACGTCTGGAGTTCATTTGCAGTAGCTAAAGGCCCTGGCATACCCATTCTCACTCCCCCTCTCTTTCCCTCTCTCTGTCTCTAATAAATAAATAAATAAATAAAAATTTAAAAATCTAAAAAAAAAAAAAAAGACCAAAAAACCTCAAGATGTTGACATTCAATGCAGGCTCTAAGGAGGACCCTTAGCTCACTTCTTTCTGCTTCTGGTGGTTTCTGGCTGTCCTTGATATGCAGAGACATTCTCCCTTGCCCTCTGTCTCCATACAGCTTCCCTCTGTGTCTCAAACCTGCCTCTCCTTATAAGGGCGCCAGTCATTGGCTTTAACACCATGCCCCCTCCTCTGCTTCCAGGATGATCTCATCTCAAGATCATTAGCTTCGCTGCCTCTGCCCCAAGGCCCCATTTCCAAAGAAGGGCACGGGCTCACACTCACAGGTGCCAGGAGTCCTGGGGACACAGTTCAAGCCGCTGCATACCATCACAGCGCTGGACACACTGCCTCACTTGGAAGCAGCTTCTTGTTGGCTTAGTGACTGGAGATGACCTGACCAGTAGAGAACACAGTAGTGTCAGGGGTGAAGGTCACCTTGTTCACTTGTCCGTGGGGCATGCTGTAGGATCCAGGGGTAGCAACATGTCCCGTGCTTGTGAAGGCCTTGTGGGTCTTTCTGGGGAGACATGGGGGTCGTGGTATTTTCTCAAAGCTGCCTTGCTGTTTGCTTAAGTCCTCAGTGTGTGTGTGTGTGTGTGTGTGTGTGTGTGTGTGTTTAGGGTTCAGGATTGAACCCAGGGTCTTATACATACTAGACAAGTACTCGGCTACGAATACAAATTTTATTCATCCCTTGTTTTTTTGGTAGTAGCTCTTACTGCGTAGCCCAAGCTGGCTTTGAACTCATGATCTTTTTGCCTCTATCTCCTCAGCGCTGGGTCTATAGGCGTGTACCGCATCCTCATGAAACGAAGACTGGCTCAGGAAGCAAGAGGCAAGCAGACACTGAGGCCACACGGGCACTGTGCTAACTCAGGCTTGCAGGCCTTCCAACGGAGGCATGGCTGCCTCCAGAAGATGGGAAATACTGGGATAATGTCCTGACCCAGGGCCCCAGGCTCTGCTTGTAAATCCACACATTTATTCACCAAGCACAGAGGGTCTTGAAGGAGATCCTCGTTCTCTGGGCACTGCCTTCCAGGGACACCATAACACAATCTCAAGGTTCATGTGAGGCCTATGTGAGCCTGTGAGTCTGCGAAGGCCAGGCTGGTTTGTGAGGAAGAAGACAGAAGTCTCCTCCAGGGCACGTCAAGCACAGTAGTCAGGCAGTTTGCTTCACAGGAATGCTTTAGCCCACAGAAAGTCTGGAAGGCAGGCAAATATGTTGGCAGGTAGAACTGCTGGGCCAGGCACTGGGCCAGGCCCGTGGCCCGCAGCATCGCATTTAACCATGCACGCAGGTCCTGCTATGGATAGGGGCTCTGAGCCCCATTCTCTATGGACGGAGGCCCTGTCACCGGAAAGCTTTAAAGTGTCTGCAGAGAAGTCTCTCGAATGCAGGTTGAGGCAAGGGCCATGGCCTGGAGGGGCACCTCTGGAAGCATGTACACATCATGGGGCCTGTGGAGAAGTCTGGGAGGCAAAATAAATAAGCAAGTACTGATTTCCCCAGAGAAGGCTCAGCCACCTTTCATTCTTTCATTGGTTCACCGAGCCAAAACAGCTGCATTTTATCAATCCTCAGAAATCCATAAAAGGCATGGAAAATGCTGGTGCTTGTGGGGAGTATGGATGCACACTTAAATTTAACCATGGTCCCCTGCTGCCTGTGATGGGCCCTGAAGATAACACCTCCAGGGTTCGCAATCACCCCTGCCTGGCCAGGGGTAATGCACAGTGCCCCAGGCTCACTGTGATCACTGTCTCTGCCTTTCTGCCTACCCAGGGATGCTGATGTATGTATGTGGCACGGTGGGGTGGGGTGGCAGGGTTGTGTATGCGAATGTGCACACACAATATATGTACTCCATGTGGGCTGGCTGGATGCCCCTCTTGGCCCACCCAGGCCTACACAGTCAGGCCTGCAAAAAGGCCTTCTGTTTCCAACAATGGCCTTGCTTAGAAAGTCCTTGCTCACCAGCCTTGCTGAGCTGCAAGGTCAGGCTCTGGGGAAGAAAGTGCTGACTTTGTGAATCACGAGCTGCTCGGGTTGTTGGGTGTGCAAGAGACCTAAGGGCTCACGGGATGAGCCGGACTACCTCCTCATGGAATGTGAGGCCGGTTCTGGAGAAGCCACACTCATCCAGAAAAGCTCTGGGCTGACACCAATAAGATTTTGCAGATCACGGCTTAAGTGACAGGCTTCCTAAGTTCGTATATCACCATCACATGTGGGTAAACTGAGGCCCAGGAAGGGAGCAGCAGGGAATAATACCCATCCGCAGCTCTGTCCTGTCTCCCTTCTCCGATTCAAATGACAGCCATGTTCAGCTCCCTCCCACTGATATCTCAGAGAAGCTGACTATACAGGACTTCACATATCTCTCAGTTTTAGGACCTTCACAGTGCTTCCAAACCAATTGAGAACTCTGCTGGTCACACCAAACCCATCAGCAGGTTGGGGACTGTAGAATATCTATGGGGCCTTGATTTTTGCCCTGCTCTGGGAGTATCATGAGGGCCACCCCTTCCCATCTGGATCCTCCTATTGGGGAACTCTCCAAGCTGCCTGTGACAGGAGCCTGCCCTTCCTGCTCTAAGTGGTAGGTGGGACAAGGTTCAGAAGGGCCCAGGGCCTTAGCATCTGGCAGATTTGAGTGTCAAAACCAGCTTTACATACTGTTTTTAATATTTATTTTTTAATATTTCATTTATTTATTTATGAGGGGAAAAAAGGCAAAGAGAGAGAATGGGTGCGCCAGGGCCTCTAGCCATTGCAAACAAACTCCAGATGCATGTGCCACCTTGTGCATCTGGCTTTAAGTGGGTATTGGGAATCGAACCTGGGTTCTTAGGCTTCACAGGCAAGCACCTTAACCTCTAATCCTTTATTTTTATTTACTTATTTGTAAGCAGAGATAGATAGAGAGAAGAGAGACAGAGACAAAGAGACACCAGGGCTTCCAACGACTGCAAATAAACTACAGATGCATGTGCAACTGTGTGCATCTGGCTTTAAGTGGGTCCTGGGGAATTGAACCTGGGTTGTTAGGCTTTGCAGGCAAACACCTTAACTGCTGAGCCACCTCTCCAGCCCCAGCTTTAAATACTTTCTTTCACCTTTTTCAGTCTAGTTTTCAACTCAGCTGACCATAACGCAGCCCTCCAAACCTCTTTCTTTCTTTGTTTTTTTTCTTTCTTCTGTCTCCGCTTCCTCTTCTTCAGCAGGATCTTGCTATATAGAACAAGTTGGCCTATAACTCGATATATGAACCAGTTACTTTCTCATTGCTATGAACCAAAACCTGGACAAAAATCAGTTTAAGGGTGCTGGAAAGATGTCTTAGTAGTTAAAGGTGCTTGCCTGAAAAGCCTATGGACCCAGGTTCGATTGCCCAGGACCCATGTAAGCCAGATGCACAAGGTGGCACATGCATCTGGAGTTCGTTTGCAATGGCTAGAGGCCCTGGTGCACCCATTCTCTCTCTTTGCCTCTTTTTCTCTTAAATAAATAAATAAATAAATAAATAAATAAATAAATAAATGCATCAGGAGTTCATTTGCAGTGGCTGGAGGCCCTGGTGCACCCATTATCTCTCTTTGTCTCTTTTTCTTTCTCATAAGTAAATAAATAAATAAATAAATGCATTGGGAGTTTGTTTGCAGTTGCTGGAAGCCCTGGCATGCTCTCTCTCTCTCTCTCTCTCTCTCAAATAAATAAATAAAAATAGATTTAAAATCAGTTTAAGGGAGGAAGAGTGTATTTCTCTTCCAGCTCCAGGTTATAGTCACTCCCCACATGGCAGGTTAGGCATGGTGGTGGGAGCTTGAGGCAGCTGGTCACATGCAGTCCATGCTGAGGAAGCAGAGTGATGAATGCTGCTGCTCAGCCAGCTCTGTCTTTTTTTTTTTTTTCCAGTCCAGAACCCCAGCCCATGGGACAGCATTGCCCACAGTTAAGGTGGGTCTTCCCATCTCAGTTAACCTAATTTAGATAATCTTACACAGGCACACCCGGGGGGGGGTGCTAACCTTATCTCTCCCAGGTGGTTCTAGGTTCTATGAAGCTGACAATCAATATAAGTCATGGTAATATGTATCCCAGGATGGCCTCAAGTTCATGATTCTCCTGTCTCGGCCTCGTAAGTACTAGCGTTACAGGCATACACCACCGGACCTGCCAGTAGCGGCAAGAAGAAAACAGAACCCTGCTGGCCATCAGTGGCCTGAGGACTTTTCTCCATAGGAACCTTCACTTAAGTAAAGCTGGGTCCTTGACTATACTTCAGAAGAGAATTTTAGTACGAGCCAGAGTGAAGTCAAGTTCGCTTGCTATGCAGCGATAAGGTATAGTAGACGCTTCATATTTAGTCGTGAGCAGTTGGAGAAAACGAGGGCATGGGAAAGGAAAGTATACACCTAAGACATGGGGGAATGTTCTAGCAGAACAACTAGATAAGCAGTTAGATAGTGAACGCGGCATGCAGGCAAGTTCATGATGCCCCAACCACAGTCAAGTCAGGACCATCATTTCCCTTCAGTCATTTTGCCAACCCTGTCTTCAGCCAGTGTGTCATGAGCACTGCCAATACTTACTGCCCAGAGCCTACTGGGTCCCAGGACCCATTTGCACTGCCTTTCTCCTCCTGCATGCCCCTCCTGAGTCCCTGTTTTATCTGCACCCCCGAGGTCTAGATCTTTCTGGAAATTCCATCTCTGCCTAACACCTTCTCAGGAGGCAGAGGAGGAGTGGAAGACAGATCTCCATTCAGGACACGCCCTCTGCTAGACTGCAAGTGGCTGCCTGGGAGGACCCTGAGCTGAGCAAGGCTTGAAGAGCTGTCCACACTCAGCAGGAGGAAGTGCTGTGATCGATTCATTATGTCTGCTATGGGCTCCACAGGGAGGACAGAGGACTCGTGAGCACCGTGCCTGCTGCTGACCACCCCTTGTCGAGCAGATGCCGCGTCTGGACAGTTCATAATTCAAACCCCTCAAAGCTCCACTGTGAAGTGACCACGAGGGATGAGAAAAAATCAGAGAGCAACAAAGACAGAGGTAAAGTGACTTGCTCAGAGTCCCCAGTAAAGCACCAACGGGAAGACCACAGTCCACTTTTGCCTGACCGCGTCACCCATCCCCACCTCCACTCCCACTTTGTCTCGTTTCTCCAACAGCCACGGTCTGGGAACAGGCATAGGCCTTGACATATGTGGACAGTTCCAAGTCAGCTTTTAAGCTCCAAGTCTCATATCTGAAAGAACAGAGTCCTTGCTTGTGGCAGAGCAGCCCGTGGGATCATGGAAAGTCCCTCCTCATTTTAGACTTCATTTTTCCATGTATAAAGGCGTGCTGAGTGCTGCCTCCCACCAAACACATGGCCACGTGGAGAATCGGCATGAGTGCTGGCCTCCCCAGAGACTTGACCCCTGCCGGCTCTCATAGAAGGGCCTCTGACCTCTCTTCTGTCTCTCTGGAGAGCTGCTGCTCTTTTAAGCCTGTAAACAACCCCACACAGCGCATCCTGGTGGCCTGCAGGTTTTAGGGAACCAGACCTCACACTGCTCACCCCAGCCACTGTGGGATTCTGCCCATCTATGAAACAGCAGAACATTGCGATGTCTCTGAGGCCCCAGGAGGGCATGGGACAAAGACCAGGCTGAGTCCAAGCCACTCTGCACCATAGTTCAAGGTCAGTACCCTCTTCCACCTGCCCAGTGACTCAACCTGCAGTTCTATCCCATAAGCCTTGGCGGGTGGCACCTGCCTATGCTATGCCAGTCACCTGGCGGGAGAGAGCCCAATGAGATAACGTCTGGACAGAGATCAGGCCAAGGAGAAAGAAAAGGTTCTTTGCACACACACACGGCCTAACCTTCCCTTATTTATTTCTTTCTGCTGGCAATTCTCAGACCAACTCTACAAATCCGGGTCATGAGAGGTGGCAGAGAGGGACCTCACTCACTGTCCTTTTGCAGTCTGGCTTCCCTCGGAGAGGCCCCTAGTTTATAGTTACTGGGTTTCCCAGCAAAGAGCAGCATTCCAATTAGAGGCTCTTGTGGCCAAAAAAAAAAAAAAAAAAAAAGTGTTTGGACCAGGAAAAGGCGATAGGCCACCCAAGCACACAACTTTGTGGGGGGTCCTAGCAGCAAAACCACCTTAGCATTAATTTAGCACCTACTGTGTCCCCAGTAGCTGCTAGAGATTTTATTGCAATTAGTTCCTTTATCCTTAAAACAACCAGAGTGCTCTCTCAATCCCCGTGGTGCACACAGACTGTTGTAAACACCGTGCAGGGATCTGTACTCACTGTTCTGGGTGGGCCCTGGCATAAGATTTTTCAAAACACCCCAGGGCATTTGAATGTGTGTCCAGGGCTGAGAATTGGGATCTTAGGCAATGATCCTTGATCTTCCAAGCACATCGGAATCTTGGATCTAATTATACAGATTCCAATTCAGCAGGACCAGGCGGGGTTGGGTTTCTGCCTTTCGGACTAGCTCCCAGGCTGTGCCCAAGCCACTAGACCTTGGAGCAAGCTTTGAGGAAGCCAGAGTGTAGCCTGTGAACTCCGGGGTAGTGAAGACTGTTTTACTGCAGGATCCCAGAAACCTCAAACTTGGCTAGGACCAAGGGGCTGCGGAATAAATATTTGTCAAAGGCGTAAAAGAAATGCACAAGGCTCACAGGCAGGAGTGACAGGGCTGTCGTTTGAGCTAGGGGACTGAGCACAGGTTACTTCATGCCTCATTCTCTCTGATTTTCATCTGAAAGGTGGGAGTAATGATATTTCGCATTCTGGAGGGTTATTTGAAGGATTAAATGAGATGACGGCAAGCCAGTTGTGAGATGGTATTAAAAACCGCTGTTTATCTTTTTAAGCATACTAGGGTTATTGCATTTTTTATGTTTTTCTTAATTTTTTTTTTTTTTTGAGGTAGGGTTTCACTCTGGTCCAGGCTGATCTGGAATTCACTATGTAGTCTCAGGGTGGCCTCAAACTCACAGCGATCCTCCTACCTCTGCCTCCCAAGTGCTGGGATTAAAGGCATGCACCCCCATGCCCGGCTTGTTTTTCTTAATTTTTAAGTCATCAGTATGTAGTGAAGTGTATGCAATACGATGTCTGAGGTTTACTTCAGCTATCCCGGCTAGAATAAAACAGGAGAAAAGGAGGGGGGGAGGCAGAAGAGGAGGAAGAAGACAAAGAGGAGCAAAAAAAAGGCAGAAGGGATGGGTGAAGCAGTAAGAAAAAGCACCCATCATTACCGAAATACACTGATAGGAACAAGGTGGCCATCATTATTCTGTCTGGTTTTACATACATTCAAGTACCCCCATGATACAAGGATGACAATGCACGTGGCAAGGTTGATGACGTAGGTATACATGCTCCCCGGTTGATGGTACCTATAAATTGTGTCCTTCAGCCCAGAGTGACATGCTGGCCCGGTGTCCCCATGTTCCCAAGAACAAGGAGGAGAGGGGAAAGGTCGTCACAGTGCTCAGCCCACACGGTCACATGGCTGGCAAAGCAGTGCTTGTTTGTCTGTGTAACAATTAGCAATCGTTACACGGGGGAAATCAGAACCACTATTGAGCGTGCACACACCAAGCCCAGCCTTTGGCATGCATTCTATTATTGAATTCCCACAGCACCCTAAGACTAGACCCCATCACTCCAAACCAGATGAGCAACGATGGCTCAGAGCTGACGGATCTTGGCCAGGATACACGCCCACCACCATGCTCCATGTGACCCTTCCCCACCTGCATGGCTCAGTCTATGGCCTGCTTCGGCTCTGAGGATACACCTAGTCTCTAATGCTGCACAGCCCTAGGGGCCGTTCTACTAGTAGCTTTTGCCCACCAATAGTCCCTGTTCCAATTGTAAGAAGTCTCCTCTCCTTCCCTTCCCCATCTGTGGTCAGCAGGATGGGATCTCCATCCTGAGAAGGGACTGCCTGCTCCCCTAAGCTACACACCAAGTCCGGTTGCAAATGGCGGCTACTCTCTGTTCCAAGCTTCAGCTTGCTACCACTGCACAGTCTGGGCTGGGACACCTCAGCCCTCTCCAGACCATAAACAGAGAAGCCACATGTGAAGCAGGACCTCAGGCAATAAATCTTGGTCCCAGGGTTCTCTCAAAGAGTCAGAGCAGAAGCAGACACCAGGCCAGGCCCTGTGGAGTGGCAGAGGAACTTTCTAGTTGGCCCTCCATTGCCACCCATCATCCCAGCCCCAGAAGGAAGAAGACGAGCTATGGCCGGCACTATCTCCAGGGTTTATTTCCTCTTGTTTGCACCATCTAAGGTTCCCCCTCTACTATTGGTCCCAAGCCTGGGCTGGGAGGACAGAAGCTCCCGGGCTCTCCATCTAAGAAGGCCCTGGGGAAGTTGCTGTAGACAGTTGGGTCAGGAAAGGAATCAAGCTGAGTGTCACTGCATCTCAAATGTCTCGGGTCTTCTTTACATCTTTTAGCCAAAAGGGAGAAATGGAAGAAAAGCCAGAAAAGGAGAAGTAGGAGTTGGAGGAGGAGGAAAGATTTCAAGATGATGGCATTGGAGATGGACATTGGACATAGCGTATCTCAGTGTCCTGGTGGTTCACTTAAGGGGCCAGGCAGAGGCAAGACGAGACCTTGTTCTCCATCAGAGGTGTTCTAGCACTCCTGCCTTTGGATAAGGCTGGAGATCAGTATGGGCTATGTAGCACGAACCCCATGTTTCTGGTAATGCTGTGACCCTTGTTTCTGGAATCAGGTTCTCACATGTTCACACACTCAACAAAGGTCATTTGCATTGGGGAAGGAGGCCGTTCCAGGATACCCTGATCTGCCTTGTGCCCAAGAAGCATGCCCCTGCTCCCCTCTTGGCACATGCAAGCCACTCGCTGAGGAAGAGTAGATGACTGGGGTAGAATGGAAAACTCAAGTCCGTGCTGACTTCCGTCCTGTGGCTGCCCGAGACAGTATGCGAAACCTGCGCTGTTACCTGTGTCCAGAGGTCAGAGGCCAGACAACCCGAGGGCGGATTCAAGGCTCCCTGCCCAAAGAGGTATCAGTGGGAACCATGGCCTTGCTGTGATCATACACGCAGGGCAAACGGACCGTGCCAATGCACGGAAGCAGAAAGCTGGGTCACATTCCAGGGCAAGTGGGTTAGCCGGTGGCAGGTGGGGCTGAGGAGCTGAGTCAGCAGGTAATGCACTTGGCATGCATACATGTATGAAGCCCTGAGTTCAAGTCCCAAGCACTCCCCCTAAAAGCAGCTAGTGGCAGCTGGACTGCAATCCCAGCACCGGGGAGGAGGCAGTGACTGAAAATTCCTGGGGCATGTTGGGTACCTTGTTTACCACATCAGTGAGTATGAGTTCAGTGAAAGACCCTGCGTCAAAATGATACGGTAAACACACACACACACACGCACACGCACACACACACACACACACACACACACACAGAGAGCTTTAATCCCAGCACTCGGGAGGCAGAGGTAGGAGGATCGTCGTGAGTTCAAGACCACCCTAAGACTGCATAGTGAATTCCAGGTCAGCCTGGGCTAGAGCAAGACCCTACCTTGATAAACCAAAAATAAAAAAAAAAAAAGTAAGGTGGAGAGCAATTAAAAACAGCACACACACACACACACACACACACACACACACACACACACACCACTCTCAGATTACACGGGAGAAAGCTGAGGCGGAAGGGCCAAGGAACATGCCTAAGGTGACATAGCTAATGGGGTCAGTCCAGTTCAGAAAAGGCACTCTCCTGGGTTGGCTTCGGTCTTGTGGTTTTATGATCCCCACGGGAGTCTAAAGGGTTGAGGACCCAGGGTGCAAAGTCAATGATTAACTTGTGACCTGCCGACCTTGGTCACCTGGCCCGCCAGAATGTTTTGACACCTGGCTAGTCACCTGGGCCAAGGGGGCCTAAGAAAGAGGGGTTCTGTGCCCTGGTATCATGGGCTTTCCAAGTTGGAAAGCTCGAGAGAGTACAACCACTGAGCCCCGAGAAGGAAAGGAAGCTGTCTGAGGTCACACAGCCAGCAGGGTGTGTACACAGTTGTCCCAAGACAACTGGGCATATGGTATGCTTTTGTGACTGGTCCTCTTCATTCCTCACTGGCAGGCAATGTCATCATACCCATTTTATACAGGAAGAATCTGAGGCTCAAAGCTGTATAGAAAGAACACAAACGGGACTGGAGAGATGGCTTAGCGGTTAAGGCACTTGCCTGCGAAGCCAAAGGACCCAAGTTCAATTCCTGGGGTCCCATGTAAGCCAGATGCACAAGAGGCACATGTGTCTGGAGTTCATTTGCAGGGGCTAGAGGCCCTGGTGTTCCCATTCTCCCTGTGTCTGTCTCCTCTCTCTCTCTCTCTCTCTCTCTCTCTGTGCTCTTTTAAAAAAATAAAGCTCTGCTTGCTGAGACTACATAGTTAATTCCAGGTCAAAACCCTACCTCGCAAAACCAAAAAAAAAAAAAAAAAAAAAAAAAAAAATTAAAAGTATATAGTATAGAATGTGGGACAGCCAGGGTTCCAGCAAGACTTTTCCAAATGCAGTCTGTTTCCTCCTTTCTCTCATCCAAGGACTCCCACCCTGCCCCAGAATCTAAGGACAGGGTGTTTCCTACTCCCATACCCTCTGTGTGCCCACTAGGACATGAGGATGTGGGGATCAGAAAGTGGAGGCCTGTGCGGTTCGGCGGGCCTCACGGGGGGGGGGGGCAGTTCACGATGAGTCCAAAATGGGTGAGTTTGGCAAGGCCCACTGAGGCTAGAGAATGGGGACATAGCTTTGAGCCTTGTCTGCTTGGGATCCACGGAGCTATCCCGGCTCAGACACTCAGAGGGGAAAGTGAAGGACTGATTGGGAAGTTTCCAGTCTCCAGCTCTGGGCTTTCTCCTCCCCTCTGAAGAAGTCAGACACCCAAGGACCTGGGCGGGAGGAGTAGCCAGGTCTCCCTGTTCTGGAACCCTCTCCCTCCCTGCCTGGGGGAAGTTAGGAAATTTGCCACTAACACCATGGCCTGCCTTTGATACACAACCCTGCCTGACTTAGGCAGGTCCCCGACACTCTGGGAAATAGACATCGGTGCCGCATCACAGAGTGAAGTGAGCTGCCCCATGCTCCTGTCTGTGCAAACAGGAAATCTCAGGCCTTGTTTTCTGACTCCCCTTTCTGCCTTCTTCACTCGATGGTCCCCAAGTCTGGGACAGTGAGTCTCAGCCTCCAGCACTCAGTACTCAGCCCCTGGCCTGGCACCTGCAGGAGGTCAGGCAGAGTCTGAGAAAGGGAACAAATAATTGCAGAGGTCACGGCATCTAGAGCCCTCACCCTGGAAAAGCCACTAAATGTGAAAGACAGCACTGGCTGTTCGAGCTCCGTTCTCCAAGGAACATTCCAAGCCAGGGCCAATTGTAAACCATAAACCAGGAAGGCTCCTGGAGGCCGGCCGCTGTGTGGCCAGAACTGCCCCTGCTGAGCCCTCTAAGGTCGCAGGGAGGCCTGTGACCTGTGCTCAAAGCCCCAGCCTTGGAGTCACGTGATCATGGGCTCCAAAGCAAGCCCTGGGGCTGCCAAAGGCAGTGGGGCACTATGCGCCCTGTCCAACAGGGGGACTGGTCACTATCTTCGGAGCTGTCATAGGAACTATGACAAACAACAACTATGGTGATAGCTGTCAGTGAGTGTGAGTAGGTGCTAAACACTGCGTGTGTAGGTGCCTTCTGCTCACAGCAGCCTGTCAGGAGGTACTGGCATGGCCCTTTTACACGTGAAGAAGCTAAATCACCATAAAGGTAGGCAGCTTCTCCTAGCCTCACTGCCGGGCAATCGGGGGCACTGGGTTCCAGCCTCCTTCTCTGAAAGGTGATCAATAAACATGTCGATAGCTCATCTCTCCCTATCCTCTGAGGCAGGGAGTTCACAGTACTCAAGAGGTCCAGGGCAGGGAGGCTGCTCCCACGAAGAGGTTGGCTGGGAATGCCTAGAGAGGGTTAGGGTTAGAACAGTGAGGGTTCTATCCCATCCCCCTGGCTTCGGACAGAACCCTCAGGGTGCTGCCCTCCCCTGCTGTAGCAATTATCTTCTCATTGCTGAGACAAAATGCCCCACGAGAAGCAGCTTACGGGAGGAAAGAGTTTATTCCGGCTCATGGTTTCCAGGGGAAGTTTCATCGCGCCGCTGGGACATCACGTCTTGTCACAGCAGCAGTAGGAAGTAGTCACTGAGAGAGTTAACTCACAATGCCCTGTAGGACTGGGCTAAGAAACCTTAAGGCTCCCCGGTGACACACCTCCTCCAGCAGGGCTCCACCTCCCAAAGGCTCCACCAATCGGGCATTAAGAGGGAAGCTTACTTACAAGCACTTGGGATGCAGGGGATATTTTATATTCAAAATATCATAACTGTCACCGCCTCTAAACAGATAAGGGTCTGAGATCACAGGCCTCAGGGGCAGAGGCCCAGGCCCTGAAGAAAGACAGAACTGGGAAAATAGGTTCAGAAAGCAATTGCAGGTAAGCTTGCCCCTGAAGCTCCCATCCTACTCGTGCAGCGGTACCATGCAGTATTACAACCCTTCCTTTTAAATTCCTGTGGCTTACATTTTGTGGATAGGAAGACATTCTGTGGATGTGTGATGGGTGGCAGGGTCATGGAAATTGAGAAGACTACCTCCTATGAAGTCATTCCTCACCAGGCCTGGACAGATCCCTGGGTAGAAGCCATATTTGTGTAGGTGAAAAGGGGACTTTGGGGTTCTTGTGGTGAAAACAGGCATCCTGGGAAAAGGTCTCCCTCCTCCCTTTGTTTCTGATCTTGATGAGATGGAAGCATCTGGAAGGAACAGGAAACATCCTTTGACAGATGTCAAAGGGATTTCAACTGTGACAATAGACTCCCACCAGGGCCTCTCACCCTGGCATTACTTCTGAACCTAGTGGCAAATAGTGGCCCACTATCAGCACCAAAGGACAAGAGGGAGGGCAGACCTCCATCACCTTTATGGCTCCAGCCAGCACTGGCCTTGTACCACCTGTCCTGTGATCAAGGGACAAGTGTCCATGAAATCTACTTATTATTGTTAATTTCTTTGTGGTAGGATCTCGTTCTAGTCCAGGCTGAACTGGAATTCACTACGTAGTCTCAGGATGGCCGCAAACTCACAGCGATCCTCCTACCTCGGACTCCACGTCCAGCCCATTTCTAAGCATACAAAATGGACTTTGCTTTGTTTGTGTGGTGCGTGTATGTATCTGTATGTACACATGTGTGTGCACATGAAGGTGGAGGCTCGAAGCTGATGTGGAATGCTTTCCTCAGTCACTCTCTACCTTATTTTTCCAAATAGAATCTTTCATTGAGCCTGAAGCTCACCCATTTGGCTAGACTAAGCTAGCCAGTGAGCTCCAGTGATCCTCCTGTCTCTTCTTCCACAGTGCTGGGATTACAGGAGAGTGCCACCGTGCCTGGCTTTTATGTGGGTACTCAGTATTGAAACTCAGGTCATCCTGTTCGCATGGAAATCACTTTACTAAATGAACCATCTCCCCAGACCCATAAATGAATTGGCAAAGAACTTTTGCTATCACTGTCATAAAAAAAGAAATTCACATTTTTCTACCATGGCCTCCTTGTCACCATCATCATGGGAAGCGTGAGTCTCACCTGCTCGGCCCTGCTTACCTCATCTCTCTGAGATGTTTGCTTGTTCCCTTCCTGGTGACAGCCCCACACTTTGGGTCCTTCGTGACCTTTCAGATCTGCCTCTCCTGAAGCCTGGCTTCCTGGAGTTCCCTTTTCAGTGTTCATCATCAGGAATGCCTTTAGCCATAGTCAAGTTCAACCACAGAGGAGACACTGCTGGTCCCCAGGATGAACGGGACAGTGGGAGGCAGTGCCGGGTCATCTGCTGTCATGGCCTTGTGCACATCTCTGTTATAAAAGAACAATTTGCTGGCTACAAAATCCTGCCTCAAGAGCCCCCAGTTCTCACCCACATGTGTCTCCCTGAAGTCACCAGAATGCTGGCTCCAGAATCCTCTCCTCCAATTCAGTTCCCCATGGCCATTGCAAATTTTTATCAGTGCACTTAGCTGCTTCCCACTCTTCTTTCTAAGCACCCTTTGTTGAGAGGGGGGAAAGGGGAGAGGGTTCCTCACCTGCTACATGCCCTCTCTAACTCCCTTATGGAGCAAGGGGGGCAGCATGCTGGTTGCTGTGGTTTGAATGTGATACCCCTAAATCCCTATAGAAACTTAATCACCAGAATGGTAGTATTTAGAGGTAGGGGCCTTCAGGAATGGGATGCCTTCCAGTGAGTTGTTGGCCAGGGAGGTCCCTGATTCCCCCAAAACATTACAGGCCATTGCCAAACTCTTGGTTTCCCACCAGAACTAGGTGGGTAAGACCCTTTTGTTGATGACTCCACATGCTTGGGCTGCAGGTCACTGAGAAATCAAGCTGGAAAAAGCTATGCTGCATGCAGCTCTATGGGAAATGGAAGTCATCAGCAGTGATAAACAACAGTGGACACTGCAAGTCTTAAGTTTGGACGGCCAGGCCAAATGAGCCAACAGGTGCAATAGTGGCATGTCTGTTGTGGGGGAAACCAACCGCTCTCTAATTGGACTGGAGACCCACTCCATGGGAAGGAATACATCCCTGATACTGAAAACCTACGATGGGGGAAGTCATTGAGACCCAGGAGTGTAACAACTGCTAATGTCTGGCTAAATGCATATTATATGCTCACCAAACTGCCCTGTAAGCACTTTTCTTAATGTTCATACCCATAAATTAATGTTACTGTCACTTTTGGTTAGAGAAGCTTCTCTTTTCAGATGGCAGTGACCACTAGGATGACCCGAAAGGCACATAGTGCTGAGAAGACGTGACAGAGGAGTGCTCAGCACTGGAACAACTCTATCACACCTTCCAAGGCTCAGGGTCCATTGTGGAAGGGTTGGTAGAAAGAATGTAAGAGCCAAAGGAAGGGTAGGACTCCTTACAATGCAATCTTCTAGGACACAAATTGGCCTGGATGCCTATGACCTCACAAGACCCTCATAATAGGAGTAACAGATGACATTAAAATAAAAGAGAGACTAACTGAGCAAGGGAGAGTATATGATGGAGTAGATTTGTGATGGGGATAGTAGGGGAAGGGAGGGAATTATCATGGTTTATTGTCTATAATTATGGAAGCTGTCAATAAAGAAAAGTTTTTAAAAAGAAGTAGTGGAAAAAAAAGAAGTAGTGGGCCTTTAAGAGGTGATAAAGTCATGTGAGTGGAACCCTCATGGGTGGAATTTATAAGAGTGAGTCATTTTCCCTTCCTCAGGGACACAGTAAGAGATACCATCTCAGAAGTAGAGTTTTACTCCCACCAGACGCCAAATCTTCTGGTGTTTTATTTATTTATTTATTTTAGAGAGGCACAGTGCGAGAGAGAGAGAGAGAATTGGTGCTTCGAGGCCTCAGCCACTGCAATTGAACTCCAGATGCTTGTGCCACCTAGTACACATGTGCAACCTTGTACGTGCCTCACCTTTGTGCATCTGGCTTACGTGGGATCTGGAGAGTCAAACATGGGTCTTTAGGCTTTGCAGGCAAGCGCCTTAGCCCTCTTCTGGTGTTTTGAACTTGGACTTCATAACTGGGAGCAAAAATGCTTATTGCTATCCAGGCGTGGTAGCACATGCCTTTAATCCCAGCACTCAGGAGGCAGAGGTAGGAGGATCGCCATTAGTTCGAGGCCACCCTGAGACTACATAGTGAATTCCAGGTCAGCCTGGACTAGAGTGAGACCCCACCTCGAAAAACCAAAAAAAAATTGTTTGTTGCTTTCAGGTTACCCAGAATTCAGCATTTTGTAACAGTAGCATGGAGGAGGGGACATTAAGACACACATCCAATCCCAGAGTGAGTAGGGGATCCTTCAGGGACATACAACACCCTTGATTCTCCCTCCTCCACAAGGTCAAGAACTGCCAGGACCAAGCACCCCAATATACTCCAGGCCCCACTCTAAGGCTTTCCTTACATTGCCCCTAAGTCCCCGAAACCTGGACAGCTGGGCTTCCTAAATGTAGCCAGATCCCTCTTACTTCTCACCGCCACCCTGACTGCCAATCTTGATCCAAGGTACCTCTATCTCCCACCTGGTTTGTGGTGATGGCACCCAAACACTCCTGGCTTTCCTCATCATGGGGTCCAGGTGAGCCTGTCACAGTGCAAATTGTGCGCCCATTGCCCGTGGACTCCAGCTCTTACACAGAGCAAAATTCAGTCCTGACCCCACCGTCACCACCGGCTCCTGCCTCTGCCTACCTCCTTCCTGCTCCTTCCTGCCTCCTCCTACTCATTCAGGACCATGGCTTCCTCGCTCTTCTGATCCTGCTGACGGACTTCTGTCTGTTGGCTCTCTGCATGTTCATCCTCCCCCTGGATCCTCACTCCCGGTCCCCAGTCGGATACCAGGTGATCACGGGGCACACCATCACCTCCCGACCTGCTCAAATAACAACTTCCCTGGACACCCTACTGAATACAGCCCTCCACCCCCCGTTTGGCACTTCCTGTTCCCCGCACGTGTTTCCTGTAACTCCATCTAATATTAACATGGATATTAACAAGTGTGTTAGCCATCTTTCCCTATGACCCACCTCCTGAACTGCCCTTCTCTACTGAAATATCGGCTTCCTAAGCATGGGTTTTTACCTGTTTTGTTTTCTGGGGTATCCTTGCCCATAGCAGCTGACTAACTCCAAGGCTACAGGGACTCTGTGGTTTTATTATGAGTAGCTTGAAGCTCAGAGAAGTTAAGGGCTCTGCCCAAGGTCACACAGCTGGCACACAATGGAGCAGTGACAGACACTCCAATCTATCTGTTTCCATACAGCTTCCTCTAATACCCTTGACTGTGGGTCTGCCAACCGCCGTGCTGCGTGTTGAAGTCCTTACACAAAGCAGGAAAAACAGCTACAAGCAGATTTCCCCAGGACTTTTGGTCCCCCAGCATGACAGCTTTCTAGAAAGAGAGGCCCTTCAGTGGCAGTGATTAACAAGGGCCAATAATTCAATACAAGTTTCTGGAAAAGTATGACTTTCTTTCTTTTTCTTTTTCTTTTTTTTTTTCTGTATTCCTTTTTGTGAGGAAAAAAAAATGCTATTTGGCCCCAGAAGAATGTTCTCACTGCCAAACACATGATTTTTGCACATGGTGAGGATGTGTGATTTTTACATATGTACTTTTTCCCTTTTAGTAAAAACAGTTTCATCCCTGGCAAGAGACAGAAAGAAATGGAGTATAAAAAGATTGCTATAGAAAACCATTACTTACTTTGCTATTACGGAGACCCAAAGCCAAGAGTTTAAAATCTCCGTGGAGGAAAGAGAATAAGACTTAAAAAAAAAATTCAGAAAGGAAAGACCATCAAGGTTTATGAAGCATAAGCTGGATGGAGGGACTGAATCCCATGTGTCCTTTCTTAACCATCCCAGTCATCAGGACTATTTAGATGTCCCTCCACTCTTGAGATGGATGAGAAATGCTGCCACTCTACCTGACTCTGCCCAGGGCAGACATTAGTAATCAATCACAGTGTCCTCACCCATTAAGTAGGGCAGCAGCCTCAAAGCTCTAAGAAGCTCTTATCCATTGATTGTACTTGGTAAGGAATGTACAACAAAGTTGCTTTTCTCTACCCTAATCAACTGGGTCATCTTGTCTGTGAAGTAACTGATATACCGAGAAAAGAAACAAACTGGTAAAGGTGACCTAGGATACTGGTACCAGTATGTCTTCTCCCAGTTCTGTTGCAGGCCTCTGCCTAGGCTCCCTGTCTTCTCAGTGTCATAGAAAGGGATTTGTCTCAGGTTCAGAGAATGACATATGGGAGCTTAAGGTTTCTACCTGCATGGATATTCCATCAGCATTTGTGATGCTCTGTGGATGACATCAGGTCACAGTGGCCTACTACTGGACACCAGCTCCCTGCCAAGGCCTTTAGCATGTTTGCGACAATCACCCTGAACAGGCAGCACTCAGCATTTCTATGGAAAACTGCCACCACCCTGGAGAAGATTCGAATGTGCCAACCCTCAGTGTTAAGCATGACAATTTCTACTGGGTTAGCATTTCTGCTGCATTTTATGTGAAACATACTCTAAGATGGCTTTGAAGATTTTTTCCTGAGACAACCTGAATTAAAATGCAAATAAGGGATGGTCGAGATGGTTTAGCAGTTAAAGGTACTTGCTGACAAAACTTACTGGCAGGCATTCAATTTTCTAGGACCCATGTAAAGTCTGATTGCACAAAGTGGTGCATGCATCTGGAGTTTGTTTGCAGTGACAAGAGGCCCCGGTACACCCAATCATCCTCTCTCTCTCCGCACAAATAAATTCAAACAACATGAAAATGCAAAACAAAACAAAACAGAAGGGCTGGAGAGATGGCTTAGCAGCTAAGGCCCTTGCCTCCTAAGCCTAAGAATGCTGGTTCCAATCTCCAGCAGTTCCAATCTCCAGGTCCCACGTTTAGCCAGCTGCAAAGTGACGCAAGGGCGCAATGCCGCACTTGGCCACAAGGGGGCGCACGCATCTGGATTTCGTTCGCAGCAGCTGAGAGGCTGCTGGCGCACCCATCGCTGTCTTCCTCTCTCTCTGTCTCTGTCTCTCTCTGTGTCTCTCTCCAATAAAATAAAAGATTCTATTGATATTCCCTTTAAAATATCAGTTTAGTTGCATGTGAAGGGAAACTGGAGTCAGATGCAGAAAAATTGTTTGAACCCTGGCTGCATACCTTTGACATTCTATTCTAAGCAACTCGCTGGTCCTTCCTTCCTTCCTTCCTTCCTTCCTTCCTTCCTTCCATTCTTCTGGTATTTCTGATATAAGAATTCCCTACATAATAAAAACTGACCTCAAGCTCACCATCCCCCTGCCTCAGTCCATTGCGTTCTAGGAACAGCCTCATACCACTACCACCTAACAGTTTATACTTAACCTTTCATGTGATAGAAAAGCACCTAGATTCAGGTTGGCCTCTGAAAATAAAAGTTCATCATAGAGAAAGTGAAGGAAATTAAAATAGCCCATAATTTCATCATATAGCTGTATCCTTTGTTAAAAATTTTTAAAAAAATTTATTTATTTATTTGAGACAGAGAGAGAGAGAGGGCAAGAGAGAGAGAAAGAGAGAAAGAGAGAATGGAACGCCAGGGCCTCCAGCCACTGCAAACGAACTCCAGATGCATGCACCACCATGTGCATCTGGCTTACATGGATCCTGGGGAACCAAACCTGGGTCCTTTGGCTTTGCAGGCAAGCGTCTTAACAGCTAAGCCATCCCTCCAGCCCCCTTTGTTAAAATTTTGATAAATTCCTTAAGCATTTCAATATTTTAAAGAAATCTGAAGACCATTTTTTTGTTCAAAAACATGTTTGTTTATAGTTTTATATTATATTGATTTTGGCTTTAAATATTTTTTTTAATTATTAGAGAGAAAGAGAGAGAATGGGCATGTCAGGGCCTCTAGCCACTGCAAATGAATTCCAGAGGCATGTGCAACTATGTGCATCTGGCTTATGTGGGTACTGGGGAATCAAATCAGGGTCCTCAGGCTTGGCAAGCCCTATCTCCAGCCCATTTTTTTAATACTTTTAACAAGTGTGATTAGCCAAAACATATGGCTAATTATTTGAATACTATCTGAAAGCTTTGGATCAGATTTGGTTGGGTTGGGTTGGGTTGGGTTGGGTTGAGTTTGGTTCGATTTGATTCTGAGGTAGCATCTCACTCTAGCCCATGCTGACCTGGAACTCAATTCTGTAGCCCAGGCTGGTCTCAGACTCAAGCAACCCCCCATCTTAGCCTCCTATGTGCTGAGATTATAGGTGCGAGCCACCATGCTCAGCTTGGACCAGTTATTTGGGAATCCATAGTTTTGGGTTTGGGCATGGTAAGATTAAGTAAAAATGATGCACTGTGAAGCCTTAAACGTATCCTAGATTCACCTGCATCATCTTGGCCAGAACACACCCAAGTACCCACACTGGGATCAGCACTAGCTATTAAAAAGCCTCCCTTGCCAGGTGTGGTGGCGCAGGCCTTTAATCCCAGCACTCAGGAGGCAGAGGGAGGAGGAGCATCACTGTTTGAGGCCAGCCTGGAACTACAGAGTGAATGCCTGTAAGATCAGCCTGGGCTAGAGTGAGACCTAACCTCCAAAACAACAAAACAAAACAAAACATGCTTCCCTTTGGTCAGGTCTTTCCAATCACTAAACTTGTAGCGAGCCTCATCAATCCACTAGCTATAATTGGTTTGCATATGTGACAGTATAGATCTTTGCCATGACTGGTCACCCCAAAACCTCACTGCTGACCATGGGGTTGGCCCCACACGCTTATCATCCATAAGTAAGCTGCAATTAGCATTCTTATGGCTTCTTTCTCCATGGATATTGCTAGAATTTGAACCCCTGGGGCTCCAATAGCTAAGTTTTGGTCTCCCTGACAATGTGTTCTCCAGAAAAGCTAGATACCTTACACGACCAGGATTACTACCTGGAAGGGGCCAGCATGCCGCCTCTCAATCCCTACTTCAGAAACACAGGTACCTATGGCTGGAAAAATGGGCTCCATGCCAGGCATGGTGGCACATGCCTTTAATCCCAGCACTCGGGTGGTAGAGGTAGGAGGATCCCTGTGAGTTCGAGGCCAGCCTGAGACTACATAGTGAATTGCGGGTCAGCCTGGACTAAAGCGAGACACTACCTCAAAAAGGGGGGGGGGTCCAATTTAAAGAACAAGAATTTCCATCTCTCTTGGAATATCACTGGCAACATTCAGCCTTAATTCATATACCAACTGAAAGATGTGTTTTTCTTAATGGTCTTTATATAACCCATGCAAATCATTTTATTGGGATGTTCCTATTGTTTTTGACTTATAAAAACCTTTTATAGATTTAAGAATATGAAAATATTTTGAATACCACATGGTATAATATTTTCCTAGTTTTTCATTTAATTCATGGTGCTTTAATATGTTCCTGAGTTTAAAAAAAAAGCAAAATGTGGAATAAATATGGATACAGTACACTTAAAAATATATAAGGATTAGAGAAATGGCTCAGCAGTTAATAGTGCTTGCTACTTAAGCATAAGACTGCCCAAGCTTAATTTCCCAGAGCCCACAGTAAAAAGAAAAATCAAGGCTGGAGAGATGGCTCAGCGGTTAAGGCACCTGCCTGCTAAGCCTAAGAACCCGGTTCCAATCTCCAGGTCCCACGTTTAGCCAGATGCAAAGTGACACAAGGGCACAATGCCGCACTTGACCACAAGGGGGCACACACATCTGGATTTCGTTCACAGCAGCTGAGAGACTGCTGGCACACCCATTCTCTATCTGTCTCCCTCTCGTCCTCTCTCTGTCTGTCTCTTCTGTGTCTCTCTCCAAAAATAAAAAAAGGAAAGAAAGAAAAATCAGGGTGTGGCCATGCATATCTACAGGCAGGGACGTTGTAGACCTGAGAATGACTGGGGCTTGCTGATCAAAAAGGGAGGTTGAGGTAGGAGGATCACCTTGAGTTCGAGGCCATCCTGAGAATGCATAGTGAATTCCAGGTCAACCTGGGCTAGAGCAAGACTCTACCTTGAAAAACCACAAACAAACAATAAACAAACAAAGGGTGGCTCCATGTTGAGGAACTGACCCTGTCTTGAGGCAGTACATGAATGGACAACAGAGAAGGGCATGGAAGTTCTCTGGCCTCCACACATACATGTAAGATGGTAGTGCATCTATATACACACACATACACCAACAAACCACAAACCAAGTCACACATACTTTACACACACATATTTACACATGCAAAAAAATAATGATATATATACAGTCAAACAGAAGCTCATGTTTTAGCCACCAAAAAACAAGCGCACTAATATATTTTGGCATAGTTTTCTACAAGTGGTTTGAGTTTTCTTTGCCTTCTCTTATTCTTGGGAATGTCTCCCCATCTTAAGAACTACTCTTCTGTGCTGGAGAGATGGCTTAGTGGTTAAGGCACTTGCCTGTGAAACCTAAGGACCCAGGTTTGATTCCCCAGTACCCATGTAAAGCCAGATGTACAAGGTGGTCTATGTGTCTGGAGTTCATTTGCAGTGGTTAGAGGCCCTGGCATACCCATTCTCTCCCCATCTCTATCTTCTCTCTTTCTCTCTCTGAATCTCAAGTAAATAAACAAATTAAATATAAAAAAGATTTTAAAAATACTCTTCTAAGTGTGGAGTGATGGCTACATGTTAAAGGCACTTGCTTACAAAGCCTAATGGCCTGGGTTCAATGCCCCAGTACCCATGTAAATCCAGTTGCACAAAGTGGGGCATGTATCTGGAGTTTGTTTGCAATGACAGGATGCCCTGGCATGCCCATTCCCTCCTTCTCTCTTTCCTCCTCTCTCTCTCCTCTTACAAATAAATAGATAAACTAAAGAACTACTCTTTTAGAAGTCAGGTTTTATGACGGCATGGCATCCCATCATGCTGACCCACCATTAAGGTCAACATTCTGTGGTTTGCGACCCTCAAATTGCCTCCGGTTTTCATCATTGTTTGAAGTGTTAGAAAGAGTACCTTTGAACCATCATCCATTCTCACATCTCTAGCCTTTTATTTGTCATGAATGCCTATAAACCGGGGGATAAAGTTCAGGTACATTATTTGAATTGTTTTTCCAGAAAATGATATTTACCAGACAATTTTTATGATATACAGTCACTTTAAAAAAAAAAATAAGAGTCATCTATGATTTTTCTACCCCGAGGCAGCTTCTACTAACAGTATTAGACTTTCCACGAAATCTTGTCATCTATGTGGAGCTGTTTATATAAACAAAGCAGGGATTACATTATATCCCCTGTCTTCTACATACAGTGTACCCATGTCATTTAAACCAAGATACTTTTACTGGCCATGAACCATCACGTTGTTGGGGATCCCATAATCTATTTCATCAGTCATTTATTATGTAGAGTTTGGGGATTTTGTTTCCCCAAATTTGTGACTTATCTGGCACAGTACTACACATGAGCATGGAGAAGGAGATGTTCTCAACTACGTCGAGACAAATTCTTAGATGTGAAAATAGTGAGTCAATAGTACACAGCTCCTTGAAGATTCTGATGTGTTGTAGTTTGCCTATGAAGTGGGACCTAATTACACTCCTCCTGACTGGTGTCTGAGATATATGAGTCTCTGCCAGAGCCTGACCAGTCTAGGGTTTCTCTCTTTCTCCCTCTCTCTCTCTCTCTCTTTCTTGCTCTTTCTCTCTGAACAGGGCCTCCCTAGGTACCCTAGACCAGCCTCAAACTTACAAACCTTCTGCTTCCACTTCCCTGGTGCTGAGATTGCAGGCCCGCACCACCCTGCCTGGCCTTTATGTGATTAGTCGGGCGTGGTGGCGCACACCTTTAATCCCAGCACTCAGTAGGCAGAGGTAGGAGGATCACTGTGAGTTCGAGAATACCCTGAGACTACATAGTGAATTCCAGGTCAGCCTGGGCTAGACCAAAACCCCACCTCAAAAATAAATAAAATGTGATGAGGTGGCAAAGGAAGAAGGACTGGAAGTTTGAGGCCAACCTAAATTACATAGAAAGAATCTTGTCTCAAAAAGTTGAAGAAGAAGAAAAAAAAAAAAGCAAACCTGGAATTCTAGCACTCAAGAGGAGGTGGAGGCAGAAAGATCAAATGTACAAGCCCAGCACTGGGTACATGAGATTCTGTTTCAAAGAATGTTTTTTAATTAACAACATATTTGAGGGCTGGGGAGATGGCTCAGAGGTTAAAGATGCTTGTGTACTTGCAAAATCTGCATGTCCCAGTTCGATTTCTCCAGTACCCATATAAAACCAGACGCACAAAGTGGCATATGGATCTAGAGTCCCTTTGCAGTGGCAAGAGGCCCCGGTGCAACCACATTCTCATCCTCTCTCTCTCTCTCTTAAATAAATAAATAAATAAATAAATAAATAAATAAATAAATAAATAAAATTTTAAGTGTAGAAACAAGATTTTATTGCTGTTTTCATAATCCTTGGCATTGTTTTCTAATAGCAACGTGGAACATTTATGTTTACCAGCCAGTCGCTTTCCTCTTCTGTCAATTAGTGATTCCCCCTTGCCTGTTGGAGTACTTATCATTTTCTCATTGTTTTATAAGCTTTCTTTATAAATTAAGCATATTAACTGTTTTAAAAGCAAATCATTCTCATGTATTCATTTACTTATTTATTTATTTAGTTGTCTGAGAGTAGACAAAGGGGGAGTAAGAGAGAGAGAGAGAGAGAGAGAGAGGATGAGCATGCCAATGCCTCTAGCAGCTGCAAGCGACCTCCGGATGCATGTGCCCCTTTGTGCATTTGGCTTTACGTGGGTAGTGGGAAATCAAACCTACGCCATCTGGCTTTTCAAGCAAGTGCTTTAACCAGCTGAGCCATCTCCCAGCCCGCATACTAGCTTTTAGCGTGCCATGTTTTGTAAGCACTTTTTTCCATTTTCTCATTAGCTCTTGGTGTGTTTACGAGGCCCATTGCATATAGTAGTAATAATTTGATATAGTCTCGCAGATTTGCCTCCATAACACCTTCTTTCAGTAGCTTCCTTAAAACGACCCTCTACACTGTGTCAAGCCTGACCTGCATTTTCTTCTCGTGCCTTTGTGACTTTATTTTTATATATAAACTTTTAATTCACTAGGAATCTATATCAGTTTATGACTGAGCTAAGAATCGGAGTTATTTTTTCTCCAACATCTTTTATTGAATAACCCATCCCTTCCACAAGGACTTGAAATGTCACCATTATCACATACTAAATATTTATACATGCTCCCGTCTGGCCCTGTCTTGCAGGGCCGTCCCATCCATCTCTCTGTCTGCTCTAGGATGGAAGGAAGAGCTTTCTGGGGTAGGGTAGGCAGGACTTGATATAACCAACTAGACATGGGAGGAGTGAGGACTTCCGGCTTTGAAACCAAAGGTGGATGGATGGATGGGGACGTTATTAATCAAGAGGATGGAAGAGGGACAGGGCTCACACTGGTCTGAGTTTCTCCTCTCTCCAATCCATCATTCACTCTTCAAGCAGAATAAAATCTGTGATACATATGTATTGAATGCATTGGGTTATAATAAATTCACACATTGTAAAACTTCGAGCAGTACAAAAAGTTCCCAGAGACAAGTCAGTCTGCCTCTCGACTCATATACCTAACTCTCCTCCATAGAAGCGAAAGGTTGTTAATGCCTTTCTCTGTGCTGTATAGCTATTGGTTTGGATTTTTACGAGGATGGGGGCATGGATGCGTGGATGGAGGATGGATGGATAGATGGATGGAGGATGGATGGATGGATAGATGGATAGAGGATAGATGGATAGATGGATGGATGGATAGATGGATGGAGGATGGATGATGGATAGATGGATGGAGGATGGATGGATGGATAGATGGATAGATGGGTGGAGGATGGGATGGATGGATGGATGGAGGATGGATGGATAGATGGATGGATGGAGGATGGATGGATAGATGGATAGATGGATAGATGGATGGATAGATGGATGATGGATGGATGGATGGCCAGATGCCTTCCTGCATGCAAATTGGTACACATCTGTCAGACCAATAGGACACTCATACAGGTCCAGCACAGCACCCTGGTTATTTCAATGGCTCTTCGTAGTAAAGAGCCCACCTGAACACACACAGATCACCTTGCTGTCCTTGAGGCTCCCCTGAATGACACCCCTAATTTCCTACCCAACCTCTAGAGAGGGACACTCTGAGAGGTTTTTGGTTGTTTGTTTTGCCAATTAATTTCTTCTTTGAAGCATGAACCTTGCCATGTTTCTTATCTACTTAAATTTTTTCCTGGTCCTTTCTTTTTTTTTTTTTTTTATTTACTTATTTGAGAGCGACAGACAGAGAGAGAAAGAGGCAGATAGAGAATGGGCACGCCAGGGCCTCCAGCCACTATAAATGAACTCCAGATTTAAAAAAAAAAAAATTGGGTTGGAGGGATGGCTTAGCAGTTAAGGAGCTTGCCTGTGAAGCCTAGGGACCCAGGTTTGATTTTTCAGGTCCCACATAAGCCAGTTGCACAAGGTGGTACATGTGTCTGGAGTTCATTTGCAGTGGCTGGAGGCCTTGGCGTTCCCATTCTCTCTCTCCCCCTCTTTCCTTCCCTCTCTCTGTCCCTAATAAATAAATAAATTTAAAAATCTTTTAAAAAGAATTAGTACTGGTATCAAACAGAACAATGAGGCACTGACTCCAGTCGGGGGGGGGCGCACAGATGGAAAGGAGAAACCCCAATCTTATTAGTTTGACTTGGCAGAGGTAGGCGTACCTGCTCCTGTCATGGTGTCATGAAAGTCTTGCAGTTGCCATACGTGGGCTGCTGCTTGTGCCTTCGAATCCCCCTATCTCAAAGGCTGTAGCCTCCACCTACACAAACAAGAGGAAGTGTGCAGGAGGCCTGCCTGATCCTAACTGCGTCAGGGGAGAAGGAGAGCCTCACCCCTCCCACTTCCTGTGTCCAGAATTAGGCACACCCGCTCCTAGAGGCAAGTGCCAGGAACATGTGTGTGGTGGTTTGATTACGGTGTCCCCCATAAACGCATGTGTTCTGAATGGTAGGTCCCCAGCTGGTGGCAATTTGGAATCAGAGCCTCAGGCAGTGGCTTATGGGTGTTACAGCCAGCTTCCCCTTGCCAGTGTTTTTCACACTCTCCTGCTGCTGTTGTCCACCCAATGTTGGCGGGTAGGTGATGTCCACCCTCTACTCATGCCATCGTTTCCCTCCTGCCATCATGGAGCTTCCCCTCGAGTCTGTAAGCCACAATAAACCCTTTCCTCTCACAAGCTGCTCTTGGTGGGGTGTTTTCTGCCAGCAACGCAAAGCTGGCTGCAACAATGTGTGAGTTGAGTCAAGTAAATGACTCTGAGCAATTTTAGCTCTACCACACCAAGCTTTTTTTTTAAATAATTTTTTTTATTGATAACTTCTATACTTACATACAAAAAGTGCATGGTATTTCCCTCCCCTCCCCCCATTCCCCTTTAGAACTCCAATCTCCATCATATCCCCTCCCTCTCTCCATTAGTCTCTCTTTTAATTTGATGTCATCATCTTTTACTTCTATTATGAGGGTCTTGCAAAGGTATTGCTAGGCACTGCAAGGTCATGGATATCGAGGCCAATTTCTATCTGGGCAGTTGCATTGTAAGGAGTCATACCCTTCCTTTGGCTCTTCCATTCTATCCGCCCCCTCTTCTGCAATGGTCCCTGAGCCTTGGAGGTGTGACAGAGGTGTTTCAGTGCTGGACACTCCCCCATCCCTTCTTCTCAGCACTATGTTGCCTTTTGGGTCATCCCAGTGGTCATCGCCATCTGAAAAGAGAAGCTTCTCTAACCAGAAGTGAGAGTAGTGTTAACATGTGAATATGAGCATTAAGTGTAGTATTTTCAGGGCATCTTGGTGGGAATAGTATATACATTTAGTCAGACAAGAGCAGGCTTTATACCCCTAAGGCTCATGACCTCACCTACCATAGACTTTTGCTTAGGTTTTTCAGTACCAGGTATGTATTCCCTCCCGTAGAGAGGGCCTTCAGTCCAATTATGGAGCAGTTGGTTACCCCAAGAGTAGACATGCCACTATTGCACCCATTCAGTCATTGGGCCTGTCTGGCCAAATTTGAATATTCAGCGTCCACTGTTTTCACTGCTGATGACTTCTGTCTCCCATATGCTGCATGCAGTGCAGCTTTTTCCAGCTTTCAGTTGGCTGGTCTACAGGGAGAAGGTTTTCTGCTCAGCACCAGCTTGCTTTCTCAGTGACCTTGCCTCTCAGGCAAGAGATGTCTTCAGCAATAGGGTCTTACTATCTGTTTCTCAAGCTTTTAAGGCTCTGGAGTTTTCAGGCTGAGGCCAAAAAAAAAAAGCACACTTACAGCACAGAGGAAGGTATGAAGAAAGAGACGCCTGGGCACAGGCCCTGGCTGCAAGAGGAGACATCCCTATGAAATGGGATGACTGGAGGAGAGCTAACCCGTCACGTCATAGGGATGCATATTCTTTCTCTGTTTCTCTGACAATATCAGGCTCCAGAACTTGAGCCTGCATATAAAAAAGCACCGTGAGGGCTGGAGTGATGCTTTAGTGGTTAAAGTGCTTGACTGCAAAGCCTAAGAACCCAGATTCAAATCCCTAGTACCCACATAAGTCAGATGTATCTGGAGTTCGCTTGCAGTGGCTAGCAGCCCTAGTGTGCTCATATTTCCCTCTCTTTCTCTCTTTCTCAAGTAAATAAATAAATTAAATTATGATAATCTATGTAAAATATATAAACAATTTTTTTCACAAAAAAAAGGAAAATGTGGGCTGGAGACATGTAGCAGTTAAGGCACTTGCCTACAAAGCCAAGGGACCCAGGTTCAATTCCCCAGGACCCACATAAAGCCAGATGCACAAGGCAGCACATGCATCTGGAATTCAGTTGCAGTGCCTGGAGGCCCTGGTGTGTCCATTTTCATTCTTTCTCTATCTGCCTCTTTCTCTCTCTCTTCCAAATAAAACATCTGTCTAAGCAACTCGTGGTCTAAGCAACTCAGCAGCAAACAACTTGATGTGATGCTCACACAAGTTCAGTAGTGGCACACTGCCATGGTGGGTTACCAACCGCTCTACATTTGGCTAACAGATCCACTCAGTGGAATGGAACCCATACCTGGAAATGGGAAACAAATCAGAACATTATCCAAAAGTGAGCTCCCACCAATAGTGGAATCCAAGAGGGCCTACACCTATTAAATTCTCTCTAAAATAATAATGGTTATCCATGTGTCTTGCACTGACCTAACTCTCCATTGGAGAATCTGCTTCTCTTTTTCAGATGGACGCAGAACCTGAGGAGAGAATCAGCCCATCGCACCTCACCAGGACACTAGCTGAAGCCATAGAGTTGTACAGGAAATGAGCAAGAGTGCTGCTTTATCAGTGAACCTGGTACCAGCACAAGGGTGAAGAAGATAGACACAAAGAACTCTCAACCCCTACCAAATCAGATATCCAGAGACACAAAGACTCACAAAACCTCCTCACTGAAATAGACCTAAAATGAACCCAACATGGCTCAGGGAGATTCTCAGAAGAGGGGACAGAAAGATTGTTAGAGCCATAAGTTGGGTCATTATGCACAGAGTCATTGCCTCTCCCGCATAAGTGATGGCTACCCCCATAAGGCGAGACCCACATTACCCATGGGGGGAGGACAGGGAGAAGGCTAATGATGGTACCATCATGGCTGTATATATACATAACATAACTAATAAAAAAGTAAGTACATAATAAATAAATAAATAAATAAATAAATAAATAAATAAATAAATAAATACTATTACTCTAAAAACATTTAAAAAATTTTTTTTGGAAAGAGACAGAGAGAGGGGGAGAGGAAGACAGATAGAGATGGGTGCGCCAGCAGCTTCTCAGCTGCTGCGAACGAAATCTAGATGTGTGTGCCCCCTTGTGATCAAGTGTGGCATTGCGCCCTTGCTTCATTTTGCATCTGGCTAAACGTGGGACCTGGAGATTGGAACCACTGGAGATTGGAACCAGCGTTCTTGGGCTTAGGAGGCAGGCGCCTTAACTGCTAAGCCTTCTCTCCAGCCCCCTAAAATTTTTTTAAAAGGAAAATATACCATGATTCCTAAGTGACCTTGGGGGAAATCACCCTCCCCAGGCCTATTTTTTCACCTGTGAATTAGAAATGGCATGACATCCAGTCATGTGGATTACCCAGGTTAGTTGACAGAGAGCGTTCCTGGTGATACCACAGTGTAAAAACACTCAAACCCGGCCTTACAGGTTTCCAGCAAAGCGTGAAGAAGCTCTGGCTCCCTTCCACAGCTGTCACCATTGGCTTCTTACATTTACTTCTGGGAATGTTCTAGGTCCATAGACTCACAGCTACGTAGAGCATGTGCAAATATGCTTGCACACCACTGAAAACACACATGACAAGATGCCCACAACGACTGTCCACAACTTAGAGGCAGTCTGTGGTGACCATCACAGTCCTTGCACGGTGTTCCACTGCACACATGTGCCATCACCTGTTGAATCAGCCTCTGACAACAGAGCTAATGATAATGGCCAGCCTTTAAAGCCCATCATTCCAGAAGCATCGCTGCGCTTCACATCCCAGTACTTGTGCCTTCGAGATGGTGAAAGACCATCTCTTCTCAATGGGGAATCATTGGGTTTCAAGGAATGTGTTTCAAGCTAGAGGTCCCTTCCCCACCCCAAGTCATCACCCTGAGGTGGCACCTTCTTAACTCCTACCACCCCTGATGGAGGCTGCCAGCTTCCCCTGTGATAGGTGTCTGTTTAATGAGTAAGCAGGCTGTTCTGCACATTGGCACCACAGAGTCTATGACCTCCTTGAGACATGGAAACATGCATGCTTTAAATGGGAAAAGAATACTGCAAGCTCGGGCTGGAAGGATGGCTTAGCAGTTAAGGCATTTGCCTGCAAAGCCAAAGAACCCAGGTTCGATTCCCCAGGACCCATGTTAGCCAGATGCACAAGGGTGCACATGCGTTTGGAGTTCACTTGCAGTGGCTGGGGCCCTGGTGTGCCCATTCTCTGTCTGTCTCCCTCTTTCTCTGTCGAATAAATAAATAAAAATAAAATATTTTTTAAAAAGAATACTGCAAGCTCAAAGGGGAATAAATATTTAATTCAATGGTCCCCAAACAGTGAGGCAATTCTGTGGTGAGACAAAGAGCAGACAGTGACAATGACAGGTTGTCTTTGTTCTCCTCCCTGCTCTGACTTTGTGATCTGGCCAGCTCATGGCCCGTGTGAAGGGGCTGGATGATCCTCTGCTGGTGGAGAAACAAACAAGTCTTAGCTGTGGGCTGTCTGAAGGGTTCAAGGATATTGGTTGTACATATCAGAACTTAGGATTATGTTGTAGTTACCTTCTCGTTGCTGCCACAAAGAACCTGACCAAAAGCAGCTGACGGGAGGAAAGTTTTTATTTTGGCTTCCAGTCTTGAGGGGAAGCTTCAACAAACATGACATGAGCAGAAGCTGGGCATCACCTCTGCCATAGCAGGTAGAAAACAGAAGCAGGAGGGCTCTGGAGAGATGGCTTAGTGGTTGAGACATTTGTCTGCCAAGCCAAAGGATCCCGGTTTGATTCTCCAGGACCCACATAAGCCAGATGCACAAGGAGGCGCATGCATCTGGAGTTGTTTGCAGTGGCTGGAGGCCCTGGCGTGCCCAATCTCTCTCTCTCTCTCTCTCTCTAATAAGGAAATAAATAAAATATTAAATAAAGAAAGAAAACAGCAGCAGGAGAGTGAGAACTCTTACAAACACTCCTAAGCCCACCCCAACAACCCACCTCCTCCAGCAAGGTTCCACCTTCCCGGACACCATCAGCTGGGGACCTGGCATTCAGAACACATGAATTGATGGTGGACATCTGATTCAAACCACCACGGACCATGCCCAACACATGAGAGCAAAGGGGCTCCCCTCATGGAACACAGGAAGCAGAGTGGGTCTCAGAAAAATAAATAAATAAATAAACAAACAAACAAATAAAGACCAGGGACAAGATCTTCCCTTTAGAGACACGTCCCTAGTGACCCACTTTTCCAGTCAGCCCCACCTTCCAGTTCCTGCCACCTCCCAACAATCTACTCAATTATGAATCCATCAATGGGTTTATCTATTGATGAGGCCAAGTCTTCAGGATCCAATCACTTTGCAGAAGCCTACTTCTGAACACAGGACTAGGGACGCTTTGCTACATGAGCCTTGGTGGAAGGAAGGATGTTTCATATCCAAACCCTAACAGTTTTACTGTACTTTTTGTAATCAGGGGTGATCCTGGTGACGTACGGAATATTCCAACTCACTTTTCCTTCAAGGATGTGGGTTAAGGGCATCACAGCCCACTCTGAATTTAGGCATTTAGCAGATGGCTTGCTTTGGCCCATGGACTGTGATCAGAGGTGATGCCAGTCAAGGATTGAAAGTTGATTGTTGTCATGGCACAATCCAGCGGGTCATGTCTGAATCAAATCCACAAAGGAGAGAAGATGTCGGTGGAGTGACAGATGGAGCTGGGGGCAGGTTCACGACACCCAGAGGGCCAGGAAGAGACAGGAATCCTGGTGCTACAACTTTGATGAGGAGGCTTCCTACGCATACTGATTCTAGAGTATTCTAGAAGCTGGATCCAGATGAACTCAGAGAAAGAGAAAGTCGGATCCAGAATTGGCCAAGGATTCTCCTGACAGGGTAGGTACCTGGATGAGACTTCTCACGGCAGGGACCATGGCATAGCCCCTTAACCCTGATCCTTGTTCACAACAGCCTCTGAGAAAGGATTTGAGGATAAGTATATGATTTTGTGGGCAGAAGTCTAAATAATTACTACTAAGTGCTCTGATGAGGAATAAACCTGGGCTCAAAACCCACACCACATGATATTGCATCAGACCCTTAAACAACGTGCCATGGGTGTCCTCCCACATGGACATAATAATGTTAACACATATTGATAAGATAGGCACAAGGGTTAAGGTGATGGCTACAAAGTTGTCAGTTAATTCCTCCGCGTGGTCCAGACTAGGTAAAAGTTACATGGCTTCAGGGTTACATTGGCGTCACGGTCCCAATCCAACAGTTACTAAAGATGTGACCTCAGGCCAGTTCTTTCTGTTTGTTACTTCTTTGTTGCCGAGTGGAGCCAACACTTCAGTTCTCCGGTGGGTTGTGGCATTCATGAAACAGCATAAGGCCACCCTGGTATGGTGCCAGGAACAGTCTGCAGCCGCCTCTGCCCCTTCCCTCCCTCCAGGAGAAAAGTGCAGATTTGGGCTCAGACACAGAAACATGAGTACCCTTTGGGGTCCCCCTTGCAGTTTCCACATCTCTAAGCAGCAGCTCTTAAGGCAAATAACGGTTTGCAGGAGTAGCGTTGGGGGATCATGAGCTAATTTGTTCCATCTCCCAGGGGTCAGGTTCAGAGCTGGTCTGCAGGAGGTTCGCTCATGGCTATCCTCTGACTTCCAGGAGGTGGGGGCAGGACGGGGCCTCATTGGTGACCCCTCTCCCATGGCTGTCGGGACCAGGTTTCCCATGCCCCTTGCTGCAGCTCTGCTGGGCATGTTGACATGCATAGCTAGATCACGACTCAAGACTAAACAATCCGCAATGGCCACGAGAGGTTCCCAGGCCAAAGAACCCGCTCTCCTTCAATAAAAACCCCCCAAAAACCTCCTTCAGTCCTGGAGACATGGCTTAGCGGTTACGTGCTTGCCTGTGAAGCCTAAGGACCCTGGTTTGAGGCTCGATTCCCCAGGACCCAAGTAAGCCAGATGCATAAGGGGGCACACGCATCTGGAGTTCGTTTGCAGTGGCTAGAGGCCCTGGTGCGCCCATTCTCTCTCTCTCTCTCTCTCTCTCTCTCTCTCTCTCTCTCTGCCTCTTTCTCTGTCTGCCTATCGCTCTGAAATAAAATAAATAAAAATAAACAAAAATATTTTTTAAAAACCCTCCTTCAAGAAAAATCCAGCAACCCAAGCGATAATTCATGACGGGGGAGCAACACATCCTCCTGTCTCCACATCTGGACGCGGTTATCTCATTCAATGCCACTTATAGAGCACCTGCTGTACCCCAATGCCTGGTAGTTTACCAGTGCCGTTTCATCAAGTCTTTCCAGAAACTCGGTGAGTCATTCATCATTGACCTTATTTCCCAAGTGAAGGATTTGGTCTGGGAGATGATAATTAAATTGCCCCAGATCACAGGGACAATGACGTAAATCGTAATCCAAAGCCAGGCCTCTATCTTCCTCATCCTTTGCCCTTCCTAAATGCACAGAAAGTAAAGAAGAAAAAAAAACCCACAGAGATGACAAATTACGTCATCATCAAGGGCATGGGAGTGGGGTCCCTGAGGTGGGATATCTGAAGAGTGGGATTTCAGACACTCAATGAAGGGGGCAGAGGGTAGACCCTGAACTTTAGAACCTACTGACCTGGTTTGAGGTAAGCCTCTCATGCAGAAATCTGCCCCATGAGAAATCCCATCTCACAGGTGCACGTGGGGCTGATGTGAGGTAATGGCTTAGGTCAAATCTTTTGCCCTGGGCCTGATCCATGAGGCTTGTTTCAGAAATGGTAGCTAAGCTAGTCTAATGAACATAGTTACAAGAAAGCACAGGCAAAAAAGAAGAAGAAGAAGACAAAGAAGAAGGAGGAGAAGGAGAGAGAAGAAGAGAAGAGAAGAAAAGAAAAGAAAAGAAAAGAAAAGAAAAGAAAAGAAAAGAAAAGAAAAGAAAAGAAAAGAAAAGAAAAACCTAGCCGGGTGTGGTGGCACACGCCTCTAATCCCAGGGCTTGGGAGGCAGAGAGGTAGGAGGATCACTGTGAATTCGAGACCACCCTTAGAATACATGACTACATACTGAATTCCAGGTCAGCTTGAGCTAGAGTGAGACCCTACTTCGAAAAGCCAAAAAAAGAAAGAAAGAAAGAAAAAGAAAGGAAAGCAGGCAGGGCTAGAGAGATGGCTTAGCCGTTAAATGCTTGCCTGTGAATCCTAAGGACCCCAGTTTGAGGCTCAATTCTCCAGGACTCACTTAAGCCAGATGGAGTTCATTTGCAGTGGCTGGAGGCCCTGGTGCACCCTCTCTCTCTCTCTCTCTCTCTCTCTCTCTACCTGCCTATTTCTGTATCTCTCTCTCTCAAATAAATAAATAAAGTGCACTGTTTCTTTTTTAAAAAAAAAAAAAAAAAAAAAAGCAAGCAGGCAAGCCCAGGGCAGGATGGGGAGTGCTGAATGACAGACACTCAGGCAGGCAGCAGTGACTATGAAATGACCCTCCTCCGGGGAGTTCAAAATCACCTCCTACCAAGTCACGGACGCTTCCTTCTTAGGAACACGTCCACAATGTGTGATAGAAGCATTAATGCTGAGGGAAGACAGACTGTCATCTTCCCATTGCCTCGGCATGCCAGTCCCTCTCTCCACTGGTCTTGTTCAGGATCATTGCACTTACTGTCTCATGGCAGGGACAAACATCCAACCAGAAGCAGGGATGACTTCAGGGTTACAGGTTCCTGCAGAAGAAGCCGGCTCACTTCATCATACGTCCATAGCAGAGAGGCCAGCAACCACTAGTGGACCCTGTGCATACCTTAGGGCTGGACTCAAGATCCACCCCCAGTGACACATCTCTTCCAGCAGGGCTCTGCCTACTGGAGGCTTTAAGTAGAAAGCTTTTTTTTTTTTAAATTATTTATTTATTTTTTAAGTAGAAAGCTTTTAATTGTAATCAAAAACACCTGAGGCTCTGGGGCCATTTACCGTCAATCCACCATAGCATCTTTGGAATCTTTCCTGAGGGGTGAGAATGACCAAACCCATCAAAATAATGAGGGCCCAGCACTTTCCTGAATGTCCAGAGCTGGCCAGGAGGCAAGCCCAGTCTCCTGCTTCTCTAACCAAATTCTCTCCCAAGGCCCATAGCTGCTTCTGGGCGGGGGCGGGGGAGGTGGGGTGGGGAGACACAAGGTGCCCTTGAGTCCAAATTGTGCTCTGCTAACCCAGGACTTAAACCTGAAGGCTTCCTGACTGGCCTGAGTATGAAGATGCAACTGGTAGGGGAATCCCCAGCCCCTCCTCTTGACAGACTTGCTGGCAGAATCCCAGAGCTGCAGAGCGCATGGGTGGTAGGGGTGGGGGCGGAATGGGGACTGCGGCTTTGAAGTCTCCCTCATACAGAGCTGCAGAAAGTGGCTTGTTGTCTTATGCAGAGAGCAGTTGAAGATATCAAAGGAGAGACGGGATGTTCAATTTTGAGTGATCAATGTTTAATAGTCAGGGTTGTCAGCTGTCATGAGACATACAGTAGGTGGGAATTGCAGGGTTTGGCTCTGCCAAGGCTAAGGAGGAAGAACCTTCTGGAGTCCTGGTGAGCAGAGAACAGGCAGAGGAGACGTACAGGCCCCTCTGCCTGGCTTTTTAGGGGAGGGTTTATCCAGAGTAGAAATACGAGGGGCGAGGGAGTTGGCACACAGCCTCCCTCCGTTCCTGGAGCAATCAGTCAAAAGTCATCCACTCCTTCAGCAGGACAGTCAAGGACAGCTGTGTCCCAGCACCCAGCAAGGTAGGGAAAGGGTCTTCCTGGGCCAAAGGAACCCAAGGGCCTATCACTTGACAGAGTGTATGCTGGCTTCCCACTGGATCGTCTCTGGACACTTCCAGCATTACTACAAATGCGGGCAGAGGTAGGAGGCAGTATGGACTCCAGGAGGGGGTGATGCTGAAAAAGGAGGTGAGTGCATCCTTGCCGAGGATGAGAGCTGTGCCCCTTTCTCTCTGGGTGTCCTACTACCCATGACCTCTGTTTCCATTTACATAAGTAGCTCAGAGAGAGTTCACCCCCATTGACTTGGGATTCCCCCCAGGCCCCAGCAGATAGAGACTTCTCAGGAGCAGGCCCTGTGCTGCCTTCATAATTGCTCTGCAGCACAGAATGCAGCTTGAGTCCTTTCTCCTTCTGCAGCTCCTATGCATGGTGCAGATCCAGCTACTGGTGGGAGGAGCTCTTTCTAAAAGCCTTCTTGGCTAGAGAGCAAGAGGCGGGCTGATCTGTCCCCACAGGCAACACTCGTCTGTGCCCAAATTCGGGCATCCCGGAGAGAGGATCAGAAAAGGCTTGGAGAAATGGGGATATGGGGACAACGAACAAGAAGGCAAACCTGCAGCCCCAGCCCCTGTGTTTGGCAGCCAGAACTCATATGGCCGCCCGCCGCCTCCTAAGCAAAACATAATTTCACGACTCTTTGGGGGATAAAGGATTTTATTTACCTCTTTTGAAACGCTTCAGGAATTCTTCCTGAACATCAAATAACTCCTGGCAAACACATCCTGATGAGTAACAGGAAGTGAAGTAGAACCAGATGGGCCCGGCTTGCTCCGGGCTCTGGGCTCTAAGCTCTGGACTCGCGATGCAGGAGGAAAGACCAATCCTATTTGGAGTTGAGGCTGGGCTGCAGGCCACAGGAAACACATGGGGAGGGGACGGGGCACACAACCTTCCAAGCAGGGAGGGGCAAAGTCCCCTGGACCTTGTGAGAGAGATGGAATCACACCACCTGCCATCTGGCTTTGTTGAGAAAAAGAAGTGGGGCTTTGACTGAAACATCTCTATCACACCTTCCAAGGCTCAGGGTCCATTGAAGAAAAGGTAGCAGAAAGAATGTAAGAGCCAAAGGAAGGGTAGTTGCTTACAATGCAACTGACCAGACAGAAATTGGCCTTGATATCCATGACCTCACAGTGCCTAGCACCATCTTCACAAGACCATTATAATATAAGGAAAAGATGATGACATCAAAATAAAAGAGAGACTAAAGGAGAGAGGGATGGGATATGATGGAGTGTAGATTTGTGAAGGAGAAAGTGGAGGAAGGGAGGGAATTATGGTTTATTGTCTGTAAGTATGGCAGCTGTCAATAAAATTGAAAAAAAGTTTTAATTTAAAAAAGAAGAAGAAGGAGGAAGAGGAGGAGGAGGAGGAGGAGGAGGAGGAGGAGGAGGAGGAGGAGAAGAAGAAGAAGAAGAAGAAGAAGAAGAAGAAGAAGAAGAAGAAGAAGAAGAAGAAGAAGAAGTGGGCTTTGGGTAGCCTGCTACTGATGGGGTATGGATCGTGCTGAACCTAACAGTTATGGTCCTGGAGACACTGGGGCAGAAGCTGGTGTGCTATGATTGGCAAGTAGATGCCAGTGTCGGGCACACTCTCCTGTTGCTTTTGTCCACCCGACGTTAGCGAGAAGGTGCTCACTTTCCCCTGCCATCATGGAGCTTCCCCTTGAGCCTGTAAACCAATAATTAACTTTTCTTTTCTCCCACAAGCTGCTCTTGGTTGGGTGATTTCTGCCAGCAATGCAAACCTGACTGCAACAGGACTTGTGCTGGGTGCAAAGGAGAGAGCTGGTTGAATATCAGCATTCATCACTCTGGGCTTCCTCACTGTGGAGGCAATGTGGCCAGCTGCCTCGCCCACGAGGAAGGACTGCAATCTGGAACTATAAGCTAAAATCAACCCTGTCCCTCTTAAACTGCTTTTTGCAGGTATTTCGTCCCAGCAATGACATGTTGACTAACACAGTAGGTTTGCTGACAAATGATTTTTTTTTTTTTTCTGTTCAGAGTTGCCTCAGTTTTGAGTCTAATTATTTAGAAGCCCATGAAAACCTTTTCAGGACTCAGCTGTCCAAACATGATCTACTTACCTGTTTGTTTTTTTTTTTTTTCTTTTGGATTTTCAAGGTAGGGTCTTACTCTAGCCCAGGCTGACCTGGAATTCACTCTGTATTCTCAGAGTGGCCTCGAACTCATGGTGATCCTCCTACCTCCGCCTCCTGAATGCTGGGATTAAAGGCGTGCCCCACTACGCCCGGCTACCTACTTACCATTCCTTAGGAATGAAATAAATCCCTGGATTTGTTCAAATCCACCGACATAGCCTCCGTTCAACAAGGGGGGGGGGTGCTATGGAAGGCCTGGCCAGTGGGAACAGCAGGTGTCTACTGCTGTGCCAAATGCTCCCCCAGACACTGCTCCTTCCACCTTGCCATGTCCTTGATCTCCAGACATGTGGTGTGGCTGCAGCTGGAGCTGCCCTCCTGCACCATGACATGACCAAAGACGGTGGGGCAGCATGAAGGAGCCTGGACCCCACTTGCCCCATGGAGCACCTGCCCCATCCTTGACCTTTCCCTCTGGACTTCATGCGTACTGGTAAGAATGAATTGCTTGTTGAGCAGACAGCCTTCAGCTTCCCTACTCCATCTGTCCTAAGCAAGCCTGGCCCCAGCTCAGCGGTCCCAGGAGTCAGATCACAACAGCAATCCCATAAATGTAATCTCCCGTTTTTGTTAAGACATTCTCTCATCTTCTCTTACTATCCTACGGCTCTCCTTGCACTGCTGAGGTCCAACTCCTGCAGGAGATGTGCCCTGCTTCCACCCCAGTGGAGGCCTCCAGCCCTAACACCCTCTGCACACTCTCCTGACTTCTAGGGAGTGGACTGTCAGGACATGGTGAGGGACAGCTGGCTAACTGCCCAAGTTGCCTGGAATGGAGGGGGTCTCGACTTGGTTAAAATGGGGCACATGCATGACAAACCAGGATATCTGAGTCACCCAGAGTTGTCAGAGCAGCAGAGGATCTTGGCAACTGTTCCATTGATTTTCTCATGGATTTGAAGTAGCGGAATCACTAACAGGACACACATCTAAGGTGGAAGCCCTATTGACATAAATTCCTGATGGGGCTGCTGGAGAGGGAGTACAGATTTCACCAAATGTTGTTGGAAGACATTGGGGCCTGGTAGAAAGAGGGCATGCGGTCTGGAAAGATGGCTTAGTGTTTAAGATACTTGCCTACAAAGCCAAAGGACCCTGGTTCAATTCCCCAGGACCCACGCAAGCCAGATGCACAAAGTGGCACATGCGTCTGGAGTTTGTTTGCAATGGCTAGAGGTCCTGGTGTGCCTATTCTCTCTCTCTCTCTCTCTCATATAAAAATAAAATATTTGGGCTGGAGAGATGGCTTAGCAGTTAAGGCGCCTGCCTGCTAAGCCTAAGAACTCTGGTTCCAATCTCCAGGTCCCATGTTTAGCCAGATGCAAAGTGACGCATGGGTGCAATGCTGCACCTGACCACAAGGGGGCGCACACATCTGGATTTCATTCACAGCAGCTGAGAGACTGCTGGCGTGCCCATCTCTATCTGTCTCCCTCTCCCTCTCCCTCTCCGTCTCTCTCTCTCTCTCTCTCTCTCTCTCTCTCTGTGTCTCCAAAAATAAATAAAATAATAAAAAATTTTTTAAAAAAATTTTTTTAAAATAAAATATTTAAAAAAAATAAAGAACGAGGGCATGCATGCCTGTCTCTCCCACTGGCATACTTCCATTGAGCCATCTTTGCTTGACACTCAAGGCCTTGACCTTCTACCCCAGCCTGACCTTTAAGGTGTGTCACCCAGGTTCTACCTTCCTACAGACCCTTCATTGCCCCACCCCCCTCCACCTTTTCTCAGAACCTACACTGTGGTCCTGCATGACACTGAGTCTGTGAAATCCTGTCCCTCGGTGCACCTATCCCCACCCCTCAGCCTGGCACGCTGTTCCAGCTCCAAAGTCCGGTTCATCGTTTCTCTTCCAGGGAGTCTTTCCGGGTCCCTTTTGTCTACATGGGCTTATGGAGCGCAGTGACTGTTGTATCGCTAGGGCTTGACAGTGTCTGCATGTGGGGCGAATGAATCAAGCAACCTGCTTTCTCCACAGAGGACACACATTCTACTTACTTGGATAAAGTGAGGTCAGTGCATATGTGTCCTGTTGAGCTAGCTGCACTCCTACACACCCTCCCTCACTTAACAGCAGCTTGCATTCTGTCTGGAATTCTCCTCTTCTCCATTGTGTGTGGTCTCCGTGGAGGGAATTTCTAGGCTTCTGCCTTCCATTACGAAAGCCAAAGGGCCAGCTCCAGCTCCCTGTGTCTCCTGGCTCCCCCCAGAGAATAGAAACACGCCCTGACCTCTCTTCTGAGAGTTTACATGTGCAGGGAGTCCCACAGAACGGCAGCCAGACTCTTTAGCTGCCTGCAGCATAATCCAGCTTGGTCAAATGGAAGCAAAAGGAGGCTTATTCCATAGGAGGTGAAAAAGACCACAGATCCACTGGGACGACTGAAAGACGGGTCGGAGCAAGGCTACAGCTTGCATCTCAGAAGAGCAGGCCTCGGGAAGCCAGCCTGTATGATGCCGCGTTCAGGAATGCCACTCTTGCTTCCCCTACTGGGCACAGCACCGCCGTTCCTCCTCTCACTGGGCACTGCTGCTCCACCAGCCTGCCGCCTGCACAGAGGTGCCTTGCCCCCATGCCATGGCGCAGCCTGTTGCATGTGGCCCAGGTGGCTTGTGATTGATTAACCTGCCTGGCCACGTGTCTGTGCCCTACCTCACAGAATGCTGGGGCCACAAGGAGCTGCAGCTCAAGTCAAGATTGGGAGCATAGCTTGGGGCTTCCCTGTAACACTTTAAGGCAAGGAACTTATCAAGCTTGGACTTAAAAGGACATCAGATAACAGACAAGCAAAAAAAAAAAAAAAAATTGAAAAAAGCCACTGGACTCCGAGACAGAGGACAAAGCCAGAGGTCAGGGTCTCCCCATTTGGGGCAGTGTGGACCAGATGTTCCCTGCGAGTACATGGTGGCCATGGCTCCTGATCTCTGGCTTTGGGAGAAGCACAGGCTCCCGCCCTTCTGGAGTCTGCTCTTCTGAGTTCCTGTCACTTCTGTGAGCTCCCGACATCCTGCCAATAAATTCCTTTTCGCTGAAGTTAACCAGCGTTAGTGTCTGCCGCCTGCAACCCAGCAACGCTAAGCGAAAGCACATGTAAACACGAGCCCATGCGGATGGTTAAGCACTGAGCCTTTCGATAAGGCTGCGGCCCTCCCCGGCGTGCTCGCCTGGGAAGCCAGTGGGGCTGGCTGGCTGTGGGGGGTCCCACAACTTCTTGTCGTGCTTGGCCAGAGCAGGGAGCCTCTACAGGAACTAGCTAAGGACTAAGGATGGCAGTCCAGTTGACTGTACCCATCCTCTTCTCTTGTAAGACTACCCAGATGGAAAAATGTTATCAGTTAAACCACATCCCAGCGTGAAGAGCTGTTGATGGTAACCCTTATCTCCCCTGCTGGTTTGAGATCTGGGAAAGGCCTGGATTGGAAGGGGAGCAATGCGGTCACAGTAACAGCTTACTTATACTTACTCGGCCCCAATCATGGGCTAGTCGCTCTCACAAATGCTTTGCTCACACAGGTCAGTTCATTACTGACTTCCCTCACTGAGTTCTGGAGAGGGAAATGTAATGATAGGCTAGAGAGAGATGGCTCAGCACTTAACGTGCTTGCCTGCAAAGCCAAAGGACCCAGGACCCATATAAGCCAGATGCACAAGGTGGTGCATGTGCCTGGTGTAAATTTGCAGTGGCTATAGGCCTTGGCTGCCCCATTCTCTCTCTTCCTCTATCTTGCTTCTTTCTCTCAAATAAATAGAAATAAAAATAAGAGAAACAGGTAATGGGAATTGCACGGTCTACGGATGACGGGGCTAGGTCAGGTGACTTGGCATCCAAAGAGATTCCAAACTTAGAGCTTGTTCTCTCTCTCTTTTTTTTTTTTTTTTTTTGCCAGGGTCGCATGTGAGGACATGTGAGCACATGCGTGTCTGCCTGTGTACTTGCATGTGTGTTTGCCTGTGTGCACAAGTGTCCAAATGAGAGACACTTTTCCTTTAAATATTATATTGCCAGGCCTAATGGTACAGGGCCTCTAATCCTAGCTACTTGGCTATGAATCTATGCCAGGAAGTTTGCAAGTTCCACATCTGCCAGGAAACTTAGTTACACTTTGACTCAAACCAAATAATAATAATAATTTTTTTTTTTTTTTGGGAGAGACACAGAGAGAGACAGAGACATAGGCAGAGGAAGACAGTAGAGATGGGTGCGCCAGCAGCCTCTCAGCTGCTGCAAAGAAAATCCAGATGCATGCGCCCCTTTGTGGTCAAGTGTGGCATTGCGCCCTTGCGTCACTTTGCATCTGGCTAAACGTGGAACCTGGAGATTGGAACCGCCATTCTTAGGCTTAGGAGGCAGGCACCTTAACCACTAAGCCATCTCTCCAGCCCAATAATAATAATTTTTTAAAGGGCTAGGGAGATAAGTCAGGGATAGAGCTCTTGCCTAGGGTGAGCTAGGCCCATGGTTCAACCCCCAGCTCTGCAAACAAGGGTTATGTGTAGGTCTCACGGGCACCTTGCGTGGCTGACCCCTACTCGCTTGGAGACCTTTTCATGTCAGTGCTGGGCACCTTCCTAGCTGCTGAGGTACCACAAGGCCTTTGGCGTGCTCCTCATCATCACAAAGGGCCTTTCCATTCTGATCTTCACTGCCAGGGGTTTCATAAGCAGCCTGGATGAACCCTTCCCAAGCCCCCGTGTAACCGTTCATGGGAAACATAGACTGGTGACATATGTTTTGTATTGTATCTTACAGAGCTGAGCCGGCTGCCCCATCCCACCAAAGGAACCATCCTTGTGTACACGCTTCTCAGCCATCAGCGTTCAGCTCCCAAACTCCTTCTCACCAGGTCCCGCCCTCCTGGAAGCTCCGAGGCCCAGTACACAGCACACTGCACTCTTCCTCACCTGCTGTAGCAAAATCCACACGATTGCTTCTGCCCCTCCGTGACTCCACGTCTCAGACACTTAACTTCTCATTCTGCTTGGCCACATTGCCTACAGGAGGCTTTCTCAACAGAAGCAGCCTAAGATGTCAGTGAGTATCCTGAGGTGACAAGACGTGCCATTCATTGTCCAGTATGCCTGACAGACAGTGGCAGATGGAAAGTCGCTGCAGAACTTCTCAGAGCTCCTACTGAACAAGCGAATGTGTGACAGCAGTCTCCAGAGACAACAGGGGGGAACTGCGGGGTGTGGTGGGGGGAACAACCCTACTGCTCTCCCAGGCCACATGATGGGTGTCTTAGTGGACTTCCTGTTGTAAGTTGTAAACAAGAGGGGTTTATTTGGGCTCATAGTTCTGTTCTAACATCAAAGGACCCTATCTGATCATGACCTTCTCATTGATAGAGTCCCAAGGCAGTTCAGCGCGTCCCATGACAAAAAAGACAAAACAAAAACTGGAGCACTGGAGTGTACAGTGTATGTGTATTCTTTTTTAAAATAATATTTCTGGGCCTGGAGAGATGGCTTAGGGGTTAAGGCGCCTGCCTCCTAAGCCTAAGAACACTGGTTCCAATCTCCAGCGGTTCCAATCTCCAGCGGTTCCAATCTCCAGGTCCCACGTTTAGCCAGATGCAAAGTGACGCAAGGGCGCAATGCTGCACTTGACCACAAGGGGGCGCACACATCTGGATTTCGTTCACAGCAGCTGAGACACTGCTGGCGCACCCATCTCTGTCTTCCTCTCTCTCTCTCTCTCTCTCTGTCACTCTCTGTCTCTCTCTCTCTGTGTCTCTCTCCAAAAAATAATAAAAAAATTAAAAGTTTTAAAATAATATTTCTGGGCCTGGAGAGATGGCTTAGCGGTTAAGCGCTTGCCTGTGAAGCCTAAGGACTCTGGTTCGAGGCTTGATTCCCCAGGACCCACATAAGCCAGATGCACAAGGTGGCGCATGCATCTAGAGTTCGTTTGCAGTGGTTGGAGGCCCTGGCACACCCATTCTCTCTCTCTCTCTCTCTCTGCCTCTTTCTCTGTCTGCCTGTCATTCTCAAATAAAATAAATAATTTTTTTATTTATTTGTGAGAGGGAGTATGGGCACCTCCATCCAGGGCCTTTTGCTTCTGCTGGTGAACTCCAGATTGTGCACCATTTTGTGCATCTGGCTTTCCATGGGTCTCACTGGGCTTCCAGTGCTCTGATGGAAATGACATGGGATATTGCTCTGGGCCTGTAGAACACACAGGGCTGAACCAAGGCATCCTTGGAAGAAGAGAGATGACTTGACTCATGAGCCCAACTGGACAGTCAGTGGCACTGGGACAGGCCCCTCCCAGCCCCCTCCTGGTGAGGAGCAGCTTAGTGAGCCAGGCAAAACTCCCGCCTGGAACGCACTAGGGGGTTCCTCAGACCGATAGGAATTCAGAAGAGTGGGGAAGATTTCAGCAGAGGTTTGGGGAAGAAAGACGGATTCCAGATGGACCTGGAATGCTTGGTAAAATTTTGCTGGGCTCCAGGAACAAAGTTGGGGTGCTACAAGTGTGAAAGTCCCAGAGTGAAGAGAGCAGTGAGGAGTGAGGCTCAGTGGAGGGAGGAAGTGGAAAGTGAGGCTCAGTGGAGGAGGCGGTGGGCAGTGAGGATCAGCGGAGGGAGGCAGTGGGCAGTGAGGCTCAGCGGAGGAGGCGGTGGGCAGTGAGGCTCAGCGGAGGAGGCAGTGGGCAGTGAGGCTCAGCGGAGGGAGGCAGTGGGCAGTGAGGCTCAGCAGAGGGAGGCAGTGAGGCTCAGCGGAAGAGGCAGTGGAGAGTGAGGCTCAGCAGAGGGAGGCAGTGAGGCTCAGCGGAGGAGGCAGTGGGCAGTGAGGCTCAGCGGAGGGAGGCAGTGAGGCTCAGCGGACGAGGCAATGGGCAGTGAGGCTCAGCGGAGGGAGGCAGTGGGCAGTGAGCCTCAGCAGAGGAGGCAGTGGGCAGTGAGGCTCAGCGGAGGGAGGCTGTGGGCAGTGAGTCTCAGTGGAGGGAGGCAGTGAGGCAGTGAGGCTCAGCGGGAGGCAGTGGGCAGTGAGGCTCAGTGGAGGAGGCAGTGGGCTCAGTGAGGCTCAATGGGCAGTGAGGCTCAGGGGGCAGTGGGCAGTGAGGCTCAGCAGAGGAGGCAGTGGGCAGTGAGGCTCAGCGGGGAGGCAGGCTGTGGGCAGTGGGCAGTCTCAGCGGAGGGAGGCAGTGGGCAGTGAGCCTCAGCAGAGGAGGCAGTGGGCAGTGAGGCTCAGCGGAGGGAGGCTGTGGGCAGTGAGTCTCAGTGGAGGGAGGCAGTGAGGCTCAGCGGAGGAGGCAGTGGGCAGTGAGGCTCAGCAGAGGAGGCAGTGGGCAGTGAGGCTCAGAGGGGGAGGCGGTGGGCAGTGAGGCTCAGCGGAGGGGGCGGTGGGCAGTGAGGCTCAGCGGAGGGAGGCTGTGGGCAGTGAGTCTCAGTGGAGGGAGGCAGTGAGGCTCAGCGGAGGAGGCAGTGGGCAGTGAGGCTCAGCGGAGGGGGCGGTGGGCAGTGAGGCTCAGAGGAGGAGGCGGCGGGCAGTGAGGCTCAGCTGAGGAGGCAGTGGGCAGTGAGGCTCAGCGGAGGGAGGCAGTATTCAAGTTGATGCTGCAGATGGCTGGGGACCTTCTCCCACTTGGGGCTGAGTTAGAAGCAACATCCTAGTCCACTGGACACAAACCCAACCCTTCTCTTCTGAACACAGGTCTGGCTCCTCCCTCTCCAGACAGAGTGACGGGGCTCTGCCACCTCCTCTGAGCCAGGGGGAGCCTCGACAGAGACAAATGAGACACCACGTTCTCTTTCCTGTGCCACCCGGGTGCCCTGACACCCCTGACACCAGGACAAGCCCCACCCCTGCACCCTCGTTATCTGCCTCCCAGTATTCTAGTATCCCCAGGCCAAAATAGTGCACACAACCCCTGCCTGAACCCGGATGCCATTATGACGGCTCTCACTCGAAATTATTTGTTTTTCTCTATTGATCTCGGTTCGACACTGGAAAAATGTATTCTTTGTACAGCATTCCCAAGGGCTTAATTTGTCCGTGTTGGAAGCCTTTTTTAATAGGATTCTGCCCCATTGTTTATTCTGAACATTGAGTTTGGAGAGGTGGGATTCGGCTCTTTTAATAGAAACTCATTACCGGGGGTCCCTTTGCATCAGAAAGCAGATAGTGGCACTGCGAGGAGGAGGCTGCCGAGGGGGACCCGTCTGATCAGAAGGCCCATGGGAGGCCCCGCTGTCATCTGCAGCCTGCCAGCCTCCTCTTGTTCCCCAACCTAGGGAAGTGACAGCCACCAGGCTGGAAAGTCTTAGGCAGCCCTGTCTCAGAAAGCTCTTATCACTTGGAGCAGACCCAAGTCTCCTTGAGCAATGTTTCTCAAGTGTGGCGTATGGAACCCCACCCCGCACCACCAGTACCCCCTGGGTTACAGGCACAATCAAGCTACCAGGCATCTCCATCTCCCCAGTGTCCTGTTCTGAGATACAGGGTAAGGGAGGGCCCTATGTGGAATGCACACTTACGACGCACCCCCAAGGGACTACTCTGTGTCCAGGATGGGCCAACTTGGAATTTCCACGATCTGACCCCACAGTTGGAACTTTCTCTGTGAACCCTACTTCTCCTTTTTTTTTTTTAAAAAAAAAAAAAAGTTTTTATTTATTTGAGATAGAAAGAAAAAGATACACAGAAAAACTATGGGTACACCCAGGACCTCCTGCCACTGCAAACGGACCCCAGACACATATGCCACTTTGTACATCTGTCTTTAAGTGGGTACCGGGGAATCGATCCTGGACCCTCAGGCTTCACAAGCAAGCGCCTTTAACCAGTGCAATCATCTCTCCAGCCCCCTAGTCCTCTTTTGCTACGCTTGTTTGGAGGCTGTCTGTCCCCTCTAGTGTCCCCCCCACCCCACCGCCTGCACCTTACTGACTCCAGAAGTGGACTAGAAGCCCCAGATACTCCAAGGACTCTTTCATCTGGGGTTGGGTGCTTTGGGGGAAGTGTTGGGTCAGCCAGGCAGCCTGCTAAGGAGACAGTGCCCACTGGGTGCTCTCACTACAGGATTCCACAGCACTGAGCAGCAGAACGGGCTAACTTGACTCTAAATGGTACCTAGACAGTCTCCCCTGGAGAAATAATAACCAAATAAACCGGGTGCCTGAGGGCCTATGCAGCCCACAGGCGGCACTGCCTAAGACCTCCTGTGACAGAAGCAGCAAGGAAGGAGGGCAGCAATGTCTGTGATCCACTGGAAATACAGTGATGAGCTAGAAAGAGGGCCAGCTCATCACTCAAAACTGCACTCAGGGGCTGGAGAGATGGCTTAGGGGTTAAGGCGCCTGCCTGCTAAGCCTAAGAACGCTGGTTCCAATGTCCAGCGGTTCCAATCTCCAGGTCCCACGTTTAGCCAGATGCAGTGACGCAAGGGTGCAATGCCGCACTTGAACACAAGGGGGCGCACGCATCTGGATTTCGTTCTCAGCAGCTGAGACTGCTGGCACGCCCATCTGTCTCCCTCTCTATCTCTCTTTGTCTCTCTCTCCAAAAATAAATAAAAAATAATTTAAAAATTAAAAAAAAAACTGCACTCAGCCTGTGACTGGCAGCTGGGTGACTGTGGGCAAGTCAGTAGCCCTCTCTAGACCTCACTGCATTCATAAATAGTACTGTGCCTATTTTTTCTTCTCCTTCTCCTTCTCCTTCTCCTTCTCCTTCTCCTTCTCCTTCTCCTTCTCCTTCTCCTTCTCCTTCTCCTTCTTCTCCTTCTCCTTCTCCTTCTTCTTCTTCCCCTTCTTCTTCCTCTCCTTCCTCTCCTTCTTCTTCTCCTTCTTCTTTTTCTTCTTCTCCTCCTCCTCCTCCTCCTTCTTCTTCTTCTCTGCATAGTCTCCTTTCTCCCAACTGCCAGTGCAGCTAACCACCGGAGAACCACCCTCCACACAGCATCCAGTACAGAGATCAGAACAGCAGATCAAGTGACCCAAGCAGCCTAAGGGAACCCACAGAGCAACAGAGAGGGACCAAGGTAGGCACTCAACATAGGAGAGATTGGAAGCCCGTCCCAAAAGGAAACAGGGCTGACTTACACAAAGCCACAAGGCCTGCACTGGAAGTGCTAATCTCACGTTCCATGTAAGGGCACAGTATGTGTTACATTTGACCGATGTATTCTTGGTCAGCTTAACCATTCTCAAATTTTGACTATTGTAGTCTTTGATGTTTCCTGATCTATAAGGCCTTTTTCTTCTGTCATTATTGGGGGCAGGGTCTCACTCGGTCCCAGGCTGACCTCCCGTGTCTTTTATTTATTTATTTATTTATTTATTTATTTATTTATTTATTTATTTTGGAGCCATATAGCCTGTGAATCCAGCTCAGATGAGCCTAGAACTGTGCCTAGAACTTAATCAACACCACAGCTGTCGTTGCGTAGACAGGAAACAAAGCCTGAATCATCAGTCATTCAAATACCCACTAAGCTCTCACAGCGCATCAGGCACTGCACTCGGTGACAAAATGGGCTTGGGGCTTCGCACTGATGACAAAAGAGATGTTAAACAGCCAGGTGGTCCACAGCCATCCATTTGCTTGCAGCGGTGGCTGGTCCTATTCAGGACTGTACCATGTAGTCTAGAGAACATGAAACCTTCATTGTAGCATCTGAAGTGTTGGGGTGAGCTTCCAGAAGATGGTGACCATTCTCCAGGGACCTGGAGCCACAACAGGACTTGTCAGTGAGAGAAACGTGAGGTGATCTCTTGTGTGTTTTGGGGTGCTTTTCCTTCCTGCGCCAGCTCCTTGTGGAAATCAATAAAGGTGATGACAGTGGCTCAGAATGCGCATGGCAAGAAGGTAGGGAAGTGGGTGGTGATATTGCAGGGGGCCTGGCTGTGGACCACAGGGCATTGAGTGCCCTCTAAAATCATAGCACCAGGTCCCCCGGGTGGTCTCAGGTCAGTTCACTGCATCACAGGGAAGAATGCCAAAGTTCAGAGAGGTTGAGGAATCTGTCACCTAGGAGGGCCACCGAATGATATGGAGTAGACCCAGGACCTAAGCCAGGACAGAGTGACCGTTGGTGACTGTCTGTATCACTGTCTTCCCAAATCACTCAAAGGTTACCTTTCTTTTTGTGTGTGTCTGTATGTGTGTGCATGTGTATGTGCATGTCCATATGTGTGTAAATGCACCTGTGTGTAAAGACTCTGTGTGTGTGTGTGTGTGTGTGTAGGCCAGAAGTCAATATTGTGTGTCTTCCTTAGTCACTTTTCACCTTTTTGTTTTTTCAAGGTAGGGTCCCACTCAAGCCCAGGCTGACCTGGAATTCTCTATGTAGTCTCAGGCTGGCCTTGAACTCACAGTGATCCTCCTACCTCTGCCTCCCAAGTGTTGGGATTAAAGGCATCTGCCACCATGTCGAGCCTATGAATTTTTTTTCATGGTTTTTCAAGGTAGGGTCTCACTCTAGCTCAGACTGACCTGGAATTCCCTATATAGTCTCAGGCTGGCTTCAAATTCTCACAGCGATCCTCTTACATCTGCCTCCTGAGTTGGGATTAATAGCGTGTGCCACCACGCCCAGCTTCCACCTTATTTTTTGAGACTGAACCTGGAGCTCACTGACTCAGCTAGACTTGGTAGCCAGCAGGTCCTAAGGATCCTCCTGCCTGTGCCTCGTCAGCCTGGGAGGAGGTGCAGTACCATGCCTGGGTACTGGGGATACAAACCCAGGTCCTGACGCCTGCATGACAAACACTCTACCGACTGAAGCACCTTCCCGACCCCCAAAAGTCCACCTTTCCTGTGTCAAGAAGAAACACTGTCCTGTTTCTGAGAAGAGCTGACTGAAACGATAGGAAACCACAGACTCTAGTTGGGGACAGAGAGAGGGCAATGGGTCTCAGATCTTGCCTTCACAACCCTGGGGTGACTTCAGGCCATCACTGTCCTTGCTGGGCTCTGGCGTCCCCATTTCAAGGCGAGGAGCCTGGGCCAGGGCAGTGGCCTCCCAGTTCTACTCCCCAAGGTGTTTTGCAGGCTAGCTTGAGTTGAAGGCCAGGTACCACCTCCACCAGTCTAGCACAGGCTCCCCAGCAGGTGCTTGTTGGAAAATGTCCCGTGGTGTGACAGCCATGGCCCCTGAGGGTGAGCATGAGCCTTCTTTAGCCTCATTTACTCTCCAGTGTAGTCATGATGGAGGGCACAATCGAGGCCACAAGCCAGGTGTGGAAGGTTCGGTGTATGGCACAATGCAGGTCGGGCCCTAGCCAGGCTGCCTGCTAATACGCATGGCACAATGCAGGTCGGGCCCTAGCCAGACTGCATGCTAGAAGAAACCAGGAAGTGGCTTCTGTGGACGTGGCATCCTGCACAGGCCTGGTGTGACAACAGCTACAGTCCCATGCTCGTGAGCAACATGCTGCGAGATGATCTGCCCGGAGACAGGCTGTCATTGGTCACAAGAAGGGGACCACCCCATACAATGATTGGCCAGCCAAACACTTTAAGCTTCCTACACTTCCTTGAATAAAAGAGTTGGCAGCAGTTCGCCCTCTGCCTGTTTCCACCCAACTCCCCGAGTCTGTGTCTTGACTCCACGCCTCTCACCCCCTACTCGGCGGAGACCCTGCGGTCCCTCCTGGGCTGGCCCTAGGAGGGACTCCAACAGTTCGGGGGAACACCAAGTGCATCAGGGAGCTCCAGGTAAGAGAGAAGTGTTCTCAGATGAGGCTCAGGGTCACTAGGGCTCTGAGGGTCTTCCCAAGCTGGGCAGGAGCTCAGGCAAAGAGGGAAGTGGAAGCTAAGCTGGTATTTGAACTCAGCATCCTTGTTCATGCAGGTTAACTACAGCACTAAGAAAATGGTCATTCCTTGCAGCCAAAATTTCTAAAGAGCCAGGCTTGGTGGCACACGCCTTTAATCCCAGCACTTGGGAGGCAGAGGTAGAAGGATCACCATGAGTTCGAGGCCACCCTGAGACTACATAGTGAATTCCAGGTCACCCCACCCCCCAAAAAGAAGTTATCTAGAGAGGGCTAGAGAGATGGCTTAGTGGTTAAGGCACATGCCTGCAAAGCCTAAGAACCCTGGTTCAATTCTCCAGGTCCCACGTAAGCCAGATGCACATGGTGGCACATGCATCTGGAGTTCGTCTGCAGTGGCTAGAGGCCTTGGCATGCCCATTCTCACTCTCTCTTTCTCTATCTCTAATAAGTAAATAAATAAAATAAAAATAAAATGTTAAAAAATAAATGATCTAGAGACCCAGGGTGGGTGGGTGAGGGGCGGTAGGGAGAGGGGAAGCTGCTGCCACAAAGATGGGTGGAGAAGGCAAAATCCTTGTCATCAACTAAAACGGAAGGTCAGGGCAGAATCCTTGGTTAGTTTAGGCTGGAGTTCCTTGAGCTCCTCATGGCCATGGTCAAGGTGCTGCTCCGAAGGAGGCAGGCTCACCTGGGACTTCCTCTCACCGGAGGCAGTAACCACAGTGCGTCTCGCCATTGCTAAGGTTTATTGAGCACCACAACAGTCAGGTGAGCTCAAGCTTGTCCGCAGTAATAAATAGCTAGCTCCCAGACATGAGCGCTTTAACACAATTCAGATTTGTTTCTTGCTCACACAACAGCCACTGCAGATCCTCTCCAGGGTGAAGGTTATCCATGCAGTGACCCGGGGGTGGGGGCTGTGCACCACCCAGACCGCAACACGCCACCTTCCAGTGGCCTCCGAAGGAAAGAGACTGGGGGATGCGAAGGCTTTGCGTTGCCTGCATCCATCTGGGCTCTCCAAAGAGGCAGGGCCGTTAGGATGGACGTGGATATAAGAAAGCAAGCTCTTGATGGGAATTGACACGGTGTCATTACGGAGGCTGGAAATAGGCTGCTGCCCAGTGCTTGTTGTCTGTGAGGTTGGAGAGCCACAGAAGCCACGGGTGGGAGGTGGTGGGGTGGAATTCAGTTCCACCCAAGACCAAATGGCTGGGAAGCAGGAGCCCCAGTGCCGGACGACAGATGTGACTCAGCTCAAGAAGAAAGGGGATTGGCTCTCCTGGAGCCTGTGAGTCCTGTCTGGGCCCTGAATGGACATGATGCTCCGTGCTCCCACTCGTGAGGGGAGGCGTCTATGCTCTTGCTGGTTCACGCTGTGGAGCACTTCCAGAAACTTCCACCCAGACACCGGAAGTGACCTCTTACCAGGTGCAGGGCATCCCTTAGGCCCACCAGGATGATAGATCAAGTTATCCATTACCACCCCCTCTTCGAATTGGCACATGGCCCGTCCAGTAACCAGGAGAGGGTGAGGTTGGCATGCCATATCCGATGTGCCTGAAGGAGAAAAGCCACGCATAGCTGAGCATTAGCAATGTCTACCTGGCACACTGACCCTCTGCCATAGCATTGGTCATATATTCACAGGGCTCATTTCACTATTGCCCCAGCAACACCTATGATACATGTAAAGAAACTGAGACACAGTGGAGGTGTGCAACAGGAAACTCCCCTAAGTCACACTCGGTTACTGGAAGAGAACAACTCAGACCCAGACCATTTAGGTGCCTGACCCCTTGCTCTACCTCTTCCAGTCGCTGGTCCACAGTCCTCCGGTGATGGAGAACCCACTGGAGCCATGAAGCCCTCCGTCAGCCTTGTCAGTGGGGACCCACGTTCTCTGATGTAATGCTTTTGTCTCGATTGTCAACTGCATTGGACAGAAAACACGTGAATGAGCGAAACCTACTTCTGCGGGTGTCTGCAATGGTATTTGCAGAGACACTTTAGGTCATGGAGGCACTGACGTGGACGGGGACAGCGACACCATGCTTCCCCGTGGCCTGAGATCAGAGGTTGCACTGGCTGAAAGGTTTCTCTGGGAAGAAAGGAAGCACGCATCCCAGGAGACCAGACCTGCCCTATGCGATTTCTGAAGGCACGTGACAGAGCTGGCTCCCGGAAGCCATGTGGTTATCTGGGAACACTTCAGCCATAAAGGCCAAGGGCAAGGTAGTTACAAATAGACCATCTCTGTGCTGTGGTCCACCCTTTGACTAGTGTCTGAGATGTCCAGTTCAGGACAGTGGCAATAATAAGTGACCACTGGCGAGCATATTCAGCTGCATTGACCGGAAAGGTCATATATTGATGGACAAAAAGCCAAAGTCAATACTTGATTTGGAGGAACAATAAATCTTGATGTCCATGGGCAGGCAACATCGACACAGGTGTTGTTAGGCAGGGCTAACTTCTTCATAACCGGAGAGCATGCCTCCTCTGTGATCACTAAGCATACTCTTGCGAAAATGGGGAGCAAGACCTGCTTATCTCTAGCAGTTTCTAGGAGGTTCTAGGTGTGTGTGTTGGGCGGGGGGTGTATTTTGAAAGAAAAAAAAAAGACAAAAACACTCCAGAAAGAAAGGTCATTCTAGAATGTCCCATCTCTGCCCATTTATGTAAATGAAAGGCAACCTGTGTCCCGCCCCCTTCTCTTAGTCTGATGGACTGGGAAGGTTTCTTTCCCTCTCCTAAAGTGAGATGTGGGTGGCGTATGCCCCTGTCTGTCTTCCAACTCCCTGTCCATCCGCTGCCCACTGCCTTTGTATCTTCTGAGGAAGACACTCTTCTGTGCCAGAGCGTGTCCGCTCATGGACAGACCATTCTATCTCCTGCCGTCCAGGCTCTGCTCCAAGCCCTGCCCACCTGTTGCATTCCCTTCTTCATGAGAGACATGAGTTCACCCCGAGAAAGGGCACTGAAAACAGAGCAGAGACAATGCCACCCAAGTGTAGCAGTGAGCCAGTGAGTGCAGAGGCTGCTCACAGAACGCCCGTGAAGGGCTATTTACGGGAGCATGGACGAGTCAAAGACAAGGCGCATGGTGGAGAAGTTCCCACCAACATTGGGCAACGACTCATGGAAGCAGCATCCTAAAGCTCCCTGCGAGACCTGCAGGCAGCTTCTCTGATAAGGAGACTGTCTCCTTTCAAGCAGTTCTTTAACTCTGGAGACAGGGCCTTGTGATTCCTACCAGTTTCCGGTGGTTTCTTCCTGCGTCTGGGGAGTGGTTTACTTCCTGAGTCTGAAGAGCCTGGGTTTCGACTGGGAACTTGCTAAGGAGCCTTCCTCCAGGATGCAGTATTTCAATTTAGAAGAAATTACTCTGCTCTATCACCCACAACCCTAACACACAAAGCCACCTGCACTGTCCGTCACCCAGTGGATCTCTCACATCTGCTAGTACTGTACCCAGTCAGACGCTCTTGCCTTGCCCTTGGTTCAGCCTCTCCTGGGGACGCCTCAGGAACCTCAGATGCTCTGTTCACTGTTGCCTCTTTGGAAAACCTTCTCCATCTCCTCCCCATACTGCCTCCACCCTGTTGCCTAGTCCCCTGGACAAGCTAGTGGGTTTCACTTTCCTATGACTGGCTTCTTCAAGGGCAGTGGCTGGTTTGACCATGCCAGCCTATTGCCCAGCCCAAGGGAATACTTGGACATTTGCAGAATGAATGGCTGGACAATAGATAGAAAAAAAAAAAAACTGTGCTATGCAAGGGACTGGGAACAGTATGGGCTGTAGCAGGGAGGGGGTAAGCAGAATCTGTAGGGATTGGGAAGGGAGATGCCTTGAGCAGGAAGAGGGCTGGGCAGCAAGCACAGGAGGGGGAATACTGTGGAACATCAGCCTGCCTGGATCCTCATCCTCACTGCCGCTACCCTGACAGTATTAATCAAGGGCCGAGCGTGTGGAAATATCAGTCTACTGTGTTCTATTCAAGTTCCCTGGAACTAAATTATGTTGTCAGGATTGGACAGAACAGGAATGGAAAAGACCAGGCTGGGTGACATGGGACTGTTAAAAGGAGATGAATGAGTTCAGTGGTTTCCATGTCATTTTTCAAGGTTTCCCAAGGCAAGTCTGACACATACCACCTTATAATTCCCCAGCACCCTCCACATTCCCTCGACAGTCTCATTTTATTTCTGCCCATCAGATTAGAAGGACGAGGGGTTCTTCTTTCTGTCTCATATGTGGGAAAATGGAGAAACTGGAGTGGCGGGGGGCGGGGGGGGGGGAAAGCACGTTGACCAAGGTCAAGGGTGGACCAAGATCAGGCTGTAAATCAGTGATATAATCAGCAGGACAAACTCTGAGCTCACAGACTCGTGCACCCCTCCACTCCTCCAACTGCCTAGCTTCCTCTGGGAGTAGAAATGGCCAGAGCAATCTACCAGGGCTGCGAGGTGGCATCGGGGAGGGGATGCGGCTGAGAGCACTTTGGAATGGAAGGATGCCATTCATTCATGCATGGGCCAAAGCATGTGTACCCTTCTTAGTTAAGGGTGGTTGTGAGAACAGAAAAAGAGGCTAGATATCTGTCTGGCAGAGGGCTGAGCTCTAGGCCTTAGATAGTGACAGACTATCCCCTAACACAGTTCCATAAAGGGTGTAAGTTATAAGTAAGGACTTCTTGAGTCTCAAGGATGGAGATGATTTTTCCCTCCATAAGGAATCATCTCTGCACAATGCAAGTGGTTGTGCCAGGCTTCTGCCTCCACAGTGTGCCACAGCTAAGCATATCTCCCAATTCAGTGGCGAGTGGGCCTCTGTTGTCAACAAAGGACTAATTAAATTAGCATAAATGATTTTATGTAAATTAAAGATCCACATTATGGCTGTTTATTGGTAGCAACATCAGCTCTCGCCACTGCACATGCTTGTTTAAAATTAATGTGCATAAATGCTCCAAACACCGTATTATTAATAATGATAATAATGTTGATGAGGATGATAATAATAAACATATTCTCATAACAATGGCTCCCGGCTGACTTTAGAATCTCAGCAGGAAGTATGCTGAGTGTCATAGCTCCACGGGGAAACAGCAAAATTACACAGACCCTGCTCAGTCTCCCCAGACCTCACACATGGAGCCATGATGATGCCTTCATTGAGTCCAGTGAAGTGATGGCCTCTTCAATTCCTGTCCATCTTCTGAAACCTTACTCTGGCCACTTTTGCTAAAAAAAAAAAAAAAAAAAAAAAAAAAAATCATTCTGAACAACTTGAACTCCAGAGAGCTCTTCTTCCATTCCGTTTTGGAAATGACTTTTTCCCCATCACTCTTTCCCACCTGTGATCTCCTTGGGCTCACTTTAGCTCTGTGAAGTGGGTGGCAGGTACATTTATGGCTTTCACTTCATAGATGGACTGATGGGTGGAAGTCATAGAGTCAGAGCTATCTAAGTCCTATAGAGAGGACATCACAGAGCCCAGACTTCTACTCAGGAATTCCAGAGATGTCTAGACAAGAGGTATTGGCTTATCATAGAAAATTGCTGAACATTTGTTAGAGGAGAAGCAGGGAAGAAGGTGTGAATTAAGGAATGAGTGAGTGAGAAGTTTTTCAGAAAAAGATTGTTCAAAGTCCTTCATGAGAGAGCCCGAGAGCTGGCTCAGCAGTTAAGGCACTTGCCAGCAAAACCTAATAACCGGGTTTGATTCCCCAGTAGCCACGTAAAGCCTGATGCACCAAGTGGCCCATGCATCTGGAGTTCATTTGCAGTGGCTGGAGTCCCTGGAGCGCCCATTCTCTCTGTATCTCTTCTCTATGTCTCTGTTTGCAAAGAAATAAATTAAAAAAATTAATTCCTTCATGTAACAAACTCTTGCCTATCTAATTATTGTCTAGCCAAGAGTCAATCTCTCACTCAGCCTATAATGATGTGTTCCCAAAGGAACTGACCACACATTGAGGAGCACCTACTGAGTCTGAGTCCAAACACAGGCCTAACCACGCACCCCAAAGCATGATGCTCCAGGCTGTGCCCAGCCCACAGGGCACCTTTGTGATGATCTGAGTAAAGCACCACACTCCTTTACATAAGCAGACATGCCCCACACAACACAGGTTGCCCTGGGCTTACCAATGACTTTGGAAAGTTGAGTGGTTAAGCACTGTCACCTCCCAGGACACCCTTCTTCCTGATGATAGTGCTAGACAGAGCCACCCCCTCCCCCCACCCAGAGGTATGTGTGTAGGTATGAGTGTGCATGGGCCTATTCCCTGGGACTCTGAGTTTCCCAGTGCCGGATACCAAAGAATCATACAATAAGCAGTAGATTCTACGGCAGACCAACTTGGGTTTGAATTCCACATTGATTAGCACCATGGGTAGGGTTCTTAGGTTTTGACTTGTCTCTTTTGTTCTACCTCAAAAGAAGCCATGGGGCTGGAGAGATGGCTTAGTGGTTAAGGCACTTGCCTTCGAAGCCTAAGGTCCCAGGTTCAATTCCCTAGTACCACAGAAGCCAGATGCACATGGTGGTACATGTGTCTGGAGTTTGCAGTGGCCAGAAGCCCTGGTGCACCCACATTCTCTCTCTCTCCTCTCTCTTTATCTCAAATAAATAAATACATTTCAAAACTGAAGTAGCCATGGGGGTTACAGAGATGGCTCAACAGTTAAGTGTGCTTCCTGTGCAAGCATGAGAGCCCGAGGAGAACTGAATCGGCCTGAGTTCAAATCTACAGATCCCACGTAAAAGAGTCGGTATGGCCATGTATGCTGTAATCCCAGTCACCCATTGGTGGGGGTGGAAGTCACAAGACCCAAGAATCCTCAGAGCCTTGCAAGCTCCTGAAATGGTTAAAAAAAAAAAAAAAAAAAAAAAAACAGGTGGAAGAGCAATGGAGCAGGACATCCAATGTGCGAGTCACCACTGCAAGCCAGCGTGTGGGGCACCGTAAGTGCACATGAACACCACACTACACACTCATGCACAAACATACACAAGCAAAATAAATAAATAAGTAAACAAACAGCCATGGATGACAGGCAAGTGACTGGTTCTTAAGGCCACGTTCCAATAAAACTTTATAAAAGGGGTTGGAAATTGAGCTCAGTGTGTGAGCACTTGCCTAGCAAGCACAAGGCCCTAGGTTTGGTCCTCAGCACAGGAAAAAAAAAAAAAAAAAAAAAAAAAAAAACTTTATTAAAAAAAAAAAAAAAGCAGGGCTGGAGAGATGGCTTAGGGGTTAAGGCACCTGCCTCCTAAGCCTAAGAACGCTGGTTCCAATCTCCAGCGGTTCCAATCTCCAGGTCCCACGTTTAGCCAGATGCAAAGTGACGCAAGGGCGCGATGTCACGCTTGCCCACAAGGGGGCGCACGCATCTGGATTTCGTTGGCAGCAGCTGAGACACTGCTGGCGTGCCCATCTCTGTCTTCCTCTCCCTCTCTCTCTGTCTCTCTCTGTGTCTCTCTCCAAAAAAAAAAAAAATTAAATTAATTAAAAATTTTTTTAAAAAGCAGTAACTGGCCAGGGAGATGGCTGAGTATATAAAGTGCTTACCCACCCAAGCTTGAGTACCCGAGTTCAATCCCCAGATCCCATGGAAAAATCCAGAAACCTATGGCAGGCTTCTATAATCCCAGCATACTGACTGCAAGAAGGGCGGCAGAGACGGGGCAATTTTCCGGAAGCTCATAGTAAGAACGGTAAAGGTCCATAGCAGAGCGAGATCCAAAGGAGAAAACCTTGCCCAGTGAGGTAGAAAGGTAGAAAGGTGAGGACCAACCACACAGTTGTCCTCTGACCTCCACATGCATGCCTTGACGTGTGTGGGTCCTCACACACGTACACACACATGCAATCATGCACACACATACACATGTAGACATACATACACACAATTGTTTGAAGGGCAGTAGTTGAGATCACAGCGTACTGGTCCTGGATATAGTGAATCACTGCTTTAAAATAACGCTAGTTGTTAGAATCTTGTTATTTGATGCCTTGAATATTGCATTTCAGTATACTTGGCTGCCTCTGTGACCCACTGTATCTTGTTCCATGTGTTCAAAACTGTCATGTTCTGAGGTGGGGTCCCTGATCTACAGAGTAACCATGGGCTCCCTCACTGAAGGCAAAATGCCCAGGAAAGTGAATGCATCTTGGCTTCCTTTGTTTCTACACTGCAGAGGGGCACAGCTGACAAGACAAGCGTGGTGTCAGAGGGTTCCTGTAAGAACTCAGCGGAAGGTTGGAGAGATGGCTTAGCGGTTAAGGTGTTTGCCTGGGAAGCCTAAGGACCCAGGTTCAATTCCCCAGGACCCATTCCAGATTCACAAGGTGGTGCATGCATCTGGAGTTCATTCGCAGTGGCTGTAAGCCCTGGTGCATCCATTCTCTCTCTCTTTCTCCCTCTCAAATAAATAAAAAAATTAAAAAGAACTCAGTGGAGTTATAAATGCAGAAGTGTTGCCTATGGCACCACTACAGCCCTCTGTACCTAGTAGACCCCAAATAAGTGTTTGCTACAGTTATATTAGTGGAGCCAAGAACTGGCAGCCTTCCAGGAAGAAGCCTTCTTGAGTAATATGTAAGAGAGGGGAAGTGAGGAGAGAGAAGAAAGGCGGATGGGAGGGTGTGCAGAGGCCCCTGACGGCTCTGAGTGCTATTTCCCCATCATCTTCTGCAGAACCTCAAGCATCCCATCTATTTAGAAATCGCACTGGGGGTTGAGAAGAGGGAGGGTGAGAGAGCGGCTCCGTGGAGCAGACTTCCTGCTGATGCGGCAGGTTTTAAGAGCGCAACTTGCAGTTTGCGAAAGCCCGTGAACCTTGAAATAGAAATATGGACCTCTTAATTCATCTCGCCGCTATTTGATAAAGTATAAGGTAAATGAATGCAGAACATTTTCCCTTTAATTACATAAGGAGAGGGAGGAGCAGAGGCCTGAGGGCGGGAGAGAGAGAGAGAGAGAGACACAGTAAAGCTGATGACACAGAACAGAACATAGGGAGCTGGGAGGGGGCAGGGATAGCTCTGAGATCCTCACTCTGGTGACAAAGGCCGAAGACGTGGGTATCGTGACAAGAATCCAATGCTAGGGAGTCTTCCCAAGGGAGTATGTTTTGAGAGAGATAATGAGGCTGGGTGGGGGGAGGCATGTGCTGCTTTCCAAGGCCAGCAGCTCCTGAGGGAAATGACCTTGGATCACAACGCTGGACGTCAAAGAAGGCTTCTAATAGTAGTAACTGCCCCACAGGTAGAGCAGGTGTACAGGCCCTGCTCCCACTATGCATAGGGCCCGAGCCTTGCCTTCCTCTATGGTCACCACTATTACCCAGCCAATATTACCAGGCCAACCTCCAGAGCTGACACTCAGGCTTAGCGAAGGACAATGCCAGAAGCCCCCAAATATGTCCAATGCAGGGCTTTGGTCCTCCACCCTTCCTCTCTCCTCTCTCCAAATCCTTCTGGTACCCTAGCCTCCCCCCCCACCAAAGCATCACAGACAATTGGTCGCACCAGCAAGAGCATTCTGAGGCACAACCAGCAGCTTGACACTTGCTCTGCATCCTGGTGGCCCATTATCCAATCTCTTTCCACCCTAGTGCTTCCTCCTAGGCTGCTGAGAAACCCGTATTTTAGTCAATGCGATTCTGATTTGTTACATGAAAGATTGTCTTGGATAACAAGACAATTGTGACGGCTGATCTTAATCAACAACTCGACAGGACCTAGAATCACCTGGGAGGAATTATCTGCATTAGGTTAAGTTCTGGGCAAGCCTGGGAAGGGTTGATCTGGATCAGGTTCATTGAGATGGGAAGGCCCACCTTAACTCTAGGCGGCACCATTCTTTGGGCTGGGGTTCTGGACTCTACTAAAGGAGAGAGCTGGCACAGCAGCCATGTTCAACTTTCTGTTTCCTCACTGCGGACTGACTGTGACCTGCTGCCTCAAGCTCCTGCCACCACACTGTCCCTTGTCATGCTGCACTGTCACCTGGAATGGAAAGCTGATATAAACCCTTCCTCCTTATTTTTTTTTTAAGGTAGGACCACCACGCTCGGCTTTCTTTTTTTTTTTTTTCAAGGTAGAGTTTCACTCTAGCCCCAGGCTGAACTGGAATTCACTATGTAGTCTCAGGGTGGCCTCAAACATCTTCCCAGCTGGAATTCCAGCCCCTCTCAAGACTGAGGTAAAAAGATCCGTACATAACCAAAGGTCAGGGTATGCCTGGCCTACAGAGTGGGTTCAAGACCAACCTGGGCAGTTTAGCCAGACCCGCCATCAACAACAACAGAAAAGTAAAGAATAGAAAAGAGAATAAGAGATGTGGCTCAATGGCAGAGTACTTGCCTAGAATGCACAAGGCCCTAGATTCCATCCCCAGCATCTCAAATGAATGAATGAATGAATTTAGATGGGGGAGACAGATCATTGAGTTCAAAGCTTACTGCGCAAACATGAGTTCATATCCCCAGCACCCATGTAAAATGCTAGGTGTGGTGGCCATGCCTGTAATCTCAACACTGGGGAGATAGAGGCAGAAAGACCCCTGAGGCTTGCTCACTAGCTAGACTAGCCAAATGGTGAGGTTTAACTTGTCTCACAAAATAAGGTATAGAGAAATTGAGGAAGATACCTGATATTGATCTCTAATCTACACACATACTGTGTGCATGTACGCACGCACACATATGCCAAAAAAAAAAAAAAAAAAAAAGAAAAACCTTCTTTCCCTGTTAATCTTTGCTGTAGAACAATAACTCAAAATAAATATTTTACTATTCCAGGTACAGTATCTGTCCCATATCAAGAAGTCATGGATTCTAGGCCCTTTGGGAAGTTCTCAGTGTGCCATCCTTTCCACTGCCTTGAGAGATCCCCAGAAGAGCCGGCTCCTTCACAGCATCCTTCCCCGAGGCTAGACAGCCATACCTAATCACAATGGCGGCACGTTTCTTGCAATAGTTACTGTTGATACATGAGGGGCTTGTTGAGACAGCTGCCTGGAGTGTTCTCTGTGGGAGAAGAAGAGGGCAAAAGTGAAAATAAAAATAAACCTCAGAAATCATTCAACTTGCCAGACAAAAACCACCAGTGGATCTTGGCGTGAAGTAGCAGGGAGCCCTTCTCTGAGGGCTGTTTGGGACCTTGACGTGGGCAGCAGGTTGGGTGGAAATGGGAGAGCACCAGCAGCCTGAAGCAAGACCTGCCAGAGAATGGGCTCAGTGTCCTGGGCAGGGCCAGGCTGTGACTCAGTGCAGACAACTGGGAGCTGAGGATCTAGGACAAGAGACACGCTATGAGAGGTCCTTCCAAAACACACGTCCTCGGTGAGGGACTTGGGCAGAGTGTGGCTACAGCTGGACCTCCACACACGGGGGAAGAAGTTCCACGGGACTTGTACTACAGGGCTGGACGCTGGCCATCTTATAATGTGAAGAACAAGTAACCCTTTGCACACGCAGCCTCTGCCACACACTGTCACTGGAGTTGGACACAACCAGAACTTGGGAGAAAAATGAACCAGCAGCTTCTGCCTTCACAGAGCTCACTGGTGGACCATCACAGCACCACCCACAGACGTGACCACGGAGCTCACGTGCTGACCCACTGGTGGACCATCACAGCACCACCCACAGACGTGACCACGGAGCTCACGTGCTGACCCACTGGTGGACCATCACAGCACCACCCACAGACGTGACCACGGAGCTCACGTGCTGACCCACTGGTGGACCATCACAGCACCACCCACAGACGTGACCACGGAGCTCACGTGCTGACCCACTGGTGGACCATCACAGCACCACCCACAGATGTGACCACGGAGCTCACGCGTGCTGACCCACTGGTGGACCATCACAGCACCACCCACAGACGCGTGACCACGGAGCTCACGTGCTGACCCACTGGTGGACCATCACAGCACCACCCACAGACGTGACCACGGAGCTCACGTGCTGACCCACTGGTGGACCATCACAGCACCACCCACAGACGTGACCACGGAGCTCATGTGCTGACCCATTGGTGGACCATCACAGCACCACCCACAGACGTGACCACGGAGCTCACGTGCTGACCCACTGGTGGACCATCACAGCACCACCCACAGACGTGACCACGGAGCTCACGTGCTGACCCACTGGTGGACCATCACAGCACCACCCACAGACGTGACCACGGAGCTCACGTGCTGACCCACTGGTGGACCATCACAGCACCACCCACAGACGTGACCATGGAGCTCACGTGCTGACCCACTGGTGGACCATCACAGCACCACCCACAGACGTGACCACGGAGCTCACGTGCTGACCCACTGGTGGACCATCACAGCACCACCCACAGACGTGACCATGGAGCTCACGTGCTGGCCCACTGGTGGACCATCACAGCACCACCCACAGACGTGACCACAGAGATCACGTGCTGACCCACTGGTGGACCATCACAGCACCACCCACAGACGTGACCACGGAGCTCACGTGCTGACCCACTGGTGGACCATCACAGCACCACCCACAGACGTGACCACGGAGCTCACGTGCTGACCCATTGGTGGACCATCACAGCACCACCCACAGATGTGACCACGGAGCTCACGTGCTGACCCACTGGTGGACCATCACAGCACCACCCACAGACGTGACCAAATTGCCTGGAGGACTCTGCCACCTGCTTATGATGTGCCTGTTGGTGTTGCTATCTCTATTTTATTGGCTCATGCAAACAGGAAAAGAAACTAGCCATCTTTGAGAAGACACCAATTCATTCTTGAATAAGCTGTGCCACTTGGGGCAAGTTGCTGACCTACCCTGTGCTAGAGCTATGCCATAGGAATGTTGGAGAAACAGTTGAGTTAGGACAGGTCCTTGCCCAGCACTGTTATGGATTAAAAATGATTAAATGGGGCTGGAGAGATGGCTTAGCAATTAAGGCGCTTGCCTGAGAAGTCTAAGGACCCATGTTGGACTCTCCAGGTCCCATGTAAGCCAGTTGCACAAGGTGATGCAGGCTAGCAAGGTCATTCAAGTGCACAAGGTGGCACATGCATCTGGAGTTCAATTGCAGTGGCTGGAGGCCCTGGCACACCAATTCTCTCTCCCTCTCTCTCGTTCCCTCCCTCTCTCTTTCTCTCTCTTTCTCTCTCAATAAAAAAAAAAAAAAGATCAGATCAAGTGCATAACTTGGCACCCTGGCCATGTCATCTGGTGAGGTTTGTCTTCTGTTCGAAGAGTTCAATGACCACAAGTCTTCACCATTGCCAGGCTGACCTGGCTGCCTGTCCACCACACTTGTGACGCCCTACAGTAGGGAACCAGCCCTGAAAGCCACTTCATGGAAAAGGCACCCCAGCATGCTGCTTACCTGTTTGCTCTGAGGACAGCCAAACCCACTGTGAATCTAAATTCTGCCATTTAACAGCTGTGTGACCTGGGGACAGTGACCTACTACTCCGGGGTGCTGAAGCAGAGCCAGTCCCTATGATGAGGGCTGCCAGGAAGACCCAGCTGAGAAAGGAGGTTGGTGCTTGTGCTGTTGGCCCAGAGACGGGTCACCAGGGCCACAGTGAACTACAGAAAAGAGAAACGTAGTCAGACGAGGCAATGGCTCAGTGAGTAATGTGCTGGCCATCAAACAATAGGACCCAGGTTCAGATCCCCAGTGTCCTGTAATCCCAAGGCTGGGAAGCAGAGACAGGGGGATATCTGGGGCTTGCAGGAGCCTATACAGAGGCATTATCTTCCATAAGCCCCTAGGGCTCAGGCTACTACAGTGCATAGAATCTTACCCAAATCCATCCTGCTTAGGGTCCAGGAACCCCCAAATATCCTACCACTGGGACCCCACAGACATTCTACTATGCTAGACCAGGGCAGCCCAACTTAGCTAGCCTAGTTGAGTCAATGAGACCTTGTCTCAATACATACATACATACATACATACATACATACATACACACACACACACATACAAACAAACAAGGGCCAGGGAGATGGCTCAGTGGGTACAAGTGTTTCATGCACAGTCATTAGGGCTGTCAGCCCATATGAAGAGTTGGGAATGCAGAGACTGGCTGAGGCCTCTTGATCCCCACAATGAATACCAAGAACCCCACGGATGACCCTCAGCAGAATTGGAGCAGGGGAGAGTGGGTCTATGTGTGTAACCTTTTTTTTTTTTTTTTTTAAGCTGGGACTGGAGAGGGAGAGATGGTCCAGTGGCGAAAGGCACTTGTCTGCCTTCCATTCCCCTGTTTTTCCCATTTAAAGCCAAATACACAAAGTGCATTTGTTTGTAGTAGCAAGAGACCCTAGTGCACCCATTCTTCCTGCCTTCCATCTTTCTGCTTGCAACTAAAAAACTAATCTTTTACAAAAAATAAAGTCAGGGGCTGGAGTGATGGCTTAGCGGTTAAGGCACCTGCCTCCTAAACCTAAGAACACTGGTTCCAATCTCCAGCGGTTCCAATCTTCAGGTCCCATGTTTAGCCAGATGCAGTGACGCAAGGGCGCAATGCCGCACTTGACCACCAGGAGGCGCACACATCTGGATTTCATTCGCAGCAGCTGAGACACTGCTGGTGCTCCCATCTCTATCTGTCTTCTTCTCCCTCTCTCTCTGTCTCTCTCCAAAAGAAAATAAATAAATAAATAAACAAAGTCAGGCATGGCATGCACACCTGTAACCCTGTTCCGGTTGGCTGGGATGCAGAGACTGGAGAATTAATGGGGCTTGCTGCTCAGCCAGGCTGACTGAAAAAAAAGGCAATTCCATGTGTAACGAGACACTCTGTCTCAAGCAAGCAACGTGGAGAAGTGACAGGGGACACATGGCATCATCCTCCAACCTCCACATATCTGCACATGTGTGTGCGCATGCACACATGTGCACATACTATATACACACACCACACCTCACAGGCTAAACAGACTTATCCCAAAAAATAATAAGGTGGAGAGCAATTGAGAAAGACACCTGACGTTGAGCTCTGGCCTCCATGTGCATATGCACACAAGCGCACCCGCGCACACACACGTGAGCCCACACATATGTGAACATGCTTATACACATACCATATATGCATGGGGAAAAAAGACAGGAAAAGAAAGCCATACTATCTTCAGACATCATTGAACCATCTGTCCCACTCCAGGAGGATACAGCCAACCCCTGGGAAACCCTGGAGCCATGTGGTGGGCATTCTTATTCATAACATGAATGGGACACAGAAGGAGGTTTACCAAATTCAAGCCTGTGGTGGACTTGAAAGAAACGAGAACTGAACTGAATGGAAACCTGATCCAGAAATCTGCCGACAGGTGGGGACAGTAAATAGGAGCTAACTCCTGTGGTTGGTCCCCAAAAGCTGACAGTCCATGCTGGACAAAGGACAAGTGATTTAACAGCAGCGAGGCTTAGAAAAGACGTGAAGTTTTTCATCAGGAGTGACTCTAGACCCTCATGCCACAAGAAAACAAAACACACAAACAAGAGTAAGTTTCAACAGCCCAAATGGGGACTGGAGAGATGGCTCAGCAGTTAAGGCATTTGCCTGCAAAGCCTAACAACCTGAGTTCAATTCCCCAATACCTATGTAAAGCAAGATGCACAAAGTGGCACATGTGTCTGGAGTTCATTTGAAGCAGTCAGAAGCCCTGGTGTGCCCATTCTCTCTCTCTCTCTCTCTGTGCTTCTTTCTCATAAATAAATAAATAAATAAATAAATAAATAAATAAATAAATAATTTAAACAAGCCAAATGGGAGCTGGGGAGATGACTCAGAGGTTAAGACACTTGCCTGCAAAACCCAACAACCTAAGTTCAATCCCCTGTGCCTATGTAAAGCCAGATACACAAAGTGGTGCATGTGTCTGGAGTTCATTTGCAGTGTGGCTGGAGACCCTGGTGCACCCATTCTCTCTCTCTCTCCCCCTCCCTCCCTCTCTCTTACAAATAAATGGAAAAATAAATAAACAAATGTAGTTAAACAAGCCAAATGAATGGCATGGCCTCTAGAGAATTATTGCTAAATTAAGCCACCTTAATTAATGTATAGAATCAGCAGTAAGGAAGGTGAAAGGTCAGAGCTTTATTTCTATGTTGGAAACCATTTGTCAAGCAGGATCCAGTTATCAGAGAACATGCCCAGAAAATGGATGCTGAAGAAAATAGAGGATTTGCTAGTCATGTAGAAGAGCCAGTGCTCTCCTCCTCTTCCCCTTCCTCCTCCTCCTCCTCCAGGAAGACCCAAAGCAACAGGCAGATAAATAGTAACCATGAAAGAATGCCAGAATTCATCAAGGGAGAGGCTGGGAGCTTATGGGATCCAGAAGCGGGGACACCAGCATAGGAAGGGGAACAAGATGCCTGGCCACTGTCCCCCTGGCTCCCCAGCTGGGTGGGAGGAAAGCAGACACCATCAGCCCTGGCAAGCAGGGCGTCTCACCTCATCGCAGGCCCACATGCCAGGGAGGAAGCCCCCAGGAGCCCACACAGTGGCATCATTCCACCAGCCCCCAGTGCCCAGGCTGCTACAGATGGACACCACCACCTTGCCATGGCAACTGTCACCCAAACAACATCTTGCTCAGGGGCCAAGAATCTCTGCATAGCCCACCGCAGGGACCCCACAGACCTCCTGCCATGCTAGCCCAGGGGAACCCAACTCTGATCTCAGCACACACGCCTGCCCGATGCCCTGCTCTGCAGGAGACAGAGTTTGTCATGTTCAAGAACTGAGGGACTGTGAGCTGCTCCTTTAGGACTTAGGACATGGCTAACCACAGATGGACGCGAGGCAGGTGCTTCAGCCCCCATGTCACTGTTGCGGGGACTGCCAAGACCAGAGACCCTGGCCTGTAACAGAAAACTACTCTGCAGTGCCTGAGGAAATGTCCACTACCCAACCAATACCACCACCTCATGTAGGGAGTGGTCACACGGTGGGCAGCCCACACCCCCTGTGGTCCATACTCTGATCGAAGGTCCTTACACCTGTATGGCTCTCAGAGTGGAAGTTCCCTGGGATTCATGTCCTTGTGGCATGTCTTGCCCCCAAAGCCATTAAGTGCGGCCAACAAAACTATAGGGGGAACCACACTCCAATATACAGCTGGGTCCAGGGCAAACCACACATGCTAAATCAAGACAGCAAGACTGATCTTGAGAAGGAAGCGTCTTACTGCAAATGTCACCTTGGTCAGAGAAACTGCTTTCTGCAGATGGCAGACTCAAAACTCCTCAAAGTGCTGAGAATAAGGGACTGTGAGTGCCTGCCACTAAATGAGAAGTCTCTGTCATGCCTTCCAAGGTGCAGAGAAGATGATAGAAGAGGGATCAGAAGCAACGTAAGATCCCAAGGATGGGACGCGTTCTTTGAAACTATCTCGTGGGCGTGAAGTGGCTGTTGTGTTCATGACCTCATAGTGCCTGTTGTTACCTGCACAAGATCTTCATCCACAGTTCGCCATGAATGGTGGAAGGGGACGAAAAAGGCAACAAAATAGAAGAGGGGCTGGTTAGAAAGAAAAAGAGCCTCAGCAGAAAGGGCTGGGGAAGGAGACCAGAGAAGGAGGCAGCAGAGGGGATTATGCTCAAACTACATTGTGGATATGTATGGAAACTGTCAATAAAAAAATTTGCCGGGGGCTGGAGAGATGGCTTAGCGGTTAAGGCACCTGCCTGCTAAGCCTAAGAACCCGAGAATTATTGCTAAATTAAGCCACCTTAATTAATGTATAGAATCAGCAGTAAGGAAGGTGAAAGGTCAGAGCTTTATTTCTATGTTGGAAACCATTTGTCAAGCAGGATCCAGTTATCAGAGAACATGCCCAGAAAATGGATGCTGGAGAAAATAGAGGATTTGCTAGTCATGTAGAAGAGCCAGTGCTCTCCTCCTCTTCCCCTTCCTCCTCCTCCTCCAGGAAGACCCAAAGCAACAGGCAGATAAATCGTAACCATGAAAGAACGCCGGAATTCATCGAGGGAGAGGCTGGGAGCTTATGGGATCCAGAAGCGGGGACACCAGCATAGGAAGGGGAACAAGATGCCTGGCCACTGTCCCCCTGGCTCCCCAGCTGGGTGGGAGGAAAGCAGACACCATCAGCCCTGGCAAGCAGGGCGTCTCACCTCATCACAGGCCCACAGGCCAGGGAGGAAGCCCCCGGGAGCCCACACAGTGGCATTATTCCACCAGCCCCCAGTGCCCAGGCTGCTACAGATGGACACCACCACCTTGCCATGGCAACTGTCACCCAAACACATCTTGCTCAGGGGCCAAGAACCTCTGCATATCCCACCCCAGGGACCCCACAGACCTCCTGCCATGCTAGCCCAGGGGAACCCAACTCTGATCTCAGCACACACGCCTGCCCGATGCCCTGCTCTGCAGGAGACAGAGTTTGTCATGTTCAAGAACTGAGGGACTGTGAGCTGGTCCTTTAGGACTTAGGACATGGCTAACCACAGATGGACGCGAGGCAGGTGCTTCAGCCCCCATGTCACTATTGCGGGGACTGCCAAGACCAGAGACCCTGGCCTGTAACAGAAAACTACTCTGCAGTGCCTGAGGAAATGTCCACTACCCAACCAATACCACCACCTCATGTAGGGAGTGGTCACACGGTGGGCAGCCCACACCCCCCTGTGGTCCATACTCTGATCGAAGGTCCTTACACCTGTATGGCTCTGAGAGTGGAAGTTCCCTGGGATTCATGTCCTTGTGGCATGTCTTGCCCCCAAAGCCATTAAGTGCAGCCAACAAAACTATAGGGGGAACCACACTCCAGTATACAGCTGGGTCCAGGGCAAACCACACATGCTAAATCAAGACAGCAAGACTGATCTTGAGAAGGAAGCGTCTTACTGCAAATGTCACCTTGGTCAGAGGAACTGCTTTCTGCAGATGGCAGACTCAAAACTCCTCAAAGTGCTGAGAATAAGGGACTGTGAGTGCCTGCCACTAAATGAAAAGTCTCTGTCATGCCTTCCAAGGCGCAGAGAAGATGGTAGAAGAGGGATCAGAAGTAAGATCCCAAGGATGGGACGCGTTCTTTGAAACTATCTTGTGGACGTGAAGTGGCTGTTGTGTTCATGACCTCATAGTGGCTGTTGTTACCTGCACAAGATCTTCATCCACAGTTCGCCATGAATGGTGGAAGGGGACGAAAAAGGCAACAAAATAGAAGAGGGGCTGGTTAGAAAGAAAAAGAGCCTCAGCAGAAAGGGCTGGGGAAGGAGACCAGAGAAGGAGGCAGCAGAGGGGATTATGATCAAACTACATTGTGGGTATGTATGGAAACTGTCAATAAAAAAATTTGCCAGGGGCTGGAGAGATGGCTTAGCGGTTAAGGCACCTGCCTGCTAAGCCTAAGAACCCGGTTCCAATCTCCAGGTCCCACGTTTAGCCAGATGCAAAGTGTCGCAAGGGCGCAATGCCGCACATGACCACAAGGGGCGCACACATCTGGATTTCATTCACAGCAGCTGAGACTGCTGGCGCGCCCATTCTCTGTCTGTCTCCCTTTCCCTCTCTCTCTGTCTGTCTCTATCTGTATATCTCTCCAAAAATAAAAAAAAAATTTAAAAAAATTTGCCCGGCATGGTGGAGCACGCCTTTAATCCCAGCACTCGGAAGGCAGAGGTAGGAGGATAGCCGTGAGTTCAAGGCCACCCTTGAGACTACAGAGTGAATTCCAGGTCAGCCTGAGCTAGAGTGAGACCCTACCTCAAAAAACCAAAAAAAGAAAGAAAAGAAAAGAAAAAAAGAAAAGAAAAACAATGGGCAGGAGAGATTGCTTAGCGGTTAAGGTACTTGTCTGTGAAGCCTAAAGACCCAGGTTCAACTCCCTAGTACCTGTGAAAGCCAGATGCACATGATAATGCATGTGTCTGGAGTTTGTTTGCAGTAGCTAGAAGTTCTGGTATATCCATTCTCTCTCTCCCTCCCTCTCTCTCTCTCTTTGTGTGTGTGTATGTGTGTGTGTGTACCTCTTTCTATAATAAAAAATAAAAATAAAATATCAAAAAAACACGAAAAAATAGCGCTAACACTAGACAGTGTCTCAGAAAGCATTAAAAAACCCCTAAAAACAAAAACAAATCAACAAAATATCTCCCATTTGACCTCACATGACTTCAGCAACAGACCTCTGAAGAGCACAGTGCTGGCTGGCTGGCTGGATCCCCGTGAAGGATTTAAAAGATGACTGTAAAGAAACATCATGAGATTCCGGAGGAAGCAGACAGACAGCTGAGTGAAGTTGGGGGGATGAATGAGAACTTCCGCAAAGAGAGACAGACCTGGGAAGAGCCCGGCAGAGATTCTGGGAAGGACAATCTCAGTAAGTCAAACAGAAGACGGTGGAAAGCCTTTCACTGCAGACCACATCACACAGAACAGAGGAGACCTTGACCTTCCTGACTCACCCAGGTTAATGCTCCAGAGCCCCGTCTTCTTGAGCTCCAGTCTTGAAACTGAGCCCGGATCCTGAACCTTGGGGTTCTTGCCTCTTCAGATGCCACAAAGGTGAAATTTTTCTTAGAGATTAGGAAGCCCCATGACTTTCACAACTTCATCTTATATTGGTAATTAATCACCTTTGTTTCTTTGTTTCTTGTTTCCAACCCATCACTGGCATTCAGCAAGAGCCATACAATTGTATTGTCCTTATAATTCCTCATTGACAGCCTTTCTCAACCTCCCAAAACTCAGAACCAGCCCTGCTTCCCTCCAGCCCATCTCCCCCCACCCCAAAAAAAAGGTCTTCACAAGGGTCCCACCATTGTCACCTCAGGCCAGGCTAAGAGCTCGCAGTGAGTATATCTTCAGTGCTGCTGGTCAGCAGGTGAGCCACTTCCATCATCCCACCTAGAATCTCCAAGTCCCAGTCCCCTGTAGCTACCATGGAAAGTTCATTGAAGAATGTTCTAGAACAGTTCCTGTGGAGCAAGGTGAGGTAGAGGGCTTCCAGAGGGAGAGGTTGGACTCAGTCCAAGTTGCAACCAATGTCTGGGTCCAGCGGGGCTGTAGGACTGGCAAGGACTTCTTAGAAATGCATCTAGCACTCATGGCGTTGGGAAGAGTCAGACCTCTGCTTGGGGGACTTCCTAGAGAGCCTTGGCCTCAGGCTGTGTGAGGAGATACTGGTCCTAAAGGGAGTGTGGAGAATCCTCGCATTTATCACACAGGCCTCGGGAGAAAGAGTAGATGGGATAGAGATCCAGAAGCTTCCAGGGACCTGATGCTGAGCTCAAAGCCCTAAGGAGCAGTCCTGTGCTGTGGGACTGTGCGTGGGAGGGGTGGGAGAGAGAAGAATGGTAAGGAAACAAATGATACTTCAGTCAAAGTGTGGTAGGAGGATAGGGGCTTGGAAAGGGCAACGTCAAGTTCAGGTGACGGCAATGGAAGACGCCTTCCCGATGCTGGCTACATGCACCACTAGGGCCAGCAATGTCCGAGCACTGGCCTTGGAGAGCAGAGAACAGGCCACTCAGGGGGCCCAAGGGACACGAAGCACTCAGTTTCCAAGTGTTCAAGATACCCCCATCTTAGGCTCCACTGTCCCACTCCTTGTCCATCAGACCTTGGCCTAGCTGACATACCTAGACTGAGAAAAAAAAGCCAGAGAGATACCCAAATTCAGGAGAAGCAGGTGCTATGCAAATGCCTTACAGAGTCATGAGACTTGTGGCTCAAGGGTTTGGTGTGTATGGCTTTCCCAAGCTCACTAGCCCATTCCCATTCCCAGGGGTGCCTTTCTCTTCTCTTTTCTTTTCTTTTAAAGATTTTTTTATTTATGTATTTGCAAGCAGAGAGATGGAAGAGAGAGAGAGAGAATGGGCACAGCAGGGCCTCCAGCTGCAGCAAATGAACTCTAGATGCCCATGCCATTGTGCATCTGGCTTTACATGGGTACTGGGGAATCAAACTCTGGTCGTTAAGGCTTTGTAGATAAGCACCTTAACTGCTGATCCATCTCTCCAGCCCTCTTTCTTTTTTTTTAATATATTTATTATTTATTTACTTGAGAGAGAGAGAGACAGAGAGAGAGAGACTATGGGTACACCAGGGCCTCCTGCCACTGCAAATGAACTCCAGATGCATGCACTGCTTGGTGCATCTGGCTTCACATGGGTACTGGGGAATCAAACCAGGGTTGTCAGGCTTTGCAAGCAAGAACTTCTAACCCCCATTCTCTCTTTTTTTTTTTGGTTTTGTGAGGTAGGGTCTCACTCTGATCCAGGCTGACCTGGAATTAACTATGTAGTCTCAGGGTGGCCTCAAACACTTGGCAATCCTCCTACCTCTGCCTCCTGAGTGCTGGGATTAAAGGTGTGCGCCACCACGCCTGGCCTCCCATTCTCTTTCTTAATAAGCTTGATTTCTATTACCTTAGTATGTATCTCTAGTACAACTCCTTGTCCTGGCATACAAGAGCTTGGAAACTTCAGCAGGTGCCCTGTGAACTCAGACCTGCACCTACATTTGAGCAGCCTATGTCTTGGGAGATGGATGGGGACAAAGTCCAGAGGAAGCAAGCCCCTTGTCCCACCAGCCAGTGGATAGCCAAGGACTAATCCAAACTGTACAGCCAGATCCAAAACACTGTGAACCTATGGCGATCAGAGGACCATTCCTGCCACACATCGCAGAGTGGATATGGGGGTGGGGGGATCTTGCTACTGCAGCATCCACGGTCATACCCTCTTTCCGGGTCCCCTTTCATTTCAGGGTTCCAAGGTCCATGCTGGTGGATCCAAAGACAAGAGACCCCCATGCCGGAGCTGAGGAGTCTACAGTGACGTAGGCCCCACTCCCAAAGGAGCCACGTGTGCATGTCACTGTGCCAAGTCTTTCCTGCTGTCACTGTGTGGTGCCCCCTCCAGCTGGAAGGCACCCCCACTGAATTCCGTACCGAGACGGGTGCAAAGTCCCTCTGTGTGTATACAGACGCGCACACCACACGGGCTCTTCCCAACACAAATATATATATTTAAGATTTACTGTTCTGGAAAACGTAGTGAATAATGCAGATGATGAAAGGCAGAAAATCCCGTTCGGGGCAGCTTCATTGAGATGCGGCCCCTGGTGCAGGCTTGGTAATACACACGCAGTATGAATTATGGATTCTGGGTTTATCTCTCACACGACACATGAATGTTTGATAAAGATTGCTGCCAATATTATATTTTGTCAAAATGCTCATCTAAAATTCAAGCCAAAGAATGCTTTCCGGTAATTATGTGCTGACTTCACAAGGAGGAAGGGAGGGGACACAGAACGTGCCCTCCTCCGTGGGGTTGCGGCTGGGCTAGTGTGCGCTGGGTGACTTTTTCACCCGGAATGTTTGTGTCAGAGGGGGAGAGGGGGAGACTGGCTGGTGGTGATCGTCTCTGCTAGCTCCCCCTCTCCTCCTTCCTGCATGTCCTCATTAGGAAACAGCAACAGTGAGGTCTACCCTCTGCCTGGCAGGCTTTCCCTAGTTCAGGCCTGCCTTGGGTCTTTTTTTTATTTTACTTTATTTTATTTATTTGAGAGAGAGAGAGGCAGAGAGAGAGAGATAGAATGGATGCACCAGGGCCCCTAGCCACTGCAAACTCCAGACATAGGTGCCACCATGTGCATATGGCTTTACTTGGGTACTGGAGACTCAAACCTGAGTCCTTTGACTTTGCAAGCAAGTGCCTTAATGTCTAAGTGCATTAAGCCCTTGGGTGTTTTTGGAACTGGCTCCTTGGTACTGTGGCCCCAGCCTTGCTGCTTCCAGCTAGTTTCCTGTGACAGACACACCTGAACCTCTACCTGTTCTTCTTGACTCTTAAAGATGGTTAATCGCAGGTACTGCACCCACCCGGCTCCTTACCTGAAGTTGGCCAGACATCACTAATTGATCACAACGTTCAACCTCTGGTTCCGCCTCAGAATCCTTCTTGACACACATCTGCATTGGGTAAACACTGTCAACAACAGGAATATGACTTCTTTTTAAAAATTTTTTGTTGTTTATTTTAATTTATTTGTTTAAATGCAACAAAGAGAGAGAGAGAGAGGCAGAGAGAGAGAGAATGGGCGCACCAGGGCCTCCAGCTATTGCAAACGAATTCCAGATGCATGCTCCACCTTATGCATCTGGCTTATGTGGGTACTGGGGAATCAAGCCTCGAACCGAGGTCCTTAGACTTTACAGGCAAGGGCTTAACCACTAAGCCATCTCTCCATTCCTGCAAGATGACTTCTTTTTTTTTTTTTTTTTGCTTTTCAAGGCTGACCTGGAATTAACTATGTAGTCTCAAGCCATCAAACTCTCCATTCCTCTGCAAGATGACTTCCACACCCGGCTAAATGAAGCCCCTGGGACATCACTGAAATCCAAGGTGGAACTCTCCCCCTGGAAAGGGACATTCAGTCACCTAATGACCTGTCCATAACCTCTTCTAGTCTCATTCTCATTTTTTTTCCAGCTTTTCCTATTCCAACTTTCCTGGTTCTCTAGCACCACCCACATATTTACTTCTGCGTTTGTACCTGCTTTGAATACTTAAAGACCCCTTTAAAGCCTGCTGCTCTCAGTGCACTCCCTCTGTACACACACACACACACACACACACACACACACACACACACACACACACACACACACACACACACACTCCTAGGCATAGATATTGCCAAGTGAGATGCCCCAGGGGCCTTTGCTCATGGGATCACTGAATGGAAGAACAGTAGCTATGGGGTTGTGGTCTCTTTTATGTGCATACTGGGCCCAACACAAAGGAAACTTGGACTGGGTTCACAAGGTTGCTCTGGCCTGCATGGAGCCCCAGTGTAGAACACAGGCAGTTACAGGGAAGTTACAGGATAGAATCCCCTTTGATCTGCCTCAGCTTCCAGAACAATCACTGTGCACCCCGTTGCTGTACATTTCAGAGGGAGAGAGGGAGAGAGGGAGGGAGGGAGAGAAGCAGGGGCTTCCAAGGAGGCACCTGGCTGGTCACATTCCTCCACTGTGTTCCTTTCCTCAGAGCCCCTGCCCCCTCCAGTGTCACTTTGACACCTCCTTCTCTGTCCCCAGGAGCAATCCCAGGGAACTCTCCCTTCTTAACTCCATCGAGTCCTTCGGCGGTATTACTTAAATTCACTGCTGTGACCAAATACCTAAAAAGAGACTGCTTAAGGAGGGGAAGGGTTCATTTTGGCTTACAGTTCTAGATAGCCATCCATTATGGTGGAGAAGGCCATGGTGGCAGGAGCGGGAGGCCAGCTGGTCACATTGTCTCCTCGGTCAGGAAGCAGAGTATGAACAGGAAGTGGCGGTGCATTTTAAACTGTCAAGGCCCATCCCCAATGACCCCTTTCTTCTAATAAAGCCCCAACCTCCTAAAGGTTCTGCACCTGCTGGGGACCAAGTGTCAGAACACATGTGCTTATGGAGGACATTTCACACTCACAACAACAGTGGGTTTACCAGAGAAGCTGCTAGAAGGGGCGGTGGGGTTAAGTCTTTCCTGGATGAGTAAGAGTTTGCCTGGTTTGAGGAGTGGACACATGCATTTCAGGTATCCGGAGAAGTGTGCCCAAATATCCAAGGGCTGGAGAGAGTACCTTGGGGTATTAAGAACACACAGGATGTTCAACAGACCAAGGTAAGGGCCAAATGAAAGGTCTGCATTCTGAGATCAGATGTCCAGACATCATTTGGAAGTTTAACATAGGTAGTCGGCACCCAGGGTCACATAGGAATTCAAGACCAGAGCTGGGCCTTGAGTCTCAGCTACGTTTTGTTTGGTCTCCAGGATGGTGTCCATCACCTCTTCCCTCCCGGTACAAACCGCCACTGCCCTGAAGGGAGGTGGTATTTCCTCACGCACCTCAACTGGGGGTTCCTCAGATCAGTGCAAGTGAGTGGCAGAAGCTACACCTGCTGCCTGCGTGTACCAGTAGGGTAACCACCCACAGGCAACCTCTAACCACGCAAGGCCATACTGAGCTGAACCTCCAGCTGGCTATGCAAGGAGGGTCCCTAGAAACAGAGCAATGCCCCACAGACCTCGGCTGTCCCAGCGCTAACAGAGCTCACAGGGGCCAGGCAATGGCTCAAGTTGACTTGGTACGTGCGGTTCTCACGGATGTCTCTGACAGCATGTGGGGAGGGGTTTAGGTGTGTCTGTTGTACCCTGGAAAAATTCTTGACCCAAAAGGGGTCATGAGAAGAAAAGAAAGAAAGAAAGAAAGAAAGAAAGAAAGAAAGAAAGAAAGAAAGAAAGAAAGAGGGGAGGGAGGGAGGGAGGGAGGGAGGAGGGAGGAGGAAGGAAGGAAGGAAGGAAGGAAGGAAGGAAGGAAGGAAGGAAAAGAAAGAAGGAAGGAAGACAGAGAGAGAGAAATAGGGAAGGAGGGGGGAAGGGAAGGAAGGAAAGGAAGGAAGGAGGAAGGAAGGAAGGAAGGAAGGAAGGAAGAAGGAAGGAAGGAAGGAAGGAAGGAGGAGAGAGGGAGGGAGGGAGGGAGGGAAGGAAGAAGGAAGGAAGGAAAGAAGGAAGGAAGACAGAGAGAGAGAAATAGGGAAGGAGGGGGGAAGGGAAGGAAGGAAAGGAAGGAAGGAGGAAGGAAGGAAGGAAGGAAGAAGGAAGGAAGGAAGGAGGAGAGAGGGAGGGAGGGAGGGAAGGAAGAAGGAAGGAAGGAAGGAAGGAGGAAGGAGGGAAGGAAGGAAGGAAGGAAGGAAGGAAGGAAGGAAGGAAGGAAGGAAGGAAGGGAAGGAATGAAGGAAGGAAGGGATGGAAGGAAAGAGAGAGAGAGAAGAGAGAAAGAAAGAAAGAAAGAAAGAAAGAAAGAAAGAAAGAAAGAAAGAAAGAGAAAGAAATGGCTGGAGTTCTGTGCTGTGAAATTCAGGGCAGTTGTTTTTGGTGGATAACTAAAACATCAACCCAGTTATAACAATAGGGATGCATTCAGCTATAGGTAACAGAAAGCCCACCTATGGTGGTTTAGATAAACATATAAGAGCCATTTTTTTCTTGCACAAAAAGAAAGAAAGAAAGAAAGGTGACAGCTCACAGACTCCATGAAATCAAAGCCAGCTTGTTTACCATTTTCTTGGCTTTTTCCTCAAGGCAACAAGGACAGCTTCTGAAGCTCCAGAGGCCACATCCCTAATCCCAGCAGGAAGGAAGACGAGGAAGGGCCTTCCTTTCCCACTAAACTCTCTCTATTTTTAAAATATTTTTATTGATTTGTTTATTTGAGAAACAGAGAGCGGAGTGGGGCGGGCGGGGGGAGAGAGAGAAAGGGATTGGGCTCGCCAGGGCCTCCTGCCACTGCAAACAAGCTCCAGATGCTTGAGCCGCTCTGTGCACGTGGCTTTACGTGGGTACTAGGGAATCAAACCCAGGCCATCGGGCTTTACAAGCAAGTGCCTTTCACTGCTGAGCCATTTCTTCCACCCCAATCCCTCTTTATTCTGAAAGAGCCCAAAACTTTCCCAGAGGGTCACCAGCAGACGCAGGTCAGCTTAATTCTCTTTAGATTCAGGTCATATGGCCACTCCCAGTTGCAAAGGAGGCACAATGAGAATCGCAAGTGACTTATGCTATGATCCACCTCTAACACTGAGGCAAGATACCTGAGAAAAATAACTTTAAAAGAAGAGAGAAGAAGCCGGGTGTGGTGGGGCACACCTTTAATCCCAGCACTTGGGAGGCAGGGGTAGGAGGATTGCCGTGAGTTCGAGGCCACCCTGAGACTACAGAGTGAATTCCAGATCAGCCTGAACTAGAGTGAGACCCTACCTCAGAAAACAAAAAAAAATAAGAGGAGAGAAGGAGCTGGGGAGATGGTTCAGAGTTAAAGGCACTTGCTTGCAAAACCTGACAGCCTAGCTTGGATTTCACAGAGCCCAGGGAAAGCCAGATGCAAAGTGATCACATTGTGCCTACAGTAATGGGAAGTGGAGCCAGCAGACGCTAAAGTTTTGAAGCCAACTAGTTGGACATTCCCTTGTAGTCTAGCAGTTCATTTTTTTAATTATTATTTTTTTATTGACAACTTCTATACTTACATACAAAAAAACCTCACCTGACATTTCCCTCCCCTCCCCCCATTCCACTTTAGAACTCAATCTCCATCATATCCCTTGCCTCTCTCCATTAGTCTCTCTTTTAATTTAATGTCATCATCTTTTTCTTTTATTTTGAGGGTCTTGCGAAGGTATTGCTAGGCACTGCAAGGTCATGGATATCAAGGCCAATTTCTGTCTGGGCAGTTGCATTGTAAGAAGTCATACCCTTCCTTTGGCTCTTCCATTCTATCCACCCCCTCTTCCACAATGGTCCCTGAGCCTTGGAGGGTGTGACAGAGATGTTTCAGTGCTGGGCACTCCTCCATCCCTTCTTCTCAGCACTATGTTGCCTTTTGGGTCATCCCAGTGGTCATCGCCATCTGAAAAGAGAAGCTTCTCTAATCAGAAGTGAGAGTAGCGTTAATATGTGAATATAAACATTAAATGTAGTGCTTTCAGGGCAGCTTGGTGGGAATAATATATACATTTAGTCAGACAAGAGCAGGTTTTATACCCCTAAGGCTCATGACCTCACCTACCATAGACTTTTGCTTAGTTTTTTCAGTACCAGGTATGTATTCCCTCCCGTAGAGAGGGTCTCCAGTCCAATTATGGAGCAGTTGGTTACTCCAACGGTAGACATGCCACTATTGCACCTGTTCAGTCCTTGGGCCTGTCTGGCCAAACTTGAATATTCAGTGTCCACTGTTTTCACTGCTGATGACTTCTGTCTCCCATATGCTGCATGCAGTGCAGCTTTTTCCAGCTTTCAGTTGGCTGGTCTAGAGGGAGGTTTTCTGCTCAGCACCAGCTTGCTTTCTCAGTGACCTTGCCTCTCAGGCAAGAAATGTCTTCAGCAATAGGTCTTACTATCTGTTTCTCAAGGGAAACCAAGGGCTTTGGCAAAAGCCTTTAATGTTTTGGAGGCTACCAGGACCTCCTCAGCCAACAACTCACTGGAAGGTATCCCATCCCAGGCACTGAAAATTTTCTAGTAACAGTCTACAGCTTCTAGATGTGCCATTATTCAAAAAAGTAATTTTACATAAGTCTTATTCACAATATCTTGAATTTAGATTGACCCTTGCCCTGCCTTTCTTTTATGCATTCTCTTCCCATGGCCTTGCTTAGGCCATTCCCCTCCCTTTAATCAGTTATTCTACTTACATATGTGCATTACCATACATACACTTAAGTCCTTCCCTTTCCTCCCTCCCGTATAGCCTTTTACCAGCTTACTGGTTTGGGGGCAAGAGACCCTGGGTAGTTAGAATTGAAATAGTCCATCTGGGAAGCTGACTCAATTAAGACTGGGAAGTTCGCAAACATACAGGGCTCCAGTAAGAACTCACAAGTCTCAATGTCCCCTGAAGTTTCTGAACCTTACAAGGTTCTCACTCCCATGCCCCACTTCCCCACCCCTGAGGTTATATAAAAAGTAAGAACTGGGCTGGAGAGATGGCTTAGCACTTAAGACCTTTGCCTGCAAAGCCAGAGGATCCCGGTTTGATTCTCCAGAACCCATGTAAGCCAGATGCACACGGGGGCACATGCATCTGGAGTTCGTCTGCAGTGGCTGGAGGCCTTGGCATGCCCATTTTCTCTCTCTCTCTCTCTCTCTGTGTCTGCCTCAAGTAAATAACATATACTTTAAAAAAAAGAGAGAGAGCTGTTGGAGCAAGGAGACTCTCCTACCTGCTGAGGTGCCTGTAAGGCATAAAGGGGGTTCCTGGAATACGATTGAGGAAGTTTTTAGCCATTCTGGGGTGGGCTTTCTGTGAGTGACGTAGCTGCCTCCTCCTGCATGTGACCCCAAGAAATTCACTGGCTCCACAGGCTGGACTTTTGTGGAACCATTAACCCTGGTCTGTCATTGGAATCCTATCTGGGGTGAATCGACTTTTTCTTGTGTCTCCCCAGGGAAAGTCACACAATATGGTCAATGCAGTGTGTTGACAATGGGAAGACCCCCATAAGCCTCAGGAAAGAGAGACTTCAGAAACATGCCAGAGGTACATCTGAGACATAGGGGTCCCCTAGATGGAAGAAACTAGCGAATGCTTATGGGTGGTAAGAAAGATGCCAGAGCTGAAGAGAACACCAGGGTTGACTGTGGGGAGCAGAGGCAGAGACCGGATTGAAGGCCGGGGTGAGTTTAGCTGTAGTCGGGAAGAGGATGGCTGGGATGGAGGACGCAGACACAGATGGAGTTGGAGTGGATGGAGACTTTCCAGGGTGGGCAAAATATTCAAGGAATGAAACACAGGAGCCAGTAGCTAAGCTGATTAAAAGAGAAAGGCACAAATCTACATGAGTAGAAATGAGAATGGGGAAGGAACCACATAAAAATGGTGTTGCTGGCAGAAATCACCGACCAGACCATGAGTAGTTTGTGGGAAAAAGGGTTTATTTTGGCTTACAGACTTGAGGGGAAGCTCCATGATGGCAGGGAAAAGCAATGGCATAAGCAGAGGTGGACATCACCTCCTGGCCAACATCAGGCGGACAACAGCAACAGGAGAGTGTGCCAAACACTGGCAAGGGGAAACTGTCTATAACACCCATAAGCCCGTCCCCAGCAATACACGGCCTCCAGGAGGCCGTAATCCCCAAATTGCCATTAGCTGGGAACCTAGCATTCAGAACACCTAAGTTTATGGGGAACACCTGAATCAGACCACCACAAGTGGGAAGACAAAGAATTCCATAGGTTATTCAGCTCAATGCTTTGAAAATCAGTGTGAAACGCTACGGACAAAAATGGGTGATTTTCAAGGAAAACAGAAATGATGAAAACACTAGGAAATGCGAGCATTTCAGCTCCCGGGGATGAACTGGAGAGTATCTGAGCGTACTATCAGTTATAAAATCAACCTCATGGGTAAGAAAGAATCCACCGAGCTTCCACGAAGACAAAAACTCAGAGCTGTAACATTGCTCCTGTATATGGCGGGAGGGTAAGATCCTGAATATTAAGAATCCAGTGAAACCATAAGAACCTCAAAAGTGGTAGAATAAGAGGCTGGAGAGATGGCTTAGAGGTTAAGGCACTTGCCTGAGAAGCCAAAGGACCCAAGTTTGACTCCCCAGGACCCACATAAGCCAGGTGCACAAGGTGGCACATGCTCCTGGAGTTTGTTTGCAGTGGCTGAATGCCCTGGTGTGCCCATTCTCTCTCTCTTTCTCTCTCTCCCTTTCTGTCTCTTTCTCTCTCTCTCAAATAAATAAAATAAATTTTTTTAAAGTGGTAGAACAAGAAAAACTGATAGAACAGGTATTCAACTGATGGTGGTCCATGTCTCTGATACTTATCATAAAGGGAAAATATTAAAATAGAAAGCCCATTCCTTCAAGTTCCTGTCCTACCACATGTCACAGCTTAACAAGGCACAGCACAGACTGCCTGCTATTTTCCTTGGTGACCATGCTGTTGGCTCAGGGCAGGAGCTGGGGACCTGTCTAGCAGTATGAGAGAGTGTGTTCTGTGTATTGATTGATCATCTAGGAAAAATACATGTCCCAAACTCCAAATGCAGTTTCTACTGAATACGTTATCACTTTCACAGCACCGTAGAGTCAGAAAGTCCAACCATGGGCTGGAGAGATGGCTCAGTGATTACGTGCGCTTCCTGTGGCAGCATGAGGGCCTGAAACCACCCATGTTTGAATTTTCACAGCAAATAGCTGGGTGCGCTCATAGGCCCCTGTAACCCCAGTCCCTCAAAGGAGAGCAGGGACCAGGCTCATGAAAGACAATCAGCTCCAGGACGGGTCAGCGACTACAGCTCAAATGAAAAACAGGCAAAAGAGTGATGGAATGGGACATCTACCATTCGGCTGTGAGCACTGCAAGTGAGCAAGGGCACATACCTGTGCATAACTTCACACACCCCACACATACCACAATGTGTATGCACACACACAGCAAAGAAAATAAAAGGTGCAGCCATGGGAAGTTAGAGACTATATACAGTGTCTTTAAGACAATGTCAATGCCAAAATCCTAAGTGAAATGTTAACAAGAGCATGGGCATCTTAAAGTGGCTGTGTGCCACCACCAAGGGGGGTTATTTTGATTTTGATAATGAAAGAGGTTTTTTTAATTGTAGGATTAATATAATTCATCACATCAGAGAAAACCACTCATTTTCCATAAATGCTAAAAGATCAGTTGATAAAAATCCAACTTTGAGGAATTGGAGACATGGCTTAGCAGTTAAAGCACTTGCCTGCAAAGCCTAAAGGCCTGGGTTCAATTTCCCAGATGCACAAGGTCAAACATGTGTCTGGAGGTCGTTTGTAGTGGCCAGAGGCCCTGAAATGTCCATTCTGCCTATTTCTCTCTCTCTCTCTCTCTCTCTCTCTCTGTACCTCTTTCTCTCTCTCAAATAAATAAAAAAAACTTAATAATAATAATACCCAATGTAACATGTTTGACCTACCTGCCTATGCAATTAAATAAGAAAACAAATTTGAAAGTGCAACATTAAACTGAGAAAGGGAAATAATCACCTTTGTCTGGTTGTGTACATTTAGAACAGGAAGAAAACCCCTTTATGAACACTGTTGAGGGGTTGGAGAGATAGCTTAGTGGATAAGGTACTTGCCTGAAAAGCCAAAAGACTTAGCTTCAATTCCCCAGGACCCACATAAGCCAGATGTACAAGGTGGTGCATGCATCTGGAGTTCGTTTGCAGCAGCTGGAGGCCCTTGTGTGCCCATTCTTTCTCTTTTTCTCTATCTGCCTCTCCCTCTCCCTTTCTCTCTCTCTCTTACTCAAATAAATAAATAAAATATTTTTTTAAAAAATTGTTAAGCCTGGCATGGTGGAGCCTATAATTGTGGCACTGGAGAGGCTGAGACAGGAGGGTTACCACGTGTTTGGTGACAGCCTAGGCTACATGGTGATTACTGGGCCAGGGAGAGCTAAATAACAAGGCACTTTCTCAAAAACAAATTGTTTTAATAAGAATTCATACAAAAATCAATAGTTTTCCCATATAAGACAATAATCAACTTGAAAAAAGTAAAGAACCCACTTAAATTTAAAATAAAACAGATTAAATGTCTCAGAATACATTTTATACAAATTTGTTTGATCTACAAGAAAATCTTTTTTCAGACTCTGCTGGAGGACATAAAAGAAGGCTTCAGTAAGTACAAAGATAACGCTCTGCTCTTGGATGGGTAGGCTCCTGTTGTACAGAGTCCAATTCTCTCTACATTAATCTATATTAGTGTTATCCAAAAATACCAACAGGATTCGTTAACCAAGCCTGTTGATCCTACATCTAAGAAGAGCTGAGAAATTTTTGAAAAGAAACCAAGTGTAACTAGATACTGAAGCGGTGTCAGTTTACTAGCTAGAAAGTCGTGCCTGTGAATAGACAGAGTTGATAATAGACGTCTGTCATGGTTTTGTTCAGCTAAGTCCGAGGGACACTTGTGATATTGGAAGTGTTGGATCACCATGAACCTGCACCCACATAGCAGAGCAGTCACCCTGGCCATTATCTCACAGCTGCACGACGGTGGCTCTGCCAACCAAGAACCTCTCGTGAATTCTGGAGGGGACATACAGCAAGCAGACGCTGCGTAGGATGTGAGGCTGTCAGCGATGGGGCTACTGATCACGTTCTCCAGGGGAAGGAGAGTGAGCTCACGGCGGCAGCAGCCATGAAGCCATTGTGGAAGGAAGGATGAGAAAGAGAGTAGAGGGGAAGCCAGGCGTTTCCCAAGACAGGAAACGATCTATAAGCTCATAGTCATAGAAAGGCCAGAGAAGATGGAACACAAAAGAGCCCATGACACTTGGCAGTGAGGACTCATACGGTGACCTCGGGGAAAGTCATTGAGGGACCCCGGGATCTCAGAGGGCTGCAGGGTTAATGGAGATAAGAGGGCGGAGACCGTGGAGACAGACCCATGTCACAGCTGGACACTTAGCGGTAGAATCCAGAAGAGGAGCAGAGAAGAATCTTGAAGAACAGATGAGTGCATATAAATGTATTTTTAAAATTTGATTTAGTTATTTGAGAGACAGAGGATGAGAGATAAAGAAAGAGAGAGAATGGGCACAACAGGGCCTCCAGCCACTGCAAATGAACTCCAGACGCATGCGCCACCTTGTGCACGTGGTTTACGTGGGTCCTGGGGGACAGAACCTAGATCCTTAGACTTTGAGGGAAAGCGTCTTAACTGCTCAGCCATCTGTCCAGTCCGGATATATATATATATTATATTTGGTTGGTTGCTTAAAGATGAGAGAGACTTGGGAGGAATACGGACAGTGGCAGGGGTCTCTAGGAAAAACAAACAACTAATGAAGTGAGGCAAGGAGAGGAGGGCTCCACAATATTGGGGATTGAGAGGCCCCTCTGAGGAGGAGAGGAAAGGGTCCCATAGAACCCCAGAGGTGGGAAGGGTCAAGTGAATCAGGAAGGGCTGGTTTTGTGGAAGGTTAAGCAGAGCCTGGAGCCCAGACAGCAAGGAGGGTTCAAGTACACAAACAAGACTTGGTCTATGTACTGGTCCAGGACAGCCCAGAGAAGTCAGCAGGATGGTCATGCCCAGCTGGAGGAGTTCCCCATGGGGGGAAGGAAACAGGGGAGGCTCGTGGTTCATGGTGCAGGTGCAGAATCAGAAAGAGGCTGCCCTTTTTCTAGCCCTCTCTCCTGGAAGTAAGATGCCATCTCTCAGCTCTGTCTGATCTGCCCCTCATCTGCTTTCCTTTTTATACATGCATCTCTCTCCCCCACACACCCCATTCCTCGCTTCTCAGCTCACAACAGGCTGCACTCCCCATTTCTTGTCTGGCACCACTGCAACCCATCGCAGACTCTCCCACCCCCTTGCCCAACACTCCCACTCTGAGCCATCAATAAACTCCCTAATCCCCTCACCAAAAGAAGAACAGAAGAGTCCGGTCTGCTTACTACTGTGCAGTGTTGAACAAGTTATTCACGTGCTCCGAATGCCATCTGCAAAATGGGGGTGCCCACATCATAGGCAAACCCCTGATCCTAGGAGACTCAGAAAGTCCTCAGTACAGGTTAGCTGTGTTTTATTGTCAAGAGTAAGGGTCACTGGAGAGATGGATCAGTGGTTAAGGTGCTTGCCTGCAAAGCCTAATGATCCAGGTTCAATAATTCAGTACTCATGTAAAGCCAGATGCACAAGGTGGTGCATGCATCTGGAGTTCGTTTGCAGCAACTAGAGGCCCTGGTGTGCCCATTCTCACTTGCTCTCTCTCTCTGTCTCTCTCTTTCTCTCATCACTCCTTGCAAATAAATAAAATATTTTTAAAAAAAAGAATAAGAGGAGGGCTGGAGATATGGCCCAGCAGCTCAGATCACTTGGTAGCAAGCATGAAGACCTAAGGAGGCCTTAGAGACCACACACGCTTGATCTGCAGAACTCACAAAAAACACAGGACGTGGTCATGTATGTCTATATCACCGTTCCCATAGGTCAGCAGAGATCTGAGAATCACCAGAGCTCATGGGGTTGAGTGGGGGTGGGCAGAGACTCCGGCCCAAATAAGAATGAGAGGGGGCTGGAGAGATGGACCAGGGGTTAAAGCACTTGCCTGCAAAGCCTCAGAAGCTGGGTTTGATTCCCCAACACCCACGTAAAGCCAGATGCACAAAGTGGCACATGCATCTGGAGTTCGTTTGCAGTAACTAAAGCCTCTGGTGTATCCATTCTCTCTCTCTCTCTCTCTCTCTGGATCTCTATATCTGGATCTCTCTCTAACTGGATCCCCCCCCTCTCTGTCAAATAAATAAATAAAATACTTGAAAAAAAGAAGAATGAGATGAAGAGCAATGGAACTGAATACCCAAGGTTACCCTCCGGTCACCATAGAAATGCACCTATCCACAGATGACTGCATGGGCTACCACCTGGGCACATACATGTGCACACACTACAAACAGACACAAGCAAAAAAAGAGAGAGAGATAGAGGAAAGAGGGCTGAAGCAGGGCTGAAAGGGCAGTGAATATTTCATGGGGACCCCACCCATCAAAGGCCCCAGAGAGTGAAACTGAAAACCCATTTGAAAACTTGTATTTGAAAAGAGAGGGCCAGCATCCTGATCCAACAGGGCAGCCTGAGGAAGTGTTTTCCTTGGTTCAGCCACCCTGGGTCTCAGAGGCCAGCCACTGCAACTGTTGGTCCAAAGGGGCCTGGCTACTTCTCAAGCCAGCCACAGAATTTGGCACCTTCTCTATGGTGCAGAGTTTGCCGACACTTGGAATACAAGAATTACAGAGTCACTGAGACCGGCACAACCAGGCACCAAAGAGCACAGGAGTTTATCATGGCTATTAAAAATCAGTGGTCTTGGGGCTGGAGGGATGGCTTAACGGTTAAGGTGTTTCCCTACAAAGCCAAAGGATTCCGGTTCGATTCTCCAGGACCCACATTAGCCAGATGCACAAGGGCAGGGAGCGCATGCATCTGGAGTTCATGTGCAGTGGCTTGAGCTCCTGTCGTGCCCACTTTCTCTGTCTCTCTCAAATAAATAAATAAATAAATAAATAAATAAATAAATAAATATCAGTGGTCTTGGGCTGAAGAGATGGCTTAGAGGTTAAGGCGCTTGCCTGCGAAGTCTAAGGACCAGAGTTGGATTCCCCATTACCCATGTAAAGCCAGATGCACAGGATGGCCCAGGCATCTGGAGTACATTTGCAGCTGCTAGAGGCCCTGGAGCACCCATTCTCATTCTCTCTCTCTCTCTCTCTCCCTTCCTCCATCTGCCTCCTTTTCTCTCAAAGAAAAGAAAAGAAAAAAATATTTTTAAAAAATCAGTGGTCTTGGGCTCATTCCTACTGACTAGCAATCATAGTGCTGGAAAGTGTTATGTAGCTGCTGGAGGAGGAAAAAAAGTCTTCAGAGGCCTTAATGAGCAGTGGACCCTGCAATCTACACAACTGGCCACCCAATCAAGATCACCCACTAGTGTAATAGTGGCCTGGCTGTTATGGGGAAAACCAACTGCTCTCTCATTTGATCTGAGGCCCACTCCACAAGAGGGAATGAATGACTGATACTGAAAGCCTAATCAAAACCCTATGGCTGGAAGGGTCACAGACCCTGGGGTGGGGAGTACGACTGTTGTTTGACTATGTGAACATATTACAGCCACAAAAGAGGAGGGCTGGCAGGATTGCTTAGTGGTTAAGGTGTTTGCTTACAAAGTCAAAGGACCCAGGTTCAATTTCCCAGAAACCACATATACCACATGGACAAGGTGGCGCATGTGTCTGGAGTTCATTTGTAGCAGCTGGAGGCCCTGGTGTGCCCATTGTCTCTCTCTTTCTCTCTCTCTCCTCCTCTGCCTTTTTCTCTCTGTGAAGTAAAAAAATAAATGGTCTCACTCTCCAGGAGGCCCCCTCTGGGGAACTGCTCATTGGCTTCTGGGTGCACTTGGCACATGACAAAGCAGGTGAGAAACCAGACAGATACCATAAGAAAGTGCCACCTTCACCTGCCACCCATGGACCAGTGAGTGACACCCAGCCCCAGTAATGGCTGAGCACCATCAACCACCCACCCCCAATCCTGCCACAGTGCCAGCTGTCAGGCAATGCTAACTTCTAATGGCGCCTGCCTAGAAGAGCCCAAGACTTAAAGGTGTGAGAATAAGAAAGGATATGTCATCTGGGGGGGGGTGTTCTACCTGGCCAAGAGAGTCAGTTGATTGCTATAAAGATTGCCCAGCACTGTCCCCTCCCCTGGGCACTGTGGGGTTGGCCGCACACAGCCAGGCAGTGCCCATTGCCTCATCTGCTCTGGGTCACTTTGTCCCCTTCCTTTTTAATTTTATTTTGATATTTATTTATTTATTGGTTTTTTTTGAGGTAGGGTCTCCCTCTAGCCCAGACTGATCTGGAATTCACTATGTAGTCTCAGGGTGGTCTCGAACTCGCTGCGATCCTCCTCCCTCTGCCTCCTGAGTGCACCACCACTCCTGGCTGAGGGTGGGCGTTTCTTACCCCAGTTTTCAGACAGATGGGATTGGACATCGGGACACCTGCCGTCAGGAGTCTGGGATGTAGCAGATGAGATAAAAGCACAGCCAGATACAGATTGCTCAGAGCCATTCTGTATGCAGAGATAGTGGGAGCACAGGGGTCAGCAGAAGCTGGGCTGGTTCAGTGACCCAAAAAGACTTCTTCTGGAGTGAGCTGACTGTGGTCCATCTGCTTCCAACAGAGCTGGGAACAGGGTGGTCAAGAATGCGGGCAGAGGGGAGTGTGACCTCAGTCCAGGGACTATGGTGAGGCCGTATGCCCGTGTACTCTACTGTTCCCTCGACCTGCACTGTTGTGGTGGTAGCTAGCTGTCTGGTCAGGGCAGCTGTGTGGCTTACAGGGGATGTGGGAACGGCAGGGATCCCCAGATGGAAGCAATGTTGACGATGGAGGAGGGGGAGACTCGAGGAGCATCTCCCTGCGTAGGTGGCTGACCGCAGGGCAAAGGCATCCAGCTACAAAGCACCAGCGTCGCTGTCCTGAATCACACAGAGGGCACAGGCCTCAGATGCCCTTCTGGATGGGATCTCCATGCCTGGGCCTACCCTCCTCCCAAGGGTGACTTGGGTTGTATCTCCTTTCTTCCACTGAAGGATGAATCATTGCATGCTTGATCTTTTTTTTTTTTTTAAAGAATTGCTTTTTTGTTTATTTTTATTTATTTATTTGAGAGTGACGGACAGACAGAGAGAGAAAGAGGCAAAGAGAGAGAGAGAAAATGGGCATACTAGGGCTTCCAGCCACTGCAAACGAACTCTAGATGGCATGTGCCACCTTGTACATCTGACTTACGTGGTTACTGGGGAATTGAGCCTTGAACCAGGGTCCTTAGACTTCACAGGCAAGTGCTTAACCGCTAAGCCATCTCTCCAGCCCCTGCATGCTTGATCTTATTGGAAGCTTAGAAACAAAAGGGATTGCTCTCTCATAATAGTTGAGACCAGCAGAGCCAGGCTTGTTCTGTGGCCCTGGGTGACATAAATGTGGAGCAGGCAGGCAGGGCTGGAGAGATGGTCCAGACAATGAGAGCATTGCACGTGCAGGCATGAGGGTCTAGGGAGGCCTGAGAGACCGCTCAAAGTTGGATCCCCAGGACTTGCATTGCCGGCAGAAAACACCCGACCAAGAGCAGCTTGTGAGGGGGGGGAAACGGTTTATTTGGCTTACATACTGGAGGAGAAGCTCCATGATGGCAGGGGAAAACAATAGCACGAGCAGCGGGCAGACATCACCTCCTGGCCAACATCTGATGGACAACAACAGCAGGAGAGCATGCCAAACAGGAAGCTGGCTGTAACACCCATAAGCCCGCCCCCAACAATACACTGTCTCCAGGAGGCGTTAATTTCCAAATCGCCATCAGCTGGGAACCTAGCATTCCGAACACCTAAGTTTCTGGGGGACACCTGAATCAAACCACCACAAGCAGAGTTTGGCTACACATGTGTGATCCTCCAGTTCCATGGGGCAGCAGAGACCTGAGAATCACTAGAGCTTGTGGCTAGAAAAGTCCAGGATCGGTAAGAGAGTGTGGCTCAAATTAGAATGAGTGGAAGAGCGATGGAGAGGGACACCCACATTCTGCTCCATCCACCATAGTCAGTGCTTTCGTCTGCATACATCACACACACACACACCACCTGCACACACACACACACACACACACACACACACACACACACACACACCATATTACACATATGAACAAGCAGAAAAAGGAAAACAAGATGGAACAGGCAGAGGACCAGCCCAGCTGATGAGCTCGCAGGGCGGGCTTCTGATCCAGAGTGTGCCAAGGGGGACGGGCGGTCCTGCCAAGAGCCAGCTCCTCCCAGTAGCCTGCCAGCACCAGGCCAGATGGTTAGGCCAGGCCTTCTTCCACCCAAAAGGCCACCCCACTGCCATCCAGCAGGAGGCTTATTCTTCAACTGAGACCTTGCGTAGTTCCCCACCCCACCCCACCCCGACTTTCCTGGGGCTGGGATCACAGATTGCTTACTTGTTTGGGTCCCGTTGGCCTCTGCTTACGGTGTCTACTTTCTGATTGTCTCTAGGTCTGACAAGGATTTCATTGGAAGCTTGCAGAACCCTGATATTCCCCTAATCATAAGGCAGAGAAATTACCGGGGCATCAAAGGTTGCTCCCAGTTGCTATATTAATTGCCCTTCGTTATCTTTCCATATAAAAGGCCACCTGATGGAAACAAAAGCCAGGCAGTTCTATTCTGGGGACCAACAAAAGGATGAGGGACTGCTTTGGGCTCACAGCCACTGCTCAGACACAACTCCCAGCCTCGCCCCAGCAGGCCACACGCTTAACCTTGCCACCAAAACCAACACAACCACACCATCCCATCCAACATTACCCTGACCATCAAGATCCTAGCTGTCTCCTGTCTAGGCATGTTCTGTTGCCTCTCTTTGCCCACGAGTATATGAGTACATGCATGGACGACCATAGAATGGGCAGCCGCATGGACAGACGTCTTTCCATGTGCCAGTGCCACACAGCATTTTGCACTCTTCCCTGTGTGACAGTATTTATACAGCCTGTTTGCTGACAGGGCTCAGAAGGATTATGCCGACTACCCAAGATGACACAGCCTAGCTGCTGCTAGAGGCAAGCTCTGAGCCTAGACATCTCCAGAGACTTCTTCCTCACTGCCACACTGCTCCCTGACAGTGTGTACAGGATGTGTGGACATGTACGTGTCCTGGGGCACTCACTGCCACACTGCCCCCTGACAATGTGTACAGGATGTGTGGACAGGTACGTGTCCTGGGGCACTCACTGCCACACTTCTCTCTGAGAGTGTATACAGGATGTGTGGACATGTACGTGTCCTGGAGCACTCACTGCCACACTGCTCCCTGACAGTGTGTACAGGATGTGTGGACATGTACGTGTCCTGGGGCACTCACTGCCACACTGCCCCCTGACAGTGTGTACAGGATGTGTGGACAGGTACGTGTCCTGGGGCACTCACTGCCACACTTCTCTCTGAGAGTGTATACAGGATGTGTGGACATGTACGTGTCCTGGATGTGCTCCCTGACATGTGTACAGGATGTGTGGACAGGTGTCCTGGGGCACTCACTGCCACACTTCTCTCTGAGAGTGTATACAGGATGTGTGGACATGTACGTGTCCTGGAGCACTCACTGCCACACTGCTCCCTGACAGTGTGTACAGGATGTGTGGACATGTACATGTCCTGGGGCACTGTGAACGCTAGAGGAGAGAGCTGCAGACACACACTGGGCAACTGTTGAGGCGCATGTATACATTTGGTTGGTTTATTTTTAATTCTTAGTTTTTTGAGGTTGGGTCTCACTCTAGCCCAGGCTGACCTGGAATTCACTACTATGGCATCTCAGGGTGGCCTCAAATTCTCGGCAATCCTCCTACCTCAGCCTCTCAAGTGCTGGGATTAAATGCATTTACCACCACACCTGGCAGAAAGAGAGGGAAAGAATGGGCACACCAAGGCCACTGCAAAAGAACTCCAGATGCATGAGCCACTTTGTGCACCTGGCTTTACATAGAACCCATGTCCTTGGGCTTTACAAGCAAGCACCTTAACTACTGAGCCATCTCTCCAGACCAGTTGGTTTCTTTTTTAAAAAATGTTTTTATTTTTATTTATTTGAGAGAAAGAGAGAGGCAGATAGAGAAAGAGAGAATGGGCATGCCAGGGCCTTCCAGCCACTGCAAACAAACTCCAGACCCATGCACTACCTTGTACATCTGGCTTATGTGGGTCCTGGAGAATTGAACCTACATCCTTTGGCTTTGCAGGCAAATGCCTTAACCACTAAGCCATCTCTCCAGCCCCCAGTTGGGTTCTTTGTAAGGGACCTAGAAGACCATGGTTAAATCACTGGAGCCCAGAAGCAAATGAACTTGGGTTTTAGTGCTCCATTCCCTTGAGTGTCTGCTGTGCCAGACCCCACATTCTCCCCAGGAAGAGCCTGGAGTGATGGGGACTGTGGGTCTGCCCCAGGGAGGTCTCTGTCTGGTAAAACACCCGGAGGGGCTGCAGTTACCCTAACACCTCATCATCTCCCTGCCTTCAAAGCCTCGGGTTCCCTTGGGTAGACCAGGAAGACGATGCTTGGAGCTCCCTTGAAGCTGTTAACTATTAAAAGCAGTTCAGGAGGGGTGAGGAGATAGCTCAATCAATAAAGTGCTTACCTCTTCACTATGAGCAGCTGAGTTCATCCAGGCTCCCTGGTGGTCCACACTTACAATCCCAGAGCTAGGGAGGGCGAGACAGGCAGACCCCTGGGGTTCTTAAGCCAGCCAGTCTAGTCTAGTCTCCAGACCAGTGAGAAACCCCGTCTCATAAAAGGTGCATAGAGGGGGGCTGGAGAGATGGCTTAGTGGTTAAGGTGCTTGTCTGCAAAACCAAAGGACCCACGTTCGATTTCCCAGTACCTACATCAGCCAGATGCACAAGGTGGTGCATGTGTGTGGACTTCATTTGCAGTGGCTGGATGCCCTGGCACACCCATTCTCTCTCTCCCTCTCTCTCTCTCCCTCAAATAAATAAATAGAAAATGAAGAGGGAAAAAAGTGTCTAGTGACTTACAAACAATACCCAATGTTGCCTTCTGACCTTCACACACATGCCTACACATATAGAAACATGAGCCCCCCCATATACATATACATGTGCAAACACACACACACAAACACACACACACACAAAGCCATTTACCAGTGTCCCCACCTTCCCCACCCAGATTCAGACTTAGTTAGAAACTGATGATCTTGTGAAATGACCAGGTAATCGGCCACTAAATCCTAATTCGGCTGTTGTCTGTCACTGTGGTCAGACCCAAGTAACAGCCAGGTGTAGAGCCTTATAAGGGCCACACATAAGGGGCTGGCCTCTGGTTTTGCAGTAGCCTTATGAGGAAGATTCATCCTGGTCCCCAGGCTACAGAAGAGGACACTGGGGCCCAGATCAGAAGGACTGAGACCAGCACCCCACATCTGCCCCCTCTTACCATGAACGTGCACATGGATTGACAAGGCCTGATTTTACCCAAAGGAAGTGGTGTCAGGGCAGGTCCAGTCCAGCTATTCTGATTTGCCATGGCCTCCTGCCAGCCCCGAGCCAGAGCCTAACTTGGGGAGATGCAATTGGGGTGGCAGCTCACCAGCAGGATTCCTAACCTACAGGTACAACTGGCAGTCACGAAGGAACAAGGCCAGAAACAGCTGACTGCCCCAAAGCCAGTCCTTTCTCCATGACCCAGGTCTGCTTGAAGCCAGTCTTGAAGGCTCAGCTTTCTGTCCAGTGGACAAGAACGATCCCCATCTGAAGGAGCAACTGAAGGAAGAAGAGGAAGCCAAGGGCCAGAGCACCTCGGAAATGGTGGAGAACACCTTTCTGAGTTTAGGGCTGGACCGATCGCTACCCCGTGGAGAGACACCTCCTACCGCTGGCCCTTGCTGTGTGTTTATTCAGGTTCCCAATACACTTTGATGAAGGACTGTCTCCATCTCAGCACATGTTTCACCCCAGAGTTCTGGAATTCTCTATGATCTTCGCTCTAGCTCCTGAAAGCAGTTATTACTATATCCACACTGCAGAGAAAAACTGCCATTTAGTGAAAGGAAAGAGGAGACTCAAGTGAGTTGCACACAACTCCAGGCACCCATTCAGCCCCTGCCCAGGAAAACCAGAATGACTTGCTAAAGCACCCCCACACCGTACCCCCATTATTGGTAGCCCTCTACCAGCATCACCCTTGGCACACACATACACACACACACACACACACACACACTGAATTTCCATACAGAACAAAATGTCAGCCTCTCAGCCTAGCCCCACAATGCCCGCCATACACCATCTCCCCCAGGTCCCCTCCCCATCAGCTTTCGCCTTCCCCACCTTCACCATGTCCCAGTTCCACCTTCCAAAGCTCGACCACCCCATCTAAGCTGGTCCCCTGCTTACATCCTGTACTATATCACCCCTTCATACTTTCATCCTAGTTTTGACCTCTGCTGGGTCATTTCCTGTTGCTTGTGTCACATGCTTTCCTTTACCCCGGGGCATGGGCATCACTGACATTTCAGCGGAAGCTTGGATGGTACGGGAAAGCCAGTGAGTCATGCAAGGTTCTAAAGGGAGAACATTGCAGGAGGGGGTTGCAGCTGCATAGACGTTGGGTTGAGGGTCAACATCAGGAAAGGGTCGGGTGTGGCTGGGGTTGTCATGGAGAAGATCAGGCAAGGCTTGCTTATCTCTGCACATAGCACCCCGGGGCGCAGCACAACTAGGTTTCATGCAGTGAATAAAAGCCAACAAATGAGCAATTCCCTGGGAGCCAAAGACTTATGCTGTGAAAACTCTCCTCCCCTAAACTAACGTGACTCAGAGTCATGGGAAGTGACCTATCTAATTCCCCAAGGAGACCTGGCTCTATGGCACTGTGAACTTCAAACTTCACAGGGAATACGCAGCGAGCGCCATCACACGGTTGTGGCCTAATCCCAACCTCTCGAAACCATAGATGCCAGGGAAGCCTGCAGTGTGAACAGGGAGTCCAAGGAGAGCTTGCAGCGTCACACTGTGGCAGTGGGATTGGCCTGACCCCATGCCCTAAGTGTTGTCTTGGTCCTCAGCTCTGATGAACAGCAAAGACTGCATCACAAACACGCCGCGCAGCTCCCCGTGGACTGCAGATCTGCGAAGCTCTGGAACCACAGCCAGCCGCACGTGCTCCGGCTAGGGAGACACCCTCCTGAAGAGGAAGCCACACAGGCGCTGATGTGACCAGCAGGCCCTGGCAGCCCCGGGGAGTACTCAGTGTATGTCTAAGAGATGGGGCTTTCGGGAGTGGTCAAGGCTGAGCTAGGACCTCTGCAGCCCAGATGGCCAGAGACCCAGAGGTTGAGAGGGAGGCCCAGATGGGTCAGAGAGCAAGGCCAGATCCAAGTGAGGGGCCACAGCCAGAGGCAGAGGCCAAGGGCACAGAGGCAGGTGGTTGGCTGGCAGGCAGGCAGAGAGGGGTGTCATCAGCTGGAGGCGGTCAGGGCTCCTATAGAAAACCCAGCTGCAAGGCTCACTTGGCCGAACCAGACTTCCTAAGTGGCATCGCCCAGGCCACTGGGGACATCTCGCAAGCGTGGGCAGAAGCACGTTTGAAGCTCTTCAGCCCTGTACTGGAGAGGAGAATTAAACCGTTCTGTTCTACTAGGCGTTTCATTGACTTCTGGCAAAACACGCTGTCCTGCTTCAAAGGGACGGCCGCACGCAGGCTTAGGGCGCTTGTTGACATCAAAGGGCTAGGAGCAAACGGAATCCTGATGAGCTGGCTGCGCATGCGGCCTCCACAGGCTGTGCACACTGGCCCAGCAACATATGGGCCATCGCATCCTGGGAGAGGGTGCTGGGGACAAGATGTGTGCCGGGCATGGGTGAACCCCACATGTTTATAAAATAACTCAAGATGTTGCCTCAGCCAGTATTGCTCCGGGTTCTCTTACCATCTCCACCCCTTTGTAGTCCTTCCAGGCTGGAGTGCGGGGTGTGGGAGGAAGCAGGAGCTCGGGCCTTTGAATAAGAAGCCCCTACCCAGGACCAGTGAGGGGGGTGGGCTGCCCTCTCAGACCAGAACATCCCCTCTGAGCCACAGGGACATGGAGGTGGAGAGAGCCTTATCTTGACTCCCAGAGGTCCCTCTAAAGTGTGGCCTGAACAGAGAGTGGACAAAGCAGTCACAGTGGGAACCAGGGCAGGCCGTTCCTCTCCTTGGGACTCTGATGCGTTACTGTTCAGCCAGGATGTGCGGTCTTGTTATTCTGAGCCCTGGAACAGCATGAGCGTGTCTTCTAACACCAGTGTGGGGCTTATCCTGCTGGGACCTTGAACCATCCAGTCCAGCTCATCTAGATATCATCCTATCTGGGACAGGCCAGTTGAGTGGGCAGTCCCTCCTTCCACAAGCTGAGCAACATAGCTTTTAAAAAATATTTTATTTATTAGAGAGAGAGAGAATGGCAGATAGAGAGAATGGGCATGCAGGGGTCTCCGGCCACTACAAACAAACTCCAGACACATGGTCTACCTTGTACATCTGGCTTACGTGGGTACTGGGGAATTGAACCTGGGTCCTTAGGCTTCGTAGGCAAATGCCTTAACCGCTAAACCATCTCTCCAACCCCAACACAACTTTTATCTGGTTTATATATCTGGACCACATGAGAGATTTTCCTTGGGAAAAGAAGACTGCTCTGTGTTGTTAATAAAACAACTTTTCTAGACTAGGGACTGCCTTACAAGTTGAGGAATTTGAGGCTGGGCTGGGGATGACGGCTGACTTGCTGCCACACAACACGTTAAAGACAGTGCCAAAGCTGCCCAATTTGTCAGCTTAACTCTCAATGTTGGGTGGCGATGCAGTCAGGTTCTCATTGCTGGCAGAAATCACCCAACCAAGAGCAGCTTTGGGGGTCGGGTAAATGTTTATTTTGCCTTACAGACTCAAGGGGAAGCTCCATGATGGCAGGGGAAAATGAGGGAATGAGCAGAGGGTGGACATCACCCTGGTCAACAGGGGACAAACAGGTGGACAACAGGAACAGGAGAGTGTGCCAAACACTGGCAAGGGGACACTGGCTATAATACCCTTAAGCCTGTCCCCAATAATACACTGCCTCCAGGAGGCATTAATTCCCAAACCGCCATCATCTGGGATCCTAGCATTCAGAACACAAAAGTTTATGGGGACTCCTGAATCAAACCACAGCATTCCACCCCTGGCCCCCATAATCTGATAATCATCCATGATGTAAAATGCAATGCATTCAGTCCAACTTTAAAAGTCTCCATAGTTTTTATCACTCCTAATGATGTTCAAACATTCCCATAGTCCAAGATCTTTTGACTGAGCCATAATGCCAAAAAATCCTCCCCCGCCAAAAAAAAAACAAACCATAATGGCAAAGAATAAACATTCACACTACAAAAGGTGGCATTGGGCATAGCAAAGAAATATTCCACCAATACAAGATTTAAAACAACCAGGGCAAACATCAAACTCTGTAGCACCAAGTCCAACAACTCTAGTCAGTGACAAATCTCCAAGTCTGATCATTCTAACCTCTGCAGTTCCAATTCCGCCCCTCCAGCTAGGCTACTCACAGTCCTGGAAAACGTCATCTGGGGCCGGCAGCTCTCCTTAGCAGCCATCTTGTGGTCCCAGCATCTCCACTGGGTCTCCACTGCAACCCACGGTTCATCCTCACAGCTCCATCAGGTCTCCATGCAGGCATCCAGCAAACCTGCTTCACACTGCCCATGGTCATTTCCAAAACACAAGACAGTGCTGCAGATTCAATGACCCTCTCTTTCCTGTAACACTTATACTCCATAATACCAGGTAAGGTGCCAATTTGTTAATCCAGTAGGGAATAAAGCAGACTTTGAAGAATAGGACCCTCCTTCAGCATCCAGGCCCCTCCAAAAGACTGCATTCTTTCCATGGTTCCAATGCAGGTCAGCTGCCCCAATCTCAGTGGTTGTAATCTCTCAATTGTAGTGGAATGGGCAGCAGTTTCACCCAAAGATTTCATTTTTTCTGTGTCATAGCCCTCTGCTCACACCAGCCCATTTCTACGCAATGCAACACTACACAACTTCTCAGAACATGGTCATAACAGCCACTTGTAGCCCAGTGTGCTTGGAGCCCAGTCCAGGCAAAGCTCTTTCTCACCCTCATAAGCCAAACCTCACAGTCCATAGTTCTTACTGCATTCAGGTTTTTCAATTCTGACCAGAATAGTCCATCAAACTGTACTTACAGCACTGCAAGGCATCTCTTAGGCCAAGGTTTCAAATCCTTCCAATTCCTCTTGAAAATCAACTCCAAAAGGCCAGTTGTCAGTCAGGTGTCTAGAAGAAACCCTATCCCTGGTACCAACTTTACTGTTGCAGTCAGGTTCACATTGCTGGCAGAAATCACCCAACCAAGAGCAGCTTTGGGGGGGAGGTTTATTTTGACTTACAGACTCGAGGGGAAGCTCCACAATAGCAGGAGAAAACGATGGCATGAGCAGAGGGTGGACATCACCCCCTGGCCAAGATAAGGTAGAAAATAACAACAGGAGAGTGTGCCAGACACTGGCAAGGGAACACTGGCTATAATAACCATAAGCCAGACCCCCAAAATACACTGCCTATGGGAGGTGGGGAACCCTAGACCCACAGCTTCTCTGGAGCCCTTCTGTTAGGTCTTTAATGCTGACAAAAATTCCTAAGATAAGGTTTGAGTCAGGTGTCCCCCATAAACGTAGGTGTTTTGAAAGCTAGGTTTCTAGATGATAGAGAATTGGGAGTTAACATCTCTTGTCGGCAGTGTATTGTTGGAAGCAAGCTAATGGGTTTTATAGCCAGTTTCCCCTTGCTGGTGTTTAGTTCACTCTCCTGTTCCTGTTGTCTACCTTATGTTGGCCAGGTGGTGATGTCCCCCTTCTGCTCATGCCATCATTTTCTCCTGCCATTGTGGAGCTTTCCCAAGCTGCTCTTGGTTGGGTGATTTCTGCCAGCAATGCGAACCTGACTGCAACAGTAAAGTTGGTACCGAGGAGTGGTGTCATTTGCTACTAGATACCTGACTGTGTGGCTTTGGCCTTGTGGAGCTGATTTTCAAGAGGAACATGGAAGGATTTGAAACCTTGGCCTAAGAGTCGCCTTGCAGTGCTGTAAGTACAGCTTGATGGACTATTCTGGTCAGACTTGAAAGACATGAAAGTAATAAGAACTATAGACTGGGAGGTTTGGCTTATGAGGGTGAGAAAGAGCTTTGCCTGGACTGGGCTAAAAGCAGTTTGTGTGGAGAGTCTTGCTGTTATGTTCATGTCATGAGAACTTGTGCAGGGTTGCATTGTGTAGAAATGGACTGGTGTGAGCAGAGGGATATGACACAGAAAAAAATGAAATCTTTGGGTGAACTGCTGCCTATTCAGCTGCAATTGAGAGATTATAACCTTTGAGATTGGGCTAGCTGATCTGCACCGGGGCAACAAGAAGAATGTAGACTCTTTTGAAGGGGACTGAGTGCTCAAAGAGTGTCCTGTTCTTCAAAGTCTGCTTTATTGCCCCTGGATTAAGAAATTGGCACCCCACCTGGTATTGTGGAGTATAAGTATTGCAGGAAAGAGAGGGCCATTGAATTTGTAATGTGGTCTTGTGTTTTGGAAATGGCCATGGGCAGTGTAAAACAGTTTTGCTGGATGCCTGCATGGAGACCCAATGGAGTCATGAGGATGAACCATGGGTTACAGTGAGATCCAGTGGAGATGCCAGGACCACAAGATGGCTATTAAGGAGAGCTGCCAGCCCCAGATGAAGTTTTCCAGGACTGTGAGTAACCTAGCTGGAGGGGCAGAGTTGGAACGCCAGAGACTTGTTGTAGTTAGAATTGTCAGACTGAGAGATTTGTCATTGACTAGAGTTGTTGGACTTGGAGCTACAGAGTTTGATGTTTGCCCTGTTTAAATCTTGTGTTGGTTAAATATTTCTTTGCTATGCCCAATGCCATCTATTGCAGTGATTGTTTATTCTATGCCATTGTGGGCTTGGGGGGGGATTTTTTGGTATTATGGCTCAGTTAAAAGACCTTGGACTATGGGAATGTTTTTGAACATCATTAGGAGTGATAAAAACTATGGGGACTTTTAAAGTTGGATGAATGCATTGCATTTTACATCATGGATGGTTATCAGTTTATGGGGGCCAGGAGCAGAATGTGTTGGTTTGATTCAGGGGTCCCCCATAAACTTAGGTGTCCTGAAAGCCAGGTTCCCAGATGATGGAGATTTGGGTATTAACTCCTCCTGAAGGCAGTGTATTGTTGGGGGCGGGCTTATGGGTATTATAGCCAGTTTCCCCTTGCCAGTGTTTGCCCCACTCTCCTGTTCTTATTGCCTACCTTATGTTGGCCAGGGGGTGATGTCCACCCTCTTCTCATTTTCCCCTGTCATCATGGAGCTTCCCCTCACATCTATAAGCCAAAATAAACCCCTTTTTTCCCCACAGGGTGATTTCTGCTAGCAATGCGAACCTGACTGCAACAAACCTCTTAACGGATAGACCCCAAAGACTGAACTTACACCCTCTCAGTCCTGTCCCTCAACAGTTCCACAACTTGCAATCATGCTGCAGGGTGAGGGCACAACCCTCAACACATGAGCCTCTGGGGGACATTCAAGATACAAAATTAAACATCCTCCCACAGGGACAAGGGCCTCCCTTCGTCAGGATTCAGCCACGACATGCATCCACCTGCACTCTCACACATGAACACACACATACACACATGAACGCAGACACTCTCAAAAATAATGATGCATTTTTAAAGAGAAAATGGCACCTTCAATCATTTATGTGAGGATGTATGTTCGTACACTAACTTCCGGTGCACTGATTGACTTCTCACCTTGCCAGTGTCTGTTCTGATGATGGGAGCTTGGTAGAAAGTTCCGAGATCAGAACACATGTATCTTTGGACGTTGTCCCATTCCAAGATCTCGTTGCCTACTCTGAGTGTCTTGTCCCAGATGAATCTGACGATAAGCTTGTTCAGGTCCAGCCACTTCTTGCCACATGAGAACATGGGCATATTTTTATATGTCTTCTGATTTTAAAGTGAAGCCAACATCTCTTGCCTTTTCTTAAAATGTAATATGGCCAGATTTGAAAGCAATGTTCAGGCCAACTAAACAACATTAGCAGACCAGATCTCGGAAGCTACGAGACTGTGAACCCAGCTTTCATCTGAAGTCCAGATGTCACAGATGGAAAACCAAGCAGCTCACAGCAGGAAGGCTGTCTCCCCAGGCGGCTGGTTCACAGATCATGTAGATGTGCACGTGGGCCTAAGACCCAGCAAAAGTGGGTTCCCGACCAGCCCTTCCCTACTCCCTGCACTCTATAATTCTTCTTAAGCAATTAATGCCAGGCTATACCACAGCCATAATCCTTCCCTCCAGCCCACAGCTGCCGGCTGCAAAACAACATGGCTCCCCCGGTGTCAAGACAGGGGCCCAAACCCTGCCTAGACCCATGATCCTCAAACACCCTGAGCCCATTAGACAGGACCCCATTCTCCAATCCCCTTCTGCCACCCTCTCTTTGGACTTCCACAAACCCATCTTAGAAAGAAGGGGGGAAAAAACGAATGAGAAGTAGCCAGAAAGCATACAACCATCACAGAGAGACTGTGGCAGGTAGAGAAAGAGAAAAACAAGCCACAATGAGACCTGAGTTACTGTTATGTACATGACACGTAGGCTTGGAGATAGCTGACTGCAGCCCTGCTCCTATAATTAACATGGCACCTGGGGGCTGGAGAGATGGCTTAGTGGTTAAGGCACTTGCCTGCAAAGCCAGAGGACCCAGGTTTGAGTTCCCAGGATGCACATAAGCCAGATGTACAAGGTGGAGCAAGTATCTAGAGTTTTTTTGCAGTGGCTGGAGGCCCTGGTTATGATCTTTCTCTCTCTCTCTCTCTCCTCTCTCTCTCTCTCTCTCTCCCTTAAATAATAAACAAATAAAAATTTTTAAAAATTTTAGGGGCTGGAGAAATGGCTTAGCGGTTAAGGCACTTGCCTACAAAGCTTAAGGACCTAGGCTTGAGTCCCCAGTATCTACATAAGCCAGATGTACAAGGTGGTGCATGCACCTGGAGATCATTTGCAGTTGATTGGAGACCCTGGCACACCCATTCTCTCTCTCTCTCTCTCTCTCTCCTCCTTCTTTCTCACTCTGTCTCTCTATTAAATAAGTAAATAAATAAATAAATAATTTTTAAAAAATTTTAGAAAGATGATACCTGTATAAGTTTGCCTAGGTTGTATACTGCACATGTGCATATATGTATGCCACTAAAAACTAAATAAGACATAGTCCGAGACTATGTCACAAGCACCTCCTTACAGGGCAGATCCAACAGGGCAGGCAGCATTTCCAAGGTTGCTTAGCACACTTTTACACTTTTACCTTTTTCTTTGTTTTCTGCCCCCCCATCCCCCAAGGACAGCGACACAGGCTCTAATTTTCCTGCAAGGTAGAAGATTTTCATCTCGTAGACTCTGGAAATATCGATTCACTGGAGCATGAAAGAAGAAAAAAAAAAGAAGAAGAAGAAGGCCACAATCACCCATCACCTTCTTCCTTCCTGATCAGTTCTGAGAAATCAAATCTTACAGCACAGTGATTTTCAGGGAGTTTTCTTAACAGCCTTTTTTTCTTCAGCTATAACTATGAGGGTTCCTGGAAATCTACAAAGGAAAAGTGGGAAGCATGTCCATAGCCACCTGCACTCCATCCCCCAAGTCATGAGTCACTGTAGAGCTGAGGACATAAAAGGACAGAGAACAGAGCGCTTCCTGATGCCCGCTGTTTGTGACTGAGCAGGGCTCTTTGCATACGGGTCTTGGTGCTGACAGAGTGGGTAAACCCACACAGCCTCTGCAAAACTGTGTCCTCCAGCATGCTCCATTTTATATCAAAAGGCCGCGGTCAGGGCAGAAGAGATGGCTTAGTGGGGAAGGCACTTGCCTGTGAAGCCTAAGGACCAAGGTTCGATTCCCCAGTAGCCACATAAGCCAGATGCATAAGGTGGCACATGTGTCTGGAATTGGTTTGCACTGGCTTGAGACCCTGGTGTGCCCATTCTCTCTCTCTCTCTCTCTCTCTCTCTCTCTCTCTCTCCAATAAGTAAATAAGCAAATACTTTTTTAAAAAGAAAAGGCTGAGGTCCAGAGAGCGGAAGAGCCATATGTGCCTAGGTCCATGAGAGCAACACGGCCCCATTCACCAGGCTGCAGGTTCAGAGGTGCCTAGCCCATAGGATGCCCTGCTTGACAGGGACCTATAGTTTCAGAAGAGGAAGTGAGTGGGAAGAAGGAAGGGAGCAGAAGGTTAGCACGAGAGGCAGAGAGGCCAGAATGGTCCAGGTGCTTTCCCCTTCTGTCCCTTCCGCATAATCCTCTCTCTAGTGCACCCACTAGGAACAAGCCAGGGTTTCTGTCCATCAGCAGCATGTAACCAGCCTACACTGACTGGAACAGCCTATGTGAACTGCTCCAGGATGGCCCTCCACCCGCCACACACAGTCACACATGGAAGGCAGCAGGTGGCTCAAGAGAGAAGAAAAATAGTCAACAAGACCCCCCCAAAAAAGCTGTTGCCATCCTTCCCCTATACTTTATTCTGGAAACAGCAGCAAGTGATGAATTCTGTGGCCACATAGCCTAGGCACAATTTATTGTCCAATAACATTTTGGTTTTGCTTGTGTGAAATGTGGTGTGTGTGTGTGTGTGTGTGTGTGTGTGTGTGTGTGTGTGTTGGGGGTCTTGTTTGCGTATGCACTTGTATGTACCTTTGTGATACCCAAGTGCTCACCTGCGGCAGGGTATGTTTGCCAACAGTGGCCAAAGCAGGGTGCCTGGTGTCCCTCTCTGTCACTATTTCACTGGTTCTCACTTGAGCCCCAGTCTCTTGCTGATCCTTGAGCTTGCATTCTTTTTTTTCATGCTCCAGCTATGCTCAGGTCTCTGCTCCCCTATCACACTAGGGTTACAAAGGCGTGTGGTCACACCCAGCTGTTTATGTGGGTCCTGCTGACCCAACTCCAATCGTCCTCCCCTCCTCCGCTATTCAGCCCTGTCCAATAAAAAAAAAAAAAAAATTTTTTTTTCAAAAATATTTTAGAGGACTGGAAAGATGGCTTAATAATTAAGGTGCTTGCCTACAAAGCCTGAGGACTCAGGTTCAATTCCCCAGTACCCACATAAGCCAGATGCACAAGGTAGTGCACGTGTCTGGAGGTCGTTTGCAGTGGTTAGAGGCCCTGGCGCACCCATTCTCCCTCTCTTTCTCTCTCTCTTTCTCTCTCAAATAAACAAATATTAAATATTTTTGAAAACTATCAAAAATTATTTATATGCGAGAGAAGCAGATGGGAAGAGAGAGGGAAAGAAAATGGGCACGCCAGGGCCTCCAGCCACTGCAAATAAACTCCAGATGCATGTGCCACCTTCTGCATCTGGCTTTACGTGGGTACTGGAGAATCAAACCTGTGTTCTTAGGCTTTGTAGGCAAGCGCCTTCAGAAGCATTGGCTAGGCACCTACTCTGTGCAATTCTCCTGTCCATTGGGACCCTCGGAGACTCTTCCCTCAGGAGAAATGTCGAGAACACGTCTTAGGCCAACTGGGATAAGGCGAGCAGCCTTGGCAGGGTACTGTAGCTGGAGTCCAGACTCCCCAGCACAGGGTGAAGGATGGCATCTGTTCCAGTGAGCACCCCACCACCAACTCTGCAAGGACGACCTAGGTCCACTGCCCTCCTGTAGGAAGCTCTGCATTCTGTGCTTGGTCCCTCTCCCCTGGGCATCACGCAGAAGGGTCAGCATCCAAGGTCACACACTGACAGAGGAGGGTAGAAACTGGGAGAATGGAGCTGGGTGCCCTCAGACCAGCAGCATCCTAGCCCACTATGGTGAACGCAGCAGAACAAAAACATTCAAGACCAGGGCCTGCCACCATCTGCAGTTGACACACATCACCGTAGATACATACCAGCCATTCAGTTCCATAAGACAAAGACATCCAGACAGGGTCCCAGGACAGCAAACTTCAGCACAGTGAGGGACACCATGACACCACCCAAAAGTTCCTCTGTGGGTGGCAAGGCCATTCTGCAGCATTGCACATGAGCCCTGGAACCTGCCTCCCCCACACCCCAACCTCTAGCTAAGCTCACCTCCCCCAATGGCTTACATACAGCCCAGGACCTGCTCTCCTGGGTCCAGGCACTCCAGCCTCACTTGGCATAGTCTTTCCTGTGCTCAGGGACCATACTGAGAGGTTCCCCACAAGCTTCAAGGGTCCTGGGCCAACTCCTTTCTTTCAGCCCAGTCTCAGACCTCCTTCTCCACAGTGCAGTGTGGGGCCTGGGATACATGTATCCCATGATGGCTGAATTCCAAGGCCCTGAGCCAATACTGGGCATACCTCAATGAACAGGATGCCAGCCTGACCTGGGAACTTCCTGTCTGGTAAGAGACAGTGGCAAAAGAGCAGTGACAATCCAGGGCCATGTTGGCATGACATTTCATGCCTCAATGGCAAAGCAGTAACTCCCATTAGAACAGGAAGCCTTCCTGGAGAAAGTGACAAGGTGGTTGAAAGCTAAAGGACCCGCAGGAATTGCAGGCATTGCCTTCAATTGCATACAGTACCTGGTTCTTGAATGCTTGCTTTGCGCCAGCCACGGCAACAGTGAAGTGCATCCATGGAGCCTAGAGCTTGGTCTGGAGGCTGATGGAACATGGGTAACTATGGTAACATAAATTTTAAGGATAGGTCCAGAACATGGAGAACACAGAGCCAGAAACTTGCACTGGGCTGTGTGTGAATGGTGACAAAAGTCCCAGGATAGGAACATAGGCTGATATTTGAGGAAAGAGGTGACAGTGGCTACAGAGGGATGGGGTCGCATGTCAGACTGAAGAACCTGTGCAAACGCTCTGGGCTAGAGAGGACTGTAGGACTTTAATAGACCTGAAAGTGATCAATGAGGCAGAGACTGGCAGGGCATACAATGTGTTACTTACCCCTGTTCCTGGGATCAACTTTGCTAAGGATTTTAAGGGTCCTCAGATTATCACATTTCTTCTCCACCGCAGTCAATACAGGCAAGAAAGGACAGAAATATTCTCCCCATGTTATGAGTGAGAATCATGAGGCTCAGAGAAAAAAAAAGCCAAAGGGCTGGAGAGATGGCTCAGCAGTTAAGGTGCTTGCCTGTAAAGCCCAATGACCTGAGTTTGAGTCCCCAGTACCTTTGCAAAGCCAGATGCACAAGGTGGCACATTTGTCTGGAGTTTGTATGTGGTGGCTAAAGGTTCTGATGTGACCACTCTCCCTCTCTCTCTCCCTCGTCTGTCTCTCTCTCTCTCTCTCTCAAATAAATAAATAAATAAAATATTTTTAAATATTTTGTTTTTATTTATTTGAGAGAGAGAGAACGAGGGAGAGAGAGAATGGGTGCACCAGGACATCCAGCCACCACAAACGAACTCCAGATGCGTGCACCACCTTGTGCATCTGGCTAACGTGGGTCCTGGGGAATCGAACCTGGGCCCTTTGGCTTTACAGGCAAGCACCTTAACAGCTGAGCCATCTCTCCAGCCCACTAAATAAAATATTTTTTAAAAGAGCCGGATAGTCAAGGTCATGCAGCCAGGAAACAGGTGGATAGATGCAAATCTTGCCTCAAGGGAGCTACTTGCCCTCCTCCCCATGGCCCCAACACATTTTCTTCAATGTGGATTTCAGTTTAAAGTCCTATGGCTCAGACCAGAGCCCAGCCCACCACCTCCAGCAGCCTGTGCACCTGAGGAGGTGTCCTGGTCCCGACCACTCCAGCCGCACCTCAGAGCATGCTCACTTGGCTGCCTTGGATTTAAATGCTAATTGCCCATAAAGTTTTTCATCTCAACATCTCCCAGCTGTGACCTGGAGGGAACGAGAGTGGGAAGTGGGGCTATTAGTGTGTGGAATCTAGAAATAGCCATCTCCTTCAGGAACAAAAGTGTGTTTTTGCCACAGGCATCTCAAGGGCCATTCATCTCCTCGGTCACCCACCAGAGTGTGCGCTGCTTGTCAAGGGACTCCACCTTCATCCACAATTCAATTGGCCCAAATTACATTATGTATGTAAATGTCCATCTGCCCATCAGCGTAGCTTGGACATCACTGCACTGAATCCCCCAGTTCTTGGCCACCCTTCACCCACTGAGGGAAGGTCCTCTGGGGACCAGGATGCTCAGTACCAGAGTGCCACCATACTCAGGTGGAGGGTAGAGCTTGTTTGAACAAACTCTGGGTCCAATCAGAGTTTGGGCAACCTATCTCCCAGGGGAACACGTTGAAAAAGCACCAGCTGTGGGGCCACCAGTGCAGGCTTTAAACTAGGGCAGAATCTGGTAACTTCTCAGAAGGACGCTGTCTCCTAGGGAGGAAAAGCTGACGGCCAACAAAGATAGTACATGGATGCTGGACAGAGTTAGCGTGAAGTCACTGCTCAGTTCTGTCATTTAGCTGCTATGTGACCTTGAACATGAAGCCTGGCGTCTCTGAGACTTCCTCCTTTTTCTGTACAAGGGTTGTTCTCCACACAGAATTGGGTCACCTGTATGTAGAATATGTCCTAGGCATGCACTACCGCCACCATCACTGTCCCCATCATCATCACTTCTACCCCCACCCCGCTGCCACAAAGCGTCTTTGAGTGCTTGCACCAGGCAAGTGTTCTGTTAAGCTGACTCAACTCAGTTAATAGGTTCTAGATGTGACCTGCATTCTCCTCTCCCACTGGGACAGGGACCACATTGGGTACAATATTTAAGAAGGAGCCACAAAGCTCAGGAGTCAGACATCATACTATCACACTGCTCAAAACTCAAAAGCCCATGCTACACAAAATAGCAAAGCCTTGGGGCTGGAGAGATGGCTTAGCGGTTAAGGCATTTGTCTGAGAAGCCTAAGGACCCGGTTTGATTTCCCCCGTACCCACATAACTCAGATGCACAGGGTGGCACATGCGTCTGGAGTTTGTTTGCAATGGCTAGAGGTCCTGGCATGCCCATTTTCTTTCTCCCTTTCTGTATCTTCTTGCCTCTCTCTCTCTCTCAATCAATCAAAAAAAATATTTTTCAAGAATATCAAAGCCTGACATCAAATTAAAAGAGAGACTAATGGAGAGAGGGAGGGGATATGATGAAGATTGGAGTTCTAAAGGGGAATGGGGGGAGGGGAGGGAAATATCATGCACTTTTGTATGTAAGTATAGAAGTTGTCAATAAAAAAATAATAATAATAAAAATACATCAAGGGAAAAAAGAATATCAAAGTCTTGAGCAACCAAAGAGAATAATATTTTTAATAATTTATTTTGGGGACTGGAGAGATGGCTTAGTGGTTAAGGCATTTAAGGCCTGCAAAGCCAAAGAACCCAGGTTCGATTCTCCAGGACCCATGTAAGCCAGATGCACAAGGGGCATATGCGTCTGAAGTTCATTTGCAGTGGCTACAGGCCCTGGCATGCCCATTCTCTCTCTGTCTGTCTCTCTATTCTCTCTCTCTCTCTCTCTCTCTCTCTCTCTCTTGCAAATAAATAAATAAAAGTTTTTAAAATAATTTATTATTTATTTATTTGACAAACAGAATGCACACCAGGGTCTCTCATTGCTGCAAAAAACCCCAGAACCATATGCCACCTTGTGAATCTGGCTTACATGGGTACGGGGAAATCGAACCTGGGTCTTTTGTCTTTTCAGACAAGTGCCTTAACCGCTAAGCCATCTCTCCAGTCCCGAGAATCATATTTTTCATTAAGATGCCAGGGATTATTAACAAAATCATACCATTTCCAGCCTGTCCCTTCCACTAAAGTAGACCAGGACACTGCTGACCTAGAGAACAAGAGGTCCAAGCTCTCCTCTCCTAACTTCTGTCTTCCTCCATCAGTGTGCCCTTAGACAGAGATGGAGCCCACAGGGGAAAGCCATGAAGGAGAGGACCCCAAGCCTTCCATAGCAGGGCAGGGGACCTGATGCCTCCCGCTGGGTTGGCAGGTAAAGCTCTTTCTCAGCTGGGACTGTCATAGGTTTTCCAGCAAGTCCTCTGCTAGGGACACTGCCATCTCGGTTCCCACTGCCCATCTCCAGATGTGGCCTCGCTCCCTGAGCACCCAGGGGCCTCCTGAGACCATGCTGCCTCTCTGCAGCTGATCTCACACACCTGCATGGGTACACAGACTACAGCGTCCAGCTGTGCTGTGGCGTTGTCATCCCCTCGGGCCCTCCCTGCCCAGTGCTATACTCGGGGTTGTGGAGCCAGTGGATGAACAGGACACAGTTGGCTGCAGGCTGGCAAACTACATGGCAGCAGGGGCAGACAATTCCCTCAGCCCTCAGAGGCACAGCTGCACCAGCGGATTTCATTCTCCTGACCACGTGGATATGAGAACTTCCATCTCAGCCGTGGCATCATGGAGAATGGGCCTGGACTGCCATCTGCTCAGAGTCTCTTTGACATGATGGTAGTCTGATTTTGAGCAAAAGGCGTGAAGAGATAGAGGGGAGCCTCAGAAAAAGCTGCACCTCTTTATCTGGGGGGTACAGGAGCAATGGCCAGAAAGGAGTGCATATGAAGCACTAGAAGTAGGACTGCAGAGATGGCTTAGCCGTTAAGGCACTTGCCTGCAAGTATTCACGTAAGCCGGATGCATAAGGTGGTGTGTGCATCCTGAGTTTGTTTGCAGTGGCTGGAGGCCCTAGAAAGCCATTCTCATTCTCTCTCTCTCTTTCTATCTGCCTCTTTCTCTCTTTCTCTCTCAAATAAATACATATGTTAAAAAAAATACCAGAAGTGGAGCTGGAGAGATGGCTTAATGGTTAAAGTGTTTGCCTACAAAGCCAAAGGATCCCACTTTGATTCTCCAGGACCCACGTAAGCCAGATGCACAAGGGAGCATGTTCATCTGGAGTTCAGTTGCGGTGGCTGGAGGCCCTGGTGTGCCCATTATCTCTCTCTCTCTCTCTCTCTATCTATCTATCTATTTCCCTCTTCCTCTCAAATAAATAAACAAATAAAATATATTCTAAAAATACCGGAAGTAAGCCATAGTGGTGTGTGCCTTTAAACCCAGTACCAGGGAGGCAGAGGTAGGAGGATTGCTGGGAGTTCAAGGCTAGCCTAGGACTACAGAGTTCCAGGTCAGCCTGGGCTAGAGTGAGACCCCTACCTTGAAAAAAAAATTAAAAGTAAATAAAATAAATACCAGAAGTAGCCTTGACATCTGCTGGAGCCTAACCCTGGAATGCAGGGAGGAGGAAGGGATGAGAGGGAGCCCTGGGCCTGGCTGGATGGCAGGGTGAGGGGGATCATCAGACAGGTGCTCGTGCCCACCTTCCTCCCACCTTCTGCATCCTGATGCTAGTCCCCCCACCCCGACCCATCCAGGGCTTCAACTAAAGGTCTTGCTCTCCCAGCAGGCAGCTCAGGGACGGAAGTGGCATTTGGTGGTGCTCTGATCATGGGCATGAACACCACCGCTTCCCTAAATTGGTTTTCCGACAGTAAATTATAATTGCTCTCCATGTTCTAGAACTCGGGGACTGAGATTAATTACAGCCAGTATCCTATGGCGCTCTGAACTTTAAACACAGCATGGTGTGCAGGCTGCTAATAGGCAGGAAGATCTGGGGACTTTTCAGATGAGCAAGAAGAAAAAGGAAAACTATGTGGAGTCCACACCTGCCAAGGGAGGCCTTCGGTTTGGAAAGAGGCTCCCTCTTCCTCGTTCCTCGGTATTTGTGGGATCTGAATACACAATGGGGATCTGGGATGGAACCCCCATACACACACAGACACACACACACACACACACTCACACTCACACACCATTCTGGTGAAGTAAAGGAAAATAGAACAGCACCCAGCTCAGAAGCCAGTGCACTCAGAAGTCAAGAGAAACAGACAGTCCTCTCAGGCAAAAGCCACAAATGGGGTGGGGTGGAGGCTATGAATCTGGGGAACCCAGGTCCCCAACACAACCTCCACTTACTCTGGAGCCAGCCAGCCACTGTGGGAGTGAGGTCATGCCACTCCATCTTCAGCAGTCAAATCCCAAGTTCTTGTTCAAAATTTCTCATTGGTGTAGTTGGGAACTTGTGTCTTTGCATACTTTAAGGAGCCAAATAAAACATATCCACACAAGACGATTTTTTAATTCATTTTATGATTAATTTGTGTGTGTGTGTGTGTGTGTGTGTGTGTATGCTCTTGGGTGTGTGCACGTTTGTGTGTGAGAGTGCAGGCATGTACATGACACAGATGCGTGTTTAGGTCAGAGGACAACTTTTCCAGTGGGTCGTCGCCTGTCCATCCCATCGGAGGCGGGTTTCTCGTTTTGTATTCTCACTGCGCTATCTCCTTCAGCATTAGTGCGCTGGGATTACTGAAGCCCGCCAAGGGGTTTATACTTGCTATCTGGGAATCAAACTCAGGTACTCCTGTTTGAGTGGCAAGTGCTTTAACCACTAGACCATTTCCTCAACCAGATGCAAGACATTTTTGAAATCTCTGCATCAGAAACCAAACTGTTTCTTCCTTCAGGCGAATGGCAGGCTTGGGTTTCTCGTTTGAAGGGTTTCATCATGCTTCTACCTCCTGGCTTCTTCCCTTCAATGATGCGTCTCTCTATAATGCTAGAGACTGCGACCTCCTTATCTCTTCAGCTGTCCCCCTCATAAACCTTCAGCTCCTTCAGAAGCAAGGATTATACACCTTGTACTCAAAACAACTAAGAAAGGCCTCTCACGAAGTAGGGTTTGTTGCAGTGATGTGTGATGAATGACTAAATGGCGTGCATATCTCAAACCTCTACCTTTGGTCATTCTCTTCCTCCTACACCAAGTAGCTCAAGTCAAAACAATGTCAGGGGCTGGAGAGATGGCTTACCCTGCAAAGCCAAAGGACCCAGGTTCGATTCCCCAGGACCCATGTAAGCCAGATGTACAAGGGGGCGCATGCATCTGGAGTTTGTTTGCAGGCACCAGAGACCCTAGCACACACACACACTCTCTCTCTCTCTCTCTCTCTACCTCTTTCTCTCTCTCAAAATAAACAATTTTTTTAAAAAATTTTAAAAAAACAATGTCGAGCTGGGGTGAAGTGATGCATGCCTTTAATCCTAACACTTGGGAGGCTGAAGTAGGAGGATCAAGAGTCAAGGCTAGGGCTGGAGAGATGGCATAGCAGTTAAGGCATTTGCCTGCAAAGCCAAAGGACCCAGGTTCAACTCTCCAGGACCCATGTAAGCCAGCTGCACCAGGGGGTGCACTCATCTGGAGTTTGTTTGCAGTGGCTTGAGGCTCTGGCGCACCCATTCTCTCCCTCTCTCTCTCTCTCTCTCTCTTTCTCTCTCTCTCTCTCTCTCTCTCTCTCTTGCTCTCTCCCTCTCGCTCACTCTCAAATAAATAAAAATAAAAAGAGTCGAGGCTAGCCTGGACCACATTGCCTGATATCAGCCAGGGTGTGGTGGTTTGATCACATGCCCCTCATAAACTTGACCTCCAGCTGGTGGCAATTTTGGAGGTGGATCTTTGCTGGAAGAGATGTTTTTTGGGGCTCAGAGTTTGGGGTGTTATAGCCAGTTCTCTCTTGCCAGAGATCAGCTCACTCTCCTGCTGCTGTTTTCCACCTGCTGTGGCAGAGATGACGTCCCGCCTGTGCTCATGCCATGCTGTCCCCTGCCACCATAGCTTCCTCTCGAGACTATATGCTAAAATAAACCCTTTCCAACCAGGAGCTGCTTTTGATCATGGGTTTTGTCCCAGCAGTGAGAAGGTAATTTAATGAGACCCTATCTCAAGACAACAACAAAACTAATGCAGCCCATATCGCCTCTGTACCCTTCAATGTATTTACAGGTGCAGAGAGTGATATAAGGGCCACAGAGAGTCAGAAGTGGAAGAGACTTAGAGGTGTGGTAGTTACTGTCAAGGTTAAACCATGAGACAGCAGCTATGTGAGGCAGACATGCCTCACCTTTCCACCAAGGCCCAAACGCCCTGTCTCCCTCCCTCTCTTCCTCCCTCTCAGAGCACTGCCCACACTAGAGTTCCAAAACTTCCTCCTTCCTGGGAGAGGCTGCAGCAAGTCCCCTTGTCAGCAGAAGGCCTGGGAGTCGCCACAACGCGACATGTGCTCAGCTCTAGATGGCCTGAGAAAGCTATTCATTTAATAGAAAACAAATTACCATTCCGAGGGTGAGATTAATTTATTGTATTAGAACATATCTGCCAGAGGCCCCACGGCACTGTGTCTGTTCCTAGGTCCTGATAGAACCCTCAGCCCAGCGCAGTGCCTGGCTTAGCTGTGGCCATGGCTTTCCCTGTCCTAGGACAGCAGCTGCCCCAGGCAGTGACGTTCAGCCCACAGTCTGGATACAAGAGGGTACAGCTACATCTGAGTTGCCTGTCAACAAGCTTCCTTTCCTCTCCCTTTCTTCTCCCAGCTGTAAACTCAGAGAAGGAACCAAGAGGGAAACTAAGGCAGGGGAAGTAGAAGTCATCAAAACAGGCTTTGGAGACTAGAGAGATGGCTCAGTGGTTAATGGTGCTTGTTTGCAAAGCCTGATAGCTTAGGCTCGATTCCCCAGTACCCATGTAAAGCCAGATTCACAAAGTCGTGCATGCATTTGGAGTTCATTTACAGTGGCAGGAGGCTCTGGGGCACCAATATTCTCTCTCTTTCTCTCTCTGCCTCTTTCTCTCTGTCTTAGATAAATAAATAAATAAGTAAATAAACATTTGAAAAGGCTTTGGAGTAAGATAGGGAGGGATTTGAGTTCAAGTTCCAACCCACAAAATGGAGAAGAGTGAAAAGAAAACAAACCGGTATTTTCAAGTGGAGGGGCTAAGTGCTTTCCATACCTTGGACTTTGCCACACTGGCAGCCCTTGGGAGGTGGAACCGTGCTGGAGGCAGTGTGCCCCTGGGGACAGAGCTTGGGTTTATCAGAGTCCATTCCACTGTGTGTTCAGAGCTGGCTCACTCTCGCTGCTCTCTCTGCTGCTGATGTAGGAAGACGTGAGCTAGCTGAACGTGAAACATCCCCCTTGAGAATGTAAGCCGACATAAATCTTTCCTCCCATAAGCTGTCTTTGGTTAGGTATTTTGTCCCAGCAACGAGAAGGTAACTGCTCCACGAGGTGAAATTTTCATTTTTCTTGGAATGACTGAGGAAGAGAATAGTAGGTCATTATATAGTGTGTGTGTGTGTGTGTGTGTGTGTGTGTGTGTGTGCGTGCGTGCGTGCGCGCATGCACGTGCACACATGTGTGCTTACCTGTATGGCACAATGCAGGTCTGGCCCTAGCCAGACCACATGCTAAAAGAAACCAGGCAACACCCCTCAGGTTCTCTCACCAGGATGGCGGGTAGTCAATGATGGGTAAGACTCCATGAGATGGGGCAACCTAAGACAGGCACCGTCGCATGTGATGATCCCTTGGGGCCTGGGGTCAACAATGGCTTGGCAAAGAACCATGCCTACCAGGGTCACCAGTAATAAAAACAAAAAGGAGGATATGTGTGGCACAATGCAGGTCGGGCCCTAGCCAGACCACATGCCAGAAGAAACCAGGAAGTGGCTTCTGTGGACATGGCATCCTGTGCAGGCCTGGCGTGACAACAGCTACAGTCCCATGTTCGCGAGAAACCTGCTGTGAGATGATCTGTCCAGAGACAGACTGTCATTGGTCACAAAAAGGGAACCACCCCAAAAATGATAGGCCAGCCAAACCTTTTAAACCCCCTACACCTCCTTGAATAAACAAGTTTGCAGCAGTTCGCCCTCTGCCTGCTTCCACCCAACTCCCAGGGTCTGTGTCATGATTCTGCGCTTCTCACCCCTAACTCGGCAGAGACCCTGCCATCCCTCCTGGGCTGGCCCTGGGGGGAACCCCTACACTTACCTTCATAGGAAACCATCCAGTTGTGTTTCTGAGAGTAACCTCATGTTTCCACACCCACACTTCATGCACAGCTCACGGCAACCGCTTGGAGCTCTGTATCAGAAGACAAAGTTGCTCTCATTATTTTTCCCCATAGTGGCGTCACATTTCCTTGTATAGATGTCATATCACTTACTTTTATGTCCCTACAACCATGACAACTAACAGAAACAACTCCAGGGGACAAAGATCCCTTTGGGCTCGCAGTTTCAGAGTCCAACACAGTGGGGGAAAGGCGTGGTGGGGGAGTGCATGGTGATGTCTGTTCACGTCATGTTAGACCAGCAAGCCAAGACGGTGGCAGGAACCAGGGACAAAATACCTTTCAACGCCCTGTCCTTAGTGACCCACTTCTGCCAGCCAGACTCCACTTCTTAAAGGTTCCACCGCCTCTGAAAATAGTGCCACTAGGTAGGGAACAAGCATTCCAGATACAAGCCCGTGTGGGGCAGGTTGGATTCAAGCCCTAACAGGTCTATAGGAAAATTGATCTAACTGGCCTCCTTTGGGTCAGTATTGAAGCACTTCTGATCTTTGCTATTTCCGGTGTGTGAGGCCCGGCTCTAAACCCCCATCCATAACTGCCTTGGCCACAATCAAGGAGCCTTGAATGGCATCTTGCCTCCCTTCAGCAGAGTCGACCAGCAATTCTTCTGGCTACAGGTGAAAGGTGCCCAACTTGAGTCAGCTTATGTTAAAAGGAGAAAGAGACTGGATTATAGCAGGCAGAACTGGACAGTGAGACCACAGGCAGAATGGAGTCACAAGACCCCCATAGCAGGGCTCTAGAAGGCACTGGAAATTTCCACTTCTCTAGTCCCTTCACTGAAAGCAGCTTTCTTTGCACTAAAGCATGCGTGCATGACCACAGGCTGTGATTAAGAGGTGCCAGTCTTTGGGCCAAGGTGTCAGAGAAGGGTTCCATCCTGGTTGGTGGTGAGGAATGTTCGCTTGCAACCCTGAACATCTCGGACCTTGAAGGTAGTCTCTGACAGCCATGTGTCCTATGGAAAGGTTAGGGAATGAACTCAAACCCGCAGCATTCTTTCCTGCTTCAGGCCTCATTGGATTCACCCTCACTTCTCCCAGCACAGTTTGGCCACAACCAGCACCCATGAGATGCTGCAGGCAGAGATACGTGTCTATCAATCAAGCATTCTAGTAAACTGCCTCTTATTACTTTGTATGCTGGGGTTGGGTTGCGGCCGGGGGGGGGGGGTAGGGGGGGAACCCACCATTCCAAATAACCCCGTTGAATTCCTCTGCGAAGCAGGCTTTCTTTACCTAAATGCTCCCAGCAGGATTTGCTTAAAGTGGGGCATGCTGGTAGTCTCAGTTCCTGGGGGAAACCTTTGATTTTCCTGACAACCCACTGAGCTGGGAGAGGATGCTACTGAGGGCAAGCGGTTAATGGCTGTGAAAGCTTTCCGTGACCTGTAAGTGGTACCGAAATGCGGGACCTCGCCATGACTATTATGATTATCCTCATTTTATCTCCTCTTTGAAGAGCTTTACACTGTAATTTGGGAAGTGGAATCGGAGGCACCTATCCAACAGTTCGACCTCACAGAACTAACTCCTCCTCGAAGGCTCCGTCCGAGATCTCGGGCCGTCATTTCCCGTGGGGCCTATCGCTTCTATTAAATGCAACACAAAGAGATTTCTGCAGAGGGAAGCCTTGCCAGATGGGAATAAAGAGAAGGCAAGGCCTTTTTGTGATGAGTATCTAGCCATCTCTAAATGGACCTAACCCTAGAACATCTCTGTCTATCCCAACCCTAGTGATGCGAAGCAATAGTCTTCCTGGGGTGTCCAACTCCGAGTGACTGGATTTCCCTCAGAGAAGGTTGAGCATCTAGCTAGTTGTTGTGGTTCTGGCAATGAAGAGAAGTACCACCATGCCCAGGACAGGGCTGTTGGGAAGCACTGTGGCAGATCCACCACCCCCCACACACACCCCAAGGCCTTACCTGACGGACAGATGATGAACGCTGAGTGACAGCAAGACTCCTACAGCAATTTCTCACTTCCTAGAGCCCTCTCAGCAAAGGACTCTGGCAGATTTGCCCGCCATGTCCCCTGTTCTCCGCCTGCACCCTCCTTTGTCCATTTTCCCTCTCCACATCTCCCTGCTTCTTTTCCACCCTTCAGCGTCCATCTCCCCCAGCATTCTCCTTGCTCAGTCTCCCGCAGAGTGTCCTCCCCGCCCCTCCCTTCCTCTGCTGGGTCCCAGTCAAACGTACTTAGCTCTTCAGGCCTTCACCATAAATCAACGTCTCTGGAGGCTCAATCATTTTTATTGCTTTCTGTGAACATCCTGTCATTCTCCATGTTTCAGATATTGGCAAGCTTGGAACTCATTGCATTTTTCCCGGATCCATCTCATTAGAGACCTGCCAACTATTCCCTGCCTTCACCCTCAGACCTCCCCAGCCAATTATCCTGACCCCATCATGACTTTTGGCAGACACCCCCAAAAAGCAAATAGGGTCCTATCCACATTATTAAGTAGGAGTCTCCAAGGAGCTTGCCACTCCAGCCCTTCTGTCCTCCTCTCTCCCATTGCAGCCAGGCCTTCAAGAGCCCAGGGGTCATGGCTGGAACCTGGCTTCTGTTGGCCAGTCTGAACTCTTGAGCTCAGAAAGAAACAGAGGGATTCCAACAAGTGACAGCAATGCTGTACTGGGACTGAGGTACATAAAAATGCTAATGAATGGGAAAGCCGTGATCAAATGGGACTGAGATCTATTAGGAAGGAGGTGACATAGGACAACAGCTGATTCAAACTGCTTATGTCCACAAACACTAAGAGAGCCAAGCAGATCATTAGGACTTTGAGGATGGCCAGATGTAGGAAGAGGGGCATCGCTCCTGGATAAGAGCTTCCTGGTCATCTTCAGGCTGATGTTAGGGGACACTTCCGGGAAGCTTCTCTGAACACGGGCCCACCCTACCTCTCCATCGTAACAGCCTGTCAGAGGAGAACAGTGACCCATGAGTGTAGCTATTAAAAAGGGGATGTGGGATAACAATGTGATCTAATTCATTCTACCTTTTTAAAAAAGGTGCAGAGGGCATTGGGGAAAGATTTGCAATGCAGATTAAAGAAGAAGTCCAGGGGAAAGCATTCAAGAGCCATGCTAAACTCAAGCGGAGTCTTTCCACACAGGGAGCCATGGCTGGTCCCAGCCTCTGGTGTTGAAATCAGAATACATCGTAAGCCACGAGGTCACATACTCGCTCATCCTGTCTTCTGCTAAAGAACTGCGGGTAGCCCCAAGGGGCCAGCACTGCTCGGTTGCAGAACTCTCACATGGATTTGATGCTTCCATGTTCCACCCGCCCCCTGGGAGTCCAAGAGCATTGAACTCTCAAGAGCACTGTGATAACTCACGTGGTTATCATTTGACAGGAACCTAGAATCACCTGAGAGGGATCGTGTTGATTAGGGAAGCCTCTGGGCACACCCATGAGAGATTATCTTGATTCGTTGAGGTGGGAAGACTCACATTAACCATGGGCAGAACCATTCCACGGACCAAAGAAGGGCAGGGGGAGGGTCAATCTAAATTCAAGATAGTGTGAATAAGACTTATGTAAACCTACCTTTTTGAATAATGGCACATCTAGAAGCTGTAGACTGTTACTAGAAAATTTTCAGTGCCTGGGATGGGATACCTTCCAGTGAGTTGTTGGCCAAGGAGGTCCTGGTAGCCTCCAAAACATTAAAGGCTTTTGCCAAAGCCCTTGAGAAACAGATAGTAAGATCCTATTGCTGAAGACATCTCTTGCCTGAGAGGCAAGGTCACTGAGAAAGCAAGCTAGTGCTGAGCAGAAAACCTTCTCCCTATAGACCAGCCAACTGAAAGCTGGAAAAAGCTGCACTGCATGCAGCCTTATGGGAGACAGAAGTCATCAGTAGTGAAACAGTGGGCACTGAATATTCAAGTTTGGCCAGACAGGCCCAATGACTGAACAGATGCAATAGTGGCATGTCTACTCTTGGGGTAACCAACTGCTCCATAATTGGACTGAAGGCCCTCTCTATGGAGGGAATACATACCTGGTACTGAAAAAACCTAAGCAAAAGTCTATGGCAGGGGAGGTCATGAGCCTTAGGGATATAAAGCCTGCTCTTGTCTGACTAAATGTATATTTTATTCCCACCAAGCTGCCCTGAAAGCACTACACTTAATGTTCATATTCATATATTAATATTACTCTCACTTCTGGTTAGAGAAGCTTCTCTTTTCAGATGGCTAGGACCACTGGGATGACCCAAAAGGCAACATAGTGCTGAGAAGAAGGGATGGAGGAGTGTCCAGCACTGAAACATCTCTGTCACACCCTCCAAGGCTCAGGGCCCATTGCGGAAGACAGGGCGGATAGAATGGAAGAGCCAAAGGAAGGGTGTAACTTCTTACAATGCAACTGTCCAGACAGAAATTTGCCTTGATATCCATGACCTTGCAGTGCCTAGCAATACCTTCACAAGACCCTCATAATAGAAGTAAAAAGATGATGACATCAAATTAAAAGAGAGAGTAATGGAGAGAGGGAGGGGATATGATGGAGATTGGAGTTCTAAAGGGGAATGGGGGGAGGGGAGGGAAATATCATGCACTTTTTTGCACGTAAGCATAGAAGTTGTCAATAAAAATAATAATAATAATAAAAGAAAGAACTGGCTGAGCAGCCGCATTCATTAGTCTCTGCTTCCTCAATGTGGACTGTACATTCAAATAAACCTTGCTCCCTTCAGCTGGCCTTCATCCGGTATTTTGTCCCAGCAGTGAGAAGGTAACTAATTCAAGAGGGAAGTTGGAGAACAGAGACTCACAAAGCACTTTTTCTTTCAGATCAGCTGGAAAGAATCAGCCAGGTACCCAGAACTGATTTATGGACCTGTATTAGCCAGGGTTCTGTAGAGGAACACAATCGGTAGAATGAAAATGGATTATAAAAAAAGGATTGGAGGCTGGAGAAATGGCTTAGCAGTTAAGGCACTTGCCTGTGAAGCCAAATGACCTGCGTTCTATTCCTCAGTACCCATTGGCTAAAGGCCCTGGTGTGCCCATTCTCTCTCTATCTGCCTGCCTTTCTCTCTGTCTCTCAAATAAATAAGTATTTTTTAAAGAGGATTTATTGGATTAGCATATCGACTACAAACTGCGCAGTACCAACCGCTATTGCATTTGCAGACTTGAGAAGGGAGGAGCACCTGTCCACAGAGCTGGATGCTTTAGCGGTTCCAATCTGAAGCTGAAGGCTCGGAGGATTCCTGGAGAGCCGCTGGTCTTCAGTCCATGTTGGAAGGCTGATGAAACTCAGTTCTGCTGGTCGTGAAGGACGCCAAAGCAGGGTAGATGCACGCACGAAGAGCGAGGGCCATCAGGTTAAAAAAATTTTTTTTAAATAAAGCATGCATCAGTGAGCAGCACACACAGCCAGATGACAAAATGTTCTGCGTGTCTCAATATATATTCCACCAGTGGAAGGCCCACCCACCCTAAAGGAAGGACTTCCTCCCTCCGCGACTCCTTCCTAGAAACACCTTCACAGACCCACCCAGGAGGCACATCTCTTACTTGACTCCCAGTTTGATCAGAACTTAGCAGGACAGTTGACACCAGGACCAGGCAGTGGATAAAACCAACCCCGAAACTCCCTGTTTCCTTGGCATTTATGTTCTAGCTTCTAGAATATTTAATAAAACTCAGATGACCCCAAAAGAAAGATTTGTTTTTCTTCTTATACCTGCTCATTCTGCTTGCGTTCCCAACTATAAAACCCCTGAGAGAATCAAACACCTAACTCCGAAGGTTCCAAGGGGAAGATAAATGTGTCTTTGATAAAGCAGGAGAGTTGCTGTACAATCCGCTTACTACTGCACGGTCAAGAATGAGACAGCAGTCTCCGAGTGAGCTAGAAACAAGATTCAACCAATTGGCATGGCAACTACACAAATATTACTCGGGGAAAAGGTAAGGAATGAAGCAGATAAAGAATTCAGTCTGGGGGGCTGGAGAGATGGTTTACCAGTTAAGGCGCTTGTCTGGGAAGCCTAAGGACCCAAGTTTGATTTCCCAGGACCCACATCAGCCAGATGCACAAGGTGGCGCATATGTCTGGAGTTTGTTTGCAATGGCTAGAGGTCCTGGTGCACCATTTTCATTTGAATAAATAAATAAATAAATAATAAATAAATAAATAAATAAAAATATTTTAAAGGATAAAAAAGAATTTGGTCTGGAAAAACAATAAAATCCAACCAGAGAGGATTTCCCCCACTATAATAAAATTGTCAAAAATAATTCATACAAACAAGAGCCTAAAAATCAGACAAGAGAACAAACAACTTCCACTTTCAGCTCCAATGAAGTAAGAAAATCAGACTGATCCTCCCTATGGACACCCCCAAACCCAAACAAAACATAAACCAGGGCTGGAGAGATAGTTTAGCCATTAAGGTGCTTGCCTGAGAAGCCTAAGGACCCAGATTCAACTCTCCAGGTCCCATGTAAGCCAGACGTACAAGGTGAAGCAAGTGTGCAAGGTGAAGCATGCGCACAAGATGGTGCGTGTGTCTGGAGTGCGATTACAGTGGCTGGAGGCCCTGGTGCACCAGTTCTCACTCTCTCTTTCATTAAAAAAAATTACAAACACACACACAAACCAGTAGTTTTTAAGACACAAGACAGGAAACCAAAGACCTAAAGCAGGGAAAAGATAATACATGAGACTCAAAGGCCACAACACAGGCCATGTAGGTGCCCCAGAAGCCTGGGAAGAGGTCTTGTCCCACCAGGCAGCAGTCACAAGGAATCAAACAGAGCTTCTTAAATTGTGATTCAAGACCCTGATGGGATCATATAAATAAACAAAGGGGGATCAAAAAACTTAGTGAATGGTTTATGAACATACAACAACCAAAACTTAATTCAAAGTCAAATGTGTATGGCTGGAGGGATGGCTTAGCAGTTAAGGCCCTTGCCTGCAAAGCCAAAGGACCCAGGTTCGATTCCCCAGGACCCACATAAACCAGATGTACAGGATGGTACATGGGTCTAGAGTTCATTTGCAGTGACTAGAGGCCCTGGTACACCCATTCTCTCTGTCTCTCTGTCTCTGTCTGTCTCTCTCTTTCTCTCTCAAATAAATAAGAGTCTTAAATTTCTAAAATATATATATATCAAATGTGTAATGAAGACCAACATTTCTGTTGCACTCTCCTTTGTAGCACTGTGTGACTTCACCATAGCCTTGGTTCTGAACACACAACATACACACTTTGCACTGTGCAAATATCAACGAACACCACCTGCCTGACATACCTGGGCTCAAATTCAAGAGTAATGTATGTTTCTAATTACAGTGTTTTTATTGTACATACAAGTTTTCTGCTCTTATAGAAACATAATGGCTTAATTACAGAAAACAAAAACTTTTAATATTTTCCTCCCACCATTCCTTAGCCTGTAAGTATTAAATTAGTGTGTCTTTATATTGCACTGTATTAGAATACTTGATTTCAAAATGGATACTTGAGTTGTGGGCTTGACTTTCATTTTTTTCTTTTGTTTTTAATTCATTGAATTAATTTTGGTTTGGGATTAGGACAGAATTTCCAACTATTTCTGAACTGGCCCTAGATATACTTCTGTCATTTCATACTACTTGTGTGAAGAGTGTCTCAAGCATTGACCATTATAATGCTGTTGTGTTGGTTTTGAGACAGAGTCTCATGTAGCCTACACTGGCCTTGACTTGCAATGTAACGGAAGCTAGCCTTGAACTCCACATCCTTCTGCTTCAGCCTCCTGAGGGCTGGGATTACAGGGATGTGACACCATTGACGATTATCAAATCAAAAATGTCACCCAAGCCGGGCGTGGTGGTGCACGCCTTTAATCCCAGCACTCGGGAGGCAGAGGTAGGAAGATCACCGAGAGTTCGAGGCCACCCTGAGACTACATAGTTAATTCCAGGTCAGCCTGGACCAGAGTGAGACCCTACCTTGCCAAAAAAAAAAAAAAAAAAATGTCACCCAGCTCTGAACAACACTGAAAATCCCGCAGTATGAAATACTCAGCCAAGGGTTCTATGAATGTAAAAATAAGCATTAGTATGCATCTCATTGGTATGTAAATGTGCTTTTTCCTTTGATAACTGGTAAGACTGCATGTTTACCAAAGAACTGTTTAAAAATAAATTTCTATGTGATTTATTATCATCAAATGTTTGATTTTTTTATGGTGTGTGTGTGTGTGTGTGTTTGGGTATGTGTATTGAACACAAATATGTGCCTGCCACAGCGCATATGTGAAGGTCAGAGACAACGTTCAGATCAGTCCTTGCCTGTCCACCTCACTTGAGGCAGGCTTTCTCACTCCACATTCTTGCTCTGCCGTCCTTTCTGCACTCACCATGAGTTTCTAGGAAATTCTAGCCCCACCTCCCATCTTGCTGTCAGCATCAGCGTGCCGGGGTCACAGAAGCCCTCTGTGCTTTCCAACTTTTTATGTGGGGTCTAAGACTCAAACTCGGTGACTGTGGCTTGAACGAACAGCAAGAGCTTTGACCACTGAGCCATCTGCATAGCCCTGCCTCTTATATTCATCTTAGACATCAATATGCCTAGGGCCATGTAAAAAAGTCTCAGGCAAAAAGTGACCAGGAGCTAGAACGAGGTCTCAGTAGTTAAACATACTTGCTTGTAAAGCCTGAAAGCTCTGGTTCAGTTCCCTAGTACCTACCTAAAGCTAGACGCACAAAGGGACACATTCTACAATTCATTGACAGTGGCAGGAGGCCCTGGCATGCCATTCTCTCTCTCTCTCATAATGATAAAAAATATAAATAAATAAATACCTTTAATGTATTTATATTTGGAAAAAGTTTAATAAGCCCTGAAATAGAGTCCAGTTGTCTTCCTTATCCACAGAGACTAATTTCCAAGGCCCCCAGTATAAGCCCACACCCATAGACAGTACCAAACCCTAAATATATTATGTTCTTTCCTCTACATACATACCTATAAGGTTTAATTTTTCGAATTAGGCATGGTAAAAATTTCAACAACAATAGCTAATAAGATTGAACAGTTATAATAACAGACTCTAACAAAAGCTGTATATATGTGATCTCTCTTTTAAAAAACACCAGCCCCCTCCCTCCCGCTGCACTGTCTGCATACTTCCTGCTGCAACAGCGTGAGTTGCTGCAGCGTCTTCGGGACGAGATGAGTGAGGCAGCTTCAGGCTTCCATGAAGATCACATGAACACAACCATTGCAAGGCCTCAACAGTCCCTCGACCACCAAGACAGCTCCTGAGTATCCAGCAGGCAGGTGTCACATGCAATAAGGGAACAGGGACAGAGGGATGATTCGTGTCCCACGACAGAGCAAGATGGCACAAGACTTCATCACACGACTCAGAATGATGCACGCTTGGAGACTTATGAATCATTTCTGGAATTTTCCAGCTGATATTTTTGGACTGCAGTTGATGGTGGGTGACTATAGCTATACAGAGCAAGGCCACAAGTAGGAGGGAAGCCTGTGCATGTAGCGTGGTCAGCAAAATGATCTTAGGGACAAATGTATTTTGTATTTCTAAGAAACTGTCTCCCTAAACAAGGCCCCGTAATACATAGTTGAGTACAAAGTTAGCACTTCATAAAATAAACAGTAAAATGTCTAAAAAACCAGTAAAATATAATTAGAAGGGAAAAAAAGCAGAAGACAATACCTAATTAGAAGGGATTTTTTGCTTGTATTTTTGAGGCAAGTTCTCACTCTAGCCCAGGCTCATATGGAACTTACTCTGTAGGCCAGGCTGGCCTTGAATGTAGTCTCCCTACCTCAGCCTCCTGATTGCTGGGATTAAAGGCATGCATCACCACCCCTGGCACATAAGGACATTTTAGTCAATCAAAACTGACCTAGAGAGCTGGGGAGATGGCTTGGTGGTTAAAAGCACTTGCTTGCAAAACCTGGCATCCTGGGTTTGATTCCCCAGTACCCACGTGAAACCAGATGCACAAAGTGGTACATGTGTCTGGAGTTCATTTGCAGTGGCTCTAGGCCCTGGAATGCCCATTCTCTATACTCCCTCTCTCTGTCTCTCCCCGTGCCTCCCTGAAAATAAATTTTAAAAATTTTAAAAACTGACCTATAAATAATACAGATAGAATTATTAGTCGTGAACTTGACAGCTATCATTCATCTGCTATTTTTATAACTGCAATTCACATGTTCAAAAAGTGAGGAGATGTGAAGACTGTTGATATAAGATACTAAAATCAAACTTCTAGGATTAAAATGATTATGTCTAAAATAAAAAAGTATATGAGATAAATTATCCAAACTTAAAGAAGTAAAACTTAAAAATGAAGGAAATAGGACTATACCACAGAACAAACTCAAACAACCTAATAGATGTATAGCTGAAATCTGATTTTTTAAAAATGGGGAGAAATATCTGAAAATAAAAAAGCCCAAACACTTATAAACTTGTGAGAAACTGTAAATACAAAGAGCCAAGGAACTTAACAAATCCCAAGCTTAAAAAGCACAAAACAGACATTCCAAGCCACATGATCATAAAATCAATGATAAAAAGACATCTGCAAGAACACATTGTGTTAAAAGGAATAAAAACAACACATTTCTTACCAAAACCACGTGAGGCAAAGAGATGCAGCAACATTTTAAAGTACTTAAAATGGGGCTGGGGAGATGGCTCAACGATTAGGGCATTTGCTTGCAAAGCCTGACCACCTGGATTCATTTCCCCAGTACTCATGTAAAGCCGGATTCACTAGGTGGCACATGCACCTAGAGTTGGTTTGCAGTGGCAAGAGGCCCTGGCATGCCCGTATTCTCTCTCTCTCTCTCTCTCTCTCTCTCTCTCTGTCTGTCTCTCTCTTCCCCTCTCTCTCTCCTTACAAATAAATAAATAATATTATTACCAAAAAGATAAATGTAAAATATAAAATTGTAAAACTTTAGGGAAAAAAAATACCACGCTGAGGGAATTCCTCAGAATGCAGAATTAAGCAATGTGTTATCAGGTTTGATATCACATTGTGATCTACACAAGAAAAATGTTGACAAATTAGACTTCACCAAAATTTATAACATTTCGTTTGTGAAAACCATTGTCACACAGAGGAAAACACAAAGACTGAGAGAAAATATTTGCAAAGCATGAGTTATACAGCAAAGGATTTGTAATTAATATGTAAAAAGTACTCAAAACTTAATTTGAAACAAAATCTCCATTAGAGAAGTAGCCAAACCATAATCCTACATTTCATTAAGAAGGAGACACAGATGGTTCTTAGACACACAGAAAGCCAGTCGACGTCGTTAGCCACTGCGCAGAAAGGATGGAAGACGTAAAACACCCATTCAAGGGGCAAGAAAAACCAACCAGCGATAACTCTATGTTAATGAGAAAGTGGGGCAACTAATTTTGCTGATGGGCTTATAAAATGATGCAGCAACTCTGGAAAATACTTGAGTAGTTTCTTCTGAAAGTAAATACACTCTTGCTATACAGTCCAGCTTTCTCATTCTCGGGAAGTTTCATCTAAGAGAGACGAGACCTACTTATTGCACAGCGACCAGAATACACGTGTTCCTAGCAGCTGTAATCACAGCACCCACAAGAGAAAAAAGCTCTTCAGTGGGTGAACAGTGAACAAACTGTGATATATTCATTATGGAATGTTACTCAGCAAAAAGAAGAAAACTTAATTAGAACAGGTAGATAAATAAATTTAAATTTTTAAAGGGTCTAATTCTCAATACATATTATTTAAATGAATGTACGAAAGCTATGTTGATGATAAAGCCTGATAAAGCCAGTCTCCAGAGGATGCCAATTATTTAAATTAAAAAAACAACAACGAAGTACCACCAAAGCCCACTCAAGCAGAAATATAACTTGAATAGTCTTCTATTGATTTTCAAAGCTGTAATTGTGGTTTAAAATCGTCTCACAAGGACTGGAGAGATGGCGTAGCAGTTAAAGGTACTTGCCTGCAAAACCTAGTGACCCAAATTCAATTCCCCAGTACCCAAGTAAAGCCAGATGCACAAAGTGGCCATGCATCTGGAGTTTGCTTGCAGCAGCTGATGGCCCTGGTGCGTTCATTCTGTCTGTCTCTCTTCTCTCTATCTCACTATGCTTTCAAATAAATAAATAAATAAATTGTTTCTTAAAAACTCCTTTCACAAGGAAAATTCTAAGTCCAAATAGTCTCACTCAAGAACTTGATCAAATATTTAAGGGGAAATAACCATTCCACATGAACTTTTAAGGACAACAGAAGAGAGAGTCCCACCTTAATTTATCCTCTGAAGCCATGATTATTCTAATTCTAAAACCAAAACCAGATATGACTAAAAAAGAAAGCTATCCATTATGATCCTTTCTGAACCTGGAAGCAAATATCTTATGTAAATAAATTACAAAATATTACTAAATTGAATCCTATATGTAAAAGAGATACCGCATCATGACTAATAGGGTTAATCCAGGAATGCAAAGCTGGTTTTAACATGAAAAACATCAACCTCACCAGGTGTGGAGGCAGAAGTAGGAAGATCATTGTGAGTTCAAGGCCAGTCTAGGACTACAGAGTGAGTTTCAGGTCAACCTGGGCTGGAATGAGAACCTATCCTCCTCCACCCCATAAAAAAATCCATCACGAAGAGGCCTGTTCAGCTGCAAGACTGTCCTCAGCTGCAGATTGAAAGGCAGAGTGGAGAGATGTAAGGTGCCTAAAACCTGAGCCCGGTTGGATCCTCCAGGACACGTTCTGCAAAGGGGGTGCATGTATCTGTTTATTTGGGCTGGACACATCTGCCTAATCCTATATTTAAAAAAAGAAAGGCAGAGACTCGGGGGCTTGCTGGATAGCTAGTTTGGTCCTGTTAGCCAGCTCCAGGTTCAGTGAGAGATCTTGTCCCAAACAATAAGGTGGCTAGTGATTGAGGAAAACACCAATATCCACATTGGTGGACATGGCCTCCACATGCATGTGGACACACATTTACCCATACAAGCATACAAGCACACACACACACACACTCTACATACATATTCACATCTTCCCCCCAACCCCCGCCAAAAAAAAAAAAAAAGAGATCACCAGGTTGACAGAAATTTCAATATTTAGGAGGTTGAAGCAGGAAAATCTCAAGTTCAAAGCCAGCCTGGGCTACCTAGCAGGATCTTGTCCCAAGAAAAAAGCAATGGAACAACATGAAAAGACAGTTGCAGGGGCTAGGAACCAAAATAAGAACAACCTAACTCATCGTGTCATAAAACCATTAACAAGCCCATTACTACACCATAGAAGAAGAATGAAATAAATGCATGTGAAAGTTACTTCCTAATATTGAATAAAAACACAGCTTCCAATGCCAGAGAGCCCTGTTCACATCATCTTAGCACACAGTGCGATCAGAGGCACCGTGGAGTCCTGCAGCCCATGGCCTTTGTGGCTACATGCAGCAACCCTGCTAGGCACTGGCACAGTGAAAACAGAGGAAAAATACAAGAGGATCAACAAACCTAATGAGAGCTTAAAGGGCTTGGAGGAGACAATTGACCTTATATTACAATAACTGATGACATAAAGAAAGAATAATAAGTGAGACAGAAATAACATGGAAGACAGAAAATTTAAGTCTCAGGAAAGAGTGATAAGGGGACCTGTTGATAAAAAGCAACACACACTCACACACACACATACACACACATACAAACACACACACTCTCTCTATCTCTCTCTCTTTCAAGAACATGGGAGGTAGAAGTAGGGAAATGACACGGAAAAATTAACATTAAGATTGCAACAAGAGCTGGAGAGATGGATTAGCAGTTAAGGCACTTGCCTGCAAAGCTGAAGGACCCAGATTCAAGTCCCCAGGACCCACGTAAGCCAGATGCACAAAGATATCACCTGGCATTGTTGAACAAGGAAAGGCAAAGGAAAGAATTCTTCAGGATCAGGGTAGAAAATAAATCATCACCAGGTGTGGTGAAACAGACTCACAATCCAGCATGGGGGTGGCTAAGGCAGAAGGATCACAAGTTCCAGACCAGCCTGGTGACCACTTCAAAAACAAAAACAAGAGAAAGAAAGGCAAATTGTCAATGAACTTCAATGATCCAGCTGACCGCAGTATCTTTGATAACAATGTATAATTCTAGAAGACTATATTAAAAATTCTCATTGAAGCTGGGCGTGGTGGCGCACGCCTTTAATCCCAGCACTCAGGAGGCAGAGGTAGGAGGATCGCTGTGAGTTTGAGGCCACCCTGAGACTATAAAGTGAATTCTAGGTCAGCCTGGGTCAGAGTGAGACCCTACCTCCAAAAAAACCAAAAGAAAAAAAATCTGATTGAGGGAAAAGGTAAGTGAAGAATAAAGAAACTATTGGATTCATCCAAAATGTCATTCAAGAATAAATGTCACTAGGGAAGGGAAATAGAGGAGCTCACAAGCCACCTTCCTCTGGTCTCTGTGCATGTGTACATGGGACACACACATCTGCACACACACACACACACACACACACACACACACACACACATCTACCATACATATGCACAGAGACACACCCCATATAGATATACAAACCAAAAAAAGAAATAATAATAATAATAATAATTAAAGGATAAAGGCCACATGGTGTTTAAATGTAAAGTGTCCTGCACAGCCTCAAGTATTTGTGATTAAGCCTCATACTTAACCCCCAGCTGGTGGAGCCTTTGGAGGCAGAGTCTTGCTGTAAGTGGTGTGTCATTGGAGGGACAGACCTCAAGGTATATTGGGGTGCCCACTGTGTGTTCAAGCCAGCTCACTTGGACTACTTCTTTCCCATTGGTGTGGAGATGTGACCCAGGCTTCCTGCTCAGGCCTGCCATGCTTCCCCTGCCAGGATGCAGCTTCTGGTTTGAAACCAGGAGCTGAAATAAACCTTTTCCTCCATCAGCTGGTTCTGGTCGGGGGGGGGGGTTCGTCCCAGCAAGGTGAAGGGAACTGCTACAGGCCAGTCGTGGGCCTCTCCAAATGTGACATACCTGAAGAGCTAGTGGGCTCAGGCTCTCCTGTTGAAATGCGTTGGATCATGAAATCCTACCAACGTGGTTGAAATCCAGTGGCAACCACCCTTTCTTTCCAATGCCTGCTCCTCCCCGCCCCCATTGTAACTGATGAAGAGCCCAGCTGCTTCTTTGCATATCTTGTCCCTCCCCCATGATAACACCTCCCCCCAGCCTCCCTGCAGCTAGGTAAGGTCTTGTTGGTTCTTGAGCCAATAAGACTGAAACAGCGGGGTGGGGTGGGGTATGCATGACTTCCTGGAAGTCTAAGTCAAGGAATGAACGAAATCTGTCTTCAGCCTTCATCCGTGCTGCCTAGGAGGTACATGTGACAGCACTCCTAGTTTTCTTAAGCTGCAGGGATAAAGGCCAACCTGAATGGTGACAGACACAACAGCCAGAAGAGGCTCCCTAAACAATGTATTTATGAATCTTCTACATTTCCCCTAGTATTGTTTATTTTGCTTAAGCCTCTGTTGTTTACAGTGAAATCAAATTCTAACTGATGCATCAGTCTGTGAACAGATAGGTTAAAAAAAAAAAAAAGAGTGCACTGGGCAGTTAGTTGCCTGGCATTTGTAAGACCTGGGGTTCAAACCCCAGCATTCCAAACAAAACAGGGCTTGGATCTGACAAAACTGTGGATGCAAGCACTCACTTTATGTCGAGTCCATTAAATTTCTCCCAAGGGCTTTAAACTGACATTGTCATGCTTAAAGAATAGATTGGGATGTCACACAGTTTAAGATGTGAAAATAATAATATAACTAACATCAGGCAGTGAAAAGAGGGCAGTGGGCAAATCCAAAGAAGGCTGGCATCCTTATCTCTGGGAACCTGCACTCAATCAGTACAGTGTAAATTTAAAATATGTCCTTTAAAACCGACTCCCACCTCCCACTGTGTTCTGTAATCCTTTGGAGGAAATCTCTTGGGAAATAATATCGCCTTGTGCTAGAGAAATATTTATCCAAATAAAGTTCTTCCTTCTATTTCACTTCAGTTTCTTTCTACTTTTAAACTCAACTCAATTTTAACTGTGTAATTTTTCAGCATGTGCTCGTATGGGTGAGTGTGGGTGCATGCAAGCCACAGCACCCATGTGGAGGGCACGGGACAACTTTGCAGGGTCCGTCCTCTCCTGTCACCTCCTTTGAGGCAGGGTGTCTCATTATCTGTCATTGTCTCTGCGGCCCATCTCGCTCCCAATTACAGAAGCCAAACACCGCTTCCGGCTCTTCCAAGGGTTTGTGGTTCTGAACTCAGGAACTCAGACTTGCAGCAAGTGTTTTACCCACTGAGCAAATCTCACCAGCACCTGATGACTTCTATACAGACGAGTGGCTTGTGCCATACGATTACCTTCGAATTTCTGCCTAGGTATACACCTACCAAGATATCTGTGTGTGTATAAATTGTAGGTGTTACATTTTTGAGAGATTATATATCTTTTTTTTCCAAGACAGGGTTTCACTCTAGCTCAGGCTGACCTGAAACTCACTCTGTAGCCCAAGGCTGTTCTAAAGCTCGTGGTCACCCTCTTACCTTGGCCTCCCAATGCTGGGATTAAAGGCATGAGTGACCACACCTAGCCGGATTTAAAAAAAAAATAGTTTTATTTGTTTATTTGAGAGAGAGATAGAGAGAGAGAAAGAGAGAGTATATGGGTATGCCAGGACTTCTTGCCACTGCAAATGAACTTCAGACATATGCACTACTTTGTGTATCTTGCTTTACATGAGTACTGGAGAATTGAACCTGAGCTATCAGGCTTTGCAAGCAAGTGCCTTTAACCACTGAACCATCTCCCCATCCCCTATATATCTTTATACTAGTTGTTTTATTCATTTCTTGAATTGTTTTTCATGAACAAATGTTAGGTTTTTTGCAATAGGCAAGAGTGCCTTCCTAACACTTTGCTATATTCACTAGGCATCTCGCTAAGTCACGGGTTAACAGTCTATAGCACGCGCCCATTTGCGTTTAGGTAAGCATCCCGTCAGATATGAACACTGAGGATTTTTAAACATCTCACTTCACTGTCTTACATCATTACCATTTTTTTTTTGAGGTAGGGTCTCACTCTAGCCCAGCTGATGTAGTCTGTCTCAGATGGCCTCGAACTCAGGTGATCCTCCTACCTCTGCCTCCCGAGCGCTGGGATTAAAGGCGTGTGTCATCACACCTGGCTACCATTTTTCTTGTAGCCTTGATTTCCCCAAATGGGATTTCTGGTTAAAATCACATGTACGTATTAGACCTTAATAGTTAAAAGATTGGGGTCTAATTACGCCTCCACTCATTAAGCAGTAGAATTTCTCTTTCCCTCCACAGTAATGATTCCTGCCTACATTTTTCAATTTGGGCCAATTTGGTTTAAAAGCTGAGATTTGGTTTTTGCTTTAATTGCTCTTTCCTTGGTCACTTGGTAGGTGGGTTTTATTCCTATCTACCTCTTAGGTTATTTGTCTTTTTCTTATCAATATGTTGACAGCATCTTTCCAATAAAGGCTATCAGCTTTTTATATGTGTCCTAAGTCTGTTCTTTCAACATCTATCATAACATCTTTTGACTTTGTTCATGGTATCTTTTTCCAGACATAAGAACTTCATTTTCATCTGACAAAAGCACTCGAACCCTAACAATGAGGTCATTGGGAAAGAAGAAGAAAGCAAAAAAATGACAAAATGGTCAAGAAAACCAAAACAGCAACACCGCCGGGCGTGGTGGCGCACGCCTTTAATCCCAGCACTCGGGAGGCAGAGGTAGGAGGATCGCTGAGAGTTCGAGGCCACCCTGAGACTACATAGTTAATTCCAGGTCAGCCTGGACCAGAGTGAAACCCTACCTCAAAAAACCAAAAAAAAAAAAAAAACAGCAACACCATCCAACCCCACCGCCACCCTGCAAGTCCACTTTCCCCACCACGGCTGTGAAAGCCTTCCATGCAGGACACACGTGACGTGATGCAGGGGTGCTGGTCTCTCCTTCCTGGGGACATTGCATCCTTTCCAGTGGCAAACTGCTCACCACAAGTCCCCTCATCACGTCTGCTTGTCTCTGGTCTCAGAGCCTTGCCACAGCTCTTCCGAGCTTTTGGCCAAAGCCCACTCTCACCTAAACATTTTCTCTCTCTAAATAGACTGGGTGTGCTCAGGGTGGGATGGCTGAAACCATCTTTCTGTAGACTACGGGACTCTCCTGGGGATCCTGTGATGCCCTGCGCTGCTCTTGCCAGGTCATCTAGTCAGGACCTGCCCCTCCTATGCTTTGCTTATTTTTATTGTCACCCCTATCCTGAGTACATTTCAACTGCTTTTAAGGATAGGCTTTAATTACCAACTTATAGCCATTTTCCCATAGATTACCAGCAGAGTTAATGTCTTCTTTTCATGCACCGACTCTTGCATAGACATGAAAGGGTGAATGATCACAGGAGAGTCCCCTGGAGTTTTGTCAACACAAGAGTGTCTAGGTAGATTCAGTGAAGGGCAGCGCCTGGAGCAAGCTGACACCTAAAAATGAATGAAACAAATTCCTGATATCTAAGCATTGTCTTGAGCTGGACAGAAGGCTTAGCAGTTAAGGCACTTGCCTGCAAAGCCAAAGGAAATACTTTTGATTCCCCAGGACCCACGTAAGCCAGATGGACAAGGTGGCATGTGTGTCTGGAGTTTGTAGTGGCAGAAGGCCCTGGCATACCCATTCTCTCTCTTAAATAAACAAAAAATATTTTTTTAAAAATTCTCTTACTTAACCTTCCCAGCTCGTCCACTTCATAACATTCATCACAGAAATAAGACCAAAAGCATAAATGAGGTCCGTACAGGATCACTGCATCCATGCACATTCACAGCCATTCCTACCTTCCAAAACTGACCTGAAGACCAGGAGGGAACTATAGACCATTTTACAGACAAGGAGACTGACCCAGGTGAGAAAATGAACTTGAACCCTGAGATGTGGCGCAGTCCATCAGAGATCTGAGCTCTGAAAGAGTTCCAAAGTAGCTTTTCTTTTTTAAAAATATTTTTATTTCATTATTTACGACCAGAGAGACAAACAGGGAGGGGGGGAATGGGTGCACCAGGGCCTGTAGTCACTGCAAATGAACTCCAGATGCATGTACCCCTTTGTGCAACTGGCTTAATGTGGGTACTGGGGAATCAAACTCCAGTCGTTAGGTTGTGCAGGCAAGCACCTTAACTGCTGAGCCATCTCTCCAGCCCCCAAAGTAGCTTTTCATCCAAAGCTGTGCCATCAGATTGAGAAGGTACCATCTCTCAAAGGACCATCCTGTAATAGGCTCCCATTTTCCTGGCCTGATAGGCCAAGTGCTTTGGGATAGGAGATGACAGCACTCAGATCTGCTCCAGAAATCACCAGCAGAATAGCTGTCTGGGAACTTTTAGCAAGTTTACCAAATGCCTTCCCATCTGACCATCTCAATAGAAATTGCTCTAAAATGTTATTTTAGAGATACACAATCTCTAATAACAAATAGTATCTTTTTGTGAAATTAATTTCAATATAGCCTTAACTAATGCTAAATTGCTATGGAATTACATATTACATACACATTACTACAGAAAGGAGTTCATCGTGATTAATGTTATTACAGTGAACACCAAAGGAATTAATAATGATTTGCAGTTATTATAAAGTGGTACTGGTGTAGGAAAAAAAGGTTATGTCTAATTAAATTCTGGCAACCACTTTAGGGCTCTACAGCGATCAGGATGCTGGCTTTCATGTTAATTAATTCTATATGAAAGGTTGCTGAAGTGTTTTAATATTGTTCAAAGAGCCACGTTTTTATTACCAGTATATGTTTTGATTTTTTTCTTCTTCCCCCCCCCCCACAGTGACCTACCAGCATGGGTGAGGTGTTAAATTCATGGAAATGGCCAGATGTTAGGAACCTGAATAGTTCCTTATTGTGTGCTCAGAGTGGCCATTCCTGGTGGTGAGGCCAGGGCCTCCCAGTTCCTTCCAGCGGCCCTCACACGCTGGAAAATGGAAGACTTCTCTTTGAAAGTGAATCTTGGGTTTTCCGAATTGCTTTCTGGGCTAGACAAGGTTGACAATTATCCTTTTTCACGGGTGGTTTGTATGGTCCGGACTTCCCAAGACGGCCCCACCTTGCCCCAGATAGAACTTGTAACCACGTGCTGGGCAATCCGCGATGGTCAACGGAAGGCGCCACAGTGAGAGCGGGACTTGGGGAATGATTGAGATTCAGGCTTCCTAGTGGCTCCGCAGCTCATTTCCTTTGTACCTCCCGGCGAGTCATTTAAATTCTGAGTCTGAATTTCCTCAGACTTCACAGTATTGTTTTCAGAATTAAATCAGAAAATGGATAAGAAAAAGAGGCCTGAGACTCTAGGGGCTAAACAAATTAGTACTATTACTGGTGAAGTGCTTCCTTGACTGGAGTTCTACTCTGTGCTTGTCTAATTCATGAATCTCAAGGACAGAAACAGGCCTAACTATTATAGAATGTCCCTATTCCATGCCACCCGAAAATATTTTCATTTTTGTTTAATTTTATTAAATTATTTGCAAGGAGAGAGAGAGAGAATGGTCACGCCAGGACCTCTTGCTACTGCAGATGAACTCCAGATGCATGTACCACCATGTGCATCTGGCTTACATGAGTACTGGAGAATTGAACCTGGGCCCTTGGGCTTCACAGGCAAGCACTGTAACCGTTAAGCCATCTCTCCAACTCCCCCCCCCACCAAAATTTTTTTTGTTGTTTTTGTTTTTTTTGGTTTTGGTTTTGGTTTTTTGAGGTAGGGTCTCACTCTGGCCCAGGCTGACCTGGAATTAACTATGTAGTCTCAGGGTGGCCTTGAAGTCACAGCGATCCTCTTACCTCTGCCTCCTGAGTGCTGGGATTAAAGGCATGCGCCACCACGCCCAGCCCAAAAAATATTTTATCCAAGATTTCAGACACAAATGGGAGACTATTTGGTGGGAAGCTGTTTTATTTAAATTCTCCATCTCTCAAATGTTTAAGTTACTTACAGCGCACAAGCTGGTGTCTCAGGTTGGCTCCTCTTGACAGATTAATGCCTGGCATTGAATACATGATGGCAGAAAGAAAGAAAGAAAGAAAGAAAGAAAGAAAGAAAGAAAGAAAGAAAGAGAGAGAAAGAAAGAAAGAAAGAAAGAAAGAAAGAAAGAAAGAAGGAAAGAAGGAAAGAAAGAAAGAGAGAGAGAGAAAGAGAGAGAGAGAGAGAGAGAAAGAAAGAAAAATGAGCCAGTTGTGGTGGTGTTAATGGCTAGCAGATGGGTTCTTCTTCATCCTCTGAGGACTGACAAGAAGACAGGTGTAGCAAGGTTGAAGTAAGAGGTTACTAATTTAAAAATAAGTTTCCTCGGGGCTGGAGAGATGGCTTAATGGTTAAGGTTCTTGTCTGCAAAGCCAAAGGACCTAGGTTCCATTCCCCAGGACCCACATAAGCCAGGTGCAAGATGTCGTATGTGTCTGGAGTTTATTTGCAGTGGCTGGATGCCCTGGAGCGCCCATTCTCTCTCTCTCCTTCTCTCTGACTCTGTCTCTCTCAAATAAGTAAATTAAAATAAATAAATAAAAGCTTCCTTGGGAATAAGAATGGGTCCTGATCAGGGTGACATTGCTGGGCAAGGGTACCGGTTTATTTGTTTTGGAATGTCCCTTCTATTTCCCTCCCTCGTCCTTTAATTAATCTTGGGAGCTGGAAGCACTGTTCTTTCGCTGTTTCTGTACTTGTCATTGGATTCCTTCCCTGCCTTGGTCAGAGGCAGTAGGAGGGGCAAGAGAGGAGATCTGGGCCTGATTGCTGGATCTGATGTCATCCTACTGCCTTAGGGTACCTGTCATTTGGGAGCTTTTAATACTCTGAGGCCATTTGTCTCAATTGCATAAACCTTGTCATCCAATCACTTGGAAGGTGGAGACAGGAAGATCAGGGGTTCAAACCCAGCCTCAGTGATCTGAGACCTTGTCTTGAAAAAAAGTGGAAGAAGGGGTGGATAGATGGGTGGCAATATGAATGGATGGAATGACAGGCAAATGGATGGGTATCTGGCTAAAATTTTACCTTTACAATTCAACACATTTATAATAACCCAGACAGGGTCAACTCTGAATTCCTGAGCTTGGTGGTCATTCGGGGTTTGGACATTGCTGGGAGCAGGGCAGGCTTTGGAAAATCTGCCTTCCGCACTGCCTCTCCTGCATACTAGTCTTCACACTCCAACGCTCTCCAAGCTGTCATTTGTATCTTTCTGCCAAATGTCCATTTCTGGTATAACAACTCTGTGCAGGCTATGAGAAGTGGCCAGCTCAGTGAGAGCCCTGAGAGGCCAGATCATTTCCCCTTAGCCTGTATTTGCATTGTGATCAACAGATAATCGTCAGAGCTGGAGAGAAATGGCTCAGCAGGTAAGGTACTTGCTTGCAAAGCCTAATGGCCCAAGTTCAATTCCCCAGTACCCGTGTAAAGCCAGAGGCACATGCATCTGGAGTTTGTTTGTAGCGCCTAGAGGCCCTGGCATACCCATATTCATTTTCTCTCTCCTTCCATCCATCCATCCTTATAAAATAATAATTTTTATTTTATTTATTTATTTATTTATTTTAGTTTTTCAAGGTAGGGTCTCACCCTACCTCAGGCTGACCTGGAATTCACTCTGTATTCTCAGGGTAGCCTGGAACTCATGGCGATCTTCCTACCTCTGCCTCTCGAGTGCTGGGATTTAAAGGTGTGAGCCACCACTCCCGGGCCCAATAATTTTTTATAAAAAACAATAATTACTATATAGGAATAAAGTAAGTCCGTTAGCAGCAGTGTCTGGATCAATGAAATGCAACATCTGTGTGCATCACTGGGTCACACTGAAGTGGGTGGGCAATGGTGGGTGTACTTATGTACCAAAGGTACACAGAGAAGGAGAGAGGCTAGCTCAGAGCGTGGCAAGTCAGGTAACCTGTCTGGGTTTCAAAGGCATCTGGCCCAGGCCCTGGCATCCACCCACCCCTCTGGAGCAGCTGTACCCTAAGTGCCAAGGCCCTCCTACAGGCAGCGCATTTGAGAGCCAGAGAAGCAGGCCTTCCTGTCCTGCTCACCAGCCAGGGCAGCAGGGAAGAGGCACGCGGCCACGTCTGGCTTTCTTCCATCCTTCAGCACCAGGGACATCTAATCGATCCTCTTGTGGCCTTTGTAGGGCCAGAGAGGAAGTTACCAGAAGCCAGAAAAGCAGACAACCAGTTCCTGATTAAAAGGAAACCTATTGTGTGGAAGTTATTTTAAAAAAATAAAATAAAAATAAGTCATGGCTTCTCCAGTGACCTCCATAGTGCAGGGAATGCTGTCAGCCCGAATCCATTCTGAGGCCATTAGCAGGCTAAGTGCTGGTGCTGAGGCACCCAGACTCCCTGGAACCTCAAGAGTGAATCCCCAGAGAGCTGACTCAGCCCTTGTCCTCACTGAGGTAGAGAAATTGGACTCCGGGGCTCAGGGGACGACAGTTGTGTATTCCAGTCTTGAGAGACAAAGGCTATCACGAGGGACAGGCAGACCAGAGGACCTATGAAGATCCAGGGAAGGAAGACTCAGGAAAAGTGGGCGCAAAGGAGAGAAGGCAGAGGGGAAGGATTGATTTATTGCCTCGACTCTAAAGCAAGCACCGCACGAGCCATGTCATTAATTCCAACAGCAAGCTCTGAAGCTAGACCTTATTAGCTCTGCGCTGTACAGCTGTTTATAACTGGCGTGTGGATGGAAGAGGGACTTACCACCTAGCTAAGTGGGTTTGGGTAAATAATTCAGCCTAAAATCCAGATCCAGAATTAGATGTGCCTAACATACAGGCTAGATTCCTTTTTTCCCCTCGAGGTAGGGTCTTGCTCTAGCCCAAGCTGACCTGGAACTCACCATGTAGTCTCAGGGTGGCCTTGAATTAACAGCGCTCCTCCTACCTCTGCTTCACAGTTGCTGAAATCAGGCTAGATTCTTCTACTGCCCCGTGGTGTGACTAGAAGGCTCTGTTAGAAGAGAGAGAGAGAATAATATGCCTCGTCCCACCTGCACAATGCTGGGGTTGATGGCGCCCATGCACCTAAGTAAGGTTCTCTAGACCCTGTGTCCAGGGTCTGGTCCCTGCAGAGAAATGGGAGCTAGAGTCCGCTATGAAGAAAGAGTGGATGAGGATCAGGCTGTGGGTATCTGTGGGAAATTCTCTGTGTGCACATGTAGAAGTCATATACATGGGGTTATGAAAGACTTGAGAGTTAGTGTCCTCCAGCTCATGAGAGCTCTGAGTGATGGTGATAGACAAGGAGTGAGATCAACCCTGGTGGCATACCTCTGAGATGGGGAAAGGAAGGCTGTGTGACGATGAAATGCTTGGTCCGTGCTCCTTGACCCTCACTATCGTCTTTTCACTGGGCACTCCTCCCTCCTCCTCTTGCATGCATATAAAGGCTAGAAGGGGGCCGGGGAGATGGCTCAGTGGCTAAGGCACATGCCAGCAAAGCTTAACGCCCCGGGTTCTGTTCCCCAGTACCCACGTAAAGCCTGATGCACAAAGTGGCACATGGACATAGCGTTCGTTTGCAGTGGCTGGAGGCACTGATGTGCCCATTCTCTTGCTGTGTGTGCCTGTCTCTCTTCTGTGTGTGTGTGTGTATGTCTGTCTCTCCATCTCCCTTTCTGTATGCAAATAAATAACTAAAATTGAAAAAAGAAAGAAAGAAAGAAAGAAAGAAAGAAAGAAAGAAAGAAAGAAAGAAAGAAAGACTAGAAGGATGGAAGCTGTGGTCCCAGCAGCTGCTTCTCACTTCTGCAGGCAGAAGTCACCATCTCCTGAGGCCAGCCTGGCTGTGCTATGGCTCGAGTGTAACAAGCCTCACCTTGTGCCCTATCTCACTTTCTCACTTTGTTTTGGAAGCAGGGATCATTCAGACAAGCCAAGGCCAAGGCCAGTGCAGGCTCACAATGCTGGAAAGTGGCTTGAGTGGACTCACACTCCAAACCTGAATGCAGATATAGTCTTGTCCTCTGAAGTCTCAGGCTTTGTGCGGGACAACATTGCTACTAATATTTTTTCTGTCCAGCAACTAATACTGAGCGTCTGCTCCCTGTTGGTCCATCTTTTGGGGTATAGGACACTCCTTCCCCTGGAGGGCAAGCATAGAGCCTCCATGCTCTTGTCTTTGACCCTTCTCCTCTATGGAAGAAAGCCCCTTAGCCTAGAACATGGCCTTGGGCTCCTCCTAGCAGACTCTCAACTAAGAGCCCAGGATCCTGTCATCCAGCACTCACAACAGACAGGGAGAGACTGAGTCTCGACAGAAATCATCACCTGTGCTTGGTGGCAACTGGCAGGGACACCTGTCGGGGGGAGGGCTTCCCTTAGCTCAAGGGTACAGGGTAGGTGGGGGGAGTGGAGCAGGCAGGGCACCTGTAGAGGCCAGAGGTAGGAAACACATAGCTCTTAAAGGCTAAAGGCAACCAGAGGAGCTGGGCGTGGTGGCTCCCACATGTGAGCCCAGTATTAGGAAGGCTGAAGCAAGAGGGTTGTCTCGAATTAGAAACAAAATAAACATAGTAAGTTCTAGGCCAGCATGAGCTATATAGTGAGACCCTGCCTTTAAAAAAAAAAAAAAAAAGCCGGGCGTGGTGGCACACGCCTTTAATTCCAGCACTCGGGAGGCAGAGGTAGGAGGATCGCCGAGAGTTCGAGGCCACCCTGAGACTACATAGTTAATTCCAGGTCAGCCTGGACCAGAGTGAGACCCTACCTTGCAAAACAACAAAAAAAAAAAGTAGGGCTGGAGAAATGGCTTAGTGGTTAAAGCATTTGCCTGCAAAGCCAAAGGATCCTGGATTGATTCTCCAAGACCCACATAAGCCAGATGCACAAGAGGACGCACGCATCTGGAGTTCATCTACAGTGACTGGAGGCCCTGGCGTACCCATTCTCTCTCTCCCTCTCTCTCCCTCCCTCTTTCTCTCAAATAAATAAATAAATAAAATATTTTATTTTAAAGTAAAAAAAATTAAAAGCAAGCCAGGTGTGGTGGTGCATGCCTTTAATCCCAGTACTTGGGAGGCAGAGAATTTGAGGCCAGCCTGAGACAACATAGTGAATTCTGGGTCAGCCTGGGCTAGAGTGAGACCCTAATCTCAAAAAAAAAAAAAAAGAGAGAGAAAGAAAAGAAAAAGAAAAAGAAAAGCAGCCAGGATACACAGAACTCTCTGGCTGAGAGGAAGTAAAATGTAGAGGCAGGCCAGGACACATGTGGGGGTTTGATTCAGGTATCCCCATAAACTTAGGTGTTCTGAATATCAGGTTCCCAGCTGATGGCAATTTGGGGATTACCACCTCCTGGAGGCAGTGTGTTGTTGGGGGTGGATTTATGGGTGTAATAGCCAGCTTCCCCTTGTCAGTGTTTGGCACACTCTCCTGTTGCTGTTGTCCACCAGATGTTGGCCACAAGGTGATGTCCACCCTCTGCTCATGCCATCGTTTTCCCCTGCCATCATGGAGCATCCCCTCGAGTCTGTAAGCCAAAATAAACCTTTCTTCCCACAAGCTGCTCTCGATCAGGTGTCTTCTGGCAGCATTGCGGACCTGACTGCAACAACACAGTATGTAGACTGAGGACTGGTGTACACTGAAGCCGTCTCCTCCAAGGTCAAGGCTGTGCCTCTAAAAGGTCTCATGGGCTGTGGGAGTGGTGTATTCCTGTGTAGGGCTAGCCCCCAAGGTAGTGTTGTCACCCAGATCTCAGCAGTGAGAGAGAATACAGCTCCTGCGCTAGGAACCACGCTCATCCTCAAACAAAGGCAAGCACAGACAGGCCTCGTGCTGCAAAGGTTGAGTTTCAGGAAACCACACTTGGCCCTCTTCAGCCACCAGGCTGGCCCTGAGTATCGTGCTCACCATCAGCAAGCTGCGGTGTACACCTCTTCTCTAGGGCTTGGCTGGGGCCACACCCACCTATAGCGGCTGAGCTGTCTCTCCCACCTGAGTGTGAGCATCCTGAGGTGACGATTCAGGCTGATTCTCATGGGGTCAGACTGAACGGTTCTAGGACAGAGCTGTCCAGCAGAATGTTTTTAAAAATATTTTATTCATTTATTTACTTTTGCTTTTTTGTTTGTTTGTTTTGTTTTCCGAGGTAGGATCTCACTCTAGCTCAGGCTGACCTGGAATTCACTATGTAGTCTCAGGGAAGTCTCAAACTTTTGGTGATCCTCCTACCTCTGCCTCCCAAGTGCTCGGATTCAAGGTGTACACACCCAGGTTAATTTACTTTATTTATTTATTCATTTATTTATTTATTTATTTATTTTTTATTTTTATTTTTTTGGTTTTTCGAGGTAGGGTCTCACTCTAGCTCAGGCTGACCTGGAATTCACTCTGTAGTCTCAGGCTGGCCTCAAACTCATGGCAATCCTCCTACCTCTGCCTCCCGAGTGCTGGGATTAAAGGCGTGCACCACCACACCCGGCTCTAATTTACTTTTTTATTTGACAGAGGGAGAGAAAGAGAGAGAGAGAGGAAGAGGCAGATATATAGACAGAATTGGCACACCAGGGCCTCCAGCCACTGCAAATGAACTCCAGATATATATTCCACCTTGTGCATCTGACTTATGGGGGAACTGGGGAATCAAACCTGGGTCCTTAGGCTTTGCAGGCAAGCACTTTAACTGCTAAGCCATCTCTCCAGCCCCCAGCAGAACTTTGTACACACTTCGTTCATGATTCACCAGCCATGGCACCTGAATGTGGCTAGTCAACTGAAAAACTGGCTTTTTAGTTGTTTTGTTTTGTTTCCAGTGCTGGGGATTGAACTTAGAGCTTTGTGCCTGTGAGGCAAGTGTTCTACCACTAAGCTACAACTCCATCTGTTCTCTCATTTTTGCTTTTTACTGACAGCCTCCATCAGTATAGACCATAAACCATGATAATGCCCACCCCACCTCCATTCTTCCCCCCTTTCAACTCCACCCTCTGTTGAATCCTTTCTTCTTTCCAGTCAGTCTCTCTTCTATATGGATGTCATCATCTTTTCCTCCTATTATGAAGGTCTTGTGTAGGGAGTGCCAGGAACCGTGAGGTCATGAATATCAAGGCCAATTTGTGCCTGGACACAAATTTTGGGCATTGTAAGCAGTCCTCCCCTTCCTTTGGCTCTTACATTCTTCCTGCCACCTCTTCTGCAATGGATCCTGAGCCTGGGAGGGTGTGATAGACATGTCTCACTGATGAACACTCCACTGTCATTTCTTCTCAGCACTATAGTGACTTTTGAGTCACCACCATCTGAACAGAGAAGCTTCTCTAGCCAAAAGTGAGCCTAACATTAAGATATGGGTATAAACAATTAAAAGTGCTTACAGGATAGTTTAGTGAACATAAGATATGTATTTAGACAGATAACAGCAAGCATTACTCCCTAGGGCTCATGACCTCCCTAGCCACAGGTTTTGACTAGGTTTCAGTACCGGGCATGTATTCCCTCCCATTGAGTGGACCTCCAGTTCAATTAGAGAGCAGTTGGTTTCCCCCATAACACTGTGCCACTATTGCACCAGTTCTCCTATTTGGCCTGGCTGGCCAAGCTTAAGTCTATCAGGGTTCCCTATTGTTTAACACTATTGATAACTTCTCTCTCTTAAAAGGCTGCATGTAGCATGGCTCTTTTAAGCTTTCTGTCAGCTGGTCCACAGGGAGGAGGTTTACAGCTCAGCTCCAGCTTGATTTCTCAGTGACCTTATAGCCCAAGCATATGGCGTCTTCAGCAATAGGGTTTTACCATCTAGTTCTGGTGGGCAATCAAGATCCTTGGCAAGGGCCAACAATTGTTCTTTCATTTTTTTTTAAATTTTGACCCAGGATCTTACTAAGTTTCCTGTGCTGGCCTTGAACTCCCTCTGTAGCCCTGGCAGTCTTTAAACTTGTGATCTCCCTCCTCCCTCAGCCTCCTGAGTAGCTGGGATTACAAGCCTGAGCCAGTGGGAATAACTTAGTTTTATTTCAATTAATTTAAACTTAAATAATGACCCAACTAAGCAGTCTATAAATAGGAAGGGAGGGAGAAAGGAGGAGAGATTGATATAACTCTTTTTCTTTATTTAAGATTAACATATAAGAATTATACACATTTGGGCTGGGTGGGTGTCTCAGCAGTTAAAGGGGCTTTCTCCCAAAGCCTGCTGGCCTGGGTTTGATTCAACAGCACTGATAAAGCTGGATGCAAAGTGTATGGATCTGGTGTTTGTGTGTAGTGTCAAGAGACCTTGGTGCACAGACGCATGTGCACACACATACACACATATGAGTAAATAAATAAAATTGATTTTTTAAAAAAAGAATTGTACTATGATGGGGTACAATGTGATCTTTGATGCCTTATCAAAATTATCAGGATAATTTGTATATCTTTCTTTATCAATCATTAATGCTGCCTCTTCTCATCCTTGTATCCACTAGAATTTTATTTCTTCTGTCTAACCATAATGCTGCATCTTTTGATCAATTTCTGCCCGTATCTCACTGCCAGGGCCCTGGTAGCCACCATTCTATTCTCAACTTCTACCAGATCAACTTTTCAAACCTAAACTTGCTGGGTGAACTCCTGTCACACTTGTCTGTCAGACGTCATCAAGGACAAGGTGACACCTGCCTGGTCCCCAGAGTGGAAGCTGGAAGGAGTGATATACATTAACACTGAGTACCCATTTCCCCTCCAAAGCCTGAAACCTCAGAACCCCGGGCCAAGAGCCTACGACAGAAAGTGCATTGGGCTCCCATCCTCCCTGTCTCTCCAGGGTACACTGAGCTCAGATGAGGGACAAGACAGCCAAGGATGGCACACGGGGCATGGGCCTCTAAGCGTTGTGTTTCTGGGTCCGGCCCAGTGTCAGGCTGCCTGCCTCTCCTCAGGTAATATGGGGAACCTCCCGCGGAGCAGAGCTAGAAGTAAGGCACGCACCGCTTCAGAAGTGCACGTGACACGCTTCTGCCCATCCCCACACACCTCCTGACCTCTGTCTCCATCTCGGCACTAGCAGGGTATTTCCAGACCGCTCTAATGAAGTACGTCTTGAGTCTCCTTTTCACAGCTAATGAGGAGACAACAAGAATTTGACTAATACCAGTACAATTACTGGAGCAGTGAAGCGAGGGCCTCTGATTAGACGTGATAATTTGCAAGGCTGGGCTCTTCACATTAAGTTTGCAAACAGTTTAAAAATCACTTCCTCTATTTATCCAGCTAATCCCTGTTTAATGACTCCAGACCCGAAGAAAGAAAGGGGAAGTGTCTCTTTAAAAAATTAATAAATAAATAAATTTAAGGATCAACAACCTCAAGCCTTACTTGCGGAGGCAGGGGAGGTGACAGAAGTATGAGAGACTGTCATCTTCTCAGGCAGACTCTGCCAACATTGCACAGCCATCAAGGCCCTTATTGTCTCCAAAACCATGGTCAGTATAATTACTATGACCACTAACCAGCCTGGCTAGTCCTTCTCCTGCCAGGACTTCCTGTCCAGCATGAAGAGACAAGATCACTCCCTGCTGTTGGGTTTGATGGCCTGTTTCAGAAACAGCATCAGCTGACCATCGCTCTCCAAATGTTGTTCCAGGGGTGGACGTGGGTGAAGTTTTGTTGTCACAAAGAGTCCTTTATAATCTCACTATGCAAAGTGTGGTAACCTCTGAACCAGCAATGACACTCCCAAGAACTTACCACAAGCACAGGATCCATCCAGCCCTACCCAGTCTGTTGCCCATTCGAAGCCTGCCTTTTCCCAAGCTCCAGGGTGATGCACACGTGAGCTGTGCCAGTTGCTGCTGCGTCTGAGTAGCGCGCCTTTAAGACATATCATTTTCCTGTCTCCGAGGGTGACCCGGAGACACACTACACAACTTGGTTGATTTCCATACTATTGACTCTGCTGATCTGTGCTTGCCACAGAGATTTTGCAGAGCCTTGTAGCAGGGATTATGCAAAACATGAGTGTATTTGAGAAACCCTGAGTTAAACCAAGTTCAAATTGTGTTTATTGTAGGTTTCACAGCATCTTGAAGAGGCTACTAAGCATTTTGGTGTCCATGAGAAAAAGACCAGCAGAGGTGTTTCCCAAACTTACTTCATGAGGGTACCCCTGTTGGTGCACTCAGACCATTGTACACTCCCACAACTCCAAAAACACCAGTTTAGAAAGTGCAGACACAAAAGCTAGAGAGATGGCTCAGTGGTTAAGGTGCTTGCTGGCAAAGCCTAATAACCTGGGTTCCATTCCCAGGTACCCACATAAAGCAATATGCCAAAAGTGGTGCATGCATCTGGAGTTCATTTGCAGTGCGTGGCTAGAGGCCCTGGCGCACCCATACACCCATATTATGCACCCCCCCCAACTGTCTGTATTTCTCTGTTTGCAAATAAATAAAATATTTTAATGAGTTTTAAAAAATATGTTATTTATTCATTTATTTGAGAGAGATACAGACACAGGCAGAGAGAGAGAGAATGGGCACACCAGGGTCTCCAGCTACTGCAAACGAACTCCAGACACATGCACCACCCTGTGCATCTGGCTTACATGGGTACTGGGAAATCGAACCTGGGTCCTTAGGCTTCACAGGCAAGTGTCTTAACTGCTAAGCCATCTCTCCAGCCCCTAAAAAAAAATTTTTTTTTAAAGAGTTCTGATACATAGTGGGTGATTGCACAAGGACTCCACTATGCAGTCATGTGGTCTTAGCCCATGGGTTAGGGGTCTCTCTACAGCAAAGGTACATCTGAGAAACCCCCACCAAAAAAAAAAAAAAAACCTCACATCACTTTCCTTCAGCACTCTTGCCTAATAGTGGGAAAGTTCATCCAAGCATCATTCCCTTGACTAATGCCATCAAACATGGGCTACCAGAACTAGAAGAGGGTGAGGAGGTGAGAGGCGGAGAGCGTCCCTGGCTTTCTCACAACCATTCCCATCAGAGGCAGCCCTGTTTGCACCGTTCCCCTTATGAGGATGGCTCAGGGCTTCTGTGCCTAGCCCACGAGTGACCATGAAGGCATAGAGGCCAGTGCACTCATGAGCCCGTTTCACAAGTGAGGATCTGTGCCACTCGTGTCACAAAGCTGACTCAGGCTGACACAGAGGAGTAAGCCATTGTGGTAGTTTGACTCAGGTGTCCCCCATAAACTTAGATGCTCTGAATGCTATGTTCCCCAGCTGATGGCAATTGGGAATTAAAGCCTTCTGGGGGCAGTGTATTGTTGGGGGCTGGCTTATGGGTGTTATAGCCAGTTTCCCCTTGCCAGTGTTTGGCACATTCTCCTGTTGCTATTGTCCACCTTATGTTGGCCAGGATGTGACGTCCACCCTCTGCTCAAGCCATCGTTTTCATCTGCCATCATGGAGCTTCCCCTCAAGCCAAAATCAACCTCTTTTCCCCCCAGCAATGCAAACCTGACTGCAACAGCCATGGAACTGGACATGTCCCCAGACAGAACCATCAGGCCTTGCTCTGTCCCAGGAGAGGTGTTGAGGGGATGTAATTATTAATAAATTCTAATTAACACACACAAACACTACATGCGCAAATCCATGACCCTAGTCTCCAAACACTCTCAGGAAAAAATTAAATTCAGGTTTATACATGTACTTAAGTATACGTATCCATATCTATAACTGCATATAGCCAAATCTGATTTTCCTCAAAAAATGAAATAATAAAAGATATTTTCCAGTTGGAACCATGGAGGATGCCAAAGAGAAGAAACAGAAGGTTCCTGCTGTGCCAGAAACTCTTAAGAAAAAGAGAAGGAATTTCACAGAGTGGAAGGTGAAGCAACTGAGGAAGAAGTTTGCCCAGAAGACACTTCGAAGGGCAAGGAGGAAGCTAATTTATGAAAAGGCTAAGCACGCTGCAAGGAATACACGCAGATGCACAGAACTGAGATCCGCTGGGCTAGGGCGGCCAGGAAAGCTGGCAACTTCCATGTACCTGCAGAACCCCCTCTAGCCTTGGTCGTCAGAATCAGAGGTATCCATGGTGTGAGCCCCAAAGTCCGCAAGGTGTTGCAGCTTCTTCGCCTTCACCAGATCTTCAATGGCACCTTTGTCAAGCTCAAAAAGGCTTCTGTTAATATGCTGAGGATTGCGGAGCCATATATTACAAGGGGCTACCCAAACTGAAGTCAGTGAGTTTATCTACAAGCGTGGCTATGGACGCTTGGCATCATCTGCAAAGATGAGATCTATACTGTGGGGAGACACTTCAAGGAAGCGAATAACTTCCTGTGGCCCTTCAAGCTGTCCTCTCCACGAAGTGGAATGAAGAAAAAGACAAGCCACTTCGTGGAAAGTGGAAACGCTGGCAACAGAGAAGACCAGATCAATAAGCTTATTAGAAGAATGAACTAAGGTATCCACCACAGTACTTTATACTCTGGTCAGTTCATAAACATTGACTGTTGGCCACAAAACAACATAATAATAATAATCTCAGAATTGGGCACTGAGCCCATATGATTTCCAGAAAACAGTTCCTTCAAACTTCCTTTGATGCTCTTGTGAGTAAAACACCAGAAATTCTTGTCTTGCATTATGAAGGGAAATCTGAGATCTCAGAGAGAAAACAATTTGCCCAAGATCTCATGTTCACCAAACGGTAGCTCAGCGTGGAGGAAATGTGGTTCTCGTGGTATCCTGTGGTCTGAGAGGCACCTGGGCCATCTTGGGTCATCTCCTATTCCCCAAGGCTCACCTAAGGCCTGTGGAATGTCAGAAACGAAACTCTGGAGGAACATGGAAGATTCACCACTCAGATCATGGAGTGAAGGCTGTGTTCTGTGTATGCATTTGAGCCTCAGCTATCTTTTTCTCTCTCTCTCTGTCTGTCTCTCTCTCTCTCACACACACACACACACCCCTGGAGGCTATAGCCAGTAAACACTGTGGAAAACTGTCTGGCCGCAGAGGAGGAGAGGAGAGGACAGGAGGACGCCTGCAAGGGTGGAGCAAAACAGAACACATAGGGAAAGTGCAGAGATAGAACAAAACCCATAGGAAGGGCTAGAGAGATGGCTTAGTGGTCAAGGGCTTGCCTCTGAAGCCTAAGGACCACGGTTTTAGGCTCAATTCCCCAGGACCCACATAAAACAGATGCACAAGGTGGCGCATGCATCTGGAGTTCGTTTGCAATGGCTGGAGGCCCTGGTATGCCCATTCCCTCTCTCTCTGTCACACACACACACACACTCTCTCTCTCTCTCTTTCTCTGTCTGCCTCTTACTCTGTCTGTCTGTTGCTCTTAAAAACAAAAACACACATAGGGAAAAACTGGGCACTGCCAGATTAGGAGAGCACTGGCAGGGTATGTCAGGACCTGGGACTGAAGGCCTGGAATGCACCCCAACTTCTGCTGAAGGTGCCCTGGGTTCATTCCCCTTGTCTCAGCTGCCTCAACATACCCATATGTAAAACACATCTGTTCGACCATCCAGTGGCCTCTGTCGGCTTGAAGCCCTCTACCCGGAGCGCAGGGAAGGAGGGAAACCTCCATACACGTGTAGACAAGTTCAAGTGTTGGGTCTAGTAGACAGCTGATGCTTGTCCCTCGGGGAACTGCTTCGGTACAGCTGCAAGACCTTGACCTACTCGTGGCCCTGCCTGAGCTTAAAGGTACCATCTGTACTTAACAGCGCTAAGCAGTTTAACAGATGAGGAGGAAAGAACTGAGAAGCCAGGCTGCCCAGGTTCAAATCCTCAGCTTCGTCACTCACTCTCCCTTGCTGGGTGTCTCGCGTCCTCAGGGTCTTCTCCCGCTGTGGCCACATGGGCAGAGGAGAAGGAGCAGATCAGACCATGGGAAGAGCTGGCATCTAGGAGACTATATAGAAAGAAAAACATTGTACCTTCAACAGGGTGCCTCCAAATCCGATAGAGACACAACCCTACTGGGAGATCTGCATGGCATTTCTGTGAGGCCCTGGGTGGCACAGCCCCGTGCAGGTGATTATGTGGCCAGCGTGGAACAATCAATGTCAGACCATGAAATGCAAGGCAGAGCACGTAGCATGTTCCTTTGGGGTAGGAAAGAACATGACAATGTAGCAATGTGAGTCCTCCTTGCAAACAGACCACTCAAGATGAACAAACAAAACAGAGGCTGAAGGGAGTTTCCTCCTGGGGCCAGAAGCCTGGGCAGGAGCAGTGGGCCTGGAAGCAAGTGTACCTTTTCATTTAGTAATCTCTTTTGAGTCACATTCAAAAATATTCAAAGATAAAATAAAACAAAACAAAGCCCAAGCTGCCTGCAGTGGGAACCGTTGAGGGAACTGGCGTGAGCCACCAGTGCCTCTTAATCCAGATAGACAGGCAGACAGACAGATAAACAGCTTAGAGGCCAAGGTCCCTCCACGCCAGGGGCTGAGGGATGGGCATGTGAGCCCCCAGAGCTGGACTGCTCCTACCACAGCCCCGCAGGCAGCCTGTGCCCTCTCACCCAGACCCCTGCTGGCAGGCATCTAGCTCAGCACTCCCAGCTCTTCCCGGAATGAACGCTTTCCCTGGGCTCATTGCAAAACATCCTGGCCCGGCACTACAGATGGGAATCCAGAAGTGAAGCACCCCCTGGAGAGAGGTAAGGCTTCCTGAGGACATTCCGGCCTGGTGTGAGGGCCCAAGAGGCAGGAGAAGGGCAGAAAAGGCCAGACTGCCATTTGCAGCCAAGCCCAGACCCACGATTCTGCCACGTGCTCACAATCTGGCAGGGGACACAGCTCAGGTTTGGATAATATGATGTTGGGAGTCTCCACCATCTCCTCCGTACCTCCAAACCTCAGTCTCCTCCATGTATGTTAGAAAGAGATTTCTGAGCAAAAACAAAACAACAACAACAACAAAAAAAAAACTCTTCAAATATCATCTTACTGAGAACCTGGCATTGAGCAAAACTGCACACTGCGTCTGCTGGGGGCAAGGGTAATATTGAGACTAGCAATCTCACTCCTGAGTGCACCCAGCTCCTGGGCACTTCCTCGGAGCCTTGGGTTTCTTCAGAATCCCTGGTTCTGCCTCTTTCTGAAGGCCAGTCCCTTCTCCTATAAGGTTCCCACCCCAATTCATGCTGACTGCCTGCTTCACCACTGAATTTTGGCTAAACTAGATGCCCCAGTGCTCACTGGACACCATCCCAGACATCTGACCAGCCGTGCTAACATCCAGAGAACTTATGGTCATCCCTATCCCTCACACACACACATACACCCGCCATTGAAATCATCACATTAAATTAGCCCTCCATCTGGTTTCCAGGTCAGTACTCACCACCATCACCTTCATCACCACCATCACCACCATCACCTTCATCACCACCATCACCATCATCACCATCATCACCACCATCACCATCATCACCACCATCACCATCATCACCATCATCACCATCACCACCATCACCATCATCACTACCATCACCATCATCACCATTACCGTCATTACCACCATCATCATCACTACTATCACCATCATCACCATCATCACTACCATCACCATCATCACCACCATCACCATCACTACCATCATCACCATCACCACCATCATCATCATCACCACCATCACCATCATAACCACCATCATCATCACCACCATCACCATCACCACCATCATCATCATCACCACCATCACCATCACCACCATCACCATCATCACCATCACCATCATCACCATCATCACCATCATCATCACCACCATCACCATCATCACCACCACCATCATCACCACCACCATCATCACCACCACCATCATCATCACCACCATCACCATCATCACCACCATCACCATCATCACCACCATCACCATCATCACCATCATCACCACCATCACCATCACTACCATCATCACCATCACCACCATCACCATCACCACTACCATCACCATCATCACCACCATCACCATCATCACCATCACACCATCACCATCACCATCACCATCATCACCACCATCATCATCACCATCACCATCATCACCATCATCACCACCATCACCATCATCACCATTACCGTCATCACCACCATCATCATCACTACTATCACCATCATCACCATCATCACCACCATCACCATCACCATCATCACCATCACCATCATCACCATCACCACCACCACCATCACCATCATCACCACCATCACCATCATCACCATTACCGTCATCACCACCATCATCATCACTACTATCACCATCATCACCATCATCACCATCACCATCACCATCATCACCATCACCACCATCATCATCATCACCACCATCACCATCATCACCACCATCACCACCATCATCATCATCACCACCATCACCATCATCACCATCATCACCATCACCACCATCATCATCATCACCACCATCACCATCATCATCATCATCACCACCATCACCATCATCATCATCATCACCATCATCACCATCATCACCATCATCATCATCACCACAATCACCATCATCACCACCATCACCATCATCACCATCATCACCATCATCACCACCATCACCACCATCACACCATCACCACCATCACCACCATCATCATCATCATCACCACAATCACCATTATCATCATCATCACCACCACTATCCTACAACCAGCAAACTCATCACCATTATCATTGCTATCATCAGTTTATCATTGTCCTTCCCTTCCTGGGTCTCCTGTCCTCTATATCTGTCCTTACTGTCCAAGACATAGTCCTAAGTCATAGATATGATCATGATATTTCTATTGCCCTCAGAACAAAGCTCAATGGATGTCTTCATATTTGGCCATTTGCAACCTAACAGCCTAGTGTCACAAACCTCATGGCCCAGCAAGCCCCATCCTATATCACAACAGCATGGGGCTTGGCCCATTGTTGTTGTCAGCTTCATATTGCTGAGATGAACATCCAAACCAGTCACAGTTTATGGGAGGAAGGGGTTTATTTCCAGCTTACAGATCCAGGAGGATGTTCCATCAGTGGCAGAAGATGATGCTTCCCTTCATCCACAGAGAAAAAAACTGCAGCAAGCAAAACACCAGCACTAGCACACGTACAAACCTGGGAAGCAAGCAGGATCCCTGCAGAGTTCAAACCTCTCTCCATACCTGGAATTCAGGTCTGCCCTCAGTGACACCTCTTCCAGTAAGGCAGTTGGAAACCCAAGTCACAAGCTTTAATAAAACACCTGAGTCTATGGGGGACACACATTCAAACTACCACACCACAGACCACATGAACACACCACTGATGCCCACCTCAGTCTCAATCCATGCTACTCCCTCATCCTGCTGTCCCCTCACTTCTCACTTCTCTGGCTTATGACTCCTACCATCACGCCCCCAGACCCACATCCACAGTTCTGCCAACTAGTCATCCGTCTCCCCATGGGGCTTGTGAGTCATTATATAACCCCTCCTTCCCAAGGATCCAGTCACATCTCCAGATCCTGAAGGTCCAATGATCGCAATGACTCCTCCAGTAGATAGTGAGCCCCATGGCCCAGGACTGTATCTCTCGCTTTGATACCAACTGTGCCACCTTCCCATCTAGTGTTGGCCTGACACAGGGCAGGAGCCTAAGGAGGGCATGGTGAAGGGGGTTGTCAAGAATGGAGGCAGAGGGACTGATGAAGGAATTATTCCTTCACTATATCAAGAGGAGGCCAAGCCTCCTTCGTCCAGAGCCCAGCCTTGTCTCTACCATTCAGTCCTGGACTCAGTCTCCACAGGAAGGGAGACGCCCACCATGAAAGGAAGATCTTTCCTCTTCTTGACTCTCCGTGAAGGATGGGAGAGCCCACCACAAAAGGAAGATCTTTCCTCTTCTTGACTCTCTGTGAAGGATGGGAGAGGCCCACCACAAAAGGAAGATCTTTCCTCTTCTTGACTCTCCTCAGAGGATGGGAGAGGCCCACCACAAAAGGAAGATCTTTCCTCTTCTTGACTCTCCATGGAGGATGGGAGAAGCCCACCACAAAAGGAAGATCTTTCCTCTTCTTGACTCTCTGTGAAGGATGGGAGAAGCCCACCATGAAAGGAAGATCTTTCCTCTTCTTGACTCTCTGTGAAAGATGGGAGAAGCCCACCACAAAAGGAAGATCTTTCCTCTCCTTGACTCTCCTCAGAGGATGGGAGAAGCCCCAGCTGGCAGCCCCTGGGATATCAGTGATGGATCAAAGTTCCCAAGCCAGGCTCCTGACCAAGTCCTAGAAAAGCCACCTCCTCTAGGGTCCTACTGGATTCATCTCCCCTACCCCGCTGGAGCATTCCATCCATCCAGTGCAAGGAGCAGAAGGCAGATGCAACAGCTTGGGCTCTCGGAAAAAAGAGACCCTAGTCTGAATTCCCTGTTGTTGTTTTTTAAAATGCTTATTTATTATTTAAGAGAGAGGCAGATATACACAAAGAATGGGACCACCAAGGCCTCCAGCCACTACATACAAACTTCCAGATGCAAGGGCCACCTTGTGCATTCGGCCTATGTGGATAATGGAGAATCGAACCTGGATACTTAGGTTTCACAGGCAAGGACCTTAACTGCTAAGCCATCTCTCCAGCCCCTGAATTCTCAGTTTTATAAGTGTGCAGCTTTGGGTAGATGGCTTACTTCTTGAGCATTTTGAAATGAGCCAATGTCCTATCGGCTCTGGTTTCATGTCAGCCATGTAACCAGTTCTTTTGAGCCCACTGTCAGAAGTCTAGGTGCTGGAAGGTGAGACGGCTCTGCTCAGCAGACCAATGACTGTCGCTCTCTGTTAGTATGTTATTTGTTATGCTTATTTACCAAAAATAAAACAGCCAAGGACATCCAAACTACATGGAGAAATCTGAGGACATCCGCATTATACCACAAGGAATAACAAAATATGGAGACAGGAAGAGAGAGAGAGTTTGGCTAGACTGCCCCTCCACCAACTCCTGGAAGATCTTTCTGGGCCAGGTTTGTGCTCAAGCCAGCAGCCTGCAGACCACCATGGAGCTGCTCTGTACTGAAGCAGATATGAGCAAGTGGAGTCTCCAAAATCCTTGGGACCGGAAGTGTTTGCATATACATATAATGAGCTGTCACAGGATGGTGACCCGAGTTCAAACATGAAATTCACTTATGTTTCCCTTGCACCTTGTGCACACAGCCAGGGTGCATAGTCTTTTCAGTGCACCTGATGACCACTGTGCCCTGATACAGATGGAGAACGGAACTCTCCTTTGGCAGTGCCCCGGCAGCCCTCAAAAAGGTTTGGAATTTGGAGCATCTTGGATTTGGGATTTTTCAAAGTAGAGATTTTTCAACCCATACTGGTTTCTTAGGCAGACAGCAAGCTTCCTGTCAGCAGAGATTTGTAAGGAAAATGCACAAACCTTGGCAATAGTTTTGCTTAACGACCTCTCTTGAGCCTTCTCTCTTCTTTCCATTGCTAATACATTCACGCAGTCACAGAGAGCTCTATGACTTGGGTGTTCATTTGTTGTTTGCTCGGGGGAAGGTTGAGACTGGGCTTCACTACATAGCATAGGAGAATCTGGCTTCAACCTTGTGATCCTCCGGCCTCAGCTTCCCAAGTGCCAGGCTTAGAGATCTGTGCAACCACAACTGTCAAAATCATTCTAAAGTTGGTCTGTCTCCTCCATCCAGACAGCTACTTTCCCCCTCACCTGACAGCAGCTCTGAGGTACACCCCTGCACCTGGTTTTGCCTCATTTGGCTCAACGTTTCCCACATGGCAGCCAGAATGAGCTCCTTAGCAAGACTAAGCTCAGAAATAAGGTCTGAACTCAGTAGCATGGCTGCCAGAGCCGTTCTCACCTGCGCAACCTCCTCTCTCATGCCTTCACCACTCACCTGCGTGTGATGTACAGGAAGAAAAAGAGGCAGATAGAGAGGGAGTATGGGTGCCCCAGGGCCTCCAGCCACTGCAAATGAACTCTAGATGCATGCGCCACCTTGTGCATCTGGCTTTACGTGGGTGCTGGGGAATGGAATCTACCTTTATGTAGGTACAGGGGAATCAAACCTGGGTCCTTTGACTTTGCTGGCAAGCACCTTAACAGGTAGCCATCTCTCCAGCCCCCTTTCTTCTTCTGTCCCTTACTCTCCTTCCTCTTCCGTGACCTCTGTCTCACAGATCACTCTCATCACAGGCAAACTCTCCATTTCCCAGCCATGGCTACCTGGCTGACTCCTACCTGTTCACCATATTCAAACTTCCCCTTGGATCCCAGTGAGCCCTCCTTGGTACCCCAACAGGCCATCTGGGCCCATTCCTGGGGGATCCTGTTTCTCCGTCCTCACAGTCCGGAGCCCATCGCCTGGGGCACACTCATGCTCTGTGCCAGGAATATGAACTACAGACCACAGTATCTGCTGGCATTGCCACAAAGGTCCCAACAGCACCAGTCCTGTACTCTGCCTGGAAAAGGCCAGTTAAGGACAGAACAGAGGAGCAAGACAGGCTTTGGAGGCAGATGCAAGCTGGCTTGAGGCTTCTCTTGAGGTCCCACTGCCAGGCCTCTGTACAGCTCTCTCTCTCTCTCTCCTCTCTCTCTTCTGAGTATAGCAAGGGAAACTTAACAGACAAAGCCAGGACCTTCAAAATAAAATTCTCCACTCCCTCTTGGCCCTAGTAGCACCACCATACATACCATGTGCCAAAACTGGGGTGGGAGAGTGACAGAGTGGGGACCAGCAGGCTCCAGCCCTGCTTCCTGGGCGTTTCCTGCTGGCTGGAGTAACAGACCCATATGTCTGCTGCTTCTGATCCTCAGGGCCTCTGTGTCCCCATTTGGAATCCATCACGGCCAGGGCTTCCTTGAACACCAGGTCTGGCTAACATTAGCTCAGATGTTCCAGGGCCTGGCATGAATTTCCCAGCTGGTTCCCAGGAATTGGGGGCACAGAAAGAGTCCTTGTACCCATCAGAGGCTTCTAGGCAGGACTAGGAGGAAAAGTAGGGTGGAACAAGTCAGAGACCCCCAGGCCACAGCTGGTCATCTGGGTCCCAGGCCCCAGATCCTTAACAGGAGCAGTAAAATAAAACAGCAATGATTGCCCAGTGCCCCGCAGGCCTGGCACATGCCACTGCTCCTGCTGCTAAGTGCTGCCTGCCAGGCACCAGAAACAGGCTGGTGCCTCTTATACAACAGAGCTAGGCCCATACAGTACCCCATGCAGACATGGTTAGTATTTTTTTAATTTTTTAAAATATATTTTTTTACTTTCATTTATTTGAGAGCTAGAGAGAGAGGCACATAGATAGAGAATGGGTATGCTAGGGCCTCTATCCACTGCACACGAACTCCAGACACATGTGCCATCATGTGCATCTGGTTTATGTGGGTACCAGGGAATTGAACCTGGGTCCTTAGGCTTCACAGGCAAGCGCCTTAACTGCTAAGCCATCTCTCCAGCCCTTTTTAAACTTTTTTATTATAATTTTTATTCATATATACAATATATTTTGATCATAATCCCTTCCTATTACCTTCTCCTCTCCCCCAGACTCCTTCCACAGAACCCCTTTTTGCCAACTCATCCCTCTTCCTCTTTGATGTCTTTTTTTGGGGGGAGGATCTCATCCACCATCCATGGAATATTGATGGGCCCAATATTGCACGGGTCTTGTGCGGGAAACAAGGTACCAACAGCTGCTGTGAGGTCACGAAGGCAGCAGCTACTCCATGTCCGGAAGCCATCATTCCCGAGCACTCGTCTCCATTCTCTGGCACTTAACATTCTTCCTGTCTCCTCTTCCATAGTGTTCCCTGAGCCTTGGAGAGATTGAAATAGACATCTCATTTAGTGCTGAGCACTGAGGAGTCATTTATTCTCAGAACTTTGATGTGCTTTCAGTCTTCCCAGTAGACAACCCCAACTGCAAAAAGAGAAGCTTCTCTGACCAAGGGCGGGAGCGGCGCTGATCTAAGGGAATAAATAGGAAGGCAGTTTGGTGGCTGGTGTCATTGCTGTTTGGTGGATACACAAGGAGGAGAGGGAGTCGCAGAAAGACTGGGAAGCTTGCCACAGCTATACATGTGGAGCCAAACTTCAAACCCTGCACTTGGACTAAGCCAATTCCAGAATAGTCCCTGAGCACAGCACCAGACACGGAGGCCCATCTAACATTGCATCCTTCAGACTGGACATCGCTGCTTTTGTGTCATGAAGGAGAACTGCTTTCTCCATAATCCCATTGTGAAATCATTTCCTGCCTAAGTGTGGGGAACTGAGAAGGAACAATGAGGTCCTGGCATGGGGTCCACGGCCCTGTTTTGTAAGGCAGTGGAAGTGCAAGGGATGATCACCAGGAAATGGGAGAGCAGTGTGATGAGGAGGCAGCAGTCTGGTCTGGGCCCCAAATCCATATCTTGCATCCCCTGTCTGACTGTGTCACCCTACTGAAAATCTCGGTTTGTCCCTTTCTGAAATGAGATGGTAGACTCAACCTCATGGTGGCGGGCTGGGGGTTAAAAAAAAGAGAAGTTTTGAAAGGAGGAAGTTGGGACCTTTTGTTTGCTTTTAAAATTGAGAAGAGGGCCTGGAGAGATGGCTTAGCAGTTAAGCACTTGCCTGTGAAGCCTTAGGACCCCAGTTTGAGGCTCAATTCCCGGGACCCACTTAAGCCAGATGTACAAGGTGGCACATGCATCTGGAGTTCATTTGCAGTGGCTGGAGGCTCTGGCGCGCCCATTCTTATCTGCCTCTTTCTCTCTCTGTCGATCTCAAATAAATTTTTTAAAAATAAAATAAACAAAAAAAATAAAATTGAGGAGCATAAGAGGACTTAGCCCAGAGCCAGGCACACGGTAGTTCTGCAGTCATGGAGCTTCTGGCTGGATCTGGAAGCAAAGAATGCATTCTGAGGAGTGGGAGGTTCTAGACCCAGTATGGCTGCTGACAGTAGCAGAGGCTCATAGAAAACGTGTGAACTGGAGGACTAGGGAGAAGGTTTCATCAGTAAAGTGCATCACTCCAGCAGGAAGACAGCATTCGGATTCCCAGTACCCACGTAAATGCCCGGCGTAGTGGTAGAACCTAGAATCCTAATCCTGGCACTCAGAAGGTAGAGACAGGTGGAGCCCTGAGACAAGCTGGCTAGCTAGTCCTGCAGAGTTGGTAAGCGCTGGGTTCAGTAAGAGACTGTCACAATAAATAACGTGGAAAGGTCTGGGGAGATGGAAGGAGTGTGCCACACAAGCATGAGTACTTGTGTTTGGCTCCTCAGAACCCGCTTCAAGCCAGACGCTGTGGTGGGCATCTGTAAATGACAGCACGCCTACAGCACAAAGGGAGGCAGACCCAGATGAGTCCCCCAGTAGCTTATGAGCCAGCTAGTCTGCCTAATGGAGTGGTGAACCTTGCCTCAGAATAAGAAGAAGGTGGGAACTGATATCTGAAAGTTGTCCTCGGATCTCGACACATACACTGTGGCACATGCATGCCTGCACACCTAAACATCATGTGCACGCACGCACACACACACCATTTTTTTAAAAAAATGATGGATCTGGGCATGGTGGCACATGCCTTTAGCCTTTAATCTCAGCACTCAGGAGGCAGAGGTAGGAGGATTGCTGTGAGTTCGAGACCACCCTGAGACTACATAGTGAATTCTAGGTCAGCCTGGGCTAAAGCAAAACCCTACCTCAAAAAAAAAAAAAAAAGATAAAAGAAAATTATGGCACGTGAGAGCAATTGACAAGTGTGCCTGGCATCAACCTCTGGCCTCCACATATGCACATGCAAACTCACACACACATGCATATAAACATTCACACATGCACGCACACCCTGCATGTACATGCAAAAAAAAAATAGTGTGAGCCTGAGAGGCAAAGGGACAGCCCTTGAGGGATAAAGGACAAAGGCCAGTGTGACTGGGAGCCCACAGGTTCCCTCTTGGCAGAGAGCCACCAGCAAAGCGTCTGAGGAGAGCCACTGGGGCGGTTTTACCTCTTGACAGCTGAGGGAAGGGTTCCAGCTCAATTATCCTGCCCCCACTCTCAGTTCACAAAGAAAACACAATTTCTCGGGATTGTAAATCAGGGGCTGGGGACTGGGGAGGTTGGAAGCCTGAATCACACAATTCCCAAAGAAATTTCACAAAGCCACTGAGACAACGTTGTTGTTGCTGGTTTTTTTTTTTTTTTTTTTCAGCTGTGGAAAGGAGAGGATGGAGGAGGAGGGGGTGTCCAGGATGGAGGAGGGGTGTCCAGAGCTGACAGTAATTGTTGCCAGAAGTATAAATTGACACCCTCCCCTCCCAGCACTGAATAATTGGGGACCACAAAACAAGAAGGATGTCAAGGTCTCTTGGTGACATGGTGGCAGAGGAGAGCCTTGGATAGGGATCCCCCAGTCTACAGCTAGTTATTCAAGAGGTGAACCCTATAAAGTTAGGGAGGGAAGGGGAGGGAATCCTAGGACCCCCTTCCTGAAGCCAGGAGCTGTGGGGCAACAAATAGAGGTGACCTATGCCCCTGAGATGTCAAAGCCAGAGCATCCCTCAGATTTGTTGGGTGTGAGGAGACTGTGCAGTGGAAAATAGTGGGGGGGAGTTGGGCTCCCTGTTCAAACCTTGCTTCCATCCCAACCATAGAAACCTAAGCTGGAGAGAATGGATTAGTGCTTAAGGCACTTGCCTATAAAGCCAAGGACCCAGGTTTGATTCCCCAGAACCCATGTAAGCTGGTTGCACATGGTGGCACATGCGTCTGGAGTTCGTTTGCAGGGGCTAGAGGCCCTGGTGTGCCCATTCTCTGTCTCTCTCTCTCTCATAAATAAATAAAATAAAATAAATTTAAATAAAGAAAAGAAACCTAAGCCTTCCAAGCTACTTCACAACCGACAGAGATAGAGCTCCGGGGAGTTGCTTGTTTTAGCAATGTTGGATTGAACAAACCAGGCCTCACAAATGCTACGCAGGTGCTCTACCACTAAACTGTACCCACAATTCTCTCTTACTTTTATTTTGAGAAAGGCTCCCACTAGGTAGCCCGAGCTAGCCTTAGACTCACTCTGTAACTCAAGCAGACCTTGAACTTCCAACCCTCCTTGCTTCAGACTTTGAAGTATTGAGATTACAGGCCCAGCTAAAGGAGGCAAGGAGGCCTTGTTGCTTCTGAAAGTTGCCAGGAGCACACGTCAGATCACTTGCACCAGAGCATGTCCCACGCCAACCTCCAGCAGCTCTCAGATCCTGCAGCAGTGCCTTTGAGAGACTAGAACATTCTGCCCACACAAGTAGACAAGTTGGGGAGTCCCAGACCCGTCAACCTGCCAGACTAACCAAGCTCTGTCTTCTCATAGCCAGAAGCTCATGCATGCCAAAGTCATAACCTCCAAGGAGACAGGGGAGACCTGTGCAATGCATGAGGACCCAGGTCTCCTGTGTGTGGTGGGTGAGCTCCTGCCCCTCTCTGAGCCATCCCATCCCCCACCTCTGCAAAATCAGATCAGTTGAGGTTGGTTCATTGTTTTCACATTTTTCCCTTATTTTTATTACTTATGCATATGTATGCATATGTGTGTATTTATATGATGTGTGTGTATGGTCAGATGTGTGCCACAGCACATGTGTAGAGGTCAGAGAACAACCTTGGGTTGTTTTGTTTATTTTTGAAGGTAGGGTCTCCCTCTAGCCCAAGCAGACCTGTACTACGTAGTCTCAGGCTGGCCTTGAACTCAAGGTGAACCTCCTACCTTTGCTTCTCAAGTGCTGGGATTAAAAGCATGGCATGGGGCTCCTTTCACCATCTTTTTTTTTGTTTTAAATACTTTTTATTTATTTATTTGCGAGCAGAGAGAGAGAGAGAGATAGAAGAGAGGCAGACACAGAGAGAGAATGGGCATGCCTGGGCCTCTAGCCACTGAAAACGAACTCCAGATGCATGTGCCTCTTGTGCATCTGGCTTACGTGGGTCCTGGAGAATCGAACCGAGATCCTTTGGCTTTGCAGGCAAACACCTTAACCGCTAAGCCATTTCTCCAGCCCTCCTTCCACCATCTTTTAAGATAAGGTCTCTGGAGTCGCTTCTGCCTTCAAGCTTCTGGATTCTCCTGGCTTCACCTCTCACTGCCGTAGCTTGGGACTGCAGATGCGTGCATCACTTGCATCAGGCTTTATGTGGATACAGGGGAAGATGGGACTCAGGTCGGAAGGCCTGCAAGCAAGCAAGCACACTTTTAACAGCGGAGCCATCTCTCCAGCCCCATCTTCACACTCTTAAAGTACCACTGCTGGCCCAGCATCATGGTAGATCAGACACATCACTGCTCCCTCCAGAACCTCTGTGAAGTAGGGGCAGGAGCACCTCCCTCTTGGGACAGTTGTGGTCCCAGCATGCTATAGATGCCCTGGGAGGGAATAACGCTAGGAGCTTGTGTTTTGTTCTTCTTAGACATTTTCTCAATGATACCAGCAGAGAGATGACACACAAGAGGAGGTTGCAAAGGAACAAAGACATCCTCAAACGACCATCTCAGAAGCCACGCCTTGCTCTCTTGCCCCACCCTTACCCCACCCCCACCCCGTTCCTCTGGTTAGCAGTGAGGCCAGAAGACCAGAGCTGTGAGGATGAGGAGAATGGGCAACAGGGACACCAGAGGCAGTGCCACCCTATCTTAGCATGCAGGAGAGCTCACCCATTCACAGTACAGCCTAGGGGTCAGCGCCAGCCTACATTCTCCCAGAGCACCAGAGTCATCCCCCCACCCCAACCGCACCCAATCCCCCAGGAGGCACCACTTCTGACCAGTGTCCTGGAACAGCTCACTTCCAGTTCAGCCAGCGCTGGACTCTTCCTCTACCATCTGATCCCCATAGGACCTTGTGTTACCAATAAAGGAGCAACTCTCCTCTCAGCCCATCGGACACCTTGACCAGCACTCCCAGTTCCATTCCCGTTTCTGTCCCCCTTTGCCTACTGAGCTGCTTTCTGGTGGGGTCCACTTTAGCCTCTATGTTCTCTTGATCCCTCTGTAGGAGACAGAAATTGGCTAGGCAACTTGGGGGTGACAGGACCCCCCCAAAGTGAATAGCTTACATGTAAGAATTGTCCTTGGGCCTGTAGGGGATAATCTAGGTCATTAAACTTTACTGCAGGTCAGAAACATCAGAAGGGCCTGGCCTTTCCTTATCTCTGTTCCTTATAGAGTCCTTCCACTCCCTGCTGAGAATGTGCCCTTCGTAGAGAATTAAGGTGTCTGGTAAGTTTGCCCTTTTCCAGAAATCCTCACCGCAGACACCTGGCGTCAGGATTAGACTGACCAAACCAGCCACCCATCCAGAGGGCTCATAACAAACCCCAGCCTGGGACTGGAGAGATGGCTCAGCAATTAAGGTGTTTGCTTGCAAAGGTTAATGACCTGGGTTCAGTTCCCAGTACCCACCACATAAAGCCGGGTGCACAAGGTGGCACATGTATCTGGAGTTTGTTTGCAGTGACCCTGGTGTGTCTCTTTCTGCTTACAAATACATACATACATATATTTTTTTAAAAAGCAACCTGACTCTCAAGATGGGCTTCTCAAACCCATCTTGCCTTCCCTGGGAGAAAGCTCTGCTTTCTTTTCTTAAGATCAGGACTTCCCAAACCCCATCTTGTTCAAGCAAGAGCTGTGTCTTTCTTCCTTTTCCTAAGCCTTCCTTCTTTCAGAGCTCTCCCTCCTAAAGTTCTAAGCTAAAATAAAATCTTTCTGAGCTTTATTCTCTGGTCTGTGCATTTCATTCTTTGAATTCATAAGACATGAATCCAAGGACATGCCAAAATTATTGGCAAATCATATTGGCACATTGGTGAAGAACCCCAAAATTCCCGTGTTACCTTCTTCTCTGTGCCCACCTGGACTCATTCAGCCATGCCATCCAGGGTTCCACCTCACCCTCCTCGCTGGGATTCTCTGGAAGATGAGCAATTTCCATCAGGGCACTTTTTTTTTTGTGCCCAGCAGATACTAAGGAAACCTTTCTTGCCCAGAATGAATCTGAGCACTCACAAAATAGGACACACAAGGGGTCTGCAAGCCATGGGGACCCAGAGGGAAGGAGTGTTGAAATGACATCCTCATCATGTCACCAGACAGAGTCTCAGAGGTACGGCAGAATAACAAAGAGCTGAGGCCAGAACCAAGCACTCTGGAGAGGCCATCAGAGCCAGCCCCGGCAGGGTCTTGAATACCACACTAAGGACGATGGTTAAGGGGGTGAACTTGACTTACTTTTCCTCTGCGTTTACCTTGGAGGCAGAGAATACTCTGACAGTACTTGTAGAAGACAAATTGTGAGGCAGACCAACACTTGGCTCTTAAAACCTTGCCCCAGACTCTCATGAGATCACATTTCTCTGCTTTGGGCCAAACTCTTAAGCATTTGGCATTGGGTGAAAGATTGTCAGGGCCAAAGGACTGGGGAGGGAGGGGCACCTTGGACGATGTTCAAGGTCATGCTGGGACTCAGAGCCGCTCTTGTCCTGATACCTCCTTCTGGTGGCTCCTTTGGAGCAAGGACATGGGGCAAGGTGCCTGGGCTGGGTGTGAGAGGCAGCATGGGGACCGGGGTACCACACCACCAAAGCCCTCTGCAGCTGCAGTGGCAGGCTGATGGCTCCCAGCCATGGAGCGCTTCCTTCTCGGGGATCTGTGAAACATGCCCCTTCATGGGCTGTCACTGCCCCTGCCCGCACAATGTCTCAGCAGCCTGTCTCGTCGATTATGAGTCTCCTTCCAGGAACAGAGTAGCCAGCAGATCTTCCATTTAACCATGAGCATGTGGAAAGTTCCAGAAGATATCCGCACTGCTTTGGTGACCTCCATGAGGCTTCTGCTACCTCACCCTGGCTGGGCTTCCTCATAGTACACATAGAACAGGGGCCCCCTGAGGTCGTCAGCCCACAGACACTGCAGCCTCTCATTCCAAAATTTTAGTTATTCCTCACTCCTCCTTTATGACATAGTATGGGACACTATCCCTCCCAGGACTCCTTCCTGGACACCCCCAGGCTATAGTAGCAACCCCACCTTCCTTCCTCTATCAGATCAGGGACTCTGCTTTGAGATAATTTTTGTTTGTTTGTTTGTTTGTTTTTTTTGTTCTTTGGCTTTTGATTTTTCAAGGTAGGGTTCCACTGTAGCCCAGGCTGACCTGGAACACTCACTGTGTAATCTCAGGCTGCCCTCAAACTCATGATGATCCTCCAACCTCTGCCGCCTGAGTGCTGGATTAAAGGTGTGCGCAGCAACGCCCAGCTGCTTTGATCCAATTCAATAGAGCAGCTGGCTACATCTTCCTCCCACCCGCTTGCTTCAAAGCATACCTCATTTATTCGGGTGTCCTCAGCTTGGGACCAGCAGGTGTTCAATAATGCTCAGAGTAGGGTGGCAATGGTGACCCTGGAAGAGGAGCCAGGCTCTGGGTGGAAAAAAACAGCATGGTGGCTCATGCCTTGAATCCTGGCACTTGGGAGGCAGAGGTAGGAGGATATCTGTGAAGTCGAGCCCCCTGAGACTACATAGTGGATTCCAGGTCAGCCTGGGCTAGAGCAAGACCTGATCTTGATTAAAAAAAAAAACAACAACATAAAAGGACTTAGCCAAGGCTTGGGTGGAGAAGGGGAGTTGGGAATGGTGGTGGGGTGCTTGAGGGGTGGGTCATTAAATCTGTGTATCAAATTAATTGGAGTCTCACGCAAACATGGAAAACTCAGCTATCCCAGCCTTTACTTGAGCAAGTCTGCTCTAGGGCCCATTTACTTTACAGGTTCCAGGTAAAGCTGCTGCTGCTGCTGCTGCTGCTGCTGCTGCTGCTGCTGCTGCTGCTGCTAGGGCTTCAAAACTTGCCAGAACGAATGATGCTATCCACAGGCACTTAGAAGCCACCTGTTTTTAAACGCATTGATTCCTCACTGGGGCCCACAAGGTAATTAAAAGCTGGGTGAAAGCCTGCCATCTCCGCCTTCATCTTATGTCATTGTCCTTGACTTTGGGTGAGCTGCTTAGCTCAAGGAGTGCCTGTGCCCATCTCATCCCCCTTCTAGGCCAAAGACATAAAGATAGGAGGAGTGGAGCCATCTCCGTGTGTGTGTGTGTGTGTGTGTGTGTGTGTGTGTGTGTGTGTATTAGTGGGGCTGGGGAAGAGTATGGTCTATGACTGTGTGCCTCTGTGTGTGTGCACATGCATAGTCAGGTGTGCAGACCCCATGTGCACCTGTCCAGAGGCCAAAGAGAAATTCGGCATCCGATTCTATTGCACGTCCACCTGAATCCCTGAGACAGGGTCTCTCATTGAACCTGGAGCTGCCTTTTCAGTCAAACAGGATGGCCAGCGATTCTCCTGTCCCCTCCCCACCTCTGCCCAGCACTAGGGTTACAGGCCTGAATGACTACTGCTGAGCTCTGAACACTGGTCCTCTTCCTTTCACAGCTGAGCCATCTCCCCAGCCCTTGCTGTCAGCTGTTACAACGGCCTCTTCCAGGACCTCCCACCCACCCAAGGTCTGTAGGAAGGTGCTGCTGGATTCCAGGAAAGGCAGAATCTTCCCAGACACACAACCCCCACCCCAGGTGAGGAGAATTCTCTGGGAGAATGAGGCTGCAGAAGTAACCAGCTTGTCCCATCAGGCAATATGGACCTCTTCAGGCCACGTTGCAGAACACCCACCAAGACAATAGTGGGTGAAAGGACCCTTAAATCAGAACTACTTAATTATGCATCTCTCTTGTCCCTCTGCCCCAGTTCTTCCTCTTTTTAAAGCGAAAGCTTATGTCGGTACCCTGAAGACAGATTTGGGGGTCACCGGACCCCTTTCTCTGTTCCTCTTCCCAGTGTGGCCACGGTGATTAAATCTCCTCTGCAACCATTACTTATCCCTTTAATTGATGGGTTCGGATTGGTGACCAAATTATGCCACTGAGGGTGCCAGAGCCTATAGTTTTGTCCCAACGTTCTGGTTACAGGGTGAAAACAAGAATCCAGAAGGGGGGAGGAAGAGGAAGAAAGCTGGACAAGGCAAATTTGGGGTGGCTCAGAGGAGTCGCCCCTGTGCCCAAGGACAGGTGGATGGGTTGAAGACAAAATGTGAAGCTCTGAGCCCCAAAACAGGGAGACAGAGATATCCATCCCCAGGTCTGCATTGGAGCCCTTCCCCATTTGTCGACCTCAGCCAACTCCCCCCCCCAGGGGGCCCCCACAATCTCTCCTGACTGAAAGGCACCATCCGGGCCAGCCCTCCTGAAGAGGCAGGTGTGCCTGCCTGCAGGGAGACCAGCCCTGAGAGCGCTTTGCTTTCGGGAAGGCCCTCAGCAGATGTGAGTGTGATTATTATAATCTCCCGGCGCCCCCAGATGGCATGGTCCCGGTTGCCCCCTCCTCCGCCTGCCAGGCCGCTCTCTGTGGTCCCCGAGGACAGGATGTGAAGGGCGTGTGTTGCCTGCCTCCTCTGGGGACCCTGGCCCGGGCCTCAGCAAGGGCCTGGCCCGCCAGCTCGATGGGCCTTTCTTCAGGTGCAAGGACCCAAGTGGCTGTCAGCAGACGACTCCTCGGCAGGGCACCTCGGGCAGGCGGAGGCAGTGGCGGGGGTGGCGCAGCAGCGAAGGCAGGGAACAAAGGCTGGCTGGCTGCTGGCAGGGCGCCATCAGGGTTCAATGCACAATGGCCCGGGGGGCTGGCGGCTTCGCTCCTGGCCGGCATTTGCATAGTGTCTGGGGCAGGAACAGGTGCCCGGTCAATAGACGATTGTAAGACTGCTCCGTCAAAAGAGAAGGGGGCCTGTATTGAAGGCCAGGCTCGCCTTTTGCTATGCAAATAGCATTCAAAGCAGACCAGCCCTGCCTTGGGCTCCCGGGAGTCCCAGCCTCATGAAAAAGCCACCGAGCAGGGCCCGGCTGCTGCCGCGGCTGCTGGTGCCTGCTTTGTCTGAGGCCAAAGGGTGGCATCATCAGTGGGGGCTGGTAGTTCACAGCAGGGAGCAAGTCCACGGTCTACCCATCTAGGAGGGCTTTCTGGAAGGAGAGCAGAGAACATCACTGAATTTGGGCCAGATACTGGAAGGAAGCTGTGTATTATTTTTTAAAGAGAGCCCAGAGTGAAGCCCCCAGGTTGTGAGTGCCACAGATTCTGCAAGGGACACTGTTATTCTTCATGTCTCCCTACATGGCCCCAGACTTGCGACTCAGCCCCCTTCTTGTCATTGCTGGCACTGAACCCTCGTTCTACCTGACACTTATCTACTTCTTCAAACGCGACTAATTCACTGAAGCCTGTAAACCCCTGTAAAATGGCAAGCATTATTCTCATTTAAGTAGAGAGAAAACAGACACAAAAGTGTTCAAGGTTGTGCCCACAGCAGGTCACAATGCTGCCGAAAGAACCCTGGCAGGCTGGTTCTGGGAGCCTCCCACCTCCAAGTGCTAAAGCTGGTAGCCCTGCCCCCACCTGTCATATACAAGGCAAGCACTCTGTCACTGAGCCACCACCCAGCCCAGAAACCACACTCTTACTTCATGATGGAACTGAAGTCGAGTGGGTAGCAGAAACTCTACCAGAATCCAGGGAGCTGGCTCCCTGCCTGATTTGTACCCCTGCAGCTGAAGATAGGTCATTGGTAAAGGTCAAGGATTCAAGTCGGACCCAAGGATGAATGCAGGTGTGGTGGCAAGGTGAGAATGAAGAACTCCCACCCCCCATTCTTTATAGGACTATTCCAGGGTTGGAGAGAAGGCTTAGCAGTTGAGGTGCTTGCCTGCAAAGCCTAAGGACCCAGGTTCCATTCCCCAGTGCCACATAAAGCCAGGAGGGGAATGTGTCTTGAGTTCATTTTCAGTGGCTAGAGACCCTGGCACACCCATTCTCTCTCCCTCTCTCCTTCTCTCAAATAAATGAATGAATGAATAAATAAATAAATAAATAAATAAATAAATAAATAGTTATAGGACTATTTGAAAGGGCTGCTCAAGAAAACAAAAACTCTAGAAGCTGGCCCAGGGTCTGGCTTGATCGCACACAAGCCCATAACTTAGAACCTGGCTCCTGTTCTCTAGCTCTTGATTTTCTCATCCATCGAATGGCCCGTGCATTCTGAGGGCATGAGAACAGCGCGCTAACACTGCACAAAGCAAGCATCCTCCCTTCCCTCTATTCTTTCTGGAAGCCAGAGCCTCCGAAATATGGGGTCCCACCCAGTTTCATGTCGAGATGAAGGAGCCCAAGCATGTGTGTGGGTGTGAATTTATTATATCACTCTTTCACATTCCAGGGACTTTGCAGGGTTCATGCCTTGTTTTGGTTTTTTTTTTTTTTTTTTAAATTTGTTGAAATGTTCTAAATGTTCTAGGAACTCCCCTATGGAACCCATGATGTTCCACTCAACACTTGAGATGCATGAACCAGATAAAAGGAAACTCCCTGTGGAGCCCAGGTCAGGTTCAGGGACTCTCCATGCTCCTCCTTGGGCCTCCAGCATAGGTAGCTCTCCTCCCAGCAGTCAGAGGACATCTGATCTCATCCATCCTCCTCTCCGATACACTGGCAGATAGCAGGGTCTGCCTGGAGGCTGTGTTAGGCAGAATTCTGAGGCAGCACCCAGGCACAACAGGCAGGACTGCTATCATTGCCAGTGACATCACTAGATGGAATAGAAGCAGGGTGTGCCAGGTTGGATCTAGTATCTATGAGGGCAGGGGACCAAATACAGAGAAGAGAAACAGAGTCCTTAAAATCATGTGGTGACAATATCAAAGCTGACTCTTTTGAATATATATTTTATTTATTTTATTTGCAAGCAGAGAGAGAGAGACGAGAGATGAGAGAAAGAAATGTCTGTCAGGGCCTCTAGCTGCTGCAAACTCCAGACACATGTGCCATTTTGTGCATCTGAATTTAGGTGGGTAGTGGAGAACAAAACCCAGGTTGTTAGGCCTTGAAGGCAAGCGCCATAACCACCGAGCCATTTCTCCAGTCCAAAGCTAAGGCTCTTAATCTCTCTCCTTTTTTTTAAAAAAAAAAAAAATATTTATTAGAGACAGAGAGAAGGAGAGAAAGAGGGAATGGGCACATTATGGCCTCTAGCCACTGCAAACAAATTCCAGACGCATGTGCCACCTTGTGCATCTGGCTTACCTGGGTCCTGGAGAATCAAACCTGGGTCCTTAGGCTTGACAGGCATGTGCGTTGACCACTAAGTCATCTCTCCAGCCCTCTTTTTCCTCTTAAAATATTTTGGAATGTTTCAATTTTGTTTTTTGAATTTTGTTTTAAATTACGGAAACAGCAAGGCTCACTGGGAGAACACTTGCCTAGTATGGGGAAGACCCTGGGTCCAATCCCCAGCACTACAAAAGTAATTAATTACAGGGAATTGGAAAAAAAAACAGTATTTTCAGTTTAAAAGTTTCAAAGACAGAGGCTGAGGAGATGGCTCAGTGATTAAAGGTGCTTGCTTGCAAAGTCTGCTGGTCTAGGTTCAATTACCCAGCATCCAAGTTAAGCCACATGCAAAGTGGTGCATGCATCTGTGATCCCAGGGACCTATGACAATGGGAGGCAGAAGAGCCTGGAGAATCCCAAGCTAATCTGATGCTCAGTTTCACTCTGGAAGTTCATTTGCAGCAGCAAGAGACCCTGTCTCAAAGAAGGCAGAGCCTACACCCCTCAACTTGTCCTCTGGTCTTCACACACTCATCAAGACATGCATGCTCACACATGCTAACACGTGCATGCACATAAATACACACAAATACATATAAAGTTTAGGGGCTGGAGAGAAGCCTCGGACATTAAGGCGCTTGCCTGCAAAGCCTGACTACCCAAGTTTAATTCCCCAGATTTACCCACATAAAGCCAGATGCACAAAGTGGCACATGCATCTAGAGTTCCTTTGCAGTGGCTAGACACCCTGGCTCTCTCCTGATCTCTCTCCCACACATCTCTCTGCCTCTCTCTCCTTGCAAATGAATAAATTTTAAAAATATAGTATCTTGAGCTGGAGAGATGGCTTAGTGATTAAGGCACTTGCCTGCGAAGCTTAAGGATCCTGGTTCAATTCTCCAGGTCCCACGTAAGCCAGATGCACAAGGTGGCGCATGCATCTGGAGTTCGTTTGCAGTGGCTGGAGGCCCTGGTGTGCCTGTTCTCATTTTCTCTTTCTCTCTCTCTCTTTCCTTCTCTCTGTCTCTAATAAATAAATAAATAAAAATAAAATCTTTAAAATATATATATAGTATCTTAGCCAGACGCAGTGGCACACGCCTTTAATCCCAGCACTCAAGAGGCAGGGATAGAAGGATCGCTATGAGTTGGAGGCCACCCTGACATTGCATAGTGAATTCTAGATCAGCCTAGGCTAGAGCAAGACCCTATCTCAAAAATATATATATAAAGTTTAAAAGATGGGAGCTGATCCCACTGCTCCTCTGGGGAAAGAAGCACAGGAGATGGGGTGGAGCACGGGTTGAAGGCGGAGTTAAGGTGGATGGATGGCTGCTCTCATCAGCATTATTGCACACACTTGTCCTGTGTCCTAAGGGTCCAATAGCATCCCATTCACTCTCCAGTTCATTCCCCAAATGCCACGGGCAGAGAAAACACAAGTGGTATTTGTCCTCATTTGCATGTGAGAAAAAAAAAAAAGCATCAGAAAGCTCACTAACTGAAGGTCACAGAATAGCCCTGAACCTCCTGGTGATAAGCTTTAGAAAAAAAAAGAGGGATCTTCAAGACCTAATAGTAGTAGATAAGGAGGGTCAGGGCATTTTAGGGGTGCAGCCAGCCTGGAAGTCAGTACTGCTGTAGCTCCGACCCCACTACCCCACTGGCATCTTGCACAGACCTCCTCACAATGAAATCCTGGGCCTTCCCCAGAGGTAGTCAGAGTGGCCCCTGGGTCCCCAGGGCCCAGCTCCCCTGCTGACTAACTTCAGCAGCTCCCTCCAGCAGTCTCTCTTCTCCTGGTGCACCCTCCCTGGCTCTTAATTCCACTGTCCAAATGGTTATCCTTCATCCCGTGCTATGCCAATTAAGTCAAGCCCAGTTACCAGAATCCAGCCTCCAGTGGGCACCCATGATGCCCCAGGGCCTAACATCTAAATGCCCAACACCTGGTTGCAAGCAGGGAAAATACTTACATGGTCACAAGAATAGTCCAGGCTACTTTTTATTAAAGTCTGTGAAGGAAATCACTAGCCAGTCACAGCTGATTTCGTGAGGAAATCAAACGTGTCCACACACAGTAAACAAAGGGAGTGAGCCGCGGTAGAAAGATCTAGAGTGCGCGGCAAGGGTCTTTAATGATTCTGAGTCTACCTTTGACAGACCACGTGACCTTGGGTGTACAGTTACCTGTTTGAGTCTCTGTCGCCGCAGTCTAAAAATGGGAGTCATAGGAAAATGCATGTGAAGAAATGCCGGGGAAATGCAAACCAAATGACCAGGAAATTTAAAGGCTGGGCGTAATTGGAGCCAAATGTGTCTCCCCGACCCCATCCCTGAGGAAACCACCTAACCCTTCCTGTTGCTGCTAACTCTGCTAATAGCCTGTGATATGTTCTGACAGAGCAAAGCAGGCCTTCGACACGTTTATACCTTTTCTCCCTGTGGCCGAGATTCAGCCCATGAGACTAGCCAAGTGGGAGAAGGCAAGGCAGGGGTAGAGGTTCACAGAGTTGGTGGGAGCTGGCTGCAGACACCTTGCATTTGCATTAGGGACAGAACTGGCCATGCAGGGACGGTTGGAAGGTGTGACACTTGGCCACTAGAATTATGGTTTTCTAACAGGGCCAGGGGTGGGAGGAATTGGGGTTCTAGGGTCCTTTCTGGAACCCCAAGCCTTGAGTTCACATCTGCAAGCTAACCAAAGAATTGACAATTCGAGATTCAAGAAAATGATTTTTAAAAGAGCTCATTTATTCATATCTTACATAGATAGGAGTGGGGAAGGGAGAAAAGTGGGAGGTAAGGAAAGATAAAGTGGGGAGAAGTGAGGCACACCACATGGAGCCCAAAAGCACATGTAGGCCACGTGTAGCCCAGGAGCCCACGTAAATGACCATGGATCTTAGAAAAAACAGAAAAAGGGATTTTTCTTTTTTTATTAAAAAAAAAGTGTGCTTCCAAAAAGAATAAAAGTGAAGATAGTGATAAATGATAAAATATGCCAGGGTGGGAGAGAAACCTTACCTATCTGGGGATCCAAGAACGTTGCTGCCAGTTCCAGTGAGACAGTGTGAAAATGCCCACTCTCTCTGTGGACCCAAGGGGCAATACTTTAGAATTTGCACCACTATACCTGGACACACCTATCCCAGGTGTGCCAGCCAATCCAATCAGCCTGGGCTTAGAGGAGAAATTCACCCATACTTGGGCAGGGTGCGTACTCAAGAGAGATCTAATTGGATGGGATGGGCTAGCACTAAATCCCATGGGTACGGAGACAGTGTGATGTCCTAAGATCTCTCCCTTTCGGGTCGTCCTGGTTATGCCTAATTAAACTAACTGCCTACTCTAGTACCCCAGCAGTTTTCTTGCCATGAGCACCCATGGGGCACACACAGCCCTATAACTAAGTAGCCATCAGTCACAGGACTGTCTTCAAAACCCAGGCTTGCAGACACACAGAGCTAAATTTGAATCCTGACCCCCAAGCTGCAAGAGTTTTAGGCCAGTTGCCGCCCCACTTTCTTTCGCTTCACTTTCCCCCAAAGTTACAGAGTTAGTTCCATCTAGCTATGAGTATTACTGAAATTAAGCAGTGGTGGGAAAGGTCAGATGGAGAACCAAATTCACTGGCTCTGTCCAGGCCTCTCACCATGTGGTCCATACTAAAAGGCCATGATGGACCCTCACTACTGTGACATGCAGTCTTTTACATGGACACAAGTCTCTTCACCCATCCCCAGTGTTTCACACCAGACATCTTCCTGACACTGTCCCAAACTATTCTCCAACTGTCTTCCATCCTAGGGTCCCAATTGTGCCCCATCCCTTCTTCCTCAGAGCACTCATCCCTGCTAGATCACCCTGCCTCTAGCCATTCTTCCCAGTCCCTTCCCCCATTCTTCATCTGCTCAGTTCCCAGCTCTTAACCTCCCTCCTCTGATTATCTTTTTAAAAATGTGAATGACAGGGCTGGGGAAATGGCTTAGAGGTTAAGGAGTTTGCATGCGAAGCCTAAGGACCTCAGTTCCATTCCCCAGGACCCACATATGCCAGATGCACAAGGGGGTGCATGCATCTGGAGTTCATTTGCAGTGGCTGGAGCCCTGGCACGCCCATTCTCTTTCTCTCAAATAAATAAATAAATTTATTTTATTATTTATGTATAATAACGAAATTGTACATATGTAAGTAGAAGAACAGATTACAGGGAGGAGAAAGGCCTAAGTGAGGCCAGGGGAAGAGAATGTGTAAAAGAAAGGTGGGGAGGGGAGGGTTAAATCAAAATTCAAGGTATTCTGAATAAGACATATGTAAACCAAACTTTTCTGAATAATGGCACATCCAGAAGCCATAGATTGTTACTAGAAAATTTTCAGTGCCAGGGATGGGATACCTTCCAGTGTGTTGTTGGCCAGGAAGGTCCCTGTTGCCTCCAAAACATTACAGGCTATTGCCAAGGACGTTGGTTTCCCTTGAGAAACAGATGGTAAGACCCTATTGCTGAAGACTTCACTTGCCTGAGTGGCAAGATCACTGAAAAATCAAGCTGGTGCTGAGCAAAAAAAACCTTCTCCCTATAGACCAGCCAACTGAAAGCTGGAAAAAGCTGCACTGCATGCAGCCCTATGGGAGACAGAGGTCATCAGCAGTGAAAACAGTTGACACTGGAAACCTTAAGTCTGGCCAGACAGGTCCAATGACAGAACGGGTGTAACAGTGGCATGTCTGCTCTGGGGAAAACCAACTGCTCTCTAATTGGACTGAAGGCCCTCTCTACGGGAGGGAATACATACCTGGTACTGAAAAACCTAAGCAAAAGTCTATGGCAGGGAAGGTCATGAGCCTTAGGGGTATAAAGCCTGCTCTTATCTGACTAAATGTATATATTATTCCCACCAAGCTACCCTGAAAGTACTACACTTAATGCTCATATTCACATATTAATGCTACTCTCACTTCTAGTTAGAGAAGCTTCTCTTTTCAGATGGCGATGACCACTGGGATGACCCAAAAGGCAACATAGTGCTGAGAAGAAGGGATGGAGGAGTGCCCAGCACTGAAACATCTCTATCACACCCTCCAAGGCTCAGGGTCCATTGCGGAAGAGGGGGCAGAAAGAATGTAAGAGCCAAAGGAAGGGTATGACTCCTTACAATGTAACTGTCCAGACAGAAATTGGCCTCGATATCCATGACCTTAAAGTGCCTAGCAATACCTTCGCAAGACCCTCATACTAGAAGAAAAAGATGATGACATCAAATTAAAAGAGAGACTAAGGAGCTCTAGGGAGGGGATATGATGGAGAATGGAGTTCTGAAGGGGAATGGGGGAAGGGGAGGGAAATATCATAGTTTATTGTCTGTAAGTATGGAAGTTGCCAATAAAAAATAAAAATTTGTGATTGGCTTGAAGTGGGTACTAGGGATTCAAACCTGGCTAGTTAGGCTTTGCAGGCAAGCACCCTAACCACTGCGCCATCTCTCCAGCCCCCTGATATTTATTTTTTAATAGGTAATGCATTTGCATGATTCTACATCCAAAAGGCACAGAGCAAAAAGACTCTTCTCCTATTCACCCTTCTAGCCTCCGGGGTCTTGGCTCTGTTCTCCAGAAGCAGGCATTCTTCACAGGTCTTTGTCCTTCCAGACATACATACACGTATGTGTGTGTGTGTGTGTACGTATGCATGCATGTATGTGTGTGTGAATGTTTATACACGCGCCTCCGTCAGCCGTATAAAACTAGTTTGCATCTCATTCTATTGTATGCTTTGCCCATTACACACCAAAAGGCATTTTGGAGCTTAAGATGTAGCAGTACATAAGAATACTCAGTTATTTTTTTTCTTAATGACTACAAGGCACTTCATTGTACAAATACAGCATCAGCCAGTCCACAGATCCCCTAGCGGTGGCCATGGACGCTAGTTCCAATCTTTGCTGATGGAGAAAAATGCTTTGCGGAACCATCTTGTACATGAACTCGCCTCTTGCACACAATCGAGATAAGGCCGTCTTCTAGAGGTGATTCACCAGGCAGAGGCTGGGCACACACAGAGGGTTGAGAACCTGCCAGATCACCCTCAGAGGAGTGCCTGTGGCATTGCATGCCCTCAACAACACAAGACTGTACCACCCTGTCATAATAGGCTCCACCTTGCTGGGATGAACATCTAATCAGACATGGGAGGAAGGGATTTATTTCAAGCTGAAGAGATGGCTCAGCAGTTAAGGCGCTTGCTTGCAAAGCCTAACAAGCCGGGTTCAATTCCCCAGTACACACATAAAGCTAGATACACAAAGTGGTGCATCCGGAGTTCATTTGCAGTGGCTAGAGGCCTTGGCGTGCCCATTTGCTCTCTCTTGCTCTTTCACTCTCTCTGTCCGTGTCTCTATGCTTACAAATAAATAAAAATATCGAGCTTACGGATCTAGGAGAAGTTGCATCAGTGGTTGAAGAAGCTGGCTCCCTTTCATAGATCCAAGCAGAGACCTCACCAAAACCAGTGAACATCAGAAACAGCCAGCAAGCATGGCCAGAGCTCAGACTACTCTTTCCACATCTTTGGGCTGAAATTCAAATCCACCCAGTGACACTCTCCCCACCCCCACACACACCCCAACCCCGTAGCAGGAATCTGCTTGCTAGGGGCTGAAGTTACAAACTCAATTTTAATAAAACAGCTGAGTCTATGGGGCCATCCATTTACATTATCACATTCAAACTACCATATACCCTCACAACCCAATGTTAGGTGACCTGGCGGGGAATCTTGGCATGGTATTTCCACAGAAGCCACTCTCATCATGAGTGTGAGGTTCCTTTTGTGAGTACCTGCTGTCCGGGTCATTTGTATTCCCTTCTGGGACATGTTTGTTCCTATCTTGTGCCTCTCACGCTGTTTATTTATTTTTCTTTTCTTTTCTTTCTTTTTTTTTTCTTTTTTTTTTTTTTTTTTTTTTTTTTTTTTTTCAAGGTAGGGTCTCACTCTGGTCCAGGCTGACCTGGAATTAACTATGTATTCTCAGGGTGGCCTCGAACTCTCGATGATCCTCCTACCTCTGCCTCCCGAGTGCTGGGATTAAAGGCGTGCGCCACCACGCCCGGCTTATTTTTTCTTAATGATTTGTACGAGCTCTTTATTTACCAGCCAAATCCATCTTTCACTATGACTAGAATTGCAAGTCTCTTGGTTCCTGCTGGGATGGCCTCTTCTGTTTTTTCTTTTCTTTTCTTTCATGGTTCTATGAGGCAGGGTCTCACTCTAGCCCAGGCTCACCTGAAATTCACTTTGTAGCCCAGGCTGGACACAAACTCAGCAATTATCCTAACCTCAGCCTCTGGAGTCCTGGGACTAAAGGTTGTGGAAAGGCTTCTTTGAGAAGGTGATCCTTGGGCTGGAGGGATTGCCTGCAAAGCCAAAGAACCCAGGTTTGATTCCCCATGACCCATGTTAGCCAGATGCACAAGGGAGCGCATGCGTCTGGAGTTCGTTTGCAGTGGCTGGAGGCCCTGGCGCGCCCATTCTCTCTCTCTTCCTCTTTCTCTGTCAAATAAATAAAAAAGTAGGTGACCCTTGAGGAAGTTAGGTGCCTCTCCTCTGCACAAGGTGGCCACTGAATGAAAAGGTGGGTGGACAGATGGATGGATGAATGAATGAATGAATGAATGAGGCATATCCTGCCCAGCTTCTTAGCCAAACAGGAAGACCCCTGAGAAACATGACAGCAGCGAGATGTCTAGAAGCTGGATGGGTTCTGTGGGCTCCTATGTCTTCTTCTGTCCCCACAGGATTCCTCTTGCCTGGACAAACCTCAGCACCAGTCAGGGCTCCACAGGACACGAGATCAGGGGCAAGAGTGCCATTATAGAATTTCTCTCTCAGGCCGGCCTGTCAGAAGCAGAGAATTGATTACCTCATTCGCTTTGCACAAAACCTGTTGCCGGAGACCTTCAGGATGGATGGGAGTTGAAGTGGGTAAAGTGAGCCAGGCCCATGCGGTAGGGAGGCTGGCCAGGAGTTCATATCTCACAGGGAAAAGCTCTGGGGGCCAGACATGGGCTCTGGGCAGCCTTCCTGCCTCATGGCAGGGTCCTCTTCCTATAGGTTGAATATTGAGCTGCGTCTCACAGAAAACAGGGCTCAGCACCCCTCTGCCCTTGAGCCACCAGTGGTCTGTGCATCTACCATATTGGTGTCCTCTCTCCTGGGCCCCAACTACCGTCTCAGCCTTGTCCTAGAACAGCTCACAACAGCCACCAGCTGGCTTCCTCTGTGTGCCTCCAAGAGGCCCCTCAGCGTAAGAGACAACATGGCAAAGGGTTCCATTCCCACATCCCTGCGCTGGGCTGGCACCCCATGTGTACTGTGGCTTCTGCAAGGCTTCCACAATCCAGTGCAGTCAGGGTACTTGGTACCCCATTTCATAGAGATGACAGGATTGACAATGATGGGAAAGGCACGTCCGCGGTCACCGCCAGCATTCACACGCAGGCAGCCTGGTCCATCAGCTCAGCCACTGGGTCCACTGCGTCCATGAGAAGCCAGTGCCCTTTCCAGGGAGGATCCCTCCTCTCCCCCCTCACATAGGACAGTCGAGAGAAGGTTTGGGGTGTTTCTGGAAGAATGCTAGAAGAGACATGAGGACAAGGGCTTCTGTGGCAAAATAGAAAATAGGGGCTGGAAAGATGGCTTAGCAGTTACAAAGGGCCCAGATTAGATTCCCCAGGACCCACATAAAGATGGATGTACAAGGTGGTGCATGTGTCTGGAGTTCACTGACAATGGCTGGAGGCCCTGGCACGCCCGGTCTCTCCTTATCTGCCTCTTTATCGCTCTCTCTCAAATAAATTATTTTTTTTTTTAAAAAAAGAGAGAGAAGATGCAGTGTGGTTGGAGGACAGGAAGGGACCCCAGACGATTTGGGAGGAAATGATGCATAGGCAGGGCCAGACAGGAGTAGGCAACTGTGAGCAGGTGTAAGAAGGTGTGAGCTGGCTAGGCAGAGGCAGACAGGGATAAGGTGTGGGCAGGTGTAGACGGGTATGGACAGGTGTGGATAGGTGAGGGCAAGAGCAAGCAGATGCAGGTATAGGAACGTTCAAGTAGGTGTAAGTAGGCATGGATAGATGTGGGCAAACATGGATTGGGTGGGCAGTTATCCACAGGTGAGGACAAATGTGATCAGGTATGGGTGGGACAAGCATGGACAGGTGTGAGCACGGGAAGTCACGGCAGGTATAAGCAGATCAGGCCTAGGCAGGCATGAACACTCATGTCCAGGCAGAGGTGGGCTGGACTGAGATAGGCATAGACAGGCCTGGATAAGCAAGAGCAGGTGAAGGCAGGCTGGGCATGGACCTCCCTTCCTCTCTTCCTTGGGTGGAAGTCTTCTCCATTTACCCTCTCCCTGGAGTACTCACCTTCCTGGCCCTCCGTTCCCTGCATCTCCCATCCAGCATCTCTTATCCCTTCCCTAGCTCCTCAGAGCTGCCCTGATCCTTGTTGCGTGCCAGGCAGTGTTTCCCCAGCCACTGGGAATAGGCCCATTAATCAGGCCCATGAATAAATCACGGCTCCCTCTGAAGAGACAAGCAGCTCTGAGTGCTGAAATAAAGTGGCGTGTGAGTGTGGAGGAGGGAGTAATTAACATTGCCAGCAAGAGGGCAAGGCGCTGAGGCTCCAGCTGGGCCTGGAGGGCCACAGACAATGGCACAAGGGCCATGCACATCACAGAGCAGGCTGTTCCGGGAGCTCTGGGTCTGCCTAAGGATGGATTTGAGTGGGCCAGCACCTTAAGAGCTTGGGCTCTTTCCTCGCCACTTGGAACGTCTGATGGAGATGGGAGAGGGGGGTGTGGTGTGGTCAAAAGAACACATTTAGAGAGACCCCCTCGGCTCCTCCCACCCCCAGCTTTATTTCTCTCCATAGCAATTACCATGTCACTTCTGTATACTTCACTTATAGATTGAGTTGTATTAAATGGATTTTGTTAAACTTTGTATTGATGACTTACATAAATATATACAATATGCCATGATCATAATCCCCTCCTACCACCCTCCCTTTTTCTCTCCTAAATCACCCCTTCATTGAATCTTTTCTTCTTTCCAATTAGTTTCTCTTCTATTTTGATGTCATCATTCCCCCCCCCCAACACACACTATTACATAGGTCTTGTGTAGGTCGTGTCAGCCACTGTGACGTCATGAATATCCAGGCCACTTTGTGTCTGGAAGACAGTATTACAAAGCACTCCTCCCCTTCCTTTGGCCCTTACATTCTTTCCACCATCTCTTCCTCAAGGGAGCCTTGGGGTATGATAGACAGGCTTCACTTAGTGCTGAACACTCCACTGTCACTTCTCAGCACTTTAGTGAGTTGGGAGTCACCCCAGTGGACATTGCCATCTGAAAAAAGAAGTTTCTCTAACCAAAAGTGAGAGTAGCAATTAATATGTGGCCATAAACATAAGTATTTAGAGTGAGTTTGGTGGGCATAATATATCTAAAGTGAAAAACTTTTTAAATGTAAATATAGTGGGTTATCTATCTCCTTCCTAATCACTATAAAAATTTGAGAAAAATTTTAGTCTATTTTGCTCACTGCTAGATTCCCAGCTTGGCATAGAGACCCATTCAGCAAGTATTTGCAAAATGAATGGATGAATGAATAAATGAGCTAATGCTAAGTTTCCTTTCCTAAACATGTATAGGACAGTGATAGAAAATACCAGACCAGGAGGGTGAGGAGATGGCTCCGTGTATAAAGTGTTCACTGCTCAGGCCTAAGTACCTGCATTTGATCCTCAGAGCCCCCATAAAAGCCAGGAGCTATGGCCGGCTTCTATAATCCTGGCATGCAGAAGGCAAGAGCAAGATGGGAGACAGAGACAGGAGGACTTCCTGGAAGCTCTCCAAGAGTGAAGTGGGCAGCAGCAGCAGAGTGGGAGGCAGAGAACCCTTGCCTCACATGAAGTGGAATGGCGAGAACAGGCCCTCAAATTGTCCTGTCCTTCCACACACGCACAATGCACTGTGTCATGTGCATGCCTGCGCGCGCGCACACACACACACACACACCTCTGTCCTTCCACACATGCACCATGTATTGTCACTGTGTCATGTGCACATGCCCTCTGTCCTTCCACACATGCACCATGTACCTTGTCATGTGTATGCCTGCGTGCACACACACACACACCTCTGTCCTTCCACACATGCACCATGTACCTTGTCATGTGTATGCCTGCACGCACACACACACACACATGTCCTTCCACACATGCACCATGTCATGTGTATGCCTGCACACACACACACACATACACACACCTCTGTCCTTCCACACATGCACCATGTACCTTGTCATGTGTATGCCTGCACGCACACACACACACACACACACACCTCTGTCCTTCCACACATGCACCATGTACCTTGTCATGTGTATGCCTGCACACACTTCACACACACACCTCTGTCCTTCCACATGCACCATGTACCTTGTCATGTGTATGCCTGCACACACACACACACACCTTGTCCTTCCACACATGCATGTGTCATGCCCTGCACACACACACACACATACACACATGCACCATGTACCTTGTCATGTGTATGCCTGCACGCACACACACACACACACACATACACACACCTCTGTCCTTCCACACACACACACACACACACACACTCTGTCCTTCCACACATGCACCATGTACCTTGTCATGTGTATGCCTGCGTGCACACACACACACACACACACCTCTGTCCTTCCACACATGCACCATGTGTTGTCATGTGTATGCCTGCACATGTCCTTCCATGCCCATGCACCTTGTCATGTGTATGCCTGCACACACACACACACACACACACACACACCTCTGTCCTTCCACACATGCACCATGTACCTTGTCATGTGTATGCCTGCACGCACACACACACACACACACACACACACACCTCTGTCCTTCCACACATGTCATGTGTTGTCATGCCACATGCACCATGTACCTTGTCATGTGTATGCCTGCACACACACACACACACATGTCCTTCCACACATGCACCATGTACCTTGTCATGTGTATGCCTGCACGCACACACACACACACACCTCTGTCCTTCCACACATGCACCATGTACCTTGTCATGTGTATGCCTGCACACACACACACACACACACACACCTCTGTCCTTCCACACATGCACCATGTACCTTGTCATGTGTATGCCTGCACACACACACACACACACACACACCTTCTGTCCTTCACATGCACCATGTACCTTGTCATGTCTGTCCTTCCACACATGCACCATGTACCATGTGTATGCCTGCCTTGTCATGTGTATGCCTGCCTTGTCATGTGTATGCCTGCACACACACACACACACACACACTCTGTCCTTCCACACATGCACCATGTACCTTGTCATGTGTATGCCTGCACACACACACACACACACACACAAACCTCTGTCCTTCCACACATGCACCATGTCCTTCCACCTTGTACCTGTATGTTGTGTCCTTCACATGCACACATGCACACACCTGCACACACACACACACACACACACACACACCTCTGTCCTTCCATGCCTGCATGTACCTGCACACACACACACACACACACACATTCCACACAAACCTCTGTTCTTTCACACACCTTGTCATGTGTATGCACACACACACACACACACACACCTCTGTCCTTCCACACATGCACCATGTACCTTGTCATGTGTATGCCTGCACACACACACACACACACACACACACACACCTCTGTCCTTCCACACATGCACCATGTACCTTGTCATGTGTATGCCTGCACACACACACACACACACACACCTCTGTCCTTCCACACATGCACCATGTACCTTGTCATGTGTATGCCTGCACACACACACACACACACACACACATACAAACCTCTGTTCTTTCACACATGCACCACACCGTGTCATGTGCATGCCTGCACTCTCTCGTACACACAAACATATATGTCCATAAATAATTTTTAAACACATGTAGAAAGAACCCGACCTGGCTTGTCCTTCATGTTTTCTAGGTAACACACCTGGTGAATCCTAACTCTTCAAAAGCTTGAAGGCACCAGGTCAGGTGACAAGAACTTGTTGGTCTGGTGGCATCAGAAATCCTAGGGATACACCGGGCGTGGTGGCACACGCCTTTAATCCCAGCACTTGGGAGGCAGAGATAGGAGGATCGCCATGAGTTCAAGGCCACCCTGAGACTACATAGTTAATTCCAGGTCAGCCTGGACCAGAGTGAGATCCTACCTCAAAAAAACAAAAAAAGAAAAAAGAAAAGAAATCCTGGGGATGCTCCACACTGCCCAAGGCACAAATCAGAAATGCCATCCATACCACTTCCTCTTCCCTGTTTTTTTGTTTGCTTGTTTGTTTGAGAGAGAAAGAGACAGAGAGAAACAGAGAGAGAGGAAGAGGCAGAGAGAGAATGGGTGCACCAGCAGCCTCTCAGCCATTGTGAATTCCAGACGCATGCGCCCCCTTGTGGGCAAGTGTGGCATTGTGCCCTTGTGTCACTTTTTGGGTCTGGCTAAACGAATCAAACAGGCATTCTTAGGCTTGGCAGGCAGGTGCCTTAACCACTAAGCAATCTCTCCAGCCCCCTTGTTGTTTTTTAGTGTGTGTGTATGTGTGTGTGTGTGTGTGTGTGTGTTAGTTTATTTATGTGTAAGTGTGCATGTACATGTGGGTTTGCATTTGGAAGCCAGAGTTATTGACATTGGATATCTTCCTCATTCACTGTCCACCTTATTTTATTTTAATTAATTTATTTATTTAAGAGAGAGAATGGGTATGCCAGGGCCTCTACCAGCTGCAAATGAACTCCAGACGCATGTGCCACCTTGTGCATCTGGCTTTATGTGAGCACTGGGGAATTGGACCTGGGTCCTTTGGCTTTGCAGGCAAACACCATAACTGCTAAGCCATCTCTCTAGCCCCACCTTATTATCATCATTATTATTATTATTATTTGAGACAGGATTTCTCACTGAACCTATAATTCACCAATTCATCAGAATAGGCAGCCAGTGAACCCAGGGGTACTCTTAGCTCTCCCTCCTCAGCACTAGGATTATAGACTATGCCACAGTGCCCAGCTTTTTGCATGGTTTGGGGGTGGGGAATTAAACTCAGGTCCTCCTGCTTGTGCAGCGAGCATTTTACTAGCCGAGCCTCTCCACAGACTCTCCTCCCCATCAGTTACATGCCGCATCCATGCATACAGATCCACAGCATGGGGAAGGTTTTTTTTTAATGTGAACATTGGCACAATGGGGGGAAGAGAGAAGGCTGATATAGGCCAGTGGGAGAGTGCTGTGGGAAGGAGCAAGGAAGGCCTCAGTGAGGGGTCCTGGTCCCAAATGCCTTGACCACTCCTGGCCCCGGGGTTCAAAGCCAGTACTTCCCGTAGCTCTGCTCAGCTCCTGTCCAGCAGTGAAAGGAGGTGGGCAGTGAAAGGAGGTGGACAGTGAAAGGAGGTGGGCAGCCCTCAGCCCACTCGCCTTGAAGAAATGTCCCCTTGGGAAGTCCCCTAGCATCTAAGCTTCCAACCCATTCAGCAAGCGGTACACAATGTGCCCAGTGGAGGGAAGGAGGCTGGCCAGAGTGGTAGGGCATAGTGTGTCCCGACAGCCAGCTCTTGCTAGTGGTCTTCCTTGTCCACTATGGCCTGGAGTGGCAGCAGGGACAATCTACTATACTCTGAGGCCATCTGGGCTCCCTCAGGATTAGTTTCCAAAAGTTCAAGTGAAGTGGCCTCTGTCAGAGTGACATCTCCACCTCACATGCCCATAGGTCTGCCCCTGTGACTGCTTTTGACTCCGAGACGGGATTGTGTATTCTTTTCTATAGTCACTAATCCTTCCTTCCCTAACTTGCAAAGGGGTGAAAATTGAATCAGGGAATAAGATAAGGAAGCTAGGCTCAGGAGTGGGGGGCGGGGAGGAGGGGGCAGGAGCATCTGGTGGATACATTACCTACAGATAAAGGTAAACAATTTTCATTTTAACCAAGGGATGTGGGTACAGCTAAGTCACGGTATCTTCTTTTTAAAATTCCCTCCTCTGTGCCTTCTGAGAGACCCTGGTCCCAGGTAAAACTGTTACCTAGGAATGGAGGCAGGCAGAGAGACAAGATACCTCTTACTTGTTTTAGAAGGTGGCTTATGCTAGTGAAACCCATTTTACAGAATGGAGAAGTTAAAGCTTAGACAACAGGAGGCATCTGCTCAGGACATTTGCTTCGCAAAATCCAAGCTGAAATGTGTTTGGGCTTCTGATGTGGAACAAAAGGCAACTCCAGAAAGACACCTTCTAGGGTCCTAGGACAGGAATGGCAGTGGCCTGGGGAAAGAGCTGAGATGTTGGCATCCCTGAAAGGATAAAGAATGCAAAGAGCAGGCTGGAGAGAAGGCTCAGTGGTTAAGGCATTTGCCTGCAAAGCCTAACAGAGCCTGGTCCGAGTCCCCAGTACCTACATAAAGCTAGATACACAAAGCAGTGCATGCATCTGGAGTTTGCTACTAGTAGCTAGAGGCTCTGGTGTGTCCATTCTCTCCCTCCCACCCCCTTCCTGTCACTGTTTGTAAATAATAAATAAATAACATTTAAAACAAACAATGCCAGATCGAGAGAGAGAGAGAGAGAGAGAGAAGGAGGCAGTCCTTCAATGATGTACTCAGACCAATATGCTCAGAGCACTCACTGTCACAGGCAGAGCCTTTGGTGACAGCAAGCAGTCTTCATCTGACCAGGCTAGCATGCCCTGGTGACCACTAAGGCTGCTAGGGGACGGGAAATCCACCGGAAGTAGAGACGCGGCAAGCTGCAGCCCGTGTCGACGGCCATCGTCAAGGTGCCTGCTCCTGTGTCCATCTGGCAGATTTATTAAGAGCAGCGGCAGCAGCAGGAGTCCAGCAGAGCCAGGCTCGGAGCCCCATCAATCCCCCCCGGGAGGCGGGCGGGAGACAGAATGTATGTAAGGTCATTTGGAGATGGAAAGAAAAAAAAAAATCACTCACAGCACTCCCAAAATAGCCGATCTCCGCTTTGCAGCAATTGCCACCTTCTTGGCCCTAAATCAAATTCTGCAGTGAAAAGCAAAAACTCAATCTTCTCTCTCCCAAGTTTTGCTTTTTATGAGATCGGCAATAAATTGGGGGTGTGTTCAGAGAACAGGCACCAAAGGTCGCCAGAATCAAGACTGCTCAGGCAGTCTTGAAGGGACAGGGAAGTGAGGACAGGAGAAGTGGGAGGACAGTGCCAGCCAGGGTCGAGATGGGCTGGTGCAGACTAGAGAGTTCAGATGACCCCATCGGAACCCAAGGAACGAATATATTTGCACTTGAAGGCGGCCAGGCCCAGTCCTGCCTCCATGATCTACACTCTCCATAGTAGAGAGCAAACTCAGCTGTGTTGCCCTGTATGAACTCATACCACGGGCACCCAAACACAGGCTGGCTGCTGCTTGGAACCATCACCAGCAGGTGACAATGTCCAAAAAGCTCCCGAGAGTAGGAGTGTTGCAGTCAGGTTTGCACTGCTGGCAGAAAACCACCTGACCAAGAGCAGCTTGTGGGAAAAAGGGCTTATTTTAGCTTATAGGCTCGTGGGGGAAGCTCTATGATGGCAGGGGAAAACGATGGCATGATCAGAGAGTGGACATCACCCCCTGGCCAACATCAGGTGGACAACAGCAGCAGGAGAGTGTGCCAATCACTGGCAAGGGGAAGCTGGTTATAACACCATAAGCCCGCCCCTAACAATACACCACCTCCAAGAGGGGTTAGTTCCCAAATCTCCATCAGCTGGGAACCTAGCAGTCAGAACGCCTAAGTTTATGGGTGACACCTGAATCAAACCACCACAAGGAGATACTAAATCCCCTGTTCCCCAAAATGTTTGTCTGGGCTCCAGTTTAAGGGCTCTTTTCTAGCCCTGCTAGCAAAGACTCAACTTAGGCCGTATGGACATTTAGGCAGGGGGCAGGTAGACTCTTCATTAGAACTTGTTCTCAGTGTGCTAGGATAGGTAGGAGCATGGCTGGCCTCTGCATGCTGGGCACCAGTGACGCCCACCAGTCATAATGGTCTTGGAGGACTGGGTGGGCATCCCCGTCAATAAAGTGCTTGTCTCCCAAGCGTGAAGACCTGCATTTGATCCCCTGAACCTATGTAAAAATGTCTGTTACATGCCTGTAACTCTGGTGCTGTGGAACCTTGGGGCTCACTGGCCAGCCAGTCTGGCCCAATAGGTAAGCCCCCCCCCCAAGCCATTGAGAAATTGTCTCAAAGAAAGATTCCTGGTGGTCCTGAGAATCATACTCATAAAGTATTAATAATAATACTCAAATAAGTCTTCTGGCTTCTACACACGTGTGCACCCATGCATATGAACATACGCACACGCACACACACAATGCATTGGAAAAAATTGAAAGGGGCTGGAGAGATGGCTCAGTGGCTAAGGCATTTGCCTGCAAAGCCTAAAGACCTGAGTTCGACTCCCCAGTACCCACATAGAGTCGGATGCACAAGGTGGCGCATGCATCTGGAGTCCGTTTGCAATAGCTAGAGGACCTGGTTAGTACATCCATTCTCTCTCTCTCTCTCTCTCTGTCTCTGTCTCTCTCCTGGGTGTGGTGGCACAGTCCTTTAATACCAGCCTCAGAGGCAGTAGTAGGAGGATCCCTGTGAGTTCAAGGCCAGCGTGAAACAACGTAGTGACTTCCAGCTCAGCCTGGGCTAGAGTGAGACATTACCTCAAAAAAAAAAAAAAAAATGGAGAGTTTAGGGTATAGCTTTATAATACAACCCTTTCCTAGAATGTGTACAACCCTCGGTTCCATTCCCATTTTCCATGTGAAAAAAAAAAAAAGAAAGAAATCTCTTGAGATATTTTCAAAATGTCCTCTGGAAACAAAATTGCCTCCGCTAATAAACACTGCATACACATTGTGCTGGGGTCTCAGACATCTGAAGACTTCTCCCCTCCAGCTTCAGGCCTCTCTACCAAGCTCTCTAGTGTCCCATAGTGCCATCTGCCTGCCTGGCATGGCTCCTCCAATGTCTCTTTAAATGCTGAGAGCCTGTAACTGAAGGCCTGATTATAAACACATACACACACACACACACACACACACACACACACAAGAAAGACACCACCGCAGAACAAAAGATGCACTTTTCTCTGACTGCACAGCACAGTGTCACCTCCATCATTGCTGGCCTGTGTGACCTGGAGCGAAATACATGTAGAAATCTCATTGGGAAAATGGCCATGGCAGTACCAACCATCGCCGAGGGCCGTAAGTAGGAAGAAAACCATCTGACATGGGAAAGGCTTCTGTGAACTCATTTGTCTGTGGGGTGATGAGAGTTCAGCCAGGCATGTGGTGGCGCACGCCTTTAATCCCCGCACTAGGGAGGCAGAGGTAGGAGAATCATTGTGAGTTTGAGGCCAGCCTGGAACTGCAGAGTGAGTTCCAGGTCAGCCTGGGCTAGAGTGAAACCCTACCTCAAAAAGAAAAGAATAAATAAACCAAAAATCTTACAGAGTAACGCGCACGCCCAGAGGGTACAGCACAGCCTCTTGAGGTAAGTACTGCATTTCAACAGCAATGTCACCAGCAGAATTTCCATGAAGGCACGTTTGGAGGATGACAAGTGACCCCCTTCAATCCCGGCAGACGGACATCAAGAACAAAGACTCAGAAGATGAGCAAGTCACATTTAGGCTGGATAGGAACTTGATTAATTTTTGTTTGTTTGTTTGTTTATTTTTTGTTGTTCAAGGTAGGGTCTCACTCTAGCTCAGGCTGACCTGGAATTCACTCTGTAGTCTCAGGTTGGCCTCGAACTCACGGCGATCCTCCTACCTCTGCCTCCTGAGTGCTGGGATTAAAGGCGTGCGCCACCACGCCTGGTTTAAAGAAATTAATATTGTTTTAAATTTATTAAAAAGCTAGAGTGAAGAAACAATAGAGGAAGACATCTGATGCACCCACTTGCATGTGCATGTGTGCCCACACGCATGTGGACATGCATACACACATGCACATATATAACACACAGACAAAAAAAAAAAAGCTCAGCCCATTCCGAGGCTGTGTCTTGCTCCTTTGATGAATCCTGAATTGTAGCGTAGCCAGCATCATAAGTAGTTATTCTCACCTAAGGATGGGTCTCTACAAAACACCTGCCCTCCTCAAAGATGCAGCCTAGCAGGGGCACTTAGTACATGGGGATTCTACGGCTGTGTGCTTGTTGAAACAGGATTTAGCCACTGTGCATTCAAGTCCACCGATAGCCTTGGTTGAGTAACGACAGGCAAGTCCCTTCCCCTGTGGGTTGTCTGAGTCACCTGAACTTCAACATGAGGGTTAACCTCAGTGACTTCAGAATCCTTTCCAGCAGTGATATCTTAGAGGTCCAAGCATCTGCCTGAGGTGCAGTTACGGGATGCAGGGTGTGTGTGTGTGTGTGTGTGTGTGTTTGTGTGTGTGTGTATGCGCACACACACGTATGCAGGATCCTTTAACTTCACTGGGAACATCTCACATCATATGCCAGTAGTGCACAAGCCGTTAACATTTCACGTCTAGCAGATCAGTGCTCTTGGAAAAGCATGAATCTCTACCATGCATACATACACCCAATGACCTTCTGAGCACCCAAGCTGTGCTCCACGGGTGCATGTCGTCACGTGACAAGTATAACATGTGGATTTGTGTTACAAAAAGCCACGCGCCTCATTTTCACAGCAAAGCTGTAAAACCAATTCTTTTTTTTTTTTTTTTTTTTTTTTTTTTGAGGAGTAATTATCTTCTGATGGTTGCTTGAACAAAGTCTTTGGAAGCAGCCACAAGAAATGTCGTGGTAGAAACTGAGCAGTATTTGCCATAGGTGGGTCCTTCTGGGAAGGTGGTCTCTTTTAGTCTATGTAAATAACAGACCTAGGTGGGAAAATCTATTGTTCTCCCCATCGTGGAGTGATTTTTGTTTTTTGGCGGGCTAGTCCCTTATCACTATTTCAGACTTTATTAAATGTATATTCTGAAAAAGGCGAGTGCACAAGCCTTCTAAATATTCAGATATTCTCCCATCTCTCTCATTCCCCCCTTGACTTAAGTCTGTGTTCTATTTGTCTTCATATAAACTGACATAAGATATAATTAATGAAATAGTATTTCCTTTCTGAGAAAATCTCCAGTGACCTCAGATTCAAGTCCAGATCACCTACAATGGCCCTCCTCGTTGCCCAGGTCTTCCACTGACCTTTCCTGAATGATCAATCTCACCTTCACTCTGACTCACAGCCTGCTTATCTTGCCACATATCATCCCGTGGAACCTCTCGCTGCTTCTTTCCTTCACCCCCCCCCCACAGACTTCTGTGTGTGATTTTTCCACTGCCGTAGCCTTTGGCAACACAGAAGTCCCCTAAGTAGCTGGCCCAAGTGCAATGCCTGGCTCAGGGCACAGGCAGCCCAGCGCTGGCACCACTGGGATAAGTAGAGGCTCCAGGCAAGATGAGTAATGTGCTGGGACACTGGGAGGCCACAGGCATCCTGGGAGCTGGCAAAAGCAGCTGCAGGTGAAGTCGTCTGTGGTACCACCAGGAATGCCACTCCACCCCGGTCAACTGGTTTAACTACTGCCACCGCCAAGGTGTGGGAGAGGAAGGGCCATGAATTGAAGCTGAGCTAAGCCTGGAGCTGGCCACGGGGGTGTAGGTAGGGAGAACAGCGTTGTGGATGCCTGAGGTGGCTGCTGAGTCAGAGCAGGAAGCAGAGACCAGCACACCATGTCCTAAATGACCAACAAATGAACGGTGGCCTCGAGCCCTTGTGAGCAAAAGCTCCCTGGACACATTCAGCACTTCATCCCAACAGCTGTGGGGCCTCTAAGTGAGGGAGCAGGTCAGAGAACATGTGAGCTGGGGACCAAATGCAAGGATGCCCAGGCTGTCAGGACATTGGCAGCTTGTTTTGAGTACCTCCCTTAGTTTGCCCTGAAAAAAAGGAAGTTCTCCAGGCTGCTCTTCAAGGACAGGTGAGGGAGAGGACAGGTGATACTAGGAATTAGGCCAACCCCGAGGAAACAAATCAGTTGCCATATTTTCCCCTTTGGCTTATCAAAGCAAAAGAAGGGGTTTCCCAGAGTCCTTTACAGACCCTTGGGAGGGGGAATGCGGCCTAGCACCCAGAGGTCTCTATAATGAATGTAATGTAGCCTCAGTGACGTCTTCAATAATACAGTTGATTAAGAAAAGAGCCAAAGCCGGGCGTGGTGGTGCACGTCTTTAATCCCAGCACTCGGGAGGCAGAGGTAAGAGGATCACCATGAGTTCAAGGCCACCCTGAGACTACATAGTGAATCCCAGGTCAGCCTGGGCTACAGAGAGACCCTACCTTGAAAAAGACAGAGGGAGCTTGAGAAAAGAGCAAATCCCCCTCCCCATCCACCGTGACCCCTTAGGAAGGTTTTGGTATACTCTGCGCTCCACTGCACCATCACTGTTTAATTAACAGACATGATGCGATACAACTATGGCTGAAGCCGCCCCTCGGGCTCTCATGGAAGCTAGAAAGTCCATGTCCTCCCCTGGCTATCTAGTCTATCTTTCCCACCCACACAGTTCAGAGAAGACATATCGGGACAGTGCACACCATCAGGCAAGGGATGGGTTTCCTGACCCCAGGAGAGTCCGCACAGAGGGAAGGTGAGGGATGAAAGCCTGTTCAGGTGCCCAACCTCAAGCAAGCCTATGTTCCTTCTTCCCTCCTGCTGGGCAAAGCCAACGGTGGCCACAGTGTCTGGAGTGAGTCCATGACGTCAGAAAAGAATAGGGGTAGCATGACGTACTGAGGTGGAGTGGGACCCCCAGCTGAGGAGTCCATCAAATTCAACAGACCCTTGCCCAGCACCAAGCTACAGGAGCAGAGGAAGTAGGTGATGCCCAGAGTGGAATAGTGGCATGGGAAGAGCTGCGGGAGGCTTTCAGACCCTCAGCGAGAAGAGACCCTTGTGACTAGAATGTCTGCACCCTGTCCCCTGAGAGTGCTGAGTACCCCAGGAGACAATCTATAGACAGGGTCCTTTCCATGGCATGTTGTAAGAGAGAACTGGAGGCAGCCTTTCCAGGCCCTGGTCTTGTCTCAGGAATCAACGTGTCTCCTGACAGCAAGCAAACAAGGAATGTGAGAAACATCTTCCTTGGATGCTGATGGTCTAAGGTGGAAGCATCTTTGGAGTCCACCTAATCTCCTGAGGTAGGGAAAGGCTTGGTCCACCCCATGCTGAAGTCTAATAAAATGCCTGTCAGGGAAGGGATTATAAATGATGGTGAAATGCGGTGTCTCCTCTATCTCTCTGAGCCTTGGTCCCCTCTCCTGTAAATCCTTGGCTCTGGGAATATTTGTAATGTCCTTAAGACATGGTGGGAGCTCCACAAATGGTTTCATGATTAATTATCCTTCATGGGTAAGAAAAAAAGAATCGGTTAGAAACCAAACTCTGTGGAGGAATTAGCAACTGATCAAACATTTAGATCCATGTCAAGAGTTTGTTCTGGTGGGTCCAGGCCACCTGGGGTCAGTATTGTAATCACCCCCAGGAGAAGAGCCACTTGCCTGGAGCCACAGTGCAGGGCAGAGGTAGGTAGGCTGAGCACAGACTTTTTTTGTTTGTTTGTTTGTTTGTTTGTTTGTTTTTGGTTTTGGTTTTTCGAGGTAGGGTCTCACTCTAGCCCAGGCTGACCTGGAATTAACTATGTAGTCTCAGGATGGCCTCAAACTCACGGCGATCCTCCTACCTCTGCCTCCCAAGTGCTGGGATTAAAGGCGTGCGCCACCATGCCCGGCTCATGAGCACAGACTTTTAACACACCAGACTTTAACACAGCTTCCATGGTAAAGACTCCAACATTAACACAGAGACGTGGGATGTGGGCTAGAGTGATGTCACCTCTGGGTCCACTCCTCTAAAGCTGGGAGGCTGGTGAACAGGTGCATTCCAGGGAACTGTGCTTGTCTATGTCTGAGGTCACTTTCTACTTCTAAGACGGTGTGGTGGGCCCTGGTGACTCTGAGACCTTTGCGGGCAAATGGCACTGCATGCCCATGTTTGAATGAGAGTTGGGCGGCAGGTCCACCTTCTGAGATATGCCTGGAATAAGATGGGGAGGTGGTAGTACAGCTCAGTAAGGCAGGTTGGTGCTCAAAGCCAGGTTCTAGTATCTCGAGCAATGAGAAGGGAAATTAGGAAAGGCGCTTGCTTCCATCTTATGGCTGAATGAAGATGGCTCACCCCAACCCTGCAGGTTCTGAGCCAAAGTTCCTAAAGCCACACCACCTTGCCTGGTCCAGAAAGAACTATGGGGGCTGGATTTGACCAGAACTTAGAAAGCTGACCCTCTGAGAAGTCAGACTTCATGGATCAAAGCCCAGACCAAGAGCCACGAGCTCTCTATGCAGGAACTAAGTGGGCTCAAAGGTAAAACACTCATTGCTGGGAACAAGTAACTGACCCGAAACCACTTAAGGAAAGAAGGGGTTTGTTTGGGCTCCCAGTTTCAAGGAGATATATTCTATCCAGTAGGACAGGCATGGCAGCAGTGTTAGGAGGCCAGCTGGTATCATCACATCCATAGTCAGGAAGCAGAATGTGAACAGGAAGTGACTGTAAAACCTTAAGGTCTGGCCCCCAGCAACTCATGTCCTGGAGCAAGGTTTCGCCTCCTAAAGTTCCACAACCTTCCAAACAGTGTCAACCAGCTGGGAAGCAAGTGTTCAAACACAGGAGCCTCTGGGGAACTTTTTTTTTAGGTTTTCCTTTTTAATATTTCATTTATTTATTTATTTATTTATTTATTTATTTATTTATTTGAGAAAGAGGCAGATGGAGATAGAAAGAATGAGAGAATGGGCACGCCAGGGCCTCCAGCCACTGCAAACGAACTCCAGGTCCGTACGCCACCTTGTGCATCTGGCTTATGTGAGTCCTGGGGAATCCAGTCGTGGTCCTTTGACTTTGCAAGCAAGTGCCTTAACCACTAAGCCATGTCTCCAGCCCCCTTAAGGTTTATTTTTTATTTATTTGTTTGAGAAATGGGGGTAGAGAGAAAGAAGGCAGTAAGAGGGAGAGAAAGAAAGAGAGAGAGAGAGAGAGAATGGACCCACAAGGGCCTCTAGCCACAGCAAACGAACTCCAGACACATGCACCACCTAGTATATCTGATTTTACATGGGTACTGGGGAATCAAACCAGGGTCCTTAGGCTTTGCAGGCAAACAGCTAATGGCTGAGTCATCTCTGGGAAACATTTCATAACCAAACCCCAGCACCCATGTTCCTGAAGCTGTAATCACTAAAGCACCCTTAGACAAGGACTCACAAGGTACCAGTTCTGCAACTTCCTGTGACACTGACATTATGTAAAGTGAAAAGATCCAGACAAGGGCACCGGTCTCAAAACTGACCTCAGTGCCTGACACCACTTACCTGGGGGATGCTGGGACAACCTACCCACACCTGACCCATCCAAGACCTGTGTCACGAGAAACTCTCTGCCCAGAGGTCCTCCCCTCTACATAGCACGTTCCCTGCTCTGCATCGGACCTGCAGTTCCTTTCCCCTGGCCACTTGATGCCTTCCAAATTAGTTCCTGACCTCTCCTGTCCTCTCTCCTATCCTTCCTTTCCTTCCCTCCAAACGTGGTCACCAAAGAGTGCCACACAGCCATGGCTCTGTCTCAAGCCCTGCACTGGGTCTGTCCTTCTGGGATGGCATACAGATCCTTAGCACACTCTGGTAAGTCCATCCACTGCCCACCCAGTTCTGTTTCCTCACCCAGGTCCCACCACCGAGGAACCCCTGGACCCATGTACCAGCCTCAGGAGCCCTCAAGCGATCCCCCAAAATGCTACCAACATGTCTTGCCTCACCTCTTTTGCCCAAGCTGTTCCAGCTAACTGGTAGACCCCCTCCCTCATTGTCTCTGTCCATCTAAATCCACTTCTTTCTTGGGCCCTTCCAATACCTTCATGACCTTCACCCTTACCCAGGAAGTATGCCTTCCCCAGGGTTCTCAATCTCCCTTGTTCTTTGGAAGTGTGACACACTTTAGCTGGGCTTTCCCTAGAAGTCCTCAGGGGATGTAGACCAGGTTGTCTCTTCCTTGGCCTCTTCTTGGATCTCTGGCCAATTGGAGAAGCTGGATGGCTATTTCTGGAATGTATTTGTTGCTGGGGGGAGATTTCATTCCTCACTGCAGAGAATCAACATTTGGGTCCCAGAAGAACTGTGCATTTGTTTTGAAAGGCAAGAATGGAAATTACTGACCTTCGAAGCAAATCTGAGCCGAGGGTGTGCCTGAAACAAAACAGAAAAGAAGGTAGGGGCAAAGAGGGGACAGGAAGACCTTCCAGCGTTAGGGTCCCACCCTGAAGAATCTCTTCCAGGGCCAAGAGAAGATGAAGTCTAAGCAGGCTTGGCCTCTTGGAGTGTTGTTGAGTATTTAGTCTTTTTTTTTTTTTGAGTGGGTGTGGGGCTGGCTCCTCGGAGCAGGTTCCCCTGCACAGGGTCCCACAGAGAAACAGAATGTGAGCAGGCCTCGGGTCAGCCAGCCTGGCCAGCAAAATGGTGCTGGACAGCCGAATCCACGCTGCCATCTGGAGTAAGGGAGTAGGAGAAGGGCGGGGTCAGGCCCACTGAGCTCAGCAGGTATCTAGTCTGCTGTCTCTCCAGGCCTGCCCGCCACACTGCCTGTGCAGCCTTCCAAGGGTCTGTTTGCAATTACAGCTTGTTTTGATTATTAGGTCAGAATATTCGTCTCCATGGGCTTATGATAAAAGGCCAGAGTGTGACAGTGTTTCCCATTCCAGACTAGTCTCTCTGTCCTTGTGTGTGTCTGTATGCATGCATGGGTGTGCTATGTGTACTGTGTGTGGAAATATATATATATATATATTTGAACCAGTTTATTAAGTTGGGTGGTGGCTTCAAGAGACAGTCCAGAGGCTGTGAAAGCAATGACCTTGGAGTCTAGCAGGAATGAGAGGCCTTGGCGGCTCCTTGGAGGCCCACCTGGAGAAGAGGCCACCACACACGGACTTTTAACTCATCCGCAAGAGAACTGGCCGCCAAAAGGACAGATGAGGAAGGAAGAGGGAAAGAGGGAGGGAGATCCTGGAAATCCAGGCCGAGAAGGGAACCTGGAAGCCAACCGTCTCACCTCTAGCACCTGTTTTGTTCCCTCTACAGAGAAGCCTCTTCCACAAGCAGTCTGGCAAATTCTGTTCCCATTTCCCCAGGGATGGGAACTCACTGCCTTTTCAAACTCACTGGACATCGATTCGAGAAAGGGGAGCATGTTTTTTTTTTTTGTTCTGTTTTGGTTTTTGCTTTTGCTTTTCTTCTTTCTCCAAGAGCAGTGAACCACGAGCCTCTGTGTCTTCTCAAGGCCCAATATCCCTGTGTCTTAAACACACTGTGTGTGATAAGCGCTCTCCCGTGTCACCACAGTCCTAAGACCAGAGCAAGCAGGACTCCTTCCTCCCTTCTTACACACGCTTCTCTTCATGGAAGCTGCACTGCTTCCTGGCAGCATAAAGAGAAATGCTCTCACAGGGAACTCCAGATCCATTCCCCCACCACCACCACCACCACCGACAGGAAACTCCACTGAGGTTTCAGGAATCCTGGGAATCTCAGGACAAAGAAAAGAGGTGGAGAAGAGAAAGAGAAATTAACTGTCCCAGAGTATACTCCGCAGCTCTCCCTACTGGGCCTTACCTCTGAAGGATGGAAGGAGACCTAGGCAGAGGGGCAGACAGACAGACAAACAGACAGCACGAGAAGGACAAGAGAGTGACAGAATCCAAGAGTGACTGTGACCGAAGTCAGAAAGTGAGAGAAGGGCACAAGATGGACACAGAAATAGATGGTGACCAAGAAAGACAGAGAAAGAGGAAGAGAACTGGAGAGAGGAGGCTAGAAGAGACAGAGAGTAGGAGAGGTCAAGGTCTTTGGAAGAGACCCCTTGAGGGCTCAAAAATAAAATAAAATAAATTAAAAACAACTTCCTCACCATCCTCTGTATCACAACCACTCTGGGAGAGATACCCATGTTAGCGGTAGGATGAGGGATCAGTCTGCGCTCCACAGACCCATCAAGTCACTCTCACATGAGTGCTAGGACGCCCAGCCTTGCAGATGGCCCAGGCCAGAGAGAGGTGGACTTGGTTCAGGTGGGATGGCAGTACAAACAATATCACTTTTATGATCGAAAGGGGGACAATTGGGGTTGAGAAGATGACCCAGTATCTTAAAAGCATTTGCCATTCAAGTATGAGGATGCAAGTTCAGTTCCCCAACACCCATTGTAAACACGAGGCCAGCCTGATACTCCCCCATACTCCCCCACACCCGCCCGCCCCCAGCATCCCAGCCCTCACTCAGCAAAAGTGAAGACAAGGGAGTCCCTGGGCAAGCTGACTAACCACATCAGCAGCGAGCCCTGTGTTCAAATAAGAGACTCTGCGTGGTGGTCCCCCATAAAATCATGTGTTTTCAGTGCTTGCCCTCCCCCCACCCCTGGCTCGTAGCAATTTGGGAGGTGGAGCCATGCTGGAGGAAGTGTGTGTTGGGAACGGGATGTGGGCTATGACAGCTTGCTGCCCAGCTTCTGCTTACGCCATCCATGTTTTCCCCTGCCATCATGAAGCTTCCTCCCGGAGACTGTAAGCCAAAATAAATCCTTTCCTGCCATCAGTTGGTTTTGGCGGGGTGTTTTGTGCTAGCCGTGTGAAGCTAACGCTGCAACACCCTACCTCAGTAAATAAGGCGGAGAGCAGTCCATGTCAACCTCTGGTCTCCATATACATGTGCACACATGCATTCACACACAAGAAGGAGGATCAGCTGGAGAGATGGCTTCGCAGTTAAGGCGCGTGCCTGCAAAGCCAAAGGACTCAGGTTCGATTCTCCAGGGACCCACATAAGCCACATGCTCATGGGCGCGCATTCATCTGGAGTTCATTTGCATAGGCTAGAGGCCATGGCATGCCCATTCTCCATCTCTCTCTCTCTCTTTCTTTCTCTCACTTTATCTGCCTCTCTCTCTCTCAAATAAATAAAGAATTAAAAATTTAAAAAGAAGGAGGTACCATTTCTGTTCCCATTAGCCACAGATACAAAGCAGACCAGCCCATCATCCTGCCACCCAATTCTTCAGCCCCAGGTCTTTGGCCCACCTCAGGGAAGCTCAAAGATATCAGTGACACTGAGTAGCTCTGAGGATGACACGCAGTGTCACTTTTTACTCACTCAGCCCTTCCTCCTGGGTGCAGATTACTCTGTCCGTGCCCCCAGGCACCTGCCCATCTCCCCAGTTCTACAACCACAGCCCACCCTCAGCACCAAACCAGGCAGGAGCTCACCCCACCCCCGCCCTCTGATCTGAGTTACGCCAGCCTCGGCTGCTCCCATCCTGTCAGGTCCTTGGGTCTGTTTTCCAGTTGAACATCAATGTCTTATTTTCTTCTCGCCTTTCAGCCTGGCCCCAGGCCTCAGCTCTCCACTTTGCTCCCCTGAATTTGCCAAGCAGCTAACCCCTCCCCATCCACCTCTCTCTAGTTGACCCAAGCCTCAGCTTACCGCATGCTGATTTCCACCTCACCCTGGACTTGGGTCTCTCATAAACTGAAGACCGACAGATGTGATCACATATGCATCCCAACCTCTTCCAGAGCCCAGCACTCCTCTGAGATTCATGAGTTCACAGAGCATACCAGCCGCTTTCCACCAACACCCAGAGGTACCCCCTGCTCGTCTAAAACCACAGCCACACCCCAGTGACCTACATACCTGTGTCCCTGCTCCAGGTAAGAATAAACACACAACATCTAGCATCCTACCATGTCATTGGTGGCCACCTCCCCTTCCCACCACAGTGCCTAGCACAGAGCTGGCTTTTGGTCTGCTTGCTCTTAGCCATTGTTCTCAGAAGCCAGAGACTGGAGAAAAAAGAATAATTAATAGTAACTCCCGAAGCCAGTAGAGGCCCAATCTGAAAATTTGGCTGCGTTCTCTCCCAGTTGATCCAAAAGATTGGATTGATTTAATAGGAATGCTTCCTAACGCGTGAACAATTATTATTGTTTTAAATTAGCAGGAATACAATTCCACCATCTTTTCCCCCAAAGCTACTTCCAGAGAGGCCACGCTGTAAATTCACAACGCCCTATGAGAAGCTAGACAAACAGCCGACGCAGCCACAAGGAACTGCAGCAAAGGAAAAAAAAATCTCCAATCCATATTTTTCCCTTAAGGGGAGGGGAGGGAGCTAAAGAACAAGGAGGAGTGTTTTTTTTTCTTTTTCTTTTAAAAGAGAATCTTCTGTTTCCTGTCACTCCTTCTAGCAGCACAAGCAATGCCTGAGGTACATGGCATGTTCAGCTGACTGGGCAAGGGAGACATAGGGTAGACTTCATGACGTGAGGCCGCTGCGGAGTTGGGAGATGAAAGCTGGGAGAACCGTGCAATTTTTTTTTTCACCTATTTCTCACCCCTTCTCTGGCTCACACTGCTGTTTCTAGATGCTCTTAGCCACAACTGGGGCATGGAGTGGGAGAGGATGCACCCGACCCCCTACTTGGTGAGCCTGACCAGTCATGTCCCCACATTGGGCCTCAGTTTCCCCATTTAGTCCATGAGCCCTGGCTGTGGGGTTCTCAGGGATGAGAGCCTCCATGTTTGTGAGGACGTGTCATTTAGCAGCCCCTGCAAGTTCTCAGCACTCATTGGAAGAGACAGAACAAGGTTTCAGCAATGCCCCCCGAGCCAAACTACTTCCCCATCGGATTCTACCAGCCCCTTCCCACACTCCAGGGCAAAGCTCACCACTGTCTACATGTGAGGAGCAACAGGCAGACATGGGAATGTGTCCTGGCAAACGGGAAGGCACTGTGTTAAACGGTCATGTAGAGGGAGTATGCAGGCGTGAGCAAGAAGGGGCAGTTCCTGCATCTGAACCAAGAGCCTAGGTGTGCAGCCATTTGACCTGAGGCTTCAAGGTGATTCTGTGAGCTTCTAGCTACAGAAGAAACGCTGGGTCCTGGTGAGGCTTTTGCTGCCATGAAAAGGGGCTGAGCTGGTGTTTTCCTCCGCAGACCACAAGGAACCACGGGTAGTTATTGTTTTGTTTGTTGAGTTTTCGAGGTAGCGTCTCGCTCTAGCCCAGGCTGACCTGGAATTTACTATGCAGTCTCAAACTGCCCTTGAACTCATAGCCATCCTCCTACACCTGCCTCCAGAGTGTTGCACACTTCTAAAGGTGTGCCCCACCAAGCCTCGCTCACAGGAAGTTTGTAAGGAGAGTTGGATAATGTGGGGCAAGACTTAACTGAAGCCTTCCTGTCCCCGCATATCAGCCGAGAATAACCCGAGCCTGTACCTCACAGAGGGACTGTGGCAAAGTCCCTACGAACAAAAGAACACCTGTCATTTGTTGAATGTTAATATTAATTATTGAATCTCTGTAGGTGTTTTTTGTTTTGTTTGTTTGAGGTAGGGTTTTCGTTCTAGCCCAGGCTGACCTGGGATTCACTATGTAGCCCCAGGCTGACCTCAAACTCAATGCAATTCTCCCACCTCAGCTTTCCAAGTGCTGGGACTAAAGGCATGTGTCCCCCACACCTGGCATCATGATTGACTCTAAACCTGCTCCCTGGCTTCCCACCTCTGACATTCCTGAGCGTGTGTGTGTGTGGGCATATGTACACACATGAGCGCACAGATAGGCTTGGATGCATGCACACAGCCCCTCCCACAGCACCAGCCTCAGAAGGGTTACTCCTGGTAATGTTTTTTTCCCTGCAAGCATGCTGAGCCCCAGGATGAGTTTCAGTGCTGTGACTCCCCCACCCTTAACCCCACCACACCCTTCCTCCCTGGCTGTGGCATTGGAAACTCTGGCTCGGGAGGGGTGGTCGGCCTGGACACATGTGTTGGGCTAAGCAGACCAGTGTTGCTGTGGTTTTGTCTCTTGCGTTTCCCTGGGAATGAGGTTGGAGCTAAGTTCCTGAAGCTGATGGCCAGAGAGAGTGGGAGAGAAAGGACCCTTGGGACAAGACACTTACGGACTGTGCAACAAGCCTCTGTTGGAAATGGTGAGCCAGGAAGGAATCCCCATGTCAAAACGAAGTGGAGAAAAGGCTCTGCCAGGGGCTACGGAGCCCTCCCTTCTAAACAGGGAGAGAGGCAGGGCCCTCTTACCACTTGGACCCACTGTGCCCTGAACCGTTAAGGCCCAGGAATAAGTGTGCAAGGCCCTTGATGCTGATGTGCCCGCATGGGGAGGAATCCATCTGTTCCAGAACAATCCCTGTAGCAAAGTCCTGCCAAAATCTCCCTTAGCTCCAAACCCCTGTGGAATCAGATGCCCTCCCACGCTGCACCTGCTTGTGCCACACCTGTCTCCTCTGTTGCCCCCAAGGCTGGGGACACAGGCACAATGTGTAGTGGTACACGTTCATGACCATCAGAAAGGGTGGCAGCACAAGTGTGGCCCAATGTTGAGTAGCAGGTAGCAGTCCCCAGGCCCAGCCGGTGGCCTGGCCTTGCCTCCCTACGCCGAGAGCAAACTGGCGCCTCCCCCAGGCCACAGACATCCTCCACCTCTGACTTTAGCACTGAGGGCAAAGAGACGGAGGGAGGGAAGAAAGAATGGAGGAAGGGAAGGGGTCCCGATTTGGGTGGGAGTGTAGGTGTAATATGTTTGGTGTGTATGCGTGTGGTATACGCACATGTGTGTGTATGCAGGCACCCTGTACACACACATGTGCAGAGGCCAGAGGAAGACGTCAGCTGTCCTCCCCTGTCGCTTTTCTTCCTTATTTGCCTGAGACAGTGTCTCTCAGTGAATCTGGAGCTCCCCATTTAACTGTTAGATTGGCTGATCAGCAAACCACTGTGATCCCCCCTCAACTCTGGGGTGACAGGCATGCCAGGCCACTCCTAGTTTCTCTTAAAATTTTTCTTTCTTTCTTTCTTTCTTTCTTTCTTTCTTTCTTTCTTTCTTTCTTTTTCTTTCTTTCTTTGAGAGAGAAAGAGACAGAGAGAGAGTATGGGCTCATCAGGGCCTCCTACCACTGCACATGAACTCCAGACATACACGTCACTTTACCCGTGTACTGGGGAATCAAACCTGGGCCACCAGGCTTTGCAAGCAAGTTCCTCTGACTGCTGAGTCATCTCTCCAGCTCCCACACTTAGCTTTGTAGGTGGATACCCAGGATCAAATTCAGATCCTTATAATCGCACAGCAAGCTCTCTGACTCACGGAGCCATCTTCCCAGCTCCCTACTGTTGTGTTTTATTTCACAATGAGTAAATATCTCTGTCTTACAGGGAAGGAGCTTGAGGCTCAGAGAGGGACAATGAAATTCTTGAAGGTCATGATTTAGGCAGCGGTGAGCTTAGCTCTTTTCTCCACCATCCTACCTATTCATTTTTACAGGCACTGAGTAACCTACCCAGAGAAAGGAGGTACCCTTGACCCACGCTGCTATCATTTCAAGGCCTGAGAGTACAGGAGCCTGGGAGGGAGGGGGGGGGAGGCTGTGCAGGGGAAGGCAGTGGAATCCTAAACCAGGGGTCTTTATCTTTCCAGCTGGCTCCTACAGGCTGAGACATGGGCACAGTAAGCTTGGGGAGTTTAACAAATGTTTATAAAACCTTTTCATACGCAGTTAATGATTCTGATTAGGACCTAAGAAAGCAGCCACTCATGCCTCGCCCCAGCTTTAAGGAGCATTTTATTATTACACACCACTCCACAAATTAATGAGAGAGGCTGTGGTCCATTTGTCGGCGGGGCCAGTTCCCTCCTGGGGATGTTGGCAGAGGGACCATTGTCTGCCGCTGTTGGGAGCTTGATTCCACCTGCCTGTCCTGCTGCCCCCACATGCCCAACAACCCTCCAGTTGCCAGCCCACCAGCTTCCAACCACAAAGATCCCACCTTGAGTCTGCCATAGCCCCAAACCCCTGTGCCCAGGGATTAAATGAGAGCAGGTTGCTGTCTGCTCTCTAAAGAGATGGGCAAGGTGTTCCCAAGTCTTCAATCTAGGAATGCTGAGAGGAACACGGACACCTGGGCTCCAGCCCCAAATCCCCACTGGTGCCCAGCTGGTCTACAGACAAATCTTTTGGAGCCATGGCACCCAAGACATGAGCTTGCATGCAGATCCTGGCTCTGCCTCAACCATGTGAAGAACACTGCTTCAATTTTTTTCCTCAGTGTCTCCATCTGTGAAATGGGTATTTTCGTTCAGTTTCCAAGAACTTCTGGTGACTATGGCATCACCTTAGTTATGACACAGACAGGCAGCTGGTGACATTATGGCATTTAGAGGAGGAAATGAAAGTTCTGGAGAAAAACAGGCGATGGAGCTAGACGGGGGGGACAGCTAGACAACAGTGTGTATGTGTGAAATGCAGCTGAACTTCGCACCTGGATGGTTTGCTTTCATTTTGTACAAATTTAACCTCGATTATCAAAGATTAATCAGCCGGGTGTGGTGGCGCTCGCCTTTAATCCCAACACTCGGGAGGCAGAGGTAGGAGGATAGCTGTAAGTTCGAGGCCAATCTGAGACTACATAGTAAATTCCAGGTCAGCCTGGGCTAGAGTGAGACCCTACCTTGAAAAACAAAAAACAAACAAACAAACAAAAATTAATCAAGTTCCTATCCAGCCTAAACGTGACTTGCTCATCTTCTGAGTCTTTGTTCTTGATGTCCGTCTGCCTGGCTAGCTGCTACTTACATGTCACATCCATCTTGAAAACCATCTCTTCAGGTCTGCTCTTCTGGCCACCTACAGGGAAGATCCCAGTGTGCTGTGTCCTCTCTCCAGAAGGGGACAGTTCGGTATCTACCCTTCCAACATCCTCATTTGGCAACAGGCTGGCTGAGGGAAGGCCCCGGTCACAGCTGGGCACCCAGTAGATGGTCAGTGCTTACTCGCTGAATGGAAGATTTGACTCTCACTCAGCCTACCGCAGCTCTGCCCCAGGCACTCAGTGACTTAGCTGATGGAGGAGCTGGAACCAGGTTTACTCAGCCCTGGAAGGGGCCTCCCGCTGTCCCTTCCCCTTTGGGCAGCTCCCCTGGGCATGAAGCCCAGCCCAGCCCAGCCACAGACCAGCTCCTTCCTGGCCAGCATGCCAGGGCCTCTGTCTGCCCTTCCTGTTTCCCCGGGACACTGCTGTTTGCCTTGTCAAGGACTTGTCACAAATAGCCGACAAAGGCTTGGTCCTAGGGTACCATGTCCCTAGAACTGCCCAACAGGGCCCCTGCTGGGAACTGCTCACACACAGGGCCTCAGTCTCCCTCCACCTGAATGAACACAGGACCAAGCACTTCCTGATGAAAACAGCACCAACTTGTCAGGGAGGGCAGTGGCTAAGGGGTGGGCTTAGTACCCCAGCCCTCTGGTGTGAATCCCAACCCTGCTCCTCTGTGCATGACCGTGAGGATATGCCTCGCTTCCTCTTCTGCTTGCTTTCCGATCTGTGGTCATTCACATCCTTAGCCCCCAGCACAGTGAGCACTTGGGAATATGAGCTCCAGACTTCAAAAGTCCTCTCCCCATCCTCGGTGGCTTGAATCCACCCTGTGCCCGTCCCTGACACAGCAGAATGACGTAACATGTCAAGGGTGCTTACCATGAGTGATGTCAGTTTCTGGCCAGCCCTGGTCACCAGGACAGCCAGAACCCATGAATACACACGAGGAAGGAAGGCCCGGGGTTAAACCCCTGCTTTGGCATCTTTGGGTCTCTTTGCCTTTGGATGCATCATGAAGACAGAACAGGGCAGAGGAAGAAACAGAGGCAGGAGTGGGATTCTGGTGATGCTTGAGTATGCTCTTGGGGCCTCTGTCTCCTCAGGTGCAAAATGGGTTCATTAATCACCCCCAACCCTCAGGAGGTGCATAGTGAGGGAGCTGTGTTGTATCATCAGACAGAGAGGCAGGACAAGACCACCCCCACTCCTGGGGTCAGAGGCCCAGCGTGACTTCTTCATCAGCTCCGCTAGGACACAGATGTGTCACTTGATTGGTGGCTCCATTTGGCTGTCTCAGTGTCAGTTTGAAATCAATGGAGCCAGAGCAGAACTCTCCCAACCCTAAATCTGCCCTTTTTCTTAGTGAGTGTCACTCTGTTATTAAAGATGTCACCGTGCTATTCAGACTCTCAGCCTCCAAAACTGAGTCCAGAGCCTCCATAAGCCTCACTATACTCCTCCACCACACTCTCTCTCTGACCTTCACGCCTGTCTTCCTTTAGGCCTGTCAGCTCTAAGATACTGTTCTCCACCTCTTCTGCCCATGACCAGGGTCAAGCTACAGCCAGCTGAACTTGGCCTGTACAAAGCTACCAGACTTTCCTCAGACCCTGGGCCTCTCTCTACTTTTGCTAACTTAAGCAATTGATGGGCTGGAAGGATGGCTTAGCGGGTAAGGCATTTGCCTGCAAAGCCAAAGGACCCAGGTTTGATTCCCCAGGACCCATGTTAGCCAGACGCACAAGGTGGCACATGTGTCTGGAGTTCATTTGCAGCAGCTAGAGGCCCTGGCACACCCATTCCCTCTCTCTCTCTCTCTCTCTCTCTCTCTTTTCTGTCAAATAAATAAATAAAAATTAAATTAAATTAAATTAAATTAAAAAGCTATTGAGGGGCTGGAGAGATGGCTTAGCGGTTAAGCACTTGCCTGTGAAGCCTAAGGACCCCAGTTCGAGGCTCAATGACCCAGGACTCACATAAGCCAGATGCACAAGGTGGCGCATGCATCTGGAGTTTGTTTGAAACAGCTGGAGGCCCTAGTATACCCATTCTCTCTCTCTCTGTCTGTTGCTAATAATTTTTTTAAAAAAATTTAAAAGCTATTGAGGGCTGGAAAGGTGGATTTGTGGTTAAGGCACATGCCTGCAAAGCCTAAGGACTCAGGTTCGATTCTCCAGATCCCACACAAGCCAGATGCACAAGGTGGCGCATGCGTCTGCAGTTTGTTTGCAGTGGCTAAAGGCCCTGGTGCACCTATTCTTTCTCTCTCTCTCTCTCTCTCCTTTTCTCTCTGTCTCAAATAGAAATAATTTTTTCAAATATTTTTTAAAAAGTTATTGAGGGGTTGGTGAGAAGACACAGTGATGAAAACACTTGCCTTGTAACGTGACGACCTGAGTTCAGATCCCCAGAACTCATGTAAAGACAGACAGATTAATGAGCACCTATGACCCCAGAGATGGGAAGAAGTAATGGGCAAATTCCAGAGGTTTTCAACCCAGCTAGTCTGATACATGCAGCAGTGAAGGACAGAGACCATTTCTCAAACAAGGTGGAAGCGAGGACCGACACCCAAGGCTGTTCTCTGACTTCCACGTGTGTGTTGTGCACATACACAGCCACACTCACACACAGGAACACACACACAGATTGGATCCCATCAATTTTCTGTTTAAAGCCCTCCGAAGTCTCCCCATCTGGATAAGACCTCAGCTCCTTTCTTACATCACACTCTGACCACTGCCTCTGGGCCCCAACTCTCCCTCTGCCCTAGCAGACACAGACAGGAGCAGGCCATATTCCCTTCTTCTGCTTCTGTGCCTTCTCCTCTGACCTTTCACTCATATCTCAACTCACAGTTCCGCTCCTGCTATGCTGGGTGTGATTTGTCCCCCTGAAAGTTCATGTCTTGGAAACTTGGTCCCCAATGTGCTGATGTGAGGGGTGGTGAATGTTTAAAAGAGCTCTCCTAAGGGGTGGTTAGGGGATGGCTCAGTGCTTAAGGCCCTTGCCTGCATAACCTACTGCCCAGGACCCACATAAAGGCAGATATACAAGGTGGCACATGCATCTAGAGTTCATTTGCAGCAGCTAGTTGCCCTGAAATACACTCTCCCTCTCTCTCTCTCCAAATAAATAAATAAATTAATTAATTAATTAATTAATTAATTTAAAAAAAAAAAGAGGTGGTTTGGTCACAGAGACCCTGCCCTCTGAAAAGATTAAAGTAACTCTCATGGGACCCCACTCAGTCTCTGTGAAAGTGAGTTGCTTTAAAAGAGCGATCCTCACCCCTAAATCTCCCTGTCTTCCTGCCTTGTCATGTCTCACACTCCCACCATGAGTGATTTATCATGATGTGACACAGCACACGGACATGTCACCATGCTATTCCAGGCGCTCAGCTTCCAAAACTGAGCTAAATGAATCCCTGTTCTTGGTTACCCAGCCTCTGGTGTTTAATTACAGTAGTGGAAAACCGACTGAGCACACGTCCTCAGAGGGCCCACCTGACTGCCCCAGTGAGCACCTTGTCCGTGACTCGGTAACCCATCACATTCCATGTAGGCCCTTCAGGGAGACTGCACACCATGTGACTTCTTAGTCGTCTGTGTCACTGTATTTCCCCTTCCTCCCAATAGTGACAGTGAGAACAGTTGCCCTGTGACTCCGGCCATGCCCAAGCACAAAGTCCGGCACATAGAAGGTACCTAGGAAATATTGGCTGGTTAGATAAAGGAAGGATGACACTGGCAAGTGGAATCAAGTTTCACAGACCTACGTTGAGTACAGAGCGATGTGCCTGCAGGAAGAGGCTGGAGTCCCTGAGTGAAAACATACCCTGCTGGAGTTTTCGCCTAAGCAAGACGGCAGCGGTAAATGGCTTCGTTACCACCCAGTCTCCACGGGGCTTTCTTCTGCCAGGAATGACCTATTCCTTTTTCGTCTGCCCTGACCTTCTGTCATCCTTTGTGTTTGTAGAGTGGCATCCCCCTGTGGTGGTTTGAATGTAAGATGTCCCTCACAGGCTCAAGTGTTGGTGATTAACCAATCCTCAGCTGGTGGGCTCTTTGTGAGGCGGGGCTTTGCCGGAGGAGGTGTGTTACTGGATCAGGTCTCAGGGTGTATTAGTTCAGTCCCACTGGTTGTTCAGAACCTCACTCTTGTTTGTTTGGGTTTTTTTTCCAGGTAGGGTCTCACTCTAGCCCAGGCTGACCTGGAATTCACTATGGAGTCTCAAGTGGCCTCGAACTCATGTGATCAGCCTACCTCTGCCTCCCAAGTGCTGGGATTAAAGGCGTGCGCCACCACGGCGGGCTCAGGACCTCACTCTCGCTGCTATTTTCCAGCCACTGTGACCAGATGTGGCACCCTGCTGCCTGCTCTGCCATGGTTTTTTTTTAAATATTTATTTATTTATTTATTTATTTGAGAGGGAGAGAGAGAGGCAGATAGAGATAGAAAGAAGGAGAGAATGGGCACATCAGGGCCTCCAGCCACTGCAAATGAATTCCAGATGCATGTGCCACCTTGTGCATTTGGCTTACATGGGTCCTGGGGAATTGAGCTGTGGTCCTTTGACTTTGTAGGCAAGTCCTTTAACCACTAAGCCATTTCTCCAGCCCTCTGCCATGCTTTTACAGCACGAGGAAGCATTCCCTCAGACGTGTAAGCCAGGAGTGAACACTCCCCTTCCTCAAACTGCTTTTGCTCAGGCATTTTTTTGTCCCAGCAATGAAAAGGAAACTCGACTCCAACCTCTAGCCTCACTCTTCATCCATACTGTGTTTTAATTTGCTACACTTCAAAAGCTAAGTCCTAGCCTCCATCTCTCCTGGGTGCCCACCACAGAACCCTGAGTTCAGTCCATGGCAGACATCAGACACGCATGACAGTTCACCCATCATTCATGTAGCAAGTCGTGAAGACCCTGCCAGGCATGGAGGAAACAGTGACACACAGACTGTGTTCTGCCTTCCGACAGCCTGTGACCCGCATGAAGTGACAAAAATCACCCAACACGCACTTGGCTTCAGTGAAGGTAGATATAAAAAAGTAGAGCAGGCTCATAAGAACAAGCAAAAGCAAATCAAGTTCTGGAGTGGCGGCTGCAGCAGGATGCTGCTTACATCAAAGTTTAAAACCTTGTGCCTTAAAAAGAAAATTCTGGGCTGGAGAGATTGGCTCAACTGTTAAGACACTTGCCAGCAAAGCCTAATGACCTGGGTTTATTTCCCCAGTACACACATAAATCCAGATGCACAAGGTGGCACATGCTGGAGTTCATTTGCTTTGGCTGAGGCCCTGGTGCACCCATTCTCTGTCTGTCTGTCTCTCTTCTTTTTCTCTCTCTGCATACAAATAAATAAATAATTAATTTTTTTTTTTTTTTTTTTTTGGTTTTGCAAGGTAGGGTCTAACTCTGGTCCAGGCTGACCTGGAATTAACTATGTAGTCTCAGGGTGGCCTCGATCTCTCAGCGATCCTCCTACCTCTGCCTCCCGAGTGCTGGGATTAAAGGCGTGCGCCACCACGCCCAGCTTTAAAATATTTTTTAAAAAGAAAACTTCAGGTCTGGAGAAATGGCTTAGTGGTTAAGGTGCCCACCTGCTAAGCCTAAGAACCCAGTTCCAATCTCCAGGTCCCACGTTTAGCCAGATGTAAAGTGACACAAGGGTGCAATGCTGCACTTGCCCACAAGGGGGAGCACGCATCTGGATTTTGTTTGCAGTGGCTGAGAGACTGCTGGCGTGCCCATCTCTATCTGTCTCCCTCTCCTCTCTGTCTGTCTCTCTCTGTGTCTCTCTCCAAAAATAAATAAAATAATAAAAAAATTTTAAAAAAGGAAACCTCAACTACAGATGGCATCATATTCAGAAAAGATAGAGCTCAGTATATGGCCCACAGATGTTTGTTGCAATATCTCAGTAGAATCCACGGGTTTGAAATATTCTAAGATCATTATATACTAAATACAATGGGGGGGGCTGGAGAGATGGCTTAGCGGTTAAGGCATTTGCATGCAAAGCCTAAGGACCCAGGTTTGATTCCCAAGTATCCCACGTAAGCCAGGCGTATGTGTCTAGAGTTCATTTGCAGTGGCTGGAGGCCCTGGCACACACATTCTCCCTCTTTCTCTCTCTCTTTCTCAAGTAAATAAAATAAATACAATAGGATGACAAAGAAAGCACCCAATGGATTGTGCCTGACAAGGAGATGGATGAGTGGGCTGCGTGGTGGTAAGTGGGTGGAGGTACATGCATGTAGAGGTGGTGCATGAAGGGGAAGGAAGAAAGGGCAGGGTGGATGGACAGGATGGATGTACAGATAGACTGAGGGCAGGGCAGACAGATGGTATGTGGAAAGAAGCCTGGATGGCTGGATGAGTGGGTGGTAGAAGGGAGGGACAGAGGGAGGGAGGGGAAGATGAGTGGATGGATGGATGGATGGATGGATGGATGGATGGATGGATGGATGGTAGAAGGAAGGACAGGCTGGATGGACACATGAACAAATGGATAGATGGATGGATAGATGGATGATAGTGAAAGGGAGGAAAGCTTGCTGAAGGGCTGGATGACCGAAGGAAGGAAAATAGTAAAGAAGGCAGGGAGGGAAAGGAAGGTCAAGAAAGGACAGATAGGGGCTGGAGAGATGGGTTAGCAGTTAAGGCTCATGCCCGTGAAGCCTAAGGACCCAGGTTTGATTCTCCAGGTCCCATGTAAAATAGCTGCACATGGTGGCGCATGTATCTGGAGTTTGTTTGCAGTGGCTAGAGGCCCTGACATGCCCATTCTCTCTCTCTCTCCCCCTCTCTGTGTATCTAATAAATTAATTGATTAATTAAAAGTAAAAGTTTAAAAAAAAAGCCTGGCATGGTGGCACACACCTTTAATCCCAGCACTTGGGAGGCAGAGGTAGGAGGATCACCGTGAAATAGTGCTGGAAAGTCTCACCAGAGACCCCATTTATTCCGAATTTGTTGAATGCTTGACCACACGTTGTTTCTTATGCTCATCCCTAGCATGGTGCACACAGGGTTCTGAGAGGTTCTTTCTCTCAGGGAGCTTGGGCCGGGGCCATGATTCCTTAGTTCATCGTCCATCTGGGAAGAGAGAGAGCCTGGAGTCCCAGGCAGAGGAACAGGGAGGGTCTGAGCCAGGCAGGGCAGAGAGGGACGTGGACAGTCAGAAATACTGGCCAAAGAAACTGGTGGCAGGAAGAGGACATCAGTAAAGGAGGCTGAGGCCAAGCATGAAGGACCCGAATTGCCACTACACTGGGAAGTGACACTTTGCTCTCAGGCCAGAGATGCCCAAATCTAGCCAGATCTTAGTCGTTACTGACCTGGAAAGTGAGTAGGCCCAGGAATTCAAATGGATACACAATATGTATTCTCCATTGTCCGGTTGTTCACCACTCCTGCCCCGGGTTGCTAGAATGGCCAGCCACAACGGCCTCAGCTGTGCCCTGGTCCTTACAGGGAGGAATCCTTTTCGTCATCCCTGCACGAGTCCCCTACATGACAGGTTTGATGGCCCAGGGCATGGTGAGTGTGGTACCTGGCTGTGGCGAATGTGGTACGTATTGGGTCTTGCACAGGGCCCCTGACTGCAAGTTTTCATCCACCAAACGCTCCACCAGTGAGCATCCTAACTGCCAGGCACGGTCCTCCAGCTAAGTAGGAGAGCATTTTTCTAATTACGTTTCCCTTGAATTCCACCCGGGGTTTGAGTTAACACCTCTGCAGTCTGCCAAAACCTAAAGTCATTTTAAAATTAGTTCTGGAGGTTTTGAAACACACACACACACACACACACACACACACACACGGATGCAGCATTCCCCCCCACACACACCAAGTTGTATGTGGAAAACTGTCCCCGGACATCCAGTGTGGCTTTCCCTGGAGGCCAGAAGGAGAAGGCCCAGGGTGGGCCTGCATCCGGGCCCAGTGGGCCCTGCTCCCTTGGTTCTGCAGAGCAGCCCTTACAACGCTACTGTATCGATAGAATCATAAATGCATTTTGCCCTGAGCAGTCTCTCTGATACTGTTTAAGAACTGTGCGGATGGGAGGGAAATGTGATCCATATGGTTTTGAATCATTAACGCTTAAATCATCAAAATAGAGGGGTTTTTTCCTTGTTTTTTTTTTCCTGGAGAAATTTCATATCCAAGACGCCTTGAGCAGCTCTTTAATAAACTATTTAAAATTCTGTTGTTCCTCCTAAAAATCACACAAGCACATGCTCACATATGCAGCACATGCATGCACACCCGAGCCTCTGAGAAGGCGTCATTGAGAAAGCCCCATGGGGTGCTATCCATCCCTAAGACGGAATGGGGGAGAAAAGTAACGTCTGAGCACAGTGGGGGGTCACTAAAATCTACTTAGCTCAGCCTGTGTGGTGAGGAGGAGAAAGGGGTGGTATGTGGTGTGTGCAGATGTGTGCAGGGGCCAGAAGAAATTACAGATGTCTTCCACCATCATCCCTCTTCCAAGTTTCTTGAGACAGGGTCTCTCACCGAACCTAGCTCAGTCAGACAGCTGAGAAGCGAGCACCAGCAGTTCTCCAGTCGCTGCTCCCCACAGGTTCGGGATTAAAGGCATGAGTGACCACACCCCGCCATAGGTTGAATTCAGGCAGTCTCAGGTTCTCTCAGTCATGCTTGCACAGCCAGCACTCTTACGTGCTAAACTATCTCCCCAGCCCCTCCTCAGAGGCCCAGAGAAGGCTCACAGCTTGCCTCAAGAGTCAGGAGAAGTCACAGCAGGATATTTCAGGGTGAGAAAGCAACTTAAGCCAAATGCCCGCTACTGTTGTCCTGAATGGCTGCATTGTAGGGCGTGAGGGAGGGATCCTGGCAGGAAGAGGCTGCTAACATCTAGCCTTGGACCATATCCCGTAACTCCTTATAGTCCAGGCACTCCAACTCCCTGCTCCAGCCCATAAGTCAAGGCTACAGAACATGGGACCAGCTTTCCTGTAACACAGAGACCTGTTCCGAAGCCTTGAAGCAATGAAGGGTGAGGGGACTGGCCACATGGTCACTGCAGACACTCTAGGGGGAAATGGCATATATTTGCAAGAGGAGGAATAACCTGAAAGATATTGAGTTAAGTCTTGGGGACACATGAATGCAGATAAAATCATTAAAAAAAAAATGGCATCAAAGTTGCTATCAAAGATTGCCACAAGCATAGTGGCTTAAAACATACAAATGTGGGGCTGGAGAGATGGCTCAGTGGTTAAGGCACTTGCTTACAGAGCCTAAAGGCCCAGATTCTATTCTCTAGTACCCACGTAAAGCCAGATAGCACAAAGTGGCACATACATCTGGTATTTGTAACAGCTAGAGGCCCTGGTGTTGGGGTCCCCCCTAGGGTCAGCCCAGGAGGGACGGCAGGGTCTCTGCTGAGTAGGGAGTGAGAGGCGCAGAGTCACGACACAGACTCCAGGAAATGGGTGGAAGCAAGCAGAGGGCGAGCTGCTGCAAACTCGTTTATTCAAGGAAGTGTAGGGGGTTTAAAGGGTTTTCGCTGGCCAATCATTGTATGGGGTGGTTCCCTTCTTGTGACCAATGACAGCCTGTCTCCAGGCAGATCATCTCGCAGTAGGTTGCTCGCAAGCATGGGACTGTAGCTGTTGTCACGCCAGGCCTGTGCAGGATGCCATGTACACAGAAGCCACTTCCTGGTTTCTTTTAGCATGCGTTCTGGCTAGGGCCCGACCTGCATTGTGCCATACATATCCTCCTTTTTGTTTTTATTATTGGTGACCCTGGGAGGCATGGTTCTTTGCCAAGCCATTGTTGACCCCAGGCCCCAAGGGATCATCACATGTGACGGTGCCTGTCTTAGGTTGCCCCATCTCATGGGGTCTTACCCGTCATTGACTACCCGCCATCCTGGTGAGAAAACCCAAGGGGTATGGCCTGGTTTCTTTTAGCATGCAGTCTGGCTAGGGCCCGACCTGCATTGTGCTATACACCCTGGCATTGTTTTCTCTCTCTCTCTCTCTCCTTACAAATAAATTAAACACACACACACACACACACACACACACACACACACACACACACAAATGTACTCTCTTATAGTTCTGCAGGTAAACAGCCCACAGGCTGAAAGTAAGTTGTCAGCAGGGTCAGATCCTTCTGGAAGTTCCACAAGAGAAACCATTCTTTGCTTCTTTGCTCTTTCAGCTATTTTTTTTTTTTTTTTTTGGCCAGGACTCCTAAACCACATCCCTCCAGCCTCTTGATTCCATTGTCACATGTCCTGTTACTCACCCTGACCCCCCTGCCTCCCTTGTGGAAGGACCTTTGTGACTGCCAGCCTCATGTGCATGACCCCCGTCTCACACGCCTCAACCTGATCCCATCTCACAGTCTCTTCTTCCCATAAGGCTCATGCACAGGTCCTGAGATTTGGAAGCCAGCATCTTGAGGGCAGGGAAACGAGACATTCTTCAGCCTGCGCCACCAGAAGGAAAGTCAGACTTTTGTCACTTTGGTGACCAAGTGATACTTTCTGATGAGAGTGGAGGGGGCAGACACATGGATCAGTCACATTTTCACCACTGTGACAAATAACCTAGGAGATGTATTTTGGGTCACAGTTTCAGAGAGCTCTGGCACTACGGGTCTTCCGTGAAGTAGGAGGAGATGGTGGGAGGAGCATGTGGCAGAGGAAGGAGGCCGCTCAATTCATGGCAGTCAGGAAGCAGAGAGTAACAGAAGGCTCTGGGACAAGGTAAAACCAGCAAGGACGTGCCCTACTTCCTGCAACTAAGCCCAATCTCCAGAAATTTCCACCACCTCCCAATGAGGTGCTATAAATCGATTCATTAGAGGATGAATTCATTGATTCAAGCTGAGTCTTCATGATCCAAGCCTTTCCAAAAGCCAAGCCCCAAAACACACGAGTCCTTTGCAGGCAGGGGGGAAGGGGGACACTTGATGAGTCCATGAAAATGAGTCCTGAAAGGAAATGGTGCCCATGGAACCAGAACAAAGAGCCAGGGCATGACTTGAGTATGTGAATTTCATATCTCCAATGATACAAACCTAAATATCCACAGGAATAAATGAAACTTTTTAAAATTTTGTGTCAATGTGGTGGTGGGAGGGTCGCACAAGTATGTGTGGGTGTAGAGACCAGTGGTTGATGTCAGGTATCTTCCTTAGTCAATTTCCACTTTATTTACCGAGGTAGTGTAACAGGGTGTTCGGGGTTCAGCAAAGTCCTTGAACCCCAAACCCTAGGTTCATTTCTAATTTTAAACAAAGAATTGAATAAAACAAGAGTGAGAAAGATAATGATTACATTTATTGAGGGAAGTACAGAGCCAAGGAAAGGCACCCACATGGCTAGATATCCCACGTGCAGGGCTTGGGAAACCCATGGAAAGAAAAGAATGTTCAAAGAGCTCCTGCCGTGTGGGGAGTGGAGAGTCAGGGCTAGGGGGCTGTCCCCTTGGCTTGAGGGAAAACTCACCAGCAGCTGGAAGTTCCCAAGTGGTCAGGCAGCTCAGAGAACATGCCCTCCCCTCGCAAATGTATTTATAACCTTATGGTTGTGGACCCTGTCTTCTGGCTCAGGTGAACCAGAGGGACAGCTGGTTGCTCAGGGTTAAGGGCTGTCTCAGGAAGAGGCTAGACCTGACACCAAGTTCCGGGGGCTGAACTTGACCAACCACAATGTTGAAATCCTAGGAAAGACCTCCCTCCCAGGAGGGACGCAGGTGGTTTGTGGAAAAGCAGGTCTGGGTAAGAGAAAAGAATTCTAGAAAGTGCAGATCATCCTGCCTGCCCAGTTCAGGAAACCAACTAATTACCTACTGTGGAGCCCCCCCGCCCCAGTAGGATCTCCCACTTGAACCTAAAGCTCACTGATTGTCGAGTCTAGCTAGCCAGCGTGCCCTGAGGCACCTCATCTCTGCCTCCTGAGCACTGGGCTTACAGGTGGATTCCAGGAATCCAAACTCCCTTCCTCACGTGCAATGCAATAAGCTTTTATGCACTGAGCCATCTCCTCAGCTCGGCTTTTCTTCCCTCACATTTATTTCATAGCCAAAAAAAAAAAAGGGTCAAGTTCAAGAAACAGAGTATAACCTCACCTTGTCTGTGAGATGGAGGAGGAGGAAGAGGAGGAGACATGAAACAAAACTCAAGAGAGCATGAGACGGTGATCCAAGAAAGGGGGAGGAGAAGATGACAGGGACAGAGAGAGGGCAAGAGGAGGGATCACAATATCACAGAGAGAACAGGAACCACATGGGATAGCACAGAGGTTTGAGCATTCCTTGGGGATATCAAAGCCCTTAGAGCAGTGTGCAACAAGAAGCTGAACTGGGTGAGGGCTGGAAGGAGGCTGGCTGCAAGGGTGCATGGAGAAGGCTGCGTGCAGAATGTAAAGGTGGAGAGAATGTGGTGCTACAAAGAGAGGTGGTCTCAGTGGGATGGGACCACACAGAGGGATGGATGGGTGGATGCAAAGGGGAGTGTCGGTACCCCCACACCCCAGGCCTGCAGAAGGATAAGGTGAACACCAGCCATGGACAGTTGAAGGTTGGAAAAGCGATGCTTCCCCAGCTCCGTTTCCTTAGCTATATTCAACACAGCCTCTTCCTGCCCTTCTTTGTTCATCCTGGGACAATGACCTCAGGTTCAAAACCAGCAGCTAATTAGACATGAGGGCAGCAGGGAAGGTAAAAAGCTGAGGGCAATCACATGAGAACCTGAACTTGACTTTAAACAGGAATGCCACCCTCACCCAATAACCTCAACCCCAGGCTCCTTCCTTCCCTCCTTCCCTCCCTCCCTCCCACATGCTCTAAACCAGGCCTCAGGGCTCTGGGTGACCACAGCCAGCTCACTCCCATCTGTGGGCCTCCTGATGAAACGGGAGACTTTACATGACGCGATGACTGTCAAAGGCCTCTGTAGCCGTCACGGCCTGTGAAGCCCAGCCTGGAACTTGGACGAGCTTTCTGAGTTGCCGCAGGAGCTCCGGCCTCTTTGGAGGCAGGCCCAGGACTCTTGTCATTTTGTAAACATGATGCAGGCCTGTTTGGTGCCTCATAGCTGTGGTTTTCTGTTTTCCCCAGCAGTAGCTACAAGACCAAGGCTGCAGCTGAGATAGCTCAGCAAGAAGGGAGTAGGCGGGAGAGTGGGCACTCCTGAGTGCCACCTCTTGAGCTTGACTCAGAAGGTTTGCAAAAGGGGGGCTGGAGAAATGGCTTAGTGGTTAAGGCGCTTACCTGCAAAGCCAAAGGATCCAGGTTCAATTCCCCAGGACCCACGTAAACCAGATGCACAAGGGGGTGCATGTGTCTGGAGTTCATTTGCAGTGGCTGGAGGCCCTGGCATGCCCATTCTCTCTCTCTCTATCTTCCTCTTTCTCTCTCTCTCTCAAATAAATAAATTTTAAAAATATTTTTTTAATTTAAAAAAAAAAGAAAGCCAGGTGTGTTGGCGCATGCCTTTAATCCCAGCACTCGGGAGGCAGAGGTAGGAGGATCGCCGAGAGTTCGAGGCCACCCTGAGACTACATAGTTAATTCCAGGTCAGCCTGGACCAGAGTGAAACCCTACCTCGCAAAACCAAAAAAAAAAAAAATTTAAAAAAAGAAAGTTTGCAAAAGGGAAGAAACCAGCATGCCCACAAGACCCTTCCTCCACCTTGTTCCCAAACCAAGCGGCAGTTTCTAATTCCTCTTGAAAAAGAAAAGATACGGCTGGAGAGATGGCTTAGCAGTTATGCCTATGAAGCTTAAGGACCCATGTTCAACTCTCCAGGTCCCACGTAAGCCAGATGCACAAGGTGATGCAAGCACACAAGCACGCAAGGTGGCACATTCATCCGGAGTTTTATTGCAGAGGCTGGAGGCCCTGGTGTGCCAATTCTCTCTCTCTCTCTCTCTCTCTCTCTCTCTCTCTCTCTCTCTCTCTCTCTGTCATTAAAAAAAAAAAAAAAAACTTTAAAAAAAAGCAAAGAAAAGACATAGTCCCAGACTGTCCCTCCTCTGCCAGTTCATAGCCCTGGGGAACTTGGCCTTGGGTAGGCCTCAGAAGGTGGAGTAATGGAGTGAGTGCTATACCCTCACCAGAAGCAATAGCTGACCCTGCCAGGTCAGTCTGATTTTTGGATGCACTTCAGCATGCCTAGACCCTCTGGGACCTGGTACACAGTAGGTCCACATAATCTAGGGGTTTTAGTAAATCAAGCAGAAATGAACCCACAAGAAGACAAAGTCACTCTTAGAAAGAAGCGATGCCCGTAGAGGGTGAGGCCAGTGAGACTGGCACCCCTCAGATCCCCTTGCCCAGGCCCTGGGAAGCAACCCCTGATGCTGGGGTGGGCTACTGACAGCATACTCCACATCTACTCCTGTGGATGGGAGCGTTTTGCTAGAAGATGCCCGAGAGTTGGCTACCCCCACACCCCCCCACCACCAGCAAAGGGTAGCTCTCTGTCCATGACTTACAGGTTGCCAGGGTTTGCGTCACAAGCCTTCTTGCTTCAAGCTGGGATAAATCCCCCATGCAGTTCATACTCCCTAGCAAGGCACAGGGTGGGGAGAAGGCTGCCCTTTGTGTCTGCTTAGTTTCTTCGCTGCCCTAGTCTGCTCCCAAGCTGCCTTCCCGGGTTCTCTGGAGACCTCCCTCCCACTCCACTTGTACAGGAATCTGTGCTGCCGCTTTGATTTCTAGTGAACTTGACCTGAGATGACAGAGAGCAACTTTCCAGACGAGCCCAGCTCAGGAAAACAGCCTTTGCTCTTGAAACTGTGGGTGTTGCCAAACTGCCTGCCCGGCAGCAGGGGAAGGCAGAGGGCATCGACAGCTGGCATTTTGCAGGGCCAGAGCTCATTAGTGTAGCTCTGCGGACCCACGAGGGCTGGCGTGCTTGGACCGCAGTAGTAGCAGAGAAGGTCAGGCTACAGTTCAGCTCCTAGAAGCCTGGCGAGGCCACGAAGGCTGCACGAAGCCAAGACTCGTCCCAGCTCGAACACTGCTGACCCATTTGGCCTTGTCAGCTGGGACAGGACAGATGGAAGACAGGGCCTGTGGACAAGGCACAGAATCTAGGGCCCAGGACAGATCAATTAGGTCCTCAGCACTTGTTGTCTGAGGACTTTACCAATGCCACAAAGTCCTTGCATAGGTAACTAAGAAGAAACATACAATAATGACAACTGGATGTCAACATGGGGCCGAGCATGCTTCTAGCCTAGTTTGTATAAGCAATTCTGGTAGGTATAGCCTTCATAATGTTTGTCCACACACATACAGTACATATGTGCTTGCATACAGTTGGAAAAACATGACATTGTCCCTCCTTATCAATGAGGATATGTCCCCAAAGCCCAGTGTATATTTAAGTTCAGGAATGGTGCCAAGCCCTAGACATATCGTTTCTATTTACACATACAAATCCACGGCAAAATGTCACTTATACACTAAACCCATTGGGGCTGAGGGTGTAGCTCAGTTGGGTGAATGCTTGCTTAGCATGCATGAAACACTAGGATGGATCCCAGCACCATATAAGCTATGTGTGGAGGTACTCACTCACCTCTAATCTCAGCCCTCAGGCGACGAAGGCAGAAAGATCAACAGTTAAGGTCAGGGCTGGAGAGATGGCTTAGCTGTTAAGGTGTCTGCCTGCAAAGCCAAAGGATCCGGGTTTGATTCTCCAGGACCCACGTAAGCCAGATGCACAAGGGGTGCATGCATATAGAGTTCGTTTGCAGTGGCTGGAGGCCCTGGTGTGCCCATTCTCTCTCTCTCCCTCTCTCTCTCACCCTCTTTCTCTCTCTCTCTTGAATAAATAAATAAATAATATATATATTTTTTAAAGTTAAGGTCATTCTCAGCTACATAGTGGATTGAGGCCAATCTAGGTTAGAGAATCTGTCTCAAAATAAATAAGTAGATCAGGCACATTAAGAGATTTGTTACTGATAATATTACGCTGTGTGGTGGTTTGAATGAGATATGCCCCTCATAGCCTCATGACTTCTGAGTACTTGATCCCCAGCTGGTGGTGATTTGGGAGGTGGAGCCTTGCTGGAGAAGGTGTGCTGCTAGAGGCAGGTTTTGGGGTGTTATAGCCCAGTTCCCCCTTGGTCAGAGCTCCCTCACTCTTGCTGCTTCTCCCAGCTGCTATGACAAGTGTGATGTATAGCTTCCATTCTGCCATACTTTTTCCTGCCATGATGAAGCATCCCCTCAAAACTGTAAGCCTGAAATAAACCTTTTCCTCCAGTAAGCTTCTCCCGGTCAGGAGGGGGGATCTTTTGTTTGTTCGTTGTTTTGATTTTGTTTGTGGTTATTTTGCTTTTCAAGGTAGGGTCTCACTCTAGCCCAGGCTGACCTGAAATTCACTACTTAAGTCTCAGGGTGGCCTTGAACTCATGGCAATCCTCCTACTTCAGCTTCCCGAGTGTTGGGATTAAAAGCACGTATCACCATGGCTGGCCTTGGTCAGGAGTTTTATCCTAGAAACAAGAAGGTAATTGCTATACAGTGTCATTAAAGTCATACAAATGTTGTGCCTCTCTCTCTCTCTCTCTCTTCTTCAAGTACTTTTCCCTTCAAGGATACACATTCCAGCTTCTCTTTGGCTAATCCCATTTGCCAGCATCAAGACTCTTGCATTTTGGGACCATGATGAAGAGGACTTGAATATTAGAGACACTACAGTGTCACCACAGTCTATTTGAGAACCAAGACAGCTACTGAGTGACTCACGGGTGGGTAGCATATACACCACGGACACAGGCTCAAGTCACATCCCAGGCAGGACATACCACGACAGTGCAAATTATCATCACACTATTCAGAACAATCCATAATTTAGTAAGAAGCCTTTCTTTCAGGAGTTTTCTATTTAATACATTCAGGTCACAACCGTCTATGGGTGACTAAAACTGCAGAAAGCAAACTCATGGCTAAGGCGATTCGCATTCAGCCCCACCTGCTGTCTCTTTAGTTAACCAGGCAAGGAAGGATGACGCCTGTCTGAGGAGTGGCTCAGGAAAGGCACAACCTTTAGAAGACACACAGCAAGAACTTGCCATGGCTCCCCCAGGTCTGACGCAATACTCTTGCCCTTCCCAGGCACACTGGCAACTACTGCTCTGCAGCCCTCAGAGCAGGCAAAGCCAGCACGCAGAGCACAGTTAGCCTCTTGCCCAGGGCCACCTCTTTCCATGGCTGCAGGCTTCCTTTCCTCCCAGAAAGAGCTGAACTGGATTTTAGAGACATGACATGGAATAGCTGCCTCATGAATCAGGGCTGCTGTTGTCCCCAATTCCCATTCTATCAGGACAAACACACTTCTGAACTTTTTAAAAAAATATTTTTATGGGCTGGAGAGATAGCTTAGCGGTTAAACGCTTGCCTGTGAAGCCTAAAGACCCCGGTTCAAGGCTCTATTCTCCAGGACCCACATAAGCCAGATGCACAAGGTGGCACATGCATCTGGAGTTTGTTTGCAGTGGCTGGAAGCCCTGGCGTGCCCAGTCTCTCTCTCTCTCTCTCTCTACCTGCCTATTTCTGTATCTCTCTCTCTTGCAAATTTATTTATTTATTTGCAAGAGAGAGAGAGAAAGAGGAGGAGAGAGAATGGGCACGCCAGGTCCTCCAGCCACCGCAAATGAACTCCAGATGCATGTGCCACCTTGTGCATCTGGGTACTGGAGAATCAAACCTGGGTCCTTAGGCTTCACAGGCAAGTGCCTTAACTGCTAAGCCATCTCTCCAGCCCACACTTCAACATTGGGGGTGATGGACATAGGGGTCTGAGATGTCTCTAAGAACAAGGGACACGTTCAGGAACCCCAGGTTGCCTGTAACCCGGCTCCTGCTGTGTTCTCAGGACTCTTGAACACTAACCCTCACTCTGAAGGTCCCACCAGAGATGTGGAAATCCATGGATCTCCATGAAACTTCTAGAACACCTAGCCTTAACCCAGTGCTGTCAGGCTCAGAGCCTAGACGTCACACTTCACAGAGCAGGGTTCATCTTGTCCTGGTCTCAGTAGGAAGTAATTTTTAAAAATCATATTTATTTACTTATTTACTGAGAGAGGCAGAAAGTGAGAGAATGGGCATGCCAGGGCTTCTAGCCACTGAAATGGAACTCCAGACCCATGTGCCACCTTGTGCATCTGGCTTACTTGGGTTCTGAAGAGTTGAACCTGGGTCCTTAGGCTTCATAGGTGAATGCCTTAACCGCTAAGCCATCTCTCCAGCCCAGGAAGCCATTTTTAAAACCCTGCCCTTCCACCACAGCTCTATGGGCATCTCCACTGCCCCTCAAGGACAAGTCTCAGTTTCCTCCTCACATACAGAGGTCAGTGTTGCAGTTTCCTTCTCATTACTGGGACAAAACACCCAACCAGAAGCAACTTATGGGAGGAGAGGGTTATTTCAGGTTTACCGTTTTTTTGTTTTTGTTTTTGGTTTTTTTTTTTTTTTGGTTTTTTGAGGTAGGGTTTCACTCTAGTCCAGGCTGACCTGCAATTCACTCTGTCGTCTCAGGGTGGCCTTGAACTCACGGCAATCCTCCTACCTCTGCCTCCCGAGTGCTGGGATTAAAGGCATGCGCCACCATGCCCGGCAAGTTTACCGTTTTGAGGGGAAGTTTCATCGTGGCATGGCAATACAGAGGCTAGGCATCATAGCTGGTTACTTCAGCTGGAGGTAGCAATAAGAGTGAACTAGCTAGCGCATACCTAGTAGGGCTGGACGAATACACCTTAAGGTCTTCCTCCAGTGACACACCTCCCCCAGCAAGGCTCCACCTCCCAAATTGGGGATTGTGGTAGTTTGAATAGATGTGAGCCAATATATTCAGTGTTTTATTAGTTTGTAGTTTGCATCTGCAGCCCCCTGGATGGAGGCAATGTCACTGGGCGGATGTTAAGGTGTGATGGTGGATTTGAGATTTCAATCTGAAGATATGCAAAGTGTGCCTAGCTGGAGTTCCTGAGGTGTGCTGTGCTGTGAGGTTTTTAGCTTGTGGCTTCGCTCTTTGTGTCTGGTCCTGTGAAGGCAGGCCAGCTTTTCCTGCCATTATGGAACTTCTCCTAGATCTGTAAGCTTTAATAAATATCCCTTCCTCCATAACCGTGCCTGGTCTGGAAGTTCATCTCAGCGAACCTGAAGCTGTCTGCTACAGGGATCGAGTAGTCAAAACCCTATGGGGGACACTTCAAACTACAGGTGCATAACAAATACGTTGCATAACAAATATGTCCCCCAATCGCAGTGACTTCCCAGGTGCTGAGACTTGAATATGTCCCGCATATTTTGTGTACAGGAGACTTAATCACTGTTGTATGTAGCAGATTCCTCCTAATTGAAAAAAAATTCTCTCCTGAAGAGAGGAAGGATGCTCTTATTCAGGAAATCAAGTCCAGGATACCTTGAAATTTAAAGGTCACACAACCACTCCCCTAGGTTATGTTAATTAGAAACTAAGACATTCCTGCCTGTAGGGGGAAGGGAAGAAGGAAGTTCCAGAGATTCAGAAAGTCAACAAGTACAGGAAAGGGTTGTAAGACCCTGCCCTAAGGCTTTATAAAGGGCAAACAACTGCTTAAAGATGAGACTCTGATTGAGCTGCCTGCAGGTGTGTGGCATGCAAGAGACTGGCCAGTTGGGCTGCCAGCAGTTTCATGAGCTCCAGAGATGCAGCTTTCGACCTCGGCTGGAGTGGGCGTTTCGGTGGTAAGTACCTTTGACTCATCCCATCCATAGCTCCTGTGAAAATAACCCCAGCAAACTCTGGTTCATTTTGGTGTGACTGTCCTTTGGTCTGCCTTATCTGGGGAGAAGATGTGTGTTTGCATCACCCCAGAGAAGAAATTTTCTGCCGCAGTCCCTAAGTTCATATGGTTCGTGGTATTTGGAGACAAGACCTTTGAGAAGTCATTAGAATTAGCCAGGTGTGGTGGCGCACACCTTTAATCCCAGCATTTGGCTGGCAGAGGTCGGAGGATTGCTGTGTGTTCAAAGCTAACCTGAGTGAATTTCTGGTCAGCCTTGCCTAGAGCGACACCCTACATCAAAAATAAATAAGTAAATAAAACAGGGCTGAAGAGATGGCTTAGTGGTTAAGGTGCTTGCCTGTGAAATTTAAGGAACCAGGTTCAATTCCCCAGTACCCACATAAGCCAGATGCTTACATGGTGCATGCACCTGGAGTCGTTTGCAGTGGCTAGAGGCCCACTCATTCTCTATCATCTATCTATCTCTTTCTCAAATAAATAAAATATAAAAAAAAACTTAAAAAAAAAAACAAGAATTAGCTGAGGTGATGAGGGTAGAGCCCCATGTGATGTTATCAGTGGCTGTATCGAGGTGGGGGCAAACTAATACACTTGCTGTCTCACCATGTTGCATGCCACCATGTTACGACACCTTAAGAAGTCTTTACCAGATGCCAGACCAGGCACTTGGATTTCCCACAGCACCCAAAGCCGTGGGCCAAATGAGCTGCTATTCTTTACAAATGACCCAGTCTCAGTATTGGGTCCTTCCAAGTTGTTGTTTTGTTACAGCCACAGAAACTGTACTAAGACACCAGGAAGGCTTTAGCCTGGCTCACATAAAGGCCTGTGTTGGCCAAGCAGTCCCTCTTTACCTTGCAGCTTTGACTGACCTACCTTGCCGCTTGCCAGACTGAGAGAACCAGATGGAGGACACACACATCCCTTAAAAAGTCTTGCCCTCCGGGACATGTCCAAGTTTTGTGGGCCTGAAACATATTCAATTTGGGAATCCCTTTCTATGAACATCTCTACGAAACCCTTAATTATAAAAACGCCGACAACCGTTCCCTACACCACTGCGCACCAAAATGACAATTACAAAATATCCATGGCTCCCTGGAGAGGCGGACCAGAGGAGGCAAGAGCCCTGAATTTCAAGCTCCATTGGAGTCAATGGCCTCTGGTTGGCTTGGAAGGGACACGTCCCCATTACTCATAGTCCTTTGGCCAGAATCAGTAACACAGGCCCAGTGTCGGCTCGAGCATCTAGAAAGTATAAGAGAGTCACGGCCCCTGTGTGTACTGACTGCCCCCAACACAGGCTGTGCCTGGACAGCTGTGTGATACAGGGTCCAAGACCGGATGTGGGAACCTTACACAAATACTAAGTTCAGAATGATCCAAATTTTTACCAGCGTCCCTATGAGGATGGCAACAGGAAGGATGGGAGCTCTTTCCTAGCCAAAGTTAAGTGGGCTGGGCTCTGGTCCAGAGCTGACCGTTCCTCAACAGAAAACCTTGGTAATTCATTTCACCTTTCCAAACCTCTCTGACCCCATTGCTCAGGTCCTTAAACTCATCGCGGTCTTTTAAGGTGAAAACAAGATCAGTACAAGTTCAAAGCCTGGTCAACAGAGCAAGATACTGTCTGAAAGTTTAAAGTTGAAATTACGTTTGGGGATATAAGTCGGTGGTAGGTTCAATCCTCAACACCATAGGAGTGGGAGGAAGAGAAAGAGAAAGATGGAAGGAGGAGGAAGGAGAGAAGACCAAGAGTAAAAACAGTTAGAGGGGCTGGAGAGATGGCTTAGCAGTTAAGGTGCCTGCCTGCTAAGTGTAAGAACCTAGTTCCAATCTCCAGGTCCCACGTTTAGCCAGATGCAAAGTGATGCAAGGGCGCAATGCCACACTTGCCCACAAGGGGGCGCACGCATCTGGATTTCGTTCACAGCAGCTGAGAGACTGCTGGCTCGCCCATCTCTATCTGTCTCCCTCTCTGTCTGTCTCTCTCTGTGTCTCTCTCCAAAAATAAATAAAATAATAATTTAAAAAACAGTTAGAGGTTGGCCCAACTCTGCAGGAGAAGCACATTGTAATTCCTTCCAGCAGGTTAGATTCAGTACCCTAGTTCCCTCTTCTCAGGGTGGCCTGACTCACCCCACCTACTTCCCAGTCCCAGGGACACAGAACGGGACAAGGAGACCATGTTGCACAAGTTCACAGATTGCCCCACAAGATTCTAGAACATTAACTCAAAAAATTATCTAGAGCTTATCTTATTTATCTGTGGAGGGGGGTTTGCTGGAAATGTTCAGCTCCCCCAAGGAGGTCCCCGGTAGGCATTGTTAGAAGTTGGCAGCTCAGCTATTATGGGCTGTGTCCTGTCCCCCACCCCACCACTTTAAAACTTCGTGGTCCCCCACTCTAGCATGTCACACCACATCAAAATACGCACATCAGAATGCATCCGCAGTCCGCTTCAAATATCATTTACATCAAACTTCATAGGAGCGGAGGTGAGTTCCATTTAACAAGTTGACATGATGTTACATTATGCACATATTCAATTAAACATCAATTAATTTTAATTTGCAGTCTTTTTTTTTTTTTTTTTTGCAATTGATCATCCACCCCTCCCCCCCCCAATCACATGTCCTTGGAAAGACTAAATCCGTAACTCCGTAGTTGCCGGTGTTAGGGATAAACCTGACCCTGCGCACTAGCTTCCCTGCTGTTCACAATCAGGTTATTCTGTCCTTTCCAACAACCCCACTGCTAGGTGGCCTACCTGTCTGTGCCATTCCTGGAAGGCTGCCCCTGCTTCTCCAAAAAGAGGGGCTTCATCTCTTCCTTGCCCTAGTGAGGCACTGAGAATCGATTGAGAGCCCGAGTGATCGGAGGGGCTGCTAGATCCTCTGGCCAAAGCCCAGAAGGGTTGAAGGAAGCTGTGGATTCGAAGGGCATTGTCTGGGATGCAGTGGGCATCCTGTGTCAGCCAAGATCACAAAGCTTGTGATGGCATGCCCCTTGCCACTCACTCCAATCCTCTTCCCGATCCATAAGTGAGCCATCAAGGCTGGAGGAGGGAACCACTGCCATCACACCCTTCCTCTCTGGATGGGAAAAGCTTCTAGTTGCCTGTGTGAGGTTTACTCTGAGATTTTTCTGGTGCCGGAGGATCAGGGGCAAGAGAAGGGAGCGGGGTATCTTCACCCTTGACCATTCGTCATCTGTGAAGGGGTCTGCAGATGCAGCTGCTTTTACACACCTGTGAATACAGACCTTGACACACAGGCTGTGTCTATGTGTGGTACAAATGTGTATGCATGTATTTGTATCTTACATGCACTCCTGTGCAAGGACATACGTGTAAAGCCCAGGAAGGGACAGGTGAGGAAGGTTGATGTTGGTGGCTTTTATTCTTTACCCGTCTGGTTTTTTGGCTTCCCAGAATCCTTCACTTTCCTCTGGAAGGTGTTTCTGCTGACCTATTCTTTGCTTCTACTGAAGGTATCATTGTCCTTGAGAACAAGGCAAGGCACTAGATGGGCTGCCATTCCACCAACCACATGACTCTCAAGGCCCTTCCTTCCTTCCTCATCTTCTCTAGTCCCCCAGGTATTATACCTGGGGGGTCTATGTTGTCACCACGTTTCAGCTGAGCCGACTGAGGTTCTCACAGGGAGCGTAGGACACGTGACAATAGAGGACCTATGAGCAAGATCCCCTCACTCCACTTTCCAGCGGAATAGCAACTTGAGTGATCCCTTAAGGGACCCGACTCCTCTCTCATACACATCTTTTTCTGGCGTCTTCCCTGGCCTGTTAGGACCCCAGGTCAGCAAGGGTTGCCAGGCATAGGGAGTGGACCATAGTCCCAACCCTGCAGCTGGTGGGGAGGGCAGAGAGCCAGTGCATTGGGTAAGCTGGGTTGCCTAGCACTACGACGTGTCAGGTCTCGCCCTGGTGTTCTGCTTCCTGGGATTAGCAGCTGCAGTCCTGGAGCCGAGGAGGCATCTCCTCAGAGCGGCTGGGCAGAGCAAGACAGGGTGGGGAGGAAGGAGCTACTCATGGGTGGGAAGAGTTTCGAATGGCCTGGTGCCAGGGGACCTGGGGTCACAGAGAGGTTCCCCCAGACCTATCCCAAGTTGGGGCATCACCAGTTGTGTGAGTCTGATACCACCACTGATTCTATAGCCAATTGGCAGGCACGACCTGCCCACTTATCACCTGGTCCCTCAACTCACAGCAATCCAAGGAGATTTTTTTTTTTTTTTTTTTATGGAGAAGGAACACGGAAGCTCTAGGAGATGATGTAAACTGACTTACATCGCGAACCCTAATGAGCAGTGGAATTCCCAGGCTCCCTCCCACTCCAGCTGCCCCCCCACGGGCAACGCCCAGAAGAACGTGGCTCTCTATGATGCGCCAAGATCTGTGCCAGGTACTTCTCGACGAGGCGTGGAGCTCAACGAGCTCACGGCAACCCAGCAAGGCAGAGTACTGTTTCTTCTTGAAGACGAGAAAACAGGCTCAAGGGTTCATTTGTCTGCCCAAGGCTACAAAATTAGAAGGTGTCAGAGTTGGATGGAAAGCCAGATCTGCTCGCCTCAACGATCTTCTCAAAGTACACATCTACCAGGCTGCGCCTCTGCTTCCCACTGCTCCCGCATGCCTCAAAAACCACAAGACCAAGTCTAAAGAGTCTTAGCCTGACATTCAAGGCCCTTCACAAGCAATCTCCCAATGCGTCTTTCCAGCTGGCTTTTCTATACTGTCCCTTCTCCTTAGTCCTGTCACCACAGTACTGCATTGCCTCAGCCCATACTCAGCCCTGGCAAAGCCCGCTCCTGTTGCCAGAAATGCCCCTTATCCTGTCCCCCCCCCAGTCAAATTCCCATGTCACGTGGCGAACGGAGAGAAAGTGACCTTGAGCAGGAGTCACTTGTAGAGTCAGCTAACCCTCTGGGTTCAAGAAACAACTTTTACATTCGCTACAATGTCATATGGCTGAAGAGACACGGGAGCTGATTCGAATATCTGGTCACCAGACCTGGCACCCTTCCAGGGCAAGGCTGGTGAACTGTTGATGCCTGTATCCTAGCAACTGGCCCAGAGTCTGGTCCAGAGTGAGTTCTCGCTGAGAAGGAAATAGTGATGGATGGATGGACAGATGGATAGATACATAGATGGATGGATGCTTAGACAGAGAGGAGAGTGACTGGGTAATGTAATGGATGGGTGGGTGACTAGATGGATGGTTGCATGACTTGACTGGGAGATGAATAAATTAATGGAGGGATGAAAGAAGAAGGAACGAGTGAATTACTCATGTCAGTAAGCACAGAACGACCCAGCACCTAGTCTGCACCATGTGTCCTGTCTGCTCTGCTCACCTTCCTCAGCCAGGAAATCAGGAAGCCTCACACTTGCATCCCTTACATTTTTAAAAATATTTTATTTATTTATTTATTTGACATAGAGAGAAAGACAGATAGAGAGAACAGGTATTCCAGGGCCTCTAGCCACTGCAAACAAATTCCAGATGCATGCGCCACCTCATGCTTCTGGCTTACGTGGGTCCTGGGGAATTGAACCTGGGTCTTTAGGCTTTGCAGGCAAGCGTCTTAACTGCTAAGCCATCTCTCCATCCCCCTTACAACATCTCATTGCAGGTCAAAAAAAAAAAAAAAAAATATAGCAGGACTCTGTGGGTAAAGAAGCAAAATTGTCTCAGCTGGAGCAGGGATAGGACCCCCACCCAGAAGGCTGAGCGAACATTCTGGAATCCATGGCTACACTCGAGGAAGAGGCCAGCCTCACCCCATCCCTAGAGAGGAGCTGATGGGGGAGGAGTGCGTGCCCCTAGCTTTCCATTAGCTAAGAGCGCTTCCAAGCCTGGCCTCTCCCAGCTCCCAAATTCCACAGCCCAGGATAATTAGACCCTGGGCCTGAGCCCAATGTTGCTTCAACGTTCCCCCCCCCACAAAACCAAAACCACACTGGTTTGAGGAGAAGCCTTAGGATCAGCATCCAGGAGGGCAGGGGCAGGAAGAAACTTGACCAACCTCTGGAGACAGCTGGAGGCAGCTGGGCCATCATCCAGCACCAAGCAAGAACCACGGACATAGGCGCATCCCTCACCGGGAGCCCAGGTTCTTCCTGAGGAAGGGGTGATGACACCAGCCTATGCTAGGCCCCACCCCACCCTCAGCTCCCCACAGTCCCCCCACCCAACAGCTTCACATCTGCAGTGAGGCTCTGCCAAGTAAACAGCTGCAGCCCACGCTCCACGTCTCCCCAAACCCCAATTCTACCCACGCCGCCAAAGCCACATCCCTTCTGACCCCAGCATGGGGCCCTCCGGAGGGAAAGGCTCATTTATCCCGGAGAATCAGCTTCCAAGCAGCCTCGAAGACAGGCCGGGGAGACCAGAGTCGGAAGGAAGCTACCAGAGGTCTCTCAGAAGGTCAGGCCACCACCATCATCCCGCACAGGGTCCAGTGGCTGATGGCCTGCCTTCCAGCTCCGGGGTCACTCCTGAGAGCCAGCTGGCCTGGCCGTGAGCTGGGAGGAGGGAGAGAAGGGCAGATGGTTCCTTTGCCATCACGCCTGCCTTCTCCTGTCCTGGGAGGCACCTGGGGGAAAAAAAAAAAAAAAACTCTGTGGCGCTGGAAAGATGGCTTAGCAGTTAAGGCACATGCCTGCAAAGCCCAAGGATCCCAGTTCGATTCTCCAGGTACCACATAAGCCAGAAGCACATGGTGGTGCATGCATCTGGAGTTCGTTTGCAATGGCCAGAGGGCCTGGCGCACCCATTCTCTCTCTCTCTCTCCCTCTGTCTGTCTGTCTCTAATAAATAAATAAATAAAAAAAATAAAAATATTAAAAAAAAAACTGTGGTCAGAAGGGTTGACTTATAGTTTTAGCCACAGGCCCATGTCTACAAATTCGGAATGAGCTCTGGCTCTGTGTGCCTGTGGGCACCCTCAAAATCTTTTGAGGAAAGGGGTGACCCCTCAAGGAGATCTATAACCACCATTCCTAGACCCACCCAAGAAAGATTCAATGGAGTCCTTGGCCTTGGCTGGACCAGAATGGCCAGCAGGTAGTGTGTGTGTGTGTGTGTGTGTGTGTGTGTGTGTTTTTTTCATGTGTTTTATGGGTGCAGGGGCATGTATATGCACATATGCATGTGCACTAGCCACTGAAAATGAGCTGCAGATGCACTCACCACTTTGAGAATCTAGCTTAAGTGGGTTCTGGGGAGTGGAACCTGAGTCCTTAGGCTTCACAGGCAAGTGCCTTAATCTCTAAGCCATCTATCCAGCCCACATCATGCTTAAAAAATTTTTTTTAATTTTATTTAAGAGAAAATTAGATAGAGAGAGAGAGAATGGGCACACCAGGGCCTCCAGCCACTGCAAATGAACTCCAGATGCATGTACGACCTTGTGCATCTGGCTTACATGGGTACTGAGGAATCAAGCCTGGGTCCCTAGACTGCACAGGCAAATGCCTTAACAGCTAAGCCATTTCTCCAGCCCCTACACATCATGTGTTTTTTGTTTGTCTGTTTTTTGTTTTTTTTTGGTGGGGGGGGAGACAGAAAAGAGAGAGAGAGAATGGGTGCACCAGCAGCCTCTCAGCTGCTGTGAACAAACTCCAGATGCATGCACCCCCTTGTGGACAAGTGCGGCATTGTGCCCTTGCGTCACTTTGCATCTGGCTAAACGTGGGACCTGGAGATTGGAACTGGTGTTCTTAGGCTTAGCATGAAGGCGCCTAAACCGCTAAGCCATGTCTCCAGTCCCACATCATGATTTTTTAAGCCACACATTTGCAGGCCTTTGGGTGGGATGTGCATCTTTCCACCACACTCATCTCTTCCACTCATGCCCTCTCTACCACCCACCCGTCCTTATACTGAAGTTACTCACATGCCCCTCGAATCAGTCAGGATGGGCAAAGATTTACTTCAGAAATAACCAGCCCCCAAATCACAGTGGCTGAAACAAAGCACATGTCATGGCCCGTATGAAATCATCTGCTCAGACCAACCCCGTCCCCACTCCCTGCCTCCTCCCCCCCCGCCCGTGGCCCTCACTCCTTGCTTGTAGCCGATGTTACCTGTGAGTCAAGCCTATGGCCTTATCTTGGAGCAGCCCCCACACACACACACAAATATACTTCACTGTGACATCTAAAGCACTTGGACCAGCTTGATCTCACTGTGTGGCCTTGAATACATTCCTGATCCTGTCTGATTTGAGCACCCACGGAAAGCAAGCTGGAAGTTTCAAGTGCTTCTTCCTCTCTGAGGTCCTGCGTCAGCCATCAGTGAGGGGGGCTGGACTAAGCTGGCTATCTGGGGGATGCCACACAAAGCAACAAGAAGCAGCTTGGGACAGGAGGTGGGGACAGAACACAGAATACCTAGGGGTTGTGGCAGGAGTTAGCCCCTCCATAGGAAAGGGGAAAGGATAAAGTGAATGATGGTGAAACACACCTCTCCCAAGTCCCTTGTGGGTGCTGGGCATCCCTGTGAGCTCCGGGCAGCATCCACGCACCCCCACAGGAGGAGGCAGACAAGATGACGTCGGCACCTCTGATTCTGGCGCTGTGGCTCCCAGAGGAGATGAGTCAAGTGCACGGGGGGGGGGGCAGGATTCAGGGCTCTGAGGTTGGGCAAGAGCTAAGATGGCACTCAGGCGAATGAGGCAATCCTAATGCCCAAGTCTGGAATTAGAAAACAGGGCAGGCACCTTCCTTCTTAGAGCAGACTGGGATAAATCTTCAAGTCACAGCCTGAAGCTCTAAGAATTCTGTATCCCGTGGTCCATTCAGGGCAAGAGGGTTGGTCAGTTGGGGCTCATTCTCAACGAAAGCTCTTCCCCTTCCAGAAATCCCCACTTTCTGGGCAGCTGCCCCCTCCGAGGGCCTCGTGTCTGCTTGCATGCTGCCAGTGACAGAGAACTCACTTTCTCAGAGTTCACCCCACTTCGGCTCTTGACGGCAAGCAGAGCATCACCTGGGAGGGGACAGATCGTCTTCCATGGGGAAAAGGCAAGATGATTTCCAAACTTTCCCCCCTCCAGACTTCCCCACTTGGTACCTCCAGGTTACCAAACCAACCCAACTACTGGACTCAATGTCCACTGAAGATTTCACATGCTACCAGCAAGTGCTAGACTCCTGCCAGAGAATGTGTGTGTGTGGTATGTGTGAGAAAGAGAGAGAGAGAGAAAGACCTCACTGCTAAACCTCCCACTTTCCCAGCCTTGGGCTGCTATGGATCCCATTCTGATATTTCACCCAAGACATTTGTCTCAACCTGTGACTTTGGGCCAGTCCCTGCCATATCTGTCATAGCTGGTTATATCTGTCAAATGGAGGAATGATTTCAAAATGTGTTAACTTCCAACTGAATAAGATTCCCCTCCTGCCATCTTCCAGACAACTGGGGGAGCACCAGAGCGGCTAGCAGGGCAGATGCAGGGATAGAAACACAGACACCCCCACCCCACCCGGTCCCCATGCCCATTTCATCAGTGCTGGCTTTGTCTGGAGCTCACAGCAAGCAGGTGAGTTCATTTCCCATTAAGGACAATTATCTCCTCATTTGCATATGCTAAATGCGACATTTAAGAGAGCAGTTCCCTCCCCACCCAAACAGGATGAAAGTCCAATGACAGGCAGACAACCTGCAGTTTGGGGCAAAGGTGTCATTGGCTCTTATTAAGGGAAGATGTGGGGAGATACAGGTTTTGAAATGTAAATGATAGCATCAGAGGCACCGTCCTTCTGCTGGGACTGCAAGGAGAATGACAAGGCCAGGCTGGGCCTTTGCTCGGCACAGAACAAGCCTCCTGATCCACAACAAGAAACAGCGAGAAGCTGGGCAGAGGGGAGACACACTCCCCTGACAGGAAGCTGCACAGATCATCCCATCATCTCCCCAGTAACCCTATCGATTGCCTGGGCCTGCCCTGCAATGCCCACTGCCCTTCCCTGCCCCTGAGCAGGATCTATTAACTTGTCCTGTCCCTGCTCAGAAAGCCTCCAAAGGGGGTGCTGAAGAGATAGCTCAGCAGTTAAGGCATTTGCCTATAAAAGCGTAACAATAGGGGATCAATTCCCCGGTATCCATGTAAAGTCAGATGCACAAAGTGACACACGCAGCTGGAGTTTGTTTTGCAGCAGCTGGAGGCCCTGGCATGCCCATTCTCTCTGTCTTTCTTCTCTCTCTGCTTACAAATGAATAAATAAAAATATTTAAGAAAGAAGAGAAAAGAAAACCCCCAAGGGCTTTATCACAGTGTCTCCCAAAGTTTGGCCATGACACACAGCCAGGAGGCATGAAATATCCCACTTCATTGGCCATTCTCCCCTCACAACCAGGCCATCTATCTCACTCTTCTCTCAAACTCATTCAAAGCATAACCTCCTCTGCTCCAGGGCTCAAGCCTGTAGCAATGGTGGCCTCTTTATCCAAGGACTGACCATCTCCTGGGACTCTGACTTCCTGGAAGAAGCAAAATCTCTGATTCATCTCTGTGTGTGTTCACACAGCTGCTTGTGGCCAGCTCACCAGCAGAGCTCATTCGATTTGGTGGTTTCACACATAGACACCAGAGTAGTTATATGAGGGGGAGGATGGAGGGAAAGACAATGGATGGATGGATGGATGGATGGATGGTGGATGGATGGATGGGTGGATGGATGGGTGGATGGATGGATGGATGGATGGTGGATGGATGGATGGGTGGATGGATGGATGGATGGGTGGATGGATGGATGGATGGATGGATGGGTGGATGGATGGATGGGTGGATGGGTGGATGGATGGATGGGTGGATGGATGGATGGATGGATGGGTGGATGGATGGATGGGTGGATGGATGGATACCTCTTAGAACTCTCATGAGCTTCTTCACCCAGTGCTTGCCTTAACCATGATTCATAGCCCCTCCCATTTTACAGATAGGGAAAGGAGCAGATAGATGAGAGAGACCCTACCTCCCAACTCAATGAGAGAATTGGAGCTGCAGAGCCTAGACCGCTCCTCCTAATTTCTTTCCTCTCGTTTTTTGTGTTGTTTTTTTATTTTTCCAAGGTAGGGTCTCACTCCAGCCCAGGCTGACCTGAAACTCACTCCGTAGTTCCAGACAGGCCTTGAACTCACAGTGATCCTCCTACCTCTGCTTCCTGAGTGCTGGGATTAAACACATGTGCCACCATGCCCAGCCCACTCCTCCTGATTACTGACTCAAGTTGAACAGCCCAAAACTTGGCCCGAAATCCCCATCGTGATAGGAGCCTTCTGTGTAGCCACCTATCTCATTTGATGGTCACAGTTTCTGCCATGTCCCTGACATCTGGGCCTCTTCTGACCATACAGATGCTGTTCCCCAGTGTTGTAGATCATTGAGTCCCAGCTGACGACTCCAGAAGCTCAGAGCTTTTTCCAGCCTCGCCCTGTAGATTGCTGATTAAATAGATCACAGATCCCAGCGCTTGGTCCCAAGAGAAGGAACGCGCTATTGTACCGGACGCCTAGAACTGGCCTCGGCTTTGGAGAGCGTGTGGAGAGAGAACTAGAAGCAGAAAGCAGAAAGGGCACTGGAGCCTCTGATTCACCCAACCCTCACCCCAGCCCCAGCCATGACAGTCTCTGCTAAAGCACACCTTCCCGGGCAGCCCCTGTCACCTGCCTCCCTCCTCCAGAGCTCATGAAGCGGACAGAAGTAGCCTTCACTCCCATTTTGCTACCCAGGACTTTAGAGACCTTCGGTGACTCTTTGGGCTTCTCAGAGGCTTGCCTTCCCCTCTGTGAGAGAGGGATGACAGGACCTTTGTCACATGCCTTTATTTAGACAGAGTCCCCGGAAAGTCCCAAGCGGATAGAAGGAGCTCAGTCATGCTCAACTCCCTCCCTCCTTCCCCTTCACTTTTCCTTCTCCTTCCCTTCACCCCTTCTCCCTTTTCCTCTCCCTTTTCCTCTCTCTCTCTCTCTCTCTTCCTCTCTCTCTCTCCTTCTCTTTGATTACACTGAGGGTCAACCCAGGACCTCACATACATTGCACATACCAGGCAAATACTCTACCCCTGAGCAATGCCACCAGTCCCTCCCCACTTTCTGAGAGGAACTCTTGCTATGTTGGCCAGTCTGGGTTCCAACGCGTGACCAGCGTGACCAGTGGCCGGGATTACCCGTGTGTGTGTGTGTGTGTGTGTGTGTGTGTGTGTGTGTGTGCCACCACATCCTGCTGTTCCTTTGTACTTCAAGGTGAGATCCAGATGGGAAGGAGCCCCATGTAAGTGTGGAGAGTAGAGACCAGGCCTGGGTCTCCCACTCTTCCGACCCCAACACAACCTCAACACAAGGGAAGAGGCGGACCAAAATCCTTCTGCCCCACCCCCACCCCTGGCCACCTGCAGAGGCACACCCTGAAAAGAGCAGTGGTTAGCGTTCCCCACCCCCCCCCGCACCCTTCCCCCCCCACATACACCCAGGACACATTAGGAAAAGGTAACCAACAGATTGAGACATGCAAGAGAAGAGCCCCCGCGTGATGTCGACGGGTGAGCCAAGCCCCCTCGCAGCCTAGCAAAGCAAGAGATGAGAGAACAACGGGAGGGACCCACAGGTTCCTGCACTTGACCGAAGTTGACCTCACCTGGGAGCTCTTCTTCCCAACGCTGGGTTATCAGAACACCTGCAGAAGGAGGCCAGCCTCGGGATGTTTTAGGATCCCCGCGTGACTTCAGGGTGAGTACAAACCACTGGGCTGCAGGAGAGGGTCAGAACTGCGGGCAGCTATCCCAGACTGTTCAGAGAATCCTCTTTTTTCACTTTTTTTTTTTTTTTTTTTTTTTTGGTTATTTTTATTTATTTGAGAGCAGCAGACAGAGAGAGAAAGAAGCAGAGAGAGAGAGAAGCAGAGAGAGAGAGAGAGAGAGAGAATAGGCGCACCAGGGCTTCAAGCCATTGCAAACAAACTGCAGGTGTATGCACCACCTTGTGCATCTGGCTTACGTGGGTCCTGGTCCTGGGGAATCGAGCCTTGAACCGAGGTCCTTAAGTTTCATAGACAAGCTCTTAACCACTAAGCCATCTCTCCAGCCCCTCTTTTTTAATATTTTTTAAAAATAGTTGGCTTACTTATTTATTTATTTGCATAGAGAGAGAGAAGAGAGAGCGAGAATGGGTGCACTAGGGCCTTCTGCCACTACAAACACACTCTAGATGCATGCCCCACCTTGTGCATCTGGCTTTACATGGGTACTGGAGAATCAAACCCAGGTCATTAGGCTTTGTGGGCAAGTGCCTTAACCACGGAGCAATCTCTCCAGCCCCCTTTCTCTCTCTCTCTTTTTTTTTTGACGTGTATGTGCATGTGTGTGCAGGTCCAAGTGTGCGCATGCCTGTAGACCTGAGATGTCCACTTCAGGTGCCTTCCTTGAATGCTTCCTACCTTCTTTTCTGGAGATGGGGTCACTGGCTAGCCAGTGAGCCCCAGGGATTTTCCTGTCTCCGCCTCCCCAGTGCCAGGATTATAGGGGCATGCCACCATACCCAGCCTTTAAAAAAAATTATTTACTTATTTGGGGGGGGGAGAAGAAGATAGATAGAAAGAATGGGTGCACCAGGGCCTGAAGCCTCTGCAAGTGAACTCCAGATGCATGTGTCACCTTGTGCGTCTAGCTCACAATGAGTTCTGGGTAATTGAACCTGGGTCCTTAGGCTTCCCGGGCAAGCATCTTAACTGCTAAGTTATCTCTCCTAGCCTTTTTACATGGATGCTGAGGATCCAAACTCAGGTCCTTATATTTAGCAAACTCTTTACCCACTAAGCCATTTCCTCAAGCCTAGTGTGACTTCTTATCTCCCCACATCAGAATACCTTCTTTCAAATGAGGTGCCATGTTACCAGACCCATTGTACAGGCAGGTAAAGTGAGGCCTGGGAGATCCTCATGTCCTCTGAGACGTTATTGCCCAAGTGGTGCTACGGATGGATCTCCATCTTCAAAGCCAGGCTCTTCCTATATTGGGTCCTTCAGGACAAGCACAGAAACCAGAACCCTGACTCTCAGGGACTTGAGATCCCAGGCACATCCTAAGTTTGTTTTATTTGTTTTTTTTTTTTTTTTTTGTATGGGAGAAGGTTCTGGTGGTGGTGGGAACAGCAAACGGGAAGGGCCCTGTGAGGGCAGGGAGGGGTCTAACAGGCTGGACACAAGCCTGTATACTGAAGAGCTAATACTTTGGCCCCCGTCTAAGCCCTGGCTCGGGTCCAGGAGCTTCTCCCATCTGACTTCATCTTCTGGCATGTAGGAGTCTGTTCTGGGATGGTGAGGCCCAGACATAGCCTGGTTATCCAGCTCTCCCTGACATCCTCTGATAACAAAGACAGTGGCTTACTGGAGATTTCAGCTCCTTCCTTCGAGGTCTATGTTGGAAACACAGACGTCTACGTGAAGTGCGAGGTGTCACTGGCATGGAAATCAGAGGGGCCCAAGACAGCTCTGTGGCTGACTTAGTTCCCACCAACCCTCCAACCTTCAAAGTCTGCAGTAGTCCCTCCCTGTCCCCCCCCCTCCCAGCCCATCCATTTGAAGCGACCAAGGGAAAGCAGAAACCAGCCAAGATGCTGAGCACAGCACGAAGCGCGCTGTCTGGCAGCCATCCAAACTGGACTTGGAACCCCAATTCTGCTGCACCCTCCTGCTGGGTGACCTTGAGGAAGTTGTTTAACCCCTCCAAGCCCGGACCTCCTAATAATAATGATCCTCTGTTGACAAGGTTTTGTGAGACTGGGATTAAATAAAGCCTGCGAAGAATGTGGGATCCAGGCTGTGTTGTATCACATCCATGTGCCTCAGCTAACTCATCTTTAAAATAGGAGCAATTATACATATTCAAGAAGAGGGAGTGGGCCTGGAGAGATGGCTCACGTGGTTCAAAGCACTTGTTTGCAAAGCCTGAAGGCCTGGGTTTGATTCCCCAGTACCCACCTAAGCCAGGTGCACAAAGTGGCACATGCATCTGGAGTGTGCCCATACTCATACCCTGTTTGTTTCTCTCTCTCTCTCTCCCTCCCTAATAAAGAAATAATATATTATTCATTTATTTGCAAGCAGAGAGAGATAGAAAAGACATATAGAGACAGAGAGACAAAGAGAATGAGTGCTCCAAGGGCTTCCAACTGCTGCAAACAAACTCCAGATGCATGTACCACTGTGCATCTGGCTTTATGTGGGTACTGGGGAATCAAACCCAGGTTGTTAGGCTTTGCAGGTAGGCGCCTGAACTGCTGAGCCATCTCTCCATCCCATATATATAAAGAAGAGGGAGTTAGGATTAAAATCCTTAAATGAGTCAAATCCACACAAAGTGCTTAGAACAACATCTGGCCCATCCCCAGGGCTGGACAAGGTTCCCAGCATGGGGCTGGCACACCGAGACTCCTACAGAAATGTCTGCCTGCTTCCTCCCTTCCATGTGACACAAGTGAAATCAGGCAGTCAGCTGCCTTCCCCTGGTGGCTAGTGACTGGCTCTGAGCCAGCTCCTTAAAGAATTGGACACCGTGCCCACTTTCTCTTCTTCCTTTTCATGAAGAGATCACAAACCAGAGGCACTGACCTTGGGCAACCTTGTACGGCAACGTGTTCCAAAAGGCAAGAGGGATAAACCACTACACTTCCCTCCCGCCGCCTGGGCCCACCCGAGCAGGGCCAGACTCATCTTTTCCTTTCGCCTTCTTTGGAAGATTTTCCCCAGGCAGAGGGAGCAGGGGTGACTGGGCAGGACACAAAGACCAAAGACTGTCAGGGACCAAGAAAGGTTGCACACACCCACTGTGCTTCCTCTGACCCCTAGGTAGCCTGGGGATTCTGCTCCCAGCATTTACTGGGTGGTGGAGGGCGGGGGATAGAGGGTGTGAGATCTAAAGCTCAGAGACTTCCAAGATTTGCTAAAACTTCCTTCGAGGTGTGGAATAGAGTGAATTTGAACCTAGAACCTGTGACCCTCCAGCTCCCATCTTCTCTCTTATCCACTCTTCAAATGACAGCCACAGTTTCTGTACAGATGTCTGGCTCTGTGCAGAATGACGACCAGGGACAGTCCTTGAAAAGGTGGTTTCAAGCCTGGCATGGTGGCACACGCCTTTAATCCAAGCACTTGGGAGGCAGAGGTAGGAGGATCACTGTGAGTTCGAGACCATCCTGAGACTACAGAGTGAATTCCATGCCAGCCTGGGCTAGAGTGAGACCCTACCTCAAAAAAACAAAAAAAAAGAAGGAAAGAAGGAAGGAAGGAAGGAAGGGAGGGAGGGAGGGAGGGAGGAAGGAAGGGAGGGAGAAAGGAAGGGGGAGGGAGGGAGGGAAGGAAGGAAGGAAAGAAAGAAGGAAGGAAGGAAAAGATAAAAGAAAAGTTGGTTTTAGGTCAGAATAAGATGGATGGCCAACAGTCCATGTTGCACAGACTTGAGAAAAGCCACCATGGGGAAGTTAGTGCCATCCCCAGGGGAGTGCAAGCTGACCAGGTAGCCACTGGTCATTCAGTGATCCAAGGAAGAAAAAAAAAAGTTGGACTGGAGAGATGGCTTAGCAGTTAAGGCACTTACCTACGAAGCCTAAGGACCCAGGTTCAATTCCCGAGTACCCACGTAAGCCAGAAGCACTTGGTGGTACACGCATCTGGAGTTGATTTGGAGCAGCTGGAGGCCCTGCCATGCCCATTCTCTCTCTCGCTCTCATTCTCTCTCTCACTCTCTCTTTCTCATAAATAAAAATAAATTTTTTTAAAAAAAACTTTGGAAAAAGAAAAAGACCAAAGTCCCTTCCAACTGGGAGTCACTCCCTCCATAGGTGCTCCAACCTGGGCTCTGGACGCAGAGTGGGTGGGACAGGAATATCCTTTAGTCCCCGTGTTTACACTCCAGTTGTGGTGGTGGTTGGTGGGGAGCTCTGAACAAAGCCCAGCATGAGTGTGACAGTGCACGGGGGACAGCGACCACAGCTGTTGTCCCAGCACTGGCTGAAGCTGAGGCAAAAGGATGGAGAATGTGAGGCCAGCATGGGCTCCAAAGCAAGACCCTGTTTCAATAACCCGAGAGACAGGGACAGGGAATGGGATTCAGAGGGACAGGATTAAAACCTTGAGTCCCAGGGCTGGCCCCACAGAGTCCAGAGGAGGAGAGGGCAGGCAGTGGGCATATGGTGGGAAGGCAAGAACCAGGAACCAGCAGCTGAAGCAGAGGTAGGAAGGAAAAGGGAGGTGAGAGGTAAAGGTAGTTGGGGCTAGGCCACATGAGCCCCAAGGGGAAGTTCTATGGCCCAACATTAGATATTGTTCACCTATCTCCTTCCAGCTGCTGGGGCCAAGATGAACAGGGAATGCGAGTGGGACTCGTAAAGCCCAGGGCTGAGGCAGGGGACCGTGTATGGGATATAAGAGAAGGATCTGGTCAGAAATGGAAGCCGTGGAGGCAGTAAGGCACTGGGAAATTCAGAAATTCAGGACCTGGACAGTCAGTAGCATTCGCTGTTAGCAGAGAGGCAGAAAGACCTAAGCCATTGAGGGGGACATTCAGAGACCAGCCTGGGGGAGAAAAAGAAAAAAAACCCAGCAGGAGGAGGGTTAAGTGACCATCTACTGGTTCTAAGCCATCCTGGCCCTGTATGTCTGACTCTGGGTGATGTGGGCATGCTCAACCCTTCTAGTGAATCTCCCTAGCAAAAAACCCCCAAAGGGCTGTACCATGCCCAGCCGCTAGGAGTATGAGGGGTGAGAGGGCGCTGCAATAAAACAGGACTGGGACTCCGACTCGCTGATGGCTGTGTTGTCTGGGACCTGGGGCTCCCCTTGCGCAGGTAACCAGGCACCCCACCAACCCCATGCATGCTACACACTGCACGCGCAGCCTGCCTGGCTCACCCAAGCTCTGTGAGAACCTGAAACACAGGCTGCCCAAAGACTGTGGTGGAAAGGAAGCAAACCCACCGCCCTCCGCTCCCCTCCAGCCCATGCGTAGCCCTCTTGGGGTATCACCCAACGTCTCTAGAGATGAGCAGCCCTCAGGGATCCCTGGGAGCAAGAGAGTGGAGGGCCCCTGGGAATTTGAAACAGGCTGACACTACTTCTTCGGTTGCCTGCTCTGCTACCTCCATAGAGTCATAGGAAAGCCAATGGTGTGTTTGAGAGCTGGTGCCCTCATTTTTCTATAACAAGGGTCCTAGTGTAGGCAAGTGTTTGGACCTGGAGCCAGGACCCCTGGTAACACACCATGTGAGCATGGTCATAATAGTGGTTATAAAGAGCAGAACCCTGGGCTGGAGAGATGGCTTAGCGGTTAAGGCGCATGCCTGTGACACCTAAAGACCTTGGTTTGATTCTCCAGGTCCCACATAAGCCAGCTGCACATGGTGGCACATGCGTCTGGAGTTATTTGCAGTGGCTAGAGGCCCTGGTGCATCCATTCTCTCTCCCTCTCCCCCCCCCAATATAATACTACTAATAATAAAAGCCTAGAACCCTGGCTCCCTCCAGTTTTTCCTTCAGGTCCAAGTTGGTGCCTTTCAGAAACTCTTCGTGGCTCCAAGGCAGAGTTCTGCGGAGACGTCACACCCTGGAGGATATCTCGTGTGGGAAGGGACTGTCACGGGCATGGTCAGTTTGCCCCCAGAGCTTGGCTCAGCAAACTATTAAGGAAGACAGAAAGGAAAGAAGGAAGGAGGGAAGAAAAGAAGAATGAGAGGCTGCCTCCAAGTCCTAGCTAGCCTCTAGCTCTCTGGAGAAGTATCCACTGTCCCTTGATGTCCTGTCACCCGGCACTACCATGCAAAGAAGCCAGCTTGAGACCTAAGTCCGTGTGCGGTGTCAGAGATGTAGGTAATTCTATAGCTGGCCCCATGCTGAGGGCTGAAGTCAGGTCACTATGCTGAGCTCTTCTACTGCCGCTGGTATGTCCATCAGTCGAGCTGTGGTCCTCGGGGCATTATTGAACTAGACAGATCTGGACCCAGGAGCCTGGGCTGCCCACTGTGCAAATGGAAAACCTCAGATCAGGAGGGTGTGTCTTCCCTGCCATCAGAGTCCTACATAGGACAATTGGAGTTAATACTCTGTAAGCTTCTTGAATCCGGGGACCTCAATATATATGCATGGAGAATTAGGGCAAGAGGCTGCGGCCCCAGGCTTTCTCCTCGCACCCTGGGACCTGACAGGCTGCCCAGGCCAGAAAACTGCCCTCCAAGCCTCTTCTTGCAGCCCCAGGTGCACAGGTGTCCTGCTGCCTTTCAGAAGCAGCTAACACCAAGCAGGGAGATGGCTGGCAGGCTCCCTTGGAGCCCTGGGACCCAGGACACCATCCTCAACATTAGGTAGAGTGTCACAGTCATAGCATCAAGAAGCCCTCCTTCCATGAAGGCCACCCGTGACCTATACGTGGAAGAACGCCAGCTCCAGCCACCCTACCGTGCTTCTTGAGGTCTGGCCATGGCTCTGGCTAGGAGGTCGCCAGGTCCACAGTAGCTGAGATCAGTCCCAAACAGCAAAGACCATATCTGGAAACTACGAACCATCACTGGGTGGAGGAGGGAGAGGACAGGCACCTCCTCCTAGGGACAGCCCTCTATTCCTGTTGTCTATTTGTCAGGGACCAGAGGAACTATGACTCTGCAGAGTAGCCCTTGGACCTCTGTCTGCATCTCCACGGGGCTTCCTTGGGCTCAGGCAGAAAGCACTAATCGTTATAACGCACTCATTGGATCTGATACTCTCTAAGGACCTGCTGGAGATGGCCCAGGAATTTAAGGGCCTCTGGGTAAAACTCAACTTCCAGAACAACTCTGAGAGTCAAACCTACCGTTCTCCCCACTTTACAGACGAGAAAATGGAAGCCCAGGGAGAAAAGAACATACCCAGGTCACGGGCTAGGACATGGCAGAGCCAGGAGTCAAACAGAGGCAGCTGAGTCCCGTGCTGCACTGTGACAGGGAATGTAGAGACATGCCTGCCACCTTGGCTTCTTGTCAGAGAATGAGCTGCCAATCACGGGCACTCACCTGCTCTTGCTGGAATCCTCTAGGCAGTGAGGGAAGGCTAACCTGCATCAGATCTGAGTCCGATGGAAGGAAGAAATGTCCCCGAAGCCAAGCTCTCGTGGGACCTGGGAGATGGTATAGGGACTCTGGGGAAGTGTGCATGCATGTGTGAGAACATGTGCACACTTGTCCCAGGACCCAGCAGCTATTCTCGGGAGCAGAGGACACTATTAAAACCCGGGAGCCCCCAGACTACAAGAAGGGGGCCTTTAGAAAAGCACGAGACAGCCCCTTCCTCTCTCAGCCTCGGTTTCCCTACTGTGCCAGGAAGGGGTTGTTTGAGGTCATCTTCAAGGTCTTGGGCTCCCTGACGCTTGGCCAGTCACCTGTGACTCTCTGTCCCCAGAGCTGGCAGAGCTGTGACTCAGCAGCATGGAGCCGAATAGAAGCCACCCACAGCCCCTCCCTACCACCCCACAGCAAACACAAAGGGTATCTTGTTACTGCAGCCTGCCAATGGGCACGGAGAGCTGGCTGGGGAGGTGAGGGGCCAGGACGCCTGTGTCAGCAGGATTGGGGGCAAGGCTAGAGGAGGCCTCCAGCCAAGGCTGCTGGTCAGCTGACCACAGAGCCCGCACAGTGGGCAGGCCCTTGGGTAGGTAGCAACCAGCGGCTGTTCACCAAGCTTCTACAGGGAACCCTGTTTATAAGTTGCTTCATGTTTATTATTTATTTATTTTGCAGTTACACTCTGAGGGTGGTGCTCCCAGCGGCAGCTGTCCATCTGGAATTTTCCAGTAAGGAGGGAGAAAACCCACAGCCCAGGGCTCCTGCTCAAAGCCTCTAAGCCTCCCCTCTGTGTGATCTGAGATGTGAGTGGCCACTGAGTGAGACTAAAGTGGAGTCAGTTTGCCTATCTGTAAAATGGGAGTGCTAGGTGGAAGAGAGCTTGTCCAAATCCCAGAGCTCAGGAGGACAGAAGCCCGGCCCACAGGGAAGCCTAGTGCAGGACAAGACACCCTGAGCTCTTCTTTTTTGTGACTAGCTCTGCCACTGTCCTGATCTGGGAGCTGAACTTACCCTCTCTGGCCTGTTTCCAAGTCTCTAAAGTAGAGGTGGCAGGGGCAAGCAGGAATTAGGTAGAATACTCTTCCAAGGGGGAAAGATGGCTCAGTGAGGCAAGTGCTTGCCACTTCCACGTAACCACGAAGACCTGAGTTCAGATTCCCAACACCCATGTAAAAACCGGCACGGTGGCACATGCCTGTAATTCTAGTGCTGGGGAGGTGATGGAGATAGGAGGGTGCTGGGCGTTGAGGGTTAGTCTGGGCTTAACAGTGAGCTCTGGGTTCAGAGCTTGCTTTAAAAGAAAAAGAATAGCCCTTTGATCCCAGCACTCGGAAGGCAGAGGTAGGAAGATCGCCATGAGTTCCAGGCCAGTCTGAGACTACATTGTGAATTCCAGGTCAGCCTGGGTAGAGTGAGACCCTACTTTGAAAATAATAATAATAATAAGGGAATGAACAGATGGCTTAGCCATTAAGGCACTTGTTTGTGGAGGCTAAGGACCCAGGTTCGATTCCCCAGTATTCATGTAGGCCAGATGCACTGAGTTTGTTTGCAGTTGCTAGAGGCCCTGGTGCACCCGTTCTGTCTCTCTCTCTCTCTCCCTACCTCTTTCTCTCTTAAATAAATTTAATTTTTTTCTTCTTCTTCTTCTTTTTTTTTTTTTTTTTTTGGTTTTTTTTTCTCACTCTAGTTCAGGCTGACCTAGAATTCACTATGTAGTCTCAGGGTGGCCTCAAACTCTTGGTGATCCTCCTACCTCTGCCTCCCAAGTGCTGGGATTAAAGATGTGAGCCACCACGCCCGGCCCTCTTTTTGTTTTTTTGAAGTAGGGTCTCACTCTGGTCCATGCTGACCTGGAATTAACTTTGTAGTCATAGGGTGGCCTTGAACTCACAGCAATCCTCCTGCCTCTGCCTCCCGAGTGCTGGGATTAAAGGTGTGCGCTACCACGCCCGGCTTTATTTTTCTTTTCTTTAAAAAAAATTATTTTTAAGCCAGGCGTGGTGGTGCACACCTTTAATCCCAGCACTCGGGAGGCAGAAGTAGGAGGATTACCGTGAGTTCAAGGCAACCCTGAGATTACATAGTGAACTCCAAGTCAGCCTCAGCTAGAGTGAAACCCTACCTCAAACAACTAAAAAATTTAAAAAAAGGAAAAGAAAAGAAAAGAAAGAAAAATAAGGTGAAGAACAAGTGAGGAAGTCAGCTCATGTCAGCCCCTGGCCTCCTCACACACTCATCCAGAGACAAGGAGGCGGCAAGTTCCCAAGGATCATAGGGAGAGCTGCTATGGTCACCGGTGAACAGGAGTCACTTATCCACCCAGCAAATACGAGCTCAACGCCCTGAGCTGGGTGCCAGAACCCAATGGAAGAAAGCTGGTGGGGCCCCTGCTTTTGTGAGAGTCTAATGGAGGAAGCACCTAGACACGTGAAAGAAGAGGGGCTAGGGAGATGGCTTGGCAGTTAAGGCACTTACCTGCAACCCCTAAGGACCCAGGTTCCATTCCCTGGTACCCACATAAAGCCAGATGCACAAGGTGGAGCATGTGTCTGGAGTTCGTTTGCAGTGGCCAGAGGCCCTGGCTCACATCCGTTCTCTCCCTCCCTCTCTCCTGCTCATTCTCTCTTTCTTGCTCTCTCTCAGATAAATAATTAAAAATAAAACACTTTAGAAAAATTAATGAGAGAAGAGTGCAATGTTCCACAGCACAGGACATATGCCTGGAACTGATTTGAGTAGGGAGGGCTTCCTGGAGGAGGTGACACTGAGCCAGACCTCCTGAAGGATGACTAAAAGCCATGAAGATGGAAGGAAAGCAGAAGATGTTGTAGGTAGAGGGATGCTAAGGCAGGTAAGAATAGGCACGTGCACTTTCACAAGTATCTTATGAGGTGGGGACATGTGTTCTATTTTACAATGAGAGAAACTGGGGCTCTGGAAGCCTGAGTAAGCTGACTCCAGCCCTCTTACTTGGACACCACAGCATCATTTCCAATCCTCACAGCGCAGCCCAGGAGCCTTGAACTGAAGGAGCTAAGCCAGGGATAGTGCTGGGGGGAAAGGCCAGATCCGTTCATCCTGTGGCATACGTCCTATAGGATCAGGATAAGAGGCCCCCATGACAACCATGCCTGTCCCCAACAGCTTTGGTGGTCCTCATACAGTCTGGCGAGTCCCCCAGCGCCCACCCCCCCCCAAGCTGCTGGGAGAGGGAGGACATGGGAGAGCCAGAGGCCCTCTCAATAGGAATGGGAAAGGGGGAGCCAAGGTTTGGCAGCAGGGCGTGGCCGTGGTGGCTTTTGTGAACGACAGGGCTGGCTGACAGCTGAAGTTCTCCTAGAGGGCCTCAGCTCAGCTTCAGAGCCCACTCAGCAGAGCCCAGAGGATGCAGTGAGAAGATGGGACTGCCCCCTGGGCCACTGGGCTCTGTCACATAGCTGAGGGACCTGAGCAGTGACAGTAGACAGTAAAGCAAGCAGGAAACCTTGACCAGCTTGCAAAAGGACTGACATCATCCACTCAGTCCTTCAGCGTTCCGTCCTTCAAGGGCTCAGGTCGGATGGAAGGGTGAAGGAATGGATACGATGATGTGGACTGTCCTCACTCTTCATGGTGTGCAAACTTGCTCTCTCCCCTAACCCCAGTCCAGAGCTGGGGGACTGGGGCAGGGAGAAGAGGGAAGGCCAAAGGAGAAACTGGGGACAGGCTGAGGGAGGGGAGGGTGGCAAGGAGGTCCTTCTACTCTGCCGACTTTAGCCTCTGAGTCTAGAACGCGGAGACCCAGGTCCTGCCCAGAGGTCACGTGTTGCGGTCACTGTCCCAATGCTGGGACAAAACAGAAGACCAGAAGAGGCTTATAGGAGGAAAGAGCTTATTTCAGCTCACCGTCTTGAGGGGGAATTTCATCATGGCATGGCAGAGAAGAAGCTAGGAGTCATATCCGGTCTGATGGCTGGGAGATGGACGCAAGAGTGGGCTAGTTCTGAACGCCCAGTGGGTTGGACTGCTGAACTTCAGGGTCTGCCCCCAATGACTCACCTTCTCCACCTGCCCAAGGCCCCACAGCTTTCCAAATGCATGAGCCACCAGGTGTGGTGGTGCAAGCCTTTAACCCCAGCGCCTGGGATGCTAAGGCAGGGGGATCGCTGTGAGTTCGAGGTCAGCCTGAGACTACATGGTGAATTCCAGGTCAGCCTGGGCTAGAACAAGATCCTACCTTGGAAAAGCAAAACCAAAAAAGAAAAAGAAAAGAGAAAAGAGAAGAGAAGAGAGAAAAGAAAGAAAAGAAAAGAAAAGAAAAGAAAAGAAAAGAAAAGAAAAGAAAAGAAAAGAAAAACACAGCATCAAAACGCATGAGCCACACAAGGCCTCTGCGCTACACCTCCAGACAGTTCCACAGAACCTTGACCCCGTCACCATCAGGACTGTTGACAGCCATCAGTATGCTTGCATCTTCTCCAAGGGACCACGGCTCAGTCAACACTGACGTCCCAGGAACATGGATAGTCATGGTTCACTTTCATCAAAGCTTCCTTTGGCTTATAGGGGTCCTTCCAAAGTGCCCTGCACAAACTCTGCCTATGACTTGGGGTGGGGGTCTTCTAGCATTTTGGGAGAAGAATGACACTTTAGCTGGAGAAGGGAGGGATAGGAACGGGTCCCTGGTAGAACTCAGACTCTGAATTCCATTCTATCTTGGCTTCCAACTGTTGCGCATGCTCTTCAGAGGAATGCCCGGCCCACTGCCAGCACCTTCCCAGAGCTCCCTTCTCAATGGCTATCAGCCCAGTTGGACTCCTATCTCTGTCCAGATCCTACCTAGGTCCAGGTCACATTTTTACTTATTCAAAAGCCCAGATGGTGGGGCTGGAGAGATGGCTCAACAGTTAAGGCACTTGCCTACAAAGCCTAACAGTCTGTGTTCAGTTCCCCAGTACGCATGTACGCCAGATACACGAAGTGGCACATGCATCTTCTCTTTCTCTCTGCTTGCAAATAAGATGTTTTGTAAGTCCAGAAGGGACTCACATACTATCCATCCTTTTCCTGAAACAAGATGGCTAATTCATCCCACAAATCAAGTCCCCTTCATTGACAACAGCCTCCTGAAAGACTGTGTTGAGCAGATTGTCAAACTACATGTGAGCTCTATGGGAAAATGCATGATTAATTAGTGGAGTCTTGTTTGTTTGTTTGTGTGAGGTTTTTGCTGTTGTTTATAGTGCTGGGATCAAATCCAAGTCCTCATGCTTGCAAGTGCTCTACCACGGAACTCTAGTCCCACAGTGATTGATTATTCATGTCTGCCATGGGCACAATAAGTGGAGACTATGCCACTAGTTGACCATAACCAGGCAAGAGATTTTAGGCATTTAGGGAGATGCAAATTATGAGAAGTTTCCTGTCCCATGGGCATCTCTGGGCTCAGTCCTGGGATGGCTTTTGTGAGGACAATCAAGAGGAAAGCAAAGCCTGCCTTTTGATCCATGTTGTAGACAGACTGCAAAGTGTGGACGGTGGAAAGCACTAGAATAGATTGAGTTCCCTTATCTGTAGAGATGGGAGGAAAGGGCTTATTTCAGCTTACAGTCTTGAGGGGAATTTCATTATGGCACAGCAGAACAGAAGGCAGGCATCACATCGAAAGGGTCCTAGAAGTTGTGTGATGCAGAGAGATGAAGTAATTCACCAGGGGTCACACAGTGGGGCTTCGTGACAACCCCGGGGCCCTGGGAGGGGAGTGGCTGATCCTGGGTTGGCAGCCAGAGGAGAAAGGCAGAGAGAGGAAAGGAGAAAGCAGCAGGGGTCAGCCCAAGGCTGCTGTCTTTGGTGAGTGGTGGGCTGGACTGTGAGAGGTTGCCATCTCTACATGTATCAAGGCCAGAGTAGAAGGCAGGATTGGCGGTCAGGCCTCCTGACTTTCCACCCACCTCCATCTTATACAGAAGATTCAAGGGGACTTGGCCCAGGATCCTCTTTACTCCCCAACCCTGATTTCTATAGTCTAAGGACCTCGGGGAAGCTTCCTTGGTCACCCAAACTTAAGGCAGTTATTTTTTTTTCCATGAGGGCCCCACTCATGGTTATAATCCTTTGTTTAAAAAATATTTATTTATTTGAGAGAGGAAGAAAGAATGAGAGAGAATGGGTGTGCCAGGGCCTCTAGCCACTGCCAACAAATTCCAGACATATGCGCCTCTTTGAGCAGCTGGTTTATGTGGGTATTGAGGAATTGAACCTGGGTCCTTTGGTTTTTTTTTTTTTTTCCTGGCAAGTGCCCCTCATGGTTGTAATTTTAATTTCTTCACGTATATTGCAGTTCACTCCCTTTGTCTGTCTGTCTGTCTCAATGGTCTTTGAGTCCCATGGGGTGGAGAAGAGGTCCATTTCACATCCCATCACTCCACAGCTTACCTTAGAGTCCCTCAAGCACCTGAAGGGTCTTGCAGATAAAGTAAATGAGTGAAGCATACGAGAGTAAAAGCCCATGGTCACAGGACATGGTCCTTGTGTTATGCTTGTTCTGGACAGACTTCACTGAAGCAATTTAAGTTGTGTTCACTTGACATATATGCAAATTGTACATACATAAACACAAGGGAAAATCCTTTACATCCCCGAGGAAATATGCCCAATATGCCCTTCTCCACTTTGCTGAAACCAATGATCCTCTCAGGCCTTTGCTTCCTATTTATTTATTATTTATGAGCGAGATCAAGGCAGAGACAGAGAATGGATGCCCCAGGGCCTCCTGCCTCTGCAAACAAACTCCAAACACAGGGTTGGGGAAATGGCTTAGTGGTTAAGGCGTTTGCCTGCAAAGCCAAAGGACCTCAGTTAGATTCCCCAGGACCCACGTAAGCCAGATGCACAAGGGGCCGCATGCGTCTGGAGTTTGTTTGCAGTGGCTAGAGGCCCTGGTGCACCCATTCTCTCTCTCTCTCTCCCTCTCTCTCTCACTCTCTCAAATTAATTAATTAATTAATTAAAAAAATAAATTCCAGACATATGCACCACTTTGTACATCTAGCTTTAGATGAGTACTGGAGAACCGAACCAGGGTCATCACCTTTAACCACTGAGCCATCTCTCCAAGCCCTCTCTGCCCTTTCTAATTTCCCTCTTTCCACTAGTGTTGTGAATACCTTACTGAGCATACAAACCCTGCACAGACCAAGTGTGATGATCTCTCTCTCAAATAAATAAATAAAATACCTTTAAAAACATAAATAAATAAAAAGGTTTCTGGGATGGAGAGATGTCTTAGCCCTTAAGGCACTTCCCACAAAACCTAAGGACCGAGGATCGATTCCCTCGTACCCACATAAGCCAGCTACAAGTGGCAGACCATGCATCTGGACTTCATTTGCAGTGGTTAGAAGCCCTGATGTGCCCATTCTCTCCCCCACCCCCCGGCCTCTTTCTCTCACAAATAAATAAATAAATTAATTAATTAAAATAAAAAATAAAAGGGTTCAGAGAGGTAAAATGACTTGCTCTAGGTCACAGAGGTGACAAATGAAGGAAGGAGGCTCGGAACCCACTATTACCTGCCTCCCAACCTAGGTTGATCCTAGTCTTCCAAACTGCTTGCCAGCTACAAGATGGGCGAGTCCCTGGGGAATGGCCAGGGTTGCTCTGCCACAACCCCAGAGATGCCTCCCTGACCAGGACACAATGAAAGCTAAAGTCTGGTGCCAGGATGCCATCCAGACACTGGCAATGGGGCTGCTAGAGCCAGGAATGACCAAACAGGGCAGCCATCCTGTAACTAGCTTCAGCTTCACCGAGTCTGTCCCAGCATACAACACTCTAACCCTGAGCTAGGAGCTTCGGAAACCAGGGCCAACCATGGAGCAGAAGGTTCTGGGCCCAGCCAAGCGGCAGGGGCTTGGACTATAGCCTTGAGTCCCCAGTGCTCTGGGTCTCACCCTCTTCCTGGAGGCTCAGTTATCAGCATTGACCCCTGGGTGGCCAAATAAGGATGGGCGACAGCCAGAGGTATGGGACCAATGACTTACTCCCACCCCTGCCACTGACCTCCCCACCCCCAGATGATCACAGGCCCCAGCATCAAGGCTGGCTCAGGCTACTTGGGATCAAGAAGGCTCCCATTGACAGGACCCTCCCCACAACCACAACAGGAGCTTACCCACTGGGCTCTGGTGAGGCAAGAGGCAGCACCATCAGCTTGTGTGTGACACAACTATCGGAACACCGAATCCAGCCTGGCCAGGTCCTATGGGTCTTCCGGGACCCTAAGGGAGAGATGGCCACAGATGACCATAGGCTCTCACACAGGGTAGAGGGAAACAGATCAGAGATGTGCTAAGCACAAAGCAAGATACTCAGGTCTTAAAACAGCAGAAGTGGGGCTACGGAGATGGCTCAGCCGTTACAGTGCTTGCCGTCAGAGCCTGATAATACCTGGTGTCTGATTCCCCAGTACCCATGCATGCATCTGGCGTCTGTTTGCGGTGACTGGAGGCCCTGGCCCATGCTCTCTGGTCTGTCTTTTATCTCTCTCTGCTTGCAAATATATATATATTTTTTTAAAAAAAAAAAAAACAGCAGAAGTGGGCTGGAGAGATGGCTTAGCGGTTTTAAGGCGTTTGCCTGCAAAGCCAAAGGTTCCCAGATTCTCCAGGATCCACGTAAGCCAGATGCACAAGGTGGCACATGCGTCTGGAGTTCCTTTGCAGTGGCTGGAGGCCCTGATGCACCCATTCTCTCTCTCTCTCTCTCTCTCTCTCTCTCAAATACATAAATAAAATAAAAACAGCAGAAGTGAACTCAGAGTAAGGAAAATGGTCACATGACATGCACACACATGTACACACACATTTGATGCACTCTCTTGTGTCTCACATGCCAGACATACTGCACGCCATGTATATCCTTCCTTGCAGTGTCCCTGTATCCTTTCTCTCTCTCCCTCCCTCTCTCTCTCTCTCCCTCTCTCTCTCTCTCTCTCTCTCTCTCACACATACACACACACACACACACACACACACACACACTCACAGGCATTCTCAGAACCGGTACCACACACAGGCAAAGCAACCCCACAGTAGGTCCCTGCCATTGAAGATCCCAAAGTGTATTGCTTTCATCAACCCCAAGGGGACAGGACTCACGCCATGCCACACTCACTCTATGGCATGATGCTTGTTAGGGCTGTGGCCAAGCCTAGGTATTGGCGGGCGGGCGGGGTGGGGGGTGAGGAGAGGGGGTGTAGCGGGGGTTCTGGGGCCTCCCCCGCCCCATGCGGGTAAGGGACAGATGGGGCCAGGAGCTGCTGATGTGTCCTGCCTTGCCAGCAACTAGCCTGGCTTCTGGTGCCCTCCGGGAGGTCGCTAAGCTGGGAGCGCAGCAGCCAGGAAGTCAGCTCAGCTCGGAGTGACAGCTCCCTCCCTTCACCGCCCCCTCCCCATGCTGTTTGTTTATTCATGACTCATTCGCCTGCACAGACTGGCTCTTCTTTCTTTGGGGAGGAGGGAGCAAAGGAGCGAGGGAGGGGACGGGAAAGGGGAGCGGCCAGCTCCACAATAAACAATGAGGCAGCTGAGCGCCGGGCGGGAGGAGCCTTGGGGTCCAAGCTGGCCAGCCCAAGGCTCGGGCTCCCGATCCCGCTCCTCCCGCCAGGTCCAGCCCGGCCTGGCCCGGCCCGGCCCACCGCCACCTCCAGGCGACCCGGCTGAAGCATCGGGTAATTGGATCCTCCCCGGCTCCCCGCCCCCAATGGGGAGCCGGATAAATGCCCGGTACCTTGGCAAAACTGTCATGTCCAAACCTATTATTTGGTTAATGGGCTTTCCCCGGTGCGGCTCAGCAACACCCCTGCAGGCCAGCTCCCTCCCCCACGCGTGAGCCCCCGGATCCTCTCCACGCAGCCCCTGCCCGCTGCTCCCCAGGCACCCCAAGCGCAGGCTCCGGATAACTGGAGGAAGCATGTCCCTAGGCTTCAAGGGCCTCATTGTTCTGCCTCGAGGGGGCACATTGAACCAGCTCCAGGGTTTGCTTCCTGTAAAAACAGCCCTGGAGGTTGGGGAGGGGGGTATAGGGGGAGATCCACGGTGGAAAGGCACTGTCCCCCTGGAAGCTTCCCAAATTACACAGGGAGAAAAAGGGTGTTTGCTAGATTGCTTTCTTCCTTCTTTTTCTTCTTGTTTTTTATCCCCCCCCCCCACGTCTTTCTTTTTCCTCCCTTCCCTCCTTAGGGCCCCCTCCCCCGGGGCCAGAGCTGGATCTTTCCGGCTGTTGAGCAAGTTGGAACCGTGGGGCTGTTTTCTGCATAAATAAGGCCAATGAATGGCAGAGCCAGATATAAAGTCTGATTCAGAGAGATTCAAAAGAATGCAGGGGCGATGAGGTGGGCATCTCCCCAGCATGGCCCTCTGAGTCACGTCTTACACCATGAGAGGAAAACACATCACGCCACAATATGTCACATGCCTGCAGCACAGGAATGGGCCTTGGAGGGTATGGGGGGGGGGGGAACAACTCCTCCCTCCCCAGCTGGATCAGCAAATCCAGAACAGCACAGGGCAGAGACAGGAAGAGGCATGAGTCAGGACCACCATGGGCTCTGGACCACCATGGGCTCTGGTCTCAAGACCCTTTCTCCACTTTTTTTTTTTTTTTTTGAGAGAGAGAAAGAAGCAGAGCGAATGGGTGCACGAGGGCCTCCAACCACTGCAAACAAACTCCAGATGCACATGCACTGGCTTACGTGGGTCTTAGGGAATCGACCCTGGGTCCTTAAGCTTCACAGGCAAGTGCCTTAACGGTTAAGCCATCTCTTCAGCCTTGTCCTCTCTTCACTCATGTCTCCAAAAAGCTCTCAGTCTCCAACTGAACATCTATGAATGGCAGTAGTAGCAGATCACTCTGCACTAGTGCTGAGGCCTGCACATGCATTCTCACCCCCTAATCCTCACTCACCAGGACTCTAGATGCAATATCTTTTATTACCCCATTCCCAGACAAGGAAGCTGGGTCCAGAGAGGCTGAGTAAGTGCCTAAAAGGCCCAGCTGGTGAGTGAGAGGATCAGTCCAGCAGGAGTCCCTAGAGCCCATCAAGCATCAGACAGGACACTTGGAACAGGAAGGTGGACATATTGATCACGAGAATCCTAGATGGACACAGGGGGTTAGCTCATTGCCACTGTCATTCTCATGTGGTCCGGAGCCCAGTGCTTGGCCCTTGAATGGTGCCCCTGACTATTTTATTTATTCTCTTCTTCCATCTCTTCTCACTCACCTGGGAGCTCCTTCATGTTTCCACCGCCCCCCCCCTCCTCCCGACACAGTCCTCCCCCATAAGTGTAACCATAAGACGCCTGTCCCCAGTCCTCAGTTCTCTTCACTGCTCATGTCAAGCCACCTGGCTGACCTGAGCACCCACTGCAAATCTACTACCTCCAGCTCTGCCCATCTCCATGGCACAGCATCTTACTTCCTCCGCCCTGTCTTCTCACTACCGCCTCATCACCCTCTAACGAACTCTCAGATCCCCTACTTGTCATGTGTCTTTTTTTTTTTTTTTTGTCTGTCCCCACACAGACCAGAAAGAATACAGGCCCTGCAAGAGAAAGGACTGTCATCTTGTGGAGGAAGGGAAGAAGGGAGGGAGGGAGGGAGGGAGGAGGGATGTCATGCACAAAAACCAGGCCGGTTTATAGATCAGAAATCCCCAATTAGTCTTTGCTTAATGAATGAATGTTGGCCACTCTTCCCATCTTTTCTCAACAGGGAACTCCTCCCAGAGCCGTCCCCAAGTTTCTGGCACCTATACTCACCCTTTGGTCACCCCCCTCCCCCCACACACTTGCGTCCTTCCCGCATCTCTCACTGGCTCATCTAGAATCCCTCTTCCTTTAAGAATACCCTCTTTGGTTCAGGCTGAGCCTGGCTAACCACTGCTATTATGGACTTCATGCTTGTCTACCCCACTCCAAGTTTACATGTTGAGACCCCAGCCCCCAATAGGACTTTCAGTGGTGACTGCTGGGAGACTGACTATTAAGGTTAGACTATAGAGCAATGCTAGGGTCCTCATGACAAGGTCAAGGCCCTTTTTTTTTTTTTTTTTTTAAAAAAAAAAAAAAAGGAAGTAAGGAATAGAGGGAAAGATGAAGGGAAAAAAGGAAGGAGGGAGGAAGAGAACATAGGACATGTAAAGTCATAACCAGGAAAAGGGTTCTCAACCATGTGATCATGCTGCAACCATGACTTTCTAGCTTCCAGAAATTTGAGAAATAAACTTCTTCTTTAAGCCAAAAAAAAAAAAAAAAAAAAAATACCCTCTTTGTCCTCATCCTCCCAGTGGGCCTCAAAATCCCCATACCTCTTTCCCATTCAGGGGTTTCAGACCATAACTCCATCAGCCCCAAGGGATGGGAATTCTCCTTAGGGCTGATATCACCTGCCATCAACCCGATACACACATCTCCCACCCACCCACCTGCCCAATTCCTCTTCCTTCCTTGACCTCAGCCTCAACTCACTACACTTCTTCCCATCCGTCGTCCAAGGTCTGTTGTCATTTAATGTCACAGCATCCATGTGTATGGATAATCTGACACCCAGACTCGCTCCTCTCTCCAGGAACTTTCTCTTCTCACATCTAGGCCCCTCTCTGTGGCTCATCCTGGGCCAGGCAGGCCCACAGAACTGCTTCTCCCATTTCAACCGCAACATCTTCTTCCCCCACTGGCCTCACTGGCCAAATGCCCCAATAAGTGAGTCATTTGAATGACTCTTCCCCCAGCATTCCAGAATCTTCGCTTCGGCATCCTTTTTTCACTTATCCCACCATGCTTTGTCCAGGCCACGCCCACCACAGTAGACCCCAGACTAGCAAGAACTCAAAGAATGGTGATTTGGAGGCATTCTGATGAGGGAACTCCAGGTCTAATCCTTCCACCTGACCCATGTCTACTGACCTGCCTTGGCAGTCCTCTCCATTCCCATCTCCCTCGTGGGTTCTTTGACTCACTGACCTTTTAAAATATATATTTGAGAGAAAGACAGAGAGAGAATGAGTGCTCCAGGGCCTTCAGCCTCTGCAAATGAACTCCAGATGCATGTGCCACCATGTGCATCTGGCTTGCGTGGGTCCTGGGGAATCGAACCTGGGTCCTTTGGCTTTTCAGACAAACGCCTTAACCCCTAAGCCATCTCTCCAGTCCTGCCTCACTGACCTTGGCTGGTCAACTCAAGAAGGCTGAGGTCTTCCATTCTGCCCACTGCGATTTCCTAGAAACCCAACTTTGTCAAAGTGTGAAGGTCTTCCGGTGCCCCCTGCTTCCATTTTCCAAACATACTCCACGCCCATCACTGTTAAGTTCTTTCCAGAGTCTCCCAGTAAACAAAGTCCACTCCTGCTCTGAGGTGCTGGGCCTGCCCCTGCGCTCCTACCTCAGAGCCTTCTCCAGCTCTCCTGGGCCCTAGGGCCTCCCTGTCTCCCCATATGTGCTACTTTCACCAAATCTTCCACAGTGCAACCACCTCTCCCATCTAAAGCAGACCTTTCCGGCCTCTGTCCACCTTGATCTTACTCATCAACCTTATCTCACTCATGTAGCCATGTCCCCCCATGTGATCCTCACCTCTCTTATCATCCCTAATATTCCCCTAACCCCCTAAAGGACAAGGTTGGCTGAGGTCACTCCCCATCTTTCTGGCCATCTCGCCCCTCCTATGGCTGTGGTTTCTACCACAGTTTTGCTTTCCCCTGCCAGATGTGCCTGGCTAGCTCAGCCCTCTCTCCTGTCCACCACACTCTGGCTCTCAGCTGTCTCCTGGGATTGATTCTCTCACAGCCCCACAGCCTCCTGAGTGAGACTCACTGTGTCTCAACCAGAGATCAGCCTCCAGTCTGCAGCTTGCTCTGGCCCCTGAATGTCTCTTGCTCAGCTTCGCCAGGACAAGGCCAGCCTGGACTCCACTTCATCCAATACATCTGGGTGCCACCACTTGACTTCTGCAAGATTTCTCCGCCCATTTCTTTCCTCAGATCTGTGACCACAGCTCAAGGTCAAGTCCCCTGGGCTCTTGCCTGGGCTGTTGCAACCATCTCCCCACCTTTTCTCTTTACTCATTCTGAGTCAGCTGCCCCATGACTGCCAGGGTCACTGGCATTTATCTAAAATGCAGACCCAAACATGCCAGTCTCCTGCTCGGTTTGGGGCACACTGTTTCATAGACTGACAGCACGGCTCCCTGCCCCATTCTTAGTCGGCTCCATTCCTTCTTTAAAGGCACACCCCAGGAGTCTCTTCTCAAGGAAGCCTTCCCTGACTGTCCCTACCCCCTAGCCAAGGTTACAGTGCTCTGGGAAGCTCTTTGAGATGTCCACCTTTCCCATATGTCACAGGAGTCTGTTGACATCTGTACCCTCTAAACCCAGCCACTATTAGGTGCTCTGCAGAGGCAGGGAGGAGGGTGTCTGGCACACAGCAGGTACCCAGTAATACCCAGCAGAACTCTTCCGGCTCTGCCCCAAGCAGAGGCAAAGGGTGGCTCCTCCCTCCACACTGAGGGAACCTTCCAGTGGCTTAGGAGTGGAGTTGGCGGCTTAGAGGCCAGCCAGGCACAGTCTCTGGTCAGATCTGAACCAGGTCTTCCATGCAGCAACTCTGTCCCAGCTCATAGGCATGTATTCATTCGCTAGCTCCTCACTTCTTCCAGCTCCATCCTCAACTCCAGCATCTCCCGCCAAACTTCCCCAGCCTGGTTCTGCCACTGACCCTGGTGTGGTGTGATTCCAGCTGCTACCTCTAGCTCTAGGCCTCAGTTTCCCCTTCAGAAAGGATGGATCCAGAAGAGCCATCAAGCCTTTGATTCTACATGTAGAATCCCTGGAGGGTGGACTGGAGAGATGGCTTAGCGGTTAAGGCGCCTGCCTGCTAAGCCTAAGAACGCTGGTTCCAATCTCCAGGTCCCACATTTAGCCAGATGCAAAGTGATGCAAGGGTGCAGTGCCACACTTACCCACAAAGTGGCATACACATCTGGAGTTTGTTCACAGCAGCTGAGAGGCTGCTGGCTCGCCCATTTTCTATCTGTCTCCCTCTCCCTCTCTCTGTGTCTCTCTCCAAAAAAAAGAAACCCTGAAGGGTGTGATTGACTCTGAAGACTCAGCCTCCATTCCACTTTCTGTCTTGCACTTCGCCTTGGTCCCACACCTCACTGGATGTCAAATGTAAAAACAGACCCAAGGGCTGGGGATGTAGCTCACTGGGTAGTGTCTGCCTAGCATGCACCAAGATCCTGGATTTGATCCCCAGCACCCCATAAACCAGGCATGCTGGAGCATGCCTGTAATCCCAGCATTCGGGAGGTGGAGACAGAAGGATCAGACATTTAAGTTCATCCTTGGCTACATCACAAGTTGGAGGCCAACTGGAGCTATGTGAGACCATCCTCCCACCAAAAAAAAAAAAAAAAAAAAAAATCCAAAGCAGAGTAGCCAGGTCCAATGTCAAAGCCTCTTCTACCACAAGAGAGGAGGGCACTATGTTTGTGGCAGTCACTAAGCTGAAATCTAATCCCAGTAAGATCACACAGAGACGTGGCTTGGCCCCTCTGAGCTGGTTTGACCCAGAGGTGCGGGTCAATCCTCGCTGTGATGGCATTTGAGTATTTCATGCTAACATGAAAGTCTGACAGTTGAAAGCTCTGTTGGAGCATGCTCAGATGGTCAGCGGGATCTGGTGGAAGGCATGAGGTGCTTTGTCAGCACTTGGCTATGGGGCCAGCACCAGGGAAGAGCAGGTGGGAGGTAGCCCCTACAAGAGCATTGGCTGTGCCCTGAGTGGCGGGGCAGGTGGGAGGACTCAGGACATTTGGGCAACACTCCACAGAGGAGGCAGCGTTTCACAAAAAAACTAAGAACAGAGCCGAAGCCAAGAGCCAAGGCACGCTGTTGACCGTGTCACTCCTGCTAAAAGCCTTCCTTGGCTCCCGACTGTCAAGCGGACAAAATCCAGATCCCCTGGCTGGCATGCAAAGTCCTTCCCACACTAACCCTGGGGTGACCCCTCCCTGCAGCTTCCCTGGCCCACCCTCCCTCCTTCATCCATCGCAGGCGGCGGCGTCTGCCTGGATGGTCAGACAAGCCAGGTTCTCTGTCTCCCCAGTGGCTCTGCACATGCTGTTCCCAATGCCTAAACACCCTTTCCAGCCCTCGCCAGCCCCACCTTTATCTCATTTTCTTAGAACATTCCTTCTCGTTCACTCAGGTCCACCTCCAATGTCGGTCGCTTTCTCCATGGAACCTGCTCCAACCCCCGGAGCTGTAGGGAACGGTTTGTCCTGCGCTACAGTGCAGCACGTGCCAAGCAAACAAATAAACAAAGCTGTGTTCTAACCGTGACTAAAAGAATGGGCCTGTCAAGTAGGAGACACATCTGCTCTTCCAATTGCTGTCTTACTTGATTCTTACCCTCCGAGGCGGGGAGGATAGCGAGACTCTGGAGGCTCAGAAACCCTGGGGGAACTGTCCGTGCCATACAACCACTCACTGGCAAGCAGGACTCTAAGTTCTAGAGTCCAGAGGATAGATGCCCAGATCTAAAAGACTGCCCAGCTTTCCAACACACACACCTGGCTCCCCAGGTGGGTGCCACATTGCTTGAGGGAAGGGGGCTAGGTCCCGTGCTCTTCAGTACACAGCAGTTCTGATGTATCCTGGCAAAGTAGTGAAGTCTGACCAGCTGGGCATGGGGCAGCAGAGAGGAAGAGTCCAATCTGCAAGAGCAATGGGAGCAAAGGCAGTGTGAAGCCTGAGGTGGACACGATGGCCAGCTAAGCCATTCCCAGTGAGACCTGGCGGTGAGGAGTCACTTAAGGATATAGAGGGAGGACCGCTTTGAAGCCCCAGGGAAGAGCTGTCACTGTCCAGGGACTTGCCGATCCAGAGCTCCAGGTCTCCCCCAGCCGCATGAGATACAGGAGTGTGAGAGACCTGAGCCTTAGCAACCCCTGTGAGGCTTTCAGTTCCACCCATGCTCACTCTGGGATGCACCCTCCCAAGGTGAGGTTGGGGAGAAGGGACAGTTGCGGTGTCCTCCCTAAACGTGTCCTCAGAGATTTCCCTACAGTCCGGGGCTGAAAAAGCCTTGATTCTCTCGGAGTTGAGGGATAAATGTGTACGGGCCCAAGCAGGAGGAGGGGCATCCGTGTGCCGCCCTGGGCCAGGCTGCCCAGGGAGCTCTCCCCACCAGCAGATGGGCTCCCAGACTGAGCCAGTGAGTCAGCGTCTCTGGAGATAGGAGATGTCTGGATTGCCAGCAACAGGCGATAGCAGTCTGCAAGGGCAGCAATGGGAAAGTGGGAAGATGCCTCGGTGGGGCCCAGTGAGGCGCAGTCTGGATGCCCAGCCATGCAGAGAGTTGGGAGATATCAGGGGTCAGGGGGACAGCTGCACTTGCCTTTCTCTATCCCCAATACCATGTATAGACTGGGGTTCCAGAGAGGGGCTCCGGGTCCAGTTGTTGCCAAAACACCTGTTAAGAGGACACAGCACAGGCTCATCCGTCACCTGCTTGACGCCTCATTGTCCCCTGGCTGGTATCTTCCACTGCTCAAGCACTTAAACCAGCCACCTGGATTTAGAGAGTGGCAGAGAGAATGTGGGTGCCCAGTTAAATCTGAACTTCAGAACAGGGATGACTGTTGAGTGTTAAGTCAAGCCCACTTTTTCTAAAACTTTACTTGCTGTTGATTTGAAACTTACCGGGATGTCCTATATTTTTATACATAAGATTTGGCGGCCATACTTAGATACGTGGTTCATTCACTTCATCTCACCTACAGCGACTGAGGCTCCTCCTCACACCCGTCGGGGTCCCTGCTGGCTTTGCTGTCCAAAGATCTCTGGCTTCTAGTCTATTCTCATTTACCTGTCACTATGTAATAAGATGCTCCAGAACTTAGTGTTTTAACCCAGAAACTTTTCCATGTTGTCTCAGATTTTGTTGGCCGAGAAGCTGGGCAGAGTTGGACCAGGCAAATCTTCTAGTCTATCCAATGGTGGCTGGAGGTTGCTCCAGCGGTACTCAGCTGGCAGTCAGCCCCATCGGAAGCCAACACCTTGGGTTCACTCCTGGGTGTGGTACCTTGATGGGAATCCATGGGAGGCAGAACTCAGCTGGTATTGTCCGCAAAACAGCATGGCCGTCTTAGGACTCCCCTGGGCTCCCATATGTGGTACCAAGAATCTTCTATCTCCAAAATCCCAAATGTCACTTCTGCCACATTCCACCGGGCCAGCAGAGGAACCAGAGGCTCACGCCTCACACTGCTCCTCTTGACGGACGAGCGGCAAGGAAGAGCAGCCATTTTCAGTCCACCTTTTCATTACTGCTGTCTAAGCTTATTGCATTGGGGTTAGAGAATGCTGACTACTAGAGATGAATGTTTCTCGAACCATCCTCTCCTTCCTGGCCCCTCCACGCCACCCTGACAAAGAAAGATCCATGCCTAGCTGACAACTTTCCTTCCTCCTGACCCCTTTCCCTGCCTTTCCTTTCTGATTCATCCTCTGAGTTTTCAGGTTTTTTTGTTTTTGTCCTACCAGGGTGTGCCCAGTGCCTAGCACAGAGCCTGGTAACTAGTAAGTACCCAATAAGTGCCGAAGGAATGAGCCCTGGCATAGGGTCCATAGGTTGACCTTCATAACTGGTAATATGCTCGCCTGCACCCACCCCAGGACCTTGGTGATAGCTCTACCAGGCCTTTCTTTCCTTCCTTCTTTCTTTCTTTCTTTCTTTCTTTCTTTCTTTCTTTTTTTTTTTTTTTTTTTTTTTTTTTTGGAGGTAGGGTCTCACTCTCTAGCTCAGGCTGACCTGGAATTCACTATGTAGTCTCAGGGTGGCCTCGAACTCACGGTGATCCTCCTACCTCTGCCTCTGGAGTACTGGGATTAAAAGCATGAGCAACCACGCCTGGCTTCTTGCCTGCTTGCTTGCTTGCTTTCTTCTTTCTTTTTCCTTTCTTTCTTTCTTTCTTTCTTTCTTTCTTTCTTTCTTTCTTCTTTCTTTCCTTCTTTTTCTGATTTTTCAAGGTAAGTTCTCATATTCTAGCCCAGGCTGACCTGGAATTCAATATGTAGTCTCAGGCTGGCCTCAAACCACAGCGATCCTCCTCCCTCAGCTGCCCTAGTGCTGAGATTAAAGGCGTGCGCCACCGCGCCTGGCTTTTCTTCTGCACTTTTCAACATTCCTCCAACATGTCTTCCCTCAGTGACCTCTCACTGGCCTTTGCTTTGGCGTAGGCTGTCTTTGCTACCTTGTGAACTCTGAAACATTCCTCAAAGCCCAACTCAAGTATCCCATCCTATCTGAAGCCCGCCCCAAGCTGCCCTGCCCTGGTTCTCAGAGTATTCCCCATGTTGATATAAAGCACTACTGCACAGTAGGAATGAAGTCCCAGGTCAGGCGTGTGGATAAACAAACACGATGGGAAGCAGTTAGATGCACGCCCTCCTCCCTGCATAGACCTCCCACTTTCCAGAAAGGTTTCCTTCCAGTTTGGGCCCTGACTTCCCACTCTGTTCAGCTTGCACTCTGACACTTACTATATATCGACAGGTACCGACCACACTGCCAATCATTCCAGTAATATTTCCTGTTGGGGGACAATGACCATCACCCTGCTGCACGGAGTTCCTGGCCTATCAAGAAGTTCTCAGCAGTGTCAGTACAGAGCCTAAGGGGCCACTGCCAGGAGGGAACTTCTCACCCAGCCTGGCTTGTGTTGGGAGAGATTATCAGGGAAAGGAGATCTACACTGAGAGCCCAAAGCAAGGGGTCCCAATAAAGGAACCCCAAGGGGTAAGGCTTAGAGGCGGGGAACCAAACCAGGAAGTGAGTTAAACATGACTTTGGGCTAGAGAGATGACTTAGCAAGTCAAGGCATTTACCTATGAAGTCTAAGAACCCAGGTTTGTTTCCCTAGTACCCATGTAATCCAGATGCACATGGTGGCACATGTATCTGGAGTTCGTTTGCAGTGGTTAGAGGCCCTGGGTTGCCCATTCTCTCTCTCTCTCTCTCTCTTCCTCCCTCCCTCCTTCTTTTTCTCTCTCAAATAAATAAATGAAATGAATTTAAAAAAAAAAAAAAGATGACTTTGAGGGTTGGAGAGATGGCTTGGTGGTTAAGGCACTTGCCTGTGAAGCCTAAGAACTCATGTTTGAATCTCCAGGTCCCATGTAAGCCAGATACACAGTGACACAAACGCACAATGTCAAACATTCACACAAGGAGGCACACGCGTCCGAAGTTTGTTTGCAGTGGCTGAAGTCTCTTGTGTGCCTATTCCCTCTCCCTCTCTCTCTAATAATAATAATAAAAAAATTAAAGATTTTTTTTTAAAAGATGACTTCGGCCTGGAACATGCAGAGGGGCTACAGCTTGCAGTTGAAGGAATGCCCTGGCCAGAGTATGAAGGGACTCCACGTCCAATATGACCTTGCGGCTTTGATCTGCAGGCCCAGGGCACTCATTAATACACATTGGATTTCCCCTGTGTGACCCAGCCAGCGCTCCAGGTAGCTAACCTGTCCTGTTCCTCTGAACCAGGAGATGGACTTGATGAGGGTCACCTTTCTTTCCTTAAGAGTGCCTAAGAAGCTCCTCTCTTCTCTCCAGGTGGCACAGCTGTTGGAGGCGGACCAGCTGGACCACAGAGCTGCCCCCAGTCTTCCAACTGCCCTGGTACTAATGCAGTGACTTCAGTAGGTAAGGACACAGTCCCACTGGCATATTCATGGCCATCTACCAGTGAAGGGTGCGGAGCCCAACTCTGCGCCATGATAGCAAAGTCATCTTCTTAGTTTCTCTCAGCAAGCAGAAGACCCTGTGTCCTCAGTTTCCCCTGGAGTCCAGACAGGGAGGAAGGACAGAAACCTTGTCTGTGCTAGAGTGACACGCAGTGCACACATCACTGTCCTGGGTTAAAGTCCAAGACCCTAGTCTGGAGATGGGGAGGGGCTGGTTCAGGACACACAGCAGATCAGCGGTAGATTGGCCGCTGCCCAGGACAGCAGCCCTCTGCTAACCATCATTAAACTATCCTCTGGTCACCAGGGGAGCCACAACCATTGCTCCACTAATGCAGAGTGGGAGCTAGGAGCACGCATCTCAGCAGACTTTGCCAAAGACTCCTGGAGAAAGCGGGTCAAACAAGTAACCATAGCTCAGAGCCTTTCCATAGTGTAGGACCAGGGTGAGCACCGCGAGGGAGAAAGGCCTGTCCCGATGGATCTATGGTCAGCTCCTGCTCTGCCATCCTCACTGACCTGCTTCCACATTTCAGAACAGGCCTTCAGAGAGGAGCTGCTGAGTTACTGCATCTCAGCGGCTGTTGACAATGAGCTGGTAGTGACAGAGACCAGGACCCTGTCTAAACCGTGCAGGTCACTAGCATGCCATGAGGCCTGGAATTTACTCCATCCAGAGCTTGTTGCCATGTTCCTACAGGCATGGACAGATCCCTTGGGGAGCAGATTCAAAGGTGGGTTCTGCAACATCAGTAAGAATGGAAGAGCCAAAGGAAGGGTACGAATCCTTACAATGCAACTGTCCAGACAGAAATGGGCCTCGATATCCATGACCTTGCAGTGCCTAGCAATATCTTTGCAAGACCCTCATAATAGGAGAAAAAGATGATGACATCAAATTAAAAGAGAGACTAATGGAGAGAGGGAGGGGATATGATGAAGATTGGAGTTCTAAAGGGAAATGGAGGGAGGGGAGGGAAATATCATGGTTTATTGTCTGTAAGTATAGAAGTTGTCAATAAAAAAAATTTAAAAAAAGAAAGAAAGGTGGAAGAGGCCAGAATGGACCAGCTAACCGTGAAGCTTGGGTGGTGGGGTACAAGTCTACATGCTGTTTGTATGTTTGGTTGAAATGCGGGAATGAATACAGGTTTTCTTTGGCGGGGTGGGGGGTAATGAAAATGTTCTAAAAGTCAATTGTGAGGATGGCTTCCCAACTCTGTAAAGATACTATGTACTATAAACCACTCAAGTAGGCATTTTATATAGCTGAACTTTAAAGAGTAAAAAAAAAAAAAAAGATAACGTAAAGAATAATTACTTCCTCCTCGTCGTCAAGTTTTGTGAGGAAAAGATGAGCACGTGTAAAATGCCCATACCCTGGAGTTTCCATAAGTGAAACCCACTTTCCTCAAATGTTTGTATCCTTGTAGACTGGAATTCCTTGAAGCAGGACCCACATGTGTCCAAAGCTAAAAACAAACAAACAAACAATAGCGTGTCCTTGGAGTTCACAGCCAAGAGGTTGCTGGGTTTGAGAGTTAAGTGATTCGGACTCAAGCAAATAGGAATGGGCTTCCATCTTGGCCTGGCTGTTAGGTCACTGCTTTGGGTCTCCTGCGGTGGATGGATGGGGCCTGGATGCCAGGCTTGAGCCCTCTACCTTCCTTCTCTCCCCTCAATCCTCAGAATAGAAGCCAGATAAATCCCGGGCTCTAAGAACAAATCAGAAGAACCAGGCAGGGCTTCTAACCTCACAGAAGTTCTTTGCTTGGCTCACAAATCTGCAGTTTAAAGATTTATTTTCTATTTATTTATTTCAGACAGAGAGAGAGGGGGGCGGGGGGAGAATGGGCACACCAGGCCCTCTAGCCACTGCAAACAAACTCCAGATGCATGTGCCATCTCGGGACCTACAGAATTGAACCTGAGTCTTTACAGGTAAGTGCCTTAACTGCTAAGCCATCTCTCCAAGCCCACAAGTCTGCATTTTATTTTTTATTTTTTATTTTTTATTTTTTATTTATTTATTTATTTTTTTTGGTTTTCCGAGGTAGGGTCTCACTCTAGCTCAGGCTGACCTGGAATTCTCAGGGTGGCCTCGAACTCACGGCAATCCTCCTACCTCTGCCTCCCAAGTGCTGGGATTAAAGGCGTGCGCCACCACATCCAGCAAGTCTGCATTTTAATGAAGACCTGGCTTGGAAGGCCAGGGTCCACTCTGCCAGCACCAAATGTCACCACTGGGCTGGACGCTGCTGCAATAGCCTCTCCCAGGACAGGATACTCACAGGCTGGCAGACTGGGCTGCCAAGAGCTAGAACTTAGATTTCTCTCCATAGACACCCTGCACAGGGCACACTGTGAGTGCTTGGACTTCCTCACAGCATGGCTGCTGTGTGTCAGATGCAAAGATCCGACAGACGGGTCGTGGAAGGTGCTTGTTCCGTAAAAGTCAGGGCCTGGCTAGGCGTGGTGGCGCACACCTTTAATCCCAGCACTCAGGAGACAGAGGTAGGAGGATCACCATGAGTTGGAGGCCACCCTGAGACTACATAACGAATTCTAGGTCAGCCTGACCTACCTCAAAAAGCCAAAAAAAAAAAAAAGTCTGGGCCTGGACACCCAGACATCATCTACCATATTTTATTGGTCAATAATCTCCAGAGCCAGACTCAAGGGTAAATTCATCTCTCCGTGGGAAAATTATCATGATGTTTCATATGAAAACATTTAGTTTCAAGATACAAAAGTCAATTGTACTTCTATTTACTAGTAATGAATGACCTGAAAATAAAATTAAAGAAAACAATCTATTCAAGCCATCAAAGAAGGGTAAAATACTTCCAAATAAATTTAACAAAAGAAATAATTACACTCAGAAAACTAAAAATAAAATATGCTGAAAGAAATTTGAAAAGTCCTAAATAAATGGAGATCTACGGAAATGTTCATGAATTGCAAAACAATACTGCTAAGATGGCAATTTTCCCCAAATTAACATCAAAATTCCTATCAAGTCGGAATCAAAATCTCAACAGGTTTTTCTTGTAGAAATTGCTAAGATGATCCTAAAATTTGTATGGGAATAAAACAACCTAGAAGAGCTAATACCGGGCTGCGGAGATGGCTCAGCAGTTAAAGCACTTGCTTATAAAGCCTGTTGGTCCAGGCTCGATTCCCCATGTGAAGCTAGATGCACAAAGGATTGCATGCATCTGCAGTTCATTTGCACTGATAAGAAGCCCTGGTGTGCCCATCCTCTGTGCTCTCTCTCTCTCCATTTATAAATAAATATTTTTTTAAAAATAGAATACCTAATATGATTTGGAACATTAAGAAACAAGTTAAAGGCTGTCGAGTTGATTTACTGGTTAAGGCATTTGCCTGTGAAGCCTAAGGACCCAGGTTCAATTCCCCAGAACCCACATAAACCAGCTGCACAAGCTGGCACACGCATCTGGATTTGTTTTCAGTGCCTAAAGATCTTGGCACTCCCATTCTCTCTCTCTTTCTCTCTCTCTCTCTGCTATCTGCCTATTTAGCTCACTCTCTCAAATAAACAAATAAAATGTCAAAAAAAAAAAAAAACAAGTTGAAGGACCTATACTACAAGATTTTAAATTTTACAGTCAAACTACGGTGGTCATGACTTTAAAGGCAGACACATATCTCAATACAATTGAATAGGGATCCAGAAATAAACTCTTGCAATTGAGGAAAGAAGTCTTTTCAACAAATGATGCCAAAGCAATTGGATATCTGTATGCAAAATAATTCAAAGTGGATCTGAATGCTAAATTAAAATTACACAATATCTAGAGCATGGGCTAAAATCTTTTGACTTTGGATGAAGCAAAAATTTCTCAGATATGACAAGAAAACATAAAAAAATAAAAAGAAATGGAGCCAGGCGTGGTGGCGCACTCCTTTAATTCCAGCACTCTGGAGGCAGAGGTAGGAGGATCACCATAAATTCAAGGCCACCCTGAGACTACATAGTGAATTCCAGGTCAGCCTGGGCTAGAGTGAGACCCTACCTCAAAAAAAAAAAGAAAAAGAAAAGAAAAGAAATGTTAGATTTCATCAAGATTAAATTTTTTTTTTTTTTTACTAAAACAACATGCAGCTGGGAATGGTGGTACATGCCTAAAATCCTGGTAGCTCAAGAGGGTGAGTTAGGAAGATGACTGTGAGTTTGAGACCAGCCTGGGCTACAAAGTGAGTTCCAAATCAGCCTGGGTTAGAGCGAGACCCTGCCTCGAGAAAAAAAAAAGGCGGGGCGGGGGGGGGTAGAAAATGAAAAGCTACAAACTGGGAGAAAATACTTGCTAATAACATAGGTGATAAATGAATAACATCGAGAACGGATGAAGAACTTTTATAATTAATTCAATAATAAAACAGTGTCTGGAGAGACAGCTCAGCAGTTTAAAGGCATTTGCTTTGCAAGCCTGCCAGCCCAGGTCCAAATTCCCAAGCCATGTACATATGCTGGGCACAAAAAGTGGCGTTAGTATCTGGTATTTGTTAGCAGCGGGTAAGAGGCCCTGGCACACCCATAAACACATACACACACAAAAATAAATTTTTAATAACAATAATAATAATAGAACAAAGCAACCCAAGGATGTGGATTAGCTTACTGGTAGAGAGCCCTTGCCTACATTGTGGAAGGGAGGGAGAAAAGTATGGAGGGAGAGCGGGAGGGGGGAGGGGCTATGAATAAGTTCCTCACCAGAGACACACAAATGACCACGCAGAAGCCGCTCAGGATCATTAGTCACGAGGGAAATGTGAATTAAACCCCAACAGGACAGCCCTGTGCAGCTCACGCCACAGCTTTGATACAAAATAAAAATTTTTTAAAGCAGGTGAAAACCAGTGTTGGTTAGGAGATGAAGAAAGTGGAACCTTTTTCCATCGCCTGTGAGCATGTAAAACCCCCCAGTCACTTCTGGTTAAGGAGCCAGGGCTCTTATTGAACTCTCGGCTTTCTGACTGCAAGGATTACTAGTATGTGCCACCATGCCTGGCTGCTACAGTCGGTTTGGGGGGGGGAATCTTAAAAAGTGAAGGCCAACTGGGATGACCCAAAAGGCAACATAGTGCTGAGAAGAAGGGATGGAGGAGTGCCCAGCACTGAAACACCTCTGTCACACCCTCCAAGGCTCAGGGTCCATTGCGGAAGAGGGGGCGGATAGTGTAAGAGCCAAAGGAAGGGTATGACTCCTTACAATGCAACTGCCCAGACAGAAATTGGCCTCGATATCCATGACCTTGCAGTGCCTAGCAATACTCCGCAAGATCCTCAAAATAGAAGAAAAAGATGATGTCATCAAATTAAAAGAGAGACTAATGGAGACAGGGAGGGGATATGGTGGAGACTGGAGTTCTAAAGAGGAATGGGGGGATATCAGGTGGGGTTTTTTGTATGTAAGTATAAAAGTCAATAAAAAACAATAATTAAAAATTTTTTTAAAAAAGTGAAGGCCAGGTGGGCTGCCTCACATGTATCATCCCAGCATTCCAGAAGCTGAGATAGGATTGCCATGAGTTCAAGGCCACTCTGGGCTACAAGTATGTATTCCAGATCTGCCTGGGATAAAGTGAGACTCTGCCTCAAAAAAAAAAAAAAAAAAAAAAAAAAGTGGGTGGGACCACTTACCTTATAACCCACCCAAGAGAAATGAACATGTACAGCCTCATGAAGTGTAATCTACGAATGTGCATGGTATTATTTGATTTTTTATTATTTATTTTTGCATGTGCATATGTATGGTATCCATGCACACATGCAAGCATGCATGCACATATGTGTGTATAGAGGCCAGAGGCTGATGTTGAGTCTCTTCCTTGACCACTGCCCACCTCACCTTATTATTTTTTTAAATTTTGTTTATTTCCAAGGATAGAGAGAGAGAATGGGCATGCCAGGACTACTAGCTGCTGCAAACAAACTCCAGACGCATGTGCCACCTTGTGCAGCTGGCTTTCTGTGGGTGCTGGGGAATCAAACCAGGGTCATTGGCCTTTGCAGGCAAGTTCCTTAACCACTGAGCCATCTCTCCAGCCTCCACCTTATTTTTTTACTTGTTAAAAAATTACTTATTTGGCCGGGCGTGGTGGCGCACGCCTTTAATCCCAGCACTCGGGAGGCAGAGGTAGGAGGATCGCCGAGAGTTCGAGGCCACCCTGAGACTACATAGTGAATTCCAGGTCAGCCTGGACCAGAGTGAGACCCTACCTCACAAAACCAAAAAAAAAAAAAAAATTACTTATTTGTACTTGTGCCTGTGTGCACATGCACTTAGACACATGTATGCCAGGATCTCTTGCCTCTGCAAATGAATGCCCATCTATCTTTAAATGGGTGCCTGGAGAATTGAACCTAGGCCAGCAGGTTTTGCAAGTGAGCACCTTTAAATGCTGAGCTGTCTTCTTGCCCCAGGGCGGTTACTTTGGGGTGATGGAAATATCTGGTACAAGTTAGGCCCTACCTGATTTTTTAAGACAGGGTTTCTCACTGAACCAGGAGCTCACCAATTAGGTAGACTTGTTAGTCAGCACTTCCCAGGGATTCTCCTGTCTCTGCCTCTCCAATGTGGAGGTTACAGGTATTCACCACTGCGACCAGTGCACTCAGACCCTCCCGCTCGAGGGGCAAGAGGCGTGTGGTCTGAGTTATCTTCTCCAGCCCCATAGTATTACTCGAAGCTGCCAAAACACAGAAGTAATCCAAGTGTCCAAAGAACTGGAGGCAGGAAATGTAGCCCCACATGGGAATACCACTCATAATTAAAAAGGAAGTGTTCTCCACTCTCCATCATATCCCCTCCCTCTCTCCATTAGTCTCTCTTTTAATTTGATGTCATCATCTTTGGGAGGGAAATATCATAGTTTATTGTCTATAAGTATAGAAGAGGTCAATAAAAAAATTAAATTAGCCAGGCGTGGTGGCGCACGCCTTTAATCCCAGCACTCGGGAGGCAGAGGTAGGAGGATCGCCGAGAGTTCGAGGCCACCCTGAGACTACATAGTTAATTCCAGGTCAGCCTGGACCAGAGTGAAACCCTACCTTGCAAAACCAAAAAAATAAAATAAAATAAATTAAATTAAATTAAATTTTAAAAAAGGGAAGCATTGAGAGATGAAAAAACATGGTTGTACCCAAAAAGCATTATTTCAAGCCAAAGACTCAAGACACAAACTTACTGCATGATTCAGAGCCTGTTGTTTGTTTGTTGAGACTAGGCCCCGCTGACTTACCCAGACTGGCCTTCAATTGCCTCTGTAGACAAGCCTAGCCTTGAATTTACGATCCTCCTGCCTCAGCCTCCTGCTCATTGGCTGCATGATTCTGTTCATGTAAACTTTCAAGGAAAGAGACAGAAAACGGATCTGTTGTGTATGGCCGTGCCAAACCACCCTGAATGCGCCTAATCTCAGAAGCTAAGCAGGGTCAGACCTGGTTAGTGATGGGAGAAAATGGATCCGTTGTTTTCGCTAGGTGGAAGGTGGCTGGAGGCACTGAAGACTAGCAGACACGGAGGGCCTTTCAGCTTTTGGAATGACGGTGGTCTTCTAAACTGGATTGTGGGGAAGCTGCAAAGCTGCCTAGATTTTCTAAAGCCCAGGCAACCCTATATGGCCATGGTGACCCGGCTAACTACACTGTGATGGATGACTTGTGCGGTAAGTAAATTGTACCTCATCTGAAAGTGTGCAGAAGACTGGGACACTGAGGGGTCATCATGGCGGTGTGGCTGCTCTACCTCCCCTTACTGAGGGCTTGTGTGGGGACTCTGCCTGAAGGACTAGCAGAGGCTGGAGATAAAGTTTTCCCAGCATGCTTGAGACCCTAGGTTCAATCCCCAATATAGGAAACATCAGATCATGAAGTAACTGTACTAGAATATACAACTAGAACAAGAACAAAATAAATAAATACTTTTTTTAAAAAAAGAATATATAACAGGGCTGGAGAGATGGCTTAGTGGTTAAGCCCTTGCCTGTGAAGCCTAAGGACTCCAGTTCGAGGCTCGATTTCCCAGGACCCACGTAAGCTAGATGCACAAGGGGGTGCATGCATCTGGAGTTCATTTGCAGTGGCTGGAGACCCTGGCGTGCCCCTTCTCTCTCTCTTTCTCTCTTCTTTCTCTCTCTCTGCCTCTATCTCTCTCTCCATTTGTAGACCTCAAATAAATAAATAAAAATCCACAACAAAAAAAGAATATATAACAACTGAGCATCCCAGAATGGTGACAGAGAGAACAAGAGAAAGGAAGGAAGAAAGAAAGAAAAGAAGGGAAGAAGGGAAGGAGGGAAGGAGGAGAGGAGGGAGGGAGGAAGGAACGAAGGAAGGAAGAAAAGATCTAAACCCAGGTCCAGCCCAAACTCCATCTTCCAGATTTTTAAAAAGTATTTGTTTATTTATTTGAGAGAAAGAGATAGAGAGATACAGAAATAGACAGGTAGAAAGAGAGAGAGAGAGAAAATGGGCACGCCAGGGTCTCTAGCCACTGCAAACAAACTCCAGACACATGTGCCACTTTGTACATCTGGCTTATGTGGGACCTGGAGAATTGAGCCTCGAACCGGGGTCCTTAGGCTTCTCAGGCAAGCGTTTAACCACTAAGCCATCTCTCCAGCCCTCAGTCCAGATTTTTCCATGAGGAGGGAAAACCATGGAGTCCCCCGTTCTAGCTCTCCTTCAGCATCCACTCTTACACAGTTCTTGGCCAGGGGTTGATGGCCTTAATCCATCTGGGACCTCTCTAGCACCAAGGCCACTCCTGTCTCGGGGCCACCCCCATCTGCTTCCTCAACTCTCGATGTTCACAAAGCACTTCCTGCTCTTGGGGCGGGAGGAGACCCAACATCTCCCAAGACCTCCTCTAGCCACTTAGGAGAAGGCAGGAGAAGGAAGGCTGAGGTGTATGCCTGGCTCCCTAGCCTCAACAAGCTTCTGAAAATTCAGATCTCAGCTGGTGAGCTGATGTCCAGCAAAGGCCCGGCGTACCAGAAGTGTCCATACTGGAGAGTGAGAAACACTTGCTAAGATACAAGGTCGCATGGCCTGGTCACCAGGCCAGAAACATTGGTTTTACCTGGGAGCTTGAGGCCCAATGGCGTTGTCTGGGGGCCACCAAATGGAAACTGTTTTAATAGCGCTCCAAGGGATTCAGATGCCTTTGAACGTTGGAGAGGCAATAGGAAAAAGCTCACGGGAGCCCGAGTTAGAAACAGTGGGATGAGGTCCTGAAAGCCACCACTCCGTGTCGGCATTCTCCACATAGCTTTTCATGTGAAACCACCAATGGGGACGCTTCAGAAGTGATTTCAAGTTCCGCACAGGGAAAAAAAAAAATCTCACCGCATTAAACAAAAGCTGGACCCACAATTCCCCACCTATGAGAGGTGACAGCAGGTGATGGCAACCTGTCAGTCCCCATAGATGACAGGCACAAAGCATTAAGGAGGGCCTGAAGCTTTGCACTGGCCCCATACCCGTCAAGCCCAGCTCCGCTGTGTCCAAGGCCAGGCAGCCAATACAGTCATGGTGGGGCAGGGCGGGCAGTGGGTGGGTAGCTATTGTTTCTGTCTCTCCTAAGGTAGGCACTGCAGCCCCAAGTCATGACAGAGGCATGACACCCTGGGTGGAATCTCTTTGTCTCACAGCCATGGCCAGTGCCCGTAATTGACGTGGATGGGATGGCGGCTCTCTTTGCCTGGGCTGGCAATTAGCGCTCACATTGGTGGCTGTCAGGGACTCGTGACACTGGGAGTAAAGGCTTGTCAGCTTCCTAGCCATGTGACTCATTATGCCAGGGGCACAGGCTCCCTGTCCCCAGTCCCCTCTGATCTCTGTGGGGCAGAGAGGGCAAGCCAGCCACCTTGTCACTGCCACTCTTTGTTGAAGAAGGTGGACAGAGGCGGCTGGGTGACAGCTACCCCATCTCTCTCCCTCTCCCTCTACAGTCCCTGGGTCCCTCACCCCATGAACAATGGAAAGGTTCTGGAGGAACTCACGGGATGCAGAGAAAGATGTGGCAGGGAAGGGCAGATGGCCCGGGGGAGTAGAGCATGGAACCTGTGTAGTGGGGAGGTCATGCTGTGTGACTTTACAAAGTCCCATGGCAGAACACCGCTCAGTGGACCAGATCCAAATTCTCCAAACGGTGGCTCACACTCCCTAGCGGACCATAAACTAATCTAGCAGGCCAAGGCAGGCTTCTGCAAACGGAATAGGATCGAACAGAATGACAATAGAATAGAACGGTATGCATTACCTGCATTAAAGTGCATTTTCCTAAAACTTGTGTTCCAGTTTTATAATGTACAAGAGTGCTGCCATTTTCTTGTGGATCTGATGCTGCATCCTCCCCACTTGCTGATCCCGCACCCATTTTGAGGATGGGGCTGCACACTCCACCCATTGACAGCTGCATGGACCCTCGGTCTGGAAATGACCCTACAGGAGGTGGAGACAGAAGGCCTCATGGTTCTCAGAGAGTTTCTAGACTCATTCAGGTGACCAGGAAACCGAGGAAGCCATGTGGGGCTGTTTGTGTGGCCTCTTGACACTCCTCTAAACATTTGCAAGCATGGCTGGCAGCTGGGTGCCTTCCTCCCTGCCCAGTCCTCTGAGCCTGGTCACATCGATAAAGGGTATCAGGGTGCCAGGGCTCTGTGATGACTCTGCATACATGAAAAGCACATGTGGAATATGGTATACCACTGCAGCGTGTATAACATGGTTCATATGTACAGAACTTCACAGTGACCTCTATCAAGAAGTTTGTCTGGGTGCTAGAGAGATGGCTTAGCAGTTAAGGCATTTGCCTGCAAAGCCAAAGGAGCTTGGTTTGATTCCCCAGGACCCATGTAAACCAAATGCACCAGGTGGCCTATGCATCTAGAGTTCCTTTGCAGTGGCTGGAGGCCCTGGTGTGCCCATTCGCTCTCTTTCTCTCTCTGTCACTCCCTCCCTTCTCTCTCTCTCTCAAATACATAAATAAAAAATTTTTAAAGCCAGGCGTGGTGGCGCACGACTTTAATCCCAGCACTTGGGAGGCAGAGGTAGGAGGATCGCTGAGAGTTCGAGGCCACCCTGAGACTATATAGTTAATTCCAGGTCAGCCTGGACCAGAGTGAGACCCTACCTCACAAAACCAAAAAAAACAAAACAAAAAAAATTTTTTTTAAAGAAGTTTATCTGGGAGGGACTTCCAGCCTTCCTGAGCCCACCCTCTCCAGCCCTCACTCCATCTCCCATGCCATTCTTCTCTGGCAAGTTTGTGATCTGACAAGTGTAGCTATTTTGGTAGGCAAGAATTCTATCATTGAACCAATGCAACCTAAGTGTAGATATTTTGGAAAAGTCTGCCAAGCCAAGTCAAGTTCGATGAGGCCCAATAAAGGCTTTATATTTCTCTCTTTGCTATTAAATCATATTTTATTTAAAAGCCTAAAGCCCCACAAATCACTACTCAAGCAGTCCGCCCAACATACTGGCTAGAGAGGTCAGAAATGGGCTGCTCTACCAGTTTTCCCCATAGTAAGTGGGACCCCCCCTTTGGCCCCGCCCCCACCCAGCCCAGGGAGGAAGTCTTGGCACTCACGACTATTATGTTGTGTCTGTCCTAAAACCCAGCCCCTCTCTGCAGACAAAGACGCGCCCCAGCTCGCATTTATCAGTTTTATTCCCTTAATGATTCAAACTTAGGCCGTGATGTGCTACTCAGAACGGAGGATTTTTATGGATTTAACAGTTTTATTAATTTAAGAGGTTTCCACTGAGTACCAGAATGGCTCAGTGTGACAAAAAAAAAAAAGGTATAAATGAATTGATTTGCCACGTATCAGAATGTGATCCAGCAGCGATTTCATTATTGGAGTTATTTTCCTCCAATTATCTGCAAACTTAAAATGCTAAGGAGTATCCCCTCCACACCCCAGCAGCCAGCCAGGATCATTTGAGCGGGAAATAAATGCAAATCAATGGCCCAAATTTGCCCGCATGTGCAGAGCCTGCCGTGCCTCCCTCCTCCTCTCCATAGAGCCGCTTGGACAAAAACAAAGCCAGGGGAGTCAGGATGTCCTTGGGTGAGACACAGGCAAAGGCCACCTTACATACAGTCTGGTGCACGTTATGACCAAGGGACTGGGTCTCCTCTCAAGGCCTGGCATAGCTTTGGCATCATGCCATGCGCCAGCCTCAGGTAACCAGAGAATGGCATCAGGCCACAGCTTCCTCTTGTGACACCCCCTTGGGTAGAAATAGGGTGACAGTGGTTTGTGTAATAAGCAGAGAACTGAGCAGATTCCATTGGCACCTCACTCTGTGACCTGGGCTATCCCAGACCTTGAAAACTATCTTCACATCCCAAATACAACTCACTCTTACTTCCTGCCTGCCAGATACTGTTAGTTTCGCCACTCCAGAGACAATTGACACCTCTTTATCTGGGAGGGACTTCCAGCCTTCCTGAGCCCACCCTCTCCAGCCCCCTCACTCCATCTCCCATGCCATTCTTCTCTGGCAAGTTTGTGATCTGACAAGTGTAGCTATTTTGGTAGGCAAGAATTCTATCATTGAACCAATGCAACCTAAGTGTAGATATTTTGGAAAAGTCTGCCAAGCCAAGTCAAGTTCGATGAGGCCCAATAAAGACTTTATATTTCTCTCTTTGCTATTAAATCATATTTTATTTAAAAGCCTAAAGCCCCACAAATCACTACTCAAGCAGTCCGCCCAACATACTGGCTAGAGAGGTCAGAAATGGGCTGCTCTACCAGTTTTCCCATAGTAAGTGGGACCCCCTTTGGCCCCCGCCCCCACCCAGCCCAGGGAGGAAGTCTTGGCACTCACGACTATTATGTTGTGTCTGTCCTAAAACCCAGCCCCTCTCTGCAGACAAAGACGCGCCCCAGCTCGCATTTATCAGTTTTATTCCCTTAATGATTCAAACTTAGGCCGTGATGTGCTACTCAGAACGGAGGATTTTTATGGATTTAACAGTTTTATTAATTTAAGAGGTTTCACTGAGTACCAGAATGGCTCAGTGTGACAAAAAAAAAGGTATAAATGAATTGATTTGCCACGTATCAGAATGTGATCCAGCAGCGATTTCATTATTGGAGTTATTTTCCTCCAATTATCTGCAAACTTAAAATGCTAAGGAGTATCCCCTCCGCCACCCCCCCCCCCCAGCAGCCAGCCAGGATCATTTGAGCGGGAAATAAATGCAAATCAATGGCCCAAATTTGCCCGCATGTGCAGAGCCTGCCGTGCCTCCCTCCTCCTCTCCATAGAGCCGCTTGGACAAAAACAAAGCCAGGGGAGTCAGGATGTCCTTGGGTGAGACACAGGCAAAGGCCACCTTACATACAGTCTGGTGCACGCAGACCAAGGGACTGGGTCTCCTCTCAAGGCCTGGCATAGCTTTGGCATCATGCCATGCGCCAGCCTCAGGTAACCAGAGAATGGCATCAGGCCACAGCTTCCTCTTGTGACACCCCCTTGGGTAGAAATAGGGTGACAGTGGTTTGTGTAATAAGCAGAGAACTGAGCAGATTCCATTGGCACCTCACTCTGTGACCTGGGCTATCCCAGACCTTGAAAACTATCTTCACATCCCAAATACAACTCACTCTTACTTCCTGCCTGCCAGATACTGTTAGTTTCGGCCACTCCAGAGACAATTGACACCTCTTCTCCCCGCACACCTTTTTTTTTTTTTTTTGGTTTTTCGAGGTAGGGTCTCACTCTGGTCCAGGCTGACCTGGAATTAACTATGTAGTCTCAGGGTGGCCTTGAACTCCCGGCGATCCTCCTACCTCTGCCTCCCGAGTGCTGGGATTAAAGGCGTGCGCCACCACACCCGGCTTCCGCACACCATTTTTTAAAAATTTATTTGCAGGGCTGGAGAGATGGCTTAACAGTTAAACGCTTGCCTTTGAAGCCTAAGGACCCTGGTTCAAGGCTCGATTCTCCAGGACCCACGTAAGCCTGATGCACAAGGGGGGCACACACATCTGGAGTTTGTAGTGGCTGGAGGCCCTGGCATGCCCATTCTCTCTCTCTCTCTCTCTCTCTCTACCTGCCTATTTCTGTATCTCTCTCTCTCTCAAATAAATAAATAAAAATTATTATTTAAAAAAAAATTTATTTGCAAGTAGAGAGAGATAGAAGAAAGATACAGAGAGAAAATGGGTGCACCAGGGCCTCCAGCTACTGCAAACGAACTCCAGATTCATGCACCACCTTGTGCATTGGGCTTTACATGGGTACTAGGGAATCAAACCTGGGTTGTTACGCTTTGCAGACAAGTGCCTTAACTGCTGAGCCATCTCTCCAGCCCTTCTCCTCCTCCCCTTGGTCCTCCACATGCCATCTTCTCACCACCCTCCAGCCAGGTTGAGTCCTTCTCTCAAACCCTAGCTCCCTAGCTCAGACCCCAAGCCAGCCTGCACTGCTTCTGCCTGCTGAATCCTCAGACAACTCCAGACCTATCTTTGCCCATGCCTCAGTTTTTCTCAGCACCAAGAAGAGGGGATGCAGAATGAACTCTATAATTTCCCATCCAGAGCTCTTGGACTGGCCTTAGTCTATAAGGTTCCTGAGTCCCTTTGCCAAGGAATTTTGGGCTGTGCCAGGCCCTGTCAAGGTCATGTAGAAAGTAACAGATTGTACGCCACTTGCCATTGGAAAGCCCTCCTCAAGCCTACAGGGAGATCAACGTGAGCTACAAAGTCAAAAGTGGCCTGTAGCCTCAACAGGCCACACTAGCCCTATAGAGATTCAGATAGGGGCTGGGATTATAATTCTCCCTCTGCACCATCCACCAGCCTCATCTATGGGCTTCGCTGTCCTTGATCTCTCTGGTCAGTCGGAGGCCATCAGAACTTGGCAGGAAGCCTAAACAATAGGACTCAAGGCGATAGAGCTGGGAGCAAGGAGGGTCACCAAGCCAGAGTTCCCACAAGCGAATTGAGAATTCTCTTGCCTACCTCCCTGGCGAAGACCAAGGTGTGTTCCCATCCATTCAGTGTCAAGGGGAAAGTGTCATTGTGTGACACCATTGCTAGGCTCAGTCTCATTTAGCTTCTCCAGAGGGTGATTTGCAGGTTGTAGCAGTTGCCTTCTCATCGCTGGAACGCAACACCCAGCCACAAGCAGCCTACAGAAGGAAAGGGTTTTTTTGGGCTTACAGTTTCAAGGGAGGAGTTTCATCATAGCAGGAAAAGCATGGCAGAGCAGACAGCCAGGGTGTTACATCTTGTCACAGCGACAGAGAGCAAGCGGCAAGGGTAAGCCTGGAGCTGGCACCAGCCAGGGGGGCTGGAGAGATGGCTTAGCAGTTAAGGTGCTGTCACAGTATCACAAGGTCTGGCCTGCCACACCATAGCTTCTGAGAGGCAGTAGGGACCCTTCAGTCTCCAGTTCTCTGGGCCATAGGAGCTGGGATACAGGGAGAAAATGGATTTGCTCAGGCCAGTGGGCTATGCAGATAGATGGGGCAGAAGCTGAGTCTCCTGGATCCCAGCCCAGGTATGAAGGATGCTTGGACCGGGGAGGCTGAGTCTGTTCACCTTCCTTGCACAGGTCCTCTCCCTGCCAAGAGCCCCTCTGAAGAGCTGGCCCCTCTGAAGAGCTGGGTCTCCATGACAGGGAGCTAATCCCTGCCTGTAGCACTATGTCCTTCAGTAGACTCAAATGTTTTTATTTTTTTAATATTTTATTTTTATTTAGTTATTTATTTGACAGAAAGAGAATGGGCATGCCAGGGCCTCCAGACACTGCAAATGAACTCCAGACATGTACGTCCCCTTGTGCATCTGGCTAATGTGGGTCATGGTGAAATTGAACCTGGATCCTTTGGCTTTGCAGGCAAATGCCTTAACTGCTGAGCCATCCCTCCAGCTCCCTCCTGACTCAAATATTTTTTTACTTTAAAATTTATTTTTTAATTATTTTTCTTATTGACAACAATATCCCAGGGTACTTTCCTCTCTCCTCCCTCTTTCCCCTTTGAAACCCCACTTTTCTTGTAACTTGGATTTCCAGCCATCTGGCTGGAGGAGGTGTCACTGTGCATGGATCCTAAGGTCTAGCCCTAAGGTGTGTTAAGGGGCCGATGTGGCATTCCAGACTAAGGTATACAGAGTTCTTAAGCTCTGCCTGGGTTTCCCAGAGCGTGCTTGCTTACTCCAGCCTGTGGTGTTGGTGGTGGTTTTTTTCTCCCTGCATGGCTCTCTGAAAGGGGGCCAGCTTCTTCTGCCATTACAAAACTTCCCCTGGATCTGTAAGCCCGCAATAAATGCCATTTCTCCCATAAACTTTGTCTGGTTTGGAGGTTCATCCCAGCAATGTAGAGCTGGCTATGACAAGTCCCTATTCCAAAACAGCCTCTCCCAGCTCAACTGAAAGCTCTTTGCACACTTGTGTCCACACAGAATCTCACTGACTCCTTGTGCAAAAATATACATGTGGGGGGCACACACTTGCTCCATGCACCCCCTAAATGCTGCCCTCCCACATACCCATGTGCACACTGGCTGGGCTGTCTTCGCTGAGATCAGATCCATCCTGACAAGTTTCCCATCTCCATCTTCCACCCCTATTCTGGGTAGCCCAGTCTTATCAAGGCTCTGGGCAGAACAAGATAGATGGATGGATGGATGGATAGATAGATAGATAAGATAGATAGACAGACATATCAATAGACAGGAAGATGATTGATTGATAGAGATAGAAGTTAGAGAGAGAGAGAGATAGATAGATAGGCAGGCAGATGATTGATTGATAGATAGATAGATAGATAGATGATAGATACAAGATGATAGATTGATAGATAGATAGATAGATAGATAGATAGATAGATAGATAGATATAGATTGATAGATAGATAGATAGATAGATAGATAGATAGATAGATAGATAGATAGATAGATATGATGGATGGATAGATAGGTAGATAGATAGATAGATATAGATAGATAGATAGATAGATATAGACATGATAGACAGATAGATGATAGATAGATAGATAGATAGATAGATAGATGATAGATAGATAGATAGATAGATAGATAGATAGATAGATAGATAGATAGAGATAGATAGATAGATAGATAGATAGATAGATAGATAGATAGATAGAGATGATAGATGGATGGATGGATAGATAGGTAGATAGATAGATGATAGATAGATATATAGATAGATAGATAGATAGATAGATAGATAGATGAGGAAGATATGGATAGATAGATAGATAGATAGATAGATGATAGATAGATGATAGATAGATAGATAGATAGATAGATAGATAGATAGATAGATGATAGATAGCCAAAACATTGGGAAATGAGCAGCTACCATGTAAGAGTGACACTTCCCTCCTACCTCAACGACCACATAACCCCCCTGACCTCCAGCAGCTAATAAAGATATCTAATTCATGTGATCCTAAAATAGCCTCTTAATGGGGACCCAGACTATCACCTAAAATTAACACTACGGCAAGAAATGAGGGTCTCCATTAGCTGCTAGGGGCATGTAAAACGATCATTTTCCCAGGGTGGGCTAATGTCTCTGCACGTTCCCTTCAGCGAGTATGCTGTCCCTGGCTGCAGACGAGGGGAAGACTAGAAGATCTGCTATCATCAGGCCACCGCACACAAACAACCAGAACAACAGCTTTCAGCAACAAGCCCCGGGGGCTCTGTGCTTCCTTGGCTCGACATTTGGAACCCGCTACGTATCCTCCTTGAGCAGGCACAGGACTGGCCACACGTGCCGGATGAAGACTTTGAAGTGATAAACAGTCACAGCTTTTCCAGGACCAGGATTGTTCAGGACACTGAGGTAGACACAGAGAATAATGGTTCCTCCCGGCCAGGCCTGTCATCTGGGGCCAGGCCGAGCCAAGCAGATAGGGAGCAACCAAATCATCCCTGAGCTACAGGCGATGAGAGTGGACAAATGTGTTGATGGTGAGGCACCAGTTAGGGGTGTTAGTTGCCCCCAGGAAGGTATAACTTGCTTCTCTTAGGAAGAACCTAACGGAGGGTTCATGGAAGAATTGGTACCGCATCATTGTTCTATACAGTGTTTACATGAACAGGACAATACGAGCTGCTAAGTCCTAAGACCTGGCAGCGTCAAACAAGAGAGAGAAATTATTTCTTGGCTCAGGTGGGCTGGGGACTGAAAGGGATTGAACCCAGGTCCTTAGGCATGCTAGGCAAGTGTATACACTGAGCTACGTCCCCAGCCCTGAGAGAGGTGAATTGATGAGGCTATGAGCATGCTGAGGGCAACACTGACTCTAGGAGTCCTCTCAGGTGGACTATTGCATCTAACAGACTCTTCCAGCCACAGCCCTTTCTTCTCCATCCTCTACAGACACTAGAGACACATTCTGGCTCTTACTGGCTCTGACTGGCATGTGCCAGACTTCCAAGGGCAATGTTGAACCAGTTAGAACCATTCAGGTGATTCCATCTTCTCCCTGACCTTAGCTCTGAATATCCTCCCAGCCTCCTCCACCCCATCTCGGCTTGGAAGTCATCTCCTCTAGGAAGCCCTCCCTGGATGAAATGCTTCAACGGTCCACTCCTCAGCTCCTGAACCACACTGCCCCCTCAGACACCTTTCCACATGGGGTGTTCTGGTTCAGCTACTCATCTGCCTCCTGAGCAGACTGTGAGCCTTGTGAGGGCGAGGCCAAGCCTGCATCTCCCCTCCTGCTCCCACCAACCATGGCCAGCACGTAGCTCTCCACATCCCTGTTCTTCCATCATCTTAGTTAACCCTCTAAACAAGAGGCAGAGAGGGTGACTGCAGGCAGTCCATTTCACAGATGGTAAGACTGAGGTCCTGACAAGAAGGAGCAAGAGCTCAACATTGAACATCAGTAACAAACAGCAGCTGGAGGGCCATGACGGGCAGCTCGTGATTGCCCAGTCCAGCTCCTCCCTGGGCCCCTGGCACCCCCTTCAAGCTGAAGCATGCTGAGGAATCGGTCTATCTTGTGCTATGAGACTGAGCCATCCTGTTTTCTTAAGAAATGCTGAGCTTTGCCGGGCATGGTGGCGCACGCCTTTAATCCCAGCACTCGGGAGGCAGAGGTAGGAGGATCACCGAGAGTTCGAGGCCACCCTGAGACTACATAGTTAATTCCAGGTCAGCCTGGACCAGAGTGAGACCCTACCTGGAAAATCCAAAAAAAAAAAAAAAAAAAGAAATGCTGAGCTTAGGTGCCCCAGGTCCTTGGACAGGGCATGTCTCCAGCCTTTGGAGCTAAAGAGTGAGTCCTTCAAGCACAGAGCAATGGTGTTAAAAGGGAGCAGGTTTCTCTCTCTCTCGCTCACTCACTCACTTGCTTTGTCTCTCTCTCTCTCTCTCTCTTATTTTTTTTGCCTTTTTCCCTCTCTCAAATAAATAAATCAATTAAATATATTTTTTAGAAAGGGCTGAAGAGATGGCTTAGTGGTTAAGACACTTGCTTGCAAGCCAAAGGACCCAGGTTCTGTTCCCCAGTACACACATAGGTCAGATGCACACAGTGACTCATGTGTCTGGAGTTTGTTTGCAGCAGCTGGAGGCCCTGGCATGCCCATTCTCTCTCTCGCTCCCCTACTTTCTCTCTCTCTTAAATAAAGAAATAAAATGTTTTAAAACAAAAAGAGAGCAGATGTCTCTCCTCGTCCACTCTCCACCATGAGCCCCCTGCTATGGTCCCAGTGCGCCTGCTAAGGGGGATATATATGTATGTATATATATATGGTTTCCCTGGGTCTGCACCATGCTGTCTTCTTTCAGAGAGTCTTCTGTAACCTCTTACCTACAGGTTGTGGGTGGTAGCACATCCCCAACTACTATGGCCAAGGTCTGGGAGGCTTCAAGCTCCGTGGGGGGCTTCCTCTCGGGCATCCCTGGGGCTGCTTATCTGGCCTCTGTGCCCCCTTCCTGTGGCAATCCTGTCCGTCCTCCCACCCGTCCATGGTATTTCCCAGAACGTCCACACTGCAGGAGAGGAAGTGCAGCCCCACAGCTCTGCTTCCTCTCGGAAATCCCAAAGGCATGGGGACAGCGGGTGTGGGCCCCCTCAGGAAGCGCCCCAGCCACTGTTGTCCTACAGTGCCTTTCCTGTGTGGCATATGGCTCTACTCTCAGTTGTCCTTTAGCCTAATTATCGCTTCCTCCAGGAAGCCTTCTCTGATTACCACTACCAATCCCAGGCCAAGAACTGTTCTAGTTCAAGGACAGGCTCATGGGGAACTCGGACTTGGCCTAAGAAGAACTGTCAGCAAGAGAGAAGATTCACACTGTGCCAATGAAGACCCTGTGATATGCAGGGTGAAGAGTAACTGGGCAGAGGAGGAGCAGTGGGAAGCACGACCTTTGTCTCCCAGGAGACAGACACAAAGTGGTGGCAGAAGGAAAGGAGCCGTGGGATGCCGAGGCAGCTGGGAGAACCAAGGGAAGGAGGCTGGGTGCTGAGTGAAATGAGAGGACTTGGGAGTCCAGAGGAGCCCAGCCGACACCCCAGGATCTGTGTGGACACTGGGAGGGTGGTGAAGTGTCACGAGCTAGGCATTCCCAGCGCAAGGTGAGGATTCCCTGAGAAAGCCTTTGAAATGCTACATCAAGCCCGGAAAGTTGTGGAGTAAGTGGTATTTACAAGGCATTCTGTCCAGTTGAGCAGAAATCCCCAGATGGCTTCAGAACTCTGGGCGCACTGGTCCCCCTAGCTGCCCGACCTCAGAGCCTCTTCCCCTGCCTCTCCCCAGACTCTCTTGGGAGCCAGACCTGAGCTCTGCTCTTCCCCCTAGCCGCACTGCTATTCTTCAGGGAGCATCCTGCTGGCAGGCAGCAGAGTGACAAGCCGGGGAGCCCCAAGCCTGGTTTTGTGATCAAGCAGCTGATAAACATGAGTGATTTACTCAGCCTCTCCAGGCCTCAGTTTCCTTACCTTTGAAGAGGGGTGTTCATAGTAGGCAACCCACTGGAGATTTGGGGGCTTAGGTGAGTGGTTACAGGGATACAGGTAACAGCTTAGTCCTGTGTCTGGCTTCGGTAGATGCTCAGTGCATAGCGTCAGGAGGGCTGTCTTTTCTATTACTCCCAGGTTGTGGCCTGGTTTGAGGGAGGGAGGATGACAAGTCACACTAAGCCTACTCCCCCACCCACTTCAGTGGAGGAGTGACAATAAACATATGACTACATTATAAAAGTTTTACAGCTGGGCATGGTGGCGCACACCTTTAATCCCAGCACTTGCAAGGTAGAGGTAGGAGGATCACTGTGAGTTCAAGGCCACCCTGAGACTACATAATGAATTACAGGTCAGCCTGGACTAGAGTGAAACCCTACCTTGAAAAATCAAAAAAAAAAAAAAAAAAAAAAAAAAATTTACAGGGCTGGAGAGATGGCTTAGCAGTTAAGGTGCTCGCCTGCAAAGCCTAAGGACCAGGTTCCAATTCCTAGAAGCCACGTAAACCAGAAGCACATGATGGCGCATACATCTGGAGTTCTTTTACAGGTGCTAGAGGCCCTGGTGTGTCCATTCTCTCTCTCTCTCTCTCTAATAAATAAATAAATAAATAATTTTTTTAATTTAAAAAAGTTTTACATTTGGCACCTGCACATGGTGAAATGTGGCCTGGTTGCTATTAGCAGTGGTGGCCTACCCCACCGCCCCACACACAGGAGACCTGCGTGTAAGCAGAATCTCAGATTATGATAGGCCACGTCTTTTCTCTGAGAGCAGCAGTGGGGACTGTCATTCTAGAACACTCCATGCCAAGCGCCTCGTGGAAACCACCACTGCTTGCCCCACTGCCCACTGGACGAGTGCCCCACCTTGGGACGGAGATGGCCTTGCACACTTCGCTGCTTCTGTGGTGAACAATGGCTCAAATTGTTCAAGTGTGCGTGTTCAAGTGTGCCCTTATCACAGGACAGAGATGGCTGCACGCTTGAGCTCACATGTCCTGCGTGCCCACCCTGCATTCTTCATAGAGAAGTGAACTTGCACTTGGCAGTGCCCCCATGTGGATCTGTGGGCAGACAGGAGCCAAATGGGAGCAGAAGGGAGGGAAATTGGCCCAGCTTCCTGAACAGGTGCTGAGTGGACACACAGGCTGCAGGGGACGGAATGCTAAGAAGGAGAAAATTGGTGGCCTTGACTATAAGGAGCACCAGTGACCCAGGGGCATGTCGCAATCACCAAGGATCCTGGAGGGTAGGTGCCTTTGAGACTTCAGTTCACTAAGGCTCAGAAAACCAATAAGTGGTAGGTGTTGAGTGACCAAGGGTTTTCAGTGATGAGCTTGGAGGCCCAGAGAGTCTGAACCTGAAACTTTTGGGGCTACAGAGGACTGTGTTTCGGTTTGGGGGTCACATGCAGATGAATGAACGTGGCTTCCTCCTATAAGTTATGTCCCCTCTGTAAGGCTCTTTCTCTGTCTGTCAAGTGGGAGAGGCAATCCCTCGCTTACTCTCACTGCCAAGTTCAGGCTCTTGGGACCTACCTTATGTGCATTAGCTTGTCTAATCAGCAGTAAAGATTCCAACCAGCACCTTCCAGCCCAGAACACCAGCTGTTTCCAGGTCCCATTGTGAGTTTCATGCCAGGATTCAAACACACCCTCACGTGAGCTGGGGAGACAATCCAGTGGAGAAAATACTACACCGGCCTTAAGAGCCAAGTTTGAATCCAAGTCAAGCCTGACATGAAGTGCAAGCATCTGTCACCCCAGAGCACCTATGCCAAGAAGAGAGGACGAGACAGAAGAATCTCAAAGCTCACAGGCCAGCTAGCCTGGCAGAATGTAGCAGCCAACAAGAGAGACCTTACCTCAAACAATGTGGAAGGCGAGGGCTAGGACCTACTTTGGGGGCTGTCCTCTGATCTCCATGCACGCAGTATCACATGTGCACCCATATTAGCACACACACATATCAAATGCACATACTCTGCACACATATATACACAGAATAAAAAAAAAATTAGGGCTGGAGAGACGGCTTAGCGGTTAAGGTATATGCCTGCTAAGCCTAAGGACCCAGGTTCAATTCTCCAGGTCCCATGTAAGCCAGATACACATGGTGGTGCCCGTATCTGGAGTTTGTTTGCAGTGGCTGGAGGCCCTGGCGTGCCCTTTCTATCTCTCGCTCTCAAATAAACAAATAAACACTAAAAAAAAATAATTTCAGGGGCTGGAGAGATGGCTTAGCAGTTAAGGCGCCTGCCTGCTAAGCCTAAGAACGCTGGTTCCAATCTCCAGCGGTTCCAATCTCCAGGTACCACATTTAGCCAGATGCAGTGATGCAAGGGCGAAATGCCGTACTTGACCACAAGGGGGCGCACACATCTGGATTTCATTCACAGCAGCTAAGACACTGCTGGCGTGCCCATCTCTATCTGTCTCCCTCTCCCTCTCTGTCTGTCTGTCTCTCTCTCTTGTCTCTCTCCAAAAATAAGTAAAATTTAAAAAAAAATAACTTCAGGACCCGCAGACACTACCCTGGACCGTGGACATCTCAGTGTGCCTGATGTTCCAGGCCAGATGTTTCTGGAGGACACTTGTTTGCTTGTCTATCATCATCCACATAAACACTCTTCCAACCTTCACCTAGGGCGGGGTACCGAAGACGCCTCAAAAAGAACTATGAGAAGGTGAATCTGATCAAAGTACCTTACATGCACGTATGAAAATATTGCTTTAAAAAGCCCACAGTGGGGCTGGAGAGATGGCTTAGCGGCTAAGGCGCCTGCCTGCTAAGCATAAGAACGCTGGTTCCAATCTCCAGCGGTTCCAATCTCCAGGTCCCACGTTTAGCCAGATGCAAAGTGGCGCAAGGGTGCAATGCCGCGCTTGACCACAAGGGGGCGCACGCATCTGGATTTCGTTCACAGCAGCTGAGAGAATGCTGGCGCGCCCATCTCTGTCTCCCTCTCCCTCTCTGTCTATCTCTCTCTGTTTCTCTCTCCAAAAATAAATAAAAAATAATAAAAAAATTTTTTAAAAAAAAGCCCACAGTGAGCTGGAGAGATGGCTCCGTGGTTAAAGATACTTGCTTGCAAAGCCTGATGGCCTGGGTTCGATTCCCTAGAACCCACCTAAAGCCAGATGCACAAAGTGATATGTGCATCTGGAGTTTGTATGTAGTGGCAAAAGGCCCTGGTATGCCCATACTCTTTCTGCCTGCCTCTTTCTCTCTCTCAAATAAATGAATACAAATATTGTTGAAAAAGCACATTTTTTTGTACTACCAGACACAAAGTGGCCATGGTATTCATGACCTCAGAGCGGCTGATGCTAGCTCCACAAGACCTGCAGAATAGCAGGAAAAAAAATAATGACATCAAAATAGAAGAGTGAATACTTGGAAGGAAGAAGGGGTTCAGTGGAGGGGAAGATGAGAGAGGGAAAGGAGTGTAGTGGGGGGAGATTATGATCATGGCATATTGTCTGTATGGATGGAAGCTGTCAGTAAGAATATTTTTTAAATCATTTTATTTTCATTTATTTATTTTCAAGGAGAGAGAGAGGGAGAACGGGCACAACAAGACCTCTATCTGCTGCAAACAAACTCCAGATTCATGCGTCTCTGTGCATCTGGTTTTATGTAGGTACTGGGGAATCGAACCTGGGTTGTTAGGCTTTGTAGGCAAGTGCCTTAACTGCTGAGCCATCTCTCCAGCCCCAAGAATTTTTTTTTTTTTGTTTTGTTTTTTCGAGGTAGGGTCTCACTCTAGCCCAGGCTGACCTGGAATTCATTCTGTATTCTCAGGGTGGCCTCGAACTCATGGCGATCCTCCTACCTCTGCCTCCCGAGTGCTGGGATTAAAGGCGTGCGCCACCACGCCCGGCTCCCAAGAATTTTTTTAAAGGCCAATTGTTTTGTGAAAATAATATCTGTTGATTTAGAGTCATGCACTATGCGTTCAGAGGGTCCCGTGGGCACCTCTGTGCAGCTCTGAGGACCTGGCCAAGGCTCCTCCCTGAAGGGGCTTATGATCGAGCCAAGGCTAAGGGCACATAGCAATAGGCTGAAAGAAGAGAGAACTGCTCAGAAGAGAGGGGCTTTTTAGGTTATAATAGTTTTTGGGGTGACAGAGACAGGGCCTAAGAAAGCGTGTAGACCCACCTGATATCATCTGTAGAATGGAATCTTGGACCCTAAGTTGTGGGTTGACCCTACCACATCTCCCTCCGGTGGCCCACACATATCCCTGAGCATTGGTACTGAATAGAACATGAATCCACTTTGACACAGGTGAGGTGAGTTTCGAGTGGTGATAAGGGGGCCCATAGACCCTCCTTCACACACTGCCCCTGCCCTCACTGTATCTGCTCCACAGGCTGAGGCTATCCATGGCATCTTGGTGAGGATGGCAGGCCCAGGTCAGCCTCTCGCCCCCTGGCTCCCCTCTTAATGGCCTCCATCTACCCAGGTCCAGGACTCCCCAGACAGAGCAACGCCTAGGAGAGCACCCAGCATGGCCACGAGTGTCAATCGTAGCTGGTTATGTATTCCCAGCAGTCCATCTCCCCACCACCACACAGAGTTAGCGCTGCTCACCTGGGAATCACCCAAAAACAAGTGAGAGGTTGACCATTCTGGTCCTGGAACTCCAGAAGGCTTCTTCACGCTCATCTGAAGGAATGAATGAGACCAGGCCTGCAGGAACAAAATCAAGTCTGAGACACTTTGCCCTCAAGGCTTTTCCCAGAAATTAGTTATGTGCGTGGTTGTGTCGGGCAACTTTCTGGCTCTATAACCAAATACCTAAGGCAAATCAACTTACCAGAAGAGAAGGTTCGACGAGGCTCACAGTTTCAGAGCTTCCAGACCACTGTGGCTTGGCCCTGTTGCATTGGGGAGATAGTGCCTCATGGTGGCGGCGTGTGGTGGGGCAGATTTCACCCCTCTTGGCAGCTGTGAAGCAAAGAAAAAGATAGAACAGTCGGGGTCCCAACATCCCCTTCACAGACATACTAGTGACATAACTTCTCTCTTCCCTCTACCAGGTTCTACCCCCACCCTTAACAGCATCAAGGGTTGGGAGACACTGGCCTCTGGGGAACATTCACAGTCCGAACTAGAGCAGTAGTTAGTTATTAGGGGCAGAAGGAACCAAGTAGGAACAGGAACCCCTTCCTGTGTGCCAGGCACTGTGCTAGAAGAATGAAGAATTCACTCATTCTCTTCCCACGACAAGCCTGTGAAGTCAGACCCCGCTAACCCATTTTACGGGAAAGGAAGCTAAACCATCCAAAACGATTATGTAGCACTGCAGGGTAAGTGAAGCCACGCTTGAACCCAGGCCTTCGTGTCTCCATGGTGCACCTTGCACTAGCACATGCTCCATATCACAAGGTGGGATTGGAAACCCACCACGATACCAATCCTTTGCCTCCAGTGGCACCCAGTGAGCTGCAGGGTCATCATGCCCCAGGCAAAAAGAGCAGATCCTGGCTCTGAACTCTTTGTCATAAAGACCAAAGGACCACAGCCCAGATGTGTGTAGTTGCATCAGAAGGCTGCTCCAACTGCCACCACTTGGGATTCTCCAGCACCGGGGGCCTCCCCCGGAGCCGCTGGCTTCCAGCAGTGTGCTCTCAGACGCCCGCCGTGTGCTGAATGTTTGTCAGCTCTTGACACTAATATTATTTAAGGCCCAAAGTCTAATGTAAGGCTTCCTTTTAGCAAGATTGTCTCATTTAATAAAACTCCCTGTCTCTGTCCCCCAAGGTAATCACGCTGATGATAGCGCATTCCCTGCGCTGTGATTTGATCTGGGAATAGAATTATCACCAAGCCTGGCTTTGCTGTCAGATGCTCTGCTTGGATTTTTCCCCCTAGAGTAAGTAAATAGGAGGCATCAGGTGAAAGGCGCTACTCAGCAGGGGCTTTTGGCAGCTGGCCTCTTTAGTGGCCACTCCCCGGCCCCAGGAGTCACTTTTCTTGTTGACTCTGTGTCCTAGGCTGCTGCTACTCTGTGTATGAGACAAGCTTTCTGATCTATCATGTCTCAGGATATCGTGGTCGGAAAGAACGTAGTCCAGGAGCTGAAGAGTCCAACAGCTGGGTTCAAATCCCAGCTCTGCCTCCTACTACTGTGATGGGAGCAAGTCACGTCAGTGCTGAGGAAGGCCCAACATCATCATCCAAGACCCAACACAAGGGTGTTGTGAAGAGCCAATGAGTAAGTGAGGGTCCTGGAATACTCATTAGAGAGGTGCTCTTGGGCTGGAGGGATGGCTTAGCAGTTAAGATGCTTGCCTGCAAAGCCAAAGGACACTGGTTTGATTCCCCAGGACACATGTAAAGCCAGATGCACAAGGTAGCCCATGCGTCTGGAGTTCCTTTGCAGTGGCCAGAGGCCCCAGCATGCCCATTCTCTCTGTCTCTCTTCTCTCTGTGCCTGCAAATAAATAAAAATATTCCTAAAACCTTTAGGGATGGAAAGATGGCTTAGCCATTAAGGCACTTGTCTGCAAAGCCTAAGGACCCAGGTTCGATTCCCTAGGACCCACATAAGCCAGATGCACAAGGTGGCGCATGCATATGGAGTTCATCTGCAGTTGCTGGAGGCCCTGGTGTGCCTATATCCTATCTTCCTCTATCTCTCAACTAAATAAAAATGAATAAAAATAAGAGGCCCTCTCCCACCCTCTCAGTGCCCTGCACTGCATGGATCTGAGAAAGAGATCCAACATTTTGTACACTCTTAAGAAGGAAGATTGAACGAGGTATGTGTTGCATGAGGTGAATGCTCTTGGCTTATGGCGAATGCTCAGGAAACGGTCGCTAGTACCACCATCATCATCGCCATCACTGTATCCATCATCACCATCACCACCAGCTCTTCCTGGCATAACCACAATCACCACCATCATCACCATGACCACCACCATCACCACCATCGTTGTCACCAATAATAGCATTATTCTCACCACCATCATCACCACCATTATCCCCACCAAACGTTAACCTCATCACCACCAGTGCCATCACAGTCATCATCTCCATCGTCACCACCATCGTCACTGTCATTGTCATCAGTATTACTCGTAATTGAGTGAGTAGTACCAGGCCTTTAGAACTCTAAAGGGAGCTGCACATGGTGGTGCACGCCTTTAATCCCAGCCCTCGGAAGGCTACGGTAGGAGGATGGCCCTGAGACTACCCTGAGACTACATAGCGTATTCCAGGTCAGCCTGGGCTAGAGCGAGACCCTACCTCGAAAAATAAACAAACAAACAAACAACAAAAAAAAAAAACTCTAAAGGGTGATACCGGTGGTATGCAGAGTGAGATGCCAGGCTGGAACCTCTGCTCTCGCGTGATGTTGAACATGATGACTTATGAACATGCAAGACAGAGTGTCACTGACCGACCCCACTGCACTAACTCCTCCTGTGCTAGTAGACCCAGGAAAGATTGGGAGCTGCTGGACTTCAAGGAGTTCCCCAGCCAGCAAATGACACACACAAAGTCACACTTGGCCAATGTGCTGGTTTGATTCTGGGTGAGATGCCAGGCTGGAACCTCTGCTCTCGCGTGATGTTGAACATGATGACTTATGAACATGCAAGACAGAGTGTCACTGACCGACCCCACTGCACTAACTCCTCCTGTGCTAGTAGACCCAGGAAAGATTGGGAGCTGCTGGACTTCAAGGAGTTCCCCAGCCAGCAAATGGCACACACAAAGTCACACTTGGCCAATGTGCTGGTTTGATTCTGGTGTCCCCCATAAACTTACGTGATCTGGATGCTAGGTCCCCAGCTGGTGGCAATTTGGGAATCGGAGCCTCCTGGAAGTGGTGTATTGTTAGAGGGTGGGCTTATGGGTGTTACAGCTAGCTTCCCCTTGCAGTGTTTGGCACACTATCTTGTTGCTGTTGTCCACCTGATGTTGGCCAGGAGGTGCTGTCCACTTTCTGCTCATGCCATCATTTTCCCCTGCCATCATGGAGCTTCCCCTCAAGTCTGTAAGTCAAAGTAAACCCTTTCCGCCCACAAGCTGCTCTTGGCTGGGTGTTTGCTGCCAGCAATGTGAAGCTGACAGCAACAGTGAGTAACTGAGCCTAGCAGGTAGAAAGGGTGGTTGGAGGGCTGGAGTGGTTAAGGCACTTGTCTGCAAAGCCAAAGGATCCAGGTTCGATTCCCCAGGACCCACGTAAAGCCAGATGCACAAAGTAGCACATGAATCTGGAGTCTATAGCAGCTGGAGACACTGGCATGCCCATATTCTCCTCTGAAAGAAAGAAAGAAAGAAAGAAAGAAAGAAAGAAAGAAAGAAAGAAAGAAAGAAGGAAGGGAGGGAGGAAGTTGGAGGCTCCAGAGGAATTGGCTCCAGAGCTTGCTGAGCTGATTCATGCCCCAGAAAAGGACACTGGACACGGCTTTGAATTCTGCCTCCTCCAGGCATCTGCTGAGGGGCCTTGGGCACTCAGAATCCAAGTTATCCCTATGCCATGTTGTGTATCCTGACAGCCCTGGCAGGGAATGTTCCCTCAACAGAATGACAATACTTTAAGCAGGGCGTTGTGGCACACACCTTTAATCCCAGCACTCGGGAGGCAGAGGTAGGAGGATCGCAGTGAGTTCGAGGCCACCCTGAGACTACATAGTGAATTCCAGGTCAGCCTGGGCTAGAGTGAGACCCTACCTCGAAAAACAATAAACCAATAAATAAAAGACGTCAGATCGCTGGGCGTGGTGGCACATGCCTTTAATCCCAGCACTCAGGAGGCAGAGGCAGGAGGATCATCCTGAGTTCGAGGCCACCCTGAGAATACAGAGTGAACTCCAGGTCAGACTGAACTAGAGTGAGACCCTACCTTGAAAACACCAAAAAAAAAAAAAAAAAGAAAAAGAAAGAAAGAAAACAAAAAGACGTCAGAAAGGGCTGATGGAGCACCACAGTTCTCAACCGTGGGAGCTGACAGTATCCTAACAGCTAAACACCCCAGGATCTGGTTACTGAAGCTCTGAAGCCACTGCCCCAGAGGACACAGCAGGAAGAACATCACTGCGTCACTCCTGACCAAGCCAGCCAGCGAGTGGGTCCAGTACATCTGACCTCCAGCCAATTCATCCTGAGCCAGTGGAATTTGTCAAATGGCTGCATCACTATCTCCTGGTCCACACACTCTATTTTCTTTTATATATATATATTCCCAAGCCTGAGATCTCAGCGTACTGTGGAGCAGAGGCAAGCTATTCCACGGCGGTGCCACCTCAAATCCTGACACCCAGCTTCCAGAAGCATGATCTAGCCCTGGTGGTTTTAGGTTTGCCAATGCTTGGGAAGGTGCTTTAGGCCACCCTGTAGCTGGTAATGCAAATAAATGGAGAAATTCACCAGCTGAGCCAGGAACCCACAGATGAGTGAATGATCTCCTTCAATGCACAGGGTTCACCCTCCAAGAGCAGCAGCAGCAGGGGAGAAGGGCGGAGCAGAAATATGAGGCACAGGGAGAAGCCAGGGCCTGAGGGCTACTCCACACAGCCTTCCCAAGTCTAGACAGCCGCTCTTAAGTGGAACGTCAGTCCCACCACCTGCACTGCTGCCCTGGTTATGTAAATAGCCTTTTGCGCCGAGCATGTGGCACACGACTTTAATCTCAGTATTTGGGGGCAGAGGTAGGAAGATCAGTGTGAGTTCGAGGTCACGCTAAGACTACATAGTGAATTCCAGGTCAGCCTGGGCTAGAGTGAGACCCTACCTTGAGAAACCTATATCACACACACACACACAGACACACACACACACACACACACACACACACACACACACACATTATAAAGCCTTTTGTGTCTCCCACCTATTGTCCCCATCCTCACCCAATTCAGCCTTGCCATGCTGCCAATCAGAAGCCCCTCTGGTCTAGTCATACTTCAGAGTCTGAGCAGCCTCCATATTCCCCAGAACAAACTGCTTGGCCAGTGGGGGCTCTGCATTGAGACAGAGAGAAGAGATGAGGCTTGGGTGGGAAGGAACCAACCTTAGTTTGCCCTGTCCATATCAAGCACATGCTGGACCTCGCCTTCCTTTGGCCTTAGAATTTTGTTTCAGCCCTCCATGCATCCATAGCCTCTTCTGTCCCAGATGCCCCAGAGAAGTAATCCACTATCACTGTGCCCTTCCCCTTCCCTGGACCCCGTCCAAGATGTAAAGGTGCTAAACTGCCCTGAAAGTGCCATCAGGAGAGACTGGGGGCCGTATCTGGATAAGACAGTGAGCACACATGACGTTCATCTCCCCAGAGCCCCAGCAGGGACCCCTCTCTTGTTTGGCACTCCTGGGCAGGACTGACAGCTATTCCAGGAAGTCATTCCCAGCTTCAGAAGCCTTCCTGTCTGGCTAGAGAGATGGCTTAATGGTTAAGGCATTTGCCTACAAAACCAAAGGACCCAGGCTCAATTCCCCAGAACCCACCTAAGCCAGATGCACAAGGTGGTGCATGTGTCTGGAATTCGTTTGCAGTGGCTGGAGGGCTTGACATGCCCATTTTCTCCCTTTCTTTCTGTCTTGCAAATAAAAATAATAATAATAAAATAATTTTTAACCCCCCCCCCGTGTTCCTCCAGCAAGGCACACATGATTCTCTCCCCACCCTGAGCACCCAGGACAATTAGTCACTTACCGAACTGTCCGAACTGTGGCAGCAACAATAATACGGCCTGTGGCTTCTTCTTGTTCCTGATAAAACAATAAGCACACTTGGGGGCTGGAGAGATGGCTTAGCAGTTAAGGCACATGCCTGCGAAGCCTAAGGATCCCGGTTCGATTCTCCAGGTCCCTCATAAGCCAGATGCACAAGGGGGCGCATGCATCTGGAGTTGGTTTGCAGTGATTAGAGGCCCTGGCATGCCCATTATCTCTCTCCCTCTCTCTCTTTCCCTCTCTCTGTATCTAATAAATAAATAAATAAATAAATAAATAAAATAAAATAAAATCTTTTTTAAAAATAATAAGCACACTTGGTATTTCAATCGCTGTTAATAAACTGCATTTTCTCATCATGATCCCCACATCACACAGGACAACACAGGCTCAGGGAGGAGAGGTGACTTGCTCAAGGTCACGTAAGGTGGTAATGCACAGAGCTGGGATCAGAGTGGGACCTGGCTTAGAGGTCACAGTTCTGTCTATGCAATGCCTTAGCGCATCTCCCACTTCAGCCCTGCACACTGGGCTGAGCACCGAGCAGGTGCTCTATAAATATTTGGAGAATGGCATGAAATCATAGCTGATACTCGAGGCACGAATAAGGCCCTGAGAACGAATAGAAACCAACCCTCCTCTATTTCCAATTCAAACACGGCCATCCGCTCTATGAATCCTGATGCAGGAAGCCTTTTGTTTTGTTTTTGGAAGGTTTTGTTGCTTTCAGCGATGAGAGGTGGTGCAAGGAGGTCCCCAGAGCGCCCCTGGGGAATTGCTTTGGCACAGCATTGCAGACGCAGGATAGAGAAACGTCTTAGAGAGGATTCTAGTTATCCCACCACCAGAAAGAGGGAAGTGGCCAAGAACTCTGGTCCCACTTTAACAGATGACAGAACTCAGGCCCCCCCAGAGTCAAGGGACAATATGTTTGACATCATTCAGAAAGGGACAGTCACCAGCTGTTTTCATGCCCAGGCCGAGGAGTGGGGATTCTTGCATGTACTCATGCCACCTGTCCCCAGATGACCTTGTTGTAGCTATTCCCTCCAAATGAAACATTCTCTCTTGGACGGTGGCTTCTTCAAAGTTAGAAATAAACAAACTGTGCAAGGCTCCGGAAGTAAACAAAACTCACACTTCTTTGAAAGCTCCTGAAACTTGCAAGATTCACAAGGCCCCTCCCCGAGGGTAGATAAGGAATACAAATTACTTAGGTGAAGAAGAGTCGATTGCGGACCAGATCTCCAGGGATGCAGTGTTTTGGGAGTCATCACCTATGCTGAGGTGGGCTGTCTGCTGCAGCTGCCGCTGCTTTGAGTCATTCATGCTTCTTTGAATGACCCTAATAAACTCATGGGTTCACTAAACTACCCTTGGGTGGAATTATTTCTTTGGTTGTGCCCTATTGCAGGGGATAGACATCTATTCCTAGCTCGGCAGCAAAAGTCACACAACAGACCTGCTGTGAAAGGCCTTGTGGAAAGGACAGAGGGTACATCTGTGAATATAGACAGAGGCCAAAAACAAGCTCCCAGAAGGCTCATTGTCCCCAGCGTCTCCCCCATTTCTGCATGCAGCTGGCTGGCGGGCAATCAGAGCATGTGGCCGGAAGCCCCTTCTCATACAGTGTTTTACAGAGGAAAAAGGAACTGGACAGTCTATATATCCTCTTGGTGACAGAAAGGTTGGTGACACTACACCAAGCCAAAGGCAAAAGCCCTCTTGTCCTTTGACCATATCTCTGAACCTTAATTTCCTTATTTGTCAAGGGGGACTTACTGGGGTTAAGCGTCTGTCTTCAGAGAGCAAAGGACGGACTTCGCATCAGACCTGCCTAATTATAGCTATGCCTCCTCGGTGGTGACCTAACATCATACCTGCCCTGTCACCAGCTCCCATCTCCTGTTCTTTACTGCCCAGGGCTAGCGCTCAGGCCTGGTGGTCAGCCACCCAAACTCAGGTCAGAGAAAAACTCTGCGCCAGCCTAGATGGCCAAGTATGGTTGCCCACAGCCAACAGTGGTTCCTCATGGCAACTGGAACTAAGCCAGATCCAAATGACCAGGTGGAGACCTAGCAGAGGAAGGAAGCATATCTGTTCGCCAGAAGCAAACAACAAACAAGAAGGAAGAGGGTTCTGGGGTAGGGGCAAGAACCAGGGAGAGGCCAGCGGAGCATGATGAGGCTGGAAACATCAACAGAACCCAGACCCCTGATTGTCAGAGAAGAGCTGCCCATTGCAAGACCCGGCCAGCCACAGACCACAAAAAAAAATGGGGGCTGGAGAGATGGCTTAGGGGTTAAGGCGCCTGCCTCCTAAGCCTAAGAACACTGGTTCCAATCTCCAGATCCCACGTTTAGCCAGATGTAAAGTGACGCAAGGGAGCAATGCCGCACTTGACCGCAAGGGGGCGCACACATCTGGATTTCGTTGGCAGTAGCTGAGACACTGCTGGCGCGTCCAACTCTGTCTTCCTCTCTCTCTCTCTCTCTCTCTCTCTCTCTCTCTCTGTATCTCTCTCCAAAAAAATAATTAAAATTAAAAATAAAATAAAATAAAATGGATGAGTCTGCCAAGGGTTTGTGTGGTGGGGACATGGAGCAGAACAGGTCTCTTAATCCAGCAGCATCCTAGAGTTTATAGGTCAAGTCCCGGGTTAGCCAAGGAACACTGTCCTCTGAAGTACTTTGGGTATACAATAAGTCTGGCCTTGTCCTCCCCTCAAAGTGACTGAGCACATATCCAAATCCATAAAGACTGATAAGGCTAGGCAATGTTCCATGCTTAAATAGAAATTAGAAATGGGTAAGAACCTAAGAAGTAGAGCAGAGGAAGGGACAGTCTGCAAACCAAAAAATCTGACTGAAGATTGCAAAGTCCTAAATGTTATTTCAAAGGGTCAGAGTCTTAGACCTGGCTTAGCGGTTAAGGTGCTTGCCTGCAAAGCCAAAGGATCCCAGTTCGATTCTCCATGACCCATGTAAAGCCAGCTGCACAAGGTAGTGCATGCATCTGGAGTTTGTTTGCAGTGGCTGAAGGCCTTGGTACACCCATTCTTTCTGTCTCTATCTGCCTCTCTCTCTCTCTCTCTCTCTCTCTCTCTCTCTCTCTCTTCAAATAAATAAATAAAATCTTTTTTAAAAAAATAGATAAATAAAGTCTTAGACTAGAGCTTCCTGGCCGAAAGTGCAAAAGTAGAAACCCAATGAGTGACGTCATACCCATGACATAAAATAACTACATAAAACCTCATGCTTAGGAAAGTCATAACTGCCTCTGGTCATGGACATAAAGACAAGTTTCACAAGTGGTGTTTTGGGAGAATGACATCATGCGAACGGAACCATTCAGTAAAAGTTGTCCCATAAAGACGAGCAGACAATACTTTGGAACTCACCCCTTCTTGGCCTTGCTTAAGGCATGGGCAGATGAGGCCAGAATGTCTGAAACACGGAACCTTCTTGTTCTTGCTGTTTGCATGTTTTTCAGAAACTCGTTTGTGCAACTGGCATTGGCTGAGCAAGCACCCAGTTAGAGATGGCATCGTGTGGGGAACTGGACAAACAGAGCACGCGTGGGTCAGACATGGGCCCTGCCCTCCTGGGATTGAAGGTCTGGGGTGTAAACAGAGGGAACCTATGAATAAGCAGGCAGTTGAGGGCAAAAAGAACTCAAAAGAGCTTCTGAGAGGGTCTCCCAGCACTGTGGGAAGATCGATGAGGGGCCTCGCGGGACGTATCAGGACTGCGCATAGGAAGTGAGATCTGAAGCCAGACCCAAGAGCAGGGGAAGCTGGCCAGTTAAGACCAGACAGGTGGAGAATCAACAGGGATTGGACCACTGGAAGTCATAATGCTGAGAAGCCTGCCACCACTGGAAAGGGGAACCAGGGTCTATGCTGGCATCTGGTCACACAGGTAGCATCAAGTTGAGGCACAACAGAGGATTATATAAGCTGGGCATGACTGCCCCGTGGGTCACAACACAGACGTGGCCACTTGAGGAGGCCCTGCTGCTGGAGCTGAGGTGACTTTGAGTCATAGCTGTCTTATCTGGTACCTTCCTGTCAGCAGGAGCAACGCAGCGATGCAGAACAGCCCCTCTCCCCTGGACCTTGAAGGACCAGAGGACTTCTCTATCTCCCACTCTCTCCCCACTGCCTCTGTGGTTTCTCTCATGCAGTGCATCCCTTGCTCTCCCCCAGAAACTCATACAGAGGTCACCGGCTTTATTCCTCACACTTCCACAGCTGCTTCTCCCCCTCCCCCGCCTCTGTCCTGTCTCTCTCGAACATCAAGATCTCATCATGCCACCTATTGTATGATAATATAACTCTCCTAATAAAGACCCAGCTTTAGGGCTGGAGAGATGGCTTAGCAGTTAAGGCACTTGCCTACAAAGCCAAAGGACCCAGGTTTGATTCCCCAGGACCCACGTAAGCCAGATGCATAAGGTGGCGCATGTGTCTGGAGTTCGTTTCCAGTGGCTGGAGGTCCTGGCATGCCCATTTTCTCTCCCTCTCTCTCTCACTGTCTCTTTCAAATAAATAAGTTTTAAAAAATTAAGTATTTTTAAATTTATTTTTATTTATTTATTAGAGACAGAAAGAGAGCATGAGAGAGAAAGGGAGAGGGAGAGAATGGGTTTGCCAGGGTCTCTTAGCCACTGCAGACGAACTCCAGAAGCATGCACCACCATGTCCATCTGGCTTATGTGGGACCTGGAGAACTGAACCTGGGATCATAGTCTTCGCAGGAAAGTGTCTTAACCGCTAAGCCATCTTTCCAGCCCCCAGTAAAAATATTTTTCAAGAGATCCAACCTTAGAAGAGTAATTTGTCTCAGTGCTTCTTGTCAAACCAGCTTGCTCTCCCCCCCGCCCTTTTGTAAAATATTATCTATCACCATACTTCTCAGGATTGGGCCTGCTACCTAGACTCAGGGACATGGGTCCCCTGGGTCCTTTCCTCCAGGGCAGGCTCAGTTTGGATAGCAGTAGAGAGCATCTTGAACAAGCCACTCCTGTGTCTGAAGCTCAACTGAAAAAATCTTAGAGTCTAAGAAACCCTTAGCCACCAGCTAGCCAACTCCCTGCATCTGGGAAACCAGACACGTGAGAGGGAAGGGGGTCCCCCAAAGCAACCAGGCTAAGACTAGAAGTGTGGAGGCAGCAAGATGTGGAAGGGAGAAGGGGACCAGGTAAGTCATCCTAGAATCCAGAGCTAGTCTCCCACAAGAGTAGAAACCGCCCCAGCTTGGGGGTCTATAGCCGATACCCTGAGCACAAGGCTGTCTGCCTCGGCCAAGGTGTCCTGGTCAGCGGGATGATACTGACCTGCCCCCACGGGGCTGCTGGGAGGAACAGAGGATGCTTTGTACATGGCAAACTCCTGTGCACATCATCCAGGCCTGGAGGAGAACATGACCTCAAGGAATGATAATCATGGGTCCCGACTAGTTACTGTCCCGTGTTCTGCTCTGACTGCCCTGTAAGGGCCCAAGACATCATCCCGTCTCCCAGACCACAGCAGCCAAACTCACTAACCTGCCCAAGACCTCCCAGCTCAGAGGAGGCAGAGTGGAGATCAGGACTCGGAGTCACACACCACAGGGCCCAAGGCAAACCTGTCATGGGGAGTTTGGCTCTGCAGAGGGCGTCGTCAGGGAAAGACGCTAAGAGCTGCACCCCTCAAAAGATGCCAGCCCCCAGACTTGCAGCTGCCCTTTTAAGCAATGCAGCGAGGCTCCCAGGGGTGGGGAAAGATGGCCTGAGAGGGACCCTGTGAAGACCACACTGTGTTTCCCACCTGTGACAGCTGCCCTGGTCACCTTTTCATTATGAACTCTGGGGAATGGGACAGATATATTGTGCACCCCGATTCTGTGGGACCTGGGGTCAGATAGAGCATAGGAGGCATCAACAATATGGTTCTGCTCCATGGTGTCTGCGTCTCTGTTGGCAAATCCGAGCAGATGGCTGTGTTCCATAGGGACTATGAACCACGGTGCCCAGCTGGCCTGTGATGTGAGCTTCCTCGAGAGTGGCTCCCAGAAGGGGGACCCTTCCTACTTACATGATGGCTGAGGGGTTCAAGATCACGTGACCTAGTGAAAACAGGAAAGGTACATGTGTGTTACTGATGCAGGGTCTCTTTTGCTCCAATCTGGGCACGGAAATCACAGATCTTCTCAGACTCAAAGGAAGGGGCCAGTGACCCATTCTCCACGGGCAGAGTGTTCAAGAATGTTTGCCCGTATTTTAAAACCTGCACCATTGCCAAGAATGGCCCAGAGGCCTGGCAGGGACAGTGAGGACTCATCCTCTCTGTGGAAAGTTGAGAGATGCCGATGGAAGATGTGGCGAGTGAGGAAAAATCAGGATGTACCAGTGACTGACCCATCCAGGCCTTTTACACCCCACCTTTGCTCTGACCACCTCCCCTCCCAAGGGTGGGGTCAGGTTCATCTACTATAGCAGGATGGCCATGAGTGAGCCCCACGGCACCTGGAGCCTTGGGCTCTGCCCCTTTATAATGGCATAATGGCAGTGTTTCCTCCCACCCGGGGCTCTGGCAGACCCAAAGGAGACAACATATGTGAAACTCAGACAGCAGCAGGCTCCCAGTTTCCTTCTCGGAGCTGGGTGGGGCAGGGCACCAGTGCAGGGTACGCATCTGGGAGGCTGAATCACCAGGTCCCTTCCCACAGCCTCACTGCAGGGGCGTGTCTCCACTTGACAATGTGGCAAGCACCTTCCAGGCCTGTAACTCCAGCTCTAATTATAGCTCTCTGGACATGTCTCCTGCTCGGGAGCTGCCAGGGTCTCCTCAGACTATCCACAGACAATAAGCAGCTGGCTGCAGGGCCTCTATCCATGGGGGGTGGGGGCGGGCTGACCCCCAGAGCAAGCCGTTTAAGGTTATCCTGGCTCCATCCTGCCCACTCCACTCACACCAGGCCATCATCACAGCCGCAGGGTTCTGGTCTCTGCTTGCACAGCTCCAGTGACAGGAAGTTGACCAACTCTGTGGCAGTCTGCTCGTGTCTAGGCAGCAAAGTCATTAGGAGAATTTTCCCAATCAGCCTGCCTTTCATCTCCAGCGGCCACCTCCAAGCCCACCAAGAAGGGGACACCCAGTAACAAAGGAAAGTGCCATGCCTCTGGGGCCAGGAGGGACTAGCTTTGTTCTGGTCTTGGCTCTGCCTTTTTGGGGCCGTCGCCTTGGTATCTTTGATTGCCTCATCTGTACATCCAGAATAATCACACTCGGGTGAAGGGAGGGTGTGAAGGTGAGAGATCATAACATGTCATAACACCTGACACAAGGACACGTGAGCCCTTTCCCTCCTCCTGGTCCACAGTGCTTTTCTGGGCTTGGACAGGCTCAGATGCGTGTCGGTGGCTGGCCTACAGAACCACAGATTTGCTTGTGTGATTGAGGAGGCAGAAAGCCGTGTCCTCTGCCATGGGGTTGGCACCTCCAGTCAAGCTGGAGGTGGGACACTTGGTAACCTCTAAGTGCAACTCGTCCAATACTGGATGAAAACAAGTGTGTGGATGGATGAGTGGGTAGATGGACAGATGGCTGGGTACACGGATGGGTAAATACAAGTGGATACGTGGTAGGGTGGGTGGATGGCTAAGTGGACATGTGGGTGGGTAGATGGCTAGGTGGATGGGTACATAGGTGGACAGATGGATGAAGGACAAGTAGGTGGGCGGGTGGGTGGATGAATGACAAGCTAGATAGATGATAGATTGATGAAAAGATGAGTGGGTGGGTGGATGGATGAATGGATGGGTAGATGGATACATGGGCGGATGGATGGATGGAACAATGAGTAGATGGATTACTATGGATAGGTAAGTAGGTGGACAAGTGGTTGGGTGGACAGATGAATGGGTGGCTGGACAGATCCATAAGTATGTACAGCTTCCATGGGATTCTGTTACAGTCTGTTAGGAAATACTCCTTTATTCCAGTCCTACTAAATGCCATCTTTTTTTTTTTTCTGTATAAACTTTACTCAGCCTCAGAAGAGGGCTTGTAACACAGATTTCTGGGTCCCACCTGCCGAGATTCTGACTCAGGACCCTGGGGGACCCCGAGACCAAATTTATAGCCAGCTCCAATCACAGCTACCTTGCTGAGCCAAACTGGGAGGCATTCATGGAGCAAAGAGGAAACATTGGCTTTCAACAGCCTCTGTTGGAAACTGGGGTCAGGACAGGTTTCCCTGGCTTGGTTCAGGTCAGCAGGAGGAAGATAACCCCCACCACCACCCCCAGTTCAAGGATGCTCCAGAGCATGACATGGTCCCCATCTCCAAGTCTGTGAACCTGCCGGCCTGCCCCAGCCCTACTCTCAGAACCACAGAGCTGGACCCACCGTGGCCTGCATTGCAGACCGGGCTCTGGTCTGGAAGATTCTGTTTCCCTGAGTGAGTTCCAGCTGCAGAGAAATCCCCCAGAAAGTTGAATGATATGTGCAGAAGATCTGGCAGATCACCAGGCCTTCCTTCCAGCAAGGGGAAGTCCTGGGCAGAGACCCTTGCCTTCCCAGACACGTGCATAGCTTTCATGCACCTGCAAATGTAGGAGGACCCAACCCTTCCCCAAGACACCTGCGTGGTTTTTCTCACTGTTGTGACTAAGGCTGATGGCAGCGAGGCCTCTGTTCAGAGCCCAGCCCAGGCACTACCATGCTGTAAGACCTTAAATCCACCCCTTCTCCTCTATGGGTCTTAGTGTCTCCATTTGCAAAATGAAGTAGTCAGACTCAGCCTTGCCTCAGAAAGGGGTTGACACCTCCTGAGCCATGATATCATCATTTTCATCCTTTCCTCCGACAGATATCTGTTGAGCAATTCTTGTGACTTGGGACAAATCCATAGCAGTGAATGGGGGGGGGGTGAACTGAGCTTGGGCCTCGTGGTGCTACCTCAACCCCCAAGGCGCCCCATGTCTTGTCCTTGTTGCATTTTACCAGCCTCAAAGAAACAGGCTCATCATCCCTACAGTACAGATAAGGAAACTGAGGCACTGAGGAAGTGGAAGAGCTGGGGTTCAAACTTCCTTCACACAGCCTCCACCTAAGATGTCCACCCACCCAGCCCTCTAAAAATCCATGACCGGAAGACATGGGGAAGATGGTTGTCACCTGTGCTGATCACCTCTAGGGGATCCAGGCTGAGCAGGGCTTCTACCCTGGGGACAGGCTGCCCAGCGCCGCCCCTCAACAGTGGATACCCACATCAGAGTACTCTAGGAATGTTGGAAAGTGCTTCTCCCTGCCAACCATCCTAATTCCCACCTACCTTGCACATTACTCACTCCAAGTGCCCACATGGAACCCTAGAAGTAGAGGTATCGAGGCAGCCAAAAAGGAGGTGAGGCTGGAGATGGTTTAGCAGTTAAGATGCTTACCTGTGGAGCCTAAGGACCCATGTTCGACTCTCCAGATCCCATGTAAGTGGGACGCACAAAAGTGAAGAAAGCTCAAGGTCACACATGCCCACTAGGTGGCGCAAGCGTCTGGAGTTTGATTATGATGGCAGAGGCCCTGGTGTACCAAAGCACTCTCTCTCTCTCTCAAAAGAAGAAAAAGGAGGTGAGGAGGTGAGTTCTGCCTTGGTGCTTTTAGTCATGATACTACAACCCACCAACTGGAGGGACGAGATTTCAACTCCAACACAGGAAACTTAGGGCCACCGTGAAAAAGCAACTTCATTTTGAGTTATGTGACGTGGGACTGTGATCTTGGCTCATGCCTCCCTTCGCCTCTTTGAAGACACACTCAATCCTTTCCCAGTACCAAGAAAACTCCCTCCCTCCTCCACACATGCTCACAGCAGCCCTTATCCTGTACGTCCTCTACCTAGCAAGCTGCTCCCAGGGCCAGTCTCTGGAGTCCACTAGCAGACAAAAGCTTCAGAGACCAGGGCTTGACCGGGGCTGTCTGTGGACTTCCTATGATGACTGTGAAGTCAAGGAGGGCGGTGGCACTGCAGGGGGCTCAGGTGTCACTAAGACAGTTTCTCTTGGGGTCTGGGAAGATAGAAGACAATATATACTTCTTATGTCCTTTCTTTAAAAAAAAAAAAAGTATTCATTTGTTTGCAAGGAGGGAGAGAGAGAAAGAATGAGAACGGGCATGCCAGGGCTTCTGCCCACTGCAAATGAACTCTAGATGCATGCACCACTTGTGCATCTGGCTTTATATGGGTAATAGGGGATTGAACCTGGGACCTTAGGCTTTGCAGGCAAATGCCTTCACTGCTGAGCTTTTCTTTTGCAAGCTTCCGTGGGACAGGTGATGTCAAAAACATGAACACGGGGGCCTGGAGATTGCTTAGGGGTTAAGCACTTGCCTGTGAATCCCTAAGGACCCCGGTTTGAGGCTCAATTCCCCAGGACCCACATAAGCCAGATATGCACAAGGTGGTGCATGCATGTGGAGTTCGTTTGCAGGGAGTGGCTGGAGGCCCTGTCGCACCCATTCTCTCTCTGTCTATCTGCCTCTTTCTCTCTGTGTCTGTCACTCTCAAATAAATTAATAACCAAAAATTTTTTTAAAAAAACATGAACACGGCCGGGCATGGTGGCATACGCCTTTGATCCCAGAACTCAGGAGGCAGAGGTAGGAGGATCACCATGAGTTCAAGGCCACCCTGAGACTACATAGTTAATTCCAGGTCAGCCTGGACCAGAGTAAGACCCTACCTCGGGAAAAAAAAAAAAAAAAAAAACATGAACACGGAAGCAAGAGTAAGAAGCCAGCATTCTCTGAGAAGTGAATCACTAAAGAGATTTGCAGAATGGAAAATGATGCCACTCTTGTTTGTTTCTTCATTTTTAAAAATAGTTATTTTTAAAAAAAATACTGTATGTTAACACAAAGTGTCAATTCTTAGTGCTCTTAAAGAAATAATATTTCACAAATTCTGTTTCAACTTCTAATATGATAAGTATCAAAAGTATCAAAAGACATAATTACCATGTGCAACAAAGGGTCTTTTGAGTCCACCATGTTTTTGTTTTGTTTTAAATATTTATTTATTGGTAAGCAGAGAGATAGAAGATGGAGAAATGGCCATGCTGGGCCTCTGGCTGCTGCAAATGAACTCCATTGGCATGTGCCACTTTGTGCTTCTGGCTACATGGGTACCGGGAAATTGAACCAGGTTGTTAGGCTTTGCAGTCAAGCACTTTAATCCCTGAGCCACCTCTCCCACTCCTTCGCCATGATTTTTAACAGTGAAACAAGCTGGGTGTGGTGACGCACGTCTTTAATCCCAGCACCAGTGAGGCAGAGGTAGGAGGATCGCTGTGAGTTTGAGGCCAGCCTGAGACTACATAGTGAATTCCAGGTCAGCCTGGGCTAGAGCAAGACTCTACCTCAACAACAACAACAACAACAACAAAAAGTGAAACAGTCCTGGGGCTGAAGAGATGGCTTGAAGGTTAAGAGTGCTTCTTGAGTCTTGCACAAGCATGAGGGCCTGAGGGGGCCTGAGTCCGCCAGAGTTTGAATCTCCAGATTCCACGTGAAGCGTGTGGAGTGGTCTTAGGTGCCTATAACCTCAGTCCTGCAGGAGAGCGAAGACCTGAGAATTGTCGGAGCCCCCCACCAGCTCCAGAATCAGAACAGAGACTCCACCTCAAAATAAGAACAGCCATCTTAGGTGAATGTTCCCATCTTAGGTAAATGTCCTGTCCTGTCGTCCCCACACCCCTCCAGCCACAGGTGGGTGTACTGCCCCCCTCCACCTGCTCCAGTGTCAAGGTCCTGAGGTCAGGTTTGGGAGCTGCGGATTGGAAGAAGTACCCGGCCTAAAGGAGGCACAAAAAGAAGCTTGTGGAAAGTCAACTGGGCAGGCAGATGAGACAGATGAGGGTCTGCGAGGAGACTTTGCAGGGAACCAAGAGGACAGGTCAGGGCCAAAGGGAGGCCACAGATTTCAGGAGTAAGGGCTGAAGTCCAGGCCTAACCCATAGACAGGAAGGGGAGAATGCAGAAGTTGGTAGAAGAAGGAGAACCAGCCAGGTAGAGGAAGTATGCTCACCATATGTGAACTGCAGCTGTAGGGATTTGCGAAGGATCACATTGCTCCCTGGCTCTAGAAAGTTCTACACTACCCTTCCAGCTCGGCCTGCAACCCACTGATTTGATGCATCTAGGACTTTACAGCGGGCTCTCCGTCAGCCCTCCATTCCCTGTGGTCTGCTGAGCCCCTCTGGTCCTTGTAATCTTTAGAGATCAGCCCACACAAGTCTTCCCTGGCTCTGGGAACGAGAAACCAGCACAGTAGGCTCCAATCACCATGAAGCTCATGAGCTGGGCTGGGGAGGCCTGGCAAGCATCGTGGCCTACAGAACTGCCTGGCCTGTGCCTGGCCCTCAACAGGTGCGGCTAATATTAGGCTGTTTGCTTGCCCCTGCCTCAACCGTGCTGGTATTATTAGTGGTTATATTAATATCACAGAGAAAATGGTCTTCAAGGTCACATACTCCAGAGATCCATTTTCTTGGTTCAAAATATATATTTTGGGGGTTGGAAAGATGGCTCAGCAGTTAAGGCAGTTGTGTGCAAAGCCTAAGGACCCAGGTTCGACTCTCCAGTGTGTCACATGTGTTTGGAGTTTTTTGCAGTAGCTGGAGGTCCTGCCGCACTCATTCTCTCTATCTGCCTCTCTGCCCCTCTCATTCATAAATAAATAAATAAATAAATAAATAAATAAATAAGGAAAACCAAATAAATAAATAAATAAATATAAAATAAATAAAATATTTAAATTTTTTTTAAAATTTGTGGGGGGGGGTATGACAGGGCCTCGTGCCTCTGCAAATGAATGCCAGACATATGCACCACTTTTGGCATCTGGCTTTAACATAAATACTGGGGAATTGAACCCAGGATGGCAAGCTTTGCCCATAAGCTCCTTTTTAAATTTTTTAAATTATTTTTTATTCTTTTTATTATTTATTTTTGGAGAGAGACACAGAGAGAGAGACAGAGAGGGAGAGGGAGACAGAGATGGGCGCGCCAGCAGTCTCTTAGCTGCTGTGAACGAAATCCAGACGTGTGCGCCCCCTTGTGGGCAAGTGCAGCATTGCACTCTTGCGTCACTTTGCATCTGACTAAACATGGGACCTGGAGATTGGAACCACTGGAGATTGGAACCAGCGTTCTTAGGCTTAGCAGGCAGGCACCTTAACCGCTAAGCCATCTCTCCAGCCCCATAAGCACCTTTTAACCATTGAGCCATCTCCCCAACCCCATAGATCCACCTTTTTTGTGAGATAGACACAACGGCCAGGATGGTGTCAGATGAAGTTCTGAAGTCAGGGCCCACACCCACATAGCCATCTTACCACTTCTTTTGGCAATCATTTCTTTGAACGCATCCCATGGGCCAGGCACTATGCCAAGTTCTGTCTACTCCAGCAGGGCTTGGCCCCAAGTTGGTTCAATCAAAGTTAACAGATCACCCGCATCAGGGGTGGGGGACCGGAAAGAACTCCAGGAACCAGCCCTGACCACCTGTCCCCAACACATAGCTGTTCTTGCCAACCCAGCCTCTCTAATGCCCCTTGCCTACTGACTTCCTCCGGAGTAGACAACATCTGGAACTTTATCCCGGTAGCAGAAGAGGGCAGAGAAGTTTAGTGTCTGTCTCTGGACACATCACACGGCCAGGGCTGGGAGCCTAGGTGTCTCAGTACGATTTCAGATTCTAGAACATGACTAGCTCAAGCGAGTAGGAACTTGTCAACGTGTGTGGGAGTGGGGAGTTGGGAGCAGTTTCCAGGGTGGGCATCATTGGGGAGGGTGCAGAGCGGAAACCAAGTTCTGAAAATGGCCACTTCCACCAGCTGCTCAGCTGAGCAGCTCCTGCCACATCGCTGCTTTAACCAGCAGGGCATCGATGCCAGACAAAGCCTGCTGTCTGAGTGAGAAGAAAGGTGAAGCCTCGGGGCCTCCATCAGCCACCCGTACTGAGCAGGGTGGAGCATGGAGGAAAGGTAGTGGCAGTCCCACAGCTTGGGAACAAGCAGAAGCAGAGGCTGCCCACAAGAGGTCTAAGTTAAGGCAAAGCTACAAACTGCAGGCCATGGTGGGGAGGAGGCTGGAACTCAGAAATCTGCCTAGAGAGAAGGCAATGGGATGTGGAGACCCAATACGCCTCCCACCTGCACTTCGGCCCTAGCACAGACAGTTGGGTGTCTCCCAGCCAGCTGCCCAGGCCTCTGAAGGCAGGCCTGGTGGCCAATCAGGGCCTGGACAGGAAGAGAGCAAGAGTCTGCTGAGTGAGTGGTTATAGACATTAGCTTCCCAGAGCCTGGGGATGCTCTGGAAGCCGGCCCTGAACACAGCAGAGTCCCTGTCCCCAGGTAACAAAAAAATCTGCCCCGGGATCCTGATCTATGGTAGGTGTTGCAATCCAATGGAAAAGGGGATGCAGAGAAGGCCTGGAGTCGGGGTGATCTCACTATGGAAGGGTGGGACAGCGAGACCCAGACAAGAAGTCCGAAGCCTCCCCTCCCCCAACCATAGCTATAGTTTTTTGTGCAGCTTAGGCAAGCTCTCAGTCTAGGGATGCCCCTAACATCCTGGGTGAAGCCATAAGGTTGAGTTTGGGCTCTCACAAGAGTCTGTGTGCTCCGGACCACTCGGCAGGCAGCAGAGCTTGGGGACAAATGCTGTCCCCGTGTCAGGACCGAGCCATGATGCTGGGATCGGGGGCCAGGGTGCCTGTAGGAAGCCTGCTAGTGATGCATGTGCTTGTTCTGAGTCCAGCCTCCTCCAGCTCCATGGACAGACTCCAGCAAGTCATTGGCACTTGTCTCTGGCATTGCTGAGGAGGTTCTGTCATGGGGTGAGGCCCATGACAAGGTCTCTGCCTCCCACCCCCACACACACTTGCACACAGGTGCGCAGGCGCGTCATCCCCCCTCCACACCCACACACACCCACACCCACCACACACACACACACACACACACACACACACACACACACTACCACCAGCAGCGTGCTGCCCTGCACAGGCGGGTGCCCTGCCGCAGGAAGGCTGGCAAGGCCATCCGGCAGCAGGGCCCCTAACAAAGGCGGGGCGTTGGCAGCCAGTGAAGTGGGGGAGGGCTGGAGGGATGTGGCTCAGAGCCTAACAGGCCACCAGCAGCCACAGCATCTGCTTTTTCTCACCTCTAAAGGGAATCGATTTGTCTCTGACTGATTTCCCTGACGTCTAGTTTTCTTCTCCGCCCGGCTGTCAGCTCAGCCACTGTGCACAGGGAGGGGGGACGCCCTGGCCTCCCGCCTGCTCCTACCTCCCCACACACCCGCGTGCTTGCCGCACGCTGTGTTCTTACTCACACCCACAAAGAAACCCACACCCCTTGCCCCGTGGCAGCCGCTATAGCCAGACAACCTGCTCACCACACACACACACACACACACACACACACACACACCTCACACTGCCACCCACAGATGACTTCCCACAGCATACACACATACCTCACAATAGAGACAACACACACACACGCAGCCACACCCACAGACAACCTCCCTACGACATACTCACACACAAGCAACTCACGGTACAGACACACGCAGACACACCTCACACTACCAAGCCCAGATGACTTCCCACAACATACAGAGCCCACACAACACACGCTCCCACTCACAGACACTGTGCCCATGATATGCACTCTCCACACAACACACACACCACATTCCCCACAACTTATGCACCCCACACCACACACACACACCACACTCACACACAGACAACCTGCTGACAGCGTATACACACCACACACAATACACACCACACACACACCCCCACCCCCACAGGCAAACCTGCTGTTTGCAGTCCAGACACTCTTGTACACATACACTACACACATACAAAATAGACATAGCACACACAACACAAACAGAATAACAGGGTACACAACAGCCTCCCCCCATTTCTGCCCCCAGACCACACTCACACCATGCACCCACTCTAGCTCACAGGTTTCATAGTCTCTGTTAATGCAAACACTCTTAGATCATATACACATTCACACAAACTGCCTTGCTACATCCCTGTTCATTCACAGGACACACGCACACACACACACACACAAAACACATAAATGATCCCTTCCAGCCCTCACACGCATGCTGAAATTGCTGGCCCACAGACACTTTGGCCCCACAGCCCCTACCCTACCAAGTCCCCTGCCCTGGCAAGCTTCTACTGACCCAGGCTTCTCCATATTCTCCTGGTCCCCTCCATGGGGTGACCTTCCCCTCAGACTGCCCACCCTTCTGCTCGATATGAGAACCTGTTGGGGAGGGGAGACAGAACCTAGAGCTTCATCTTGTACCTCAGGTCCCCAGAACCATGGAGGAGGAGCTTAGATCTGTACAGAGGAGGTAGTCAGGGCCAGGCTGGATGGAGTTAAGAGCACCTGGGGGCCCTTTGGGTGATTTTTGGCAGCCCAGCCAGGGGAGATGCTGGATTCCAGCAGGGCTCAGTCAACTTGGGGTGTCAGTTCTCTCCGCATCACCAGGATGCAGCCAGGGCTTTCTACAGACATCTGGCAAGGTTTCCTGATTCTTCTTTCTCTGGCCAATCAGGAGCAATGACAGCAACGAGCAGCACCATACAATGACCCTGTCTGTGTCCACAAAACATGTCCCTGCAGTGTCGGCCTGGGGACAGGCCTGGAGTAGCAGCATTCTCATCTTGGGGCTAAGACACCTTCCATCCAAACTGGACAAGACACTTGTCCAGGGTCCTGTTACATCAATGAATTTAGACTTGTGACTAGAATCCAGGTGGCTGGACTTCATAACCACAAACTCAGGCCAAAGCAAGCAGCTCCAGGTGATTGTCCATCTGTCCTCAGAAACCTCCTAAGGCCATCCACACTGGTATCATGTCCACCTCAGGGATCACAGAGGAAGCCCTCGGCCTGGGTTCTGGCACAGTATGGATGTGAGCATGTGGTGTGCGTGGAGGGGGGGATGACTGTCAAGGTATGGGATGGGGGACACCGGCAGGCACCCCTGGAGGAGACGGTGTGTTCCCCCAAATGTAAGTGACTGAGTATCGAGCCATGTGCAGGCTATGTTGCCAGAGGAATCCAGGTGTGGTTGTGTGTTCATATGCATGCGAGTTGGGAGGGTAAGGGAGAAGTGGCGTGTGTACCCCAAAATGTGCACCCTGGTGTGTATGCAGCAATGTATACCCATCACAGGGTATCCACTGCAGAGAGGCAGCCGGCTTCCTTCCGGAGACCAGTACGATGCTCCCCTCCACCTCCCCATGGCGTTATCTGGCCGGGCAGCTCTGCTGTCAGTTCAGGCAGCAGATAATTGATTAATCAGCCTGATTCTTGGCTCTTCAAAGGTGGGGCTGGAGATAAGAGGAGATGGGAGTGCCAGCCTGGAGAGGGAACCCCGGATTCCCAGGGCGCTCAGCTCTGAGGCCACAGGCCAGGTGCCCCAGTACTGAGTCTTCACACTCCTCCCTCTGACGCCAGCAGTCTGGTGTATGCAATTACCAGGATGACATGGTCAAGAAAGATGACACACAGCCCCAGGAGGACAGGAGGAGCTGGAGCTGAGCTCATATCCATGCTCCGTGGGCACAGAGGCTATGCAGAGCCTTGCTGAGGAACGAGGAAAGCCCAAGCAGAATGTCAACTCATTCACCCCTCCCTTCACACATCCACTCACTCCATCAGCTAAGTACCTAGCTGGAGGGGGAGGATGGCTCCTGCAGTGCGGGAGACCAATAGGCATGGGCCCAGCTTGTAAAAGCCTAGGGGCCCCCCAGGCCAGCAAGCAGATAGGAGATAGCAACGCCAATGTCCAAGGCCTCACCCAGGAGAAGCCACAAGCCAGGAGAACAAACAGACCCACAACTGTGTGGGACCCTGGGTGGGGCGGGGAGAATGTTTGGACGAAGGCATGTTAGAGAATGAATGCCCATAACATGTCTGGGAGCAGCCCTATAGAGAAGACCTTGCCACCACTTACTATTTTCTCTTTCTTTCTTTCTTTCTTTCTTTCTTTCTTTCTTTCTTTCTTTCTTTCTCCCTTCCTTTCTTTTCTTTTTCTCTTGCTTTCTTTCTTTTTTTTTTTTTTTTTTTTTTTTTGAGGCAGGGTCTCACTGTAGCCCAGGCTGACCTGGAATTCATTCTGTAGTCTCAGGATGGCCTTGAGCTCACAATGATCCTCCTACTTCTGCCTCCCGAGTGCTGGGATTAAAGGTGTGCACCTCCATGCCCGGCTACCACTTACTATTTTCTATTGTGTGGTAGACATTGTACAGTTAAAGTGATTGGCACACTCCTTGTCAGCAGCCCCCCTGGGAACGTCCTGGTACCATCCACAGAAGCTTGTCATCCAGAAGACACGAGAGAAACCAGGCAAGTAGGCAAATGAGGCTTGAGAGAGGCTCCTGCCCCTGAGGGCTCAAGAAAGACACGAGGGTGGTCCAGGAAAGGACCCTTAGCTCTCCACAGGCTCCTTCCAGGACCAGACCCTAAATGGTAAGGGCTCCCAGGAATGAGGCAGAAGGCACATTTTTCCCTGACCTGGGTGTAATGGGTCCATTCACAGTCCGCTGCAGGTTGAAGCAGGGCTATGCTAGCTAGTTGTCTTCTTGAGGAGGGAATGTCTCTATCTCTACCTTCCAGACAGAATTTCTAGAATATTCTTCCCATTCTCTCTTGGCCCTAACATGGCACCCCCTGCAGTCCCCTTCAGCATAGCCCAACTGGTAATTTGGAGAACAAGTCAAACTAGGGCCATGGGGTTAGCAGAGTTCATGGGAAGTGCTGGCTGGCTGAAGGACCCCAGGAGGGCTGGGACGTGAGCTCAGGTCTCCCTGTGATTGGCCAGACCTCAAAGCAGTGGGGCTAAAGCAAGCCATCTGACATGCATCACACTTTCCATCCTCCTGTCAGTCTCCTGACTCTTCTGCTGCCCATATCTGTTCTGCTCCCCAGTCCTCCTCTTCCTCTTCCTCATCCATCCTCTTGCTTAAGCTCAGTGAAACAATGTCCTCTAGTTCTAGATTAGAGAGTCTCTGTGTGTGAGGAAGGTCTCAGGAGCCTTCTTCTGCATCTGCAGTAGACAGTCGTGACCACCCAAGGATAGGTCACAGACAGGGGAATGCAGGTTAGAGATGAAATACGAAGGCCACTCATCAGCTGACCTTGAAGTTGAGAGTGTGTCCTGGATGATCAGCTGGGCCCCATGTCATCCTGGGGCACATGAAGCAGAAACGGGAGGCAGGTGGGAGAAACCAGAGAGGTGCATGATGGGAGGGACTCGTCCTCCCATGGCCAGCCTTAAAGGTTAAAGGAATGCAGGGGACCTGGAAAGCTATAAAACACAAGCAATGAGACTTTCCCAGAGCCCCTGGAAAGATGTTAGTCCTGCTGACACCTGGATTTTTCTGACTTCCATCACTATGCGATCACAAATTCATATTGTTCCAGGTCATACCCTGGCAGACATTTGTTACAGCAGCTAGTGGGAACTAATACACCATTGCTTGTCTCTCGAAGCCCTTCATTTGGGTTCCCTAGTGTGATCAAATCCCTCCTCACAGGGCCCAAAACTATCCTCTCTGAACCTGTTCCCCTGGGCCTCACAAAGCAGCCCTCTGCCTGTCTTAAATATTTTATTTATTTATTTAATTATTTAATTATTTATTTATTTATTATTTAAGAGAAAGAGGGAGATAGAGAGGGGAGGGAGAGAGAGAGAGAATGGGCATGAAAGGGTCTCTAGCCACTGCAAATGAACTCTAGACACACGTACCACCTTGTGCATCTGGCTTACGTGGGTACTGGGGAATTGAACCTGGGTCCTTAGGCTTCACAGGCAAGCACCCTAACTGCTGAGTCTGAAAACAGCAATGGTGGGAAATGAGCCTCCCTCGCCAGTCTTTTCTTTCCTTCGGAACTCCCTTCTGGTTACGCTGCTGAAATTCCTTGGGGGGATTAAAAGCCCACTCCGTGCACCAAGCTTCCCACCGGGCTTTAGGGGTCACAGTACTAGAAGCATCACTTCAGCCAGGAACTGCTGTAGATGGATATAATGGCTTCCACTGGCTATGTGGCCTTCGACATGCCCTCTCTGAGCCTCTGATATCCCTTCTGTATGGTACGATGGAATTCAACCAGCTCTATGCAGGGCCACAGGGGGTCTCCCCCTCATTCATTCTTTTTCCAGCACAACTGACAAGTGCCTAACTTCACTCCATGCTTGTTATGAGGACAAGGGAAGGAAGAGGAGAGGGGAGGGGAGAGAGAGGAGAGAAGAAAAAAAAACCCGTAAAGGAGAGGGAAGAGAGAGGAGACATTGATCCCTACAGAAATCATATTGGAATGTTTTATTATGTGCTCTGGCTCGGGCAGCACCTTAGTTAATGGTGTGTCAGATGATGGCACAAATTTATAGCTGAGGGTTTACATCACAGACAGCTGGAATGAATGACAATAAATTAATTTAAAGTGCTACCAAAGTATATGTGCTTATGAGCTCTGGGCTAATAATTTATAAATGTATGTCTTTTATAATTCTGGTCTTAAGTCTTGAAAGCAGCTAGTTAAAAAGCAGTCACATGACATAAATTATTTTTATTCATATCACAAATGCATGATGAGATGATAAGAATGGTGGCCACCAGCTTATGGTTTCTGCAACCAGCTAGCTCTCCTTCGTTCCTATCCCCTACATCCTGAGCAACTTGGACTTCACAGACTCTGGTTCTGGTCCAGCCTAGGACCAAAGATGTCAATATTCCCTGATCACCCGCCTAGCCTATTTTGAGATTCCCTCCTACAAGAGAGGGAGGAAGGGATACCAGGAGGCATCGTCCTGTTCCTTGAGTATAATAGAGAGAAAGCACCTTTTATGTGCAATCAGCACAGACATTTATACAGAGAAGGAAAGAGAGAGAGAGGAGAGAGGCTTACTGACTCTCTATTGCTTCACCTACAAAGCAAGCATCACAATAGACAAACCTCACAGGGCCATTGGGATGATTGGTTCAGGTCACATATTAGCCCTCGACAAATGCATCATTATTATAATTACTCTTTCCCACTCCCTTGCCTGGGAAAGACAACATCAAGTTCAACGTGCTTTATGTAACTAAGAATCTTGCGGTGGGCTGACCTGCTCAGATCTTCATAACAACGTGACTTGATACTCTCGTACTGAAGCCCCATTCCATGTCATTCCTCTCCCTAAACCAAGATGGAAGGGCCACACGGCGGAGAGCCAGGACCTGCAAGTGGATAGCCCTGCCCGGCTCCCATGCCCGTGCTCTGGCCCGTCTCAACTCAGGAAGCGGAAGCAGTAGCCAGCTGAGCGCCATGATCCACAGCAGAGTGGAAATTCAAGGTTGATGCCTTAGACCCTAGGGTTTGGGAGATTTGCTCTATGGCAACAAGTGACCTGAATCCCATCTCCAGTGATGTGCATGGGGACCACAGTGAGCTCCATCCCCTCTCATGTGCAGCCCCACTGGACTACAATCCTCACCAGCTCCTGCATAGCCTACCATTCCCTTTGGTAATGGAAAAGCGAGGCAAAATGTCTCCATATGTTCCCCCACCACTACCACTCTCAGAGGGTCCTCTCCAAGGTCAGCATCCTCTGGATGGACTCCAGAGTCCTGCAGTTGCTCCCCCTTGAACTTTGGGCAGCGTGCCTCCTGGTGTCCCTTCCTCCCTCTCTCCCTGACTGTCCCCCCCGTTTCTAGTCCTCATCTCTGCCTTCCCCTTAGCGCCCTCAGTCTTGCTTATTTTTTTCCACTTAAAATCCCACTGTTTGGGTGTGGTGGTGCACGCCTTTAATCCCAGCACTCGGGAGGCAGAGGTAGGAGGATCACTGTGAGTTCGAGGCCACCCTGAGACTACAGAATGAATTCCAGGTCAGCCTGGGCTACAGTGAGACCCTACCTCGAAAAAAACAAACAAACAAACAAACAGACAGACAAAATCCTACTGTTTCTTGGCTTTCATCTTCTCCCTTCTCTCTCAGTCCCAGGCAAGCTCATCTCTCCCTCTTACTTGCCAATGTCCCCCTGGGTCTTCAGGTCCACCTTAGGAGGCTCAAATGCTCAACTACGGCCAAGGTTTTTCCTCTGAAAGTCTTGCAGACCTTTGGTCCACCCCATCTCTCACCATTGCTCAATGTCTCCACACTCCCCCCCTCCTCACCCGCTTCCCCCACTGGCAGTACTGCCACCTGTTCCATTGTCATGTTCCGGTCTCAGTGGACTCTGCTCCCATCCCACACAGATCAGCCACTGAGGGCTGGAGAGACAGCTTAGCGGTTAAGATGTTTGCCCGCAAAGCCAAAGGATCCTGGTTGACTCTCCAGGCCCCACGTAAGCCAGATGCACAAAGGGGCGCAGGCATCTGGAGTTCATCTGCAGTGACTGGAAGCCCTGGCGCGCCCATTCTCTCTCTCTCTCTCTCTCTCTCCCTCCCTCCCTCCCTCTTTCTCTCTCTCAAATAAATAAATAAATAAAATATATTAAAAATGTTTTTTAAAAAATCAGTCACTGAAGCCGGGCGTGGTGGCGCACGCCTTTAATCCCAGCACTCGGGAGGCAGAGGTAGGAGGATCACCACGAGTTAGAGGCCACCCTGAGACTACATAGTTAATTCCAGGTCAGCCTGGACCAGAGTGAGACCCTACCTTGCAAAACACCAAAAAAAAAAAAAAATCAGTCACTGAGTCCTGGTATGGCAAACTTTCAATTGGCCTCTATTGTCCCATTGCCGCTGTCCTTTCTCAAGGTGCCACCACCCACATCTGGACTCCAACTGGTCTTTACTGGTACACACTGCACTGAGCAGGAGATCTGAATTATACCACTGCGCAGCTTCAATGCCTTCAGGGGTCCCAGTTGTCTTCCCGGTGGGCCTTGCACATCTGCCCCAGGCCACCCCCTCCAGGCCCTCATCTGACCGCTCCCCACACTCAGGTTGGCCTTCCCATTCTAGCTTACTGTGTGCCCCACCCACGAGCCTCCACATGGCTATTCATTCTGCAGAGACACCCTTCCCTCCTCCAGGGGCCAGCAGACACCACACACAGCAAGCTTTGGCCTCCCCAGGGAAGCCTGTCTGATGCTGCATTCCTTCATAGGGGCCTCACCTGGCCCCCATCCTCTACCCCTTCCCTGCCCTTCCTCCCTGCCAGCACTTATCTGCCTGCATGTTAATTTCTGGGAGGGCTATTCATCCCTTAGCTGAACAGTCAGCTCAGGGTGGGCAGGAACCATCTGTTCTAACCTAGCACAACAGTGGGCACAGAGTAGGAATACTCGGAACTAGTAAATGATCGGCCTCATGGCCTTACCCTTCAGTCCCCATCAAAGCCTGGTTCTGACCATGTATAAAAGAGTCTCTGCCTTTACCCATCATTCACCCCCTCAGCCACTCAACACTCACCTCATGTGCCAGCTCAGAACAGATTGAAGGAATGATAAATGAGTGGATTAACACACTTGCTCGGATATGAAAAGGACCAGGCTATTGAAACACAGTGCCACTGAGAACCACATACGCCATATACTAAGGGAAAAATGCCAACACAAAGGCTGCCTGCTGGGGGATGGCTGGGGACATGGCTCAGTTGGTAAAGTGATTGCTGCGCAAACGTGAGGACCTGAGTTCGGATCCCCACGCCCAGGTAAAAAGCCAAACACAGTTACCTGTGCCTGTAATCCCAGCACTGGGATGGCAAAGACAAGGGGATCCCTCGGGTTGGTTGGCTAGCTAGTGTAGTCCAATTAGTGAGCTCTGGGTTCAATGAGACACATCCTATCTTAAATAAATAAACAGTAAGTAAATAAGGTTGGGGAGATTGCTGGAGGGGGGGTTAAAGGCACTTGCTTGCAAAGTTTGCCAGCCTGGGTTAGATCCCCAATATACAGGTAAAGCCAAATGCATAAAGTGGTACATGTGGTTTGGAATTCATTTGCATTGGCAAGAGACACTGATATGCCAGTTCTCTCTCTCTAATAAATACCTAAAAATATATTTAAAGAAAGTAAATAGGGCTTAGCGGTTAAGGCATTTACCTGCAAAGCCAAAGGACTCAGGTTTGATTCCCCAGGACCCACATAAGCCAGATGCACAAGAGGACGCATGCATCTGGGGTTCATTTGCAGTGGCTGGAGGCCCTGGTGTGCCCATTCTCTCTTTCCCTCTTTCTCTCAAATAAATAAATAAAATATTTTTTAAGAAAGAAAGAAGAATGAGAGAAAGAAAGAAAGAAAGAAAGAAAGAAAGAAAGAAAGAAAGAAAGAGAGAGAGACTGGAGGGATGGTTTAACAGTTAGGCATTTGCCTGCAAAGCCAAAGGACCCAGGTTCGATTCCCCAGGACCCACGTTAGCCAGATGCACAAGGGGGCGCATGCGTCTGGAGTTCCTTTGCAGTGGCTGGAGGCCCTGACACGTCCATTCTCTCTCTCTCCCTCTTTCTCTGTCAAATAAATAAATAAAAATAATTTTTAAAAAGAAAAAAGAAAGAAAGTAACTAAATAAAGGAAATAAAGGTAGTGAGCAATTGAGGAAAACATCAGCTTCAACCTCTGGCCTTCACATGCATGCCTACACATGTACATATGTAACTATGCACATATGAATATGCATATACACTTGCATACGCGTGTGCATGCACACACACACACACACACACACACACACACACACGCATGCATGCTGGCTGGTTCCCAGCCAGCTTCCCAAGGCTTGAATCTCAAGAGAGAGTCAGATGGGAGGTGAGTTGCTTTATAAAAACCAAACTCAGGGGGGCTGGAGAGATGGCTTAGTGGTTAAGGTATTTGCCTGCAAAGCCTAAGGACCCGGGTTTGATTCCCCAGTGCCCACGTAAAGCCAGATGCACAAGATGGTTCATGTGTCTGGAGTTTGTTTGCAGCTGTTAGAGGCTGTGACATGTCCATTCTCTCCCTGCCTCTTTCTCCCTCTTAAATAAAAAAATAAAATAAAATAAAGTAAAATAAAATAAAATAAAATAAACCAAACTCAGAAGGCATCTAGCATTGCTTCTGACACTGCCCATCTAATGGGAGTTGATCACTGAGGCCAGCCCACAGTGAAGGACAGGGTTGCCTTTGTATGGGAAGTCTAAGGAAGAGGCCTGGGCAGATGGTTCAGAGGTCAAAGGCATTTGCTTGCAAAGCCTGCCAACCCAAGTTTGATCCTACTCAGCACTCGTGTAAAGCCAGACACAAAGTGACACATGTGTCTATGATCCTAAAGCACCTATGACAATGGGAGGCAGAACCAGGAGAATACAAGGCTCATGAGACAGCCAAACTGGAGTTTATTTGCAGCAGTAAGACGTCTCAGAGAAGGCTGAGGAAGAGCGCAAACACCTACAGGTTGTTCTCTCTCTCTCTCTAAAAAAATAAAGGGAATGTGAGGATGTGTTCTTACCACATTAGAGGTCCCATTCTGAGGTGTTGGGGTGTAGCACACGGGGTGGAGTACTTTAGCCCACTGGGTTCGATCCCCAGCACCACATAAGACTGGCTATGTATGGTAACACACTCCTATAATCCCAGCACTTGGAAGGTGGCAGCAGGAAGATCGGGAGTTCAAGGTTGGGCTGGGGAGATGACTCAGAATGTAAGAGCACTTGCTTGGCAAGGATGAGGGCCTAACAGGGCTGGAACCATGTGTGTTTGGCTCCCAAGAAACCACGTACATGGCCACACAGGCCTATAACCCCAGTCCTGTGGAGGTGATGACTGGCGAATTGCTGGGGCTTATGAAAACTGCAGCTCCAGGTTCAGAGAGAGAGAGACTTCATTTCAGAGAAATATACAGATGAGCAATAGAGAATATATGATTTTCTCCTGCGGCCTCCACACATGCACACATGATGCATGTACATCTGCACACATAAGTGCATAACAACCACACACACACACACACAGCATATTCTACACATGTACATGCAAACAACAAAAAAAGACTCAAATTTAAAGATCAGGTACTTAGGGAATTCAAAATCAGCCTAGGCTTCATAAAACCCCACTTCAAAAACAAAAACAAAAACAAAAACAAAAACAAAAACAAAAACAAAAGAAGAGAAAAGAAACACAGAAAAGAAATGAAACAAACAAAAGTGGAGCCTGTGTGACTGCAGGCAGTATCAGACCCCTGGACACTGCGGCCGTGTGCACTAAAACAACTAGGGTCTGCAGGTAGCATTCGTATGATAATGACAAAGTGACTCTGTCATTGGTCTTCTCTGTACCTCAGTTTCCTGATCTGTAAAGTAAGCGTAATTACAGTCCCTAACACATAGTGTCATTGAGAGGTAATTACGGAACACATTTACAAAAAATGCATGGTACATTTAGTCCCTAGCAACACCCTAGCTCATGAGCTGGCTGGAGGAATAAATGAGGTAATTCATTAAAAGAGCTTAGGATACTATCTGCCATGTGAAAATTAATCAGTTACATATTATCGTTATTATAGGTATGACAACAGTGGCTAGACCACCAGGATCCTCTGCAAATGCATACATGTCAACACCCGTGGCTCATCACTAACCCTCCCACACGTGTGCATCCATTCACCATTGTTCGATGGGACCTGAATATACATCACTCCCCAGAGCCCACCTTCTAAAATGCCCTTGTCCGCACCTCTTCCTAGTGACCCTCCACTCATCACAAACACTGGGCTGAGAGTCGGGGTTGAGGGGAAGGTGGCCAGTAATGTCTACTTCTTGCCATGCTAGAGCGATCAGAGATTAGTTAGCCTTACTATTAAAAAATAATAATAGGGGCTGGAGAGATGGCTCAGCGGTTAAGGCACAGGCACATGCCTTAACCGCTAAGCCTAAGGACCCCGGTTCAATTCTCCAGGTCCCACGTAAGCCAGATGCACATGGTGGTGCATGCATCTGGAGTTGGTTTGCAGTGGCTAGAGGCCCTGGTGCACCTATTCTCTCTCTCTCTCTCTCTCTCCCTCTCTCTCTCTCTCTCTCTCTCTCTTTCCCTCCTTCTTTCTCTCTCAAATAAATATATTTTTAAAAAAATATATTAGGGCTGGAGAGATGGCTTAGGGGTTAAGGCGCCTGCCTCCTAAGCCTAAGAACGCTGGTTCCAATCTCCAGTGGTTCCAATCTCCAGGTCCCACGTTTAGCCAGATGCAAAGTGACGCAAGGGCGCAATGCTGCACTTGACCACAAGGGGGCGCACACATCTGGATTTCGTTCACAGCAGCTGAGACACTGCTGCCGTGCCCATCTCTGTCTTCCTCTCTCTCTCTCTCTCTCTCTCTCTCTCTCTCTCTCTCTCTGTGTCTCTCTCTCTGTGTCTCTCTCCAAAAAAATAATAAAAAATTAAAAGTTTAAAAAATAATAATAATATTAACAAACACAGAAATACCCACCATCACATGGACACAGGACAGAGGCTCCTGAGAGAGGGAAGCTCTGCCACTGTCTGCATCCTTTAGAGTGGAAGGTGCAGTTCCACCACACAGAGTAGAAATCCATACTGAGTACCTTAGTCTCCCTCTCAGAGATGGGCAGGTCGGTACCACATGCTGTGGGTAGAGCACCAGAGAGAAGAAGCCAGGCCAAGAAAGCACTCCAAGAGCGCAGAGCTGTCCTCGTGAGCCTTAGTTGACATATAAGCTTGCATCCCCAGGGAGAGACTCAGAGAAGCCAAGCAGAAATCAACTGTTATGGGTTGGACAGCTACGCAGGCTCATACAGAGAGAGCTGGGGGACCGGGAGTCCCCACCCCTGAGCATAGAGAGGGTTCACTGAGCAGCATAAAGAACCAGAAAGTTTGGCCTCAAAAGGAGTAACCTCTATTGCCAAGGCCCTTGGTTTCCCTTGAGAAACAGATGGTAAGACCCTATTGCTGAAGACTTCACTTGCCTGAGCGGCAAGGTCACTGGGAAATCAAGCTAGTGCTGAACAGAAAACCTTCTCCCTGTAGACCAGCCAACTGAAAGCTGGAAAAAGCTGCACTGCATGCAGCCGTATGGGAGACAGAAGTCATCAGCAGTGAAAACAGTGGACACTGGAAGCCTCAAGTTTGTCAGACAGGCCAAATGACCAAATGGGTACAATAATGGCATGTCTGCTATGGGGGAAACCAACTGCTCTCTAATTGGACTGGAGGCCCTCTCTAAGGGAGGGAATACATGCCTGGTACTGAAAAACCTAATCAAAAGCCTATGGCAGGGGAGGTCATGAGCCTTAGGGGTATAAAGCCTGCTCTTGTCTGGCTAAATGTATATATTATTCCCACCAAACTGCCCTGAAAGTACTATACTTAATGTCCATATTCACATATTAATGCTACTCTCACTTCTGGTTAGAGAAGCTTCTCTTTTCAGATGGTGATGACCACTGGGATGACCCAAAAGGCAACACAGTGCTGCGAAGAAGGGATGGAGGAGTGTCCTGCACTGAAACATCTCTGTCACACCCTCCACGGCTCAGGGCCCATTGCAGAAGAGGGGGCGGATAGAATGTAAGAGCCAAAGGAAGGGAACGACTCCTTATAATGCAACTGTCCAGACAGAAATTGGCCTTGGCCTCGATATCCATGACCTCACAGTGCCTAGCAATTCCTTCACCACCTTCAAAGCCAAACCCAGACCCAGCAATGGAACAGCACAATGTCCAGCATCCAAATAAAAATTACCAGACAGGCAAGAAAACCCGACAATGTAACCTGAAACCAGAGGGAAAGTAACATGATAGAAAGAGACCTACATGAGAGACATTGTGGAATTATTAAACAAATATATGAAGTAATCACTGTAAAAAAAAAATTCATGAATTAAAAAAAAAACCATGAAAATAAGCTTACTAGACCATAAAAATATAAGGTGTGAGATGGAAATTTCATAGAAAGGAATTACTATTATTATTACTGGTGTGTGTGTGTGTGTGTGTGTGTGTGTGTGTGTGTGTGTGTGTGTTGAAACAGGGTTTCACACTGTATCCCAGGCTGACCTCAAAGTTGAAGCAATCTCCTGCCTCGACCTCCTAAGTGCTGAAATTACAGGCAGGCACTGCCATGCCTGGCTTCACAGAAAGTAATTCATAGCACATCACACACAAGGAAATAAAAGATCTAGGGACTTGAAGAAAGGGCAACAGAAATTATGAAGGAAATTAGAAAATATTTTTATTTAAGTATTTTTATGTATTGAGAGAGAGAGAGAGAATGCGTGAGTGTGAGTGTGCCAGGGCCTCTGGCAGCTGCAAATGAACTCCAAATGTTTGCATCACTTTGTGCATCTGGGCTGTGGGTACTGGGGTATCAAACCAGGGCAGGCAAGTAGCTTTAACTGCTGAGCCATCTCCCCTACCCATGAAAATATTGTGAACTGAGCCGGGCGTGGTGGCGCACACCTTTAATCCCAGCACTTGGGAGGCAGAGGTAGGAGGATCACTGTGAGTTCGAGGCCACCCTGAGAATACATAGTGAATTCCAGATCAGCCTGGACTAGAGTGAGACCTTACCTCAAAAAAAAACCAAATATATATAGTGAACTGAATTAAAAATGAAAACAGTGGGCGGGAGAGATGGCTTAGCTGTTAAGATGCTTGCCTGCGAAGCCTAAGAACCCATGTTTGACTCTCTAGGTCCCACATAAGCCAGACACTCAAGGTGACACAAGTGCTCAAGGTCACGCATGTGCACAAAGTGGCACCTGAAGTTCGACTGTAATGGCTGGAGGCCCTGCCATGCCAATTCTCTCTCATAACAAACAAACAAACAAACAAACAAACAAACAAAAACAAAAAAGGCCAGTCTGTTAGGCTTGCCTCAAAAAAAAAGGAATTTATCAGTATATGTGGGGTACAGCCAAAAGTACAACTTACAGAAAATATATGGCCTTATATCCTTTGGTTAGACAAAATCAAACATCTGGGAAGAAATAAATTAATACACAGCATAGGAGTTGGCTGGCCTGTGGCAACTTGGATTTCAAGAAGGTTTCCCTTAGTCCCTGTAAAGTGTCTAGTTATGCCTAAATTGCTTTTGTAAAGACTATGGCTTATGCAGGCACTGTTTTCCTGCTGGTGTGTGCTATGCAGCAGGTGCCTCCATGGTGACAAAACCCCCAGGTACAGGATACTCTAAAAAACTTTGCTGATAGACAGCATTTCCTGTGTGTTGTCTCAGTTCAAGACTGAGACATGGAAGCCAATCTCTGTGACTTCACCCTAGCACAGACTGTGTCTGGTTTCCTTTGAATTTCACCCCTTGTGTCTTACTCTGAAATTTTGCTTTAAATCCTTTGTTGTTAAGTCCCAGTAGTGAGTATGATATACACTAAGTCCTGACCCTCTTCCTAAAAAATCCTGGAATTTGGGGGTGGTGTTAGGGATGCACAATACACCTTTGAGTCAATAAAGAAAACCAAGCCAGGCGTGGTGGTGCACGCATTTAATCCCAGCACTTGGGAGGCAGAGGTAGGAGGATCACCGTGAGTTCGAGGCCACCCTGAGACTACATAGTGAATTCCAGGTGGGCTAGAGCGAGACCCTACCTCGAAAAACCAAGAAAAACCAAAAAAAAAAAAAAAAAAAAAAAAAAGAAAACCAAGCCAGGCGTAGTGGTGCATGCATTTAATCCCAGCACTCAGGAGGCAAGGTAGGAGAATCATTGTGAGTTCGAGGCCAGCCTGAGACAACAGAGTGAGTTCTAGGTCAGCCTGGAATAGAGCGAGACCCTATCTTGCAAAACGAAAGAAAGAAAGAAAGAAAGAAAGAAAGAAAGAAAGAAAGAAAGAAAGAAAGAAAGAGAACGAAAATCAAATTGAAAACTAAATATGTAGCCACGTGTGGTAGCTCACACTTACAATCTCACAGTACTTGGGAAGCTGAGATAGGAGGATTGCTGTGAGGTCAAGGCCAGCCTGGGCTAGAGTAAGACTCTGCCTCAAAACAAAAAAAATAAAAACAAAAACCAGGGCTGGAGAGATGGCTTAGCGGCTAGGGTACTTGCCTACAAAGCCAAAGGATCCCAGTTCGATTCTCCAGAACCCATGTAAGCCAGATGCACAAGGGAGCACATGCATCTGGAGTTCATTTGCAGTGGCTGGAGGCCCTGGCGTGTCCATTCTCTCTCCCCCCTCCCCTTGCTGCCTCTTCCTCTCTCTCAAATCAATCAATAAATAAAATATAAAAATTTTTAAAAGACAAAAACAAACAAAAAAAAACGTATGTAGAAGGAGTAAATAATAAAGAATAGAAATCAATGAGCTAGAATGTGGGCGCATACTGAAGAAACTCTGTGAAAAGATCAGAGAAAATCAATGAACCTCAAGGGAGACTGACCAAGAGAAAAGAAATAAAACACAAATCATCAACATCAGGAATCAAAGGGAGGTCACCACTACAGGTTTCACAGATGTCAAAAGAATTATAAAAGCAGACTTTAAATAACTTTGAGATGGTCGCTTTGGTACCTTAAATAAAGTAGACAAATTCCTTAAAAGGCATAAAATAGAATTTTGACATAAAAACACATAACTCCACATCTACTACCAAAATTGAATTCACAGAGCCTTCCCACAAGGAGACTCCAGGCCCATACAGCTTCACAGTGAATTTTACCAAACTTTGAAGTAACAAATAATGTCAATTAAACAAAACTTCTTTCCAACCAAGAGACAAATAGAAGGCTTCCCAACTTGGTCCATGAGGTCAGCATTAGCCTACCATAAACATCAGACAGATAAAGTACAAGAAAACTAAAAATTAATTTTAAAAAAACTCAACAAATTTGTATTTTTTTTTGTCTTTTTTATTTCTTCTTTTTTTAACCACTTAACTTTGTACTGACAGTTTTCATGCATGTATGTATGTATGTATAGGTTTTTTTTTTTGAGGTAGGGTCTCACTCTAGCCCCAGGCTGGCCTGGAACTCATGATAATCCTCCTACCTCAGCCTCCCTAGTGTTGGCATCAAAGGCGTGTACCACCAAGCTGAGCTATATACTGTATTTTGATCGGAATTTTCTCCCATTATTTTCTTTTGTCCCCCCTTCCAGACCCCTCTCCACTGAACCCCTTCTTCCCAACTAGTCCTTCTTCTAGTTTGATGTCATTTTTCCTTTTTGCCCTTCTCCATCATTCATGACACCATGCTGGCAGGCTCAATGCCATGCAGGTCTCCAACAGACATTTTTAGATACAGAAATTGACAGGCTAACTCTACGAATTATATGAAATTTAAAAGGACCTCCTAGAATAGCCAAAATAATAGTTTTAAAAAAGACAACTAATTTACAGACCTTGTGTTACTTGAAAGCAAGACTAACTGAGCAGCTACAGTAATTAATAATATGGGGTACGGCTATAAGGAAAGATCTAAGTATGAATCCTAAGGGTGATCAATGGTGTAGAAGAATAAAGCTCCCCAAATAGGCACACACATGTGCAACTGATTTTTACAGAAGTGACACAGGTATTCTGTGAATAAAAGATAATGTTTGGCTGGGTGTGGTGGCACACAACTTTAATCCCAGCACTTGGGAGGCAGAGGTAGGAGGATCGCCATGAGTTTGAGGCCACCTTGAGACTACACAGTGAATTCCAGGTCAGCCTGTGCTACAGCGAGATCCTACCTCGAAAAACCAAAAAGAAAAACAAAGAAAAAGAAAAAAGATAATGTTTATAAGAAAGTATTAAACAAATGGACATCAGACTTCCATTGCAGCACACAAGTTTGAAATTTGTCACTCCTATCTTCACAATGAAAAGAAAAAGCCCGCCACACAGAAATCAATGGCCCTTCTCTGATCCATCATAGAATTGAAAGCACTGACAACCCACTGTCCTCCAAGTGTGACAGATGAGAGGATGGATAGGGAGTCACAGTCCCCAGAGCAGACACCCATGCACAGAAACCTCTGTGGGAATTAGCACTGGATTGCTTTACCAATCCACAAGACCCAGCTTTCAACAACAACAACAAAGTTTACAGGGACCAGGAAGGTGACTCGGTGGTCCAAAGTACCTGCTTGCAAAGCCTGCTGACCTGGGTTCAATTCCCAAGTCATTTAATCTGAACACAGTGTCTGGTGTTTGTTTGTGGTGGCAAGGGGCCCTGGTATGCATGCGTGGGCGTGCGCGTGCGCGTGCACACGCACACGCACACACACACACAAAATAAAGTTTAAAGGCATTTTTAAAAGGCACAACAAACACACAACACACATCACCATGCACACATACAGTTTGAAGATGTAGAAAAACACACAGAAATCTGACTCTGACATGACAGGACTATCTGAATTATCAGACCATAAATTTAAAATCATCATGTTAAGAGATCTAAGAAAGAAAATAGACAGCATGCCAGACCAGATGCATAAGCAATGCCTTGGAAATTCTAACAGAGAAATAAAAAGAGAAGCTAGAAATCAAAAAAGCACTCTAATGGAAATAAGAATGCCTTTGATAAGCTTGTGAGAAGTCAGAGAAGGACTTTCTGAGCGTGAGGAAATGACAGTAGAAACTTCCAACACTGGAAAGCAAAATGGAAAAGACTGAAAGAAATGGGTAGAGGACTATCCAAGAACTGTCAGTATGATACGCATGCAATGGGTGTGGCAGAAAGAGAAGACAGAGAGGACAGAAGAAATATTTGAAGCAATAGTGGCCGAGAATTTCCCAGAATCAACATCAGATACCACAAGCAGATCCAGGAAGCTCAAAGGACAGTAAGTAGAATGAATTCCAAAAGAGCTACATTGTCATAGTCAAACTGCAGAAAATCAAATATAAAGGGAAAAAAAATCCTGAAACAAGCCAGAAGAAAAGTCTTATGGATGAGGGAAAGGATTCAAATGAAATTGCACTTCTCAGAAACCACTTATGCAAAAAGAGAGTGGGATAAAATATTTAAAGTGTTGGGAGGAAAGTATCAAGGAAGAATTCTGCATCCTGCCAAATTAGCCTTCAAACGTGAATAAAGGGGCTGAGGAGATGGCTCAGCAGTTAAAGGCACTTGCTTGCAAGGCTGCCAGCTTGAGTTCAATCCCCCATCACCCGTGAAAAGCCTAACACAAAGTGGCACATGCTTCTGCAATCCCAATGTGCCTACAGCAATGGAAAGTGGAACCAAGAAAATCCAGAAATCTGTGGACTAGCTAGAGTAGTGCATGCTAAGCAGCAAAAAAACAAAACAAACAAGCAAACAAGGGGGTGGGGGCTGGAGAGATGGCTCAGTGGTTAAGACACTTGCCTACAAAGCCTAAGGACTTGGGGTCAATTCCCCAGTACCCATGTAAAGCCACATGCACAAGGTGGTGCGTGAGTCTGGAGTTCATCTACAGTGGCTTGGAGGCATTAGTACTCTCTCTCTCCATATATATCTTTCTCTCTCTCATATTAAAAAAAAAAGGTGACCTTGCCTCAAGCCAAATGCAAGGAGAGGATCAACACCCAGAGATTGTCTGTCCTCAGACCTCCACACATGTGCTATGACACACGCATGCCCACACACACACACACACACACAAAAATTAATACAAAGTAAAGACTTTCTCAGATAAATAAAAATGGAGGTAATTTGTCTCCAGTAAACCTGCCTTGTATTGTATTGTGAAAAAAGTTGTTTTGAGAGAAAGAGAATGATTCAGCTTAAAACCTCAGATCTATGGGCTGGAGAAATGACTTAGATGTTAAGGCACTTGTCTGCAAAGCCTAAGGACCCAGGTTCAATTCCCAGAACACACATAAGCCAGATGCACATGGTGGCAAATGCATCTGGAGTTCATTTGCAGTAGCTAGTGGCCCTGGTGTGCCCATTCTCTCTCTCTCTCTCTCTCTCTCTCTCGCTCATAAACAAAGAAATTTTTTTTTAAGTTTTTGAAACCCTTTAAGGGCCTGGAGAGATGGCTTCATGGTTAAGCACTTGCCTGTGAAGCCTGAAGACCTCTGGTTTGAGGCTCAATTCCCCAGGACCCACATAAACCAGATATACAAGGTGGTGCATGCATCTGGAGTTTGTTTGCAGTGGCTGAAGGCCCTGGTGTGCCCATTCTCTCTATATCTATCTGCCTCTTTCTCTCTCTGTCTGTCACTCTCAAATAAATAATAAACAACAACAAAATGTTTTTTTAAAAAAAAAAAAAAACCTTTAAATCTCAGATCAAGGGCTGGAGAGATGGCTCAGCGGTTAAGGCATTTGCTTGCAGAGCCTAATGACACAAGTTCAGTTCCCCAGTACCCACATAAAGCCAGATGCATGAAGTAGTGCGTGTATCTGCAGTTTGTTCACAGTGACAGAAGGCCCTGGTGTGCCCACACTCCCTCTCTTTCTGTCTGCCTCTCCCTTCTCCCCTCAAATAAATTTAAAAAAATTTTAAACCCTCAGATCTATATAAAGAAAGGCAAAGTAATGCAGAAAAAAAGTAAATAAAGGTAAAAGAAACATTTTGTCTTATTCATAATTGATATAACAGATGACAGGTTGTTCAAAATAACAGCAACAATGTATTCAATGATCACAGTTTAGAAGACAACAGTGTTACTAGAGATAAGAGGGGAAGCCAGGAATACTTTATTATAATGTATGTGTACTGAGGGTGGCACGGTGTAGTCTTATTTGAAAGTGGACTCAGAATATCAGCAAATGTATATCATGTGTCTGGTATGGGCACCTGTAGTCCCATACTTCTCAGGTGCCAAGAGTTCAAGACCAACCTAGGCAATATTTTGAGAATCCCATCAAGAGAGTGGGGAAAGGTGAAGTAGGGAGGTAGAGAAAGAAGGAAAAGGAAAAAGGAATTATATGCACCAGGGAGAGAATAAGACAGCTCAAGAGAATTAGAGGTCCAAATAAATAGTTTTTAAAAAAACAAAACAGGGCTAGAGCGCAGGCACTCAGGAGGCAGAGGTAGGAGGATGCCAAGAGTTAACCCTGAGACTACATAGTTAATTCCAGGTCAGCCTGGACCAGAAGACCCAAAAAAAAAAAAAAAAAAAAAAAAACAGGGCTAGAGAGAAGGCTTAGTGGTTAAGGTACTTGCCTGCAAAGCCAAAGGACCTTGGTTCGATTCCCCAGGGTGGCGCGTGCATCTGAAGTTCATTTGCAATGGCTTGGAGACCCTGGTATGTCCATTCTCTCTCTGTCTCTCTCTGTCTCTCTTTCATATATATTAAAAAAAAAAAAAAAAAAAAAGCCAGGCATGGTGGTGCATGCCTTTGCTCCCAGCACTCGGGAAGGCAAAGGTAGGGGGGATCATGGTGAGTTCAAGGCCACCCTGAGAATACATAGTCAATTCCAGGTCAGCCTTGGCTACAGTGAGACCCTACCTCAAAAAAACAAACAAAAAAATTAAAAAACCAAACTCAAAAGAGGGCTGGGGAGATGACTGAGCAGTTAAAAATGCTGGCTTGCTAGCCTGCTACCCACATAAAGCCAGATGCACAAAGTGGTGCATGTGTTTAGTGTTCTTTTGCAGTGGCAAGAGGCCTTGGTACCCATTCTCTCTCTCTCTCTCAAATAAACAAAAGTTTTTTTTTGTTGTTTTTTTTTTTGGTTTTGCAAGGTAGGGTCTCACTCTGGTCCAGGCTGACCTGGAATTAACTATGTAGTCTCAGGGTGGCCTCGAACTCTCGGCGATCCTCCTACCTCTGCATCCCGAGTGCTGGGATTAAAGGCATGTGCCACCATGCCTGGCTAAACAAAAGTTTTTAAAAATAAAAATAAACACAAAAAGCAGAACAAGAATAGACATCAGCGCTAAGAACTATGACCAAAGACAGCAATCAAAGTGGCCACAGAGGTCTGGAGAGATGGCTTAGTGGTTAAGGCAGTTGCCTGCAAAAGCCAAAGGACCTCAGTTTGATTCCCCAGGACCCATGTAAGCCCAATGCACAAGAGACGCATGTGTCTGGAGTTTGTCTGCGGTAGCTGGATGCCCTGGTGCGCCGATTCTCTCTCTCTCTCTGTCTACCTCTTTCCCTCTCTCGAATAAATAATAAATAAATAAATTTTTTAAAAAAGAAAGAGAATGGGCATGCTCAGACTGTGGGAAAATATTTGTAATACATAGATCTGACAAAGATCTTGTATCAGTAACTTATGTGAGGAGTGCTTACAATTCAGCAACAAAAAACCAACAACCCAGTAAAACGAGGCATAGGAATCAAACAGACACTTCATCAAAGAAGATACATGCATGGAAGAGCATCAACTTGGTTCACCATCACAGAATCGCCGGGTTTCTCAGCAGTTTCTTATAAAGTGAGACATATACTTACCATACAGCCCAGTGATTCCACTTCTAGGCTTTGATCCACGAGAAACCCGACAAGACTGGTCCACAGATTTGCACTGGTGTGTTTATAAGGGTTTCATTCACACAGTCCTGAGCAAGGAAGCCACCCACGTGTTGGCTGATTGGTGGATGGAAAAACTGACTCTGGTATGCCCATTCACCAAAACAGAAGTCAGCAATTTAAAAAGGTCCACACGCAATGAGACATCTCTGTCACACCCTCCAAGGCTCAAGGAACTTTCCAGAGGAGGGGGAAGGAAGACTGCAAGAGCCAGAGGATGGGGAGGAGTGCTTTGGAATGCTGTCCTCTGGATACGAAGTGGCCATCCCATTCATGACTTCACAATTGCCATAGCTACCTACACCAGTCCTGCACAGTATTAAGCCCTTCACCATTCTGTCATGAATGATGGAGGAGGGCATAAAACAATACAAAGAAAAAAAAAACATCAAAATCGGACTGCAAAGCCAAAGGACACAAGTTCAATTCCCCAGGACCCACATAAGCCAGCTGCATGAGGTGGCACATGCATCTGGAGTTCACTTGCAGTGCCTGGAAGCTCTCGCACACCCATTCTCTCTCTCTTCTCTCCTTAAACAGATAAAAGAAAAAAAATGTACTATGCACATATATGAAAATTATCAATTAAAAAAAGCTTTTAAAAATATCGCAGTGGCAGAGTGCTTGCCTAGCAAGCATGAGGTTCAGGGTCCTATTCCCAGGACCAAAATAATAGTAATAGTAATAATAATAACAATCACTGAATTGAACAATTGAAATGGATGCAGTCTTTAAGTTAATTCTCAACAGCATTGACATTATTTTAAAAAAAAGAAGAAGAAAAAGGCTGGAAAGATGATCAGCAGTTAAAGGTGCGTGCTTGCTTGCAAAGCCTGAAAACCCAGGTTCAATTCCCCAGTGCCCACATAAAGCCAGATGCACAAAATAGTGCATATGGCTGGAATTCATTTGCTGTAGTAGAAGGCCCTGCCATACCCATACACACATGTCTCTCTCCTCTCTCTCTCTCTCTCTCTCTGTCTCTCAAATAAATAAATAAAAGTTTTTTAAAAGATTGGTGGAAGCTAGGGAGATGGCTCAGCAGTTCAGACACTTGTCTGCAAAGCCTAACAATCAGGGTTCAGTTCTCCAGTACCCATGTATGCCAGATGCACAAAATGGCACATGCATCTGGAGTCTGTTTACAGTGGCTAGAGTCCATGGTGTGCCCATACTCACTCTCTCTCTCTGCTTACAAATAACTAAAAAATAAAATTAAAAAATATATATTGCTGGTTAGGAGATGTTATAGTCAGATTCACATTGCTGGCAGAAATCACCCAACCAAGAGCAGCTTTTGGGAGAAAGGTTTTATTTTGGCTTACAGACTTGAGCAGAAGCTCCATGATGGCAGGGAAAATGATGGCAGAGGGTGGACATCACCTCCCAGCCAACATCAGGTGGCCAACAACAACAGGAGAGTGTGCCAAACATTGGCAAGGGGAAACTGGCTATAAAACCCATAAGCCCAATATCCTGCCTCCAGAAGGCTTTAATTGCCAATTGCCATCAGCTGGGGAGACTAACATTCAGAATACCTAAGTTTATGGGGGGTCCCTGAATCAAATCACCATATTCCACCCCTGGCCCCCATAAACTGATAACCATACATGATATAAAATGCAATGCATTCATTCAACTTTAAAAGTCCCATAGTTTTTAACTATTCCAATGATGTTCACACATTCCCATAATCAAGGTCTTTTAACTGAGCCATAATACCAAAAAAAAAAAAAAAAAAATCCCCCAAAATACCCATAATGGCACAGAATAAACATTCACACTGCAAAAGATAATATGGGGCATAGCAAAGAAATATTCAACCAATACAAGATTTAAAACAACCAGGCCAAACATCAAACTCTGTAGCTCCAAGTCTAACAACTCTAGCCAGTGACAAATCTCCAAGTCCAATAATTCTAACCAGCAACAAGTCTCTGCAGTTCCAATTCCGCCCCTCCAGCTAGGCTACTCACAGTCCTGGAAAACCTCATCAGGGGCCGGCAGCTCTCCTTGGCAGCCATCTCATGGTCCCAGCATCTCCACTGGGTCTCCACTGCAACCCACAGTTCATCCTCATGGCCCCATAGGCTCTCCATGCAGGCATCCAGCAAACCTGCTTCACACTGCCCATGGCCATTTCCAAAATACAAGACCACATTACAAACTCAATGACCCTCTCTTTCCTGCATTTCTTATACTCCATAATACTAGATAGAGGTGCCAATTTGTTAATATAGGGGGGAATAAAGCAGACTTTGAAGAACAGGACACTCCTTGAGCACTCAGGCCCCTTCAAAAAAGTCTACATTTTTCCTGTTGCCCCAGTGCAGGTCAGCTGGCCCAATTAAATAGCTGTAATCTCTTAAGCAATTTACAGGTGAATTGGCAGCAGTTTTGGCCCAAAGATTTCATTTTTTCTGTGCCATATCCCTCTGCTCACACCAGTTCATCTCTATGCAAAGCAACCCTGCATAACTTCTCAGGACATGGGCATAACAGCAAGCTTCTCACACAAACTGCTAGCCCAGTCCAAGCAAAGCTCTTTCTTACCCTAACAAGCCAAACTTCATAGTCCATAGATCCTACTGCATCCAGGTATTTCAACTCTGACTATTCTTTGATGGAATAGTTCATCAAGCTGTACTTACAGTACTGCAAGGTGTCTATTAGGCCAATGTTTCAAATCCTTCCACATTCCTCTTGAAAATGAGCTCCAAAAGGCCAAAGTTACACAGTCAGGTGTCTAGCAGCAACCCCACTCCTGGTACCAACTTTACTCTTGCAGTCAGGTTCACATTGCTGGCAGAAATTACCCAACCAAGAGAAGCTTTAGGGGAAAAAAAAAAAGGTTTATTTTGTCTTATAGACTTGAGGAGAAGCTCCATGATGGCAGGGAAAATGATGGCATGAGCAGAGGGTGGACATCACTTCCTGGCCAACATCAGATGGCCAAGAACAACAGGAGAGTGTGCCAAACACTGGCAAGGGGAACCCATATGCCTGCCCCCAATAAGACTCTGCCTCTAGGAGGCTTTAATTTCCAGTTGTCATCTGCTAGGGAGACTAGCATTCAGAATACCTAAGTTTATCAAACCACCATGGGAGAAGAACATAGTAATAATGGGGTGTGGAAGGGTTGGAAGGGGTGGAGCCTGGAGGGTTAGCACCAAGCAAGGCTATCCTGGGTCCCAGGGTTGCCTTGCTCTCCCACCTCAGCAGAGGCTAGAACACAGACCCCAAAGACTGAGCCCTTGGTGGGCTTTTTCTTACAGTGCATTTCAGCAGTTATTTATTTACCTCTAGTATTCCATCGCAGATTCCACCCCTGACTACTAACTGGGTAATTCTTCCCCAGTTCCTCTTGCTTTGGTTTCCTTCTCTGTGAGGCAGGTTCCTGGCTGGCCTGTTGGTGAGCATCAAGGAGGTGACATTGGTTAAAAAAAAAAAAAAAAATGCTTGGCAAATACCAACACAAATAGTTGTGATTGCCATGGTTACAGTTTGGAAAACCTTCTCACCTGTGCATCTTCATGGAGTCACTCAGAGCACAGGGTTGCCATGGGGCTGAGAATTTGGCCTCTCTGTTCCTCCAGTTAACATAAAGTGGGCATCATACAGAGCCTCCCTGGGCAGATGAGGACTGGATGAGCTAAGAGTGTGCAGGAAATGGTAGCCATGCTCTTGGTGTATGTTTATGAGAGATAGGGTCTCAGTATGTAACCTAGGTTAGTCTTGAACTCATAATCCTCCTGCTTCAGCCTTCCAAGTGCTGGTGTTACAAATATGTGCCACCATGCTTGGCTTTGGAAATGGGAGTTTTTCTTACTGTCTGTATGACAGATGCTTTTAGGGGATAAAAAGGCCTCTAAGTCCCACAGATGTTAGGCCAGTTAACCAAAATCACATAGCAAGTTAGCCAGGACAGAAATACTGCCTCATGGCTCTGGGAAGAGCTGATCTGACCAAAGCTTGTCCAATGCTCACATTTCCTGCCTTCATGCCATTCCAGGGCCTCCTAGGCCCCTCCTACATGCTCAAAAGGTAACAAGGTTGAATGTGAGGAGATCAAGGCAGAGGTAGTAAGGGCCAGACCACCCTAGCTAGATACATCCAGTTTTGACTGATCTCCGAACCTAAGCAGAGTTGGCCTAGTTAATCCTTGGATGGAATTAGCAAGCTCTCTACAGGCCCCTACTAGGAGCTTGTTAAGAGCAAAATACCACTACCCAGAAAGAAACTGAGGCCAATTCCTCCATGTAACACAACAGAGAGAGAGAGAGAGAAAGAGAGCGCCAGAAGTACATACAGTGGCTAGCAATGAATCATTCTGCCTTCCCTGCCTCTGGGAAGTAATTGAATGGGGTCTCCATCTAGGTCAGGTTAGAGGCAGGATTCCCTAAGTAGGCTAGTGCCCTGTCTAGACGCTATGCCAGACATGGTGCCCTCTGAGCAGTGCCCAAGGGAGCAACCAACTCCCAGGCCCCGGAAACTCTGTGCCATGCAACACCCATGTACCCCATCCCCATTCTACAAGATGTTCATGTGTATATCATACTACTTAAATACAGCTTTAGATGCATGGCTCTGGTCTTACTTTCAGGGCAACTTCATTTTTTATTTTATTATTTATTTATTTATTTATTTATTTATTTAGAAAGAGAGAGAGTGGGGGGGGGGAGAATGGGCATGTCAGAGCCTCTAGCCACTGCAAGCAAACCCCACACACATGCACCACCATGTGCCTCTGGCTTATGTGGGTTCTGGGGAATTGAACCTGGGTCCTTTGACTCTGCAGGCAAGTGCCTTAACAGCTACGCCATCTCTCCAGCCCCCAGGGCAACTTCAGATAAATTACTAGAAATACAAGGTTAAGGGTGCAGGTCTAGGCCCCACAGCAGGGTTTGCTGGGAGTGGGTAGCATGAATCCTGACAGAGGCAGCTTCAGAAGAGGACAACAACCAGTGTCCTTGGAGATCCAGAGACGTGGGTGCTGGCACCACGGGAGTGAGTGAATACAGGGAGAAACGAGCAGGCAGGACATGCGGGTCCCCAAAGAATAGTGCGTGTGAGGAGAAAAGGGTGTGAAGCAGATAAACAGGGAGCTAGTACAGATAGCCCCCTGGCCACATGGCAAGGTGAGCCCAGGATGGTGAAAGAGGCTCTGGGCACCAGGGGACCTCGGAGCTTGGGCACCTGCTGCTGGGACCTAGGAAACAAAGTTGGAGCAGATGTGTCCCTAGCCAGGACACTGACCCCTCCCCCACAGGCCAGAGATTCTAGCCATTGTAGGCTCAGATCAGACACTACTTCCCCTGGGAAGCCACCATGTTTGCGCCCCTACACACTCACCCCAGGAAGGCCACAAAGAGAAATGGGACACAAAACCAAAGAGGGGAAATATCACTTCGTGCTTGGCTCAGAGTCAAGTCTTAGCTCTGGGACAAGGAATCCAAGGGAGACAAGGCTTCCAGAAGCATCCGGTGCAGGACTGACCCTTGAAGCTATTCAGTACATGTCAGTTTCCTTAAGCATCAGAAAGAGCATCCTTCATACTTCTTATTTTTAAAAACCCTCTGTCAGGCTGGAGATGGCGCTTAGCTGTTAAGGCACTTGCCTGCAAAGCCTAAGGACCCAGGTTTGATTCCCCAGGACCCATGTAAGCCAGATGCACAAGGTAGCGCTTGCATCTGGAGTTTGTTTGCAGTGGCTGAAGACCCTGGGGTGCCCATTTTCTCTCTATCTGCCTCTTTCTCCCTCCCTTTCTCTTAAATAAATAATATTTATCAATAAATAAAATCTGACAATCATATCTATCTATCTATCTATCTATCTATCTATCTATCCATCCATCCATCATCTCTTTGCATGAGTGTGTGTGGCTGGGAGGATGTTCCAGGATCTCTTGCCACTGTAAATGAACTCCAGACACGATCTACACTTTTGGCATCTGGCTTTCTGTAGGTGGTTGAGGAGTTGAACCCTGGCCAGCAGGCTTTGTAAGCAAATGCCTTTACCCACTGAGCCATCCCCCCAGCGCTTATGTTTCCCATTTTACAGGGGACGAAATCGAGGGCCTTGGGAAACTCAAGTGACAGGCCTGAATGCACAGACTCCTCCCAGCCTGCCTCCCAGGACCATGTGACTTCACATTGGGAAAACTGAATCCCTGAAAACACAAGGGATTGTGCAGTCGCACTGTCACCACTCCCCACTAGAACTCAGACTTGATGTGGAACCCCTGACACCAAATCTGGCCCTCCAGAGATCCTCTGACTGGAGCGGTAATGCCCAGGGCTCGTCCCGTGGCGTGGCCACCTTTGGGACAGAGGCTGCCTGACGGATCCAGGGCAGGCCCTGATTGCAAATAGGGGGGAAAGAATGGCTGCACTAGCGCCTCCAGTGACTGCAAACAAACTCCAGATGTGTGCACCACTTTGTGCATCTGGTTTTATGTGGGTACTGGGGAACTGACCTTGGGTCAATTAAGCTTTGCAGGCAAGCGCCTTAACCGCTGAGCCATCTCTCCAGCCCCACACCATAAGTCATTGCTTCATTGCACAAAATGATTTAAAATGTGTGATGTTGCCTACAGGTTAGGGGGTGTAAGGTATATACATGAAGCATACATAAATTTATCCCCAAGATATCTTATTATGTATATGCAAATATTCAAAAGCTGCACAATGCAATATCCAAACCACTTCTTTCCACTGGCAAGCATTTCAGCCAAGGGCTGCTCAGCCAGCTCAGGGCACGGAATGCCATCTCCCTGAGAGGAATGGACTGGCGAAGGTCAGCTCTGTGTAATGCTTGGAGCTGTTAGGGCAAGATGAGACCTAGGCAGGAGGCGGCTACCCAGTGGGAGTCCACAGAAGGGGCTTTCACTTCCCAGCATCCTTTGCTCTTGCCATCCCGCGAGTCAGGCACTGCAAGATATGATGGAGAGGTCCAGAGAGAGAAGAGCTTTGGAGAAGCACACACAGGAAGACAAGGTGCCCAAGGCACTCATGTAGCCTTCTGCTCCCCAGAGACTTCTCTGTCCAGGAGAGAGGGAGATGCTAGTTCTTTCTCCAAGGGTCTGTTAGTTGCATGGGGATGCAAGCCCTATTGAGAATTAACCTCAGAATTTGTGGGGGCAGCTTCCTTTTATTATTATTATTATTATTGTTATTATTATTATTATTATTATTATTATTGGAGGGTCTGGTACTGCAGCAGTGAACATAAGGCTGGGAAGAATCAACATCCCTCTTCCTTTTTTCTATAAATATATTTTACTTATTTATTTGAGAGAGAGAGAGAAAGAGGCAGAGAGGGAGAGAGAATGGGTGCACTAGGGCCTCCAGCCACTGCAAACAAACTCCAGATGCATGCGCCCCTTTGTGCATGGGTCCTGGAGAATCGAACCGGGATCCTGTGGCTCTGCAGGCAAATGCCTTAACCGCTAAGCCATCTCTCCAGCCCAATATCACTCTTCTTGAATAAGAGCCCCTGATCATGTGAGCAAGCATCTAAGAAGGAAGAAATCCTGGGTTTTGGACCCTAGGGCTTGGTTTACCTGTCTGGGAAATGGAACCAATGACCCGAGTGGACCGTGAACATAAAGTCCCTTTCCTCTAGCCACTGCGGAACCTGGACAAGTACTGGGGAGATGGCTCAGTGGGTAATGTGTTTGCTGTGCAGACCTGATGCTCAGTGTTTGGGTCGCCAGAGCCCAGGTAAAGCCAGACATGTAACACTAAATCTGTAATCCTAGCCCACCTTCCATGAGCAAGGAGATGGAGAGAAGAGGATCCTGGGATGCCCAGGCCAGCTACCGTGGCTAACACAGTGCAAATGAGAGAAGCCATGCCTCTAAGGTGGAAGGCCAGAACTGACACTGGAGACATTCAAAGTTGTCCACTGACCGCCCCCCCCACACACACACGTGTGTGCCCACATTCATGCACATGAACACACACTAGGGGGAAAAGTGCTGGTCCACACATCCTCCTCCCACCAAGACGGGAAACCAGGGAATACTAAAGGTGAGTTTGTTTTTTGCTTTCTCAACTACACTAATGAGCAAATCGTGTCTAGGGCCCCAACCCCAGGCCCCTCTGTAACAACCACTGAGACAACTGCCTGCCTAAGCTCCCCTGCGTCTCTCTTCAGTCCCATGTGAAAACCCAGTGTAGCCATGGTTGAGTCCCGACACACGCCACCATGCCCTGCTCTGAGAAGGAGCTAGAATGGGCCATAGAGCCAGGGCTGGGGGCTCAAAGGTCCCAGGTGGAGGTCTGGGAGAAATGGGCAACCAGGCTCCCCAGAGACTGCTCTGCCAATACTCTTCCGTGAGGTTGCCCTGGGAGAGAGTGGGCCACCCCAATTTTCTGAAATGAGTTGAATTCTCCTTAGTGACCTCCCAGTCTTCACCTCTTCCCTTAGCCCTCCTCCATTCTGCTTCCTGCAGGATCCTTCTGGAACATGATCTCAGCTTGCTCACCTTCACAAGCTCGCCATCATCACAGCCAGTTCTCACAGGCACCAGTGAAACTCCCTCGGTCTCTTACTGAGCACGCAAGACCCCCGCCTCCTTGGTCTTAGGGCTTCCTCCATGTTTTTCATTTCATAGCTAGGCCATGTGATGCTCAGAGAGATCAAGTGACCTGTCCAAGGCCACACAGCGGGGGAGCTTGACATTCTAATCTGATTCCTAGAGTCCATACCATATCCACAGAGAGGCCGCCGAGGGGTCTACACAGAAGCTTTGGGGAGCTGTGCTGCTTGGCACTGTGGAGGCCTCTGCGTAGGAACAGCAAACCAGCAGGTAAAAATGGGGGAAATAGAACCATAAGCTTTAAGATAGCATGCTAGCCTGGGCAGCTGTCTGGCTAAATGTATATACCATGTTTACCAAACTGCCCAGTGAGCACTTCTCTTAATGTTCATACCCATGTATTAATGTTACTCTCACTTAAAAATTTTTATTTATTTATTTATTTCAGAGAGGGAAAGAGTCAGACACAGAGAGAGAGACAGAATGGGTGCACAGGGGCTGTCAGTCACTGCAAACGAACTCCAGATACATGCACCACCTTGTGCATCTGGCTTACATGGGTCCTGCAGAATCGAACCGAGGTCCTTTGGCTTTGCAGGCAAATGCCTTAACTGCTAAGCCATCTCTCTAGCCCTACTCTCACTTTTAGTTAGAGAAGCTTCTCTTTTCAGATGACAGTGACCTTGGGATGACTCAAAAGGCACTACAGTGCTGAGAAGAAGTGACAGAGGAGTGCTCAACATTGAAATATTTCTAACACACCCTCCAAGGCTCAGAGTCCATTGTGGAAGAGGTGGTGGAAAGAATGTAAGAGCCAAAGGAAGGGTAGGACTGCTTATAATGCGCTCTTTCAGGCACAAAATCCCCTGGATATCTATGACCTCGTAGTGCCTGACACTACCTACACAGGACCATCATAATAGGAAGAAAAAAAGATGACATCAAAAAGAGAGAGAGAGAGAGAGGGCTGGAGAGATGGCTTAGCATTTAAGGTATTTGCCTGCAAAGCCAAAGGATCCCGGTTTGACTCTCTAGGACCCACGTAAGCTAGATGCACAAAGGGATGCATGCATCTGGAGTTCATCTGCAGTAGCTGGAGGCCCTGGTGTGCTCATTCTCTCCCTCCCTCTCTCTCTCTGTCTTCTTCTTCCTCTCTCTCAAATAAATAAAATAAATTTAATTTTAAAAAAAGAGAGAGTGATTGAGAGGGAGAGGGGATATGATGGAGAGTGCAAAGGCAAAGTTGGGGGGGGGGGTATTACCATGGTTTATTGTCTATAATTATGGAAGCTGTCAATTAAAAAAATAATAATAAAAGATAGCATGCTAGCCTGGGAAGACCCAGACCAGAAGTCTAGAAGCTTAGCCCTCAGCTGGCTTGCTGACCTCAGCTGCCAGGCTTCCGTAGGAGTGGGAGGCATCAGTGATGCCAAGGAGTCCAGCCTGGCACATAGTACTTCTGTACCCATCCTGAGGCCAGGGTTGTGGGTACAGCTCTCAGCAGCCCCAAGTCCCTCACGACCCAGCTTCCACCCCCATACCACAGGGCTTTGTAGCTTTGTCAACCATCCCCGCCACCAAAAGGAAATTTTTTTTTTTTTAAGAACAGCAACAAACATCTCTGTAGACAAGGGCACAGGCCCACGGAGGTGGCAGGAAGAGGAACATCACTTCAGAGAGGAAAGGGCCACAGGGTGGGGCGTGGGGGCCACTAAGCAGAGAAACGGAGATCTGATAAGGAAGCGAGCTCAGTGAGGCTGGAGCACAGCTCTAGGGAGACTCAGCCCCTTTTATTGTGAGCTGTGGGGGTATCTGAGGTAGCTAGATGGTACACACAGTTCTATGTCCAGGGCTCAGGAAGATGTCCTCCTGGGGTGTCTACTCTGAGCTCAGCTACTCCAGAGGGGCAGAAGGCTTCTGAGGTCAGACAGGCCCCCAAATGGCAGCCAGTGGGGTCCTCTGGGAGGGCCAGATCTGCTTCGACTTTGAGCTTGTGCTCTTCGGGGAGGACAGCTGGGTCTGGACATGGGACCAGTTTGCAATGTGAAGTGCCCAGTGAAATGGCCAGTGCCCTTCCCCCAGCTTGGCAGCTGACCTACCTATGGACTTTGGAAAGTTTCTTCCTCTCTAGTCTCAGTGTTCCCCAGGGGAGACTGTGGAACGTCTGCAGCAGGAATGTCCAGCCTCTGACATTGTGACATGGTGTTGTAATCTACAGATGTGATAGGGCGCATTCATAACTATCCTGGGACGCCGTATGCGACCCGTGGGCTACAGATTAGACATGTCTGATCTACAGGGTCAGGTGCTGGGCTAGGAATCCAGGGGTTCTGTGAACCCATTGTGCAGTCCTGAGCAAGGAGCTTTAGCAAAAGAGATGGAGACCAGTCCAGCTCAGAACCGGACACCCTACATCCTAGGAAACCCATAGGCTGAGGCCTGCTTGATTCTCAGTGTCCACTACTTCCGGGCTGAGATTCTTCTGATAAGACTCTCAAGGCCCTGTCCAGCTCACTGCCTGGGCCTGTCCATGGAAAGGATGGGGGCCTGCCCTCCTGGACAGACCTACAGGCTGACCAGAGACATGTTTACAAACCTGTCCTGGAACTAACAGGCAGCTGGGAACCAGAACCAGGCACTGGAGCGGGGAACAGATCCAGGATGAGGGCAGGAGCCCTGATTTAGAGGGAGCTGAGGCCAGGGCATCCAAAGGCTCTGGGCTATATGCAGAAGCCTGGACCACAGAGAAGCAGAGGGACAGTATTCCAGAAGCAGGAACAGTGCCGGCCAAGCCTGGGAGGCCGTATGCTGGGATTGAGGGATCCATCAGGCCCTGTTCTGAGTGCTCGGCTGGATGACAGGCACCAAAGGGCCCTCCAAGACTCCGCAGTAAAACTTCAAAATCCACTGTCTCCATTCTCTGAATTCCCCTGGCTGTGTGCAAATTATTTGTACCAAAACAAACACATAAAACTCAGCAAGCAAGCTGCATGGTGCTGCACTGTAGTTTTAAGTGAAAACAGAATTTTCACAGAAATAAAAAGCCCCTAGAGAGGCTGTGAAAGTGGGTATCCACCCCCATGCTTCACGACTCCCTGGACATCCTGCTCCAGCAGAAGTAAACCACAGTTAAACAAGTATCCAGGGCTTAGTGGACAGAGCCAGCCCCGGACATCTGTGAAACCTTCCCACCCTAGAAGGAGCCCTTTAAAAGGAGCAACCATTTCATGAAAATGGATGGCAACCAGTTGTGTGTCCCAGGCCTCCATTTCCTAGCTGAGCTGTCCTAAACAAGTCACCCTCTCTGAGCTTCAGCTATCTCATCTGTTATAAGAAGGCACTACAGAAGAAGTGACAGAGGAGTGCTCAGCACTGAAACATCTCAAACCCACCTTCCAAGGCGCAGGGTCCACTGCAGAAGAGGGGGTGGAAAGAATGTAAGAGCCAAAGGAAGAGTAGGACTCCTTACAACGTGCTCCTCCAGACACAAAATGGCCTGGATATCCATGACCTCACAGTGCCTGACACTATCTACATAAGACCATCATAATAGGAGGAAAAGATGATGACATGAAACTGAAAAGAGAGACTGATTGAGAGGGGGAGGGGATATGATGGAGAGTGGAGTTTCAAAGGGGAAAGTGGGGGAAGGGAGAGAAGTATCATGGGATATTGTCTACAGTTAAAGAAGTTGTCAATAAAAAAGAAAAGAAAAGAAAAAAAAGAAGGCACTACAAGGTGGCTTGGGTAGTCAGGGGCATATAAGCTCAGGGCCATCAGGTACTCCCAGGAAACTCAGCAAACGCGCTTCCACCTGCCTTCTAGAAGTTGCATATCCTCCCCTGGCAATAGTCAAGCCAGGCTCCCGTGCTGGGAGGAGGAGAGGGGCTGCCAAAAAAATGACTAAGGCAGACGTGCTTGCTGGAAGTATCCCTGCCCTTGTCTCAGAGGCCATCCTAACCAGTCTATGGCCTCTGCAGGGCCAGACATGCCTTCACTCTCAGCTCCTCCAGCATCCTGTGAAGCATGGCGCCACTCCACCTCACACACATACAGACACACACACACACACACACACCGACAGGACTTGCTGGAGTTTCTCACTATACCATGGAAGATCCTCGTGTCCTCATAAGCTGTTTTCTGCTTGGCTTTTTGTTTTCTGTAAGGTGTTAAATCCCTGATCCTTCAATATCCTAAGTGCTGGGATAGATACGTGTGTACCACCATACCCAGCTGTGCCCATTACTCTGATCGGTAAACTGAGACCAGGAAAGGTAAAGCACCTTGCCGGGTTTCTAGCCACATGGAATGGACTAAGGACTGTAAGTGGCACTGACCAAGAGGCCTGGTCTTGTTCTCTGCACGCTAAGGACCTGAAAGCCAAAGACCCTGGCAGGAAACGGGCCAAATGTGCACGCAACTGGGAATGCAGTAAGGAGGCGGGAATGCCCACTTCTGCAATAGACTCCATCCCTTCGCCTTGGTGCGTCTCCACAGTTGGCAGTCAGTCGAGGAGCAGGAGGAGTGGGCTGAGGTTGGGGAAACACCTGGAAGATACTCCCAGAATGCAGTGGGCTCACCTCCACCATGGGGAGGCCCAGAGGTGGGCTACCACTCCCCCAGGAGACTTGAGCCTCAGAGCCCATGGGGGGAGGGGCTGTGCCTGCCCCAACTCCACACCCTACAGACTCCCCCCCTCGCCCCCCGCCGCCGTTGCTTTTCTCACCACCGATTCCCCATGTAGGATTGATGAACAACGTAATAACGGGGGCAATCACATTATTCCTGAATGCATTTTAATAAAAATCAAATAAAAGCAATTATATGAATTTCCAAGAGGATCACCTCTCCTCCTTTCCCCGAGGTAGAAAATAGAATGAATTCAGGAAATCATTAAAATCAGAAACCCGAGCCAGCTGCCACAGAGGTACAGAGGTACTGGAGGCTGCCACACAAAAACGGCAGGGAGCCCGGGTCCCTGAGGGCATGTGGGCACCCAGCGTCTTGAGCTCATGGAGCAGAGATTCCACCTATGAATGAGGAGTGTAATTAAGAGCCAGGGCGGACACTTTGAAACAGGTCCCCTTTGCCTCTGCCTCTCCCCCTCCGCTGCAGGCCAGCCAGCTTTTGGAACTTCCTCCTCCCTGGGAACTCTTCTATCCTGTCAGCGAGGGGCGTGGTGGGGCTCAGAACAGGGTCCCCCAACTATTCCTCAGCTCTCCCTCGGTGACAGGGAAGGAAAAGTGCTCAGCCCATCTGGAGGCTGAGGGCAAACGGGGACCCACTGAGTGTCAACTGGAAATAGCTCCTGACCCCCAGCACTCCCCAAAGGAACATTGGCTTGGGACTCGCCAAGTCCCTCCCAACGTCCCCATCAATCATGTTTCACGTGCCCGTGGAATTTGTGTGTTCATTTGGGACACAAGGGGCCCTGTGACATGTTCAAACCCTCCCTTCCTTCCTCCTCACCCCCACCCTCCGCCCCAGCAGGTGAAACAAAACTGAGGATGAAATCAGGCCACCAGGTGGGCCTGGGTCTTGTGGTACAGGCCATCTGGGCATATGGTCTCACTTACAAAAAAAAAAAAAAAACAAAGTACCCCCAACTGTGTTTGCTGGTCCCTGGTCTGGGCTGGTTGACTCACCTCCAGACACCTTGAAGGGATTGGCTGTCTTCTCTGTTGGTGTGGGACACGCTTCAGCGAGGACAGGTGTGACTGTCCGCAGCCCCACAGCTGGACACAAGGAGTCGGACGGAAGTCTGCCCGGTTGTCTGAGTCTCCAGGCCCAGATCTAGCCTGCCAAGACACAGTGGTAGGTAACCTTGTCTTGTCATAGAAGGAAGTCTCCACTCAGCTCTTCCAGGTAGCCTTTGGGTGGCAGGTAGAAGGAAAGATAGGCGTCTGCCAACCTCTGTATTAACACTGATTTAAGAGCCCCTATCACCGTGCCACGTGAAGAGGACACCCAAAGTGGCCCAGAACGGGGCCCCTAGTCATGCTAAAGTTGATCATTCTCAAGTACCAGGGTCTGATTTGGGGTAGGGGAACTGCAGCTGGAGTCCCCTTTGGGGACAGCCTGAGTAAAGGGACAAATGGAGGCTAGGAGGTCTGAGCTGTGTTCTGGGGAGCTCCCATGTTCTCTCTGGGCATGAGCGCACATGTGTGTCCATGCGCAACACGCTAGGGTGAGAGTGAAGCTGGTCTCTAGTTGGTGAAGCTGGTCTGGTCTCCCTCAGTCCCTGCTGCTGTCACCGCTATGGCGCCCTCCTACAGGATGCTTAGGGAAAGTTCCCCAGGAACTCTCAGGGGAGGCTACTGGGGCCCTCTAGCTGCCTCTAGCTTCCTCTTGGAAATGGGAGTTTTTGGCAGGACTTGCACAGAGGGCACTCAGGGTGGGAATGGAGGGGTAGGGGTGGGGCTGCTGGTCTCATAGTCCTGGGCCCATGGTAGGCCTTCAGGTGCGCTGTCAGGCCTCTGGACCTTGGTGTCTCCATCTTGGGTATGAAGGCTATGACATGAAGGGTATGAAGGCTGTTAACAGCTGACAGGCAGGGGCTCCGAATGGCATGTGAGTGCTCATTCTGTCCCCTCAGAGGCCAGCTGCCTGCACACTCTCTGCCCCAACCCTCACGGTTTGGCATAGTGTAGGTTCTCCATCAATAGGCTTGTGGATGTGTGGACCTGTCCACAAGGAACTTGAGTGGCTTCTGTGCTCTGCACACCTGTGGACTCACACACTTGTTGTATGCATGTGCGTGAGCAATTGTGTGTATATGAGCTCTGTGGTTCACCCGTGGGCATGCCCACTGACCTGCACATCAACAAATAGGAGGCCACACAGCACCCCAGCCTCAGGGACCCTCCCCAAGACTTGCTTCCCAGTCCCCAGGGTAGACTGACCTTGGAACTGAACAACAGGGGGAGTTCTGTGCCCATAGGGGGTCCAGCATACAGGGACATCTCTCTACCTGTTGTCACTTTCACTACAATTCTGAGCGTCAGTTAGAGCATCTGCTTCGGGTCTTGTATTTAGCTTTCTGGAGATCTGGGGGGATGTGGCTCTGCTTTGAGACATGGAGGGATGGCCCATGACCCTGACAAGGGTCTCCTAGGGGTGGGCATTCCCAGAATGAAACTTTAGGGCTAGAAGGAGCTGAGTGCCCTGAGCAGGGAGCAAGGAGCAAGGAAGAGTCCCATAGGTGGAGGGCACTGCCCAGGCACACCTTGCTTGGGGAATGACAGCAGCCAGATGTTGCCCTGCTCCCACTGGCTGCACCAGGAAGAAGTGTTCTATCTAAGAGTATTTGCTGGCACGAAGAGGCCAAATGAGGTTCTAAGTGGCCCTGGGCAGGGGCGGGGAGGAGCACAGAGTGATCCTCAAAGTTCTGTCTCTCTCTTAAAGAAGGCAGGATTCTGAAACCACACAACTGTATGCATTATCTTAAAGAGACAGTTAGCCAGCCAGTCCCACATATATGTGCTCAAAATAACTGTTTAACAGAATGGAAAGTGGGGTCTGGGGAGATGGCTCAGTGGTTGAAGGTGCTGGCTTGTAAAGCCTGCTGGCTCAGGGTTCAGTTCCCCAGTCCCCACATAAAGCTAGATGCACAAAGTGGTGCATGCATGCCTCTGGTGGCAAGAGTCCCTGGTGGGTCCATTCTCTGCCCCGTCCCCTCTCTTGTTTAAAAAGGAAGGTGGAGGCTGGGGAGATGGTTCAGTGGTAAAGGCTCCTCTTCCACTAGCTTGCCAAGCAGAGTTCAGGTTGCCAGCATCTAAATAGAGCAGATGCACAGGGGCACCCAACACATCTAGAGCACTGGGAGGTGATGTCAAGAGAATCTGAAGCTCACGGAGCCAGCTAGTCTGGCTTTCCAGCAGCAAACACCACCAAGGCAGAAGTAGATGACCCACACCATGAGGTTGTTTCTGCCCTCCACGTGTGTGTCATGACATGCATGGGCCCATACATGCACATACATCATACACACACACACACACACACACAAATTCTTTTTTTATTATTTTTTATTTTTAGAGAGAGACACAGATAGAGACAGACAGAGAGAAAAGGAGAGGAAGACAGATAGAAATGGGCGCACCAGCAGTCTCTCAGCTGCTGAGAACGAAATCCAGATGTGTGCGCCCCCTTGTGGTCAAGTGTGGCATTGCGCCCTTGCATCACTTTGCATCTGGCTAAATGTGGGACCTGGAGATTGGAACCGCTGGAGATTGGAACCAGCGTTCTTAGGCTTAGGAGGCAGGCTCCTTAACCGCTAAGCCATCTCTCCAGCCCACAAATTCTTTTTTTTTTTTTAAGAAGCAAGGGATAAATTAACATAACTTGGGGAGTGGCTCTTTACGGGAAATAGGATCCAAATGTTCCCCAGTGCCAGAAATAATGCAGTCCTTAAACTGAGTGGTCATAAGCTTTCATTGGGATGTGCTTCACAGTCTTTTATATATAGGAAATATAATGTAATAAAATTTTAATTGTGCGTATGCCCAAGTTTACAGGGCTCTCGCAAGGGCAGGATGGCTGAGAGGCCTCTGTGATCCCAAAAGACTGGCATCCTCAGAGGTGCCCCAACCCTACTCTGCAGCACCGTGGGGGTCTGGGCTCTTCTCAAGTCCACTACATCCATGAAGAGTCCAGTCATGGGCCTAGAGGTTAAGCGCTTTGCTTGTGAAGCCTAAGGACCCCAGTTTGAGGCTCAATTCCCCAGGACCCACATAAGCCAGATGCACTAGGTGGCACATGCGTCTGGAGTTCGTTTGCAGTGGAGGAGATCCTGGTGCGCCCATTCTCTCTGTCTGTCTGTCTGTCTGTCTGTCTGTCTCTCTCTCTTCCTCTTTCTCTGTCTGTCATTCTTAAATAAATAAATAAATAAAATAATTTTTAAAAAGAGCCCAGTCATTTCTAGAACAAGCCTGGACACAGATAGGAAACGAGGGAAAGAAAACCAGCTTACTCTTCACCAGGTTCTACCCATTCCTTGTCATTTCTGGACACTGAGGGACTCCTGTCAGCTACTATCTTGGGTTTGGTCAGGCCTCATAACTTCCCACAGGGTTCCAGGTGACACTCTGCACCCCTGTAAAGTGGGTCTAAGTGTTGTGGGGACCATATAGAAGACTGTATGTGTGGGCATTCTCCAGCCTGTAGGAGCCCTCCATAGATGTTTGTTTTTCTAAAAAGAAAAAAAGCTGGGTTGGTGGTACACGCCTTTAATACCAGCACTCGGGAGGCAAAGGTAGGAGGATTGCCATGAGTTCGAGGCCACCCTGAGATTACATAGTGAATTCCAGGTCAGCCTGGGCTAGAGTGAGACCCTACCTGAAAAACCGAAAAATGAAAAAAACCAAAAAAGCCGGACGTAGTGGCGCACGCCTTTAATCCCAGCACTCAGGAGGCACAGGTAGGAGGATCACCATGAGTTCATGGCCACCCTGAGACTACATAGTGAATTCCAGGTGAGCTGGAGTGAGACCCTACCTCAAAACACACACACACACACACACACACACACACACACACACACACAATCAGGGCTGGAGAGAATGCTTAGTCATTACAGTTTTTAAAATATCACTGGAACAAAACCCCTCGCCCTCAGCTGAGGTCCTGTGAGCTGCCTGGCTGGTAGGTAAGACCTGAGCTCCAAGCTGGCTTCATGGCCTGGGTTTCTTTTCCCTGGTCACACTGGGCTCCAGCGTGATAGGGGTTCACCAGAACCTCCCTCAGGACAGGACAGGGAAAGTGAGAGGAGGGAGAACGTTTTGGTAAAAGAGAGTGCATTAAAAATTCCACACCAGTAACCAGGGACTCCGTCTGGGGACAAAACCCCAAGGGCTGCATGGGGGAACATGCCTGGGGCCTCACTCTGGGCTGCTCTAATCTCAAACCTAGTGCAGCGCTCAGGGGCTCCAGCTCAAATTGGGCCAGGGTTGGGGGTGGGGTGGGGGAGAGTGGGGATCAAAGGCAGAGGAAATTAGCATTACAGTGAGCCCCGAGGGGCAGAGCGAGGGATTAATTCACCCTCTTCTTCCTGCTGTTCCTTGCACAGCCCTGGGAGCCTGCCTGGGTTGGGGAAAGGGTCACGTTCCACCCTAACTAAACCCCTGTCACACACCTGAGGCCCAGTTATACTGGAGAGCGGGCAGGGTAGTGATGTGGGTGGACTAGGGATGGGGGGAAGCTACTGAACTCCAATTTAGACAGCTCAGAATGGAGGCTGGGCTGGGGGTGGCTGCAGAGCCAGGGAGCTTGGACAAGCTCCGTGGTGTTACTGCGGACATACATATCTGTACTTTCTGTGCTCCCGGCATGTGGGTGCCAGGATCTGGATCGATGAGTCCCAGAGCCTACATACACTCATGTGCCTGGAGCAGGGTGAATAGCATGCGCATGCATGTGTGTCTGTGAACCTGTGATTGAGTGTGCTTGAGTGAGGGCCTCTAGAGCCTGTGAAAGTCTTGAGAGAACAGTTTTGAGCTTGCGGACTTAGGGCCACCTGGGGAACAGAGTAGGAGAAAGTCAGTCCCTGGAACTGCCTGAAAGCTTCAGATGTGTGGGGTAGTTCAGAATCCTGCCACTTCCCATCAGAAAGCTGCTGGAAGGGAATTCAAATGACCACAGCAATCCATTCTGCCTTCCAGGATTCCCCGGGGCTGACCTGCCATGGAACCTCTGTATGGCCACCTGGCTTAATCTCTCCTTGCCTGAGTTTCTGATTTGAAATGAGAGTATGCATGGTGTAGGCAAGGATGTTTTAGTACACTCAGTGCTACCTTTAGGGGATGCAGGCTGCCCCAAGTTGGTGGGAGGAGCAATGCTTAGCACACAACTGTCCTGCCAGATGTCAGGAGGGCTGGGCAGACATTGGCAGTGCCAGGAAAACAGGGCATGTGGTAGGGATTCACAACTCAGGTCCACTAACCCTAACCAACCAGGCTGGGCCCCTCATGGGGCAGTTTAGGGGTGACAGGGCCAGAAAGTGATTAGCTATCTCTTTGCTAAGTGTGGCACTTGTCCTTGGGCCTGTAGGGGAAATGTAGGTCATTTACCTTACTACGGTTCAGAGAGGTCTGTCCTTTCCTTATTTTTACACCCTTAGGGAGCCCTCTAAGCCCTTTTCAAGAAGCTCTTCCTAACGAATGAATTTTCTTTTTCCAGGTATCCTGACACCAGACGTCAGGGCTACACTGGCTGGACCAAATCACCCATCCAGGGAGCTCACATAAAGAACCCCAACCTGAGGGCTGGAGAAATGGCTTAGCGGTTAAGGGGCTTGCCTGCGAAGCCTAAGGACCCATGTTTGACTCTCCAGACCCCACGTTAGCCAGATGCACAAAGGTGAGGCAAGCGCAAGGTCGCACATGCCCACTAGGTGGCGCAAGCATCTGGAGTTTGATTGTAGTGGCTGAAGCCCTGGCACACCAATTCTCTCTCCCTCTCTTGCTCTAAAATAAAAATATGAAATAAATAAATAAATAAAACCCAACCTGAGTCTCAAGGTGGGCTTCTCAAACTTCTCTTGCCTCCTTGGGCAAGAGCTATGTCTTCCTTCCTTCAAGCTTTTCTTCTTCTTCTTCTTCTTCTTTTTTTTTTTTTTTTGTTTGTTTGTTTTTCAAGGTAGGGTCTCACTCTGGCTCAGGCTGACCTGGAATTCACTATGTAGTCTCAGGGTGGCCTCAAACTCTCGGTGATCCTCCCACCTCTGCCTCCCGAGTGCTGGGATTAAAGACGTGCGCCACCACACCTGGCTTCAAGCTTTTCGTCTTGTAAATCTCTCTCTCTCTCCTAAAGCTCTAAGATATAATATAATCTTTCTGGGGACTGGAGAGATGGCTCAGCAGTTAAGGTACTTGCCTGCAAAGCCTAACAACCCTGGTTCAATTCCCCAGTGCCCACGTAAAGGCAGATGTACAAAGTGGCGCATGCATCTGGAGTTTGCAGTGGCTGGAGGCCCTGGCGTGCCCATTCTTTGTTTCTCTTCTATTTCTCTTTCTTGTTATATATATATATATGTGGTGTATCACTCATTGACACCATACCTCTCTTTCACTTTGTCCCCACATATGGACCTCTCACCTACCTCTTTTCACCCATTTCATTCTTTCATACTTCAGCTGGCTCCAAAGACTCGCTTGTCACGTCCATTCTGCAGAAGGGGAAACAGAGGCTCAGAGGAATGGGAAGGTGAGGCTAACAGAGCTGGATTCAGAGACAACAGTGAAGGAAGCTCACGACAGCCCAGCCATCTCAGCTCTGCAGTCTGCTCGGACTTCCAAAGCCCCCCTGAGCCAAGGACTGGTAACTAACTTTAATACACCCCTTCCCCAGTGCACAGCAGCCACGCAGCCCCTTACACCTGGGTGCATGGAACGTGGGCCTGACACCTGGGCGAACCCTGATGTCTGCACATCTGTGCCCTTGCTGACTCTGCTTGTCCACTGTGGTCCAACTCCTCATTGCTCAAGGCCCATCGCAAATGCTACTGTCTGTGATCTTCCACTCACTGCCTGAGCCATTAGTGGCGTCTCTGTGCCCTGTCCCCCACAGACCTGCAAATATCCTCTCTTGACACTGCGTTAGCTCTCAGGATTTCCTAGAGGGAAGGCTGATCTCTTCTCTGCACACTCCACCCCTACCTCTAGGTCAGGGCAAGATGTACCAAGGCTGGGAGCATCATGGACCCCTCTGTACCTTCACCCCCTAAGCCGCCAGGAGCACTTACAGCATTGTCATGTAACATGAGGTTTAACGATGAGGCTCTGGAACAGATTGCCCCCATTCAAACTTCAGCTCTTCCACTCGTTAGCTGTGGAATCTTACACTTGTTATTTAACCTCTCTGTGCCCCCACTATCCTTTTTAGTTTTTATTTTTGTTATCTTTGTTCTAGCCCAGACTGGTCTTGAACTCACAGCAATCCTCCTATCTCAGCCTCCTCAATACTGGGATTAAAGAATGAGCCCAGCTTTTTAATAATATTTATTTATTTACTTGAGAGAAGCAGAAAGCAAAAGAGAGTGAGTGAGAGAGAGAGAGAGAGACAGAATTGGGTGTGCCAGGGCCTCCAGTCACTAAAATGAACTCCAGACCCATGTGCCACCTTGTGCATCTGGCTTTATGTGGGTACTGAGGAATCGAACCCGAGTCCTTAGGCTTTGCAGGCAAATACCTTAATTACTGGGCCATCTCTTCAGTCCCTTTTTTAATTTTTTTTTGGAGAGAGACAGAGAGAGAGAGAGAGAGAGGAGGACAGATAGAGATGGGCACACCAGCAGCCTCTCAGCTGCTGCGAATGAAATCCAGATGCATGCACCTCCTTGTGGTCAAGTGTGCATTGCGCCCTTGCGTCACTTTGCATCTGGCTAAACGTGGGACCTGGAGATTGGAACCAGCGTTCTTAGGCTTAGGAGGCAGGCGCCTTAACTGCTAAGCCATCTCTCCAGCCCCCATTTTTGTTTTTTGAGACAGGGTCTCTCCTAGACTAGCCTCAGTCTCTCAAACTTTTTTTTTTTGGGGGGGTGATACTCCTTTGTCAGCCCAAGTCTGGAATTCTAGGCATGTGCCACCAAGCCAGGTACACTTATCCATTAATGGAAATAAAAATGCAGTTCTAATGTTGCATGCTTGTTATGAGGATGAAATATATCAACATATGTAAGTTCTTAGATTCAAACATGGTATGCAGTTTGCTTTATACATGTTCACTGTTGTTAATAGACTAAAAGGAGGCGCGGTTACAATCTCTGTCTCCAAGGGAATGGGAGTCCCTACAGGAAATGAAAGCGAAGATGACATTTTTAATCCCATGGAATGGCAGAGCCATCCTCCAAGTGCTTATCATCAAGCCCACTTTGCAGACAAGGAAACCGAGGCTCCCAAAGGTGGCCATGACTTCCTGCAGGGCTCTCGGGCCCTAGTGGCAGAGCTGGGGTGGAGGGCCAGGTCACAACGATCCAAAGTCCACACACTTTCAACAGCCCTAGCTGCCTCTCTGTCTGGCAGGGAGATAAGCCATGTACACAAATAGCTGTAATCCGAGGTAGAAAGTGATAAGTGACAAACAGGAGTGATAAAAGGGTCGGGGAGGGCTCAGGAGGGCGGCAGCCAGCCGCTACAGGAAACAGAAGGGTGGTGGTCAGCACAGCTTGAGAAAGGGGGTGTTCTTGTTCATCGCGGGTCTGAGCATAGCCTGGGAGCTGGGCAGACATGGTAGGCAGAGCTGTGAGAACTAAGCTATGGTCTCTGTAGCCACAGTGCCCAACATAGTGGTCAACAGAACCCAATAACTATTTGGGAAAGGAAGGAGGAAGGAAGGGACGGAAGTGGGGAGAAAGAAGAGCAGACTGGGAGGTCTTTGCATCTTCCCACTTGGCCCAAGGCCTGACCCTCACACAGGCAGCAGAATCAAGAGCTCCCGCAGATGTGTGGAGGTCAGTGTGCCCACCACCTTCAGACCCGAGTTCTCAACAAGTAGGTATCTTAGACCACTCGGCCATCCTGACGACGGGCCAGGCGCACGCCTTTAATCCCATCACTCGGGAGGCAGAGGTAGGAGGATCATCGTGAGTTTGAGGCCACCCTGAGACTACATAGTGAATTCCAGGTCCCAGGTCAGCCTGGACCAGAGTGAGACCCTACTTCGAAAAACCAAAAAAAAAAAAAAAAAGAAAGAAAGAAAGAAAGAAAGAAAGAAAGAAAGAAAAGAAAAGAAAAGAAAAGAAAAGAAAAAGAAAAAGAAAGAAAGAAAGAAAAGAAAAGAAAAGAAAAGAAAAGAAAAGAAAAGAAGTAATATCTTGTTCAATACCAGAAAGAACTTCCCAGCAGGTTAAAGCAAACTGCTCAGTAGGGTGGGGGGCCAGGGTTGGCTGCAGCCTGCTGGGACTGGCTCAGGACAACCTGCTGTTATGCTTTCAGGAGCTGTGTGAGCTGGCTGAGGTTACCCTAGGAGCTCCTCACAGCCTCCAGCAGCAGGAGCATTTACACTATGGAAATCATCAGACACCACCAGGTATGCCCTACTCTGGAGGCTGAGGCGTTAAACATTGACCAAGCACACCACTGGGCAGAGGTCTGCTCAGTGAGGGAGCAAGCGTGCCTTCTCTGACTCTGGGAGGCTACAAGGAAAGACAGTCTCTTCCAGGGAGGAGTGAGGCTATGACTTTCTGGCTTAGCAAGGGACTCAAGTCAGATGACTTCAGGAGCCCCTTCGTGGCTCCAAGGTCCCAAGAAAAGTTGAGTTTAAAGAAACCAGTGAATCGGGATAATTACTCCTGCCAGGAAATCATTAACCACTTGACCCCACAAGGTGGGAGTAGGTCAGGAACCTGAGAAGCCCTGTGCTAACAGATGTCACAGGTGGACAACCTTGTCCAATGTCACAGTCAGGGAAGGACACCGGGATAAGAATCTTTGGGAATGAGTGTCTTTGTGCACAGGGCATGATTTGTGGAGCTCCTCCACCAGACATTGGCTCTGTGGCAGCTTAGACAACACCTGCCTCCCTCTGTTCGATCCCCAGGACCTAGCTGGTCACCTGGCACATACGTTATAGCCAATAAGTATTTGTTGAATGAATCAATGTGTTGGGGGAATCCTGTTGTCTTGTAGAGATTAGCTGGGGGGAGAAGGGGAGAAGGGACTAGGCATCCTCTGAACTATCGCTACCTGGGTCTCCATTCTTTCTTTTTTTTTTTTAATTAAAAAAAATTTTATTTTTGGAGAGAGACACAGAGAGAGATAGAGAGGGAGAGGGAGACATATAGAGATGGGCGCGCCAGCAGTCTCTCAGCTGCTGTGAATGAAATCCAGATGTGTGCGCCCCCTTGTGGTCAAGTGCGGCATTGCGCCCTTGTGTCACTTTGCATCTGGCTAAACGTGGGACCTGGAGATTGGAACCGGGTTCTTAGGCTTAGCAGGCAGGTGCCTTAACCTCTAAGCCATCTCTCCAGCCCCCCATTCTTATTTAGTAACTTAGGGTTCAAATCTGGAAACGGCAACCTCCCTCCCCCATCCCCACCAACTTGTACAACCTTGGCTGACCACCAGGCACCTTAAACTCCCATTTTCTTCCACTACATTCAAAGTGTGTTGTGCAATCTGCCGCCTGAGGCTGGCTGCGGTGGCACTTACATGTGACAGAGAGTGCTTTTTACAAACTCCCAAAGCATTGTCCCCACAAGGGCTCTGGAGACTTCTTACACTCTTCTGCACCCAGGGATTCCTGGTGGATGCTGGCTGGGACCCAGGATGCTGTTCTTTTAGGGTTGGGAGTGAGATCAGAGCACCCAGAAATGACAAGGAAGGGGAGTAAACAAAGATGGCTGTGGGTCTGTTAGCAACTTGCTCCTCTGCAGACCAAAGGGAAAAGGTCAATGGAGGACTTTGTCTCTGTAGAGCTGGTCCCTGGGCCTCCTTCACACCTCACGGGAAATCCTCACTTGTCCTATTATGGCCGCTAATATGAAACCAGTGTTTCAACTGATGTCAAGAGGAGAAATACATGCAACTCCCAGGGCTGGGGAGATGGCCTAGCAGATAAGTGTTTAAGATAAGTTTAAGTTAAGATAAGTGTTTGCTACAGAAGAACAAGGACTGGAGTTCAATCCCCAGTGCTCACGTTAAAAAAAAAAAAAAAAAAAACAAAAAACAAAAAAACAGACGTAGACACTCATGCCTGTAACCCTAACCCCGAGTGGGGACAGATACAGGAGAATTTCTGAAACCCACTGGTTAGCCAGACTGACCGAAAAACTGGCAGTTTTAGTTTCATTGACTCAAGGAACGATGCGGAAGAGCAATAGAGGAAGCCAGAGGAGGTCACACAATGTTCTACTCTGGCTTCTGCATGCATGCACACAGGACGTGTACAACTGCACACACACAAACACACACACATACATGCATGCACAACAAAACACATGACACACAGAGACAGGCAACTTCTTCAGACAGGCGCTGGAAGATCTCTTCTGGTAGGGTGGGGGCCTGGCTGTCTGGGAGGGGTTTTAGTTCACCCCAGGTTGTGAGTAGATGAGGAAGGAAAACATGGGGGTGCCAGTGCTCCTCCGACCCTCAAAATAGCATCTGAGGGACTAGAGAGATGTCTCAGTGGTTAAGGTGCTTGGCTACAAAGCCTAAGGACCCAGGTTTGACTCCCCCAGTACCAGATGCACAAGGTATCTAGCGTAAGTTTGTTTGCAGTGGCTAGAGGTCCTGGCATGCCCATTCTCTCTCTATCTGCCTCTTTCTCTTTCAAATAAATAAATAAAATATTGAAAATATAGCATCTGATTTTTACAAAGGGGGTGAGGGCCATGAGAAACTCAGAGCCACGGCCAGAAAGGCAGGTGGAGGGTGTCAGCAGGGCCCCCAGTGAGAAGCTTCATAGAAAGGCCCTGTGTCCCACACAGGACCCTGGGCTGCCGGCTCCTGCTCTATCCTGTGTGATAGGATTCTGGTTGGCACCAGCTGCAGTTGGGAACAATGCCTAGATTTCTTCCTTTCTTCTTCTCTCTCTTTCATTTTAATTAAGGGGGGGGGGTGAGAAGGACCAGAGGCACTCACTGAACAGCTCAGCATCCTTGGAGGCCTCTGGGATTGTGTGTCCTTGGAAAGAGCACAGCCGCAGGGCCCCCCAGGCAAGCTGCAAGAAGGTGGGTCATTTGGGGAGCTTTGATGATGCTGTGTAACCTTAGGTGGCAGGTCCCTGCCCCACTCTGATCTGTTTCCCTACAGCCTCCATCAGAGTTTGCCTTTGAGGCCCCACTCAATGCCGGCACTTTTCTTTCCCAAAATCCTCAGAGTAGCATTTGATATGGGAAGTCCTTCTTGAGTGCGTGGGAGCCTCCCCACCGCCCTAGAAGTATGTACTTCTGGTCTACCAACGTGGGGTCTATACCTCTCACTGCACTTGACTGCCCAGTGGTCCATCAGGTGCCGGGTCAGAGGATGGTGCAGCGAATAATCCTGCAGCGGGGGAGGGGGAGGTGTTCACAGGCACTCCCCTTACAGTGACATGTCGCGATTCCAAGTAGTCATGCTCTTCAGGAGGCACGGGTGGAGATGAGAGACAGCTTGGCTGGTCGTGAAAGGGTAGGACCCGCAGGAGGTGACTCCAGATGTGGCTTTGAAGGCTAACGAGGGCTGTGTCCAAGGAAGCAGGAGAAGCCTGTGCCAAGGCGGGTAAGGAGGAGTAGGAAGGAGATGCTGGTACTCCTGGGAGCCATCCACTCTGAGGAGAGGACAAGAGCATTTGAGAAGCTTGGGTGTCCCTAGTCTGCATTATTCTTGAAGTGTCAGCCACAAAGAGTTGTGCCCCATTTTCTCAGAGCTTCCTAGCCTCCCAGGCCATGGGTGCTACAGGAGTGTGGGCATAAATTCGGGTACTATACTCCTCAGCCAGGTGGCAGGGAAAAGATGCCACCTCTCTCTATAACTCAGCTTAATCAGTGCTCGAGTACCACTGTGAGGATCAGAGGATGTGATGTATCCCATATGAACAAGATGTTACAAGACATTAGGTTCTATAAACCTAGCATTCAGGAAGCGAATGCAGGAAAATCTCTGAGTTCAAGACCAGCCTGGGTTGCAGAGTCAGCCTGTCTCAAAAAACAAAACATGCACATGCGCGCGCGCGCACACACACACACACACAAACGAAAAAACAGCCTGGCATGGTGGTGCACACCTTTAATCCCAGCACTGGGGAGGCAGAGGTAGGAGGATCCTGAATTTGAGGTTACCCTGAGACTACATAGTGAATTCCAGGTCAGTCTGGGCTACAGTGAGACCCTACCTTGAAAAACCAAAAAGAAAAAAAAAAATCAAAAAGATGTTAAAACTTCCAGGTGGCCTTAATCCTAGATACCGTTCTCCATGTACACTCGTTTCCTTCTCCTAACCTAGCAAAGGGGTCTGTGGTAGTTTGAATATATGTCCCCCAATATATTCAGTGTTTTATTATTTTATAGTTTGCATCTGCAATCACCTTGCTAGAGGAAATGTCACTGGGGGCTGGTCTTAAGGTGTGGTGATGGTTTGAGAGTCCATTGTAAAGATATGCAAATGTGCCTAGCAGGAGTTCCTGAAGTGTGCTGTGTGACCTTTTGGCTGTAGTTTTGCTCTGTGTGCTGTGGTGGCTGGTTGGCTTTCTCTCTCTCTGCTTGGCCCTGTGAAGAGCAAGCTGTTTTTCCTGCCTTTATGGAACTTCCCCTGGATCTGTAAGTTTCAATAAATAATATCCCTTCCTCCATAACTGTGCCTGGTCTGGAAGTTCATCTCAGCGAACCTGAAGCTGTCTGCTACAGTAAAGTGGTACCGAGGAGTGTGGGGTGAGATGAACCTGACCGTGTGGATATTCATCTTTTGGAACCTTTGTTTTGGAGGAATGGGCATGGACTTGGTGCTTGCAACTGAAGATGCCTTCTGGAGTGGTAAGCCAAGTTTTATGGACTATTCTGATGAGAGTTTGAGAATGCTAAGATAGTACTGAACTTCGAGGCTTGGCTTACGAGGTTTCTAAGGGGAAGGAAAGACTGCAGAGGACTTTGTTGGAATTGGGCTACTGGCATAAGGGATGGCTCTGCTATCCAGGCCCAGAAAGTTTGATGAAGGTTAAATTTGTAATGGACTGATGTGCTTGGCTAAAGATATCGAACTGAGATTTTAAGATTTTAAGTTGGAAAACCTCAATCAAGTTAAAAGCAGAGGCACTGAGACTGGTTTTAGGTTACTGGAGCTGCTATTGTCAACGCATTAGCAATCTTAAGGAAATTGGAAGGAAGGTGGCCTGACCTGATTTACATTAAAACAATGGAGAAAATGCCTGAGGAAAGACTGTTAAAAATGCAAATTCTTGGAAAGAGCTGACTGGAGAAGGAACCTGCTTTTCAAGGCTATGATTTATTTTGTCCCTGGATTAAGAATATGGCTGTGTCCTGCACACCTGGTATTAGTTTTGGAAGCATGAAAAATGCATGGAGTGGTCATGTGTTGCACACGGTTCCAGGAGCTGCTGCTGAGATGCGGCATGAAGCAGGGCATGAAGACCCTCAGGAATAGGCTGGAAGAGCCTTTGGAAGATGGACTGTGGGTTGCATGGAGACCTGAAGATGTTTTGGATATACCAGGACTGTGCAAAAGGACTACCATGGAGTGCAGTGTTGAACTGGGATGAAAGTTTTCCCTGGCGACTCTGCCCAGCTGGAGGGGCTGAATTGATAAACATGGAGACTGTTAGTCTCTGGTTATATTGAACTTGAACTGCAGAAGTTTGATGATGGCTGATGGTGATTGAGTTTGCATTGTTTTAGTCTCTCCTTGCTATTCCTTATACAGTTAAAATGTTCACTCTGTGCCTTTACATGTTGAAAGTATTTAACTTGTTTGATTTTACAGGACTCACTATCTTAAGTTGATCAAGACTGTGAGAACCTTTGAAATTGGACTGAGTACAATTTACAATGTGTGATAGTTATAAATCTATTGGGGGCCAGGAGCTAAATATATTGGGGGCCAGGGGCGGAATGTGGTAGTTTGAATATATGTCCCCCAATATATTCAGTGTTTTATTAATTTATAGTTTGCATCTGCAATCACCTTGCTAGAGGCAAGGTCACTGGGGGCCCGGTCTTAAGGTGTGGTGATGGTTTGAGAGTCCATTGTAAAGATATGCAAATGTGCCTAGCAGGAGTTCCTGAAGTGTGCTGTGTGACCTTTTGGCTGTAGTTTTGCTCTGTGTGCTGTGGTGGCTGGTTGGCTTTCTCTCTCTCTGCTTGGCCCTGTGAAGAGCAAGCTGCTTTTCCTGCCTTTATGGAACTTCCCCTGGATCTGTAAGTTTCAATAAATAATATCCCTTCCTCCATAACTGTGCCTGGTCTGGAAGTTCATCTCAGCGAACCTGAAGCTGTCTGCTACAGGGTCTCTCTAAACAAGGGCTCCCCTCGAGTCCTAAGGCGGACAGACCATAGTCAGGCCAAGGCTGGAACACTCCCAGAATGTCAGCTGCCAAAGTGCCACTGTGCTGCTCTGCGCTGCCCGCCTGTGCACCCATTGCTGTCACATTCGGTGCAAAAGGGGAACAAAAGCACACAAGCCACCTAGCAGGCAGGCAGTGGCAGACTGGACACGCTGGTGGCAGGCACTCAGAGTCCTCTCAGGGCTTCCTGTTGGAAGAAGGGGGTTGGAGGAACCCCAGGGCAGAGGTCTATGGGAAAGTAGGACAGGGGTCCTGAGGCCAGTGCTGGGAGGCACTGCACAGAGAAGGGAGGGAAAATCCAGGTGGAATGCAAGGGAGGAAGAGGCAGAGCATGGGAGGCCCAGAGTGCTAGAGGGCATAGCCCATGTTGGGTCAACCATCCCCTCTGAGGTCCAGGCTCAGAACTCTACAGGGCCCAGAGCTGCCTGAACCAACATGAGGTGAATTACCCTAAGCCCTGTAAGGACTCTGACCAGAGGTCAGTGCCTGGCAGGTGGGCAAATGCTTCCCCAAGTCCCTGGAAGGACTTTTCATCTGTACCATACCCAACCATGAGGTGAGCATAAGACCCTCACTGTTCATGCCAAGGGGAAGCCAGATCTGAGGCCCAATCTCACTCCCCACCCTCCGCAGTAGCCACGGAACCTCTTCTCTTCCCTCCATTAGGGGACACTTAGCTGTGGAGACAAGGAAGTAAGAGGATACTCCAAAGTGCATGCCCATGCTGAACACTCAATGAGGTGGACTCTCCTCCCACCTCTGCTGCACCAATTCACATGCCTCTAGACTCCAGGAGGGCGGAGGCACGAATGCCCCTACATGTGCCTGTCCCAGCGCGGGCCTACCTGACCACAATCCAGCATAGTATGTGTATGTATAGCACATGTCCTGTGTCCATGCATGTGGAGGCCAGAGAACATTGGGGTGCCCTCTCCCATTGCTCTTCCATGCTATTTCCTTGAATCAGAGGACTCTTATGGAACCCAGAGCTGCCTTTTTTTCTTCTTCTTCTTCTTCCAGTCAGACTTGTTGACCAGCAAATGCTAGTGATTCTCTGGTCTCCATGCCTCACAGACCTGACGTTATAGGAATGCATGGCCATGCCCAGCTTTTCTGTGCACGCTGAGAACTGAACTCAGGTCCTATCAGGCTCTGCTTATGCAGCAAGCAATTTTAGCTGCTGAGACATCTCCCTGGACCCCTGCATAGGTCCTGAGTGAGTCCCCAGGGTCCTCAAGCCTCCCACTACTGTCTTCCTTCTAGCCATCGAGTTTTCCTGTTTCCTGGGTCTCAAGCGCAGGCCTAAGCAATACACTCTTTTTCCTTCTGTCTTCATGGATCCACTAGGGCAGAAAACTAGAGGCAGTTAAGGCTGCTGGAAGGTGGTATGAGTCAGGTCTGCAGTGCCCACACTCCCAGTGGGCACTGAAGCCAAGGGATTTCATGGGCCTGCACTAGTCTGGCTGGGTGCATCTTCCACCTCCTAGTGGCCTGGGTGGGATGGCATCTTTCTTTCTGCCTCATCCCCAGACCTCCTGCCCCAGCTGAGAGTGGGGATTGAGGACAAAGGCCTCAGCAAGACCTGATCACTTCCATGAGATCTGTCCCTTAGTTTACAGAGGTCCAGAGAAGGGCAGCTACTTGCCTTAGGACCATCTAGAGTCTCAGACAGAGTTGGGGTTGGGAGTTACCAAGAAAACTGCGATAATGAAGGTCTGAGTTCTCACCTTGACCCCAGCTAAGGACATCATTTACAGTCTAGTTTCCTCTGGAGAGAATGGTAGTACACTTAACTGCAGGCAATAAGTTAATACCTATGATGTGTACACAATAGGCACTAAATAAGTCACAGCTTCTTTGAAGATCCCAGAGGGAGCCAATCTGCCCAGTTACTTCCTGGGCAGAGGACCAGAGTGGAGTCAGCAAGTGCCTGGGAGTCCCAAGACTTGGGGCCCCAGAAACCTGGGTGGGATTTTTTTTCACATTGGCTGCTCTAAAGGCTATGTCTGGCAAAGGGGGAGTTGCTAAAAGCAACCATGCTGATTGAAGGAGACTGGGTCTTGCTTGGCTCCTCTGCCCTCTGCCACTACTTCCTAGTTTCCAGATGTAAATACTGGTCAGAGAGGTGGGTGTGTGTGTTGGGGGGGGGATGAAGGGGGTGGAGAGCTTCTGTACAGGAGCTTTCACACACGTGCCATCCCTCCACCCCCATCATCATATCCCTCTCTTCCTGGCCTGCTAGCTACTCAAGCAAGAGGTGGGGGTGGAGAGGAGGCCCTGACCTAGGTGGTCATCAAGGTGACAGGAACTGGCTGGGGCTGGATTCTTGCATTCCCGGGTCCTTAAACACTCACAAACTCCAGTGGGAGTTTTGGAGATGTGTATGAGTGTGTGTGGGTGGGGGGGGGGTGCTGTCCATGGCTTACTGGGTTTTGCAATGCTGTGGATGGTTGGGGGAAAGGGCAGCAGAGACTCCAGAGTAGCGAAGTGAATTCCCATCTTCCAAGTCAGGCTTTCCAGGATTTCTCGTGTTGCCCCCTCCACACCCCAAACCTGTGAACCTAGGCCACCCACAGGCCAAGGAGGAGCTTCCTTCCACAGGAATGTGCTGGGACCAGCACTCACCCCCCCCACCCCCGCCACCTCCCTTAGAGGCCTGGAAATGATTTCATGCCACCCACCCTCTCTAGGGTGCTCAGCTGCCACCTGTGGGTACTTGGGGGAGCAACGGGGCTGACAGTCCACTCCATGTGACAGGTCAGAAAGAAGGCTGAGGCTGGAAAGGGGAGCTTTCCTTAGCACATAATGGCAGGGGGAGGCAGAATTTCCCTTGAGAAAATTAAGAAGTCCCTTCCCCCGCTGCACCCAGACCCCTCCCACCTCAATAAGTCCCTATGGACCTGAGCTGTAGTCTGTGCCCTCAGGAATTCCAAGCTGAGTTCACGGCTGCCAACCCGTCAGAACCTTGAGAATGAATTCAAAGCTGGCAAATGCATTTTGCCTTCGGTCTTGGTGGTGGAAGGAGTGATCTCTCCAGCCCTGAAGGAGTTCAAGCAGAGGTCAGAGCGGCCCTCAGAAGGATGTTTTAAAATGGGGGTTTGTGGTGGGGGCAGCACTCCGGCCGTCCTTACCCGGTTGGCCCGGGGTCGGCTCTGATCTCCGCCCAGGAGGCCCAGCAACACGCGAGTCTGCGTGGCACGTCTGCGCTCCCATGCGGACCTCGTCAATCAGGCAGCCGCCTCGGCGGGGCCAGGACTTCTTCCGCCCGCCCCCCACACCTCCTCCCCCCCCGCCCCAACGCCAGGCCTCGGGGGAGACCCCCGCCCGGATCGCCTCCCGGAGCCCGCCCCCAGCGGTGTCATTGTTCTCTGACGTCACGCTGCGGCCCCGCCCCTCGCCCCCCACCTTTCCTCCCCACCTCCGGCTCTTGGCGCTTGCGACCCCGCAGCCTCCGACGACCGGGCGGTGCAGGGCTCCCCCCGTGGACCGTCCGGGGCTGCGCCCCCTTGCGCTCTCCCCAACTTGCCTTTGTTATTCCAGCTCCCTTCCTCGCCTTGCCTCCGACACCGCGGTAGCCTGCAAAACGCGGAGCGCGGAGTCACCGCCACACCTGGATTTCGAAGCGGGCTCCAGGCCCCAGCCTCCCTCTCCCGCCTGCCCCGGAGGGGAGCGCAACGGCGCTCGCGCGCGTGTCCACCCCGGGGCGTTGATGATGATTAGGACTGGGTGCCGCTAACTGGGGGAGGGGTAGTTTGGGGAAGGAGCGTGGAAGATTTTGTGTGTGTGTGTGTGTATTGGTGGGGGGGGAGTGGAGGGAGATGCGTGTTTGTATGTATGTGTACGTGAGCAGGAGATGAAGTACGCAGGAGAATCGTGTTTTCCTTTTTAAGCGTACATGGAGGAGGAGTTGGTTGGTTAGGTACAGCGAGGTTGTGTGCAATTGTTCATGTGAGCCTGTGCGCTGGCATATCTGCGAGGGAAAGTGTGTGTGCGTGCCCGGCGTGTTTGTGTGTGGGTACCATGCGTGCCGTGCTGAGGGTGGGCGCAAAAAGGTGGGTGCCGTTTGGGTAGGAGTTTCTGTGTGAGTGGCAAAGGACGTGAGCCAAAGAGAGTGCGCACTTGGATGCTCCTGGGGGTGGATCCACGAGGGACACTCCCCCCACCCCCATGAATAGGCGCACCTAACTATGCTTACGATCACTCTGTGCCTCTACTGGGGCAATGCCCAGCCCAGGGCAGGTGGGCTGGCTGGTCGGGGCTCCTCACTTCAGTCCTGCCTCACTCTAGGCGCCCCCTCCTGTGCTTCCCTCCAGGCCTGGGGCTTGCGTATTTAAAGGGGTGCCGGGAACATTCGATGTGCTCCGTATCCCTGCTCCTCACGAAGCGGTCGCGAGAAGTGTACTTCCAGCACCCCCCCCCCCGCGCTCTTGGTGATGGTGGTGTGTGTGGGGAGGGGTCCACCGTCCCTTGAACACCCGCGGGCTTTAGAACAGCCTCAAAGTCTCCAAGGAAGGCTTTGGAGAGCCCTTGTTAGCAACTTGCTCACCCCAATTCGGATAACCTGACAGTACCCCGGGCCCCGAATGCACTCCAGATGCGGACGTGGAGGGGTACCCTGCGGGTGGGTGATTTTGGGTTTTACCAACGTGGCTTCTTCTATAGATGAGTATTTCTCCCCTTCTCCAAACTTATGGGGTTGTGGGGTGGGGGCGTTATTAGGAAGCCGCCAGAGGAGAATCAGCCAGCGGCGTGGGGGTGACTCGGAGCTAGCTCATCAGTGCCAGGAGCGAGGAAGGGGGAAAAAGAAAAGAAAAAGAAAGAAAACGCTGAGACCGAATTGTGGGGGAGCGAGAAACGAAAAGAAGGGGAAAGGAAAAATCGAAGAGAGGAAAGGAAAAAGAAAGAGTATCACAGCGAGAGAGCGCAGATGGAGAGCGAGCCTAGGCGAGTCGAGCTGAGCGCCGGCGGCAGCGACGTTCCGCTCCGTCCGTGGACTCCGTGCCGGATTTTGCGGATGACCTGCGGCGCGGGGCCCTTTGGAAATAGAATAGCCAATGTAATCTGACACTTCAACTTGCTCGGCTCCGGGCGAGTTGATTCACTTACTCACCCCCTAACGCCGAGTTCCTTTTCACTGTCTGTGGACATTAAAAAAGCGAGCGGCGGCGGCGGCGGCGGCAGGCGCCCGGGAGAGCGAGCTGCTTGGGCGGGCGGGCGGGCGGCCGAGCGAGCAGCGATCGGGAGAGCTAGCGAGCGGAAGGGAGCGAGCAACGCCGGCGCAGCGTGCTGACCCCAGCCCCGGCCGGCACGGAACGGGAGCTGGGGAGTCGGGAGCCGTGCGGATCTCCGCGCCCTCGCTGCCGCTCCTCTGGGCTCCTGCCGGTCCCCTTAGCCCGGCGGTGGCAGCGGCGCGTCCTCCAGCGGTGGCAGCGGTGTTCGCAGCGCCCCGGTAAGTTTGACCACCGAGGCAGGCGCCCGTTAGCCCCGAGGCTTTTTTCCCCTCCGGTTCTTCCACGGATTTTTTTTGGGGGGGTGCAAGCGAGGGATACTGAGTGTTGGGGGGGGCTTTCGAGAAGGACAGAGCGGCGCGGGCTTGGTGCACTGTTCTCGGCGGCCCGGGGAGTGTAGACCGGGGGGGAGGCGCGCGCGGAGGCCCTGGTGGCCGGCAAGCACTGGGGCTGAGCGGTGCCCGGCTCTGGCTGAGCGCATGGGGCGGGCAGTGGTGGTGTTTGGCGGGGGCCGGGGTTCCTCGGGTGTGCGCCGGGGCGCGATTGCGGTTGTGTGTGCGCGCGCGGGTTCGGTGCCCTGCGCGCCTACAGCCTTCGCTCCGAGGGGAGGAAAGGGAGAAACCGGGCCGAACCCTGGATTCGGAGGAGGGAGGGAAGGACCGTGGTGGTGGGGGGAGACCGCTTCGGGTCTTCCTCGCCTCCTTTGGGGAGATGCGAAGTTGTGCGCCTGTGTGTGTGCGTGTGTGTGTGTGCGTGCTTGCGTGTGTGTGTGTGTGTGTGTTGGAGAACCACCGGGAAGGCGCCGGATTCCGGGGTGGTTGGGGTTATGATAAGTTGTGCGCCTGAATTTCTAGGGAAACACACACACTTTTGTAAATGGGAGGTGGGGGCGCGGTTAAGTTGTTGGGGTGTGTGTGTGTGTGTGTGTAGGGGGGTGGCCCGGGGAAACGCTAGCGCGCGGCTGGAGCGGGGACCAGCGGAGGGTCTCGTGTGTTAGAGCTTCTTTCTTGTTAGGATTTCGGAAGCCTGGGGGTCTTTCTGGCCACCGCCTGGCCAGGGGTGTGTGTAGGGGGTGCTGCCCCAGCCAAGAGGCGAGCCCAAAGGGAAGATGTGTCTATGTGCGCGCGCATTGCAAATACGAAAGTAATTTCCCCGTGTTCTTTCTTCCTCTCTGTCTCCGGCGGCGGTGGCCTCGGGGGAGTGAGAGGCCGGTTCGGGGCGGAGGTTGAGATGGGGGGGGGCTTGGCTGGGGCTGGAGCCGGGGTCGGGGGTCGGGATGAGAAGAGAGGGGAGCGTCCTGAAAGCTTGTTTCACATTCCTGGCTTCTGGGATGCGGGGGGGGGAACAGTGAGGAGCTTAGCCTCGGTGGCTGGGGCGCAGGCAGCGGGCGCGCATCGCCCCCACATCGGGGACATCTGTCCAGGAAGCCGGCCGGGTGGGGAGAGGGCGCGGTGTAGAGGGCAGGTTCCCCGCCCCGGAGCGGTGGGGGCGCGGGCGAGGGGCGGCCGCCTTTGCCCGGCCATTGTGCGCCAGCAGATTTTCACGGGAGACTGCCCCGGAGCCGCCGCCGGAGAAGGCCGGGAGCCGGCCACAGCCCCGGGTTTAAAAGACACTCCAGGAATGTAAACAACCCGGGCTGGAGGGCGGGCGGGCGGACGGGAACGCGCCAGGGCTTCTGGCCCGGACCCCTACCCTTCCCAGGGGACAGCCGGTGCCAGGGCCGCCCTGCCCTACCCCTCTACCTGCTACAAACTTTTCCCCTCTCTGCCTTCCTGTTCCACCTTCTGCCTCCAAGCCGGGCTCAGGGCGATGGCTTCTTTCGAGCTGGTGAGCAGGGCGCCTAGAACCCCCGCATCGGACCCCGGAGGTCTGATGGCCAAGTCCCCCCCCCTCCCCCCAGCCCACTCCTTCTTCGGTGCCCGGGCTTTGCCTGCCCCGGAGCTGCAGCTTCCTGGGCCCAGCAGTGCCAGAGCAACTAGGGCTCTGGAGCCTGTCCGCCTTCCTTGCTCCCGTCCTCCCTCCCTCCCTCCGTTCTTCCCTCCCTCCCTCTCTCCCCCGGCTGCTTCCCCCGCTCTCCCCCTTCCCCTCTCCCCTGACTGCTTTTCCAATGCCCTGACATGAGGGAGGAAGATTTAACTTGGCAGCCCAAACAAATGTTCTCTCTCAGATCCTCCAAGAAGCTGGCTGGCGGCTGGGCTGGCGGGGTGAGGGCACCGCTCGGCCAGCCTTTCCCTCCTCTCTGCGCTGCCAGGGACTTTTGGAGCCCCCCTGAGTGGACCGCCTCCGGCTTGGAGAAGAGGGGCCCCAACCCGGGAGATTTAAAAGGGCAGTAGTAGGCTGTCCCTGTAGAAGCCCCTGGCTTGGGACTGCCCTCCAGCTGCTTCCTGGTGCCAAGGGTTTTCTTAAGCAACAGTTTGTTTCTGCTGCAACCTGGGAACGGGGCCTGGTAGACCAGAGGGTTAACTAGTGCAGTCTCCTCCTCCCTCCCTCGTGGGTGTGAGGACAGGCTGGTTACACAGGGCAGGGCAGGAGGCCAGAGGCTGTTCCCAGAGGTGCCTGGGTTTGCTTATTATTATTATTATTATTTTTTTAAGGCACAGATAAAGGGACGGTCTGCCGGGCTAGAGAAGTGGGCAGTTGGCTGCTGGCGAATTCCAGCTCCTAGTCCTGTGCTTGCTTGGTGACCAGAGTGGAAAAGTTACCTGGGCGCTATCTGGAAGGTTGAGATGAGGGAAGGAACTTTCTTGTCCAGGCTACTTTTCTAGGGGGTCCAAAGTAGGGGACTTCCTGGCCCCTCTCTTTTGGCTCCCTACCCCCATGCTCAGGCAGAGAGGGTTTGTGAATACCCGGGAGCCTTGTGCTGACCTTTCCCTCTTCAAGTTGAGGATGTTGAAACACCAGCATCAAACAAAAGGCACATTGAAAGCCCTATCTGCTATGGAGCGCGTGTGGCTTTGGGGCCCCAAGAGTGTACTTGGAGGGAGGTGGAGTTTTCCTCCGAGTTTTATGATTTCAGTTGGGTTGTTTTTCCCAAAAGGACAGAGGCATCTCCTGGTCTCAGGTCACACGGTTATGAGACAGGGTTTTCACATGTGAATCAGAAGTTTAGACTTGAGATCTCTGGTGGGCGGGCAACAGTGGCTGGAGGGGAGGAGCTCTGGTTTTCCATACTTGGACTGGGGTTTTGAGGCTTTCAGAAATACTGCTCACAGAGAAGGACTGGACTTATGAAAAACTTTGAATAAATGCCTTTATGCAGAAAAAGGGCTGCTGGGTTCTTTGTGGGGACAAAATGTCTCTTTTTTTCCCTCTTAAGCATGGGGGGGGGTGTCCAGCAACAAAGTGAAGAAAGGTTCAAAAGTTAGGGTTTGCTCCAAAACCTATCTCCCCTTCTCTTCTCTTTATCTTTCCATTTCTAGCCTAGCCACAACAGCCTGGCATCTCCATCCCTGGCCCTCATTCAGATGACCCAATATATAGGGCCGGTGTCCGTCCACTTAGTAAGACTCAATTCCGAAAATAATAGGGAGGACCCAGCTGAGAAAAGCCACAAATTTTGTTCCTCCCACCTCCGTTGATGGGAGTGTTACTGTCTAGGGTTTTGAAGTTTGTCCTGTAGTGTTTCAGGGGTGGATAAGAAAGGAAGACGCTTTGAGGCCTGTGCAAAGAGGGACCTGTACCTGAAGCTTGAAAACGGATCTCTGCTCTGGGCTGGGGCACACTTGGTGTTTATGACCTGAGGTCCCAGGGTAAGCTTAGTTCCTGTAAGAAATCTGGGTGCCAGCAAGTGAACTTCAGGACACATCTGTGGGCACTCCAGCATGGGAGCAGGAAGTAAGACCCGCCATGTTGTACCTGGGTCCCATGCTTTGTCATAAGTGCTCCTGTGGGCCCTTGCAGGCCTCCTGTCCCTCAGGCTGCATCTTTACAAGGTTCCTTAGGTTTTGTATGGGCAACAAAGGCCACTGCCATAATTACCCCTGACCCTGACCCTGTAGCTGCAGCCTTGCCCAGTGATAGCTGGCTCCTCTCAGCTGGACACAGCGACCTCTGGACACAGGAACTCTGCAGAGTTCCTGGGGGTGGGATGGCACCTGGACCCTAAGCTGGGAGCACCAGCGGGTGACTTTGAAGTTAGGCCTCTCTCTTTAGAGTGGAGGGAGGAGGGGCACAGCAATCCCCAGCCCCCCCCCACCACCACTCTGCAGAGTGGGAGAGGAGCAAATGCTGGGGCTGTAGCTTGCTGATTGCTGTGAGTCAGGTGGTTTACTCCGGGGAACCTCAATCTCCTGATATGTCACCAATGGGTTCAAGCATAGAACATTTGGTTGCTGGAGGATGGGGCAGATGTGGGCACCAGAGCCTTTGGCATTTGTACCTCAAACTCTTAGAACATTCTGCAACAGATAACCAAGGGACTGGATGGATGGGAGAGAGAAAGCTAGAAGCATTTTCTAGACGTTGCTTGCTTATCCACACTGACCTTCCTGGCAGCTGGCTGTTCAGCCTCAGCTTACATGCCTCCTGTGACAGATTGCTCACCATCTCTGGACAGCCTCTGCCCTTAGTGCAGACTTTTGAGGTGCATGCTGATGTGGGAAAGCCACATCCCAGATCTTGACTTTGAGCTTGACATTCTGGGGTCTCTCCAGACCAGAGACTCATTTTTCCTGAATGAGCATGGGTTCAAGCCCCTTGTTTAGACAGGCCAGTGGTATGCATGTGCTGACGGATACCCTTGCAATGGTTGTTTTGTAGCCTTGTTGATAAAGGCAGGTGGGGGAACTGTGCCCCAGGGACTCCCTGTCATTGGTCCTTGAGTGCCAGGTTTGCCTCCAGGCATTTTCTCTTCTTGGATGGGTATGATACAGAAGGGACCGCATGATGAGGGGTGAGTTGAGGGGGCCCGGTACTGACGTTACACACATTTCATGAAAATCCACAGAGTCAAGACCAGGCTGAGAGACCAAGAGCAAAGAGCCATATGTCCAGCAAGGGCAGGAAGATCAGTACAAATAAATAATTAGCCACCAGCCACTGGCCACCTGCCACACAGGCTCTTTAGGGCAGGAGTGGCCACAGCCCCCTCCTTTGTTTAGCACTTGGTCGATGCAGAAGCATTCTCCAAATCTGTTTGACCCCGATACTAACAGTGCCAGCCAGCTGCTATTTGGAATTGACCCCATTTAACAGAGAAGAAAACCGAGACTGTGGCAGGCCTAAATCCGCTTCAAGAATTCTGGACACAGGACATGAAGCAAGAACCCTAACTAGACTGAGATGTGGCCCAGGACTCTGCATGGACCCTGGGGACAAGCCAGGGGACAAGTGTCCTGGGAGGGTTTTTAGATGGGGCCCCCATGTCTTGCAGCATATGGTCCACTCCCCAGCAACTATGTTCCTTTTTTTTTTCCCTGGCCCTGTGTCATTCTGCCAAAGTTTGTACTGAACCACAGATCCTTTTGCCAGAACATGTGTGCACCAGCCTCATCCCGGGTCTGGCCCTGAAGCAGGACATAAGACTGTCCCTGGGCCAGGCTGCTAGGGTTGCTATAGATACAGAGAGTGACTTAGGTTGTCCCTCCTCTGGCTGAGTTAGTCTCCAAGCTGTGTCTGGTGGCCAGCCTATGGGGCCCTTGGATTCTGTGGCCAGCACCCATTGTACATAGTCTCCTGGAGCCCAGCTGGGTGCCACTCTTACCAGGCTGTGGCTGGTGGGGTTCAGGACAGTGGGCAGCTGGACAGGTTGAGCTGGTCCATCCCCAGAAGGCCTGGCCTGGCCTAGCACACCTGGGCAGGTAATGAATGTGGCCTGGGAGGGCCAAGGACCCGCCCCTCCCTTCAGGCCCAGCTGCCCGAGTTACTACTACTGGATAGTGCTGGGGGAGACCCGGGGTGTCTGAGCTAATTAGATTTCTTAGATTTCAACGCTCCCTTAATCCTGTTAGCCGGGCTGTAATTGTAACCACTTCAAGGTTTCGGCCAGCCCTGGCAGGCTGTTGAGGACAGCCGGTGAGTGCAGGGACTCAGCTTTGCCCAGCCCCAGTCCTATACAGCTGCCTGGGGACTGGACCGTCTTCCCAGGTCTCTAGGGGCCGGGGGCTGAGGGATGGAAATTGTGGTTTTGTAGAGCCTGTGTGCATCTCTGGTTGTCAGAACAGACGTGGCTCTGTAGAAGTCCCCAGCCCAAACTTTCAACAGAACCAATGAGCTCACGGGAGAGTTTGGGCCAGTAGATGGCTTCAAAAGCTGGAGTGGCTTGTCCTTGGGGACATCAGGGCAGGTCTGGAAACCCCAGGGAGGGAAACCTCCAGAGACAGGGATTGAAGGGCCCGTCTTGTCCTTAAGCCTGCCCCTACCAACTGGTGATTATCCGTGCTGTCATCCTACACTCCGTACACTGCACCCCACTGCCAGCCTGCCTCCCCAGTGGACCCCTCTTCCTGACCGGTTGTCATCAGTTCCACACAGGTCAGGAAATGGTCAAGCCGATGATGAGGAAACTCTTGGAATGAAACCCTGGGTAACTTGGTCGTAAATGGAAACTGTACCCGAGCTATTGGCCTCACAGTTCAGGAGGTGATGAGTATGTGGTCAGCAGAACCCTTACCCCGACTGGACCCATCCATCCCACCTTCCCAGACCCGTCTCTCTTCTTAGCTCTAGAGCAGTGTTACCAGGTGTCTGGACATCTCCTGTTACCTCAGGACCCCCCCCCCCAACACACACACACACACACACACACACACACACACACGCAACTCCCGGTTTTGAGATGCTAAGCATATAGAATTAGGGCAGTCCATTGAGTTATCTGCTCTGCCTTTTTCTGGCCCAGGAGACTGAACCTTGGAAAGCAATGATTTGTTTCACCCAATGTCAGTAGTGCATGGATGGCTGAGTCCCAGCTCTGTGAGTTCATTAGGCATGTATGGAACCTCTTAGCTGGACTTCAGAGCATGTAAAATAAAGGCTCTTTCCTCATGGCTCAGAAGCCCATCTGAATGGGGGAGTTTGAGGCTGACCTCTTGAGCTCTCTGGGATAGAAGGATCTTTGAGCTATATACTCCCTGCAGGAGTGTGAGTGGTATGTTTACAGGTTGGTTGCAATGCAGAATTTAAACAGAATTCTTCTAGACAAGGTACAAGGTTTCTTATCTGTCAAGGCTTCCTCACCTGCCCTGCTCTGCCCCCATCCCTTTTCATAGTGGCTTTGTACACTGCTTTTTTTTAAAAAAAATTTATATTTATTTAGTTAATAGAGAGAGAGTGGGCACCCCAGGGCCTGTAGCCACTGCAAACGAACTCCAGATGCATTGCCCCACCATATGCATCTGGCTTACATGGGTACTGGGGAATCGAACCTGGGTCCTTGGGCTTCACAGGCAAGCCATCTCTCCACCCCTGTACACTGCTTTCCTGCTGTCATTTCCACAGTGCATGGGAAGCTGGGCTTCAGTCTTAGAGCCACCTGTGTCAGGTCCAAGTGAGAGTGCAGGTGGAAGAGGGAGCTGGACTCACAGTGCTTTGTGGGAAGAGATCCTGAGTGTCTGGACCTTGCCCTGTCCCCCCGGGGGTTCCTGCCCTGCCTCCCTCTTCTGCTCCCTGGTGGACCTTGACCTCAGCTGAGAAACCAATCAGCAGCTTGACTGAGGGACACCCAGGGACGTGGAAGTTTCTGGAAAAGAGTCCTGAAATGGTCTTTTGTAGTGTGTTTGCAAATGGGAAGGGGCCCTTCCATGGTCCTTGTCCTTTTGGATGGCAGGGTGGGGCGGGGGGAAGGGGTCAACCCGGAGAGGTATAGAGACTGTGGCCATTGGTTGAACAGAGAGATGGCTCTACTGCAACAAGGGAACCGGGCACTACTGTTACTCCTGCTGCGTACACCCTTGAAACCATTTACCCAAACTCCATGGTCATTGCCCTATCTGCATTCCTACAGTACCAGATTTATTCCAAGTTCTTCTTTGGCTGCCTAGGGTCAACGGTCCCCCTGCCCGTTTTGCAGTTCTGACCTTGGCCTCCACATCTGCACAAGACTTACTAACACCCTAACCATCACTGACATACTGCCTTCCCCTAGGTGTGGAAGCTGGAGCGTGCTCAGTGCGCGTCCAGACGCAGCAGGCTCCATCACTGTCAGGAGAGTTGCTCCCAGTCATCTTACCTCCCCTTTACTGGTTGCTCAAGGTCAAGTTGCCTTAGGACCAAGCAGTGCTTCCCGATTCATTGTCCACAGTGTCTTCTTTGTACTTAGAGAGGGTTGCCTGTCCTCTCTGACAGGCCACTGATCATAACCCACGTCTACTTGGATTGCATATCACTGGTGAAGCCTGTTGCTCATGGAGAGTGTTTGAAAGGCAGAGAAGAGAATTCATCCAGATTCTGGTCTGAGAACCTCATTTTCCCTCCTGCAAACTGAGGCAAGTGATGCTGTAAAACTTTTGGCCTCTATTCATGATCAGGAGACCAGGGATGGACCAGGCCTTGGCCCCTGCACCGTTGTTCAGAACAGCAGCTATTCACGGATGTCTTGAGCCTCAGTTTCCTTATCTACCAATCAAGAACCTAGACTACTTTTCCCAAAGTAGGTTCTAGGGTAGCACAGCCATGCCCTCACCCCCTTGGGAAATTGTCAACTTGATTTGCAAAACAAACAAACAAACAAACAAACCTAAGCCTCTTGCTAACCCCAACCGCAAGTGTCCTTTCTTATGCAGAGTAAGGACTGAAGGTGTCCTGGGAAGAAAAGTGGGGGAAATCCCGTGCTCTGGCTCTGTCATCCCAGTCCCTGGCTGATCCAACTGGGAATTTATTCTAGATCTACCTTCCCAGAATCTCTTACAGGGACAGGATCAGAATGGAGTCCACACCCCCTCCACCATTGTAGCCTACTTTCTGAGCAGTTCCCCCTAACTTTTCCCCAACCTCCACCTTGCATGCCTCAGTGACTTTTGCTGGCCTCTTTTTCTTTCACTTTTCTGTCACCAGACCACAAATCTGTTGGTGGCTGGGCGGTCCCCAAAGTAAGACCAGTTTAGCAGAGGGGTGGGACCTCTGCCATGTCCCTAAGATGAGCCTCGCCTCAAGGTGTTGACACATGCCAGGCGGCGTGTAGACCCCTGGCAGCTGCGGGTCACCTCTGCTGGCGTGCACTCTTCTGGAGAGATGGTCTACAGCTTGTTTTGGGTGTGGACACCGAGAGGCTGGGGTCCCCCATCCATGAGAGGAATGACCAAGAAGTTTGTTTTGTGTCTCTCCTCTTCCTGGCCACATTCCAGCTCATTGTTTGACATCTCTAATCAGAAGACACTACTTTTGCAACCCTTCCTTCTAATTCAGCTTGACATGTTACCGGTGAGGAAACAGAGGCTAAAAGGAAGAGAAAAGACTTAACCAAGGCCACTTAGGGGAGAAAGTCCTTTGGGACATGAGACCTAAGAGCTGGGGTGGCCCCAGGGGACTGAAGATGAATGGTAAGTAGGTGTGGCCTCCTGGGGTAGCTGACCTCGTATGAAATATTCTCACCTCCTTCTGCAAGAGATGTGCCACGTGTCAGGGTTCAATGTCCGCAGGATGATCTAGAGATTAAGGTGGAAAGAGGAAGCCTTCTCTCACTTTCTCTTCAAGGAAGAGACAGATGGGTCAAAGCCGATATTCTCTGGGTCAGGGGACCAGTGTAAAACTGGCAGTGGGACCTAGGGATTCATCACGCCACAGGGAGGGGCACTGGGTCTTCAGAGCCTTGTTTCCATCACTTTCCAGAGAGGCCATTGCTGGAGGTGTCCAGTTCACAAAGAGGCAAACTGGGACACTGAGGCAGGCTTTGGCTTCCACCTGCCACTGTGGGCTGGTCATATTGCCTTCCCTGGTTCACAGTCTTTATGTCTCCGTCCTTCTGGGATTTGAGAAGTGGGCTTTGTGGCTGATGGGATGGAACAGGGGAACTCATTGGCCATTAGCCTCCATCCTTGGGGAACATAGATCACCTGAGCCCTGGAACTCCTTAGTCTGAGATAAAAGCTCAGGGTGATTTCTGAGTTCATATTCAGGAAGGGCTGTTGGATATGACATCAGCATTTACAGATCTCCTGTGGTAAGGTGCCTTCGGGTACCCGTGCCTCGCCTGGGTTGACACTGTGTTCCCTCTGTATAGACCAAACTGGTCCCATCATTCAGGGATGGGTCTTTTCAGGGTGTTTGAGGCCTTGTGGGCCCTGCACATCACAGGGCTTTCTGCCATGAATGGGCTCCCTCTTAGCCAGCTTCCTGGATGTGTCTGGGTGGCATGACCTATGCCAATGCCTCACTTTCCGGTGGTCTTGGGACCTTTGAGTCCCAGGTCCTCAAGTGACCTTGGCAGCCACCTCAGCACTGTATGTGACATCCCCAAAGTGTCCTAGTACACCAGAGATGGGCTCCTCTCAGCTTGTCCAGTATCTTCTTCCAACCAGGAAGTGCCATATTGCATGGGGCATAGAATGCCACCCCAGGACCAGGCAGAATACAGACTCCTTATCACACTGCACACCAAGGATGTTATGCCCGAGACACCTCCTCCCAGGGCTGACTGTAAGGCTGGAGGAGGCAGAGAAGGCTCCCTGGAGGAGGTGGCTTGCTTCTCTCCCTGGGCTTCCTTATTTTCTTTGTATCTGGTGGGAGCCTGGGCAGCTTGAAGACTTCTGGCCCTACCAAGAAGTACCATACTTGGGTCAGGAGACCTGTCAGTAGGCTAGGGAGGCCCCAGCAAGTGGATTGTCAGGACGTAAGGGAAAGAAAGTTGCTGGTGACAGGCAATGACCATGTGCCTTGGATGATTCCAGAAGGTGTTTTTCTTTTTTTTTCCTCCGTCCTTCTTAGCATGCTCATCTGCCTCTGGAAGCAGAAGCATGTGTGTGTGTGTGTGTGTGTGTGTGTGTGTGTGTGGGGCGTGGCCTGTGTCTGTGTGAAGTGCTTCCTCTCCTTTCTGCCTCCTACCTTCTCATTGCTGAACTCAGCTTGCCCTGTCATTCATCCATGCGCATCACCTGCCCAAGTGTGCTTAGATTCCAGAGCCCCGAGCTGTCCACAGAAACACTGGATTTGTAGTGGAACTTATGGTGCGCATTTCCTGTGATGGCGTCACTTGGGGCTGTGGGAGGGCCGGCCCCACGTCACACCCTGTGTAGTGTCACGGCATCAGAAGCTGTGCATTCATACCACGTGCAGTAATCATAGTGTCGGCACAGAAAGGCCTTGGGGACCATGCAGGCCAACCCCTCATTTAGGGCTGAGTCTGATCCCAGAGGAACAAGTACTTAACATAGCTGGAACTGATACCCAGACATTCTAGTCATCCAGTATGTGTCTGGTCCTTGTCGTATCTCGGCACAATAGCCCTCTGCTCGAGTGACGCCTGGGGACAGGGACCTCAGTACCTTGCCTGGGACTTGTCATCCTCATTGCACAAAGTGCTGGGCCCTTGTACCGCCTGGTGAACACCTCAGAGCCATAGGGCCCAGCATAGACAGGCAGGTATTCATTCATCACTGTGTTCTCAGTGGGACAGCTGTTTCCCCAGCTGTGGCCCCCCCCCCGTGACCATTGCCCTGTAGCGGCATGCTTCCTACGTCACATAGGACTGTGCTGTATTTTGCAACCCGTCACTTTGAGTAGAATCAGAACTCCCAGGAACTCCTCCGAGACTCCATGTTCAAGTGTCTGGCCTATGTGGCCACAAGATGTTACTCTGGCCTCGACCACGGGGCTCGGATTGATGGCTGTGAAGTTCCAGCTCACGTGACTCCCCCCTCCCTCCCCGCGCCCCGAGCCCACAGACCCAAAGATGGCCAGACTGTGAGGTCAGAAGGGAGCGGTGCTGGCTTGTCTATTTTACCCTCCTCCCCAAGTTTTCCAGTTAGGGAAATGAGGCCCCGAGAGGGAGCTGAGCTGACAGGATGCTGTGATGGCTCCCACCCTAGCAGGCCTTGTCTCCTCCTGCCTCACCCTCCTCTCTGCCTCCTGAGGCTGTCCTCAGCCCATTGGAGCCAAATGCACGGAGGGGGGAAGGGGGAGGGGAGGATGAAAGCTCATGGGCAGAACAACTTTGGTGTGGCTTTTGGCCCTTCTTCCCTGAGAGGGTTGGGAACTTGGTTGCTGGGGTATGTCCTGTGCCAGCCCTTGGTGCTCTGGCCCTGGGGAAAGTAGATCTAGGATCCTCTGAGCCTCCCTTGCTCAGCTCTCCAGGAAAATTGGGCTCTTTTTTCTGTTTGTTTGTTTTTGTGTTTTTGAAATAGGGTCTTGCCCTAGCCCAGGCTGACCTGGAATTCACTTTGTAGTCTCAGATTGGCCTCCAACTCACAGCGATCCTCTTCTTCCTTAGGAGTGCGGGGAGTAAAGGTGTACACCACCATGCCCGGCTCATTTTCATTCATCGAGCTTGTGAGAACCTGCCAGGCATGATGGCAGGACCTCGGGGATGGTGGTGAACTTGACAGACTCCCTGCTTGCCTTCAGGAAGACGAGACAGACAGTCAAACGGGTCAACAACTCGTGATGTCATGAGTTATATATAATAAGTGCTTAGAAGAAAAACAGGTGACGGACAGGAAGGTGGCTAGGGGGCGGAGCTTCTATCCACAGGATGGTCACAGAAGGCTCCTGAACTTATACCCCAGGCAAGTGGGGAGGGGAGGGTGAACCCTGTGGTTGGCTGGAAGAGAAACAGGCAGAGGGAACAGCGTGTCCACAGGCCTTGTGGAGGTACATATGTGACATATTCTAGGCAAGGCACGGAAGCCAGTATGGCTGGATGGAGAGGGGACAGGAGGGACCTAGATGTAAAAAGTAACCAGTGGTCTGGTCACAGAGGACTTTCCTGAGCATCTTCTCCATTATGCACCAAGCCGTAGAAAGCAGTGGGAAGGATTAAGAGGATCCAGTATTCCTTCTTGGAAGATCCCTCTGGCTGGTGGACTGAGAACAAACTGTAGGTAACAAATGTGACAGCAGAGACCAGCGGAATGGCCTTTTCTATTTTCTTTGTTGTTGTTGTTCTTGGTGTGGTGGGCCAGCTCTGGGGATAGATAACCAGGACTTTGCACAGGCGAGGCAAGTGTTCTAGCCTAGTCTGGTGTTTCTTTACAATAACCCAGAAAAGGATGTTGGAGGTTTTGACTGGGGTGTTGATTGGAAGTGGTGAGAAGGATCACACTGTGGATGTGGACTGCAGATACACGGAGCCTGCGCCCAGAGTTGGCCAGGTCCACAGAGCAGGCTGGGGACTTGGAGTGGAAGAACTCTCCCAAGTGACTGAGTCCTGGGGACCTATGAGTCATGCATGTCACCTCTCCTGTTAATTGCTATTTTGTCGTGATGCCCATTAAACTGCTGGGAGAACAAATGCATGGGGAAGTGGCTGTGCCTACACGTACCGTTCTGACAGTCTGCATTAGGCCTCCCTCCTCCTTGGATAATTCTCAGCCTCTCCTCTGCCTTAATCGCTAGACCATCGCTGCAGCCCAAGACAGTGTCTTCATAAGTGGCCCAGGCTGGCCTTGAACTTACTCTATCGTCCAGACAGGCCATGAACTTAGGCTTCTCTGGTCTTGGCCTCCCAAGTAGCTGAGATGGTGGTCCGAAGCTTCTCGTCTTTAAGCCCTGGGTCTTTGCTGTTTCCTCCAGCTCCAGTGTTCAGCCTAGAGAACTCCTGCATATCCCTGCGAAGTCAGCTCCAAAGCGGCCAGCTCTGAGCTCCCCTCCCTGGATAGTCTCAGAGGCTGGGGATTTCTTCATTCCTCTCCTCTCTCACTCCACTGCTGGGGATCCTCCTGGGTTGGGGCTGGGACTGTGCCTCCTTTCACACCCCCTCTTTCCGCTCTGTGTCCTCACAAGCCTGGCCCAGGGCCTGCAAGGAGGAGGGAACAAAAGCATTTCAGTGTATTCCTGGAGCAGTAGCTGGTTGCTAGGGAAACAAGGAAGTGTTGCAACTTCCTGAACTTGAGGTTAGGGTCAAAGAAGGCAGCTCTGTCTTGGCTCTATGGGGATCAACCCAGGATGACCATCCCAGAGTTCTTATTAACTCAAAGTTTCCTTCAGCAGGCTTGTTTGCCTCTCTGAGCCTCAGTTTACCCACCTGCAAGATGGGAACATTAGGCTTGCTTGGTTCTCTACCATTTATTTATTTTTTGGTTTTTCGAGGTAGGGTCTCACTCTGGCCCAGGCTGACCTGGAATTAACTATGTAGTCTCAGGGTGGCCTCGAACTCACAGCGATCCTCCTACCTCTGCCTCCTGAGTGCTGGGATTAAAGGCGTGCGCCACCACGCCCGGCTGGTTCTCTACCTTTTATATACCAAATCCTGTGGTCCCGATCTTTCCACAGCGACCGGACAGGCCCTTTGTTCTCTTTGGGCCTCAGTTTCCCCATTTTGTCCACCTCTCTCTAACAAGATGCCTGCCTGGTCCATTGTTTCCAGAGACAAGTCTCTGTGACTTGGCAGGCCTTTCTTTTTCTTTCTATTTTTTTTTTTTTTTTTTAAGTTTTTCGAGGTAGGGTCTCACTGTAGCTCAGGCTGACCTGGAATTCACTATGTATTCTCAGGGTGGCCTCGAACTCATGGCGATCCTTCTACCTCTGCCTCCTAAGTGCTGGGATTAAAGGCGTGCGCCACTATGCCTGGCTTTGGTAGGCCTTTCTTGACTGCACTTGGATTCTTGTGACTTGCAGGGCCACAAAGAGGAAGTCCCAATGGACTGCACAGAGCAGGGGGATGGGTTCCTCGGAGAACTGGGTCAGCTGATTCTAGCCTGAGCTGGTGCAGACCAGGGTCACCTTCCCTCTCCCCAAAGTGGCTTGAGCCGTTGTGGACACAGTAGCCCTTGCTGTTGCTAGAAGTTGCAAGCTCTACCTTTCAATGTTATACCATGGGGGATCCTAATCTGCCCTGTGAGGGCTGGCCTGTCCCAGGCGGCCCCAGAGGCTACCATCTGCCCACAGTGGTAGGGCTGAGTGGGTGGATGGCTCATTCTCACTAACTTTCCTTTCTTCTCTTTGTCACTCAGCCTGGTCTCCCCCTTTGTAGCCTGTGGTTCTGGGTAGCGCATCCTTAGCCCCAGACAGTGCAGGGCAAAGTAGCCAGACCAAGGTCAAGTGGCCCAGCTACGTCCCCATCACCACGTGCACTTGTCCCTGAGCTGAGTGGATAGCGGGTGTAGGCTTCTAACACACTCTGGATCCTGCCGGCCCTCAGGGATAGGCCTTCTGTGGTCCAGCTTGTTCGTTCTGTAGAATGGGTGAGGGTTTGAATGTTGTCTTTCTCCCAGGGCAACCCAAGGGGAGAGTGAAGCCAGCGGCCTCAGTCTTCTGCGATCCAATCAAAACACTTGGTCAAGGTTATCATGGGCAGGCAGAAACAGGCTGCAAGATGTCCCAGGAGCCTCATTTTTGGGAAATGCAAGTCTGAATGTTGGGGTGCAGCACAGTGCTAGAGTTGTTGGTCTGGTAGGACTGAGCCAGAGGCTCCATTCTGAGCACTAAAAGGAGGGAAAAGATCCTGTGTTGAGTATATGTCCTTCGACCTGTCTCTGACCTGTGGGGAGCTCATCCCATCTGCCACCCATGGCTGCCTCCCTAGCCCCAGCGTGGGCCTAGAAACAGCTCCAGGAAACGTCTCTGTGCTGCCCACCCATCTCCTTGAGTAGGCCAAGCCCCCTTGCTCTCTGCTCTGTGGTGCTGGCAGCTGGCATGTTCTTTTGGAAGCCTTTTTACCTGCTGGATCTGTTGAGCTATGGACCCCCTACTCTCGACATAACTCTTAAGATTTCTTGTGGGATTGCACTTTACCCAGGGAGTGAGCCTTGTCCCTGGCTTGCAGAGGTCAGCGCCTCATAGTGGCAGCTAGGGACAGAGCCTCCCCACTTGGCAGTCCTTCATTTGGGGAGTGGACTCTTCCTAGGGCCTCCCAGGTGTCCCTTGGGGCCCTGCCAGCCCTCTTCCTCCTCCTCACTGGGAGGTACTGGCTGTGTTTTTATTCCTAGAACCTTAGTTCCTGGAGCAGAGAAGCCTGCCCCCCCCCCCCGTCCCACCCCTTAAAGTTGGGTGAAGTGCCATGCCGAGTGATTACAGGGAAGCCCTCTGCTGTCCAGATAGCTTTGCTGGCTGTCTCAAAGTCTCAGTCACACCATGAGATTTACCTTGCTGTGGGCCCTGGCTTGCATTTTATTCTGCATCTATATGATTTGCTCGGAGACCAAGATTGGCTTTCTCTACCTTTGGCCAGGCCTTAGCTGTCAAACTGGTGCTTTTCTGGCCTGGGTTTGTACATTTCCTTTATTTACCTTGTCTGTACAGCTGCTTTTTTTTTTCTTTCTCTCTCTCTTGGATCCCATAAAATAAATAAATACACCTGATTTTATTTAGACTTCTCATGCCAAAAAAGGCAGCAGGGTTAGTAAACACTCTGCTTTGGTTGTTCTGTATTTTGTTAAGTGTTTTTAACCTCTGTGTCCAGATTTTATCTGACTTTGCGACCTGCCTGAGCCCCAGGCCTCCAACCCTTCTTCTTACTGTTTACTTAGTTGGCTGTGCGAGGCATCGCATGCTGCTCACTGCACCAATGTGGGTGCGCCCACATTGTAGCCCCCACAGATTGTATCTATATTTTTTATTGATATATATGTATTATTTTATTTTAATTTTAATTTTTTATTTTTTATTGTGTAGGAACTTTGTATGAAGATTGTATATTTATTAAATAATTTTTTTGTTTTGTTTTGTTCTTTTGTGGTTTTTCGAGGTAGGGTCTCACTCTGGCCCAGGCTGACCTGGAATTAACTACGTAGTCTCAGGGTGGCCTTGAACTCACGGCGATCCTCCTACCTCTGTCGAGTGCTGGGATTAAAGGCGTGTGCCACCATGCCTGGCTTTTATTAAATAATTTTATGGCAGATGGTGGTGAAGCGTTTGAGGATGGGAAGGGGTCTTTGGTCTAATTTTCTTTTATATATTTTTAAAATTTATTTCACAGAGAGAGGGAGGGAGGGATGGAGGGAGGGAGGAAGAGACAGAATGAACATGTTGGTCCTCCAGTCATTGCAAACGAACTCCACACACATGCTCCCCCTTGTGCACCTGGCTTATGTGGGTTCTGGGGAATTGAACCTGGGTCCATAGGCTTTGCAGGCAAGCGCCGTAATCACTAAGCCATCTCTCCAGCCCTGGTCTAATTTTCATAGTGAGTCTTAGGACTAAGTTAGGACTGTCATTGATTGCCTCGCTGCTCTGGCTGAAACTTGAAAGTCACCTTGATGTGTCTCCCCAAGGACTACAACCATGACGTTGAATGTCTATCCTCCGAGCTTGGCCAACACCTCAGCTCCTGTCACGTCCTCCCCTATGGCTTCCCACGCATACACTTGGCCTTGCAGGCCCTTGATTCTCTGGCCCCAGCCTCACTTTTTCTCACGTGTGCTTTGCTCATTCTGTTCCCTCTTCTGTCTGTCTGGTGAACTCCTAGGCAATCCTGTAAAGCCTGCTCAACCTCAGCGTCCACCAACGAGGTCAACTGTACAATCTCCCCTTGTCCTAGTTCCCCAGGCACCGTTTGCTGGTTCTGGTCACAGCCTCGGTCCGCAGGATGACCACCATCTTCATCTCTGACTCGCCGACCCCCACGTCTGGCATCTAGCAAGCATTCCAGAATGCTCTCTGCATAGTGAATAATAAATGACTCTACCCTTGACACAGTGAGGGTGGGTTTTGTGGTTTGGAACTCATGTCTACACGTTTGGACTCCTATATAAGTGAATGTGGAAGTGACCTGCACCCTCTGAGAAGCAATTAAACCATGACAGTGCTGGAGTCGCAGGGTTCATGGTCTGAACCCTGGGCCCCTTGGCCTTCCCCTTCCCAGTTGCAGCAGAGGGCCAGGCCTGGCTCTCTGAGTGCCTTCAGGGCTCTGGGATGTTTTGCGCAAAGGCGCTGGGTCTGAGGACACCTGTGAGTCAGCTGCCTTGCAGTCCACCCAACTCAGCTTCCTGGGAGAATTGGCTCAGCAGCAGCAGTAGCCTGGCCAGGCCACAGGGCCTCTTGGGCAAGACCCTGGGCAGGGCCAGGGGCCGGGGCCTCCTAGGCAGCCCTCACACCAGGCGAGTCTGTGGCATATAGCCCCAGCTTGCCAGCTCAGGGGAGGGCAGAGGGAGGGCCACCTTCAGTTGAGTAAACACGGTGTCCAGGCCTGCCTAGGCACGTCCTGGACTCTATCATTTAAAGGCACAGGGCAGCATTTCATTTTTCCCAGCTGGGAGTTGCCAGATGTCAGTGAGGTGACTGGGAGGGACATATTGGAGCCTCACAACCTTATTGCACTGGGCCCTGCCAGTTTTTACTAGAGTAGGGCACAGGCTGTAAGAGGTTGGGAGGTCCGCAGTCTAGCCCCTGAGGGCTGTCCCTCCCATCACTGCCACCTTTTCCCTGCTCACATGCTGGTCACTTGCTGGACCATGGGGAATGGGTGGGCCATGAGCCCTGTGTGTGCTAAGCCAGGCCTGACACCAGAGTGGCCTTTGGTCCCTGCCGCAAATGGCTGCAGACATGGATTAGTCCACACTCACCTGAGGAAGTTCTTGTGTCCCTTGGCTGGGAGGGCTTATCCACTTTTTGGAGGAAGGAATGAGTGGAGATGGGCAGGGCTCAGCTGTTCCGGGTCCTTCAGCTACCTGGAGGAATCCGGGTCTTTCTCTTTACATGATGTTTCCTCTTGATTTTTCTTTTAAATATGTTGTCACAGCTGAGTAACCTTAGCACCATAGTTATCCCCTTTGTTCCCAATGGACAGCCCCTAGCAGGTGCCTGGGCCCACTTCCCCTGGTGGACATGATGGGCAGCTGCAGGCTTCTGGCTGGGTGGCCTAGTGGAAGAACCTCTCTGGTGTACACCCAAAGCAGAGTTTCAATGACCCGCTGTCCTTACTCACTGGAGCCTCGTGGCACGTTCCAAATCCCTTGGTGATGTTATAAACAGACTCAAAGACACTGGTGTGGGTGGAGAGCAAGATGTCACATTGCTGCATGTAGCTCACTTGTTTGCTCTGAGATGAATTCTTTATTTATTATTATTATTTATTTGACAAAGAGAAAGAGGGAGGGAGAGAAAGAGAGAGAATGGGTGTGTGCCAGGACCTCCAGCCACTGCAAACGAATTCCTGACACATGCACCACCTTGTGCATCTGGTTAACGTGGGTCCTGAGGAATTGAACCTGGGTCCTTTGGCTTTGCAGGCAAATGCCTTAACTGCTAAGCCATCACTCCAGCCCAGTTCTTTTTTTAATATTTATTTTTATTCATCTATTTATTAGAGAGAGAGAGAGAGAGAGCGAAAATGGGTGTGCCAGGGCCTCTAGCCACTGCAAATGAACTCCAGATGCATGCGCTACCTTGTGCATCTGGCTTACGTGGGACCTGGAGAATCGAACGTGGATCCTTAGGCTTTGTAGGCAAGTGCCTTAACCACTAAGCCATCTCTCCAGCCCTGAGATGAATTCTTGCCCTCTTTTTTGTTTTCTTCTCCTGTAGTGCTGGTCTGGGGCTGGAGTCCTTGCCTCATGCCAGGGCAAGCAGTAGACCCTCCTGAGAGTCCTGAAAGATGTTGCATCTGAACCAAGGGAGTTAGAAATGGGAGGGGGTGCTGGGCCTGGAGAGCATGGGGAGGCGTGCACTATGTGTGCCAGAAGGTGGTATGGTACCCAAAGGTGTCACTGGAATATCTTATTCTGTGCAATGGAGCTTCCTCCTGTCCCAGCTTGAAGGGCTGTGAGCTCATCACCTGGAGGGGTAGAGGCAGGTCCACCTCTGCCCATTGCACCAACAAAGGACAAGGGCCAGACCTCCTTTCTTTGTCCCCCACTGCTCCTCTCCTCTCATGTGCATGTGCCCAAGTGTGCCCTCTGCAACTCCTGTTTTTCTGAAGGGAGGGGACAGGTTGCAGAAAGCCGGGATGAGCTGGAGTGTAATTTTATTTCTGTGGTACTCCTTTCAAGCTGTCACGGTAAATCTATTTTACTTGTCACTTTGTAAGTCATTATGTAGGATTAAGCTTTTTACCAGCTTTTAAGGCTTCTGCAGCCACGGACAGCCCACCTCGCCTCCATCCTGCCTTTCTCTTCTCTTCCTCTTACCTACCTGCCGGGCAAACCTCCAGTACCCCCAGGGACTCAACCCTCCTGCTGTTTCTTTGGGCACAGTCAGTTAGATAGCAGGTGGGACCTGGGAGCTAGCCCGCCATCTTTTGGTGGAGCTCATATCCAGTGCCTTCTGTGCCACATTTTTTTCCCAAGGTCTCTAAAGTAATGAGGAGGGAAGTTGCTGAAAGTCACAAAGCAGGGGACACTGAGACAGGCATTGTCCCCATCACCCAGTAGCTTACGGGGGATTGCTCAAGGCTTTGGAAGGAGAGAAGCACTTGGGGCCAGAGGGGCTGTACTATGCCTGGGACACACGCTGGGGTGACAGCAGGAGGTGGGATATAGTCAGACACCACACTGCCATGTAGGATCCCCATTTATTTATTTCTTCAGGAGTCTATGCCCTGCTGTAGCGAAGCTTTGCCGTGTGAGAACAATGAAACCATTCGAAGGGATGCTCAGAGTCGCACGGAGAGGGGCCGGGCTGCCAGGCTGTGAGCCAGCACTGTGCAGCGGTGCGTTTCCCGTCACTGGTCCATCTGGAGCTGCCCGCTCAGAAAAACAGAAAGCAAAAGGGTACCCTCCATAGGTCACCACCAGGGCAGGAGCTAAGGTTCATGGGTGCTATCCTGAGTCTTGGGCATCAGTATGCCCCTGGCCAGCTGTTCACCTTCTGTCACTCACCTTATCTGAAACTGAGGTTTCCTTTAAGGTGGTCCCCACCTTGGGGGTCACGGTGTCACCTTGACCTCACTTCCATCTCAGCTTGAAAGCCTGCCACCTGAACACCCACTTCAATATCTCTGTACATGAGTCCTTGTGCTACTGTAAGCAGGCTCCCCCAGCCACACCTCACCAAGTAACCTGCCTTCCCATAGTCCTCTCTGCCTTGTGGCCACGGCCCTGACATGCCTGCCACCACCAGGCTTCTAGACTTGTCTCCTGTGCCCCCTAATACAGGATCATTAGAGCATAGGCTGAGATGTGAATGAATATATATATATATATATATATATATATATATATATATATATATTTTTTTTTTTTTTTTTTTTTTTTTTTTTTTGAGGTAGAGTCTTGGTCTAGCCCAGGCTGACCTGGAATTCACTATGTAGTCTCAGGCTAGCCTCAAACTCATGGTGATCCTCCTACCTCTGCCTCCCAAATGCTGGGGTTAAAGGCGTGTGCCACCACACCCATTTTGCTTTTGCTTGCTCTTGCTGTGCAGGCTAATGGGTGACACACCCCTGTCAATCCCAGCAAAACCTGGCACAAGGCACATGTCAGTAAGTGGCTCTTAAACTGAACTGTAGCTGCAGAGTCCATGGGTGCCTTGCTACAAAATGTACCTTTAAAAAAAAAAAAAAAAGCAGAAGAAGAGATTCTGTTTTACTGATAAGAGAGCCCCGAGAGAACGTAGCGAGTTCCGGAAATAGCACCCTGATATGTTTGAATGTGATACAGTCACTTGATGATGTGGTGCTACCAGCCAATGGCAGAGCAGCTCCTTGGTATTCCTGAACAGGGGAGGAGACTTGAGAACCAATGGGAAGTCACCCAGTGAGAAGCAAATGGGTAGCAGGTCCTGGCTTTAGTCAGTGGTGACAGTTACTTGTTCTGTCCTACTCATCACCATGTCCAGGAGAGAACCTCCCCCCAGCTATTTCTTTCTTGTTAAAAAAAATATTAACCGGGCGTGAAGGCAGAGGGAGGAGGATCGCCATGAGTTCGAGGCCACCCTGAGACTACATAGTTAATTCCAGGTCAGCCTGGGCCAGAGTGAGACCCTACTTCGAAAAAAAAAAAAAAAATTAGAGCCGGGCGTGGTGGCACACACTTGTAATCCCAGCACTCAGGAGGCAGAGGTAGGAGGATCACCATGAGTTGGAGGCTACCTTGGGACTACATAGCGCATTCCAGGTCAGCCTGAGCTAGAGTGAAACCCTGCCTTGAAAAACCAAAATAATAATAATAATAATAATAATAAATTTAATAATAATAAATTTATTTGAGAGAAAGAGGCTGAGGCACCAGGACTTCTAGCTGCTGCAAAGGAACTCCAGATGCATGTGCCACTTTGTGCATCTGGCTTTATGTAGGTACTGGCGAATCAGAACTTGGGGATTTAGACTTTGCAAGCAAGTGCCTTAGCTGCTGAGCCATCTCTTCAGCCCCAGCAACACAATTTCTGCCCATTATCTCATTTAATTGTCCAGGGAATCCTGAGCAGGGCAGACTGTGGTATTCCTACCTGACACACAGTATGGTGTGGAGAGTGATGACCGCCGCAGAATTTGAATGCAGGTCGAGGGTTCAGAACCTTCTCTTCTACCACCCTGCCCCTGGCCCCTGGGCTAGTCCCAAGCAGCAGTGGGAGGACTTCTTCCTCTTTCTAGGAGGAGTGGGGGTGGAGGACTTTCTGTATTGAGGAGATAAAAAGCCTTTTGGGGAGATGATTTTTATCAACATTGGGCAAGCCCGCTTAACTCACAGGAAGAAGACTTTGCATCGGGGACAGGAGCTGCACAGAAAGGCCGGTGTGAGCTCTGGGTGGATTTATAAATAAACAGTCTGCCCAGGGCATTGTCTGTCCCTTGCCTGACAATGCTGGACTCATATTGACACCACAGCCCCGTTCCGCGCGTCACAGCTGCCCTTTGAACAGAAAAACCTGCTTGAGTGAGGACTGCTGAAATGCCAAGGAACCCGTGCTCTGACTGGCTTCCCAGGCACAAGCCAGCTGGGCGAGTCCGGCTGCAGCCGGGCCTGTTTACCCAGAGGCTGCTGGCAGAGTTCGCTGGGTGCAGAGCCCATCCATGCAGGCGCTGACCTGGGCAGCAAGGGGCTGGAGCCAAGGAGCCTCTGGTCTTCTTTGCAGCTCTGAGGGAGCATTTGAGCGGGGACCCCAGGGTCTGGGAGAGTCTGGAGTCACAGATTGCTCAATGGTTCCTAGTCTCCCCAGTTTGCATCCAGCATTCAACCTTCCCACTGCCACCTGCAGGCTCTTTTCTCTCTGGATCCTTCTGTTCTTACCTATGAAGTGGATACCACTTACTCCCCAGGCTGTTGTGAGGATGGACTGAGAAGTCGACAGGAGACCCCCCGCCAGCTGGATGGGTGATTTGGGACAAGTCCAAAGCCTCTCCCTAGGCCTCCGTGTCTTACTCACCTGGTAAGAGCATTAGGACCCATGGGCCACAGGGTGCAGGGGCTGTGGCTCTTGGACCAGCCTTAGGTTCACACTACGCCTCCCACTTGTTGGACTTGAAGCACGGAAGTCCCCTCTCTCGGAGCCTCGGTTTCATGGAGCTTACAGTGGGGACAGTGGGGTTGTTAAGAGGATGAAATATAATAATGTATGCCTAGTGCTCAGCGTAGAGCCAGCCCCATGGTGAATACTCATAAATAAATTATGCCAGTAATATTTATTTCAGGAGAAAACTCTATTTTCAAGTCGGAACACTATCTATTAAGTCAAATGTTCTTCTGATTTAATTCCAGATAGTACTAAATAACAATAATAACCATAATATTCATGGTTCAGAGATTGCCCCATGAGGCTCAGAGCTATGCCTGCCTACTTCCTTCCTGACAGGGGCTCTTATGGAGCGACCCTTAAGCGCCTGCCTGGGCTGGTCCGCAGCCCGGGTCTTCCTGCTGGCTGGCTGCTCTCCCGGGTAGCTGTGAGTGTTTTTTTTTAAAAATATTTAATTTAATTTATTTACTTGAGAGAGAGAGAGAAAGAGGGAGAGAATGGGTGTGCCAGGGCCTCTAGCTCTATGAACTCCAGATACGTGAGCCACCTTGTGCATCTGGCTTACATAGGTCCTGGGGAATAGAACCTGGATCCTTTAGCTTTGCAGGCAAGCGCCTTAACTGCTAAGCCATCTCTCCAGCCCGGCTATGAATGTTTTTATCTTTCTTACCCCAGGCTGAGTGCAGATGGCAACTTCATCACTGTGGGCCCACAGTGCCTGACCAAAGCTACCCCAACCACGAGAAGGGTCACCATGAGTCCCTGGGCGTGTTTGGTGCAATGAGTCTCTTCCTCAAGTGACCAACCCTCATTCTCTTTTCTTTTCTTTTCTTTTCTTTTCTTTTCTTTTCTTTTCTTTTCTTTTCTTTTCGAGATAGGGTCTCACTCTAGCCCAGGCTGACCTGGAATTCACTATGTAGTCTCAGGCTGTTCTCAAACTCATGGCGATCCTCCTACCTCTGCCTCCCAAGAATTAAAGGTGTGAGCCACCATGACCAGCTCAATCCTCATTTTTAATTTTTTATTTACTTTTTTCACCTTTTTTTTCTCCCTGACGTAGTGTCTCGCTCTAGTCCAGGCTGACCTGAAATTCACTCTGTATTCTCAGGGTGGCCTTGAACTCATGGCAATCCTCCTACCTCTGTCTCCCAAGTGCCAGGATTAAAGGCATAAGCCACCATGCCCTGCTAAATCCTCATTCTTATATACCCATCCTGGGCTGTCCAGACTTCCCGGAGCTTACATTCATAGTCAGCGCTTTAAAGCCACCTTATGGTGACTCAGGTACCATCCCTTCTGCCACCAACCCCCAAAAGTCTCCAGAAGTATCTGGGGGCCACAGGCCTTTGACACTCACTTTGTAGGAAAGTTATTGGCAGAATTAAGTGCTGTTGTGATGGGATCAGAATCTGAACCCAGCACCTGGCTTGACCTCAAGCCCTTGACTTCCCACAAACCCTGCTATCTGGAGTGTTCTTACAGGAAGCCGAATGTACAGAAAGATCTGGAGGGGAAGAAGGGGACAGGCCCCATGACAAATGTTCCACCGGGAGCTGGATACGAGAACACTTCACAGAACTTCTCACTGTTGAAAGAAGGCAACGTAGCTCTGAAACAACTGTGTATTTTCTCCAGTACTTTGTGTATATGTGTGTGTAGTGGTATTGTAATATGCCATGTATGTGTGTGGAGGGATGGTATATGCACAAGTATGTGCAGATGCGTGCACTCATGTGTGATGTACAGAGTCCAGGAGAGAATGTCGAGTGTCCCCCTCCATCACTCATTACTGTGTTTCCTTGACACAGTCTCTCACTGATTCTGGCGCTTGTCATTTTTACAAGCCCAGCAATTCTCTGGTCTCTGCTTCCCACAGAACTGGAATTACAGACGTATGTGGCTACACCCAGCTTCTCCTGTATTTCTTTTTTTAAATATTTTATTTATTTATTTATTTGAAAGAGAGAGGAAGAGGCAGAGAGAAAGAGAGAATAGGTGGGCCAGGGCCTCTAGCCACTGCAAACGAACTCCAGACGCATGCGCCCCCTTGTGCATCTGGCTTACATGGGTCCTGGGGAATCAAAGCAGGGTCCTTAGGCTTCACAGGCAAATGCCTTAACTGCTAAGGTGTTTCCCCAGGCCTCCTTTCCTTTTTTTTTTTTTTTTTTTTTTTCGAGGTACGGTCTTACTCTGGCCCAGGCTGACCTGGAATTCACTGTGTATTCTCAGGGGGGCCTCGAACTCACAGTGATCCTCCTACCTCTGCCTCCCGAGTGCAGGGATTAAAGGCGTGCGCCACCACACCCGACCCGACTCCTCCTGTACTTCTTGATCCAAGCCATTGCCTTGAGCGGGACAAGAGCAAGGGACTTGATGGGCTGATCGGTCAGTCATTAGATTAGGATTGTGACCCGAACAGGAAAGATGCCCATACACAGGGAACTGAAGGAAGAGCTTACATAAACAAGGGAAACAGAACCACCTTGACCAATCACAATGAGTGCTCAGAAAGAAACAGGTGCCTGCTGGAAATTCTAGGTGGTGCACATGAGCCAGCCTTATACTGATGGAGAGTGGGCAGCAGAAAAGAGGTCTGAGTGGCGGGGGACATCAGACAGAGTCACTGGCGGTGAAGCGGACACTTTGCACACCTTAAGCCCTTCTTGCCCCTGGAGAACCGGCAGAGTGTTCTGCCAGCTGTGAACATATGTCTAGGTATGGATGTGGCCCACAGCTGCTGGTGGGTTCTACGTGGGGCTGGCTTCCTGCCCCGGCCATAGGGCACTGGCTCCACTATTTCTGCCTCAGAAGGCCACCTCCATCTTTGAGGCATGAATGGAAAGTCTGGCTGGGCTTTAGATCCCCCATTCTTGTGCATACCACCTGCTGTGTCTGCAGTCGTCCTGCTGTCACAGAGGGTGGAGGGACAGAACTGAGCGTGCTGGGACAGTCGCCAAGGGTCCCGACAGAAGCATAGGTTCTCTGTCCTGCGGTCGTCCGGCCTTGCACTCTTTACTTCCTGCAGTCCTTGCTCAGACCCTGGTAGCGAGCTGCCTGGAATGAAACGTGAAGAACTCCAGATGATAATGAAATCAATTGGACTGTTTCCCCAGTAATTCTAGAGACTGATGCATCATTAATGTTGGTAATACAGTGCCTGTCAGATCACAAACTTCTCAATAAATGTGCAGCTGGCAAGCTCTGATAGAAATTGGAGGCAAGCAGAGAATGAGATTTGGGGCCTTTGATATATGGGGTGTCAGTGGCACGGTGAAGTTTTTATCAATTTCTGTCACTTTGGGCTTTTGTGCTCACTACCTATGTGGTCTTTGTGGCTTCTCTCCTTGGGCTTCTCGAATGCTAACTCCACCCCTCGTCAGTATGAGGAAGAGGAGCTACTGGAGGTGCCTTCCACATGCTCCTGAGACCCTTCAGGGGGACATGACCAGAGCTGCTCAGGCCAGTGTGGACAGGCAGTACCAGAGGCCTTTGGTCTGATCTCCTGGGTCACTTACTCAACTGAGCCAGCTTTTGAGTAAGGCCCTGCCTGGTTCAATACCCCAGATACACTGATGGAATCCTAGGGTTTGGGAATATGGGAGTCAGAGCTAGTGTGGAAGTGAAGTGTGTGGACAGATGGGTGAGCAGGGCTTGTTAGATGGGGAGCTATGCGGGCCCAGGCCAAGAACTCTGGTGAATTTTGGGAGTTCATAAAGAGGTGAAGGAGCAACAGACTGGGCTTTAGGGGCATGGAAGAGAGGGTCAGAGCCTTTTGGATATAATATATCATGAGAGCTGGTGCATGGGCTCTGGAGCCAAGCTGTTGGCCCCAAATCCCAACTCCTGTGTTTATCCAGCTGGGAACCTTGGGCAAGTGCCTCATTCTCCCTGTACCTCAGTTTCTTCACCTGTTAAATGGGTATAGGAATGGAAGTACCACCTAACTCGAGGGTTCTTATGAGCAGAGACGCATGACGACTTATATGTTGCATTGACATTTCCTGGGGAGACATGAACAAACATCTCTTCCCTCCCCCCGCCCCTCCAAAGCTAAGGCCGTGACAACAGACCAAAGAATTGATTCTATCCTAGTCTAGCTTCACAAACCAGTGAGTTTATTATGGTTACTTAGAGGAGCACGTATGACTCACTTGCATCGCTGCAAAGCCCACCCCAGCATAGACGATGGCTCACAAAAGTTGCATCAGGGCTGGAGAGATGGCTTCGTGGTTAAGGCGCTTGCCTGTGGTCCCAGGTTCGACTCCCCAGAATCCACATAAGCCAGATGCACAAGGTGGTGCATGTGTCTGGAGTTCGTGAGAATGGCTAAAGGCCCTGGCGCATCCTTTCTTCCTTCCTTCCTTCTTTCTTTCTTTCTTTCTTTCTTTCTTTCTTTCTCTCTCTCTCTCTCTCTCTCTCTCTCCTCTCTGAAAAAAAAAATAAATATAAGTTTTTAAAAGCTGCATCAAAGGAACTTAATATACAACTTGCAGGCAGTTCAGCTGACCTACAAGTCTATTTTCCCAAGCAGCCTTACTCCTTCTATGTCTTGGGAGGGGGCCTTGTGAGTCTTAAGTTTCAGGAACTTTCTAAGACCTGTGAGGTCTCGAAGCTTGTTTTCTTGCAGAGTTTTAAACTGGCCTGTGTTTCAGTCTGAAACTTCTAGAGCCTCTCGTCAAGATGAAGTGTTACAGTTTGGGGGAAACTGCTCTACACCATCGGGGGATAGCCAAACCTATCCGGTTGGTTAGAAGCAGGGTTAGGATTTGAGCCTACATGATGCCAAAGCCTGGGGACCTGAGCTGCTCTCAAGGCTGGGCTCACACTGATCTTTGAGTGCCCATGTGAATAGAGAGACCCTTCAGGGACCTGACCCATGAGGTCAGGGTCATCAACAAGGAGCTTAATTATGGGACCGTGAGTGGACTCAGGCTTCTCCAGGGGGCTAGGAATATTTCGAGACCAGGGACCAGAGTATGGCTCCTCAAGGGACTTGATGGTGGTCCGTGACGACTGTTGAGGCAAACAACCTACATTGCTAGTGAACTCTAGAGTTTGGATCTTCCGGCTATACGCTCAGAGGCCCCTTTGGAACAGCAACATCTGCAAAGTGAAGCCTGAAGACCCCTGGGCTATGAGGGCTGGGGGAGTGTCTTCGTTCATAGTCATGTGTCACTGACCTGCTGTATCGTGCCATGAGGGTCCTATGTGCCTGTACTGGAAGGCCAGCGGTCCCAGGAGCCCTGTGGCACAGGGACCTCACACTGCTCTGGACAAGCTGTCCTCCCCCCTTCCAATCCCATACAAAACCCTAGGCTGCCTTTGGGGTGCCCCTCCCTCCCCTGGCTCTGTAGAACCTTTGGATTTGATCCTGGCTGGTTCAGTGTTTGTACTTGCAAGAGGGCTGCGTGAGGCCCCGGGGGTTCCGTGGGGGGGGGAGTGGGTGGGAGTGGGGGGTGCTCAGGAAGGAGGAGGAGGTCCCCTCTGCCTCCTGGAGACCCCCCCCAACCTGGTATTCTTTTTTTTTTTTTTTTTGGTTTTTCGAGGTAGGGTCTCACTCTGGCCCAGGCTGACCTGGAATTAACTATGTAGTCTCAGAGTGGCCACAAACTCACGGCGATCCTCCTACCTCTGCCTCCCGAGTGCTGGGATTAAAGGCGTGCGCCACCACGCCCAGCTCCAACCTGGCATTCTTACTCTTTGCCATCTACAGTTCTATGGCCCCCATGGCTTGAGCTTGAGGGAGTGTCCCCCTTCCCCCATCAGAAAAGTGCTTGCCTGTGGGAGTGAGGTACCAAAGAAGTCCTGGGGGGCAGCAGCAGGTAGTTTGCAAGGAACAGCCATCTCCCCCCCCCGGGCTCACTGACATGGTTCTAACCCCAGGTGACCCTCACTGCTGTGGCATGCCAGCTCAAACCAGCCCCTGGATGAGTGGTCATGGCTCCGCCCCAGGAGCTCAGAGTCTCACTGGGGAGCAGGACGGGCCAGGAACTTCCCACAAGCAAGAGAGTCTAGTGGCTGTGGTCGAGAGAGCTGCCAAGGGGAGCCCTGGGGAGGGGCATGATGAGGTCAGTTTGCTGGAGAAAGGCAGTCAAGAGAGGCTTCCCAGAGGAGGAGGAAGAGGAGGAGGAGGAGGCTTCTGAACAGCCTCCCGAAGGATGACTCTGGACGTGCTCTGCAGAAAGGGGCTGGAGGAGGGCATAAGTCTGTACAGGTGGGAAGCCACAGAGCTTATCAGGACCTGAGTATTTCCTGGGGACCTTGAATGCCAACTGTGCCTTAGAGGAGGGGGGCTGAAGGGAGATGTCCCCAACTCTGATGTGGAGACCCATGTCTTGCATTGCTTGCTTGTGGTTAGTTCTCACTGGCCTCCTGCCCGCCACGCCCCACTGTGGCTCAGGAGAGAGGGTCTGAGGCCCAGCACACAGTGCCCGGTCCTTGTGAACTGTGTAGAGATGTTGAGGTGCACCCGGCATAGCCAGGCAGGTGCATTAGAAGCCTGGCAGAGAGGGCTGGGGAGATGGCTCAGCGGTTAAATGCGCTTACTTGTAAAGCCTGATGGCCTGAGTTTGATTCCCCAGTCCCTCCATAAAGCCAGGTGCACAGAGTGGCACATGGGTCTGGAGTTGCTTTGTAGCAACCCTCTCATTCCCTCTGTCTCTCAAAATAAATAAATAAATGTGTATATGTGTGTGTATATATATCTATAGATATCTATCTATCTCTTTCTTTGTTTTTTTTTTTTTTTTTTTTTGTTTTTCGAGGTAGGGTCTCACTCTGGCCCAGGCTGACCTGGAATTAACTATGTAGTCTCTCAGGGTGGCCTCGAACTCACGGCGATCCTCCTACCTCTGCCTCCCGAGTGCTGGGATTAAAGGCGTGCGCCACCACGCCCCGCTTCTATCTCTTTCTACACACACACACACACACGCACACGCACACGCACACACACGATGAAGCCTGGCCGAAAGCTGCAGGTCCAAGAAACATAGGGACCCTACCTCCAGGGGTCCTAAGAGGACAGGAGTTTCTGAGCTGACTGCAGATGTAAGGATCATGAAGAGACCTTGGTGGGGTTGTTGGTTTGACTGCAGGAGCAGGGAGAGAGGAGGAAGCTCTTCTCTTGAGAGTGGTTCAGCACACATTACAACATGGGCCCTTCCTGTGTCGCCCGTGGAGTTGGGGTGAGGAGAGCAAGGCATGGCCCTGGGGAGAGGTGTGCTCGATGCTGGCCGAAGGCTGAGCGCGCTGTGTTGGGGAAAGAGGACGCTAAAGGAGATTCGCTGGCTAGGTAGTGAAGGAAGGAAGGGCATGGTTGGCAATGGGAGCAGCAAGGGTAGGTACAGACGCCCGGAGGATGTTGTCTGAGATGTGTGACTCCTTGGAGCTAGCCCAGTGGTCTGGACTTTGTACCTGTCTGGAAGCGGCCGGTCAGGCATCCTAGTCAGAAAAGGAAGGGACAGAGCTGCTGTGTCGTGGGAGCTGAAGCCCTAGGACACTTCTGAGGCTGGGTGGGGGGAGAGATCTATGCTTGAGGCCGAAGTGGTCTCTGTATAGGCTAGGCCGGTGTTTCTGTGTGGTGCAGCCAGATTGACAGAGCTGCGGGTGAGAGTGGGTCACAGGGAGGGGTTCTCTCTAGGCATTGACCCCCCCCCCCAGTATTAAAGTCTATCAGGGTGAACCAGGGCGAGGAGGAAGGGGAGGCATAGGGCCAGGAGACGGGTGTTCTGGCAGGTGTGTTGTCACCTGCCACAAAGACAGCTGTGGGGCCCCGGGATGGTGGCTGCAGTTTTACAGAGAGGCCTCACTGCCAACATGTGCACCCTGCAACATGTAGCCAGCCCTCCACTCTGAGCACGCCCTTTGAGGGGCAGCTGTTACCCACAGCGAGTGAGGTAGCTAAGGACCAGAAAGGGCAAGCGACCTGCTGCGAGCACACAGCAAATTAGACTTGTGCGTGCCTCTTGGACTTTGTCCCCTCGGGGTGTCAGAATGCAGTGCACCCTCCCTCCCTTGTTGGCTCAAGATCTGGCCACATTCTTGTTGTCTCCTGCTGTAGGAAGAGCTTCCTACCTGGCAAAAAAACAAAAAAAAAAAAAGTGCTTGCTATACAGATCCTGTTGAGCGTGTCTTCACCTCCCACCTAAAGCCAGCCGAGGCAACAAACCCTGGCCCTTGCCTGACTTGGACCAGCGCTCTCTCTTGGGATGGTAGTAAGTCCCTGAGCCTCACTGAGAGGCAGTGGCTCGGCTAGTGTAAACATGGCTATTTTTAGCCCTCACAGGGCTGTGGGTAAAGCAGCATGACCTGAATTTTGGCTCAGCCCCTCACCCTGCCCCACTCTGGGAGAACAGGCTACTATTATGCATCAGTTCAAGGCAAGCTCAAGGGGTCCCTGGGACCCCACTTGGGCCAGGCCAGGCAGGAGTCCTACAGAAGATGCCCAGGATCCAGTCCAAGGCCTAGCTGGCTTGATTGCAGGCACAGGATGTGATAGTAGAGGCAACGTTCAAGTCTCAAGGGAGACTTGGAAGCCACTTGGTGTCCTGGGTTTGGTGCCGAGGTGCCTGCCCGCTTTGGTGTGGCTGGGCCTCAGGAGGCCTGGACTCTCTTCTGCCTTACAGAGTCACAGGTTGGTGTGGTGCTCCCAGCATCACGGCACCCTCGCCCCGGGGAAGTAGGGTCTTTCCCCAGTGAGTGGGGAGTGAGTTCAAGGATGTTCACTCACTTATGCCTTCATCAACTCCCCTGAGCTGCCATTTTGTGTCAGCCACTGTCTTAGCCAGTGGACTCGATGCCAGAGACCAGCCCAACTAGGTGCCTGCACTTCTGGACTGATGTCATTGGCAGGGTTGGGGGACCTTGGGGGGCAGAGTAAATACATAAACAATCATCAGCTTGTAAGACATGCAGTACAGGCCCGGCGTGGTGGCACACGCCTTTAATCTCAGCACTCTGGAGGCAGAGGTAAGAGGATCACTGTGAGTTCGAGGCCACCCTGAGACTACATAGTGAATTCCAGGTCAGCCTGAGCTAGAGTGAGACCCTACCTCAGAAAAATAAAACAAAACAAACAAACAAACAAAAAAGACATGTAGTACAGGAATAGCATCAATTGTTGTGTTCCAGAGTGACTGAGGGGATGGTCGCCTGCATTTTAAATAAGAGTAACTGGGCTGGAGGGATGGCTTAGTGGTTAAGGTGTTTTCCTGCAAAGCCAAAGGACCCAAGTTCAATTCCCCAGGACCCACGTTAGCCAGATGCACAAGGGGGTGCATGCATCTGGAATTCGTTTGCAGTGGCTGGAGGCCCTGCTGTGCTCATATTCTCTCTCTCTCTCACCGTCTTTCTCTGTTAAATAAATAAAATATTTAAAAATAAATAAATAAGAGAAACCGAAAGTGACCCCCAAAACTTGGAGCCAGTCACAGTGGGGGAGAAGGTTGGAATACACTTGGTGTCTGGAGGCAACGTCACAATTGAGTGATGGAGGGAAATGTTCATAGTGAGCCTGGGACCAGAAGCACACAAGGGTTGATGGACCGTGAGGATGCAAGGTGAGGTAGCACGCAGGAACGGGTTTTGAGCCATGAGGAAGAGGAGGCGGGAGACAGGTATGGGAGTCAGTGCAGGGATATGGCTCTTGCCTTAGACAGGGAGCTATAGAGAAGAGGGAAAGTGGAGGGCACCTTGTGTGGGTGGTAGGTAGCCTGGTTAGGACAGCTTCAGAGTGAAGGATGGCTCTCTGACCTTTGGGTCTGATGCCTGGGCTGCTGGGAGATCTAGAAGGGGCCAGTGGAGGAGGAGGGAGGCTGGAGGACAAAGGGTGGTGCTGTTGTGTACACTGGGTTTGTGGTGTCACATTCAAGCAGGGAGTGGCTGCATGGCTCACACCAGGCCTGGGACTGGCAGACTCTATACTCCCTGGGACACACTGCCAGCCTCTTGTGGGCAGTGTGGGTGGGAGCTTTGTTCTGGCCTGGCTTAGGATAGGCCCTCGTGCATCTGGGACCACGACCTTCTGCAGACTGTGTGGGATAGGTGGGGCTCTGCTTGCAGCCCCTTGCTGAGAGGTGGGAGCTCTGCTCACAAACCTAGGCCTGGAAAACTCCGAAGGTGACAGCTGTCATCATAGGCCACTATTCCCTTTTGGCTGGACCATAGCCCTGCCTCGTTCTCACGTGGGCTGACTTCTTACTGTGACAAAACAGCTGCCCCTCCTCTACCCCAATGCATTGCCAAAGGGGAGCAGCAAGCTATATAGGAGCTTTGCACACAGAACTGGCTCTCCTGCGTTTTGCACTGGCCTGCATGGTGACTTTGGGTCACCGTCTTTTTCCTCTATGGTCTTGGGCATTTCCACCTGAGGCCTCAGAATGGAGTGGAATGTCCTCAGGTTTGAGACCTGCATGTTGGTTATGTGGCTTTGGGACTTGAGAGGGTTCATGGTATGAGTGAAAGTCAGGAGGGTGGGCCTGGTAGGGCCTTGGGGAGTGGGTGAGTGTAGTGACGTAGAGAGAGGAGGAGATGTTAGGCTATCTGTGGAGGGCTGGGGGAACAGTTCCTGCCCAAGCCCTTGTATGCTCAGTCACACAACATCCTCAACCAGCCAGCGGTTTCCTGGTCGCAGATGATCTCTGATGCCCTGTCGTCACCATGTCTTCGGTTCTCCACTTCACAGCCAGAATCCAGGTTTGAGGGCAGGCCTCTTTTGCTGTTGGGAGACTCCTTCTAAATCTAACAGGAGGTCATGAACCTTGTGGTGGTCCCAGGCCTGCTGGCTGAGGCGTAAGTGGTATTCGTAGGGGTGCGGTGAGGTGTTCACCGACCATAGTTAGGGGTGAGCTGAAGTTTTGCCAACAGGGTTGTGTTTTCTTTCTCAAAGAGATGATGGCTTCGCTTTTGTCAGCTGATGTATTGGCTGTTGTGTTGTTGGGGCGTGCGTGTGTATGTTAGCTGCTAGGGATTTGAGCTGGTGTGCAAAGCCAGGAAAAGAGCAGATGTTGATTCCGATTGCCACCAAACTGTCTTGAAATGCTATAAATATTTTCTAAAAGATGAGCTTCCCGAGCCCAGCGTGTTAGTTATCTCCTCCCCGAGAAGCTGATTCCTGAAAATTAAGACAAATAACCTCTTAAATCACAGTAGTTAACCTCAGGTGGAAAAGCTGTTACCCACACCAGCCACAGGGTCAGGGTGACTCTGCTCTGCCTGTGTGACTCTGTGTGGCATCAACATGACTGCGCCAGCCCAGAGAAAGGACCTTGTGCTCTGTCTGGAGGCCTTCTCAGTCAGCCAGGCTCAATTATTCACTGCTGTGTGACCTCCGGCCAGTGGGCCAGTGTCTCTGAGCTTCTTTCTGGGATCAGCCACCCCTTATTTCTTGTAGTCATTACTGATGGAGCCTCAGGTTCCTCAAAGGTACACAGGTGCCTGTGCCATGTTCATCAGAACTGAGGAAATCGCTCTCTAGGACCCTCTGTCCCTTGGCTAGTATCAAGGCTCACTTCCAACTTGCTGTGTCTCTTTCTAAGAGGTGGGCTGCTGGGAGTTCCAGGTTGTAGTGGGCAAAGCCTAAGAACGCTGGTTCCAATCTCTAGCGTTTACAATCTCCAGGTCCCACGTTTAGCCAGATGCAAAGTGACGCAAGGGCGCAATGCCGCACTTGCCCACAGGGGCGCAAGCATCTGGATTTCGTTCACAGCAGCTGAGATGCTGCTGGTGTGCCCATCTCTATCTGTCTTCCTCTCCCTCTCTCTATCTCTCTCTGTCTCTCTCTCCAAAAATAAATAAAAAAATAATAAAAATTAAAAAAAAAAAGTAATGCTGTGTTGGAGAGATGGCATAGCAGTTAAGGCGCTTGCCTGCAAAGCCTAATGACCTGGGTTTGATTCTCCAGTGCCCACATACAGCCAGAGGCACAAAGTGGCACATGCATCTGGAGTTTGTTTGCAGTGGCTGGAGGCCCTGTCATGTTCATTCTCTCTGTCTGTCTCTATCTGTCTTTGCAGTGGTAGGAGGATAGCCATGAGTTCAAGGCCACCTTGAAACAACATAGTGAATTCCAGATCAGCCTGGGATAGAGTAAGACCCTACAACAAACAAACAAACAAACAAACAAGTAAATGTGCTGGGTGTGGTGGCACACATCTTTAATCCCAGCACTGGGGAGGCAGAGGTAGGAGGATTGCCATGAGTTTGAGGCAACTCTGAGACTACATAGTGAATTACAGGTCAGCCTGGGCTAGAGCGAGACCTTACCTCCAAACAAGCAAAACACAAAAATGTATTTTTTAAAAAATATTTTATTTTTCTTTCTTTCTTTCTTTGACACACAGAAAGAGAGAGAGAGAAAGAGAGAGAGAGAAAGAGGGAATGGGGGCACCAGGGCCTCCAGCCACTGCAAACGAACTCCAGAGGCGCGCCCCCTTGTGCATCTGGCTAACGTGGGTCCTGGGGAATCAAACCTGGGTCCTTTGGCTTTGCAGGCAAACACCTTAACTGCTAATCCATCCCTCCAGTCCCAAAATGTATTTTTTCTGTATACGTCTATGTGTATTTATATTCATGTGTGCATGCGTGTGGAGGTCAGAGTTCCATAATAGGTGTTTTACTCGCCACCTCATTTTTTGTGACAGGGTCTGTCACTGAACCAGTTCAGCTAACTAGCTAGCCAGTGAGCCACAGGGATGCCCCATCTCTGCCTCTCCAGCTCTGGCATTACAGACACTCGCCACAAACCCCACATGGACATTGGTTTTGGGAATCAAACTCTGGTTCTCACACTTGTGCGGCAAGAATTTTCCCACTGAGCTTTCTCCCCAGCCCTAAATAAATGTGTTGACCCAAAAGTTGTAAGTCAAAGAAGAATATTTCGACACCACCATCCAGATGACAGGAGCCATCGTCAAAGGCTGGGAAGACAGTTGGGAAGCTGCATGCATGACACTTGCCCCAGTGGTTCAGGAAGTCCTGTCCTTCCTTGCTGTGGTCCAGAGGACTTGTGGAAGGACAGACACTCTGGTCTCCTGTCTCCCCCATGGAGGATTACACAAATCCCCGCCTCAGAGCCCAGGCAGAAAGAAGCACCCTCATTTCTAGGGGAGTTTGAACCAAGAACACAGGAGGATTTTGCAGCCAAACCAGATCCCACATGCAGGCCCACTGTGCGCCTCCACAGAGCTCTCAGACTGAGGGCTCAAGCTTGGCATCCGCCAATTGGTTTCTCTTATGTTGGACACCAAGACGAGAGCCTGCGCCAGGCGTGGCCAACCCTAGATGAGTGTGGTAGGTGCTCCCGTTACAAGAGCATCAAACACATGCGCTAAGTGGTAGCCCGGAGTGCTATATGGACTAATCTCAGAGTCCACATCAGAACTCTGCAAGAAATCACAGGGATCCATTAGTAATGCCTGCCATAGGTACGGGAAGGGAACCTTTATCACCTAGGAGCTGACTCTAGTTGGTGGCTGTGTGGCACTGCCCTGCAGGTGCAGAGCATGGCGATCCGTGAGTAATTAATTAACTCTGGTTGAGGCTTAGCAGGTGCTCTTGCGATGGTCTTTGTCCACACCGAGGGACCCAGAACGCTGCCACTCAGGTCTTGTACTCCGAAAGCCATGTGCTTCCTATGCTTCCTCTGCTACAGAGCTGGCCTAAAGTTGGATATTGAACGGGTGACTAGTGTCTGGAAGGATTGCTCCACAGCCGAGAAGAATGGCAGAGGGCTGGAGAGGTACCCCACCCTGCTTGGCATGTGATGTTCCCCCCTTTCATAGGCTTTTAGATGGCCAAGTGCCCTGGGTTTTCTAGGGCAACCTTGATTTTGGATCCCCCATCTAATGCCCTTGACTGACCCCTCCAGCATTTGGGATGTGGTTTGGAATACTCCCTCCCCACCACTGCCATTTCATCACTTCCAACCACCATGTCCTTCATGTCTGGCCAGTCTCTTGCACCCCATCTTATAGCTGAGTTATTAAAATAAGGCCCAGGGTTGGTAAGAGACTTGCTTGAAGTCACACAGCAGGCTAACAAAGAGATCTAGCCTGAATTGCCATCTCCTGGCCACTTGCACTTCAGTCACAATGATAGTTCAAAAGGAGATTCAATCCCCAGCACCCCCCCTCCCCCTCCCTGCAAGATGGTGGTTGAATTTTTTTAAAAATATTTTATTTATTTATTTATTTGAGAGAGAGAGAGAGAAAAAAAAGAGGCAGATACATATAGAGAGAATGGGCATGCCAGGGCCTCTAGCTACTGTACACAAACTCCAGACACATGTGCCACCTTGTGCGTCTAGCTTTACATGGGTACTGGGGAAACGAACCTGGGTCCTGTGGCTTTGCCAGCAAGCGCCTTAACTGCTAAGCCATGTCTCCAGCCCGGTATTTGAACTTAACTCATTCATTCTCTTGGAGTCACTATCGCCTGGTGGATGAGACCTCTGGAGGCATTTCGGACTTCTTTTATTTGTCTGTGCCTCAGTTTCCTCATCCATCAACTGGGCATTAATACCACACAAGCTGTTGTGAGGTTACCAGACTTGACAGTGTCTGGCATAGAGTAGGGTCTGGAGGCCCTGGTGGTGTCTGTTGCCCCGTCATGCAGAGCGGCGGGGGACGCTTAGCAGAAGCATGTGGTCTGGCCAGAGGGCCTGAGTCATGGGACAGAGGGATGGTGGACCACATCCATTGTCTCACTGGGGGGAAGTGGTCAAAACAACTCATCTGGGAGGGCACCAAGCAGAGGTGAAAAGTGGCGTGGCCTACATCCGCCATGGGCTTGGCCCCTCCTGGCACACTGCATCGTCCGGCCCCTCCTGGCACACTGCATCGTCCGAGGCATCTGGGCTCTGGGAGGTGGAGCAAGGCTGAGGAGAAAAGCCAGGGCCAAACTGGCTTCTTCTCCCCCAAGCAGGCACAGAAAGTCCTGCCCAGAGGCTCAACCCTGGAGACTGTCTGCTGTTCACCGTCTGATGAACAGGTCCACACCGTCTGCTTGTCTGCCTGCCTAGCTGTCTCTCCTCTCCTCATCCATCTGATCAGTGTAAACAATCCTTCCCCAGTATTCTGTCACCACAGATTCCCCTCTTGGGCTGGCGGTGACACTCGTAGCCCACCCGGAGATCCATTCATTCTGCCGCCCGGGCACTGGCCCTGTTTTAATCATCCGCGCTCTACCACGAGATGCAGATGGCTGTATTATTAATAGTCATAATTAATCTGCATCTAAGAGATCTTTTTCCCAGCAACAGATCCTCTGCTTGAGCAGCCCTGGAGGTCCTGTTCTCAACCCCACTTTACAGACAGGAAGTGATGCCGGCCAAAGGAAAGGACCTCTCTCCCCGCCGCCAGAGGACGACACCAGGCTAGGTCTGGTGGTGATAGCCACGGTGTTCCTAACCAGGATTACACCTTCCACTTCTCACCTATATATGTCCAGGTCTGAAGCTCTTGCCAGTGCTCAAGCTAGGAGTGCACTTTAACGTGGAAAGCTTGGGTAAGTGAGGAAGAGGAGGAAAGATGGCAGCCAGGCAGGGCTGGAGAACAAGGAGGTCTGCTTGGGGGTGCAGGTGGGAAAAAATTGCCAAATTCCAACATCCACCCTCTTCCTTATTTCCAACCTGGGGCCCTTCCTCAGTCTGATCGCTGCACCTAGTGGTAATTTCAATGGCTTCTCCAGGCAGCTTCCTAATTTATGGGGCTGTTATGGACTGCCAGCTTCCTCGGTACAGTGGCCGCGAAGGCTCCTGCCCACTCCTGAAGATGGCTACCTGCCACCTTCTCCCTGTGCCCATGTCCTGGGCCTGGCCACCTCCATGACCCTGTCCCCTGGGCTCACATGTGTATGCATGTGCCTCCCCCCATGCCTAGGTACCACGTGTGGAACCACAGGGCTATGTGAGAGACTTTTCACATCCCCACCCTGGCCCAAGTGCAAATGAACACAGGTGTGCTTCAGCGTACACACGCATGTACCTGCTGGCAACCTGGGCAGCTGCTGGTCCCATGGGTTGGAAGTCCGTTTGCTGTCCCTTGTGCATGTCTGTGTTGGACATGTATGTCTGCATTGGAGGCGGGGGGGGGGGTGTCTACACATAAGCATGCAACTGCCATCTCACTCTGTCTTCCTCACAATGGGGAGCCATCTACGTTAACAGGCCCGTGAGTCTGCAGGCATAGAATAAACACACAGAGATGTATGTATACACAGCTGGCTGGCCCGGTCACAGGTTCTGTCACTAGACTGGGCAATTCCTTGTATGTTTGGCATCTGTAGTGTTCGCCTGTCTACAAATAGCTTTAGGGACAGCCAGTTCATGTAGTTAGGTGAGGCTGGTGGGTGCTAGAACACTGGGAAAGTCCGTGTCCCAGCCAGGCTTTCCTACATGCAAGACCCTCACCAGCTGCTGTTGATGGTTTTTGTTTTGTTTTGTTTCTAGTGCTGTGAATGCAATTTCCAACCTTACCATGCTAGGCAAGCACTCCTCCTCTGCTCTAAGTGAGCCCTACTCTTATCCCTTTTTCAGCTTGGTTTTTATTTAAAATATATATGTATATCTTATATATATATATATGGAGAGAGAGAGAGAGAGACAGAGAGAGAGAGAGAGAATGGGTGCGCCAGGGCCTCTTGCCACCGCAAACGAACTTCAGATGCATGTGCCACTTTGTGCATCTGCCTTTACGTGGGTACTGGGGAATCAAACCCAGGTCCTTAGGCTTTGCAGCTAAGCACCTTAGCCGCTGAGCAATGTCTCCAGCTCCCCTCCCCTTCAGTTTATTTTGAGACAGTCTTAGTGTCTTATCCTAGACTGCCCTCGACCTTGAAATCTTCCTGCCTCAGCCTCCTAAGTGCTGGAATGTACAGGCCTGTGTCACCACACTAGGCTTCATGGGGCTGTTTTGAGGATCAGGTGAGTAAAGGGCTCTGGGATAGGGAGGAGGTGATACTTACAGCAGGTCTGAGTACACAGGAGGGATGGTGTTCGTGTGAGGGATGTGGGCTCCTATCAGAACCCACAGGATGGCCTCCGGGGGCTCGCAGACTATGTCCTCTTCATTTCATCCGCTTCTCTTTGGACCTTGGACCCCTCTCACCTTTCAAGTAGGCACACTGCTGGCCCTCTCTGCCGTGCGGTGCAGCAGGTGCAGTGGAGGCAGAATTCGGGGCAAGTGTTCAGACACACGGCGGCTGCCCAGGACAGCAGCATTCATTACTGTTAAAAAGCCTGCCGCTGACCATGTATCCCCGAGCCTGGAAGGCCTCTTGAATGCATGCTGTATGATGCGCTGTTTTCACCTTAGGGTGCCCCTTTATGACTCCAGACTTCTTACCCACCAGTCCCAGCCAAAGTCTTTGTAAGATAGCTTCGGTCTTTATATGGCTGGAGAAGGAAGCTGTTGGTTCTGATGTCTGACTACAAAGGACCCCATGCTTAGCACCATCCAGCTGGACTGTGAGAGGCTGGAAGTCACCTTTACCTGCCTCCTTTGAACTCTAGGGCAGCCAGATCCAAGGCCCTGATGGGAAGCCCCAGGAGAACTATAAGCCCCATACCAGCCTAGAAGGCTGCCCACCTAGGGGCTCTTATGTGCCCACTACAAATGGAGTTCTGGGTCCTAGAGTTCCAGGTTGTGTCTGCTTCCTGGCAGCTGCAGAGATGCAGAGGAGGGAGCAATGTTCCCATCCTGGCAGAGATGAGCCCTGGGCCCCCCACTTCAGAGAAGGGAGTAGACCTTACAGAGATGCAATACAGGGGCTGGAGAGATGGCTTAGCAGTTAAGGCGCATGCCTGTGAAGCCTAAGAACTCAAGTTTGATTCCCCAGGTCCCACGTAAGCCAGATACACATGGTGTAGTGCATACGTCTGGAGTTAGTTCGCAGTGGCTAGAGGCCCTGGCGTGCCCATTCTCTCCTTCTCTCTCTCCTCTCTCCCTTTCAAAAAAAAAAAAAAGATATAATACAGAAATAGGGGCTTGGAGATCATGGGGTACAGGCAGAAAGCAGGCTAGTGTGAAGCCAGACCCTGAAGGGTAAAGAGAATCAAGCTGGTGGGCAGGGACAGTGCTCCAGAAGGACACCAGTGTATGGGAAAAGGATGGGAGAGGCTCCTTGGGAAAAGCGTACTGTCTCCCATCAGCCAGCTGGACTGCTTTGGCTCAGATGGCCTCGGCTCTTGGTGAACAGTGGCTGTGGGGTAAAGCAGATGGCCAGCGGGGGTGGGGGACAGGGTGCCCACAGGCCTGAGCCAAGGGAAGCCAAGTGGCCCACACAGGCCAGAGCAGAGACCTTGGCACCAGCGCTCTAAGCTCTTAACTCGAAAGTTAATGATTCATTTGTGGCCAATTTCTGCTGGCATTTGCCTGGAAATTCCCAAGCCTGCCCATCCTTGGGCTTGGGAGCTCCAAGAATACAGTCTCCTTACACATGGCTGAGAACATCTCACCCACTCTCTAAGGAATGGGTTTTAAGAAAAAAAATTGCCACACGAGCTGTGCACAAACGTCTGCCATTGGAAAGGACTGGTTCTAGGTGGTAGGCTGGGAACTGGCGTGGGTGGTGTGAGTGTAGTCAAGTTAGAAGCTCCCTCTGACCCTGTGTGCCAAGTGCTGATGAAAGGGGCCCTGTTTGCATTCACGGCACCCCTCATCTCTTTCAGAACAGATGTGACCGGAATTCAGAATTGTGTAATGTGTGCAGCAGTTGCTAATGGACAGAGCAGAATTTGGTTGCACAGAGAAAACCCCATCCTATGCAAAGGCCCTGGGGCATGAGAGTGCAAGGTGCTCGAGTGATTGCGGTGTGTTACAGAGGGATGTGAGAGAGTCATAGGACTGTGGGCACAGCTCACAAGTGAAGGATTATTGGAGAATTTGGCACTGGGAAGTGCTGGCAGCGGGGAGCCAGAGCTGGTACCTGAGTAGGAGGAGCAGGTATATTTGGTTTAGGTTGTGGTGTTATCTGCTTATTTGGGTCTTAATTCAGCTACTCAAAAGGCCCTCCTAGATAGTCTGCTTGGCCTACCTTACACCCACAAGCTCTGCCCGGGGCCTCTACACTTTCGCGGAATCTGGAGCAGACACATGCGGCAGCCCCCGTGAGGGGTAAGGGACAGAGGCGAGCCGTGAGCCACTGACATCAGCAGCAGCAGCAGCAGCAGAGGGAGGCAGATGGAGGGCATCACTGATGGTTGTATGAGCACACTCCAGGTGCTGTTTGGGGTCGGCTTCAGGAACTCTGTGTTTCTTCCATATCTCAGCCAGTCAGCCCAGAGGTTACCCCTGTCCCATGGGAGCTGTGTGGCTGTACCCAACCCGGGTATGTATCTGTCACTATATATACTGCAGAATGAACCCAGGGAGGAGGGGACATGGGATTGCAGAGTTATGGCAGAGCTTGGAGCGTCCGACTCCTTCGCACTTCAGTTTCCCCGAGAGCCAGGCAAATGGAGTGGCTGCTCTGCCTTGGGTAGGGAGGGGATCCTTTTCTGCTCCCCACTTTACAGATTGAATTACTTCTGGTGATGTCTTTGACAGTCCTGAGTGGTGGTGGTAAACAGCCGCTTTCCCCAGAATGTTTGCCGTGACAGCAGCTTGCTCTGGCGAGGGTGTGATCCACTTGGCAGGCTGCTACAGCTCCACCTCCCAGCCTGGCTCCCAGGGCATGTGAGAGAGAGCCTCCTCAGAGAGTGGTCAAGAAGGCAGGGCCCGCCGTGTGCAGGGCAGGGGCTGGCAAGCTGCGCCTCGCATCCTCACATGGCCCCTGGCTGTGGATGGGCCCTGCACACAGCAGGGCGTGGTGGTATCAGGTGTCCACACAGCTCTGGAGCCCAGGTCCCCGGCACGGTACAGCAGGGAGCCTGTCTCCTGAGAGTAATATTGCTCAGTCTGTCTGTGGCTGAGCACAGCCAGGCCTTGGGTCTACAGCTTCTGGTGTTTGCGTCACACTGGCTTAGGTGTCCTGAATCAGAGCCCCAAAATGGATCTGTCGTGCTGGGGTGGTGGGGACACTGGCCTGGACAGCTAGGGTGAACCCCCAGCTCCTGCCTGGGCACACTGAGGGTTCTGGTCTTAGGTGTTCTTATCTAGCCTGGCCTGGGTTTACCCAGGTCACTACGCCACTGGTGGCACCCAAGCTCTCCTCCCACTCCAACAGTAGCTGCCATTCAAGCTGGGCAAGGGCGTTCCTTGGCCTTGGCCTGGGCTGTCCTCTTGGAGTGCCACACTCCCTACTTGTCCCCAAGACAGTTTTCTGCTTCCTGTCCAAGAACTACTTGAGCGAAGTCATTTTTGACAACCGCCATTGGTCTGGGACCGTCCCCTCATCTCGAGTCCTGGTTCCATCACTCTGTAGTACAGTCACATTTTCCTGCAGTGGGCTCCCTCATCCCGCATTAGCCCCTGGAGGGCCTTAAGGCTTGTTTATCTGTGCATCCTGCAGACCTGATATATAGTAGGTGCCTAATAAAAGCAGGCTGGATTTAATTAAGAGGCTCCTGGAGGCATGCTGGAGTCTCCCTTTGTTAATGATGTGGGGAAGAGAAGAGGGAGGCGTGTTAGTTAGCACACAGCCTCACCTCCCTGCCCCCACCTGCCCATGTGCCCAGGGTGACTGGGCAGCCCCTCCCGCTGGCTTCCCTCCAGCCTCTGCCTTCCTTGCCGGCAGGAGCTGGCTCCCCAGGCTGCCCGAGTGATCACTCCAAGAAAACACCCCAGTGGAAACTGCATGAATGATTGATAAGGGCTGAGAGCTGTTTAATTTTTTCCCCCTGTTTAATGGCTATCAATAATTTAATACGCTCTCTGTATGTTTTTTAAGAAATAGCACCCATTTTGCCGTCTCCGGTTTAGCGGGCTAAATGATTTAAGCGTTGGAAGTGTGCTTGGAGGATGGAAGGTTGAACGAGTGGGAGAAAATCTGAAGGCTGGTGGGGAGGCAGGGGGGGAGATCAGGCCCACTACAGCATCTTGGCCTGGGTGAGTGAGTGAGTGAGGGTGCATGTGTGTGTGTGTGTGTGTGTGTGCGTGCGTGTGTGTGTGTGTGTGTGTGTGTGTGTGTGTGTGTGTGTGTGTGTGTGTGTGTGTAGGGAGGGAAGGGGCGGGTAAAAGCTAGCTAGCTTCTTTCTGCTAAGAGCAAGATAATTGCTTTTCCGTGGGCTCACTGAGCAGCAGCTGAACAGCTGTCCCCCACCGCCCCCATGCTAAGCTTTCCTGGGTGGCTCTGGGGGCTGAGACCAGGAAGGAGCTGGGTGGGTAGTACCATTGGATGAGTTCCCCCCACCCCACCTCCCAACGCGCGCACACACACACACACACACACACACACGCACACACATCTTTGCCCAGGCCCAGCCATTACCCCCATAGGGTCTGTCATCTTCTAGATGGATTTGGCAGGAGGGGACTCAGAACCGGTAATCTCTGGGTCCAGAGGGACTTAGAAGGTCACCTGCCAGTGCTCCCCGACTTTCCAGATGTTGAGCATCACCTGGGAGGACACAGACTGTCATCCTCTAGGGAGAGAGCAGAGACGCCGTGGGCTTAGCAGTCAGCTGGGTGGTTTGGATCCTCAAAGGACTTGGGGAACGGGAGGCCGGTTCACTTCTGATGCTTTCAGCGTCACTTGCGGGGGTGCTTCCTCTGCTTGTATGCCTCTAGGAATAGAGTGCTCAGTGCTCATCCTCCCTCCCCCAGCAGCTATACTGTGACCTCTCCAGCTCCCCTGGGGTGACTGTGTCACCTCTAGTACAGGACAGATGTCCCCAGGGACCTGACATTCTTCCTTCACCCAGCCCAGACATCCTGCGCTTCTCTGAGGGGCGGGGGGGGCACTTCCTTTCTTAGCAGAGGGTGTCTGAGCGAGAGGACGGCTAAAAGACGCTATGGCCTGTGTTGAAGTGGACTGATGTAGCTGCATGACCCCTCTGCTCCTGGATACTGTTGCTGGCACAGTGGGTACCCCGAGGAAGGAGGAAAGAGACCTGGGACCTTACTAACACCTTGGCCAACGGGGGTCATGCCCTCCTCCCCACTGGAGAGACATTAGAGATGTCCATTAGAGATGGTTGAGTTAGCTGATTATTCAAGGGATGGTGGGGACCTCTGCCTGCAGGGTCAGGAGGGCCCTGCTGAAGGATTGTCAAGGAGACAATGTCCCTGCCTGGACCCACGGTTCTTCCTTTGTCCTTTGAGGATGTAGCCTTGTGATCTTATTTTAATAGGTAATTACGGGAGGGGAGACTGGTACATAGTCACATTCGTGCGGCCATTATCTGCTATGAAAAGATGAATCCCCTACAGAGTAGACCCTCTTTGTACCCCAAGTTTAGCCCCATCTGGAGTCTATATAGGAGAGGTATATTGCCCTGTCTGGTGCCAGCCTGTGGTCCCCTGTATTCCTAACCCCTGGAAACTGTTCTGATCACTATAGAAGGTTGGGGTGGGGGGGATGTCTCTGCCCTGTATGTGTGTGTGTGGGGGGGAGCAGACAAGATGCCAACCATCCCTGACAGGACTCTGCTTGGACAATAAGAAGAAGAAGAAGAAGAGAATAACCCTGCCTGGAGTCAGGCTTTGCCCCAGAGAGCTGTGTGAGTGTGCGGTCCTCCCACGAGACCGGGCGAGAGGTCAGGGAAGGCGTCCCTGAGGAGATGTCACCTGGTGTGGTGGGAAGGGGAGGGGCTCCCACATGCACTAGGGAGGCACCTGTAGGGGGCACAGAGAGGAGGAAGGTGGGGTAACATGGCAGACCAGGGTGAGGTTGGCTCTGTCACTCAGGCCAAGAGCTTCAGGATTTAACTGCTACTGTAGGGTTCGATTCCTGCAGAAAGGAGATTGTCTGAAAATGAACCTGTTTGCATAAGTACGGTTCTGCCAAGAAACTCAACGTCCCCAAGCTCCTCAAAGGCCTCACATGCCCCCCTGCCACCACTTCCCTCAGGGACAAAGGATCCTGACTTGCAACAGCCTATTCACCATCATCTGTTGCACCCCAAAACGAATGACTTGGAAGAGCCCCCACGTACTAAACCTCACCAGTCTGTGGTTTGGCTGGGCCGGTCTCTCCCCCTGGTTTCCTGGGGCTCATGCCACTTCAGTCACCTAAGGTAAAGGTGACCTCAGCCATACCTGGCAGCCTGCCTGCTGTTGGCTGGGCCTCAGTTCTCTGCCCTCATTCAAGTCCGGTGGCTGCCTTCTGTGGCCCTGAGGTGTCAGTGCTCGGAGTCAAGCTGAGAAACAATAGAACTTCTTGAGGCCTGGTCTCCGTGCCTCACAGCACACTGATTTCATTGAATCCTGCTGGTCAGTGTCAGTCTCAAGGCTCGCCTAGGATCAAGGGTGGAGGAGAAACTCCATCCCTAGAAAGAAGGTGTTATACAGATAGTGAGGCTGCTCTGGGCCTAGAGTGGCCTTGCCTCTTGACCTTGGTCTAAATGTATCTCTTAAGTGCGTTCCCTCCCATATCTGGCTTTAAAAAAATATTTTATTTAGGGCTAGGGAAATGGCTTAGCAATTAAGGCGTTGGCCTGTGAAACCTAAGGACCCCGGTTCAATTCTTCAGGACCCACGTAAGCCAGATGCACAAGGGGGCTATTTATTTGAAAGAGAGGAAGAGGCAGAGAGAGAGAGAGAGAGACTGGGCACATCAGGGCCTGTAGCCACTGCAAACAAACTCCAGATGCATGCACCACCTTGTGCACCTGGCTTAACATGGTCCTGGGGAATCAAACCTGGGTCCTTAGGCTTCACAGGCAAGTGCTTTAACCACTAAGCCATTTATCCAGCCCCCCCCCCCATATCTGGCTTTTTAAATAAATATCCAGAGATTTACCCGTATTGCTGGACAGAGTTGGCGCTGTGAGGTCGCCCGTGTGATGCACCCACTTGTCCATTCTGTGGCTCATGGCCATGTGGGAAGTGTTTACTCTGTTGCTGCTCTGCTCAGCCGTGCTGGTGACCAAGGGCATGCATTTCTGTGGAAAGGGACTTGCTCAGACATGGGCTAGGCCAGGAGACCGGAAGTGTTTCCATCTTCGCCAAAGTGCTATGTGCAGTGTTTGGGGGTTTGAGAGGGAGAATTCAGAAGATGGGCTTGAGGTAAGGGTGCCACTGCTCCTGGGAAACTCAAGGGATTTTCTGGGCTGCCTTGTCTATGCTAGAGGAAGCCATCAACAGGCTGTGCAGCTCTGGTCTGAATGAGCCCTTAAACCCAGCCTGGTGGCTTCTCAGCCAGAGCTTTCCATAGGTGGCCTGGCCCTCAACAGTCAGGTGTGTGGGGACATGGCTCTGATGGGAAGACAGTGGCCTCCAAGCCTGACCTTGCAGGCAATAAGCAAGGCCAGGATGTGGATTCCCTTACGGCCTTTCCTGTCTCCCTTGCTGGAGGACCCTGGGAGGGGTGCTTTACCCATCCGGGGTGCAATTTCCTCCTCATGGGTAGAAAAGCAGAGTAAGTATCAGTCCTGCTATTAAGGACTGGAGGGCTGGAGAGATGGCTTAGAAGTTAAGGCGCTTGTCTGCAAAGCCAAAGGACCCAGGTTTGATTCCCCAGGACCCACATAAGCCATGTGCACAGTGGCTGGAGGCCCTGGCATGCCCATTCCCCTCTCTCTCTCTCTCTCTATCTATCTCTCTATCTATCTATCTATCTATCTATCTATCTTTCTATGTATTTTCCTCTCTCTCATAATTATAAATAATAAATAAAATAAAAAGAAGGTTTTTCAGAATCATCAGAGTATGGTCGCAGAGGCCACTGGGGCTTGGAAAGAAGGATCACAGAGCTGGGGGCAGGAAGGCTGGCTAGAAGGGCACAGGAGTTGGTGTGCTGGCATGATTAGTGTGGCTGACATATGGACTGCAAAGACTGCAGGGGCCGGCTCCTGGGCTCAGGTGTGATGTTCTAGAATCCGTGCCTTTTTTGGGGAGGGGAGTCATATCCCCAGTGTCTCTGGTTCCCCGTGGCCATGTTGCCAATTCTTCCAGGATATGGTCAGAGGAATCCAACAGAGGAGGGACTTGGAGGTCAGCACAGGGGGACGGGTGGGGGCAGCCTACATGCAGGCCTGGGCACGGAGCTCATTGTCCCTTCTGCTCTCTCCCACAGGACTTCTTCAGGCCACTGTGTTTGGACAGAGTAGAGCCCACCGGCCTCCTCTTGGCCCACAGCCTCCCTTCCTGACATCTCCGCAGCCTTGAGTCCTGATCTGCTGGCAGAACCCTCAGCAGGTAAGTGCTGGGGTGGACAACACCTGCAGTGTGTGTCAGTGACCAGAAAGAAGTTACTCATTTCTCAGTTTTTCCTTCACCCCTGGGCTTCCACGACAGCAGAAGGCAGGAACCCTGGCCTGGGACTTGGACATGTGACTTTTAAAAAATGTTTAAATCTATTTACTTATTTGAGAGAGAGGGAGACAGATAGAGACAGTGAGTGTGTGTTGGGCACACCAGGGCCTCCAGCCACTGCAAACAAACTCCAGATGCGTGCGCCACCTTGTATATCTGGCTTCCGTGGATACTGGGGAAGTAAACATGAGTCCTTGGCCTTCGCAAGCAAATGCCTTAACTGCTAAGCCATCCCTCCAGCCCATGACTTTTTTATTCTATTGTCATCACCCAGTGTAGACCTGGGGAGATCTGTCCCTCCTATCGAGGGAATATATTTTCTTTTCTAGCTACATGGGAATAACAACAGGAAGTCTTTTTTCTCTGTCTGTGTGTGTGTGTGTGGGGCTCGTGTGTGTGCAAGTGCATGTGTCAGCCAGAGGTAGCCACTGCAAACAAACTCCAAATGCATGTGCCACCTTGTGCATCTGGCTTTATGTGGCTACTGGGGAATCGAACCTGGGTCATTAAGCTTTGCAGGCAAGTGCCTTAATCACTGGGCCATGTCCCTAGCCCCTCCATCCTATTCTTTGAGACAGGATCTATTATAAACTCTGAGCTCACTGATTCGGCTAGCCAGCAAGACCCAGGGGTCCTCCCGTCTCTGCCTCCCCTCCCCAGTGCTGCGATTACAGGCGCAACATCCCAATGTCTGGCTTTTACATGGGTTCCGGGGATCTGAACTCAGGGCCTCAGGCTTGTGCAGCCAGCGTTTTACCCACTGAGCCACCTCCCCAGTCCACCAGTAGTCTTAATGTAACATCATGTACCCCTGCAGGCACTCGTCTACGAACATGGTAACTGAGCCTGAGTCAGGAAGTCCCTTGCTAAAGGCCACATGCCTGGCTAAGCAGGTCTTTGTGTACCCATGAGCCCTGGACTACCTCGCTCCTGGTCTCCCATCGGTGGTTCTCCTTAGGGGGTGAGAGTTCTCAGAAGTGCTGGGCCTTGTGCTGACTCAAGGTAAAAGGAAGGGCTTTTTAACAAGGTACTGCTGGCTACGCTGATCTGACTCCTTTAAAGATGCAGTGTGGTGTCAAGCAGGCCTGGCCTACAGGGTCCCTTCAAGGTGGCACTCAGAGGCCACCCCTCTAGAGAGGAGGTATGAGAAGAGGGGAGTCTGGGACCCAGGAAGGTTTCTGGGAGGAAGTGGAGCAGATTGAAGTTCAGGATGTCTAAGGGGCCTACGGTGTGTGTGATGAGGAAAGGCTCTCCAGCTTTGGTCCCACTTTGGCTGACCAAGTTTGTCTTAAGGCTTTTCGTTTTGCCAGGGGTGCACTGAATACTGTGAACCTGGGGAACGGAGGCGGGTTCACTGTGCTCTGTGAAGAAGTGGCCACCCCCTTGCAGAACCTGTACGGGGACAGATAGCATGTGGAGGTTAGAGGGAAAGTGATCTTAAAGCTAACAGTGTGAGGCTGGAGAGATGGCTTAATGATTAAGGCACTTGCCTGCAAAGCCAAAAGATCCAGGTTCGATTCCCCAGTGGCCATGTAAACCAGATGCACAAAGGGACACATGCATCTGGAGTTCATTTGCAGTGGCTAGAGGTCCTAGCATGCCCATTCTCTCTCTGTCTGTCTGTGAGTTGGAGAAATGGCTTAGCAGTTGGGGTGTTTGACTACAAAGCCAAAGGACCCAGGTTCAGTTTTTTTTTTTTTTTTTTTTTTTTTTTTTTTTTTTTTTTTGACGTAGGGTTTCGCTCTGGCCCAGGCTGACCTGGAATTAACTATGTAGTCTCAGGGTGGCCTTGAACTCACAGCGATCCTCCTACCTCTAAGACCCCAGGTTCAATTCTCCAGGACCTGTATAAGCCATTCAACGCTCAAGGTGGCACATGCATCTGGAGTTTGTGTGCAGCAGCTAAAGGTCCTGGCATGCCCATTTTCTCTCTCTCTGGTCTCTTTCTGTCACTTTCAAAAAAAAAAAAAAAACTCTGAAGAGAGAGGCGCAGTGGATGAGTGGGCGAGTCTGACAGGATGGGGAAGGAATAGGCCCTGCTTGAGTCATGGAATAAAGTGAAAACCGAGTTCCTGTCTAGGCTCCACCACTCACCAGCCACTGTGCAGGCCCGGTGACCTTGTACAAGTCTACCCTATGCTTCTGAGCCTGGTCTGCCACGAGAATACTGGTTCTCGCCTTCCCTCAGCAGCAGGCTGGTGTCAGGGTCCAAATGTCCCAAGCACCTTGGGGATCTCCCTCAGGCGGCGTTGTTCTGGCCTCTCCTATATGTCTCTGTTTGCTTTCCAGCTTTGTCTTGGCTTAACTTGCCTACCTGGCTTTGGATGTCCTGGAGCCTCAGATGTTCCAGCGTCTCTACCCCGAGCCACACCAACCTGTTGCACTGTGGGAGATGAGCTGCAGGCGGGATATTCTCCCACTGGCAGGATGGGAAAACAGAGACGCTAAGGCACCTGCCCCAAGTTCCTGGGCCATGGTGAGGCTGTATGGGGCAGAGAACAGACGGTAGCTGCAGTAGGTCCATACCCGGACTCTACCCTGAGAACATTCCCATCTCAGCCTTTTGGGAAGAAAGAGTCCCATCCCATCCCGTCCCGTCCCGTCCCCTCCCCCGCCCCGCCCCGCCAGGTAAAGATGCAACAGGATAGGCCCCAGGTGCTGGTCTGTTGAAGTGGCTTGGTAGGCGCAGAGGACTGGCCCACTGAAGTAGAACAGCTTCCAGCCCTGCCCATTCCTTTGGAGACATGGGCCTGGCGGTGCAGTTGCACACCGCAGTCAGGTGTGTGAAACCCCAAAGCTTGGGTGAGGCTCCTGACAGTCAGAGGGGGACAAAACTGAGCAAGTTCTCGCTATCATCACCAGGAGAGGCCTGGCACAGAGGAAAGGGTGTCCCATTGGGCTGTGACAAGCTGTCCTTGGGGCTGGCACTTGATAGAAGGCGCCCACACACTGGGTGGACGAGCAGATGCTGAGAGGTTAAGCACACGTGTGCGGGACCTAGGCTTCTTTCTTCGTGGCCTTGCTTCAACCTCTCTGAGCCCGACTGCATCCTCTCCAAGAGAGAGGGGAAAGCAATGCCCTAGGTTGTCAGGAGATCCACTTGATGCTGCCAACAGGGCCTGGGGATGGGTAGTGGGCGGCAGGTGAGATGTGTGATGGGCTTCAGTCCCAGGCCTGTGGGCACATGGGGTTGGTTACTGGAGAGACTGCTTGCAGGGTAACTGAGGAGATGAGGGGAGGTGGCAGGGTGGATGGGAACTGAGTTCCTGGGAAGGTGATGCCACTCAGCTTCTGCTATACTCTGTGGCAGCCACCTGGCAAGGGTCACATTTCTGTCCTGACCAGCCAGCAGGCCCCCAGGCTGTGGCTTCGTGCCACGGGCCTGTGAGCCAGCAGGCAGTCTTTGTCAGCACACTTCCAGGGTTATGGGCTGCCTACAAAGACCTCAAGTGCCAAGGTCCGCTTGCGGTAGCCTGGCCCAGTCTAGGGCTATGCGGAGCTCGGCTTCCAGAGCCGTCTGTGGCATGCCTGTCAGTCTTCAGTCCAGCTGAGAATGCACACCCCACCCCCTGCCTGGAATTTGTGGCCTCCAGCCCACCTCTCTACCAGCAGCATTTATGCCTTCCTTGGCCCTGCCACCCCCACCCCAGCCTGGAGCCGGAAATAGTCTGACAGCCTAGGCTCGTTCCTGCTCCTTTGGGTCAGCAGGGCGGGGCTGATGTCCTGCCAGACCAGCTGTGTGATCTTGGATAAGTCACGGCCCTTCGTCTTCTGTATTCATCGATCTGTCAAACCAGAGGGTGCAGTCTTTAAGGGTGTCAATCACGCGGTAAAACGGGGCTTATCCTATTGTGCAGATGGGCCAGCTCACACTCACCACACAGAGACAGGAAACCTACCTAGGGTCACACAGCTAGCCGTGTAGTTTTCCTGATGTGCTTGTCCTGCTATGTCAAACCGCCTTTTGCAGGCACTGAGGTCAGGGGCAGAGGGTTCTCTGGCCCTTCACTTTGGTTGGCCAAGGGTGAGTGGGACTTTGCTTGGTCACTGGTGACAGGCTGGGTAAGCATGGGGCCCAGGGCAGAAAGTCACAGAGCCTGTAGCACACAGGTGCCAAGGTGCCCGGCACTGGGGGAGAGGGGTGAAGGATAAGGAGATGGTCCGAAAGGCTGCTTGGAGGAGAGGAAGGTGAGCCGGCTTCCTTGGAGTTCTGAGCAGGACCTGACAACACCGTCCAGCTGGCCAGAAAGAGTCACAGCTGGACGCAGGACCTACAGTAACTCTCTTGGGCCTTGGAGGCCAGTGCCCTGCTTGGCCCCGGCTTATTTCACAGCAGTGTGAAAGGGGTCAGTCCTCAGGGTCAGCCATCCTGCTGGAGATAAGGCAGCCTGACCCTCCTCTTCCGAAGACTGTAGCTACAGGAACTGCAGCAGGGCTGAAGCTGGTCTGTTCTACAGGCCGGACGATTGGGCGCCATCAGAGCTTGCCAGTCCTCAGCACTTTTCCTGGGAAGAAAAAGCCTACCTTCCCCAAAAGGGCAAGATGGAGATCCCAGGGGAAGCCATCTGCACACCTGCCTTTTTATCCTCCAGGGGCCTGACCTCAGCTCAGGGACACGGTGGGGATCAGAGAGGCCCAGAGACCTGCCCAGGAACACACAGCTTCGTTGTGATAGATGCGAGAGGCTGAGGCTCAGGCAGGTAGCATCCTTCCCAAGGGGAGTGAGTAAGTCTGGGTCTCTGTGGCTGTCTCAGGGTGTCTCCCCAGTTGTATGTCAACACTCACACACAGGTACGTGGGGCCGCGAGGGTATAATGACCAGCACTTCCCTTCCAGCTGAGATTTGCACACCCAGGCCGTCCTGAGTTCTGGACTTTGCCTTGCTCTTGTCCATGAGTCACACACCAAAGCCACACTCTTGAGGTAGATAACCTTGCCTGTGTCCCGTGTTCCTGGGCCCTGAGCCCTAGGGACCGCCCTCTGAAGGAGCAGACACTGGACCTGCTGTCTTCTAGAATCATCTGGAAGCCACAACCTCTCCCTGGGGGTCCCAGGAGGTTTAGAGGTCACCTGGCCCAGCTCCCCAGCCCCAAGGGAACCTGAGGCTCAAAGATAGGGCTCCACTCAAAAGCCACCCAGCGTGCCACTCAGGCCTTGCAGCTGAGCAGTCTGGTCTAGTCTGACTGTGTGGCAGGTGCTGCCACTGGCAGCGGGGGGCTGACAGCAGTGATGCTGGGAGCACTGTGTTTTCAGAAAAGTGCAGACTGCAGAGACAGGGGGGCCAGGAAGGATCAGCCATAGAGGCTGTCTCCGAGCAGGGCCCAGCACAAGGCACCCTCAGCCTGGATCCTGGAAACTGCCTGCGATGACTGCCTGCGCCCGCCGCCCTCCATTTACCCAGATAGGACTGGAGTCACAGGCCTGGTGGTCAAGGCTGGCACCTCACCCCTGGGCCAAGGCTTGATTTGAGAGTTGCTAAGTGCCCATGAGAGGAAGGAAAGCGAACGTGGGAGATGGGGGTGGGGGGAGGCTGTACCATGGTCCTGCAGGCTGGGGACGAGGGACTGTTGGCCACACGGCAGCATTCCTGATACTTATGACAAGGGATAAGGAGCTTCCCAAAAGGGGGAGGTGGGGCTGTAGCTGGGCCTAAAGAATGAGCCAGGGCCTGGAGAGATGGCTTAGCAGTTAAGGTGCTTTCCCTGCAAAACCAAAGGACCCAGGTTCAAGTCCCCAGTACCCATGTAAATCCAGATGTGCAAGGTGGTGCAAACATTTGGAGTTCATTTGCAGTGCCTAGTGCGTCCATTTTCTCTCTCTGTCTGCCCCCCTCTCTTAAATTAAATAAATAAATAAATAAATAAATTAAATAAATAAATAATTTTAAAAGAATGAGCCCGAGTGTTAGGGAGAATGGCTGATTGTTTAAAAGTGCTTGCCACACCAGCCTGATGACCAGAGTTCAGATTTCCCAGAACCCATATAAAACTGGACTTGGTCACGGGAGGCCCAGTCAGGAGAATCGCAGAGGTCACGGACCAGCTAGCCTGGTGTTGGCAGTGGCAAAGCAAGAGAGACACTGAGGTTGTCCTCTGGCCTCCACATGCATGTTGTGCCATGTGTGTACCCATAAGGACACAAACACAAAGAATGGTCCCTACTGTGAAGTGAACCACCAGCATTCAAGCCAGCAAGAGCTCTATGGGCTGTGTAGAGGGCCAAGTGAATAGGGGGAAAAAATAATAACCCTCAGATGCCAGGAGAAAGCAGTTTGTACTTTGCTTCAAATCTGCTATGGTCTCTGAGCAGCTTTACCACCCTGCCTCCGTGCCTCAGTTTCCCTTGGATCTCCTCTGAGATTCAGCAGGCACCAGGGAACCATTGCTGGGCCGTGCTGTGGTTACAGAATCTGCCTTTGGGGGTGTGTGAGTTGTGCATGAGTTTTTTGTTTGTTTGTTTCTTTGCTTGTTTTTCCTGAGGGAGACATGGGGCTCTCTAGGTGGTGGGTGGGCAGATGGCTGAGGAAGGTTACAGAGGGACCCAAGGTTTCTCTGTGGCTGCTGCTGGCTGGCCAGCCAGGGAAGATGGGATGCTGGTTCCTAGAGTTATCCAGCCTCCAGGCTCAAGATTCAGACCCCAGAGTAGATTAAAAGGATGCCCTGCGCTGGGCACCCCCATCCTTCCTGTTACTAAATGCCTCCTTCTGGGAGAGGCTGGCAGCAGGGAGCTGCTGAACTCTCCACAGCTGTAGCAGGTGGCGCACACCCCGATGCAGGCGAGGTGCCTTGGAGTGCTGCCACTGCCAGGCTCCAGTCAGCTGCAGCAGGGTTGCAGGCCCCAAGGGTGCCTGTGTCCTCCCAGGTGGTCCCTTCCTTTCGTCCTCACCCTGTGCGTGTGTTTGCCAAGCCTCAGTGACCCACATCGGCTTGCCTCGCTCTCACCTCTCTTGTCAGCAGGCTGTGGCCACAGGTTCCTTGGACTCCCACGTACCCAGGATTGTACAGATCCCGCCCCAACCAGCTGTGTGCACACGGTAGCTCAGCTCAGGCCCCCATCTGCCCAGGGCTGGCCCAGGTTCCTGTCCAGGAAGCTCGGAGTTCTTTCTGTAATCCTACAACCGCCACCCACAATAGGGGATGGCAAGACTCCCTGAACTCAAAGCCTCTTCGTGACCTCTGACTCATGTCACCCTCATAATAATTCCAGCTGGGCGTAGGCCCCGTTCCAGGGGCAGAAACTAGAGCAGAGAAGAAACAACACTTGGTCAGGGTCACACCGCCAAGATAAGGTCAAACTGAGCATCTCCACCAATGGCTGGGGGCGTGGGGGGGGTGGGGATGATGGGGGTGATGGGGGCGGCTCTGAGGGATCAATGTCATTTACACTGTGTTGAGGCTGGCCACTGGCTGGAACTGCTGAAGGCTAGGAGGAGGTAGAGGCTCTCTCTCTCTCTCTCTCTCTCTCTCTGTCTCTCTCTCTCTTTTTCCTGCTCTTTTCTCCCCAGCTTCAGTTGCTCTAATTGGCTACATTTACCACGGGTGCTGACATTTACCTGGTAGGGAGGAGGGCCTCTCCTTCTTGTACCAAGATGCTAAAAATAGCCAGGGCCAGCTCCCCAGGACTCTGCCCAGCCTGGGCATGCCACCTGCCTCAGTGACCTTTTTTTTTTTCCTTGAGTAGACACTGCGTGCATGGCTTTCCTAGTTGAGGAGGGGAGGGGGGGTCTCTGACAGGGTTCCAGGTCCTCTATGTATCAGGGGATGTCCCTGTCTGAACTCTACCATCCTGCCCTTGCCTTCCTGTGAGCACTTCCTGTGAAGGCTAGCCACACCTGGGCTCCAAGGGGTGGCTGTGCCGCTCCCCAGTAGAGTTACCCAGGGTCCCCTCACCTCTCGTCCTGTCCTGTGCTGGATGCAGACATACAGTGCCGCCTCCGCTGTCAGCGCTGTTTGTCTGTTCTGTCCCACCAACCATGGAAAAGGGGCCTTTCTTTGGGCTGGGTGCTGTACAGAAACGTGTTTTTTTTTTTAATATTTTTATTTATTTATTTATTTGAGAGAGAGATACAGAAATAGGCAGGGAGAGAGAGAGAGAATGGCAGGGCCAGGGCTTCCAGCCACTGCAAACAAACTCCAGATGCATGTGCTCCCTTGTGCATCTGGCTTATGTGGGTCCTGGAGAATAGAGCCTTGAACCGGGGTCCTTGGGCTTCATAGGCAAGCGTTTAACCACTAAGCCATCTCTCCAGCCCACAGAAACGTTTTTTTTTAAAAAATATTTTATTAAAAAAACATTTTTTTTTGAGGTAGGGTCTCACTCTAGCTCAGGCTGAAGTGGAATTCATTCTGTATTCTCAGGGTAGCCTGAAACTCATGGTGATCCTCCTACTTCTACCTCCTGAGTGTCTGGGTTAAAGGCATGCGCCACCACGCCTGGCTTTATTTTTTATTTTATTTTATTTTATTTTGTTTTATTTTATTTTATTTTATTTTATTTTATTTTATTTATTTATTTATGTTTTTTCGAGGCAGGGTCTCACTCTAGCCCAGACTGACCTGGAACTCACTCTGTAGTCTCAGGGTGGTCTCGAACTCACAGTGATCCTCCTACCTCTGCCTCCCAAGTGCTGGAATTAAAGGCATGCACCACCATGCCCAGCCACTTTTTATTTTTTAAAAAACATTTCATTTTTATTTATTTGAGAGAGAGAGAGAGAGAGAGGCTGATAGAAAGAGAATGGGCATGTCAGGGCCTTCAGCCACTATAAACAAACTTCAGATACATGTGCCACCTTGTACATCTGGCTTACATGGGTCCTGGAGAGTTGAGCCTGGGTCCTTTGGCTTTGCAGGCAAGCGCCTTAACTGCTAAGCCATCTCTCTGGCCCTACAGAACCTTTTAAAACTCTTTTTAAAAAATTATCTATAAGCAGAGAGAGACACGGGGGAGGGAGAGGGGAATGGGCACACCAGGGCCTCTAGTGGCTGCAAACAAGATCCAGACGTATACTCCACATTATGCATCTGGCTTTACATGGGCACTGGGGAATTGAACTCTGGTTGTTAGGCTTTGTAGGGCCAGCACCTTGACTGCTGAGCCATCTCTCCAGCCCCCAAACCTTTTAATCTCTGAGATGTACATCGCCCCTTGACCTTGCAGTGTGGCAAGTATGGCCCAAGGCGATGAATAGAAAAGATTCGGTCCATGGGGCCGGAGAGATAGTTGACGTGGCAAAGAGCTGGTCGTGCAAGCATGAGGACATGTTAGATCCCAGGACGCATGTGAAGAAACCAGCGATGGCAGTGTGCGCCTGGAATCCCAGCACTGGGAGGCAGAGGCAGGAGGATCCCTGGAGCTCACTGGCCAAATTGGTGAATTCCAGACCAATGAGAGACCCTGTCTAAGAAGAAATGAATAGTATTCCCAAGGATGACACCTGAGTTGTCTTCTAGCCTCCACACACATGTGTGCATATGTGCAACGGTACCCCTAAACACCCACATGTAGAAACGTGTATACACCAACACACAAAATGGAGAAAGAGCTGGACCCCAGGGACAGTTGAAGGCAGGCCCACATACCTCATGGAGTTTTTTTGTTTGTTTGTTTTTTTGTTGTTTTTTTTTTTGTTTTTCGAGGTAGGGTCTCACTCTGGTCCAGGCTGACCTGGAATTAACTATGTAGTCTCAGGGTGGCCTCGAACTCTCGGCGATCCTCCTACCTCTACCTCCCAAGTGCTGGGATTAAAGGCGTGCGCCACCACACCCGGCTCCTCATGGAGCTTTCTGTTTGCCTGGGAACCTAATAAGTTACATGGATGTGCTTGGACAGAATAGAAAGCTCTGGAAGACCAGGCTAAGGTTTGTCAACTGGCTTCCCTCCAGGTGAGGGCCTCTGGCCCACCCCCTGCACACCTCTAGTGTGGCCTGGATGCCGTCTCAGCTGCTGTTAGATCAGTTCTTTCCTGGGTCAGTGTGACCAGAAGCCTGGGGACACTGGCCTTCGTCTAGTGGCTGGCTGGCTGGCTGGCTGGCTTGGACCCAGCCCAGTGGAAGCAGAAATGGTTTTCCAGGGTTGAGACTCACCAGCTGTGAGAGCCTGGGCACTCAGGCTACTCCTGCATGCCTCAGTTTCCTCATCTGAAAAATGGGGTGATAATGATCACTAGCTGTAAATAATGTGAGGACCCAATTAGCAACATATGTACAGAACTCAGGAGAATGTGATTCTAGGAAGCACGTGGTTTGTGGTACATGTTGGCTGGATCTCAGGGTGGTGAGGCTAGGGGTGCAGTTGGTGGTAATGACAGCGGCCACCTGCCGTGTTGAGTGACTGGTGTCAGCTGCTGAGCACGTCACAGGCATTGCTGAATTCAGTCTCCAAACTCCACAGACAAGGTCCTATTATACGCTTCACATTCCAGATGAGGAAACCAGGGTCTAGCGAGGCCACCCACAGTCTGAAAGAGATGGAACTGGAAAACCAGAATTCAGAATTTTCAGGGACCTTCGCAGTGCGAGCATTGCAAGTTACAAATCCTGGAAGGTCTGGCTTCACTTGGTGACACAGGGCAGGTGATCATGCCAGTTCTGGCAGAATTGCAGTGGCTCCCCTCTTAGGCCCACTTGGGCTTCTGTCACCTTGGGGACTTGGTGGCTCAGTCTGGGCTCTACCCTTCCCATACCTCACAGTCCTGCACTCCCAGTTAGGGTGTTGGCAACCTTGCCCATGCCCCCGGGTTGCCTTTAGCCCCCCATCTAGCTCCTCTTACTCCCTCACCCACCCACAGGAGTGTTCTAGGGCACACCGGTGTCACTGTGCCCAGGTTATACCAGAGGCTGCAAGATGGATCCTGGGCAGCTGCCCATCAAAGCTCAGTTTCCACTGTTTGCACAAAAGGCTTTCTCAGCCTTCTAGAGAACTCTGGGACCCTTTAAGAGGGAAGGCAGAGAGAGCCCCCACCCCCAGCCCTGTGCAGGGATGGAGGGCCCTGCTGACAAAGGGGAGAGGTCACCAAGGAGACAATCTACGGTGACTAGTGGTCCACAGTGCCCTCTCCCAGGTCAAGGCTTCTTAGGGGAGGGGGCGCTGCTCACGGGGATCATGGGTCAATTCGTATTGATGCATGCATCTGGTGCATGCTGAGGCTGTGTCTCCACACCCCCAGAGGGCTGGGGGGAGGGGAAGCCACGGTCGTCCTTGACACTTCCTCTCCTTCATTCTAACTATCTCTGGACTTTTAAAAAATATTGTATTATTTATTTATTTTTATTTGAGAGAACTAGAGAGAGATACAGAAATAGGCAGGTAGAGAGAGAGAGAGAGAATGGGTGCACCAGGGCCTCCAGCCACTGCAAATGAACTCCAGATGCGTGCGCCCCCTTATGCATCTGGCTCATGTGGGTCCTGGAGAAGCGATCCTCGAACCGGGGTCCCTAGGCTTCACAAGCAAGCATTTAACCACTAAGCCATCTCTCCAGCCCTATCTCTGGACTGTTGATCCCTGCATAGTCTTGTTCCTACCAGCAGTCAGGCCTCACCATTCTTCGACTTCTCTGTCACTCTCCCCAGCCTTGTCTGTTTCCTATGGCTTCCTACTGCCCCCAAGAAGAAAATCCAAAGTGCCAAAGCTCTCTGAACCTCTTCCAAGAATCCAGCCTCCAAGAGCCCCATTCTAGCACTCAGATCACGTGGGGTTTGCAGTACCTTGATGCAGGCTCCGCTCTGTCCCTATTCCAAGCTCAACTTCATTTTGTTGCACTTATTTTTAAATATTCTATTGGAGAGAGAGAAAGAGAGACTATGGGCACGCCAGGGCCTCCAGCCAGTACAGACAAACTCCAGACACATGCGCCACCTTGTGCATCTGGCTTACTTGGGACCTAGAGAATCGAACCTGGGTCCTTAGGCTTCGCAGGCAAGCGCGTCTTAACCGCCAAACCATCTCTCCAGCTCTCAACTTTGTTTTGGATGCTGTGTGCCTAGGACGTGGGCTTGCACTGCGTTTCCCAAACTCTTCTTAGATACCACCTTGAAAACCCCTACTGTTGACTTGCCCAGTGTGGCTTGAGGCCCAGCTTTCGGGTGGGAGCCGAATGTCTCACCAGGTTGTCGTGAAGGCCATTTCTCAGTGACGGCAGGAGACCGCAGTTGTGAGTGAGCCAGCTTGTGTGTGACCTCGGGCAGTCATTGCAGCCTCTGTAACCCTCCATGCTATCGTCGGTGACATGTGGGGAACAACAGCCCCTCCACCAAGGCGAGTGGGATTCAATTAATAATACATTCAAAGAGTGTGCAGGGTCCTCAGACAGCTCCCATCCATCATCATCACAACGACACGAAGGCACCTATGCGTGAGCTGGTGGTCGTCATCCAAACAGGCTCTAACTGGTTCTTCGGCTGGACTTTGATTTCCGCCATCACCTATCATGCGGCCTTAGCACTTCTTCCCACGGCTCCGTCCCTCACTGGCCTGTGTTGTCACTTCCTTACCCCGTCTATACCAAGTGCCTTCCAGGCTAGGCCCCCGGTATTCATTTGTGTTCTGTACAGGTGCCTGGGTCACACAGTAAGGACCTAATAATAGTTTGTGAGGTCAACCGGTATTTACCAAGCAAACAGCACAGCGGCAGCCTGCTTGGCCTCTGAGCCCATCCTCAGGCCACTAAGGACCTATGTGAGACACCTGTCTCCGGGGTGACAGCACCCACATACCCTGTTTGACGTTATTCAAGTTGCCACACGGGAAGGTGATTCGCAGCTGGTTCCTCTTGGGTTCTCTGAGCTGTCTGGCCATGTGTTTTGTTTCCTCAGATCTGTCCTCCTTCCCCCCCATACTCACAGTTCTCTGTTAAATCACGTTATTATATTTAAACAAATCAATTCCATTGCAGGGTTTTTTTTTTTTCTCTCCCCGTCCTAATGATGAGTTTGCAGCACAAATGCCATTGATTTCTCACAACCCTGAAAACCAGCTGATGAATGGCACCCGATGTGCCTGAGGAGAGGCACTTAGGCAGCCTCGCGTGCGCCTCTCCCTTTCAGGGGGTGCTGCCCCCCACCCCCAGCTGCCACCTGCAGTTAGAGCTGAGGGAGACCCTAAGCGAGGCGCTGGATGGAAGGAATGTCATGGCGGGGTTGTCTCCTGTTCTGGTGACATGATCAGAGTGGAGTTTTTTTTATTTATTATTATTATTGATTTTGGCCCGAGGCAGGAGTGTGACTTCCAGAACAGAGAAGTGACCCAAGGTGTGATCTTGAGCTTCCCGACAAGTCCACAGCGGCGTTCCTGAGAAGCGCCGGCTGTCACATCCCTAGACCTGCTGGGGCTTTGGGGTGAAACCCTTGGAGCTGCTTTTGCAAAGAGAAGCACTAGCATGGGAGGGTCTGGAGTTGGAAGAACCAAGCTTCCCTTTGAGAGTTCCTTTGGAACCTGCAGTGTTCAAAGGCGCTGTGAAGGCACCACCCAGGGCTTTGACGCTCAGATCCCTGCCTTGCCAGCTCCTCTGAGCTCTTTCATTGCATGGGCAGCTGATCCCAGTTTAGAGGCTGGCACCTTAGTGGGGAGGGAGGAGGAAAGAGCCCTTGTCTACTCTGATGGTGGCACTGATAGTAACCCAGAATCCCAGGTCTCCTCCCAGGAGGGTAACAGCGAACGGAAGACACTCTTACTACCAGCCTTTCCATCTTCTCTTCCGCCAGCAGGAGCTTCTCTCTGTTCAAGCCCAGGTCCTGGGCCACCAACTGGAAAGATCCAGCTGGTCGTCTTGCAGGAGTCTCTTCTCAGCCACCCACAGCCGCAAAACCGGGAGCCTGTGCAGTAGACTGGCTGGCTGGTGGAGGCCAGACCCAGTGGCAAGGACCTTGAATTACAGAGGGCCTGCCCGGCCTCGCTCAGTTCTTCGGAGTGAGCGCTGATAAACCCTGCCACCGAATTTACCCAGGACAGGGCTACTGCCAGTTTGTTGCCCCTCGCCCAGGCGACTTCAGTCTTTGTTTTGGACACTGAGCTGAGCCTGCAGGCCCCAAGGAGGGAACCCTTTCTTCAAGGTCATAGCCCAGGCAGTCCTGATGCTGGGTGGGGTTGGTGTGGAGGTTCAAGCATTGCTGTCTCTCTCTCCCAGGCTTCTTGAAACCACCCTTTTCCTCAGGGGACCCTGGGATGGCCCTGCTTGCACTATTCTCTTTGCTCTCAAAGCAGCCACTGATTGCCTCCCCAACCCCCCACCCCCGCCCCTAGACAGGCCTCCTGCTCCTATAATCAGGTTAGCTTCCTTTACTCTGTTGAGCCAGACCAGCTGCCTCTAATGGCCTGTCCACCTGGCCCTCTCTTTGGCTCTGTGGCAGGGGGTGGGGGAAACTGTGACTGGGAAGGGGTTGAGCCTCCCTCCCATCAGACCTTCCCTTGGTTCCCCCCCCCTGGGGGGGACCTCCAGTGTCCAGTCTGGACCCTGCTTCCTTCACGCTTTCCCCTCCCCTGCCCCCGTGAGTTGTGATTTTACCCCGTCGTCTCCCCCCCACCTCTCTGCTCCATTACTTCCTGCCTTCTCCAAACCCCCCTGTGCATCCTTGGAAACCCAATTTCCATCTCTTTCTCTGGCCTCCCAGCACCGGGCGCCCCTGTGGCCTGGAACTTAACAATCTTGTTGTTTTAGCACGGTATCCCTAGATCTAGTTTCCTTCAAGTTCCAAGAGGAATGAGAAAGAATATCCCCTTTTCTCCACAACTCGCGGGGGTGGGGTGCGGATATAGCATGAGAAGTGTTCAGAGAAGGGCCAGGGCCAGCCAGGGAAAGCAAAAGTGATGGGGGGGGGTGGGGGGCGGTGGAAAGAGTCAGCAGGGCACAAACAGCTGCCACCAGCCCCTGCCGAAGCCCACTTCCTGCCGGGGAGGTCCGTTCCCAGCTCCTGGGGACACATGCCAGGCCTGAAATAGACTCAGTTAGTGGTGTTCACAGCCCCACCCCCATGCCCAGGGCACTGTGGCTCCTCCCCTCCTGGGCCCTGCCCTGTGCCAGGACCCTCACAATTCAGCGAGGCCAGGCAGAGCCCTTGCTCCTGCTCACTGTGCTTTATAAATAAAGTATATAAATAGGGCCCGCTGCTTCCCGGGGCGCCGTGTTTAAGGACTGGGGCACTGCTGCAGTCATAATTGTACTACCGAATCCATCAGCCATCTAATTACCGTTCATTTTGCATTTATTTCTACTAATTAAAAAGAGAGGAACTCCTAACAACTTTTACGTAAATACTATATTTGTTCCATGTAAAGATAGGATGTGAATTTATGGGTGATTAGCTGATTGTCTAATCTTCTAGCTGTCACATGGGGACAGCCCTGTTTCTTCTTGATACCTCTGTGCACTGGAGGGCCTTGGTCAGGTGTTGGAGAATGGCTGAGGTTGGTCTGAGGCCCAAGAGCCAGGAGAGATAGGCACTAAGGGTGCTCAGGGCTGCAGTTGTTGGAATGCTTGGAACAAGGAGCCCCCTTGTTCGTGTTTCTATGCAGATGAGTAAACAGGCCCAGTACCTGCCAGTAAGTCAATGGCAGAGGTAGGCCTGCACTCTGGTCAATCCAGTGCTCTCGTCTGCTTCCTGGAGGATTTTGCAAGCAATGGCTTGAGAAATGTAACCCAAACTGCAACCCCCTAAGGAAAAACAAGAGGTAGCCCCACCTGAACCCTTCTCGAAACTTCCATAGCCTCCCACTTCCATCCAGCCTGGGTTCCAGGTGTTCCCAACTCCCCCACAGTCCTGACACTCTTGACAAGAAAGAGGCTTTCTCACCACCCGGGTCACGCCTTCCCCCAACCAGCTGTGTTCTGCCTGGACTTTTCGTACTGGCCTACCAGGACATGTGTGCAGGCCTGAATTTCACATTTTAATATTGTGTATTTATTTCCATGGTATTGAAAATGTGTAATTACGGGCTGGAGAGGTGGCTTACCGGTTAAGGTGTTTGCCTGCGAAGCCTAAGAACTCCTGCTCCACTCTCTGGGTCCCATGTAGCCAGATGCACAAGTGACGCAAGCACGCAATGTTCACATGCACCTGAGGGTGCATGCACAACTGGAGTTTGTTCATAGTAGCTGAAAGGCCCTGGCATTCCCAGTCTCTCTCTTTCTCTCTCTCTCTCTAAAAAACAAAAATCGTAATTAGTACATCAGACTCATAATTTTACAAGATGCTAAAGCAAAGTCAACAGAAAGTGATTAGCCGGGCGTGGTGGCTGGGAGCACTCGGGAGGCAGAGGTAGGAGGATCGCCGTGAGTTCAAGGCCACCCTGAGACTACATAGTTAATTCCAGGTCAGCCTGGGCCAGAGTAAGACCCTACCTCGAAAAACCAAAAAAAAAAAAAGTGATTAATTAAAATGATAAATAGGGCTGGAGAGATGGTTTAGCAGTTAAGCACTTGCCTGTTAAGCCTCAGGACCCCGGTTCAAGGCTCGATTCCCCAGGACCCATGTAAGCCAGATGTGGCGCATGTATCTGGAGTTTGTTTGCAGTGGCTGGAGGCCCTGGTATGCCCATTCTTTCTCTCTCAGCCTCTTTCTCTCTGTGTGTCTGTTGCTCTCAAATAAATAAACAAACAAATTTTTAAAAAATGATTTAAATAGTTGCTGAGGAGAGAGTTCCATCTGTAAAGTGCTAACCTCACCAGCATGAGGACTTGAATTTGGAGTCTCTGTCCCAACCTAGAATGTCAGGCTGGTGGCACAAACCTGTAATCCCAGCCCTGGGGAGGCAGAGGCGGGAGGATCCGGAGGCTTGCTGGTCATCCAAGTCTAGTGTAATTGGTGAGCTTCAGACCAGTGACAGACCCTCTCTCAAAAGAGGTGGATGGGGGCTGGAGAGATGGCTTAGCGGTTAAGGCGCTTGCCTGCAAAGCCTAAGGATCCCCGGTTCAATTCTCCAGGTCCCACGTAAACCAGACGCACATGGTGGTGCATGCATCTGGAATTCGTTTGCAGTTCTAGAAGCCCTGATGTGCCCATTCTCACTCTCTCTCTCTCTCTGTAATAAGTAAATAAGTAATATATATTAAAAAGAAAAAAGAGGTGGATGGACTGGGTGCGGTGGTGCATGTCTTTAATCCCAGCACTGGGAAGGCCAAGGTAAGGAAGATCACTATGAGTTAGGGGTCAGCCTGGGCTAGAGAGGGAGATCCTATCTCAGAAAAACAAAAACAAAAAACAAAGTACATAAAAATCAAAAAGAGAGAGAGAGAGATAGATGGCATTCCTAAGGATGACATCTGAGGCTGGCCTCCACATGAACACACATATGTTAAAAAAAAAAAAAAAGTGATACAGGACTGGAAGGATGGCTTAGTGGTTAAGGCGCTAGCCTGCAAAGCCAAAGGATCCAGTTTCTATTCTCCAGGACCCACGTAAGCCAGTTGCACAAAGTGGCACATGCTTCTGGAGTTTGTTTGTAGCTGCTGAAGGCCCTGGCGTGTCCATTCTCTCTATCTGCCTCTCTCTCTCTCTCTCGCTCTCTCTCATGAATGAAATAAAAAAATTTTAAGGTAAAGTAATACATAAAAAGTGATAAAATGGACTGGAAAGATGACTCAGCAGTTAAGGCGCTTGCCATCAAAACCACAAGGACCCAGGTTCAATTCCCCAGCAGCCACATAAAGCCAGATGTACAAGGTGGCACATGCATCTTGAGTTCATTTGCAGTGGCTAGAGGCTCTGGCACGCACATTCCCCTCCCTCTCTCTGCCTCTTTCTGAACAAATAAAAAACAAATAAGGGCTGGAGAGATGGCTTAGCGGTGAAGGCGCCTGCCTCCTAAGCCTAAGAACACCGGTTCCAATCTCCAGCGGTTCCAATCTCCAGTGGTTCCAATCTCCAGGTCCCACGTTTAGCCAGATACAAAGTGACGCAAGGGCGCAATGCCGCACTTGACCATAAGGGGGCGCACACATCTGGATTTCGTTCGCAGCAGCTGAGAGGCTGCTGGCACGCACATCTCTATCTATCTTCCTCTCCCTCTTTCTGTGTCTCTCTCCAAAAACAAAACAAAACAAACAAACAAACAAATAAACAAAATATTAGAAAAGAGTGACAAGACGTTATACAAGTAACTACTGTGGAACACAGATGGGTTGGTGGTATCTGGGGACACAGGAGGGGACATGCTAGAGGAGGGTCTATCTCAGAGCCAGGCTCAGCCTAAGGGGCGCAGAGGTTTAGGCCCTGCGTGGTGGTCCCTGAACCTCCAGTACCCCCACCCTAGTCCCGCAGGCTATTAAGCACTAGTCCCTAGGAGATGGAACTTTTGTCCTGAAGGCCCTATGAAGTGACTCCCTGCACATGGTCACTCTAAGCAGGGCAGAGCCCATTGGCTGGCCTCCCTGGTGGTTGGTTGTAGGTCACCGGTCATTAAGTCCCTGTCTGTCCCTTGTTCTATGTCATCCTGGCCAGTCCAGGTGCTAGCTCTCCAGAGGTGACCCAGAAAGCTTGGGTCAGGGCTGGACAGCCTTCTGGCTCTGGAAGCCTCCAGCCAGGGCTCCGGTTCTGCTTGCTGCATTCTAGGACCTCAGTCTTTTCTTCTGGCCAATGGGAGACAGGGGTTGAGAGGAAGTTCAAGAGTCGTGTGCAAAGTGCTCCTGGGGCAGTGTGCAGTGGATCCATGAGAAGGCGGTCCTGTGATGGCAACCCCCCCGCCCGTCACCCTATAATGCCTGAGGAAGGAAACCCCATTACTGGGCCTTTGATGATTCTGGTAAAAACCTGGAGGCCCTGGGGGCAGGTGGAAGGAAAAGGATGCTGTCCGAAGCACCTGCCACTAGTCCTACACTCTCCCCCTTCATTACCATTTGTCACCAGCAACTGGCCACGAGCCACCAGCTAACCTGTCTCCCCACCCCCGACACCAGTACCTGGACTCACTGCCCTGTGCTTCCACCCACCTTCCCTGCCCTCCAGAAGGCCAGCCGAAGACCTCATAGGAGCTCACTGTCCCTGTGACTCTTAGACATCATGCCTCAACAGCTGCCTTTTATCTGTGACATGAGTTAGCCAGGTTGAGCAGCCTGCCCCCCCCCCCCGCCGCCTCACTGGGGTCCATTTGGAACCAGTCCATCTCATCGCTAAGGTCTCTTTCTCTCTCCCAACCCCCTACCAGCCATCCTTGCAAATGGAGTTAGTCCCCACCTCTGCCCAACCGTAGGACCCAGCATGCCCCAGCAGAGTGAGGTAGGTGCAGGGGTGGAGGTACACTGCCCAGGTATCAGTGCCAGATGGGTTGAATGAATGATTTCGTCCATGAATGAAAGAGTGAATGGACATGCTTAGCATTTGGTTTTGGTTCCTGCTATTGGAGTCTCTCAGGGAGGGAGCACTCTCCAGCCACTTAGAATGGTCACCAAGGGGACAGGTGGCCACAGTGCAGTGCCAGCTGGTCTGGGTTCATATTTTGGCTGTGTGACCTCTTGTTGGTTTCTTCATCTGATCGTTCTGGTTTTTTTTTTTTTTTTTTTTTTTTTTTTCTCGTGTCAAAATGAGTACTTGGGCTGGAGAGATGGCTCCGTGGTTAAAGGCACTCATGTGCAAAACCTGACAGCCTGGGTTCAAGTCCCCAGTACCCACATAATCTAGACGCATAAAGTGGCGCAGGTACCTGGAGTTCATTTGCAGTGGCCAGTGGAGATGGTGCGCCTATTCCACCCCCTCTCATTCTCTTTGTCTCTCTACTCACAAACAAATAAAAATAGGGCTGGAGGGATGACTTAACAGTTAAGGCATTTGCCTGCAAAGCCAAAGGACCCAGGTTCGATTCCCGGGACTCACGATACCCAGATGCACAAGGGGCTAGAGGCCCCTTCGCGCCCATTCTCTCTCTCTCTCTCCCCTCTCTATCAAATAAATAAATAAAATAAAAATAATTTTTAAAATAATAAAATGAGTGCCTACATTTGTCCAGCAAACGTGAGGACCAGAGATCAGATCCCCAGCACTCATATAAAATGCCAGTCATGTGTGATGACCAGCTTGTAATCTTGGCACTCAGGAAGCAGAGATAAGGAGTCCCTGGGGCAGACTGGCTAGCTAGGCTGGCTGAATTGGCAAGCTCCTGATTCAAGTGAGAGATCCTACCTGTGTAAATGAAGTTGGGACAGATCGAGGAAGACACCTAAAGTCAACTTCTGGCCTGCATGCACACACACACACACACACACACACACACGCGCGCGCGCGCACACACACACACAAACAAAATTAATATGGGTACAATATGTCACTCCTAGGTTGTGGATTGATTGAATGAATTCATTCCCATAAAGCATTCAGGTGTTATTAACAGTTTCATTACCTCTATGACACTTAGAGAAGGACTTACTAGGAAAATGAAGAAGCTGATGGAAGCTTGGGAGACCCTAAGTGGATGCAGTAGGACCTTCACTCTAAGCACTTTCTGGAAAGTGTTTAAAGAGGACTTGTGCGAACGGGGCTCGGATTCCCAAGGCTCCGGGAATCTGTTATGATTTTTTTTTTTCCTGACTACATATTGCTAATTTTATATAATTTTTAAAAGAAGGACTCAAATTGTGTGAGCTTCAGTCCCTCCACAATATATCAATTACTATGTTTCTGCGACCACAGCCTTATATTCCTACCTCAGTGGCCCAGCCCACTGGTTGGAGTGACTTCAGCTGTGTGCAAGCTGGCCCCTGAGCTATGGGCCATACCCCATACCTCAGTCTAAGCCCAGTTTGAAAAACTCCAGCGATCCCACAGGATGAAGGGGACCTCGGAATGTCTCCTGCCAAGATGTGCGGAGGCTTGGCACCCAGCCCTGCTACCCTGCTCTCTCTGTGGGCCCTGCATCCAGGCCAGGACCCCTCCCACCTCTCCCTTGCTCAGTGTGTTCCTGGGTAGGTGGGTAGAGGAAGATGGCTGGACCATGGGAAGTAGGTCAGTGAGTTGGACAGTTGTCACTGGGTGGCTGGCTATATGCCAAGACCAGGGTTTAGTGCCAGGCAGGGGCCTGGGACTGGCCCTGTAGAAGCTCTCGTGTTGCTGGGACCACAGAATTTACACTTGGACGTTGAAGAGAGGGCAAGAAAAGGCAAGGTTAACCCCCATCTCACCGGCCATCTCAGAAGGAGGACTGCAGCTAGCCCAGGGGTCATGAGGACTTGGCACGTGGGAACGCCCCCTGGAGAATGGGCAGTTGTTTGGAAAGGCCACTGGGTGGGCTCAATGGACCCTGGATGCTTCACCAGCAGCAGGGCCTCCAGATCCTGCCCTGACAGGGACATTTATAACTCACAGCTGTGCGGTCCTGAGCCCAACTGACTGTGGTAAACCGATCTGGCTTCAGGAAGTCCCAACCCCCCCCCCGAGGCCACTCCCCACCCAACCCACACTGTCCTCACCTCCTGACACCCACATCCTGTTCTCAGAAGGTGGGGTGGGCAGTGGCGTTTGGGAGCAGCCAGGGGCCCACCATGGGGCATAGTGACAGAGAGCTGTGAGGCCACCATTAGCATCTGTCACCAAGACACAAGCATACAGACCCACAGGGTGGGGGGGGGAGCTGGTGGCTGCCCCCTAAGCCCACAGGATCAAGGACCAAGACTACAGGTTGCATATAGGGCTCAGGGACAAAGCCTGTTCTTCCATAACTACTCAGAGGGACATGCTGCTTGTAGTCCCTGCTGCCCCACTGCTGCCCTAGGTATCCTGAAGGAATGATAGAAGAATATTGGGCAAAGATGCCATCTTGTAGCTCAGGCCCTATGCTCTGGAGGCCTTGTGCTGTGCACTGAGATTGTCACAGCAGAGTTCACATGTGACACGAGGCCTAGTCTAGAACGAGGAATACTGCCACAAGCTCCAGCACCCCGTGTGACTTCTGCCCTGTCAGCCCACCTCCCTGACCTCCTTTTCCTGCGCATTGGAGAGTCGTTTCACTGTGCTGAGTTTCAGGAACGTGGTCCGGGCAAACTGTGATAAGATTCTAGAATTAGTACCAGAAAGAAAGTAACATTTTAAAAAATTTCATTGGTTATATATTTATGAAAGTATATGAGTGATGCGTTGCTATATGTCAAGCTAATTATTTCATGGCTCTGACTGTCGTGGAACTGAGGAGTTGAAGTCAAGGTGAATATTTAGTGAGCCATCTTGTAGGTAGGGCTCAGCTCCCACCAAGGACCCTGAAGGGTGAAGAAAGCCTGAAATTTGGGGAAACATCAAGTAAATGGGAATTAAGGTTTGTGTCTCTTTTAAACTGGTTCTGGGCTGCAGAGATGGCTTAGCAGATAAGGCACTTGCCTTTGAAGCATAAAGACCCAGGTTTGATTTTCCATGACCCACGTAAGCCAGATGCAAAGGTGTCTGGAGTTCGTTAGCAGTGGCTGGGGGCCCTGTGGCACCCATACTCTCTCCACCTCTCTCTTTATCTCGTACAAATAAATAAAGTATTTAAATGAATAAATAAAAAACTTTAAAAATAAACTGGTTCTGGCCTTTGGCCAGGCAATACAGTGACCTGATGGTGCTCAGGATGGGGCTAGGTTTTCCAGGGAGGTGCGCACACATCACATGACTCCAAGTGTCCATCAGAAGTCTGGTGAGCCGTTCATAATGAGGAAAGAATTCAGGCAGGGGTCAAAGAGTGGCTTTAGAAGTGGCTGCGGGCTAGCAGCCATGTGAGATAACTCCCCAAAGCCAGGCAGGGCACAGAGAGACCAGGACAGGACTTTGTATGCTAGCTAAAAATACCCTGACACCTTCTCCCTGCCACCATGCCTGGGGGCCACACAGGAAAGTGATGACTTTTCTGCTTTCCTCACCAAGAAGAGAGTCGACACCACAGAGCCCCAGAAGAAACAAAACTTAAACAGACACGTAGTTGGAAACATCCCACCAGGAGGAGTCGGCTTGTCCGATGTAGCTCTCTGGGCAGGGAGGTTCTGATAAAGCAAGCGTCGGGGCAGGCTTAAGTGGCCCAAAGGCCACAGAGATTACCCACAAGTGACTGTCTGTGTCCCAGGCTGCTCACACGTGTGCTGTCTCATCCCGTGTACCCAGGAGGAAGAGAAGTGGGCCACGAGTGACAGCCCGATGCTGCGAGGGGTGTGAGAGGAGCCACCATCCATCGCCGAGCTGCAGATTCAGAGAGGTAAACCAGGGTCCTGATGGCCACACCACGCTACCACCTCCTCCTGTTGGGGTCAGGAAGTAAGATTCTGGGCCAGAGCCGAGGATGGACCCAGCTGCTGGACTTTTTTTTTTTGTAATTCCCATATGATGTCCACTTTACTATAAATCTGTGGTCCAGTTTGTCTGTCTATAAAGTGGGTGACGGGGTTCATGGCTTCCGCTTGCTCCAGGTCTCCAGGGTCCTGTCAACCATCTGGGTTAGATTATTCTTTGGAGGGGAACCATGTTAGCAGCCTGTCCCATTTGCTCTCAGAGTGTAGGAGCCCCACACGTGTGGATGTAGCAGGACATGGCTCCCAAGGCCAGCAGGGCCGGGTGAGGCTGGAGAAGAAAAGACTAAGAGAGACCTGGCCGGAGATGTCCTTCTCCAGAGTTGGGGCTGTGGTCCCCTTTGCGGCAACATTCAGACCCTAAAGCCATCTCTCCATGAGTCCTGGGCTGGAGTCACTCACTCCGCACCATCAGATCGTGAGACCGAGCGAGGCTCATCAGAGGTCTCAGGCCACACCAGAGCAGCTTGATTTGATCTCATTTGCCAAAAACAGCCTCTGTACTTTTACTCACACCACACTGTGCTTGTCTGGCCCATCCTTTCCACAGAACCCCAAACCGCCACCAGGGTTTGGTGCCTATGGTGGGACCTATCTACCCATTCACCTGTCACCCAACTTTTTCACCTATCCATGTATCTTTCCAATCTTCTGGCCCATTCACTCACTGACATGCATTTTTCTCACCTGCTCAACTATCCATCTACCTACCCATTTATCCATCTATCCATCCACCTCTCCACCTAGCTACCCATCTGTGCATGCATGCCTTTATCCATCTATCTGTCCACCCACCTATCTGTTTATATGTGCACGCACCTATTCATACCCATCCATCTACGTATCCACTCACCCAGCCATACATCTACCCATCCATCCACCCATTCACTTATCCAACCACCCACTTTTCCACTCACCAACCCACATGTCCATCCACCCACCCGCCTATTCGTCTGCTTACCCGTCCACCCACCTATCCACTACCCATCTTTATATTCACTCATTAAGCCTATCACCCATTACCTGCTTTATTTATTCCCCAGTCACTGCCTCTTGCCTCAGGCCTACAATAAGGGCTGGTGCTGGAAGAGCACCCTCCAACCCTAACCCCAACATGCAATGGATGCAAACTCAGGGTCATGGGGGCCTCCCTCCTTGGGGTGCTGCTGAAGGCTGTGTGCAGTGTGACTGCACTGTGAGATAAGCAAGGCCATGCAGTGGCTCAGCTGGAGACAGAGGGAGTGTGATGGAATCAAACACTTCCTCTCTCCTTGTGCTACCTTTGTTCTCATGAGGAGGCATGGACAATGAATGTCTAAGAATGTCTAAGAAGTAAGGGTACCGTGTGTCTGTTGATGCTGGGTTTTTAAAACATATTTTATTTAGCCAGGTGTGGTGGTGTACACCTTTAATCCCAGTATTCAGGAGGCAGAGGTAGGAGGATCACTACGAGTTTGAGGCCAACCTGAGTAGTGTGAATTCCAGATCAGCCTGGGCTAGAGTGAGACCTTACCTCAAAAAAAAAAAAAAAACAAGAAAAAAAAATAAAAATATTTTATTTATTTGCAAGGAGAAGAAGAGAGAATGGGCGCACCAGGGCATCTAGCCACTGCAAATGAACTCCCGATGCATGCACCACTTTGTGCATCTGGCTTTACGAGGGTCCTGGGGAACTGAACTCGAGTAGCTAGGCTCCTCAGGCAAGTGCCTTAACTTCTGAGCCATCTCTCTCCAGCCCTGATGCTGGGTTGTAAGAAGTGAAATGAAGATAGAAAGGAAGCTGAGCCTACAGGGTGGGGGGAAAGATCTCTGGTGAGCTCAGAGACCCAAGTGCAGCCAACAGGAGTCCGAGTGAGGCAGGTGCTCAGAAGGGGACTACAGGAGGGAATCAGGTTGAGGGGGTACCCACTCATACAAGGAGCAAGCAAGGAGCAGTGAAGTCACTGGAGGCTGTTGCCCAATCCGGGATGGGGTGGGGGGATGTGGTGGCTTGGACCCAGGGTACCAGGGAAAAGGTGACCACCTAGTCACAGGCTTGCTGTGAACTCGGGTGATGGATCTCAGGGGATACGGACAGTGAGGGCAGGCTGGTGGATTTGGAACTGAGTCTGGAGAGAAGGGAGGTGCCTGGGAGGGTGGAGGGGGAGCCTGGCTGGCTGTTCTGGATCCCTGGAGGTGGAGGGTGTGGTGTTTCTGATCCACAGAGGGAGAGCCTGGATAGCATCTGGAAGGCTGAGGCCATGACTGGAGATAGAAATTCGGGAGTTGTTCGTAGCTGCTGTGGCAAGCCTTGTGGGTGATGAGGTCACACAGAAGTGTGTGCAGAGCTCCGGTTAGGAGCCTGAGTCATGGCCATCTGGCCCTGGAGAGGAGCGCAGGTGGGGAGGAGACAGGAACGGAGATGGGAGGGTGGAGGCCGGGAGGTGGAGGACAGCAGAGCAAACTGAGTAGACAAGAAGATGTTATCAGGAAAGCAGGAAAGGGTACTGAAAGCAAAGGGTACGTACACAGAGGCTCCGAGGCCTGCGTAAACAAGCAGTATTGGAAAAGGACAAGAGACCAGCTTTCCCCCCTGCCACATAGTGTGAAGCCCGTGCCCCAGGCCAGCTCTGCAGGTCCCCACCAAGCCACTAAACCACCTTTTCACTGTCTTGTGGGAAACTGTCCCAGGCCTTTCTGGCTTCCTGACTGCCTCAGGCTCCTGGACCCATGGGACCACTGTGCCCGAAGCACTTGTCCAAAACATGGGGCCCCAGGAGGCCGCTTGGTAAGGTGGCTGCGGGGCAAAGGCCACCAGAGGCTCCCTGTTGAATTCCTAAGCAGGCGTGGATCCTTGTTCTTGTGTGTCATGTGTGTGTGCGTGTTCATATGTGTATTAGCACATATATGCGCATGTGTATCTAGTAGCCAAAAGTTTGTATCCGGGGTCTTCCTCAATCTTTCCCTCCTACTCTTTTTAAAAATATTTTATTTATTTGAAAACGGGAAGGATGACTTAGCAGTTAAGGCATTTGCCTGCAAAGCCAAAGGACCCAAGTTTGATTCCCTAGGACCCACATAAGCCAGATTCACAAGGGGGCACATGTGTCTGGAGTTCGTTTACAGTAGCTGGAGGCCTTGGCGCTCCCTTTCTCCATCTTTCTCTCTCTCCCTCTCTATAAAATAAATAAATAAATAAGTAAATAAATAAAAATAAAATATTTTAAAATATTTTATTTATTTGAGGGGGGGAGAATGGGTGCTCCAACTGCTGCAAGCAAACTCCAGACACATGTGCCTCCTTGTGCATCTGGCTTACATGGGGCCTGGGGTATTGAACCTGGGTCCTTTGGCTTTGCAGGCAGGCGCCTTAACTGCTAAGCCATCTCTCCAGCCCTCTCCTCCCTACTCTTCAAGATAGAGTCTCTTACTGAGCCTAGAGCTCACTCATTCAGATAGACTAGCTAGCCAATGACATACCCTCCGCCTCCTCAGCACTGGTGATTACAGACATGCACCAACCGTGACACCCACCATTTGGGGCTGGAAGTGAGGATCTGCACTCAGTTCTTAGGTTTCTGTAGCAAGCATATTGCCTGCTGAGCTAAGCATCTCCCCAGTCCCTGGATTCTTGTTCTTGAAGGAAGCCGCCACTTCGGCAGGGATGAGGGAGTGTGTGACTGCCAGACCAGTGGTCACAGCACTCTACCTTGGGCGGGAGACTGTGTATATGTATCTCTGCTCTCTCCTCTGCTTCCCTTGCTTCAGCCTTGTGTGTCCTCCGCAGTGGCCTCCCTGGGCCATGACAGGGCTGGTGCAACCTCACGAGGCAGATTTGGCTTCCCGTGAGCTCAGGCACACAACTCTCTTTCTCAGCTCCTGGACATACTCATGATATTCAGGACCTGAGCTGAGGTGACAATTCCCACCCTGTCACCCACAGCAGAATGACTTCTGGCTGTCAGTGCATGGGACTCGGCACCTGGAGAGTCCTTGGGCTGTCTCATTCTGGAGAAAGAACCTGCCGTGTTATAGAGAGCACTATGGGACCCTGAGGCCTAAAACAGACAGATGCTCCGCAGGACATGGGCTTTGTGCATCTGTGTCACAGCAGCCATGGTTGCCCCCTGTAGGAGCTGATGTTGGTGGATACGCTGACATATACACGGGGAGAGGTTCCAGAGATTTCTCAGTCTGGGAGTTGGATGGAACCTAGGCAGGGCTTGCTGACAGCTTGCCCCTCCCTTAGGACAGAGTGAGGCGAGATGTCCTACGAATGGGCATGGTGGTTGGGAGAGCCAGTGGAGGCCACTTCGATGCTGCAGGGGTCAATGTCCCCTCAGTGGCAGCCGGCTGTATGTAATCTAATTACTATGCCAGGTTTGGATGGAGAAGTAATTCTGAGCCTTCAAACTCACTTTCATTAAGCCTGTCTCCACCTGTTCACTCTCCAAATCCTCCCTTTGCCCTGGTGACCTCAGGCAGGACTGGACTTATCCCCATTGAAAAGATGGGTAAGGGGCTGGAGAGATGGCTTAGTGGTTAAGACGCTTGCCTGGAAAGCCAAAGGACCTTGGTTCGATTTCCCCAGGACCCACGTAAGCCAGATTCACAAGGTGGTGTGTGCATCTGGAATTCATTTGCAGCAGCTAGAGGCCCTGCCACGCCCATTCTCTCTCTCTGCTCTCTCTCACAAATGAATAAATAAAAATAAAATAATATTAAAAACCAAGAAGCCGGGCGTGGTGGCGCATGCCTTTAAGCCCAGCACTCGGGAGGCAGAGGTAGGTGGATTGCCGTGAGTTTGAGGCCGCCCTGAGAATACAGAATGAATTCCAGGTCAGCCTGGGCCAGAGTGAGACCCTAGTTCGAAAAACCAAAAAAAAAAGAAAAGAAAAGAAAAGATAGGTAAACCAGGGTCTGAGATGGCACTGTACATGATATCACATCTAATGTGGCAGAGGTCCTTTGAACCTAGGCCATCCTGTGTGCTGATCACATCCTCTCCCATCTGTGTTCTAGACGATCCAGGCATAAACCAGCCTGCTAGCATTCTCATTGTACAGGTGAGGCACAGAGAAAGCACCTTCCGAGAGCCACACAGCAGCCCCCCCAGTCTGGTACCAGAATCTCATATGGGCCCTTTGTACCCAGCTCGCCTCACACCCCACGAGCAGGCACAGGGGTCTGCTGTGGACTCTTCCCACCTCCTTCTGGAACACCCACTGCATTGGGTCCTCCAGCAACCATTCATGTGTTCTCCTGTGGAAGGCACCCAGTCCCGGGGCTCCTTTGTACCCATTGTTTAAATATAGATTACTAATGAAATGCCTTTTCATTGCCTTCCCAGTGAATAGTTTCCGTGTAAAGTTAATTTGCAGTGTTATGTAAATTCTGTTTAACTTCAATCAAGTTTCTAATTATGTTTTTACCGCAGTAATTCCCATTTGATTTGTCATCTCCTGATAGGTATTTAATGTTCGGTGGGCGGGCTCGCTTTCTGCTGTCTCTCAGTTTCCAGGGCCTACTTCCCCCTGACCTGTAGTCTCCCTGCCGTTCCCCTTCGCTCCTGCCACCAGCTCTCACCCACCCACTTCCCCTTCCTGCCTTGTCACTCCCTGTCCCCTCCCTGCCCCCAGGTAGGATCTCGCTCTAGCCCTGGCTGACATGGAATTCACTCTGTAGTCTCCCTGGCCTCCAACTCTTACCTCAGTCTCCTGAGTGCTGGGATTCAAGGCATGTGGCACCACACCTGGCTGTTTTCCCTTCCATTTCTGTCTTGTGTCTTTCACCTCTTCCCATTCCCCCCAGTCCTCTTCTTGTGTGCCTTGTAGCCTCTGCTCACCCGGGGCCATGCTCTGCCTCTCTCTTTTGCTCCCTATCCTTGCTTGTGGCTCACCTAATGTTCTCTCCTTCTGAGAGTCTTCTTTCTCTGGGCCCCCTGTACCCTAAAGCCATCACAAATCATGTGTATAAGCTGCTTCCTGGGGTCCTCCCAGACCAAGGAGAAAGTGGGCTGCTTGGGTGTGTGTTCTGGGCATCCCTGGAGAAGCCAGGACTTGACCTTGGAGGCGGAGGCATGGTCAGGAACGTCGTACACAGCTCCTAGGGTAATGGAATGAGAGACATGGGCTCTGGGGTTGGATGCTGTGGGTTCGAAGCCTGCTTCCACGGTGACCTGATGACAGTGGGAGCCTTTCCATTATTTAGCATTGTTTCTATGCCCAGCCCTGACTCTAAACTGGAATGACAGTACTCCCTGTGATTGGCTCCTGCAGAGAGAGATGAAGTGACACTGTGAAGACCTTAGTCAAGGAGCTGGGTGCAGTTGGCTTTTGTGGGGACCTTGGTTTTCATTTCTCCGTGGCCTTCTGGGTTTGCCTCTGCAAGAAGCTTCGGTGTCCTGAGGTCCTGGCAGACAAGTGTGAGCCAGGGTAGGTGAGAGCTGGCTATAAATTTCCATCCAGCATCCAGTGGAGATAGCACATGACCTTTTAGGACAGGTCCACCCTCTGGAGGCCACAAGAGCCTTTGAGAGCCCGGCCCACTGAGCTTTTCCAGGAAGAAAGAGCACAAAGGCAGAATTGTACCTGCTAAGTGACATGAGGTACTCCTTACACAACCCTGATGTCCCCAGAGTCATGCCATGGAGTCCAGCTGTGTGAAGTCAGCTCTTCGTCGTTACCCATTCCTCGTAGTAATATTAATCCAAGCCACTGACCCTTTTCTGGGCCTCAGCTCCATGTGTCCAGCCTCAGCCTGGGCTCTGGAGTCCTGCTTGCTGTCTGGGGGTCATTGGCAGCCACAGCAAGGTTTCCCTCCCGGTGTAGACTCTGTAGGTGGGGAGGGTGGAAGGAGAACACCTAACAGAGGGTCTGACAGGCGCTTGTTCCTCGTCCATCCTGTTACCCACTTGTCCCCCCTCTCCACCCTTGTGTGCCAGTGGCTTCCTAGGTATGTCCAAGGAGCAGAAAGCCAATGTTTGCAAAGAGCATTCTTCTAGGTGAAGAAAGGCCACTGGTCACTTGTCCTTCACAGAGATTCAGAAACCTGAGCTGAACTAGTCTGCCCTGCAGGGTGCATGACCACCTGACCCACAGCGAGCAGCTGTGTGTATGTGTGTGTGCATGTGTGTGTGTGATCAAGGAAACCTGGCCCATCACGTGGCTCTTTCTCCTCCCCTGTTTGTCTAAGTAAGCAGTTCAGGCTGGTTATAGCCAGGAGGTTGTGACAGGCAACCAGGGGACAGGGACAGGAGGGTCATGGAGCATGGAGGGCCTTGAGCCACATCCCAGAGTTACTGGGCCCCTGAGCTTAGCATAGGTGGGGGCTGGGAGTATCCGTGTTCTGAGCATCTATCTGCCTGGGTTGCCAACCTCCCCCTGTTCCATCTGCTAAGAGCAGGTGCTGGGTCTGATGCCAGTGGCCGGCACTTCTGGCCAGAAAGAAATCCAAAAGGCAAGCATCCTGGCCATGGGGCGGGGGTGTTGTGTGAGTTTAGCCTCCTCGGTCCCATGCAGCGAGCCACTGTGTCACTCGGTAGGTGTGTGTTAAATAAGCAGCTACCGTGTGGTAGATCCTGGGCTGGATAGAGGCAGGGAGAATACAGGCCTTCCAGAACTCCCGGGGAATGCCCCCATCTATGACATGTTTCCTTCTGTGAGAGGGGCAGATTGCCCTTTCATGGTGAAGAACCATGCTCTTGTTATAAGATGTCCATGTCCGATACACTGCCATTCCAGACGTTTGGAGCCCTAGCATTGGGGCACTGCTCACCAGGGGAGCTGAGAGACATGGGTCCCTAGTGGATTGAGCAGGGTTTCTAGCCGGGACAAGGGCCCTCCATCCACCAAGAAGGTAGGAAGCAGAGCAGGTGTGTGGGGGGGGCATAGCATAGAGGCAAAGCTGACCATTGGTTATTTGGGGTCCTTCTCTGAAACCAGTAGAGGGAATGGCAGTCCTGGAGTCACCCTGAACAGGCTGCTCTTGGCCTTCTCCCAGCTTGACCGGCCTCCACGGTGTGTCTTGCCAGGGACCAGACTGTTCTGTTAGGATGTGGAGAGAGAGGAGGGCTGTAGTAGCTTGGGGGAGGGGCATGCTTGGTGAGCCACCTGCGTGTGTGTGTGTGTGTGTGTGTGTGTGTGTGTGTGTGTATGCGCCCTTCCCGACTTCCTCTTCCCCTTTTCCTTTTGACAAACATTTCCTGGCTCCCGTGTATGTCTTGAGCTTGTGTTCTGGGAAAGCCACATCCCCAGATGTGGAGACAGTGTTGTCTTATCAGCAGCCTCCTAGGTGGGCCAAGAAACTACCAAGAGGGAAGTACTCCCGGGACAGGCAGCTGTGGCTTGCAATGGGGGTATGGCAAGACTGTCCCACCTACACCCACCCACACACACTGTCTGGGCTCTTTCTGGGAAGGTGAGGTGCCCAGGGTATTGCCAGGCCTTGTTGTGACAGGATTTCTGGGCACAGTGTTCAACTTAGAAAAGTCATATCTGAGCTCAAGGCCTTTCTGATACAGCTGGCAACTCCTGTGCTGAAAAGGGGTGGAGCCGGGAGCCAGTGGCTGAGAGGGTGGCACCAATTAGCCATCCTGCCACTCGTGCCTGAATGTGGGTGCTGAGCAAGGGTGGCTGCAGAGCTATGAGTCCAGAATGCTGCCTGGGCCTTGTCACCACCCCTGTGTGCCTTGTTTGTCACCCCCTGCTCATCTGGTAACCCCTCCTGCACCCTGGCCTCCTCCCACCACTTGTCTGAAGGCCACAAGATGCCCAGGCTTCCTGCCTACATGTTCCAACAGCCTGGACAAGGCCCCCTGTTTGGGCTAAGGCTGCCAGGGTGTACCCAAGCCAGGCAGCCCACTTCACTACCTGCCAAGATTCCCCGGGCCAGGAGGCCTACTGGGAATACACTTTGGTAGGGAAGTACTTCAGCTGCCCATGTGCAGGTTAGAGACCTGGATACCAGGTGTATTAGCTACGGTCTCATTGCTGGGACAAAATACCTCACAAAAGTCAGTTTACAAAGGGGGAAAAGTTTATTTCAGCTTACAGTTCCGGGTGGCGGGGCGGGGTGGGGGGGAGTGGAGCTTGAAGCAGCTGGTCACATTCGGTCCCCAGTGAGGAAGCACAGAGTGACAAATGCTGGAACTCAGCTAGTTGTCTTCTTTCTATTCGATCCAGGACCCTCAGCACATGAAACAGTGCCACCCCCAATCAGTGTGCCTTCCCAACTTAATTGACCTGGTCAAATTAATCCCTAATAAACAGACATGCCCAGAGGCAGAGGCTAATCTATTCTATAGAATACCTCACAGGTGATTCTAGGTCCTATCAAGTTGACAATATAAACCATTACACACTGGGAAGCCTGGCCCTTCCCTCCTACATATAGCCAGAGAGACCTGTGTTCCGGGTGGGCCTACGGTGCCCCCTCAGCCCTGATGGAGACCCCAGGCCATCACCTCCCATCCAGCACCTGGGAAGTCATGAGAAGTCATGGTCACCATTGACATGGAGCAGACCACCACCAACCTCCTCTACCCCCCCCCCACAGCCCATGGATAAGTGCATCTCCAACTTCCGAGGCCCCGTTGAACGGGCTGGGGGCGTTGAACGGGCTGGGGGCGCTTGGAGGAGGTATTAGCATGCAGATGTGTCAAGCTGTGGGTGAGTGACTGGGTCTTCCCTCGCATACCCTGCCTGCATTCCGACATCAGTAGTAACCAGGTGGGGTGGGAAACTCCACGCTGCCCCTGGTCTTTGTTCCTGAGGAGATTCTGTCTTGATGCCCGGAGTGGGGCTTGCCTCAGCTCTTTCCCCATCCTGATCCTTCAGGTGTGATTTCACCAGAGTGACACGGTCCAGCTGCCCATGTAGTGATCCAATTAACTGGGCCCATTCCCGACATCCCTGTCCAGCCATGTCCAAAGGTTGTGTGCCCAGGGCAGAAACCCAATGGTGCTTTTGCTGTGGCTTCGTCCTGTAAAACAAATGGCTGGAGGCCTGAAGGTCCGAGGCCAGTGGCTGCCAAAGCACACCAGGCTCCCAGCCCCTCCTGCCCCCAGAAAGTTTTGGCATTTCTCTGGAAAACTCTGAGGCCCTCCCTCTCCCCTGGGCCTGGTGGAGCCAATGGGACAGGAAGCCAGAGCCAGCAGGAGGATGGGCCAAAGCCAGAGATGAGGCAAAATGTAGTAGCCTGGCCTGTCCCCAGGGTCACCAGGCCTCAGCTAGTGTTGCCACCCCCACAGGAAGCCCCACCCAGGCACCACCTCGGCCCACCCGAGCTTCCCCGGGCTGGAGCTTCTCCTATTCCCGTGGGAGCCACTGCCAAGAATCCTTCCCTCTTGAGAAAGGAAGGGCCGCCCTGCCTCTGACCTGCCCTGACCCCTCCCCAGGCTGTCCCATGGGTGGAGGCTCTAAGTGCCTACAACAGCCCTCACCTCATGTGACTGGACTCGTCCAGATACTCAAGGATCTTCAGGCCTGTAGGAGATGCCTCGGGGGACCAGCTCCGTGAGCTCAAGGCCTGAGTGTTTGCTTCAGGACCTGCCAGTTTGCAGGTCCACTTTGGCACGTCATGAACCCATACTGGGCCACATCTGTAAAAAAAAAAAAAAAAAAAGGAAGGAGGTGGGAACTGCATTCCATGAGAGGAGGCACTTGCCAAAGGATGAACTGATGCTCCTTGAGGACATAGCTGAGCTCGAGGGACCAGTCAGAAACTGAGCCCTCGCTTCTCTTGACTCCCAGGTGATGGGTGGAGCATGCCTTGGCTGTGCTCAGGTCATGTCCGTGGGTCTGTGGGTGGAAGCCTGTTGTGAAGAGGTTCTCCCCACCCCCCCTTTCCCTCCTGCAGGAGCTGCTGTGATCCACCAAGCCGGATGGCCTTCAGGCCAGCTCAGCTCAGTATGCACAGGATGTCAGCTGGTCCCCAGGGGTAAATGCAGGGTCAGGACCATGGGCAAGTGGGCCCAGGTCATTGGAAGGGCTGAGACAGAACAGAGGGCCACTCTGAGCTCATGGGCCAGCTGAAGGCTCATTTGTAAAAGGGCAGACCCCACACATTCACCCAAGTCTTTCCCGATGTCTTATAATGTGTGATACATTGCCCCCTGAGCCTCAGGATCCCTTTTGGTCAAGTGGGCCTCACAGAACCATTGTCACAGGCTGCTGTGGACTGTTCTGCAAATGTGACAGCCAGAGCCTGACCACTGGGGCCCATCCCTGGAAATCAGACCATGGACTCCAGGGGGCTTTTCTGGTGGGAGGATTAGTGTGGTCATCAGAGCAGAGGGAGGGGAGATGAAGGTGAGCATATTAGGGTCCCTTACAACCATGCCGTGGGGTACGCCTCAAGTTCTTAGATCAGGGAGTCATGGATTCTTGGGAGAGGGACTGGCAGCCGGGGACCAGCAGGAGGCCCTAGTCACGAGGTGGCATCTGGTGGAGAAAGTTGACCGAAGTGGGCGTCAGTACCAGGGGCCCAGATCAGCCTTGGTTAGTCCTCTGCACTGGGGTGTCTGTCCCAGCCTGGCATCACACTCCCTCCCTCTTCCTCTGAGTGTCCCTGTGTCCCACCCAGCTCTGGGTGGGGTCCACTGCTCTTTCCTCCCTCTGTGGCTTTCTGCTCCTCAGTGGGAGGGGACTCTGGAGACTACAGTGAGCCTGGAGTGGGGGGGGGGACACAGCCTGGAAGCACCAGCAATGGGTGGAGTCGTGGGGATGGCTGGATCTGAGTCAGGAATCGCAGAGTCTGTGTGTCATGGAGCCGTGCTGTGTGTTGGGCTGGCTTCCCCTGCTCTGCATCACCCTTCCCTCCCACATTGGGCCTGTGGGCCGATCCACTGGAGGCTCCTGTGCTCAAAACCCAGTACAGTGAATCTGTAGCCCACTTCCAGTTCCCAGGACCCTCCATTCCACTTGGAATGGTTCCCTCCCTCCCTCCCTGAGCTAGTCTCCTTTATGGAAGAGTGACTGGGCACGCAAAGACTCAGAGCTTTGGCCCCAAGAGAAATCAGGGCAACTTTGAGGGCTAGCTGCCCTAGACCAGTAAAGCCAGACCCCTCAGCAGGACCTGCTGTGAGCTGGCCAGCGCTAGTCTACGTGGCCTGAGACTAGTTTCCTTCTCCTAACACCCTGCCCTCCACAATCCCATGGTCCCAGAGCTGATGGGGCTCAGAGCCAGCTCTGTCATTGCTTCACCCTGAACAAGAGACCTCCTGTTTCTGAGCCTCAGTTTCCTCATCTGTGCAATGGAGATGCTGTGGCTCACCTCATAGAATTGCTTTGAGGGGATAAGTGAGTTCACAGTGGGCTCACATATGTAAACAGTGTGCATATAGACTGGGCCCTAGGTAGGTGCATTGAACACCATGTGAGGGGCTGGAGAGAAGGCTTAGTGGTTAAGGTGCTTGCCTGCAAAGCCAAAGGTGTCAGGTTCGATTCCCCGGTACCCACAGGTAGCGCATGCGTCTGAGTTCATTTGTTGTGGCTAGAGACCCTGGCACGCCCATTCTCTCTCTCTCTCTCTCAATCTCTCTCTCCTCTTCTCTCTCTCAAATAAATAAATACAATATTTAAAATGTTTTTTTTTAAGAAAACACCATGTGAATGTGGGGTACCTCCCTCAATGCCAGCAGCATCCCACCACTCCTGTCATCACTTCCTCTTTCCCATCTAGCTCACAGTCTGGGGCTTCTTGCCTTGGTTGGTTTCTTTTTGTCTATAAAACAGCATCAAAGACCAGGTAATTTATAAAGAAGTTTAACTGGCCTGTGGTTCTGGCAGCTGAATGTCCAAGTGCATGGATGTGGTGTCTGACACCTGCTGGGGGGTTGGCATGTGACAAGACTGAGCAAATGTACCAGCTTGGGTGTTCCTTTTCTTATAAAGCCAGCAGTGTCATCATGAGGGCCCCATCCCAGCATGTCCTCAAGGCCACCCTGAGACATCAGGTGTGGACCAGAGTGAGACCCTCACTGCATCAGTGTCATCAGCCCCATCCTCATGTCCTCTCACTGCATCATGTCCTCTCACTGCATCCTTATCAGCCCCCTCCCCATCGTCTCCTAACCGTTAATGACTTAGTTTTGGAATTAAGTTGCCAACATGTGAACACTGGGGGGATACCTTCAAACCATCGTAACCATAACGCTGACATTGCAGCCACAATTGGGAGGGACTGGTGTCTGAAATGCAAGGCACCATCTGGGCTCTTGGCCCAGGGCTTCCCAGGAGAACAGTCCCAGTTATTGCTAGCTGTACAGGAAGTAAGTCTGAGATGCCCCTCTCTGCCCATCCCCACCACCTGGGCATTGGGTAGGCATCACCCTGCCCTCCTTAGTAGTAGCTGGCCAGCTGGAGACCTTGGGCTGGGAGACACCTGGCTCAGATGATGGAGGGGTGAGAGGTAGAGGCTGGACTTAAACCCCGCTGCCGAGCAAGCAAGATCCCAGTGGGGAAGACTGAACTCCTCAGGTGTCTGTGCTAGTGGACTGTCTGGGGACAAGCTGTGAAGTGTGACCAGCAAGCCACACCATCCGTCTACTTCTCTGCCTCCTGCAGACCTGCTGGCTTCCCTTCAATGGGGTGCTGGTGAACCCATGAATAGCAGAGGAGAGTGGGCTGGGCCGTGGGACCTTGTCACACAGTCACGTCTTCTCCTTCTGATTACGCCACTAAGGACTGAGGTACGGGGCAGTGTAGGATCTTGGCTGAGGCCACAGCAAAGCCGGGATTCAGTTCAAGCCTGAGTGGCACTAGGTCCACGCTCACACTCAGCACCTCCCCCTAGCAAGAACAGGGCTTTCCTTTGTCCAGTGTTTATAAATCTGGGCTTCGGCCATCACTTCAGACTGCCCAGGCACATGTGGCCAGAGTCCCTGACTGGGGAACGTGATTGCCCGGGGCTGGCCCATGGCCCAGGAAGGGGTCAGTGGGAACATGTGGTGCCTCATCGTTGGTGTGTGCCATCGCTGGTACGTGTGCCCTTCAGTCTCTTGACTTTCCTATACCAATTATGGCTGTGATGCCAGATCGTCCAGGCCCCAAGTCACTGTTAGCCCTAGATGAGGAAACCAAGGCCTAGAGGGACCAGCAGCTTGCCTGGGGCCAAGATTGGACCCTTTCCCCCCCCCAGGCTCCTCAGTCCCTCTTCCAACAGCAGAGCTGACATGGGTTGGAGCTCTGGCCTTGGGCCTGCCCCAGCCTTCTCTGGGCTCCTGCCCCTTCCTCTGTAGAGTTGGACTGAACCCATAGACAGCGCCTCTGCCATCATCCTCTGGTGATGCTATGGAGGACGACGGGAGGGCGGGGGCGGGGGCAGAGATTTGGAGAAGGTGACTTCCTCCAGGGGGAGTCCCCTCCTCCGTGAGCAGTGAGGGGGACAGGCAGAGTAGGCGGAGCCAAGGGACAAAATTTCCATTTGAGTCCCTGGCATTGAGCAAATGCTTGAGTGGGTTCCAGGGCCCCCTCCGAGCAAGGCCATGGGCAGAAGGGAGGTGGAAGATATGCTCAGTCCTGGAATGTGATAGAATGGTATGGAGAGGACCCTGGCTCAGTGTGCATCCAGAGGGCACTGGGCTGTTGTGGTTGATCCCATGGAGAGGGAAGCAGGCCCCTCTCCCATAAGCAAACAGCCTAGGCCCAGACAGCCCTGGAAGGAACTGAGTTTCTCTCCCTGTGACATGGGACCTATAGCCTTCTCCTGGGCAGGACCCTGCATCCGCCCTTAGAACCATCCTGAACAGCCGCTGGGCTGAACGTGCCCCACTCCAGCCTGACAGAACCTCAAGAAGACCTTCAACGGTGAGGGCAGGGATCTCACGGATCCCATGTTACAGGTGAGAAGACTTGAGGCCCAGCCCCACACAGCCTAGGAAGTGGCAGAGCTAAGGCTCTGATCTGGCCCACGGGAAACCACACAGTGCTGTCCGTTAGCATTCTGCGCCTAGATCCGAGGGAGAGCCGTTCCTTTGATGGCCGGGGGAGAGGCAATCCCACCCTTCTCCCAGTGTGAGGGGGCTACAGGCCAGTGCTGCTTCGGAGGTCTTGGCTGGGCATGTGGGGGCTTTCAGAAGTAGACGCGTGTCGTGTATCCTTCTCCCTTGCTGAGGCCGGGATCTGAGGCAGAGGTTGGAAAAGAGGAGCCAGGCCCTCAGCAGGCGCCCAAGCTTGAATCATAGGGTTGCTCTATCTTGTGTGACTTGGAGCAGATCCTTGTCTCTGTAGTCAAGCCCCACACCCACTGGCTAGTGTGGCTTGGGCGGGGGTGGCAAGACACACATGTGTATCATGGCCAGGACACATCTGGGAGGTACGATGGGCACGGAGACAATGCTCGGAGGAAGTGAGGACCTCCCAGGCCTGTGAACTTCTCTGTAGAGGTGTCACTCTAGAGGGAGTGGCCTCTCATCACAGCAGGTCAGGGTTAGGCAGAAATGACATCAGCCTGAGCCCCTCCCCACCCCCAGTGCAGCTTCCCCTCTCCCTGATGCCCCCTAGAGCTTGGCCTCAACACTGGAGGGGTGCCCTCTGCTGACAGACTGCCCAAGGACATGGTAACCTGAAAGCCCCAGTATGCTCCCAAGCCCAGCTGGGATCTCTCCCCACCCCCACCCCAACATTCTGTCCCCGTGACCCAAGCTGCCCTGGATCTATTCATCCATCTGTCTTCTCCACCTCAGCTCAGACTAAGAAGGCCCTGAGGAGGCAGAGGGGCTTCCAGGTGCTAACCTTTGGTCTTGACCCCCTACTTCCTCTCCCCTGCTCCTGTTTCTCTCATCTGGCCCACAGTAGCCAGAGCCATTTGTTAAAGGAAGGGAGTGAATTAGTGAGTAAGTGAGTGAGTGAATGACAGTTTTTAAAAGTCAATTTTCAGCTCCCATCTTAAAAATAAGAACCAAGGGCTGGAGAAATGTCTTAGTGATTAAGGCACTTGCCTGCAAAACCAAAGGACCCAGGTTCGATTCCCCAGGACCCACGTGGCGTGGTGCATGAGTCTGGAGTTCGTTTGCACTGGCTGGAGGCCCTAGTACACCCATTCTCTATTTGCCTCTTTCTCTTTCTCTCTCAAATAAACAAACAAACAAACAAAATTGCCAGGCATGGTAGCACATGCCTTTAATCCCAGCATTTGGGAGGCAGAGGTAGGAGGATCACCATGAGTTCAAGGCCACCCTGAGACTATATAGTGAATTCCAGGTCAGCCTGAGCTAGTGTGGGACCCTACCTTAGAAAACCATTAAAGAAAAAAAAGAAAAGAAACAAAAAGTTAAAAAATGAGAACTGAATCTCAGAGACCCTATCCCAATACTTTTTGGGTTCTTGATGGTGGTAGGGTGTGATGCAAAGTTTTATGTGGGATGTGTCTGGCTGTGGAAGCAGGGCGAACTCCTGGAGGCACCCAAAAAGACCCAGCAGCACTTTGCTAACAGGCCATCCTAGCACTGCTGCCTCATCTCACTGCTCCTTGGCCAAAAGGCCTAGAGCCGGCTGGGTGGCAGGGCAGGCCTGGAACTCAAGCTTCCCCAGGCCAAGTGCAATGTTGTGAACAGTTCTCAAAGGAAGCCCAGGGTTCCTGGTAATTCTCGGGCATACCTATCCAGGAGCCCCCACCCCACCCCAAACCACCAACCCGATACATCCATCTTTGTTATTTGTTCCCTGAGACTGGCTAGGTGTGTGACGGGGGGCTCAGGGGAGAATCCAGGGATGCCAAGTCCCCCCTGAGGCCCTAGAATAAAGACAGCCACGGTCCCTGCCTTTGACCCTCCTGGTCTAAGAGATAGATAACTGCCCACCCAGCTGTAATTATGCAAGGAGACAGAAACACCATCAGAATGTTCGGGAAGCTCTGATCACTTGATGGGGGCTGTTGGTGAAGGCGGCATGAGGGAGGTGGGCCCATGGGGTGGGCTCAATACTATAAGATGCTGAAGGTACAACCTAGAGTGAGAGACCCCTAAACCTTGCTGTTTTCAGCTCCTGGACTTGCAGTCTCTGGCAACAGTGGGACCTTTTTGTTCTGGGGGACAAGATTGTGCCCAGGGTAAAGTGAAAGCTACTGGGGTTGTTGAGAAGGGGCCCCAGAGCTGAAAGAGTCTCTGTGGTGGCAAAAGGGGTGTGTGTGTGTGTGTGTGTGTGTGTGTGTGTGTGTGTGTTTTCAGCAAGTGTGAGACGCTGCAACCTGGTGTCAGGAACCCTGAACCACAGGCTGCTCCACCCTTCCCTGAGCAGGCCAGCCACCGCACAACAGTCCCTGGGAAGGCCTGTGGGTGGCTCCCACACTTCTCCAAGAGCAGCCTGAAGTGTCCCCTGTGGGTGTGTGGCTGGGGAAAGTTTGAGGCAGCTTTGGATTTTCAGCTAGCAGGCTTGGCTCCCCCCACCCCACCCCAGAGCTCTCCCAATCTGGGTCCCCAGCCCTCAGCTTGGTGAGGTCAGGGAACGTGTATTCCAGGAATGCAGGAGGCGGTGCTTTGGATAAGGTTTGGATAACCATCAGGGGTAAATGTTTGCTTTGCTTTTGGAACCAGGCCTGGCCTCCGGAGTCACAGAGGCCTGGGCTCAGGTCATCTCAGGGGATGCATGCCCAGGTGGGTCCCCCCCCCCAGGTGTCCCTATGTAGAGTTTGGGCAGGGTCAAGAAGGTACCCCCTAATCCCTGGAGCCATGGCCCATCTGTAAAATGGGGGTAAGAGAACTGCCCCATCCAGCTTAGGAGCCAAGGGTCAGGATGGTGGGAGCTGGTTCAGCAAGAGTGTAGCAAGCCGGGAATGGGTGCACACCCACAAGGCGGTTGTTCTGAGCCCACTGGGCCACTTACAACTTTTCCTAGTTATGTACTTCCCAAAGGTTGCTAGTCACCCTTCTCCATAGACCCCCTCTGTATACCCAATGTCTTGTTCATTTCTCATGGCCCCTGAACCCAAGGGGTGTGTGTGTGTGTGTGTGTTTGTCAGAGAGAGAGAGAGAGAGAGAGAGAGAGAGAGAGTGTTGCGAGAACACATGGGGAGGTAAGGAACCAAAGAGAATCCAGGAACATTCCAGGCTCAGAGATACCTCTGTCCCTTGTTTTATAGACTACAAGGGATCATTGAACATCACTCCCAGTCTAGGCAGGCCAAGGTCCAGCCTAGAGCCTGGACTGTAGTAGCTAGAGGGGGACAAACATGTCCCGTGTTTATCAAGGAGATGGGGCACTCGGAAAGGCTGAATGGATCACTCAAGGTCACCCAGCAGTAAACAGCAAGGCAGGATTCTAACGCAACCTTGCCCCCACCCCTGCCCTTTCACCTCAGAGGTCAGGGCTCCAGCCCAAACCATGGTCCTCACTAAGCCTGGTTCCTCCTGGAGGTTGTGGGAGGAGGCAGGGATGGTGAAGTAGCCATGGTTGGGGGAACCCATTTTGGCCTTGGGACAGTCCCCACCCCCAAATGACTCTGCCCTGCTCTGCTTTGAGCAAGACCCAGCCTGGTCATTCTTCAGCCATGACATCTCCAGCAACCACATTCCCCCATGGAGCCTCTATGTCCTGTTCAGCAAGATGGGCGTCCCCTGGGAAGTATCAGCTTGTGGGTGAGAAAGCTCACTTCAGGTCACAGCTGCACTCGGCCCTTTGTGTCACTGCTGGAAGCTGCCTGTGGTTGGGGTTGTCACCCCCTACCCACTTGAGTAGGAATCCCGAGGCAAGGGTGCCCAGCCAGCGCCTTGGCGCCAAGCCTCACCCCCAGCCAGACCCGCTGTTAAGTTTATCTTATACTTAGCTCTAGCAGGGATGTGTCACCTCGCACCCACCACCCTTGCCCTCTCTAGGTTGTGAGCCTCAGCAGAGGCCACCTACAGGGCCGCGTAAAGTGCATGCAATACTCCACAGCCTTACCCAGGCCCCTGGTTTATGAGCCCCATTCCCCAGGTGAGGGTCCCAGCCTGTAGGGAGGGCCAAGGGCATTTGCACTCTGCAGTGTGTTGTCAGCTCCATAGTAGCTGTGAGGTCTTAGGCAGTTAGACAACCTCTCTACACCACAAGAGTAAATTGGGGGTGCTGGTTTCTGCCTCACAGCATGTCTTCAAGGGTTCCAGAAGATATTCCAAGTGTAACCCACAGTGTAGACTCAGTTAAGTCTAAGCCTCCTGCTCTCTTCCACATTGAACCAGACTCGCACCCCCACCCCCAACTCAGGCCTGTGCTTAAATCCTAGAGCCCTCACTTGCTCTTACACGATCTTGCACAGATCTCTTCTCTTCCATCTCTGGTCTTGGTTTTTCCCTTTGTACCCCCCCCCGCCACAAAAAAGGGAGCTAGAAGCCAGGCATGGTGATACATACCTTTAATCCCAGCACTTAGGAGGCCAAGGAAGAAGGATCGCCGTGAGTTCCAAGGCCACCCTGAGACTACAGAGTGAATTCCAGGTCAACCTGGGCTAGAGGGAGACCCGACCTCGAAAACCAAAAAAAAAAAAAAAAAAAAAAAAAAAAAGGTGGGGAGTGAGAGCAGTAGGGGCTGGCAGGGAGGCACTTATGTATGTAATGTGAGTCAGGGTACCCAAAGTGTAAGTGAGCCAGGCACCCCGAGTGACAGGCTGGATAGGCGTTGCTCCTTAAGGCCTGGGACGCCCACTGAGTGAGCAAGGTCCTTCCTGCTCTGGCTTCTGTCTGCAGTGCCAAAATAACCATTTTCTGGCAGGCTCGCCTTTGGGAAACGCCTAGGCTGTGGGTGGTGTGATGGGAGGAGGGAGGCCCGTTCATGCTCCACCCCGGCTGGGTAGCTGCTGTGTGTCCAAGTCTAAGATGAGGGCAGAAGCTTCCCCTCTCAGCCTCAGTTTCCCCGAGGGCCGCTTGTGTTCCCAGAGTGGGGGTAGGGACCAGAGCCACAGGCTAGGAGGTGACCTTTGCCTGGTGGCTTTGGAAGCTCGGGACTCGGGAATCCTTAGGCTCTGTGGAGCCCAGTGGTGGCCTCTGGAAGTTATCCACACCCCAGCTGGCAAGCAGGAATCCATAGTCCCATATGCACTGCCTTATGCAAGTCTAAATCTCTTCAAAACGGAGGCAGAAAAGTTAAAAACTGTTTCTAGACTGGGGAGATAGCTCAGTCAGTAAAGTGCTTACCTCACAAGCATGAGGCCCCGAGTTTAATCTTTGGTGCCCATATAAAAATTCTGGGTGAAGCTGGGTGTGGTGGCACACACCTTTAATTCCAGCGCTGGTGAGGCAGAGGTAGGAGGATTGCCATGAGTTTGAGGCCACCCTGAGACTCCACAGTGAATTCCAGGTCGACCTGGGCTAGAGTGAGACCCTACCTCGAAAAAACAAAACAAAAGGGCTGGAGAAAATGGCTTAGCCATTAAGGCATTTGCCTGCAAAGCCAAAGAACCCACGTTAGCCAGATGCACAAGGGGGTGCAGGCGTCTGGAGTTCCTTTCCAGTGGCTTGAGGCCCTGGCATGCCCTTTCTCTGTCAAATAAATAAATAAATAAAATATTTTTTTATAAAAACAAAAGAAAAAATTTTGTTGGATGCGGTGCTAGTGCCCAAGAGGTTGAAACAAGGAGATTCGTTTAGCTTGCTGGCCAGGTCGGCCAGTGAGGGGCTGAGAGCGACCCCAGAGGTTGTCCTTATGTACACGCACCTGCACACACAATACATTAAAAGACACTGCCGGGCGTGGTGGCGCACGCCATTAATCCCAGCACTCGGGAGGCAGAGGTAGGAGGATCACCATGAGTTCAAGGCCACCCTGAGACTACATAGTGAATTCCAGGTCAGCCTGAGCTAGAGTGAGACCCTACCTCAAAAAAAAAAAAAAAAAAAAAGACACTGTCCAAGGCAGGCTGGACATACAGCTTTATTCAGCCAAGGACCCAATTTTGATTCCCCAGTACCCACGTAAGCCACATGCACAAGGTGGCACATGCATCTGGAGTTTATTTGCAGTGGCTAGATGCCCTGGCATACTCATTCTCTCTCTTTTCTCTAAAGGTGCTTACCTGCAAAGCCAAAGGATCCCAATTTGACTCTCTAGAACCCATGAAAGCTAGACGCACAAGGGGGCACATGTGTCTGGAGTTTGTTTGCTGTGGCTGGAGGCCGTGGCACACCCATTATCTCTCTCTCTCTCTCTCATAAATAAATAAATAAATAAATAAATAAATAAATAAATAAATAAATAAATAAAGCTGGAGTGATGGCTTAGCAGTTAAGGCGCCTGCCTCCTAAGCCTAAGAATGCTGGTTCCATTCTCCAGCAGTTCCAATCTCCAGGTCCCACGTTTAGCCAGATGCAAAGTGACACAAGGGCGCAATGCCGCACTTGACCACAAGGGGGCTCACGGATCTGGATTTTGATTGCAGTGGCTGAGAGGCTGCTGGCGCGCCCATTCTCTATCTGTCTTCCTCTCCCTCTCTCTCTCTCTCTCTCTCTGTCTCTGTCTCAAAAAAAAATAATTAATTAAAATAATTTTTAAAAAAATAAAAAGAAATTGTCCAAGGCCACTCGTTTGGGGAGAGTGAAATAGGTTTGAACCAGATTGTTCTGACTGGAGCCCATAATCCCAAACGCCAGGCCTTGGTATTGCCATGGAAGCCAGGATGTACAGGTGTCAGTGGAGCTGTGTCTGCTGCATAGTGAGAGGCCGACCATAGCCTGGGCAAAGCCAGCACCACCTCTCTACTGTTAGCTGGGCCTCCTTGATCAACCCAGCTGGCTCAAGGTGTGCAGTGGCTGCTCACAACCACAGAGCCACCTTCACAACCAGACCATGAATTCGGAGTGTGCACCTCCCAGCCTGCCAGAGAGACCCGCCAGCCTGGCCTCTGATCTGAGCCTCCTGGACTCCCATAGGCTCCCTGGACGGGGGGGCAGCCTGTGGGCTGTGAAGATGGGCCAATGAACCAGCGAGAATAACCGTGCCCTATGCCCAGCCACCAGCAGGTCCTGCTGCTGTGTGCTCAGCCCCTCTGTCCCAAGCAGCACTGACTCCTGAACCCTAGAGTAGACCCCCACAGGCCTCTCTGCCTCCTCCTGCTCATCCTAGCACTTCTCCCTCTGCAGCCATGAGGGGCTCTTCTCATATTGAAACTAGGATCATGTCTCTAGTCAGTTGCCCAGCCCCTTCCATGAATGGCCCTACCCTCTCACATCCACTTTCCTATTTCTCCATCTCTTCACCTGCCATGCCTCCCACTCTCAACATGGCCACAGCACTAGGTTTTTTTTTTTTTTTTTTTTTTTTTTTTTTTTTTTTGGAGAGAGACAGAGAGAGAGGGAAAGGAAGACAGATAGAGATGGGCGCGCCAGCAGCCTCTCAGCTGCTGTGAACGAAATCCAGATGTGTGCGCCCCCTTGTGGTCAAGTGCGGCATTGCGCCCTTGCATTACTTTGCATCTGGCTAAACGTGGGACCTGGAGACTGGAACCGCTGGAGATTGGAACCAGCGTTCTTAGGCTTAGGAGGAGGCAGGCGCCTTAACCACTAAGCCATCTCTCCAGCCCTCTGTTTTTTTTTTTTTTTTTATTGACAACTTCTATAAGTATGGACAATAACCCATGGTACTTCCCTCCCTCCCCTCACTTTGCAACTCCACTCTCCATCATACATTCCCCCCTCTCGATCAGTCTCTCTTTTATTGTGATGTGATCATCTTTTCCTCCTATTATGAGGGTCTTGTGTAGGTAGTGTCAGGCACAGCGAGGTCATGGAGATGCAGGCCATTTTGTGTCCAGAGGAACACGTTGTAAGGAGTCCTACCCTTCCTTTGGCTGCACTGGGTTTTTGTTCCATCTTGGAGTTGTTGCTCATACTATTTCCTCTGCCCAGATGCTATTTCCTGCCTCTCTCACTTGTCCTTCAATGTCACCTCCTTTAAGTGGCCAGTCTGCCCTTGGAGTCTCTGCTGGGCAAGCCCCTACTTTCTGGCAGGCGTCTTCTTTGTTGTAAGTGTCCATTGTGAGTCCCCTGAGTCAGGGACCACTGTGTTTAACCTGAGCATTCATGAACCATGCACTGAGTGAATGTATGTCCCTTTGTCAACACTCTTCCTGGGACCCTTCTGACGACCTTGAGAGCCCCAAGGCCCATTTGACAGGCAAACTGAAATATGCCTGAGTACCGAGACCTGCTTGCACCACCCCTTTATAGTTCCTGTCCTGTGAACCGTGCCTACCACCCCCACCCCAGCATTAGCTTTGCTATTGTGGTCAGTGTTCGGTTCCTGTGATGGCTAGACACACTGACCGCTGCCCCCCACCCTTATTTCAGGAGAATGCAGCTGGAGTGAGGTGGAGGGGCCCTAACCTGCTGACCAGCGCGGGGACACTGGTGACTCCCGGATCACTGAGGTAGGTCGACACCTTCACTTCCAGCTCACAGAGGTTGGGGGTGGTATCCAGTGCGGCCGTCGTTATGTCGTGAGCAGGTGCTCCCTACGCCTGCACTCCAGGACCTCTGTAGCTTGGCATTTCCAGAGTGACATCTAGGACTGGTGGGGCAGGCCTGTCATCCCAGCCTTGGCACAACAGTTCTGTGTTGAACCCCCCACAAGGTCTGGGTCCTCGCAGAAGGAGGCCTGCATGGCAGACGTGTGTTCACGGGCACGAGTCACTAACTGGCCAAGGTATAAAAACTTTACCTTTGACACTTGTCCACCGGAACCACTGCACGATTGCTCTGTTGCCTCGATTTACCTGTGTCAAATGGGCATGGTTTGACAAGGGACCTGCAACATAGCTGTTTCAATCAGGGATGTTAGAACCCCCTTCTCCCCACATGCTTTACTATCCTTTTCCCTTGAGGTCCCCCACCAATGCCAGGATGAGCTGGTCACCTGGCCTGTTGAAGGGCTTGAGTGTCCCCATAGGGACCGCCCGAGAATGACCCGGATCAAGCCTCAGGGTGGGGCTTCTTCTTGCCTATACACACCAGTGTGTCTCATCCCAGGGTGACATTTCTGGGTTGGTCATACTTGGCCCTGTCCCAGAGGGCCACCAACCCTATATCATCCCTGTTTGCTCTCCGGCTCGCAACCCCTAGAGAAGAGGGTTTACAGAAATGCTCATTGGTCCCTGGGCACCATGGCCCTGGGGCCATTCTGGGCTAGCAGATGTCGTCCCTCCCTTGCCCAGCCGTCCGAAGATTCTCTGTGAAGCTGGGGCCCTGGGCTGTCCTGGCGAGTCACAAGCGAGCTCCAGGAAAGAGAAACGTGACTGCGTCTCCCTCTGGCGGCAGGAACCCTGGCTCCCTGCTTCTAGCTATGTGACCTTGGACACATCCTTTCCCTGCTGTCATGGCCCGTGTCGTCATCCAGAACTGAGCGTGGCCATGCCTAAGCTGCTAGAATATCTTAGAGGCCACCAATACCTTGAGATACTCAGCTCTGTCTGTGGCTGTTGGCTCACCTGGTACACTATGCCCTGAATATGCTCACTTGTTGTCACAAAAGCCCCTCAAGAAGGTTTGTATTCTCCAGAGGCACTGTGGTTAAGATACCTACTGAGGTAAACATGACAGAGGGGGGATTTGAACTGAGGTCCCCTGGAATTTAACAGCATTTGATGCCTTGGAAACCCGAGGCCTAGCTGCAGGGCAAGTGCAGAGAGCACGTGGGGAAACCACCTCTACTTTGTTGGCTCAGCTTTCCCACCCACTGCTCTCTGGGACCAGAGGGGTCCCCGAGGCTGTGTATACTCTTCTTCATCCGGGACCTGCCAGCCATCAGGTCCAGCTAGAGGAACCCACTGCTCACTGCTGGGTAACCTTTACAATTCTCCTTCACGGTGGGTTCTCTTTTCGGATGTTTTTCAAGGTAATTCATTCTCTTTCTAGAAATTGCCAGTGGCGGAGCATTAGGCAGTTGGTAATTAATCATGGGAATGGCTTCGAGTTTATTCTTTAAAGAAAAAAAAAAAACCGAGGAACAGAAAGCCTTAGTGGGAAACGAAAAGGAAAGTGCTGCAAGGCAAGGCTGGTAATCAATACTTTGAGTGTCCTAGAAACGGCAGGTGGGGGTGGCGGCTCCCAAGCCCCCCTTCCTTTCCTCTAAGCCTGGACGATGGTTGGCATTTAGGGTAGAGTGAAGCCTCGCTATTGGCATCAGCCACCCCTCCTCCCCCATGACTTGAGAATTCACTTCTTTCCTCCGGCCTCAACTTTGCCACCTGTAAAGTGGGTGGAGGACAGATGCAGACCAGACAGCCGTGTTAAATGTGACCCCAGTTCCATACCCACATCTTGTGTGCCTAGAGCCTTGGGGCTGTCCCTGGGGCATTTTACTGAGTGAGTAAATGACTGCCTTGGGTCCCAGAGAGCCGTCATCAGTGAAGGAGGTGGCACAGGCTGGAGCTGTGTTACCGTGTGTGGAGTGACAGCTGAGGTGACGAGCTCCTTCTGTCAATTTCCAAGCTAATGACGGAAAGGCATTCTAAAAGCCCAGCGGATTCCAGACTGGAGAAAACAGCAAGTTCTCATTGCTAAAACGTGTGTAAGCTGCCTGGCGTGTGTGCCCAGGGCACTTGGCTATGGACTGGGGTCCTGGGACATTCCTGATTCTGAGCTGGGAGCATGGCTCACCAGCATGGACCCTGAGGAAGGGCTCCAGGAGGATCATTCTCGCAGGGCTGTGGTGCCTGCCTGAGTGGACCAGCCCTGAGGTATGAGTATCAGGTACTGAGCTGGATAGGAGAAAGGCCCAAGCTGCCAGTACTTGGATAGGGCTGCGGCTAGAGGCAGGCAAACAGGCTAGGCTGTCAGTTAAGTGGAGGAAGCAAGGAATAGCTAACATTTAGAGGGCCTAGGCCCTGTCTGCTGCTCAGGTCTGGTATGACGTTGCACATGCTTGTCAGCTAGCGTGAGGCCATGTTTCTGTCTCTATCTCCCATCTTTTCCTGCCTCTCCCAGTGACTGTCTTTTTTATTTATTAATTTTATTTATTTGAGAGACAGAGAGAGAGAAAAAAAAGGGCATGCCAGAGCCTCCAGCCACTGCAAAAGAATACCAGCACACATGCCTCCTTGTATATCTGGCTTATCTGGGTTCTGGGCAATCGAACCTGGGTGGTTAGGTTTCACAGACAAACGCCTTAACCACTAAGCCATCTCTCCAGCCCCCAGTGACTGTCTTTGTCCTCATTTCTTTCCATGGACTCTCTCTTGCCCAGCCACTACACACATCCTTCTCTTCCCCCACGGTGACCGCCACCTTCCTCCACTGGGATTGGCCCACTGAGTCCAGAGTGTAGCAGTTTCTTTCTCATTACTGCAACAATGTCGTCGTGACCAGAAGCAAGTATGGAAGGCAAGGTTTAATTTTGACTTACAGGTTTTTTTTGGGGTGGGGAGGGGATGTTTCATCATGTCAGGGAGCGCATAGTAGAGCAGACAGCCAGGGTATCACATCTCCACAGCAGCAGGACGGAAGTAATCTCAATGCTGGGCTTGGTGCTGGGCTCCGTTACCCCCAAGGCCCACCCCTGGTGACACACTTCTTCTAGTAAAGGCTCCCGAAGGTTCCACTCAACTCTCCCAAAATTGCCACCAGCTGGGGACCAGGTCATGACGAACATGTAAGCTTAGGGAGGCACTGCTTCAAATCACCACACCAAGCCATTTCCAGCTCTGTTTTCCTTTCCTCCAGATCTGCTTCTTGCTTGCTGGGTACCCAGGAGTGTATGCCACTATGCCCGCCTCTGTCATCTTTGGGCTTCACAGAACTGAGACCTCCCAGTCTCCTAGCTGCCACGCTTGGCCTGGTTGATCTGGTTCTGGTCAGCATACCGTTCCTTTCTCCCTGCTCCTTGGAAGTTTGTGTAATAGCACCTTCACTTTCAGGCACATTTGAGTTTGGAGGCAGTGATCCATGTGTGGCCAGAGTGGGGCTGCTCTGTCCCCTCCCTGGGGACCTGAATCCATTGTTCCAGCTATTATGGATGGAGGAGGACTCTTCCAGCCCAGAGGGAGAAATGGAGGGCCTGTGCCCGCTAGCAGAGGCTGTTAGAAACCTGGCATTTCCCTGTGGCATTAATGCAATTCCTGCTATAATTAGAAGTGAGGTGTGCCAGAGCTGGCTGCCTGGCGGGAGCGCGTGCATGCTCATGAATAAATAAATTGTCCTTTCCCAGGGGAAAAGGAGCTAGCTGGAGGGTGGGCTTCCAGAGAACTGCCTTCAGGGAGTCAGTGACCCGCTCGCCCTCAGGAGAGTCCCTGGTTGGCATCTTCCTGGAACTGCCTGCTGTGTGCCCGGCCGACTCAGCCTGGCATGGGAGCTTCCACCATCTGGCACATCACATGCCAACCTCTGCCAGTGCCCTGGGCTGGAGCTCTACCACCTTTCACTGTGCCTGCAGCGCCCTCACCCACGCCGGCCCCGTCCAATGCCTGCCTCAAGCCATTCCTTTGTGAGGGAGACACGGCCTCTGTCTCTCGGGGACTCTGAGTGTTTGTTTTCTTCCTTCCCCCTCAGTGTGCTCTTCACAACCCTGAAAGTGCTTGTTAGTTCATCACAGGACCTGCCCTATCCTTTCTGCTCTCTTCTTTAAAAATAATATTTTATTTATTTGAAGCCTAGTGCCCAGGAAGATGCAGAGGGCACATGCATCTGGAATTCATTTGCAGTGGCTGGAGACCCTCCAGGGCTCTCTCTCTCTGTCTCTCTGCCTCATTCTGTCTCTGTCTGTTGCTAATAAATAAATAAAAGTAAACAAAAACTTTAAAAAAAATAATATTTTATTTATTTGAGAGAGAGAGGAAGATAGAGAATGAGCACACCAGGGTCTCCAGCCACTGCACATGTTCTCCAGACGCATGTGCCACCTTGTGCATCTGGTTTCAGTGGGTCCTGGGGAAACGAACCTGGGTCCTTAGGCTTTGCTGGCCAAGCGCCTTAACCAGCAAGCCATCTCTCCAGCCCTATTCTATCGTCTCTTACTGGCCACTTACTAGAATGGTAATGGATAGGGTCCATAAGGAAGATGTTTTTCATTTGGTTTTCATACTGAGTCTTTGAAATCTGGTGTGTACTTAACACAGCAGTCACTTTTCAGCTGCCAGGGCAGTTCCTACCTATGCAGTGACTGGTACAGGCTTGAAGAGTCGGGCTAAATGAAGGGAGTGAGTAATTGTAGCAATACCATGAGACAGTTGCATCCTGTCCCCAGCCCCCAAACAGCCCAGAGCAAAGTAGCTATCAGAGCTAGTGACCCATGGAACCCATCTTGCCCCTTGTCCCTCCCAGCTTCTAGACGAGGACTCAAAGGGTGAAGGCCAAGTGCACCAGGAGACACCCTGCCTCTCACCTCAGGCGTGCAGTCTGAACCACAGAGGTGTCTGAAGGGTGTGTCCTGCTTCCAGGAGAGGGGTAGGAAAGACTAAGAAGAGGACCAGGGAGGAGGGCATTGATTGGCTCCCTGGAGTCTGGGGGCAGCCCCTGCGGGCTCGGAGGGGGTCTCCAGAGGCTTTTGCACTTGGCCCCACACTCCAATTGCCACTCACTTCTCCTGTCACCTCTGCTCAGGCAGCAGAGTGTAGTAGATGTCACAGAAGGTTCAGGCGCTGTGTCTTGTCCCCCCCACGGGACTGGGCTTCCTTCAGTAGCTTGAGAGTATGCTAAGTTGAGAGCCCGCCCCTTTCCTCCCGTCTAGTGGGGTACACAGACCCTCTTTCGAACACCTTCTAACCTTGTGGTCTCTGTTCCTCCAAGCCAATCGTCTGCTCCCTCCCCTCAAAAAGTTAATGATGGCACACGCCTTTAATCCCAGCACTCGGGAGGCAGAGGTAGGAGGATCACTGTGAGTTCGAGGCCAGCCTGGGACTACATAGTGAATTCCAGGTCAGCCTGGGCTAGACTGAGACCCTATTTTGAAACCCCCCCTCAAAAAAAACCCTTATCTTTGAACGGTTAATGGACAGTAGGGTCACCACCTGCTCTTGAACACACTGTTCCTTTGATTGATAGCACCAGCCACAGCAGAAACCCCTGGACCTTGAGCCCAGCCAGAGCAACCCCTGTGGTAGGTTTCCAGAATGCCCATCGAAAGCAGTGAGCTCCGGAAATGAGAAAGGCCTGCGCGCTGCTCTCCTCTCCTCTCCTCTCCTCTCCTCTCCTCTCCTCTCCTCTCCTCTCCTCTCCTCTCCTCTCCTCTCCTCTCCCCTCCCCTCCCCTCCCCTCCCCTCCCCTCCCCTCCCCTCCCCTCCCTTCTCCTCCCCTCCCCTCCTCTTTCCTCCTGTCTCCTGTTCTCCACTCGGGGACGTACAGCAGAGGTGGAAAGGCTGAGCCTTGTCCTAATGAGGCTCATCTGAGGCAGCTGGGCCTTGGCAAGTGACAGAGAAAGGATTATTATTCAGTGCCAGGGTTTTCACCACCCACCTCCCTTCCTAGGATGATGTCAGGGCCGGTGCTCCGGGCTTGGGTGGTGCTGTCACTCAGATGAGGTACCAGAACTCCTTGACCATTGGCATCCTGCTTACACAGCCAGGCTTGGGTGTGGGGCCGGGTGGGTGGATGTGGCTCCACCTTGGGTGGGAGCCCAACTCAGTGCCAAGTGCAGGGCCACCTCCAGGCCTCTGCACACTCTGCCCTTCCTCTTGTTCTCGCCATCTGCGGTGGTAAGGTGCTGGCTCTGGTATGTAGTGAGCACCTGTTTCATGTGATTCTGTCTTCAGCTCGTAGGAGGGCCAGACATAGCCAACCAGCCATGCTGACCCTCAGGGACTCACAGTCTAAGTCACAATGCATGTAGGAGGCTGAGGCAGGACGATTGCCATGAGTTCAAGGCCAGTCCTTTTTCAGGTGTGAGTTCCAAGTCAGCCCGGGCTACAGTGAGACTCTGTGTCAAATAAAAATGGGAGGGAGTCCTCTCCCCACCGACTGGTCTCTACATAGTTCTGAGGCCTTCCCACTTGGCAATGTACCCATCAATGGTTAGAGAATGTCCCTCCCCCCAAACTGGTCTCTTCTAGTAGCAGATGACCTACCCAGCAGACTTGAAGCTGGGCAGTGTGATCAGTCAGGTGTTTTGATGGCAATGAGCCAGACAGGGAGGCAGTGAGTCTGAGGGAGGACTCAGACAGCATGCGGGCCCTTTATCTCAGACCAACGATAGGATGTTCCCAAATCTGCCAGCCTGTGTGATCCACACATGACTCTATCAGTCCCCAGGCTCCCTGTGCCTGGGTTCCCTGAGGACTCTGTGACTTCATCAGAGGTTGCAAGGTTGTGAAGGCCCAGGAGAGGGCAGTGGTACCTGTGAGAACAAATAAAGACCCTGAAGGGTCATAGGGACACCCTGATAGCCCAAGTTCCAGGACAACTCTGCTGTACAGAAGAGAGACGAGGGAAAAAATTTTTAAAGACTGGTGGTTTGATTGAGGTGATTCCCATAAACTCAAGGGTTCTGAATGCTAGGTCCCCAGCTGGTAGCAATTTGGGAATTGGAGCCTCCTGGTGGTGATGTATTATTGGGGATGGGCTTATGGGTGATATAGCCAGCTTTCCCTTGCCAATGTTTGGCACACTCTCCTGCTGCTGCTGTCCACCTGATGTTGGCCAGGTGGTGATGTCCACCCTCTGCTCATGCCATCGTTTTCCCCTGCCATCATGGAGCTTCCCCTTGTGTCTGTAAGCCAAAATAAACCCTTTCCTCTCACAAGCTGCTCTTGGTTGGGTGTTTTCTTTTATTTATTTATTTATTTTTTATTTATTTATTTATTTATTTATTTTTAATATTTTATTATTTATTTATTTATTTGAGAGAGAGAGATACAGAAATAGGCAGGTAGAGAGAGAGAGGAGAGAATGGGTGCGCCAGGGCCTCCAGCAACTGCAAACGAACTCCAGATGCATGCACCCCCTTGTGCATCTGGCTTACGTGGGTCCTGGAGAATCGAGCCTCGAACCAGGGTCCTTAGGCTTCATAGACAAGCGTTTAACCACTAAGCCATCTCTCCAGCCATTGTTTTTTTTTTTTTGAGGTAGGGTCTCACTCTGGTTCAGGCTGACCTGGAATTTACTATGTAGTCTCAGGGTGGCCTCGAACTCACAGCGATCCTCCTACCTCTGCCTCCTGAGTGCTGGGATTAAAGGCGTGCACCACCACGCCCCAGCTGGTCGGGTGTTTTCTGTCAGCAAGGCGAAGCTGACTGCAACAAAGACTATATCTTAATAGCAAACAGTGAGAGCAAGTGACTTGCCCAAGGCCACCCTGTCTATTGTGCTATACCGCCCTGTACGTGAAACTGTCCAAGACTGTGTGGCCCATGTTAAGGAGTTGTGATGGTTGATGTGCTCCTTAGCACTTGTAGGCAGCACCACATGTCATCTTCACAGAAGTTTATTTCAAGACTGTCATGGTGGTACACACCTAGTGGAGGATGCTGAAGTGCTGAAGAGGAATGCCTCAGGTTCAAGGCTAGCCTGGGCTCCATAGCAAGATTGTCTCAGAAAAAAAAAAAAAAACACAAACAACAACAAAAAGAAGCTCGTAATCACCCATGGTGACTGGGAAACAGATAAAGAATTGGAACCTGCTCAACTTGCATTTCCAAGCCTGAGCCCTCAGCCTTGAGTATAGGTATAGGAAGCCCCATCCCAAGCTTTGCAGGGCCAGAGACCCTGGCCAACCAGGAAGATCAGAGGGGCTGCTTAGGGTGGAGGAGAGCTGTGTGCCAGTGTTCTCTGCAGAGGACCTGGCCTGTCCCCCATCTCCAGATAACAAGTGCAGCAGAGCCTTCTCACCAGGTGTCTGGAGAGCCTGGCATGTAGTAGGCGTGGGCTCAGAGCCAGCCGACGGCCTTGAAGTGACCAACTCAGACTGTGCCCACCAACCATGGAATAGGCTGCCCACATTGGGCTGGAGCACAGAACCTTCTGGACATCCCCTGGGATAGTTCCTGTACCCATTGTACCCCACCTTCTGAACCAAGGTGAATGGGCCGCAGGGCTGTCTGCGATCCACAGCTCCCACTGGGAGGGACACAGTAGAGCAAAGACAGAGGAAACACAAAGACACCCAGCCCTGAGCACCCAGAAGTAGCCTCTGGAGGTATGCATAGGAGGCGTGTCTTGGGACGAAGTCCAGCCTTTGGGCAGTGGGGAGCCACTGAGCGTCCTCGTGACACAGCATGGCAGAGCACATGGCTCACATGTGGTCAGGAAGGCAGCTATGTTCCCTGGGTTTTGTAGGGAAAGATATTTGTGTCATGGGCCCTTGTTAGTAGTTTATTCCCTTCTGAGACTGGCCTTTAAAACAGAAATCCAGGGCTGGAGAGATGGCTTAGCATTTGAGGCACCTGCCTGCCAAGCCTAAGACTGCCCGTTCAATCTCCAGGTCCCACGTTTAGCCAGACGTAAGGTGACACAGGGCGCAATGCCACACTTGCCCACAAGAGGGCGCACACGTCTGGAGTTAGTTCACAGCTGCTGAGAGGCCACTGGCATGCCCATTCTCTCTCTCTGCCTCTTCCTCTCTGTCTCTGTCTGTCTCTCTCAAAAAAAAAAAAATAAATAAATCTAGGGGCTGGGGAGATGGCCCAGTGCTTAAAGGTACCTGCTTGCAAAACTAGCTGGCCCTGGTTCTATTCCCCAGAGCCCATGTAACACCAGATGCACCAAGTGGCACGTGCATCTGGAGTTCATTAGCAGTGGCAAAAGTTCTAGCAGGCCCATTCTCTCTCTCTCTCCTCATTACTAAATAAATACAAATATTAAAAATAAAATAAAATAAAACCCGAGGCTGGGGGTGGGGCTCAGTGAGCGTTCATGAGAAATGGGAGGTACAGAATGGTCCTGGGATCAGTCAGCAAGCCACATGTAGAAATCTGGAGACCCAGGATGTTAGAATTGGCTGAAGTGGGAGCCAGGGAGCCAGGGACTGCGGTCTGTAGAGTAGAAAAGTCCTGCTGGACACCTGGGGCTGGAGAAATGCCCCCAGGGCGAGGGTTCCCAAAGGGTCCTTGCCTCCATTTTCCAACTGCAGCAGGACCTGCGCACAGAGTGCCTGGCAGGGCCCTGGGAATTGAAAACACAGTGTCTCCTGCTGGAGCCAACACAGGGCTGGGCTCCATGTGGCCTTGGAAATCTGGCCTTGCTCTCAGGAAGCCCTGCTCCCCGCAGCAGCACCACAAAAACAGTGGAAAAGTGAACCCTTTTCAAGTCTGTGTTTCCACTGTAAACAGCAGCTGAAAGCTGGTCCCTTGCCTCCTGAGCTTGGGCCAGGCTCCCCCCTGCTCTGCCCTGCCCTGCCCTGCCATGTGCTGGGCTGCCCCATCTCGGAGGCACCTCAACCACCCTCTGCCTCCGATAGCATACACTCATTTAAGGAGCCCTGTTGCTCCCAACTTAGGGAGTCTTATAGCTTTGATCCATCCTGCCCAGACCCCTACTCTTCACACTCCATGAGTGTGAGGTGAGAAGAGCAGTGGGTAGGGGGAGAATAGGAGTGCTCAGAGAGGAACAGGACATGGTCAAAACCACACAGCATGGAGGATAGAGCCAGTTCCTTCCTGCCCAGGATCCTCCTGCAGGCTGCAGAGTGTAGTGTGTGTGTGGGGGGGGGGGAGTTACTGCGTGACACCCGATTCAACTAAGTTTGACTTTGTCTTATAAATGATAGAATCCATCACAAGTAGTGTTTAGTGTAAGCGATTTCATGATTTTTAAAAAATATTTTTTATTTATTTATTTGCAAGAAGAGAGAGAGAGAGAGAAAGAGAATGGACACGCCAGGGCCTCTTGCCACTGCAAACAAACTCCAGATGCCTGTGTCATTCTGTGCATCTGGCTTTACATGGCTACTGAGGAATCAAACCCGGGCTGTCAGGCTTTGCAAGCAAGCTCCTTAACCACTGAGTCATCTCTCCATGCTGGCTTCTGGATTTTAAATGTTAATAATGTCCTTTTTTCCTTAGTGATGCATGCTTGTTGTAGACAGCCTGGAAGTCACACAGAAGCAAAACAAAAAAACAAACAAAAAAATAGTGAAAAATCACACTGCCCTAATCCTGCCTCCGAGAGGTCATCCTGGTCAACACTGAACAGTATTTCTGATTTTCTTTCTCTCTCTTTTGGATTTTTCTTGAGCAACTTTCAGGATTACTTCATGTTTCTAGAAAACTTGATTCCTCATGGCCCCTTGGAGGGGCCTCTCCCCGTTCACAATGAGCTTGCCCTTGCGTGAACTTGCTGTGATGGGTGCCGCTGGGTACCTCCAGACAAGAGGCTCCGACTTGCCTTGTGACTCCAGCCTGCCAGTGCACTGGGCAAATGTGTTCCACACGGGGCCATGTGGCTCTAAGCTGGGTTGGCTGGCTGTCCCCAGATACGACCGCAGGATCATTCGCTTAGACCAGAAAACCAATGCTGAGCGCCTCCTATGTGCCAGTTGCGGAGGACAGAAGCCCGGATGTCTTCCCTTACTGCTGCACCCCGTCGCCTCTTCTACGCTGTGAGCGCAGTCAACCTCTTCCTCAGGATCCTCACGGGGCCAGGACTGGGACCCATCTGGGCTGTGGGGGCAACAAGAGACCCAGGAGAAACCCCTTCTCTACCCCCCTTCCATCCTGCCGACATCCTTGGTGGCCCTAAGACAGCTTTATGGAGGACGGATTGAGGCTGTCTCTCCCTCCTGGCAGGTTTATTTCTTCATTTTTCAAGCCCTGCTCTGATGTTTCCACCTTGGCCTCTCTGCCCCCACAGCTCCCTCAAATGCTTCCTCTCCACCCCACCCCCCCTCGTCTGTCAGCCTGGCTAGGCAGAGAGCCACCGGCCTTCCAAGGTGATTGAATTATGGGAAGAGACAGGCCAGGCTTTCCACAGGAGTGCTTTTGGCTTCCTGCCTGGCAGAGGTTCCGGGGAAGACTTGAAATGGTGTTAACCGTGGGATGGGAGGTTGCCCATAATGCCCCACTCCCTCCTCCAAAACAGCCCAGCTCAGGCCTCAGTTTGCCCTCCTGTAGGATGGGCAGGCTTAGAGCCAGAAAGGAGAGGTGTGCAGGGAAAGATGTTAGGGCAGCTGGTTGCTGACTGGGTTGGGAAAACCCTCACAAACACACCTGCTTCTCTGTGCTGTGGGCCAGGGAACCTGGAGGGAGAGGAAGGAGATACACATTTATAAAGTGCCCACTGTAGACCCTGCCTTCCGGCAGCAAACTAGACTGGGTCACTGGCAGCAGTAAGTCAAGAGTCACTGGTTCACTTTGGTTTGGGTTTTTGTTTCTTCCTTTGAGACAAGGTCTTACTACATCGTCCCACCCCACCACCCTCCACTCGGCTGGCCTTGAATTCAGATGCAGTCCACCTTGGCAATCCTCCTGCCTCAGCCTCCCCAGTGCTGGGATTATAGGCTCGCCCCCACCCTGCCCGACTTACTGGCCTCATTTTTACAGCTCAGAAAATACACATTCCTTCTCTCTGCCTGTAAAGACAGGGGCTCTGATTCCTGTAGACAACTGAAGACCAGATGTTGAAATAGGACCCAACTAGTACTTAGTGAACTTGATTGTACTAAAGGGAGACCAGAGAGCTGAAGAATGTAACCCAAGGTCACACAGCTAGATGCACAGCCCTGTGCCGCAGGCTTCTAGACCCTGTTTGCTCTCTGCGGCACCGAGCCACCTCTTCTCATCTGACTTTTGGCAAAGGGGCTTGCTATTCCAGCTGGCGTTGCCCAGCTACGTGCCTGCCTGCTAGGGTTAGACTAGAAGTCTGGTGACTCTACGTCTTGCCCCCTTCCTGCCGGCCAGTGTCTGTCCCTCTGTTGGTCAGGCTCTGGGAGGGGACGCCCCCTCTCTCTGCTCTGCTCCACACTTCAGCTCATGGAAATGAAAAACACATTGGCTTCATTATCCCCGGATTGAATGAGCAGGGTTGCCATGGCAACAGCCATCTCAGGCCGGTGAGGGGGCAGGGAAGGGGCTGGTGAGGCCGAGGCAAGTGGGGACCAGGCAGCGGGTGAGCAGACACGTTGGGTAGGCAGGCCACGGGAACAATTGTCATTTGTGCCACCCGCCCTCTCTCAGGGGCCCTGGCTTCCGCTCACCACCATGCATAGAGGGAGGCCACAGGGACTGAGCAGGCAATAGCATTGTCCACTGAACTGCCCCTCATCTGCCTGTCCCTGTTTTAGAGGGGAAGGTGGTAGTAATCTCATACCTTGTAGCCATTCTGCAAGCCAAGAGACAGAGCCTGGAGAGGGTCAGTGAGCGAACTTCCCAACAGAGACCAGCCCGAGGGTACCATTGGTCTCCCCTGGAGCATGGCAGAGATACCAAGTTGCCTGCACCCACATACACCTGGTCCAGGGTTACCCCAGTGACACCTTGAAGGATTTCCAGCACACCCCTCTTAGCAAGCTGGGTGTCTGGGTACCAGTAGGACAAGAAAAGTGATGGTGGCATTAAGGAAACCCCAGACAGAGGTCCTTGTATTCAGGCCTGAGCCACGCCATCACATGACCCAGACCCAGCCAGAGCCAAGTGTCCCGATGCCCAAATGACCTTTCCCTCCCCAGGGCCTGGGTGTGCCCGCTCTTGGACCTCACAAACAGTCACACCCAGGTAGGCCCAGCCCTGCCACCCACCTTGTGTGCGGTCAGACTGGTCCAAGGGATGCCAGCTCCACTCCTTCCTTCTCCAAGCTCCCTGGTGACAGGAGAGCCTCAGGTATCCTTCCATGGTGATCCAGACACCAGGGCCAGCTGCCAAAGCCCTGTTTGTAGGGACTGAGTGCCCACTGGACAGTGCTATCAGACAGAGTCAGTCAGAGACTCACCCAGGGCGGACCTCATCTTCACCTTCTACCTGGATCTCAGACTCAGCTACAGCATCCTGGCTAGACCCCCCCACACAAAGCATACACCCCACTCCTCTCACAGACTGGCTTCTGCTCCAGATCTGCCCTCCAATATATATATTGTCTTTCTCCTACACCTTTGTGAGGGGCTTTCATCCGCCATTACTTTATTATATTTTTGAAATTTCATTTATTTGTGAGCAGAGAGGGAAGGAGAATGGGCACGTCCATGGCCTCTTGCCACTCCAAATGCATGCACTACTTTGTGCGTCTGGCTTTACATGGGTACTGAGGAATTGAACCCTGGCTGGTGTGGGCTAGTGGGCTTTACAAACAAGTGTCCTTAACTACTGAGCCATCTCTCCAGCCCCCTGCTTGCTTTAATGAGACACGGAGGCTGGGAAAGGAATGAGCTAACCCAGGCTAACAGTGTATGTTGGGAGAAGGATCAGGTCAGTATGACCCAGTGCAGGGGGATGTCCCTTTCCTAGACCAGAGCTAGCCTCCTCCAGGGCTATATGTGGCAGCTTCTATATCAGGTCAGGGAGAAGAAAGCACTCAGGTTTTAGCTCCTTACTGGTCCTCAGTGGTGACCCAGGCATGATTTCTCTCTGAGCTGGTAGTGGTCACGGTCAGGGTGTTGTAGAACTTGTAGTTGTCCTGCCCTCCTGCCAAGTGGGGTGTACGCAAGGGGAAGGCAGCAGAGAGGCTACCTGGAGTTCCCAAGCCAGCTATAAAACCCATCCCAGGGACCCATTTTAAAAATACAGGCTCTGGGGCTGGAGCGATGACTTGGCAGTTAAGGCGCTTGCCTGCGAAACCTAAGGACCCAAGTTCAATTCCCCAGAACCCACGTAAGCCAGATGTCCACGATGTTCTGGAGTGCTTTGCAGTGGCTAGAGGCCCTAGTGTGCTCATTCTCTCCCTCCCTCTCTCTCTAATAAATAAATGAAATAAATAAAGTATCTTTAGGGCTGGAGAGATGGCTTAGCGGCTAAGGCGCCTGCCTGCTAAGCCTAAGAATGCTGGTTCCAATGTCCAGCGGTTCCAATCTCCAGGTCCCACGTTTAGCCAGATGCAAAGTGAGGCAAGGGCGCAATGCCACATTTGCCCACAAGGGGGCGCACGCATCTGGATTTCGTTCACAGCAGCTGAGAGACTGCTGGCATGCCCATTTCTGTCTCCCTCTCCCTCTCTGTCTATCTCTCTCTGTCTCTCTCTCCAAAAATAAATAAAAAATAGTAAAAAAAATTATTTAAATATATCTTTAAAAAGATTTATTTATTTATTTAGAGATGGGGGAGAGAGAGAGAGAAAGAGACACAGAGAGAGAATGGGCATACCAAGGCCTCTAGTCATTGCAAACGAACTCCAGACACACACGCCACCATTGTGCATCTGGCTTACGTGGGACCTGGAGAATCAAACCTGGGCCCTTAGGCTTCACAGGCATGCATCTTAACTGCTAAGCCATCTCTCCAGCCTAGTAAAATCTTTTTTTTTTTTTTTTTAATGCAGGCTCTGGGCCTCCCAGGGAGTTTGGGACAGGCCATGGGTCACTGTGCTTGGCTTACCCCAGGGTCTGGTTGGCCCCAGCTCAGTGTCCGAGGCCCTGCACCTTCTGACTTGCTGGTCAAGCTCCTTAATCTGTCTCAGAACAAGGGTGACAAGTCTTTGCTGACCCTCCCTGAGCCTTGTCATGCAGGGAGCCAGCCTCAGCTCTTGTACCCTCTCTTTGCCATCCTCTGCCCTCTCCCCACAGTCCCCAGTGTCCATGGCATCAACCACACGGTTGACCTCCCGTGACTCTGGCTGCACCTCCTGAGCCTCCATCCCAGCCACTGCCTGGCTTCCCACTTGTCAGCAGGCGGAGGCAGGCCGCTGGGCAAGCCTGTCATTTTCCCTGCCAGGGATTATAGGTTTGAGACTGAGGGCGTCTCGGGGAGAAGAAGCTAGAAATCCTGCCCTAGTGCCAAGGCCAGGGAGAGACACCTCACAAGGGAAGGGGGCAGGGGCCCTTCAGTGATACTAGCTGTTCAAACTAGGCTAGGAATTCCGGAAACCTGACTGTTCTGGAACTCTCTCTCTCTCTCTCCCCCTCTTTCTGCCCATGCGTGCATGTGCATGCGTGCTTGCATGTGTGTGTACACGAGAGTGTGTGCCTCCCCTCCTGGAGGTCAGGGCCTCTTTTACACTCATTTAATCCTCCCAGTAAACCCAAGGACAAAACAAGCCCATTCTCCAGATCCTAAAAATAATAAAATTAAGAAACAGCAGGCTAATGGAGAGAGGGAGGGCATATGATGGAGACTGGAGTTCTAAAGTGGAATGGGGGAGGGGAGGGAAATATCAGGTGGGGTTTTTTTTGGTATGTAAGAATAAAAGTCAATAAAAAATAATAAAAATAAAAATAAATAAAAACAAATAAAAAGGAAAAAAATTGAGACCACAAAAAAAAGAAAAGAAAGAAAAGAAACAGGGCTAGAGAGATGCCTTAGTGGTTAGGGCGCTTGGCCTGTGAAATCTTAACCTCATGCTCGATTCTCCAGTACCCATGTAAGCCACATGCACATGGTGGTACATGTGTCTGGAGTTCATTTGCAGTGTCTAGAGGCCCTGGCATGCCCATTCTCTCTCTCTCCCTCCCCTCTCTCAAATGAATAAATTAAATAAATAAATAAATAAATAAATAAATAAATAAATAAATTTTTTTTAAAGTAGGACACAGCCGACTAGCCTGGGTCATACGGCAAGCTAGGACAGAGCCAAGTTTGTAGCTACCCCTGTTATCCCCTTGGTATGTGATGAACAGACTGTTCATTCTCAGCCTCCTCAGATGCAGGGGCAACTGGCACCTGACTGGGTTACCTCGGGCCTCTGAACACACTCTCCCCTTCGGCCGGCCTTCTGCTCACAGGCCCTGGGATGGGCGTGGAGGAGATAGTGTGATCCGCATTCAGTGTGTGACCAGAACAGTTTCCTAGGTGCTCACATCTGTGCAAATGTGTGACACGACTAAACATAAGTGAAGTGACCCAGCCCCTCTAGGGACATGAGGCGAAAGCTTGTATACGTGCAGCAAGAGACTGAGAACCCCTCAGGAGCTTGAGGATTGGAGGGGAGCCCAAGTTGTGTAAGGAGCCCCTTGGAGCCTTGGCCTCAGGGCACATTCCAAGAGTTATAAAAGCCCCACCTGGACCGCTTGGTATTGATGGGCTCTGAAGTGCGTGTTCGGTGGGCCTTGGCTCTATCGGGGCTCCAGGGCCCATTTTCCATCATCTGAGCAGCACGGGCCAGAGCAGGGCAATGAGCACACGGTGAGCAAGCAGCCAGGAGGCTCTCCGAGCGTCACCAGGGAGCCAGCTATCTCTGATGGGCCACCACTCCCAGGGTGAGCTGGCATGCTGCTGGCAGTTAGAGGGACCTCACAGAGCCAACCAGGGCTCCTTCCAGGCCCTGAAGGGCAGGAAACAGGAGGGAGCCAAGGCTAGGGGGAGGCCTGCCTGTTCTTGGGAATTCACGATGTGTCTGCCTGTCGCAAGTACCTCGATAAGGAAGATTTGTGGGTGAGATTTGCAATTCTGTTTTCTCAAAGGGTTATAAATCAGTGGCATGCACATCTTCGATGCAGCACAGGCTGGAGGTGCATGGGCTCACGCGGGTGGATGGGTGCACGATCCAGGGCCTAGGTGATGTTCTCTGGGGCTGGGTAGGAAGTTCTAAGGAGTTTTTCAGGGACTTGAACATTATGAAGGAAAAACCTAGAGTGCCCAATCAGGCCATCTGCCCTAATGGGGTTCCAGAACCATCCAGAATCAAGGACAGAGGGCTCAGAGGCAGGCAGGATTTCTAGTATGAGCTCTGAAACCCACCTGGCTGGATTCAGTCCTTAGCTCTGCAACTTAGTAGCTCTGTGCCATTGGCTACGTTGTTTTCCAAACTCTACCTCAGTTTCTCTGTCTGTAAAATGGGACCTTTACATCATGCTCTTTGTGGCATAGTTGGAAGAATAAAGTAAAACACAAGGTTGTAAGAGTGTTTTCAATTGTACTGGACACCAAAGTTTGGAGTTCAGGAAGCCTTGGCTGCTGTCTCCACCACCATCATCATCATCATGTAAGAGTCTGTTTGTGGGCTGGAGGGATGGCTTAGTGGTTAAGGCACTTGCCTGCAAAAACCACAGGACCCACGTAAGCCAGATACACAAGGTAGAGCATGTGTCTGGAGTTCGTTTGCAGTGGCTGGAGGCCCTGGTGTGCCCATTCTCTCTCTCTGCTTCTTTCTCTCTCTCAAATAAACAAGCAAAAATAAAAAAATAAAATAAGAGTCTGTTTGTGGGGCTTGAGAGATGGCCTAGCACTTAAGGCACTTGCTTGCAAAGTCTAACAACCCTGGTTCGATTTCTCAGTACCCATGTAAGCCAGATGCACAAAGTGGCGCATGCATCTGGACATTTTGTTTGCAGTGGTTAGAGGTCCTGGTGTGCCCATTCTCCCCCCCATCCCCCGCTATGTATCTCTCTGCTCGCAAATAAATAAATAAATAAATAAATAAATAAAATACATACATACATTTTTTAATAAAAGAGTCTGTCTGTGGTTAGGCGTCAGGTTAGGACTTGAACCCCAGCTCTGTCCCCAAGGTAGTTGTATGAACTGGCTCCCTCTGAGCCTCCAGCCCAGCCCCTCCATTGTGAATTGAATTGCCACTACTGAAGTCGCTGGATTGTTCTGGGCTTCTAAGAAGACCGTTATGTTCATGAAGGTTGCACTGTGAGGCCCTGTGGATGTATCTACTGTTGCTGTGTCTGTGGTGACGTGGGGTTCAGGGACTGAGCCCTTGTTCTGGAGCCTCCAGGTGGCTGAGCTCTGTGGTCTGCCATCTTGAGGAAAGACAGCCTGTAGGATGTTTAGAAGACAGACAGGAGCGGGGGAGAGCCGAGGGGAGAATTCCAGAAACATCTGTCTCACTTGCATCACAGGCAGGGGAAGAAACTGCCCTCTACAGTGTCTCTCCTGCCTCAACTCTTCTTCCTCCCTCTCCTGATGTGTGCTATGAGCGTGACAACGGGTCTTAGTGAGGACTCATGACTCATGACTGTGTCATGCACTTATTGGGTGGCCTTGGGTAGGTCACTTAACCTCTCCACTCCCTCAAATGTGGGATAATTGTGCCTGCATCACGGGGCAGCTGGAGAGTGCATTAAATGAGATAATGCGTGTGGAACACTTAGCCCAGCTCCCAGTGGTAGCCGGATAAAGTGCTCTGCAAACGCCATCCAGCCTCATCTCCTCCCTCCCTCGCTCCCTTAAGCACCTGATGCTCTGATAGTGTCTTCTCAGGCCAGACCTTGCCATATTTCTCTCTGGGAGAGATGGGCTTTAAATCTGAAAGTGTTTCTGGAGCAAGGCCCTAAGCCAGGGTGGATGGAGGGGGTGGGGACCCCGACTGCTCTGCTCGGCTCTGATCCGGGTCCCCTGCCCTAACTGTGTGAGCCTTCCACTGTGCTCTGTGTCCAGCCTGGCCCTTGCGGGTTCACCACCACTGGCCCCTGTGTCTTCCTACCTCGTGCTGTCAAACTTGGGCATGCTTCCAAAGCTATTTCTGGCATTTTTACCTGCTCAGTCATAAAGCCCTGGAAAGCCATGAATTTCGGGATGAGTAGCTGCTTGTACAAGAATGGGGGAGATTTGGGGGAGGGGAGAAGGAGTGATGCATATATATATATATATATATATATATATATATACAGAGCCCTTTTTTTTTTTTTTTTTTTTTTTGCACCTTTCCTTCCCAGCTCACTGCCCAGGCAAGCAGGACGGGTGAAGCCTTGGCCTCAGATAATTATCAGGAGCAACCCAGGCCAAGCCTGGTCTCTAGTCAGAACTTTGGAGGCTGGACTTCTCTGTTACCAGGGAAACCAGTGTGTTCCCTGGAAAGGAAACCACAGCACTTTGGCTGTGAAGACAAGCCCCCCCCCCGCATGCCCCTAAAATGACTTCCCTCCAAAACTCATTCCCCCCTGAAACTGCCCAGTCGGCAACATCCCCACATCCTCCCTGAGCCTGCTGAAATGATAGAAAATGGAATCTGCCCCTGACCTTGTGTTTTCCACCTCTTTTTAAAACATTCCTTTGTAGCACAAGGACATGTTTTGTTTTTTTCTTATTTATCTTCCTCCCATGCCAGCTGGGGCTCCAAGTCTTTCTCTCTTGTTGGCTAGAGCCAGACGGGAAAGGGCTTCCACTTTTCTTTTTTCTTTTTTCCCTTTCAGCTGTCAGTAAAAATAAATAAGCAGGTTTATACTTGGAAAACAGAGGGTCTTGGCCACCAGATCACCATGTTCCGGCAGGTCACAGCCTTGGCATCCTCCTCATATAACCTGGACTTGAAATCTGACCTGTAGATTTAAAGAGCTAGAGTGTGAGGGTGGCGGGATGGGGGAATGCTTATCTTTATTCACATTGACTTTTTTGTTTTGTTCTATCTTGTTTTGTTTTTGAGATAGGGTCTCACTCTCTCTAGCCCAGGCTGACCTGGAATTCACTATGTAGTCTCAGGCTGACCTCGAACTCACAGTGTTCTTCCTACCTCTGCCTCCCTAGTGCTAGGATTAAAGGTGTGTACCATCATAGACTTTAAAATGCCATCGAAGGGTCATGATGATGATTCTCCCACAGCTCACAGTACTGGGCCACAGGGGAGCAGATTTTAGGCCAGAATGGCCTCAGACAACCCTAGAGCCAGTAAGATGTAGACAAGGGGTATCCCATTCCTGTCCACCCTTTGAACTCCCCCCAACCCCCGCCAGGTCACAGAAGGACCTGGGCCTCCAAAACACTTCCAGATCCTCTAAGGGGAACTGGGAGGCCCAGCCTGGTGTCCTATGCATTGCTGCTAGGAGACTAAACAAAGCAGGCAAGCAGAGAGAAGGCATGGGGCCAGGGATCCTCTGGGATCTGGGAGGGTTTTCAGACACAGTAGAGGAGGAAGAAGGATAAAGAGACCTTATTCTAAACCCCAGACAGGCCTCCCCCCCCCCGCACCCCTGGAGCCCTAGGTCTCCCCATCTCAACCTCTTCTGGGATCTGACTGTCCACTCCTAGCCTGCCCTGTGACCCACACTCCAAGGGCCACTTGTTTTGGTGATCTGAGCACTTAATTTGTCACCTACAAATGACTCCCTGTTCCGTAAGTAATTTTAAACAAACCCTGTTCTCTCCCTGCATGTCCATGGGAAGCAAACAGGCCCCAGCTGGGCTTTCCTCCACTGGGCACAGACTCCACTTGCAGGCAGCCTGCGCTCCTGGAGGTGTGCCTGTGAGCCAGGCAGCGAGGGCCTGGCACTCCGACCACAGGAACCTCCAAGCAGGACACGGAGACGGGCCTGGAGAGCCAAAGGTCTGGGAAAGGCAAGAAAGCATGTTGGGGTCTTGGCTACCCCTGCAGCCCCATTCTGGCTTTGCAGGGATCTTTTTCTTGCGGGTTCCTGAAGCCCTGTCAGCTTTTGCTATTAGCATGAGGCTCTCAGAGTGTAGAGTAAACTAATGAATTACAGCATGATTACACAGCACATAATTAACTTTGTAATTAATATGCAACTGCCACTTAAGCTAAAACACTGCTTATAGAGACGTACAGCAATAGTACATCACAGGTCAGAAACAAAGCTTCGAATTTTCAGGAGAACCAGAGGAAGTGGGGAATCATGGAAGGCGGATTAAAAAGCCCGTGGATGGGGCGGGTCCTGCTTCCTCCTCCTCTAAGACCCCCATGTTCTCCTATTGGCTTGTATTTCCAAAAATAAGGCAGGCCTTACCTCCCTGCTCACCCCATGTCTTGGCCCCTTGTGGCCTTTGGGGTGGGTGTACCACCATCTATTTCAACAATTCAACCCTGTGCTGTGGGCATGACCAGCAGGTGGCTGGACATCCCATCTCCCTGTCTTTCTTTCTGTGTGTTATAGGGCTCCTGTAAGTCGGAAGTGACCATGGCTGTTTTTGTTCCATTCCATTTTCTCCTGGCCTCCACCAGAGTGATAAACGTAAAACATTCTTTAGAAACCACCTTGCCCTCTTGACCCAAGTAAGAGAGTTTGAGGGGTTTCCTGTCTCAGTCATATGGTTATTAACATGGGCCTAAGGCTGGGCAGGAAGCACCTACCCCACCTTCCACCCTGTCCTGAGCCTGCATCAGGGAAGTGGATGCCACCCAAGCAGCTGTGGGATTAGACCACGCCCTTGAAGTAGGTCAACACTACTGCCCAGCTGTCTGTCCTGTCGAATAACCTGTCTGAGTCTCAGTTGCCGTAAGGTCCAGGCAGTGAAGCCTGCATTGATGGGCAGCATGAGAATTAGGTGGCAAGATGGGAACTGAAGAGATGGCTTGGCCATTAAGGTGGTCACCTGCAAAGCCAAAGGACCCAGGTTTGATTCCCTAGGACCCATGTAAGCCAGATGAACAAGGTGGCATACACATCTGGCATTCTTTTGCAGTGACTGAAGGCCCTGGCATGCCTGTTTTCTCTCTCTCTCTCTCAAATAAATAAATAATTTTTAAAATCTTTTAAGATGATGGGAAGGTGTATGTGATGAAGGGGTCTGTTGCAGTGAGTGCTCGCTACATGTGGAGTGCTCCTCCTCCCATTTTGGGGTACAGGGAGAAGCCGATGACAGCTCTTATCATCACCTCTGAAATCCTGGCTCCCAGCTTCAAGACCGTGTGCAGATCGCTGCATTTCAGGATTGCTGCTGGGCTTTCAAGTCTGATAAGGCCTGGGTTCGAATCCCAGTCTTGCCCTTTTCTGATCTGGGCAGATTATAAATTCCTTCATAACCCAAGGACCCATCATCCTGCCTTTGATGGTCACAGAAAGGTAATTCACATGAAATGGCAAATGGGGGCCGGCGCATGGTGGTTAAGGAAGGCACAGCTGTTGTTTTCATTAGTATCCATCGTTATGAACGAGGGGCACAGCCAACCTGTAGAGGGCTGCCCATCCCTGTGGCCTTTGAGAGAGATCCTGGATGGATGGTTAGGCCATCTGGGCTACTGGGCCTGACCACAGAGTCCTTTGTCTGGGTGAGAGATGGAGGGATCATTTGCCCCAGCCAGTCTGGTCTTCTCCTCAGCCAGTTCATATGGCCTTCCAGTCTGTGGCCTTTCCCCGTACAGGAAGTGGCTAGTTCCTTATTCCTACGTACAGCAGCCTTGCTGCAATGGGACCTGTCCCAGGTCCTCCTGAGGGTCATGCAAGCCTGTCATGGTACCTGAACCGAGGCCCAGGATTTAATTCTTCCTGAGGCTTCTCTCTCCAGAGACACCTTGGAGTCTGGCCATATCTTTATGTGAAGTGTGTGTATGGGCGGGGGGAGGGTTCTCCTTCTTCCCCCATGCCAGTGTGTGTGTGGGCGTCTCCTGCCCCTGTCTTATCAGGATTTCCCTCCCTAGAGGTCCAGCCTGCCTTGTGTTCCCTCTGCCTCTCTCCTGCCTTTCCTCCCCTCTTGCTACACCATTTCTCAGAGTAAGTTCTGAGAAAATTAACACTAGGAGAGTAAATAAAATGTGTACAGAGGCCAGGCATGGTGTCATATGCCTTTAATCCCAACACTCCAGAGGCAGAGGTAAAAGGATCATTGTGAATTCCAGGTCAACCTGGGACTGCAGAGTGAGTTCTAGGTCAGCCTGGCCTAGAATGAGACTCTACCTCGAAATAAAATAAGATAATAAAATAAAATAAAATAATAACATGTTCAGGGAGTTGTGTGGCCCCAGTACCTTCAAGAAAAGGCAGACAGTTGAGGCCAGTCTTACCTGAGGTGTGGTGGCCATCTCCCCAGGAGGGTAGGACATGCAGCTTTTGTCCCAACCGACTAGGCAGACCCCAGATCTTCAAGGGACAGGGTTCCAAGGGATAAATCTTTCTGGCTCCTCACTGGCCTCTGTCTCTATCACTTACACTGGCTTTGTGAAGCGTTCACCTATCCCAAAGCTCCTGCCCCATCCCTCATCTCCACTGGAACTTTCTAGCACTGTCCCAATAGGACAGATTGTGTCCAGTTCCTCCACTTGGCATGCCAGCGGTGGACCCGGCCCGCCCCTGCTTCCCTCTTGGTCCCAGCCAAGCCCCTCCCCAGGGAGCTCCTCTGAGATACCTACAGGAAGGATGCTAAGGTCCAAGCCAGGGCCTGGGTTACCTTCCATCCACAGCATTCCTTCTTTGTCTCAGCTTATTAGCCCTAAGATGCTACTGCAAAGGTTAGCAAAATACACTCAAAATCTAGGTGGGCTGTTTTGTTTTTTTTTTTTAAGTTTGAAAATTTTTAGCATCCCGAGTAAAGAGCATTTCACAAGGGTACATAAATCTCCCAAGCAGGCACAAACAAAGTCTCTCTGCTGTTTCCTCTCTGTCCTGACAAAGTCGATAAGGCCTTTTTAAGAGCCAGAGCTCAGGGGCTAGGCTGTTTCATGTTCAGTAACTCCCACAGTGAACCCGCCAGCCTGGGTGGCTGCTATCCTAATTGTTTCTGGTTGCAGAGGAGTCTGGGGCTCAGAGGAGCAAAGAGCAGTGGCAGAACTTGAACCTAACGGTCTAGTGCCCTTGCCAGTGAGCCACGCTGCGCCTCAGGGTGAGGACTGGTGGGGAAGGGTGACAGGCGAGGTTTGGATACCAGAATGCTTTGTAAACAACACAGTGCATGTGATGTGACTTCTGCCTGTTGGCAGGCAGGAAGTGCATGTTTAGATAACCTCAGGGGGGCCTGCTTGTCATTGTCCCCCCGCCCCATGGATCCTGGTCTGGAATAGCAGTGGCTAGATCCCCTGAGTCCCTGGCTCCTGAGACTCCCTGAGCTCAAACAAGGTGCTGAGCAGCGTGATGGGAGCCAGAGCCAACACATTTCACATCTTGGGCTCTCTGGAGAGAACACAAAGCTCCAGGGGACCATCACCAGGCCTCAGCCCAGGGAAAGCTTCCTCCCCCCCACCTCCCCCCCCCCGCACTCCCCACCAGCCTCCAGCATCTGGAACACTTCGGGCTCTGTAGGGAAAGGATAGCTGCTTCTTAGTGGACAGAAAGCTCTCATTCTGCCACCGTTCGTGTGGGTTCTCAGCCCCAGCAGACTCTTCACAGCTCTGCTCTGCCCACACCACCTTTCCTGGGCCTCAGTTTCCTCATCTGTGAATGAATGTAGGATGGGTCTGAGCCCATGCCCAGATCCCCTCGAGATCTCAAGCAGGACGATTGTTTCTTGTTTGTTTTCCATTGACCCCAGTTAGCTCACATAAATGTTTCCCTTCTTGTTATTTTCTTTCTTATTCACTTGTTTCTGTTATCCCAGCCCCCTCCCCCACACGTATCCTAGGCTGGCCTAGGTCGCCAGTGATAATCTTGAACTTCCACCATGTACAGCTTATGTGGTGCTTAAGGTGGAAACCACGGCTTTTTGCATGCTGGGTAAACACCCTGCCAACTGGGCTACATCCTCAGTTCGAGTTTTTGGCTTTTTTGTTTTGTTTTGGGGGAAGAAATTAATTTAATTTTTTTATTTATTTGAGAGAGAGAAAGAGGCAGAGAGAGAGAGAGTGAGTGGGAGCACCAGGGCTTCCAGCCCCTGCAAATGAATTGCAGACGCATGTGTCCCCTTGTGCATCTGGCTTATGTGGGTCCTAGAGAATCGAACTGGCATCCTTTTGCTTTGCATGCAAACACCTTAACCACTAAGCCATCTCTCCAGCCCGGAAAAAAAAATTGTTTTAATCTGACAGTTAATAACAACAAGGTAAAGGTGGAAGTGTGCACAGGTAGTAAACATGAAGGCCCAAGTCCCAAAGGGAGAGGGAGACAGTGCTGCTCCTCCGTTTGTGACTGGGAGAATGCCCACTCATCCTGAGCTTCAGCTCTCTCATCTGCAGAATGGAACGATGGAGACAGCTATGTGATCGTGCTGTTGAGCAACATGGCTGTACCCTCCATCCATCTGTGGGGCTATGGGCCTCTGGGTTTCAGGAAGGAACACAAACTCAGGAAGCTGGAAAGAGGCAGGTGGTCCTTCCGGCAGACTGAGGCTAAGCCTCCGGCTTCCTGAGCCTCTGCCACTCTCCTTTCAAAGATGGGCCACCTGGAAGTCTTCATGTCTTGGGTTGGCATCAGGTGGTTGAGAGTGGCTGGGTAGAAGGGTGGGTGGAGGATTAGCTGGGCAGGTCTAGACTCGGCAGGAAGTGTACAGTTACTGATTAGCTACGTCTGCCCTGGGTGCAGGAGGTGGGGCTGGCTCCACCATCAGTCCTGCTACCCCTGGGCTAGGTGGTCCCTGTGAGCTTGTTCAGCCCTGTCTGGTTCTCAGTAGGGAATCGTGCTGGCCTTGCCCTATCAGAGTGAGCGTATCTGGGAGCTTGGAGACAGTCAAAACACCTCCTGTGCTTAGAGCTGGAGTGACAGGAATATTTGCCAGTGTCTACTTCCTTCTAGAAGGCTCCTGCCTCCCTGCTTTCCCATCCCTGAGAGCCCCTGAATTATTGCTTATTTCCCACAACTCTGCCCATTCCCTTGCATTTGAGGACTAGCAGGCAGGAACTTTTTAAAAACTATATATTTAATTCAATTTACTTATTTGAGACTGAGAGAAAGAAGCAGAGGGTGGGGGAGATAGAAAGGGAATGGGTGTTCCAGGGCCTCCAGCTTCTGCAAATGAACTCTAGACACATGTGCCACCTTGAGCATCTGGCTTACATGGGTCCTGGGGAATCGAACCTAGGTCCTTTGGCTTTGCAGGCAAATGCCTTAACCGCTAAGCCATCTCTCCAACCCTGCAGGCAGGAACTTTCACAGCAGGAACCTGGAGGCCAGGTCCCGGCCTCCATGTGAGCATTACTATCCGGGAGAAACTGTGGTCTGTACCCACCCTGGACAGCATCAGTCAGCTCCACATGGCACAGTGATGGTCACTTCCTCACGCTCCGGGTGGGGCGGGTGGATGAGGAAGGAAGTGTCCAAGTGAGGAAGACCTGCCTGGGGAGTATGATACACAACTTCTGCTCAGACCAGGGTAGAAGCCTGGTGCCGCCATTCCTCTGCACTGTGACCCTGAGCAAGTCAATGGGCCGCTTGGAACCTCAGTTGCTTCATCATAGATGGGCCACAGTAACTGGAACATTACAGTAGCCTTAAATCGAAGCAACACAGAGAACCTGCTGCATGTCACTTATCGATGGGCTAGCTGTTTGCCTATGGAGATGAGAGAAACCTTAAGGGGTCTGGTTCAAGGTTGGACCAGCCCTCCTTCCCTTTCGGTGGAGAGGCTGTAGGATTGGAGTCAGGAGCTTGAGAGGTATAGCCGGAAGAGGGCAGAAGAGTGCCACTCTAGGTCACTTCAGGCCCTGCTCAGGTGGGCTGTGCCTGGATAGACAAGACACACCACCCAGGACATCCCAGCCCACTAGGGGTGGGGACAGGGTCAGACCTCGGTCTTTCTCTAATTGGTCCTCACCCCTCAAGATTAACTTTTCATCCCAGGATATAGCTGGGTGAGGGTGGGTTTAAAGAGCCCTTCTCGGGAAGGCTGAAGGTACAGTGTGGTCCCACAGACCAATGTTGACAGTGGATGCTTGAGAGACTGGGCCGTTGAGAGAAGTAGGTACACCCTTCTGGAAGCCTCCAGTGTGCAGCCAGCCAGCCAAGCATCTGGAGCCAATGACCAGGCAGAGGGGCTCCACAGAGCCTTGTTACAGGTGCTGCTTGGGGTGCAGGAAGGAGGCGCGGTTCTTCCAGAAGTCTTCTGAGTGTCTTCACTCACAAGGCTCCTCCGTCCAGCGGGAAGGGAGGAGATTTCCCGTCCTGTTGGACAGTGAAGAACCCGGGTTCAGGAGGTGAAAGGGCCTCCCACAGTCTTCCCATGGACCTGAAGGTCTGGCTCTCCGCCCATCACCCACCGGAACCCCACCCTGTGCAAGGCCTCATACCCGCCCAGACTTTCCCTCATTTGCCTGGCCTTAAGTGCTAATAACTAGTTCCCCACAGCTGCCTCAATGCCTTGCTTCCAAATATCCCTGGGGTAGGGTCCCAAAGTCAAAGTCACTCCCCTCTACCTGCCTTTGCTTCGCTCAACTGCCTTCCTCTGCCTACAGTCTGCCTGCCTGCTGCAGACTCCTGGTGACAGGGAGCAGGAGAGCCTCCTCCACTGCTTCCCAGGCAGCTCCTGCACTTCCGTGAGCTTCACGCAACTTCCCTGTAAGATAAGAAAAGCAGTGAGCTACATCAGTGCTTTCTGAACCTCTGTCCCTTCCATCCTATTCCATCCACCGCCCCCCCCCACAACTCACACTACGTTCACAATATCCTTTGAGCTCTCTTACATCAGCCATTGGCCACCTAACTTAACTTCATCTCAAATAACATCCATGGGCTGGAGAGATGGCTTAGCGGTTAAGGCACTTGCCTGCAAAGCCAAAGGACCCAGGTTTGATTCCCCAGGATCCACGTAAGCCAGATGCACAATGTGGCGCTTGAGTCTGGAGTTCATTGGCAGTGGCTGGAGGCCCTGCTGCACCCATTCATTCTTTCTCTCTCTCTCTCTCTCTCTGCCTCTCTCTCTCAAATAAATATGTAAATATAAAATAAAACAAAAAAATAACACCCATGAATTCGCTGTCATTTTCATGGCCCAGAGACATCACTAGGAACGTGTAAAAGTTTGATTACAGGGCTGGAGAGATGGCTTAGCAGGTAAGGTGCATGCCTGTGAAGCCTAAGGATCCAGGTTCAATTCTCCAGGTCTCACATAACCAGATGTACATGGTGGTGCATGCATCTGGAGTTCATTTGCAGTGGCCAGAGGCCCTGGCACGCCCATTCTCTCTCTCTCTCTGTCTCAAATAAATAATAAATAAATAGATCTTTTTTAAAAAAAAGTTTGATTATAGACCATTTAAAGTCATACTTTTCTTCCATGGCATGTGAGTCACTCCTTAGGAACCCTGTCCTGGGTGACTGGCATCTTCCAGTCCCCAGGTCACCCTCCGATTAGGTCTGGGTCACATGTATATCTGGCAGTGGTTGTGCGCTCACCCACCAATCTGTCCATCGACTGAATTCTGGCTCCAGGCTGGGCCGTCAGATGCATATCGGATGCATAGCTATCAGATATTCCAGCTGAAGAGGAGACAGGTGCAAAGACAACACTGGGGTGAGGGAGTGGGGGGTGCTGACAAGGACCATAAGAGAATAGAGGTAGAGTGAGCTGTGTCACTGGAGGGGACAGGGGTGTGGCCATTTGCCAGGCCTTGATGGATGGGAGGGCCCAGCCTTATGGCCTGAGGGCGGGCCAAGTCAAAGGTACTGAGCCGTCTTTAGAGCTTAGAAACTCCATATGGAGAACATAGGATGCAGCTGGAAGTGGTAGGAGGTGGGGGCCAAGCCTGGGAGGACACTGACAATACTACCACATGCCAGGTTCAGTGATGCCTGTTCCTCTTAAAGCCGGAAGGAACTGGCTGGGATGGTGCCCCAAAGGCCAGGCTTTTTTACCACGTGAGGAAGGGAGTCCCCACTGGGCTGGCCAGGGCCCTGTGTTGGAGTCCAGCCTGTGCTCAGGCTGTGAGTAGATCCTCCCATTGCCAGCCACTGGCTCCACTCCCCCCAGGGGACCCGAGCTGCAGATGTGTGTGGTGATTGAATCATTTCTGCACACCGTTGCTCATACAGCTCCCTAGGGACTTGCCACTTTTGCCTGTGCAAGCTGTCATAAAATGTGTGTGTGTGTGTGTGTGTGTGTGTGTGTGTGTGTGTGTGTGTGTTCAAGTGCATCTGGGCCAGCAGCCTGTGTGTGCGCATACCTGCCCTGCTCCGGAGTGTGCGGAAGCATGTGTGTGTACTCAGGTGTATGTGTGCACCGCGCAAATGCAAGCAACTCTGCCAAGATGCTCCTGTGTCAGGTTGGTGTGGATTAACTAGTTAGGACTAGAAAATGAGAAAGAAAATAGTGTTTATTCAGATGGTCGTGTTGTTAGGGAAGAGCTCAGCTCAGAGACCATGTAGAGCCCCGTGGAGGACAGCCAAAGGGTTCCGGCTTGGCCCCTCTGCCCTCTCCCTCTCGCCACTCTGCCCTGCCCCCAGCCACAGATGGATGCAAGGAGAAAGATCCCCTGGTCCCCCTGATGGCAGCTAACTCCCATCACGCATGTCTCCTGGGTGGCCACAGTGAAGGGTTAGCTCACCCCACCTTTGCTGGGAGGAGCAGGAGTGCCCCAGGAATTGGGAAAATCCAGCCAGCCTAACCCCCATCTCAGCATCTAAAAACTTTGATCCATGGAGCAAAGCCCAGGCGAATGCGAGACACGAATGCAAGTTCTATATAGCTTCAAGAAAGGCACTGTTCGGGGGCCCTTGGGCTACCCGGAAAAAGTGACTGTCTGGTGGAGTTTTCCAGGCTGCAGGCTTCCAGGACCTGCCTGGGGACAGACTTTGAGTTTGAAAGCCAAGTGCTCCACTCCTGCTGAGATGGACTTTTCCAAACAGCTGGTCCTGAAACAGACATCCTCAGATGCTAGACTTTGACAGGCTGCCAGAGGCCAACTAGCTCAGCCCTTCATGTCACACACACATTGGGAAACTAAGGCCTGGTTTCTTGATCTGTTCACGCAGCAGGAAGGTGGCAGAACCCCCAACCCTAATAAGAGAGGTGGAAGGACCCTAATCAGGGTCCCTTGCTTTAGCGCCCCCAACCCACCGAGGAACATGGACAGTAGGAAGGCCAGGGACTACGGGGCATCAACGTTCTGTGTTGGGAGGGAGCCCAGGCCTGGCTGAGTTCTGGAGCTGCAGCCAGAAAGGATTTGTAAGGACTTGTAAAGGCTCAAAGGAGTCCAGACACCCAGAAGCAGATGTCGCTAGAGAGGCGCTTCTGCGGTGGAGGGCGACCTCTGCTGGCCATCAAGCTCTCGTTACACCCCGCTGCTACCCAGGGGCTGAGATGGGCTTGGAAACTGTGGGGTGTGGACTAGTTGAGTGGAGCAAGGAGGACATCTTTCTGGACCCAGTTAAGACTTGAAATGGGATGGCCAAGAGGCGCACTAGCCGCCAGTCATGGAGGTGTAGAAAATGTACCCCATTAGTGGTTAGAAAGGCAGAGAGTTTAATCTTGGCCCAGCAGTTTTCTGGTTGGGTTACCTTAGGCAAGTCACTTCCCTTCTCCAAGTGTTTAAAGATTCAGAAAAGTAGCCATGCATAGGACCTGGTCTGGTAATGGAACATGGCAGATGTAAAATTCAAATTGTCCCCTCCAGGCTCCTGTGCCAACTCCTGTCATAGGCCTAGATCCTTAGCTCTCCGAGCCTCACTCCAGGTACTATGGAATTGAGACCCTCTAGTTCCATGCATCCCTGGTGTTAGTAAGCCCATTTCAGCAGTTAGACAATGTCATTTCAGCCAGATGTGGCTCATGCTTGTAATTCCAGCCCATAGGAGGCTGAGACAGGAGGATCATGCCTTCCAAGCTAGCGTAGACTCCATGTGGAGAGGGGGAATCATGTTTTTGAATGTCATCTCACCCGTTACCTTCTTCAGCCAGACACTTATTCCTTTGTGAATTGAAAAACACAGGACTGGAGAGATGTCTCAGCAATTAAGGCACTTTCCTGCAAAGCCTAAGGACCCAGGTTCAACTTCCCCAGTACCCATATGAAGCCAAATGGTCTAGATGGTGCATGCATCTGGAGTTTGTTTGCATTGGCTAGAGGCCCTGGTGTGCCCATTCTCTCACTCTCGCTCATAAATAAATAAAATATTTTTTTAAAAAGAAACATAGGTGCTGGAGAGATGGCTTAACAGTTAAGGTGCTTGCCTGCAAAGCCTAAGGACCCAGGTTCGATTCTCCAGGTTCAACATAAGCCATATGCACAAGGTGGTGCATGTGTCTGGAGTTCGTTTGCAGTGGCTAGAGGCTCTGGTGTGCCCATTCATTCTCTCTCTCTCTCTCTCTCTCTCTCCCCACCCCCGTCTCATTTTTTTTTAAGTGACTTAAATTTTAAAAAAGAAAGAAACATAGGACAGCTATGTGGTGGCTTATCCTTGTAATCCCAGCTCTCAGGAGATTCAGGCTGAAGAATTACCTACTAGTTTGAGGTCACACTGTGTAGTTCCTGTACAGAGTAACACCATATCCACGAATGGGGAAGGGAATGAGGGAGTGGGAGAGAGAGAGAGAGAGAAAACCAGGACACACAGTTCTTCCTGTGATCTTCCATGTTTCCTGCCTGCTGCCTGCCCACCCTGTGGGTCTCACAGATGTCTCAAGCCCAGTTAGTAACATCTTGGTTCCCATAGGACAGAGCCCTGGCCTGAGCTCTGAACCTAGGCCAGACATGCACCTTGTTGTGGTCCTGGGCGACCCATTCACAGGAGACCTCAGAGTCTCCAAATAAAGCCAGCAGGATTATTAGGGTTGGGATGCTTGGACCACTGATAACCAGAAGAGCTTCGAATCCAGAGGCCTGTTAAAATCCATCCACTGAGCTGGTGTGCATGCCAGCCCTAACAGGAATGCTCCTGTTTCTTTCTTTGCTGTGTGCTTCCTGAAGTGAAACGGGGTATGCAGGGTGGGGCGGGGGGGGCGCTCTACCAGATCTCAACAGCAAAGAGCAGCCTTGGGACTGCCCCCCCCAGGTTACTCACCTGATAATTGGTGGGAGCTTCGAAAGGGGGACACTCTTAGATTATAGAAGCTGTTGACATTGAGCAATAGCGTGTCAAAGCCTCAACCCTGCTGGGTCTCTAACTCTGAACAAAACCATGCAATTGCTGGGGGAAGGTCCTCCGGGGAGGTAGAGCTTGTCAAATCCACCAGATCCCTTTATACCATTCTCTCCTATTCATGGGGAAACTGAGGGTTGGAAGCTAGAGAAGCTTTAACAAAGCCCCCCTAGTTAGGGTCACCCAGATGTGCCCCACATTGCTGGTTTCTGGCCCTGTGGATGCTGAAGTTTGTAGACAGCGACCCCTGCTGGTGGCTTGACTGCAGCCTGAAGTTTCCTTGTGCTTCAGTATCCCAGTCACCGAGCTGAGCTGGCCTGGTTTCTCTGGGTTATTTCAGCTCCATTTTTGTCCTGGTCCTCCGCAGAGATCACACTCTCTATTGGATCCTTGGCTACCACGGCTTACCCGTGCTTAGGATGAGCTGAGCCTCCTTCACGCCCCTCCCTGGCCCCAGCTGTCCACGTTGCTTGAGGGATGACCAGGGTCCCTTGGCTCAGATGGAGGCTGGCACCAGAAACCAAGACAGACCTACAGAAGCTTTGCTTCTGCTCTGAGCCTTCTCGTGACCCTGGCTCTTGTCCCATGAGCCTTGCTCTGATCATGTGCACTCAGGAGGGGACGCCCCCTGCTTGGGGGACTTCTAAGGATAATAAGAGGAGTTATACACCCCCACACACACACACATACCAGCATTCTTCCACTCCATGGTGTGCCCTCTGTCCTCAAAGGTTGAGAAACACAAGGCCGGCAGGGTGCTTAAGGTACCCCCTCTAGGACAAGGGTGCTGGGGTTAGGGTTCAGAAGGTTGCTGGGAAACTGTGTGAAGTTACAAGCCCGGTGCCACCCAGTGACACACTTTTCTCCTCTCTTCCCAGTGCTGGACCACGTTCATGGCTCTCGGGTAGAACCCAGTGAAACGACCAGAATGAACTCTATGGACCGGCACATCCAGCAGACCAACGACCGCCTGCAGTGCATCAAGCAGGTGGGTGTGGCCAGCTGCCTGAAGTGGGGTGGTCAGGAGCAGGGTCCAGCTCTCTGCTGCAGCGGAGCGTTCCGTGGGAGCCGGTGGAGGGAAGAGTGGACATGGGCCAGCCTAACACTGGAATCACACTTCAGGCTGTAGCTGCCAGCTCCGCGTCATCGCCTCCCAGCTGTGCAGCTTTGGGTCCAGGTTGTTGGGTGCGTTCTCTGAAGTCTGTTTCTGCGCCCTTGAGCATGCAGTGAAATGCGCCCCACTGACCGCTTCTGCCACCTCCCTCCTGGGACCTAGGGTCCTTGGCCTTCTGCTCCAGCTGTTGTTGAAAAGTTACAAGAGGAAAAGTGTGGCACAGTGGTGTGTCCCTGTGATCCCGGCACTCAGGAAGAGGTAGAAGCAAGAGTGAAGGTTGTCCTCAGCTTCATAACAAATGCAAGGCCAGCCTGGGCTGCATGAAACCCTGTCTCAAAATTTTACAATAGGGCTGGAGAAATGGTTGAGTGGTTGGCCTGCAAAGCCAAAGGACCTAGGTTCGATTCCCTAGGACCCACCTAAGATAGATGCACAAGGTGGTACATGCATCTGGAGTTCATTTGCAGTGGCTGGAGGCCCTCATGCACCCATTCATTCCCTCCCCCCTCCTCTCTCTCTGTCTCTTTCTCTCTCTCAAATAAATAAACAAACAAAAATACAATATAAAGAGCTGGGTGTGGTGGTGTTTAATCCCAGCACTCAGGAGGCAGAGGTAGGAGGATTGCCATGAGTTTGAGGCCAACCTGAGACTACATAGTGAATTCCAAGTCAGCCTGGGCTAGAGTGAGACCCTACCTCAAAACAACAACAACAACAAAAAACCCAATATTAAAAAATGTTACAATAGGGCTGGAGAACCTTTTGTGCAAAGCCTAAGGACCCAGGTTTGATTCCCCAGGACCCACATAAGCCAGATGCACAAGATGGCACATGTGTCTGAAGTTTGTTTGCAGTAGCTAGAGGCTCTGGCATGCCCATTCTCTCTCTCTCAAATAAATAAATAAATAAATAAATAAATAAATAAATAAATAAATAAATAAATAATTTTTTTAAAAAGGTTACAACTGGGCTGGAGAGATGGCTTAGTGGTTAATGCACTTGTCTACAAAGCCAAGGGACAGATTTGATTCCCCAGGACCCACATAAGCCAGATGCACAGGGTGATGCATGCATCTGGAATTCGACTGTAGCAGCTGGAGCCCCTGGCACACCCATTTTCTCTCTTTCTCTCAAGTAAACAAGTAAAATATTTTTTAAAGTTATAATAAAGACAGGCATAGTGGCACACACCTTTAATCCCAGCACTCGGGGAGGCAGAGGTAGGAGGATGGCCATGAGTTCAAGGCCAGCCTGAGATGACATAGTGAATTCCAGGTCAGCCTGGTCTAGAGTGAGACCTTACCTGGAAAAACCAAAAAAAAAAAAAAAAAAAAAACAGGAAATAAAATCATTGTACAGAAAAAAAGACACTGAGTCACAGAGAAGGGAGGGGAGTTAACTTAAAGTCACACTGCCCCAGTGGTGCTGAGAGACCTTCATTCCACAATGTGACAAATTCCCCAGTCAACCCCTGTTCATGCAGAGCTGGGGAAGCCATTCACTGGCATGCCCCTGGTCTAGACGGTGGGCCCAGCCTCCTGCAGCTCAGTGGGGCACCTTCCCTGCACTTAGTAGGTCAGGGAGAAGGAGGAGGACTTGGGCTCTGGCACTAAGTCTCCCTTAACTGAATCCTCATTTTCTGGGTCCTCACAATAGGGTCTCCGGATAAGTACTTCATTTCTCTAAGTCTCAGTTTCCCCATGTGTCAGATAGGACTCCATAGGTGTACCTGGGAGTGTGGTGGGTGACACAAACCCTGGCTTGTTATATGACGGGTGCTCAGCTAGTGGCACTGGTGGCTAATGGCAGTGGATGGCTGTTGTCCTCAGTGTCCCAGTAGTGGAGAGGGGCGTGCTGGAGTGTCATAGTCAGCTAGCCTCAGGACCCCAGCCACATAGAACGCACAGTCCCCACCTTCCATCCCTGAGCACTTCCCCAAGGTGCCTTCTGGTGTGAGGGAGGCTACTGGGCAGGCAGGAGACATGCCCTCACAATAGCTTCACACAGCCATCTCAGCAGCGTGCATAGGGTCTGAGGAGAGGAAATTGAAAATTTGCTGCAGACTGAACCCAGCCCAAACAGGATCCCAAATGCCAATTACGCGCCTCTGCTCAGGGTCACAGAATGGAAACCAGACAACAGTGTGGTGACTACATCACCCTCTGCCCTTCCTCCCCTCTCCTCCGGCTGTCTGCTCTTCCTTTGACCCAGTTTTTCTGCCCATGGTTCACCTGGCAGTGATCTTCACCCCAGCAAGAGCCCCTGCCTCCCCTTCATGAACCCCTTTGAGTGCGAGGCACATAGCTCCTGGGTCTGCTACATACTAGACTTTCCTCCCCTCCCCGACCCCGTGTCAGTGGGAGCCAGGGTGGTACTTTCTGCGGCAGCCCCTCAAAGCATGGTACTCCAAGCTCAGATTTGCAAGCCAGAGAACCCGAGTCCTCATTCAAACCTCTTAGGCACTCTGGAACTTCCTAAGGTCCCAGCTGTAAAATGGCTGTCTGTTCAACAACGAATGTGGAAGGCCTGAGGGCCCTCCCCAGGCAGCCCCACATGTGAATACGCACTCCAGCGCAGAGCGCCTTGTCCAGGGACAGCAGTGGTGTGTTCATCAGTGAGCCATCCAGAACCCCCTACAATGTCCACGCCCCTCCTCCAGCCACATCCAGCCCAGGGCCCGGGTTTGGCTTCTCCACAGCCCCGGCCGAAGACTGTGGGTTCTCAAGGCATTCTGACCCTAATGAGAAGAGAGAGGCAAGCCGATGACAGGTGTGTTTGCTGGCCAGACCCTGGCTAGGGTAGCCTCTGCGCCTTGGATTCTCAACACCTTCCCTTCTCAGCACTGCCTTCCCAGTCCCTGTCCCTGGTTCCGCCCATCATCAGTGGCACTGGGCACCCCAGCACCTTGTAGCCCTTCTCTCCTCAGCCTTTAGAAGAAGGGCTCCTTCGCCACATGGCTCCTCGTTGTCTGGGCCCCCCCCTCTGTTTAGAGCCGTGCACTAAAAATTAGCTCACTGTACCCAGCAGCCTCTTCGAGTCCTAGGTGCCCTTCTCAACCCCTCACGTCTGAGCTCTTAGGGGCTTCCTTGAGCACCCACTAAGCTCACCCATTCTGTTTCCTCCCTTGAGCCTAGGGCATGTGAGCATGCATCAGGGTGCCCACCGGGCAGAAGATATGCCACCTCATATCTAAGTGCACAGATCCCACCTAGTGGTCAGCCCAGGTTTGAACCCAAGTATTTTTGCTCTTTTTTTAAAAAATATTTTATATTTATTTATTTATTTATTTATTTGACAGAGAGAAAGAGGGAGAGAGACAAAGAATGGGTGTGCCAGGGCCTCCAGCCCCTGCAAATGAACTCCAGACGCATGCGCCACCTTGTGCATCTGGCTAATATGGGTCCTGGGGAATCGAACCTGGGTCCTTTGGCTTTGCAGGCAAACGCCTTAACTGCTAAGCCATCTCTCCAGCCTATGAACTCAATTTTTTTTTGTTGTTTTTTTTTTGGTTTTTCCAGGTAGGGTCTCGCTCTGGCCCAGGCTGACCTGGAATTAACTATGTAGTCTCAGGGTGGCCTTGAACTCATGGCGATCCTCCTACCTCTGCCTCCTGAGTGCTACGCCACCACACCCGGCTCTGAACTCAAGTATTTTTGGTTGATTTCCGGGGGAACGGACCAATAGATAGACGCATAAGAGAGTGGGTGGGTGAGTAGGTGGGTGGACGCGTAACTGGGTCCTTTGGTGAGTGCATGGGTATAGATGATGGGTAAGTGAGTTGGGTGGGTGGCTGGCTGGATAAATAGGCTTCTGGATGAATGTATGACTAAGTGAGGGATAGATCAGGTGGAGAACGGATTAATGGGCACATAGGCACGAGGATATGTGGCTAGATTGATTCTGGATGGATGGATGGGTGGATGGACACAAGGATGGAGTGTTTGATTTACAGAAGGAATGTAGTGGGCAGCTGGATCAATAAGAAGCTGAATCCCATCACCCTCGGGCAGCCAGTTGTGCCTGGGTATGGCTATGTCCTGTTCTCACCCCACAGACTCAGTGATCGTGGGTGCCCAGTCTCCTGGGGAACTGTGGAGACGAGCAGGCTTTCCAACAGCAGAGTTCAGTACCAGCCACAGTGGGAGCCTGTGATTCCTGATGCGCTCCCAGCTGAGCCCGGCCACTGTGACCCTCCTTGTGTCTCTGGGGTCCCTTGTGCAATGACTAGGTGGCTGCACAACAGAGTGGCTGTTCTTAGGATAGTTGATTGTCCACCTGCCCACTCCTCTGTGACCCCACCTTCTACCAGCCCCGGCATCCAGAGACGCCTGGGAGGCTCTTTCTACCACCAAGGAGCTCGTGAGAGCAATGAGGACCCGCTTCAAGGCCCTCACGTGCAGCCGAGAGCTGTAATCGGCTCCACTCTGTAACGGCTGGCTTCTCACATTCAGCAACCCCTGCAAGCTGTCACCACCCCACTTTGTAGATGATGACTGTGAGACTCAATAATGTCCCCAGGGCTACGTGAATCCGTGGCCAAGGAGGGGCGGTTTTGAGCCAGGTGTGTGATCTGCCTGTGACATAAGCTACCACATCTCAGCCACATCAGGGCTGAGACAGAGAGCTAAGATCCAGAGAGGAGGGGCCTTGGCCTCAGAGCTGCCGGGAACCAGCCAGCTAAGGCCGGTTGCTGTTTGTCCCACCCATGCAATGCACACACAAGGAGCCAGCTGTCAAGGGGGCGGGAGGGAGGGAGGGGGCAGAGCCCAAAAGCCTGGTGCTCAAGCACTGGAACAAGACCAGCCTCAGAGGCCACTCATGAACCCAGAGTGACCACTTGAGAGCCAGGTACAGGGACTGCCTGCTGTTGCCAACTGGGCGTGACATCACATAAATGAACAGATCAAGCTTGTTAGCAGGGAGGGCATAGCCAGTAGCTGGTGGGTGTGGCTTTCCACATAGAGCCCAGGTACTGGCCAGGGTCTCTAAGAGGCATGTTCTAGAAGAGAACACAAGAGGCAGAGATAAGGATGTGTGGCCACCCTCTCCAGAGGAAGGGCCAAATATGCAGAAGTTTCTTCTTCTGTCTTGGCCATCAAGTTCAAGGGAGCCACAATGTTGCCAAAGAGCCAGGGCTGAGAGATACGCGCAGCTGGGCTATTGGGCGGCGGTGGGGAGGGGTGGGGGCAGGGAACCTCTAGGAAACAGAGTATGAGCCAAAGGCAGCCCCACGTGGGAGCACCCCACGCGCTAGGCACTCTTCCAGGACCATATAAGCCTCATCTTGTTTAGTCCTCGCCCAGCCTCATGACGGAGGCCCTGTTGTTGCTTGCTTGTCCCCTCTTTCTCCCCTCCAAGACTTCCTTCCCATCCTGCTCTGGGGGCTCCCACAGCCCCCTTCATTCAGGGACCTGCAGCTCTGAGGCCCACTCTGCCTTGGCTTCAAGATAGCCTATGTCACAGGCTAGGTTACAAGATCCATCTAGGGTCGTAGCTGTCTCAGCACCAAGACAACAGGAGCTCTGGAGCTGCGAGCATCCTGCAGGTGTGCAGCTGGCTTACGCTGAGTCCTTGGAGACGCTCTCTGGGGGCCCCAGGAGAACACAGCCACACCCTCCACTGGGCCAAATGCCAGCCTTGAATCACAGCTGTGCTTCCAACCTGCCCCATAGTCCTGATCTCAGAGCCAAGTGCAGAGGATCCAGGAAGCCATCTGTGATCATGGTGAAAGGCCGACACGGGATCCACTCTTCCCCTCTGCACCCTGGCAGCCTGCTGGCCTGAAGCAGAATTTGAAGGCCTCGGAATTCTGACTGTTTGTTTACCTAGGACTCAACAGTGCCAACAACCCCATCCGAGCCAAAGCAAACAGGCCCAGTGGGCTTGGGGAGCTGGTGGCATTAAGCCACGCACACCAGACTCTAGTGTGACAATCCTTCCCAGCTGGGTGTGTCCCCCAAACCCCACTTGTCGGGCTATGACTCTGAATCCAAAGCTAATGGGAGTCCAGCCTAGGCCAAGGTTGGGTGGAGTTAGTCAGTAAGGAATCTCTAGGGCTAGCCGGCCCCAAGTCAGGGACTTGGGAACACCCTCCATAAACACACCAGGCCTCCTTTCTGGTCACCTGTAACTAAGAAACACTTGAAAATCTGACAGCTCTGGCCCTTACTGGCCCTGATTCTCCCATCTTTACTGTGGGCCTCTGACCCCTTTCTGCAGCAGTGTGACAGGTTTTGTGCAAAGAGCATCTAAGAGAAGCTCTGAGATCCAACCCCCGCCCCTTCTGCTTCCTGTTGGTCTCCTCCCTGGCCAGACTAGGGATCCTCAACATACTGCCTATGCCTGCCTCCCTCCCTCAAACCTCAAACCTCTTTTCTTCTGCTTCCTCACAGCACTTACAGAACCCCGCCAACTTCCATAATGCTGCCACAGAGCTGCTGGACTGGTGTGGAGACCCGCGAGCCTTCCAGCGACCCTTCGAGCAGAGCCTCATGGGCTGCCTGACGGTGAGTCTGCGCCTCCCCACCACACACACCACAACCCATGGACATGGGGCTGGGGGGGAGCAGTGTCAGTGACCATAATGAGCAAAACAGCGAGGCTCGGGGCTGGAGAGATGGCTTAGTGGTTAACGCATTTGCCTGCAAAGCCAAAGGACCCAGGTTCGATTCCCCAGGACCCATGTAAGCCAGCTGAACCAGGGGCACATGCATCTGGAGTTCGTTTGCAGTGGCTGGAGGCCCTGGCACGCCCATTCTCTCTCTGTCTTCTATCACTCTCTCTCTACTTTCAGATAAATAAATAAAATTAAAAAACAAAACAAAACAGTGAGGCTCTTGAAGGAGTCTCTGCCTTCCCTTTCTCCAGCCTTTCTTTCCTTCATTTACTAAACATTTATTGAGCTCCTTTTATTGTCGTCCATCTATTTATTAAGGAGTATCTATCAAGCCCCTGTTACATTCATCCATCTGGCCAAATAAACTTTGATTGATCCTTCATTGATCACGTGTGATTCCACTTTGCCAAGTCCTGGGAAGTCCAAGACAAAGAAAACTTTCCCGAGCTTGGTTCCTAGTGGGGTGGGAAACGGTGTGTCGAGTTGACTGGGAAAAATTGTAAGGAGAGCAATGACCTGTGGAGGTGAAACCAGTGACAGAAAACCACTAATCCGTATGCTGCTTTGCCAGAGCATTCCCAACCCACGGCACAGCATGTGCAAAGGCCCTGGTGTTCAGGGAAATGGGTAAGGCTCTAGGATCCAGGCTGTGAGATGCCAAGCGTAGCAGTTGAGGCACGATGTACCAAGCTGTAGCTCACACGTGGCTATCTACAGGAAACCTGCCTGTCCCTAGCTTAACAAGAAGACCCGGGATGCCTGGCTGGATGGGAACAGTGTTTGTTGGAGAGCCCAAGACAGGAGAAAGACACAAGGCTCAGCTTGGTCCTGGTTCAGATGAGCGAAAATGTTGACTGCCTCCGGCCATCCAGTTCTGAGGGGGCCCGAACTTCCACAGCACGTGCTATCTCCCACAGTCCCCCTGAGTCACTCACAGAGCTACCCATTTTATAGATGATGATACTAAAATCTGTAACTGACTGCCCGTGACCACCCAGCCTTAAAAGTGACCTGGGACTCTAGCTGAGGCCCGTCTGTCTCCAGAGGACACACCACAGGTCGTTCATCAGGGACACAGCCCAGACCCAATGCCATCTGGCTCTCCGGAGTCACCTGTACCATCCGCATCTTCCTTGTCCTTTAGCCATCAGACTGCCCTCTCCTCCCAACTGCTTTAATCCTCTTTGTGGGGACACAGGTCGAGTCTGAGCCCCAAGGGCAGAGACAGCTGTTGCCAGGTCATAGTTCCCACACCAGCTGCCAGCAGGCTCAAGCAACGGGAGTTGCCAGACAGGCCAGTGTGGCCCCCTAGCACATTGCCTCAAGCCTCTCCCCGCCTAGGTCATGGGCCTGAATGCAACAGTGGCTCTGGCTAGCCCGGGTGGATCAGCAACCGGCTCTGCTCTGGCCTGGTCATTCATCCATTCACTCGGCCTTTACTGAGTCTCTGCCACAGGCCAGTACAGCGGCCATGCTGAACCATGGAAGGAACTGAACATTGGGGGATGATGGGGTAACCGCGGAGGGGAGCAAATAAGGACCCACCAAGATTGGGAGAGAAGCCAGTGCAGGTCAGGAAGGGAATGAAGGAAAGGATGCTCCAAGGCAGAAGCAATTGCCCATGCCACAGCCCTGTGGCTGGACACTGAGTAAAAAAGAGGGTCCAGCCAGCATGTAAGGTTCTGCAGGCCAGGGTGGCAGACCCTGGGTGGTAGATGGAGGATGTGGGCTCCAGAATGTGGCTTGAAAGCAGGACAGCAGGAGCCATGCTTGTGTGAAGACACGAGCTCTGAAAGGAGCCCCTGAGGGGGCAGGAATGAGGTGCCGTGGACATTTTCCAGGAGGAGAGCGCCTCGGAAGACCTGAGGAGGCATGGCTTCCAGGGCAGGAAGCACTGTGGACAGTGGCTAGGCATCAGTTCTCCAAGTGCTCTTGCTGCCTCATCCCCAGGATAAGTCTTGGGCTAACCCCTATCCCACATCAGGCCAGAGGTGGGCGTGGGCCTTGACACCCCCCCCCCACCCCAGCTGTGAAGTCCTCAGAGCTCAGGAAAACCACTAGCAGGAAGGATGAGAGCTGGAGAGGGAGTCATGGAAGTCACCCCGGGTGCCGAGTTGACTTGCCACAGCCCTGTTTCCACGAGTCCCTTGGGCAGAGATGGGGTCACCATCTCCAGCCCCAGAGCTGCCTACCACAACAGGGACGAATGCAAGTTTTCAGAGCACTGAGGGAGGGCAAAGTAGCTGAGCCCTCTCCAACACACACCCACTAGAAAGCAGGTCTAGGTCCCTCCGTAGTTAGGGACAGCTGAGACTTTAGGCTGTCACAGTCCCCCGGGGTGACCTCTGGGAATCTGTTCCAAATTCCGTTGGATCGGCTTACCTCAAGGATATAAATTAAAAACGACTCAGCCATGGGCAGCGAGTGGACACATTTTTGTTGTTTGGTTTGCTTTTGTTTTCTGCCCCGCACTTATAAGCAGCTCAGACTCAATTCAAACACAAGGCTATGGGGGTCACAGGCCACCCGAGCTGAGCCCTGGAGGCCTCCCTGGGCACACTTCTATTCCTGGTAACAATCTGGCATGGTGGGGGTGCGGTGTGGGCATTTGGGACCCACTTCACAGATGAAGGAACTGAGGCCCAGAGAGTAGGCTGAGTGGAAGGGCCAGCAAGGGACACTTGCACACCTCAGTCCCATGTCTGACTTCAGAGCAGCAGCACCCACAAGCCCCCGTGCTCCCCTACCTCAGGTTGAGTATGGGAGCCAGGAATCAGGTCTCTGTCCCGAGGGAAATTAGGGCAGTGGAAAACGACTCTATCATTAGAAGACTTAGAGATGTTAAGTAACTAGCTTTAAGTTGCACAGCATGGGCTGGAGCAAGTGGAACACAGCCCCAGTGTCCCTCTAGCTCCCTTCACCATTTCTGGGGACATCAGAAAGAAAGGGCTGCAGGGTCCAACCCTTGCTGGGAACCTATTCTCTTTTTTTTCCAGCTTCCCCCCCCCCCCCGCCCCCAGAGGACCTGCCTGCCTCAAGCCATAGGCTCACACACCACTGCACTGTTCTCCGCCTGCTCAAAGTCAAATACTCCCTCTGGCAAGTCCCCTCCTTGTCTGTGGGCTGAAATTTCCCTCTGTGGCATGGGGACAATATGCCCTGCCCTGCCAGGTGCCTCTGATCCCCACCCCAGCCAGGTCTATGTTCTCGGTACCCAGGCCTAGCAAGAGAAAACCCACAGAGGCAACTGGCAGCCAGGCTAGGTATGCTTGCTCTCGAAGAGGGTCTTTGTATGTAGGGATACTCACAGAAGGGAGACCCAAGGCTCTGTGAAACACAGGCTGCCCAGCTGAGCCCACCCCCTTCCTATGACCGCAGCATACCCAACCTCACAGGACTTCTTCCCTGGAGGAAGCCAGGCAGGGCCTTGGCAGCATGTGAAACATTCTGGAGCCACAGGCTCCAGCTTGGCTCTGTGTCACCCCTGTGCTGTGTGACGTGGAGCAGTACCCTGCCCTTTCTGGGCTTCAACTTCTTCAGTAGCTAAAAGGAGGCTTTTGGAGTCAAGGACCCTCCTGAACTCCAGGCCCTGGGAATTTGGCCCCAAGAGACCTGCCCCGCTCTCTGGCCTGCCCTGCTCGCAGCCCCCGCGTCCCTCTTGCTCAACTCCCGCTAGTGTTGTTTTCTAACCAGAACAGCAAGACTGACCAGTGTTGGCCAGGCACAAGACCTTTAGCTTCTTGGCCTGACCCAGGGCCTGGGGCCTATGTGGAGGCAGGGAGTTACGGCCTTAACCCTTGGTAGGCTTGAAAAGTCTTGGCAGCCAAACTGCCTGGGACCACATTCTGGCCCTGTCACTGTCTCCTCATGAGGAAAGCAGACCATCATGGGTCTGCCGTATCCATACTGTGCCCTCACCGGGGAACAACATTCTTATTATATTACTTGTAAGCATTGATATTCCTCCAGCAAGCAGCGACCTTGGACTGCAGCCTCAAGTTTGCTCCCATCCCAAAGTGGCGACTTGAATGCTCAGCCATAAACTTCCTGGTGTCCCTTCCTGGTGTCCCTTCCCTACCCCCACCCAGGCCGCAGGCTGTCCTGCCAGAGGGGGAGATCACCACAGGCAGCTCATGTAAGTCCAGAACTTTCTCCACTTCCCAGACTGCCTGACGACAAACTTGAAAAACTCCACAGGCTAGGACGAGTTAGGCATCTGGGTGTTTCTACTTGGACAGAGAGACTGGCGAGGAGGCCCCGCCCTGGGTGGCCTAGACACTCAACACGCAGAGGGCCAGAGAGCCCATGGGAAAGAGGCGTGGGGAGCATGGAAGGATTCTGGGTCGGGGGCATGTGTTTGTATTAGAGAAGCTGAGCAAGCAGGGAAAAAATGGCTGATTCCTCCTGACCTGCCTCCGACATTCGCCCTGCATGGGGATTCCCAGGAGAGAGGGCAGAGAGAGAACCCAAGGCTTCCATCCAGCAGACTCTGTTGGATCTTCCGAGATTCTGCAGGACGTTCCATCTGACCTTCAGTGTCCCTCAACTTTGTTGTTACTTATTTATTGGAGAGAGAGAGAGAGAGAAAGAGAAAAAGGCAGGGGTGGGGAGAATGGGTGCACCAGGGCCTCTAGCCACTGCAGATGAACTCCAGAGGCATGCATCCCCTTGTGCACCTGGCTTACGTGGGTACTGGGGAATCGAACCTGGGTCTTTAGGCTTCACCAGCAAGTGCCTTAACTGCTAAGTCATCTCTCCAGCCCTTGCCCCTCCACTTTAAATGAGCAGATAGACTCGAGCATGGTGGCACATGTCTGCCATCTCTATACTTGGAAGAGTTGTGAATTTGAGGCCAGCCTTGGCTACATAACAAGAGCCTATCTCACAAAACAAAGGAGAAGCTGGGCCCATGGGTATAGTTTTCTCTCCATTTTCAGCTCTAGAGCACCCCCTCCCCCACCCCGGAAGCTCCAGAAGTGGAAAGCAGGTAACAGGGAGCTATTCTGATGACTCTAAGGGTCAGGCCACACCCACTGCGGCCTAAGACCCCTTGAAGGCCTCCAAGCAGGTAGCCCCCTGGGGACTAAAGGACTGAACCTCCCTTTCTCGGCAACAGGAGCCATGGTACCTGGGAGGGCTCCTTTCCACTCAGCCATGGCCGTCCCAGCTGCTCTCCACCGTGACTCCATTTTGCAAGGCCCTTCCTTCTCAATAAAGGCAGCGTCATCTTGCCACTGTTAATGAGGCAGGCGGGGAGCGGTAAGCAGACCTGGCAGTGGCAGGACACCTGGGAATAAGTCGGGTTGGGCTGCAGAGCCAAATGGGCACGGGAGCCTCTTACAGGGCCCAAAGCGCCCTAGTCCCACACAGCACCCAAGGGCCTGGCCTTCCTCCTAGTCTTCCTGCCTCTCGAGCCAGGTGGGCCCCGGGGGCTGTGTGTGTAACTCCAAGACTGGAGTGAGACCCCGGGCTGAGCTCAGAAGTACACATACGGGAGTTACTCTTCTAGGCAGGGCAGAGTGATGGGATGAGGAATGCCCACCTAGCCCAAGACCCTCACCATCCACTGGATGATGGCTTTGCCCTGGAGCTCGGGGCAAAGCAGTGTGTCCTGCCTGAGACCCCCCTTCGTTAGAGGTATAGATGATGACGTGGGGAAACAGGACATTTCCGAAAGACCTTCCCCGATGCTTGGGAGCAGCAGGAGTCATGAGCTAACAGTGGTGGAGGCAGGAGCTCAATGAGGGTGGGAGGGGGCTTGAGGGCAGAGAGCTCGTATGGCCTGCTCTCAGAAAGTGACTTGAGGCCAGGCCTTTAATTCCAGCACTCGGGAAGCAGAGGTAGGAGGATCGCCGTGAGCTCGAGGCCAGCCTGAGACTACAGAGTGAATTCCAGATCAGCCTGGGCTAGAGTGAGACCCTACCTCGACATTAAAAAAGAAAGAGAGAGAGAGAGAGAGAGAGAGAGAGAGAAAGAAAGAAAGAAAGAAAGAAAGAAAGAAAGAAAGAAAGAAAGAAGAGAGAGAAAGGAAGGAAGGAAGGAAGGAAGGAAGGAAGGAAGGAAGGAAGGAAGGAAGGAAAGAAGGAAGAAAGGAAGGAAGGAAGGAAGGAAGGAAGGAAGGAAGGAAGGAAGGAAGGGAGGAAGTGACTTGAGGATCTCCCATTTGGAGCTGGTGGTGCCACCATAGAGATGGGAGTATTGCAACCCCAGCCAACAGCTGGCTAGAAGGTGGCCCTGGGAACTGAGGTCTATGTGCCAAATCACCTAACAAGGCCCATTGGAGTGTCTGCTCTGCTGGCTTCAGGTCCTGCCTTAGCCTGCCCACTTCCCCTGCTTCTCCAGAGCGTGGGGACACGTGCCCCTTGGACCCAGAGTTCTGTGGGAATGGAGACTCACGTTGTCTCTCCTTTCTTTTGCTGGCAGGTGGTCAGCCGGGTGGCAGCCCAGCAGGGGTTTGACTTGGACCTCGGCTACAGACTGCTGGCTGTGTGTGCTGCAAACCGAGACAAGTTCACTCCCAAGTCTGCTGGTGAGTGTCTAGCAGGGATTCGGAAAGAAAAAGTGAGGAGGGGAATTGGCGCCTTGGTTGCTCTAGGTGTGTGGTGTGAGCTCAGCTGTCAAGCTCTGGGGCGCACAGGTGGGGTTCTGTCCTGAATTTGTAGTCAAGCCAGAGGCACCACGGGGCCAAGGAGGGTTCCTAGGCATTGTGCCACCCAACACGGGCACTGTGCTGAAAGCAGGTCAGGCGTTGTCTTTGTTCCGTCACTTGCAGTGACCTTTTGGCATAAGCCCTGAGTCATCTCATTGTACCAGTGAGTTAACTGAAGCTCGGAGTCAGGGAGGTCATATAGCTAGGAGGCAAAACAGAAGAGCTACGGGCAGCTCTGAGCTTACATCATTCATTCATTCATCCAAAACCTACTTAAAGTAAATCATACATTCAGTGTGCCTAAAAGCTTATGTGGAGGTTCATTGTTGATTGTGACTTTGTCGTTGCCCGAGGCCTTTTGAGACCATGTTCTGTAAGGGGTCGGGGCAGGTGCTGACAGAGATTCTGTCTGTGGAGGCTCTAAACACGTTACAAATATAGTTTGAACTGGCTGCGGTATCACATGTCCTAACTACTCAGGAGACTGAGGCAGGAGGGTTGCTTGAGCCCAGGAATTTGAAGCCATGTTTGTCAAAAGAGGCAGACTCTGTCTTACAAAAAGAAAAAGAAAAAGAAAAGAAGAAGAAGAAACTCAAAATTCAATTTTCCATCTGCTAACAGACTCATAAACTCACTTAAGCAGCAGGTGTGCATAAGCCACCACACAGACCTGTGACCATTTGCTTGATACTTCCTGAGAGTGGGGGGGGGGGTCCCCCCTCCGGGCTTTAGTTAATTTCCTTGGGAAGGTAGAAGAGATAGCGAGACCTACCTTACCGGGGTCATGGTAAATTCTAGAAATACGTAAAATGCCTAGCATGTCTGGGTGGTGCTATTATTACTGAATGAGAGTAAGGAGTTGAAAAGGATACTATGTCTTCCCTATAACAATGAACAGACATCTTCATTGAATCCGTCAATCAGTTACTTGAAGTATATCTACAAACAGCTTCCGGGAAATCCGTCAAAGGCCACCTCACAATGTGTTTCCATAAATCTCTGGAATATGGGCTCACACTCTCTTGCATACACTTGGGGTCCACGCTTGTGGGCTGTGTTCACACGCACAGAAGTACGTGAATGTCTCATGAGGCTCTCTCCACCCGTGTCACCTGTGCTGAGCCATTGCTGTCACGGTGAGCTTCTTGCCAGAGAGAGACCTGACCTTGTGTTCTTGATGAATGTACAGGCTCAATACTAAGTTGGTACAGTCAGACGAGGTAAAAATTGTGACTTGGTAACGAAACCCGATTCTCGTGTGCCTGTTCTGTGCAGGCACCGGCCAACACTGAGGTCACCAAGAAATGGGACAGAGTCCTATGTCAAACCTAGAGTCTAGGGTGGGATTCTACAAACTTTCCCATAAAGGACCAGGGGTATCTCTGAGGCCTTGCAGGCGGTATGAAGGAAGATAGATGATGCATAAAGGAATGGCTATGGCGAGTTCCAATAAAACTTTATTCGTGTAAACAAATGACAGCCAGTGATCAGACTACTCCAGGTGCACGCATGACATTTGCACACCCGTTGAGTGTCTGTAAACTGTGTTAAGTGCCGTGAAGGAAAACTCGAGAATGCCGGGACAGTATTGGGAGGCATGGACCATGCTGGGGGTGGGGGAAGGCTTCCAAAAGTTGAGAAAGAGCTGAGTGGGTGAAGAAATGGGAGGAGAAACCAACTTTGCAGGTTAAGGGAGCAGTCTGTGCAAAGGTTCTGGGGTGGGAGAGGAACATGGCTTTGTGTCAGAATTGAGACAAGGAGGATAGTTCTAGAAGCCAGAGGCAGAGGACACCTGGCCAGAGAGAAAGCTGGTTAAGTCAATACAGCAGCTGAACATGAATGGATAGGGTCTGTCTTGAAGTTCTGAGAGTGATGGAAATGTAGCTTTAAAAAAGAAAAGAAAAAAAAAACCACCTCACTGTGCAACCACTGCTTCTGCTAGCAAAAAGAACAGAACAGATTGTGGTGTCAGGAGTGGGGGAGGGGCAGCATGGATGCAGGGGCCAGTGGACAGATCTCTAAGGAGGTCAGTTGGGGTGTGGCTTCGTGGTAGAATGCTGGCCTAGAATGTGTGAAGCCCTGGGCCCCTTCCCCCAACACGGTAGAGAAGGGGGGAAAAATAAACAAAAGCAAACCTAGGACATGGTGGTGCATGCCTTTAATCCCAGCACTAGGCCAAGGTAGGAGGATCGCTGTGAGTTCCAGGCCATCCTGAGACTGTGTAGTAAATTCCAAGCCTGCCTGAGCTAGAGTAAGACCCTATCTCAAAGAAACCATTAAAAAAAAAAAAGAAAAGCAAGAAAGAAAAAAATATGTAAGTCAGAGGCGGGGCGGGGGTAAGAACTAAAGAGTGGGTTGTTTTGGAAATCCCATCAGCTCCGAAGCAGAAGAGACGGGTTCAGCCCCTTGTCCCTCCCCCAGTCTTCTAAGCCCCTCTCTTGCTGGGTATTATATGGCATGCTGAACCTTGTTGACACAGGACATTCTCTACACATATGGATGAGGACACTGGAGCTCAGAGATGTCCTGGGGCTTGCCTGAGATCACACATTTTATAAATGGTGGATCTGAGACTGGGACTCTGTCCCATCACACTTCACCCTCGGGCCGCTTGGAATCCTGGGCTAGGAAGCCTTCGGTTCTGGCCCTGGGCCACTCCTTCCTTCACTTGACAATTGGTCTCTCCAGCATGGCTTTCTATGTAAAGCTCTCCAAGCACAGTTTTTAATTTTTTAATTTGAGAGCGAGAGAGGCAGATAGAGAGAGAATGGGTGCGCCAAGGCCTCGAACCACTGCAAACAAACTCCAGATGCATGTGCCACCTTGCACATCTGGCTTATGTGGGTACTGGGGAATCGAACCTGGATCCTTAGGCTTTGCAGGCAAGTTCCTTAACTGCTGAGCCATCTCTCTGGCCCTCCAAGCACAGTTTTTAATATCACTTTACCTCGAATGGAGATTTGTTTGCTTCCACCTGTACCCCAGCAGTACAGAGCTCTGTACAGTGAACAGAGCCCCTTCCCTGAGCTTTGTTTTGTTACATGGTGTTCCTTAGGACCCAGGTGACTTCTGGGTACCCATTCTTCAACTGCTAAGAGTGAGGCACAACATACCTGTAGCTTGGCATCGTTTGTTAGGTGTTAAACCTATGTTGGCAACTGACAGTCCTGACTTGCCACCTTTTTTGCTTGGGAGGAAAGGAGTCCGTTGGGGGAGACAGGGTTTAGCACCTGCTTTTTTAAAAAAATTTTTTATTATTTTATTTTATTTTTTTTATTTTGGAGAGAGACACAGAGAGAGAGGGAGAGGAAGACAGATAGAGATGAGAGTGCCAGCAGTCTCTCAGCTGCTGTGAAGGTAATCCAGATGCATGCGCCCCCTTGTGGTCAAGTGCGGCATTGCGCCCTTGCGTCACTTTGCATCTGGCTAAACGTGGGACCTGGAGATTGGAACTGACGTTCTTAGGCTTAGCGGGCAGGCGCCTTAACCGCTAAGCCATCTCTCCAGCCCAGCACCTGCTTTCTTTCAAGGGATGAAGGGGCCTGCTATGCACATATCAGGACCCTTTTGGATACCTGGTCTGCCTCAGAGCTGTGACCTGGGCTGTGCAGAAGCCTCCCCCACCCACTGCACAGTTAGCTGCCTCTGAGCACTCAGCAGGTTCCAGTTCTGAGGGAGGCTGAACTGCCCCAATCCATGCCATGGTACTGAGGGAGAGCCCCGGCTGGTCCCTGGCATAGTGGGTACCAGATAAATGCCACTGTCCAGCCATTCTTCTCCATTTGTCTCTCCCCACTGACCCCTCTAGGACCCCTTGTGCCCAGCAAGGCACACCCACCTCCCTACTAGTCTCTTCCTTTGCTTCTGTGGGTAGGTGGATATGTGACCCACCGTGACCCTGTCCTGAAGCATCCTCGGGTGCACATGCCCTCCCAGGAGGCCCTGCGTCTTGTAGCTCTGTGCTCAAGCCTGTGGCCAGTCTGCTAACCTCCTTTCTGTCTTCCTGGGTCTGTTTGGGCTCCGCTCTGTCTGGCTGCTTGATAGGTTTGTCTTGTCCTTCCTTCCCCGAGGGAAGGCCTCATCTCTGTATTGCCCATGTCTATACCTAGCCTCCTAGGGCTCTCCTCGCCTTTCTGAGTCTCCCTAAGCCTCAGACTTTCTCCCTGTGCTGGGTGTATGTGGTTGTGTGTGTGTTTCTGTGTAAAATGTGTATAAGGTGTGTGGCTGTGTCAGTATGTGTGCGTTGTGTATAAGTGGCACTGTGTGTGCATAGCCATCTGCCTGTGTGTTCATTCCTTGGGTATTTGGCTGTGTGGAGTGTATACATGTATGTGTCTCTGTGCATCTGTGTGTGTATAGTGTGGAGGGTTGCATATTTGCAGGGATGTCTCTGTGGATGTGGGACTGTGGTGTGCATAGCTGTGGAGGGGCTGCTGCAGCGGGTATGTGACTGTGGCTCTCTCTCTCTCTCTCTCTCTCTCTCTCTCTCTGTGTGTGTGTGTGTGTGTGTGTGTGTGTGTGTATGGCTGCATCTGTGAGGGCCTCTCCCGCCCCTCTGCCTTCTGTCTCTCCTGTCAGGAGGCCAGGCTGGGGCTCGAGGAGGATGTGGGATGAGATCATGCTGCAAGGGAGAGGTGCTTTGTCAGGAGGGCTGGCAGAGAGACGCCAGGCTTCGTGCGCGCGCGCGCACACACACACACACACACACACACACACACACACACAGGGTGGTAGTGGCGGCGGCGGCTGTGCGTAGGCTCAGGCCCCTGGAGCAGTGCTGTGTGGTGTGTGTGAGAGAGAGAGAGAGAGAGAGAGAGAGAGAGAGAGAGAGAGAGAGAGAGAGAAAGAAAGAGAGAGCAGTGCAGTGTGTGTGTGCATGCGTGAGGGCAGCCTAGACACTACAGCATGTCGCCCAGGCTGCTGTCTCCACGTGGGGCCCTTGGATGCCCAGCCCCCAGCTCTTTGTTCTGCTGCAGCCTTTAGCCTCTGCGTGCGCGCACTCTCACACACACACACATACACATGCTTTCGGGCACAGGAGCACGCGTGCGCACATGCAGTTAGCATCTTCATCACAAGGCTCCTGAGGGGCCAGCTGCTCCCCCCCCACACACACACCTCAAGCAGAAGGTCACCTGCCCAGCCCCCAGCACCTGATACCTCCCCGGCTCTTCTCCCAGGCTGTTGCAATGCCCACCTGCCCCCACTGCTACCACATGCCAGCACTGAGCCACTTGGCAGGCTGTGCAGAAATGTCAGCTTCTTCAGCATAGAGCAGTTCAGCCTGCTGGCTACATGGGCACCCAGCACCAGACATTCACCATGTCCAAGGTCCCCAAGAGCCCTCTGCATGCCTCTGCTAGTGTCCATGCTTGAATAAATCTGTGTCACCTCAGCTGACCCCTCTGAGCAGCTTGCACGTGCTGAAATAACAGTGTAGAGTCTGTCAGAGACCAGAGGAGGGGGGTGACCCCACCCTAAGTTACAGTGAGGCTGGGGCTGAGCCCAGGAAGAGCTTGGGGTGTCCACTGCCTTGTTTAATGTCCCTCTTGTCTCTCCAACACATCTTTGGCTGTGGGCTTTTAACTGTGCCATTGACAGAGAGTAGTAGTGGACAGGTTTGCGGGGCATCGGGTACCTGGGGGCCATCCTGACAGAAGCGTCAAAAGGCCTTAGAGAAGAGAACATAGAATGCAAGAAGAGTGATCAGTGTGACAAGAGACAGTGCACACGCACACACCCCATAAGCCCTGAGAAATATACAACCTTTCCTGTGGATAAGCAGAGGGTGTTTGTCAATCAGAGGGCACAGACAGTCTGCTGGGGGCAGGATGAGGCCATAGAACTGCTGAGTGGCTTCAGAAAATGCATGTTAGCTGCCCACATCTGCTCTTTGGGGCAGGCTAGGGCTAGCACCGTCATTTAAGTGCCTGGCTTCCTTGAGATGGGAACCTTGGAATTGGCATTCCCAAGACTGACAAATCCTGTCAGCTCCCCTGGGGACAAGTGCTCTGCCCCCCCCCATCCCTATGGTCTCACCCCCAACCTGGCACTATGGACATACACCTGTCTGTCGTTCGTTCTGAGCACGCCCTCACACACCCCAACACAGCAGCCTGAACCCCAGGACCACCCAAGCATGATGGCTCACCAACTTTGGTGATCCCAAACATCTGTTTGCACAACTTCTCCTGATATGTCCCACTGTCCCCATGGGAGATGCCAGCAGATCACAGAAGGGGAACTGAGACATGCCTTGAGCCCCGGCCAGCCCCAGAGGTAAAGAATTTCAGGATACAGAGGAGTATTGCTTTGCTCTGCTCTGTCTATGGTCCACTGGTGAGGAGCTCGGGGGACACTGGGTCCTTCCCTGGTGTGCTCAGTGCCGTGGGATTTCTATAGCAGTTTACATAGCAGCTTTGGGCTCAGACTTTAGCATGGGTATCTGGCCTTTTTCAGGGGGCTAGGATGGGACACAGCCACTATAGTGCAGCCAGGTAACTTCTGCCGCCCTGAATGTTGTTAGCCATGGCAGGCAGGTTTTAAGTCAGTGTTCCTCTGTCTTGGAAACCATCTGGTTGGATGGAGGGCTCTTAGAACACCCCCTCCACGGGGGAGGGGGGCATATTCCTAGTCTCCTTTGGTGGCCGGACTCTCAGCTCCACCTTCGCCCAACCCTGTAACCTCTCTCCACCCTTTCTGCCTCTGCCCACACCATCAGAGCACACAGCAGCCTTCCTTTCCCGTCAGCAGGGAGGACAAATGGCCTTATTCAGGGACACCCGCCAGAGCTGTCTCTCTGAGACAAAGCTGTGTGCAGCTCTGCGTGAAAAACTGCTCACAGGCGCCTGGTGAACAGGCGGGATTGGTGGGTGCAAATTGCAGGGGATTTGTTAACGGCTGCTGGCTCCCCCAGAGAGAACAGACAAGCAAGACCTTGCCCTTGAAATACCAGCCACCTGGCAGAATGGGGCACCTTCTCAAGGCAAAGAATGGACTTCTTTGTAGACACTACCCCCACTCCCTTGTCCAAGCTCTGCAGGGCTGGGGTGTGGGAGAGGACTTGCCTCCTGTCCTCCTGTTGGGTCTTCTGTACCTCTCAGACCAGGTCCACTTGGGTACAGCTCTGGATTTCATCACTAGTCCCTTGGGACTAGCCACTAGTCACATCCATGTAGTAGCCAAACCCCACCCACATTTGTCTGCACTGCTATGGGAGAGGCCATGGGCGATGGGAAAACTGAGGAAGTTGAGGCTTTGAGAGGAACCATGGCTCCTGGTGCTGGAGGCAGGACTTTGTTCCCTGGAGGAATCCCAGGAAGCTAGCCCCCCTTCTGAGTAACCTTGAGTGACCCAAGGGCCCAGGTTGTCCTGGGGCAGTGGCCCTGGATTCTCCTTGTCCCTCAGCTCCCTAAGGGACGTGGCCCGGGATCCCGTGGCCTTGCTCTGCTCTTGGAAAAGAGGGACAGTGGGAAGAGGGCTAGGATGGCTTCCTGAGATACCGGGGAGCACACGGTGGGGTGGACTTCATGCCAGGAATGAGGTGGGCAGATGTGGAAAGGGTATCCAGTTGTTGTCATACCACTGGAACCAGATGTGGAGATGTGTAGTTCGTCAGAGATCTACCCCTGAAGAATGCAACAAATGTTCTACTTGGTGTGAAATCCACCAGAAGCAAAAGTGACCTCTGTGATGTCGCCGACACAGAACATGGGAACTGTCCCCAAATGACAGCATACAAATAATGCATCTATCTCCAGGGAGGGGTGTGTGTGTGTGTGCGTGTCCCTTGCCATCTTCCACAGGGGACGCATTCTGTTGGAAGCAGAAGAGATGGTCGCTGTAGCTCATTTCTCCTGAACTCCTTGGAGCTTTGAGGGCTGGTGAGAACAGAGCCTAAATCCTGGCTGACTCAGCTCGTTCACTGCACAGCCCTGTCTGTTCCCGAGGGGACAGGCCTCAGCTTGTCAGATGGCCACTCTTCCTGTCTCCCTCTCTGCAGATTAGCTCATCTCTGCCCCCCCACACACACAGCCCCCCCCCCACAGAGGCGTGTGTGCAAGGATAGGATTGTCCAAGGCCCAGCCAGGTATCTGCTTTTTGGGCAGAAGCTAAGGGGTAGGCAAGGGGACAAGGGTAGGCATCTGCCCATGGTAGGTGGCTTCTTCTGGGGGCTGGGACCCTAGCAAGATGAGCTCCAGTTTTCTTTTAAAAGGGTAACTTCTTATTTTATTCCTTTCTTTCTCTCTCTCTCTCTCTTTTTTTTTTTTTTACATTTTTGCTTATTTTATTTTATTTATTTATTTGAAAGCAACAGAGAGAGAGAGAGAGAGGCAGAGAGAGAGAGAGAGAGAATGGGTGCACCAGGGCCTCCAGCCACTGCAAACGAACTCCAGGTACGTGTGCCCCCCTGTGCACCTGGCTTACATGGGGCCTCGAACTGGGGCCCTTAGGCTTCACAAGCAAGCACTTAACTGCTAAGCCATCTCTCCAGCCCTGAGCCCTACGTTTCTAACTTGGACCGTCAGTAAGTACTCTACTTCAGATCCCAGCTGGCAGTCATGCCCCTCCCCCAGCTTCTTGATTGGCATAGGGGTCTGCGAAGTAGAATGGTGGGGATGTAAGGGGCACATAGTAGGAGAGCCAGGTTGCTGGAGGCTCCCAGCTGAACAGTGCACGTCTGGCATGGATTTCTTCCCCCTTTGCAGACCCTGCAGTGAAGATTCTAGAGCATGCCGCCTCCTTAGAGAGGGTCCCAGACAGAAGCCTGAGACAGGAGGACAGAAGGACCTCTGTGGAGGGTGGTTGTTACACGCGGTATCTACTGTGGGATCCCGGAGCTAAGCTTGCCTGAAAGACGCTCTGGGAGATGGGAGAATATCCTCCCAGCACAGAGAAGTGACTTAGCCACTCTCCTTGGCCGTCACTGGTCAAAGGTAAACAGGATGAGGGCTCGCATGGGCAAGCCCTCCAGCATGCATGCAGGTATTGCTGCATGAGAGCAGAAAATACCTACCAGGTCACGGTGCACAGTGTCGGGGGTGGACAAGGCACCCACAGTATCTCTCGTGAGACCACTCCATGGCTCAGTCCTCTGCCCCTCACTCACTTCAGCGCCGGGGCCAGATTCCAGTCCACTTTCGTTATGGTTGCATTGCTAATAGTTTCTCTTGCTTGCTTTGACTTCCCTGTGACAAAGGGGAATTTTTGTGTCACTACCTTTCCGATGGACCAACCCTTCTTTGCCAGATTCAGTAACTGGTTAAGAAGGCACTCCTCGAGTCTGGGTTGAGGAGCGGTTTTTCTGACTGGGACCCAAGCTCACCTGTGGGGCCCACCTTTGAGGATGCCCAGTCTAGGGGAACAATCCCAATGGGGGCTACCGAGGCCTAGAGAGGTATCTGTACCACTTCATGGCTACAGAAAGAAAGGTGAGGTGGTGGGTCAAAGTGAACGATAACCAAGCAGGATCTTGAAGGTCAAGGAATGATGGGCCTTTGACGCTAGGCTGGCCTGGCCCTTAGCACAGGGCTGCGGGTATGGATAAATGCCACACATATACATACATGGCCTGGTCCCTGGAGGTTTGAAATAACTGAACACTTCCATTCTGTGGGTGAGAGACGAAGCTAATGCGGCACAGGGCACAGCCCTTCACCAGCCTTTGTGTCTTTCGCTGTGAATCGCCAAGGCAGGCTCACACCCCCTTTAAAGAGAAGGCAGAGCCTCCATAGTATCGGCTGGCTGGAGGTCTCAGCAGAGGCAGAAGTGCGACCAGGGTTCTGGCCAAGCTATCTGCTTTTCTATGGATCGGAAAGGACTCAGTAACCAGAAAAGCTTCCCTGGAGACACAGGGCCACCACTGTTGCCTTTTGGAGACTTTTCTACATCAGCCTCCAGCCTCCCCACCCAAAGGTGCCTACAGGATAGAGGCCTTGCCCAAACAGCCCCCTCCCTCACTGCCCCAGGGTGCGCCAGCTTAATGAAGCTATCCATAGCAATTAATTCTGCAGAGGAAAGAGTAGGTAAGAGGATCAAGGGAGCAAGGACTTTGGTTTTAAGATGGGCTTAGCGTTCACCTCCAGAGGAAGGATTCCTGGGGATTGCAGGCTGTGAGAGTGCAATGGAGCAGGGGCTCAGCAGGAATCGCTCTGGTTGGTTATGGAGCCTTCTAAGGGAGTGTTGCAAGCCACAGCCTTGTAAATACCTTCTGGGATAGACAGGCAGGAATCCACAGTGGAGTAGTTATTATCTGTCTTGCCTGTTTAGACATACAGGGCCAGGCCAGGTCAGGAAAGGGCACCTGGATTATGAGAAAAACTGGTTTATATCCTTTCAGCAATGACACAGCAAACTCTAGATCAGAGTAGAACACTCACTCCACGGCGGGATCCCAGCTGCTCACGGCCATTTTGGTACAGGTGAGCAAACAGGCTTAGAAGTTTAACCAGTGTGACCAGAGCAGTGTCATTACTAGAAAGAGCCAGAATCCTAATTCAAGCCAGATATCTGCCAAGCTTGGTAGTGGCAGGATGATCAGGAATTAAAGGTCATCTTCAACTTCATAGCAAGTTTGAGACCAACCTGAGTATAAGTCCTTGTCTAAAACAAACCAACAAACAGAGTGAGCCAGGTGGGATGGGGCACATCTGAAATTCTCAGAACTCAGGAGGCCGAGGCAGGAGGCTCAGGAATTCAAGGATGCCTGGACTACATAGTGAGATCCTATCTAAAAACAAGCAAAAGCAAGTTAAGAAAAAATTTTAAAAGTAAATTAAGATCGAGAAAGATGGCTCAGCAGTTAAAGGTGCTTGCTTGCAGGGCTAGAGAGATGGCTTAACGGTTAAGGCGTTTGCCTGCAAAGCCAAAGGACCCAGGTTCAACTCCCCAGGACCCATGTAAGCCAGATGCACAAGGGGGTACATGCATCTGGAGTTCATTTGCAGTGGCTGGAGACCCTAGCACACCCTCTCTCTCTATCTGCCTATTTCTGTATCTCTCTCTCAAATAAATAAATAAATAAAAATATTTTAAAGGTGCTTGCTTGCAAAGTCTGATGGCCCAGGTTCAATTCCCCAGTACTCATGTGAAGCCAGATGCACAAAGTGGAGCATGCGCCTGGAGTTTGTCTGCAGTGGCGGGAGTCTCTGGCGCACCAGTTCTCTCTCTCTCTCTGCCTGAACATAAACAATAAAACATTTTTCAAATTAATAATAAGTAAGTAAATAATAAACTGAAGTCCTTGGAAGGACAAGGTCAAGTAACTCAAGCTGATAAGACCACCTGAATTTCTTGCATGTGGCAGGATTAGGTACGTACCAGTGATTTGTCCCTGATGGTATGTTTAAGCTCCTTCCCATCATTGAACACATTTCATACTCATGGCCCCACAGTGAAGAACAGAGAGCCTGGACTGGCCCTAATTAATTTCAAGAACTCTCCAGAAAGTACTAGACTATTTTCATAAGCGGCAGTATTAAATAAATGTGAGGAGTCAGGGGCAAGCTCTTTGGCTGGGAGTCCCCAGCCCCCTACTTACCAACTGTAGGACCTATCCTAAAGTCACTAACCTTTGTCTTTCACGATTTCTTCATTTGATAGGAGGGATTCTTAACAGTGCTGACATCTCAAGATTAAGCTAGTTAACCTTGGAACGGGGCCTGGTGTCTGGTAATTGCTATGTATGTGGCACCAATTTTATCCAGAACGCCAGCATTCAGACTCCTAGGATGCCTAGCATACCTGGGGATAGCACAAAAGCTGGACTCTGGAAAATAGGGGACCCATTTTCATCAGTGTAGCCAAGGTAAATGTCAGCTACTCCCACGCCCACCTTTTGGGGGGCAAGTGATGAAGGGGGGGGGTCCTGTGATAGGCACAGGAACAGCTCCGAGGAGCCAGGGCTATAGAAGCCCTTGGTTGTAGTTTCCATGGAACTCGGTGTGTTTCTCCCTTCCCCCCTTCAAAGAGGAGGCTGGACCCAACTAGAAGGAATGGAAGCCTGCAGGAATGGAGAGTCGGAGTGTGAGTGGAGAAGACTAGACAGGACCAGCAGTGCCAACTCTGTGCCCTGGGGGAGGGTTCTGTTGCTAGTAAATTTCCCCAGAGTTCAAGGATGGAAAGAAACATTTCCTGAGCCCCTGCTTCATGTTTGAACTGGGAGATTAGAATACAAAGTAACTCAGACCCTTGGGTGACAAAGGAAGGGTAGTGGAGAGATGAACAGGTGGTGCATTGCAACTGAAAAATATAGAAGGAAGAAACATCTAGCCGGGCATGGTGGTGCACGCCTTTAATCCCAGCACTCAGGAGGCAGAAGTAGGAGGATCGCCGTAAGTTCAAGGCCACCCTGAGACTACAGAGTGAATTTCAGGTCAGCCTGGGCCAGAGTGAGACCCTACCTTGAAAAATCAAAAGAGAGAGAAAGAGAGAAAGAAAGAAAGAAAGAAAGAAAGAAAGAAAGAAAGAAAGAAAGAAAGAAAGAAAGAAGGAAAGAAGGAAAGAAAGAGGGAAGGAGAGAGGGAGGGAGGGAGGGAAGGAAGGAAGGAAGGAAGGAAAGAAGGGAAGGGAGAGAGAGAGAAGAGAAAAAAAAAAAAGAAACAGGAGGAGGGTATAGGCCTGACCTGCCTGAATCGAGAGACAGTACCCGTCCTCCCTCCCTCCCTCCCTCTCTTCCTAGGACCAGTCACTGTGGTGTGAAGAAGCACATCTTTTATCCAGCTGAGCTGTCGGGATACATCGACTCAGGGACCAATCCCTGAGCACTCCAAGTGTCAGACTGTAGGCCCTAGCCTCTCTGGCCTTCCACTTCCTGTCCTTCTGCCCCACTTTCTGCTTTCCACAGTCCTCCAGTCAGGTCCAGCTGGCTTCTAGGCCAGGGCTGGTCTCAGAACAGTTGGCACCCAGGGCAGGAAGCTAGAACTAGGAGCAGCCTACATCAGAGGTCCAGTTCAGGCTTGTAACATCAAGCTGGTGCGTCAGCTCCGCTCCGCTGCCTCTGCGACCTCACCTCTTCCTCCGACAGCTTCCTGAACTGATGGGTGCAAAGTGCATCACACAAGAGCATCTCCCAAAGCTCTGGACTCGAGACTTCTGGTCACTTAGTAAGTCCTGCTTTGCAGTCCAGGCTCTCAAACCTACTAGGGGTGTGACTTCCTGTAAGTCACTTCACGTCTTTAAGCTGGGGGTCCAGATGATCTAGAATCCAGGTCTTTTGGCTGGAGCAGCGGCAGCAATTCTGTTTCCTTGGCAACCCAGCTGTCTTTCTCTAGGGACCATCTGGATCGCGTCACCTTGGTGAGGTGCTGCCCAGGCAACCAGGTGTTTGTGTTTTGAAGTAGAAGCTCTGCAAAAGTGGTAATGCCCTCTCTGGAGACAGGGTGGTGGCCAGACAGGTGGCTGGCTAGAAGCAGAGCCACCTTGGCCATGCCAGTTGTCTTTGCTATGCCACAGCCAGGAAAGAAACAGAACCTTGAGCCTCAGAGCTGTGTCCAATGGCTTGTCATTAGCAGATGCTCCTGTAGGTTCCTCCTCGGAACCTTCCTTTACGGCTTGTTGAGGCTGGCCAGCTGGGGAAACACTGCTAGGGCCTGGACTCCTGAAGGGAATTCCAAAGGACCCAGTCTCACCTGTTTGGGATGAAGAGACATTATTGTCTCTAGCAGGAAACAGGAATTACTGGGGTGGGGAGGGGGGTGGTAGGAGCCTGCCTTTCACACTGGCTGGTAATTATAGACAGCAGAAAGTCTGTGCAAAAAAATAAGATAAATTCACCCCTTCAATGCAAGTGCCCGGATGCCCGTCTTGTGCAGACTTCCAAGGTTGTCTGGACCCTCAAAAGAGCTCCCACACCCGGACCCTCCAGGCAGGGACATGCTCAGGAGGCAGACCTGTCAACAGACCCACTTTTCTGGGTTGGGAAGGTGGGTGGGAAGTGTCCAAGCCCCCCTACCAGCTACTTCTTGCAGGAACCCAGCCTACATACACTAGGTTGGAGGCACGAGGCACAGCGCGTGCATAGGACAGCCCCTGACAGCAGCTCCTGATAGAAGGCTCTTCTTTTTCAATTGGTGAAATTGAAGCTCAGAGAAGTTATGTCCTATGCCCACGGTCATACAGCTAGGTCAAGGTCAGAACTAGATAATTTATTGTACCTTGACCCTGAGTGTGTGTATGTGGGCTCCATTTCCTGGGGATGGAGGCTGAACAAGAGTTCTCTCTCTCTTTCTCTCTCCTTTCTTGCCTTTCTCTCACTCTGTCTCTTTCTTTTCTCCCTCTACCCCTCTCTCACTTTCTCATATTCTTTGTCTCTCCCTCTCCCCTGGGAACCCCAGCTACAAAATTCCTAGTTCTCCTGGCTCAGCTCAGCTCAGCTCTGCCTTGGAGGCACCAACCCCACAGCGTCTTACTCTTGACCCCAGAACTGCCATCAAATGAACAACCCTAGAATGCCTGTTACCATTTATCTCTTCCCTGAGTGCCCTCAGCCACGGAAGTGACATAATGGCCTATAGTCTCATCTCCTCCAGGCTCTGTGTGGTCCTGAGCCCCCCCCCACTTCAGATGTGCGCCCCAGATGTCTAGAATCACTTCCTCCCAATTAAGCGTCTGCTGGGAGGCCAGGGCGCGCATCTGTGCAGAAGGCATGGGAGAGAAGATGGGAACCCAGCTCCCTGCCCGCCCCCGCCCCGGCAGAGGCAGAAGACTGGTATGCTGTGGATCCACGGGGAAGCCTAGCTAGCGAGCGGTTATGAAATGTGGTCAGCATGCCCAGGATCCTGCTTGTGCACCATTGTATGAACAGGGGTGCCTTGGTGGTCCCCAGAGACATTTATATGGTCACCTCTGAGACAGTGTATGGCTTTCCTGCTCCAAATTGAGAAAAAAAAAAAAAAAGAGCTGGAGATGAGTAAAAAGGAGAGGATGCCCCTTTGAAGAAGGAAGCAGCGTGATCGGTCCCCAGACACTGGGGTCTGGTTTGGGTCATAGCTGTGTTTTAAGCCTCTGTTCACAGGTTTGTGTTTCAGGTGGGAAAGGCCCTCCTAAATCTGTATAGGACTTTCATGTCAGCTAGGCAGGTGCCACAGAAATGGCATCTCAGCTGAATACACAGAAGCTGGTTGGGGATCAGCACCAGCCCCCGCAGCATGCAACCTCATGCAGTAGGAAGGATGAGACCAGGCACATACAGACTCACCCAGAATTGCCAGAGCTTCAGATGCTGCAAGGGATTGGGTGTCCTCCTTGTTGATAGCCGCCTGTTTTTTAAGAGCCTGTTCTGACCAGCTCAGTGTCGCTGAAGGATAGCTCTCGGTGAGCCATGTAAGTACTGTACTTAAATGATTTGAGGAGCAAGGGCAAAAACTGGTGAGCCCGAGACTAATGGAACAAGAAGGGTCCGTCTGTGGAGGATCTTACACAAGTGGCTGCCCTGGGCTTCTTTCCTGCTTATTTGTTCTTTTAAAAACATATTTTATTTATTTATTTGAGAGAGAGAAAGAGGTAGAGAGAGAATGGGCACGCCAGGGCCTCCAGCCGCTGCAAATAAACTCCAGACACATGTGCCACCTTGTACATCTGGCTTACATGGGTCCTGGAGAATCGAACCAGGATCCTTTGGCTTTGCAGGCAAATGCCTTAACCACCAAGCCATCTCTCCAGCCCTGCCTACTTGCTTTTGAGCTTTACTTACTTACTAGTGGTGAACGTCATGTCCAGAGCACTCATTCTACCACTGTGTCTGTAGCCCCTGTGACTGTGTGGCTTGAGGGGACTGATAGAACTTCTCTGAGCCTCAGCTGGTGCATCAGGAAACAGGATAAACTGGGGGCGGGGCGGGGGATGCATAGGGGAAGTTGTGCTTTCTTCACTGCTTGCCAGTGATGGATACAGAATAGATGTGGGTGCGGATAATCTCCTCATCTCCTACAGAGAATCACTGGAGTGAGGGGAGGTTCAGGTGAACAGGAATGGGGCAGGAAGGAGGGGCAGTGCCTGTTGGGAGAGTTGGCAAGGTATGTAGTGAGCTAAGTGTTGGGGCAGGTTTGTGACTTGTTACTGTTACTGTCAATGTGCAGAGAGCCTTTGGGGACCACTGGCCAACCATCTGATTTATCTGAGAAGACCCTGGAACACACAGAGTGTAGTCTTCCTGGCTTCCCTGGCCCATGCAGGGCTGGACGGGCGGCCCCATGTAAAACTTGTCACTGGTCCTCTTCCATCTCGTCTCCTCCCATTGCAGCTTCTGCTTCTACCACTGCCACTGCCTCACAGCCACGGTTTCCTTACTTCGAATACCACCGTCATCCTTCCAGGCCAGCATCGCTGGTCCAGAAATCTGGAAATCCAAAATGCTCCTAAGTCCCAAACTCTGAGTTCTGACATGATGCTGCAAGTGGGTATTGGTTTGGGGTTGTTTGTCTGTTTTGTTTTTTAATTTATTTATTGGAGAAAGAGATATATATGGAGAGAGAGAGAGAGAGAGAGAATGGGTGCACCAGGGTCTTCAGCCACTGTAAGCAAAACTCCAGATGCTTGCACCACCTTGTACATCTGGCTTACGTGGATCCTGGAGAACTGAACCTGTGTTCTTTGGCTTTACAGGTAAATGCCTTAACTACTAAGCCATCTCTCCATCCCTGATTTTTTAAAAGATTTTTTGAGACAGGATCTCATGTAACCCAGGCTGGCCTTAAACTCCTGATCCTCCTGTCTCCACTTCGCAGGTGGTGGGATTATAGGCATGTATCATCACGTCTGGCTGCTTACTGTGAGTGGAAAACTCCACACTCAAGCTCTTGGGACACATCACAGTCAAAACACAAGTGCAGGGCTGGAAAGATGGCTTAGTGGTTAAGGCCCTTGTCTATAAAGCCTAGGGACCCATGTTCAACTCTCCAGATCCCATGAAAGCCAGACACACAAGGTGACACAAGAATGCAAGGAGTTGGATTGCAGTGGCTGGATGCCCTAGCGCCAATTCTCTCTCTCTCTCCCTCTCTCTCCTGCCTCTCGCTCTGTCATAAACAAACAAACAAACAAACAAAACACAACACAAGTGCAGAACTGGGGATGTAGCTCAGTTGGCAAGTGCTTGTTTAAGTGCCCTGGCTTTAATCCCCAGTGCTGCAGAAAACCCAACCAGTCTTGGTAACACATATCTGTAATTCCATCACTGAGAAGGTGGAGCCATGAGGATCAGGAGTTCAAGGTCATCTTCATCTACATAACAAATGCAAATCCATGCTACTTGAGAGGGTCTCAAAAAGAAATACAAACAAACAAGCTGCTGCCAGTGGTGGCTCACACCTTTAATCCCAGCACTTGGGAGGCAGAGGTAGGAGGACTGCTGTGGGTTCCAGGCCACCCGGAGACTACATAGTGAATTCCAGTCAGACTGAACTAGAGTGAGACCCTACCTTGAAAAACCAAAAACAAAACAAAACAAAACAAAAACTAACAAACAAAACACAAACACAGGAGTATATTAAATGTGCGTTGTAGGGCTGGAGAGATGGCTTAGCGGTTAAGGCGCCTGCCTGCTATGCCTAAGAACGCTGGTTCCAATCTCCAGGTCCCACGTTTAGCCAGATGCAAAGTGATGCAAGGACGCAATGTCGCACTTGCCCACGAGGGGGCGCACACATCTGGATTTCGTTCATAGCAGCTGAGAGACTGCTGGCACGCCCATTCTCTATCTGTCGCCCTCTCCTTCTCTCTCTGTCTGTCTCTCTCTGTGTCTCTCTCCAAAAATAAATAAAATTAAAAAAAATTTTTTTAAATGTGCATTGTAAAATGATCTTCAGACTATGAGCATGTGGTTCATATAAAGCACATAGGGAGTTATATTATCTTTCATCCCCTCCCCAAGATATAGTTTTGTGTGTATATGCAAATTTTTCACTAGCCTGCACCCCCCCCCCAAGAAAAAATAAATCTGAGACAATTCTGATCTTGGGCACCATTCTTTGGATAAGAGATGCTCAGCCTGTCCTATGACTAATCAATTAAGGAACCAAATTTTATTGAGTCCTCACTGTGTTCTAGAAACTAGGCAAACATGACACACACATCCTCTCCTTTCATCTTTACAAAAGCCTTCAGAAGCTGGGACTGTGAGAGGTCAGTGAGTGGCTGGAGGCCATCCAACCAGCAAATGGCAGGCAGTCTGCTGTAGCCCAGCACACCTGGGTCCCAGCTCTGTCTGCATCCAGGAAGGAGGGAGGAGGCTTGCTAAGGCCCAGGTGCCGGTAGGCCCTTGAACTACTTCTGTGCGCTGAGTGACTTTGCATGGGAGGCTTGTTTCCGGGCAAGCTAGCCTGTTTTATCCAGGCCCAGACTCTCATGGTTCTGACTGTCTTTGCAAGCTAGGGACCCTGGGCCTATCTCTGCGCCTCATAAAGGCTTATATCTGAAACCCCCAGCTCGGACACTACTGTGCCTGGCCCTGTGATTCAGTGAGCACCATCTTTGCCCTGCAATGAGCCCTGTGGATACTTCAGCATGAGTGTCATGCCTTTACAAAGGCCACTGGGGAACCCTCACTGCTGTCAGTTTAGGAAAGGCTCGACCAAGGAACTGACCCCTTGCCAGGAGATTCAAGAGAGCAAAGCCACCCAGAGAGGAGGTTCCAGTCAGAGGGGCCTACTTCAGCCTTGGTATCGCTGCGCAAGATGTAATCCCCTTTTGGTAGGATGGGAGCTGTGCACCCACTCCTGGGGCTCTGTGCATCCAAGAGGTTATGGGCTCTGAGGGTGGCTCAGTGGAGCGGCCTCTCTGCTCCTGGCTTCCAGCCACCAGACACCGAGGGCTCTGGTGGTACTGGTTGTACCTCATTGCAATGAGGTAATTAGGCCAAATTCAATTACATACCCTGGCTCCCAGGTCTGTCTGGGGCCCACAAGGGGGGGAGAAGGCGGGGAGGGGGCGTGGACTGCTGGTGCTCAGGAGCCTGCAGGAGCCACAGCTTGGATCCCAGGCCTGTAGGCACTACTCATTCCAGCTGGAGAAACTGAGGCAGGGGTCAGGCAGTAACAAAATGCCTCAGACTAGGTGGTTTCTAAATGATAGAAATGTAGGGCTCGCAGTTGTGGAGGCCAGAGAGTGTGAGATGAAGCAGCGTCCATAGACATGGGGGCATGTGAAAGTCCCTTCTCGTTGCTAGTGCCTTCTTGCTGTATCCTTGCCTGGTGGGAGGGGCATCAGGCTCCCCTCAGTCTTCTTTAGTCTCACAGCCCAGGCTGACCTGGAATTCACTATGTAGTCTCAGGGTGGCCTTGAACTCATGGCGCTCCTACCTCGGCCTCCCCGAGTGCTGAAATTAAAGGTGTGAGTTATCATGCCCCCGGCTTAAAGATTTTCTTTTTTCATGGTTTTTCAAAGTAGAGTCTCACTGTAGCCCAGGCTGACCTGGAATTCACTATGTAGTCTCAGGCTGGCCTCGAACTCACAGTGGTCCTCCTACCTCTGCCTCCCGAGTGCTGGGATTAAAGGCGTGCAACATCACGCCTGGCTTAGTCATCCCATTTCTAAGATGAGTCCTCACGACCTCATCACTTTTTGGTGCCATCACATGGGGGATCATATTTCAACGTGGAACTTTGGGAGAGGCCCAGCGTGCTGACCACAGCAGCCTATGCTCAGCCAATCAAGGACCCAGAACTCCTTCAGAGCCCAGCCTGAGCTGCCTCATCCTGGGGCTTGCCCTCCCTTTCCAAGGCATCCAAGCTCTGGGTTCCTTATCTCCCTGGAACAGCCCTGAGCTTGGTGGGCAAATGAGTGTCGTTCCACTACCTGGCAGTTTCTCTCCCACCTTCAGGCTGGCCCCAGGCTACTGCCTGGCATGTTGATTGGCATGTGGGTCTTGAGGGGAGAACAGGAACCCCAGTAAAGTAGAAAAGCCTGGGTCTGCAGATACAAGGACAACAGGAGGCCACCAGGCAAAAAGAACTCAGGCCAAGTGTTTCAGAACCTCTTGCCGGAGCCCGCACAGAACATTTTCAGGAATCACATCACATCTGAAGCCTTGAATGGCAGTCGAAGGCACTGGAGTTTATCCTGGCGGCCCTGAGGAGCAAGGGAAGGTTTTAAACAAGGGAATGATATGGCCAGCTTTGCCTTTTACTGGGGATCGGAGGCAGGAAACTGGCCGTGAGGGTAAGAATAGAGGGTAACTTTTCCAGAAATACCACTCAGCCACCCACAGGTTCATTGGTTCAAGGAAGCCCAGTTGGTGATGTGGGTTGTGTATCCTTGACTTTGAAGTTACTGGCTGTGAATATAGTTTATTTTATGTTTATTTATTTATTAGAGATGGGCACGCTAGAGCATCCTTCCACTGCAAATGAACTCCAGATGTATGCGCCACCATGTGCATCTGGCTTACGTGGGTTCTGGGGAATCGAACCTGGGTCCTTTAGGCTTCACAGGCTTCTCCTTAACTGCTAAGCCATCTCTTCAGCTCGTGAATATGGTTTGTAGCACCTTTCAGGAAGAAAGTCTTAACTCTGGCTTTATCTTAACTTCAAAAATTAAAGTCAATTATGGATATTTTTGGTCACAAAAATAATGCATAATACTTACAGGACAGTCAAGGAATATTGAAATTATATAGTAAACAGAAACCCCTCCACCGTGGCTAAATAACTTGGTGACTTACCCCCTTAGTCTTCAACAAATATTTATTGAGTACCTATTATAGGCCAGGTACAAAATTTCAAAAGTCCCTGCCTTTATGAAGCTCCTAATCGAACCAATAAATGAAACCCTTATAGATAAGCCCCCCAAGAAATGGACAAGAACGGAGCCATTGTTGGCTCACTACTTAAGAAGCAGCTCTTTGGCCTTGGTGGGTATTATGGCCAGTGCCGCCTTCCCAGGAGATAAGCAAGGTCAGACTTGGGGAGACCGATGCCCCCGGCCACAGAGAGATGCAGCATCACCCTGGATGTCGTCCCTGGAGAGTGGGGTTCCACCAGCACCCAGAGAGGAATGGTGACCTTCCCTTGGATTCCACAACAGGCCCTCTGAGCTCTCTCTCCCTACTGTGCTGAGCTCTGCAGATCCTGATTTCAACATCAGGCCTCCCACTCCTGCCCTGCCCTGGCGGCCACCTTCAGATATTCCCCAGACATTCCTCCGTGGCCTGTCTGCTCATGTCCAGAGCCCCTGGAGCTTTGGGGGACACCTGGAACCATGCTGGGGAGAGGAGGAAGCTGTCGGCTCCCCTGTGGGCCAGGAACAGGAGACAGGCAGGGTCCAGGCACCTTGAAGAGTCCTTTCTCACCTGGGACATGTGGGAGGGGAGGAGAAGGCATTGCCAGGTGCTGAAGGATTTTTGGCAAACCTCGTGGGCTGGGGGAGTTCTGAAGCAGTTACCCAGAGAACTTGGAGGCGTCGAACATGCGTGCATCACCCCAGCTTACCCCTCCTCTCCCCTTCCCTAGCACTGCCAGCAGCAAGGACCTTAGCAACTAAGGCTGCCAGGGTGGAGTCCCTGTGTCCCCTCCGTCCTCAACTTACACACCTTGGGAACAAGGTGCTTATTGCTACTCCCAGATGTCCCCACACACTTCGTGATACATGACACTGCCACAGAGGGTGAGGGAAGGAGCTTCAGGATCCAGGATCTGTTCCCAACCTCCCTGTGAGCAGGAAAGAAGAGTGTGTGCCCCCCCCCACCCGAATCCTTCCACCTGTTGGGAAGAGGAGACCATCGAAGAAGGGAGTTCTTCAGAGCAGGAAACACATCAGCTTGGCAGTTGACAGTTTGGAGGGATGCACCCTTGACACGGCAGCGAGTAAAAGCAGAGCTAGGAGAGACGGCTCCAGGCCCCAGAATAAGCCATGTTCTCACTGACTGTCCAGCTAATTTGCTGTGTGATGGAGGCAGCCCCAGCCCTCGTTGAGCCCTTGTTTCCTCATTTGAAATGTTAAAAAAAAAAAAAGAGGGGTGGGGACCTTTTGACTAGCAGGCTAAATAATTTCTAATTCCAGGTAAGCAAGCAGAGACCACGTTGCAACAGGATTGCACACAATGAAACCTGGCCCTCGGTCAGTTACTGAGTGGCCTATGTTGTAAGCCTGCCTGGTTCCCAGCCTGACCAGAGTGCTTTATGGCCTCCGATCCTTGCCCTCCCAGAACATCACATTTTTATCTTTTTTGCAAAGTAGACACTGTCCCCCTGGCTGCCTTTGCCTGAATAGCCAGCAGAAAAGGAAGTCATATTTCCAGCTCTCCAGGAAGCTTATGTCCATCCGGGCTGGGGGCCAACCAGAACCCCCTCCCCTCAGACTTGTGTCTTGGGAGAAGCAATAAAACTCCTAGGGCTGCTGACGCATGGAACTCCACGCTGCCTTTATGCCCCCTCCCTTCAAAGGCGACTCTAAAAATCAATGGGAAGGGATTCATTAAAGCTGGGATGGTGTGGCATACACCCACCATTTCCACAGCCCCTTTGTTAGCCGGCCTGAGCTTCCTGTCTGAACAGACTTACTTCCTTCCTAGGAAACAGCCCATGTTCTACCCAACAGTGGGCTGGCCCCAAGTAGCTGAGCCACACAGACCCCTGTAACTTGCAATGAGTTATTATGTGCTCATTTATTCCTTCACTCCCTCGTTCATGCAGGCAGCTGGTTCTGGCTTCATACAGTGGATACTTACCAAGTATCTCAGGCCATGTTTTAGATATCGTCAATGCGACTCACACCAGACAAAAGTCTCAGTTGCAGTGCGTTTTGTCTGTCAGTCAGGGAGATGGCAAACAAATTCAGTGATGGAAACGCTCCATCACAAAGCTGAGTCAAGAAAGAATCCTAGGACAAGGGGCAGTGGTTGGGGACAGCGCAGCTGAGGACTGTTTCCTGTGAAGGTGTCAAAGGTTTGACAGCCTTTAGGAGGCAGAGGCTTGAGCCTGGAAAAGCTTTGGGGGTAGACCCAGGTGGTGTCCACAGCAGGAAGGGCCTGGAGGCTAGAAGGGACCAGAAGGAAATGACACAGAATCATGACAGGGGCCCCAGCTCAAGGGGTCTCACGGGTCATAGTTAGACCACCTGGAGGAATGATGGGCTGTGACTTATGTTTCGGAAGGGTTGTGTGTGTGTGTGTTCGCTAGGCTGCCATAACTAAGTCTCCAAACTGGGGTCTGTCATGACACACGTTAATCTTACCATCCTGGACACCAGAAGACCAGCACCGTGGTGTGGACAGGGCCAAGCTCCACCATCCATCTCTGGGCCCCTCTCTGAGCTGTTGAAACCGGAGCTATGAAACTCTTCAGTATCCCTAGCCGTCCCCTGGCATGCCTGCCCGCCTGTATCTAAATGTCTCCTTTTCCCAAGGACACAGTCATGTTGGATCAGGGCCCACATTCATCTTAACTTGATCTTCTGCAAAGACTCAGTCTCTAAACAGGGGTGCCTTCATCGGTCCTGGGACTTTGACATCTTTATTTTATTTTATTTTATTTTATTTTCCTCAAGGTAGTGTCTCATTCTAGCCCACGCTGACCTGAAACTCACTCTAGCTCCAGGCTGGTCTCAAACGCAGAGCATTCCTCCTACCCCAGCCCCCTGAGTGCTAGGATTAAAGGTGTGCGACACCATGCCTGGCGGGGACTTGAGCATCTTTTTTGAGAGTTCACGATTCACTCCAACACCGGGGCTTCTCAACCTGACTCACTGTATTGATTTATATCATCTCCTTTGGTGTTCACTAGGACCTGTTGATGGGCAGTCACACTCATTTGGCCAAGAAGGCCAGGATGACCTGAAAGCCCAGGACAGTGGGTTAACCGGTACTACTTAAATCTCCAAATCTATGTGCACCCTTACCTCCACAGCCACTCAGCAAGTATACCTTCAGAAGTATAGCAACGTCTTTCCCACCTCTGCTTCAGCCACGGAGGCAGCTCCCATCCCTGCTTGCCAAATCCCTCTCCCATCATAGGCATCCTGCTGAGGAGTCTCCTGCAAACATACAGCCTGGAGCTTGGCTTCCTTCCCAGCTGAGTAGGTAGGGGGAAAGGTGGCAGCCCCCTAAGACTGAAGCCACCGGAAGGGCCATTTTGACTCTAGTTCATAGGGTCCCCTCTACATCCCCCTCCCATTGCCTCTCCAGCTCTGCAAGACTTTTCCTGGATCTTCAATAACCTCGAAAATTGTAGGGCTTCTCGGACATGCTGAGTGGAGGTGAGGGGCAGGAGCTAGTGTTGTTGAAATGAAATGATTATAGGATTTGGGCAGAAGCCAAATGCAGGGTTCTGAGAATGCTGCCTGGGTCTGGGATGAGGACCCTGCTGGGGGTAATTCCAGGAAGCAGTGACTGGAAGTGGTGGGGGGGGGGTTGCGGTCTCCTTCCCATCCCCCTTCAGGTAGAGTGTCTGCCAGTGTCAAGTGGACTGGATGCACAGTTGCTAGACTGTAACAAGAAACAAAGTGACAATAATTTCTATTTATGGGATGTGGTGTGTGCTCAAGACAATGAAAAGATTCTGATCACAACGATGGCTCTTAGGACCCTGATCGACACTGTCATTTGGGATCTTGGTGTCCCACCTTGAGATTGTGACGTGTGCTTATCAGAACAGGCTTTGGAATGAGGCTGAACAGTAGCTTTGAATCTGTCCGCAGAAGTCATCACCTCTCTGGGCCTCTGTTCCACCCTATATGTGGTGTGTAATAATAGCACCTGGGGCTGGAGAGATGGTTTGGCAGTTAAGGGATTTGCCTGCCAAGCCGAAGGATCCTGGTTCGTCTCTCCAGAACCCACATAAGCCAGATGCACAAGGGGGCACATGATCTGGAGTTCGTTTGCAGTGGCTGGAGGCCCTGGCATGCCCATTCTCTCCCTCTTTCTCTCGAATGAATGAATGAATGAATAAAATATATTAAAAAATAATAGCGCCTGGACCAGAGAGGGCTGTTGGTAAGGATGTTGTATGATAATACTTAGCAGGTAGCTGGCACTTGCCTGGCAGTCAGCATTTATGGCCATGAGAAGCTGGGATCCAGCCTGGCACCCTTGTTCTACGTCCCCGTGGGGGAGGGGCAGGTCCTATGGGAACATCCGTTCTGTCCAGAAATTAAACCTGATCTGGAAAGACTGTGAAGTAAATTTCCAGGACTAAGGGAGCTCAGTGGCAGAGGGAACAATGCCATCCAACGACATGGATCTTGTGCCCAGACCCCTCAAAAGGAGGTCTGAGCCCCAGGAAGGAAGGGTCCCAGGAAGTAGGGCCCCTGAATTGACTCACACCCAATTTTGCCATTTGAGCCTTCCATGAGTGACTTCACTGACCACACATCTGATCCCTGTGGACTATTCCCTGCCCGCGTGCAGTTGTGTGTTGTGTCCCCATCTGTCCCCTGAGCTGTCCTCCGTGTCTCCTAGAGACCAAGGAAGCAAGGTGCCTGCATGACCTGTCCGTGACTGCCACACTCCTGTGGACACCCGCCTGAAGCTCCCTGCCTACCCCACCTTCCCTGAGTGTTTGAGCCCAGCCCGCATGGGTGACAGCGCAGTCATCAGGATTCTTGTTCAGACCCGCTGAGTCAGCAAACTGTTGGAGTTGAGTGAGAGAGGCGGGAGGGAGGGAGGGATCTCTTCTGCAGCTCAGAGCAGGGTGACCAGAAAAGCCACCCCTGGCTGCGTGGTTCTCTTGCTCCCTGTCACACCTACGAAGCGGTACACAGGCGGTGACCCAGCCTGGAGCCACTTTTAACCCCTGGGTGACCTATATCCCAGATAGGTGGTTTGGCCCCTCTTATTTTTGGCCAGCCCCAGCCTGGGATGGTCTGTAGCTGAGCTAGTAGACGCCTCCTCTTCCATCCCTGGTGCCACAGCTTCCCAGCCCCCCCCCCTCCGCCCCTGCCATGGCCCCAAGGGTCCTGCAGAGGTGGGCTCTGTGTGACACTACTCCTCAACCCCATAAGCATCCTCTCTCCAGGAGCCATAGGCCAGCCGCCTTCCTGGCTGCAACCCTGTGATTTATTGGTGGCCTCGCCTGACCAGGGCCCATGGCAGCAGCAGGAGGAGTTCAAACACCAGCGAGAAAAGCCACCGCTATTGATCCGCATCAGGCCTCCGGAGCCTGGCGGGCATTCATCAAGGAGCCACAGCGCGGGGTTGCAGCTCGTCCTTTCTTCTTTCCTTTCTTCTCCCTCCCAAGTCATTCCCCCCGGGGCCGCGCCACCCCCCCCCCTTTGCCGAGGTCACCAGGAGAGCTGCCTAGAGCCTGTGAGCTGAGGCGACGCTGGGCGCCTTTGTCTGAAGCCTCTTTGCTATAGATGCTTATCTAAGCAAGCCTGGGGGTGGGAGCAGCTCTGGGCCCCAGGCCTTTGAGCAGATCTTTGGAGGTTAGAGCAGTGGAGTTGGAACTTGGGATCAAGTTAGGGGAAAGTCCTTCTGAAGAAGCAACTGTTTGGAGTGTCCGCATTTCTGTAGACTCCAGACTGCAAGTACCAAAAGGGCTGGCAGGCTAACCAGCCGAGTGGACCTGAGAGGAGCTTGAACCGGGAGGTAGAGGGCTTTGAAATTAGCATGTGAAAAGGGCCAGTTTGGGTCTGAGGCCTCCAGTGCGGACTGCTGAGTGGATACTTGAAAACAATTTGTTTTCCTAATTATGTAAAGACGCTGGTGAAGAGTATTTGCCTTTTTTTGTTTGTTTATCTGGGGAATGTCTGAGTCTTGCATATTAATTCTCCTCTCAGGCCCCACTTGGGGGCTTTTAAGGTGGATATTTGGGAGAAACAGGAGGTCGGACCCCAAGGCCATCTCCTTAACGTTCCCAATTAGTGTCACCAGATTGCTGTCCCTGTGTTGTTGTAAACTTTGCTCTGTTCCAGTCCAACGCAGGCTCAACATACAGGAGGGATGTCTCTGAAGAGGCATGAGTCTAACCTCATACATATAGTACTTAGTCATTGCACAGATCTTGGGGCGGGGCGGGGGAGAATGGCATTGTCCGTTTGGTTATTCGAGGGCTTTCCTTTTGGCATTTTGGATAATCAAGGCTCAAACCCAGACATTATCGTTGAACCAGATCAACAGTCGAAACCACGTCTTTGGGACAGTGTTTTCTTCTTGAAATGTGACCAAAAGTGTCATGCCCCATCTGCTGTTTAGGCTGTGGAATAAGTTAGTGGTTGGATGGTTTGCATAGGGAAAGATGGGAGAGTCTTCAAGCAGTCTCTTGGAGCCCCCAAATCTCTGCGGGGGCTTTGTGGAGAGGCAGGGCTTCAGTGAACATCTTCTTAAGTCAATGACTCCTCCAAAGAAGCTGTTATAATCCAAGAGGAGGGGAAGAGTGAGCCTGGCCTGGAATGTGTGCTGAGAAGTCCTTCCCCTGGCCGCCCCAGGGTTAGCCCTGCAGGAAGGGTATGGTAATTAATCTCACTTGCAGAAGCTAGTTCTTGTCCGAAAGGCAGCAAGTTCTGAAGTATGAATTAATCCATTTAGCCAGCTCTTCGGAGGGAAAGCCCGTGACAACTGCATTTCCAAATGCCATCCCGAAAGTGATATTTCAAGCGGCAGTGGGTGGGATTAGAGCCTGCTAACGATTTATGTCAAACAAGGAACAAGAACATAATTTCCAGATAAGTGATTTGACTCACCACTTCGATGGCGGGCAGTAGGACAGACAGGAAGGCTTAGGGCAAGTCAGGGGCTCAGACCCAAAGAGAGGGTGCAATGAGAGGCACCCTCAAAGGTACAGGGTCAGTCTGTCCCCCGCCCCCCAACCTCCCACGGGCCTGGCCTCGCAATGAGAACAGTGGCCAAAGTCCAATACAGAGTATTTCAAGTCTGTTCTAGCCACCTTTCTTGGGGGGTGAATGGCAGGGCCTCTTCCAACCTTCCTAATTGTTTGAGGCAGTTAGGCCCTCATTCAAACTACTTTCACTGGCGAGTGGGCGGGGCGGGGTGGAGGGGGGAAGAGGGCTGTAAAATCCAGATACAATCCAGGGGTTGATGGAGGTGTGTAGCGCCCACAAAAGAGGGAGGGACGCAGACCACTTTGGGCGGGGCTGCGAATGGGTTTCCAGGGGATGCCACTGGGGCACTGAGCTGGGAGCGGCCAGCTCGGTACCTAGACCAAACCCTTGCGACCGTCAGGCTGGAAGGAAGAGGCCTTGGCCACCACAGGATGCCATGTCAGGAAGACGGCCGCTCCGGGAGCGAGGCGGGGCTGTGCGCAGCAGCCGCCCCCGGCTTCCCTCCTGCCGGCGGCTCCAAGACACAGGAACTCCCCGAAGTCGGGGAGCCTGAGCGTTACGTGTTCGCGATCCCTCTGCCCCCACGAACCCCGCGCTTGGGGAAGCCCGGGGGGGGGTGGGCGACAGGGGAAATTCTGTGGCCGGGAAGTAAGATGCAGACCATCTCCGCCCCCTAATCTCTTCCTAACACCCTTTAAACCGAGGTCGGATCTCCACGTCCCTCTCCTGCCCCGCCTCTCCTCCCTTGGCCCAAAGCTTTCTCCAGCCGGGCCACCCCTAGCCTCGCCCGGCCGAGGACCCTCATTAGCATGACCACTTGGGAGGAGGATTCGTTGGGTGGGGGTTAAAGGGATGTGTGGGGGGAGGCGGGAGGCACCCAAAGTCATCCACCGCTAGTGCCTTCCCGGCGGCCCCCTCGGGCGACAGCGCTCCGGGAGCCCCACTCGCACAAGTGTTTGCTACCAATTAATTACCTAGGCGGGGGAGGGGGAGGGAAAGAAAGGGGCCTGGTCGCCGCCTCCGCCCGGAGGCTGAAGCGCCACTCGTCCGGTCGTGCGCTCGCGCGGCGGCGGCGTGCACCACCAGCAGCAGCACCACCAGCACCACCACCACCCCTGCGTGCAAGTTTGAAATGTGATCTGCCCTCCGATGCGCTCCCTAGCAGCTTAGCGCCGCTGGACTGACGGTCTGCGCGCGCGAGTGAGTGCGGTGTGTGTTGGGGGGGGGGACCACGGACGGGGAGGACCACGGGCCGGGGAGGGCACGCGCGAGCCGGGGGCTCCCCGGAGACGCCGAGGCAGGTCTGCACGCCTTTCATCTTCCTCCTGCGCTCTTCCTCTTCCTCCCTCCCTCCCCCCTCGTCCTGGTGCTCTCTGCTTACCCCCACCTCTCCCCTCCCTACACCCAGCCTCCAAGCCCCACGCGGGGTGTACGCAGGGTGGGTGGTCACGCCCGCAGGCTCCGGGAAGCTTTGGTGCAGGGTTGCGGGGCCGTGGGAAGTTTCTCCGGCGTATCCTGGGGCGCTCCCGCCTCCCTCCTCCTACCCACCCTCTCCCTCCCTCGTGCGTTATCCTCCACCCCCGGCCCATCCCCGTCCCTGGAGGGCTGTCGCTTTGCGCCCGGGCGCGCGGCTGGCTGCCTCCTCCTCGGCGGCGGCGGCGGCGGCCCCATTAGCGGAACCTCCGCCTGTGATTGGCTTCGCCCGGGAAGCTGGAGACGGGCGATGAATAATTGATGTGTGCGGTGCGGTGCGGTAGCCGGACGGCGGCGGCGGCGGTGGCGGGTAGCTGCGATCCGGGAGCGCGGGAGCCGCCGGAGCGCCCTCGGAGCGGGCAGCGCGGAGCGAGCGGCCGCTGGAGCCGCCCGGGGCCCCCGCGCTCCCTCCGCCGCCGCCGCCGCGGCAGCAGCAGCAGCAGCCCGGGCGCGGAGCGGGGATGCAGGCGGCGCCCGCTGCCTGCGCGCAGCCTTTGTTCAGCGCCGGCTGAACCTTTGCCCGGAGTGGCTGGCTGCGGCCGCCGCTGGCCGATCCCTAAGCCTCTCGCAGGGGTGCCAGGGCGGGGCGGAGGACCGTGCAACTTGTAGGTGAGTGACGGGGCTGGAAGAAGGGTTCGGCTCTGGGGATGCCCGCGGGCCGGGCCTCGGCTCCCTCCGGGCGCGCGGGGGGTTGAGTGTGAGTTGCCTGTGTGTATGTGTGTGTGACAGAGGAGGGCCGATGCATTGTGGGTAGCGCCGTGTGCTGCATGGTGTCAGCCGGTGGTTTGGCCGTGAGAGTGGCATCGGCGTGCCCAGGGCCTATTTATATTATTTTGTGGCCACGGAGGAGACCTTGTTTCCTCCCGTGGACTGCGCCGCGCGGGGAGTCCACAGGGTGCTTCCCCAACGCTCCTTTCCTGAAGGTGAAGTATGGGCTCTCCAAGCAGACATTTTGCAAGGCTCTGTCCCTGGTTTGCTTCCCATTGCAGAATAATCATCTTGGAAAGCCTTTGGTGGAGGCAGGTGGCTGAGGGTCTTAACTTCAAGCTGTTCCTTTGTCAGAAGGTAACCTTGATGCTCAAGGCACCCTGAGTTCCCCCTCCCCCCATGGCGGGAGGGAACCCTTCTCAGAGGTGGTGAGTGCTAGGCAGACTTCTAACTAGTGCAGAGAGGCCGGCTGGAGGAGAAGAATCGGTCTCACTAGAAGGGCAGGAAGAGGCCTTTCTGGGGGGTGGCTGGCACCAGGCTTTTGAGGATCCTGTGCAAGTCCTTGGAGAGAGGTTTCTCAGAACTCTGCAGCTGCCAGAGGTCCCCAGCCTGTGGTTTTGTACTGGTGCCTCCCGTACCACATAGGGCCCAGTGAAGGGGTTCCCCGGAGAAAGCCAGCTGGAGGGAAACTAGGAGAAGGTAGATGGCTCTCCTCAGATTGGCCTCAGGAGAGCATCACTCTTGGTGTGCTGACCCAAGTACCCTGCCGTTGACCATCAGTGGCTCCCTCTCCCCAATAGGCTTGGGGGTGGCCGGTGGCTCTTCCAACAGGGGGCGTTTTATGAGACAGTTGGCAAGGAGTTGGTTGCCAGTGTGCTTCTCAACAGCCAATCTTTGAGAGTGGGCCAGAAATTGAGGCGAAGAGTGACCCGAGACCTTGTCACTGGGAAGTCAGGGTAACCCCAAGTAGAATGTAGGGAGTCCTCCTTCAGGTTTCTGGATCTAAAGTTCATCTGCCACTGCACAAGTGAAAGGATGCATCACACTGGTAGGGTAGTGAAGGGTAGGGTCTAAATGGTTACTAATAAGCTTGACCCCCACACACACACCTTTTTTTTTTTTTTTAATGTCAGGCAGGCAGGCAGTGACTACCCTGTAAGTAGCTGGAATCAAGTCCCTCTGGAGCTATTTTTACCCTGAACTTCCCTTAGTGAGAAACAAGACGATGCTCTGGTGAGAATCTGAGTCTATACCGGAAGCAGCCGCCTGCATAGTTTGAGACTTGCTTCCTAATGCTGTTTGCTCTCCCCTGCACAGCTTCCCTCAGCCCAGATCCCTTTCTCCCCCCCATTCCCATCACTGTCCTCTGCGCTCTGAAGCCCCTATGTCAGTTGGGGAGGAGCAAGGCCTTAAAGGCAGAGGCCAAGGCTCTCTTACAACTGTATTCCCCAGTGTCAGCCTTGACTCCTGGCAGGGAGAGGGGTGGGTGCTGTGTGTGTGACTGCTGAGGGCTTGCTTGAGCAGAAAGCTGGTGGAGGACAGTTTTCTTCTTCATGAGAGGAGTCCACAGAGTGTTGAAAGAGCACTTCCTGGTCTTGGTCAGCCCATGTTCAGTCCCTGGGAAGTAGGAGACGAATCCCTGGTCTGAGGTCAGACTTAAAGAAGTGTTCTTACTGGTCTGAGTCGAGTCCCCACCTGAGTGGCCTTTGCTGGGTTACACCCAGGGAATGAGGGGATGGCAGAGCTAGGTGGAAAACTGCTGCCCAACATGGTAACTTACTATGTGTGGCTGCTTAGAGTTTAAACTTGATTCTGAGTAAAAGTTAAGTTTCTCATACTTCCGATACTTCACACCAATCTAGCCCAGACCGTTAGGATATTTCTGCAATGGCAAAAAGTTTCATTAACAGCCCTGGCCTAGAAGTGTGTGGAGTTCGGACACTTGAGGTGAGCCCCCACCCCCATGACAGTGTCAGTTAGATGGAAGCCTTCCTTATTCTTGGCTTTTTTTTTTTTTTTTTTTTTTTTTTTAGTTTTTCGAGGTAGGGTCTCACTCTGGCCCAGGCTGACCTGGAATTAACTATGTAGTCTCAGGGTGGCCTTGAACTCTCGGCGATCCTCCTACCTCTGCCTCCCGAGTGCTGGGATTAAAGGCGTGAGCCACCACGCCCGGCTCTTGGCATTTTTTTCCCCTCAGGGTGGCCTCGAACTCATGGCAATCCTCCTACCTCTGCCGCCCAAGTGCTGGGATTAAAGGCGTGCACGCCTGGCTCATTCTTGGCGTTTTGATCCTGGTGGCCTCCGTGTGAAGTAGGCAGCCAGGTGCTCCTGGTTAACACTGAGGTTCAGTTTTGCCCGTGCGTGTGAGCCCCAAGTCTCCAAACTCCTTGGCCAGCACTCTGATGTGCGGCAGAGGTCAGCCAGGGGGCATGGATGGGCAGCAGTCCTGGGAGCAACCTCAGACCTCTCTGAGGACTGTCGCGGTGCCGGCAGGCATCAGGCTCTGAAGTCATCCATCGATCGGGCAGTCCTCGGGAACAGGCAGTTCTGAGCTGGCAAGGACTGGAAGCAGAGGGAGAGGCACTCTGGGGGCCGGAGGTGTTTACCTTTCTGAAGGAGGCCTTGGTCCCTCTGGAGAGGCCAATTTTTCCACAGGGAAGGGACTCATCACTGGGCAGTTAGCCTGGTTGCTTGGAGCCACCCCAGAGAGAGGAGTACCAGCTAAGGCCAAGGGGCTGGGGGAGCGGTAGAAGGAGATCTGAACATTTGGGAAATGGTACACCATCGCTCCCTTGCTCTCAGCCAACTAGGACCTACCGCTGCTGGCGTCACAGTATATACGCCCACAGGGTCCTGTTTGCCCTGTCGTTCCCTCGAAGCCTCAGCTGCCTGGGAAACTCTCTAGGGCCTTCGAGCAGCAGCCACCTCCCTCACAAGGGAGCATGCTCAGGGAAAAACAAGCCCCCCCCCCTTGATGAAGCCCATTCTGCTTCACAGGGAGCTTCTGAGCCAGTCCCACCAGGCGGGGAAGGATGGCCGACCACTGTCAAGGGGTTGCCCCAGTGTCACAGGCTTCATGTGGAGCAAGGGTCTCTCTTACATGGTCTGCTGCAAAGTCCCCCAATGAGAGAGAGCTCCAGGCTGATGAATTTAGTCTGCCTGAGGACTTGTCCTTGTGTTCTGAGGTGCCCGCTTCCCCCAGCAGCAGGTCCCATGGCAGCCTTCTCCTGTGGACTTGGGCTGGCTAAGGGGCGGCTTTTTGCACATCTGAAAGGGGGTTCTCCTAGGCGTATGCAAGGGAACATGTAGAGTGAGAAGTCTTTGAATCCTCTAAACTGAGGAAACCAGGAGGGGTGGCCAGGACCCTTACAGCCTGCCACCCTGTGTCCTTGTTCCTCAGTCTCATAGGCTATGGGGCCCTCCAAGTAGATTTTAAAAGGCAGGCCCCGCCCACCTGTAGCATGTGAAGACCCTGGGGTGAGTTAGGGTTAGGCTCCTCTGAGCCAAGAGGGTTGCCCAGGGCCCTGGCCCCATGGGATAAGGCCTGGCCCAGGGCAACAGCAGGCATGAAGGAGACTTGGCCAGGGCAGCCTGGTTTTCTGAGGCTAAGGCTCCTCTGATTGATTGATTTTGGCCTTGTGGAGCTCCCCACAGACTTCTGACACTGTTCAGGAAACCAGCTCCCTCAGGCCCAGGCCTCTAGTGATAGTATCTCCAGTCTGATGTCACATTAATGTGTGGCCTTTGCCAAGTCACCTGGGAAGGAGTGGGAAAGGGGGCTGAGAATTCTCAGTGAGACCTGTCTGTCTCAGACTCCACTCCAGGCCTTTAGCCAGGATGTGGGTGACACAAAGTGAGGCCTGATGATGGGGCGGGGCGTGGGGGGTACGGACAGCAGTGTTTGGGGCTGCAAAGGGAAATGCAAAGTTGTACAGAAAGGTCTTGTCTAGATCCTAGAGTTGTAGAAGGGGAAGGAGAAATAGTGTCCTGAAGCTTCCCAGAAATGGGTAAGTAGAGGAATGGATGTGATTATAGGTGGGCGTGGCTACACCAGCTAGAGGTGAGGCCCTGCAGGAGAAGGGAGGTAGACAGACAGACAGACAGACACTGGAGCAGAGAGAGGCTAAAGCAGTTTGCTGCAGAAACCCTCACCCAGAATCACAGATTTTATTTCCCCCAAGCAGGAAGGAGTCACAGAAGCGCTCCCCCTTCCCCACCCCACCCCACATACACACTCGTGAAGCTTCCAGGAGCCTGGCTGCTACTGAGCTCCGTGGAAGTGAGGGTGGAAGAGAGGATGGAAGTGAGGAGGTCAGCGTCCTGCAGCCGGGAATGTCCCCACTCCTGCTGACGCAGTGGAAAGCCTTCTCTGCTCACAGGGTTCCTGTTTTGCAGTTGCCATGGGGTGGGGGGGGGAGTGGGGGAAGAGCAGCCAGCTCTGACTCCTAAGAGCTCTGAGAACTTGCTGGAACTTGTCCAGACCTCCCCAGGCAGCCCTCTGTGCTCTCCTGGAAAGAGAAAGAGAGAGGAAGAGCGTGCAGGTCCTGTTTGTGGATGAGCAGCCACTGGGGGTTGCAGCCAGGCCCAGAAGGTTTTAAAGCAATGTAGGCATTTGCCTGAGGCTAGCGCTGCCGGAAACAGGTGACCGGGAATGGCTGCTACCAGGCTTTCGGGTCACACACTCTCTGTGTGCATTAGTGTTTGATCCCTGTCCCCTAGGTCAGCCTGAGTCACCTGGTGATTTGTAAGACCCTCTCTGCCTCCTAAGAGTTTGTAATCTAATTCGTAGATTCGTAGTATGCAGAGAAAATTCGATGGCTGGTTCTCAGCTTCTACCTGTGTTTGGGAGACTCTGCCAAACAAGAGAGAGCTTCTAACTTCTAACAGGAAGGAGGAAGCAGCCCTCAGAGTCGGAGTCCTCCCCTCCACTCCTCGCCTCTCTTCTCCTTTCCCTTCCCCACCCCTCCTTTTGCCTTTTCTCTCTTCCCTTGCCTCTTTTCTTTCCTCTTTCCACTTTTCTTTCATTGTCCTCTTTCCTCTCTCCTCTGTCTTTTCTCCACCCCCTTCTTATCTGTGCAATAGTGAGCCTACAGTCTCATGCTAAGCAGGTGTTCTACCTCTGAGCTATACCCCCAGCCATCTTTTATTTATTTATTTATTTACTTACTTATTTATTTAGGGGGGGGTTCAAGGTAGGGTCTCGTTCTAGCCCAGGCTGACCTGGAATTCACTATAGATTCTCAGGCTAGCCTCAAACTCACATCAATCCTCCTACCTCAGCCTCCTGAGTGCTAGGATTAAAGGTGTGTGCCACCACACTCAGCCTTTTTTTTTAGGTATGATTTTTTTAAAAAAATATTATTTATTTATTTATTTATTTGTGAGATGATCAAGAGTGAGAGAGAGAGAATATGGGCGTGCCAGGGCCTCCAGCCACTTCAAACAAACTTCAGATGCCTGAGCCCCTTGTGCATCTGGCTTACATGGGTCCTGGAGACTCAAACCAGGATCTTTTGGCTTTGCAGGCAAATGCCTTAACCACTAAGCCATTTCTCCAGCCCACTCAGCTTTTTTTTTTAATTGACATATAGTAAGTGTGTGGATTCATGAGATACAGTGTAACATGTTGTGTGTGTGGATTCATGGGATACAGTGTAACATGTCGTGTGTGTGTGTGTGTGTGTGTGTGTGTTCTTGGGATACAGTATAACATTTCCTGTGTCAGTGTGTAGTGGTCAAATACCGGGTTTGAACCCTGCCATCTCCTCTCAGTTCTGTGTCTGCCACTGCCCAAGAAACCGTCCTGAGCCCCAGCCCTCAGCATATGCAGACATTGCCCTACATTAAGATGCTTTGTGTGGTTCCCTGCCCCAGTGTCACCCAGCGAAGATTATCCATGATGAATGCCAGTGCTAGGTGCTCTGTAAATGTCTGCTAGATGACCAGCCCAGGGCACAGGTTAGTGGTGGCACAGGTGGTCACCCAGGTAGGAAATGAGATCTGAAGACCTGTGTTGGTGCTGTGGTCCTATAACCTTGGCACTCTAGATGCAGAGACAGGAGGATTGCCATGAGTCCAAGGCTAGATTAGGGCATAAAGACTCTGGCTCCTAAGCTGGCTGTGTGATACATAAAGGTGTTTCTTGCCTTTCTTGGAGTCCCACATTTAAAGATTTACCACACCAGGTAATGTAGCATCTGCTAGCTAGTTGTTAATTTATTGTTTAATTTTTATTTATTTATTTATTTATTTATTTATTTATTTATTTTTGGTTTTTCGGGGTAGGGTCTCACTCTGGCCCAGGCTGACTTGGAATTAACTATGTATTCTCAGGGTGGCCTTGAACTCACGGCGATCCTCCTACCTCTGCCTCCCCAGTGCTGGGATTAAAGGTGTGCGCCATCATGCCTGGCTTGTTTTTTTTTTTTTTTTTTTTTTTTTTTTTTTTTTTTTTTTGAGACAGGGTCTCTCTGTAGACTCTGGCCTAGAACTCACTAAATGGCCCAGGCTAACTCAAAATAGTCCTCCTGCCTCAGTTTCCCAAGTGCCAGGATTAGAGATGTCACAGGTAGCTATGTTAAAATTAGATAACGTTGAGTTTTCAGTTCCTCTGTCACGGTCATTTCAAGTTCTTGGTGGCCGCTGGAGCTGCCGGCTACCATGTTGGATGGTGTAGTGAGAGAACATCCCACAGTACAGGAAGTGCTGTAGGGCCACACTGTGCCTGAGAGTCAACTGATAAGGTCCTTGAAAGCTCTGTCACCTGTGGTCTGTGAGAAGCAAAGTCGACAGGGCACCGTGAACCCGCCTGCAGTGTCAGGGGCTCCTATGCGCTACCCCTCAATAGGCTCAATAAGACTTTCCTGCCTCAGTCCCCCAAGCCTCTTCAAATGAGGCCGCCCAGAGACCTCCAGCAGTGCTGGAGAGTCATTACGAAACCCACATCTGTCATTGCCTGGGTGACTTTGGGTAAGTCACTTCTCCAGGCCTCTGTTTCCTAATCAATAAGGCAGAGTTGTGGAACCTGCCTGGCAGGGTTGTGGGTTGTGGCCGGGCACTTAGCTCCGTGCCCGGTACATAATAATTGCTCATTAAGCCTTGGTTCCTATCACTGTCAGCTTGGCTCAGCTCTGTCCTGGAGCTCCCATAAGACACTGTTCCCAAGCTTGAGAGCTGGAGTTCTCTCTTGACCCTGCTCAGCCACCGTCCTCTCTAAGCCTCAGTCTCCTCATCTGTAAGATGTTTCTGCCTTTCCTCATGTCGTGTGTTGTGATCGGAGCCATGGTTGTGCCCTGTGGAAGTGCCTTTCTCCTGAACGGCCATTGTAACAGGATGGGGGAAAGAGAGATGCCAGCTTGCTTATCCCTTGCTGTCTTGTCACTAACCTGCGGGGCTATCCCTGCCAGTGCTTGGGGGTTGACTCTGGGTCTTGGAAATGCCACAATTCCTCCCAGCTCTGGAGGAAGGGCACAAGGGAGGGCCAGTGGCCCATACAGTCACTACTTTCATTTCTCTCCTGGAGAGTGAGCTGGGGGTCTACATGTTGGGTTCCTGAAGGCCTCTGGTGTTTGCACAAAAGCTTTCTTTTTCCTGAAGCCACGATTCATCAGGATCTGGGAGCCCTTGGATTTCTGGGCTGAAAGTCTGGGAACAGTCGTGTTCAGGTGATTCTGGGGAACCATTCCAGGCATGGCTTCCTGCTTCCCAAAGTGCTAGGACCTGGTTAATCTTTCCCTGTATTTGTGCGTGGACTGCTGGAGGCGGGGAAGCGATCCCCTTTCCCCCACCATACATTCTTCCCTCATGGACTTCTGTAATCGGCCTTGTTCAACCCAGACCTACCATCGAGAGCATGCAGAATGCCACCTTCCACAGAGCCTGAGAACGCTGGGTTCACTCAGTGTTCAATGAGAAAAGGCTTGTGCCTTTTTTTTTTGAGAGAGAGAGAGTGGGGGGTTGGTGACAGAGAGAGAATGGGCATGCCCGCAGCCTCTCAGCCACTGTGAACAAACTCCAGATGCATGCGCCCCCTTGTGGGCAAGTGCGGCATTGCGCCCTTGCGTCACTTTGCATCTGGCTAAACATGGGACCTGGAGATTGGAACTGATGTGTTTAGGTTTAGCAGGTAGGGGCCTTAACCCCTAAGCCATCTCTCCAGCCCCCCCTTTTTTTTTTTTTTTTTTTTTTTTCGAGGTAGGGTCTCACACTGGTCCAGGCTGACCTGGAATTCACTATGTAGTCTCAGGGTGGCCTCGAACTCTCGGCGATCCTCCTACCTCTGTCTCCCAAGTGCTGGGATTAAAGGTGTGCGCCACCACACCCGGCTTCAGCCCTCCTTTTTTTTCACATGGAGTTGGGGAACAGCCTGGGTGTTTCAGCTTTTTATATGCCAGCAACAGGCCCCCAAAGTTCCCAGCAGTCCCAGGGTTGCGTAGGCAAGAGGCCAAACCCTGTTTCCAAGAAGCTGCACCCAATACAATAAAACCTTAGCTCACCCACTGGGTCTAGCACAGCCCTGACCCCTGGGTCTCTAGTGACTTCTGCCAGGTAAGTGAGGACAAAATGCTCCACAGTTCACACCATAGTCCTCTCAGCTTTCTGTGTGGTGCTGTCTTCGGAAATGCCCTCAACAGCCTGGATAAAATCCTTCTTCTGGGCGTGGTGGCGCATGCCTTTAATCCCAGCACTCAGGAGGCAGAGGTAGGAGGATCACTGTGTGTTCGAGGCCACCCTGAGACTACGTAGTGAATTCCAGGTCAGCCTGGACTACAGCAAGACCCTACCTCAGAAAACCAAAACAAAGAGCTGGAGAGATGGCTTAGAGGTTAAGGCGCTTGCCTGCAAAGCCAAAGGATCCAGGGTCGATTCCCCAGGACCCACGTAAGCCAGATGCACAAGGTGGCGCGTGTGTCTAGAGTTTGTCACCGGCGTGCCCATTCTCTCTATCTGCGCCTCTCTTTCTCTCTCACAAACAAATAAAATAAGTTTTTGTTTTTTTTTTTTTTAAAAAAAAAAAAAAAAAAAAACAAGGGCTAAAGAGATGGCTTGGCGGTTAAGGCACATGCCTGTGGAGCCTAAGGACCTGGTTCGATTCTCCAGGTCCCACTTTAGCCAGATGCACATGGTAGCACATGCATCTGGAGTTTGTTTGCAGTGGCTAGAGGCCCAGGCACACACATTCTCACTCTTTCTCTCGATCTCTCTCCCTGTCTCTGTAATAAATAAAAATAAAATGTTAAAAAAAAAAATCTTCCTTAGTTGGTATCCCGTGGGATGGCGATTTCTGCCTTGGGGGTGGAGGGTCCCCAGGTTGTAGGAGTCGCTACTCTAATGCCTCTGGCCATCACTGACCCTCTGCAGTGTCCTCTGGGCTTGTCCAGGAAAATCGCTTTTCAAGATTATAGCTGTGACACGTTGAAGTGTGCATATCCAGCATGAGGGTGGGCAGAATGCAAGGTAGGATGTTTTTGAATGAACAGAAGAGCAGACTCTGGGCAGGGTCTCTGGCCCTCTGGGAGCTTAAAAGTCCTGGAATGAGACTGGAAGAACCAGACTGTACACGCATCTAGGGGTGAAGTGGAGTGGGAGGGCCTGTGGCAGGGGGTGTGTACTGCTGAAGAGAAGTACAGGATGGAACATTTTATCGGCATTATGGATGTATAAATCTGTGCTGTACATTGGAACTTGTGTATGTCCATGTAGACATGTGAAGGACATTTCAAGGTGGAATTGTTAGATAAGGTTGCTGGATGGTGTTACCATGGGCTGTGCATGCTTACATACACACAGGGTGTTGGCATCATGTCTTCTGACGAGTCCACGTGCCTTGCCTGGCACAAAGGATGCCGTGTGTAGATGGTTACCATGGTGTTGGGCTTGAAGGATGGGGCCCAGCTGCCTCCCCTCCCCTTTTCAAGCAAGCCCTGAGCCACGGTCTGCCACTGGAAGGGCATTCTTCCATTGAGGTGGCTCTCAGGGCTAGGGCGGGTGCCTGGAGAGTTCGGTTGACCCCAGGAATGAACTTAGGAAAGGGCATTTTGTGACTCCTCTGAGAAGTTTGCCCTGACACTGCTAGCTTCCTCTCACCTGTACCCAAGGACAGGGCCGGAGGATGCTTTGCATGTCCTCAAAGCTACCTGCATGGAGACATTTTCAGGTGGTTTTCTAGCAGAATCCCTAAACATCCAGAGACTACTCACCTCCACTCCCAGTGAGATGTAGCTCACCTCTCAGGGCCTCTGTTTTCCTCCTCTGAGTAATGGGAGCACCAGGATCAAAGGACCCCAGACTCTCAGCCACAGATGCCTGGACAGGGAGCAGTGGATGACTTTCGTGGTCTCTCCCCACTGAGACTTGACATCCTATTGCCACCTCACCCTAGCTGCTCTTGCCACCAGGGGTGGAACCACATGCACATGACCTTGCCATATACCTGGCTTAGGCTCCCGAGTGCAAAGCAGACAGAAATCAGACATCATCAATTGCCTCCAAGCCTGAGATTACAGGTTGACATAGTAGGCATTTCCAGAGCTCTTTACAGTCCAGCAGGTTCTTCCTTGTTTGTGGTACCCTCTCCCCCCCCCGCCCCAGGTAAAGGAAGTGATCTCGTCACTTCTCGTGGGCAGATAGGGTACCCAGAACCAGGGAGTAATGTTGTGAGGAGTTGGGTGGCACTAAGGCCAGCTCTGGCCATTGCCTTCAGAGGTCAAGTGTCCCAGCATCACCAGCCAAGCCTGTCTTCTCGGGTACTGCCTGAGGGGAATGGAGGGCTGCACAAAATAGATTGTCACTGGGATCTGGGACTTGGTTAGAAGCCCTTCAGCAGAAGGGCCCCAAAGATAACTCACCAGCACAGCACCCAACGTGCCTGGGCCTGCACATGCACTCACCCACAGCCTGGTATCACCCACTCACGCTTTGACACTCCAACATCCAAAGAAAGAGAAAAGCAAAAAAAAAAAAAAAAAAAAAAAAAAGGAAAAAAGATACATCCCCAAACTTTGCGTTTGGCCTCTGTGTTTAGAGAACTTAATTGCAGCTAAAATTCTCATTTTTTAAATGAATGCTGTGTGGTTGGTTGGTTGGTTGGTTGGTTGGTTGGTTGGTTGGTTTTTCGAGGTAGAGTCTCACTCCAGTTCAGGCTGACCTGGAATTAAGTATGTAGTCTCAGGGTGGCTTCAAACTCACAGTGATCCTCCTACCTCTGCCTCCCGAGTGCTGGGATTAAAGACGTGTGCCACCACGTCCGGCATGAATGCTGTTTTAAATGTGGAATAACTGTTGCTTGTTTGTATTTATTCACTTCAGAAACAAAGTCCTTAAGGGGGGAAGTAGCCTATTTTCTTAAGATGAATCCTCGAAGTTCAATGTGGAGCTATCATTTCCACTTATAGGATTTTCTGGTGCTGTCTACCATAGATAAGATAGCCAGGGACAGCCCCCAACCCTTGGGGTCTAGCATGGCGCTGGACCTATGGAGGATTATGGGAAGTCAAGGCTGAGGCAAGTTCAGACCCTGAACCTTAGGAGGAGGATGTGAAGGGTCCTGGAATGGTCCTCTGCGTTCAAGAGTGAACTGAAACTGTGGCTCCCAGTAAATTTAAACAACAAGGGCACTTGGATAGCACTTGCCTAACACGTGCAAGTTCAATCCACAGATCACACAGACAAAGCTGAAATTGTTGCCTTCCATCCCAGGGTCCCAGCTGACTTTGGGGACAGCAGTGTGGGCCACAAAAGCAGAGTTGAGCCCTGGGTTGAGAAAAGGCACAATGTGGTCTGGATGGCCTTGTGCCTGCCAGGGGAAGGCTGCCCAATGCAAGCATTTCTCTCTCTAGCTGGGAATTCACCCAGGAGAGGGTGGCATGGGTTGCCAAACTGAATCAACCTGCCCCATTGCCAACCCCCAGTTCTCCTGTTTAATATGAGCCAAGGCCACACCTAGAGCTGGGTCTGGGGGCAGTCAGTGTGACCTTTAGTACCATGGAATCAGGTGGGTGGAGAAAGCTCCCCAGGGGGAGGTAAGACAGCCTCAGAGATGGAGGGTTGTTCAGACAGGTAGGGGAGGGTCAGGCACTGCAGGAAGAGCTGGCTTTGGCAACCAGCTTGGTATTTTTACCACCATACCGATTTTCAGCATATTGCCCATGGTTCCCATCCACTCTCGCTAGGGAAGGATGGGTGTGCAGGCATAAAACCATATGCCTTAGATAGAGCCCAGCTCAGCCTGCGACCTCCAGGTTGGAGGTCTGTCTGAACTGCATACGTGACAGCTGGTGCCTGCTGATGCCCTCCCCCTCCCCCTCCCCCACCCAGCAGGCTCCATCCTCGGAGGCTAAGCCTCCTGGTGTCTGCTCCTTGCCTGGAAGGCATTGCCCCCCACCCAGCCCTTGTGGCCTCTGGGAGGTTCAGGTTTCTGCCTGCCAGGTGGGCATCTCCTCTCATTCCCTGCCCCGTTTCTGCCACCTGGACCCTCCCCCCAGGTGCCACCTGCCACCTTGTTTCCAGGTGGTAGGTAGGTGGTCTCAGGACAGGGGTAGGGAGAAGGCAAGGAGTTTCCCAGCTTGTTGGCATGTGTCCCAGCATGTAGCAGGGGCTCAGCCTCCTACACAGCACCTGCATTGTCCCCAACTCTTCTGCAGAAATGGGGTGGAGTGGTGCTGGCTATGGATTTGTAAGGATAGAGGCCCCACGGTGTGTCTCATCTTGCTCTCTGTATATGCCTGTGGGGTCCTTCTGGGCTTTTATTATTATTATTATTTTTTTTTTGTTTTTCGAGGTAGGGTTTCACTCTAGCCCAGGCTGACCTGGAATTCACTATGTAGTCTCAGGGTGGCCTCAAACTCATGGCGATCCTCCTACCTCTGCCTCCTGAGTGCTGGGATTAAAGACGTACACCACCACGCCCAGTTTTCTGGGACATTTTTGTGCGGATCTGAGTTTTAGATCACTTCTGGTCAAACTGCCCAACCCCAGTCATGGTCATATCTCTTCCCACTTGTGCCTCTGCATCTCACTGTCTCCAGTTGTCTCTGTCTATACTTCTGAGAACATGAGGGTGATTCTGAGCCACCTCCACCAGATCCAGTTGCCTTGCTTAATTTCATTTTCCCGGGGCTCCAACACACAGAAATAAACCCTCCCTTCCCTCCCTCCCCCACTTCTTCTTTGATTTAACAAGCTTTGGAAAACAATAGTGATTTCCGCATCGATCATAAACAGAAGTGATTACCATACAATTACAGCCTGAACCATCAGCCTGGATGCAATCACAGAGCCGCATTGTAAATCGGAAGACAATTGCCTGCAGAATTACCCCCAAATTGGTTTAAGTGGCAACAAAGGAGTGTTGGCATTTGGGGGAGGAGTGGGAGAATTCTAGTGGTCCTGGTTAGCAAAGGGTCCCTGTTCCTTCCTTGACGTTGAGGAAGTGGCTTGCTCCTAGGAAGAGCTGCCGGCTACCTTTCCCCACCCCGTTTGTCTTTTCCCCCATCAATTACTGCTTCTTGCCCGCCTAGGCAAAATTATGTGTTTATTAATGCCAGTGGCTAAGTGTGCCTTAAAATTGGGATAGTGGAGAGGGGTGAGTCTTGCGGACAGGGGTATTCTGGGGCACGTACTCTACTGTAACCCCTCTTTCTACTTCTTTCTCATCTGTGGCTCTTCGGGGTCAGCTCGTCTCTCTCTAGGCTCTCCTGGCCTGCCTCCTTCTCCCTGGCCTTCACTCCCATCTTCCAGCCCACTCTCACCAGCCCCTCCACATCCCACGTGCGGCGGGCCTTCTGTGCCTGCAGTGTATCCTCAAGTACTTCCTACCCAGAGCAGCCATCCTCCTGGGGGGTAGCCTGCTGATCTTGCCACTGCACATACTGAGACTGGGGTGCGGTAGGGGGGACTTGCTCCCTCTCAGCATGTGTTTCACAAGAAGTCCCCATGCAGCAAGCCACCTCTAGATTTGCAGTCTGGACTGGTTAGTTCCAGCTGTGTGTTGCGGGGATGGGGTGGGGGGGGTGTCACACTCGTGGGTCAGGAACACCTGCCTGCCAATGTTCTCAAATCCTGTCATGTGAGGCCAAATCCAAGCTGCCCATGCATTCTCTTGTGTGTCCTGTCTGATCGTCATGGCAGGCCACCATTCAGTGCCCACTCAGGGTAGACAAGGTTCTCACCTGGTACTTGACCTGCCAATAACCTCAGACAATGCCAGTCATGAGAATGAGCCCCAGGGAAGACACTCTTGCTCCTGTCAGCTTTTCTCACAGCCCACAGGACTGTGAAGGGGCTATGATGTTCTCAGGGAGCAGGCTGAGGGCCAGAGTGGGGTCCAGGCTCCAGGCTCCATGCCCCTCCCCAACGCCAGAGCCCTGGGCTCCCTGCCAACTGAAGCTGCTTTGAGCCCTACCCACCTCCCAGACCTTTGCTCACTGGTGCCCATGAAGCAGGAGGCAGCCAGTGGCCCCTGAACTCTCACCATCCCTGTGTCACTGATGTCCCCTTCCAGTGGTCCTGGTCACTGTGCAAGAACTTCAGGATAGGGTCCCAACCAGACTGGGGAACTTAGAACCAAACCTTGTGGCTGGTGCGTCTTTTCTGCCCTGAGCTCCAAGGCCTGGTGTGCAGGACTGGAGCTGGCCGGGTGAGCCTGGCTCAGGGTGGCACTGAACCTACCACTCACTTCAGTGCTGGCATTGAGAGGACGCCAGATGAGAGGCTGGCTGTGTGTGGCTTCCAGACCCATGTGATCCAAGCTATCACATGGAGAACCAGGTGTCCACTTTGTGGAAAGACAGGGCTGAAAGCTCCTAAGACTTTGCCCTCAGCAACACCTCTTTTTGTTTTTGTTTGTTTGTTTTGTTTTGGTTGGGTATCACTGTGGTCCAGGGTGGCCTTGAACTCATGGCGATCCTCCTATATCTGCCTCCCAAGAGCTGGGATTAAAGGCGTGCACCACCACACCCAGCCTCAGCAACACCTCTGTCATGTAATGGCTAATACCATCTTTACCTCTCAGGGGCAACTTCTTTTTCTTCACAAGGGGAAATTAGGCGGGGTCAATAGCTCCATGGGTAAAGTGCATGCCCAGCATCCACATAAAATGCCAGGTGAGGTGACACATGCCTATAATCCCTGCACTGGGAAGGCAGAGACAGACTGTTGGGACTTGCTGGTTAGCTAGTCTAGACAAATTGATGAGTGCTGGGTTCAATGCTAGACCCTGTGTCCAAAAAAATGTATATATATAGCCAGGCGTGGTGGTGCACGCCTTTAATCCCGGCACGTGGGAGGCAGAGGTAGGAGGATCACCATGAGTTCAAGGCCACCCTGAGACTACATAGTTAATTCCAGGTCAGCCTGGACCAGAGTGAAATCCTACCTGGGAAAACCAAAAAAATATATATATTTTTTTATTTATATTATTTTGATTTTACATTCATAGTAAAGGATCCATTGTCCTCCTCCCTGTCCTCCCTCTTTCAAAGGGACCCTTGTCAATGGGGAATGTGGGTCAAGCATTGTGAGGTTGGTTAAGAGTTCTGGGGGGTTGGCCCCAGTCTCTGTGCATAATGCCCCAACTATGGCTCTAACAATCTTTCCGCCCCCTCTTCCGCAAGTTTCCCTGAGCCACATTGGGGTCATTTTAGTTCTGAGAAGACTTGACTTTGACCTTGTCTCCACATGAACATGTGTGCACACACATACACACACAGTAAAATCAAGAGAGGAATTCACCTGCCTCACAGGACTGTGCAACCCCAGGGTGACTGTACCGCCTGTTCTGGGCTCTTCAGAAAATAATATGGCCGCCAGGCGTGGTGGCACACACAGGAGGCAGAGGCAGGAAGATCGCAGTGAGTTCGAGGCCACCCTGAGAATACAGAGTGAATTCCAGGTCAGCCTCCAGGTTCTGTGAGTGTGTGTCCAGGGCCACACTCTGCCATGAGCATGTTCAGGACAGCCTCTCAGTGTGTGCTGACCAACAGGAGGCTGGGTCACCAGGTGGCCATTGACACTTGAATTTAATGAATTAAATGAGACTTGAGCTCAGCTCCACCATTGCTGTGACCACATGGGGTCTTTCCTCCGGTTCTGGGTAGTGTAGAAGATGGCAGAGATTCGGTTACAGCGTTGCATGACTTAACTGTTACCGGGCCCATTTCCCTGATGTGACATTGAGAACTAGGAAGGGTGACATGGTATGTACGCCGACCCATCAGCTGCAACTAAAGACCCTGCTATCAGCACGTTTACACTCTGGGGGGTTGTTTGTTTGTTTGTTTGTTTGTTTGTTTGTTTGTTTGTTTGTTTTTTAACCTAGCTTTGCTCTCTCCCCTTTCAGGAGCCTTTGGTGGGCTCCCAGAGGATGGAGTCTCTGTTTTTTTCCCCCTGGGGATTTGGGGGCAAATAGGTGGTGAACGAATGCTGGGATGGATAACCAAGTTGACATCTCCCAATGCAACTTTGGGGCAGACTTGACTCTCTTCCTGATGAAGTTAACTTGGGGAGGGCCGAGCCAGCTGCTGAGGAGTGATGGATGGCCCCTCTCTCTCGAGATAAATGTGGCAGTCAGGGTAATCGGATTGTGTGTGACGGTCTAATTTGTAGGCGAGGGTAGGAAGCGCCCAGCCATGCCTCGCCCTAGCCGCCCATATTAGTTTAATCAAATGCCCAGTATCTAAATGGCTGGGCCCAAGTGATGGATGATGTGAGCTTTTTGTTAAATGCTGTTACCCTGTCGAGCCAAACTTCCCAAAGCCCCACCAGGCTCTTGGGCTCTTTAATTTGTTTCTTCTTGCTTGGGTATCTCTGCATGGAGCAGGGAGGGAAACGGGGCACTTCTTTCTGTCTTAAGGCTTTTATGGAGGTGGAAGAGGAAGTGGAGGACAGAAATAGGAACATGGACTCCCCTCCTCCCTCTTCTGAGAAACCTCCTGGGTCACTGCACAGACTTAAGGAGCTCAGCCCTTGAACCTGGGCTCTTTCTTGCTCAGTGTAGCTTCTGTCTCATTTTACTTTATTTTTATTTATTTATTTGAGAGAGGGAAGGAGGGAGAGAACGGACGTGCCAGGGCCTCCAGCCACTGCAAACGAACTCCAGACACAAGCGCCACCACCTTGTGTGTCTGGCTTATGTGAGTCCTGGGGAATCAAACCTGGGTCCTTTGGCTTTGCAAGCAAGTGTCTTAACCATCTCTCCAGCTCCCTTTTACTTTCTTTTTTTTTGGGGGGGGGGATTCGAGGTAGGGTCTCACTCTGGTCCAGGCTGACCTGGAATTAACTATGTAGTCTCAGGGTGGCCTGGAACTCTCGGCGATCCTCCTACCTCTGCCTCCCGAGAGCTGGGATTAAAGGCGTGTGCCACCACCCAGGCTTTCCTTTTTACTTTCTTTCTTTCTTTCTTTCTTTTTTTTTTTTTTTTGGTTTTTCGAGGTAGGGTGTCACTCTGGTCCAGGCTGACCTGGAATTAACTATGTAGTCTCAGGGTGGCCTCGAACTCTCGGCGATCCTCCTACCTCTGCCTCCCGAGTGCTGGGATTAAAGGCGTGCGCCACCACGCCCGGCTTTCCTTTTTACTTTCTTAATGGAGTACTTTGGTACCAGAAAGTTCTTTACCTTTACTGTACGGTAGGAAACTTGATCAACTTTCTTTTGTCTTCCTTGAGAGTGTTCTGTGACCCCAGGATCATGAGGTCATCCTGTTTCACCTTCTAGACACTGTATTAACCCCCCCACACACACACACAAACACCCAACATACATGCACCTTTCTAGTCTGTGATGTGAGGAGGGGATCCAAGTGTTCATTCCCAGCCTGGATCCTTGGAAGAGACAAGAAAATATAGTCCAGTCCTCTGAAAGGGACAGTGTATGTGACCTGAAAAATCTGTTCTTGAAAAGGGGGTTCACGAGATGGCATGCATAATACACATGTCGTACACCTGCCCTTCCTTAGTAGTGTGTGCCACCCAGTGCCCGGCGCTGTTCTGGGCACTGTGGGTGTAGTAGTGGGTGTCACCCACAGAAACTGCAGTACTGGAAAGCTTTGGATCCAGGTGGGGCTGGAGAGTCAGCTAATGATATTGTTAAAGTGGCTGGTGACCAGAGCTGTGGAGAGCAGTGAGGCAAGGCTGCTGACTCAGGTGGCAGAAGAGGCATAGCACTTCATAAACTGGAAAGTTGGGGAAGCCCTGGCTAAGAGGTGAGGGAGCAAAGTGCGTGGGGGTTGGGGGTGAGAACCTTCTAGACAAAGGTGTCGAAAGTCCTGACATGAGTGGATGGTAGAATGACCCAGAAAGGAAACAGCAAGAACCCCTTAGTGAGAGGAACTGAGTAACAAGCCTGGGCTTGGGGAAGCTGTGTTTTTCTCTTCTCTGGATTCCTGACCATACACACACACACACACACACACACACACACACACACACACACACACACACACACAGAGCTTCTTCAAATAGCACTTCAGAATTAGAACCGCGAGGTGGCATCGTGAAATGGTTTGGGGCCTTCACTCCCTTATATTCTGACCTCTATCTGAAACATCAGCCCTCTAAACAGAATGGAATTTTCTGTACTTTTTTATTTACAAAATATACAAAAATCCATGCCTTTAATCCCAGCACTCGGGAGGCAGAGTTGGGAGGATCACCGTGAGTTCAAAGCCACCCTGAGAATACAGAGTGAATTCCAGGTCAGCCTGGGCTATAGTAAGACCCTATCTTGACAACCTCCCCAAAAAGTAATGGTGCCCTTTCAAAGTGGATAGATCCTTCTACCATCTGCTCCTGTTGGTTGTATGCTGCAGGTTTCCTCCGCCTCTCTGGAGGTAGTAATCACTACTTCTCAGAATTATCAGGAAAATGAAGGCAGAGAAGGGATGTGTCAATTCCTGCCCGGCCTGCAGCTGACCTTCCCGAGGACATGTCCTTGTATGACCTGGCTCTCTTAGGAGTAGAGAAAGAGGCTCTATTCTTGTCCTCAGATTCTCCGTGGACTCAGGAGGGTCTGGCCTGTGTAATGTGGCTCCTCAGAGGAAACTGGGTTCACTCCAGCCCACCAGGCTGAGCACCGTCCATGACCCTGTGGCCTTGCTGGGTGGCCAGTTGTGTGGCTGGGCCAGCCCCTCGGGCTCCAGGTTTGCCTTGCTGGTGCCCGCTCAGCTCAGCCAGTTAGCCACGCAGTCCTCTCCCCTCCTGCTGTCGTGTGTTCTTCTCTCTTTTCCTCGCGCTGTGTTAATTTTTCATGGCCTCCATCAGAGGCAGAAGGTGAGAGCTGTTTCCTGCAGGGAGAGAGCAGGCGCTGGAGGAGTGGAGGGAGGGAACGCTGCTGCGTGGTGATTGAACACTGCAGAGGCCTGAACAAATGAGGCTCCCTCTTCCAGCAGCTCTGAAAAAGAAACCAGGAGCCGACCCGAACAACAGATGGCCCAGGCTACTGTCTGCCCCCAGCTGCACGTAGGGCTGTTCCCTGAGATCCCAGGGCTGACTCAGCCCTTCCAGCCACCCTAGGACACTGGGACATAGGCCACAGGCACAGAGGGCTCAGGGGCATTCAGCTAACCCTCCCGGAGGTAGCTGCTATGGGCTTTCTCACAGAGTAGAAGCCTTAATCAGACCACGCAGGCAAGGTGCCCAGAACAAGGCCCAACCTGACTCAAATTCTCCTCCCTGTAGCGCTGTCAGGGCTGCGCTGTCACACCTCCAGTAGGTGAGACAAAGAAGGTCACTTGCAGGTGAAGCAGTTACATGTACCACCAGAGCTTTGTCCAAGATCACGCAGTTCATAATTCCTGGATTAAACCAGGGTGCCACCTGCTAACTGTCTCCTGCCCAGGGTTCTTTCTCGTGCCCCATACCCTAGGGAGAGAGTCTGAGGTCAAAGCTCCCAGTCTCTGGATGCAAAGGTCAGGGGAGGTCAAGCAACAACAGCCCAAGGAAACATCTGTCAAGCACAGGGTTTGGGGTCTGAGATCCCCCAAGCCAGCCTTGTGAGATGGAAGGAAAGGACAATGTTTTTCTTGACTCTATCCACACAACTCTTGCCCACCTACTCCTGCCAGGTTCTGAGGGCAGCTAACCTGTTGAGCCAGGGCAGTGATTCTCAAAGTGGGGTCCCTGGGCCAGTAGCTTCAGCATTACCATCAACTGGTTAGAAATATACATTTTGGGGGCTGGAGAGATGGTTTGGTGGTTAAGGCACTTGCCTGCGAAGGCTAAGGACTCATGTTTGACTCTCCAGGTCCCGTGTAAGCCCCATACACAATGTGACGCAAGCACACAAGGTTGCGTATGTGCTCAAGGTGGCACAAGCATCTGGAGTTTGATTGCAGTGGTGCACTAATTCTCTTTCCTTCTCTCTCATAAAAAAAAAAAAAAAAAAAAAAAAGGGCAGGGCGTGGTGGCGCATGCCTTTAATCCCAGCACTCGGGAGGCAGAGGTAGGAGGATTGCCATGAGTTCGAGGCCACCCTGAGACTACATAGCTAATTCCAGGTTAGCCTGGACCAGAGTGAGACCCTACCTCGAAAAACCAAAAAAAAAAAAAAAAAAAAAAAAAAGTAGGCTGGAGAGATGGCTTAGCATTTAAGGCGCTTGCCTGCGAAGCCCAAGGGCACAGGTTCGATTAGCCAGTACCCACATAAGCCAGATGCACGAAGCGGTGCATACACCTGGAGTTTGTTCATGGTGGCAAGGGGCTCTGGTGCACCCATTCTCTATCTGTCTCTCTCTCTCTCTCTAATAAAATAAAATACTTTTTTTTTTAAAGGCCAGTCTTTTGGGCTTGGCTCAACCCCAGTCCCACTGAATCAGAAACCCAGTCCTTGGGTTGGAACTAGCCTTCCAGATGATTCTGAGAATTGAGCAAGATGGAGAACCTCAACCCTGAGACCCAGGTAGTTCAGTCCTGCTGTGGACTCCCCACCCAGCACATGGATTTACCCAGACATTACCCAGGTGTGTTACACATTGTAGTAACAGGTGCAGCCTGGAAGCGTTAGATGCCAGTAGAGTTCTTGTAAAACCATTCTTATTGTAACAAGGAAACTGGATATTTAAAGAAACTGCCAGAGATTCATTTAATAATAATAATGTAAAGGATATTCCATGAAGAGAAAAGTCTCCTTGCTTGTTCCACCCTCCAGTGTTCTATAGTTTCTTTTCTTTTTTTTTTTTTTTTTTTTTTTTTTTGGTTTTCTGAGGTAGGGTCTTACTGTAGCTCAGACTGACCTGGGATTCACTATGTAGTCTCAGGGTGGTCTCGAACTCACGGCAATCCTCCTACCTCTGCCTCCCAGTGCTGGGATTAAAGGCGTGCGCCACCACACCGGTCCCAGTGTTTTATAGTTTCTATGTTAGGTTTCCTTCCAGGTGACATCTATCCAAAACCAAAGGTATCTAAACGAATGGATGGCATTCTGAAACAATGGCAGGTGTTCTCCAGGCTGTATCGTATCGGCCTTCCCTTTGGCTTAGAAGGTGGGATGTATAGAGGTCAGTCTGGTGCTCTGGGCAGCAGGGCCGTCTGAAGAAAAATGGGAAACATAAAGGGGGCCCTGTCCAGGCCACCAGAGCTCTTGCTTGATGCATGTAGAAAGACAGTTCCAAGGTGAATGGAGCTGGGGCCGAACCTGTGTCCTATCACAGACCAACCTGCCTGGCCTGCTGTAAACCTCAGGCTTCACACCCCAGTGACAGAGAGAGGAGTCCTTGTCTGTGTTTCTTGCACCAGGTCAGGCGGCCAGGGGAAGCAGGAAATGGTGGGTGAGGTGAGGGGTCCAAGGACTTGAATGTAATAAGGCCTGGTCAGCAGGTCCTCCGAGGCTGTCCTCTGATAGTGGCTTGAACCCAAAGTTGGCAGTGGAGGGTGTGAGTCACCCAGTCCCTTCCATGTTGTCCACCACACACTCCTTGATTCTAGAAAACCAAGGATGTGGGATCAGCACCTCCCCAGGACCGAAATCCCACACAGCCTCTGCTCTGGTACCATGAGATCTGGCTGCGTGGAAAGAAACCTGGGTCCTGTGATTGGACACGGAGCACACAGCGAGTCTGCCCAGCAACCAGACTCGTTGCAGCCTTTCCTTACATTGCCGGGAGAATTCAGGCTGACCACGCATCCAGCTGAGAAGCTGCAGAGAAGTAAATTATCCAGGGAAAAGAACTGACTCCCGCAACCCCTCCTTAAGCCCTTCAGCTCCCCGAGAGCAAGCAAAAGGGCAGTGGTATTTAGCCTGCAGGACAGACCATGCGCCAAGTGGAACAAACAGCTCTGCTCTCTGGGTGCCTGCTGCTGGAATGAGTGCTGATGCTGGCTTTCTGGCCAGGCTTGGCTCAGACATAGCAAGTGTGGCTCCTTTCTCACCTTGCAGATGGGTGTACTGTGTGTCGACTGACCCAGGGGCCAGCTTGACAGGCACAGTCTCGCCTCCTGCAATGACATCATTCCCTCATCACTTCCCCCTCACTCTGGGCCATCTTGGGGACAAGAAAGAGGTGGAGTGGGAGGTATCCTAGTGGAACCCAAATCCTACCAAAGTGTGGAGGGTAGGTGCCAGGGACTGCCTAGCTTCGGTCTGGTTTGAGGAGGGAAGGGCCTAGACCCAAGGTTCTGAAAGTGGCTCTCATAATTGCTCACCTCCTCTTTCCAGCACACCTGCTTTTCTTGGCTTTATTGTAGTACTAGGGTTTGAACCCAGGGCCTCAGGCATGCTATGCAAGTGCTCTACAGCTGAGCTATACCTCCAGTCCTGGCTTGGTTATTACTATTCCTTCATGCCCCACTGTGGTTTCCTAGAACCTTTCATTCTTGCTTCCAATCAGCAATTGTCCATCCCCAGAGTGGAATTAAGGTGACCGAAGCCAGCCTTGGTCCCAACCTGTCACTCAGCTGTCCCTTGAGGCAGTTGGCTGCTATCTTCTCCAGGATGGGGGGGGGGCTATAGCTGCCTCTCCTTCCACAGTGGATTTATGAGGTTTTGGGAAAAGATAACTGGTGAGCCACTTCCTCGCCAAGGGCTCAGACCCCAGGGCCGGTAGCAATCTGCTAACCTGTGTCCCAGCCCAGGCCCATCCCTGCATCCGCAGCACTGTATGAGGCTACTTTGCAGAGGTGACCGTCAAGAGGAAAGGTCATCTTCCTGATTAAAACACACTCTTGACCTTCTACCAGAGCGTCATACGTAGCAGTTAAACCTGAGTTATGTAGGCTGGCCCAGATGGTAGTGAAGAGATAGGCAAGGTATTGTTCAGTCTGGCCTTTCCCTGAGGCCCACGGGCAAGGAGAGGCTCAACCCATCCCGAGTCTCCTTGGGTCTCATCTTGTTCAGCCCACTCAGCCTCCACAGGGTAAGGGATGGCCAAACCGGTTTGGGAATCAGCCCCTCGGGCTCCAAGGTCTCCCAGAGTTCGTTCCCAGGGTGTGTTCACATGTCTTGCCTTGAGACTCTTCTAGCTCATGCCAATCCAGGAGCTTCTGAGGACGGGGGTGGGTGGGAGTGAACAGGAGTGTTCTGGGGTGGGGAGGGATGGCCTGCCTGAGACTACTGTAGGCCATGCCAGTCCACAGGATCGCAAAAGTCAGAACCTTCCTGGCCTGGGGAACAGGCTGGGAATCCCTGTGCATGTCTCAGTCAGGCTGCACGCTGACGTCCAGTCCTTCATTTGTGGGATCTGAGCTCCTGCAAGAACAGAGGTGGAGGCGTCAGGGTCACTCAGGGCCAGAGGGCCAGTGGGCAGCTTCTGATTTTACCCTTTTCAGCATAGTGGTGGGGCTGGCTGAGTAGGGAGCAGAAGGTGAGAATGATCTAAAGAATCAAAAATAGTTGAGGGCTGGAGAGAGATGACTCAGAGGTTAAGGTGCTTGCCTGCAAAGCCAAAGGACCCAGGTTCGATTCTTCAGGACCCATGTAAGCCAGATATACAAGTTGGTGCATGTGTCTGGAGTTCGTTTGCAATAGCTGGAGGCCCTAGTATGTCCATTCTCTCCCTTTCTCTCAAATAAATAAATAAAAATAAAAATATTTTGGGCTGGAGAAATGGCTTAGTGGTTAAGGCATTTGCCTTGCAAAGCCAAAGGATCCTGGTTCGATTCTCCAGGACCTACATAAGCCAGATGCACAAGGGGGCGCATGCATCTGGAGTTCGTTTGCACTGGCTGGAGGCCCTGGCACACCCATTCTCTCTCTTTCTCTCTCTCCCCCTCTTTCTCTCAAATAAATAAGTAAATAAAATATATTAAAATATTTTTTAGGGGCTGGAGAGATGTCTTAGCAGTGAAGGCACTTGCCTGCAAAGCCAAAGGGCATCAGTTCGATTCCCCAGGACCCACATAAGCCAGATGCACAAGGTGGCGCCTGCATCTGGAGTTCATTTGCAGTGGCTGGAAGCCCTGGTGCGCCCATTGTCTCTCTCTCTCTCTCTCTCTCTCTACCTCCTCTCTGTCTCTAAAAAAGAAATAAAAATAAATCTTTCAAAATATTTTTAAAAAGAGTTGAGGGTGTGGTGACGCACGCCTTTGATCCCAGCACTTAGGAGGCCGAGAGGTAGGAGGATCAGCGTGAGGCTAGCTTGAGATTACATAGTGAATTCCAGGTCAGCCTGGGCTAGAGTGAGACCCTCCCTCAAAAAAAAACAAACAAACAAACAAACGGGCTGGAGAGATGGCTTAGTGGTTAAAGTGTTTGCCTGCAAAGCCAAAGGATCCCGGATCAATTCTCCAGGACCCATGCCAGATACACAAGGAGTGCATGCATCTGGAATTCGTTTGCAGGGGCCAGAGGCCCTGGCGTGCCCATTCTCTCTCCCTTCCCCACCTTTCTCCCTCTTTTTCTCTCTCAAATAAATGAAATATATTTAAAAAAAAAAAAAAAAAAAAGCAATTGAAGCTCAGGAGCACATGCTGCTAGGGGTGACAGTTCAAGCTCAGGAGCACATGCTGCTGGGGGTGGCAGGATGGTAGAGTGGCTATTCTACAGAAAAGACAGGAGCTACTGCCAAGTCTAGCCCTGTGTCTGCCTGGAATGGTGTTAATTATGACCAGGGAGAAGCCCTGCCTCCTTGGGTAAGGCTGAGGTTGTTTCTTGCATGGCCACTTGCCCTCCTGGGCTCTTGCAAGTGGTGGCCCGTTGCTTACCTTTTTCATGCAGCCTCAGAAGGGACAAAAGCTGTCCACTGTCACATCGCAAATTGGTAGCAGACTCAGACAAGAAGCTAGGATGGAGCCCGGCTGTCTCCTCGTGACATACATACTCTCAGACATGATGTCACAGGCTAGGGACATGAAAGAAATGCCCTGTGTACCAATGTCAGGGCTACTGTCGTGTGGCATGATCCTGTTTGAATCCCATCCCTCTTCCCCTTCCTTGGACACAGTGTCATCCTGGGCCAGCCCCTTTGGGGCCTGGGTGGGGAGAGGGGCAAGAACGAAACAGTGGGTGGGAAAGAGAGGAGCTGTCTATACAAGCCTTCATACTTCACCAAGTCCTCGTCCATAGTGCGGTGAGCAGGGTCAGATGGTCATTGGTCCTGCAGATGTGCCCATGGGGCCCTGGGAGGGAACGCTCAGGCCAACAGGAAGCTCAGCCTGGGGTACAGTTACGCAGCAGTTCTGTTCTCTGGCCAGGGACCGATGCCAGGCTGACTGCCCGACCCTGCTAGGAGCAGAGCCGTGGGTCAAGTGCCCTGGCTCCCATCACTGTGCCATCTCCTGCAGGACACAGTAGGGTGAAGACTGGAAGGACAAGGCGTCTGCATGGCGCATGGCCCTTTTCCCCAGACAGGATGGCTGCAAAGTCTGTTCCAGCCCCTACACCTGGTGCCCACGAGGACGACGGCCCCCCTGGCAATGCAGGCATAGGTGCTATAGCACAAATGGACAGCTGTCAGAGAAACACACTGGATGTGAGCACTGCTGGGTGCCAGGGCTGAATTTGCCTGCCCCTGGAGGCGTTCAGTAAAGGTGCCACGTGGACATGTTTGAGTATTTATTTATTTATTTATTTATTTATTCTGGTTTTTCGAGGTAGGGTCTCACTCTGGCCCAGGCTGACCTGGAATTAACTATGTAGTCTCGAGGTAGCCTCGAACTCGCGGCGATCCTCCTACCTCTGCCTCCTGTGTGCTGGGATTAAAGGATGTTTGAGCATTTAATGTGCATTTGTGTGGTGCCCCACAGCACTGAGGATCCTTCAAGAGGACAGCAGGGGAAAGGAACAGTCTGTGGTGGTTTGAATGTAGAATGGCCCCCTGGCACAGGTGTTTGAATACTTAATCCCCAGTTGTTGGCACCATAGGGAAGGAAGGTTGTGGGTTAGGAGGTGGATCCTTGCTGGAGGCACATCTTTAGGGGCAGACCGTGGGATTTTTTTTTTAATAATTATTTTTTTATTGACAACTTCTATACTTACATACAAAAAGTGCATGGTATTTCCCTCCCCTCCCCCCATTCCCCTTTAGAACTCCACTCTCCATCATATCCCCTCCCTCTCTCCATTAGTCTCTTTTAATTTGATGTCATCATCTTTTACTTCTATTATGAGGGTCTTGCGGAGGTATTGCTAGGCACAGCAAGGTCATGGATATCGAGGCCAATTTCTGTCTGGGCAGTTGCATTGTAAGGAGTCGTACCCTTCCTTTGGCTCTTCCATTCTATCCACCCCCTCTTCCGCAATGGTCCCTGAGCTTTGGAGGGTGTGACAGAGGTGTTTCAGTGCTGGGCACTCCTCCATCCCTTCTTCTCAGCACTATGTTGCCTTTTGGGTCATCCCAGTGCAGACCGTGGGATTTTTTAGGCTAGTCCACTAGCTAGCTCACTCTCTAACCCTCCCTGCTGCTATGAAGAGGTAACACCATCTACTCCTTCCATGCTTTTCCCGCCATGCTGAAACTTCCCTTTGAAACTCTAAGCTGAAATAAACCCTGTCCTTCCATCAACTGCTTTTGGTCAGGTGATTTTTAAAAATTTTTATTTATTTTTTTATTTATTTGAGAGAGACAGAGTCAGACAGAGGGGGGGAGAAAGAATGGGCATGCCAGGGCATCCAGTCACTGCAAACGAACTCCAGACACATGTGCCATCTTGTGCATCTGGCTTATATGGGTCCTGGGAATCCCTTGGCATTGCAGGCAAGTGCCTTAACTGCTAAGCCATCTCTCCAGCCCCTTGGTTAGGTGTTTTGTATCAGTAATGAAAAGGTAACTGCTACACCGTTTACTCCTTTAAAAAAAAAAAAAAAAAAACAACTTTTTTTTGTTTTTTTTACTTATTTGAGAGAGAGACATTGAGAGTGAGCATGGTCTTGATCTGGCTCTACGTGGGTACTGGGGAACTGAACCAGGAAAGTCAAACGCTATAAGAAGCTCCTTTAACCTCTGAGCCATCTCTCCCACACCCACACTTTATTTTTTTTTAATGTAATTTTTTATTTTTAGTTATTTGAGAGAGAATGGGTGTGCCAGGGACTCCAGCCACTGTAAACAAACTCCAGGCACATGCACCACTTTGTGCATCTGGCTTATGTGGGTCCTGGGGACTTGAACCTGGGTCTTTTGCTTTGCAGGCAAGTGCTTTAACCACTAAACCATCTCTCCAGCCCCCCACACTTTATTCTTAAGAGAACATTTTCTATCTGCCAGCCATGGCACCTGTATTTATCTGTGAGCTTACTTAATCTTCATTTAACCCATGAAGGATTAGGATTTATTATCCTCATTTTACAGAAGGAAAAATAAAAGGCCAAGACGCTTACAGAAGTTAACCAAGGTCACCCAGCTGCAAAAGTCGCCAGCTGAGCTTTAAACCCAGGCAGCCTTCCGGAGGGAGGAGGTAATTAGCATTTCCCTGCTTTGCCAAAGTGCTAGGCATCCTTGAGCTGCTGACTTACTACTTGTCATGTATGGTTCCAAAACAGGCCTGCCCTAGTCTCAGGATTCCAGGGACCAGGCCTTTGAGCACAAGGATTCGTCTTATTGTCCCCTTTACAGATAGAATGAAGTGATACACCCAAGTCTGTACCATCTCAAACCATGTGCTTCCCACCCCCCCCACCCAAGGTACCCCTTTTTGTGTGCATGAGTCTAGAATCCCTAGGTCTCAGCAACTGAACTAGGGCCCTGTGCTTGGGAGGTGACAGGGGAGTGTCAGATGGAAGAGGATGTGGCCTGGCCCCAGACACCAGCGCAAGAGGTTCTCTGTGAGTGGTATATGCAGCTGGATACCCAAATTATTTCCCCTGAGCACCAATAGCTCAAAGCCAGAGGACATCCAGGATGGCAAATGTCCTCCCGAATGACCTCCTTCCTCTGTCGTGTCCGGGAGCTACTTACTACTGCCCCCATTCCCCTGCGGCTGCGCAGGTGAGATAGTTGTCGTTGGCCTCCGTGGCAGGTTGCCTGTATCTGGAAACACAGTGACAGGATTGTGTTCAGGACTCTTGTTCCTGAGGCTAGTCTCCCGGGCATGGTGAGTTGCTGCATCGTACCCCTTCTCCAATGTCCCCAGGTCCTCATATGCTTTAGATGCCTGACCGTCTTGCCCATCCTCCCCGCAAACTGGGCTATTTCTGTCCGTGACTCACTGCAACCTGTTAGGCATGCGTTAGCCGCATAGCATGTGCTAAAACACTGCTCTGGGTACCAGGGTTAGGGAAACAAGCCCCTCCGATCTCAGACCTGTTCCCTAAGTAGCCCTAGTCATGACCCTGTCTGTTTCCAATGAGTATCTCCCACCACCAGAGGTGAGCAGTGTGCACTCAGGGAGAGTCTTCTGACCAACTGAGGAAGGTGGGCTGGTGGACGACAAACAAATAGTGGGGTTTTCCCGTTGCCGTCAGTGGGTGCTGGGCTTGGCAAGATGCAAAGGGGACAGGCTGCAGAGACAGTCAGCCCGCAGTGACCAGCGGGTGGCATGGGGCAGAGGCCCGCCTTCTCCAGGTAACTGGAGATAACTCTCTGCCCTCAAGTGGTGTCGGAACAGGAAATTAGAATCTGTGGCAGGAGAAGGGGATGGAACCTGTCTCCCTGAGGTCACACCAGGAAATACATCACTGGGAATTTTATTGGACTAGGGACCCTTGTGTCCTCCCAGGGGCTCTTCCTGTCCCTTCCCCTTCCCTGAACATGGTTTGCAGCCTATGCCATGGCTGGTAGGTAGAGTAGGGTCCATGTAGCATCACGGATGTTCTCAGGAGAGCATCTGGTGACACCTGCAGATGCATCCTGCTTGGTGCAAGCAGGAGAGAGCCTTAGAGATGGACAGTGGGTCCCACGTTCCAGAGCCTTGCTTTGCCCAGCAGAGTCCAGGCCCACCTCGCCACAGACCAGCTCTCAGACAACCCTTGATGTTCAGGCCTTTTGGCTTCTGCCTAGAAAAGGCTTCATTGCTTCCCCCTGATCCTTTCCAAGGGTGTTCATGGAGCCCCCAACAGGCACCTGCCAGAAGCAGCAGCTGGGTGCTTTAGCCCTGCGCTCCCTTAGGCAGTTTCAACCGTGTCCTGCTGCTTCCCAGCTGCGTGATGTCCTACTGGCTGTGTCACAGATTGGGGCTTGTTTCCCATCTATAAAATGGGCTGCCTGCCTCACAGAGCAGATGTGACCAGGGAAGTACATATAAAAAGCTAGAAACAGGGCTGGAGAGATGGCTTAGTGGTTAAGGTGCTTGCCTACAAAGCCTATGGACCCAGGTTCCATTTCCCTGTACCTACATAAGCCAGATGCACAGGGTGGCATATGCATCTGGAGTTCGTTTACAGTGGCTGGAGGCCCTGGCATGCCCATTCTGTCTCTTTCTCTCTCTTTCTCTGTCTCTCTCCTTACAAATAAATAAATAAATAAATTTTTTAGGGCTGGAGGGATGGCTTAGTGGTTAAGGCATTTGCCTGCAAAGCCAAAGGACCCAGGTTCGATTCCCTAGGACCCACATTGGCCAGATGCACAAGGGGTCTCATGCATCTGGAGTTCGTTTGCAGTGGCAAGAGGCCCTGGCACACCCATTCTTTCTCTCTCTGTCTCTATCTCCCTCCCTCTTTCTCTGTCAAATAAATAAATAAATAAAATACTTTTCAAAATATATTTTTTTAAAAGTTAGAGGTAGGGGAGGGATGGGTGAGATTAAAGCCAAGGGCCACAGACCTTATAACCCCTATCAATTCTGGAAAAGCAGCCCCAGCCACCACATCACATCTCTCATCACAGCCAGTATCACAGGAAGGCAGGTCGAGGAGCCAGCCTGCAGGACTTGGTTGTTCCTACCACTGTGTGATACCAGGACCAGGTGCTTACCTCCCCCCCCCCAACCCCCGCATGACAGAGTAGCTGAAAGGATGGACGGAGCTGCCATCCTGAAGCCCCATACACACTGTCCATGCTGCCTGTGTGCCCCCCACAGTGACAACCATAGCAGTCCTCTTGTTTGATAGAGGAGTGCACACAGGAGGAGTGTGGGGTCCTGTCATCTCTGTTCACCCCAGGTACAGAGAGCAGAGAAATGTTCTGAGCAAGTGTGAGCTTCGGAGGCCCAGGGGTGATGCATGTGGATAGTGCAAAGGCGCCAGAGCAGATGACAAGATCCGTGTGCTGTCCAGGGGCAGAGGGAGGACACTGGGGCCCTGCTCCAATGTCCTGCTCTGAGACAGTGACAGTCACTTCTCCATCCTGGGGCAGCTGTGCTTCTTCACCTGGTGCAAGGGCACCCACAGCCCTGGAGGGAAGGCGTTTCTACTCCCCTGGGAACATGGCTAGGGCATCTGTATCATTTATGCCCGGGAGGGAGGCTACAGGTAACATGACACATCTACTGGGCACTGGGAATGAAAGACTAGGAGGGAGGGGAGGAACACAGGATCTGAGGGCAGAGGCCTCGAAGGGTACGGGGAAGCAAGACAGCAGAAGCGTTAGCATTGTGCCTATTAGACAGCTAATGAAATTGAGGCCCAAAGAGATGCTGTAAATAGCCAAGGGTCACAGAGCCGTCAGGGGTGGAATTGGACTTTGATCCCAAATCCTCGGGGTCTCTTTCCCTGAACCCCCTGGTGGCAGCTGCTCCCTCAGGTCATCCTGAGTGACTCGGATCTGGCTCGGGTCCTCAGTCAGGGGCTGTCATCCTAGTGCACTTTGCTGCAGGAAGCCCCCCTCCCCATGGCAGGTGCTCCGCAGACAGCCGTTTGCTGAATGAACATTCTTAGGTGAGGGATGTGACTTCTTGTCACATCAGTGGCAAGTGGCGGTGACTGAAATGGCAAGGAGCCCGTTGGTAGAGGTAAGGGAGCTCAGAGAATGATTATGGGTGTTCTGCATGTGTGTACAATGTGCCATGAAGTTTGGGGGAGTATTTAGGATCTGAGTTGAGCTCAGAGTGGGTAGTTGGTTCAAGATAATCCCCACTTCTGCTCCAAACCCAAATAAGGGCATGTCTGGAAGGACCCACCCACCCACCCATGTAGTAGGCTGACAAGGAATCAGACTCGCTCTAGCCTAAGAGGCCGGATTTCGAGGGCTCCACTCAGCTCAACGCCTACACATCATACAAGACACGCACACAAAATCCAGATGGGCTAAAGGGGGCTCTTCAGGGGTGATCACCCCTAGGCATTATCGCAAAGAAATGAGCTCATAGCAGGAGGTGGGCCTCCTGCTCCAAGGAAGGCTGGGCTCTGCCGTGGGTCCTGCTGGCCCACAGGAGGTGGAATGCCCCACCATACATACCTACATCTCTGGCCCCCAGGGTGCCTGGTCCCAGCCCGCAGGCCCTCTGTGACCCCTGGCTGTAGCTGACATCCGCTTCCTACAGCTCCCCTACTTCCCAGTCTGTCATGGGCAGAAGGTCTTATCCACATGGACATCACAGATGGGGAAGGTCCCAGAAAGTCTGGGTTGCTCTCTGCCTGTCTTGGCTGGCCTCCAGGTTCTGTACGAATTCTTACGTGGTTTGCCTCTAACCAGCCCTTCTTGGTCCATACCATCATGAGAACACATGCAGTATCTACCCACCGTGTGTGGGGGGCAGTCCCTTGGTGCCTCCTTTTTTTCTCGGGCACAGGAGTGTGGCTTTTACAGGTACGAGAAGGTGTGGCTCACACACACACACACACACACACACACACACACACACACACTTCCCGCCTGCTCATAGCATGCCCACCTTTATTTCCTTTCCATAAGCCACTCTGCTTGGGACAGGAGGACAAGGGCTGGCCCTCACCAAGCAGGACTCTTGGTAGCAAAGGAAAAGCCCAAATCCTATGGTGGCTGGGCCAGCGCCCAGGGAAACGGGGCTAGAATGGCGGGGAGACAGCAGGCAACACCATCTGCACCCGTCCTTTGTGCTGGCGGCGAGCCTTCCAGCTCTGCGATCCTGTGGGCTTCGTGCTTGGCGTACAAATGAGCTCCCAGATGCCCGGTGCCCCCCACACTTAGGGCCTGGAGAAGAATGGAACAATCTGGAAATGCACTTGTGTTCGTCTCCCCTGCAATCATGGCTGATGTGTGTGCTGGGCTGGGTCCTGTCCTTGTACAGGTGCCAGCCAGGGGCAGAAGGTGGCCTCAGCACATCCACTGACCTCTGGGACAAGCAGGTGCCTTCTTGGGGACTAACGCTTCCTTAATTGGACACTTGAGCACCACGCAAGTCACGCAAGAACTCCGGGTTCCCTGGTGAGACCCCACCACCACCACCAATGAGGCTGGGGACTGAGAGGGAACCTCAAAGAGGATGTGGATGGTTTGAAGCACGCAGCATACCTGGTCATGGTGCATTCTGGCACATTCTCTAGTGCCGGTTCCTTGCTTAATCGAGGAGGAATTGGGAGACCGCAGACTCATGGAAGGGTTTCTGTCAGCAGAGGCACGTCTCTGCCGCTCTCTCTGGTTACTGTGAACAAGTGACTCCACCAACCCTAGTGTCAATCTGTACATTTGTAGAATGAAAGAAGTGCTGGCCGGTAGCCTAGACCATGCAGGGCAGCTGTGAAGAAAGGACACAGGGCTATGTTGGACGCAGTCCAGATGGGAGGCCTGGAAATGAGGGCTAAGCTTTGCATCCAGCCAGTGACTAAGGCAGAGCCCTGTTGCTGGGCCAGCCTTGCAGTCATTGCAGCCAGAGAAGGGCCTGGACTGGGGTGAGGTGGCGCCCTGTGCTACCCCAGCTCAGTCTTACCAGCTGTCTTTCCCATCCTGGGGAGAGAGGTTTCACCCCTCTTAACCTCCAAGCAAACCGAGGCCCAGAGAGGGTTTGTGCGCTTTTCAGGGTCACTCAGCAAGGTGGTGATGAGCCCGCCCTTCCCACCTCCCCTCTCTAACACAGGCTAGATTGATTGGAGAAGGATCTCAAGGGTACTTTTGGCCCCTGGTGACCACACTGTGAAGAATGAAAGCAAACGCTCTTTTTTGTTTTTTTCAAGGTAGGGTCCCGCTCTAGCCCAGGCTGACCTGGAATTCACTATGGAGTCTCAGGGTGGCCTCCAACTCACAGCGATCCTCCTACCTCTGCCTGCTGAGTGCTGGGATTAAAGGCGTATGCCACCATGCCCACTATTAGCAAACAGTGTTTTACCTCAGTGTCAGGTCATTGGAGACTCGCCCAGCCTGGATATGGATGCCCCTTACATATTCCTGCATGTGGTGCCCTGGGTGGTTCCACCCCCGCAACCCCCACCGCCGATTTCCACACACACACCTGACCCACCATCCTTTGCTCTGAAAGTCTCTCTGTCCTCCCAAGTATTTGGGCCCAGCAGTTGGTGTGGTGGGCATGTGTGTGGCTACGTGTACACTCAGTAGGAAAGTTCTAGATAGATGTTTCAGGGAACCCAGCCATTGTTCCTGGGTCCTCAGCAGGCTCCAGAGTTATTGATTGGGTCCAAGTGTTATAATCACACCCTTGTCAGAGTTATTGATTGTGTCCAACTGTTATAAAAATTTTGACACCCTTGCACTGGTGGCAGAAAGGATAAAGTGTGAGACTAACTGTCAGCCTGAGCTAGGTACAAAAAAAAAAAAAAAAAAAAAATGCAGAGGGCAAGGGGAGGGGAGTACCATAATGCCTAGCCACAGCCTTGACCCAAGGTCTGTGGCAGGCCTCTTTCCCCTCCCCTCATCTTTGGCTCCATTTCTGCCATCCTTCCTTGTCTGCCTCCCAAAAAGCCTTGGTGAGTCTCCTGGGCTGGAGAGATGGCTCAGCGGTTAAAGGCATTTGCCTGCAAAGCCTGTCAGCCTGGATTTGATTCCCCAGTAGCCACATAAAGCCAGGTACACAAAGTGGCTCATGCATCTGGAGTTCATTTGCAGAAGCAAGAGACCCTGGTGTGCCCATGCTCACTCTTGCTCTCTTTTTGCCTCCCTCCTTGCAAATAAATAAAATACATATATGTTTTAAAAGCCGGCCGGGGAAAGAGCTTAGTGGTTAAGGCATTTGCCTGCGAAGCCTAAGGACCCCAGCTCAATTCTCCAGGTCCCACATAAGCCAGATGCACAAGGAGGCGCGTGCGTCTGGAGTTCGTTTGTTTGCAGTGGCTGGAGGTCCTGGTATACCCATTCTCTCTTTCTCTCTGCCTCTTCTTCCCTCTCTCTCAAATAAATAAATAAATAAAATATTTTTTTAAAGTCTCCATTGACAGCCCCTGGGCGAGTGCGGTGGGGACCGAGTGTGGCAGGGTGTGGTGACTGCGATGCCTACTGACCATCTGTCCTTTCTTGCAGCCCTGCTGTCCTCCTGGTGTGAGGAGCTTGGCCGCCTGCTGCTGCTCCGACATCAGAAGAGCCGCCAGAGCGACCCCCCTGGGAAACTCCCCATGCAGCCCCCCCTCAACTCCATGAGCTCCATGAAACCCACTCTGTCACACAGGTGAGCCAGCAGGTGTTTCTGGGGAGGGTTGGACTCCCAGCGCAGGCGCTAAGCAGACACCCCTCGGGTGCTGGGGCTTCTGAGAAGGCGTTGGTCTTTAAAGTTTTATGGGAACGTGGTCATCCTTCCTTTCTCCATCAATTCAGCCAGAGAGTGCTTTGTTTTCTTACCTGCCCGCTCCGTGCTCTCTGAGAGTGACAGATCCGCCTTGCGACCTCAGCTCACGGTAGAATGTTGAAAATCATAAGCTTGGAGCCTTCCTTCTGTCCAGAGCAGGCTTCTTGGACAAACTCAGAGAAACCAGAGGCATGCAGGGTCTCAAGGCAGTCTGGGGACTGATGACCCCACCCCAGCTGGGCCTGATCTTCCTGGATCCTAGACAGGAACAGGCTTGCTGAAGACTGCCAGGCACCCCACAAAGTAGTGAGGCCACCCTGCGCCAGTCTCGGAAGAGCACGCGGCAGGACTGGCAATTTCCCATTAATTACCTCGCAAGGCGCCTTGCTGAGTCTGATGCTCTCTCTGAGTGCTCTGCAGTCTGACCTGTAGCGACGGGACCTGTCATGCTGTCTGCAGTCCCTGCGCAGGTCCCCCGCTAATGACCAGGAGGGGCATTTACAGTCAGCTCGGTTCTCATTATCTCGCCTGACCAAGGCACCCGCAGCCTGGAGCATGCTGCAGCCAGACCTCAGTTGCCTGGTCCCAACACTGCCGGCTCCTCTGAATCAACCATGTCTCCTAAATTGAATTAGATGCTGTTGACTCTCAGAACTAGAGAGACACTCGGCACTCAAGGCCAGTTCCCTCCCTGGCCAGGGCAACCCAGCTATGTACATACCACCTCAGACCATAGCATGCCCACCTTTGCCACCCAAGACACTGCCTTGTGTGGGCCCTGGGCCTGACCACTGACAGCCGAGCTCCTCTGTCTTGTGCCAGTGGTTCCCAGAGAGTTGGCATTTGGCCAGGGGCAGCGCATGGTGCTGGAGTTTAATGAGCATTTAGCATCATGGTCCCTGCCTGCCTCATTCTTCTGATAATTGGTCCCAAGCATTATGACAGGAAATGTACCTTCACGCTGGAGGAGGGTCACATTGGTTGAGAACCACTGCTCTGGAGACACGCCTGTCTATCATTCCCTGTCCCTCCGTGGTCAGGCAAGGCAGAAAGTCCCACCACTAAGACAGGCTATAGCTGAATGGGACCTTAGCAGTTGCTCTTGGATGCTGTTGTTTTGGGGTTTTTGTTTGTTTTTTGGTTTTTTGAGGTGGTGTTTCACTCTTGCCCAGGCTGACCTGGAATTCACTATGGAGTCTCAGGGTGGCCTCAAACTCATGGTGATCCTCCTACCTCTGCCTCCCGAGTGCTGGGATTAAAGGCATGCACCACCACGCCCAGCTTTGTTTGGTATTTTTATTTGATGTTGGGACAGGGTCTCCCTCTGCAGCTCAGGCTGCCCTCCTTCTCCTGATCCTCCTGCCTCAGCCTCCTGAACGCTATGATTAGATGAGTATACTTTAGCTTGCTAATTCTGGCCCAGGTGACTGTTCCTCCAGAACTGTCCCACTTCTCCCCATGCCTTCCTCACCATCTCTCCTCCCATATTCGCTAAAGCTGATTGATGGTGGTGATGGGCCTACGTCTGTGGCTCCCCGCTAAGATACCTGTCTCAGAACTGCTTGACTGTAGTCGTTTAAGCTACAGACTGTCACGGGTCTGGACTCCCAGCTCGTCCTCTGCTAGGTCTTAACTGAGTTGGGTTCACATGGAGACTATTGGTCTTGGAGTTAAGCAGGGGTGAAGAGACCAGCGAGGGAGGAAGACCTATTGTGGCAAAACTGAGAGCTGACAGCTCATGTCAGGGTTAAGAGTGGGAGTCAAGTGGCCGGGGTCCAGAGTAGGAAAGCGGTCAGGGTTGGTTGTCTGAACCCCTGAGGATGAGGGGTTCTTGTTCTGCGTTGTGTGACTTCACACTGGCTTTGCCTCGAAGTGCGAGGCGCCAAGATAGCCACTGGCTGGTTCCCAGGGTCTGACAGCCTCTGCCAGCACCTCAGGTTCAGGTCTCTGGGGGCCCAGCACAAGGGCAGTGCAGAGTGTACATGCCACCTGGTCTGGGAGCTGGAGGACTCCGGCGGCATGTGTTCTGAGGCGTCACGTGGTCTTCAGAGTCTGGCTGGCTGGGTAGCTGAAGTGAATGGGGCGAGAAGGCAGATCAGATCTGTGGAATGAAGAGCAGAACTGAGGGGAAACAATTGGGGCCACAGTGGGAAAATGACCTGCCCAAGAACTCACGGGGCGGGGGAGCAGATGCCAAACAGCACAGTGTGGTCTATCTGCTGTCCCCCACTGCTGCAGGCCGTTCAAGGTCATCGGCGGAGGAGCGTGCTTTGGAGTCTTGGAAGAGGCCAGGCCCTCTTCTGACCCACCCCCAGTGGGGCAGCTGGTGAGCAAGGGCCATCACCCTGGCCTTCCTCCAAGCCCAGGGCTATTGTGAGGACGCTCTATGGCCAGTGGCCATCTTCTTTGTAACTTTCACTTGTCCCTCACTTGTAAGGGAAAGAGCAGAGCAGCCTGCTCAACCCCTGTGTTGTTTTAGTGAACATGGAGGGAGGTGGAGAGCAAGTGGGAGCTTCCCCAGCCCCTTCCACAGCTCCTTTACTTTCTCCTCAAGGAGCTGTTGGCAGAGGGTAGAGGGCCACTCTGGATGCCATGCTCGGAAGTACTGGGACGTTGGCGATGGGGTCTTCGTGCAAAGGCACTGAGGACAACTGGGAGAGGCACAGAGCTAGGAGCCATGTATGCACTCATCCAGAAGTCTGAAGGGTCCTTGGTGACTACAGTGTTGCTGGGGCTTCTCTCTCACTGTTATGGCCACTGTGAGTCATGGAGATAGAGACTACAGCATAAAGCAGCAAAGGCTCCCCTCTCCCATGGCTGCTCGGCCCTCAAGCGAGGCTCTTAAGCTCTCTGAGCCCTGAGGTCTTAGGAGGACTTGGTGCCACCACGAGCAAGATAAAGGGAGGGGCCAGGCTGCTGTGGCCACAGGGACACAATCTGAGAGTAGCCGTGACGTGAGGATTGGGACTAACTAACTATAGCTTGTGAAAGTCTTCAATGCCAGTTTCAGCCCTACTACTGATCATGGGGCCATCCTCCACTTAGAGACTATAGAAGCATCTAGAACACCCTCCCCACGTCCCACTGAAGCAAAGCCTGGTGAGGTCCAGCCACTGCCAGCTAGGACAGGAGGGCACCTTGACCTGCACTTGGTGCCAACTGTTTCTGCCTTCCTCCTCCAGGTTTTTAATGAGTGGCTTTAAAAGCCATTTGTGATTAGCACACTGTATGCAAATCAGTATTGCAAAGGTAATTAGGAGCCTAATAAATCTTTTTTACCTGTTAATTTGATTACAATCAAAGCCAGTGGTGCCAAGGGAGCCTTTGAGATCAGGAATGACACCCCTTCCTCTTCTGGGGACAGGTTTTGCTATGCCCAGAGAAAGCCCTGCGCCCCCCCCCCCCCATGTAGCCAGTAGGGTCATAGACCTGGAGCCAAGATGCTAGCTTTTTTTAATTAAACATTTTTATTTATTTGTAGGCAGAGACAGAAGTGAGACAGACAGAAAGAAAGAGAATGGGCACATCAGGGCCTCCAGCCACTGCAAACGAACTCCAGATGCATGCACCACCTCGTGCATCTGGCTTACATGGGACCTGGGGAATCAAACGTGGGTCCTTGGGCTTTGCAGGCATGTGCCTTTACTGCTGAGCCATCTCTCCAGCCCCAGATGTTAGCTTTTAGCTGTGTGATCTGGCAGATGCCTAACCCATCTGTGCCCCCAGATCCTCATCCATAGGAAGAATGACAGGACAAGATCCCCATGTTTGTTGCCAGCCTGGCACATGGGGAGCCCCAGAGACTAGCTGTGAGGCCAGACCCTCACCCTGATTCCCCCCTCCCTCACAGGCTCATTCATGGTTAGTCAACAGAGAAGGTGGGTGAGAACCAGCCCCTGAAGAGCAGAGGATGTGGCTCGGAGCTGGGGCACTTGCTTTGCATAACCAAGGCTCTGGGTTCCATCCTCAGCACTGTGAAAAAGAAAATAAAAATAATTATTAAAATCATGTGCACACCTATATAATCCCAGCGCTGGGGAGATGGCATGAGTTCTAGGTTACATTTTGAAACTCCTTGTGTTTTTCTGTTTCTTTTTCGAGGAAGGGTCTCACTCTAGCCCAGGCTGACCTGGAATTCACTATGTAGTCTCAGGGTGGCCTCCTACCTCTGCCTCCTGAGTGCTGTGATTAAAGGCATGAGCCACCATGCCCAGCTTCCATTTTTTAAAAATAATATAGTTTGTTTTATTTATTTACAAGCAGAGGGAGACAGAGGGTGCACCAGAGCCCCTAGCCACTGCAAACAAACTCCAGATGTATGAACTTTGGGCATCTGGCTTTACATGGGTACTGGAGAATTGAATCCAGGTCCTTAGGTTTTGCAGACAAACGCCTTAACTGCTGAGCCATCTCTCCAGCCCAAGATTCCCATCTTTAAAAATAAAAAATAAAAAACTAGAAGTCAGCTTTTATTTCTCTCTCCCTCCCTCCCTTTTTTTTTTTTTTTTTTTTTTTTTTTTTTTTTTTTTTTGCAGAGCTGCACAAAGCTCTGTGCATAATGGGTCTTTCTTACCCTACAAACGCAAACTGGGGGAAGCCACACACCTTATTCCATTAGCCCCAAGCCACTGAGAAGAAGGGATGCTCCCTCCGCCTTCCTGCTGGAAAATCTTCACACCCTCTCCCATTCAGCTTGTCCCTTCGGCATGCCACCGCAGGGCGGGAGGAAGTCAGCCCAGGAATTGATGATGGAGACTCTGTTAATGGCCTCCCTAAATTAAAGTCACCAGAAGCTTTGGCGCCTCACCGCCTTGCCTTTATTAGTGACACCACAGTCTCACACAGAGCCGGGACCAATACAGCTGGGTCAGGGAAATTAATTAGGCTCTGACAATACCCTTAATGGGAACTGGTGATCTCCCCCAAATAAAGTGGCTGGCTGCTTGCACGTGTAGAAAAGAAAGAATGCTGCCTGGTGCGTGTGAGCATGTAGACACTGTCACAGTGGATGCCAGGAGTCCGGAATCCACGCCTTCATCCCCAGCTCATTTTCTCCCATTCAACAAACCTCTCCCTGTGCCTGTGGAGCTGATACCCAGACCTGTAAACTGACACCCAGTGTGGAGGGCTCTTTCTCAAATATATGCACAAAGTGCTGTGGGAACAAAGGAACGGAATGTGCCCCTTGGTTCTGCTTAGGAACGTCCTGAGAGGGAAGACCACAGGCTGGCCTTTTGCGTATAGGTAGGAGTTCACTAGCTACACAGGGAAACCGGAAGGACTCCAGGGAAGGCTTTGTAGCTGACAAGCAGGAATGGTGGTGCTGGCTGCTGTTAGTGTGACTAAGCAATGTTGGTGTCGAGTAAATGAGGGTGCCTGCACTGTGGCTGGGCTGGAGAACTGAAGAGAGAGGACGGTTGAGCAGGGTCTGTCTGTGAAGCACCGTGAGGCTCTACTTGTATTCTCACATTTTTCTTCAAAAAAAAATGTTCTTATTTAAGCCGGCCATGGTGGCGCACGCCTTTAATCCCAGCACTCGGGAGGCAGAGGTAGGAGGATCGCCGTGAATTCGAGGCCACCCTGAGACTACATAGTGAATTCCAGGTCAGCCTGAGCTACAGTGAGACCCTACTTAGAAAAACCAAAAAAAAAAAAAAAAAAAAAAAAAAGTTCTTATTTGTTTACGAGAGAGACAGCATGTGTGCACCAGGGTCTCTTGCTGCTGCAGACTGTGCATCTGGCTTTATGAGGCAACCGGGGAATCGAACCTGGGCCACTAGGCTTTACAAGCAAATGCCTTTCACCAGTAAGCCAAATTTTCCCAGCCCTCGCATTTTTAAAAAATATATATTTTATTGATTTACATATTGGTATGTGTGTGTATGGGTACACCAGGGTCTCTTGTTGATGCAAACAAATGCCAGATGCATGCACTACTCTTTGTGCCTGGTTTTTCCGTAGGTGCTGGGTAATTGAATCCCAGGCTGTCAGGCTTTTGCAAGCAGGTGTCTTTAACCACTAAGCAATCTGCTCAGCCCTCACATTTCATTGTAGGAAAGTGTGCAGTCTCACTTTACAGATGAGGAAGTGGAGGCTGACAGGGTCAACAAGGTCACTGAAAGAGTCTGACCCCACCACCCACGTAAACGTCCCTCTGTCATTTCAGTACTAACCCTGGATATGCAGCACGCATGCATCTTTGCCAGGAGGCCAAGTCGGGCTACAAAGCAGGTGATTCAGTATCTATGAAGTGTTTCCTCCCGGGGACACATTTGTATTTTCTCTAAGCCTGGCTTTTGAAACCCAATTTCATTTTTTTCCCCTTGCCTTTCATGCGTGGTAAGTCCCCAGAGACCCCAGCTACTCTGGACCTTCAGGGAACCTCAGGGCCTGCATCTTATGTCACCACCATCCCCCCTACAGGCAGAGCTACCTCCAGAGCCTGCATCCCCGAGTCTGTGCCTGATGCAGAGGGATGACCTTGCCCTTGACTGGCCCTGCTGCCTCATGAACCTCAGGTCCTGAGAGATGGCATCTGCTGAGCCAGCTTCCCACGGGAAAGAGGAGGCTTTTCTGGGGATGAGTCTGCTTCTAGAAGCTGCTCAGCAAATCTTAACACCAGTTGTAACAGCCAGAAGTTTGAAGGGTATCTTTGTGTCTTAGATGAGTTAGGCTCTTAGATGTGATCCTCATGGTGGCTTTGGGGGGAATGACTGTAATCACCCCTTTATAGGTGAGGCGTAGGGAATGAGCCGACGGGCCCTCACTTCCCTCTCTGCCTTTCCCAATAGGGCCCAGACCCTGTTCCCTCCCTAAGCCCAAACTGTGGCCACAGGCACACTACAGACTGTCACCAGAGACTTCATGAGCAGACACATAGTTCATTCCCAGAATCCTCTAGGCTGCAGCCGCTTCCCAGGCCCTTTGCCCTGAGGGTGTGTATAGACACCACGCCAGGCCCCACAGAGGCCAAACCCAAAGCAGGGACTCTCCCACAAGACCCCAGAGCACACAAGGGCCAGGGGAGCTCCAGCCAGTGCATCAGGGCTTCCTGTGGGGCCTGGGAGGACCCTGGAGAGGATGCTCCATAGCCAGAAGACGGCGCTGTGCAGGAGGCACTTGGAGGCCGACCTCCAGATGCTTTTAAGACACCATGTGGCCCACAGCTCTGTTCCTCTAAGGTGGACAGGATTGTGGGGCACTTTTGCCTGCACAGATCTGGGTCTGGGTACAGTTTGTGGCATGAGTTAGGTGCACAGAATCACTAAAAGAGTTCTCAGGTTCTTGGAAACTCTGGCCACCTTCTATAGGGCAGCCATGCCTGAACCAGAGGGAAATGACTCCTGATGGGTGACTGCCTGGCACCCCATCTAGGCCGCATTACGAAATTCCTAAACAGTACTGGTCAGAGATGGAGTCTCAGGATGTCCTTGCAGGACACCCTCGGTCTTCTTTGTGTCACCTGGTCCCCTTATATCCTAGCCAGCCCATGGCCTCTCTGGTGACCCAAGAGCCTGGCTTGTCCTTGATCTGCGGCAGAAGATTAGGGGAGCGGGGAGAGAGCATCATGTTGCACACGGGCTCACTGTCACAGAAGTGAAAGCCTTCAGATGAGTCACTGTGTGTGTGTGCCCAGTAGCTGCCATGTCTCCTGTACCCAGGGAGCCACAGAGCCTGAGGCCGCCCTGCTCCGTACCTGTCGCTTGCTTCCTCAGTGTGGACCCAGCATCCCCTTGGGCCCAGTGTGTACCGCATGCACACCTTTGCTCTGGCGCAGTGAACCTACCGGCCAGACAATAGCATGCCCTCTTTGGGAAGGTCGGTTAACTTCACTTCTCACCAGGTCTGGGGTGGAGTGGGCGAAACAGGAAGAAACTGGTTTCCTTCCTCCCACAAGGTCCACCCACCGACTACTGGAATCTGGTGTGGGGGGCCTCAAACACAGGAACCAGGGAGCCCGCTGGACTTATTACTTCCTGAACTTGGGTAGCCGCCATGTTCAAACCCAGACTGAACCTCTACGAACTTAGCTTTGGCCTGGGTGCTGGCTCAGGTTTTGTGAGGCAGTTCTGGAGAAGAGGACAAACTTGGGTTTTGTTTTGTCTCTCAGAGAGCCTTTGTCTGCCTGTCATACCCAGGATGAAAGTCCTATAGGACAGTGGATGGCCAGGGGACTCAGACCTCTTTGGTTTTTGGTTTTGGTTTTGTTTTTTTTTAATTTTTTAAAAATTTTTATCTATTTGAGAGAGAGAGAGAGAGAGATATACATATGGAGAGAGAGAGGCAGATATACATATGGAGAGAAAGAGAGAGAGAGAGATAGATATGGAGAGAGAGAGAATGGGTGCTCCAGGGCCTCTGGCCACAGCAAATGAACTCCAGATGCATGCACCACTTCATGCATCTGGCTTATGCATAGGTCCTTGGGAATCGAACCTGGAACCTTTAGCTTTGCAGGCAAGTGCCTTAACTGCTAAGCCACCTCTCCGGCCCCTTCCCCCCCAGGTAAGGTCTCACTCTAGCCCAGAGTGGCCTCGAACTCACAGCGATCCTCCTACTTCTGCCTCCAGAGTGCCGGGATTAAAGGCATGCACCACCTTGCCTGATTCCCCTCTTTTTGTTTGTTTTTTTTTTTTTTGTTTTTCGAGGTAGAATTTCACTCTAGTCCAGGCTGCCCTAGAACTCACTATGTAGTCTCAGGGTGGCCTCAAACTCATGGTGATCCTCCAACCTCTGCTCTCAAGTGCTGGGATTAAAGGCGAGCGCCACCACACCCGGCTATCCCTCTTTGTTCCAAAGGTGGGGTTAGTTAGACTCAGTGACCACCTTGTCCTGAGCAGGTAGGAGGAAGGAAGGGACAGGACACCAACACAGACCCTTCTACCCTCTGACCAGCAGGACCGGACAGTCAGTCCCCAGAGTGGAGCGGTACTGGTGCCCAGGCACGGTCAGGAGGGCTACATGGTGGCAGAACATTCTAGAAGTGGCTTAGACGGAAGCCTCAAATCATCCTGTTCTCTTCCTTACCTGGCTGATGGACCATGGGCCCGAGTGAGGCAGCCAGTCAAGGGGGCGCAGCTCTTCTGCAGAGTGCGCCACGTCAGGCCTGGAGGCCAAGAGCCAACCTGGGCAGGAGTCAGCTAGGGTTATGTGGTGAGGATACAGCTGTCCAGATCCTGCCCCAGCCCTGAGGACCTCTCTTCTCTCCACAGTGATGGGTCATTCCCCTATGACTCTGTCCCCTGGCAGCAAAACACCAACCAGCCTCCTGGCTCCCTGTCTGTGGTCACCACAGTGTGGGGAGTGACCAACACATCCCAGAGCCAGGTAAGACCCTATCCCTCCTCCACCCCCACCCCCTCCACACAAGCACAAGCATCCTTCATCCCAAGGATCCTGGGGTCACTGTGCCATGGCAACCCTTCTCACTACCTAGTGACCAGCTTTCAGGGCTCACTCAGCAACAGACACATGCCCACTCCAGGAAGGTACCCTAAGGATTGTCCTCATTGTAGGGTCTTTCAGGTAGGCAACAAGAGCTTCTCTCTAACCCGTGTCTGCTCTGGTCGGATAAACAGAAGAACTTACTGTATGTTACTGACCTCTGGGTCTTAAGTTAAGAATCTTGGCCTGGAGAGATGGCTTAGTGGTTAAGGCGCCTGCCTCCTAAGCCTAAGAACGCTGGTTCCAATCTCCAGGTCCCACCTTTAGCCAGATGCAAAGTGACGCAAGGGTGCAATGCCGCCCTTGACCACAAGGGGGCAAACACATCTGGATTTCATTCTCTATCTGTCTTCCTCTCCCTCTCTCTCTGTCTCTCTCTGTGTCTCTCTCCAAAAAAAAAGGACTCTTGGGCCCTGAATAGCCTGGGTTAGATCTCACCAAGATGGTAGATTTCCGCAGAATACGCCTTAACCTAACAAGCCCCAGCCCTCCTCAGTCAAGCCTGTCTCCACTCTTGTTTCTCTTTCCTTGGCCCACTCTCCTGCTGCCTGCCTGCCCGCCCTCAGCCAGGCCATACAGAAGGCCTAGGGCTGACTGACATTCTGGAAGGCTCCAATTGTGCTTCCCTGTGGGTGCCAAGTCACAGGGAACCTCTCTAGACCAGGACCCTCCAAGCAGCAGCCCAGAGCCTCCTGTGCCCTGCAGGAGGCAGGGACTGAGTAAACGTACCCCTCTCACTGCCCCACACCACCTCCCTGTCCAGAGCCCCTGAGGCTACTGAAGCTGGCATTGCAGCCATTGGCAGTAGCTTTGCCTCATTCTATCAGGATGGAGTTCTCAGCCCCTCTTTCCTGCCTGCTTCCAGGCCCACCCCTTCTAATCCCTTGTACACTCTGAAAACAGCTCAGACCACCTGCCTTGATCCCCTTTGTGTCCCTCCTTTCAACCTCCCCTTCTAATACCTCCCTTCTGCTCCATACCATCTCCCATAGAGTGTGGGTGACAGCCATTCTTTCTGCTTCACAGGTCCTCGGGAACCCTATGGCCAATGCCAATAACCCCATGAATCCAGGCGGCAACCCCATGGCGTCAGGCATGACCACCAGCAACCCCGGCCTCAACTCCCCGCAGTTCGCAGGACAGCAGCAGCAGTTTCCTGCCAAGGCTGGCCCCACGCAGCCCTACATCCAGCCCAACATGTATGGCCGACCCAGCTACCCCGGTAGCGGAGGCTTCGGGGCCAGGTGAGAAGGACCAGCCCAAGGGTGGCGCTCTTTGACAGCAGCTCCTCAGCCCTGCCTTCCTGCTTCTGTCCTGGTGGGAGAATCTGGTTTGAGTTTCAGCCCAGGGATGCAGGGACATATCTGCCACTTGTCCTGTGGCGTAGCAATTAGTTCCCTTCTCGTTGCTGGAACAAAACACCCAACCAGAGGGCTGGAGCGATGGCTTGGCGGTTAAGGTGCTTGCCTGCGAAGCCAAAGGACCCAGGTTCGATTCCAAGGACCCACATAAGCCAGATGCACAAGGGGGCACATGCATTTGGAGTTCGTTTGTAGTGGCTAGAGGCCCTGGCATGCCCATTCTCTCTATCTGTCTCTCTTCTCTGTTCTCAAATAAATAAAAATTAAAAACAACAACAACAAAAAAAAACACCCACCAGAAGCAGCTATGGGAAAGGGTTTCTTTCTGGTTTAGAGTTTCCATCACGGTGGGAAAAGCATGGTAAGAGTAGACAGTTGAGCATCACATGTTCACACAAAGCCGGAAGTAAGTAGGTGCAGTGAGCTTGCTGTGAACCCCAGTGGAGCAGGACTCCACCTCCAAAGGCACCACCAGCTGGGGATTGAGTGTGAGGCTTCATCACACACATATGAGGCCACGGGGGACACTGCGCATTCAAACCACCACAGCAGGTCTGCATGTGGCTCCATTTTCACTCCTCAGTGATCTTTCTCTGCCTCATAACTTTACAACCTGAAACAAGGGGAGGGAGCCAAAGAACAATGACAGTGGGCTCCACTTGCCCAGTCTCTTTAAGAAGCCTTGTTGAGGGCTGGAGAGATGGCATAGCGGTTAAAGCATTTGCCTTTGAAGCCTAAGGACCCATGTTCAACTCCCCAGAACCCATATAAGCACATGGTCTGGAGTTCGTTTGCAGTGGCTAGAGGCCCTGGCACACCCATTCTCCCCCATAGATAGATAGATAGATAGATAGATAGATAGATAGATAGATGATTTTTTTTTTTCGTTTTTCAAGGCAGGGTCTGACTCTAGTTCACGCTGATCTGGAATTCATTGTGTAGGCTCAGGGTGGCCTCCAATTCATGGCGATCCTCCTACCTCTGCCTCCCGAATGCTGGGATTTAAGTCATGCGCCACCACACTCAGCATGAGAAAAAAATTTTTAAATAGCCTTTTTGACAGAGGCAGGATGAAGTGGAGACTAGGTGTCCCCAGGATTAGGAAGGGGTCAGGAACCCCAGAGAAGAGTTCCATATGCAAGGCAGGGCAGAAGCCATCAAGCCACGTTGACCTTAGTCCATACTGCTCCTGGGACTAACTGCAGCCCTGTTAGGTGTCAGACACCCTGAACAAGCTGTCACTGCTGAGTGCTACAATGGCTGCCAACCTCAACGAGTCCCTGGTCCCTGTGGGCTCTACGTCTAGGCATCTCATACCCGCAAGCTGGGTGCAAGGAGGCCTTGTTATTTTTCTCATTGCTATGATCAAATATGTGACAAAGTCACTTAAGGGGACAGAGGGTTTGTGTTGGCCCACAGTGTGAGATCACAGTCCATCATGGTGGGGAAGACGTGGCGGCAGGAGCTGGAGGCTGCTGCTCACATTGTGTCCACAGTCAGGAAACAGAGAGAGATGAGTGCTGGTGCTCACCGTGCCTTCTCCTTAATTGTTTATATTATTATATTATATTATATTTATATTATATTTTTTGAGAGAGAGAATTGGTGCACCAGTGCCTCAGCCACTGCAATCAAACTCCAGACACTTGCACCACCTAGTGGGCATATACGACCTTGTGCTTGCCTCACCTTTATGAGTCTGGCTTATGTGGGATCTGGAGAGTAGAACATGGGTCCTTAGCCTTCGCAAGCAAGTGCCTTAACCACTAAGCCATCTCTCCAGCCCTCATTTTTTTTTTTTTTTGCAAGCAGAGAGAAACAGAGAAGAGAGACAGACAGAGACTCTAGCCATTGCAAATGAACTTGAGACTCAGGCACCACTTTGTGCGTCTGGCTTTTCGTGGGTACTGGGTAATCGAACTCAGGTCATTAGAGTTTGCAGGCAAGCACCTTAACCGCTGAGCCATCTCTTCAGCCCCTCCTAGGTGATTCTTGATCCTGTTAAGTTGATAGTATTGATCATGACAGTCCAAGTATAACCTTGTCCCTCTTCATCCTTTCACCACTTTACCTTGCCTCCATTCTAACTCTTGCATTCTTCTCTCCCACAGTTATCCTGGGGGTCCTAGTGCCCCCGCAGGCATGGGCATCCCTCCACATACTCGGCCTCCTGCTGACTTTACGCAGCCAGCGGCGGCGGCTGCAGCAGCTGCAGTAGCAGCAGCCGCTGCCACAGCTACGGCCACCGCCACAGCCACAGTGGCAGCCTTACAGGAGACGCAGAACAAGGATATAAACCAGTATGGACCGGTAAGGGTCCTCTTGTCCTGGTCTGGTCTGGCCTTGCCTGGGACAGACGCCCTGGAGAAATCAATTTTTTGCTTGGGGGCCATGTGTGCTGGGAGAAATGATGGTGCCAGAAGGTCCGGGGTTTCCTTAGAAGCCCCTGGAAGGGTGTGTGAGGTGTGGGTGAGGAAGGGACATTTGGGTGCTATGTTCTGTGGGTTGCTGGCTTGTGTGTGTATATGTATATGGGGAAAGAGGTGCTGTGTTGCTGTTCTGTCCTCCACCCACCAAAGAGTGGGCTTGGTATCTTGTTTGTAGCTGCCCCCAATGGCTTCTGAGGCCAGTGCCTTCCATCACTGGCTCTATGGGTTCTGCCAGGCCCCAGCACAGCTCCCCTGACCTCAGAAGGATGGGGTGGGGTGTGGGAAAGGAACCCTCATAGCCTTACAGGACAGGGGCGTGGAGCTGGATCCTTGCTGGATAGAGGGTGTGTCTCTATTGGCCTTGAACCAAGGGCAGGGCCAGGGCTTTCAGGAAAAGGCTTCAGCCTCCATCCTCATCCACCTCCCCTTCCTGTGTCACCCCCTCCCCACCACCCCACTCCCACCCTCTTCCCTGTCCTCCTGCCTGCCTGCCTTCCTCCCTTGAAATGCTGCCTGTGCCTTGGAGTGACTGCTCCCCCACCCCACCTGAGCAACCCCCAGCCGCATCTTTCCAATGTGGCCTGCAGAGGGCAGCAGTGAGCCCTGGAAGACTGGGTCTTTGGGGAACTCTTGGTCCCCAGCCGCAAGCCACACAGGAAAGTGCCCCCTTCCCCCTAGCCCCCCAACCTTCCCTCCCTGCACTTTCAATGCATGTGGCATTTTATTCTTTTTTTTTTTCTTCTTCTCCCGTTGAAGGTCTGTTCCTCTTTCCAGATGGGTCCCACCCAGGCGTATAACAGCCAATTCATGAACCAGCCCGGGCCTCGGGGGCCTGCCTCCATGGGGGGCAGCATGAATCCTGCCAGCATGGCAGCTGGCATGACTCCCTCGGGGATGAGCGGCCCTCCCATGGGCATGAACCAGCCCCGGCCACCCGGCATCAGCCCCTTTGGCACACACGGGCAGAGGGTGCCCCAGCAGACCTACCCGGGGCCCCGGCCCCAGTCCCTTCCTATTCAGAGCATAAAGAGGCCATACCCGGGAGAGGTGAGTTTGGCAACACGTGGAGGAAAGGGTGGGGGGGTGGAGCTTGAAGACACAGGGACTGTGGGAGGAGGAACCTTAGAAAGGACATGATTAAAGCTGGGCGTGGTGGCACACACCCTTTAATCCCAGCACTCGGAGGCAGAGGTAGGAGGATTTTTGTGAGTTGGAGGCCACCCTGAGACTGCAGAGTGAATTCCAGGTCAGCCTGGGCTAGAGTGAGACCCTAGCTCAGAAAAAAAAAAAAAGAAGGAAAGAAAGGACATGATTTGACCAGCAGACGATCTGGACCCAAAGGCAGGATTTGGGGAGTCCCAGCTCCTGGAGTTGAGACTGTCTCTGTAGGAGAAGAGACTGAGCAAGTCATAGCATCTAAGTCACAAGTTCTGTCATTAGATGGCAATAAATGACAAGCCACCCTTCCCTCTGGGCTACCTAGGGGACAAGGCTGTAGGACATGGTGAAGTGCTTTGCCCAAGGCAAGCCAGTAAAACCCAGATGAGCCAGGATGCTGTTCTCCACCGTCCTGGCTCAGCTGCTAGCTTGGTGACTTTGGATAATAAACTCCTAAGCACTTGCCCCAGCTCTCCATCGTTCTCAGACCACTTCCTCCATCTGGTCACCTGACCAGCCCTCAGCTTAGTCTATAGTGAGTGTCCGTCCCAGAGAATGTGAGCTCTCTGAATGTTCCCTCCTCACAGGCCCCCTCAGCATTATCCCAGACTGGGTAACATGGCAGCTGATGCAGGTTTCCTGAGCCTAAGAGACTGTAAGTGAGGGACTAGGCATTTCCCAAAACACCGAGGAGGCTGGTTCAATCCCTGACTTTCTACTTAATCAGGCCCCGGCTCAGGGAAAAGAATTCCCGAGAACCACAGGCCTCTGCCTTACTGTCCTTGAGGGAAACCTTGAGCCGCTGACTCTACTGTCAGATCTCAGCCCCCTCTGCCATCCACTGGGGGTGCGTGTCTGCGCCGAACCAAGCCTCAGGCTGCCAGCACCAAGGGAACCGTCTTGAGATGAGGCAGCAGCAGAACTGGCTGTCAAGACTACTACGTCGACACTGAGGCCAAGCCCCCCTAAGAGCACTGTTGCGGTTAGCTCCACGTCCAACCAGACGCAGCTTATGGGAGGAAAGGGTTCATTTCAGGCAGACGGAGTCCAGGGGAAGTTCCGTCAATGGAAGAAGCTGGCTTCCTTTCATAGATCCAAGCAGAGAGAAACAGCTGCAATGTGCAGACACCCATGCCCACAAGCATGAACGGCCAGAGCTCCTGCTGCTCTGAACACAGATCTGCCCCCAACACACCTTATGGCTGAACTCCAGGACTCACCCCAGTGACACGCCCCCCGCCCCAGCTGGGATCTGTCTGCTAGGGTTGACGTTGCAAACTCAATGTTAATAAAACACCTGAGTCTGTGAGGCCAGACATTCAAACCACCACATGACCATGGGCTCCCACGGCTTCTTCTACTCAAGGAGTCCTTGCCGAAAGGATTGTGACTCCCAAGCTGTGAAATGCCACGTTGTGATGCGACACGAAGTGGGGGTCCCAGTCTGGAAGCTCTGGCTTCCTGTCACTCTGAAGTGTTCATCCCACGTTTGATGGTAGAACTTTAGGGCAGACTGGAGTCGGGTCACCTGGTACTAGCCACGTGCTTGGCTATGGCCTAGAGCAGCTGATGGGACCTCCAGTGGGCGTCGTGGAAAGTTCTTGAGTTCCAGGCAATGGAACATTCATCACCCATTGGGCAGAGAGATGGCTTAGCGGTTAAGGCACTTGCCTATGAAGCCTAAGGACCCAGGTTCAATTACCTAGTACACACACAAGCCAGATGCACAAAGTGGTGCATGCATCTCGAATTCGTTTGCAGTGGCTGCAGGCCCTGGCATGCCCATTCTCTCTATCTGCCTCTTTCTCTCTCTAGCTCAAGTAAATAAATACATTAAAAAAAAGAAGAAGAAGAAAGAAACCCTTAGACAGATAGCTTCTGCAGACAAGGAAGGAACCCCTTACTCCATGGGATGTCATGTGCTGGGCATGTAGGCTGCGGGTGGCCCTGAGTCATCTGCTATTCCAGAAAGGGAAGGTGGAAGGAGATGACACTGGCTCTTTTCTGAAGCCCCCTCCAGGGAGGGCTTGTCTTGTCCCCTTCTCAAGCGGCTCATAAATAGCAGGTTGACTGTGGCCCAAACGGAACAATAGGTGTATGTTTTGCTCAGTGTGGGGGATGGGGACAGTGGCACCCAAGCGGACTGCACAGTACAAGGGATGTCACCTTTGGAAGCACATCCTGTAACCTATGTCTTCCCGACACATGGGAGTGCACAGTGGGGAACATAATCCTGAGGCAAGCCCCAGGAGCCACATAGGGGAACTTTAGAATTGAGCCCCTCTAAGACATGGCTAAGAAACTCTGAAAGCCCTTGGAGTTCTGAGGGATCAGAACTTCTGGAAGAATAACTTCATGCGGAGGCAGCCTGTGAGGTGGACACACAGAAGCCCAGAGGCTTCTGGCATTTTCTGGGTAGAAGACAGCAGGGCCAGCCGGGCACGATCCTGGCATTGAAATGAGCTGTTTGCCTGCCATTGATGACCTCCTATCCTTTCTCTGCCCCTGCAGCCCAACTATGGAAACCAGCAATATGGACCAAACAGCCAGTTCCCTACCCAGCCAGGCCAGTACCCCACCCCCAACCCTCCAAGGCCACTCACCTCTCCCAACTATCCCGGGCAACGAATGCCGAGCCAGCCCAGCACCGGGCAGTACCCGCCCCCCACGGTCAACATGGGGCAGTATTATAAGGTGAGTCCCACCCTCAGGGCACTCCAGGCCTTACTACACATTTATAACCTTACCCACAGCATGCTGTGTGTGTTCTCTGAGGACACCAAGGGCCAGGGATCACTTCTGCTTGTTCCTGGGAGCTTAGAGCTATGTATCAGTTGCCAGGAGAGCTTGCTCAGCGGTTAAGGCCCTTGCCTGCAAAGCCTAATATCCCAAATTAAATTCCCAATACCCACGTAATGCCAGATGCACAAAGTGGCACATGTATCTGGAGTTCATTTGCAATGGTTGGAGACCCTGGCATGCCCATTTTCTTTCTTCCTTTCCCTCTTTCTCTCTCTCTCTTCTGGGCTTGGTGGTGCATGCCTTTAATCCCAGCACCCAGGAGGCCAAGGTAAGAGGATTGCTGTGAGTTTGAGGCCAGCCTGAGACCACATAGTGAATTCCAGGTCAGTCCTGGCTAGAGTGAGACCTACTTCAAAAAAAAAAAAAAAAGAAAAGAAAAGAAAAAGTTATGTATTTATTTGTGTGGGTATGCGCACACACACATGGCACACCAGGGTCTCTTGCCACTGCAAATGAACCCCAGATACACATGCCACTTTTTGTGTCCAGTTTTACATGGGTGCTAGGGAATCAAACCCATAGCCAACCGACTTTGTAAGTAAGCACCTTAAACTGCTTGCTGAGCCATCTCCTCCAGCCCCATGCTCTTTCACTTTTGAAATGATTCCCTTCAGTACCTTTAAGCTTACAGCCTTTTCCTCAGCATTATTTAGCCATGCATTCTAAGGAAGGGAGAAAACTCCTTTCTGGTTTACACAGCCTTGCTACAGGACTGTTCCAGCTTACACTGGGGTTTGCCAGCTTTGCTTCAATTTCAGAACACTGCCTGTGGCTATGTTGGAGGGTTCTGTTAAAAGTAATAGCTATGAGCCGGGCGTGGTGGCGCATGCCTTTAATCCCAGCACTTGGGAGGCAGAGGTAGGTGGATTGCCGTGAGTTCGAGGCCACCCTGAGACTACATAGTGAATTCCTGGTCAGCCTGGGCTAGAGCAAGACCCTACCTCGAAAAACAAAACAAAACAAAAGTAATAGCTACAGGGGGTGTGGTGGCGCATGCCTTTAATCCCAGCACTCGGGAGGCAGAGGTAGGAGGATCACCAAGAGTTCAAGGCCACCCTGAGACTACATAATGAATTCCAGGTCAGCCTGGGCTAGAGTGAAACCCTTCCTTGAAAAACCAAAAAAAAAAAGTAATAGCTATGGAGCCTGGAGAGATGGCTTAGTGGTTAAGCGCTTGCCTGTGAAGCCTAAGGACCCCTGTTCGAGGCTCCATTCCCCAGGATCCGTGTAAACCAGATGCACAAGGTGGTGCATGCATCTGGAGTTCATTTGCAGTGGTTGGAGGCCCTGGCACGCCCATTCTCTATCTGCCTCTTTCTCTCTCTGTCTGTCTGTCACTCTCAAGTAAATAAATAAAAAATAAACAAAAGTACGGGCTGGAGAGATGGCTTGGCGTTTAAGGCACCTGCCTGCCAAGCCTAAGAACGCAAGTTCCAATCTCCAGGTCCCACATTTAGCCAGACGCAAAAAGTGACGCAAGGGCGCAATGTCACATTTGCCCACAAGGGGGCGCACATGTCTGGAGTTTGTTCACAGCGCTCTGTCTGTCTGTCTCTCTAGCTCTTGTTCTCTCTATGTCTTTCAAACAAAAACAAAAAGTAATAGCTACTGTCGGACTGGCAGATATTTTCCCTAAAGGATGGCCTGCTCCCCCCCCACACACACACTTCACATAGTGACCCTAGAGGCACCTCTTCCCCGGCAGAATCTGATCTTAGACAGAATCAGGCCTAGGATCTCTGCCCTCTACTCATCTTCGCACCACCGGTCTCTTTCAACAGCCAGAACAGTTTAATGGACAAAACAACACCTTCTCGGGAAGCAGCTACAGCAGCTATAGCCAAGGGAATGTCAACAGGGTAAGCGCCATGTTGGTCTTAGAAAGTCTAACCCTCCTTCGGGCAAGTTGTTAGAAGGCTTGAAGCACCTTCTCCTTCTCCTTCTCCTAAAGCTGTAGCGTCTCTGGACATTGGTGGAGAGGGTACATGCTTGGGGGGGGGGCGGGTACAGTTCACAGGCATGTGTTTCAGCACAGAGATGCTCAGATCTAAAGTCCACAGCTCTGGAGGGTGACCAAGGACAAGTGTAGGCTGACAAAAGACAAAACAAGGATAGAGAGAGGGGATGCTCAGGGAGATGGAGTAGAATCACAGAATGGGAAGACCATTCAGACTGGTCCCAGCTCTTCTCTTTTGCCAAGATGCCAAGCCTTAGTGTCCTCTTTGTCAGCTCCTTTTCAGTCCCGCCTGTCTTCCAAGGGCAGCCAGCCATAGGAGAGCAGGTCCTCTGGGGAGACTAGCCTTCCTTGGAAGGACTTTGGAATGTGCAAGGTTTATGTCTATAACCATGAGCCCTTACATCCCTGTAACTCTGTCACCTATTTCTGGTTTCTTTTTCCTCCAGCCTCCCAGGCCGGTTCCTGTGGCCAATTACCCCCACTCACCTGTTCCAGGAAACCCCACGCCTCCCATGACCCCTGGGAGCAGCATCCCCCCTTACCTGTCCCCTAGCCAAGATGTCAAGCCACCCTTCCCACCTGACATCAAGCCAAATATGAGCGCTCTGCCACCACCCCCAGGTAAGGACCCTACACTGTGTCCCTTCAGTCAGCTCTACCCAGGGCAGGGGCTCCCAGCAGAAAGGAACACAGGATTTGGAAAGCAGACTGTCTGCGGTGGGGGTTATACAGAAAGGCCAGAGAGCAAGGAATTACATTTGAAGTTAAGAGCTTGGCTGTTAACGGCCTTCCCCACCTCCCCACAAAGCCTGGGACTTTAGGAGCCAGGAGCCAGTGTGAAGAGAGGAAATACTTGGGGGCTGAGCCAAGTGGGTTTGAGGAAGCCATAGGCGCACCGCAATGCACTTGGGCATGGCACAGTTTCTGTGGTCCTCGGCCCACGTCTGTATCCCTTGGGTATGCTGGCTAGAATAGCGTCCTGCGAGTGAGTTCCGCCCCAGCCCCAATGCCTGTGATGACTGGTGGGTGGCCGGTGTCTCATTGGCTCCCTGTCCTTGCCCAGCCAACCACAACGACGAGCTGCGGCTCACGTTCCCGGTGCGGGATGGTGTGGTACTGGAGCCTTTCCGCCTGGAGCACAACCTGGCCGTCAGCAACCACGTGTTCCACCTGCGGCCCACGGTCCATCAGACGTTGATGTGGAGGTGAGGGGGACCAACACAAATGCTGGCAACCACTTCCTGTCATGGTGCCTGTTGCTCATCACTGACAGGGTCCTTCTCCATGTGAGGAGCTGGGGGTGCCCCTAGGGAACCCGCAGGCACCGGGAAGGAACCAACGTCAGAAAGCTGGGAGCCGCTATTACCCCAGTCCTGAATGTTGGAGAGTCTTTGTAGAGGACAAGGTGGCTGGCTGAGCCCTAAAGGCTGAGGAGAAGGGAGTCTAGGTGAGGCCCTAAGTTTCAAGAAGCAGAACGTGCCCAGCGTGGTGGTGCACGCCTTTAATCCCAGCACTTGGGAGGCTGAGATAGGAGGATCGCTGTGAGTTGGAGGCCAGCCTGAGACTACAGAGTGAATTCCAGGTCAGCCTGAGTTAAAGCGAGACCCTGCCTCGAAAAGAAGGAGGAGGAGAAAGTTGATGTGGCCAGAATCATGAGAAGACTGGTGGGAACAGGGGGGGTGGGCCAGGCAGGCTCAGCAAGCTCTCTATATTGTAAGGGGCTGACCACCTGCTGAGCTGCCACCTAGCCGTGGAAACATGCTAGAAAGCAGAGCCCGGAGGTCCCTCCTGGACCAAGCAACTGTCTGCTTGACCTGCTAACCTTCGAGCGTCAGTGCTTTCCCCTTTGACAGAAGAGGAAACTAAGGCTGAAAAAGTACATTAAAGGGTGTGAATCCTCACAGCCAGCAAAGGGCAGGGCTGAGACTTGAACCAGGGCCTCTAGGATGCCAGAACCAACATGTGGTGTGTGATTCTCCCCACCCCCAACTCCTGGGTCTTTGATTTAGTGGGCAAAGCCCCACCCCATGCCTGAGACTAGAGTGCCACAGCTGCCCAGTGAGCAACGTGGGGGCTGGAAGTGGGTTTTTGGTCTGGGTACATACACAAGAGAGAGAGAGAAAGAGTGTGTGCTTCGGGCACTCAGTGGACTGCCTAGCTGGCTGGCTGGGCATTCAGAACACGGTAGCTGGAATGCTCAGGCAGGTGACCCAAGGCTTCAGGCCCATGACAAACCTGGGCCAAAGGTACTATGTGCCCGCGCCCCCAGCCAGGAGTGCCGATCCTGCCACCGCCTGGAACTAACCACAGTTAACGTCACGCACTGGCCTTGTTGAATAGTGCCTGTCCTTTTGTCTGGCTGTGTCTAAGGCAACAGCAGTCACCCATAGGTGGGTGTGGGGGGGGTGACAGAAGATAGTAACCAGGGCTGTGGGTACAGCTGGAATGGTGACAGCATGTGGAAATGACAGGCGTGGGGGATGTTAGGATGGGTTTTGATTAGATGTGGGAAGGTGGACTCTCGGGGGGGGGGGGCGAGAAGGGGGTGAGGCGGGAAAGGGCTGTGTAGCCAGGGGTGGGGATCCCCGGGAAACACAGGGGTGATGGTGTTCACCCTGCCCCTTCCCCTTCCTCAGATCTGACTTGGAGTTACAGTTCAAATGCTACCACCACGAGGACCGGCAGATGAACACCAACTGGCCAGCCTCGGTGCAGGTCAGCGTCAACGCCACGCCCCTCACCATCGAACGTGGAGACAACAAGACCTCCCACAAGCCCTTGCACCTCAAGCACGTGTGCCAGCCCGGCCGCAACACCATCCAGATCACCGTCACCGCCTGCTGCTGCGTGAGTAGGGTGGGCAGAGCTGGGTCTCCAGGGGCCTCTTTGGAGTCCCCAGTCACGTCGTGGGGAGCTGTACCCCACCCCCCTAAGCCCCATGACCACCAAAGTGATCCCAGCTACCAGGCCCTGGTCTCACACTCTTCTACCGTTTGCCCTCCACACATCTCTACTTTATTCTTTGATGTCTCTGCAGGCACCTCTCCTGCACTGGCCAGATCAAAGCTATGGTCTCTCGCCTCATTTGCATAAATCATTCATATTCTCACCACCTTTATTTCCCAGACCCATCTCCACTAAATGTGGAGAGTGTAAGCGTATGTGTCTACCTCCAATGTATGACCCACTGATACAGGGGTGGGGGGACCTTGTCAGAGCTCTCCTCCTATTCCTGGAAATCAGGGATTGAGGCACAGGGCTTCTTTGGGAATTTGAACGGAACTAAATTGTCTGCCCCGTTCTCTGGTCTCTGGAGGACCCTGGTAAGCAGAAGAGACAGAGGCCACAGAGATAGGAGTCACGGGATGGAGATGCTATGTGAGGCTGCGGAGTTGCCAGCATGAAGCAGTCCTTCCTAAAGGACGGACCGCAGGGACGGGCCCTCCTAGCAGGAAGGATGGGAGTTTAGACCAGGGGAGGTGGGAGGCAAGCTGGGCTCCAGTCCTGCTGCTGTATGTCCTGTCCCTTACCTAGGAAGAAGTGAGTGTCAGCGAGTCTACTTGGTTGGCCTTGAGCAGAGAGAGCCAAACCAGACAAGCCTCTTGGTCCTGGGACTCATCTTGGCTTGTAAACATTTCTCTCCCAGGTCTTTAGGGAGCCCTCTCCGAAAGAGACATCAATGACATTGCCGAGTCCTGTGGGCATGGGGCTCCTGGGTGGGGCCTGAACCTGTTCTGCTTTCTTTTTTTTTTTTTTTTTTTTTTTTTTTAGGCCTGTAATTTTATTTTAATGATAGTTGTTGGAGATGTCTCTCTCTTATTATTTTTTTTTATTGACAACTTCTGTACTTACATACAAAAAACACATGATATTTCCCTCCCCTGCCCCCATTCCACTTTAGAACTCCAATCTCCATCATATCCCCTCCCTCTCTCCATTAGTCTGTCTTTTAATTTGATGTCATCATCTTTTTCTTCTATTTTTGAGGGTCTTGTGAAGGTATTGCTAGGCACTGCAAGGTCATGGATATTGAGGCCAATTTCTGTCTGGGCGGTTGCATTGTAAGAAGTCATACCCTTCCTTTGGCTCTTATATTCTTTCCACCCCCTCTTCCGCAATGGTCCCTGAGCCTTGGAGAGTGTGACAGAGGTGTTTCAGTGCTGGGCACTCCTCCATCCCTTCTTCTCAGCACTATGTTGCCTTTTGGGTCATCCCAGTTGTCATCGCCATCTGAAAAGAGAAGCTTCTCTAACCAGAAGTGAGAGTAGCGTTAATATGTGAATATGAACATTAAGCGTAGTGCTTTCAGGGCAGCTTGGTGGGAATAATATATATGTTCTGCTTTCTTTACAGTCCCACCTCTTCGTGCTGCAGCTGGTGCACCGGCCGTCCGTGCGCTCCGTGCTGCAGGGCCTGCTCAAGAAGCGCCTGCTGCCCGCCGAGCACTGCATCACGAAAAGTGAGTCTCGGAAGGGGGCAGGCTGTGAGAGCGTGGGCCCGAGGGGGGTCACACCCGGGATGCCAAGTGTGCTGTGCCCTGCTCCTTCTTCCTCCCATTCCTCTCCTTCACTTAGCCTCCTCCAGCCCTTGAGCACCACCAGGCCGTCACTGGGGGGGGGCGGGGCTTGTTTTTGCTGACCCCATTAGATCAGAGAAGTACCAGGCTGCGTTTCTGCGAATTTTGCATAAAGTCAAAGTCCCTGTTCCTTGTGAAAGCTGAGGGGCGTCTTCTGCAAAGATAGAGATCTTCCTAGGACCTTCCTCATTGACCTCTTCCCGCACACGTCACGTGTGGAGCCTGTAGTTCAAGTCCGGAGAACGAGCTCCGCGTTTGACCTTCCCAGTTTGAGGAGTCAGGGAAGAACCAGGGCCTATTTGAGAGCATGTACAGAACCGCGCCTCAGCAAGACACCCTACCTTCCTCACCCACCTGTGCCTCCTGCCCCACAGTCAAGCGGAATTTCAGCAGCGTGGCTGCCTCGTCGGGCAACACGACCCTCAACGGGGAGGATGGTGTGGAGCAGACGGCCATCAAGGTGTCTCTGAAGTGCCCGATCACATTCCGGCGCATCCAGCTGCCTGCTCGTGGTCATGATTGCAAACACGTCCAGGTCAGTGGTCCCAGGAAGTACACCTCTGAGACACGCTGCCAGGAGGTGGCAGAGTGGCAAGGGGCGGGCAGAGGCACCAACAGGGCCTGTTCCTTACCCTGAAGGACGTGGCCACCAACAGCTGCTAGTACTTGGCTCTCTCCGTCTTCCTTTCTCCTTTGCGCTTTCTTTTTCTCCCTGGTTTCCTGGGTTAGACAATCCTTCCATGCCAGATATCAGAGGCCAGAAGAAAGTCCTTCCCAGACACCATGGCTGGTTGGTGACTTGAGAGCTACTGCCTGGCTAGCTGTTGTGTCTGGGACTCTCAGAGCGGGGCTGTGAAGTGAGTGAGTGGCCCAGTCCAAGCCAGCTCTGACCACCCTGTGAAAATCATAGGCACCCCCAGCCAGGAGCCACCCATTGCGTGTCGACTGCCCAGGGCTGGCTTCCAGAGAGGAGTCCAGGGAACTATCTTGCCAGAACCTGGATGTGAAGCATGAACAGGGTCTTGGGGGTGAGGGGGTGTCACCTGCACCCCCCTGTAAAGCACAGCTTGTCCTGAGGGTTGCATGGAGGACAGGGTTCTGGAGTGTGTGAGCACCACAGATGATGTGATGGCTTTATCCAACAGACTGATGGACTTGATCAGATCTGTCCTGGATCTCTGGGCTGGACTAACAGGACTACCAGGGTCCATGCTGCCCTTGACCTCAGTAAGAGGCTATTATGGGACCAAGACAGAGTTGGCTGGAGAGTGGGGACCTGAAGGTCTTTCAAAAGGACAGGGAGAGGGTGGATGTGATGTGTGAAGGATGCTGCATGAAGACATCAGACAGGACGGGGCTGGTCCTCCCTGTTAGCAGCAGAGGAGTGGGGTGGATGGCACCTTTCTCTAGGGATGAGTTCTTCCTAGGGTCCCAAAGTGTGGTCAGGCGGATTCTTTCAGTCCAAGTCTCACCCATCTTGTCTGTCTGTCTGCCTGTCTGTCTGTCTGTCTCTCTGCAGTGCTTTGACCTGGAGTCATACTTGCAGCTGAATTGTGAGCGAGGAACCTGGAGGTGTCCTGTGTGCAAGTGAGTGACTCCCACCTGCAGAGGGGAAGTGCCCCCTGGCCTCCTCTTGGGGCTTCAGCCAATTTAGCAGGGAGGCACGGGTCTGGGAGGGCGGGGGAACACTGTTAAGACAGCACTTTTGAATTGCATTGCCACAGAGGGCGGATCTCACTGACAGTGACAGGCTGGATCCCACCTCCTTTTCTCCAAGGACACAGGCCAAACCTTATTTTCCTCTTTCAGTAAAACCGCGCTGCTCGAGGGCCTGGAGGTGGATCAGTACATGTGGGGGATCCTGAACGCCATCCAACAGTAAGTTGGGCCCCAGTGAGCAGGGTGTAGACTGGGTTAGAGGAGAGACGTTCAGCTATCCGTCTGCAGCTTGACCTTGGGAGTTTCCTGGACGTACCAGGAGGGACAGAACTCAGCCAAAGCAGGAGCTCCATATCCCCTGAGCCCCAGTAGGTCTCTGGGAGGGAGAAAGGCCTTATGGCCAGCTGCTCTAGGCCTAGCCACTTGGTTCTCCAAGCCTCAGCCTCCCCTATCTCTCCAAAAGAGATGTAAACACCTCGCCAGCACTTGGTCCCGTGTGCAGTGGTGACATGGAAGAAGGGCTTCTGCATGGCTGAGGTGGTGGTGGGGGGGGAGTTGTCTTCAAAACCAGCCACCCCAGAGCTTCAGCCCTGTCCTCATTGCTCCCCTAGCTCCGAGTTCGAAGAGGTCACCATTGACCCCACGTGCAGCTGGCGTCCGGTGCCGATCAAGTCCGACCTCCACATCAAGGATGACCCTGACGGCATCCCGTCCAAGCGCTTCAAGACCATGAGTCCCAGCCAGATGATCATGCCCAATGTCATGGAGATGATTGCGGCCCTGGGCCCCGGCCCGTCTCCCTATCCACTCCCGCCTCCCCCCGGGGGCACCAACTCCAATGACTACAGCAGCCAAGGTGGGTGGTGCCGGGCAGGGAGGGAGGGAGAGGAGGGCAGCCCGACTCCAGTGGGGACAGGGGATTTCTGTGTTGGTGGAAGCAGGTGCAAGAGGGGAAGGGGAGCCGGGCGTGGTGGTGCACGCCTTTAATCCTAGCACTGGGGAGGCAGAGGTAGGAGGATTGCTGTGAGTTCGAGGCCAGCCTGAGACCACATAGTGAATTCCAGGTCAGCCTGAGCTAGAGTGAGACCCTAACTCAAAAAAAAAAAGAAGAAGAAGAAAAAGAAAACAAAAATCTTGAGCTGGGTGTGGTGGCACATACCTTTAATCCCAGCACTTGGGAGGCAGAGGTAGGAGGATTGCTGTGAGTTCGAGGCCTGCCTGAGACCACATAGTGAATTCCAGGTCAGCCTGAGCTAGAGTGAGACCCTAACTCAAAAATAAAAAAATTAAAAAAAAAAAAGAAGAAGAAAAAAAAACAAAAATCTTGAGCTGGGCATGGTGGCACATACCTTTAATCCCAGCACTTGGGAGGCAGAGGTAGGAGGATTGCCACGAGTTCGAGGATAGCCTGAGCTAGAGTGAAACCCTACCTCAAAAAAGGGGGAAGGGGGGCCTGGAGAGATGGCTTAGCGGTTAAGTGCTTGCCTGTGAAGCCTAAGGACCCCGGTTCAAAACTTGATTCCCAGGACCCACATAAGCCAGATGCACAAGGTGGCGCATGCATCTGGAGTTCATTTGCAGTGGCTGGAGGCCTTGGTGCGCCCATTCTCTCTCTCTATCTGCCTCTTTATCTCTCTGTCTGTTGCTTTCAAATAAATAAATTTAAAAAAAAATTTTAAAAAGGGGGAAGGGGGATGAGGCAGAGTATACTACTTCAAAACAGTCCTCAAGTCACTGGACTTGGGGGTGGGTAGGGGAGACGTTGTCCCCAAGCCCCGGGGCTTCAGAACTCATTCTGCTGGGTAATAAACAGTTGTCACTTCTCCCAGGTCCTCCTGTGTTTTCCCATGACTTCTGTTAGCATTCCTGTCCCTCTGGCTCTCTGACTATGTTGGCCAAGACTTTACACTTCACTCCTGTTGCCTTCCACTTGGTGCCTAGCAAATATCTCACCTTCAAATATAGGGTAGTGGCTCCCTGGCCGTGACCTCTATTTTTTTTTTTTGTTTTGTTTTACGAGGTAGGGTCTCACTCTAGCCCAGGCTGACCTGGAATTCACTATGTAGTCTCAGGGTGGCCTCAAACTCTCAGTGATCCTCCTACCTCTGCCTCCTTCCTGAGTGCCGGGATTAAAGGCGTGCGCCTCCACACCCAGCCCCATGATCTCTAATCTTAGTCTGTAAGGCACTCTGGTGACTAGTGTCCCAGAGACACTAGCCCACCAGCTGGAATCCCCCAAAGGGGCCCAAACACCCCAACCCTCTGAGCCTCATCACCAGCATGTGCTATAGAGCTCAGTGGCTAGAGAGGCTGGGCAGCCATTCTCTGTCAGCCTGGTGCCGATTTATTTAAACAGAGTACAGCAGCATCTGGGCCTGGGACAACCAGTAGGAAATGCAGCCCCCGCAGGAAAGTAGCCCAGCAACTCTAGTTACTGACCCAGGCTTGGGCCTCCTTCCACATCCTCCCTGATCTGCAGGAGCTGGCGCATCCCCTTTCTCCTCTCCCTCACCTTCCTCTGTAGCAGTAAAGCAGCACACACCCTAGGCACCCTGACCCAGGGCGTATAGGCACTGCTGTTCCCTCATATAGCCAAAAGCCATTGCCTGACTCGAAGAAGGAAGGGAAAGCACTCTGGTCCCTGGGGGTGGCTCCCTTCTCTTGGGCTAAGCCCCTTCCTATGTCCATCTCTTTCCCTCCCCAGGCAACAACTATCAGGGCCATGGCAATTTCGACTTCCCCCACGGGAACCCTGGCGGAACGTCCATGAACGACTTCATGCACGGGCCCCCCCAGCTCTCCCACCCTCCAGACATGCCAAACAACATGGCTGCCCTCGAGAAACCCCTCAGCCACCCCATGCAGGAAACTGTAAGTGCCTCCTCCTCACGACCCCTTCACCCCATACCCTATTCCCAACCTCTGACTGGGGCAAGGAGCTCTCTTCCGGACTTTCATAACGCGGGTACTGGTTCTCTCTTCAGCAACGGAGAAAGCTAAGAATTAAGGCCTGGTTATTTAGAATGGACTTAACAGCGTAGTCAGAGGCCTGACCCAGTCAGTTGGCATCTGAGAGTTTGGCCGTTTCATCTAGGATCGGACGCTGTGAGGATAAGAAAGCTCCAGGCTGCTCCTTGCACACATGCAACATACACGTTCACACATGTGACACACACCACCCCCATATCACACTGCACTATTACCATATTACACATATTAATGTGTTATTCCAGTCTCCGCATTTGTTCCCACTCTCAGGCACTAGTCCTCGAGGGTCTAAATCTTTAGGGTCTTACCACCCTCCTGGGTAAAGAAGTCTCAAGAATCCCCCCAACTCTTGTTCCATCTCCCACTTACGAGCATATTCCATTGTGGAAGGGGACACTGTTCTGAACAAGAAGTCCAGTGTTAGCTATAGGTCAGCTGAGCTCCAGTGAATGCTAGATTGTTCTGCTCTGTTTAGCAACCATTTCCTGAGTCAGGCTTGAGTTGGAGGTGAGCAAGATACCCTGGGCCTTGTGCCTACAAAGCACACCTGGAGGTGGGCGGAAGAGCTCCTGAAGTTTGGGGAAACCAAGATCGAAGGGCTGAAGTGGCTTATCCGTGGTCTTAATCATGCTGGTCTCTCCCATCGGGAGAGGAGGGCCACTGCTAAGGACCTCACGAGGCAGAGGGAGGAGCCAGGGTCTCTCCAGTGCCTGATGACAAGTCCTCTCATCTCCTGGCACATGGCCTGGAAAAAATGGGGTCACACATCCCTGGTTCTCAAGAATTAACATTAACCCAGTCCTTAACTTTCAGAGGCTTCCTGTCCCTCTGGCTCTCTGACTGTGTTGGCCAAGACTTTACACAGATTCCCCGGGACCTCAGCATTCCACGGACAGGTGTACTGTACACCCCAAGCCCTCATGGCTTCTAACCCCGGAGGGTGCCAGGGGGAGGGGCATAGGCTTCCTCTGAGCAGACTTTCTGCCTCCGCGTTTACTCTGTCACTCGGACTCCTATGCGGGGGACCCTGCGCCTCAGTCAGCCTCAGAACTCGTCCAGAGTGCTCCCTAGGTGTCCCCTGGCCCTCCTCAGTTCTGACCTCTCACCAGAAGGCAACCAGACCCAGAGATGCCTCTGTACCAGGTCAGGAGTGCAGTCCTAGGTCAACTCCGAGTGCACCTGCTGCCTGGAGGCAGTCTGGCCCCAGCTGAGCAGGTGCCTGTGCACACCTGGACGGGCTAGAAGGCTCAAGCCAGAAACTGATGTGCCCAAGGGCTTGTCCCACACCAAAGAGTAGCAGGGCTGAGAGCACATGCCCCGAGACAGTCCAGCTCGTGGCAAGGTCAAGGAGACAGCTGTATCTGAAAATCCCTGAGCTGTGCTACTCTCGGGACTGTGCAATCCCTCTGTGCCCCGCCAGGATGGGCACAGTGGGGCATCTGCTGCTACGGAGCTTTGTGGGAGCCTCCAGCTGGCTTCCCACTGACAGCTACGTGGTCTTTTCCTCCAGCCTCTTCCTCAAGTCTTACCACATGTGGGTTTCCTAGAGTCCCAACCCTGTGCTCTTGGAATCCCCCCCCCCACCCCATTCAGGACCTAGGCTGAAAGAGCATTCCTTAGGTTGCCAGTGTCACATTAAGGTGGTGCCCTGTACTCTGGGAAAGAAAGGACACACTTGAACCACGGCCAGAGGCTAGCCTACTCACAGCAGGCCCAGAGAGCAGCTTTCAGTAGAAACAGGAAGAGGAACTGGGGTGTGGGGAGACCAAGAGTTAGCATGGCTGGCACTTACCAACTCACCAAGGAAGAACATAGAAATAGATTCTCTGTGGTTAATGATGAGGGTGGGCAGAGGCCTGGGAGACCGGACACCAGGGAAACCTTTGGTCACTAAATTACTTGTGCTACTGGCACCATGTAAGCGGGGCTGGGGACCCCTCTGGGATGCGCAGAGCCCACACCAGGCCTTTACTCCAGGGGAGCTACCTGGAACAGCAAATGGATTCACAAGGCCCGTGTACATTGCACCTGCAGGCCCTTGCACCCACCTGCCCACTCAATACTGCTTCTCAATTGTAAATTGATGGGTATACATGGCATAGTGGACCTGTTAAAGTCGAACAGCCCCTGTATCCTTGAGAACATGGAGGTACCTCGTACCCCCAGCAACTCAGCTTGAAGCCCGTCGCTAAGGTGGCATGGCCCAGGGGAGGAAGGGATTGGCAGTGGCCTGGTTAGTCAGGTCCCTCTCTGCTTCGGCCCTTTGACATCAGCTGAGTTCCATCTTGGGAGGCAGGCAAGGGCACCTCATCTCCTTCCCAGCCGTACCCCTGGCCCACTTGGGGGTGCAGTGCCGCTACTAAGCTGCACGCCTGCCCATGCTGCGTCCACGTCTGCTCTCTGCTGCCCTGGCCCATGGCGAGGCCTACACCACGCTGCCAGCAGTTGCCCACCACCCCAGAAGCACGCCCATTTTGCTTTTCCATTCTGCCCTCCTCGCTGTTGTTTGTTGTGGTGACAGTGTGGGGGTGCATGCTCTCTGGACGGGGGTCCGCTTCCAAGGCCTGCTGTGCATACAGGGGAACCCACCCTCCACAGCCACCCTGGTTGGCCATTTTTTTGGAGTTGGACGGTTGTTTTTGTTTGTTTCTCTCCCGTTCCCCCAAACTCGGGACCATCGTGCTTCGTGAGGGGATGCTTTGTTGGGGTCCGTTTATCCCCGTTTGTTTGGTTTTCATTTTCTCCAGGCATCTCGTCGCTGTGCCTCGTCACCTCACCTCTCTTTTCTCCTGCTCTCTCCTCCTCCACAGATGCCCCACGCTGGCAGTTCTGACCAGCCCCATCCCTCCATACAACAAGGTTTGCACGTACCACACCCCAGCAGCCAGGCAGGGCCTCCATTACATCACAGTGGGGCTCCTCCTCCTCCTCCTTCCCAGCCTCCCCGGCAGCCGCCACAGGCCGCTCCCAGCAACCATCCACACAGCGACCTGACCTTTAACCCTTCCTCAGCCTTAGAGGGTCAGGCCGGAGCGCAGGGAGCATCCGACATGCCGGAGCCTTCACTGGATGTAAGTTGGGGTCACCACACACCTCGGCCTGGGACCAGGCCTGGCACTGGGACCTGCCCAAGAGCAGGGGGGGTACTAAGGGCTCAAGGCCCCGGGTGGAGAGGTGGGTGGGTGGCGGTGGGCCCCAGCCAGTCTCCTCTGGTTCCAACATCAGGAAGCCCCACTGTGGGGAAGTGTCACTGAGGGCCCCCCCCTGCCTCTCCCATTAGCCCCTTGGCCACAGTCAGCTCCTCAGGCCTCCCTACCTTGCAACCAGTTCCTTACAAGGATCCCCAGGTCAGGGTTTTGGAAACAGAGCAAGAGGGTTCCTGTCCTTCCCTCACCCTCCTTTACCCCCATATCAAGCTTGCTATTTCTGTGTCTACCCCTCTGGCCTGGACAGGGGAGGGGCTGGAGCAATGCCCTCCATCGTCTTGCTGGTCTTTGTCTGCCTGTAGTTTTCTTGTTCATGTGTTCTCTCATTCCCTGCTTCCGCTTGCTCCATCGCTCACTCCAAGAGGCCCCTATGGGGGGTGATAAAAGATGGGGTGGGGGGGACAGGAGGATCAACTTCAGGGTACAATGGGGAGGGGCAACAGGTCAGAATGGGTTCAGGGATCTCCCCACCCTGAGGCCTCAGTGGTCTGGAAAGGGCTGGGTCACAGAAAGATTGGGACTGGATCCCATACGTTCCTCAGAGGACAGGGGGCTATGGTCAGCCCCCACTCCTAATTTCTGGACTCTTGGCCCTGCTGGTCACCCTTCACGTCCACAGCGTCAGAGATGAGTCATGGTAGAGGACTGACTGTGCAGCCACTTGACTTCTCAGCCAACTCGCCTCTCCTGGGTGTCCAAGTAGGATGCATTTAGTTTCAGGAGTCCCATCCCCAAACCATGTGACATGCAGACACCACGGGTGTTGTGGAGGGGAGATGACGGGACAGTGGTCCACAGGAATGGACAGTACTGCCAGGCAGGCTCGCTAGGAGTTCTGAGAGAGGTCCAGGGCTGTGTGTCCTGCGGGGACCACCCAGCCTTCCCACAGCCTGCTCCCTCGTGCTCACATGTGAAGCCAGGTGACTTCTGCTGGCAGACCGTGCGACCTGTAACAGGGCTGACGTTGGTGTGTGAGCGGGGTCAGCCGGTGGGCTGAGATTCCTGCTGTCTTCAGCTTAAGATCCACATGGGTGTGCCTGCCCCCAGGCAAGGTGCAGTGGTCCAGATGGATCTGGAGACCTCTGACAAACTCACACTCAGCATTGCTAGTTTTCCTTCTCCGGGCTAAGTGGAAGGGAAGTGTGAGCAAACCACCGGGGCCGTGCCTTCCTCCTCCCCCTGAGCCACCGTTCAGCCCCTGATCTGGACTGCTTCTTCTCTTCTAGCTCCTGCCAGAACTCACAAACCCTGACGAGCTCCTCTCCTACCTGGACCCCCCCGACCTTCCAAGCAATAGCAACGATGACCTCCTATCTCTCTTTGAGAACAACTGAAGGCCACCCTCCCTCGGGGCCATCCCTCCCCACTCTGCCTCCTACCCCATCTGTCCCCACAATACTTTTCCTCCCAGGAGCCTATGCTCAGACCTCCCTTCGCCATGACCACGGGCTGGGGTCTGGGCAGGACACACTGGGACAGGAAGGCTGTGTGGGTCTGCAGCCTTGTCTGCCTGAATGCCCTAGGCCCCTGGGCTGGGGTCCACGCCCAGAGCAGGCTTGAAGATGCCCCCCACACACACACCCAGCCACCCACCCCAGAAGAAGACCTTGGTTGAGAGGAGCCTGGCCCATGGGCCCAGCAAGAGACACCAATAGCGGCTGTAGGTCCCCTCTGTGAGTGCTGACTCCAGACGACCTTCCAGTGCAGTGCCCCCAAAGTTCTTCCAATTTTGTAAACCATAGCCCTGCCTCCCGCCCAGAGCCTCCTTGAAGTGACTGGAGCCTGAGAGAAATACACCCCGCCACCCACCCCACCCAAGGCCAGGGTGAGGGGCAAGCCTTGGAGGAGTGGTGACCGTTTGCAGCAGTGAGAAAAGACTGCCCCTCCACCTCCACAGAAAAGCACAAACCTCTGGGAAAAAGAAAAAAAAAAAAAAAAAAAAAAAAAAAAAAGAACACCCCTCAGGGCCAAGGGTCGTGGCTTTGGCCTCTGACCTCTAAGGCAAGATGCCCTGAAAACAACTCTGAGAAAGCAGAGAAAAGACAAGGTGCTGTCTGTGTCTGACAGGGCCTGCCATTCCTGCCCGAGGACCGGTGGTCAGGACCTCCCTGGAGCCAGAACAATGCCTGGGAGGGCTCCGAGACCTCAGGCTCAGACCAGAGCCCAGCCTGGGGGGTGGGGAGGGGGGGCCGAGAGAACACATTCACAAGGCTCCATTGAAATGTGCCCTCTGTTGGGGCTGTGGGGAGATAGATGCCAGCCAGAGTCCAAGGGGAGCAGCCAAGGCCTTGAGCGTCACTCCACAGCAACTCCTCGCTTTTAAGACGGCCGCAGTGGGAAGCGTGGAAGTCACCGGGAAGAAAGGAACATTGCACTTAGACAGCAAAACAAACCATTTCCCCTCCGTGTTCTCTTTCATCCTCCTGCCCAGATCCCCTTCTCCGAGACTGTTCCAAGGGGACACCACTTCCTTCTGGGTCCTAGTTGTCTTTGGTCCAGCCAGCATTAGGGGTGCACGGTGGAGAGGCCGGGGCGCACAGGTGGTACAGTCACATCCTTGTCTCTCCAGCTCTCAATCCGGTCTGGCTAGTTCTATGTCCAGAGCTGCCTCTGGCTCCAGCCCAGGCATTTCCACATGTGCCAGGACGTCCTGGCAGGCAGCCAGTGGTGTTTGTGTTGCCTGCCCTCCCTCTGCATCCCTCTACCAGTCAAAAGCTCACCCCACACTCCTGCTCACTCAGCAAGAGTAGCCTTTGGTCTTTCACTGTTTCACTCCGTCTGGCTCAGAGTCCCCCGTAGACTTGTCATGCCTTCTTCATCTGCTCTCTTCCAGGCTGGTCTGTGTCCCCTGAGCCAGTGGCCTATGGTGATACTGGGTTGTTCAGTCACTTGGGTCCCCATCTGTAAATTCTTTGCTCCTTCCCCGCTGCTGCTGCCACCCAGGGCCCTCGCCTGCCTCCCGTCCACTGTCAGTGTCTTTGGTCACCATCAGTTGCCCCAGCATTCTTCTGTAGATTGTACCAGAAAGGTGACCCCCCCCCCAAGCTGTTGACTTGCAGTCACCTTAACAAATGGCACAAGGTTTTCTGTAGGGAAGCTGCCATCGCCCCTCCCCCTTTCTTTGTCCTGTTGTTGAGGTTTTTTCAAACAGCGTGTTGTTCGGTATGCAAATCAATTATTTTAAGAATCGCTTTTGTAAATATCTTTGTGAATATTTTAGTATCGTCTTTGATAATATTCAACATTTTCATGACCTGGATAGCCTTTGCTGGTGTGTTTTTAAAATACCTTGACTCAACGACAAAAAAAATCGAGTCCTTTTATAAAAAAAACAAAACACAACAAAGAAAAACAAAAAAGCAACCAGGGCTATTTGTATAAATGAGGGACAAACAGAATGGGTGTCTATGCTGGGAGTGAAGAGACCAGGCAGCCCCCAGTTAGCTGGTGGGGACAAGACTTTGTCAGGCAGAATGTGGCTGTCCCTGCCCAGTGCCTGTGGCCTGGCACACTTCAGACTGACAGATGCCTTCTTTAGAAGTTCCTGCTTCCTGCCGAGATACTGTGCCCCAGAAAGGCCTGGGGTCCCTGCTGGTTCTTGTCACAATCTTGCCCAAGTTCCTTTCACAGAATGACCCACAGCTTTTCAATGTAGAAGGTCCTCCCTGTAGCTCGGGTTCCAGACACCTCTCCTGCCTTCTGTGGGCTCCCTCCCAAGCAACACCCACCCACTAGCAAGTTCACCATAGAACCTGACGCCCACACTCTGGGAATGTTCCAGAACTGATCCACAGTGTGAGGGAGGTGCAAAGACATCTGGGGCTGGAGTCATCCCTTAGTGACAGGTACAAGTAAAGGTGACATCCCTAAGAGAGGCAGGCCTGAGCTTGGGAAAGATCCTTCCCCAGTCCTTTCAGACAACAACTTGGAGCCATAAGTAACCCTCAAAAAACAAAAAGAAAAGAACGAAACAAAGAAAGGAAAAAAAAAAAAAAAAAAAACGAGGCCTCTCAGCAAGTCACTTTCCCATGACAAGGATCTACCCACCCATAGGCATGTATCTGCCACCACTCAACAAGATGGGCTGGGAGCCAATGGGCAGGTGGGAAGGGCCCCACACAGGCAATCACTCCCATCTTCTTGGTTTTGAAGCTTTATCTATGTCTCATGTTCCCTGTAGCCATTTTATTTTTAAAGAAATTCCTAATACTTTCTCCCTAATGGAAACCCTGACCCCTGCCACCCAGAGAGCTAGCTACAGGTCTGCTCCCAGTGGGCCTCGGGCCTGACCCGTCCAGACAGGGCAGTGTGAGCTGCAGCGACTCAAGGGACATGTGTACATATGTAAATGAGAAACAGACATGTCAACATACATTCATTTCTCTTGGAATGTGTATTGTTTTTATTTTATGAAACAAAACAACAAAAGGCTTGGAACTCCTCCATCTTACGTGGAAAAACTAGACCCTGTTAGCGTTCGTGAGCCCACATTTGTCTCGCTCATGTAATATACTCTGACCCTGTGTGGAAAGGCATTTTGTTCTGTTTTGTTTTTATTTTATCCACATATACTATTTAGCCTCTGTGTACTAGTCCTGCCACCTGTGTATTTTTAGGGTGCTATGGAAACAATGAAAAGAAACGGGGATTTCAGAAGAAAATTGTAACCAAATTCATACTTTGTATAATTTTTGATATCATGATCCCAGGTGATTCACACGTACACACATTAACACCCACACGTGCAGCCTGAAGTGACTCCCACAGAAACCGCCATCGTCTCTGTACATCGTATGTACAATGCAATCATTTCATACTTTAAAGTGGTCAGAAAATTAATTGTGATTTCTAGTCTTGCAAAGCTGTATGTAGTTAGATGATGTGACCTCTAATATTTATCTAATAAATATGTATTCAGATGAAACCTGTATATTAGGTGTTCATGTGGTTATTTTGTATTTAAAGATCAAATTATTTGACTATTGCTAGACATTTCTATACTCTGTTGTAACACTGAGTTATCTCATTTGCTCATGTTAATTTTTTTCTAAATAAATTGACAAAAAATGAAGGTTTTTGGTGAGTTAGCTGTTTTGTGGATGTTAAGGAATGGTCTGAAGGATTTTGCCTTTTTTGTTAAGCCACTACCCCCATCCATCCTGTCAGTTCACGCATACACACCACACAGACAGTGGAGTGGTTTGGGTGTTGGCTTGAAAGAAACCTGCCCTGATGTCCCTTTATAAGACCCTGGGACTCACCTGGGGCAGTCAAGTGATCAGCATCCTAAGTCCAGACTCCAGCAGACCCTGCTCTGGGCTGTGGCACAAGAGGGTGGAACAAGTGGGGGGGGGGTCTGTGGTCAGATATGGAATGTGGACAGGGCAAGGTCCTGGAAGGTATGGGGCCTCAGGCCACATGTGACTCAGTGTGTCAAATAATGGCCCATCGCTGGGTCTCTTAAAGACTAAGGAACAGGAACTTGTTCATGTTTAGTGACAGAGGATCTGTCCAAAGCATTCCAGGAATGAAGAAATGGGGGCCCGGGGAGCCAGTCTTCAGCAGTGTGAATAGCTACTCCTGCAGGCTGCTCTCCCTGTCTCTGGCCACATACTCAGCCAGCACCCCAGCTGTGTGCCTCACTAAGAAAACGTGCGTTTTCCTCATGACTGCACTTTCCAGCACTTTCCAGAGAGTTCTTCCTTGGCTGGTCCTACCTAGGCCATAATTCTAACCAGCCTTCCAGCCCAGCACCTAGCTGACACTACTTTTAGGGTTCCCATTTAAGCTTCAGGGATATGGGTCTGCTTGTCAGGGTCCAGTGGCCATCCTGTACTTCCTCCCCCTCAGCCTGACCACTGAGCAATAAGGAAAAATAAAAACAGACGAGAGGGCTGGAGAGATGGCTTGGCGGTTAAGGCACCTACCTGCTAAGCCTAAGAATGCTGGTTCCAGTCTCCAGGTCCCACGTTTAGCCAGCCGCAAAAAGTGACACAAGAGTGCAATGCCGCACTTGCCCACAAGGGGGTGCACACGTCTGGAGTTCATTCACAGTAACTGAGAGGCCGCTGGCGTGCCCATTCTCTCTCTCTCTCTCTCTCTCTCTCTCTCTCAAATAAAAATATTAAATAAAAACAGACGTGGCAGTCTTGGCATGGGCACCATTGGTGTCTGGACAGGCAAGCTTCCCATGTAGATCCACCAGTGTTATCCAGAAAAAGGGACAGACCTGCATGTCAGGGGAGAGGGGCGCATGGAGGCCAATCATGCTGAGTTACGAGGGTGCTGCCTGAAGGAACATGGGCTTCCAGCAGTCCCGTGTCTTGAGTCTGTGCTCAGATGGCCTGAGTGTCTTACTTTGATGGGAGATAAAGGTGAGGGAAAGATTTAATTTACATTAAAGATGGACCCCCTGTCGCTGTCAAGCTGTAGGCACTGGTCTCCGCCAGCATCACTCAGCTGCCTGAGGAAAGCGTGCAGGGATGTGAGGGGAGGGCATTGCTGCTCCGTCATTGTCTAGACCAGTGACCTCAGGGAGGTGAGAATTCAGTGCGTCAGGGCCTGGCCAGAACCTTTTCATGAAACACACTAAAAAGGTAGAAAACGTTAGGATGGGATGCTGAGGAGTCGGCTATGGCAGTCAAATCCTTGCCGCGAGGACCTGAGTACAATCCCCGATGCTCACTTAAAACGTCAGGGTTGGCAGTGCTCACGCACCTGTTATCCCAGCCCTGGAGGCGTGGAGACAAGCACATTCCTGGAGCTTGATGGTCTGCTAGTCTTCCTGAACTGATGAGCTCCAGGCCAATGAGAAAATCCTGTCCTCCAAAGAGAGTTGGGGGCTGGGAAGATGGCTTAGCAGTTAAGGCGCTTGCCTGCGAAGCCTAAAGACTCCTGGTGGAATCCAGATTCTGTGTATACCCAGATGCAAGAGACACAAGCATGCAATGTCATGCATGCCCACAAGGGGGAGAACGCGTCTGAAGCATGCACTGAAAGGTCCGGGGCTGCCCTTTCTCTCTCTCTCTCTCTCTTTCTCTCTCTGTCACTGTATCTCTCTCAAAAAATAAAAATACAGGGGCTGGGGAGATGGCTTAGCAGTTAAAGCATATGCCTGCGAAGCCTAAGGACCTCAGTTCGATTCTCCAGGTCCCACATAAGCCAGATGTACATGGTGGGACATGCGTCTGGAGTTCGTTTGCAGTGGCTGGAGGCCCTGGTGCACTCATTCTCTCTCTCTCCCTCTCTGTCTCTAATAAATAAATAAATAAATAAATAAAATCTTTAAAACAATAAAATAAAATACAAATAAATAAATAAAAATACAAAAAGAGAGTTGGACTGCATTCCTGATGATACCTGAAGTTGCACTCTGACATCCACATGTGTACACAGGCATGCACCCACATGCACGTGAACAGGAATGAATGAATGAATGAATGAATGAATGAATGAACGAACAAGAAATATTAGGAGGATGCTCTACAGGATAAGGGGAAGAATCATATCAAAACTTTCAAGGTGTGTATGTGTGTGTATGCACATACACGCACAAGCATGTGTCCCATGCTGCCTCACGACATTCATTCTTACTTGTGGATTGTGGTTAAGAATAAAACGTTTGGGGCTGGAGAGATGGCTTAGCAGTTAAGGCGTTTGCCTGCAAAGCCTAAGGACCCATGTTCGACTCTCCAGATCTCACATAAGCCAGATGCACAAAGTTGAGGTAAGCGCAAGGTCACACATGGCACAAAGATCTAGAGTTCTCTCTCTCTCTCTCTCTCTGTAAAATAAAAATAAGTGTTCAAGGCAGGAAGTGGGCAGGAAAATAGGGGTGAGGAGTGAAGGGCAAGTGTGCTCCCCTAACTTCACACTGAAAAGCACATCTTGACATTTTAGCTTGACACGCTGATAACCAGAGATAAGGTAAGCCCATGGCTGCCCCAAGACCTCATACAGACAGGCAGTCTCAGCTCAGCTCACTCCTGTGACAGGTGGCTTTCTGGAAGGGGGGGATGAGAAAAGTCTCCCCACAAGCCCAGCAGAGGACAGCTGGGACTCAAGCTCCCCCACATTCGTCCTGCTTCCTCACAGTTTTTGAAGTGACTAGGCTGGTCCTTGTGGTGCATGTGACAACTTTCTTTACTGCAGCCCACCCATCCCTTCAGTGCTGGTAGCTACCAGATCCCCCATCCACTAGACTCACCCTCAGCAGACAGGAAGCTCTTGCCTGTAAGATCACCGCCTTCTACCTCCTAGTATCCTGTAGCCAGAAACTGGTTGCTAAAATGGACACCAGAGTGACCCGTCAGCCAGGCATGCTGTGTCCCTCCGTGCACCTCCATGGGGGACACCAGGCTGCTTCCTTTTCCTTATCCTACTCTGCCTCCTTCCCTCCTTCCCTCCCAGGTCTCTCTGGAGTTCCCGTCCCCAGTAGGATGTGGGTAGTTGCATGTTTGTCAATGAAATCTTACAGTTTTGTGTTACCTCAGCAGCTGCTGGGAATATATGCTCGCCTCGTGTCCCAGAAGTGGGCTCTCTCCCCAGCCCTCTGGAGACCGTTTCCAGTCTTTTATCTCCTCCTAGGTCCTCAGTGTGGCCAGTTCTGAGACGTGCCTTATACAACTACTGTCGGGTGATCACTTCCTGCAAGGACAGCTAGATACAGCCTATTTGACTGGCCCTATTGACCCAGCCCTACATGGACTATGCAGAGGCCACAGTGATCCTTAGCCACAGCATGGCGTCCTGGAGCTCGTGCCTGCTTGCTCTAACTTGCATGGAAAACTCCCTATGGGAAACCTGTTTGGACAATGCTTGAATCCAGTGAAGAACACTGGCCAGTGGGTCCATCTCTCTCTCTCCCTGGCCTCCAAGCATGACCTGTAAGCAATGCCATCTTTACTTGTATGGCACAATATAGGCTTGGTTCTAGCCAGACCGCATGGCAGAAGAAAACAGGAAGTGGCTACTGTGGAAATTGCATTCTGTGCAGGCTTGGTGTGACAACAACTACAGTCCCATGCTCGTGAGAAGCCTGCTACGAGATGTCCTATCCAGAGACAGGCTATCATTGGTCACAAAAAGGAGACTACCCATACAAGGATTAGCCAGCCAAGCCCCTTAAAACCCACACGCATTTTCCTGAATAAACGAGTTTGCGGAGTCTCACTTCCCGCTTTCACCCAACTCCCAGAGTCTGTGTCGTGACTCTGCGCTGCTCACCCCAACTCGGCAGAGACCCTACCGTCCCTCCTGAGCTGGCCTTGGGGGGGACCGCAACATTTACTTCCATCTGCATTTCTCTTTATCATCAAAGAGATTCTCCATTGTAAAAATCCCAAATGAGGGCTAGAGAGATGGCTTAGTGATTAAGGTGCTTGCTGGCTAAGCCAAAGGACCCAGGTTCGATTCCCTAGGACCACATAAGCCAGATGCACTAGGTGGCACATGCATCTGGAGTTTTTTTTTTGCAGTGGCTAAAGGCCTTGGTGTGCCCATTCTCTTCTCTCTCTCTCTCTCTCTCTCTCTCTCTCTCTCAAATAAATAAAATAAAAAATATTTTTAAATTTACAAAGAAATCCCAAATGAAAACACTTGCCTCAGGGACTGGGGAGATGGCTAAATGGGTAACAGCACTTCGTGCACAAGCATGAAGACCCGTGTTTGAGTCCCTGCACCCACATAAAAAGCTGGGCGTGGTCATGCATGCCTAGAACCCTGGTGCTGACGGAGGTGGAGACTGGAGGATCACTGGGGCTCGTTGGTCAGCCAATCTGACCAAAAAATGGCAGCTGCGAGTTCAGTGAGAGACTCTGTCTCAAGGAAACAAAACAGCAGCGTTATAGAGGACACCTGATATTCGTTTCTGTCCTCCACATGAGGCGTGGACATCAACACGCATGTGCTCTCTACACACACACATACCTGTCTCAGCTCTGCTCCTAGGAAACCAGACATATGACAGAGATGCTGGGAGCGGGCCTGGGAAGCAAGCTCCAAGGGCAGGATCCCAGACATGGGCCACTCAGTAGCAATGAAGATCCGGTGCTGGGGCGTGTAGAGGCCAACAGTTCCAGACACGGGGTGATAGCATGCCACCTGTGCTGAACGTGGATGGGACACGGGGTGGTAGCATGTCACCTGTGCTGAACGTGGATGGGACACGGGGTGATAGCATGCCACCTGTGCTGAACGTGGATGGACACGGGGTGATAGCATGCCACCTGTGCTGAACGTGGATGGACACGGGGTGATAGCATGCCACCTGTGCTGAACATGGATGGACACGGGGTGGCTGTCCTGCTGAGGCCATGTCTGTGGGATTTGAGAGGAAGCGGTAAGAATGACCAGATAGGAAGACAGTGGGTTTGGATGTTATTGTTAATGTCAGTGACACCCAGAAGAAAGGAAATTATAATTACACAGCTCCTAATTGACTATTGAAAACAAAGTCTCAGAGTCAGACGAAACCTCTCAGCCAGCAGCATGGAAGCATTAACCTTCTGTGGCTGGGGGACAGACGGAGTGATAATCAGGAGGAGGGCTTCATTGTGAGGGCAGCAGAATGGCAGAAAGGCTGAATGCTCCATCAAGGCAGGTCACCAATCCCAGACGACACCCCTCGTAAGAAGGAAATGAAACCCTCGGTCTGGAGAAAGGAGCTATTGCAACACAGCCTCTTCCTTGGTGCACACCTGTTGCCACACAGAGTATTTATAATGGCTGGTGACAGAAGGAACATTCCAGAGCTTGGTTCACATTCCAGAGATTGGCACTTGGTAGATAGGTGCTGACTATGGCAGCTGCCGGGATGCATCTCCAGACAAGATGCAGTTTGTGGGAGGGGCAGGATTGATTTCAGGGTTACAGATCTGGGGGAAGCTCCATAATGGCAGAAGAAGCTGGTTTTCCTTTCACAGGTCCACGCAGAGAGAAAAACCACCAGCAGCACCACAAAGCGAGCAACCAGGAAAATACACCAACTGCAAAACAGCAGCGACCCTCTGCAGGCAGAACTCACTCTGCACACCTAGGCTGGAACTCAGATTCCCTCTCAGTGACAGTCCCCCCAAACCCCACCCCGTGTAGCAGAAGTCTGCCTGCTAGAGACAGAAGCGACAAGGACTATTGAGTCTATTGGGGGACATAGTTTCAAACAACCACAGGTGTCAACCAAAAGTGGGCTATGCCTACAACCCCAGCCATGCAAGGTTGGAAGACAGTGGTGAGAGGAAAAGCCTCCAAGATACCACTTCATGGAAGGGAGAAGTGAGGAATACAAAGGTTAAAATACAAACATCTCAGGCTGGAGGGATGGCTTAATGGTTAAGGTGCCTGCCTGCAAAGCCAAAGGACCCAGGTTCAATTCCCCAGGACCCATGTAAGCCAGATGCACAAGGGGGTACACGCATCTGGAGTTCCTTTACAGTGGCTCTTAGAGGCCCTGGTGTGCCCATTCTCTCTCTCTTTCTTCTCTCTCTCTGCCTCTTTCTTAAAAAAATATTTTATTTATTTTTATTTATTTGATAGAGAGAGAGGGAGAGAATGGGTGCACCAGGGCCTCTAGCCACTGCAAACAAACTCCAGATGCGTGTACCCCCTTGTGCATCTGGCTAACATGGATCCTGAGGAATTGAACCTGGGTCTTTTGACTCCACAGGCAAATGCCTTAACCACTAAGCCATCCTTCCAGCCCTCTCTCTGACTCTTTATCTCTCTCTCAAATAAATAAATAAATAAATAAATAAATAAATAAATAAATAAATAAATAACATGTTTTAAAAAAAAATAATAAGGAGGGCTGGAGAGATGGCTTAGCGGTTAAGGTGTTTTCCTGCAAAACCAAAGGATCCCAGTTCAATTCTCCAGGACCCATGTAAGCCAGATGCACAAGGGGGCACATACATCTACAGTTCCTTTGCAGTGTCTGGGGGCCCTGGCGCACGCATTCTCCCCCTCCCTTTCTCCCTCTCCTGCCTCTTTCTCTCTCTCAAATAAATAAATTAATTAATTAAATTTCTTTTTTAAAAAGAATAAGGACAAAAGTGGATGCAGAAAGACAAGGATGCCAGGACCTTGGCGTCAGGTAAGGAGCTGGGGGAGGCAGGAACTGGGGACAACTGGACAGAGAAGACCGTGACTAAGGGACGTCTCTAGGCGATGGTTGCCAAGTGAGAGAATGCAGAGCCAGCTCTTGCTAAGTCTTCTGATTTTCCAAGAGCACCCAGAAATGCAATTGTTTTTCAAGATACAAACAAACAAAAAACTTATGCATAGACATCCTGTGGTCCAAATAAAGCCAAGATGTGACCAGCATCTGCCTCAATGGCCCCAGTGTGTAACCTCTGACGCAGGGTCCTGCCCTGGTTTAAGAGGCAGAACTGAGCTGCCCAGCCTCTGAGCCTCCAAAGAGCCAAGCTTAACCACAACATTCCGGAAGGACTCTTCCTTTCTGAAGCCCTACATGGGCGCCCCTACTATGCACATCGCAGGCATGCCCATCTCCCACAATCACAGTCCTAGAGTCCTCTCTCTCTCTCTCTCTCTCTCTCTCTCTCTCTCTCTCTCCACTCTTACACCCTACTGTTTCTCCTAGCCTGGAATGCCAGGAGACTTGGGAGGTGCCCGAATACCTCACCCTCCTTCCCTGCAGACATCCCTCTCCTCTACCAAAGGGAAGCCCTGTTCGTTCCCCATGGACAAGTTCCCTCCTCCCACACACCCCCACCCCTTGACCTCAACCCAGCCGAGCAGGCCAAGGACACGTGACCAGTGAGGCTCATTTCCTGTGTCAAGAATATGCCCTCAGGGCAGGACAGCTGGCTCAGCAGTTAAGGCACTTTCCTGCAAAGCCTAATGACCCGGGTTCAATACCCCAGGACCCAGGTAAAGCCAGATGCACAAAGTGACACATGTATCTGGAGTATGTTTGCAGTGGTTAGAGGCCTTGGTGCGCCCATTTGTATTCATTCTATGTATCTATCTTTCTGTCTCATTGCAAATAAATAAATAAATAATTAATTTAAAAAAAAAAGAATATGCCCTCAGGCACTGGGACATCTCTCTAGATCACCCCCTGATCTGCAGGGAATCTGTTACCAGGCTCTATCTCTGTCTACAATTGCTTCCTGCCTCCACACACTGGGTGAAAAACTGAATCTTTTGGGAACAAAAAAATGAATCTTCTGATAGTACCGGTTTAGTCTTTTGACCCCTGTCATTAGAACAAAAGGCGATGTCTAGCTTTTAACTAAAAGGATGTCTGTTACAGTGGAGACATATGTCAGACAGAGATAGGTCCCGGCTTCAAGGAATTGGGAGCTGTGTCTTCCTGTCACAACTGCTGGCTGTCCAGGGACTAGCAGGGTCTTCCGTGGGAGACAAGAAAGACGGCCCTGCCAGAGTGCTGCTGGCAAGTGGGAGTGCCCTGCAGGCCTACCCCAAGCTCTCTCCTTGGGGGAGTTTTGTAGCCTGACACACAAGAAGGCTCCTGACTCCCAGTGGATATTCATGACTACCTACCTGCCTTCGGGGACTCACTCTGCTCCCGTCTGCCTGCCCAGCTCTGTGAGGCAGGCCTTGCTGCTGTAATAGATCAATGCTGAACTCCCCCGGGTTCAGCCGCCAAGGGGCATCCTTGAAGGGAGTTGGGGACTAGACCATTGCTTAGTGCTCTTTAGCCTGACTGCACCAAATGGCCAAGGTGACAGCGATAGATATTAGGAGCAAGGTAGTTAGGGACAGACTCAAACTGTCCAATTACTCTTTTTAAAAAAATATATTTTATTTATTTATTTATTTGAGAGAGAGAAAGAGACAGAGAGAGAGAATAGGCATGCCAGGGCTTCTAGCCATTGCAAACAAATTACAGACATATGTGCCCCCTTGTGCATCTGGCTTAGGTGGGTCCTGGGGAATCGGATGGGATATTTGGGCTTTACAGGCAAACGTTTAACTGCTAAGCCATCTCTCGAGTCCTTTTTTTAAAAAATATATTTTGTTCATTTATTTATTTGAGAGAGAGAAAGAGGCAGAAGGAGAGAGAATGCTGATTAATCTTTATCTCCTCTCATGTACTGTCAATCCACCCGAGATAGTCCTACAATAATCTAACTCTGTCTACTTTTTTTTTGAAAGAGACACAGAGAGAGACAGAGAGAGAGAGGAAGACGGATAGAGATGGGCGCGCCAGCAGCCTCTCAGCTGCTATGAACGAAATCCAGATGTGAGTGCCCCCTTGTGGTCAAGTGCAGCATTGCGCCCTTGCGACACTTTGCATCTGGCTAAACGTGGGATCTGGAGATTGGAACCAGCGTTCTTGGGCTTAGGAGGCAGGTGCCTTAACCACTAAGCCATCTCTCCAGCCCATAACTCTGTCTACTTTTAATCATCCTCAAAGATCCAAAACTCAGCAAGAATGAAGACCCTAAGACGGGCATGGTGGTACACACCTTTAATCCCAGCACTTGGGAGGCAGAGGTACAAGGATTGCTATGAGTTCAAGGCCACCCTGAGACTACATAGAGAATTCCAGGTCAGCCTGAACTAGAGTGAAACTCTACCAAAAAAAAAAAAAAAAAAAAAAAAAAAAAGAGTGAAGACCCTAAAAACCTCTTTATACCCACTTCAGCCTTGAGCTACTGCACATTTTAGGGTCTTTACCCTTTTAAAAAATATTGTTATTTATTTATTTATTTGTAAGCAGAGAGAGAGAAAGAGAGAGAGAGGGAGGGAGGGAGAGAAAGTAGGTGCACCAGGGCCTCTTGCCACTGCAAATGAACTCCAGATGCAGGCACTGTTTTGTGCAGCTGGTTACTGGGGAATCAAACTTGGGCTGTCAGGCTTTGCAGGCAAGCACCTTTAACTGCTTATCCAGCTCTCCAGCCTTGGTCTTAACTTGTTATGCTGCACAAGCTTAATGAATGAAGTTCCGATACACAGCACTCACATAAGGCAGGATGCACACTGATGGACACTTCTGCAATCCCAAAGTGCCTATGCCAATGGGAGGCAGAGGTAGGAGAATCCCAAATCTTGCTGACCTTCACAGAGGGAAAAAAAAAAAAAAAAAAAGACCCTACCTACGTCAAGGTCAAAGAGGACTAACACCCTGACATTATCCTCTGACCTCATACATGCACCATGGTACCCACACTCACATGTATACACACACACACACACGCACACACACATTTGAAAATGGAGAGTTGATGGCCCTGATCTTGTGCCCAGAACCACAGCCACTGTGAGCTCATGGATGTAATGGTCATGTCAAGTCCAGATGACAGCATTGCTCAGTGCTCCTCCCCAACTGCTGCCTGCTATATTCTTTCCACCTCCTCTTCTGCAGTATTCCTTGAGCCTCAGAGGGCGTGATAGAGATGTTCTTTTGAGGGTTAAGCACTCAACCATCACTTTTTCTCAATACTTTAGTGAATTTTGAGCCTCCCAAAATAGTAGCCACCCACTGCATAAAGAAGCTTCTATGGGGCTAGAGAGATGGCTTGGCAGAAAAGTACTTGCCTGTGAAACCTAAGGACCCATGTTCAACTCTCCAGATCCCATGTAAGCCGGACGCACAAGGTGACACAAGCACAAGGTTGTACATGCCCACTAGGTGGCACAGTGTCTGGAGTTTGATTGCAGTGGCTGAGGCCCTGGCGTGCCAATTCTCTCTCTCTTTCTCTTTATCTCTCTCTCATTAAAAAAAGAAGTTTCTCTGACCAAAGCTGAGAGCAGCACTAATGTATGGACATAAGCATAATTATTCAGACAGCAACTTGAGGGACACAACATATACATTTAACCAAATAACAGTAGCCTCCCTCCTACAGTTTATGACCTCCCTAGCCACTGGCTTTTGACTGGCTTTTAGTACCAGGCGTGAATTTTCGCCAGTGAAGCAATCCTCAGATCCAATCAGAGAGCAGTCGGCTAGCCCTAACAGTCATGCCACTATTGCACCCGTGGGTACCACTTGCCTGGCTAGTGTGTGTAGTATGCAGGGTCCACTGTTAGGTAAGTCTAATGATGACTCCCCCCCCCCGCCACCAGCAGCATTGATAGCACTTTCCAACACTATGAAAACTAGCCAGCAGGGCAGAAGCTTCCAGGTCTGCTTGCTTGATTACTCAGAATCCTGCAACAGAAGCACAGGGTGTCTTCAGTAACACACTCTTGTCATCTAGTTCTGGTGGCCTACTAAGGGAACCAGCAATAGCCTGTATTGTTTGGGGAACCTGGGGACCCTCTGTGGGGGGTGCCAGAGTAGGCAGTTAGTTTAACTAGGCATGGCCAGGATAGCCCTTAAAGGGGAAGGACCTTAAGATGATCCGACACCAGTACACCTGGACACACCTACCCCAGGTGTTCCAACCAATTGGTCTGGGCTTAGGGGAGAAATCCACCCACATCTGGGCAGGGTGAGTGCTCAAGCGAGAGATCTTGGATGAAACTTCATTACACCTCCCTGACCAACACCTCTCCAGGAAGTATCCTATCCCTGGCACTTGGATTTTTTTAAGTGATTACATGTTAAACAATTCTATAAATTCCCATATCCTACTTTTCAGTTTTGCTTCTTGACCCATCACACCCAAAGTATCAACTATGTGATCCTTGAAGAAAAAGCCTGCACACTTCTGGATTATTACAGAACCTGGGCACCTGAATACATTGGCCAACAGAGACAGATGAGTAGGGAGAAAGGCAAGAAGAAGGATTCTGATCGGCCAGAGAGAGCAGAGGTTGTCTGTGTGTATGTGGGTGGGTGGCGCAAGCACACATGCACTCACACGTTTGTGCCTTCTCCCTAAGCTGTCTCCCTTCTAGCAGTCAACCAGGAAGAAACTAAGGCAGTTAGGGTGACTGGCCCCCTGAAAATAAAGGCAGGAATGTCCCTAAGCCTACCCTTGTAATCTCTACTTTGTGAGATTTATCTCTTTCCTAAAGGAGTTTGCTAGATATGTTTTTCTATGAACAATCCCTGGGAGGGAGTTTCTCTTTCCTAGAATTTAAATCTGATCCTGACATTGTGGTTGGTTACATCATGGATGGGCCTCTTCTGGAGCCAGCCCCTAGCCCAGATCAATTACCCCCTCATTCTGGCTCACCTGAGCCTGAAGGTGAAGCCCACCACAATTAGGTTATAAATAGACCCTTACCAGGGGACAGGTGTCTCTTGGCTGCCTGATCATCACTCCTGACCATCTTCCAGGTCCTGGTAAGTGTCCCCTTATCTCAGCTCAGCTGGGCTAAGATGAGGAGAGAACCCCCACCATGCCAGCCCTACACCCCATGGGCTCTCTGCCCCCTCCTGTTCTCCACATGGCAGGAGCTCTCTGCACTTCCTTCTCTTCTCTCTTCTCTAATAGTCTCTCTAAACCTTACCCTCGGGTCTATGATTTTAATTCTTTAAATTCATAAGAATTCAGGGTAGGGCTGGAAAGATGGCTTAGCAGTTGAGGCACTTGCCTGCCAAGCCCAAGGACCCATGTTCAACTCCAGATCTCTCATAAACCAGATGCACGAAGGTGAGGCAAGGCAAGGTGGCACATACCCAATAAGTGGTACAAGCATCTGGAGTTCGACTGCAGTGGCTGAAACCCTGGCACACCAATTCTCTCTCTGTAAAATAAACTTTAAAAACTTAAGACTTCCAGATATGTTAAATTTATTGGTGCGTTGGCAAGGATCACTAAAACTCTGAAGTGATATGAGCAGGACACCCTTCATGATCAGCACCAGGTTAATGGATGAGATGCCTTGCAATACAGTGCAGAGCTGGGAGAAGGAAGAGTTCTCAAAGCACACGGAGTCGGGGCTGTGGTCAGGAAAAGGTGTTGAGATTATGTAGCATGAAGAAATGAGACTGTTCCTTGGGGCTGAACTAGATGGCTCAGTGAATAAGCTCTTTTTGCACAAGCGTGATTACCTGAGTTAGGGACCCCAGAACCCACATTAAGCCCGACGCTCTGAAGAAACATCTGTAACCCCAGTGTGTGCCTGTGGCCAGAAGGAAAGACAGGAGAATCCCTCTATGCTGCAGAAACCTTTCCCCTGGGGAGATGCGAACCCATGTCTTCATCCCAGATGGGGCTCAGATGACAGACCAAAGTATGATTGCACCAGTACCCAGTTAAGGAACCAGTGAGTTCATTGGGGTTACTGGCAGAGCAGGATGGGTGGGTTGCTTACAAGAACATGGAGATCCCCAAGTAGCCATACTATCAATAAGTCTTGTCAGGCGTGGTGGCACACGCCTTTAATCCCAGCACTCAGGAGGCACAGGTAGGAGGATCACCATGAGTTCGAGGCTACCCTGAGACTACATAGGGAATTCTAGGTCAGCCTGGACCAGAGTGAAACCCTACCTCAAAAAAAAAGAAGTCTCATCCCAGCTCACATGACAGCCCCCCATGGCTGTCGAGAACCTCCTATGTTGGGATTACTCCTGGGGGTGCTCTTCCCTCAGCCTCAGGGTGACAGAGCATGGAGCCCCCAAAACAATGCTTCAGTGGGGCTCCTTGGGCCTTGATCTTTGACCCTGTGTATATTCTGTCTTTTCTTGAGGCCATAGGACCTCATGCATCATTGCATATAGCTGTCTCAGGGAATGCCTGAAATCTCAGATGGGGGGTCTGATGACCCTCCACAGCCTTTCCTCCTATGAGGGGAATTCAACAAGGCCCAATCGCATGAGTGTCTCATGAGTAGTCCCTGTTGCCTTTTTTTTTTTTTTTTTTTTTTTTTTTTTTTGTTTTTCGAGGTAGGGTCTCATTCTAGCCCAGGCTGACCTGGAATTCACTATGTAGTCTCAGGGTGGCTTCGAACTCACAGCGATCCTCCTACTTCTGCCTCCCGAGTGCTGCGATTAAAGGCGTGTGCCACCACGCCCGGCCTTTCCAGCTGCTTTTGAGCAAGCTGGAAATAGTTGTTTATTGATTTCAATGTAGAGGAATTTACCATTCAATAACCCTGGAAGTTCACAGACCATCTATCCTGGCCAACACAGCAGTGAACAAGAGACTCTGCCTGTGGAAGGAGAGGATCAACACAAGCCATGACATACACATGCCTGCATTCACACACATGAACATACACACACACGCATACACACATCCCACATACTCAAAAAATTCTTAGGACTGGAGAGATGGCTTAGCGGTTTTAAGGCGCCTGCCTCCTAAGCCTAAGAACGCTGGTTCCAATCTCCAGGTCCCACGTTTAGCCAGATGCAGTGACACAAGGGTGCAATGCCGCACTTGACCACAAGGGGGCGCACGCTTCTGTATTTCGTTCTCAGCAGCTGAGAGGCTTCTGAAGCGCCCATCTCTGTCTTCCTCTCTCTCTCTCTGTCTCTCTCCAAAAAAAAAAAAATTCTTAGCCGGGCATGGTGGCGCAGGCCTTTAATCCCAGCATTCGGGAGGCAAAGGTTGGAGGATCGCCGTGAATTCGAGGCCACCCTGAGACTACATAGTGAATTCCAGGTCAGCCTGGGCTAGAGTGAGACCCTACCTTGAAAAACCAAAAAATGAAAAAAACCAAAAAAAAAATTCTTATAGATCTGGTCACTTTCCCCCCATGTTCAAGACCAGCACCCTGAAACTGTTGTGTGGAAAGGCCACATCAAGAGACCTTGTAGAAAGCCGGGTGTGGTGGCACACACCTTTAATCCCAGCACTCGGGAGGCAGAGGTAGGAGGATCCCATGAGTTCAAGGCTACCCTGAGACTACATAGTAAATTCCAGGTCAGCCTGGACCAGAGTGAAACCCTACCTTGAAAGAAAAAAAGAAAAAAAGAGACCTCGTAGAAAGGGAAATATGCCCGCAAAGCTGGCTGCCCAGACTGCATGACTCTTCACCAAACCTGTGAGTGAAGTCACCTGTGAGCGAGTCACCCCCACTGTGACTTGAGGCCGCATGACACCTTGAGGGAGAATTGCAAGGCCAAGCAAGCCATAGCTATTGCTCAAAGTTGCTGCTCTGATGCCGGGCGTGGTGGCGCACGCCTTTAATCCCAGCACTCGGGAGGCAGAGGTAGGAGGATTGCTGAGAGTTCGAGGCCACCCTGAGACTACATAGTTAATTCCAGGTCAGCCTGGGCTAGAGTGAGACCCTACCTCGAAAAACCAAAAAAAAAAAAAAAAAAAAGTTGCTGCTCTGGGCACCTTACCACCATGGGCCAGTGAGGCCTTCCCTTGGAAGGACTCCCACCTTTTCCACTGAACACATGCCCAAGCCATGCCATCTCAGAGGGGCATACCTCAGGGAGGGGTGGGGATGCCGCCTCTCCAAGGCCGGTCCAAGCAGCATACCTGAGTCCAGTGGCAATGTCAAGACCCAGAAGGGCACCCAGTTTCACTATGCCTGTGAGGAAATATGGGGACACGAGGGGATGGTGGGAAGAGATAAGAGTAAAATGGCTGAGCCGGGTGTGGTGGTGCATGCCTTTAATCCCAGCACTTGGGAGGCACAGGTAAGAGGATCACAGAGAGTTTGAGGCCACCCTGAGACTACGTAGTGAATTCCAGGTCAGCGTGAGCTAAAGTGGGACCCTACCTCGGAAAAAAAAAAGAGAGAGAGAGAGAGAGAGAAATGGCTGGATGTGCCAATGGAAGTTTCTAGAAGCTTTTGGAGAATATGTGTTTCCTCTCCCCAGCCCAACATCTTTGAGACTTTGAATTGTCACCCACCCTCTTCAGCAGTGTCACAGTGCTGTCAACTGGCAGGAAGGCAGGTAGAAGGCAAGAGCTGAAGGCTGGGAGAGGTTGTTCCTGTTACCCAACCTGACCTGTTTTGCCCGCTGCATCTTACACCCAACACTGAAGTGACAAGTTTTGCAAGAGAGTTTATTCCCAAGCATCCAGGTGCTTGGAGATAAGATTTCACATCTCAAATCTGGGGGGGGGGGACAGTCAGGTGGACTGGGTGGTCCATGCATCGGAAGTGTCACCTGTAGTCAGATAAAAGCAAGGTGCTGGGGGCTTGGGGTTTGTCTTGGAAATCTGAGCCAGTGACTTGGGCTGTATCTCCAGAGTATAGTTGAGTTTCCTACTGGGTCGAAAGGCAGTAGATTCTCCCTTATTGTGGCTTCTGAGCTGAGCAAGGCCCATCCCTGGTGGCACGCAGATGGAGAGACATGTCTGTCCTATGGCCTCATATCCCTAGGGGCAGGAAGGGGTCAAAAGGAGACGCTTGTCCCAGGACCTTGGGTACCTTCAGAGGAGGAGGAAGCGCCAGGAGCCAGTAGTGCCGACTGATGTCATTAGAGTTCATCACGGCAGAAATAGGGATAGTGACAGAACCCCAGGTAGGTGATCCTTCAGGCTCCAGGGGTCCTGATCAAGCAACTGAGGAGAAGTGTGAATTAGAAAGACCCCAGGATGCAAGCCAGGGCCTCAGAGGCCACACATTCCTACTGAAGCCCCAGTCTTCTCCCTCCACTGTGTGTTATGTCTGTTTCCCTGTACCCCTGTGTGCCCATGTGCCAGGTGAGGAAGCCCAGAGTAAACTTCACACTCGGGTGCCAGTGACACACTGGAAGCAGCTGAGACCAAGGGAGGGGGAGCAGAGGACTTGGTGCCCCAACCTGACGGATGGAATCTTAGACAGTACCCAGACTCATAGGGCCAGCCTACAGCCACATCTCAGCTGAGCCTGGAAACACTTCCTGGTGCGGGGACACAGGAGATCCTCTATCTTCAGAGATGGCCAGGCCACCATGAACTGCCCAGGGCAGGCACTGAAAGAAGGCAGCTTCCTCTCCCAGGACAGTGGGGTGATCTCACTGCAGTCCAGCCATTCTTTTCTCAGTGCCTCATGACCTCATCTGCATAGTGAACACTCTGTCTTCATCTCCTCTTCTCCTCCCCACGACTCCCCACTTGCTGAGCAGGGAAGGTGAACAAGTAGATGCCACCAGGATTGCGAGAAGGTTCTAGAAACTGTGGAGGATGGTATCAGCCTGGCTTCAGGTGCCCAGAAGAATGGTGGCCTGGTCCTTGCCCTTATGAAGTCCCCAGCCTTGGTGGTGACGTGTCCCGAAGCACTACAATGAAATGGAAAGCACACACAACACCCCATGGGAAGGTAGAGCAGGAGGCAAGGCAGATGGAAATACAAAGCACTTTGCTAAGAGGGCAACCACCACCCAGCAGCTTACCTGCTGTTTTCCTAGTGCCTAAAATAGAACCCAGCACGTGGCAGGTGCCTAATAGTCACGTTTCCTGAAAGAATGAGCAAATGAATGACGAATCCAGAGGAGAAGGCTGTCAGGTGGGCTGCACCACTAAAGATGAGTCAGAGATGTGGTGGACACATTCCAGGGAGAAGAAACTGTGTGTGCAGACACTCAGAGGAGTGTCGACACACATCCAGCCTGGAAATGCCAGAAAGCCCAGTGTGCAGTGATAAGTCTGGCTTTGGGAATCTGGGTACTTGTCCTGGGGATGGCAGAGCACACCAGGAGAAGCTAGTAAATGGAAGCAGTGGGTTAGTTGTTTAAAAAAGAAACCTTTATTAAGATATAATTCATAGACCATACACTTCAGCCATTTCGTGTTTAATTCAGGTTAGAGAATCTAGTTCAGAGGTAGAGCACTTGCCTAGCATACACAAGACCCTGGGTTGAATCCCCAGCCTAAAATATATATCTCATTCCATGGCTTTTAATATATTCACAATAAATTTTAGGAAATTTCATTTCAGGCTGGGGAGATAGCTCACTGAATAAAATGCTCGTCTTATAAACACGAGGGTCTGAGTTTGATCCCCAGAACCTACACAAAAATGCCATTCTTGAGCCGGGCGTGGTGGTGCACGTCTTTAATCCCAGCACTCGGGAGGCAGAGGTAGGAGGATCGTCGTGAGTTCGAGGCCACCCTGAGACTACATAGCTAATTCCAGGTCAGCCTGGACCAGAGTGAGACCCTACCTTGAAAAACCAAAAAAAAAAAAAAAAAAAAAAAAAAAAAGCCATTCTTGAGAACCTATACCTGACACTGGCCTCTGGCACACACACACACACACACATTCAAAAAATGAAAATTAGGGGCTGGAGAGATGGCTCAGTGGTTAAAGGTGCTTGCTTATAAAACCTAATGGCTCAGGCTCAACTCCCCAGTACCCATGTCAAGACAGATGTACAAAATGGTACATTGGTACATGTAGTTTGTTCTGGCTCCATATTTCTCTCTTTCTATCTCTCCCTCTGTGTGTGTGTGTTCCTACGTCATTCCATCCTTCTCTCATTCTCTCTCTCCCTTGCAAATAAATAAATATAATTTTTTAAAAAATTATTTATTCATTTATTTGCAAGCAGAGAAAGAGATAGAAGAGAGGCAGACAGAGACAGAATGGGCACCCCAGGGCCTCTAGCCACTGCAAACAAACTCCAGATGTATGTGCCCCTTGTGCATCTGGCTTACATGGGTCCTGGCGAATCAAATAGGGATCCTTTGGCTTCACAGGCAAATGCCTTAACCTCTAAGCCATTTCTCCAGCCCACAAATTTTTTAAAGAGAAATTTTAATTACCCTAAAAAGAAACCCTACCTGTCCCCATTCGCATCATGTTCCAGCCCTTGTACCCCTGGAGCCATCTGCAAGCACCAGTCCGCTTTCTGATGTCAGATCCTCTGTTCTGAATGTCGCTTATCAGTGGAGTTCCATAGCCTGTTTCCAAGATTCATCCGTGTGGTTCATGAATCCATATTCCTGTTTTCTTTCTTTTTTTCTCCTTTCCTTTCCTTTCCTTTCCTTTTCTTTTCTTTCTTTCTTTCTTTCTTCTTTCTTTCTTTCTTTCTTTTTTTTTTTTTTTTTTAGTTTTTCGAGGTAGGGTCACATTCTAGCCCAGGCTGACCTGGAATTCACTCTGTAGTCTCAGGGTAGCCTCGGACTCGTGGCAATCCTCCTACCTCTGCCTCCCGAGTGCTGGGATTAAAGGCGTGCGCCACCACACCCAGCTCATCTCTTTTACTTTTCTCTTTTTTTAAAATTAATTAATTAATTAATTTGCAAGCAGAGAGAGAGAGAGAAGAGAAGCAGAAAGAGAGAGAATGGGTATGCCAGGGCATCTAGCCACTGCAAACAAACTCCAGATACATGTGCCCTTTGTGCATCTGGCTTACGTGGGTCTTGGAGAATCGAACCGGGATCCTTTGGCTTCACAGGCAAACGCCTTACCAGCGAAGCCATTTCTTCAGCCCCTTTTCTTTTTCTTGCAGAATTAGATTCTGTTGTATGGATTTACCACCTTGGTTTACTCATTTGCCAGTTGGTGGTCACTTGAGATGTTCAGACAAAGTTTTTGTTTTTATTTACTTTTTTCCTGTGTGTAGTATGTGGTACTGGGGGAGGGTGCATGCATGTGTATGTGCTGAAGCAGCCTGGCCCTCCCCACCCCATGTGCTTGCCTGTAGCAGCCGGAAGAAGACATCAGGTGTGATCCTCCATCACTCATCCCCGGGTTTTTCCCTGATAATTGAGTCTCTTGCTGACTTGGAAGTCCCAGCAATTCTTCTGTCTCAACTCCCCACAAGACTGGAGTTCTGGATGTGTGTGACCACACCCGCTATTTACCTGGGTTCTGGGGATTCAAACTCAGGTCAGACTCAGGGACCCTCAGAGCCCCCATGCTTACACAGGAAGTGCACGTAACAGCTGAGCCATCTCTCCAGCCCCAGAAGTGGTTTTGAAAAAGATCTTCTGATGGCTAAAATAACAAGAGTGATATTACCCATTCCTGGTGTGCATGGGAGCTACCAGAACCCTCAAAGAGTCCTGCAGGGAGTTTTTCATGGCACAACCATTTTGGGAAAGTTTGACAATTTTGTGTAAAGTTATATGTGGCTCTGTTGTACATCCCAGTAATTCCATGTCACAGAGGACGAATGAGGTTGAGAAGAGGCATGACAAGTGAGACAAGCCAGGCATTTATAAAGGAGTGCTGTACCATATATAAATATAGTGATGCCATTTCTTTTCTTTCTTTCTTTCTTTCTTTCTTTCTTTCTTTCTTTCTTTCTTTCTTTCTTTCTTTCTTTCTTTTTATGACACTTAAAAGCTTGCAAAACTCATTTCTGGAGTGGCAGTCAGCACAGAGATTGTTGAAGGTGCAGGTTGGGTGCTCAGAACTGGGTGCAAGGCATCTTTCTGGATGACAAATGTGGTATGCTCTTGGACTGGGCCATTATTTGCATAGGGGAATGCAATTTGTCAAAGCTCATTGAAGGTCAGTTTTTTGAAGGTCAGTAAGCCCTGACTAAAGGAAGGGGCTGCGCGTCTGGCAGAACTGAGGGGGTGCAATGAAGGTGTAAAGCCAGAGGCATTGGCATCTGGGAGCCTCCTGCAGTCCCAACGGTACAGGCTGCAGGTGGAGAAGAAGAGTGAACAAGAGGGGAGCTTGGGGGCCTGGAGAGATGGCTTAGCTGTTAAGCACTTGCCTGTGAAACCTAAGGATCCTGGTTCAATTCTCCAGGACCCACGTAAGCCAGATGCACAAGGAGGCACATATATCTGGTGCATCTGGAGTTTATTTGCAGTGGCTGGAGGCCCTGGTGTGCCCATTTTCTCTTTCTGCCTCTTTCTCTCTGTCTGTCGCTCTCAAATAAATAAATAAATAATAAACAAAGAGGGGAGCTTGGGAGGTGTGTGGCAGCACAGACTGGCTGTGTGGAGGAGGTGGCAAGGATCACTCACAGTCTCCCCTTTTGTGGAGACCCCTCAGTCCAGTCCCACACCACCCATGGGTGTCCTTCCTGACGTGATCAAGCCCCAGCCACCCTTCTGACTGGGAGATTTCACAGTCTGTCTGTTAACCTGTTTCAGCATCTTGTGACATCACCTGACTCATGGGAGGACTGACCCAGGTGACCTCAGCTCTGTGATGTCAGCAGCCAGAGCCCTCAGGCTTTCCAGATACTTCTGCTGTTGAAGAAGAAGCATGGGCCTGACAGGTCCCTCAAAGCATGGATAGTTGGGGTGCTCCAGGAACCCCCAGAGCCTGTGGGAGAACCACCTGGAGCTGTAGCTCACCCTCCTGTATTCTGGAGACTGAGTCTTCAACAAGGAGGAGGGCTGGGTCCCCTTTCGCCACCTGTTCCCCACCCAGCGGGCGCAGTGACCAACCTCGACCATGACCAACCTGCCTCCCCCAAAGTCTTAGGAGTTATTTAGGGTGACTGGGCCCCTGAAAGTCAGAAGCAGGAATGTCTTTGGGCCTTTCCAAGCAGATAGAGATCAAAGTATGATCTGACTTCTGCTCTCTACCCTAGATCTGTTTTTCCACAAACAACCTGGGCCCCTCCTGGGAGGGAGGGCTCTCTTAGGATTTACATCTAGCCCTAACATTGTGGTGGGTCAAGTTCAGCCCCCCAGAACTTGGTGTCATGGCTAGCCTCTTCCTGAGACAGCCCCTAGCCCAGACGGATATTGCAGTCCCTCTGGCTCACCTGAGTCAGAGCATAGGGCCCACCACCATAAGGTTATAAGTACGTTTGCAGCAGGAGGGCAAGGCCTCTGTGCCGCCTGACCTCTCCTGAACCTCCTGCTTTTCTCAGAGGGGGAATCCCCCTCCCCCAGTCCTTACTTCCCGCATGCGCTCTTTACCTCCCCTCCTGCTCTCCACATGGCGGAAGCTCTTTGAACTTTCTTTTCTCCTCCTCTGTTTTCTTTGTCCAGGCCCTCCATGGGGGGCTCTCAAAGCCACATGGGGGTCCTTTCCTTGGCTCTGTACCTCCCTAAATAAATATAATATAAATATATATAAAAATATAAATATAATAACTTAAGAATTATCTGGGCTGGAGAGATGGCTTAGCAGTTAAGATGCATTCCTGTGAAGCTTAAGGACCCTGGTTCGAATATCCAGGTCCCACGTAAGCCAGATGCACATGGTGGCACACATGTCTGGAGTTTGTTTGCAGTGGTTGGAGGCCCTGGCGCAACCATTCTCACTCTCCCTCTCTCTGTCTCAAATAAATAAATAAATAAATAAATAAATAAATAAATAAATAAATAAATAAAATCATTTTAAAAAAAAGAATTATCCTTCTCAGTCTTATCTTAGTCAATTCTTTGATTAAAATTAGACAGGAGCCAAGCATGGTGGCGCACTCCTTTAATCCCAGCACTTGGGAGAGGTAGGAGGATTGCTGTGAGTTCACTACAGAGTGAATTTCAGGTCATCCTGAGCTAGAGTGAAACCCTACCTCAAAAAAAAAAAAAAAAAAAAAAAAAAAAAAAACACTCGGGAGGCAGAGGTAGGAGGATCACTGTGAGTTCAAGGCCACCCTGAGACTACAATAGTGAATTCCAGGTCAGCCTGGGCTAGAGTGAGACCCTACCTCGAAAAACCAAAAAAAAAAAAAAAAAAAAAAAAAAAACCCCTAAAATTAGACACGAAGGCTGTAGAGATAGCTTAGCAGTTAAGGTGCTTGCCTGTGAAGCCTAAGTGACCCAGGTTCGATTCCCCAGGACGCATGTAAGCCAGATGCACACAAGGTGGCGCATGTGTCTGGAGTTCGTTTGCAATGACCAGAGGCCCTGGCACATCCATTCTCTCCCTCTCTACTTGCCTCTTTCTCATAAATAAATAAATAGACGTGAACCTAGGATTTGGGGTTCAAGGACTTTCCTGAACCCCTAGCACCCAGTTACAGTTAGGATCAACATTAGGGTGCCTTGGGGCCAGGAATGAGGCACAGAAACCCCCAACCTCTTGGCTCCGCCTGCATGCCTCTGCTGGTGAGGTAAGTCCCCCGTGTTTGTCACCTGTGCTCTTCCCCATCCCATGAACTTCGCCGGCAGAGGTCTCCTCTTAGTCAGCCACTATCTAGTCCAGCTCCCTAGTCGCTGAAAAAGCAAAGTGTCTTCTCACACAGCTCCTTACCTGAGATGCCTTGGTCTCAATCATGAGAATGATTTGAAGGGGGGATCTAACCTCCCTCCCTTTCCCCTCTTTCTTCCACACAGCACACTGGATTCTTCCAGAATAAAGGAAGTGTTCAGTAAATGTTTTATTGAGGTCTAATATAAAAATGGGAGAGAGCTGGGTGTGGTGGCGCACGCCTTTAATCCCAGCACTCGGGAGGCAGAGGTAGGAGGATCACCATGAGTTCGAGGCCACCCTGAGAATACATAGTGAATTCCAGGTCAGCCTGGACAAGAGTGAAACCCTGCCTCAAAAAAAAAAAAAAAAAAAAAAAAAAAAAAAAGCCGGGCGTGAGAAAAACTGGGGAGGCAGAGGTAGGAGGATCTTCGAGGCATCAAGTCTGATGAACACACACACACCACTCAGATCAAGATGGAGGCATTCCCAGGGTCCAGAAGGCCTCTCTGTGTCCCCTGTCAGACAGTCCCTCCCCCAAAGGAACTACTGGTCTGACTTTTATCACCCCAGGTTAGTTTTACCTGCTGCACTTCTGGGAAGTGTACAGTGTATACATGAGCCATTTTCCTTCTCTATATAATGCCTGTGTGTTTCGTCCTGTAGCTGTGGGTTTCAGTTGCATGTTTTCTTTCTCTCCTTCTTTTTAAATTTTTTTAAAATTATTTTTGCCAGGTGTGGTGGCACATGTCTTTAATCCCAGCACTTAGGAGGCAGAGGTAGGAGGATCACCATGAGTTCAAGGCCTCCCTGAGAATACAGAACGAATAATTCCAGGTCAGCCTGGGCTACAGTGAGACCCTACCTCGAAAAACCAAAACCAAACCAAACCAAACCAAAACAAAACAAAACAATATTTTTATTTATTTGAGAGAGATAAGCAGAGTGAGCGAGAGAGAAGCAGAGAGAGAGAATGGGTACACCAGGGCCTCCAGCCACTGCAAACAAACTCCAGACCCACTTGTCTTCTTGTACATCTTGGCTTACGTGGGTCCTGGGGAATCAAACCTAGATCCTTTGGCTTTGCAGGCAAGTGTCTTAACCGCTATGCCATTTCCCCAGCGCTTCTCTCTCTTTCTCTCTTTCTCTCCCTCTTCCCTTCCCTTCCTCTTTGTTTCCTTCCTTCCTTTCTTTCTTTTCTTCCCTTTCTTCCCTCCCCCCTCCCTCTCTTTCTTTCTTTCTTTCTTTCTTTCTTTCTTTCTTTCTTTCTTTCTTTCTTTCTTTCTTTCTTTCCGTAGTATTCTCCTATGTGGAAGTACCACAGTGCAGGTATCATCATAACATCTTACTGCGCACAAGCATCTGGGCTGTTTCCAGTTTAGAATTTTGATTATTTTTCTATAAGGTATTTGTGTGAATGTACATATTCAGTTCTCTTGAGCATATGCCTGGGAGGAATTCCTGGGTATTTTTTTGGGGGGGGTTATTAGTTAACTACCAATCAGTTTTCTGTAGTAACTGTACTTATGTATACTCACACTAGCAATGTGGAAAAGCCACATGCCACATGCAGCCACCTCTTGCTCATTTTAGCCTTTCTGACAGCATCTAACGGTACCTTACTGGCTGTTGCTTTCTCCGATGACTCAGGGGCTGTGGACCTTCTCGCGTGCTCTCCCATCACATGGATACAGTGTACGGTGTGGAATGCCTGCCGAGTCTTCTGCTATCTACAGGACTGTTTGCTTTTTGTATTGATTTATGGGCGTTCTATATTTACACTAGACGGACCTTTGGTCAGATGGATGTTTCATAACTGTTGCCTCCCACTCCACGGCTTTATTTCCTAACCTCATTTTGTTATTTTCCTTACTTTCTTCTTTCCTTCTCTTTTTTCAAAGCAAGGTCTCACTCTAGCCCAGGCTAATGTGAAACTCACTCTGTTGCACAGGTTGGCCTTGAACTCATGCCTGTCCTCTGATGCTATCCTCCTGAGTGCTGGGATTAAAGGTATGAGCCACCATGCCAGACTCACTTCCCCTTTCTCCCTTCCTCCCTCCCTCCCGCTCTTTCCTTTCCTTTTTTTTTTTTTTTTTTTTTGGTTTTTGAGGTAGAGTCTCACTCTAGCCCAGGCTGACCTGGAATTCACTATGTATTCTCAGGATGGCCTTGAACTCACAGCAGTCCTCCTACCTCTGCCTCCCGAGAACTGGGATTAAAGGCGTGCCCTTCCTCCCTCCCTCCCTTCCTTCCTTTCTTTTTTCTTTCTTTCTTCTTTCTTGCTCTCTGCTTGTGTGTGTAGTGTATATGTAATATGGTATGTCTGTCTGTGTGTGTGTGTGTGGTGTGGTATGACACCCCAAATGTTCTCCTATGATGGGGAGTGCTCACCTATTGTGGTCAGAGCAGAATGTCAGGTGTCCCACTCCATCACTCTTGGCCTGGTCTTGTTTTGAGCCCGAGTCTCTTTACTGGTTCCAGAATTGTGGAGCTCTGAGGGTTCAGCTCCCCTGCAGGACTGAGGCTATAGGCACGGCCATGCCCAGCTGCTTTCATGGGATCTGGAAATACTAACTCTGGCCTCAGACTTCCTCAGGACTTTATGCACAGGAAGTGCTCTTAACTGCTGAGCCGGCTCTCCAGCTCTTTTTCTTTTTCTTTTTCTTTCTTTCTCTCTTTCTTTCTTTCTTTCTTTTTCTTTTTTCTCTCTCTCCCTTTCTTCCTTTCCTTTTTCTTTTTTCTCTCTCCCTTTCTTTCTTTCTTTCTTTCTTTCTTTCTTTCTTTACTTTCTTTCTTTCTTCTTTCTTTCTTTCTTTCTTTCTTCTTTCTTTCCTTTCTTTCTCTTTTTTCTCTCTCTCTTTCTTCCTTTCCTTTCTTTTTCTTTTTTCTCTCTCTCCCTTTCTTCCTTTCCTTTTTCTTTTTTCTCTCTCTCCCTTTCTTTCTTTCTTTCTTTCTTTCTTTCTTTCTTTCTTTCTTTCTTTCTTTCTTTCTTTCTTTCTTTTCTTTCTTTCTTTCTTTCTTTCTTTCTTTCTTCCTTTCATTTTCTTTCTTTCTTTCTTTCATTTTCTTTCTTTCTTTCTTTCTTTCTTTCTTTCTTTCTTTCTTTCTTTCTTTCTTTCTTTCTTTCTTTCAGACAGGGTCTCCTGAATCCCAGGTATCCTCTACCTCCTAAGTGCTAGGATTACAGGTATGTACAGCTCACCCAGTTTATGTGGTGCTGGGCATGGAACTTAGGGCTGTACCCATGCTAGCCATGTACTCTGCCAACTAAGCTACATCCCATCTCAACCACATTTATTTATTTATTTATTTATTTATTTATTTATTTATTTATTTGAGAGAAAGAGAGAGAATGGGCATGACAGGGCCTCTAGCCACTGCAAACGAACTCCAGGTGCATGCGACCCCTTGTGCATCTAGCTAACGTGGGTCCTGGGGAATCGAATCTGGGTCCTTTGGCTTTGCAGGCAAACACCTTAACCACTAAGCCATCTCTCCAGCCTGCAACCTCATTTTCTTACTGAGTCTTTTGATGATAGAAGTTAGTGCAAGTCTAAGCTGTCTGTCTTTTCTCTGGAGTGCTTTGTGTGTACTCTGAAGCCATCTTTGTGAAGCCTAGATTTTGTGCTGACCAGGGTCATGTCAGATTCTATTCTGTCCTCCCTGTAGTATTGAGTTGTCTGCTGATCCAGGCTATTCCATGCAGCCATAGGTCCATCAATTTACCTGCCCACTTATCCATCCATCTTCCCACCCACCAACCCATCCATCCACTCACTCCATCTCCCTCCATCCATCCACTGCACTCACCAATATTTATTGCCACCACTGGGAGGTAGATAATGATTGGCAGTAAGTCTACACGACCCCAAGATGCTCATGAGATATAACACACAACCCTCACAGATCTGTCTCCCCTCATGTTGCTCTGGAATCTGCGTTATCATTCACCACTCTCTGAAACTTCCACGCATTTGGCCTTGTTCTGTGATCTTTCTACCAATAGTTATAGAGTCCAGTTCTCACAAGACTAAGCTGCACGTAGAAAAGATGGCTCTCACCTCCATTGCTTTAGATATCTAGCCATTATTGATGTAATCTGACATGGTGGGCAGTGCTGCTTCCCCCCATTGAGTTAAATCCTGCTGTGACCAGGCGGTGTTCAGACAAGAGTTCCCCAGTGAGCATCGCTGGTCGACCAGTTGTGAGTGAGGGTTGCCCCTGTGGGACCCATTCTGCCAGGAGAAAGGTGGGTAGTGGGAGTGCCCAGGAGTTTTACAGATCCACAGAGCAGGCTGAGAGAGAACCTCAGGGACACTAAGAGACAAGGGATGAGGGAATACAAACTTCCATGCGGAAGCAGAATCCCCTTCTTGGAGGGAAAATGGAGTGACCTTTAGCTCGTCATTGCTGGGTCTCAATTTAAGCCTGGGGCTGAGAATGGGGAGGGTAGAGAGCCTACAGCCCTTGTAGGATGCTCTGGCCTGGCCTCTGCATATCCGCTTGGCAGATGCATCTCAGCCACTCAGACAGCCTCCACCTGTCCCCTGCCTGACCTCTTCCTAGGGGCAGTGGCTCAAAGCCATCTCGTCCCCAAAGAACCCACTGACCCCTGTCTTCTGCCTGTCCAAGCCTTGTCACTTCCCCGAATCTGACCACCCAGAGCTCCCTGACAGGCCTGGTTGCTGTTCTGCCTGGGCAACACCTGCCCTTGGAGGACACTGGTCTTTTGTTGGAGGAATGGCTTGTGGGGACAGCCCCTGAGGAGCGGTTGTACCCAGCGGCCAGGCAGGCGCCAGGCAGGAACAAACAAGGCTCCTACACAGTGGCCAGTGGGTGGCGATGGGACCGACTGAGCAGAGCCATCCATGCAGGAATGAGACCAGGGAGAGCTAAGATGGCTGCCTGCACCCCAGATGCACAGACTCCTCCTCCTGTCCCTGCCCACCTTTCCACAGCTGGCTCAGTTCCTCTCACAGCAGACCTGCAAGTTCTGGTCTGGGGCTGGCGTGGGGGAACCATATCCAATCCTACAGGTAGCAGGCAGGCCCCTCAAGCAAGCAAAGAACCCAAGCAGAGCCCCTCTGTCACTCTTCTAGAGAGCTAGGGTGACAAAGACGTGTTGGCCTACAGTTAACTTGTCACGGGCTCAGCGGCTGGGCTGACTTGAACCAAAAGGAGGGTCCAGGATGTAGTAGACAGCTTTGGGTCACAGAGATGAACTTCCAAAGCAGACACAGTTATGGAGGAAGGGATTTATTGAAGTAGGGCAAGTTCCATGATGGCAGATGAAGCTGGTCTGCTTTCATAGAACCAGGCAGAGAGACAGAGAGAGAGAGAGAGAGAGAGAGAGAGAGAGAGAAGCCACAAGCCATACCAGTACCACCAAACAAGCACACTTCAGGGCACCAAGCAGAACTTGTTCACTTTGCATTTCTTAAAATATTTTATTTATACTTATTTATTTGACAGAGAGAAAGGGGAGAGGGAGAGAATGGGCACACCAGGGCCTCCAGCCATTGCAAACTCCAGATACTCGTGCACCCCACCCCTTGTGCATCTGGCTAACGTGGGTCCTGGGGAATCGAACCTGGGTCCTTTGGCTTTGCAGGCAAATGCCTTAACCGCTAAGCCATCCCTCCAGCCCCACTTTGGGTATCTTTAGATTGGAATTCCAGATCCACCACACCTTAGGGCTGGACCGTAAGATCTGCCCAGTGATACCTCTTCCAGCCAGGTGGCTACATCTGAGTTACAAACTCTAATAAAATCATGACTATATTGGGGGCCATCCATTCAAACTACCACACAGGATCACTCCTGACTTCTCTGCCTCGTGCTCCAAGCTGAGTACATGAACTGTTAGTCTCTTTGCATCCTACAGCAACCTTCCAAAGGTGCTCCAAAAATAACCATGCAAAGTGACTCCCCAAAAGTCACCAAGAAAACCAGTAGGGAGTCAGACTATCTGTCCCACGGTCCATGGCCCACCATGGTTCACGCAGCAGCAGGATGGTGTACAAGAAGGGAAGAATCTGCCCTGATCCCTCAGGAGGCAGGATTCTCTTCTGCCAAAAGTCATAGGGAGGGGGGCTGGAGAGATGGCTTAATGGTTAAGCACTTGCCTGTGAAGCCTAAGGACCCTGGTTCAAGGCTCAATTCCCCAGTACCCACTTAAGCCAGATACACAAGGTGGCACATGCAACTGGAGTTTGTTTGCAGTGGCTGGAGGCCCGGATGCATCCATTCTCTCCCCATCCCTCCCACTTCTTTCTCTCTCTGTGTCTGTTGTTAATAAATAAACAACAGTGAGATCACATCCTCCTGGGCCACACCTGCAACAGGAAAGCCTGCTGGCTTGGTCATGGACTGTTGGGACAGAAAGGGAGTCACCACTCCCAGTGGCTGTTCTACAGAAATACCCACACAGCCAGGAATGTTGCGGGCCATGGCCCGCCAGTTGGATGGAGGTGCTTCTGAGGCCCCGTGACTTTGCAAGTTCAGGGTTTCTCATTGGGCAGTATACGTGCGACCAGACTGCGAGGTGACAGCTGAGTGACTTGCACCTTCTCCGCGTCTCCCCCAGCACTCACACCTCCGTGGCTGCCCAGACATCTCTGCTCCTTGCACCACCGGCCTGCTTTTTCTGGCTGAGTGTGGCTCCTTACTGGTGGCAGCTCTGGGGCTATCAGAGCAGCTACTGGTGCCCTTCATTAGGCACAGCCTCCCCCAGGTCCCCTGTCTCTGGAGCTTCTTCTTTAATTTTTTTCTTTTTTTGGGGGGGGGCAGTACTAGGAATCAGACTTAGGGCCTTGTTTGTGCTAAGCAAGTTCCCTACCTCTGTGTTATATCACCTCCCCCCCCCCGCCAGCTCAAGTACCCACGTGAGATACAGGACTCATTCTAGACCTGGAGGGATGATGACTGAACCTCCAGTGGTTCCCTGGTGTGTGGTTTTAAAACATGCCCACAGGGGCTGGAGAAATGGCTTAGTGGTTAAGGCGTTTGCCTGCAAAGCCAAAGGATCCCAGTTCAATTCTCCAGGACCCATGTAAGCCAGATGCACAAGGGGGTGCATGCATCTGGAGTTTGTTTGCAGTGGCTGGATGCCCTGGAGCACCCATTCTTACCCTCTGTCTGCCTCTTTCCCTCTCTCTGAAATAAATAAAAAAATATTTTTAAAAAAAAACATGCCCACAAATTCTTTGTCATTCCTGGCATTAAGAGAACTTGGGCTGGCCTCAGGGCCCATAGAACATGGCAGAAGCAAGGCTGCATGTCCTCTGGGGTCTGGTACAGCTTCCACCAGGCACTCAGCTCCGGATTTGGATTCTTCATACTTTCTGCTCCATTGTGAGGAAGCCCAGGCTGTAGAGGGAGGCCACATGCGTGTGTTCCAGTGGACACCCTGTCTGTTAGGCATGAGTGGGGAGGACCTGAGATGCCCCACCTACCACCTGACTGCCACCACATGAGAGCTTGCAGAGGTGAGAACCGGCCAGTGGGCACTTCATAAAGAGGTTCGTTTGAGTCATGGTTGGGGTAGCTGAAATATCCAAGCAGCACAGTGCGCCTGGCAACCAAAAAAAAAAAAAAAAAAAGAAGAAGAAGAAGAAGGAGGAGGAGGAGGAGGAGGAAGAGGAGGAGAAGAAGAAGAAGTGAAGCCTGTTGGGTAGCTTTGCTTTATAACAACCTACCCAAGAGAAATCACCCAACCCTCTCTGTGACACCAACATTGATTCATTAATAAAGATGGCACTGCTATGACCTAGTTACCTTCCACTAAGCCCTGCCCTTTTCTTTCTTTCTTTCATTCATTCATTCATTCATTCATTCATTTTTGGTTTTTCGAGGTAGGAGCTCACTCTATCCCAGGCTGACTTGGAATTCACTATGCAGTCTCAGGGTGTCCTCGAACTCATGGCAATCCTTCTACCTCTGCCTCCCGAGTGCTGGGATTAAAGGTGTGGGCCACGACATCCAGCTCATGTTTGTTTGTTTTTTTAATTAGCACATATTAGTTGTACAAAATAATAAATTTCATTAGGACATTTTCTTTGTCAGTTTTGGAGACAAGGTCTCACCAGATCTCACCATGACATCCATGCTCACACTCCTCCAGGCTGGAGAGATGGCTTAGCAGTTAAGGTGCTTACCTGCAAAGCCAAAGGACCCAGGTTCCATTCCCCAGAAAAAAGCCAGATGCACAAGGTGGAACACGCTTCTAGAGTTTGTTTGTAGTGGCTAGAGGCCCTGAAGTGCCCATTCTTTCTCTCTCTCTCCCCCTCTCTCTGTTTCTACCTGCCCCCCAAATCAATAAAATAAAATATTAAAAATTTTTAAATAGGGGCTGGAGAGATGGCTTAGTAGTTAAGCACTTGCCTGTTCAAGGCTCAATTCCCCAGAACCCACATAAGCCAGATGCACAGGTGGCGCATGCATCTGGAGTTTGTTTGCAGAGGCTAGAGGCCCTGGTGCACCCATTCTCTCCCTCTCTCTCTGCCTCTTTCTCTCTCTGTCACTCTCAAATAAATAAATAAATAAATAAATAAATAAATAAATAAATTTTAATAAAAGTTACATTCCTCCTGTCTTAGCATGTCAGTCCTGTGGTTATAAGTATGTACCATCATGGCTAGCTTCATTTTTGCATTTTCCTACCTTCATAAATAATGCTCTTTACTCATATTCAGCCTTCCGTCTCTCCTGTCTCCCTTCCTGCTGGTTCCTTTTCTCTTTTCAAATACTTTCTCTTCTACTTTTGCATCTTTTTTTTTTTTAATCTAGATTCCATATATGAGAGAAAACATGCTAAATTGTCTTTCCGAGTCTGAATTATTTTTGTATGCATGACTATGGTAGTTTGAATAGATGGCCCCCAATATACTCGGGGTTTTATTAGTTTGTGGTTTGGATCCGCAGCCACCTGGCTGGAGGAGGTGTCACTGGGCGGATGGCAGGGTCCAGCCCTAAGGAGTGGTGGTGGATGTACAATTCCACTCTAAAGAGTCGCAAAGTGCCTGGAGTTCATGAAGGGTGCTGTGTGGTGTGGCTTTTGGGTTTTTTTGTTTGTTTGTTTGTTTGTTTGTTTGTTTGTTTTTTGGCTTGGGGCTTTTCTCTCTCTGCTTGGACCTATAAAAGCAGGGCCAGCTTCTTCTACCATTATGGAACTTCCCCTGGATCTGTAAGCTTCAATAAATATCCCTTCCTCCATAGCTGTGCCTGGTCTGGAAGTTCATCTCAGCGACTTGAGGCTGTCTACCATAATGACAATCTCCAATCCCATCCATTTGCCTTAATAGACCAGGATTTAATCTTTCTTCATAGCTGAATCAAAGTTCATTGTGTATATTTACATTTTCTTTATCCGTCTGTTGATGGGTACTAGGCTGGTTCCATAACTTGTAGGTCTCACCCTTTAAAACACCCTCCAGCACCACCACACTGGGCATCAAGCTTCCAGCATATGAGTTTGAGGCCAGTCTGCACCTTATAGTAAGACAGTATCTCAAGAGAAAAGAAAGTTAAAAAATAAAAAGGGGAAATTTGGAGCTGGAGAGATTGTACAGCCTGACAACCAGCTTCAATTCCCTAATACCCATGTAAAGCCAGATACACAAAGTGTTGTGTGTGTCTGGAATTCTTTGCAATGACAGAAGGCCTGGCATAACCACATTCTCTTTCTCTCTCCCTCAAATAAATTAAAAAAAAAAAAAAAAATAAGAAAAGAAAAACACAGAGCTGGAGAGATGGCTTAGCAGTTGAGGCACTTGCCTGCAAAGCCAAAAGACCCAGGTTTGATTCCCCAGGACCCACATAAGCCAGATGCACATTCATTAAAAAAATATTTTATTTATTTATTTATTTGAGAGAGAGAAAGAGGGAGAGAGAGAGAGAGAATGGGCACATCAGGGCCTCCAGCCACTGCAAATGAACTCCTTGTGCATCTGGCTTACATGGATCCTAGAGAATCAGCCTGGGATCCTTTGGCTTTGCAGGCAAACACCTTAACCACTAAGCCATCTCTCCAGCCTCCAGATGTACATTCTCTCTCTCTCTCTCTATCTATCTGCCCCTCTCAAATAAATAAATATATTTAAAAAAGAAAAAGAAAAACACAACACAGAGACAAGTCAGCATAGGAGGATAGTGACATGAAGGGACGTAGGGAGAGGAGAAAGCCAGGCCTGGGTCAGAGCTCTCCTTCCTGGCCCTCAGGAGGAACCAGCTCCAGTCTCCAACACAGGGGACATTATCTTCTGTGGTTTAAGGCCCTGTGTGACACTCTGCTGATATTATGGGTGCCCTGGCAAGCGAATCCTTGACTCTCAAAGAGTGTCAGGTAACAGGGTGTTTCTTCCCAGGCCTGCGGGGTTACTGGAGCATTGCTAGGAGCAGCCTGCAGAGCGGGACAGCCCCAGTGGAACAGACCAGTGGGGGATATATGCTGGGACCCTTGTACCCCTGAGAACTAGGTAGGAAAATTGGTAGTACCCAGGTCAGCAAGTAGCACAGAACTTGAGATGTTATTCACGCTGTAATTGTGAGCCACCCCCATGAGGTCTGTAGAGGCGTGGTGGCACCTCTGCTGTTGTAGCTGGCAAGGGCAGAGGTGAGATGGATCAGATCGCTGTGAGGAGCAGCTGGGGTGGGGTGTTAGTCAGCCTCCTTCAGGAAGCAAACACTGAGGCAGGATTAGCTTGAAGGAAATGTCTGCAGGGAAGCTCACCGAGGGAAAGAGATGGGTGGGAGGAGGAGGCTGAGAAAGCGGAGGGATTGTGAGTCAACGCTGTGGCACTGAATGACAAAAGATGGGGAAAGAGGAAAGGCGAGAGGAAGGCAGGTTGGCTTGGTGTGGTACCAATCATAATTGCAAGGGACAGCCCTGAGTGATATAATCTTACATATTGAATCCCAGGCTGGAGAGATGGCTCAGTGGTTAAAAGCACTTGCTTACAAAACCCAATGGCCAGGGTTTGATTCCCTATCACCCACATGAAGCTGGATGAACAAAGTAGCACATGTGTCTGGAGTTCATTTCCAGTAGCAAGAGGCCCTGGTGTGCTCAGTTTCCTCCCCACCCCCCACCCATCAACTTGCAAATAAATAAAGAGAATATTTAAAAATTGAAATCCCAGGGCTGGAGAGATTGTTCAGTGGTTAAGGTGCTTGCTTGCAAAGCCTAATGATCCGGGCCCAATTCCCTTAGCACTCATATAAGGCCAGATACACAAAGTGGGGCATACACCTGGAGTTCATTTACAGCAGCTGGAGGCCCTGGTGCTCCCATTCTCTCTCTCTCTCTCTCTCTCTCTTTTTTCTCTCTCTCTCTCTCTCTCTCTGGTTTGCAATAAGTAAAAACATTATAAAAAATTGAAATCCCCAAAATCAAAATTGCTGAAGTCTACAATACTGAAAATCAAAACCTAGGGGCTGGAGGGATTGCTTAGTGGTTAAGGTATTTGCCTGCAAAGCCAAAGGGCCCAGGTTTGATTCCCCAGGACTCACATTAGCAAAATGCACAAGGGGGCACACACATCTGGAGTTTGTTTGCAGTGGCTGGAGGCCCTGGCATGCCCATTCTCTCTCTCTCCCCGCCCGCTCTGTTAAATATATATATATATATATATATATTTATATATATATATATATATATATATATATATATATATTTATTTTTTCGAGGTAAGGTCTCGCTCTAGCCCAGGCTGACCTGGAACTCACTCTGTATTCTCAGGGTGGCCTCGAACTCCCGGCAATCCTCCTACCTCTGCCTCCCAAGTGCTGGGATTAACGGCGTGTGCCACCACGCCCGGCTAAATATATATTTTTTAAAGGTGAAAAATCACAACCTAAAAGATTAAAACCTGGAATGTTGAAATCACTGATTCTTTTTTGGGGGGTGCGGGGGGGGGAAAGGGCTACATAGGAAGGTAGGAAGCTTGATTCTGGTTGGCCATGCAATAAGGCCAACCAAGAAAATTTTGGCTTAAAGGAGCCTTTTGGATCCAGGTGCGGGCCACCTGCCCGTAACCCCACCACTCAGAAGGAATGTGAATTCCAGGCCAGCCTGGGCTACCCAACAAGTCCTACAAGTCAAGCTATTTTTTAAAAATTTTTAAAATTAACAAACCAAAGAGAGAGAGAAAGAGAAGCCTGTGAATCTGCACTGGCACTGCTTGCAGCGGATGGAATTCTGAGAGATTTTCAGGAGATGCCTTAACCGCTAAGCCATTCCTCCAGCCCCCAAGAGATTTTCATGAATGAAAGCCGCATGTGCCAGAAGCCTTCGAAGATGCTGAGTGGTTGGAGCACAGGAAGATGACGGGGCATGGTTTTCTCCAACCACGTGGTCTGCATGTGAGAGCTGCCAGGCCTCTAGCCAAAACTGGTTTTCTCAGGGGTCTGGGTGTCCAAGGAAGGGGTGGCTTTGTATACCTGCCACTCCCGGGGTCTGCTGGGGAGCACAGCACAGGGACATTTGGGCCGTGAACTCTTCAGGGTACCAGTATATATCAGCATTTTCGTTTGGTTTCTAGAGTTTCACGTGGCATTTCACTCACGAATTTGCACTTAGAGGTCACACCCTGAATTTTCTGCTCCCCCAGGCAGCACTGACCCAAGGGGATTAAGCTGCAGAGACTCAGGACTGGAAGGAACCTCCTTTCAGGTCACCTTGAGCTCAGCAGCCACACTGGGTCAGCATTCTCTCTGCGTTATTTCTGCGAAGGCATCCTTGCACACTTCTAGCCGTAGGAAGCTTACGACTTCAAAGTTTCCTCATTCAATATTGCTGACTGATGGAAAGCTCTCTGGGCTAAATTAACATAAGTCTTGCTCCAGAGATCTTTGGTCAGCTCTTGCAGTCCCAGGATGGCCTCTGTCTCCATGCAGCTCCCATCTATCTGAAGCTGTCCAGCACAACCCCTTCTTCCAAGACCAGAGAAGTCAGAGCTGCCCCACACGGTCCGGAATCACAGCATCTCTGTCCCATCCATCCCCCTGAGCCTTCTGCTGAATTGCTGTCTCCGCGGCCTCTACTGTGTACTCCTGATGTACCCAGAGGGGCCCAGCACCAGAACCCATTCCACCCATTCTCTGCCACAGGAATACAGCCTTTGCATTAATCAATTATTCAAGCCACTGTTTATTTAAAATCAGAGCTCACTGTCACATCCTGATCCACTGACCTCTTGGTCCCAAACCTAACAAGGACATTATGGGAAGAAGTCAAGTTCAAGGACCAGATACAAACGGGTTGGCTGCCTACTAGATGAGAGGCCCTATCAGCTATAAAAAGAGCAATCTGAGCCGGGCATGGTGGCACACTTGGGAGGCAGAGGTAGGAGGATTGCTGTGAGTTTGAGGCCAGCCTGAGACTACATAGTGAATTCCAGGTCAGCCTGGGCCAGATGAGACCCTACCTTGAAAAATAAACAAACAAACAAACAAACAAACAAACAAACAAACAAACAGGCACAATCTGCACTAGCACCAGTTCCCCAGGGCCAGGCAGCAGACTGGAGACAAAGATGCTTGCCATGATACCTCGTGTGTGCGTGTTTACGAATGGACACACATGTGTTGCACTGCATGTGTGGAGGTCAGAGGACAATCTTGGGGCGTCAGCCCTTACCTTCCTTGTTCAAGACAGGACTCCTCATCTGTCCTGGATAGGAAAGCATTCATTCACACATACATTCATTCATTAATTCATTCCTTCATTTACTCAACTCATGCCTTCACTGAGCCCTTGTATGTTCAAACCTTCCATAGCACCATTCTTCCCAGCAGGAGCAGTCTTGGGAGGTATGACTAACTCCTTCTCTGTACATGAGGAACACTAGGCTCATAGCAGCAGAAACAAGAGACCTTGGTGATCCCACCCAGCCTTCAGGAAGGAACCACACCCTGGGCACACTCAAGACTTGCCACCACCTTAGCCTTTTCTGGAACACTCTCTGTTCACACCCACGACACCACACGTTCACCCACTGCACAGTCACACTGCACTATACCTGCCTTGTCTAGGTGGTGGGCATGTGTTTTTTTATGACACACTGGAGTGTTTAATTTTTAAAATGTCTTGTTTATTTATTTGAGGTATATATAGAGAAAGAGTGAGAGAAAGAATATAGGCACGCTAGGGCCTCTAGCTACTGCAAACAAATTCCAGTGCATGTGCCACTTTGTACAACTGGCTTTCCGTGGGTACTGGGTAATCAAACCCAGGCCATCAGGCTTTGCAAGCAAGCACCTTTAACCACTGAGCAATCTCTCCAGCCCTAATTTATTTATTTATTGATTGATTTTTTGTTTTTTGTTTTCTTTGAGGTAGGGTCTTACTCTAGCCCAGGCTGACCTGGAATTCACTATGTAATCTCAGGGTGGCCTCAAACTCATGGCAATCCTCCTACCTTTGCCTCCTGAGTGCTGGGATTAAAGGCATGCGCCACCATGCCCGGTTTCTATTTTATTTTTATTTTTTTTATTTTATTTTATTTTATTTTATTTTATTTTATTTTATTTTATTTGGTTTGGTTTTTCGAGGTAGGGTCTCACTCTAACCCAGGCTGACCTGGAATTCACTATGTAGTCTCAGGGTGGCCTCGAATTCAGTGATCCTCCTACCTCTGCCTCCTGAGTGCTGGGATTAAAGGCATGTGCCACCACTCCCAGTTCTAATTTTATTTTTAAATGAGTTCCCAAACTGGACATGGAGGTGTATGTTTGTAATCCTAGCACTTGGAAGACACAGACAGAAGATCAGGAGTTCAAGGTCACTCTTGACTACAAAGAGAGTTGGCCAGGGAAGCATTCATTCATCCATTTATTCAAGTGAACTCAAGTACAAGACTAGCTGTAAGGACAGTGTAGGAGAACAGCAAGAAAGAACACCGGACTTGATCTCTACAGACAGATTGTTTATGGAGAGGTACAGCGAGGGACCCCAGCTTTCCCACCGCACAAAGGCTGAAGCACGGAGTCAGGCTGGGGTTCAAACTTATAAGGAGGATCCGAAGGCAAACAGACTGAATTAGCTGCAGGTCCGAGGGAAGTAGATAAGGCATCAAAGTTATTTGCTCGGGATAGGCTCTTTAGCAGAGTTGACTAGGGAGGACTGGTAGTCTCCATTCTTTATATCCTCCTCTTCTTAAGGTTAGTTATTAACTCTTCAGTTCCCTCTGGTTTTCAGAGAAGGCTATTAACCCTTCACTAGCCAAGGCAGTCAAGGCTATGTAGCAAGACCTTGTCTTAAAAAAAAAATAATAGGGGCTGGAGAGATGGCTTAATGGTTAAGGAGATTGCCTGCAAAGCCAAAGGATCCTGGTTTGATTCTCTAGGAACCACGTAAGCCAGATGCACAAGGTGGTGTATGCATCTGGAGTTCGTTTGCAGTGGTTAGAGGCCCTGGTGTGCCCATTCTCTCTCCCTCCCTCTCTCTTTCTCTCTCTGCTTGCAAATAAATAAATAATTTTTTTAAAAGCCAGGGAGCAAGTGATATGTCAACACCTGCCTAATCTCACTTGGACCTAGTGTCCTCAACACAGCTTAGGGACTGTCCCTTCTCCTGATACCACTGAGGACAACACTGGTAAGGATGACGTTATAGCCAAGCCTGTGGGGAAGGTGGAACCTTTCTCTGGTTCACTTATGGGGAAGTGATGATGTGGGTTTTTCCAAAGAGCGTGGGAGGAGTCATATGAATGAAGGAAGCTGGGGGGTGAGCATTGGTGAGTCCCCCTCCCCCCGCGTTAATCACGATGGCAGACACCAGCCCGGCCCTATGTGATTGGCCCCTCTTGGCCCTTTTAGTTTATGCTTAACGGCAAACTTTCCTCAAAAGTGCCTGAACCAGTCCCAGTCCAGGCTGTCACTGGCTAATCCCTTGCTGGAATAACCTTTGTACCTTTGTTCCCAGACATGGTCATGTCCAGGCTGACCCTGGCAGGTGGAAATTGTCTCCCCTGGACTTCACAATCCCCTCTCCCATTTTTCATCTTTTTTTGTGCTGTCTCCCAATCCCCAGTTTCCTGAGGGTTTGACATTCAATCATCCTGATTGGAAGTGAAACAAGCTGGTCCCAGTCTAACATGCTGCCCTTGGCAATCCCACTACCCGGATGTGAGGCCCAGGAAAGAGAGCTGCCTCTCAGGCCAAGGGCTAAATTGGTGAGCTGAGGGCTAGGGAGGAAATAGGACTGGAAGTGGTCACGCAAGGGACTGATAGTGGGTCGTCCTATGGAGGTCCCAGACAAGGCAGATAGTTTCGTGGAGGAAGCGGGATCAGGCCGGCCCTTATGGGGAGGGACCTTAGTATGATTCTAGAACACCCTTGCCAGGGCTATCCCCACTACTTTCCCCTAGCTCGGCTAGCCCCGCCTGCTTCCTTGCAGGCATGCACCCTGTCCAGGTGTGGGTGGGTGCTGATGTGATTTCTAAAGTCTATCCTCCCAGGCCCACTGCGAGATGAAGCTTTTTCTGAAACTGTGGCAGTAACATTCTTGGGTCCTCGCACCAGGTAAAAAGTCTCTTTCCCACCCAGCCATGGCTGCTTTGTATTTTATTTTATTTTTTAAAATTAATTTTTCTTTTTTATTGACAACTTCCATAATTATAGATAATAACCCACGGTAATTATTTTTTATTATTGTCTTCATTTTTAATCTTTTTGAAAGTGTACATTTCTAAAATCCCTTTTCATAAGTCGGGCATGATGGCACATGCCTTTAATGCCAGCACTCAGGAGGCAGAGGTAGGAAGATGGCTGTGAGTTCAAGGCCACCCTGAGACTACATAGTGAACTCCAGGTAGGCCTGGGCTAGAGTGAGACTCTACCTCAAAAAACCAAAAATAAGGCCTGGAGAGATTGCTTAGTGGTTAAGCGCTTGCCTGTGAAGTGTAAGGACCCTGGTTCGAGAGAAAGGAAGAGAGAGTATGCCAGGGCCTCCAGCCACTGCAAATGAACTCCAGATGCATGTGCCACTTTGTGCATTTGGCTTTAGGTGGATACTGGGGAATCAAACCCAGATCACCCAGGTCATTAGGCTTTTCAGGAAAGCCCCTTAACAGCTAAGACATCTCCCTCATTGAGCCTTCCTCTCTTGGGGCCTCATTTTCCCTTCTTCAGAACACAGGTGTCAACCCAGGTACCTTCTCAGGACCCTACTAGCATTTGATTGCTGCAGACCTCGCAGGAGGCCATGGTACCCATGCTGAGCTCATGGGGTCTAAATCCCTTACTGTGGTTCCCCTCAAAGCCCCTCCCTTCTGTGTCTTGCTCTCCCTCTTTTCCTGGCACTTCCTAGGAATGGCTTGCATGTGGTCACCAACAGGTGCCAGGAGGTCTGTTCCAGGGGAGTGCTGGTGAGTGTGAAGTCAGCAGCTGCCTGGCCTGGCTGGTGTGGATGTGGGGATCAGGGCTGTCAGTCTGCAGGGCTGGGGAGAAGGCTGTCGCAGTTGACTGGGGCCCGGCTGCATTTCCAGTCCTGCTGGCAGATGATCTGGTCTCTAGAAGCATACAGAGACAGGCACAGCCCAGGATCCGGCCTGAGGTCACCTTGTGGGTGACTTGGGAAGTGTCTCCCCTTATCTGCTTCCTCCTGCTGCCATTCCCTCTCTATTCTGCCTCAGATACCCGCCTCTCTCTGACTCTCTATATCTGCCTCTGTGGGGTTTACAGGGGGATGGAAGGCAGGGCCCATTTGGCCTGAGTCTTACACATCTAAACAGTGCAAAGGTGGACTTTTGTATTATATTCAAATAAAAATATATGGATGTTCATTTTTAAGATTATATTTAGTTTTATTTGATAGTGATAAAGAGGCAGAGAGAGAAAGAGAGAATGGGTGTGCCAAGTCCTCCAGCCACTGCAAACGAACTCCAGACACTTGCACCACCTTGTGCATCTGGCTTACATGGGTCCTGGAGAATCGAACCGGGATCCTTTAGTTTTGCTTTGCAGGCAAATGCCTTAACTGCTAAGCCATCTCTCCAGCCCCCCATATTTTTTTTTATTTATTTGTTAGCAACTTTTCCTTTGCAAATATATTTGGCAGGCTGGGAAGATGACTCATTCAGTAAAATACTTGCTACAGAAGCACCAGTTCAGATGCCCAGAACTCATGTAAATGTGTGTGACGATTCACCTACAATCCCAGTGCTCAGGATGCAGAGATAGATAAATGGGGCAAGCTGGATAGCTAGACTAGCAAAATCTGTGAGCCCTGGACTCAGCGAGAGCCCCTGTCTCAATAAGTAGGCAGAGAGCAAATGAGCAATATCCCCTGATGTTGACCTCTGACCTCCACAAGTGCACACACATACAAACGTGCATACACACACCATCCACACGCAAAACATGTACATTAGGACATAAAGACGCCATACACACACAAAACATGTATACTAGGACCACCACAGAAATGCAACTGGCCTCTATTTCTTTTCCTTTTTTTGTTCTTGTTTTTTTTTTTTTTTTTTTTTTTTGAGGTAGGGTCTTGCTCTTGCCCAGGTGACCTGGAATTCACTATGTACCCTCAGGGTGACTTTGAACTCATGGCGATTCTCCTACCTCTGCCACCCAAGTGCTGGGATTGAAGGCTTGCGCCACCACGCCGAGCTTGACCTCTTTTTTTTTTTTTTTTTTTTTTTTTTTTGAGATAAGGTCTCACTCTGGCCCAGGCTGGCCTGGAATTAACTATGTAGTCTCTGGGTGGCCTCGAACTCACGGTGATCCTCCTACCTCTGCCTCCTAAGTGCTGGGATTGAAGGCTTACGCCACCACGCTGGATTTGGCTTCTTTTTGTGTCAGGTCCTGTCAAAGACCCATCATTAGCAGGATTTCACTCTTTGAAGCTGCTGCAGGAACTGGCTGCGCTTCCCGCCTTAGCCGGCAGAGGGCGCGGGCGAACACACTCGGGGGCGGGGCTTGGAACGTGGAGGGGGCGTGGCCTCGAAGACAGCGGACCAATAAAGGCGGCGGCGGCGGTGCGCGGTCTCCGCATCTCTTCCTGGGCGCGCGCGCGTGACCTTCTCGGCCGTGGTTTCTCCGCCCGCCCGTCTGCCAGTCTCCTCGCCCCGCCGGCGTCCCGCCATGCTGGCGCTGCGCTGCGGCCCCCGCCTGCTCGGGCTGCTCTCGCGCCCGCGCTGCTCGCCTGGGCTCCTGTTGGCGACGCGCGACTCCTCCTCCTCCTCCTCCTCTTCCTCCTCCTCGTCCTCGGGGAACCCGCTCGTGTACTTGGACGTGGGCGCCGACGGGCAGCCGCTCGGCCGCGTGGTGCTGGAGGTGAGGTCTTGGACTTGGGGTGTTGGGGGGGACGACCCGGGCCCGATGTGCACTTGGCTTGCCGGGTGACCTTGGCCTTTCCACTTCCGGACTCCGTGCCTCAGTTTCCCTCGCCCGTCTCCGAGAAATGGCATCGGCTTGGTGTGTGCCAGCCTTCTTCGGAAACTTGGAGGTGTGGACACGGCAGGCAGGGAGGGAGGGCAGGTGTGGAGAAACAAGGTCAATCAAGGTCAAGGCTCAGTGGCCCGCGCGCCTGCCCTAGGCTGAGACAGGGCATCCGAGGTCCTCTGGGTCTGAAGCTGGACCCGAGCTCCGAGGTGGGTGTCCCGGTCAGGCGTCCACGTGGTGGTGGTTGGAGTGACCCGCCTCCGGGACCTGGCCGCACAGCCGGGCACCGCACCGGGGAATGGAAGCGGGAAGGTGGTGCTGGGGCTGGCCCGCCTCTGGGGCACAGTGCCAGGCAGGCTTCAGGCGCCAGCCACCAGGCAGACGTGGCCATGGCCCTCTTGCTGTGTCCAGGGGCCAACCGCATCTAGTCCTCTGCACGTCCACCCTGAACACCATCTCCTAGGCAGTCCCTTGGGTCCTTTTAAAAACAAAGTAGGAATCAGTTGCCTAGGAAGTCCTACTCATGCGGCCCCGCTCTGATCTTTTTGTGTCAGGTCCTGTAAAAGACCCATCATTAGCAGGATTTCACTCTTTGAAGCTGCTGCAGGAACTGGCTGCGCTTCCCGCCTTAGCCGGCAGAGGGCGCGGGCCAACACACTTGGGGGGCGGGGCTTGGAACGTGGAGGGGGCGTGGCCTCGAAGACAGCGGACCAATAAAGGCGGCGGCGGCGGTGCGCGGTCTCCGCATCTCTTCCTGGGCGCGCGCGCGTGACCTTCTCGGCCGTGGTTTCTCCGCCCGCCCGTCTGCCAGTCTCCTCGCCCCGCCGGCGTCCCGCCATGCTGGCGCTGCGCTGCGGCCCCCGCCTGCTCGGGCTGCTCTCGCGCCCGCGCTGCTCGCCTGGGCTCCTGTTGGCGACGCGCGACTCCTCCTCCTCCTCCTCCTCTTCCTCCTCCTCGTCCTCGGGGAACCCGCTCGTGTACTTGGATGTGGGCGCCGACGGGCAGCCGCTCGGCCGCGTGGTGCTGGAGGTGAGGTCTTGGACTTGGGGTGTTGGGGGGGACGACCCGGGCCCGATGTGCACTTGGCTTGCCGGGTGACCTTGGCCTTTCCACTTCCGGACTCCGTGCCTCAGTTTCCCTCGCCCGTCTCCGAGAAATGGCATCGGCTTGGTGTGTGCCAGCCTTCTTCGGAAACTTGGAGGTGTGGACACGGCAGGCAGGGAGGGAGGGCAGGTGTGGAGAAACAAGGTCAATCAAGGTCAAGGCTCAGTGGCCCGCGCGCCTGCCCTAGGCTGAGACAGGGCATCCGAGGTCCTCTGGGTCTGAAGCTGGACCCGAGCTCCGAGGTGGGTGTCCCGGTCAGGCGTCCACGTGGTGGTGGTTGGAGTGACCCGCCTCCGGGACCTGGCCGCACAGCCGGGCACCGCACCGGGGAATGGAAGCGGGAAGGTGGTGCTGGGGCTGGCCCGCCTCTGGGGCACAGTGCCAGGCAGGCTTCAGGCGCCAGCCACCAGGCAGACGTGGCCATGGCCCTCTTGCTGTGTCCAGGGAGGCCAACCGCATCTAGTCCTCTGCACGTCCACCCTGAACACCATCTCCTAGGCAGTCCCTTGGGTCCTTTTAAAAACAAAGTAGGAATCAGTTGCCTAGGAAGTCCTACTCATGCGGGCCCGCTCTGAATAAAAGGGACAGTTAGTGTCCACCAGTTTTAAGGGGCCCTTGGTATTTCTTGTTAGACCTGTTTCCTCTTATGGGATGCAGAGCGCACTCTGCCTGTTTGGTTTAAAGGGGATTAAAATTTTTTGCTTATTTATTTGCATCTTTTTTTTGTTGTTGTAGTTTTGTTTTGTTTTTCAAAGTAGGGTCTCACTCTGGCCCAGGCTTACCTGGAATTAACTATGTAGTCTCAGAGTGGCCTTGATCTCCCAAGCGATCCTCCTACTTCTGCCTCCCAAGTGCTGGGATTAAAAGCGTGCAGCACCACGCCTGGCTTATTTACATCATTTGTTTGAGAGAGAGAGGGGCAGCTATATATAGAGAGAATGGGCACACGAGGGCCTTCAGCCACTGCAGACGAAGTCCAGATCCTCACACCACCTTGTGCACCTGGCTTACATGGGTCCTGGGGACTCGAACCTGTGTCCTTTGGCTTTTGCAGGCAAGTGCCTTAACTGCTAAGTCATCTCTCCAGCCCTAGAGGAGATTCTTGAAGCTGAGAGACAGGGGGCTACACGTCCCTTTATTTGCCCCCCTACAGCACCCTGGACCTCAGTTTCCCATCTGCACTGACAAACTTGGACTAGCTCCTGTGCAGTGTAGGTACACCGTATCTCATACTTAGCGTCCAGCTGCCATGTCTGTCTCTGGAAAGGATAACGGTGGCACTGGTCATGTCTAATAGATTAAGAAATTAAGGCGGCCGCTGCCCAGCCTTGGGTTCAGGAAGCAGCTGCTACAAATGATAGCTGCCTCGAGTCACACAAATGGAGTGGCCGTGTGCCTCTTTCTCACTCTGCCTGGACCACTGTGGGTGGGAATGGTGAGTAAGCCCTTTCTGGACTCTACCTCTAGACTGACTGTGTTCTGTTCTCTCTCTTTTCCCTCCCCACAGCTGAAGGCTGATGTTGTCCCAAAGACAGCCGGTAAGGCAGAGCCTGGGAGTGGAGAGGGCAAAGCCAGTGGGTTTAGGGGAGGAGTTGGGGCTCAGTAACCATGAACGTGTGTGAAGCTTAGCTACGGAGTGCCTTGAGGTATCCTTCTGTCCTGCTCTGGGCACTCACTGTCAGTCTTGCCCACCTGCCTGGCCAGAGGATGGCCCTTATAAATTCTCAAGGGCAGTTTCCCTGCTCCTGCTGCCCAAGGGGCAGGGCTGGGCACACAGCCCTTGAACTCCCTGCCCCTGGCTTGCTTGTACTCTTGTCACAGTGTTTGGGTGCTGAGGTCAGGAGAGGGAAGTGACTTTTTCCTGGTCACAGTGAATCGGGGCAGGTGGGCCCAGGAGGGGGCAGGGATTTTTCCATACCTGAGAAGCAGGTGGGGAGCAAGCTGGTTGGTGTGATTCTGGAGTGAGGACCTGGCATACTGACCCCGCCTCTCCCTCCTCCTTCAGAGAACTTCAGAGCCCTGTGTACTGGTGAGAAGGGCTTTGGCTACAAAGGCTCCACCTTCCACAGGGTGATCCCAGCCTTCATGTGCCAGGTAAGTAGGCCCCTGTGCCTCCATTGTCCCTGCTGTGACGGGGTTAGCCTTGGGTTCATAGAGGAACACTGGTAAGTGAGTAGGGGCCCGGTGCATGACCAGGATGGAACAGAGGGTTTGCTGGGCCACTACTGTTGGACAGGCTCTGACCTTGTCCCTGAGCACTGGGCATGGGAGATGAGAGGAAGAGAGGAGAAAGATGGCCGGGGAGGAAAGGCACATGTCTGGGCTTGAAGCTGGTTCTCTTGCGAAGGTCAAATGCACATGTACTTTCGTGTCATGTGTTCTTCGTTGCTTTGTCAAGTGTGCCTGTAGGTGTTTGCTGGGAGAACCTCCCCAGGCAGTTTCGGGAGTTGCCCTCCACTAGGGGATTCACAAGGTCAGGGATTAATTAATGCCCTGGGGCCAGAAGAGCCTTAGAGGTAGGGACACAAATGTCCTGGCCTCTCAGAAGTCCTTTGTCCAGATGTCTCTCCCTTTTCCCTGACCCAGTGTGGTGAGTGGCAGCGGGTAGGGGTGGGGCCTGCTGACACACTACAGTGCCTGGACGCACAGCGAATGGGGCAAAGGCGGGATGATTAGGCAGGGCTGTGGCTGTGGGGCGAGCGGGGACAGGTCTGTGGCTTTTCTCCCACAGAGTTTCCCGGCTCCACCTGGGGCTGATGGGAATCTAGAATCATTCAGGGACTTCCATATTGGGAAAGCTCTCTGTGACTTGAAGTGACGGCTCCTGGGTGGGTTGGAGGCTGCCTAGGGACACCCTGTTGGTGTCTGTGGATTCTTCAGCTGGATAGGGAAGGTCACCTCCCTCACCTGAGCTTCCCGCCTCAGGAAGATTGCGGTATGGTCATATACAACAACTGGGGATTAGCCGTGGGCTCTTCCGAGCAAAAGACTCCTTGGATGTTTTGCTGGGCTGCGTGGCCCTTAGGCAAGCTTGTGAGGAAGGATGCCAATCCTAGTGGGTCCTACAATATATGTCTACAAAGCTCAGAACTACTGGGCAGGGTGTGATGGATGCCAGGCAAGGAGGGGACTCAGCCTGGGGAACTGGCTCGTGTCCCAGCCTAGCCTTGGAAATGGGGTCCTGGTCACTGCCTCCTTGTTTTCCAAGAATTGTGAGTTGAAAAACCCAGGGTCACTAAGAAATGACTGAGGATGGGTCCCCTTTAAAAGTAACTTTAGGGGGGCTGGAGAGATGGCTTAGTGGTTAAATACTTGCCTGTGAAGCCTAAGGACCCGGGTTCGAGGCTCGCTTCTCCAGGACCCACGTAAACCAGATGCACAAGGGGGTGCATGCATCTGGAGTTCGTTTGCAGTGGCTGGAGGCCCTGGTGCACCCATTCTCTCCCTCCCTCCCTCCCTCTCTCTCTCTCCCTGCCTATTTCTGTATCTCTCTCTCTCTCTCAAATAAATAAATAAAAAATAAAATATTTTTAAAAAAAGTAACTTTAGAGCTTGCTTAGACAAGTATACTGTTCAGAGACTAGGGTAGTTATTATGGCAGAAGATTTGTACACATTATTTTGTTTGTTGGTTCTCTTATTATCTCATTGGATGTTTATTGGCTCCTTGGCCCAAGAGATTTTCCTCTAGAGGGGTCAGTGGTGGGCTGGGGGGGCTCCTCCCCAGGAGTCCCATGCCCTTTATAAACCAGCTCCTGTGTGTGACCTCTGTGCAGGCCGGCGACTTCACCAACCACAATGGAACTGGGGGAAAGTCCATCTACGGGAGCCGCTTTCCTGACGAGAACTTCACCCTGAAACATGTGGGGCCAGGTGGGTACAGCTGCTAGCCCTTCTTAAGTGCTCTCTGTAGTTTAATTCCATCTGGATGCCCCCGGCCACTGCCACACCCGGGAGGCCGCAGTGCACAGTTTTGCCTGGCACCCTGTGGGGCTCGCTCATGTTCTTCTTTCCCTTTCTCCCTCTCTGAGCACCTCAGCATTTCTGGCCTGTTGGGTTTTCCTAGAGCTCTCTCATTCCAAGCTCTGTTTACAAAAGCAGACATGGGGGGCTGGAGAGATGGCTTAGCGGTTAAGCCCTTGCCTGTAAAGCCTAAGGACCCTGGTTCGAGGCGCAATTACCTAGTAACCACATAAGCCAGATGCACAAAGTGGTGCATGCATCTGGAGTTTGTTTGCAGTGTCTGGAGGCCCTGGTGCGCCCATTCTCTTTCTCTGCTTCTTTCTCTGTCTGTTACTAATAAATAAATAAAAATGAGCAACAACAAAATAAAAGCAGATATGGGCTGGACTGATGGCCTCGTGGTTAAGGCACTTGCCTTGGAAGCCTAAGGACCCAGGTTTGATTCCCCAGGACCCACATAAGCCAGATGCACAAGGTAGTGCATGCATCTGGAGTTTGTTTGCAGTGGCTGGAGGCCTTGGCACGCTGTTTCTCTATCTGCCTCTTTCTCTCTCAAATTAATAAATATTTAAAAAAATAAAAAAGCAGACTTCCCATAATCCCAGCCCTTTGGAGTCTGAGGTTGGAGAATCAAGATTTGAGGCCAGCCTAGGCTACTCTGTAAGGTCAAGGCCAGATAGCAAAACTGTCTCAAGAGAACAAATAACAGAGACAGACTCCATCCGGGAACTTGGTGAGGGAGCCTTTTAGCAGAACCCAGAGAGATGCCCACAAGACGCAAGGCAGAGCGTGGGGAAGTCTGGAGGCTGGTTCTGAGGGTCCTTGCTTAGCTCCATTATGCAGCTTCCCTAGGTGCTTCTGCCCTTGGGCACCCCATCGCAGCCTAGCAGGCAGTGAAGACAGATGAGCTCTGGGGACTAGGTGTCAGCCCTGGTTGCCTCTCGGCCCAGGATGCACAGACTTAGGTTTGCTTGATAAGAGTTTGAGCCATCTACTCCTCTGAGTGGACGCCTCTGGGCGGCATGACTCACCTCTGCTTGTCTTGTAGGTGTCCTGTCCATGGCCAACGCGGGCCCCAACACCAATGGCTCCCAGTTCTTTATTTGCACCATCAAGACAGACTGGTGAGTAGGTCTGCACTGCAGGCTCTCTGTGAGCCAGGAGCAGCCTTGCAACTGGAGGAAGTTCATGGGTGCTCAAGGGAAGGCGCTGTGCAGCTAGACCTGCTCAGGGATGGTGGGGGCACTGGGTTTGTGTGAGAGACAGTGTGTGTGTTAGTAGAAGAATTGAGGGACAGTTTAGATTGTTCTTGTGACCATTGGTGCCATTGGCTGGCCTCTGCTTTTCATTGAGCATGCACACACGCACACAGGAAATGCTACAGCAAGTGAGGCTTCATGATGGCACGAGTAGAAGCTGTTTCTCTTGGTTTAACTCTGCGTTTCCCTGGCTCACCTCCACTTGGAAAATATTGTGGTGGGCCACCGAGTATCCCAGCAGGCTTTCCTTGGAGCCTGCAGATGGCTCCCAGGCCCTTGCAACCCCCTTTCCCCACACTGTCTAGAGATGTCTTTTCCCCAGTAAAATTGCCACTAAAGGACACATTTCTCTGCAGAATCAGGGCTGGGCAGGGTGTAGCCAGCTCTGTTCTGTCTGCTCCTTTGTGGTGCCCTTAACGGCTCCTGCAGTTCCTTCCTTGGCTGGCGCGCTGGCGTTTGGCTTCTCTGGAGCTGAGCTAAATGCCCTTTGCATTCCTGGAACTCTTGATACAGAGTTCCTCGTACCTGTCACCTTGGCTGTCACTTCGTGGCTCCTGGCTGCTAATCCGTTTGCACAAACTTCAGGGCAGCTCTGCACCCATCACCTCTCTAGTCCGAATGTGGGCGGGTGAGGATTCAGGGTGAGTGGCAGGACCAAGGAGGGAGCCCGACATCCTGTAGTTTGCATTGGGGGAGCTCATTAAGGCTCGATCGAGCTCTTCAGCCTTGGTAGTTTTGGTAAATAATTCCATCACCGAGTGGCCTGGTTGCTGGGTGACCTTGGACTGCCCTTGTGTTTGTTTACCTGGCTCACCCCTCCTCACAGGCTGGATGGCAAGCATGTTGTCTTCGGCCATGTCAAAGAGGGCATGGATGTCGTGAAGAAAATAGAATCGTTTGGCTCGAAGAGCGGGAAGCCATCTAAGAAGATTGTCATCACGGACTGTGGTCAGCTGAGCTAACCCAGAGCCAGGGTGCCAGGACAAGAGCCGCCCCCGTGTGCTGGCTGAGCCAGCGGCTCTGAGCGCAGCTGTCCCCACCGGTGCTCATTTTCCCACTCAAATGAGGAAGGTCGCTCAGGAACGTGTTTCTCCATCAAGGCCCAGCAGGCTGCTCTCTGGTGTCCACCCTTCCTCTGGACCCCGTTTCTGGGCATCCACTGTGCACATTGTACCATACACCCTCGGCAAGCGTTCCTTGTGACTGAGTGCCCAGTCCTCATTCCCATGTGCCTTGGACATTGGCAGTGGGATCTGTTGGCATCCTGGGAAGAATTGTCTTTCTCCTTGACCATGGGAAGGGGTGGGAGACAGCACTGGCTGTTCAATGTCTTCCTGCTTGCAAGAATTTTAACAAGATCCCACGAACAAGCTGTGACACTAACTACACCATGTGATGTGACCTGAGTCAGCTCAGGCCACTGAGCCCCAGAGCCTGTCTTCTGAAACACAACTCAGGGCCTTTGTGAAAGTTCCCCGTGCCAACGTCCCTTCCTGCTGGTTACTGTGAATCTTGCTGCGTTTTTTTTTTTTTTTTTTTTTTTTTTTTTTTGTCCTGAGGGGAGTCTGTCAGGTAGAAGCACTTGGACCAGGGAACATAGCTGTGATCTGGGCCTGCTCAATGTGAATTCCTGTGTTGAAAACTTCTGGAAATAGCCTGTACGCCCTGTGCTCTGGAGGACAGTGTTCCTGGCAGGCTTTGCTTTTTCTGAGTGTTGAATAAACCAAATCTACTGATGATGTATGTAAAAGATTTCTGGAATATTCATTCGTGTTTATCTTAAATGTAATAATAAATCCTATTTTCTATAAAACTGATGTGTGCAGGAAGTCAATATCTTAAGTGCTTGAATTAATTAATTTATTTTGGTTCTTTTGAGGTAGGGTCTCACTGTAGTCCAGGCTGACCTGGAATTTACTCTGTAATCTCAGGGTGACCTCGAACTCATAGTAATCTTCCTACCTCTGCCTCCCGAGTACTGGGATTAAAGGTGTGCACCACCATACCTGGCTTACTTATTATTATTTTTTTGGTTAAGGGTAGGCTGGCCTCAAACTCTTTCTGCCTCGGTTTCCTGACTGCTGAGAGTAGAGACATGTGCCACCACATCTAGCTGGAGCCAGTTTTTATACCTCCTGTATGGTGCCATGCTCTGAGTACCTGTCCTGCCCCTCAGTGACCTGAGAGTCAGTTTCCCTCAGTTGCATAAGCACAACGTGTGCATAAAACCCACATCACTGCTGGGCATGGTGGCACACACCTTTTCCCAGCATTTGGGAGACAGAGGTAGGAGGATCACTGAGTTCGAGCCCAGCCTGAGACTACATAATGAATTCCAGGTCAGCCAGAGCTAGAGCAAGACCTTACCTTGAAGAAGAAAAAAACAAAAAAAACCCAACATTACTGTGGTAGGATTGGGTGTAACCCTTGTCAGGTGAATGGCACTATGCCTGTCTGGCTTGTAACAGGCACTTGGAAGTGACAAGGTGATGACACGTCCCATGCCTTGAGGCCTTAGGAAAGGGGTGGGACAGTCACATCAGGTTAGGGATGGGCTTTACCATTCTTGATGGGCCACTGCCACGTGGACTTCTGGGTATGGCTGAGTTCCCAGGGTGGACAGGGTTGGGGTGGGCTGGGATTAAGAGCTCCCTTAGGCAGCCATGGGCCAGGCAGGAGTGGGGGTAAAACTAGTAATTCTCAGGGAAGGGATCTGGCCACTGAAGTGACTAATGGAATTGTTACACATGAAATTTCCTGAGTCAGGTTATGTGAGGTCACCGGTGGGCCTGGTCACTCTGAGGTCATGGTTGGGTTGGGTCCTTTGGAGTCATGGAGTTTCCATGAAGTCAGAGTTAGCTGTGTGTTCTCAAGAGCCTGGGGTGTGGACACCCAAGTCCCATGCCCATTCATAATTACTCCACAGGTTTTCCTATACTGGGGCTGTAAACGGATTTCATTTGAGGAACGGGATCCGATTCAAATAGTAACCTATTTGCTCGTGCAGTCCTACAGTTTATGTCACTTATTTTTAAATTTACTGGCCTGGAGAGATGGCTTAGCAGTTAAGGCACTTGCCTGTGAAGCCTAAGGATCCAAGTTTGATTCCCCAGGACCCACATAAGCCAGATGCACAAGGTGGCGCATACGTCTGGTGTTTGTTTGCAGTGGCTGAAGGCCCTGGTGTGCCCATTCTCTGTCTGCACTCAAATAAAATAAAGCTTTAAAATTTTAAATTTGCCTGGCATGGAGGTGCACACCTTTAATCCCAGCCCTTGGGAGGCAGAGGTAGGAGAATTTACTATGAGTTTGAGGCCACCCTGAGACTACACAGTGAATTCCAGGTCAGCCTGGACTAGAGCGAGACCCTACCTCAAAAAAATTTTTTTGTTGTTGTTTATTTTATTTGAGAGTGACAGGCAGACAGAGAAAGAGGCAGAGAGAGAGAGAGAGAATGGGCACGGCAGGGCACTGCAAACAAATTCCAGATACATGCACCACCTTGTGCATCTGGCTTATGTGGGTCCTGGGGCCTCAAGCCTAGAACTGGGGTCCTTAGGCTTCACAGGCAAGCAGGTAGGAGAATTGTCATGAGTTTGAGGTCACCCTGAGATTACATAGTGAATTCCAGGTCAGCCTGGACTAGAGTGAGACCCTACCTTAGGCTTCACAGGCAAGCACCCAACTGTCAAGCCTTCTCTCCAGCCCCCCCCCCCAATTTTTTTTAAATTTACTTTTTCTGGTGGTGGGGATTGAACCCAGCGCCTTGCACATGTTTGTTTATAAGTGGCTTACCGCTGAGCCGACCCCAGGCCAGAGCACAGCTGTCTTCTCAGGTCAAAGCTGTAATGCTGCTGCCTCTGAAGTTTCCCACTGACCGGACATACTCCTGGTGGCAGTGACAAGCTTGAAGGGCAGCCTCGTGGGTTGTGACCTGTCGGCTGGTATTTTTTGAGGGTCTCACAGATAGAGACAGGTAGGGTGGTGGTGGGGGGTATGTTTAGTCAAACCAGTGTCTTACCTTCTCTCTGAAGAAGGGGGGTGTGTATTTCTTCAGAGGAGCCCAGGTACAGCGGACATGTAAGAACTTTGTAGAAACAGCTTTCCAAAGCCAAGGCAGAGCCACCCAGCATTCTGCACAGAGCCTTGAGGCCAGTCTCATTACCATATGAAGCCAGTGCATAAGTAACACCCCAAATCCTGGCTTGTTGCTGGCCCTAAATGAAGCACTGAGCCCTACACGTGCTTCCCAGATACCACAAATATGACGTCTTATCAACGTGTTTTCAGATGTCTGAAGCACCCGTTTTATTTTCTGACACGTGTGACATGCTTTTCAGAATGACTTCACTGAAGTAACGTTTGCATGGGACAAAATTCATACATTTCAAGTGTGCTGCTGGTGGCTTCTGAAAACTGTATATTCTAATTAAACACCACCAATTAAGATAGGACATTTCTTCTTCCAGAACCTCCTCTGCTTCTTCCCAGGCAGCCACTATTGCCACAGCTGAGGTTTTCCTATTCTAGAACTTTGTAGAAATGGTACCAAACAGGATTCACTTTTCTGTGGCTGGCATTTATTTGTAGACAATTTTTGTTTGTTTGTTTGTTTTTTTGTTTTTCGAGGTAGGTTCTCTAGCCCAGGCTGACCTGGAATTCACTATGTAATCTCAGGGTGGCCTCAAACTCATGGTGATCCTCCTACCTCTGCCTCCCAAGTGCTGGGATTAAAGGTGTGCGCCACCATGCCCAGCTTGTAGACAATTTTTATACACGTATATGATATGTTTTGATCATATCCATCTCCTATTACCTTCTCTTGTTCCCCTCCCCCCTTTTTAAAAAATATTTTATTTTTATTTATTTATTAGAGACAGAGAGAGGGAAAGAGAGAGGGAGAGGAAGAATGGGCACGCCAGGGCTTCTAGCCACTGCAAACGAACTCCAGATGCATGAGCCCCTTGTGCATCTGGCTTACGTGGGTCCTGGGGAATTGAACCGAGGTCCTTTGGCTTTACAGGCAAGTGCCTTAACCACTAAGCCATCTCTCCAGCCCCTCCCCTTTTTATGGAACCCTTTCTACTTTCTAAGTAGTCCCTCATCTACTATGACTGTATATATGTGTGTGTGCTCACGCATGTGTGTGTGTGCACATGTGTGTATATCTATACATATGTACATATACACACACACACTATATATATACTTGGTGATCCACTGAGTTTAATTAAAGTTCTTGCATGAGCATAGGTCACCAGAGCCCTGGCAACTTTTACCAGCAGCTGCACCTTTGAAGAAAACGTTCTCCCTCCCTCAGCAACCATTAACTGCCAACAACTCCTCAGGGAAGAATAGGGACCTGCAGAGCTCCTCCACCATCCTTTACAGAATGTTCACGGGCCCAACTTTGTGCAGGTAATGGCGACCACTGTGAGATCCTAAGTGGAATGGCCTCGTCACATCCTGAAGATAGCATTCCACAGCATGCCTCCCCATCCTCTTGCTCTTCAACCCTCCCTTTCCACAATGTCCTTGAACCTCAGGGGAGGCGATGTCGATGTCTTGTCTGGTTCTGAGCACTCAGCAGTCACTTATCCTCAGCACGCTGACACATTCTGAGTCTCTCCAGTTGTCGCTGCCCACCGCTGCAAAAAGAAGCTTCTCTGCTCAAAGCTGAGAGAGGTATTAATATATGGGCATAAACATCAATATTTAGAGGGCAATTTGATGAGTGCCTGGGCTCTCTAGCCTAGTGTGTCTAAGATTCTTAACACATTTCTGGCTTCTGCAAAATTTTGCTCCATGAAAAGAAATTTCTATGAATGATTCAGACTTGTGGTAAGGTCTAGGACCCATTGGGTACTGGGAAAGCATGCAGATTCCTGAGCCACAATTGGGATCTTCTTCTTTGAGCCTGAGTCTCCCTCTTTATCCAGGAGGGTATAGAACACCTGGGCCCAAGCAGTCCTTTTGCCACAGCCTCCCCTAGAGCTGGGATGTAAGGTGCATGTGGACTCCCAATAAAAGGTCCTTTGCTCTTGAATCATTATTTATTTGTGTGTATGTGTCTCTGTGTGTGTCTGGGTGTCTTTTGCAGTGCTGAGGATCAAACCCAGAGCCTCACACGCTCTGCCACTGAGCTATACCCTCAGCCCAGATAGGATCTAGCGAATGCAAAATGAAGTGTGACATAGCCAAGGAATGCAAGGTTGGCTTGACATCAGGAAAATCAATTAATATTTATGTACATGTTATATTACATATATAATATATTAGAATCAAAACTACAGGGCTGGGGAAATGGCTGAGATGTTAAGGCATTTGCCTGCAAAGCCTAAGGACCCTGGTTTAATTCCCCAGGACCCACATAAGCCAGATGCACAAGGGGGCACGTGCATCTGAGTTTGCTTGCAGTGGCTGGAGGTTCTGGAACGCCCACTCTCTCTTTCCCTCTGCCTCTTCCTCTCTCTCTCTCTCAAATAAATAAATAAAGTATTTAAAAAACTACAATTATGGATTTTGATAGTTGCAGAACAAATGACAAAAACAGAGCATCCTTTTGTGATATCAAGAAAAATCCAACAAACTAGTAATAGAAGGTAACTTTTTGAATTGGATCAAGGGCATTCACAAAAAGCCCATGGATAATGTCATGCTGAATGGTGAGAGTCTAGGTGTTTCCCACCTTGCAATCAGCAATGAGATGTGCTATCTCCTCCGGAAACTATTCAAAATTGCCCCGGGGGTTCTATAACCAGGGCAGTTAGGGGAAAAGAAAGTCACTTAGCTTGGAAAGAAGTACCTTTTCAAGTGATGCCGTCAGTTTCTCATTGCTGAGACACACACCCAACCAAAAACAGCTTATGGGATGAAAGGGTTTATTTCAGGACCCAGGTTTGATTCCCCAGTACCCACATAAGCCAGATGCACAAGGAGGTGCATGTGTCTGGAGTTTGGTTACTGCAGCTAAAGGCTCTGGTGTGCCCATTCTCTATCTGCCTCTTTCCTTCTCAAGTAAAAATAAATTAACTTTTTCAGCTATGTTTTATATTTTTAAGATGTTTGTTTTTGTTAAATTTATTATAACTGTTTTGTTGAATGATACATATTTAATTTTTAAAATTGAAATTCTATAGAAATAAAATTTATTTTTGTATATTGATCTCATATCCCACCATACTAATAAAGCCAGATGCCCCAAGTTGCACATGCGTCTGGAGTTCATTTGCAGTGGCAGGAAGCCTGGTATGTTTCTCTGTCTCTCGCATTGTCTCTCTCTCTCTCTCTCTCTCTCTCTCTCCTTGCAAATAAATAATAAATTAAAGAAAAAGAAAATGAAAACACAACCCACACAATGGGAGAATATATTTCCAAATCATTTATGTACTAAGAGGTATGTATCAATCATACACAAAGATACAAGTCAGCAATAAAAAGAAAGCCAGAGCCGGGCATGGTGGCACATGCCTTTAATCCCAGCACTTGGGAGGCAGAGGTAGGAGGATAGCATGAGTTCGAGGCCACCCTGAGACTACATAGTGAATTCCAGGTCAGCCTGAGCTAGAGTGAGACCCTCAGGCATGGGGGTGCAGAGCCGTCATTCTAGTGCTTTGAAGAGTAGACATGGTTGGCAAGTGCAGCAGAGGGTGGGGGAGTGGAATTCAGGGTCAGCTTGAACTACCTGGTAAAACTCAATGTCTTAAAAAAAATAAGACAAAGGGATGGAGCTCAGTGTTAGAGCTGTTGCTCGGCATGCACAAGTCCCTGGGTGAATTCATCCCATAGCATCCCAAAATATATGAATAAATCAAAAGACAGGTCCCACCAATGATTATGTCAGGCAAGTAGCCCTGAGGTAACTCAATGGGTTAAAAGAAAAGACGTGAAAGTAAGCTGGGGATTTGTGGAGAAGAAAGGTGTTAACTACAGGGGGAGGGGAGGAAAGAGGGAAATTGGAACAGATAAAAAATTATACACGTCGGGGCTGGAGAGATGGCTCAGCAGTTAAGGTACTTGCCTGTAAAGCCTAGGGATCCATGTTTGAGTCTCCAGGTCCCACATAAGCCAGATGCACAAAGTGATGCAAGCATGCAAGGCTACAGTTGTAGTCAGGTTCACAGTGCTGGTAGAAATCACTTGACCAAGAGCAGCTTGTGGGAAAAAAGGTTTATTTTGGCTTACAGACTCAAGGGGATGCTCCATGATGGCAGGGGAAAACGATGGCATGAGCAGAGGGTGGACATCACCTCCTGGCCAACATTGGATGGACAACAGCAACAGGAGAGTGTGCCAGACACTGGCAAGAGGAAGCTGGCTATAACACTCATAAGTCCGCTCCCAAAAATACACTGCCTCCAGGAGGATTCAATTCCCAAATTGTTATAAGCTGGGGACATAGCATTCAGAACACCTAAGTTTATGGTGGACATTTGAATCAAACCACCACAATCACACATGTGCACAAGGGGGTACATGAGTCTTGGGTTTGATTGCAGTGGCTGGAGGCCCTGGTGCACCAATTCTCTTTTGCTCTCGCTCTCTTGCATTAAAAAAAAAAAAAAAAAAAAAAAGCCAAATCTGGGCGTGGTGGAGCACGTCTTTAATCCCAGCACTCGGGAGGCAGAGGTAGGAGGATTGCTGTGAGTTCAAGGCCACCCTGAGACTTGTAGTGAATTCCAGGTCAGCCTGGACTAGAGGGAAACCCTACCTCGAAAAACAAAATAAAATAAAACAAGATAAAAAAAAATTGGGGGGCTGGAGAGATGGCTTAGCAGTTAAAGGGCTTACCTGCGAAGCCTAAGGACTCATATTTGACTGTCCAGATTAAAAAAAAAAAAAAAAAAAAAAAAAAAAAAGGCCAGTATGTTGGGCTTGCCTCAAAAAACAAAACAAATATATATACATATATGAAAATGTCAAAAATGGGAAAATTAATTTCCAATTAAAAAAATCTATAACAAAACCAAAACACCACCCAAAAAGAAAAATAAAGAAAATAAATAAGAAAAATAAATAAAAATTTCAAAAATGATAAACCAATTTAAATACAGCCAGAGGGGCTGGAGTGATGGCTTAACAGTTAAGCTTCTGCCTGGGAAGTCTACGGACCCAGGTTCAATACCACATTTGCATGGTTAGTGCAGAAAAGTCAAGTAATAATGTTTGCAAGGACGAAGAGAAACTGGAGCCTTCGTACACTGGTGGCCGATAAGCTGGCCCAACTCCTTCACACGTGTGGAGGTCGGGGGACAGCCTTGAGGAGCCCACGTTCTTCCACCTTCTATGAGACAGGCGCCTCGCATCTGCAAAGGAATGCCAGTCTTGCTGGTCCCTGAGCTTTAGATTCATCCGACTCCAGCTTTATGTGGGTGCTGGGGGACTGGACTTGGGTTAGTAGGCTTTGCAAGCAAGCACCATTGACTGCTGGGCCATCTCCCCATCTCTTATGACCATATTTTTAAACAAAGCTGTCCATTCTCCTCAAGCACAGGAAATAAGGTATTCCACTCCCAAAGGAGGAACGGGAGGGTTCAAGTTCTTGGTCTCCTTGGGATGCGACCAGACGACCCCATTCAGATCTTAGGATCCCATTCTTCTTTTTTTTTTTGGTTTTGCTTTTGCGAGGTAGGGTCTCACTCTGGTCCAGGCTGACCTGGAATTAACTATGTAGTCTCAGGGTGGCCTCGAACTCACGGCGCTCCTCCTACCTCTGCCTCCCGAGTGCTGGGATTAAAGGCGTGCGCCACCATGCCCGGCCCATTCTTCTTTTTAAAATATTTAATTTATTTATTTGAGATAGAAGCAGGAGAGAAAGGGAGGGAGGGAGAGAGAGTCAGAGAGAGAGAGAGAGAGAGAATGGGCACACAAGGGACTCTAGCCACTGCAAATGAACTCTAGACACATGTGCCACCTTGTGCATCTGGCTTTATGTGGGTACTGGGTAATCGAACCTGGGTCCTTTGTCTTTGCAGGCAAACGTCTTAACCACTAAGCCATCTCTCCAGCCCAGGCAGGATCCCATTCTTTATGACCTTTCACATGAAAAACTGGATGAGACAGTGGATAGTGTGACTCAGCAACCTGTACATTTCTTTTTTTCATTATGTGAAGTGCTAACAACCCAGTGCATATAAAACATAAAGAGAACCTTGTAGAATCATGGAAGGTTTCAGGTCCTCAGATGGTAACTTATTCTGAGAACTCAAGGGCATGTAGTTCATTGTCTTTTGGTGTCAATCAAACATCCTCAAAAGGATTCATCCCCCGTCACCACCTTTTTGGTCATCATTACTAACAAGCTCAAGGGCCACAGTCACCTGGCCTCTCAAGGCACATTCTTCTCTTGTCACTTAACCATGATTAATTTCGTTGTCACTGCATGCCAAGGATTGCTGACATGCCATCTCCTGCTAGCAGATAGCTTAACCCTGCCTTCAAGTTCAAAGGCACAGCCAAACAAGTCTCCAAATCCAATCTTCATGAGCTACTCCTGGTGTCCATGCTACAGTCGGGACCCAAGCAAGAGACACAAACAGCACGGTAATCTGAACACTGTCTAAAGGGAAAAAGAGAATGCAAAAGACTGTCCCCTCATGCCCTCTGCTAACAAAGCTTTATATGAGTCAAGCGACCTCCGGGAAGTGTTATAGTGCCATGAACGGGACAATAAGGGCAGGACTTAGAGCAAAGTGACAATGGTGAACTGAGCATTGCTTTCTTTTTTTTTTTTTTTTTTTTGGTTTTTCGAGGTATGGTCTCACTCTGGCCCAGGCTGACCTGGAATTAACTATGTAGTCTCAGGGTGGCCTTGAACTCATGGCGATCCTCCTACCTCTGCCTCCCGAGTGCTGGGATTAAAGGCGTGCGCCCCCACGCCCAGCTCTGAGCATTGCTTTCTTATCCAATCCAACATCCAATTAAATATTTGACCATTTATACTTCATGTGATTATAATATGGTTACATTTATTTATTTATTAGAGACAGAGAGAGGGAAAGAGAGAGAGGGAGAGTGAGAATGGGCGCACCAGGGCCTCTAGCCACTGCAAACGAACTCCAGACATGTGTACCCCCTTGTGCATCTGGTTTACGTGGGACCTGGAGAATTGAACCAGGGTCCTTAGACTTTGCAGGCAAACGCCTTAACTGCTAAGCCATCCCTCCAGCCCAATATGGTTAAATTTAAATCAACCATCTGGGGCTGGGGAGATGGGACAGAGGTTAAATGTGCTTGCCTAAAAAGCCTGCTGTCCTGGGCTTGTTTCCCCAATATCCATGTAAAGCCAAATGCACAAAATGGCACCTGTTTCTGGAGTTCATTTGCAGTGGCAGGAGGTCCTTGCACACTCATTTTCTTTCTCTCTTTCTCTCTGCTTACAAATAAGTAAATAAATAAAAATATTAAAAAACCATAAATCAGGCTGGAGAGATGGCTTAGTGGTTAAGGCACTTGCCTGCGAAGCCTAAGGACCCAGGTTCGATTTTTCAGGTCTCACGTAAGCCAGATGCACAAGGGGGCACATGTGTCTGGAGTTTGTTTGCAGTGGTTAGAGGCCCTGGCGTGCCCATTCTCTCTCTCTCTCTCTCTCTCTGTCCCTCTTTCTGTCTCTAATAAATAAATAGAGATAAATCAGAAAAAAAGACTTGGGTTATTAAAAAAAACATAAATCAATCATTTTTATTTTAACTTGAGTTTTCTCCTAAATCATTTCATTTTTATCTGTACTATTGTCTTATTAGATTTAATTCCTCATTTTAAATTTTTATTGGCTTCTTTAGAGTAACCCATGTATCATGTACCTTAACAGACTAGTTGAAAATAATATTCTACCATTTTCCATAACTATAAGAATTTCTGTGTGAACCGGTAACAGTATTTTCAGTTGTGTTCAGGCATGACAAACTGCTTACCAGGACAGCTCCAGGTTACACTTCTTTCAGCAGTGTCTGAGGCCTCCAGTCTTCCTGCACCACTGCCCTCACCCACCCTAGCTACAGTCTATCTTTGTGACTCTAGCCATCCTCGTGGGCGTGAAACGGTGTGAGTAACAGTGTTGCTCACTTCTCGGTACTTATTAGCCATTGGTGAATATATTTTTAAAAGAATGACTGGCTGTATCCTTGTCCTTGTCCTTTTTTTTTTTTTTTTTTTTTTTTTTTGGTTTTTGAGGTAGGATCTCACTCTAGCCTAGGCTAACCTGGAATTCACTCTGTAGTCTCTTAGGGTGGCCTAGAACTCATGGCGATCCTCCTACCTCTGCCTCCAGAGTGCTGCGATTAAAGGCGTGCGCCCCACGCCAGGCTTCTTGCCCATTTAAAAATATATATATATTATTTATTCATGTATATGTATGAGAGAGAGAGAGGAGAGAGAGAGAGAGAGAATGGGCATGTCCAGGCATTCAGCCACTGCAAATGAAGTCCAGACTCATGCGCCCCCTTGTGCATCTGGCTTACGTGGGTGCTGGGAATTGAACCAGGATCCTTTGGCTTTGCAGGCAAACACCTTAACCGCTAAGCCAACTCTCCAGCCTCCTTGCCCATTTTTACATCATTTTTGTTATTGTTGAGATGTAAGAGCTCCTTATGTGTGTCAGACACAGATGTCCCTCAACTTATGATGGTTTGACTTGTGATGTTTTTTTCCTTTGACTTTACAATGGTGTTAGAGTGATATGAAGTTATTCAGGTAAGGCTGTACTTCACATTTTGAATTTTTCCAGGGCACGGTACTTTCCCACACCACTGGGCAATGGCAATGAGCCGCTACATCGACCAGGAGGGCAAACAACCCACACTCTAGAGGACCATGTTGTCAAGCCATGATGTTCAGCAGGTGGCTAAGCCCTTGCTTGTGAAGCCTAAGGACCCCAGGTCAAGGCTCTAGGCTAGGCATGTGAAGTGCAGCATCAGCTTGTGACATTTTCTGCTTCCAATGCAGTAATTGGGATGTAACCCCATCACAAGTAGTGGAGAAGCACCAGTGTGTGACTTGTATATACTCTCAGGCCTCAGGGACAGGATATGTTCTGAGAACTGCATCAATTCGGTGAGTTTGTCCTGTGTATTAGCTGCCTTCTCATTGCCGGGACAAAAAAAAAAAAAAGCTGACAAAAATCAATTTAAGGGCTGGGGAGATGACTTAGTGGTTAAGGCCCTTGCCTGCAAAGCCTAAGGACCCATGTTCAACTCTCCAGATCCCACATAAGCCATACGCACAAGGTGACGCAAGTGCGCAATGTCGCACATGTGCGGAAGGTGGCACACATGTCTGGAGTTCGATTACAGTGGCTGGAGGCCCTGGTGTGCCAATTCTCTCTCTCTCTCTCTCTATCTCTCTGTCTCTCTGTGTGTCGGTTTCTCTTGCTTTCTCACATAAGAAAAGGCCAGTCGGTCGGGCTTGCCTCAAAGAAATCAATTTAAGAGGAAAGGTTTATTTCTCTTTGCAGTTCCAGGTCACAGCCCATCATAACACGGTGGCAACAGGAGTGGGTCATGTTCTGTCCACGATGAGGAGGCAGAGCATGATGAATGCCAGTGCTCAGCCAGAGCTCTCCCTTTAAATTTATTTTATTTTATTTATTAGAGAGAGAGAGAGATGGATGCACCAGGGCCTCTAGCCACTGCAAACAAACTCCATACACATGCTCCACCTTGTACATCTGGCTTACATGGGACCTGGAGAATTGAACCTGGATCCTTAGGCTTTGCTGGCAGGCGCCTTAACTGCTAAGCCATCTCTCCAGTCCCTTAAATTTGTTTTTGACAAATTCATACATGTGTATGTTTTGATCACATTCACCTTCGTTATCCTCTCTTATCCCCATCCCAGCCCACCCAAACTCCTTCTTCTCAACTAGTCCCCCTTCCACTTTCATGACTTCTGCTGACACGAGCATGGATGGGGGATTGGTTACTAGAGCACCCCACAGGAGCTGTTGGCAGTTCATGGTTGGTGTGTGGGGGAGGGAGCCATTTCTGTCCATGATGGAATGTTGGTGGGTCTGTTCTTGTTTAGGTCTCGTGCAGACAACCACAGCAGCTGGGAGTTCAGGGGTGCAATGGCCAGGCCATAGGCAGAGATATAATCTAAATATTCCTTTCAGGGCTCAGCACTCAATAGTAACTTACTCAGCACCTTGACCAGTTACGAGTCCTTCTATTAACCATTGCCACAGCAGAAGGAAGTTTCTTTACCCAAGGCTGAGAGCAACACTAACCTATGGGTGTAAACACATTATTTGAGAGAGAGAGGGAGAGAGAGAGAATGGGCATGCCAGAGTTTCTAGCCACTGCAAATGAACTCCAGACGCACGAGTCACTTTGTACATCTGGCTTATGTGGGTACTGAAGAATCAAACCTGGGTTCTTAGGTTTGGTAGGCAAGCACCTTAACCACTAAGCCATTGCTCCAGTCCCTAAACATAAATCTTTTTTATCTTCATGAGCTTACTCCTGGTGTCCATGCTACAGTCGGGCCCAAGCAGAGACACAAACAGCCACGGTAATCTGAACACTGTCACAGAGGGAAAAAGAGATGCAAAAGACTGTCCCCTCATGCCTCTGCTAACAAAGCTTTATATGAGTCAAGCGACCTCCGGGAAGTGTTATAGTGCCATGAACAGGACAATAAGGGCGGGACTTAGAGCAAAGTGACAATGGTGAACTGAGCATTGCTTTCTTTTTTTTTTTTTTTTTTTGGTTTTCGAGGTATGGTCTCACTCTGGCCCAGGCTGACCTGGATTAACTATGTAGTCTCAGGGTGGCCTTGAACTCCTTGGCGATCCTCCTACCTCTGCCTCCGAGTGCTGGGATTAAGGCGTGCGCCCCCACGCCCAGCTCTGAGCATTGCTTTCTTATCAATCCAGCATCCAATTAAATATTTGACCATTTATACTTTGTATGATTATAATATGGTTACATTTATTTATTTATTAGAGACAGAGGAAGAGAGGAAGAGAGAGGAGTGAGAATGATAGGCGCACCAGGCCTCTAGCCACACAAGCGAACTCCAGACATACACTTTTGTGGCCATCTGGTTTAAATGGGACCTGGAGGAATGTGTTAGGGTCCTTAGACTTTCTGAGTAAGCCTTGTAACTGCTAAGCCATCCCTCCAGCCCAATATGGTTAAATTTAAATCAACCATCTGGAGGCTGAAGTGGACAGAGGTTAAATGTGCTTACCTCAAAAAGCCATCACTGTCCTGAGCTGTTCCCCAATATATCCATGTAAAGCCAAATGCAAATGGCACCTGTTCTGGGATTCATTTGCAGTAACAGAAAATCCTTTCACACCTCAGCTCTTCTCTCTTTCTCTCCTGCCTAAATAAGTAAATAAATAAAAATATTAAAACCATAAATCAGGCTGGAGAGATGGCTTAGTGGTTAAGGCACTTGCCTGCGAAGCCTAAGGACAGGTTACGATTTTCCAGGTCTCCACGTAAACCCAGATGCTGAGGGGCATGACTGGGTTTGTTTGCAGTGGTTAGAGGCCCTGGCGTGCCCATTCTCTCTCTCTCTCTCTCTGTCCACTCTTTCTGTCTCTAATAAACTAAATAGAGATAAATCAAGAAAAAAAGACTTGGGTTATTAAAAAACATAAATTAATGTTTTATTTTAACTTAGTTTCTCTAAATGTTTTCATTTTTATCTGTACTATTGTCTTATTAGATTTAATTCTCATTTTAAATTTTTATTGGCTTCTTCAGAGTAACCCATGTATCATGTACCTTAACAGACTAGTTGAAAATAATATTCTACCTTTTCCATAACTATAAGAATTTCTGTGTGAACGTGTAGTATTTTCAGTTGTGTTCAGGCATGACAAACTGCTTACCAGGACAGAAAGCAAAGTTACACTTCTTTCCAGCAGTGTCTGAGGCCTCAGTCTTCCTGCACCACTGCCCTCACACCCCTAGCTACAGTCTATCTTTGTGACTCTAGCCACATCCCTCAGAGAGTGAGCGAAGCGGTGTGAGTAACAGTGTTGCTCACTTCTCGGTACTTAATGGCCATTGGTGAATATATTTTTAAAAGAATGACTGGCTAACATCCTTGTCCTTTTTGGTTTTCGAGGTAGGATCTCACTCTAGCCTAGAGCTAACCTGGATTCCTCTGTAGTCTCTTAGGTGGCCTCAGAGACTCATGGCGATCCTCCTACCTCTGCCTCAGAGTGCTGCGGTCAGGCGTCGCCCCATGAGCTTCTTGCCCATTTAAAAAATATATATATATTATTTATTCATGTATGTATGTGAGGAGAGAGAGAGAGAGAATGGGCATGTCAGGCATTCCAGCCACTGCAAATGAAGTCAGACTCATGCCCCTTGTGCATCTGGCTTACGTGGAGTGCTGGGAATTGAACCAGGATCGCTGGCTTTGCAGGCAAACTATAACAGCTAAGCCAACTCTCAACCCTCCTACTATTCCATCCATTTTTGTTATTGTTGAGATGTAGGCTCCTTATGTGTCAGACACAGATGTCCCTCAACTTATGATGGTTTGACTTGTGATGTTTTCCTTTGACTTTGTGAATTTTGTTAAGTGATATGAGATTATTCAGGTAAGGCTGTACTTCATTTAGATTTTTTTCAGAACGCGGTACTTTCCCACACACCACTGGGCAATGTGTGAGCCTTCATCGACCAGGGGAGGGCAAACAACCCACACACTCTAAGAGGACCGCCCCTGTTGTCAAGCCATGATGTTCAGCAGGTGGCTAAGCCCTTGCTTGTGTGAAACCCTGGGACTGAGTCCCAAGGCTCTAGGCTAGGCATGTGAAGTGCAGCATCAGCTTGTGACATTTTCTGCTTCAATGCAGTAATTGGGATGTAACCCCATCACAGAAGAGTAGTGGAGAAGCTTTCAGTGTGTGACTTGTATATACTCTCAGGCCTCAGGGACAGGATATGTTCTGAGAACTGCATCAGTCAGTGATCAGCCCAATATGGTTAAATTTAAATCAACCATCTGGGGCTGGGGAGATGGGACAGAGGTTAAATGTGCTTGCCTAAAAGCCTGCTGTCCTGGGCTTGTTTCCCCAATATCCATGTAAAGCCAAATGCACAAAATGGCACCTGTTTCTGGAGTTCATTTGCAGTGGCAGGAGGTCCTTGCACACTCATTTTCTTTCTCTCTTTCTCTCTGCTTACAAATAAGTAAATAAATAAAAATATTAAAACCATAAATCAGGCTGGAGAGATGGCTTAGTGGTTAAGGCACTTGCCTGCGAAGCCTAAGGACCCAGGTTCGATTTTTCAGGTCTCACGTAAGCCAGATGCACAAGGGGGCACATGTGTCTGGAGTTTGTTTGCAGTGGTTAGAGGCCCTGGCGTGCCCATTCTCTCTCTCTCTCTCTCTCTCTGTCCCTCTTTCTGTCTCTAATAAATAAATAGAGATAAATCAGAAAAAAAGACTTGGGTTATTAAAAAAAACATAAATCAATCATTTTTATTTTAACTTGAGTTTTCTCCTAAATCATTTCATTTTTATCTGTACTATTGTCTTATTAGATTTAATTCCTCATTTTAAATTTTTATTGGCTTCTTTAGAGTAACCCATGTATCATGTACCTTAACAGACTAGTTGAAAATAATATTCTACCATTTTCCATAACTATAAGAATTTCTGTGTGAACCGGTAACAGTATTTTCAGTTGTGTTCAGGCATGACAAACTGCTTACCAGGACAGCTCCAGGTTACACTTCTTTCAGCAGTGTCTGAGGCCTCCAGTCTTCCTGCACCACTGCCCTCACCCACCCTAGCTACAGTCTATCTTTGTGACTCTAGCCATCCTCGTGGGCGTGAAACGGTGTGAGTAACAGTGTTGCTCACTTCTCGGGTACTTATTAGCCATTGGTGAATATATTTTTTAAAAGAATGACTGGCTGTATCCTTGTCCTTTTTTTTTTTTTTTTTTTTTTTGGTTTTTCGAGGTAGGATCTCACTCTAGCCTAGGCTAACCTGGAATTCACTCTGTAGTCTCTTAGGGTGGCCTAGAACTCATGGCGATCCTCCTACCTCTGCCTCCAGAGTGCTGCGATTAAAGGCGTGCGCCCCCACGCCAGGCTTCTTGCCCATTTAAAAAATATATATATATTATTTATTCATGTATATGTATGTGAGAGAGAGAGAGGAGAGAGAGAGAGAGAGAATGGGCATGTCCAGGCATTCAGCCACTGCAAATGAAGTCCAGACTCATGCGCCCCCTTGTGCATCTGGCTTACGTGGGTGCTGGGAATTGAACCAGGATCCTTTGGCTTTGCAGGCAAACACCTTAACCGCTAAGCCAACTCTCCAGCCTCCTTGCCCATTTTTACATCATTTTTGTTATTGTTGAGATGTAAGAGCTCCTTATGTGTGTCAGACACAGATGTCCCTCAACTTATGATGGTTTGACTTGTGATGTTTTTTTCCTTTGACTTTACAATGGTGTTAGAGTGATATGAAGTTATTCAGGTAAGGCTGTACTTCACATTTTGAATTTTTTCCAGGGCACGGTACTTTCCCACACCACTGGGCAATGGCAATGAGCCGCTACATCGACCAGGAGGGCAAACAACCCACACTCTAGAGGACCATGTTGTCAAGCCATGATGTTCAGCAGGTGGCTAAGCCCTTGCTTGTGAAGCCTAAGGACCCCAGGTCAAGGCTCTAGGCTAGGCATGTGAAGTGCAGCATCAGCTTGTGACATTTTCTGCTTCCAATGCAGTAATTGGGATGTAACCCCATCACAAGTAGTGGAGAAGCACCAGTGTGTGACTTGTATATACTCTCAGGCCTCAGGGACAGGATATGTTCTGAGAACTGCATCAATTCGGTGAGTTTGTCCTGTGTATTAGCTGCCTTCTCATTGCCGGGACAAAAAAAAAAAAAATCAAAAATCAATTTAAGGGCTGGGGAGATGACTTAGTGGTTAAGGCCCTTGCCTGCAAAGCCTAAGGACCCATGTTCAACTCTCCAGATCCCACATAAGCCATACGCACAAGGTGACGCAAGTGCGCAATGTCGCACATGTGCGGAAGGTGGCACACATGTCTGGAGTTCGATTACAGTGGCTGGAGGCCCTGGTGTGCCAATTCTCTCTCTCTCTCTCTCTATCTCTCTGTCTCTCTGTGTGTCGGTTTCTCTTGCTTTCTCACATAAGAAAAGGCCAGTCGGTCGGGCTTGCCTCAAAGAAATCAATTTAAGAGGAAAGGTTTATTTCTCTTTGCAGTTCCAGGTCACAGCCCATCATAACACGGTGGCAACAGGAGTGGGTCATGTTCTGTCCACGATGAGGAGGCAGAGCATGATGAATGCCAGTGCTCAGCCAGAGCTCTCCCTTTAAATTTATTTTATTTTATTTATTAGAGAGAGAGAGAGAGAATGGATGCACCAGGGCCTCTAGCCACTGCAAACAAACTCCATACACATGCTCCACCTTGTACATCTGGCTTACATGGGACCTGGAGAATTGAACCTGGATCCTTAGGCTTTGCTGGCAGGCGCCTTAACTGCTAAGCCATCTCTCCAGTCCCTTAAATTTGTTTTTGACAAATTCATACATGTGTATGTTTTGATCACATTCACCTTCGTTATCCTCTCTTATCCCCATCCCAGCCCACCCAAACTCCTTCTTCTCAACTAGTCCCCCTTCCACTTTCATGACTTCTGCTGACACGAGCATGGATGGGGGATTGGTTACTAGAGCACCCCACAGGAGCTGTTGGCAGTTCATGGTTGGTGTGTGGGGGAGGGAGCCATTTCTGTCCATGATGGAATGTTGGTGGGTCTGTTCTTGTTTAGGTCTCGTGCAGACAACCACAGCAGCTGGGAGTTCAGGGGTGCAATGGCCAGGCCATAGGCAGAGATATAATCTAAATATTCCTTTCAGGGCTCAGCACTCAATAGTAGCTTACTCAGCACCTTGACCAGTTATGAGTCCTTCTATTAACCATTGCCACAGCAGAAGGAAGTTTCTTTACCCAAGGCTGAGAGCAACACTAACCTATGGGTGTAAACACATTATTTGAGAGAGAGAGAGAGAATGGGCATGCCAGAGTTTCTAGCCACTGCAAATGAACTCCAGACGCACGAGTCACTTTGTACATCTGGCTTATGTGGGTACTGAAGAATCAAACCTGGGTTCTTAGGTTTGGTAGACAAGCACCTTAACCACTAAGCCATTGCTCCAGTCCCTAAACATAAATCTTTTTTTTTTTTTTTGGTTTTGCAAGGTCTCACTCTGGTCCAGGCTGACCTGGAATTAACTATGTAGTCTCAGGGTGGCCTCGAACTCTTGGCAATCCTTCTACCTCTGCCTCCCGAGTGCTGGGATTAAAGGCGTGCGCCACCACGCCTGGCCCTAAACATAAATCTTTAGAGGAAGGAAGTTTGACTAAGTGTCTGTTTAGCAACTCAACAGTCGTAGGTTCCCCCTTAGGGCCTTTGACCTCCCCCAGTTATGAGCTTTTGACCAGATTTGTAGTGCCAGGCATGAATTCCTTCCTCTGAAATCGAATCAGAGACTGTTACGGCCATTCCCATAATAGCACATCTTGCCTGGCAGATCAGTATTGTAGCATGCGGGGTCTACGGATTGGGCTGCTGATGCATACAGCCTTCTGACACTAGGACAAGCAGCTATAGGAAGGAGCTTCCAGCTCAGCTACAGCTTGGTTTTTCTATGTCCCGCAGCCACAGTGAACATACACAGTAAGACTGTGGGAGCACATAGCCAAGCTTGGGACGGTGTTGGTGTCTGAGAGAAACTGGGCTATTCCTCTTTCTGCCTGTCCTTCTCTGTCTCAGCACCACAGTGTACATTGTAACGCGTTACTGTCATAATCCAGGGAGAAAATCCCAATGTAACCACTTGACAGTTTTACACGGGCACAAATGCAGAGATCAGGGCTCATCTGGAATTTGGGAGAAAGCTAGCTAGCAGTGAGTTGCAGTTCTCAGATTAAGCCACCAGAGGGCAGCAGGACACCGGATGATTGGTGCAAGAGGATGGCAAGAGGGGGGATTCTGAGAGGACAAGTGTGTGCAGAGAGCAGGCCACGGGATTTGAAATATCCACCTTGGTGCAAGACGCAGGTTCCTGGAAGAGGAATCGTATGCTAGGAAAGTTCCTTTGCCACAACCCAAAAGGGAAACAGAGGCAGACGTCCCAACAGAAACAGCAAACTAACATGGTGTGAGTCATGGTGTGACCTTGGTGTCTATTTTAATGGCCATGACCCTCAGGTAGGTAGATGGACACTGGTCCCATTTACAAGAGAAGAACTTGGATAAGGAGGCCCCGTCTGTCTGACGGAGTCCTTGCTGGGGTAAGGGAGGTCACAGCAGCCTGGACTTACAAGGCAGGACAGAGGTGGGAGCAGTGGTGGAGAAGCTGGGGGAACTTCCTAACTAGTGTCCGAGATGGGGAGTGAGGGGATGTTGCGGTGAGTGGTACTCGGCTCCCACCTTCTGGGGTGTGTCTGGGGAGAAAGACCTCCTTCCGCCTGGGCCAAGATGAGGGTGTGGGGGGCTTGCTGGAGTGGTTTAGGGCTTTGGGAGGCTGTGGGGAAAGATAGCGCAGGTGCCTCCTGAGCTGGCTCCCTCTGGACACCGTGGAGATGGGCAGAGCTGCTCCTAGCCCCTGCGACCATGTCACGGACAGCTATGGAAGGAGCTCTTCGGGTGGTGAGGACTAGGTTGGGGTTTCCACACAGGCCTCCAAACACTGACCATACTAGATGGTTCTCAGAGGGCCGCGCAGGGGTGCAGGCTCAGGGCAGAGCACAGGAGGTGTGTGTGTGTGGGGGCAACTAAGTGAGCGGAAGGCTGCTGTCCCCCTAGTGCACAGGTAGGGTGAGATGACTGCTATCTTGGACGAGTCCCTCAACCTCTCTGAACCTCAGAGTCCCCATCTGCTAGATATAACTGGCTATGACCCCCTCCTCCCACCACCACGCACGTATTTGGTCACTACAAGAACCAAAAATGATGCGTATAACCTGTATAGCTCAGTGACTGGCATACTGCGCCCCGCCCCCCACCCCCGCTGCTGCCTTAGATCGGCCTTGGCCTGATTGACCTCCACGCTCCTCCAGCCCAGGAGTGGGGCAAGGCGGAGGCGGAGAGGAGGGCATAGCTGTCCCCAGTTCCCAGCCCCCCTCAGCAGCCACTTTCATCTGTTTGCCAGTCTCCTTTCAGTGCCCGCAGCCCGAATTCTGGATTGTTTGAAAGCAAGCCTCATGCATTGTCTCATTTTACCCACAACACTCCAGTAGCCAATAAACAGAACACTTAAAAATATTTTTTATTTTTATTTATTTGAAAGGGAGGGAGGGAGGGAGGGAGAGAGAGAGAGAGAGACAGAGAGAGAGAGGATGGTTGTTCCAGGGCCTCCAGCAGTTACAAACGAACTTCACAATCATGTGTCACTTTGTGCACCTGGCTTACGTGGGTGCTGGGGAATTGAACGTGGGTTCTTTGGCTTTGCAGGCAAGTGCCTTAACCCCTAAGCCATCTCTCCAGCCCATAAACAGAACATTTTAACATGACCCTGTGCTATCATCAGACCTCACATGACAGAAATCCTTCAACTGTATAAAATGGGAAATTTCTGCTTGTCATGCTGGGTCCAGGCTGGGGCTGGGCTTTGCCTATCTGGGTCCTTAATTTATGGTGATGAGGGGATCCTGGTACAGCCATGGTTGTGTCAGCCTGGTTGACCTCCTGTGTCCAGCGCTGACATGATAGCCTTGCAGCTCTTGCTGGTCAGAGCTCCCTCCCCACTCTCTTCTGACTGCCTGGCCTACTTGCTCCTTAGGTCTCTGCAGCCCTCAGGGCCCGCACTCCTGCCTCAACCTTTGACAACTTGGGCTCCGCTCCCAGCCTGGGCCTTCGTCCCATCCCTGCCTCTACAGTGCGGCACCGGGAGGGAGGCGGTAACTTGAGGTTCAAACCGTAGCTCTGACCTCAGTTCAGACTTTCCCCTCCGGGGCTTCTTTCCAGAGCCAGGCTGGCTTATCCCATCTCCCCAAGGGCCCCCCATGTTTTGATGGGCGCACTGTCTTCTCCTGGGCTCCTCCTTCAGTGGCTGCTGCCTTTGGACATGGGCGTTAAGTCCAACCGGAAATCTTTCCTGTCCAGGGGAATTACTGGTTTCCAGGGCTGCGGGAAATGTCGAAATGCAGCTTGTGTTTGCTTTGGGTATGTTTTCTTTCCATGGAACACAAAGCACCCAGACACACACACACACACACACACACACACACACACAAAGACTGGGCCAGAAAATTGAAAACTAACCTGGAATCCTCAGGCTGGGCTCTCAGTGAGCCCTTGTCTCTGCTCTGCCTCTAGGGTGAGCAGCTAGCCCAGAGGTCCTGGGTTTGAGACCCACTCTCCTCCCACTCCATCAGATAGACGTGGGAGAGGTGTTGCTTGCCTGGGTCACAGGCAATGGGACCAAGAGGTCACCTCCCTGGGCCTGTCCTGGTGCCTAGTACCTGCTGGCTCTCAAGTCCAGTCCACTGGGCTGTTTGATCTGTGTCCCAATGAAGCTGGGTCTCAGAGAGGTGGGTGTGGGGACTGCTATCATGTGGCTGGGGGGGGGGAGACAGACTGGCTTAAAAAGTGACCCTGTAGAAGATACAGCACCCTCATACTACGTCCTTGGCTTAGCACCTCCTACAGGGGCTACTAAAGGTCCCCGAAACTAGCAGAGGGACAACAGTGGAGTCTGCACTCACAGAGATCCTTCTGCACCCTTCCTTCTGCAGTGTGGGGTCCCCACCCCTCACCTGCTTGGCTGGACTGTCACAGGCGCAACCGAGCCAGTCTTCTATTTGTACATCCGAGGACAGGCACCTGTGTGAGAGTTCTTTTCATGCCTCTCAGTGGGAAAGGCTTTGTGGTACCTCAAATCAGACATGCTTCTGCAGTCGGGGCGTGTCTCTGTTCTTGCCAGTCCTGTCCCCTCCCCACCTCTGGTCCCTGACCCCAAGGACTCTCATTTGCTCTGCTCCATTGGGAAGCTGCTGGCTGGAGGTGCAGGCTTGCCCACAGACATGCTCTGAGGTGACCTGCACGCAGTTTAAATTTAGTACATGGAAAACTTCACACTCGCAACTGGGGCTTCCAGCTTTCCTCCCCACCCACTCCTCACCAGGCAGCAGGCTCTTAGACACGGCCAGGGACTGGCTGCCCTTGCAGTGGGGCTGGGATTCCCTGTCTGCCAGCCCCGGTGACACACTACTGACCCCACAGACCAAAAGGGACCTCTCAAACCCAGAGACACAGACCAAATTCTCAACATCTCTGGGGCAGGACCTGGGGGTTGTTAAAAACCCTGGAGGTGACTGGTGAGTTGCACTGATCCTTGGACAAGGGGCTTTGCGGGCAGGTGGTTTCTCAGCATTACTTTGCCCTCTGCAAGACTGCCACCTGTGACAGCCTTACCCAGTGCCATCCTTGTTCCTTTTCCAGTGGATATTGGCATCTGGGGCTCTGATCCCAGTCTCAGCCAAGCCTGAGCAGCCACAGGGGGAACCCGGGGCTGATGATTCACTCCTATATATGGTTAGCCTGGAGTGGGAGTCTCACCCCTGAGCTAACGTGTGATCTAATCCACCGACAATCTTGTCCAGTTGGGGCCCTGCTCGGGGAGAGCCCACACCCTGGGAGCGTGTCCACTTGAAGGCAGCAGTGCTGGGAGAAGACATGTCAGTGGTTGGAGGCAGGGCAAGGACAAGATGACCGGACTCAGGGAGCGGGAGCGTGGCCCAAGCCCCTCCCATCTCGCTCTGCCCCACGCCTGTGAAAATGTCCAGCTTCTCCCCACCCAGACGCCATGTAAACAAACTACAAGTGCCTTGCTTTGCAAAGCTCTTTTAATACAGCAGTGGAAAGGCTACATTTCCATAGGCAAGCCGTATACAGAGTCTCCAGGAATAAGGCACACAATGGAATGCCACCCGAGGCCCACCCTCTGGGGAAGTTGGGAGCCTTCTCCACTTACCCCCTGGGCAGGGCCCACAGGTTCTGCTTGTCTTCTTAGCTAGACACACACACATGAACAGATGCAGACGCGGACGGGGTCACCACTGCCACCTCCCTGGACACCACCACACCCCTCACTTGGTGTTAGTTGGTTGTTACACTGGCTACAATGTAGTGAGGTTGGATTAGAAGTTTGTTTAGAGTAGGTTCAAGTCCATCAGATGTGGGACGGCAGGTGTAAAGGGCTCTGGTGGACAGACTCGAGATCAAAGTGGGGCCCTGAGGCATGGCTCAGACAAAGAAACTCTGAGGAGGAGGAGGAGGAGGAAGAGCCACAGGGAAGCCTGCCTCCTGCTTCCCCATCCCTCCTTAGGTCTTGCCGCCTTGGCCAGTGGGCTGGCAGACCACAGAGGCCTGCCTCATCAGTCAGTCACTTCCTCTTCGCCTTCACCGATCTCTGCCCTCCCCCGCCCCACCATGAAATTAATAAAACCGTAATAAGAGAATAACAAGAAATAGCAGGACAGATCACAAAGTCGTTTGCCGTCCTCAGTGGCAGAAGCACAATGGGTCATGGTTCCCTTTTACGCTATGTCTATTAATAGCTCCCCTTAAAATACACATATGTATAAATATAAGACAAGAGCATATTAATTAGTCTAAACACTTGGATAATACACTGGCTACTTAATACTGATATTTTCATCCAAGGGAAACAACAGAGAATAACAACATGGCTTAAAGAATTGTGAAGACTTTTTCTTCTCACCAGAATAATGTACCAACTTCATATAATAATTCTATGTAGACAATATTTTCTTCTTAATGTAGTTCAGTTTGCATACTTTTTACAGACCAAAGCAGAGTTAAAAGAAAAAACTAACAGGAAAAAGAAAAAAGTTTTCACCATAAATATTTTCTTGCAGCTCAACCAGAAGGTTTGCAAAATACTTCCAGAAATCTGTTTGATTTTGGATTGCCCTTCTAAAAGTGCTGATGTTTTGAAAATACCTCTTTTTGTTGTGTTTTTTTAATCTCAAAAGTATTAAGCAATCCTATTTTTCTTTCTTTCCTTTTTTTTTTTTTATAAAAGATTTCCAAATATATACAGACAAAAATCACTGTGAAGATTTTTTTGTTGGGGGGGAGGGGGAAGCTACCAAATTCAGTGTCATAAGAAAAACTGGTAACCGTGCAGAAATTTTAACATCTATGAATTTTTTTTTGCAAAATACACACATAGTATTTTTGTTTTGTTTTTTTTTAAGAGGAATTCTGTGTCAAGTATAACTCAAAATAAATACAAATTCACAAGTAGAGCTATTGAATACTTCATGTGGGGTAAACGCCATTCTCTCTCAACTAGATCGCTCCATCTACTGACTCCAAACGATTGTCCCTTTTGAACATACGAAAACTTTCTTGTCCCCTGGGCTCCCAGGTCCTCTGAGCACTTTGTTCTCACAGCACCTGGCCTGGACAGTGGTGTCTTGTGCTGGCCGCAGCACCCAAATCCAGCTTGCACATTACAAGGTGGGAGTCGGGGTTGGAAGGCAACCCTGTACAAATGGCAGAGCGAGGCTGGCCAGCACCACTGAAAAGGTCACTTTGGGGTCCATCCTGCTGGCCCCAGCTTCTCTTCACAGCTGAGACAAGCACACTTCAGAGGCCCAGCAGGGTGACTGACAAAAAGCTACTTCTTGGGGGACAGAAGGCATGGCCACAAGCAACTGGGCTGAAGTGTCCTCAGAGGTGGCTGGGTGTTGACAGTCTTGCGGCCCCTGACGGACAGTCTGCATGGCATCCCTGATGCCAGTGGTCAGAGCTGCTGCCACCACACACTTATTAAGTGCTCAGAAGGTATGCCCCCACCCCCACAATCTATCCTGCAGCCTGCTGGCTTCAGACACACCCTATTCTCTTTCTACTCACTCCCTGGACCCTTGGTGAACACTTCACTGTAACTCCTCAAATTTACAAGGCATTTTCATTAGAAAACAGAAGGCAAGGGGGCACTGCGTGGGTGCCCTCAAGCCATGGTAAACACTAAATTTCAGGCCCGTTTCATGTCCTGATTATTTTCTTTTTTTTTTTTTTTTTTTTTTTCCACAGAGGCATAGTGTTGGGACAAGGTCAAGAGACCCAGTTCTGGCAGCTGGTTCTCTCCCCACACCTACTCCTGCCTGGGGAGACAAAGGTGAGTAAGACAAGCGGGGCTGGTTTGAGGGGCTGGCCAGGACAACAGTCCCCCTGGCCATGGATGTGCCAAGAGGCCTCTGCTTCCACGGCACATAGAAAATCAGTCTCTCTTTTCCACATGAGAGAGTCTATGGCCCTCTGGGGCTTGCAGGATGTAAGGGGCTGGGAAGACCCAGGTGAGGAGGAGACAGAGGGGAGGCCCTTCTCCACTTATGCAGGGGACAAAGGACATCAGTCAAGGCTTATTACTCAGGCTGACTTCCTAAGAGACCAGTTGGGACAGTGTGGGGTTTGGGGGACAGCACACCTGGCTGTCAGAGGAGCCTCCCCCCTCGCCCCTCTTGGTTCCAGGAGAGGAAGTGGCTGGCCTGCTCCTAGCACATCAGAACTCACAGGGCCTCTCTGCTCTCCAGTGCCCCTCTCTTCCTTAGCTCATGGGGAAACTGAGGCTGGAGATGAGAAGTCCTTACCCTAGGTGACACAGGGCATCTCTAGAATACCATGTCTGAGTCCTTCCTGCCACAGTGGCTTCAATACCACAGTCTGCAGCGTGGGTGAGAGGCCAAAGGGAAGGGACAGGATTGGGGCTGACCAAATCCAAGCCTAGGGGACAGTGTCTGACGGGAGCCGGAGGTGCTGTCCAGTGTCCCCAGGACACATCTTGGAGCACCTTGTTCATTCAATACTTCCTGCCCCACCCTCCACTGGACATTCCCTTGGGGTGTGTTGGGGGGGTAGGTGTAGCGAAGTTCCCAGGTGCAAGGCAGTAACATAAGGGGTGATGAGGATTTGGGGCTCAATGTGGGTAGGGACAGAGGCCCACTTCCCAGCAGCTGCTACAACAGGCATGTGCCCATCGTGACTGTGTACATGGGGACTTTTCACCGGGGCAAGCTGGAAGGTTCTGGATGGGAAAGGGCTTGGCTGGTGTTGGGGAGATGGCCCCCTGCAGGCCTTGGGATTCACAGTTCACCTAGTGCACTGGTGGCCGATCCAAAGCTGTACATCCCCGAAGGGACTCTGGGGAGGAGAACCTGTGGGCTCATGAAGGCCTCCGTCAGCCTTTGCCTTTTCACGGAGCCCAGGCATGCTCTCAAGAGCCCCCAGCACCCACTCTGCTGCCTGTCTGAGAGTCATACCAACCATGCTGTTTGTCAGTACATGAGACAAGGACCCAAGAAGCCTTACCCCCGCTCCCCGCTGGCCCGCCTAGGCCCACAGGCCTGTGAGGTTGTCCCTCGGGTGGCACAGGGTGGCAGCGGGGGCGGGGGGCTGTGGGGCAGTGGTGGTCATTGCACGCGGCGGCAGTAGTAGCCCAGGACCTTGCACTTCTCGCACAGGTGCTGCGGGTGCTCCTTGCTCTGGTCAGACACATCCAAGCCATCGGGCTTCTCCAGGGGTCTCTGCAGAGAAAAGGACCAAGGACACACTGAGAGAGAGAGAGAGAGAGAGAGAGAAGGGGGAGCAAGAGAATGAGACAGGCTCCCAGGGACAGAAGGTGATACAGAGAAAGGCAGAGAGTCACAGCGGCAGAAGCAGGAGACAAGATTCATAGGCAGGGGCCCAGGGTGTGAGAGAAACACACGTCCAAAGAGACAGAGGGGAGGGAGGGGGAGGGAAGAGAAGAGAAGAAGAGAGAAACACCTGTAATCGTAGAGGCGGCTCAGCTGTGCCCAGGCACCCTGCCTCTCACCGGTCTGTAGATATGTGTATCTGGGAGGCACAGGCTGAGGCCTTGGGCTGCTAGACCAGAGCCCAGGCAGGAGTCTGACACCTGGAACCCTGGGCAGACACACTGCTTGGTCACCAGCCCTATCTGAGCACCTGCCGAATGAGGAAACTGAGTCCCAGGGCACGGGAGACTCCAGCCCATGTCTTCTAGCCCCCTTGTCACTCCTGCTCCAGCAGCCTCAGGATTGAAGCAAAGATGACCCTGGACATTGTCAAAGATCTTCAGCCTTGGGGTGAGCCAGTCCTTAGGTTCCTAAAGCCGGCTGGGGGTGGGGGGTGGTCTGAGTTCAGCCCCATCCCAGCACGGGGCCCAGTGCCTGCCCTGTGTGTGGAGTGACTACACGTATACAATCTCACTGTTCTTCTGTCAGAGAAACGGAGGCCTAGAGAACGGAAGTGCCTTGCTAGACCTGCGGGGCCCCTCAGGAATGTGTCTGCTCTCCATCTGTAAGTGGGTCCTTCTAAGCACTTTGTTTGCAGTTATGGGGGACTGGGGCATCTTGGTTCTTGGTAACCTTGGCTTGTGTTTGGCACACTTTAGCACAGTTCTCTCTCTCTCTCTCTCTATTTATTTATTTATTTATTTTGTTTTTTGAGGTAGGGTCTCGCTCTAGCCCCGGCTGACCTGGAATTCAATATGTAGTCTCAGGGTGGCCTTGAACTCACGACGATCCTCCTACCTCTGCCTCCAGAGTGCTGGGATTAAAGGCGTGCGCCACCACCCCCGGCTCAGCACATTTCTCATGACCTGGGTTTTTCTGTTCCCTCTCTCTCCTTCCTTGGGGTTCCCTCAGCAGCCAGCAAAGAGCTGATGGCTCCCCAGCAGACGGCCACAGAGACACTGCTTTCTCTCCATTGACAGTCCCGCTAGACCTCCTGCCTGTGGAAGCATCCCCTGCACAGACTTGGGGAGACTCGGGGGGGGGGGAGCTGGTCAGGGCCAGCTGGGAGCCACATGCTAAGAAGGTAGAGCAGGAACTTTAGGCTACTGTGTGGTGTACGGGACAAGAACCCTCAAATGCCCAGGATGGTCAGGGGAGGGCAGCCTGTGGCAAATGCTGTTCTTGACCCCATGCTAACTGACAGAGCAGTTTGGGTTAACGGAAGAGTCACTGTGTTCTAGAAGGTGAGAGTGGGAGCTTAGGTGGGTACAGTTCTGATCTTGCCTCCCATCAGGAAGTCATAAAATCCAGCTCTGAGCTTGTGAGCTTTAGCTGCAAGCAAAGGTCTGGAAGAGGAGGAAGAACCTGGGCTTGGATCCAAAGGGCTGGCCTCCCCGCCATTCAGTCTCACCAGGGGAGAAGAGAAAGAGCTTGACTTCCCACCAAACCTGGTCCCAAATGTGAGCTGTGTGACCTTGGGCTGGTCACCTGAACCCTCTGAGCCACCATCTCTTCCCTTCTGTAAAGCAAGATGTGGATGAGAATTTTTCATGGAGTCATTCTCAGTAACAAAAACTAGAAAGAGGGGCTGGAGAGATGGCTTAGTGGTCAAGGCATTTGCCTGCGAAGCCAAAGGACCCAGGTTTGATTCCCCAACACCCACATAATCCAGATGCACAAGGGACACATGCATCTGGAGTTTTTTTTGCAGTAGCTAGAGGCCCTGGCATGCCCATTCTCTCTCTGTTTGTCTTTCTTCTCTCTCTCTCTCTCTGCTTGCAAAAAAAAAAGAGGAAGGTCCCAGAAAGCAATGATAGGGTTTCTTCTTAGGAGTAACGGAATGGGGCACAGGCTGGCATAGGGCCAAAATGAGAGGCAGGTGAAGGACTTAAGAAGAGCACCCTTGGGCTGGAGAGATGGCTTAACCATTAAGGCACTTGCCTGTGAAGCCTAAGGACCCAGGTTCGATTCCCCAGCACCCACATAAGCCAGATGCACAAGGGACACATGCATCTGGAGTTTTTTGCAGTAGCTAGAGGCCCTGCAGATGCCTGGCATTCTCTCTCTCTGTTTGTCTTTCTTCTCTCTCTCTCTCTTTCTGCTTGCAAAAAAAAAAAAAAAAAAAAAAAAAAAAAAAAAAAAAAAGAGGAGGGTCCCAGAAAGCAATGATAGGGTTTCTTCTTAGGAGTAACAATGGGGCACAGGCTGGCATAGGAGAGGCTGAAGGACTTAAGAAGCCCTTGGGCTGGAGAGATGGCTTAACCATTAAGCCCTGTGAGTCTCTCTTTCTGTGTCTGGATCACTGGCTGGAGGCCCTGGCATGCCCAGTCTCTCTTTCTATCTGCCTCTTTCTGTCTCCCTGTCACTCTCAAATATATATATGAAGGGCATCCCTTTACTTTAAACATCTGGGAGATTAACAGAAATGCCAACACCACTCTTTGTGGGCTTGCATGCCCCCAGAGCTGGGAAGCTCACTCTTTGCTGCCTGAGCATGGAGTCAGGTCATTGTGGACACTATAAAAAGGATTTGACCTTGAGCTGGAATCTGGGTCCCTTGTGCCTCATCCTGGAAGTCTCAGCATGCAAAGCTAACCCTGGTCTGCTCAGCTTCCATGGGATGGTCGGACTAGTGGAACCCTGACATGTCCCCTTCCTTAGTTCAAACCCAAGCTGGTGTCTAGCTACCTCCTGCTGCTCCCCACAGCCAATTAGCCAGGGCCTATACAAAACAGCCTTCTAGCATGGGCCAGAGGGGCGGGAGTGAGACCTGGTTCCCCCTGGTTTAGACTCTGTGTCTTGTGCCTTCACTGGGAGTGGTATGTTACCATCTGCCTTACTGATGAGCAAACTGAAGCTCTGGGCCATTTAAGAGTCTTATCCAGGGCTGGAGAGATGGCTTAGCAGTTAAGGCACTTGCCTGCAAAGCCTCAGGACCTATGTTCAACTCTCCAGATCCCACGTAAGCCAGACGCACAAAGGTGAGGCAAATGCAAGGTCACACACGCCCACTTGGTGATGCTCATCTGGAGTTCAACTGCAGTGGCTGAGGCCCTGGCGCCAATATTCTCTCTCTCAAATAATAATAAAAAAGAAAGTTTAAAGAGTCTTGTCCAGGGGGTAAGTGGCGTGGTTCCAGCCCCATACTGCAGGGGCTGCCTTCCTCGTCCTAGGGCTTACAACCAGTAACCACACCAGATCTTATGCGCTCCTCTGGCCCACCTCAGGTCCCTGGCTTTGTGTCCACAGGACAGCACTCTCCTCTGACGCTGCTCCCACCCCAGCTCTGCCACCCATCGGCTGAGGACTGGAGCCTCTGCTGATCCTTCTGTAGCCTGGACTGCCGGTTAGTAACAGTCGCCGCCTTTACCTAGGTGTGTGTGCGTGTGACATAAGTGAGGTGGCTGTCTTACAGGCATCTGCTTGATAGGTTTGTATGGAAGGTATGTAAGCTATGCAGAGTGGCTAGTGCCCAGCACATAGGGAACTCAACACGTTAGCCATTTTTTTTTTTTTTTTTTTTTTTTTTTTGGTTTTTCATTTTTCGGTTGTTCAAGGTAGGGTCTCACTCTAGCCCAGGCTGACCTGGAATTCACTCTGTAATCTCAGGGTGGCTTTGAACTCATGGCGATCCTCCTACCTTTGCCTCCCGAATGCTGGCATTAAAGGTGTGCGCCACCACGCCGGGCAACGTTAGCCATTATTAATGTCATGTACTATAAATAGTGTATTGAAGGGGTAGGGGCGGGCTGGGGGCAGAGGTACCCGCTAAGGTCCCTGTGATCTTGCCCTAACCTCACCAACCCCAGCCCTGGGCTCCTTGGAGCTACAATCCACTTGGCCTTGGCCTTGGCCTGGCTGCTGTGGTGCTCTGCGCGGGCCCTGGCTGCCTGCTCAGTCTTGCTTAGTTTGCTGCCATGTCAGTCCACCAGTGGGGAGCTTGGGGGAGCTGTCAGGACAACTTCCCTCGGTGGAGGGAAACCGCCTAGCATCTGGGACTGATCTGCCCCGGGGCCCCCACAGGGAGGTGAACCCATTAGTGTTTTCTTCTCTTCCGTGGGGGGTGAGGGGGGCAGGCTTGGCAAGGGGAGCCACAGCTGGAGCCTGACAGGAAACAGATGTGGAGGCTGGGCGGGGCTTGGAGGAGCACAGGCTTCTCAGGGGGTGATGTGGCCCAGGTCAGAGTTGCAGAGGAGGGGTGGGCAGCAGCCCTTCTCCACGGGGGCCGGGGGACAGATTCCCGTGCCTCCTCCAGCTCTTCAAAGGGTTGCAGGGGAGATGGGGGGGGCAACACCTCCAAGTGTCCTCCTGAGAGGAAAGTCTGTGAGAGAAGCACTTGGGGGGGCAGGAGGAGACTGGGATATTGAGGGGTGAAAGCTGGGCCCAGAACCTCTAAAGCTGACAGGCTGTGGGCCCCGCTCCAATCCCATTCTCTCTGTGCCTCAGTATCCCTCATGTACACAGTAGTTGCTCAACAAATCCTGGCTGGATGATCGGGAGAGGGAAGAGTGAAGCCCCAAGCTCCTGGAAGATACTTCTAGACTGGGTTTCCAGAGGGTTCTCTGCATGGAGCAGGGGTCGGGAAGTCAACGTGGGCTATGATGGCAGGACAGGTAGGGATGGTGCAGTGGCTCTGGAGGCCATTTAGGGATGGCCTGGCATCGTGGAAGGGACACAGCGAGGACTGTGCCCTCATGATGCTGGGACAAATGTGAGGACACTGACTGTGCAGGAAGTCGGTCTCGCTGGTCGACCGGCCAATCTACCCAGGTCCCAGAGGGTGTGTGAGTCCCTAGACTCCCAGCTGCCTACCTCCTGAGGCTCTGCCCTAGACAGCCACTGTGGCCTCCCTGCCTCCTCCCACCCCCACCGCAAGCTACTGCCTTCTGGCTACAGGTTCCGTACTGCCCCCCCATCCCAAACCTGGCCCTTCTACGTGAACCCCAGCTTCTCTGCTGAGCTTGGGTCAATCACTTCCACCCTTTATACCTGTTTGCTCCCTGTGACCTAGAACTGGGGAAGCATGCAGAGGGGTTGTGTGAGAGGGTTAACAGAACCGTATAGTCCTAGAGGGGGCCAGCTATGAACCCAGGTCATGGAAGGCTGAGCTGGGACACAAACCTAGGCCTCTGCCAGGGGCCCAGTTCAGTGGACTGTTGGCAAACATACCAGTTTAACCCAGAATTGCCCCCTCCCTCCTGGGGACCCTCTCCAGACTGACCTCTGCAGGCATCGGGGTGGAGGGCAGTCTTGGAACTACACCAAGAGCCCTGCTGCCCTGGGCTCTCCCAGGTGTCCTTAGGCTCTGGTCACTGGCCCACGCCACCTCCCTCCACTCAGCTGCTTCTTCACCTGGCTGCGTCCTTAGAGGCCAAAGACACATGCACCCGTGCACCCTTCCTTGGGTGGCCATCCGTCACTCAGGACAGGTCTAGCTTCCCTGCTCCTTCCCGTGCCTGAGTGACAGCATCATCCCTGAGTGGCTTTCTCTCCGAGGCCTGCTTTGGTTAGGTCTTGTCTAGAATGAGCCATCTCCCAGCTCTTCTCACCACCCAGTCGGCTGCAATCACAAATGTCTGCCCACCAGATGAGCAAAGCAATGGAATCCACAGGTTCCTCAGTATCCTGCTGCCCCAGGCTCCTGTTTGTCCAGGACATCACCCGGCATCTGCCAACTTTAAAGTCTTAGCTGGGCGTAGCAGCGCATGCCTTTAATCCCAGCACTCGGGGGCAGAGGTAGGAGGATCACCATGTGAGTTTGAGGCCACCCTGTGACTAACTACATAAATTCCAGATCAGCCTGGGCCAGAGTGAGACCCTATCTCGAAAAACAAACAAACAAACAAAACAAAAACAAACAAACAAAAAAGCCGGGTGTGGTGGCACACACCTTTAATCCCAGTACTCGGGAGGCAGAGATAGGAGGATCGCTGTGTGAGTTCAAGGCCACCCTGAGACTACATAGTGAATTCCAGGTCAGCTTGGGCTAGAGTGAGACCCTACCTCAAAAATAAATAAAATAAAAATAAAAATAAAATAAAATAAAATAAAATAAAATAAAAGCCAGGTGTGATGGCGCATGCCTTTAATCCCAGTATTTGGGAGGCAGAGGTAGGACTATTGAGGTGAGTTTGAGTCCACCCTGAGACTACACAATGAATTCCAGGATAGCCTGGGCTAGAGTGAGACCATACCTCAAAAAAACCCAAATAAATAAATAAATAAATAAATAAATAAATAAATAAATAAATAAAGTCTGCCCAGCGTCTCTACCCTCAGGGTCTTGGTACAGTGGTCCGTTTATCCTCCCTCCTGTCCTGGGGAGCCCTCTCTCCCTGTTCGGATGAGACCAAAGAAGGACGGACAAATATGGAGAAATCTGGCCTCTTCTCAGTGGATGAAATTAAACTTAATTAAGCTTAACAAGGGGTAAACCCTGCTGCACGCACGCTTCCTTCCCCATCCTGCCCTCGTCCCACCACAGAGGCCCCACCCACTACAAACTGCTCCTCCCCACACCCACCCCGTGGCCCCGCCCACCCACCTGCTTATGCGGGTACACGTTGATGTGGCACTTGATGCACTCCTGCCCCATGTTGGCCCAGGAGTTCCCGCTCATCCATTTCCTCTTGCACTTGGGACACTTGTACTCGCCGAAGCAGCGTTTCTTGCCCTGGTACGGGGTCAGACCTTCACCTTTGGGGCGTGCCTGGAGGACAGGAAGCAAAACTCGGGATTAGGGACCTGGAGGCCAAGATGATGTTTCCAAGGCTCCTGCCTTCAGTCTCTAAATCCTGTGTCGCCGTGAGCAAGCACTTTGGTCCCCAATCTTAGAAAGTTCCAAGGTCACCGCTGTAGCGCACACAGCTTATCCCAAGGTTGAGAGCCCCACCTCCACTCCTTCCTGGACAGAGGAGGTGGGGCTGGGGGTTTCTTAAGGTTAAGCTATAAAGCACTCCTTTAACACAGATGTCATAAAGGGGTAGCTGGATGGGCGCAGGTGCTCTCTGTCCCACCAAGCAGTGTGACAATACAGGTACAGAAACGTGGGTGATGAAAATGGTCACTCCTGGCATGGGCTCCCCTCCCTGATATCAATCCTTTTCTTAAAAAAACAAAACAAACAAAAAAAATCTTTAAAGCTTCATGATCCTCAGGGTTTATTTTCCTTTTTTAAAAATAATATTTTATTTTTGTCTGGCGTGGTGGCGCACGCCTTTAATCCCAGCACTCGGGAGGCAGAGGTAGGAGGATCGCTGTGAGTTCAAGGCCACCCTGAGACTACATGGTTAATTCCAGGTCAGCCTGGGCCAGAGTGAGACCCAACCTTGAGAAACCAAATAATAATAATAATAATAATATTTAATTTTTATTTATTTATTTGAGAGAGAGAAAGAAGCAGAGAGAGAGAGAGAGACAGAGAGAGAATGGGCACACTAGGGCCTCCAGCCTCAGCAAATGAACTCCAGATGCATGCGCCCCCTTGTGCATCTGGCTTATGTGGGTCTGGCTTTGAACTCACAGTCCTCCTACCTCAGCCTTCAGGGTGCGGAGCTGACAGACACATATACGCACAGACTACACCTGCCCCACCCTGGAGTCACCCTCATCGTCCTCAGCACCATCCCGAGGCAGTTCCACATTTACAAACACACTGAGCATGAGGGTATGTCCTCATCAAAGGGGAACAGATTACACATCTCACTTGTCCTCTTCCAGTTGCCCTGGGGCTGCAGAGATGGCTTAGCAGTTAAGGTGCATGCCTGAGAAGCCTAAGGACCCAGGTTCGATTCTCCAGGTCCCATGTGAGCCAGATGCACATAGTGGCACATGTGTCTAGAGTTCATTTGCAGTGGCTAGAGAGGCCTTGGCGTGCTCATTCTCACTCTCTCTCCCTCTCTCTAATAAATAAATAAAAATAAATCTTTTTTTTAAAAGTTGCCCTGTACTTGCCTTTTCTATGCATGTGTTCACACCACCCAGCCCTAGCCAGCCCCATGGATCTACTTCTTGTCGCTGTAAGATCCTATTTTAGATATTAGCATGTGGTTGGAAACACACAGTGATTGTCCTTTTGTTCATGGCTTCTTCACTTCGTGTTAACGTCGTCAAGGCTCATCCATGCAGAAGCATTTGCCAGTACTTCCTCCTTCCTGTTGTCAACTCTTCTGTGTGTACATGCCGTGTCTTATTTACCTGCGCACGCCATGGTACTCATCTACGTTGCTTCTAATTTAGGGTGCTGTGAACAAAGATGCTATGAACGTTCATGCACACTGAAAGGAAGGGTTTAAAACGTTGATTAAGGCCGAGGAGATAGCTCAGATAGTATAAAGTGCTTGCCTAGCAAGCATGAGGACCTGAATCCACCTTAAAAAAAAAAAAAAGCTGGGGGCTGGACAGATGGCTTAGCAGTTAAGGCACTTGCCTGCAAAGCCAAAGGACCTAGGTTCGATTCCTCAGGACCCATGTAAGCCAGATGTACAAAGTGGTGCATGTGTCTAGAGTTTGTTGGCAGTGACTGGAGGCCCTGGTGCGCCCCATCCTCTCTATCTGCCTCCCTCTCTCTATCTCCAGCCCAACCCCAGGATTTCAAATGGTAAGGGCCCACCCTGCAGTGGGATACTCAAGAGCTGACCCTAAGCCTCAATTCACACCCTTCACATCAGTCACCTTTTCTCACCACTGTCCCCCCACCCCCAGGCCCTGACCTTGGTGGACTTTGAGACAGGTGTGAACCATGCTGTCCCTGTCATGAGCAAATGTGGCCCCAGCCTGGCAGTGCCAGCATCACCGGACGGCTTGTTGGAAAGCACAAACTCAAGCTCCACCTGAGATGCACCGAATCAGAGCCAGCGTTTTCACAGGAGCTTGCCAGGGTGGTTTGAATGCCATGCCCCTCATAGCCTCATGTGTTCTGTATACTTGGTCCTGAGCTGGTAGCAGTTTGGGAGGCGGGGCCTTGCTGAAGGAGGTGTGTTACTGGGGGTGGGCTTGGGTGTTACAGCCCACCTCCCCTTCGCCAGAGCTCTCTCCTAGCTTCTACGGCAAGATGTGACGCACAGCCTCTGCTCTGCCATCTTTTCCCTGCCATGATGAAACTTACTCTCCAGACTGTAAGGTGAAATAAACCCTTTCCTCCCACCTGCTGCTTTTGGTTAGGAGTTTTGTCCTAGCAACGAGAAGGTGACTGCCACATTCACCACGAAGCTTTTCTTGCTGTGATCATTGCTTTTGCTTAAAGTGACCACTGTCATGTGTGATGGCTTGATTCAGGTGTCACCCATAAACTTAGGTGTTCTGAATGCTCAGTCCCCAGATGATAGCAATTTGGAAATTAAAGCCTCCTGGAAGTAGTGTACTGTTGGGGGCGAGCTTATGGGTGTTATGGCCAGTTTCCCCTTGCCAGTGTTTGGCACACTCTCTTGTGGCTATTGTCCACCTTATGTTGGCCAGGGCGTGATGTCCACTGTCTGCTCATGCTATCGTTTTCCCCTGCCATCATGGAGCTTCCCTCCTCGAGTCTGAAAGCCAAAATAAACCTTTTTTTCCCCACAAGCTGCTCTTGGTTGGGTGATTTTTGCCAGCAATGCGAACCTGACTGTAACACCATGGTCACCTTCCCTGAGTGACTGGAAGCAGAGCAGGCACAAAGGTCATCAGCCCGTGGGTTCGAATCCTCACTCTGTGCTTGGACAAGTTAACTCACAAGAGTTACAGAAGGAGCCATACAAGAAATGTCCTGGGGCTGGGGTTCAGCCACTGTCCTCTAAAGCCTAATGACCCTGGGTTCAATTCCCCAGTACCTAAGTAAAGCCAGATGCCCAAAGGGGCATGCATCTGGAGTTCATTTGCAGCATTCCCTCTCTCTCTCTCTCTCTGCTTGCAGATAAATAATGAAGGAAGGAGGGAGGGAGGGAGGAAAGGTTTTAAGCATTAAATGAGATGATGCCTGTAAAACCATGGGAACAGTGCCTGGCACATAGACAATGCAGTGGGATAACTAGTACTGTGATTATTATTTACTAATATAGAGCAATAGCGATCTATAATTCTTTAATTCTCTAATATAATTCTTTTTCTTTCTTCACTTTTTTGGTTTTTTGAGGTAGGGTCCTTGAACTCATGGCGATCCTCCTACCTTTGCCTCCTGAGTGGCCGGATTAAAGGCGTGCACCACCATGTCCAGACTGATCTATAAGATAATTCTTTTCTCTGTTAACTGTTTCTCACCCCCACCCCCCCATCCAGAAAACATTATTATCATTTGTTGATGGCGGACTAGAATTCCTGGCAAAATACTAAAAGGAGAGAGAGGTGCTGAGTGTGTAAATCTAAAATTGGAAAGTGAGCATGAAACAACCCCGTTCTTTTGGGCCCACCGCCCAATGTTTCTGGGATCCTCACTGGCCTTGCCGGCAGCTGTGATCTCCTGGGAGCAAGTCCATCTAGGCTCCGGGCAGGTCTGACAGAGTCATGTTGTTGATGGAAGCACCCTGTGTGGTCAGGAGCTGGTCTTTCTGGTCATGCTGGAGAAAAGGGTTCACCATGTGCCTCTGAGGCACCTTGAGTTCTGTAGGCCACTGGTTATGGCTATCTCTCTGAGCCCTCGTGGGGCCAGCATCTCCCCCTGCCCGGAGTCTGGTACCCCAGCTCTAAGCAGCCCATGTCTACAGCCTTCCAGGTCCTGCATTGTGAACTAGGTGTCACTTGCCCGTGCTCTTCTTCCTGTCTCTCAGGAGCATGTGCCTTCTGTGTTAAAAGGGAAATGAAAGGAGGTTGCCTACAAAGCCAAAGGACCCAGGACCCATGTAAGCCAGATGCACAAGGTAGCTCATGCATCTGGAGTTTGTTTGCAGTGGCTGAAGGCCTTGGTGTGCCCATTCTCTCTCTCTGCCTTTCTTCCCCACTCCTCTCAAACAAATAAAATAAAAATAAGGTTTTTTAAAAAAGGGAAATGAAGCTGGTTGTGGTGGTATATGCCTTTGATCCCAGCACTCGGGATAGGGCAGAGATAGGAGGATAGCCATGAGTTCGAGGCCAGCCTGAGACTAAAGGGAGAATTCCAGGTCAGCCTGGGCTAGAGGAAGACCCTACCTTGAAAAAAAAAAGGTGGGGGAATGAAGTGCAGAGACTCCTTGATTGAAGGGGAGGGGGAATCTGGGATCCACCCCCAGCAGGCCCACCCAGAGATCTGGTTCTGCAAGCCCTTCGCTCAGAGAGTCAACAGGACCTGGAGCCCAGCCACCCACAGTGGGGGCAAAGGGCAGAGGGCAGGGTCAAGTCATTCCAGGACATTTGGAGCCAAGTGTGGGGTCCAGGCCAGGATTAGAGATCCACTCTGTGAATTTGAGTCTGGGGGTGGCTCTACTTTGGAGATGAGGGGGCAGGGAACCCACACAGATAATGGGGCACAGAGTGTGGTTGAAGGAAGAAGCTGGTAACCAGGCAGGAGAGAAGAGTGCAGGGTGACTGGGGAGGCGGACCACAGCTCAGAATTAGAACTCAGCCCTTGTGCAGCTGCCTCCTGCAGGCCCAGGTGTCCCAGCACACCGCTCTCATGGCTGGCAGGTCAGGCCTCGGACATCCCCTCTGACGTCCCATCACACAGGACACAGCTAGGACCCTGGACTCCAGGGCCACTCCAGATGCTGATGAAGGCCTGTCTTCTGGGTCTGATGCCCTGACAGGTGCCTGAGCTCAGCGGGCACACTGCGGCTCTAGCTCGGCAACCATCAACCTTTTGACTCTCCTAGATCACAGGGTGGGTGCTCAGGTGTCGGAGGTGACACAGAGTTTGATGAAGAATATTCCAGAAGCCGGGCGTGGTGGCGCACGCCTTTAATCCCAGCACTCGGGAGGCAGAGGTAGGAGGATCGCCATGAGTTCAAGGCTACCCTGAAACTACATAGTTAATTCCAGGTCAGCCTGGGCCAGAGTGAGACCCTACCTCGAAAAACCAAAAAAAAAAAAGAATATTCCAGAAACAGGGAGCCCTGGTAGCCAGTGGGTTCTCCATCTCTGGGCAGGTAGATTAAGTGGGAGAGCAGGTAAAAGAAGAAAAGGTGTCAGGCATCTTCACTTTCTGGAACATTCTCATGGAAAGGTGAAGGAAGATAGAGGAAGGCTTCAGAAGCTCGGGATGTGCTGGCAGAGGGCAAGGAAGGAGGGAAGGGGCAAACGTCGTGTGGTACCACCTGTGCACTGGGCTCTTTGCTCAGGGCTCCTGGCAACTTGCTGTAGAAGCCTGTGGACAGGGAATATTTTCAACCCATGAGACATCTGGTGCAAGTGAGGCCTGGGGGAGGCAAATACTTGACTAAGAGCATCCAGGAGTGGAGGCAAGGGGCAGCCGTCTCTACCACAGGCCATACTTGCTGCGTCTTCTGCCTGCCATACCTTCTCAATATGTCTCTGTCACAAGGGTCAGGATTCTGCTGTATGCAAGGGAGACCTCCCCAAACAGGGATCTTATGAGGAAATTCCTAGAGCTTTCTAGTCAGCCCAGCCCAAGATCAGACAATCTGGTGTTATCCTGCAGGGCAGACATGGTCTGTAGTGGCAGGCAAGGGTGGAGAAGCAGCTGAGGGAAGGGGAGACAGGCCAGCAAGCAGCGGGCAGCCGCAAGGAGCTGCTTCCTGGAAAGCTAGGTCCCAACATTGTTTTTGCTGACCACTGTGAGTGCAGGGCCCAGACAGAAGGCAGTTTGAATAGCCCACCTCTTTCCAAAAAGGCAGGGCTCTGCAGGGGACTACCACCAGCCCCAGCTGGGCAGGCTGCCACACCCCAACACGCTCTCCTGACCAAGGACCCTACCACATATCCTACCTCCCCCAGTTTCTCAGGAATCACATCTGCCATGAGCTCAGGTGGGGCTCACTGGGGCTCAGAAACCACTCTGGTGGGCACTGACAGGTCCTCTGGAGACCAAAGAGGCCAGGCTCAGGAACACATAAGGTGACTGGGGAGGGAGCTAGGGAAGGAAGGCTCTCTGGACCTACAGACCAGGGTGGGAATGGTGGCAGGAGAGCTGCCTGGCACATGGGATACTCTGCTGGTGTGGGTGGGAAGAAGGCACAGCTGAGCAGGGAGGAGTCTTGGGAAGAGGTGGGAGACTTCGGATCTCGGATCCTTCAGAGTCACTCTAACTGGCTCCCCATCAATTCGTGAGCGCTCTTGAGGTTGGCTGAGAGGCAGTGAGCTCCCCAGCCCCGGGACGATGTAAGCAGAGTCTGGGCACCCAGGAAACTTGCCAAGGGGACCTTTCTCCTAGTTGGACAGTCAAGCTTGGTGGCTCTGAAGGTACTGCCAGCTCCCTAGACCTCTGGACCTTGGAGCTGGTGAAGACCACTGGGGCAGGCACAGAGAAGGATCAGGCAGACACTGCCGGAAGCAGGGGTAAAGCAGGTATAGCTCTTCCTACTGCATTTTTTATGGGCTGACTTGGCCATAAGTCTCTAAACTCTAAAAGAGAAATTAAAAAAAAAAAGTCCATTCCTTCTCTCAAGCAAATCTATTTCTGAGTGACTATCCTAAGGCCAGGATCAGAGACGTGGACCAAAGGGGTATTGCAAGGATGCTCATCGCAATCTTATTTACAATATTTAGAACAACGAAAGGAAAACTGGAAGCAGCTGACATTCCACAACAGTGCCCTAGTTACGTTACGCCCATTGGATGCCTGACAATAGAGCCATTAAGACAGTGACACCGAGTTTTGTTGTTGTTGTTGTTAGGTGTCCGGGAAAGTACTTAGAAAGAAGGCAGGAGATGGGGTGGGTATCATTCCCACCCCTAGCTGCGGGAAGGGAAAACATAGAAGGGCCCAAAGGGAGCCATTCACAAAGTGCCGGGGGCTGCCCGTGGCGTGGCGGGAGGCTGTAAGGATGGCTTTATCTCTTCACTCGCTTTGAAACCGTCTTTCAGGATTAGGTCTGATTTGGAAGAAGCTGATAGCTAACCCACTCACTTCCTGGCTATGCGGGCCCCTCCAGCCCACCAGGGGGCGTCCAGGACCTTCTCAAGGTGGTGGGAACCTTGCGGAGACAGTGAAGGCCCCCTCTGTCCATACTTGTCCCTGTGGGCATGGACGCTGGGCTGGGCACTGGTTGGCTCTGGTTCTGTTGGACCATGATCCTGTTCCCAGCACTACTATGTTCAGGGACGAAGGCATCCCTGCTCCGAGGCTCCATCCACTCCCCCATCTTACGGGAAACCAGGAGTATGCGTGCACCCATTGTCAGTCACACAGCTTGAGTGGCCACCCTTCGCCCTGCTGCCTGCAATCCCTCCAGAGGGAGTTAGCCTTTGAATTGCTTTACTCCTCCTCCTCCTTCTTTTCAAGATAGGGTCTCACTCTAGCCCAGGCTGATTTGGAATTCACTATGTAGTCTCAGGCTGGCCTTGAACTCATAGCGATCCTCCTACCTCTGCTTCCTGAGTACTGGGGTTAAAGGCATGCACCACCACGCCCGGCTTGGGAGTCACCCTTTGGGTGAAGCTTGGTCACTTTCTTTTTCCCACAGAGATGTCCACTGGGCAGCCTTCGCTAGACTGAGATGGAGAGGCAGCAGGACTGAGTGTCCAGGGTTGTGGTTGTGGCTGTCCCCTCTCTGCATGTTACAGCTTCATGCTGGATCCTGCTCTGGACGTCCAGTTCCAGCTGTAGGCCAGGCCCCCTCCCAGCCCTGTAAGATGATAATGACTGGTCCCAGATTTCAGAGGCCACTGAGGCACGACGACATGTGGATGTCACATACCCACGGCCACGCTGTCCGAGTGGGACAGTCCAACTACAAAGCAGGCGGTCTGCCTGGGACCTGCTTCTCAACTTCCAGCTATGTGACAAAACAGCACGAAGAGACTGTCATGTCGGGACAGTGAGCAGCAGGAAGAGACTGCTGCTGTCATGGGTCCTGGAAGGCTGGAGGAGACCCTTCTCCTCTGCGGACCTTGGTTTCACTGTTTCTAAAATGAAGGGCAAGAGGGGCTTCTGGGTATGGTCACTTGATTGCCTGGAGTCCTGTCACTCAGCACATGCCAGGCAGCCACTCATCATTAGCGCCGGGAAACCCACTGAGACGTTCTGGCCTGAGCTGGAGGGGCAGGGAGGTAAACTGAAGAACAATAGACAGCTCCCAACCAGCCCCTGTCCTGTGTGCTCTCCTGCAGCCTACAGTGGCCCCAGCCTTGAGGACATCAGCCTTGGGTTTCAGCATCTGACAGCCTCCCACAGCGAAGCACTGGAGGCCGAGGGGCAGCAGAAGACGCATGGGGCCTGAGCACGGGACTCATGTCTAGCCAGTGACTCTGGGGCTTGCTGGCCCTCCTTGGAACCCTCCCTGGAGGAGGCTGGACCGTCTTCCCATGAGCCTCTCCTCTTGCTGCTGCCTGTCATGAGTCCATCAGGCACAGCGACACTGGTAATGGACAGGGGTGGGAGGGGATGTCCCACAGGCCCTGACTTGGAGCCAGTTTCTTCATTTGCCTAGTGACAGAAAGAGGGAGCTTTGGAGGAGCTTGAAACCCTGGCCTTCAGTGAACATCCACCAAGCACCAAGCGCTTCCTAACCTGCCTTCCCATAGCCCCTGCAAATGGCAGGAGAGCCAGCAGAGGCTGGGAGCAGCCTAGCCACTTGCCCAGAGCCCCGCTGCTAGGGAATCAAGACTTGAGCCACACCCGCTGACTGTCACGCTTTCTACTGGTGCCTTGCTTTTCCCTAAACGTGGTGAGAAAATGAGAACAAGCCTGCCTCCGGTCACATGACCCCTCTGACCTGTCACCCCTGGCTGACATGTCAACATTCATCCATTCAACCAAAATCTGTTGTACAAGCCGGGCGTGGTGGCGCACGCCTTTAATCCCAGCACTCGGGAGGCAGAGGTAGGAGGATCGCCAAGAGTTTGAGGCCACCCTGAGACTACATAGTTAATTCCAGGTCAGCCTGGACAAGAGTGAGACCCTACCTTGCAAAACCAAAAAAAAAAAAAAAAAAAATCTGTTTTACACCTTGTGCCAGACTTTGCGGAAAATTCCAGAAACAGGGAATTGGAACAGAAAAGAAAGGTTCCCCTGCCTTCATAGGGCTCACAGTCTTCCAAACAGGTCAGTCCTGAGACCCTTCACTGGGTTATGGCCTGGACCCAGCCACACCCCCAGGCTAAAGCTCAGGTCAGACTCCTGTCTATGGGACAGCTGGCAGGGGCCACTCTGGCCTCCCAGGTGTCAGGCACAGGGCCAATGCATGACACACATGAGACTGTCTCTAACAGATGCCACCGACCCTCAAAATCGGCTCTCAACCCTGGTGACCTATGAGGAAACTGAGGCCCAGGGCAACGAGCTGTCTGACCTCCCAGGGTCAGATCTGAGGGAGTTCAGTGCCCACACTTGTGCTTATCCCTTGTGCCTTAGGGGATTCTCCAAACCCCCGCAACTCACATGCCCACACAACATGTCCAGGCAGGCAGGAGGCCCCAGCCAGTGCAGCTCTGCTCCCGGCAGCTGCAGGCTGTTTGACGCCCCAAAGGAAGCAGCCGGTGGAAGGACAGGTGGGCTGGGTGCAGCCTGCAGGATGCTGGGAGGGAGGAAGGGAGGGAGGACACCAAGAGAGGCCAGACTGGCTTCCTCTGAGCCTCAAGGGCCTCCTTGTCTGAGCGCAGACGTTTGTCCGCATCCCCTTGCCAGCCCCCTCCCATTTCTGGGTTTTTGCCATAGCCCAGCATGGGCCCAGAAGGCCTAGCCCCTGGGCACCCACCCCTCCCACCCCACGAAAAATGCCATCCTGAGTTGACAACGCTAGGGTCTGTGAGAGTGTAGGGAACAATGGAAGCTTTCACAGTGACAGGAAAAGGCCTCAGGAAAGCCCTGGGGAGGGGGTTGGGGAGGTGAGAGGAGGGAAGGGGCTGAGATAGAAAGAAGATAGAGAGGAAGGGGGGAGCTGGGAGAGGCCAGGGAGAGAGGCTACCCTGTGAGGAATGAAGGAAAGGCAGGACCCGAGGAAGAGGAAACACACTGGAAGGGACAGAACCCAACACAGGCCACAAGGCCCTCTCGGACTCAGGGGTGTGGGTGTGGAGCCCCCCTCCCCAAGCGCCCCACATGCCTCCAGGCTGTGTGCCCAAAGCAGCAGACTCCCCTCTCCAAATCCCGGAAGCAATCTCTCTCAAGCAAAGCTCTTTGGAAAGCAAGACATTTAGTCACAGTGCGCTGCCACTCCCAGGCTATCTGTTTCCTGCCTCTGGCTTCCCTCCACCCGCAGCCACAGGGAAGGGATCAGGGCTGAGGGCAGGGAGGGGAAGAGGGGCCAGCCAGAGGGGCGGAAACATCCGAATCACAGGCACTGCAAGATTCGGGTTTCCTCCCTCTCCTGCCAGCAGACTCAGGGACTGTGGCGGAGGCCTGGGTGATGGATACTAGGTCTGCAGTCACCCTGTGGCTTGCTGGTGGTCACAGGCCACTTGGAATGTGGGAAGCCATTTCTCCTGAGTGGGCTTCCAGGTCCCTGTACATTCGGTCCATTTGTCCCTGTGTGTCCAGCAGGCCCAGTCTCCTGACTGTTCCCCTTTCATCCACTACAGCCACAACCTTAGTTCAGCTAGTCCTCTACCTTGATGCTGAGGTGACATGCACGAAGCAATCAATCGGACCCCTTTCTCATCTGCCCCCAGCGGACCTCACCTTAGTTTTTATTAACCCCTTCTTGGGCGTGGTGGCGCACACCTTTCATCACAGCACTCAGGAGGCAGAGGTAGGAGGATCACTGAGTTCGAGGCCAACCTGTATAGTCTACATAGTGAATTCCAGGTCAGCCTGGGCTAGAGAGAGACCCTACCTCAAAATAAATAAACAAATTTACACCACAAGGCTGGAGAGGTGGCTCAGTGGTTAAGGTGCTTGCCTGCAAAGCCAAACGACCCAGGTTCGATTCCCCAGTACTCACATAAAGCCAGATGTACAAAGTGGCGCATGCATCTGGAGTTTGTTTGCATGGCTGGAGGCCCTGGCATGCCCATTCTCTCCCGCCCCCCCTGCATGTAAATAAATACATAAATAAAATATTTTTAAAAATTTATACCAAAGGGTTGGAGAGATGGCTCAGTGGTTAAAGAAATTTTTTGGAAAGCCTGGAGGCCCTGGTTTGATTCTCTAGCACCCACATAAAACCTGATGCACAAACTGGCACATGCATCTGAAGTTGGTTTGCACTGGCAAGAGACCCTGATGTGCCCATCCACCCCTTCCCTCTCCTTGCAAATAAAAAAAAATTTTTTTAAATTTACATTTAAAAAGTCAACTTGCTTCAAGTAACATGTCCACCCCCATGTCTCTGCTCTCAGCTCTTGTGGAGCCCCAGGCCTCTGACATTTTTCTATTATCCTTCAAGGGCAAAACTCAAAGACGACCCCTCCTCATCTCTCTGAGATTAACTGCCCTCCTGGGGGGTTCTCACTCTACAGTCCTATGCTAGCTGGCTAGCTGAGAACCTCCTGCCGCCTGCTTCCCAAACTCCCAGGGGACTATGTGGTCTGCACCACTTGCCTGGCTCTGGGTCATGTCCTGCCGTGACCCTGCCTCCAGCAGGCCAAACTCAAGAGTTCATCCCAAACGTAAAGACATTTTGCAAAACTATTCCCTGGCTCCTCAAAGCCTCTGTGTATGAGACAGACAGACACAGAGAGAAAGAGACAAAGAAACAGAGATAGGTACCATGTGTCGTTTCTCTCTAGGCACCAGACCCAGCTGGGGCTCTGAGCCCATGGACAGCTGGGGTGGCCCATGACATGAGGTGGGAGGTATTGAATAGAGTGGGAAGGACACACGCCTCATAGGCAGGAGATCTAGGGTGAGGCTGGAGCTGGCCCTGGGCGAGTCTCTCCCCACCCCCAGGATCTTCCTCTTGGGCTGTGATGCCCCTTGTGACAGACAGATCCACCATCTCTTTGGCTTTATCTCTAAAGGAGGCTCTCTGGGAGGCCTGGCTGCATGTGGGTGGGGAGAAGCCAGCCCACCTGACCAGAGGGTGACCCTGCACCAATCCTGGGGGCAGGAAGAAATGGAAAGACCACAGTAGGTTGGAGTTAAGTGGGGCTCTGGGTGTAGGGGCCACAGACAGCTGTGGGAGGATGGGACAGGGAGCTCAGCTCAAAATAGCGATGGGGGAAGGGCACGCAGGTGGCCCTCGGCCAGAAAAAAGATCTGCTCCACTCTGGCCAATGCAATGCTTAAGTCAGCAGTTTGGGGCCACTCTGGCAGAAGCCCTGCCTGGGGCTCCCCAAGCTGCTGGCTGTGGGGCCTGTCGTCCAGCCTCAGCTCCATCCTTGCATAAATCATCCCCTTACCTGACCAGCACTGGCAGAAGAAGGAAAAGCCAGCTTTCCACCTCGGAATGCGCTGGGTTTGCACTGGGGTACATACACAGGAGACCCTGGCAGCCAGGTAGTGAGGGTGTCAAGGTCTCTGTGTGGCGACACTGGCCAGGCGCTGGACTTGTAGCTTCACTGTGACCCTATTTCCAGATGCGGAAACAAAGGCCCAGAACGTTCCCGAAGCAAAGAGCAGTTAGCCTTGAGAGCGTGTCTTTTGTTCATCGTCCCCTTCCCTCACGGCTGTGTGCGCTATCTGAGGGGTCCAGCAGGCTGTGGACTGGTATCAAGGTCACCTGTGGCAACTGTAATCAGGCACAGCAGAGGTTAAGAGGCCCCTGTGTCCAGCCCAGGCACTGTAATGCCAGCTCTTCCCATGATTCCCCTGTGTTGGCTGGTGTTGGAAATGAGAGAAGAGGCTGTTGGGCTCCAACTGGACAGCAGGAACCTAGCGCTCTGTTCTCTTCTTTTCTTCAGGGAGGGGCCGAGTAGAGAAGGAGTTGCTTTCCAGGGGCCTGTCCTGGGGAGCTGGGGCAGGAAGGGCTGACCCTTCCCACAAGCACCCTGCTTCTTCACCTATGGGCGGGAAAGTCACTGCAAAACAGACCCTGCCCCACTGTCCCCAAGGGCAAGGGTGCTTTGCATAGGTAGCTCTGCAGGAGATGGAAGGAAGGCGACCCCCCCCCCCAAATGCTCAGTTCCCTCCCTGGTTGCCAGCCTCCCCAGAAGTAAAACCCTCCGAGCTCCTGTTGCAGGTTGCTTCTAGAACTCCTACAGATGAGGAATCAAGGCCCTGAGAAGGTTGCAGACCTACCCATGGTCACACAGCTAGGATGTAGCCCAGCCAGGATCCAAATCCGGAGAGGCTTGCTCCCACTATACCACATGCTTCCGGCACAATCTCAAGCTCTACCAGGTCTCCCTGCCCTTGTCTATGGGCAGCCCCTCCACAACTATCAGGCTGGCGCCTAGAGGAAGGTGATGGTGGTGGTGGGTGTTCCTTTACATGTAGCAATGAAGAACTGGTTACTGGATACTCATTCACCCACTCACCTGTGTACACCCTAATCCTACTACGTGGCAGATCATGTCTCCCAGTCAAACCAGTAGAAGTTGAACTCCTTCTAGAAGCTTCGTTTTTTTTTTTTTTTTTGGTTTTTCGAGGTAGGGTCTCACTTTAACTCAGGCTGACCTGGAATTCACTATGTAGTCTCAGGGTGGCCTCGAACTCACGGCAATCCTCCTACCTCTGCCTCCCGAGTGCTGGGATTAAAGGCGTGCGCCACCACGCCCGGCTAGAAGCTTCTTTGATTGCTCAGGCCCCTCTGATCTTCTGGGGATCTCTCTCAGGCAGCTTCAGGACAGTGCTGAGAGCATGTGGTATCCATACCCCTGCTCACAGCTCCTTTCCTGTGTCTGGTAAGCTGTGGTAGGCTGCCAGACCCATCGAGCACCTGTCCCAGAAGACCTCGGTCTTCGGGAGCTCGTCTCTTCCCAGGGCTGAGTGCTGACAGCCTCACAGAACCAGCGTGGTCACTCTGCCACACATCCCACACACTAGAGTGTGGGTATTGGTCCTTTTTTTTTTTTTCCCACCTGGAAGCAAAGGCTCTTTCCTTCCCAAAGCCACACATCTGCGAAATTGACTCTCTGTCTTTCTGACCCCAGGGACAGACCCAAGCTCAAGATCTAGAGCTGCGGCTGTCCTCGCCAAGGTAACAAGGACCAGAGGCCCCACCTCTGGGGTCTCCGAATCTGTAGGTCCGGGTGGACCCAAGCACCTGGATCTCTATAGCTTGTCTCTGAGGGCTTGTCTCTGGTTGCTGGCCAGAGGACCCACTTTGGGAAGGGTCGTCCTCCCTGGTGTTCACCACAGGCAGGGGAAGTCACTCAGATGCTATACTCTTGCGTCCCTAAGTGCCCACTCTACAGCCTGGGACACAGGTTCGCTCAAGCCGAGTAGGAAGTTTGAGGTACAGATAATAGCCTGGCGCTGGATAGAAGGACGAGCTCTTTCTACAGTGCAGGGCGGGTGCGGTGGTGGTTGGTGGAGGGAGGGGGATTGCTGGGCCCGGCCTCAGCCCTAACCCCAACCCCAGACCTGTGAGTCCTCACCATCTGGAAACCATCACAGGAACAATGATCGTGGAGCAGACCCGGCTGCTGGGGGCTGCAGCCTGACTGTTAGGAAAGCAGAGGAACTGGGGTAAGTCCTACCTCTTGCTCCCAGCTCCCTACCGATGTTTGCCTTGGCACTGACACACACGGCTCCCAACGGGGCCCAGCTGTTGAGAACAGTCAGTTAGGGCAAGAGACATGCGGACTGCTGGCCAAAGCTGGTGTCCCAAGGCCTGGATGGAAGCCAGAAGACCCCAGCTCAGCTCCTGACTGTCTGCAAGACCCCTGACTTGGGGCTTAGCTCTGTTGGCTCCAGTGTCTGAGCAGGGCCTGACTGGCTGCTTCTTATGTACTGGCAATGTGCCTGTCTAGCTTGATGTCTGGGCCCAAGTTGCCCTCCCCCAGCCCCTCCCCAGTGCCCTGCATGTCCTCTATGGGCCGGAAAAACTACACAGGGTGCATTTACCCAGACTGCTCCATTCCTCCTCCCAACCGCTGTGTTGGGAAGCACTATATATGAGGCCCCGAAGTAGTGACTCTGGACCCTTTCCAGGGCCTTAAGGTTCACAACTAGGTGGATATTTCTAGCCTCCTTCCTGCCTCACCACACCCACCACCATGATGGGTGGCCAGAGACTCAGTTTCCCCATTTGTCAGTGAAGGGGAAAAGGCAGGCCAAGAGAGACAATGCTTTATCCGGGTGCTAACCCTCAGTACTTCTAGGCCATGTGCTGAGAGTCTGCAGCGAGCAAGGAGGTGGTCATGGCTGGGCCAGGGGAGCAGGCCCACATGACTTGTTGCTGGCATTCTGGGCCTAGCAATGGCTGAAGACAACTTCTAGAACAGAAGTCCTACCTGTAGCCAGCACCCAGGCTCAAGAAGCAGATAGTTTGAGTTCTGGCTCTGGCTTCCCTCCTCCTCACCTGCTGCTACTTGTGCCAGCTCTAGTCCCCCCACTGATGTCATGCAGGCTCTGTGCCTTCAGGACATGAGCCTGGGGCTGGCAGATGGCTCAGAGGGTAAAGCGCTTGCCCTACAGGCTCACGTGAGGACCTGAGTTCAGAGCCTCGGGACCTAGGTAAAAGCCGCATGCTGTAGAGAGCTTCTGAAACGCCAGCAGGTCTATAATGAGACGGGAGGCAGAGACAGGAAAGCCTCACTGGCTAGCTAGCCAAGCAGTGGACAAGAGACCCTGCCTCCAACAAGAGTCAAGCCAAGGGACAGACACCCAGGGTTATCCTGTGACTTCCACGTATGTGCTATGGTGTACGCCCACCTACCCACACAGTGAGGTTCACAGAAAGAATGAATCAGGTGCCAACGTGCTTCAGAAGTGCAACTCTTAATCCAGGAAGCCCTCCTTCCCAGGCCTCAGGCATGCACCCTGTCCTGTTACCCCCTACCCATGGCCCCTGCACTTGGTGTGTCTCTATAAAAGCGCCCAGAATGCTCCACTAGCTCCCTACCCAGGGACAGAGGCCATGTAGGACCCCGACTTCCTGAACCCAGCATGGGTCCTGCACAAAGTGCTATTGCCAGGGTATGGTGAACGGACCAGTGGTCAGCAGGCCCTGCCACCCTGACAACCAAAAAGGTTGTGGGGAATGGGGGGACAGGAAGGGGTGGCCACAGACTGGCCACTTCCTGGACAAGCATGCAGGCTGATGTACCCGCTCCTCAGTATGGCTATTGTCCCTGAAGGCCCAGAGAGCCAGCTCAATAGAGCCTCTGTCCCTTTGCAAGCAGGCTGCCCTGACTCGGTGGTGTCCCACCAGGCAGCTGGGAGGCGAGGGCCAACACTTCCTGTCCCCGCTGCACATGTTCTGTTCAGGGTGGTGGGGGGAGGAGGGCTTTCAGACAAGCACCCATCTGTGTTCCCCAGAGAAGAGCTGTCCAGCTGGGGGAGGAGGCGGGAGAAGGGAGAATGGCGCTAGGGACATTCTCAACCTTGGGCCTCAGCCCCTCCCAATGAGCCCGGGCCCTCTCTGAGCTACAGCCAGCAGGTCAAAAACCTCCTTGCCTGGCCTCAGGGCCTTGGTACTTGCCGCTCCCTCTGTCAGCACCCCTCCCCAGGGTCACCACGCATGTCTGCTCCCTGATTCGTCTCTCCTCAAGTTGTCATATCCTTAGTGAGGGGGTCCCTAGCAACCCTATTTGAAACATGACCTATCTACCATAGCATATCCATGTGTGTCTGTCTCTGCTCTGTGACACCCCACAGGAAATAAGCGGCTGTCTGTTTTTTCTCGTTCACTGTGGGGTGGTGTCTGGCACATAGTAGGAGCTCAATGAGGATGCGATGAAGGCGCTAAGAAACATGAACAGAGAAAGGGATAAACTGAATATTGACTTACCCGCTGAGGGAGACACTAGATGAAGACAGAGCCCTATGTTTTGGGATGGGGTTAAGGAGACAGGGGGTGTGGGAGCTGCCAGGGAAGTCACAGAGGGAAAAGTTCCATGTGGATGGAGCAGCTGAGACACAACCGTGGGTGTTGGGAAGCCTGGGAGCTAAAGGCCTTGAGGGGCAGGGGCTAGGCCACATGGGGCCTAGATTCCATCACAAAGCTGGACTTTATCCCAGAAGCAATGAGAAGCCGGGGATGGGTATTTATTTATTTATTTATTTATTTATACTTATTCTAGAGCGACAGAGAGAGGAAGAGAGAGAGAATGGGCGCACCAGGGCCTCCAGCCACTGCAAACAAACTCCAGATGCATGCGCCACCCTGCGCATCTGGCCTACCTACATGGGTATTGGGGAATCAAGCCTCGAACCGGGGTCCTCAGGCTTCACAGGCAAGCATTTGACCACCAAGCCATCTCTCCAGCCCCAGAGGGATGGGTTTAAACTAGGGTGGCCAGATGACCCTGGCATTCTGAGATCTCCTGCAAAGAGGCTGACAGAGGGACTGGACGTGAAGACACCGGGTGTCTGCTCTCCACAACTGGGGAGATGTGGTGTGGCCTGGGGAGGGGAGGGGCTCAAGGGCAGACCGGAGGCACAGTTGGCAAGACATGGGGTGACCTGGAGGGAGGTTGAATAAGACCAAAAACAAGTCTGCAGAGGCTTCAGCCGTTCGGCAAGCTGTGGATGCCAAGCAGGAGCTCTCCTCTGCGCCAGGGCTAGGGGCAGGATGGGCCCTGGCTGTGTTAGACCCATGTGGAAAGAGACTTGGTCATGATTGGGCAGTGGGAACAGCGATGGGTGGGACAGCCTTCTGGTGATCTGCTTGGTTATAGACCTGACACTTGAGCTGCGACAAGGTGCCTTGGGGCAGGGTTCATCCAAAGCTGGTGTGGAGGTAGAATCAGGTACTCTGGAGCTATAGCATCATTTCACATCCATGTGTGTGCCTCCTTCCCTGAAGCTAAGCAAACCACGAGTGAGGCGGAGGGAGGTGTTCTCCATCCTGGCACCTGACCATATGCTCTGAGGCCTCTCTCCCCCTCCCCAGAGGCCTGGTACCACATCCCAGGAAGGGCTCCTCAGTCTGCTGCTGTCACAGCTCCAGTGGCATGCCTGCCTGCCTTTCTAGGATCAGCTCAAAGGTAGCGACCTCATGGAAGTCCCCAGTTACTGCAGCTGGCCCTCGTGTGTCCTGAGTGACCCTGACTATGTCTCTGGCCTCTTTCTCAGAGGCCTGGGAGGCAGAAATCCTAGATGTGAGGAGGGAGCCACCTGGGGAGCCCAGAGAGTGGAAGCTCTCGGACAGAGGGTCCAGCTCTGTCTATACAGGCTCCGAGTCTGCAGAGAGCACGTGCCCATGGGCAGCATGCCGGGATGCGTGCACAGGAAGCTATGCGTGCATGTCCTTCCGGCACACCTCAGTATTACCTGGCCATGTCTGTTAAGTCTGCTGACAGGAGGTGGGTAGCCAAGGCTGAGGCAGTGGCTCTGTCAACCCACTGCAGGGCCATGAAGGGGGCAGTTGGCAGAGTAAGAATAATTCCTGACTAGACAGCAGGTGCCCAGCTTGGGCCTTTTGGCAATATGCACAGCAGTGGTGTTAGGGTGTGTGCAGCGGGCATGCTCACACTCGGAACTATGTGTGCATGCAAGCATGCATGCATGCTCCTCTATGCCCATCTCCACAGTCAAGGCGGGATGGAATGGGGGGTGGGTCCCAGGCTGGTCAGCCACAGGCAGTTCTGGATTTATAAAAATGACAAAAGAGCCACATGGAAATGGGGAGCCACGCTGAAAGAGGAGAAAAAGTACCGCATTCTTTTTGAAAATATCTTCTCTTTTCCTGCATGGACTGTTTGTGGCCTTATAGAATGGACATTGTCCATCTGGTGGCCCTGCATCCTCTCATCGAGTGAGGACAATGAAACAGAACACTGGTGACACAGCCTTGAGGACCTGGCCTTGAATCCTGCTAATGCCACTGGCTGACAGTAAGAGCACGGGAGAATTTCTGCATCTCTCTGACTCTAAAGATTCCCATTGTTCAAGTGAGGAGAGCAATGATTGAGCTCATGGGGACAAAGTGTTGGAATTCAGTACACAGCAGCCATCACTTTGATCAAAACCACCACCATCATCACCAACATCACCATTGTGAACATTACCATCACCATCACCATCCCTCCACCATTATCACCTCCTACACACGACCATTACCATCACCACCTCCACCATTATCACCTCCTACACGTGACCATTATTATCATCATCACCACCTCCACCATTATCATCTACACGTGACCATTACCATCACCATCTCCACCATTACCACCTCCTACACATGACCATTACCATCATCATCACCATCTCACCATTATCACCTCCTACACATGACCATTACCATCATCATCACCATCTCCACCATTATCACCTCCTACACACGACCATTACCATCATCATCACCATCTCCACCATTATCACCTCCTACACATGACCATTACCATCATCATCACCACCTCCACCATTATCACCTCCTACACATGACCATTACCATCACCACCTCCACCATCATCATCTCCTACACATGACCATTACCATCACCATCACCACCTCCACCATTATCACCTCCTACACATGACCATTACCATCATCATCACCACCTCCACCATTATCACCTCCTACACGTGACCATTACCATCACCATCACCACCTCCACCATTATCACCTCCTACACATGACCATTACCATCATCATCACCACCTCCACCATTATCATCTACACGTGACCATTACCATCATCATCACCACCTCCACCATTATTACCTCCTACACACGACCATTACCATCACCATCACCACCTCCACCATTATCACCTCCTACATGTGACCATTACCATCATCATCACCACCTCCACCATTATCACCTCCTGTACATGACCATTACATCATCACCACCACCGCCACTCTCATCACCATCTACATCACCATTATTACCATCACCACCACCACCATCTTCACCAAAATATGACTATTACCATTATCACCACCACCACCACCATCCCCAGCAACACCCCAACACGTGCATTGCCTTCACCACTACCACTGTCATCACCGTTGCCACCAAGTTCACCATCGTGACCATTACCATGCTCATCATCACCTCCACCGTGACCACCACCATCACCATCCCATCATCACTATCACCACTATCGCCGTCACTGCTACCATCATCATCCTCTCTGCAGGCATAACCACCAGCACCATCCCCATCATAACTAATGGTTCTCATTCTTTCCTAAAATCTCATATCCAAGGCCCGAGACTCTTCCTCCTCTACTCCATTAACCTTTTGCAAGCCCAGGAAAGCTCTAAAAAATGTATAAATTTTATGCCAGAGTGACAACAAGGGAGTCCACCCTGTCTCCTTCTGTGAGACAGACTCTGTGGCGAAAGTGACAGGCCGGCAGGACATGTGGTCAGCCACTGCTCTTCCCACTATGCCAAGGCTTACCCATATGGAATCTCACTGAACCCTCACAGACACTCTGAGTCACTTTCCACTGGCCTCTGGCATGGAAAGGCCCAGAGAGGTGTAGGGACTTTCAGAAGGTCACAGAGTGAGGACAGGACACCAGCCCTCGCCTGAGACCTGACTCTTCATAGCCTACTCTGTCTCCTGGCTCCGGGCCCGACATTTTGTAACATGGGGATGCCAGTCTTAAGAGACTGAAAGGCCAAGGAGGAGGGAAGTGTCAAGTAGGGCTGAGAGAGCCCTGCTGAACCTGTGGAATCACTAGGCTACGGGTGGTAAGTGGGTGGCAGGGCTAGTCTCTGTCTCCTCAAGGAGAACCGAAGGTCACCTTGGTCCTACAGAATGAGGATGGCTCTGTGCAAAAGGCCAGGCCTGGGAAGGGCTGGCTGGAAAGGACAGGGTGATAGCTGGGATACAGGGTACCATTCTGCCAGGTAAATCAGCTATGTCTGCTGCCCCATCTGGAATCAGGGTGTGGAGGATGGCAGGGTGTTTCAAAGGTCTTGGATGCCATAGCTTCTCATGTCCCACAGTAATGGACTACTTCGTGCATTGGCAGCTCTGCTGTGCAGAGGTGAATACAAAAAGCAACAGAGGGCTGGAGAGATGGCTTAGTGGTTAAGACACATGAAGGTGAGGCAAGTGCAAAGTCGCACATGCCCACTGGGTGGTGCAAGCGTCTGGAGTTCAACTGCAGTGGCTGAGGCCCTGGTGTGCCAATTCTCTCTTTCTCTCTCTAAAATAATTTTTAAAAAGCAATGGAGAGGTGCTGGAGCAGGTGTCTCCTGCTGCCCTGCCTGCTGCATGGCAGAATGTGCCCCTCACAATGCTTAACCTTCCACTCCCACACTGGTCTTCTTAGGGGAGGAACCAGGGCCACAGGAGCTCCTTGGATGTATCTGCTCTCCCTGCCCAGCCATCACCCCTTCCAAGAGTGTCCCTGCAGGCTGGATGGAGTGGCCCATGCCTGAGTCACACAATCACCATCTTGTCTCGGGATGACCAAGGCCAGGCCCTGGGCCCCCTATAACCATGAGCCCACATGGATTGACAGATCATCAGGACCAAGTGACAGAGGCACAATAGTGTCTTCTTGGACTCGCTGGTATTTGGGATGATGATGCGACACCATCAGACTTGGAGATGTGTCGTTTCAAGAACCACAGTGTGCGTGTGCAAGGACACAGAAACAAGTTGTGAGGTTCAGAATACGGAAGCCATTGTGAACCTCAATTTGAAATCACAAACCCCGGGGCTGGAGCGATGGATTAGTGGTTAAGGCACTTGCCTGTGAAGCCTAAGGACTCAGGTTTGATTCTCAAGTACCCATGTAAGCCAGATGCACAAGGTGGTGTATGCATCTGGAGTTTGTTTGCAGTGGCTAGAGCTCCTAGTGTGCCCATTCTCTCTCTCAATCTCTCTCTCTCTGCATCTCTTTCTCTCTAATAAATAAATAAAATAAATTTAAAAATTTATAAAACCCACAGCACTGTGAGTCAGAGTTGGCAATATGTAGCCTGGACCCAGAGATCTGAGATGCACTGCCCGCATGAGTGGCGCAGGGTCCCTGGAGTGTCCTCTGCACCCACAGGCCCTCAGAAGGACCTCGGGGCTTGCTCAGCTGCAGACACTCCTGCCTGGGTGCTATCACAGTTCACACTTGCTGATACACTTTTGCCCTAGTGACCCACCGTCATCATTGGGATAGCTGGAAAAATATCCAGGGCCCCGCCAGCTCCAGACTACCTTCCAGTACCCCCAAAGTAAAGAAGGCAAAACACCCCAGGTTCTACTGTGTGAAGCCTGGGATGGTCCAACCTTTCCTCAACGTTCTAGGGCAACAGACACAGTAAGGACACGTAGTGTGTTCCCCAATCTACACCAAGGTCAAGCTTCTACTTGTACCTTAGACCCTTATTCTCCCACCTCAGAAGACTCCCGACCCAGGGTGCATCAAAATATTTTAGCCACCAAGCAAGCTGGGACAAAGTGAGACATGTTAGGAGTGCCAGGTTCTCAAGCCAGCCCTCTTCGCCACCCCCAGAGGCTCAGTGTCTGCCAGGCTGCCTCAAGGGAGGGCTACAAGGGTCCTCAAGGCCAATCCTCAGTTCCAGGAGGCATGGCAGTCCCAATCTAGTGAGGGCCCTTACTGTCACTAGCTGGCCATGTGGTCTTCAATAAGTCGAGCGGCCTCTCTTTTGGTCTAAACAGACTCCAGGCGGGAGGCTGGACAGAGGACCTCCTGGGATGCCTTTTGGTTCTGCTTCTCAACCTCACATAGCAAGGCCATCTGTTGAAGGGGATGGAATCCCTCAGTGTCTTTTGCTGGTATGTTTCTGATCAATTAGGAAATCACTTCTGTTTAACCCAAAGCATTCCAGCTGCAGTTTTGGCACCTTTGACTGCTGTGTGCTAGCGAAGAATCTGCAACAAATGCCCTCGGCTTGCTTAGAGGAAGCTCCGGTCCTCTTTCACTGGCTGAAGTTGCTCCCTTGTCTCCTCCTGGGCCTAGGTCTGGAGATCTCACCCATTCTGTGGGTGTGTCTGAAGTTCCACCCCCAGGCTGATGGCCAGCAGGGCAAAGGCTTCCTCCAGCATGATGGGAATTTCTAAGCAAGACCCTTCCCTGGCTCTGGAGGGCAAGCCCATGGAGCTGACTCGAGGTTGGGGGAAGTGAGGGCTGTGGCACTGAGGGACAGTGGGTTCCAATCTCCACTGTGCCCATTCTGGGGCTCCAGGCCTAGGGCAAGGCCCAGGATCTGCATTGCATTTTTGCAGTGCTGGGGATTGAACCCAGGTCCTTGTGCATGTTAGGCAGGCACTCTACTCCTTAGCCATATACCCTTAGCGTGAGACTAAGTCCCTCATGTGCTGTTGCAGTCACTGGTCTCAAAGACAATGGTTGCAGGCAAGTCTTCAGATTTCCACTTTCTTCCTCTCTCCCTCCCTACCTCCCTCTCCCTTCCTTCCTTCCTTCCTTCCTTCCTTCCTTCCTTCCTTCCTTCCTTCCTTTCTTTCTCTCTTTTTAAAAAAGTTTTATTTATTTATATTTATTTGAGAGAGTCAGAGAGAGACAGAGACAGACAGACAGAGAAAATGGGTGCGCCAGGGCCTCCAGACACTGCAAACGAACCCCAGATACATTTGCTACCTTGTGCATCTGGCTTATGTGGGTCCTGGGGAATCAAACCTGGGTCCTTTGGCTTTGCAGGCAAATGCCCTAACCGTTAAGCCATTCCTCCAGCCCAAGATTTCCATTCTCTTTCTAAGAACAGGCTCACATCCAGGAGATCCACACAGCAGCCCCAAGACACAGACTGTATGTATGTTGCTGAGGTCAGGACTCAAATGGAGAAACAAGCATAGCAAGAGCACGAGGCATGTTCAGAGTCACCACCTAGCTGTCTCCCTGCCTCTGAACTCCCTTCATTCCAGACACTCTGTCTCCAACTTACCCAGCGAGGGGCTTGAGGCCTTCCCAACACTCCAGGGGGACCTGGAGGACAGGCTGGTCACTGCTCTGGCTCTCTGGGGCCTGGGCCAGTGGTCAGCAGTGAGACAGCGCCAGGCTCCTGCGGGCCTGGGAGGGCTGGGAAGGACTCCTGAGGGAAGTGGGTTCAAGCTGGGCTCTGAAGGCAGATAGGAGGAAAGAGACTATGGGAAGGCAGCCCAGGCTGGGACCCCACAACGGTGAAGGCTTAGTGGCTGGGGAAACCCTGAGAGTGCATGTGTGAGAGAGGTTTGGAGTGCATGCTGGTTGCAGGGAGAAAGCCAAGGGTTAGGTTTCCAGCCCCTTTGTACCAGCCCTCCCCTCAGACCCCATCCTCACTTTACAAATGATGACAGATGAGGCTCCGGGAACCAGTGGCCTCACAAGCAACACCCCCTTGTGCCCCTGGCTTTACATGGATGCTGGGGAACTGAACCCAGGACTTTGGGCTTTGCAAGCAAGTGCCATGTCTCCAGGCCCAAAAGTTAGATCTGTTTTGTTTTGTTTGAGGTAGGGTCTTGCTCTAGCCAAGGCTGACCTGGCACTTACTCTGTAGTCCCAGACTGGCCTTGAACTCATAGTGATCCTCCTACGGCTGCCTCCCAAGTGCTGGGATTAAAGGTGTGTGCCTGGCTCAGGATCTTTTCTTAATAAGCCTCTTTAAAAAGTCGACTTGTATCAAGCATTTGGTCATAGGGACAGCAGGCAAATGCAGATGTGCCCAAGGCCCAGGGGCTGGAGGACTAAGAAGGTGAGGCTGGACAATAGGGCTGTGAGGGGCTCCTTGCCACTGTGACCCTTTGAAAGGACAACCAGCAGCCGGACAGTGTTATACTGCTCCCCAGCTCCTTCCTACCAGGCTGCCGGGCGGGCGGGGGACAGCAGGAAGGAAGGCTGCCCGCAAACCCCATGCCCCGCGCCCCACCCCCACCTCGCCTCTGCAGCTGTTCCCACTTGTCTATGTCTAGCAGGGGGAGGAATTGGTGAGCCCAGCCCTCTGCGGGGTGGGGGGGGGCAGTGGGAGCTGACAGCCCACAGGTGACATTGGGTGACTTCCAGCCACACCCCCATCAGCCTTCCTTCTGGAGTGCTACCCTGGAGAGAGCAGAGACCCTGAGCCTCATTTCTGAAACCCCCAAGTATAACCCCAAGTTCTCAGAGCCATCCTCGGTCCCTCCCGAGTCCCTGATGACCACAGCTCATCACCTGTCCCCTCCATCCCATCCCAGAGGCAAACCCAACCGGAAGAAAGAGGATGGAAGTGAAGACCTGGGAAGTCCCCACAGCCCAGAGACAAGCTCCCAGACCTCTGGGACTCTCCACACCACTTAGGAAGAGCTGCGTTGTAACATAATTACAAAGAGAGCAATTGCTGAAGACACACTAGCAAGTGCTCACCCACAAGACAGGCGCTCATGAGCAGTCCAGAAGAAACACCATCCTTCCAGCATGCCATGAGACCGGACTTGGCATCTGTTAAGAAATATTTTATTTTTTATTTATTTGAGAGAGAGAAAGAGAGAGACAGAAAGAATGGGTGTGCCAGGGCCTCTAGCTACTGCAAATAAACTCCAGCTGCTAGTGCCACCATGTGCATCTGGCTTATGTGAGTACTGGGGAATCGAACCTGGGTCCTTAGGCTTCACAGGCAAGTGCCTTAACTGCTGAGCTATCTCTCCAGCCCTTAAAGATTTTTTTTTAAATAGCATGTAGCCCTAGCTCAGGTGCTGTGTGGAAACCCTCGGTTTCCCTGACAGTTCACTTGACAGGTCTTATATGTTTTGTTGTGAAGATGAAATACCACAAGCGTAATACTTTATAAAGAAAATGGGTCCATGGAACCCATGGGCTTGGAGGCTCAAAAACCAAACACCATAACTCCAGTCCTGGCAAAGGCCCCACGGTGGAGGCTCTCATGGCAGGAGTCAGTCGACAATATGGAAACCCAGAGGAGGACAGAAATGGGTTTGCTCTTTCCTAACAGCTTTCCCCACCCCTTCCCAGGACAAATCAGGGTCCCAGGAGTTAGCTCAATCCCTCTAATCACCTAACCGCTTTCCACTTGGCCCCACCTCTTAAAGGCCCACCACACTGCCACACTGGGGACCAAACTCTGAACACATGAGCCCTTGGGGACATGTTCAAATCAGGTCCAGACCACAGCTGGTTTGGGCAGGCCTGTGGCTTTAAAGCTTTTCCCTCCTCTGGGAAGTGGTCGAAGGAAGCAAGGCGACTTTAAGAGAAAGGCGTTCCGGTGCTGGTCAACCTCCTTAGACTCCCCATGCCACTCAGCTCTCAGCTGCCGAGGGTTCTGAGGAGAAGCTTCTAGGCTTAGGTCTGAGATTCTGCAGATCTGGAAACCCCAGGTTCTCACAGTGCCTCGCTGGCTGTTCCCTGCGCCCACTGCACCCATGCTGATTCCAGGGAGTATCCAGACCTGCTGTGGGGTCAGGACCAGAATGCAGGGCTGGAAACCCCAGGCAAGGGTTAGACATGGCCAGCCTCCTCGGGCCTGAGGATGGAAAGGCAGGGTGGGCAGATGGGGGCTGGGCCAGCCTCTTCCTCCTCCCCTTCCCCCACCCCCCAGCAGGACTCTGAAACTACACCCCACCTCTAAGGTTTCAGCTGTGCTAGGATTTGATTCTCCCCCAGCTCTATTTTTCTTTTTCTTTTGCAATCTCCAAGAAACCCGAGCTGCCAGCTGGGTGGGGGCGATGATTGCGCTCTGTCTGACATCTGGATCCCATTAGCAGCCTGGCTGTGCTGACTCAGGAACGGCGCGCCCCTGGGCTCTGGCCCTTAGCTGGACACAGAGGCACAGGTGACAATATCCTTCAGAGCCCCTCAGGAAGGGGAGCCGCTGCTCCCCAAGAAAGTCTTAGGCATGGAGGTGGGGTGGGGTATTGGGCTTGGCGAATTTCTTCTTCCAGGTTAAGACTTGACGAGGGACTGCCAGGCTGAGTGTGGCTGAGAAGGGAGAGGGAGATCCTAGGAAAAGACACTGGGTCCTGTGTATCCTGACCCCACCTCTGCCCGGTCCTCCCGTTCATTTCTCTAGAGGTAGATCCTTGAACTACAGATGCGGGACGATAACCCAAGAGGTGTAAGCAACTTGCCCAAGGTTGGGCGAAGCAAAGAAAATGCTTGAATGCAGGATTTTGGCTTTGAGTTCAATTCGAGGCTCTTTCCCTTGACTTCAATAAGAGATCCACTCTCACCAGCATCAGGGTCCTTCCTGATGGCATGTGGACCCCGTGTGAGCTTTCCTGTCATTAGTGAGGCCCACTGCGGCCCCAGACTTGCCCCCAGCCTCTCCGACCACAGGTGTGTCCCTGAACACTTGGCTTTTGTAATCTCCTTCCTCTACGAAGTTACTAAAAATTCTCCTCTCTAAATGGGTTTGTGAGAAAGACAAACACCCAGGCTGATGCTCATGATGTACTATTATCATATCCACTTCCCCTTTAAATAAATAAAGGTGAAGCCATTTCTGTAGACCCTAAAAAAAAGAAAACTCTGAGCCCTGGCGCTGTCCCTGCTATGGTTCATAGAGACATCGCTGGTGGCCTTTCTTACAGTCTGCATCACATCTGACATGGGGACCTGAGTCCACAGTGAAGTGGCCCCTTTCCTCTTACTTGTTGTGGTGTCCCCAGCTACCTCACCCCACCCCCACTTCTGTTCCCCCTGCCTCTTCTCTGGCTTTGTCTGTCACTCTTGGGCAGCCAGGCACCAGCCTGCCCCTAACCTGCCCCAAGCCTGATGTTTCTATACTGCCTACATGAGCCAGTCACCTAAACCTGGATGGCTTCTTCTTGCCCTGCATACTAAGACTAGGACACAGTCCCTCACTACCTGCTTTGGCCACACCTCTTCCACTGCCCCCACTCTCTGAGTGTTAGCCATGTCCAAGGGTTTGTGGTACCCAGAGGGGCCTGAAAGACTTCCAGTGAAGCCCCAGGAGGAGCGAGGCAAATTCCAGCAGCACCATTGGCTTCCCAGAGCACATTCCCCCCGCCCCGGGCTTCCACTGTCCCACTGAAGATCCGGCACAAGCCTGCACCCAGGAGATGCTGGGGAGCACTGCGCTTTGTAGCCCCTCCCCCACTGCAAACGCAAACGCCAGCTGCTGTGGCTCAGATGCCCCATTAGGAAGTAGATGCCAACACCAGACATCCAGGTGACCAGCATGGACTGTCCAGGATCCCCCTGCAAACAGTGTGCGCGTGTCTGCTACCACAGGCAGTCTCCTTCCACCCTCATCTCCCGCTTCACCAGACATCTGCACCCTGAGGCTGGACCCGTGGGGGGTATTACAAGACATACCAACTTGGTCAGAACAGGGCAGCTAAGGATTCTGCCCACGAGCTTCCTGTCTCCTTTATGTCCACTTAAAATATATTTTATTTATTGATTTTATTTGAGAGGGAAAGAATGGGTGTGCCAGGTCCTCTAACCACTGCAAATGAGCTCCAGACACATGTGCCACTTTGTTTATCTGGCTTTACGTGGGTACTAAGGAATTGAACTTGGGCCGTTAGGTTTTACAGGCAAGTGCCTTAACCACTGAGCCATCTCTCCAGCCCTGTTTCCACTTTTTAAAGAACCCCAAAGTCATGGGAATAACAGTGAGGATCAAAGTCAGGATGCCAAGGGGGATGACAGGGTCAAATGGAAAATGCCTGGGCTCAGAAAACCCAAATTTCACTCCCAGCTTCAATCCACAGCTGTGTGACTGTGGGTAAGGCACTTCACATGACTGGGCCTCCGTTTTATGAACTAGCAGTTGGGACGCACACCATCACCTGCTTGAGAGAGTTGAGATGGTTGCAGGCTGCTGTGATGGCTGACATTACTATTTGGGTGGCATGGCTGGCACATCGTGCTGCAGACAGACACCTGTGACTGGGGACTACAGGGCCGTTTTTGTCAGGAACTGAGCAGTAGACACTCTTGGTTCCTAGGCTTTCTCAGGCCAGTGGTGAAATCAGCTCGAGGTGGGTCCTGGCCCTGGCATACGCCACGAGGAGTGATAGCCCTTGAGTGATGCTGAGTTTCTCTAACATCTTGCACTGTGCTCTGGGGACTCCCATGTCGCTGTAGCATGCAGTGCCCCTCACACTGTGCTAGGGACATGGGAAGAGTCCTGTCAGTTCTGATGAGTAGAGTTCCAGAAATCTCTGTCCTGCTTTTAAGGCTGTCAAGCCCCAGGCACCTGTGTCATCACTGGGGCCACCAGTAGTAAAGACATTATCTGTACCCTTCCTGCTGCCTTCTGAAGGTCTCCAGGCTCATGGGCCACCTTGGGAACCTGCAAGGCACGTTCTGCCCTAGTTAGACTCCGAAGAATTCTAAACACATTGGAATCATTGGAAAATTCTTCCACAGGACAGGAAAAAAAAATAACTGACAGCTCCCCAAATCCAAACTTTAATCAATACATCCAAGCATTTCTAATCAATATACCCCATCAGTTTTACCTCTGCAGACTCAAATTAGGATGAACACAGAGCCTCGGATAGACCAAGCACAGTACACCAGAAAACCAAAGCCAGGGGCACATAGCTATGCAGGAGCAGCATGCTGCTCAGTTAACATGTCAAGTGTCAGGGGCTGGAGGGATAGCTTAGCATTTAAGGTGTTTGCCTGCAAAGCAAAAAGACCCAGGTTTGATTCTCCAGGGCCCACATTAGCCAGATGCACAAGGGGGTGCACACATCCAGAGTCTATTTGCAGTGGCTAGAGGCCCTTGCGTGCCCATTCTCTCCTTCTCTTTCTTTCTCTCTCCCTCTCCCTCTTTCTCTAACAAATAAATAAATAAAAATATTTAAAAAATTTTAAAAAGATGTCAAGTGTCCCAGTGCTAAGTTAAGCTGTATAAGGTGAGTCCAGGAGCAGCTAACAGAGATCACACAAAATAGCAGAAGTGTCATGAAAGAATGAATGCAAAGGAAAGCGGTAGGAATGAAGTGGGTGTGGGAGCCTGAGGAGATGGCTCAGCAGGTTAGAGTGCTTGCCACTTAAGCATGAAGGCCCTCCAAGAGTGCCCATTCTTCAGCACCCATATATAAAGCTGGGCATGTCCACACACATCTGTAAACCCCAGTCTTGCCAGGGGCAGAGACTAGAGAATGGCCGGAGCTTGCTGACCAAAAGTGACAACTCTAGTTTGAGAGTTTCATCTCAGTGAAAGGAATGTGCAGCTGAGTGATGAAGGGCGGGTCCTGAAGTTCTCCTCTGGCCTCTGTGTGTGTGCGTGTGCACGTGCGTGCATGTGTGTGTGTGTGTGTGTGTGACAAACATGCATACACCACACACACTACACCATACATACTCTACACATGTGTGTGTATGTGGGGGGTGACAAACAGGCATACACCACACACATCACATCACGCACGCTACACCATACACACTCTACACACCCATATACAACAAAAAACCCCAATGAAGTAGAGTTATAAAAAGACAAACAATTGAGAAATAAAATTAAAAGTGATAGGTGCAAATGAACTACACCAATAATACACTAAATGTGAGTGGACTGCAGAATCTCGTCAAAATGCAGTGATTTTCAGGTTGGATAAAAAAAAAAAAAAAACACCTATGATCCAACACAGGAGACTCACTTTAGATTCAAATACACAGATTAAAAGTCAAAGGATGGTGCTGGGCAGGGTGGCACAGACCTTCAGCCCCAGCACTTGGAAAGCAGAGGTAGAAAGATAACCGTAAGTTCAAGGCCAGCCTGAAGCTACAGAATGAGTTTCAGGTCCACCTGGGCTAGAGTGACACCCTGCCTGGAAACAAAACAAAATAACGAAACAAAAAAGCAAGAACGTGGGGAAAGAGACATGTCATAGCAAGCCACCATTAGAAAGCCAAACTTACTGCCATCAGAAAGACAAGACTTCATGGCTTGTTTTCATTTGCTTCATTTATTCATTTATTACAGAGAGAGCAAGAGAGAAAGATGGGTGGGGAAGCCTGGGTGCACCCAGACCTCTATCCAGTGCAAACAAACTCCAGAGGCATGAACCACCATGTGCATCCAGCTTATGCGGGTTCTGGGGAGTTGAACATGGGTCCTTAGGCTTCGCAAGCAAGTGCCCTAACCACTAAGCCATCTCTCCAGCTCTGTATTTTTTTTTTTTTTTTGAGGTATGGTCTCACTCTAGCCCAGGCTGACCTGGAATTCACTATGTAGTCTTGGTGGCCTGGAACTCACAGCAGTCCTCCTACCTCTGCCTCCTGAGTGCTGGGATTTAAGGCGTGCACCATCATGCCCAACTGTTTGTATTTTTTGTGTTTCTTGAGAAAAAACCTAAGGCCATTTGTATGCTAGGAAAGGGCTCTACCACTGAGCTACATCCACAGCTCCCAAATAGATTTTTTTGGGGGATTTTTCGAGGTCGGGTTTCACTCTGGTCTAGGCTGACGTGGAATTCACTATGTAGTCTCAGGGTGGCCTCGAACTCACGGCGATCCTCCTACCTCTGCCTCCCAAGTGCTGGAATTAAAGGCGTGCGTCACCACGCCCAGCCCAAATAGATTTTTTTAAAACCACAATAGCAAGTGTTACTAGAGTTAAAACAAAAGTTACTTTATATAATGGTAAAAGAGTCAGTTCACCCAAAGGTTTAACAATTCGAAACAGACACACCTTATTAGTTACCTTTCTCACTGCTGGTACAAAATACCTGGTAAAGATAAATTCAAGGGAGGAAGGGTTTATTTCAGTTCACAGTTCGGGGACTATGTTTCATTGTGGCAGGAAGGCATGGTGGCAGAAGCTGGAAGCAGCTTGTCACACACTGCACCCACAGTCAGGAAGAAGAGAGTGATGCATGCTGGCACTTAGCCAGCTCGGTTTTTTTTTTGTTTTGTTTTTTTTTTTGGTTTTTCAAGGTAGGGTGTCATTCTAGCTCAGGCTGACCTGGAATTCACTATGCGTTCTCAGGGTGGCCTTGAACTCACAATGATCCTCCTATCTCTGCTGAGTGCTGGGATTAAAGGCATGCACCATCACGCCCCGGCTCTCTAGCTGTTTTATGAGTCCAGAATCCCAGCTCATGAAATGGTGCCTCCCACAGTTAAGGCGGGGTCTTCCCACCTCAATGAACCTAATCAAGATAATCCCTCCCACACTGAGACTCCTTTCCTAAGTGATTCTAGGTCCTGTCAGGTTGATGATGAAAATAAACCATCATACACGATAACACATGAAGAAAAACAACAACAGAATTGAGGGGTGATTCAACAATAATAATTAGAGATATCAATATTCTCACTTCAAATAATGGACTGAGGAACTGAGCAGAAATCCACAAGGCAGCTAAAGACAGAGAGAACTGTGAGCTAACCGATGGCTGCGGAGCACTCCACCCAACAGGAACCTTTGAGCGCGGATGGGATGGTCTCCAGGCCAGCCCACATGCTGAGCTCCGCAGAGCGACCACAGTATATTGAGAAAGGGCGAAGCAATATGGAGCATGTTCTCTGACCACAATGGAATCAAGTCAAAAGCATTAAAAGACACTTGGACAACTCACAAATACATGGCTATTAAACAACACACTCCAGTGAGTCAAAAGGGAAATCATAAGAAACATAAAAAAAAATAGCCTGTGACATATCAAAATAAAGGCACAGCACCCCAAAACTTACGAGATGTGGCTCACAACGAGAGTCACAGCTGTAAACATCTCCACTTAAAAAAATAAAGGAAGATGTAGGCTGGAGAGACAGTTCGGCAGTTAAGACACTTGCCTGCAAAGCCTAACCACCCAGGTACAATTCCCCAGTACTGACACAGAACTAGGTACACAAAGTGGTGCATGCACCTAGAGTTCATTTGCAGTGGCTAAAGGCCCTGATGCACCATTCTTCCTCTCTCTCTCTCCCTCTGTCTGTATGAATCTCTCTACTTGCAAATAATATATATATATATGTATATGTATATATATAATATTTTATTTTTATTTATTTATTAGAGACAGAGAGGAGAGAGAGAGAGAGAGAATGGGCACGCCAGGGCCTCCAGCTGCTGCAAACGAACTCCAGACACATGTGCCACCCTGTGCATCTGGCTCACATGGGACCTGGAGAATCGAACCAGGGTCCTTAGGCTTCACAGGCATGTGCCTTAACCACTAAGCCATCTCTCCAGCCCCAAAATATATTTTTTTAAAAGGAAGATGTGGGGGTAGGGGAGATGGCTTGCCGCACAACCGTGATGACCAGGAAGCTGGACGTGATAGTACGGGTCTGTAATCCCAGCCCACCTGTGGCCAAAAGGGAGGCCGAGTCAGACAGGCTCTCATGCCAGTGAGCCTGGTAACCGCGGTGCTGAATGACAACAAGTGATCCTGCCTCGAGCAAAGAGAAGGCAAGGGCTAACGCAGGAAGTTGTCCTCTAGTTTCTCATGTGTGCGCGCTCTCTCTCTCACACAGATTTTTGTTTGTTTGTTTATATTTATTTATTTATTTGACAGAGAAAAAGAGGAAGAGAGAGAGAGAGATAGAGAAGGAGAAAGAGAGAATGAGTGCACCAGGGCCTCCAGCCACTGCAAACGAACTCCAGACGCACGTGCCACCTTGTGCATCCAACTAACATGGATCCAGGGGAATCGAACCAGGGTCCTTTGGTTTTGCAGGCAAGCACCTTAACCGCTAAGCTGTCCCTCCCGCCCCATACAAAGATTTGATTATTATAGGTGCTTACATGCAAAGCCTGCCAGCTTGGATTGGTTTCCCTAGCACCCAAATAAAGCTAGACACAAGGTGGCACATGAGACACACATGCACCCCTCAAAACAATGATTAAGTTGATGTCAGGCATGGTGGTGCACACCTATAATATCAGCCCTTGGGGAGCTGGCGAGGGAGCTAGAGTGTTTGGGGCCAGACTAGACTATACAAACAAGACCCTATCTTAAAAAAATAAATAAGGAGGGGAGGAAGAAAGAAAGAATGAATGAAAGGTTAAGATGGTAAATTTGGTTCTGGGGAGATGACACAGTGGATAAAGTACTTCCAAGCAAGCTGGAGTCACCGAGTTCAATCCAAGACCCTATGTCAAAAGCCATTAACTATGGCAGGCTTCTGTAATGCCAGCATACTTGTGCTGGCCTAAGGTGGGAGGTGGAGACAGGAGAATTTTCCAGAAGCTAGTGGGGAGCACAGCAAAGTTCAGCAGACTGAGGATCTAGAGCAAGGAACCCCGCCTCAGATGAGGCAGAGAAGTGTAGACTGACTTGAAAGTTGTCCTCTGTCCTCCACATGTGTGCTATGGCACACATGTTATGGCACATGCATGCCTGCACCCACACACTCACACACAACTAAACAGTAAGAATCATCAAAAAAAAATTTTAAAGATGGTGCATTTTATGTTATGTGTATACCAAAATTAAAAAAAAAAATCAGTGGAATGTAATGAGACAAAACAGAAAAATAACAGAGAAAATCAACTAAACCAAATGTTGGCTCTATGAAAACTTCAACATAACTGGCAAACCCTTCACTCAATGTGTCCAAGAAAAAGAAGACTCAAACTACAAGAATCAGAAATGAGAGTGACATTATTATTGAACCTCCTGAAATAAAAAAAAAAAAATTACAGGAGAATACTATAAACAATTGTATTCCAGTAAATCAGGTAAATTCCACCAGGTGTGTAGAACCACACCCAGGACCTTTGTAGATGACAATAGCTGTGTCCCGGTGTCAAAAGGTTGGGTATGCCTGATTTAGATGAAACAGAGAAATTCCTAGAAATACACAAATCATAGCCATGGATTCAAGAAGAAATAAATAATCAAAACAATGTAGCACCAGACACTGAACTGTTCAACTCTCCCCTGGGTCTGGCTTAGCAGTTAAAAGGTGCTTGCTTGCAAAGCCTGTTGGCTGGGGCTCGATTCCCCAGTACCCACATAAAGCCAGATGCACAGAGTAGTGCATATGTCTGGAGTTTGTCTGTAGTAGAAAGAGTCTTGGTGTATCCATATTCACCTCTCTCTCTCTAATAAATAAAATGTTTTTAAAAATCTACTCTTGTCAGGCATAGTGGCACACACCTTTAATCCCAGAGGTAAGAGGATCGCCATGAGTTCGAGGCTATCCTGAGACTACATAGTGAATTCCAGGTCAGCCTGGGCTAGAGTGAGACCCTACCTTGAAAAACCAAAAGAAAAAAAAATCTACTCTCCAGGAAAACCCAGGCTCATCTCGGACGGTCTGGAGGAGAGATCTACTGAACATCTGAAGAAAAAATATGATGATTTCGTGACCTCTTCCAGGAGACAGAACCTGACAGAACACTCTCATGGAAATGGGTACACGCACAACACGAATGAACCTGAGAATGCGCTAAGTGAAAGGACCCAGTCACAAAGCCACACCGGCTTTGCTCCCTCCGCAGGGGATGCCCAGGGCAGGTACATCTAGAGAGAGAAAGCAGATAGATAAGCTGGTACAGGGGATGGACGATCAAGAGACAAGTTATTTTTTTAGTTGACAAAAGATATTCAACATCTGACTGTGGTAATGGTTGTGCAAACCTTTGGGTGTACTCAAAATCACTGAGCTGTACTGTTTAAATGTGCAAATGACATGGTGAGCGAACTATGTCTCGTTCAAGCTGTTACCAAAAAAAAAAAAAAAGCATCAGACATTTACATATTTCACTTTTTTTGGTTGTTGTTTTGTTTTGAAACAGGGCCTCGCTATGTAGCTGAGGCTGATTTTGAGCTCACAACAATAGCCCAGGCTGATTCTGACCTTGTTGGGAATCCTCTTGTCTCAGCCTCCCAAATGCTGGGGTGACAGGCACATGCCACTGCGCTTGGCTTCCTTATTTATAACCCATGTTGTCCCTTCTCTGATGCTTCATGGGTCTCTCTCCATACTTGATAAAAGCTTTCTCATTCCTTTCAGGAAGCTTCGTGCATCTCCTGGGCTAGGGACCCTCAGGCCAGCCCAGGGACTGGACAGTGAGGGGAACAGGGGAGAATGTGGCCTGGCACCTGTTCCTGCAACTGAGGAGTGGATAGCATCTAACCAAATTCCAACCCACCCAAATACCCAGTACCCAGCTGGTGGGTGCTTGCTTCATGGCTATGCCAAAGAGAATGAGTTATGCTAGGCAACCTTTACCAAGCACTTCCTGTGTGCCAATCCTGGCCATGTGCTGTTTCTAGCTCCTGTCACTGAGCCCATGTGCTGGTCACTGTTCTTGTCCACCTCGTTCTGTCTCTGCCTCTGTCACTGAGAGGGACGCTCTCAGGGGTCTTTAGGAATCCCAGAGACATAATCAAATTTGAGTAGGGACCAGGATGGGAGGCCTGAGCCAGTTCAAGCTCACTCAGACTCCACAGAGCACAGGAGTCTAAGCTGGGGGTGGCCTGGGTTCTCAGGGAGGCACCATGTGCTGATCCCACACTTCCCTCTACTTCAAAGGGGCCACGCCTCCCACAAAGAGAGAATGATCTGTGTCCGTGAAGGCCAGGGTTAGCCGTGGGCTGGAAAGCAGGAAGGACCCAACACTTAAAAGACTCTGGCCTGCCTGGGTTAAAATCCCAGCTCTGGGTTGGGGAGATGGCTTAGTGACTTGTCTGTGAAGCCTAAGGATCCATGTCCAACTCTCCAGATTCCATGGTAGCCAGATACACGAAGGTGAGGCAAGCACAAGGTCACATACGCCCACTAGGTAGTGCAAGCATCTGGAGTTTAATTGTAGTGGCTGAGGCCCTGGTGTGCCAATTCTTTCTCTCTGTCTTGCTCTCGCCCTTGGTCTCTCTAATAAAAAAGTACTTGTATGCAAGGCCCAGGTTCAATTCCCGAGTTCCCGCATAAATCCAGATGCACAAAGTGGTATATGCATCTGGAGTTTGTTTAGAGAGGCAAGAAACCCTGGCATGCCCATTCCCATTCATTCATTCATTTTCATTCATTCTTTCTCTTTCTGCTTGCAAATAAATAAATAAGCAAACCTATTAAAAAATAAACCCAGGGTGAAGGAGATAGACACTGAGGACACTCAACTCCTACCAAACCAGAGATCCAGAGGCTCCTAAGAGCCCATCACTGAAGTAGACCTAAAACACACCCAACATGGCTCAGGGAACTTCATGGAAGAGGGGCAGAAAGACTGTTAGAGCCACAAGTTGGGTCACTACGCATGGCGACATTGCCTCTTCCCCACAACTGATGGATACCCCCACAGTGCATGGCCCACAATCCCCATGGGGATAACCAGCATCCCCAACAAGGAGGGTCCCTTCAGAGGGGGGCAGGGATGAGGATAAGGATGGTACCAACATGTGCTGTTTACATAGTTACATACGTAACTAATTTAAAAAATCCCTGAATAGGGCTGGCGAGATGGTTTAATGGCTAAGGGGCTTGCCTGCAAAGCTTAAGGACCCAGGTTTGATTCCCCAATACCCACATAAGCCAGACACATAAGCCGCATGCTTCTGGAATTTGTTTGCAGTGGCTAGAGGCCCTGATGCACCCATTCTCTCTATCTCTACCCCCTCCAATGAATAAATAAAAATAAAAATCTTTTTAAAATCCCATAAAAAATAGGACTAGAAGAAACGTATCTCAACATAGTAAAATCTAAATTAAATGCTAAAAAAAGACAAATAAATCCTAGCTCCTCCACTGACCAGCTAAATGAACTCAAAGTACCTGTCCCACCTTGCAGGGTATTGACCTCTCGAAGCCCATCGCACGCAGGTGGTCACAAGCATTGCATGAAATGCTGTCAGAGTCCATGCGACACAAGGCCTGTCCTGTCCTGTCCTCAACCAAGCTGAGTCCTACTCGCCCATTTCACAGTTCACACAACAGAGGTTGGAGAGGGAAGCTCTTCAAGGTGTCTGGGACCGCTGTGCATATGAGTGTTCAGCTGGGGAGGGCTCGAGCGGCTGCCAGCTGGTTGGCCATGAGTAGACTTGGAGAAGCACTCAGATCCTTAGCGGCCCTCGGCCCTTGTCCTACCCTGGGGGTGTAGTGGAGCTCAGCCAAGGACCTCTTGCTTACTGTATCCAGGGAGGGGGGAATAGAACATCTGGGGTGCAGGGTAGGAAGAATACACTGGTGGGGAGCGCTCACCCTGCAGGGGTCAGGTCGAGGAGGCACACCTGTCACAGCATCCAGATCTGGGATGAGCCCGGGATTCTGTCTTTCTATCAAGCTCCCAGGAGCCATCGCTGCGTCTTGGCCATACTTTAAGCCTGAAGGCCTGGCGCAGCCCTTTCTAAAGAAGAGCCTAGGACGTGAGGAGTAGCGAGCTCACGGCTCTGGACCTGGCCCCACCCAGCTCCACTCCAGCTTCTAACATCTGGAGGGTAACACTGCACGGCTTCTTGGAGTCCCTAGGATTCCATTTCCATTACATATATAAAATAAAACCAGCACCACAATATACAAAAACTGGAAAACATGGACAAAAACAGTAGGGACGGGGGGGGGGGGAGCATTGCCGATAAACTCATACTGCCCTTAGACAGATGTCTTTCTGGGAGTTAGGGGTCATGCTTGGAGTGGGACAGGCCACAGCAGCCCTGCTGCGTCATGTCAAAGCACCAGGGAGAGGGCAGGGCTGCCTGCAACACCACGGCCTTCTAAACCCTCCCACACGAGTTAAGAGAGAGGGGGAAGGAGAGAGTGGGAACATACCTATCCTGGAACACAAGTGGGCCAGACCCCCCCCACCCCTTCTTGCTACAGGAGGGGGATGAGGCAGAGGTGGGTCTGAAGGAGGGGGCGCACATCTGGATTCCTGGCCCACAGCCTGCATTCCTTCCCAGTGAGTGTGAGCAGATGGGGCCTCCAGAGAACTATGAGGAGTGCGCTGGCCCCGTCCTGCCCCTCCATAATGGGACCCACCCTTTAGGAACACTGGTGGGACCCGAAGGCCCAGAGCCTCACGTAAGGAGCCCAGTTTGGGTCCAGAATCCTCCCTCAGACTGCTGAGCAAGCAGCCTGGGCTCAGGTGGTCTGCGCCCATCTCCCCCCGGCCAGCCTGGCCTCACTCAGCAGTGGCAGAGGGAAGGGAAGGGAAGGCCATGAGTGGAGTCCTCAGGGTGTCAGAGCCCGGTGAGGCCACAGACTTGTCTACTCGCCTCCCAGCACCCATGCCAGTCAGCCAGCTGCCTTACCTGAGGGCAGTCCTTGATGTAATGTCCTTTGTTGAAACACAGGTGGCACAGGTAGTTGGGCGGGGGCCGTTTGCTAGGCTTCCTGGCCTCGGAGGTGAGGGTCAGGTCCGAGAAGTGCTCGGTGAGTGAGCTGAGGCCATCCGCAATGTTGTTGAGGGAGCCATAGGGTGAGGCACTCTTATACACGCTGCTGCTCAGTGCCTGTGGGGACAGAGGCAGGTCACAGCTGTAGCAAGGGGTGACTTCCATGCGCTCCTCCCTGCCCCCACTACATAAAACCCCATGAAGCCTTCCGCTGGCCTCAGAGCCTGAGTTCAAATCTTAACTCCAGCTGTGAGCTGGGTCCTCAGGGGCCCAGCCTTTACCACGGGAGCAAAGACAAGCACCTCCTTTCCATAAGGGTGAAGTCAAGGCACTGGTGTAGAACACTCTGTCCCCTCCCTGGCTGTCTGTTATGTTACCATTACCTGGCGCTTTGCAAATGCTAGGCAGGCACTCTACCCCAGAGCTACAGCCCAGTCCCAGGAGTTTTTCTGTACAAGCGGCAGCAAATCAGAAGGCGTTGCTAGATGTGGGAAGGAAGATGAAGGAAGGTCACTGCTGACTTTGTTTCCCCATTTTATAAGGAAGACACACAGAAGCTTGCAGTGTGTTTCAAGGAGCCCCAAAAAGCCTAAGCTATCTCTCTGAGAGCCGAGAGAGAAAGAGAGAGACAGAGACAGAGACAGAGAGAGAGAGACAGAGAGAGGGAAGTGGCCACCTCTCCTGCCTCCACATGACAGGAACCAGACATCCCGCTGAGCTCCAGAGCAGACGTGGCGCAGGCCCTCCTGGTGTATACAGCCTCTATTTATAGACATCACGGGCTCCAGGCGGCAGGGCACACTGGAATTTAGTAAAGGTGGGGCCTGCAGTGGGGTTGGCAAGGAATGGCCATGGGCCCCCCCTTTCTAAGAAAAAGCCTGGGCTGGAAAGAGGTTGCTTCCCCAGGAAGGTGAAGAGTAAACCTGGGCACAATGCCTGGGGTGCCCTGACTCCAGTGCAGGTGCCCAAGAATGGCAAGAGTAAGCTATGGCTTTGGGGGTGCCTTCAGTCTGATGGAGAGAAAAGGCCTTGTTTTCAGGAATCCTCAGTCTGATGAGGAAGCAAGGGTCCTGAGAGCAAAGATGGCACACAGGGGCACTGAGGGGGGACAGTCTTTGGGGTTCCTTCAGTGTAGGAAGGAGAGAAGAGCTAAGAAAAGTGCCCAGGACATGGGACACACCCTCTCTTATACCAAACAGAACAGCTTCCACCTTCGTGTTTCCATTTAAAAAAAAAAATTTTGGGGCTGGAGAGATGGTTCAACAGTTAAGGTGTCTGCCTGCAAAGCCTGGCAACCTGGGTTTGCTTTCCCGGTCCTCACATAAAGCCAGATACACAAAGGGGCACATGAATCTGGAGTTTGATTGCAGTGGCTAGAGGCCCTGGCATGCCCATTTTTTCTCTCTGTGTGTGTCTCTGTTTCTCTCTGTTTGCAAATAAATAAAAATATTTTTAAACTATTTTTATTTATTTGAGAGAAAGAAGCAGACAGAGAGAGAGAAAGAGAGAGAGAAGGAGAGAGAGAGAGAAGGAGAGAGAGAGAATGGGCATGCCAGAGCCTCTAGCCACTGCAAACAAACTCAAGATGTATGTGCTACTATGTGCATCTAGCTTACATGGGTATTGAGGAATCGAACCTTAGGCTTTGTAGGCAAATAAATATATATAAATATATACATATTTATTTATTTGTGAGAGGGAAAGAGGCAGAGATAGAGAGGGGGGGATGAGAATGGGTGCGCCAGGGCCTCCAACCACTGCAAACAAACTCCAGATGCATGTGCTCCCTTGTGCATCTGGCTTATGTGGGTTCTGGAGAAATGAACCAGGATCCTTTGGCTTTGCAGGCAAATGCCTTAACCGCTAAGCCACCTCTCCAGCCCTCATGTTTCCATTTTTAACACTTGCCTCCTAGGGGACCCAGCCCTCACCATCCAGGTGAGATGGAGCCTCGGACAGCTTGTTGTGGACCTTGGGCCAGTCATTTCCCTCTTTGGGCTCCCTTGTATAGAGCCTGGGATGTAGAAAGCCACACAGATGCCATGCCCAGAGCAGCCTAGGCCTAGCACACTAGCTTCCTGCAATGATGTGGGAAGGAGCCTCATGGGTCCTGGTGACTATTTTGCCACCCCCTGGTGTACCACAAAACCCAATATGCCATAGGAGCATAGCTCGTGCGCTAGCCTGCATGAAGTCTGGACCAACTCTCCAACTCTTGGATGAGCTCAGAATAGAGCGGATCCCTTGAGAAGCAGAGGCCGCCTCTGCCACCTCGGGGGTATGTGGGACAGCTCCGATGGAAGTCAGATGAGGTGACCAAGATGACAGGACAAACCCTGGGAACTGTGTGCTTATTAACATAGCTCGTCCTCACCACAACCCTATGAGTCACTCCCCATTTTACAGATTCAACGAGTGTGTCCAAGCTGGTATTGAATAACCTGGGAAACTTGAAATACAAACAGTTTTCTGGGCCCAACCTCGGACCCACCACAGGAGCCGCTTGGGACCAAGGGCATATTTTGGCATGTGGTCCAATATCCACTACCAGTTACCATTTTAATGATTTTTAAAGTGGGCAGTTCAGTGGCACTAAGTACATTCCCATGCTTGCGCAACCATCACCATCATCCACCTCCAGAACCTTCCACCTTGCCAAGCTAAAACTCTGAAAACCCACTGGACAGTAACTCCTGCCCTCCCTTCCTGGCCTGACCTGCTTTTGTCAAGTTCCCAGGGGAGTTCAGGCACAGCCTCTGCCCCAGTGGCCTCAGAGTGCCAACTGTAGGGTCTCTCTCTATCTTCACCCACAGACCTGTGTCCTATCAGGAAAATGCCCCCCCCCACTTATGTTCTAATACTCAGCTCGAGATGGGGCAGCATTGTCCCAGCCTCCTGGAGAAAAATTCATCCAAACAAGAAACTCGAACCTCCAAATGCTGTGACTCAGCCTCACGGCTGGGAAATGTAATTTCACAAATAGCAAAAATAACAACCCTCTGCTTCCCCGCCCCCCTTTACCTTTTCCTTTCTCTTCTTTTTCTTTTCTTTTCTTTCTTTTTTTTGGGGGGGGGCTGGGTAAGATTTAAGCAAGTCCACATATACCAGACTGTTTTGGCAGTAAACTGCCAAGAGGAAGAGGAAGTTCAAATGGATGTCCAAAGTACACTAATTACACCCTGAAGGGTCCTCTCTCCCTATTCCCTTGTGGCCACGCACCTCCATTCATGACAGCCCCTTGTGAAGCCCAAGTAGCCAAAGGCCTCCACGCAAGCTGTCCCCTCACTGGCACCCCAGCCACTGCCTCTTACCGGAAGCTCCATGAGCAGAGAAACAAGACCAGCGCCCCACTAAATCTTTTGCCTCCGCTGTCCTGCAGCCTATCCACGCAGCTGCCACCACTGTCTGCCCTCATTCCCAACCCAAGACAAACATCACCCACAACTGAGAGGTCAGAGAGCTGTCAGCTGACCTGACCTCATTCCCAAGCTACAGGTGGAGTCACTGAGGTCCCTAGAAGCACAGGGATCCAGACTGGTCAACAGCTACAAGTCCTGTTCGCCAAATCAGCACAGGGCAGGTGGGCCAGCAAAACATTTCCTCTGCAAAGCCCTATTTGAACACGGGCCATGGAGGTAAAAGGCAATTCCAGGCTGTTTCCTGGCCAGTGAAGACTGAACAGAGCATAGGGCTGGGCCTGCCTCACTGTCCACAGTGTTGCAGCAACTAGAGGAAGGCCTGTTCCCTGTGGTGGCCAGGCTGGGCCTTTCAGAAGGGACATTCATTTGTGTCATAGACTATCACCTAGGAATGGCCTTGTTGGACAGGGCTGGGAAACAACATAGACAGAAGCAACAGCAAGAAGAGAGGAAGGGGGCTGGAGAGATGGCTTAGCAGGTAAGGTGTTGGCCTGTGAAGCCTAAGGACCCAGGATCGACTCTCCAGGTCCCACATAAGCCAGATGCACATGGTGGCACATGCGTCTGGAGTTCATTTGCAGTGGCTGGAAGCCCTGGCATGCCCATTCTCCCTCTCTGTCTCCCTCTGAGCCCTCTCTCTCTGACTCTAATAAATAAATAAAAATAAAAAAAAAAAAAAAAAAAAGCCAGGCGTGGTGGCATGCACCTTTAATCCCAGCACTCGGGAGGCAGAGGTAGAAGGATCACCATGAGTTCAAGGCCTCCCTGAGACTACATAGCGAATTCCAGGTCAGCCTGAGCTAGAGTGAGACCCTACCTCGAGAAACAAAATCAAAACAAAAAATAAAAGAAGAGGAGAGGAAGGACAAACTTGACCAACTTCTGCCGGGGTGCCACGGTCGGGTGCAGACACCCTGCTCCTGAGAGGCGTTCCAGAGCCCAGAATGCACAGGGTGCCTGCCTGTGGCTACAGGCCCAGCATGCAGAGTGCAGATTAGGTGCTCCTGAGGCACTGTTGCTTAGGGGGCCGGGCCTCCTTCAGGGACTTCCTTGACTGCTCACGGCCATTATGGCCAAGGCAGGAACTGTCACCTGCAGCTGCCTCTTGGTGCTTCGTGGGCTCTGATCTTTGGGATGCCTTCTTGTCTCCTCCATAAGAGTGGGTACCCCCAAAGGCAAGATCCTGTGACCTTGTTTTGCCCCAGACTGTTTGCAGTGCTCCTACACCTGTTACTCACCTGGGCACTGAGGGACTTTAGGGCCCCTGGACCGATCGGGTAACATCTTAGGCTGAGATCTCAGAGCTTCCATTGGCTGGGTGTCGGGGTAGGGTAACCCCACTTAGGTGGTGGGTGGGAATCTCCAGGACACATGTCCTTCTACCCTGGGTCGGTGACCCCAGAAACTAGCAGTCCTCACGCCACATCTGGGGGAGCGAGCATCAGGTTTTCTATCCATTGCTGGCACTGCAAGGTTCTGTGAGCCAATGGGGAAAGGAGATGGGAAGACGCTAGTTTGTTCTGATCCCATGGGTTGGGGGGGGGTGTTACTGAATGAGATCTCTCTCCTTGCTTACTTCCTCTGGCCTGGGAAGATGCTATTTAATGAACATCGTGGGTCTCGAGGAATGAAGCTGCAAGCTGTGGCTCAGAGACGCTTAGCAACTTGCCTGAACATAACACGGTTAGAATGTACTGGCCAGTTACATTTCACCCACACAGAGCTTCCAAGGTTTGGCTTCCCCTACAGAATGGGGGCCCAGAGGTGGCCACTTCCCTCTCTCTGTCTCTCTCTCAGCTCCCAGAGAGATAGCTTAGGCTTTTGGGCTCCTCTTTGAACCACGCTGCAAGCTTCGATGTGTCTTCCTTATAAAATAGGGAAACAAAGTCAGCAGTGACCTTCCTGATGTCATTTCACTGGTCAGTGGCAGAACCCCACATCTAACAATGCCTTCTGACTTGCTGCCGCTAGATGCTGGGCAAGCTGCACCACCAGCGTCCTTGGGCTGTGTGAGGGGGTTCAGCTGTGGACTTCGGAGTAGGGAGGTGCAGAGTTCCAGAGCTTGCGCTCAGCTCTCCCCAGAGCAACCTGCCCACAGAGATGGGATGACAGACAGGTAGGAAGAGCAGTGACATCAGGCAGAGGTGAGGTGTAGTATAGGCTGAGAAGTACACAGCACGGACAAAGCCATAGAGAAGGCAGGGTCCAGCCCAGTCCAGTGTCCAGGCAGGGCATCGCCAGGAGTCTGGGCAGATAGATGCAAAGATCGTATCCTGCTCCCAGGCTGAGAATGGCCCAAAGGAGGAACTCTTATTTTAATCCTCAGTGCCATGAGCTTCCTTATATTAGCTAGACAACCAGATTCTTGTCGCCAAAAGTCACCCCACCTACATCTCTGTACCCAACACACAGACACAAATGCCCACACTGTCTGCAACAAGAAACCTTTCATCTCGCCAGCGACTGTCCCCATTCTCCCATAGGCCGTGCATTTCTGTCCCTAGGACCTATCTGGACTGCAGCACATGTCTACCCCCTAACACAGATGGGTGGTCATGGGCTAGACAGAAAAAAAGTGGCCTTAAGGAAAGAGAAACCACACCTTGACTGAAGGTTTCCAGCTACTCTCCACCCCACCTATGTGCTGGTGTCCGAGGCTGGAAGCTGACCTGTGGGCCAGAAGGATATGGGCTAGCCAGGACAGGGCAGCAACCCTTCCCCAGGTTTCCCACTGGAGGCCGCTCACCCAGCGCGTGCACAATAGCTCACTGTACACAGCCAGTGCTCAATACATGACTCTAACCCTAATGAACGAGTCTAGTTCTTTCTGGCGAAGGAAGTGGGTAGGGAGGAATAGGGAAATGACCCGGGACTGGGGGAGCAAACAGTGGCTACAACAGGCTCAGGGGAGACCTTCATCCCACCTCAGCCCCCACCCAGTGTCTGTCAAACATCACTGCAGCCTGCCTTCTGCCCAGATAGCACATAATCACTGAGGACCTCACACCTTACACTGTTAGAGCATATGTGTCAAACAAAAGCGGGAAGTCAGGCTGGAGAGATGGCTCAGCAGTTAAGGTGATTGCCTGCAAAGCCTAATGACCTGGGTTCAATTCCCCAGTAACTATGTAAAGCCAGGTGCACAAAGGGGTGCATGCATCTGGAGTTTGCTGGCAGTGGCTGGAGGCCCTGGTGTGCCCATTTCGCTGTCTGTCTCTCTTCTATCTCTCTCTGCTTATAAATAAATATTTTTTTTTATTTAAGAGAAAGAAAGAGGCAAAGAGAGAGGAGAGAGAGAGAATATGGGTGTGCACGCTAGGGGCTCCAGCCACTGCAAACGAACTCCAGATGCATATGCCACTTTGCAAATCTGGCTTTACAAGGGTATTGGGAAATCGAACCTGGGTCCTTAGGCTTTGCAGGCAAGCGCCTGAACCACCAACCCATTTCTCCAGCCCAAATATATATATATTGGTTTTTTGAGGTAGGGTGTTGCTCTAGCCCAGGCTGACCTGGAATTCACTACGTAGTCTCAGGGTGGCCTCGAACTCATGGTGATCCTCCTACCTCTGCCTCCCGAGTGCTGGGATTAAAGGTATGTGGTGCCACGCCCGGCTCTAAAAAAATATTTTTTTAAAAGAGCAGAAACTTGATTGGAGAGATGGCTTAGTGGTTCAGGCACTTGCCTGAGAAGCCTACGGGCCCATATTCAACTTTCCAGGTCCCACGTAAGCCAGATGCACAAAGTGATGCAAGCGCACAAGGTCGCACGTGTGTCCAAGGTGGCAAACACATCTGGAGTTCAAGTGCAGTGGCTGGAGGCCCTGGCATGTCAATTCTCTCTCTCTCTCTCTCTCTCTCCATTCTTGCCCTCTCACATTAAAAAAAAAAAAAAAAAAAAAAAAAAAAGAAGAAGAAGGCCAGTCTGTTGGGCTTGCCTCAAAAAAAAAAAAAAATCAAAGCAGAAAGTGAGAAAGGACTGTGGCATTTAGCCAGTCCTGAGCAGCTCCAGCCTCTATAGCAAGGTGCCTGGATGTAAGAGCCGCCCTCTGGCTACAAGCAGACCTGAGAATGTGCTCTTGGGCCATATGCACTGGGCTCACACTAAGGACGGTCTTGAGATGCTCACGACCAAACAAGGTAAGGACCACCAGCACACCTCAGCCACCGGCGGGACCCCATAGGGACAGGCTTTCACCAGCTCCCCTTCAGCTCATCGCAATGAATCCAGAAACCAGTAACCAGAGACCACAGGGAGGCTGAGGCGGGGGAGGGTATCCACACCATCACTGGTCTGGAGATGGGAGGAGGCCTGTTTTCAGGCCACCCACTCTATCCCTGCCCATCTAGCAGACATTAACGGAACACCTGTGACATCCCAGGCACCAAACTGAGTATGTGTGACAAGCCTGTTAAGAGGTGGGATCCCTACTCTTACGTGTTGACAATGGCGCCATGGGGAGACACACCCATAGTGTAGTCCATGGCCACCTCGCTGCTCAAGCTGCTGTGCCAGGAGTATCACAACTTACCCACTGCAGCAGCTGTGTGAGGAAGGCCTGTTCCCCTCCCCCCCGCCCCTAGGCCAGGCCAGGCGTCTCAGAAGGGACATCCATTTGTGTCATAAAGAACCGCCTAGGGATGGGTTCGTTGGACCAGGCAGGGCAGAGCATCGTAGAAACACCAACAAGTGCAAGAGCTGGGATGCTTGCAGCTGTTGGGTGGTTCCAGAAACCTCAAGATGACCAGTATGGCCAGAGGAGGACTGAGTCACAAGTTACACCCCCCCACACACACACAGGCACACATATACACACACAAGACTGAGCATGCTGCCTCCTTGAATACACTTCCTTCTCTGGACAATGGGGCTGCCACCCCCAGGCTGGGACATTGGAACAAAATAGGAAGCGCTCAGGGCTCATCTCTTCTGGTCTCCTAAACCAGGCCCGTGGGGGTGGGAGCACTATAGGAAGCTGACTGCTCATGATCAGGGTCCTCAGCCGGGCTGGGATCCAGACGGAATGTCAGAGGCTAGACAGGAGGTCTCAGGTGCTAAGCCTCATGGGGCCCAGGGCAAGAGCCAGGTGGGACCTAAGATGATGGGCCACAGAGACAGCTCTGGACTGGGGTGCTGGAGAGTTTCAAAGTTCAATCTTTGGTGCTGACTGCTGGATGTCTCCCAGGCCTCTGTTTTGCCCTCTGTAAAATGGGAATGATGGGGAACTCTTATCTAAGAACAAAGCCTGGCTCAATGGAGATGGAACTGCTGTCTCTGCCCACTCTCAGCTCTTGGTGCTAACAGTGTCTGGTTACTCACCACTGCGAATCAGCAGTGAGCGAGGTGCCTGCCTCTCTGCCCCCCCCCGCCCACACCTGACTCACAAGGCTCCGGGGGTGCGGCTTCTCTCAGAGCCCAGGCCCAGCCAGTCAACTTAATTCTGCCAGCCCTTCTCAAGTGATGGGGCTCCTGGCCTGAGTCACTGGTCAGCTTCTCAAAGAAGTGGTTGGGGTATCTTCCCAAACCACGTTAGACTCGTCAATTCTCCCAGGACCCCAGGGCTGCCCACCTCCCATCTCATGCAGATCACAAAGGCTGCAGAAACCAAGTTCAGCCCCTGCTGGGGTACTCCCACCTTCAGGCAGGAAAGTAGCTTCTGCTTCAGGCACCAACAGTAGCCTGGCTCATCTATACCAGGTATGGGCACAGCTGACATCCAAACTCCTAGCAACTGTCCAGGTTGGGGGCGTTTTTGTTGTTTGTTTGGATAGTTTTTTAGAGACAGTATCTTACTCTATAGCCCAGGTTGTCCTTGAACTCATGGTGATCCTTATGCCTCAGCCTCCCGCGTCCTAGGATTATAAATGTGAGCACCACACCCCCACCAGGACCCTGTAAAGCAGGACACTATGGTCATTGCTATAGGGGTTCTGACAGCCATATATATCTGTGTGGAAGGGCTGAAGGCTGTGGGAGGTGGCTGTCTGCTAAGCCGCACAACTGTCTTTATGCCAGTCACAGATCTTCAGTGGGTGAGCCACAGTGGCAAAGGGCAGAGTGCATAGCAGTACAGTGGGCAGTGAGGACCAGGAGGCACCGGGCTTTATGGCTCCAGAAAGAAATTCCAAAAGCATGGTGCTACGCAGCCAGGGAGAGATCTAACTCAGTGGAACATCCCTGTGCCTAGAGATGTTTGGAAGAACACTGGCAGGTATCCTGTGCCAAAAACATTCTCTGGTTGAATAAATGTGGGAAATGTTGGGATGCAGAACCGTTAACAGAGCCTTTGCTGGGCTAGAGGGCATTTTCTAAATCAACGGAAAGGACAGTGTACTATCCCTCAACACTCACCAAGGAGGGATGCCATGTGATAGTGAGGCCATGCCTTCCAGCTACCTCTGCTTTCTTGGAGGAAAAGGAAAAGAGAACGGCTGCCCTAAAAATCCAACCTGGCGCACGCCTTTAATCCCAGCACTCAAGAGGCAGAGGCAAGAGGACTGCCGTGAGTTCGAGACCACCCTGAGAATACAGAGTGAATTCCAGGTCAGCCTGAGCTAGAATGAGACCCTGCCTCAAAAAAAAAATAAATAAAAAAAAAACAATCCAACCTGAATGAAGCAGGGAACCCTCATCGCCTGGTGTGGTGGACCCCCTCCAGGAGCTTAGTGGAATCTATAGTTCTGGGAATTTATACTCCAAGTAGAACTTGGCAGGGAAGATCCCACACAGACAACTGCCTTAAGTCCCACCTCCTCCCACAGGCACCTGGAGCGAAGATGTGCCCAGCCAAGAACCCCCAGAGCCTCTCTGAAGACATGCAGATGTGGCCACATGTGGATGCTGAAAGTGAGGTACACCAGGATCTTATTTCAGAGCCCATAGTTCTCTTAAGAAACACAAGAGCCAGGCGCGGTGGTGTACACCTTTAATCCCAGCACTTGGGAGGCAAAGGTAGGAGGATTGCATGAGTTTGAGGCCACCCTGAGATGACATAGTGAATTCCATGTCAGCCTGGGCTAGAGTGAGACCCTACCGCCTCAAAAACAGAAAAAGAAAGAAAAGAAATTACAAGATACCCATGTCCACTCGAAGGTCACCTCCTGAAACTGCCTGCTCTTGGATGTGAGGTCTGTCACCTCCTTCTCTGCTCCCAAGGCCAGAGGTCCATTCGGGACCCTTGGCTTATTGTCAGCTCCCAGGGCCGAGGTTCCATGGGCACAATGGGCTTCTGTGCCCCCGTGTCCTCACCTCCCCTAATGCCAGCTGCGTTCTTGGTGTTTTGCTATTGTGGAGGGAGCAGCCTGGGGGCGGTGCAGGAGGGGGTGGGCTCTTGGCACAGGGGCTGGCGCAGACGGGCCATGGCCAGCGGTCAGCATGCAAGTCACATCCGCAGGCACCGCCACAAGGCCTGCCAGGCTTCCTGCAGAATGGCAAAGCTGATGGACCCTTGGTTTCTTCCTGGAGTCCCCTCCTGTGCCCAGCCCCTCCGTGCCATTGGGGGGGGGGTTCTCCTCACCTTCTCAGCCAGTTGCTATTATGGAACCATGTTAGGTGACCAGTTAAACCTTGGATGCAGGAAAGGCCCATCCTCAAGAACACAGCTGGGACTCTGAGAAGGTTTAAGAGGCCAAGGGGGTGGGAGAGAATGAGGGAGCCCAAAGCCAAGACAGGCTTCCGGAAGTCAGCAGGCCTGCAGACTTACAGGACTCCAAGGAAGCCACGGGCCTACGTGTGTGAGAAGTCCCTCTGGTCTCTCCTGACACACTGTAGGCACATACTCTCTCATTTATGCCCATCTCCATCCTCAGACTTATCACCCTAGGCAACAGCAGAAACGAAATCTACCTGATGGGCAAGCTGAGGCTGAGGAAGATGTGGGCTCCTTGGAGTCAGTCATAAGAGACATTTTTCCCCCCATAGTTTTTCTAGCTCCTCTTATACTGTGCCCTTTCTGGGGAAACTGAGGAATATGGCAACGAAGTGACAAGCAGGCAGGTCTCACTGAGTCACAGCGGAGATCTTGGAGACTAGAAATTTCCAAGGAGAAGCACAACATCCTACTCCCATGGGGACCGCTGAAATAGATCTCTTAGCAGAGACTGTGCTGGGACGGGAGCAGAGGGAGGCTGGTAGGGGCTGGTTAGGGACCCCACTTGGCTGTGGGTCATCACCACGCCTCCTCGGATAAGTGGTTGTACCTTGAGTACACCTCAAACCACTCACTGGCCCCTCTAGCCTGTGGCTGTGAAACCCTCACAGAGGTCAATAAATGGTATGAGAACAAACAACATACAAGACCAGGACGCTAAAGAAACATGCAACAAACAGTTTTCTAAAGTCACAGGTCACCTGAAGCCAGTTCCCTGAAGAGGTGGCAGTGTTATAAGAAAGATTCCCCAACCCAGAGCCTTGACACGGAAATGTTTTCTCCTGGCTCCATGGGGTACGTTTCCAGCCTCATCTCTGACCACCATACCCAGCCCTCCTATACCAGTTCCACCCACACTGGTCAGTCTGGGAGGTGTTAAGACTTATACCAAGGTTTTATATGTTCATGAGTCCCCCAGTAAATAGTGGCATAGATGAACAGATATACATGCCCAGGAAGGGTGACCTTCTGCCTTCTGGGCCTCACCCTCCAGCATGTCCCAAACATGCACAGGCCATCTTCCCAAACGAACTCTATGTCGGCAGGAAAGTGACACCCGCCCCCCCCCCCGTGTGCCCCTCTACCTCTTGCACCTTGGCAGAAGGATGCCAAGTGAAAGTTACAGAGTGTCAGCCATTCCCCAACAAAGCTGGAGTGGGGAGGGGTGCAAGAGGAGGTGGATCCGTTGGGAGAGAGGAGTGGACTTTTTGGGAAGGCTCTGCATAAGACCCCCCCCCCCCAAAAAAAAAGGGGCTGGGAGGTCATGATCATCTATGTATTTATCTAGATGGGGACAGGCGCTGCCCAGTAGACTTTGTAACCGAATCCACTGAACAGGCTGCCTTTGCGACATGGGCAGCCCAGGTTTTGGGAGAAGGCACTGGGCAGTTGGAACCCTCCCCATCCCCCCCCCCCCATCGAAGGATTTCCCTTTCATTTCCTTCCAGCCTGGGAGGGCAAGGGACAGCACAGTCTGAGAGGTCAAGCCCTCAAAAACCACTTCCTATGTGGCTGGGGGAGGGAGAGCAGCTGCAGAGTGGATGGGGGGGGGGTCCCCGAGTGGGAACAGCGCAAACAGCTCCCCCTGACAAGTCAATGTTTTCTAGGGTCCCCTTTGGGAATCAAGAACCACCAAAGCAAATCTCGAGGAGAGAAAGATCTTAGACCCTTCCAGAGGAGTTCTGAGCAGGACCTACACCCTCTGTCCCAGATGGTGGTAACCAAGAGAGGTGATAGGGTTGGGCGAAGGGAAAGACTAGAAAGGGGCTCCCCGCTCTGGCCGCACCCCAGCTGTCTGGAGAGAACCCGGAGACTGTCCCCCCACCCCCACACACTCACTCAGCTTGCTTGGAGCAGGGCTCCTGGCTTGGGGAGAGGGGGCGGGATGGCCCTGCCCAAGGCCTTGAGCTGCACTGGGGCCAGACTCAGCCAGGGAGGTGACGCGCTCCGGGAGCCCCAGGGACTTGGGGCGGCAAGTTTGGCAGAACTGATGGAAGCCCAGCCAAGTTCCCCAGACCGGCCGTGGACCATGTAGAGCTAGCCCGGGGCAAGTAGGGCAGATGGGAAAGCGTCAGTGGCGGTGGGCACAGGGCGGGCGCAGGACGCGCGGGGGGGGGGTGGCACCCACCTCTCCGCGCTGCAGCTGGAAGACGCTGTTGAGATAGCTGGAGTGCAGGGGCGAACCCAGCTGCTCGGGGCGGCCCTTGCCGAAGGCCAGCTCCGGGGGCGCGGCGCCACCGGCCGGAGGAGGCTCGGGCCGGAAGGCATCGAAGGCACTAGCTTGGTGAGTGTCCTGCAGCGACAGGTAGACCCAGTTGAGCAGCTGGGCCGGCTGGTACACCGAGGCGGCACTCGTGTCGATGGCCGACAGCAGGCTCATTTTGCTTCCCCCCCCAACCCCGGGCCGTGCCGGCCCCTCCCCAGGCCTCCCGCACGCGCCCTCCCACCCCTCCCGGCGGAGGGGCGGGCACCGGGAGGGGGGGGGAAGCCTATGCCCACTGCCAGCCACCCAAGTCCCCCCGACGGCGATCACCCCGCGCCCAGCGCGCTGCCCGCCACCGCCGCCGCCACCGCCGCCGCCTCCCCCCACGACTGCAGCCCCGGGGCGCGCGCGGGCGGAGGAAGGAGGCAGCGAAAGTTGGGCAGGAAACTTTTAGCCACGCCCCTGCCGCTGCCCGGCCCCGCCCCTCCCCGCGATCCGCTATCTGCCACAAGGCTGACCCCTGGAGGGGGTAAGCTCCAAGGGGCGGAGCCATAGGAGATCACGCCCAGCCCTGTCCCCGTCCTCGCTCTCTATTGGCTGGCTCATCCCCCGTCCTCGCTCTCCATTGGCTAACTAATTGAATATGGATACAGGGGCGGGGCGAGGGGGGAACCAGGCTGGTCTGCACATGCAGCCCTGTGTCGCCCCGCCCAGGGGCGGGCCCTCTCGAGCCCCACCCGCCCCCCGCTGGGTCAGCGCTTGCTTCTCTCTCCCCCACACACTCATACATACACACACACATCACACACACACACACACACACACACACACACACACTCACACACCCCAGCCCTGGAGCTCAGAAGCACCCTGGCTGGCCTGCTGCGGCCTCCCTCCCCAGTCTTCCCAGGCCCTCTCCAAATGGATCGTTTCTGTCTCTTGTCTTTTTCTCCTTTCCCTGCTTCCTTTCCTCCTGGGTCCCCCTTTCTGGCTGTGGGTCCTCTGTGACTCCGTGTCCTCTCCTAGCTCTTTGTGTATTCCTCTCTCTTTTGATGTCTTCATCTCTCTCCTCACCCCTCTCAAACTCTCTCTCTCCCTCCCTCCCTCCCTCCTCTCGCTATCACCGTAGGACCCTCCCCCCTCCCTTAATTCCTTCCATCTGCAGAACCGCTTTGCGGGGCCGCCTGCTCCAAGGGGGGCCCGGGTTCCTGCCCCAGGAAGGACTCCCCGCCCCTTCCCTCCTCCCCCTTACTCTTCTCTTGTTTCTGCTCCGGGCTGGCCCCGCTTTTCTCACCCTCTCCTCTGTCCCAACTCGATACTCAGTCCACCCCGGTCCTTTGGAGGGTCGCCAGGACGCTGTTTTGGGATAGGGGATCTCAGGAATAGAGATCTGCGTGAGAGGAGCCCGCCTCTAGCCTTATGTTCCCCCAGTTCCACAGCCTTCACCTCTAAAGCCGAGGGTTATCTGCACAGCCAGCTCCAGATCTGCTGGGGGTGGTGGTGGTGGTGAGATCCTAGCGGGAGGGAGGCCCAGTCTCTGGGTTGCCCACTCAGAGGACCTGATTGGCTGGCGGGACTTGTCCACCTAAAGTTGGGCGCTAGAGTCATTCAGCCAGTCGTTAAAGTGCCATAGGAGGGACCACTGAGTGACCCCCAGGCATTAAAGTGTCATAGGAGGGACCTCTAAGTGTCCCTCATCTCTGTCAGCCCCCTGTTTTCTTTTCTGTAAAATAGAAACGACAAATGAGAAGTCTGTGAGGGGCCAGCGTGGGTTTGGTAAATGGAAGTTAAGGAGATAAGGGTCCTGTCTCCCCAACCAACCATGCTGCCAGAATTTTGCCCCATTACCTGTTCTAGGCAGGAGACCTACACACATATCTGTGGGTGCTTGGGCCAGAATGTCCTTCAGTGGTGACCCAGTGCTGACCTGTCTCACCCACCAAAAGCCCCATTTTTTTTTTTTTTATCTCAGATTGCCAAGTTTTGAAAGAGCTTGTCCATCAAACAATTTGTGGGCATTAATGGGAATGGCTCGTACACCAATCATTTTTCAGTGCTTTTACTCCTCAGAAAACACGTCTATTAACCGGTCGTGGTGGTGCTTGCCTGTAATCCCAGCGCTTGGGAGGTAGATGCAAGAAGACCAAAAGTTCAAGATCATTCTCTGCTACATAGAGAGTTTGAGGTTTGAAGTCAGCCTGGCATAAGTGAGACCTTGTCTCAAAAAAAAAAAAAAAAAAAAAAAAAAAAAAAAAAGACATCTATTCACTCTCTTCTCTATTTCTTTCTATTTTAAACAGTTTAAAGAGAAGACACATGGTGATTGGGGATATATGTGATAACCTTTAATGTTTGTTTTTTGAAATTTTTTTTTTTTTGTTTTTCAAGGTAGGGTCTCACTCTGGTCCAGGCTGACCTGGAATTAACTATGTAGTCTCAGGGTGGCCTTGAACTCTCGGTGATCCTCCTACCTCTGCCTCCCAAGTGCTGGGATTAAAGGCGTGCGCCACCATGCCCGGCTTGAAATTTATTTTTTAATTGACAACTTTCATAATTATAGACAATAACCCATGGTATTTCCCTCCCTCCCCCACTTTCCCCTTCACAACTCCACTCTCCATCATATCCCTTCCATCTCCCAGTCAGTCTCTCTTTTATTTTGATGTTATCTTCTTTTCCTCCTATTATGATGGTCTTGTGTAGGTAGTGTCAGGCACTGTGAGGTCATGGATAGCCAGGCTATTTTATGTCTGGAGGAACACTTTGTAAGCAGTCCTACCCTGCCTTTGGCTCTTACATCCTTTCTGCCACCTCTTCCACAATGGACCCTGAGCCTTGGAGGGTGTGTTAGAGACATTTCAGTGCTGAACATTCCTCTGTCAAATCTTCTCAGCAGTATAGTGTCTTTTGAGTCATCCCAGAAGTCACTGTCATATGAAGAGAGAAGCTTCTCTAACCAAAAATGAGAGTAGCATTAATATATGGTTATGAATATTAAGAGGGCAGTTTGGTGAGCATCATATATACATTTAGGCAGACACCAGCAGATGTAACACCCCTAGGGCTCATGACTTCCCCTGTCATAGGTTTTCAGTATCAGTCCCTCCCATGGAGCAGGCCTCCAGTCCACTTAGAGGGTGTTTGGTTTCCCCCATAACAGACATGCCACTATTGCACCCATTAGCTAATATTGGTCAAACTTAAGGTTTGCAGTGTCCACTGTTGTCTCTCTCCACTGATGATGTCTCTCTCCCACAGAGCTGCATGCAGCATAGCTTTTCCCAGCTTTTTGTCAGCTGGTTCACATGGAGGAAGTTTTCAGCTCAGCTCCAGCAGGATTTCTCAGTGACCTTGCTTCCCAAGCTTGTGGAGTCTTCAGCAATAGGGTCTTACCATCTATTCCTGGTGGGAAACCAAGAGCCTTGGCAATGGCCTGTAATGTTTTTTTTGGGGGGGGGGGCATCAGGAACCTCTCTGGCCAACAACTCACAGGAAGGTATCTCATCCCTGGCACTGAAATTTTTCTAATAACAATCTATGGCTTCTGGGTGTGTCATTGTCCAAAAAAGTAGGTTTCTATATGACTTATTCATACCTTCTTAGATTTTTTTTTTTGAGAGAGACAGAGAGAGAGGGAGAGGAAGACAGATAGAGATGGGCACGCCAGCAGCCTCTCAGCTGCTGCAAACGAAATCCAGATGCATGCACCCCCCTTGTGGTCAAGTGCAGCATTGCACCCTTGCATCACTGCATCTGGCTAAATGTGGGACCTGGAGATTAGAACCACTGGAGATTGGAACCAGCATTCTTAGGCTTAGGAGGCAGGCGCCTTAACTGCTAAGCCATCTCTCCAGCCCCACCTTCTTAGATTTTAATTAACCCTCCCTCCACCTTTCCTTTACTCAGTCTCTTCCCCTGACCTCACTTAGGCCTTTCCACTCCCCAGTAATCTGTTCTTCTACTTACATGTATACAATACCACCCCCTTAAGTCCCCCCTCTCCTCCCTCCCTTATACCCACTTTCTAGCTTAACGGCCTCTGCAACTGAGTTTATTCCAACTCACGTACAAGTCCACATATGAGAGAGAACATGTGACATTTGGCTTTCTGGGCCTGGGTTACCTCACTAAGTATAATCCTTTCCAGATCCATACATTTCCCTGCAAATTTCATAACTTCATTTTTCTTTACTGATGAGTAGAACTCCATTGTGTAAATGTGCCACATCGTCATTATCCACTGATCAGTTGAGGGACATCTAGGCTGGCTCCATTTCGTAGCTATTGTGAATAGAGCAGCAATAAACATGGTCGAGGAAGTACTAAAGTAGTGTGGGGAGCCCTTAGGATATATGCTAGGAGTGGTATAGCTGGGTCCTAGCGTATGTTTGTTTTTTGAGATAGGATCTCGCTTTAGCCCAGGTTGACCTGGAATTCACTATGCAGTCTCAGGATGGCCTCGAACTCATGGCAATTCTCCTACTTCTGCCTCCCGAGTGCTGGGATTAAAAGTGTGCACCACCACACCCGGCCTCTATGATAACCATTTTAACCTTGGAAATATTTGTTCCTCTGCAATCTGCTGCTGGCCTCCAGCTTCCAAAGGTACCAGGTAGGATTTGTAACTGCCTTCCCAAGACTTTGTAAAGAGAAATCATATTTTTCCACAACAGGGAGCTTGGGTGCCCAGAGGAGACCCTGGGACACCCATCCTCACCAATGCTCTCTGTGTCCTTGCCTGTTGGATGCAGAATACTTCTTTCGGCCCCACTCTCACCTTGAGACCAAGCCTGACACCTGCCTGGAGAGACACCTTCTCTGGCTCCTCCCAGGCCTGCAGAATGACTTGACGCCAGAAGGGTGAATGTCGTTTCTAGTCATTTCTGCCTCTTTCTCCCCACCTCCCACCTCCTTCCACAGCTCCTACCCAGAGCCTGGTGCGTCAATGGGAAGATCAGAAGAGCTTTGGTGCATTGACAGGTGGCTGGAAGGGTAGCTAGATTAGCTTCCTTTGAAGTGTCTTTTGGTTTGGATAGTTCTTCCTCCCTCTGCCCCAGCATGCCTGCTCAACACATGGGCTCTGTATTCAGTAGGTGATCAATGAATGAGAGCAGCCTACTGGTTTGCCTGGATTGGAGCCAGCTGGTCTAAAGTCAGCTTTTCACCCCCACACCAAGCCAGCTGCTGGGGACAAATTCCCCTAGGCTGTAGGGTGGGGGCTAGGTAGGAGTGATGGGGGGCAGCAGATGCTTGGTACCAGGCCAGAAGTTTGAACCAGGCCTATCCCTGGACCACTGTACCCAAGCACTCACTCTAAGAAGCCTTGCAGTGAGCTCCACGGAGACCCCTGGTACTTCCTCATTTACCCAGAGGGCAGCACTGTAGCCCTGGCAAGGGAAAGGTCCTTGCCAGGCTCTATCAGTAAGCTTGCTAGCTAAGCTACCCTCTCCTGGTCACACTTCTCTCTTCTTCTGTGGTGCCAGTCTGGCAGCCCTGGCCCATGTGATCACCTCAGACTTGAAGGTGAGGCTTAAGCCTCTGCCCCATCTCTTTTTATTTGTGTGTGTGTGTGTGTGTGTGTGTGTGTGTGTGTGTGTGTGCGTGCATGCATGCATCAGGGATTCTCACATGACTGCAAATGAATGCCAGATGCATGTGCATGCCCCACGTTTTGGGTCTGGGTGCATAGATGGCCGGAGAATTGAACCCATTCGGGCAGACTTTGCAAGCGAGCATCTTTAACTGCTGAGTCATTTCCCCCAGCCTAATATTAAAAAAAAAAAAAAAAAACTTATTGACAATTTTCATGCATGTATATAATGTATTTTGATTATAGTTCTTTCCCTTTGCCTTCTTTGTCTCCCTTTACGCTCCCCACTGCCACTGAATCTATTCTTTCCAACTAGTCCCTCTTTTATTTTGATGTTCTTATGCCTCCTTTTTTTTTTGCCTCCTCTATCATCCATACTGGAGTGCCAGTGGGCCCAGTATTGTGCAGGTATTTGTTATGCAGGAAACAGCAGTTGTTGTGAGGTCACAAATGTAATGGTCACTTCGTGTCCAGAAGACAGCATTCCACAGCACTCCTCCCCATCCTCTGGCTCTTACATCTGCTGCCTCTTATAGAAAGTTCCCTGAGCCTTGGAGGGTGTGCTAGAGGCATCTCATGTAGCAGCGAGCACTTTCTCTCAACACTTTGATAAGCTTTAAGCCTGCCCAGTAGTCACTACCAACCACAAAAAGAAGCAAAGGTGAGAGCCGCACTAGTCAATGGACAGAAATATAAATATTTAGAGGGCAATTTGGTGGGCACAATATATCCATGTAGCAGAACAATAGTAGTAGCTTCCCCCAGGGCCTGTGACCTCTCCAGCCATAGGTTGTTTATTTTTTAACTTAAAAAAAAAAAAATCTTTAGACTGGGCATGGTGGCGCACGCCTTTAATCCCAGCACTCGGGAGGCAGAGGTAGGAGGATTGCCATGAGTTCAAGGCCACCCTGAGACTACATAGTGAATTCCAGGTCAGCCTGGGCCAGATTGAGACCCTACCTCAAAAAACAAAACAAAAAAAACCTTTTTTATTTTAGAGAGAGAACTGGTGTGCCAGGGCCTCAGCCACTGAAATCAAACTCCAGACACTTGCGCCACCTTGCATGCACTTGCCTCACCTTTGTGTGTCTGGCTTACATGGGACCTGGAAAGTTGAACATGGGTCCTTAGGCTTCACAGACAAGTGCCTTAACTGCTAAGCCACCTGTCCAGTCCCCATAGGATTTTTGACTAGGTTTTCAGTAGCAGGCATGAATTCTCTCCTTTGAAGCAGTTCTCAAATCTAATCAGAAGGGAGTTGGTTACCCCATAAGAGACATGCCACCATTGCACCAGTAGGCACATCTTGCCTGGCTGGTCAGTCATGTATTTTTACAGAGTTTGCTGCTGGTTAAACATGTTGATGAGGTCTGGAGAGATGACTTAGTGGTTAAAGTGCTTGCCTGGGAAGCCTAAGGACCCATGTTCTACTCTCCAGATCTCACTTAAGCCAGACGTATGAAGGTGAGGCAAGCGCAAGGTTGCACATGCCCACTAGATGGCGCAAGCATCTGGAGTTTGATTACAGTGGCTGAGGCCCTGGAGCACCAATTCTTTCTCTCGCCCCATCTCTCTAAAATTAAAAAAAAAAAAGTGCTAATGACTTTTCTCCCTAGCAGCACGCATAGCACTTTCTGGCACTATGACAGCTAGCCAGTAAGGAGGAGGTTTACTTCTCAGCGTCCTGCAGGAGAAACACGTAGTATCCTCAACAATAGGTCATGACCATCTAGTTCTGGTGGGCAACCAAGAGCAGCCACAATAGTCTGTATTGTTTGGGTGGCCTCAGAGGCCTCTCTGACCAACACCTCACCGGGAGATATACCATACCTACCTGCCTCTTTCTTGTCTAGAGACTCCACCTCCATGGTCTACTGAATGGGGCCATCAAAAAAGACTGGATTTGAAGAAAACTTACTTGTTGGGTGACCTTGGGCAAGTCTCTGGTCTCTCTTAAAACTGTGTTTTCCTACTCAATGATTGAGGAGGGTTAGCCCATCTCTACCCACTTCTCCAAGGACTAAACAGGGTCACTGGAGAGTGCCAACGGGATGGTACCTTGCTCTCCACAAGCAGTCTCTTGGCAGGGAGGGCTGGCATTGACCATTTCTGGACCAGCAATCTTCAGTGTATCTGGAGAAACAAGCGAAGAGGAAACAGGGACATCTGTGACCCTGAAGTTGTCCAGGCAACAGGTACAAGAGGAACTTTGTTGTGGTTATTGTTGGTTTGGGGGGACAAACATTTATTAATCACAGCTTTGGAGGCCAAGTATCAGCTAGTATCAAAGGGCCAGCAAAGGATCTTTATTGAATATTTTAATTATTTTGTGACATTTTATTGGCAACCTCTATACATACAGGCAATATACCATGATCATAATCTTCTCCTACCATCCTTCCTTTCCCCTCTCCAGAATCCCCTCCACTGAATCCCTTCTTTCCAACTAGTCTCTCTTCTATTTACATATTTATTTTAGTTTATTTATTTGCAAGGGGGGTGGGGAGAATAGACGTGTCAGGGCCTCTTGTCACTGCCAATGAACTCCAGACATGCACCACTTTGTGTATCTGGATTTACATGGGTACTAGGGAATCAAACCCAGACCAGCAGGCTTTGCAAGCAAGTGTCTTAACTACTGAGCCATCTCTCCAGTCCCTCTCCCCTGCTTTTTTTTTTTTTTTTTTTTTTTTTGGTTTTGCAAGGTAGGGTCTCACTCTGGTCCAGGCTGACCTGGAATTAACTATATAGTCTCAGGGTGGCCTCGAACTCTCAGTGATCCTCCTACCTCTGCCTCCCGAGTGCTGGGACTAAAGGCGTGCGCCACCACGCCCGGCTTTCCCCTGCTTTTAAAAATATTTATTTGGAAGGAGGGAAGGAGAGAGACTCTCTTCTATTTTGATGTCATTGTTTTTCCTCCTCCTATTATGCAGATCTTGTGTAGGTAGCATCAGCCACTGTGAGGTCATGAATATCAAGACTACTTTGTGTCTGGAAGACAGTATTGTAAGCACTCCTCCACTTCCTTTAGCTCTTACACTATTTCTGCCATCTCTTCTGCAGTGCTCCCCGAGCCTTGGAGGGTGCGATAGAGGTTTGCAAAGGGCCTTTTGACTGTGTCATTCAGTGGTGTAAATTCTCACACGGTGGAAGGGTCATAAGAAAATGAGCAGGAACAAGTTGGGCCAATCTCACCTACAGAGTGAAGCCTGCCTGGCCTGATCACCCAGGTCCCGGCCTGAGAGGCCATGATGGAGTTTCAGACCAAGAGGTCTGAACTCAAAGGAGCAAGAAACATTTGAGGAATGAAAGGGAACAGGACCTTGGTGAGGGGGTCTGTCTGCATTGGGTGCCTGCAAAGTAGCAGATGCGACTTCCCAATCTTATGCAAATCCGTGCTGCTGGTCCTCCAAAAAACAGCTAAAACAGCTATAGCCCCCGGTGATTTATCCCTGGGAGGAACTCCAGCCCTCTTCACCTACTTTCAGCACAGCATCAGGAATCTAGGGAAGTGCCCAGGAGGAAGAAGGCTGAGGTTCATGCCTCCCCCGGCCAGGGGGTGCCGGGTGCCCTCTGACTGTATGTTGACATAGAAAGTGTCAGTTTACAGTAGAGAGGGCAAAATGGCAAATGGCCTCCCTGCCCCTTTCCCATCCCCCCACTGGGAGCTTGTGCCTCAACACAGCACTCCAGGTCACCCCCTCACAAGAAGCAGGAATTGACCCGCGAGGCGCAGACCCCTTACCGTCCAGCTTTCTAGGGCACTGCATGGTGCCGCTCTGTGGCATGAGAAAAGAGCCTATTTCTCGGACAGGAGCTCCCATGTCAGCACACACATATGTACATACACAGAGGCCAGGTACCTTCTCACCCTTGGACATAGCCCCTTGTCACCACTGACCCTGATGGCCTTTTGCAGTGCACGGATGGTAAAACCATAAGGGTGTCCTGGCCATGTTAGGCCCCTCACACAGGCTTTTCACCAACCTAGAAGAGACTTGCAAGGGCTTTTTGGTTTTTTTTTTTTTTTAGCATATGAGGTCCTGGTTCCATCACTCTGGCTCAGGCTGAGAGAGAGAGAGAGACCCACCAACCTTGGGCTTAGCCTGGTACTGTATCACTGTATACAGGCTCTGAGTTGGGGGAAGGTCCTGGATCTTTAGAGACTGCCCCCTTCCTAGTTGTGTGACATTAGCAAGCTGACTCTCCTGCCTGCATGGTGTCCTCATAAATAAAATCTCCCGCTTATTCTGGGATCTCAGAACCGTGCGAGGAAGAGTGAACAGCCCCACGACTCGGTCTCTGAAAGTCCTCAGGAAGTGTCCGTTTGGTCTCAGGGCCACTTGACAATGAGAGGCGAGTGTAAGAGGGGCAGCTTGCTAGCCAAGGGTCGGGGTCCAATGTAACCTTGGCAAGCTGGCAGAGCCCCTGAACCTCTGGCTCTTGGAAGTCAAGGAGACAGACCTAGGAAGACTCTGAGAAGCCGTGGGGGACACAGGCAGAAAGCCCTCCGTTCCCTCCTTCTAAGTTCATACTCACTTTCCAAAGGGAAGAGAAATGAGACAAGAAAAGGCCGCGTACATTCTGTTAACAGCTAGCCTGCACCTCTGGAGCCTGGTCACTGAGATGCCTGGTCAGCAGGGCTAGTGATCCATACAGGCCTCCTGAGGACAGCGGTGGGGGGCAGTTCTGGAGGTCCTGGGGACATCTTTGGGGACTGCCCCCTTCAATAGTTTTGATGTTACATTAGCAAGCTGACCATATCACAGAGCAGAATAGGAGCCAGCTAATGGAGACCTGGATGAAGTCCAAATATCCACAGGACACAACATTTTTTTTTTTTTGAGAGTGGGTCTCCCTCTGATCCAGGCTGACCTGGAATTAACCAGGTCGTCTCAGGGTGGCCTCAGGGCCACTCACAATGAGAGGCCTCCTACCTCTGCCTCCCGAGCCATGGGATTAAAGGCAGTGCCAACCACGCCAAGCTGGCAGAGCCTTTTTCCCTGGATCTTGCCTCCTGTCCCCCTTTCTACCTGAAAAGTCCCCTACACAGGCAGAAAGCCCTCCCCCCTGCCCTCCAGCCACTCACTTTCCAAAGGGAGACTGTCCTGACAAGAAAAGCACTGCCTGCCTTGTCTGTTAACAATCACTGCCACCTCTGGAGGAACCCTAGGTCTCAGGTTTTCTTCCACTTCAATGCCTGGTCATGAGGCTTTGTCCATCTTTCATGATCATAACCCCCACTCTCACCCTTCAATCCTTAACTCTGGGGACATCCCTTGGGGACATGTATTAAGATACTCTCCCTGAAGCTGAGCAATAAAGCTTTTGATGTTACTTTGGGGGGGGGAAGCCTTGTCCATATCACAGAGCAGAAGAGGAGCCAGCTAATGGAGACCTGGATGAAGTCCAAATATCCCAGGAGCTGTGGGTCTCACTCTGATCCAGGCTGACCTGGAATTAACCCAGGTGGCCTCGAACAAGAGCAGGCCCTCTGTTTACTAAAGGGAGGAGTGAAGAATCTCAGAGAGCCCTTGTGGTTTTTTTCCCAGGCCTCCTGTCCCCCTTTCTACCTGAATTGTCCCCCTATCCTGTACCACATGTGTCCCCCTGCCCTCCAGCCAAGTGAGACTGTCCTGTCCCATAGCACTGCCTGCCTTGTCCTCCCTTTGCAATCACTGCTCTTCCTGGGAGACCCGGCCTAAATGATCTGAACATGCTCCAGTGCTCCATCTTTCATGATCATAACCCCCACTCTCACCCTTCAATCCTTAACTCTGGGGTATCCCTACAGAGGTGATTAGGGACTGGGATGTGGCTCATCCTCTCTGGTAGATCCCTGGCCACCACCATTGTTCAAGGCATCCCAGGAGCTTCCATCACCATCACCCCAAAGGAAACAGGCCATCTGTTTACTAAAGGGAGGGTTCTGTCTCTCAAATGCCCTTTATTTGTTGTCATGGAGAATTGGAAAGGCAAGGGGCTCGAAAGCCAGCTTGCTGGGTCCTGTTTTGCTGTTAATTTTATTTCCAGTGCTTTGCTATTAGTCCCCATAGCAACAGTGTGGAGAGGCAGGGCCTTTAAGAGGTGATTAGGGGCTGGGATGTGGCTCACTGGTAGAGCCCTGGCCTAGCATGTTCAAGGCTCTCCCCGGATTCCATCACCATCACCCCAAAGGAAACACCATGGTTAGGTCAGAAGGGTTCTGTCTCACAAATGAATTTATGTTGTCATGGAGAATTGGGCTTGTAATAAAAGCCAGCTTGCTGCCTCCCTGTTTTGCTGTTATTTTTATTTTTGTATTTTATTATTTGAGAGAGAGAGAATGGGCACACCAGGGCCTCTAGTCTCTGCAAACAAACTTTAGATGCCACCTTGTGCATCTGGCTTATGTGGATTCCTGGAGAATCGAACCTGGGTCCTTTGGCTTTTCAGACAAGTGCCTTAATTGCTAAGGCATCTCTCCAGCCCTTGTTTTCATGTTTAATGTTTTGGTTTTTCAAGGTAGGGTCTCACTCTAGCCCAAACTGACCTAGAATTCACTACATAGTCTCAGACTGGCCTTGAACCCACAGCAGCTCTCCTACCTCTGCCTCCTAAGTGCTGGGATTAAGGAGTGCACCACCACGCCCAGCTCTTGTTTTTATTTTTTATATATTTTTATTTATTTATTTATTTATTTTTATTTATTTATTTATTTATTATTTTGGTTTTTCAAGGTAGGGTCTCACTCTAGTCCACGCTGACCTGGAATTCACTATAAACTCTCAGGCTGGCCTCGAACTCATGGTGATCCTCCTACCTCTGCCTCCCAAATGCTGGGATTAAAGGCGTGCACAACCATGTCTGGCTTCACTTGTTTTTACTTTTATTTTTATTTATTTATTTATTTATTTATTTATTTTGGTTTTTTGAGGTAGGGTTTTACTGTAGCCCATGCTGACCTGGAATTCACTATGTAGTCTTAGGGTGGCCTCGAACTCATGACCTAGAATTCACTACATAGTCTCAGACTGGCCTTGAACTCACAGCAACTCTCCTACCTCTGCCTCTCGAGTGCCAGGATTAAAGGCATGCACCACCATGCCCATCTCACCCATCTCTTTTTGAGACAGGATCTCTCATAGATCTGGAACTTCTCCGATTAGTCAGACTAGCTGGCCAGCAAGGCCCAGAGACCCTCCTGTTTTTGCCTCCCCAGTGCTGGGATCACAGGTATGTGCCACCATACCTGGCATTTTATGTAGGTATAAGAGACGGAGCAGACTCAGGTCCTCATGCTTGCAAGGCAAGGACTTTACCAATGCTTGCAAGGCAAGGACTTTACCAACTGAGCTATCTCCTCAGCTCTCTCTCTTCCCACTTTTCAACAAGATTATTATTATTCTTTTCTTTTTTTTTTTTTTTTTCAAGTTAAAGTCTCATTCTAACTCAGGCTGACCTGGAATTCACTAGGTAGTCTCAGGGTGGCCTCAAACTCATGGAGCTCCTTCTACCTCTGCCTCCCGAGATTATTTCAAACCTGTTGTACAGTGCTGACGTGAACAGCCAAATCAGATACAGCTTATGGGAGGAAGGGAAGGAATCAAGCTTAGGAGAATTTCCTAACTGTGGAAGAAGACAGCTTCCATTCCTAAATCCAAGCACAGGGAGAGAAACCACCAGCAACCAGCAAACTCCAAAAATCAAAAAACAGCAGGGCGCCAGGCAGAGCCCACACCTCCCTGCACACCTTTTGGCTGGAATTCAGATCCGCTCCCAAACACACCTTAGAGCTGGACCCCAGGATCCACCCCCCAGTGACACCTCCTCCAGCCAGGCGGCTGGAGGCTCAAGTCACAAGCTTTAATAAGACACCTGAGTCTATGGGGGACACACATTCAAACTACCACAAAGCCTACTTCACTTCCCCCTTTTAACTTTCTTTCCTCCTCCTCTTCCCTTCCTCCCCCACTTCCTCTTTCCTCTCTCCGCCCTACTCCATCTCCTCTTTCTCCTTATTTTATGAGACAAGATCCCTATGTAGCCCAGGCTGTCCTGGAACTCCCAAGTCTCCTGCCTCAGCTCCCCCGCCCCACACATACCAAGTATGGGATTTCAGGCATATGCCTCCAAGCTTGCCTCCTCTTTGTCTTTCAGTTTTTGACCCACCATGTTTTCATTCATCTTGACAAAGTCCTTACCTTCCTATCAGAGATGACATGAAGCCACTGGGTGGATGGTCCCGCTCCCTCCTGCTGCCCTCCCTGTCTTAGTTGCCCATATCTGCTGTCTGAGGTCTCCTCTGGGGCCTGGGAAGCTGTGCCTGCTTTTTGCATTCATCCTGTGTCTTCAGCCTTCCTTTTGTCCTGTCTCCTAGTCCTTCTCTCTCCACCTCTTAACTATCCCCCCCGCTTTCTCTAGCTTCTCTTTCTACCACTTTGCCAGCAGACTGGCAGAGTTTTCTGTTCTTACTGCATCCCCATCGCCCCATCTCAGCCCCATGCCATCGGTCCCTTGCTCCTGCTCCCACCGTTCCACTGGAGATGCTTCCGTCAGAATCACCCTCCCTAATGTTGACGAGTCAGTCCTTGGCTCTGAGTCACATCTCAGCTCCATCCTGAGTGGTATTTGGCGCTGACCCTTACCTTTCCCTGTAAGCTCCCTGCTGCCCAGTGTCTGATCTCTTTCTTCAAACCCTCCCTGTGGTGCTATTGTATGAAGAGGTCCTCTGAGGAAAAAGAAAATGACTGTTGCCATCTTTCTCCGACCAGCTATGATGGCTCACAAGAGACTCAAGATTGAGCCTGTTGACAGTCCCTTACGGGAGGTGGGAAGGATCACCAGACCCTTGCCTGAGACCTCAGGCGCCCCCTGAGCCACACATGTGCAATGTCTCATGGCTTCAGGGGAGACAGAGTATGCAGAGGATGGAAGATCAAAGAGCTCAAAGTTCCATCTATGCAGCTACGGGGTGGGCGTTAACCTTGCTGGGATGAGACTTTCCAATGCTATCATGTAGCTGGGTATGGTGGTGCACGCCTTTAATCCCAGCACTTGGGAGGCAGAGGTAGGAGGATCACCGTGAGTTCGAGACTACCCTGAGACTATGGAGTGAATTCCAGGTCACCTGGGCTCGAGTGAGAACCTACCTCGAAAAACCCAAACAAACAAACAAACAAAAAACCACCCCAATGCTATAATGTGACTGCTTTGGGGTCTCCATGCTTTTGTAAGTAACCTCTCGCCCACGTTCTGTAAGAAAGACCATTAACCTCACTGGTTTGACAGGGTGAACTCTTGGGGAATCAGCCTTTAGTCTGTGGTGGATGTCCTGCCTGGGAGAGCAAGTGCTTGCTGGTTTCTCCCAAGAAAAGAGTTCACACAACAGGGGCTTTATCTACACGTATTGTCCCCATGACCTGCGGCTTTCTGTAGCTGGCATAGCAGGTTACCATAAACTTAATGGCCCTAAACAATGAAAACTGTTTCTTTATAATTCTGGAAGCCACGTTCTGCAATCGCAGGGTCAGCAGTACTGGAAGCTCCGAGAAGAGTCAGTCTTTCCTCCACCCTCCAGCCCCTTGCTGGCCATTCATGGGTTTTGTTCCCCCTATGGACAACTTTTTTTTTTAATTTTATTTATTTTTGGAGAGAGACACAGAGAGAGACAGAGAGGGAGAGGGAGACAGATAGAGATGGGCACACCAGCAGTCTCTCAGCTGCTGTGAATGAAATCCAGATGCATGTGCCCCCTTGTGGTCAACCATGGCATTGCGCTCTTGCATCACTTTGCATCTGGCTAAATGTGGGACCTGGAGATTGGAACCAGGTTCTTAGGCTTAGTAGGCAGGCTCCTTAACCGCTAAGCCATCTCTCCAGCCCTGGACAACTTTTATACATCCACATTGTCTATTTTTCTTTTGGTTTTCCGAGGTAAGGTCTCACTCTAGCCCAGGCCTACCTGGAATTCACAATGTAGTCTCAGGGTGGCCTCAAACTCATAGCGATCCTCCTACCTCTGCCTCCGAGTGCTGGAGGTGTGCGCCACCACGCCTGGCACATTGTGTATTTTGATACCTTCCCTTTTCTCTCCACTGAACCTTTTCTTCTTCCCAGCTAGTCCGTCTTCTACTTTGATGTCTGTGTTCCACTGAGTTTAATTAGGGTTGCTTGCATACACATGGGTGAGGTGTTATTTACCAGAGCACATGCAACTTACACCACTGAAGTGGCTCTTACACTCTTTCCACCTCCTCTTCTGTGATGTTCCCTAAGCCTTGGAACAGGATAATATAGATGTATATCTTATTTACTGCTCAAGACTCCACAGTCACTTGTTCTCTATATAATTTTTTTTATGATTTATTTTTATTTATCTATTTACTAGAGACAGAGAGAGAGGGAGAGAGAGAGAGAGAGAAAGAGTGAGTGAGAAGGGGCACGGTAGGGTCTCTAGCCACTGCAGACAAATTCCAGACACGTGTGCCACTATGTGCATATGGCTTACACGGGACCTGGAGAATCGAACCTGGGTCCTTCGCAGGCAAGTGCCTTAACCGCTATGCTATCTCTCCAGCCCTTTAAAAAATTTTTTGAGGTAGGGTCTCATTCTAGCCCACGCTAACTTGAAATTCACTCTGTAGTTCCAGGCTGGCCTTGAACTCACAGCGATCTTTCTACCTCTGTTTCCTAAATGCTTGGTTTAAAGTCATGCCCCACTATGCTCAGTTCTATTCTCAATATTTGTTAAAAAAATTATTTATTTATTTGCAAACAGAAAGGGGGGGAGACAGAGAAGAGGATATCCATGTTCAAGAACTCCAGATGCATGCACCACTTTGTGCATCTAGCTTTACATGGGTACTGAGGAATCAAACCTGAGACCCAGGCTTTTCAAGGAAGTGCCTTTCACAGCTGAGCCATCTCCCCTCACCCCAATTCTCAATATTTTGATAATTTTGAGTCTCTCCAATAGTCATCACTAGCTTTAAAAAGGTTTTTTGGACTGGAGAGATGATTTAGCAGTTAAGCACTTCCCTGTGAAGCCTAAGGACCCCGGTTTGAGGCTCAATTCCCTAGGACCCACGTAAGCCAGATGCAAAAGGTGACACATGCATCTGGAGTTCGTTTGCAGTGGCTGGAGGCCCTGGCACGCCCATTCTCTCTCTATCTGCCTCTTTCTCGCTCTGTCTGTTGCTCTCACATAATTTAAAAGAGAAGAAGGAGGAGGAGGAGGAGGAGGAGAAGCAGCTTTTCTGACCAAAGCTGAGAGCAGCACCAATATGGGCATGGAAGATGGCTCAGTGAGTAAAAGTGGCGGAAAGGGTCTGATTCCCAAGCACCCACTTCAACACTGAGCACCTACAACTCACCTCTACCACTCACTCATACGTATAACTCCAATCCTGTGGGAGCTGACACAAGAGAATCGCTGGGGTTCGCTGGTCAGCCCGTCTGATTTAGCAGCTCTGGGTCCAGTGAGAAATTCTGTATCAAGGGACCAAGCAAATGAGTGATCAGAAAAGTACACTTGACCTCCTCCTCTCACATCCACATGTATGCACACACGCACACAACACACACACAAATGAAAAAAAAAAAAGTTGTGCCATGCACAGTGACCACCACTGGTAACCTCAGCTATTCATGAACCTGAGAGACAGGAGGATCACAAGTTCAAGGCCTGCCCCCAGCTACAAGGAGATCCTATCTCAAACTAAAACCAAGTCAGCAATTGTTTTAATGGGGCATTTGGACAGGCACTTCTCTAAGGAAGTGGTGCATGAAGACCTGAATGAAAAGAGGAAGTACGGACTGGAGAGATGGCTTAGTGGTTAAGGCGTTTGCTTGCAAAGCCAAAGGACCCAGGTTCGATTCTCCAGGACCCACGTAAGCCAGATGCAAGGTGGTGCATGCATCTGGAGTTCATTTGCAGTGGCTAGAGGCTCTGGCATGCCCATTCTCTCCCTCTCTCTTTCTCTCCACCTCTTTCTCTCAACTAAATAAATATATATATTAAATATATTTTAAAAAGAAAAAGAAAAGAGGAAGTACAACTGGGACATCAGAAGGAAGAGGGCCAGGAGTCAGGAAGAAAGGCTTCAAGGTTGAGCATGTTCAAGGGACACGGAGTTGGGTGACATGGAGGGAATGAGACACATGCAGACCTTAAGAGTCATTTCAAAGATAATGGCTTTTATTGGGAGAGGGATGGAGAGGCTCTGGACATGAACTGAGCTAGACTGGAAGCAGGCAAGCATAGGATAGACACAGGGCAGATGCCTCTATGGGGATCCAGGCAAGAGACGGTAAACTGCAAGTGCCACTGGCTGCATGGCAGGAACTGGAACTGAGTGGAGTCAGCATATACCGTAGAAGCAGAGCTGATGGAGCTTAGAGCAGTGGCCCTTCAGATTTCAAGCCTTCCATCTTTGTTGTTGTTGTTTTGTTTTGTTTTCTAGGTAGGGTCTCACTGTAGCCCAGGCTGACCTGGAATTCACTATGTAGTCTCAAGGTGGCCTCAAACTCACGGCGATCCTCCTACCTCTGCCTCCCGAGTGCTGGGATTATAGGCATGCGCCACCACGCCCGGCTGACGCCTTCCATCTTGTACGAAGAGTGACACCAGGGGCTTGCTGGCTCCCCAGGCTATATGACACGGGACTTCCCAGCTCCCATAATCAAGATGGCCAGTTCCCATAGTAACCGCCCTCTCACGTCTCTACACCTGTTTCGATCCAGTTGTCTGTTTCTGTAGAGCACCCTGACTACTGTGTACACCTTATCTCATGGGCTGTCACTGTCACCCCATGATGTCACTTAACACCATCCTCCTTGGTTAAGTGGCAATCTAACACAGCAAGCCTAGACTTCCTGTGGCCTCAGAGTGGAGCTGCTGGCCTCCTGGTCTGAGTGAGGGCAGAGGACCTGGTGCTTGCTGGCCAGTGACAAGGTGGGTCTGTCAATGACCATGGATGCAGTGCAAGGGTGGGACTCCTGGTCTCTGAGGCTGGCCCACTGCAGCTCCTTTCCCCTGACAAGGGTGCTCCTGGGTGGACTGCTTTGTCCTCGATTGGTCTGGGATATGCCCCAGAGATGAGCTTCCTCAGGGGGTCAGCTTCTAGAACCATCAACCAGAAGGAGCTGCAGCTAATGGAATATCTGAGACCCAGAACAGCACCCTCCCGAGTTCCCCCTTGCCACCTGCCTGCCTGGGTCACTGTTCAGGCCTGAGTTCATCACAGCACCCGAGACCTGTCCTATGCAGGCGCCACCATTTTGTCTCTTGGAGTGGCACTATGACAGCTCCCAGCCCCCTTCTTTGTCCCAGCAATAGCGTTGCTCTAGGCTTGGTGGAAGCCCCGGGCTGGGTGGAAATTCCTGCCACGCATGAGCAGTCTTACTCCAACCCTGGATGCCTTCCACTGTATGCCAGGGTGTCCCCTTTCTTGAGATCCTATTCAAAACCTGTAAAAAGAAAATGTACTCTTCAGTCTGAAGTCAGGACCCAAGGGAGACCTTAGTGACCCTTGGGTCACGATCAACATTCATCATTCAAAGCTTTAATTAATGGCACACTGTGGGCTTGTGTTTTCAGAGTTGGTCACTGTTTGGGGAGAATTTGTTATCTGAGACTGACAGACTCTTCAAGATGCATGTAGCAGACAAGAAACTTGCAGAGCCTGGAACTTAGCAGATGCAAAGAAATCTGAATGGTCGGAAAAGACGTGTCTTAGATATGATACCAGAGGCTTATGCTACAGCCCCGTGGACACATGGGGCTTCGTGAGAATGAAAATCTGTTGTGTTCCAAAGCACACTGTCAAGGAAGTGAAAGGGCAGCCCACAGAACGGGAGGAAGCATTTGCAAATCACATGCTCCTTAAAGGACCTGTGTCCCCAAGAGAAGAGCCGCTTCAGCTCCTTTGTAAGAGACTGAATGCTAATGTTTTTAAATTTTTATTTATTTGTGGGCTGGAGAGATGTCTCAGTGGTTAAGGTGCTTGACTGCAAAGCCTAAGGACTCATGTTTGACTCTCCAGGTCCCACATAAACTAGATGCACAAAGTGACACAAGAGCGCAAGCTGGCACATGCACACAAGGGGGAGCACGCATCTGGAGTTCTATTGCTGCGGCTGGAGGTCCTGGCACACTAGTTCTCTCTGTCTCTTTTTTTTTTTTTTTTTTTTTTTTTTTGGTTTTTTCGAGGTAGGGTCTCACTCTGGCTCAGGCTGACCTGGAATTCACTATGTAGTCTCAGGGTGGCCTCGAACTCTTGGCAATCCTCCTACCTCTGCCTCCCGAGTGCTGGGATTAAAGGCTTGCGCCACCACGCCCGGCTTTTTTTCTCTGTCTCTCTTTCTCACTCTTACTCTCTCCCATAAAAAATGGCCAATCTGTTGGGCTTGCCTCAAAACTATTATTTATTTGTAAGCAGAGAGAGACACACAGAGAGAGTGAATATAGGCCTTTGCTACTGCAAATGAACTCCAGATGCATTTGCCACTTTGTGCTTCTGGATCTACGTGGGTACTGGGGAATCAAACTCAGGTCCATAGGCACTGCAGGCAAGCACCTTAACTGTTGAGCCATCGCTCCAGCCTGACTGCTAATGTTTATGAATATTTTTATCTATTTATTTCCAAGGGGTAGTACACCAGAGCCTTCAGCTACTGCAAACAAACTCCAGATGCATGCACTGTCTGGCTTTGCGTGGATACTAGGGAACTGAACCCAGGTATTTAGACTGACTTTTCAGGCAAGTGCCTTAACCGCTGAGCCATCTGTGCAACCAAAGTACCTCATTTTTTAAAATGAGCCAAGGAGCTGGAGAGGTGGTTCGGCAAGCATTGCACACAAGCATGAGAAGCGGAGAGGGCCTAAGACCACTGGAGTTTGATTTTCCAGAACCCACATTAACAGCTAGATGTGGTCACACACATCTGTAACCCCAAGGTGGCTGAGGGTGGAGACCAGAGAACGGCTGGGGGCTCCCTGACTGAAAAACAGCAACACAAAAGTAAGCACGAGAAGACACTCAACATTCTTCTCTGGCCTCTTCATATATGTTGTGCATGCATCTGAACACACATGCACAACACACACACACACCCCAACAAAAAATAAAATGGGCAATCGCTATGAGAAGACATTTCTCAAAAGAAGGCATACAAGCCACCAGAAAGCACAAGAGAAAATGCTGAACATTGTTGGTCATTGGGGAAGCAAATCACAACCACAACGAGGGACTGGAGAGAGGGCTCAGCAATTAAGATGCCTGAAAAAACCTAATGACGTGAGTTTGATTGCCCAGTACCCACGTAAAGCCAGACGTACAAAGTGGCACATGTATATGCAGTTCATTTGCAGTGGCTGGAAGCTGTCCATACTTTCTCTCTCTTCTCTGCTTGCAAATAAATTAAAAAATTTTTTTTTTAAGGTTTTAAAAAATTTAACATTTGGGGCTGGAGAGATGGCTTAGCAGTTAAGGCACTTGTCTGAAAAGTCTAAGGATCCATGTTCAACTCCCTTGATCCTGCGTAAGCCAGACGCATAAGGTGATGCACGTGTAAGGTTGCACATGCACACAAAGTAGCTCATGTGTCTGGAGTTTGATTACAGTGGCTGGAGGCCCTGGTCCACCAATTCTTTCTCTTTCACTCATAAAAAAGGCCAGTCTGGGGCTGGAGAGATTGCTTAGTGGTTAAGGCGCCTGCCTCCTAAGCCTAAGAAAGCTGGTTCCAATCCCCAGGTCCCATGTTTAGCCAGATGCAAAGTGACGCAAGGGCGCAATGCCAACTTGACCACAAGGGGGCGCACGAATCTGGATTTCATTCGCATCAGCTGAGAGGCTGCTGGCACGCCCATCTCTGTCTTCCTCTCCCTCTTCCTCTCCCTCTCTGTCTCTCTCCAAAAAAAAAAAAAAAAAAAAAAAAAAAAGGCTAGTCTGTTGGGCTTGCCTCAAAAATTTTTAAAAATATTTATTTATATATTTATTAGAGACAGAGAGAGAGGGAGAGAAAGAGAGAGAGAGTGAGAATGGGCACACACCAGGGCTACCAGCCAGTGAAACGAACTCCAGATGCACACGCCACCATCTTCATCTGGTTTACGTGAGACCTGGAGAATCGAACCTGGATCCTGAGGTTTTGCAGGCATATGCAACTAAGCCATCTCTCCAGCCCTCAAAAAAAATTATTTTTAACATCTGATCAGATTAATAAAAAGCAAACCACGATGAGATTTACGTCGCCCCCATGAGGATCAAGGAGGACATGAGAAAACAAAGTCTACACATTGTTGGAAATCATGAAGACATTATAGACCATAGCCTGCAGGCTGAGTAGAGTTAAAACGTTGACTTAGTACATGACCCAACAACTGGGATCCACCCAGAAGAACTGAACACAGGGATTCAAACAGTTGTGCACAGATGTCCATCACAGTGGACAAGAGGTGGTGGAGAAAAAAGGCCCATCAACTGAGCCGGCAGGCAAGTGTTGGTACCCATATGAGTGCAGTAAAGATAAGCCTCGAAAACATTAGAGTGAGCAGGGCGGGGGGGGAAGCCTTACAGAAAAGGTCAGGTTTTGTGGGATTCCATTAATATGACTGTCCAGAATGGACAAGCCCATAGACACAGAAAGTGGTTTGTTAAACATAGGGGCTGGAGAAGGCTGGGGGTGGGGCAGGGCAAATGACTGCTTCATGGCCTGTTGTTTCATTTCAGAGTGATGAGAATGTTCTGGAATTTGATAACAATGATGGTTGCACAAGTCTGTGACTACTCAATTGTACGCTTTAAAATACTGAGTTTTGGGCTGGAGAGATGGCTTAGCGGTTAAGGGGCCTGCCTGCTAAGTCTAAGAACGCTGGTTCCAATTTCCAGCGGTTCCAATCTCCAGGTCTCATGTTAAGCCAGATGCAAAGTGACGCAAGGGCGCAATGCTGCACTTGCCCACAAGGGGGCGCACACATCTGGATTTTGTTCACAGCAGCTGAGAGACTGCTGGCATGCCCATCTCTATCTGTCTCCCTCTCCCTCTCTGTCTCTCTCTCTCTCTCTGTGTCTCTCTCTCCAAAAATAAAAATAAAAATAAATTTTAAAATACTGAGTTTTCTGTAAGTGAATTCTATCTCAATTAAAAAAAAAAGACTGAGGGCAGGAGAGATGGCCCAGTGGTTAAGGCGCTTGCCCGCGAAGCCTAAGGACCTATAGTCTACTCTTCAGGTCCCGCGTAAGCCAGATGCACAAGGTGATGCAAGTGTGCAAGGTCACACATTTACACAAGATGGTGCATGCAGCTGGAGTTCGATTGCACTGGCTAGAGGCATTGGCACACCAATTCTCTCTCTCTTTCTCTCTCATAAAACAAAAACAAAAATAAGAAAAGAAATAAGAAGACTGAGTGAAGTCATGGTGAGACCACCTCTCAGAGCCCCTTATGAGTAAGCTTGGGCTGACTCCATCTTGGGCTGTGTTGGGAAGGAACAAGGACAGCTAGAGACATAGCATGGAGCCCTGTCATAGAGGCTTGAGCCAGAGAAGTTTCCCCATAGATGCAGGAATACTTCTTAGTGCCTGTTGGTATAGGACATATGAGGAAGAGGAAGTCGTGGGGGAAGTCACCAGGAGACACACTGGCCCCCCTCCCATCTGCCTCCACTCAAGCCTCCTCCAGTCCCCAGGCTGCTGTCCCTCAGCTCTCAGGCTCCTTGCGCCTGCCCCAAAGCTCTCTACTCACCTACAAGCTGGGCATTGGCAGAACTTGACCCTCACTTGGTTCCAATCCTAGGAAACTCGAGACCAACGGGGCTTCTGGAGTCATTCCCCCTGGCCAAATGTCCACCTCCACCCCAACCAGCTGACTTCAGTAGAGTCTGGGGACGGACCTGTTTCTGGTCCCTTCAGGATGGGTCATGCCACTAGGTCACTGGATAGACAGGACTAGGGAACATTGTCTCCAAGAATTCAGACACCAAGTGTCTGGTATCTGCTTTTCTCTGGGGTCTGGTTGCAAGCTAGAGTATGAAAGGAGAACCCTGTGTTATCCCTGTAAGGTCACAAGGTCAACGGAGACCCTCAGACAATTGCAATGGTTTCCCATTATGGACACAGAATGGGCCAGGGACAGGAGCAAGCCTTTGAAGAAGCCGGTCATATCATCCCTCTGTTCAGAAATATTTCAGGACAGCCCAGCTCACTTGGAATAAGTCTCTATACAAGCTCTTTGTCCCTTCTTTAACTTTCTAACCTCACCTCCATCACCTGCGCTCCTGGCCCCAGTCTTGTGCTGTTCCTTACCATGCCATTTATACTGCCACCTAGGTTCTCAGGCAGAGGGAAGAGGAGACTGAAGTAGCCGTCTATAGAGATGGGAAGAGGGTGGGATGGTGGGAGTGTCACATGGCGTGATGTGGAGTTTCGGGATTGGGAGGCATGGCTTCTGGGAGCAGCTCGGCCTCAACTGAGTCTGACATTCAGAGAATCCTCTGCGGAAGCTGGCACTGACAAGCTCTGCAACATGCGGCCCTGTGGGAGCCTGCCTGGGGCTTGGTCCGGTCCTTTCCCATTCAGAGGCCTTCCTATTCTTGTTTATCTGAGGGGAACTGGAAGCTGTCAGTGTCAAAGGTGCTCACGCCAGCAGCAGAGCAGGCCTGGCAGAGAGACACTGGCTCCAGCTTGGATCTCTCTCTCAATGTGTCCTGCCTCTCCATTTGCCTGCCTCTTAGGTGTGTGAGTCAGGGTCAGGTGCGGAGCCTGAGGTGTGTGTGGTCAGCAGCTTAGAGCGAACAACTGATGTCCCAGGACACATGGCCATTCACAGACATGTGTGTGCTGGGGATAGGGGGAAAGTTCATATCCTCCAAATAAGCGTGTCCATGAGGGAACCGAACTCTTCCCTGTGATGGAAACCATTTGTTTCTGAGTAGTAAACTGTGGCTGACCTGGAGAATGGCCAGAGCTTCTGAGGAAGAAACTCACCCGATGTCCCTCTGACCCCAAAATGCCCCCACACCAGATGTAAGGCCCTTCTGTGAGGTCTGGCTGTGAGGTGACAGGCAGGCCTGAGAGTGGCCATTTTGTTCCGGAGACATCTTCTTGAAATGTAATCCCTGTTTACGGGTCCTTGTAGGGCTCGTATTTCAGGCAGATGAAGCTGAGCACTCCTGGACACTCCACAGGACAGATTGGGCCTGACTGGTAGAATGTTCCACACCAACATAAAGAGAGACCTTTTGAGGGTCAGATAGGCCTATGGAACAAGTATGGGGCACCCTGTGGGCTCTTGGCTCCACTTTGTTGAAGGTCACAAGTTGAGATTGAATGTCACCCTGGAGGACAGCGGGCAAAGCTATACTGCGCCTCAGTATCCCTCTTGCTTCTGGGAAACACTTTTGTGATGAACATGACCTTCCCCCTCTCCCAGCATCCCAGGACATCTGCCACCCGATGTCTGGGGAACGGCCACATCTCCAGCATGGGAGGCCCTGAGTGATCTCGGCTGGTCAGCATGGCCCCGTCCCTGGCCACAGTTGTGGGTGACTGACTAAAGCAGTCAGGACACAGCATTGGCCTGAGCATGAGGTTTGGTTCAGACATAGAGTAGGACAACAGTAGGGAAATAGGGAAAAGCAGAGTGAAGGCCTGGCCTTGAGGCCTCCTCCATATGCCAATGGCTTCCCTGAAGCAGCACACATCCTGGTGTGACAGATGCATTTGGTACCCTCACCCACAGTCCCCTGACTCCTTCCAGTGATCAGTTTGCCCTCCCTCCTGAGCTGGTATGGAATGGAGCCCAGTTTGCTTGCTGGGATAATTCAGAAACAGGATTTTTCTATTTTTCTAAATTGTTTCCCTGAAATTCCTTCATGAGCCCTCTGGCTTTCCAGAAATTTCTTTGGAGATATCACTTAGGGCCTGTGTCCTCTCTATTTCAGCTTCCCTATTCTCCACTGGCAGCTCCTGGGGTCACTTCCCTTTCTCACCAGAGTGCTGTGGATTTTGTCCTGTGATCATGTGGGAACCCACCATAGGGTGAGATCAGGGCCAGGTGAAGGGCAGGGTTGAAGGAACAGATAGGGAGAAGCCTTCCTTGACGTCTAGCTTACTCCAGTCATTTCATGTTTATGAACAACGAATTCTCATTGAGGCTCAATCCATTTTGCTTCAAGTTTGTAATCACTAGCACCAAATGCATTGCTAATGACACAACTCGTGACCTGGAACATCCCAAGCCTTGCTGTTGGGATTTACATAGACCCTCCCACAAAAATAGATTGGTGTTCTGGGCTGGAGAGATGGCTAAGCGGTTAAGGCGCCTGCCTCCTAAGCCTAAGAACGCCGGTTCCAATCTCTAGTGGTTCCAATCTCCAGGTCCCACGTTTAGCCAGATGCAAAGTGACGCAAGGGTGCAATGCTGCACTTGACCACAAGGGGGCGCATGCATTTGGATTTCATTTGCAGCAGCCAAGAGGCTGCTTGTGCGCCCATCTCTGTCTCCCTCTCCCTCTCTCTCTATGTCTCTCTCCAAAACAAAAAATAAAAATAAATAAAATTATTTTTAAAAATAGATTGGTGTTCTTATCAAGGAAGCAGGTTTGATCCAAAAACAAGTCCGGGGCTGGAGAGATGGCTTAGTGGTTAAGCGCTTGCCCTATGAAACCTAAGGACCCTGGTTAGAGGATCGATTCCCCAGGACCCACGTAAGCCAGATGCACATGGTGGCGCATTCATCTGGAGTTCATTTGCAGTGGCTAGAGGCCCTGGTGCGCCTATCCTCTCTCTCTCTTTCCCTTTCTTTGTCTCAAATAAATAAATTTTTAAAAAATTTAAAAAATAAAACAAAAAAACAAGTCCGTCCCTTCAGGCCCTGTCTCATGCATTCTATTGCCATGCCATACCTTCTACCACAGTGTGATGAGACCCGAAGCTTCTCACTGACAGATTCTGACTCTGTACAAATGGAGAGGTGCTGTCTTGGGTTTTAGGTGGAATCCCTTTATTAGGTCTGGCCACTCAGCTACAGGAGATTCTCAGAGCGCTCAGGATGAGGGAAATTCCTTATTTTATAACCTTTGTAGGGGAGGGGTTTCTAGCCAGAGATAAGGCCTTGCTACAGGGTGGATGTGACTCGGTTACTAATGTCAGGGGCTGAGAGAAGACACAGGTTTCAAAGTCATCAATCGAGAATTATCTGGTCCGGCTGTACCTGGGTGGAGAAGGAACTTCAGAGGGTGTGGCTACTTTGTCTCCACAGGACTAAGATGTTCTTAAAGGAACAGTGTCTATGACTTAACATTCCACGCCTTTTGTTTATATAAAAGAAAGGGAAAAGAAAACATCTTATAGGACAAGGGTTAGAGGGAAATGGGGCCCTGACCTAAGTAACATTCTCCAGATGCAGCCTCTGGGTCATGGCCTTCCTGGCTTCCAGAACTGTGAGCCAGGCACACTCCTATTGCAAACGGAGCCATCTCCCAGCACATCACACTCCTATTGTGCATAAATGACCCGGTCCGCCATATGTTGTTATAGTAGCTCCAAAAGGGTGGGAGACAGCGGCTTTGCCAGTGGCCAGGAGGGATGGTGATAAGAGGAGAGAGGCAGCCTGCTGCGGGAGACAGAAGCAGAGAGGCACGGTTGAACTCTCAGGGCTACCACTGAGCACTACCACTGAGTGACTCGGGCCATTTCCGTTTCCCCTGGAAGGCTACTCTCCTTATCTACAAATAGGAATTACACCAGCCTTTCAGGGTTATCGCGAGGGTTGAAAACCTAGTATGTAGAAAGTAGACAGTGTTCAAAATATAAGTGGTCCCTGATAACAAAAGGAAAAGACAGGAGGGAGAGGAGAATTTAACATGTGTGCTTGCAGATGGGCCCACAGAAGTCCCAGAGTGAGGACGGGAGAGGCGGGAGGTCTGTTTGGCTCTGGGGAGAGAGGCAGGAAGGACAGGATGAGGGATGGAAACTCATCTCTGGAGAGCACAGACCGCTCTGAGCCCTTCCCATTCACCAGCTCATCTGACCTCCCCCAAAACGCCCAGGCACATACTTGATGACCATCCCTACCGTAGAGGGAAGGCAAATGAAGTAACTCGTGTGAGATCTTGCAGCAAGCACGGGTGGAGTTCCGTCGCAACCCAGGCTGCAGATTCCCACTCCTAAACTCTTTCCCATGTGCTCTGCAGCAGGAGATAAGGTTAAATCCATGCTGGGTAGCTGCAATTATAGGACGAACCGTGTGAGTTGTATCTGGTCAGCAGGGAGAAGTTATTGGCACAGGGCTGGGGACAGTGGGAATGTTGCCTAAACCCCTAGCAATTGGTTAAATCGCTATGGAGTCATCCTTGAGACTAGATTTTCATCTCATCCTTCCCATGGGAACAAAAGCTGTGGCATGTTTTCCAATGATGGAAACCAACAAGCTGCGGGCTCCTAACCCCGGTGGAGGATGAGCTAGTGAAGGAGGGGGAAGAATGATGGCTAAAATAAATCCCAAGAGAAACATTTAGGTGTGCAAAGATCTTAACCTAGGCTCTGATGACGAATTGGGAGCCGGGCTGGAGAGATGGCTTAGTGGTTAAGGCTCTTGCCTGAAAAGCCTAAGACCCAGGTTTGATTCCCCAGGACCCACATAAGCCAGATGCACAAGGTGGTGCATGTGTTTGGAGTTTATTTTCAGGGGCTATAGGCCCTGGTGCACCAATTCTCTCACTCTATCTGCCTTCTCTCTCCTTCCCTCTCTCTCAAACAAAATTAAAAAAAAAAAAAAAAAGAATTGGGAGGAGCCATCATTTCCCAAAGAAGACAATCTCTCACTTGTCCAAAGGCTGTTTCATGTCAGGATAATCCCAGCGTTCCCGGGGTAGAGGCAGGGGGAGTGCTGCAAGTTCAAAGCCAGGCTGGTCTACATAGTGAATTCCAAACCAGTCAGGGTCATGTGGTGAGAGCCTGTCTTTGTCTCCAAAAGAAAGAACAGTAATAACAAGAAAGTCAAAGGGGGTTGCAGACCCAAAAAAGACCACAGTAGCCCCAGGGGCCCAAGAAGTCTCAGTGGTTAAAGGCACTTGCTCTGAAGCCTGCCGGCAAGGGTTTACATCCTCAGCACCCATGTAAAGCCAGACATGTCTGTAATCACCAAACGCCTGCAGCAGTGGAAGCCGGAGTCAGGAGAATGGTGATGCTATGGGCCAGTTAGTCAGACCTTCCCATCCACAAAACAACAAGAGAGACCATGTCTCAAACAGGGAGGAAGAAGAGGAGCGACACTCCAAGGTTGTCCTCTGATCTCCATACAGATACAGTCACACACACACATACACAGAGAGAGAGAGAGAGAGAGAGAATGAGAGAGAGAAATTTAAAGAAACAATGAAACTTGATGTGGTGGCACATATCTTTTTTAAAAATTTTATTTATTTATTTGTAAGCAGAGAGACAGAGAGATCGAAGAGAGGGAGAAAGAGAAAGAATGGGCAGGCCAGGGCCTCCAGATGCATGTGCCCCTTGTGCATCTGGCTTGTATGGGTCCTGGAGAATTGAACCAGGATCCTTTGGCTTCACAAGCAAACACCTTAACCGCTAAGCCATTTCTCCAGCCCATGTGGCTCATATCTTTATTCCAGTAAGAGGATCACCATGAGTTCAAGGCCAGCCTGAGATGACATAATGAATTCCAGGTCAGCTTGGGCTAGGATAAGCCCCTACCTTGAAACACGAAAGGAAAAAAAAAAAAAAGATGAGCCCAAGGAGCTGGACATGGAGAGGGTGCATGGGTGGAGGGGGGAGAGATGGGATAAGAGCAGAGGCAGGTAGGGGTGGGCACAGGGAGGTGGTTCTGGTCAGTGGCTAATTGATCAGACACATGCTTAACTACCCGAGACTTCATCACTGCCTGTCCCAATAAGCTTGCAGCATGACACTGTTAGGACAACCAGCGTGAGGACCCAACAGAGACTAGCAAGATGTTGAGTCTTGCTGTCTATTCATGGGGATCATCTTTTCTTTTTTAAATAAATCTTTTTTTGAGAGAGAGAGAGAGAGAGAGAGAGAGAAAGAGAGAGAGAGAAGAGGCAGAGAGAGAGGAAGAGGCAGAGAGAGAATGGGCATGCCAGGGCTTCTCAGCCACTGTGAAAGAACTCCAGATGCATGCGTCCCCTTGTGTGCATGTGTGACATTGCACACTTGTGTCACTTTTACATCTGGCTAAATGTGGGACCTGGAGATTCAAACAAGCATTCTTAGGCTTTGCAGGCAGGCGCCTTAACTGCTAAGCCATCTCTACAGCCTCCCCCTTTAAAAAAATATTGGCCTGGGGCTGGAGAGATGGCTTAGCAGTTGAGGTACTTGCCTGTAAAGCCAAAGGACCTGGGTTCAATTCCTCAGTATCCATGTAAGCCAGATGCACAAGGTGGTGCATGCATCTGGGGTTCATTTGCAGTGGCTAAAGGCCCTGGAGTGCCCATTCTCTCTCTCTCTTTCAAATAAATAAATATAATTTTTTTAAAGTTAATGGAGGGGCTCAGTGGTTAAAGGCACTTGAGCTTGCAAAGCCTGCCAACCAGGTTCAATTCCCCAGCCACCCATGTGAAGCCAGATGGATGTTATTTTGCAGCAGCAAGAGACCTTGGTGTGTGTATACATACGCGCATGCGTGCGCACACACACGCACATGGGCACAAATAAATTTTTAAAATTCTTTAAAAAAAAAAATTAAAGCGATTGGAACAAATGGTGCTAGCTAAAGTCTAGAATACCCTGGGGAATTTGCTGAATTGAAAACTATATTTATCCATTATAAAACACACTGAGGGCAAAAAGATGGATCTTTTTTGTGTGACAGTCAGTCTTGCTGTGTAGCTCATGTTGGCCTAGAAGTCATGATCTTCCTGCCTTAGCTTCTCAAGTGCTGGCACTATAGGTACGTGTCACCATACCTGGGCTGACATTATTCTCACATACTATTCAACCACTAGGGCAAAGTGAAGTTTCCCTACTGGAATATGTACTGCAAAATTTCAAGAAGCATGTAGACACCTGTCTATGTCCCTTACCGCACAAGTAGGGAGTATCTGTAAATTACCTCCACAAAACAACAGCTCTTTTTCTAAAGGAAGACATGGGCTCAGATTGATGTGGAGTTTTAAAAGTGGGGATCAGATGGAAATTTACTTATTAATATGGTCATTATGGGAAACACTATGGTGGGTCCTCAAAAAAATTAAAAATAAGCCAGGCATGGTGGCGCATGCCTTTAATCCCAGCACTTGGGAGGCAGAGGTAGAAGGATCGCCATTAGTTCAAGACCACCCTGAGACTACAGAGTGAATTCCAGGTCAGCCTGGAATGGAGTGAGACCCTACCTTGAAAAACTGAAAAAAAAAAATGGGGGGCTGGAGAGATGGCTTAGCTGTTAAGGCATTTGCCTGCAAAGCCAAAGGATCCCAGGTCGATTCTCCAGTACCCATGTAAGCCAGACGCACAAGGGGGCACATGCATCTGGAGCTCCTTTGCAGGGCTGGAGGCCCTGGCACACCCATTCTCTCTCCCTCTCTCCCTCTTTCTCTCTCTCAAATAAATAAGTAAAATATGTTTTAAAAAATTAAAAATAGAACTAGTATATGATCCAGCCATTCACTGCAAGGTGAATATGAACAAAGAAAATGAAGCCAGGGTGCCAGAGACACCTACACTCCCCTAGTCATTGCAACCTCCTTTATAATAATCATGATACAGGCCGGGCGTGGTGGCACACGCCTTTAATCCCAGCATTCGGGAGGCAAAGGTAGGAGGATCGCCATGAGTTCAAGGCCACCCTGAGACTACATAGTGAATTCTAGGTCAGCCTGGGCTAGAGTGAGACCCTACCTTGAAAAACCGAAAAATGAAAAACCGAAAAATGAAAAACCAAAACAAATAAACAAAAACAATCATGATACGAAATCACGGACTGGAAAGATGGCTCAGCCAGTAAGGGCACTTGCTTGCAAGGCCATCATTCCCTGGCATGCATCTGGAGTTTGGTTGTAATGGCAAGAGGCCCTGGATTGCCTATTTCTCTCTCTTCTCTCCTCTCTCTGCCTGCAAATAAATGATAAATACAAATATTTTTATTTATTTGAGAGAGATTGAAATAGGCAGGAGGAGAGAGAGAGAATGGGCATGCCAGGGCCTCCAGCCACTGCAAACAAACTCCAGATACATGCTCCCCCTTGTGCATCTGGCTTACGTGGATCCTGGGGAATTGAACTTGGTTCCTTTGGCTTTGCAGGCAAATGCCTTAACAACTAAACCATCTCTCCAGCCCAAATACAAATATTTTTAAACAGATAATGGAATCAGCTCAAGTGATCATCAGTGGATGAGTGTATCCAAAATGTGGTATATCTATACAATAGAATGCTTTTTAATTTTGTTTCTTTTAAAATTATTTTTTTAATTTTGTTTATTTATTTGAGAATGACAGACAGACAGAGAAAAAGAGGCAGAAAGAGAGAAAGATGGGCACACCAGAGCCTCCAGCCACTGCAAACAAACTCCTGATGCATGCACCACCTTGTGCATCTGGCTTATGTGGATACTGGGGAATTGAGCCTCGAACTGGAGTCCCTGGGCCATCTCTCCAGCACCAAATTATTATTATTTTTTTAGAGAAAGACAGAGAGGGAGAGAGAGAGAGAGAATGGGCATGCCAGGACCTTTCAGCCATGGTGAATGAACTCCAGACGTGTGAACTCCCTTGTGCACATATGTGACATTGCATGCTTGCATCACCATGCATCTGGCTACATGGGACCTGGAGATTCAAACATGGGTTCTCAGACTTGGCAGGCAAACGCTTTAACTGCTAAGCCATCTCTCCAGCCCATTTTTTTCTTTTAAAATATTTATTTTTTTATTTATTTGACGGAGCAGGGAATGGGCATACCAGGACCTCCTGCCTTTGCAAACAAACTCCAGATGCATGCACCACTCTATGCACCTGGCTTTATTTGAGTACTGGGGAATTGAACCCAGGTCTTCAGGTTTTGCAAGCAAATACCTTTAGCCACTGAGCCATCTTTGTAGCCCACAGAAGAATATTAATCAGCCTTGAAAAAAGAAGAAAAAAAAAAACCCTATCATTTGCAACAATATAGATGAACCTGGAGGACATTATTCTAAGTGAAATAAGCCAGGTGTTGAAAGACAAATGCTGCATGATCTGACTCACATGTGGAATCTAAAAGAGTTAAACTCAACACATTAGGATCCTGTATTGAAATATCACACAGAACCAAAGTGGCCAAAGGACAGTTTGGTTAGAAGAAGAAAACTTCAGGAATAACTGTTATAAATGTACCAAAAACAATAAGAGGAATTATTACCTGCATAAGACAAAAAGAAAGAACTGTTAAGAAAGATGATTCAGAGAACAAAAAAAAAAAATGAACTTTTGGGCTGCAGAGATGGCTTAGCTGCTACAGAGCTTGCCTGCGAAGCCTAAGGATCCAGGTTCGATTCTCCAGGTCCCACATAAGCCAGATGCACAAGGTGGTGCATGTGTCTGGAGTTTTTTTGCAGCAGCCAGAGGCCCTGGCATGCCCATGCCCATGTTCTCTCTCTCTCTCTCTGTGTGTGTCTCAAATAAAAATAAATTAAGCCAAGCATGGTGGCATACACCTTTAATCCCAGCACTTGGGAGGCAGAGGTAGGGGGATTGCTGTGAGTTCAAGGCCACGCTGAGACTACATAGTGAACTCCAGGTCAGCCTGGGCTAGAGCAAGACCCTACCTCAAAAAAACAAAAAACAAGCAAAAAAAAAAAGTATATATATGTTTTTCCTGATATATATCAGGAAAGACAAGGAGCTGGGATCCAGGAGGCAGGAGGTCTAATGCAAACGAAAAGAAGGATGAAAATGAAAGAAGTTTCCTGCAGCCAACTGTGCAGGGTGGGAGAGCTGCCAGCTGAGGGGAGCCTGGATTCCGGGATGTGAGTGGACAGATTACACAACGAAGTGAGTGTGGGGGGTGAGAAAACAAGAAAACATCCAGGGTTTCAAAACACCAATTCAATGAAACCATCATTATTAATTCCAGAAGGGAAAAAAAAATGCTATTTAGAGGAGAAGAAGCATCCATGGTCTAGCTCAGATCTCAACCGTTCACGATAAATTGACATAGTTATAATCCCGAAACTGGCTCTAACAAGAGTGATGACACAGTACACATGTAAGAGAGGCAGACAGACAGATGGGGAAAACTAGGTAAGGGAGGCCAGCCCCTTCTCTCCCTTGGGGTGGTGGGGGGGAATAAAAGTCATTGGAGGGCTGGAGAGATGGCTTAGCAGTTAAGGCACCTGCCTCCTAAGCCTAAGAACCAGGTTCCAATCTCCAGGTCCCACGTTTAGCCAGATGCAAAGTGACGCAAGGGTGCAATGCTGCACTTGCCCACAAGGGGGTGCACACATCTGGATTTTGTTCGCTGAGCTGCTGAGAGGCTGCTGGCGCGCCCATCTCTGTCTCCCTCTCCCTATCTCTCTGTGTCTCTCTCCAAAATAAAAATAAATAAATATTAAAAACATTTTTAAAAAGTCATTGGAAAAGGCTTAAAATACAATCTTCAAAAAGCATCAATACAAGCAAAGTATTTTGAAATAATGGAAACACAACCAAAAGAACTATTGTAAAAAAGAATTGAGGGTTGATGCCTCTGGGGAAAAAGAAATAGTGGGGACAGGGTTGGAAGCTGGGTTTTGTTGTAACAAAATAATAGTTTGTCTAAGTAACTACAGGAAGAAAGCTTGTAAAGGACTGAGGGTCCACTCTGAGCCAGCACTCTTCCAGAGACCTCCTGCTTTGTCTATTTAACCCCCACCACAAAGCATGTATCACTCTCCCTCCCAAACTGTCCAGGCTTGGGCACTTGCCTGGGGACACACAGTTAGCAGGAGGCCTGTTTGTTCATGCGTGCCCCTGCTCCCACGCCATGGAGCAGCTCTCAGCAGTAGAACTGTTTTTCCTTTGAGCTGGTTCCTCTAAGGAGGAAGGTGCAGTTTCTTTCCCAAAGTCTTCCTCTCGCCTTGCTGACTCAAAGACATAACTCTGTCAGGGGTTTAATGCGATCCAGATGGAAAGCTCCACTTGGCTCCGGAGCTGGCCTTGTGGAGTGCTGAGATGTGCAGATAAGCCCCGGGACAAGGAAACCCAGGGTGTCAGAGTCCCTCAAGGATGGGGGAGTCACTTAGGGTTGGACAAAGCATCCTCCTCTACAGCTGTCAGGCCAGCAGCCAGGGTTTGGTCCTCGGGCCACCAGCCCAGCAGCTTAGCGTCAGAGATGCTTAGCGTCAGAGATGCACGCCACCCATTCACACTTCACACGCGGCGGAGCGCCCAGTGCAAGCGCCTTGGTGGGCGCGGGGTACAGTGCTGAGTCAGACCCCACCTCCTTTTTGAGGAGTGAGTTCAGTCTGGAAAATGAGGAGGCAAGATGGACAGAGAGATGGAAAACAAGTTTGGGTGATCCTGAAGGATCACAAATAACATAGCGGGGGCTCAGGACAGGGAGGATGGAAGAGGAACACAGGCATGGAGAGGGGTGGACACCAAGCTGCAAAGTGAAAAAGAGGCTGGCACAGGCCAGGGAAAGAAGCTGGAAGGGGCACAGCCAACCCTTGCAAAGCAGAAATAGTGGGTGCAGAGGGAGAGCTGTTGGATGGTGGCGAGTCCTGGGGGCAAGAGGAGGACTCTTAGGGTTGTTTGGAGCAGCACCTGGCCCTTCCTCTTCTCTACATTGTGGCTTCAATCTCTGAACCTATTTCCTCGTCTATTTAATGGAAGGGTTGTTTTTTGTTTTTAATTAAGTAACTGCTTTTTTGTTTTGTTTTGTTTTTTCGAGGTAGGGTTTCACTCTAGTCCAGGCTGACCTGGAATTAACTATGTAGTCTCAGGGTGGCCTCGAACTCTCGGCGATCCTCCTACCTCTGCCTCCCGAGTGCTGGGATTAAAGGCATGCGCCACCACGCCCGGCAAGTAACTGCTTTTTAAAAAAATATTTTATGGGCTGGAGAGATGACTTAGTGGTTAAAGTGCTTGCCTACAAAGCCAAAGGACCCAGTTTTGATTCCCCAGGATCCATGTAAGCCAGATGGACAGGGTGTGCATGCATCTGGAGTTCATTTGCAGTGGCTAGAGGCCCTAGCATGCCCATTCACTCCCGCCCTCCCTCTCTCTCAGATAAATCAAATTAGATTAAAATTTAATAAAGATGAAAAATATTTTTTTATTTATTTGAGAGAGAAACAGAGATAGAGAGAGAATGAGCATGCCAAGGCCTCTGGCTACTGCATACAAACTCCAGACACAAATGTCTCTTTGTGCATCTAGTTTTATGTGGGTACTGGAGAATTGAACCCAAGCTGTGAGGCTTTTCAAACAAGTGCCTTTAACTGCTGAGACCTTCCAGTGCCTAGCAATACCATCACAAGACCCTCAAAATAGAAGAAAAAGATGATGACATCAAATTAAAAGAAAAACCAATGGAGAGAGGGAGGGGATATGATGGAGATTGGTGTTCTAAAGTGGAATGGGGAGAGGGCAGGAGAGGGGAGGGAAATATATGGTTTTTTGTATGTAAATATAGAAGGTGTCAATAAAAAATCAATTAAAAAAATAAAAAATTTTTTTAAAATGCCAGGCGTGGTGGTGCATGCCTTTAATCCCAGTACTGGGAGGCAGAGGTAGGAGGATCACCGTGAGTTCGAGGCCACCCTGAGACTACAGAGTGAATTCCAGGTCAGCCTGGACCAGAGTGAGACCCTACCTTGAAAAACAAAACAAAACAAAACAAAAAAATTAAGACCAGTGTTTGCATTCTCATTGCTTTGTAAATCGTGTTTACTGTAAAATAAATGGTACACTATAATCAAATTTCCTTTTTTGTTTTTCTTGCAGTTAATAATTGCCTTATTTTCTTCCTCTAGTATCTCATATCATTAAGTTCCTCCAGTTACTTCAGGCTAATATAAACTTGGTGGAAGTTCCACATTATGAGTTCTACCGCCGTGTGTGTTCAATCTTCCATCCTAAGGCTGAAGTCAGGGGCTGAGGAGATGGCTTAGCAGGTAACAGTTCTTACTAAGTAAACACAAGAGCCTGAGTTTGGTCCCCGGCACCCACATAAAAAGCTGGGCATAGGGCTGGAGAGATGGCTTAGCGGTTAAGGCATTTGCCTGCAAAGCCAAAGGATCCCAGTTCAACTCTCCAGGCCCCACGTAAGCCAGATGCATAAGGGGATGCATGCATCTGGAGTTCGTTTGCAGTGGCTGAAGGCCGTGGCGCACCCATTCTCTCCCTCCCTTCCTCTCTCTCTCTCTCTACCTCTTTCTCTCCAATAAATAAATTATATATATATATTTATATTTTAAAGCTGGGCATAGTTACACATGCCTGTAACCCCAGTGCTGAGGGAGTGAAGATAGGAGGGTCACTGGAGCTTGTGGGTCAGCAGACTAAGCCAACCATGGGGAGCTCCAGGTTCCGTGAGACTCTGTCTCAGGGAAATAAGGCAGAAGAGCCATCGAGAAGGACAGCCAATGCCTTTCTCTGCCCTCCACACAAATGCACATGAGGCGTGAGCATCTGCACACATGTGTGCATATACCACACACACACACACACACACACACACACACAGGAATCGGGGACTGGAGAGAGGGCTCAGCAGTTAAGTGCTCTTCCTGTGTAAGCATGAGGGCCTGACGTGGGCTGAGACTGCTAGAGTGCGAATCTCCAGATCCCATGTAAACAGCTGAGTGTGGCCACATGCACATCAGAAGAGCAGAGACCAGAGACCCTGCAAGTTCCAGAATCAGTAAAGAGACTCCACAAGGAGTGATGGAGTGAGACACCTGATGTTCTGCTCCGGCCACAGTAGTCAAAGCAACCCCACTGTCAGCGAGCCACCCTGCTGCAGGTTAGTCACATACAAGCAATAAATAAATAAATAAATAAATAAATAAATAAATAAATAAATAAATAAAAATAAAAGATGAAGTCAGAATCACTCTTCACCTCTCAAGATGGAAACCTCAAACAGACCAAAAACAACTTATTAAATGTCAAGCACTATAAAAATAACATCATCCTTTAATCTCAGCTCTCGGGAGGCAGAGGTAGGAGGATCACCATGAGTTCAAGTCCACCCTGAGACTACATAGTGAATGCCAGGTCAGCCTGGACTACAGCGAGACCCTATCTCGAAAAACCAAAAAAAAAAAAAAAAACATCATTTCCAACATTTTCATTTTATCATTTTATTTAAATGTAGCCACTCTTTCCATCTCCTCCCATGCTAATGACTATCCAACCTCTGTAGCCCTGAACCCCATGCTTCAAAGTTCATTGTCTATATTTCAGCATCTCTGACTCCGAGAACTTCTTTCCAATTTTAAACTTCAACTTGTCTCATGAAGCCATTCACTGCTTCGTGGGCTATTTCTTCAAAGATAATCTTCTGGGGGGTTAACCCAGATGCTCACAGGCTGTCGGCCATCCGACCCCCCCCCCAAGTTGTATGCAGCCAGAAAAAGTACTGCTTCTTGAATTTGCATAAACCCTCCCTCAATCCTTGGATCAGCAGGAGGATCAAGTGCCCCAGACCACAGCAACATCGGCATTCCTTTTCATGCAGAATGCCACCAGGTTTCCATGTCACACCCTCCATCTTGTAATGTAGTCATTACCAGTCCTTGGATAGAGCTGGACCTCAGCAGGTCTACATTTCTGCTGATTCCCAGACCCTAGTCCAAGGAGGCAAGATGCTTTGTGGTAAGGTTTCATTTTTTTTTTTTTTTACACAGAATGGAAAGTTGAAGGCAATATAGCAAACTTTCCACAAAGTTTTAAAAATATTTTAATTAATTAATGTGTTTGTTTGAGAGAGACAGAGAGAAAGAGGCACATGGGGGGAGGGGAGAGAGAAAAGGAGAGAGAATGACGTTGTCAGGGCCTCCAACAACATCAGATGAACTCCACACACATGCACCACCTTGTGCATCTGGTTTACATGTGTCCTTTGGCTTTTGGTGCCTTAATCACTAAGCTATCTCTCCAGCCTCACAGTTTATTTATTAAAGAACATTTCTTTACTCTAAAAGTCTGTTCTGGTTGGAGAGATAGCTTAGCAGATAAAGCGTTCACTGCCTCCCATTGCTGGACAAATATCTGACCAGAAGCAGCTTATGGGATGAAAGGGTTTATTTCAGGCTAACAGAATTTAGGGGAATCACTATCAATGGTGGAGGAAGCTGGCTCACCTCCATAGATCCAAGCAGACCTACACCACCAAACAGCCAGGAAACAGGAACAGCCAGAGCTCCAACAGGCTCTCTACACACCCAGTGGAACTGGACTACAAGATCTGTCCCCAGTGACATCTCCTCCAGCCAGGTTTTGCCTGCTGGAGCCTCAAGTTGCAAGCTTAATCACAAATATCTTGCACGGCTGGAGAGGTGGCTTAGCAGTTATGGCACTTGTCTGCAAAGCCAAAGGACCTAGGTTCGATTCCCCAGGACCTATGTAAGCCAGATGCACAAGGTGGAGTCTGCATCTGGAGTTTGTTTGCAGCAGCTGGCGCACCCCTTCTCTTTATCTGCCTCTCTCTCTCTCTCTCTTCTCTCTCTCTCAAATAAATAAAAAATAAAAATACTTTGCTGGGCGTGGTGGTGCATGCCTTTAATCTCAGCACTTGAGAGGCAGAGGTAGGAAGATCGCTGTAAGTTCAAGGCTAGCCTGGGACTATAGAAAGAGTTTCAAGTCAGCCAGGGCTTGAGTGAGAGCATATATATACATATATACCCAGGCTAGGGAGGAGGGCCCATAACTCACATTCAAAACTACTACACTGCCTAAGCTGAGGAACCCAATTTCATCCTGAAATCCTGCCACCGGGTGTGGTGGCGCACACTTTTAATCCCGGTGGGAGGCAGAGGTAGGAGGATCATTGTGAGTTCGAGGCGACCCTGAGACTACGTAGTGAATTCCAGGTCAGCCTGAACTAGAGTGAGACCCTACCTCAAAAAACAAACAAACAAAAAAAACCCTGAAAACCATATGGGCATCTATAATCCCAGCATGCTGGCTGTAAGGTGATTTCCCAGAAGCTCATGGCGAGCATAGCAAAGATTAACAGCAGATTGAGATCCCCAGAAGAAACCCTGCCTCCCATGAGGTGGAGCAATGAGGATCAACCCACAAGGTGTCCTTTGGCTTCCACAAATGTGCTATGGAATGCGTGCATGCACTCACACACTCACACACATGAACATGTGTGTGATTAAAAAAAAAAAAATTCAGGTGAGCAGTGGTGGTGCACACCTTTAATCCCAGCACTTGGGAGGCAGAGGGAGGAGGATGGCCAAGAGTTCTAGGCCACCTGAGACTACAGAGTGAATTCCAGGTCAGCCTGAGCTAGAGTGAGACCCCACCTCAAAAACAAAAAGAAAATCAAAAACAAAAACAAAAACAAAAACAAACAAACAAAAAAAAAAACGGCCCATTCCTTTCACATAGTTTCGTTCTAAAATCGAACTGTTTATCATTCATGGTGAGAAGATGGCTCAGTGGATAAGGTGCTTGCTTCACAAGCATGAGAATCTTTGTCACATCCATGACACTCCCATAAAATGTCACACATAGCCTCATGTGTCTGTAATGCCAGCACTGGGAGGTGGGGACAAGAGGATCTTTGGAATTTGCAGGTTAACTTCTCCAGCCCAATTTGTGAGTTCTGAGTTAAGTGAAAACCCCTGTCTCCAAAGGAATGTTGAGTGAGGGCTGCAGAGATGGCTCAGCTGTTAAGGCACTTGCCTGCAAAGCCTAAAGACCCAGGTTCTATTCCCCAGTAGCCACATAAAGCCAGATGCATTTACAGTGGCTAGAGGTCCTGGCATGCCCATTCTGTCTCCCTCTCTCTCTCTTAATAAATAAATAAATAAATAAATAAATAAATAAATAAAGTATAAATATGTAATGAGAGATGGCTTAGCAGTTAAGACACTGCAAAGCCAAAGGACCCAGGTTCTATTCCCCAGTAGCCACATAAAGCCAGATGCATTTACAGTGGCTAGGTCCTCATGCCCATTCTGTCTCCCTCTCTTAAATAAATATAAATAAATAAATAAATAAATAAATAAATAAATAAATAAAGTATAAATATGTAATGAGAGATGGCTTAGCAGTTAAGACACTTGCCTGCAAAGCCAAAGGACCCAGGTTCTATTCCCCAATATCCACATAAAGCCAGATGCACAAAGTGTCACATGCGTCTGAAGTTCGTTTGCAGTGGCTGGAGGCCCTGGTGTGCTCATTCTCTCTCTTGAGTCTTTCTCTCTGTCAAATAAATAAAATGTTTAAAAAAGAAAAAAATAATACTGTTGAGAGCAATCATGTAAGACACCCAATGTCTATCTTTGGCCTCCACATGCATGTGCACATGAATATTCACACTCACATATGTGCACGCATACTAAAACACATACATTTACATACACCACACACAAAATTACAAAAGTTTGACAGAATTATAGGTAATTCTCACTGAAAATCTCTAAGCATCACACTGTTAAAACTGAAGTGTGGATCAGATAATACATTAACAGGCCTGTCGGCAAAGAAAAATAAAAAGTTGGGCAGAGCATGGTGGCGCATGCTTTAATCCCAGCACCCGGGAGGCAGAGGTAGGAGGATCACCGAGAGTTCGAGGCCATCCTGAGACTACATAGTGAATTCCAGGTCAGCCTGGACTAGAGTGAAACTCTACCTCAAAAAACCAAAAAAAAAAAAAAAAAAAAAAAAACCTCCATGTGGACCAGCTGACAGAAAGCTGGAAAAAGCTACGCTGCGTGCAGTTCAATGAGAGAGAGAAAACACCAGTGGAGATACTCAACAGTGAACACTGCAAGCTTTAAACTTGGCCAGCCAGGCCAAATGAGCCAAGGAGTACAATAGTGGCATGTCTATTATGGGGGAAACCAACGGCTCTCTCATTGGACTGGAGGCCAACTCCATGGAAGGGAATACATCCCTGATACTGAAAACCTACAACAGGGGTAGTCATGAGCCCTAGGAGTGTAATGTCTGCTGGTGTCTGGCTAAATGTATATACTATGCTCACCAAACTGCCCAGTAAGCACTTCTCTTAATGTCCACACTCATATATTAATGCTACTCTCACTTTTGGTTAGAGAAGTTTCTCTTTTCAGATGGTGACAACCTTGGGATGACTCAGAAGGCACCATGGTGCTGAGAAGAAGTGACAGAGGAGTGCTCAGCACTGAAACATCTCACACCTACCTTCCAAGGCTCAGGGTCCATTGCGGAAGAGGGGGCGGAAAGAATGTAAGAGCCAAAGGAAGAATAGGACTCCTTACAACGTGCTCCTCCAGACACAAAATGGCCTGGATATCCATGACCTCGCAGTGCCTGACACTACCTACATAAGACCATCATAATAGGAAGAAAAGATCATGATATCAAACCGTAAAAAGAGACTGATTGAGAGGGGGAGGGGATATGATGGAGAGTAGAGTTTCAAAAGGGAAAGTGGGGGGAGAGAGGGAAGTACCACGGGATATTGTCTACAATAAAGGAAGCTGTCAATCAAAAATAAAAATAAATAAATAAATAAAAAGAAAAATTTGGGAACCTTACTGTGTATTTTAGATGGGCTGGTGTACAGTGTGTTTCCAGGCTTTCTGCTGCTGTAACTGAAAACTGAAGTGAGTAATTTAGGAAGAATAAACATTTATTTAGTTCTGGAGGCTGAGGAGCACAAGAGCATGCCACTGGCATCTGGTTGTGTGGGGGCAGGGGAGGGGCTTGTGCTGAACTTAATATGTCAGAGCGTGTCACACAGTGAGACTGCAAGCATGCTGGCTCTGTCTCTCTTCCTCTTCCTATAAAAGCACTAATGCCATCATGGGGACCCCACCCTTGTGATCTCATCGAATCTTAATTACCTTCTAAAGGCCTCATCTCTAAAAACCATTAACATATGACTGAAGATGGAAGTCCCAACACATGAACTTTCAGAGAACACGCTCACACCACAGAGCAGACCCTTGCAGTCTGAAAGCTTAGGGATCAGTGGGCTAGTTGGTAATAAATGAAATCCAGGTGGCCTCTGACTTGAGCTGCAACAGCGTTCTGGCCCCTCTGAGCTCTGCAGACCAGCCCAGGACAGTGGCTTAGCAAAGGCTAAGCTCTGGGCTCTGTGATGAACTGAGGGATGAGGAGGTGAACCTGAAAGAACAGGGCCCACCTACCGGGGTGCAGGCTACAGGAGAGGGCTGGAATCGTGGGGGGGGGGGTGGAATGAGTCTTGTCTTTTCTTAGAGACACTGTGCTGTTGCTACCCAGAGACAAGAGATTTTGCTGTATTGAGATGGTTGGAACTGGACCATACAGCCAGTAAGTCACGAAATGACGTATGAGAGGGCTGTTTGAGGCTGGAACCCCAAGAAGGCCCAGGCTGAGTGGGGTGAGGAGGTCTGGGATGCCTTCATGAGGAAACGAGGGGTGGAAGAGGATTCCCAGTGGGCAGGGAGGGGGGAGCCCTTGTGGGAGTTTGGCTGTGATCGTTAAATGTATGGCTGCATGGACTCAGGTGTTTTATTAAAATTGAGCTTATTAAGATTGGTGCTGGTTTTTCTCTCTGTGCTATGCTGATCTGTGAAAGCAAGCAGCTTCTTCTGCCATTGGTGGAACTTCCCCTGGACTTTGTAAGCCAGAAATAAGCCCCTTCCTCCTATAAGCTGCTTTTGGTTAGATGTTTGTCTCAGAAACCGGACGCTGACTGCAGCAGGTCTGAAGGTGGTTGGGGTTACCCTTCTCCAGGGGTGCTCCATGAGATGCAAGGAGGTGTTAGCATGGAGGAAAAGAGGTTTCTTGCCAAATAATTTGGGGAGATGCTAGGCAAGTGTGTCATACAAGCTACTTTTTGGTTGATTAAAAACAACAACAAAAAAAACAACATTTATTTATTTGCCAGCAGGGAAAAGAGAATGGGTGCATCAAGGCCTCTTGCGACTGCAAAAGGCTCCAGATGCATGTGACACGTTATGCATCTGGCTATACATGGGTACTGGGAAATCAAACCTAGGCCATCAGGCCTTGCAAGCAAGCACCTTTAACTGCTGAGCCATTTCTCCAGCCCATGTAACCATGTAAGCTTCTTCTTCTTCTTTAAAAAAAAAAAAAAAAAAAAAAAAACCTTAGGAAAGAGAAAGAGGGAGACACACAGTGAGAAGGGCTTTGTAAACAAACTCCGGCTGCATGCACTACTTTGTACATCTGGCTTTACATGGATATTGGGGAATCGAATCAGGACAGAGAGGTTTTGTAAGCAAGTGCCTTTATCGGCTTAGCCGTCTCTCCAGCTCCAAGCTTTTTTACTAATAGGGCTTTTAACATGGTGGTGTCAGCCACGGATTGCCAGAAATCACGTATGTTGCCCCAAATGACAGACCCTTTATCTGCCACGACTAGTGGTGAGAGGGCGGAGTCGTTTGAGGGGTCAAGATGGTGGAAAGCCTTAGTTTGGGGGTTGTCAGGCTAGCCTGTCTTAAGAGGAGAGACCAAATGCTGAGCACGCAGATTCCTGTGCAAGGCCTCTGGGGGCCTCTGGGGGCGTGAGGAGGTGGGGATGGAAGCCGCAGCTCACGAGGCCCTGGTGGACAGGAGCCTCCACTGGAGGCTGAGCTGAGCCCAGAGTCCCTCCCCCTCCTGCTGCTTTCAGGGACCCCCAGAGAGGATGCTGAGCCTGATGTGGTCCAGCCAGGTGGTGCAGCACAGCCGTTCGACCCCCTGGCGTTCACATCTGGGTACTGCAGGCCGGGCTCACAGGGATGTAAATAAATGCACAAAGCTATCTAAAACTCAGCCTGCCTCTTGCAGAAAGCTCCTAACTCGCATTCCCCCCATGTTCCCGCGGAGCCCATTCCTAACCCACGCCTCCCCACACCACACTCCCTCATGTCTCCCCAAATGGTCACTTTCAAGTTTATGAGGAAGCCTCAGAGCATGGACAGCCCTATCTCGGACAGCCAGGAGCTCAGGGACACTGTCCACAGCTGCAGGCATAACAATGGGTGACTTACAAGGAGAAATAAGTGGTGACATGGTGGATAGGGAAGGGGAGGGGAGACCCGTTGGATTCAGCCAGCTGCCTATGACACAGATATATCCGAAGGATCCAGAAAAGCCACTGCTGAATGGCTACCTTTCTATGACATCGTGTAGAAGGTAGGGGTGTAAATTGGATCCTGGGCTGTCAGGGAAGGGTTGAGGGTGAATTGGAGAAGTGAACTGCTTGGCCTGGAGGAAGGGACTCGATGGGAGTTGAGAGGACGGCCTGACCTGTAGGTGGCCACAGTCAGGAGGGAAAGCTCAGTTTGCTTGGCTAGCTCACAGATCTGTCCCTGCCCTGCCCTGACTGCTGACTAATGTCTTAGCCATTCCTGAGACTGGAGAAGGGTTGCCGCCAAGGATTCTGGGAGAGGCAGGTCACGGGTCTGGGGTAGGAATGGGAACAAGAGAACTGACTTGCAGAGGACTTGCCAGGCCCGCTGAGCTGTGGGCTTTCATACAGTAAATCATTGACTCTTCACTACAGTCTGATGGATGAAGTACCCCCACGTTATGGAAGAGGAGGAGGAGGAGGGAGAGGCCGGAGCCAAGCATTTAACACAGCTATTAAGAGAGAACGGGGGTTGGGAGATGGCTTGGTGCTCAAAGTTCAAGCTGAAGTATCTGAGTTCCATTCTGAGAACCCACGTAAAAAGCTGGAAGCTGTCGTGTGCTGATTCTGATGGTCAGACGTGGTTGAAAGGGACAGGAGAATTTCCTGGGAGCTCAGGTGAATGCAGCAAAGGAGAGCAGAGCAAGAATCCAGAGGGAGAGGGCTGGAGAGATGGCTCAGCAGTTAAGGACCTTTCCTGCAAAGAGTAAGGATCCAGGTGTGATTCCCCAGTACCTAAGTAAAGCCAGATGCACAAGGTGGCACACGAGTCTAGATTAGTTTTCAGTGGCTAGGGGCCCTGGTGCATCCATTCTCATTTTCTTTCTCTCTCTCCCTCTCGCTCTTTCCCCATCTGAGAAAGAAAGAAAGAGAAGGAAGGAAGAAAGAAAGAAAGAAAGAAGGAAGGAAGGAAGGGGAAGGAAGGAAGGAAGGAATACAGAGGGAGGAAACCCTGCCTCAAATGAGATTGACACGTGAACACCCACCTGAAAATTGTCCTCTGACCTCCCACATGCAGATACATCATGGCACACAAATAAAATAATAAAATAAATTTTTTTTTATAAAGAGAGAACCGATTTTAACACTGTCTGTCTAGCTCCAGAGCCCTCATCCTTAACTGTTCTGTATGCCTCTCAGGTTATAACCCCGATGATGGTGAAGAATTTTCTAGTACCTTCCTGCAATGCACCCATTCTGTCTTGGCCTGCATACTTCTGTTATCAGACACAGTTGCCCTGGGAAGGTCATCTTAAATGTACTCAAAGTCACCTTGTAAAGTCATTCACCCATGGCTTCTTTGCCTATGCAGTAGGTATTGCTTCTGGCCATCAGACATTTCCACCTGCTCATGGACAGTAGGAAGGCATTTCTCCAGAGTTAAATATGACCCTGGCTGTGGTTGAACATGTGTTAATAGCTCTTGGTACTACTGGGAGGTGCAGCCTCGTTGGAAGTCTTCTAGTCATCGGGGGTGTCCCATTGAAGGGGAGATTGGATCTCTGACTCTCCCTCCCAGCTATGATGAGGTGAGAGACACACACGCTTCTGTGACAGTGTGCTGTCTCACCACAGACCCAAAAGCAATAAAGCCAACCAACCATGAGCTGAGACCTCCAAGACTGTAAGTCAAAACAAACCTTTCTTCCTTTAAAAAAAAAATTTTTTTATGAAAGAGTGAGAGAGTGTGTGTGAGAGAGAGAACTGGTGCTCAAGGAAGCCGGGTGTGGTGGCATATGCCTTTCATCACAGCACTCGGGAGGCAGAGGTAGGAGGATCACCATGAGTTCAAGGCCACCCTAAGACTACATAGTGAATTCCAGGTCAGCCTGGGCTAGAGTGAGACCCTACCTCAAAAAAAAAAAAAAAAAAAAAAAAAAAAAAAAAAAGAAAAGAAAGAAAAGAAAAGAAAAGAGAGAGAGAGAGAGAATTGGTGCTCAAGGGCCTCCAGTCACTGCAATCGAACTCCAGATGCATGTGTATGTGAAACCTTGTGCTTGCATCACCTTGCGCATCTGGCTTACGTGGGTTCTAGGGAGTCGAACCTGGGTCCTTAGGCTTCACACGCAAGTACCTTAACCACTAAGCCATCTCTCCAGCCCCTTTCCTCCTTGTAAGTTAAAATGTGTCAGGTTTTTTTTTTGTGGCAGAAATGGAATGCTAACATATCAGTGACTTCCTTTGACCAATGAAAAGTAAGCGGATGTTTTTAAAGACAGTGTGACATTTATTTTTCATCTTTTGAGTTTGGGGAAGCCTGTGTCTTGATGAAGCTTGACCTGACCTGGAGCCATGAGCTAGAAGAATGAGCACAGCCCCTTGCTGACAGGTGAGAACAAGTAAGACGAGTAAGAAATAACCTTGGTTGTGGGAAACACAGCTATTTGGGGGTTCTTTGTTACTGCAGCAAAACCAAACCTGTTCTGGCTGCATCTGGTCTCATTGAGCAAGCCAGTCTGCTCAAGGCCGGTGACAATCTAGCCTTTTCCAAGTCTTCCCTAAGCTCAATTGCCCTAAGTTCTTTCAGCTGAGCCTCCAACGTGTTGACTCCCAGCTGATCTTTTCTCCGAGACTCACGGCCCTTTGGGAGTGGAACAGGATCATCCAGGGTCACTTTGCAAAGCCTCTCTCCTGAGTGTGCTATCTAGTGACGCACCATGGTCATACAAAGTCCTCAGCAAGCAAACAAGGTGCCTTCCCCTGGCTTCCATTGTGATCTCTCTCTCTCCCTCTCTCTTTCTTTATTAGAGACAGAGAGAGGGAAAGAGAGAGAGAGGAGAGTGAGAATGGGCACACCAGGGCCTTTAGCCACTGCAAAAGAACTCCAGATGCATGCGCCCCCCCTTGTGCATCTGGCTTATATGGGACCTGGAGAATGGGTCCTTAGGCATCACAGGCAAACGCCTTAACCACTAAGCCATCTCTCCAGCCCTGACCTGTCTCTTTCTAATTCCTTGTGCTTCCAGTAAATGGGCCTCAAGATTCTGAGCTATAATGATTTAGACAAGACTGGCTTTTGGTTTTGTTTGTTTGTTTTGGGCATGGATGTGTGAGCAGCAGTGGTATGATATATACATGTGTGTGCAAGATGTGTGAGCCCTCACTCACAGATGGAGGCCAGAGGAGAATGCTGGGGTGCAACCCAAGGCAGCATGGTAGACAAGTACTCTACCACTTGAGCTACACCTCCAGTTCCAGAGATAGTTTTTACATTTTTTAAAAAAAATTGTTTATTATTTTATTTATTTTTGGAGAGAGACACAGAGACAGACAGAGAGGGAGAGGGAGACAGATAGAGAATGGGCGCACCAGCAGTCTCTCAGCTGCTGTGAACGAAATCCAGATGCATGCACCCCCTTATGGGCAAGTGCGGCATTGCGCCCTTGCGTCACTTTGCATCTGGCTAAACGTGGGACCTGGAGAATGGAACTGCTGGAGATTGGAACCGGGTTCTTAGGCTTAGCAGGCAGGCGCCTTAACTGCTAAGCCATCTCTCCAGCCCTTAAATTTTTTTTTGAGGCAAGCCCAACAGACTGACCTTTTTTTTATGCTAGAGAGTGTGTGAAAGAGAGAGCGAATTGCTGCACCAGGGCCTCCAGCCACTGTAATCAAACTCCAGATGTGTGCACCACCTTGTGCGCATGCATGACTTTGCACATTTGCATCACCTTGTATGTCTGGTTTATGTGGGACCTGGAGAGTCGAACATGGGTCCTTAGGCTTCACAGGTAAGTGCCTTAACTGCTAAGCTCTCTCTCAGCCCTAGAGATGGTTTTAAGAATTAGGTAAAGGGAGGCTGGAGAGATGGCTCAGCTGTAAAAGGTGATTCCTTGCAAAGCCTGATGGCTCAGGTTCGATTCCCTAGTACCCATGTAAAGCCAAGTGCACAAATGGGTGCATGCATCTGAAATTTGTTTGCAATGGCAGGAAGTCCTGGTGTGCACATACTCTCTCTCTAATATGAATAAATAAAATAATTAGGCAGAGTGTCATGTCCAGCAATACCCTGGTGTCTGGTAGGCCTCACAGATGACATTCTCCTTCCTTTTCTCCCCGCTCCAGCCTCCTTCAGGATCACAAGGGAGGGGGACGAGAAGACCTTTCTGAAATGAGCCCCCAGACTGCTCCCGTGCTTTTTCTGTTTGTTTGTTTTGTTTTGTTTTTCGAGGTAGGGTCTCACTCTAGCCCAGGCTGACCTGGAACTCACTATGTATTCTCAGGTTGGCCTTGAACTCATGACAATCCTCCTACCTCTGCCTCCCAAGTGCTGGGATTAAAGGTGTGTGCCACCATGCCCGGCTGCTCCTGTGCTTTTGATGTGCCCCAGTCTCAAGTCCTAGGCCAGCCAGGGCACCTTTGAACCCCAGTTCCAGGACACAGCTGTCTGTGCCACCTTCCCCACCACAGGGGCTGCCCCAAGGGACTGGGAGCCAGGGAGGTGGACTCCAGGGCTGCCGATGTTTCAGGCTCAGGGAAGGCTGCTGAGCTAATCCCAAGGCTGCTGGTGAGGCTGGGCCAGAGCTCAGAAGTCAGCTTTCAAGGGGCCTCTACTGCCCACGGTGGCTTGTGGCTGGGCTTGAATTTCCCAGGCCCCCAGCTCAGGAACAGCTGTGTGGTTTCCCCTCCCCGCTTCCAACTTTCCTCTTTTCTTCCCCCAACAGGAGTCGCAGAGAGAGCCAGGGATCTGGACAGCATCCAGAGACTCCAGCCATTCAACCCAGTTCACTCTGAAGCCTGGGGGCTCAGACACCTGGGGTTTCTTGTGCCTTTCAACTGTCAGGCATTTCCTGCTACTCATCACTGGGCTAGAAGCTTCTGGGCCAGCTTTGATGTGTGGAGATTTTACCACGCTGTGGTTCTTGGGCTGGTTGGGCCTCCCGGGACAGCTTCTCCCACCATAGCATGGTACAACCTGGCTCTGGATGGGGAGAACCTCTTGGCTTAAGTCAAACCTCACCTACAAGCCATTTCAGCGTCCTTTTGCCTGCAGGTCCCAAATGGCCCTCTCATCTTCCTCCCAGGGCACTAGTTCCACAACTGTCCTTTCCTTGTCCCCGTCACACCCTTCTGTGCATGCACTCGCTATCATTTCCTGAGTGTTGCAGGAAAAACGTATTTGGTTTTATCCACAACCACTTTGCTTTCCTCTTTGATTAATGCGCCAAAAAGGGCAACAACAACAAAAAAAAATCTCCACTTGTTCATGAAATGGAAGTCTCTGGAAACCTGGCTGATTATCATTGTTCAACCCTTTGGGAGTGTCACAACCTATCCAAGATCTCCTAACCACAGAGTCGCAGGCTGTTTGGGGACTCGCCCAGCCTACCCGGGCAGCTGTTAGGGTCTCCATGGTGGCTTATAGTAGCAGCTGCTGGTCACGGTCAGTGGGCTTTAAACAGCACCTCTGAGCTGCCTGTCCTTCATACTCCTAAGCCAGGACAGAGGCAGAAGAAGATGGGAAGGGAAAAGGAAGGTGCGATGAGGTGAGATGAGAGTGAACTCTTCCAGAAGCTTCTAGAAACTTCTAGATGGTGGTAGAGCCTGATGATGTACAGAGTCTAGTCATGGCCACAATTCACAGGAGGTACCTGGGCCCTATCAGCTAAATGGACTTGTCTAGATGGGGAAACTGAGGCCAAGGAACAAACCGTGGCTTGCCCGGGGTTTCGAGAACAGATTCTCTCCTGGCATCAGCCTGGGCTTGGCACGCTTCCTAGGTGGGATCGTCGGCCGTTCCGCAGGAAACTGACTTCAGGCACACATGGGGAAGATGGAAGAGTGGGTACTAGATCTGAACCCTAAGTACCACCTGGGTCCCACCAGCTGCTCCTACAGGCCTCTTGTGCCCGCCCTCTCCTCACCTGTGAAAACACGCACCTGGGTTCCCCGACAGCTGGTTGTCAACCCAAGTGAGATGACAGGCATGAAAGGGGCTCGAAAGTGGTAAAGGCCTGTCATAGATGTTGAACCCTCAGCTTGTAAGTTGCAAGAACATACATGTGTTTGTGCTGCGTGACTTTGTGACCTGATGTGTCACCTATGGACTTCCCGCCTGACAATCAAGGAGTTCATGATTTTGTGTTAGGCTGCATTTACAGCTATCCTTAGCTGAATGTGGCCTATGGATCACGGGTTGGACAACCCTGGGCAGGTGTGTAGAAGCTGATGGAAAATGAGCACTTCAACTTTTTTTTTTTCCTACATGAAAGTTATTAACTTCTTCAAGTTTCATTGAACTTAGAGCAAATTACAGTAAAATTTCAATTAAATATTATGAAAACACACTATGATATTTGTAGCCATTTTCAGGGACCTGATGACCTCAGTTGTCCTTAAGGCTCATGACATGGCTTCACTATTGCCAGCTTTTTTCTAAATTTCTGCAGAAACACATTCAGAGAAGTGGATTCATTGGCTGGGTTCACTCCAACTTTTTTGATTCCTTGAATCCAAGCAGGCTTAGCCCAGCTTGGTCGGTTCTCCTGAAGGGAGGGTCGCTATGTCCTGGCGGGGGGGCAGGGGGGGCTGTTTACATCCACTCCCTCTGTGCCTGGCTTAGGCTTCTTCGGCCAGAAACACACTTGAACCAAACCCTGGCTCCCAGCCAAGCCCCTGGCCAAAGGAAAGACCTGCACCTGATCCACATTAATCTGCCCTGGCCTTGCCAGACTCTGGCTAAATGAAGTGCGTCTCCGGCCAGCAGCTCCATCCCCATAAACTGCACACATTCTTCAGTCCTGTTCCCCTCCCACCTACAGCTGTGACTTCCCATCAGATTGGGCAAAGGAAAGTTGTTGCGGCCTCCCATCCTCGGCCACCAAGGCTGTCCTGTGGCTCTGGCTAACCCCAGCTAGGGAGGGGAGGACAAAGGTCTGAACATCTGGACCAAAGACCCAAACCTCTGAGGAATGCTGATATTCGGTCCCTCCCACTCACGCATGCATTTATTTTAGCTCCCTCTAAATGCCATGAACTCTTCTGGCACACAGAGAAACAGAGGAAAGCTCCTGTCCTCAGGGAGCTTACTGTCTAGTAAGAGGAGAGAAACGAGACGTTTATAGAGAAAGTCAATGTGTAGAATGCCAGGAAGTGATGGGTGACACTAAAGAGAGGAGAATAGAGGTCAGTGTTAGGGTGCTTGCCTAGTCAGTGAGAGGCTCTGTAGAAAAGGGGGCCCCAGTAGAAAAGGGGGCACCAGGAATGTGGTGGGAAAGAGAGCAAGCTGGCATTCCAACAGGAAGAGGAGATCCAGACAGGTGTCCTTGAGGGGATGTCAATTGAGGGGGTCCCCAGAGGTCTTTTGCCCCAGGACCGGCCTTCAGAGCGCATTGGCACTGGACGCTCATTTTCACTTTTCCAAGGGTCTAGAAGACACCAAGCTGATGGCATGGCTCCCCTGGGTGAGGCTAAGTAATCATGTCCTCCCTCCTAAGTGGAAGGATGCTCTTCCTCTTCTTCTTTTTTAATTATTTGATAGAGAGAGAGAGAGAGAGAGAGAGACAGAGGAGAGGAAGAGGCAGAGAGAGAGAGAGTGGGCGCACCAGGGGCCTCTCAGCCACTGTGAACAAATTCCAGACGTGTGCGCCCCCTTGTGGTCAAGCGCAGCATTGCGTGCTTGTGTCACTTTACATCTGGCTAAACGTGGGACCTGGAGATTGAATGGGTGTTCTTAGGCTTGGCAGACAGGCACCTTAACTGCTAAGCCATCTCTCCAGCCAGGAAGGATGCTCTTCTGCGTGTGGAAGTCCTGCCAGGGCCCTGCTATGATGGTTTGACCCTGAAGGGCTCAGCAGCTAAGGAAGTTCAGGTCAACACCAAGTGTTTGGGCCTCCTTTATAGCAAAATGTTCCCCAGGTATGAAAGTGACCCGGGGGATGGGGTGTTACTGTTAGGCACACCTGGGGAAAGTGATGTATGTTTCATGCTAGAGGTGTGAATGTCCTCTCATAGCTCCCTCAGCCCCAGCTCTGCCCTCCGCCCACACATTCATGCACCTCGCACACACTATTGAACAGATTCACACATCACTCGTCCACCTGGCCACACGAGAACATTCCCCTTACCATCACAGCTCAAAAAGATCCCTGGAGAGATGGCTTAGTGGTTAAGGCACTTGCCTGCAAAGCCTAAGAACCCATGTTCTCCTCTCCAGATCCCACGTAAGCCAGACGCACAAAGGTGAGGCAACTGCAAGGTCACATATGCCCACAATTGGTGCAAGCGTCTGGAGTTCGGTTGCAGTGGCTGAGGCCCTGGTGTACCCATTCTCTCTCTCCCTATCTGTCTCTCTTTTTCTCTCTCTGCTTGCAAATAAATAAATAAAATATTTACAAAACAGCTTTATTGAAAGACAATTCACAGATTATTTAAATATACAATTAAATATTTTAGCATATTTACAGAGTTGTCCAACATCTCCACAGTCAATTTAAATATATTTTATTGCAGTCCCTGCAAATGAACTTCAGATGCATGCGCCCCCTTGTGCCTCTGGCTTACATGATTCCTGGAGAATCAAACTGGGATCCTTTTGGCTTTTCAGGCAAATGCCTTAACCACTAAGCCATCCCTCCAGCCCCACAACCAATTTGAGAACATTTTCATTCTTTCTACGGCCAAGAAACCACATACCCACTATCCGTTACCCATTTCTACTGAGTCCCTCTCTGCCTTATGCAGACACTAATTTACTCTCTGCTGATACCTCTGGACATTTCGTATCAGTGGAATACAATATGTGACCTCTTATAAAGGTCTTCCATTTAGCATAGAATTCTAAAAATCCCATTAATATTGCAATAAAAGTTTCCACTGTTTGTGTGAACATTTCATGTAGAGGTTGATGGGCATTTATACATTTTGGCTATTATGAGTAATAACGCGATGAGTAATTTTTCCTGTGGACATATTTTCATTCGTTTTGGGTCTGGACCTGTAAATCATGTTGCTGGATCAAACTCATGTTTAACTGTTGAGATCAAACTGCTTTTTGAGGTAGGGTCTCACTCCATGACCTGTTTCAGGGTGGCCTCGAACTCTTGGTGATCTTCCTACCTCTCCCTTTGGGATTAAAGGACTCACCAAACTTTTTAAAAAATATTATTTATTTATTTATTTATTTATTTATTTATTTATTTATTTGACAGAGAGAAAGAGGGGCAGGGGGAGTGGAGGGGGAATGGGGACTGCTAGGGCCTCCAGCCACTGCAAAGGAACTCCAGACGCATGCATCACCTTGTGCATCTGGTTTACGTGGGTACTGGAGAATCAAACTCTGGTCCTTAGGCTTTACAGGCAAGCACCTTAACCGCTAAGCCATCTCTCCAGCCCGAAACTTTTAATTAAATCTTTTTCCAGTCTCACCAGCAAAGTAGTTGGGTTCTAATTTCTCCCCATCCTCACCAACATCTTTCTTTCGTAGTTCAGTCATTTCACAAGCAGTGAAGTGGCACACTGACATGCAGTCTCACTGGGGACTGGCGTGGCAGAAGGCCATGTGGTGTTTCATGTGACTGTTGGCCTGCTGTATATCTCCTGAACGCTTGCCCACTTTTCAATTGGATAATTCGTTTTTATTGTTCACTTGGAAGTGTCTTTTGTATATTATGGATATAAATCCTTCATGTGCTTTCCAAAGCTTCTCTTATTCTGTGGGTTGTGATGGCATCCTTTGAGGCACAAAAGTTTTTAATTTTCATTTAATCTAATTTGCCTGCTTTTCATTTGTTAACTCTGTTTTTGGTGTCATATCTAAAAAGACTTTGGCCTAATTCAAGGACAAAGATTTGCTCCTATACTGTCTTCAGAAATGTCTATAGTTTTAGCTCTTATATGTAAGCATAATATGTATGTTGGGTTAGTTTTTCTTTTTAAAAATATTTTACTTTTACTTATTTACTTGAGAGAGAGAGAGAGAGAGGAGACAGAAACAGGCAGATGAGAGAGAGGGGGCGGGAGGAGGATGAATGTGCCAGGGCCTCCAGTCACTGCAAAGGAACTCCAGATGCATGCGCCCCCTTGTGCATCTGGCTTACGTGGGTACTGAGGAATCGAACCTGACTTCTTAGGCTTCACAGGCAAGTGCCTTAACCACTAAGCCCTCTCTCTCTCTCTCTCTCTTTTTTTTTTTTTTTTTTTTTTTTGGCCTTTTGAGGTAGGGTCTCACTTTAGCTCAGGCTGACCTGGAATTCTTTATGTAGTCTCAGGATGGCCTCAAACTCACAACAACCCTCCTACCTCTGCCTTTTGAGTACTGGGGTGTTTCTATACAGTAAGAGGAAGGCACCCCACTGCATTTACTGTGTGTATGGATAACTGGTATACCAACATCATTTGTTGAAAAGACAATTCTTTTAAAATATTTTTTACTTATTTATTTGCATGAGAGGCATATATATATATATATATATGGAGAGAGAGAGAGAGAGAGAGAGAGAGAGGGAGAATGGTCAGGCCAGGGCTTCCAGATGCATGCTCCACCTTGTGCATCTGGCTTATGTGGGAATCTAACCTGGGTCCTTGGGCTTCTCAGGCAAGTGCCTTAACCACTAAGCCATTTCTCCAGCCCAAGACAACTCTTTTCTCATTGAATTTCCTTGCATGAATGCAAGGGCTTGTTTTTAGACTTATCAGTTCTGTTCTGTTGTCTTTTATGACTGAATGTATGTCCACGTCCGTACCACACTGTCCTGGTTACGGTTGCTTTTGACTAAACGTTGACACTGGACACTGTGACTCCTCTGGTTCTGCTCTTCTTCAAGAGCAGAGTCTCTTGAGTTTTCAGTAGAATTTGAGGATTTTCTTGTCAAACCCTAGGAAAAAGAGTTGATGAGATTTTTACAGTGATTGCACTGAATCACGTTCGGTGTATCGCCCTCTATCAGCATTAAGTCTTCCAGACTGGGCACACAGATATTAAATTTTTCAGATATTAAATTTAGTTCTAAGTGGGACATTCTCTTTGGTGCCATTGTGAATGGATTTGTTTACGGGTTCAGTTTTGGATTGCTGACTGTTATACAGAAGCCCTTCCCATGTGTGTGTGCATGCGTGTGCCTTCATGTTGTGTGAGCAGGTTGCATGTTTGTAGTTGTGTGTACACACATGTGGAAGCCAGAGGACAGCCTTGACGGTCACTCCTCAAGAATGGCTTCCACTTTTTTTTTCTTATTAAGTAGAAACACTGTGTGGACACAAAAGTGTTGGTGCCATCATTCCCCTCCTGCCTGCCCCCATTCCACTGGGCTTAGTGGGGTTGCTGGTATTCACCATGGGGTTGCAGGTTTTCGTTGTGAGAGCAGCAGTCAGTTATTGTGGGGATGGGCAATGACTCTGGATATTTCTTCCTACCTTGAGGCTCTTACAATCTTTCCACCCCCTCTTCTGCAAAATTCCCTGAGCCTTGGCAGACATGTTTGAAGTCTACTTTAGTGTTGAGCTCTCAGCAACTTTTGGATTTCTGCTTTGGTACATTTTGAGTGTCCTCAGTGTGTGTCGCCATCACCCTGGTGCAGGTTGTCAGGCTCGCCATGGGAGCAGCACTCTTGCTTAACTCACCAATTCCTCTGTGGTTTCACCTGGACCTTGGCTGGACAGCCATCTTTTTTTTTTTTTTTTTTTAATTTTTTTGGTTTGCCCAAGGTAGAATCTCAGTCTAGCTCAGGCTGACCTGGAATTCACTGTGTTGTCTCAGGGTGGCCTTGAACTCATGGCAATCCTCCTACCTCTGCCTTCCGAGTGCTGGGATTAAAGGTATGCACCACCACACCCAGCTCAATTATTTATTATTTATTATCATTATTATTATTGACAACTTCTTTAATTGTAGACAATATCCCATGCTATTTCCCTCCCTCCCCCCGCTTTTCCCTTTGAAACTTCACTCTCCATCATATCCCCTCCTCCTCTCAAGCAGTCTCTCTTTTCAGTTTGATGTCATGATCTTTTCTTCCTATTATGATGGTCTTATGTAGGTAGTGTCAGGTACTGTGAGGTCATGAATATCCAAGCCATTTTGTGACTGGAGGAGCACGTTGTAATGAGTCCTACTCTTCCTTTGGCTCTTACATTCTTTCCGCCCCCTCTTCCGCAATGGACCCTGAGCCTTGGAAGGTAGGTTTGAGATGTTTCAGTGCTGAGCACTCCTCTGTCACTTCTTCTCAGCACCATGGTGCCTTCTGAGTCATCCCAAGGTTGTCACCATCTGAAAAGAGAAGTTTCTCTAACCAAAAGTGAGAGTAGCATTAATATATGGGTGTGGACATTAAGAGAAGTGCTTACTGGGCAGTTTGGTGAGCATAGTATATACATTTAGTGTGTCACCAGCAGACATTACATCCTTAGGGCTCATGACTACCCCTGTTGTAGGTTTTCAGTATCAGGGATATGTTCCCTCCCATGGACCAGGCCTCCAGTCCAATTAGAGAGCAGTTGGTTTCCCCTATAACAGACATGCCACTATTGCACCTGTTGGCTCATTTGGCCTGGCTGGCCAAATTTAAAGCTTGCAGTGTTCACTGTTGAGTACCTTCACTGGTGTTTTCTCTCTCCCACTGAACAGCATGGAGCGTAGCTTTTTCCAACTTTCTGTCAGCTGGTCCTCAAGGAGGAAGCTTTCAGCTCAGCTCCAGCAGGATTTCTCAGTGAACTTGCCACCTAGGTATGTGGAGTCTTCAGCAATAGGGTCTTACCATCTATTCCTGATGGGAAACCAAGGGCCTCAGCAATGGCCTATAACGTTTTGGGGGTATCTGTGACCTCCCTGGCCAATAACTCACTGGAAGGTATCCCATCCCTGGCACTGAAAAGTTTCTAGTAACAATCTATGGCTTCTGAGTGTTCCATTGTCCAGAAAAGTAGGTTTCCATATGACTTTTTTAATATCCTCTTAGATTTTGATTAGCCCTCCCTTCACTGTCCCTTTACTCAATCTCTTCCCCTGACCTCACTTAGGTCTTCTCATCCCCATTAATCTATTCTTCTATTTACATATATACAATACCATCCTATTAAGTCCCCCCTCCCTCCCTGTGTATTCCCTTTATATCCCCTTTCTAGCTTACTGGCCTCTGCTGCTGAGTTTTATTTTTACTCACTTAGAAGTCCAATCATTTGTAGCTAGGATCCACATATGAGAGAGAACATGTGATGTTTGGCTTTCTGGGCCTGGGTTACCTCTCTAACTACAATCCTTTCCAGATCCATCCTCAAATTTTTTTTTTTTTTTGAGGTAGGGTCTCACTAGCTCAGGCTGGCCTGAAATACACTGTGTAGTCTCAGGGTGGTCTCGAACTCACAGCAATCCTCCTACCTCTGCCTCCTGAGTACTGGGATTCTTTTATAAAAATATATTTTTTTAAATTTATTTGTGGTTGTGTGAGAGAAAATGGGTTCCAGTGTCTCTTCCTGCTGCAAACTTCAGATGCATGCAGCACGTTGTGCATCTGGCATTACATGGGTACTGAAGAACTGAATCCAGACCTGTAGGCTTTGTAAACAAGTGCTTTTAACCACTGAGCCATGTCTGCAGTCCCCCATCCACACTTTTAAAAAATTTATTTATTTCAGAGGGAGAGAGAAAGGAAGGAAGGAAGGAAGGAAGGAAGGAAGGAAGGAAGGAAGGAAGGAAGGAAGGAAGGGGAGAAAGAGGTAGACACAAAGAAGGAGAATGGGCATATCAGGGCCTCTAGCCACTGCAGATGAACTCCAGGCCATACACCACCTTGTGCATCTGGCTTTACATGGGTACTGGGGAATTGAACCTGGGTCCCTAAAGCTTTGCAGACAAGTGCCTTAACCACCAAGCCATCTCTCTAGCCACCCCCATCCCAACTTTTTTGGCCTGGAGTAGGCTAGATTGGCTTACCAGTGAGCCCCAGGAGTATGTCTATCTCGGCCTCCCCTGGGCTGAGGTTACAGGCATGAACCACAATACCCAGCTTTTTCGCATGGGTTCTGTGCATTGAGCTGAGCTCCTTAAGCTTACAAGCAAGAACTTTACCCATTGATCAACATCTACAGCCCCTAGAACCCCTTCTGTTTAAAGTCATGAAAAACAGTATATAAATACAAGGACCGAAGAAGCTTCTACGAACTTGATTTTATTTATTTATTTATTTATTTATTTATTTATTTATTTATTTATTTATTTATTTATGAGGGATAATGGGTGCTCCAGGACCCCTAGCCCCTGCAAACTAACTCCACATGCATGTGCCGCCATGTGCATCTGGCTTACATGGGCACTGGGTAATAAAACCTAGGTCTTTAGGCTTTGCAGGCAAGTGCCTTGATTGCTAAGCCATCTCTCCAACCCTGAACTTAATTTTATACTAAGGAGAATCATAGTTGCTGAGACTAATACACATATACATATACATACACATATGCATATACATATAGTTGGTTCTCAACTATACGTACATGTGTATTTGTATGTGTAGACATGGCGTATTTGCACAAACTCCTGTCAGTGAAGCAGGCTGGTGAAGAAAAACTGCAAATGTAAATATCTCTGCAATTGCCAAGCCTGGCTGCCTAGAAAAACTAGAAGTTAAAGAAAGCCAGACACACGGCCCATATCACAGGAAGGTACCGATTATTCCAGAAAACAATGCTGCCCTCTACCTCGGGGAAATTGGCATAAATATCTAGTTAAAGCCAGGTGTGGTGGTGCACACCTTTAATCCCAGCACTCGGGAGGCAGAGGTAGGAGGATGACCATGAGTTCAAGGCCACCTTGAGACTACATAGTGAATTCCAGGTCAGCCTGGGCTAGAGGGAGACCCTACCTCGGGGGGGAAAAAAATCTAGTTGAGGAAGAGACCCCATCTCACAGATAAATAAGAACCAAATAAGACTCAGCATCTATTAAAATATAATTCCAAGCCGGGCATGGTGGCTCACACCTTTAATCCTAGCACTCAGGAGGCAGAAGTGGCAGGATTGACTTGAGTTCGAGGACACTCTGAGCCTACATAGTGAATTCTAGGTCAGCCTGGGCTAGAGCAAGACCCTACCTTGAACCCCTCCCCCATATCCCCCCAAAGATATTCCAGGCCACAGTAGTAATCTGAGCACTAAGGAAACTGTGGTGGTTTGATTAGGTGTTCTGAATGCTAGGTTCCCAGCTGATGGAGATGTGGGAACTAGTGCCTCCTGGAGGCAATGTATTGTTGGGGGCGGATGTTGTTATGGGTGGGATAATGGTGTCCCCTTGCCACTGTTTGACACACTCTCGTGTTGCTATTGTCCACCTTATGTTGGCCAGGGGGTGATGTCCACCCTCTGCTCACGCCCTCGTTTTCCCCTGCCATCGTGGAGCTTCCCCTCGAGTCTGTAAGCCAAAATCAACCTTAACGACTGTAGTGAGCACCTTTGCTAACACATGAATGGTCCCCCTTTGGATTCTGGGATGTTTTCTGTGTACGATGTGTGTGTGTGTGTGTGTGTGTGTGTGTGTGTATGCATATATATATATATACATGCATACACACACACATATATATGGCTCATGTCTCACTTTTTAAGTTCAGGGATGTTTGTCCTGGCCACATGTACATTATGAAACTCTAGAAAGGAACTGATGTGTCATTCAGTAATAAAACATAACCAGTGACTTGCATTTTGAAGTATATTTGCACATTTTTGCATATTATGCTATGTGGTTGCCTTTGGGTTTTCTGTACAGATTATTTTTGTTGATATTCAATGGAAATCATAGGCCTCAAATATACTATTCTTATGTGAAATAATAAATTGCTATAACCTAAAAAAAACCAAAAAACTACTTTATAGCCGGGCATGGTGGTGCATGCCTTTAATCCCAGTGCTCGGGAGGCAGTGGTAGGAGGATTGCTGTGAGTTCAAGGCCACCCTGAGACTACAGAGTGAATTCCAGGTCAGCCTGAGCCAGAGTGAGACCCTACCTCGAAAAACCAAAAAAAAAAAAAAACTACTTCATAAAGATAGTAAAATGTCATCATGTTTGGCAGATAAATGATAGTGGTAGAAAAACTACCACCACACAGGTAGTGAGGCCTGTTCATATATATAACCATGTTCATAAGTGTAAACAAAGAAATTATCCTCTCACACAAACGTTCTACACAGATTCTTAAGAGCCGCGGGAAGATCTCACCAGCCGGCAGACATAAAGTATGAGCTGGCAAAGATCTGGAGAAGAATGTAGGAGGAAAGCCACATTCCAGAAGTGAATGTCCCCTGGGAGCAGCAAAAGCATTGACCCTGAACACATAGGGATAGATGAAGGGCTTCTTTTGTCATGTCACAAGTCAAGAAACATATGTTTGGGCTGAACAAACAATTGCATGGACACAGAAGGCAGAAGAAAAACACCCAGTGCCAAGAAAACTGGTTTGCCCTGATACACAGCAGCAAGGAAAGAAACCTGTATTCGTTACTTTTTCATTGCTGTGAACACCTTAAGGAAGGAGAGAATTGATTTGGGCTTATGTCATCCACTATGTGGGGAAGTCATAGTGCTAGCAGGAATGGGAAGCTGGCTCATCACACTGCAGAGAAGGAAGAGGAAGTGGGGCGGGGCTATGAAACCTCAGGGCTCACCCCCAGTGACCCACTTCCTCCAGCAAGGCTCTACCCCCCCCCCCAAAGGCTCCACAGCCTTTCTTAATTGCCACCAGCTGGGAACCAAGAGTTCAAATGTGGGGGACATTTTACATTCAAACCACACCAAAACCTAATGAAGGGCTGGAGAGATGGCTTAATGGATAAGGCATTTGCCTGCAAAGTCTAAGGACCCAGGTTCAACTACCCAGGATCCATGTAAGCCAGATTCACATAGTAGTTCATGCATCTGGAGTTTGTTTGCAGTGGCTAGAGGCCCTGGCATGCCCATTTTCTCTCCCCACCTCTCTCTAACAAATAAAACTTTTAAAAACCTTTAAAACCCTAAATGAAATATAAAGCTTCTAGAATGTGGCAACTTGAACCTGTGAACACTTTTCCATACCACATCTAAATATCGTTAGTGTGACTATAAAGGTCTTAGGCCTACAAGAACAAAAGAACAGGGAAGGGCTGGAGAGATGGCTTAGCGGTTAAGGTGCATGCCTGTGAAGCCTAAGGACCCAGGTTTGATTCTCCAGTCCCACGTAAGCCAAATGCACATGGTGGTGCATGTGTCTGGAGTTTGTTTGCAGTGGCTAGAGGCACTGGCATGCCCAGTCTCACTCTCTCTCTCTCTCTCTCTCTCCCCTTTTCTCTGTCTTTAGTAAATAAAAATAAATAAATCCTTAAAAAAGAGAGAGAGAGAAGGACAATTAATAGCAGAGCAGAGAGGCCAACAAGATTTTGGAGACTGGAAAGAGAGAGATGTGTGATCACCTACAGAAGAGTGCTGGGGAGGTTTGATTCGGGTGTCCCCCATAAACATAGGTGTTCTGAATGCTACGTTCCCAGCTGTTGACAGTTTGGGAATTGGAGCCTCCTGAATGCAGTGTATTGTTGGGGGGCGGGCTTATGGGTGTTACAGCCAGCTTCCCCTTGCCAGTGTTTGGCACGCTCTCCTGCTGCTATTGTCCACCTGATGTTGGCCAGGAGATGATGTCCATCATTTTCCCCTTGCCATCACGGAGCTTCCCCTTGAGTGTGTAAGCCAAAACCCTTTCCTCCCACAAGCTGCTCTTGGTCAGGTGTTTTCTGACAGCAAGGGGAAACTGACTGCAACAAGCACTGAATGCACTGCTGGGAAAGAGGTGGCCAGGAGCTCACATTCACATCCCTTCGGAGGGTCAGAAATTGGAGGTAGCAGAAAGAGAATGGCAGAGATGATTACGTAAGTGGCACAATCTGTCCTTGTGGTGGCATATACCCATAGCTTTATGTGTTTGCATGCTTAATCCTGGGATGGTGGCACTATCTGGGAAGGTTGTGGAGCCTTGCTGGAGGAAGGGTGTCACTGGGGAAGTCCTCGAGGTTTTACAGTCCAGCCCTGCTTGGCATTTGCTCCTTGTACTTCCGCCCTGCTTATGTGATGATAGGACATTAGCTGCTTGTTTCTGCCACACCTTCACCACCGTGATAACACTTCCCCTTGAAACCGTAAACCAAATAAGTTTTTGCCTTCCATAAGCTGCTTCTGGCAGTGTTATTTTGTCCCTGCTACGACAGAGTAACTATTACAGTCCTTTTCATTTTGGATTGTGGTTGGGTGCTGGATACTACAGTTCCCATCATCCATTGCATCGAACTGTGGCTCTGTGACTCAGCAACCAAATGAATGCAGGGTAGTATTAGCATTGCACGCTCGGGGAATCCACACACTGTGCGTCTGCTCCTCTGTGAGCTTCATTGTTTTCAGAACTAGAACACATATGAGGTGCCTTTGTCCCTGCTTTGATGGTGCAGATGAAGATGATGTCCTGGCAGGAGAAGAGCAACAAGATGGAAGAAATTTGGGTTCCTGAATGACGCATAAGTCAAAGACTCGTCAGCCACGACTGCTCACCAGGAAGTTAGGGTCTCTCCTACCGTTTAGGTTGTTGTTGCTGTGTTGCTTGTTACACTGCCTTAGCTGTTATTCTAACCAATGCAAATGGGATATGGAGTGGATATAATCAACAAGGGTATAGATTGAGAGCCCCAATAAAAATAACATTCTTGGGCTGGAGAGATAGCTTAGTGGTTAAGGCACCTACCTGCAAAGCCAAAGGACCCAGGTTCGACTCCTCAGGACCCACGTAAGCCAGATGCACAAGGGGGTGCATGCATCTGGAGTTCATTTGCAGTGACTGGAGGCCCTGGTGTGCCCATTCTCTCTCTCTCTATCTATCTATCTATCTATCTATCTATCTATCTATCTATCTATCTACCTGCCTATCTCTGTATCTCTCTCTCAAATAAATAAATAAAAATAAAATATTTTTTTAAAATTCTTGGGCTGGAGAGATGGCTTAGCAGTTAAGGCTCTTGCCTGTGAAGCCTAGGGATCCAGGTTCGATTCTCCAGGTCCCACATAAGCCAGATATGTCTGGAGTTCGTTTGCAGTAGCTATAGGCCCTGGTGTGCCCATTCTTTCTCTCTCTCTAATAAAATAAAACTAACACTCTTTAGACTTCCTCCTCCATTCATATTAGACTGTCCCTCCTTCACCTTGGCAGAATGCTAGAGGTTTGTGAGGAGGGAATGTGGAACCCTTAGGGACTTTAGACATAGCCAGGGGTGGGTATTAGATGCTGGAATGAACACGGGGTATTAAATGTAGGCTGTTTCATGAACATTGAGGCTCCCACCCCCTAAGCTCTCCGAGCCCAGTCACTACCCTCTGCTAGAATGCTGGCCTCACAGTTTATTCCAGCTCCACCTTCCACCAACAGAACTAGTGGATTCCAATCTAGGGAACGTTATGGCCCTCACCCCAAACACAATTTATAGGAATTTTCATTTGGGGAGTTAGACCCCTTCCAACTACCTACAATAAAGCCCACAAGTTAACAACTCTTATTTATGCCTACAGACCTCCCAATGAATATTTCAGTGCCTAAATATGGACAGACACTAAAATTTCTAGAAATTATCAGAAAGTGCCTAACATGATAGCAGAGACAATGAATAAACACAGAAAACAACAATAAGACCTGGGGCTCTGCAGGTAAAGGTGCCTGCTCAGAAAGCCTGCCAGCCTGGGTTCAATCCCCTAGCCGTGCATATGAAGCTAGACAGACATTCAGCTGCAGTGGCAAGAGACCATGGTGTGTGCACACTCCCCTGCCTGCACATGCACCACACACACACACACACACACACACACACACTTGTGAAAATAAATCATTTTTTAAATAGCCAGGCCTGGTGGCACGCACCTTTAATCCTACCACTCAGGAAGTAGAGGTAGGAAGATCACAATCTGGGCTAGAGTGAGACCCTACCTTGATAAACTAAAATAACTAAATAAATAAATAAATAAATAAGACATATATAACTTGGAAATGATAAAGTCAATGTTGGTAGAGCAAACTTTTAAAAAGTAGTCATTAATACATTTAGAAAAGTAAAGGAAAATTGAATCCATGAAATAAAAGCAGACTATTGGGGTGGGGAAGCGGAAACAGTAACATGACAGTAAAAGATGTCCAATGAACTTTTTAAAAATTAAAAATTTGGAGCCGGGCCTGGTGGCATACGCCTTTAATCATAGCACTCGGGAGGCAGAGGTAGGAGGATCATTGTGAGTTCGAGGCCAGCCTGAGACTACATAGTGAATTCCATGTCAGCCTGAGCTAGAGAGAGACCCTACCTTGAAAAACAAACAAACAAACAAACAAAAAATTTAAAAATTGGGACTGGAGAGATGGCTTAGTAGTTAAGGTACTTGTCTGCAAAACCTAAGGACCCAGGTTCTATTCCCCAGGGACCCATGTAAGACAGATGCACATGGTGGTGCATGCATCTTGAGTTTGTTTACAGTGGCTAGAGGCCTTGGTGCACCATTGTCTCTCTTAAATATATATATATGTATGTATGTATAATTAAAAGAAAGGAAAATTCCATAGAAACAACACAATGTATATGACATCTAGAAACTCAGATGAGAAGAAAAAGTAATAGTAAATGGGGAAAAAAGATGAAGAAATTAAATGATCAGGCCAGTTTTTCAACATTTCATTAATAGGAATTCCAGAAAGGAAAAAATTTGGAGAAAAAATTTTATATAAACAATTTTTAAAACACTCTTCCAAGGGCATGAGTTTCCAAGGACTCATAATGTGCCCTGTGAAATGAACGAAAAAAATACTCACCCAGCACCACATCTGTTATGTTTCAGCGTTCCAGGAATCAAAGGACATTTCCAGACCAAAAAATAAAAAAAGAAAACACATTAAAATAGGAAATATACACCAAAAAATAAAAAGGAATCAGAAGGATTTGAGAGTTATAAATAAGAGTCACTGAACCTAGAGGTGACCTAACGAATGCCTTGAAAAATCAAAGGAAAAATGTTCTCCAACATAGAATTAGTGATCTAGCCAAAACATGACTCACGTATAAAGGTAGAGATATTTATACACATGTAAGACTTCAAAACATTTACCTCCCAAGCATTCTTTCTGAGAACACTATTGGAGGATGTACTCCAGAAAAATAAGGGGGTAAGCCAAAAAGAAAGGCTTGGGATCCAGGAAAACACAAGATACTGGCGGCATCGCTCAGCATAATTGGTAAAGCATGTGCCAGGATGGTAGTGTGTGGTGGACTGTGGCAACCAGACCAGATGTGGCAGCCGGGAGGGAGGGGTGTCTCCAAGGTAACCCAGCGCACGCTGTATGTGGACATGTAAAATCTCCGCACAGAGTGGGGATGTAAGGTACTGAGGACAAAGAAGAGATGGTGAATAAATTTTAAGAATTTACTTCGAGGAAGTTTTTCAACCTACTGAATACAGGGAGTAATTATGGTGGACTTCAGGACTCAGCTGTGAGTGATATTCAGAAAGTTGCCACTTTATGCAGACTTAGAAAAACATTGTGATGTCAATGTATAGGGAGTATATATTGATAATCTTGTACCTGTGGTGGATGGGTGAGCTTGAAGTTTTAGTAGCAACGAGGGCATACATTTAAAATGTTGAGTGGGAACTGAAGAGATGGCTGAGTGGTGAAGAGTACTTCCTGTGCAAGCATGAAGGCTGGAGAAAGCCTGAGAGAGTGCTGGAGTTCCCCACATAAACATCTGAGCACAGCCACGTGTATGTGTAACTCCACTCCTGTAGCTTCAAAGCTCATGGAAAAAACCCACATGCTCCAGGACCAGTCAAAGACTCCTTTAATTCCAGCACTCAGGAGGCAGAGGTAGGAGAATTGATGTGAGTTTGAGGCCAGCTAGGACTACAGAGAAAGTTCCAGTTACAGCCTGGGATAGAGTGAGACCCTACCTCAAAAACAAAAACAAAAAACCAGGCAGGAAGGGCTGGGGAGTTGGCTCAGCAGTTAAAGAGGCTTGCTTGCAAAGCCTGCCTGCCAGGGTTTGATTCCCCACTACCCACGTAAAGCCAGTTACACAAGTGATACATGCATCTGGAGTTCCTTTGCAGTGGCAAGAGGTCCCAGCAGTCCACTCTCTCTCTGTCTCTCTCTGCTCATAAGTAAATAAATAAAAATATTTACAAAGAAAGGACAGGCAGATGTGTAGCTCTGGCCACTGCTGGTAAGCGTACCACAACCACAGGCAAACACAAGGGACACCTCAGGGGCACATACACAAACATACACCACACACAAAATTAAAATAAAATAAAATGTTGAGTTGCCGGGCATGGTGGTACACGCCTTTAATCCCAGGCAGAGGTAGGAAGATCATAGTGAGCTCAAGGCCACTGTGAGAATACAGAGTGAATTCCAGGTCAGCCTGGGCAAGAGTGAGAACCTACCTCAAAAAACAAAAACAAAAACAAACAGGGCTGGAGAGATGGCTTAGCAGTTAAGGCGCCTGCCTCCTAAGCCTAAGAATGCTGATTTCAATCTCCAGGTCCCACGTTTTGCCAGATGCAGTGATGCAAGGGCGTAACGCCCCACTTGACCACAAGGGGGCGCACACATCTGGATTTGGTTAGCAGCAGCTGAGAGGCTGCTGGCAGGCCCTGCTCTGTCTCCCTCTCCCTCTCTGTCTCTCTGTGTCTCTCTCCCAAAAAAAAAAAAGAAAGAAAGAAAGAAAGAAAGAAAGAAAGAAAGAAAGAAAGAAAGAAAGAAAGAAAGAAAGAAAGAAAGGAAAGAAAGAAGGAAAACAAAATTATTGAAGGAAGAAAAAAAGGAAGGAAGAAAGAAAGAAAAAAAACAAACAAATTATTGAGTGGACTATAAGAAAAAATAAGAGTTATCTCTAGGAAGGAGAGGCAAGTAGGATATGGAGGGGGATATGCTCAAAAAGTAAATTTTATGTAAATCTGTATAATTTTTTTTTTTTTTAAAAAAGAGCATTATATACTTGCATAAAAAATATAAATCCCAGCACTTAGGAGGATCGCCGAGAGTTCAAGGCACCCTGAGAAGACATAGTGACTTCCAGGTCAGCCTGAGCCAGGTGGCGCACTCCTTTAATCCCAGCACTGGGGAGGCAGAGGTTAGGAGGATCGCCTTTACCATGACCAGGAGTTCGAGGCCACCCTGAGACTACAGATGGCAAAGGCTGGTCATTGGACCACAGTGAGGGCGGGAGCTAAGTGGAATTAGACAACCTTCTCAAAGCCTGAAACCCAGCGCGGAACCACAGAGGTCACTGAATGGGGATTTGTCCACACGCACACGCACCATGTGACATTGCAAGGTCGGATCCTGGCGCTGCAGAGATGGCGCAGTGGTAAGAGTGCTTGCCACAAGCACGAGATCCAGTGACCTGGCGGCTCCATTCTCCCTGCTTGAAAATAAATAAACACGTTTAAAAAAAAGAAAAAGAAAAGAAAAAGAGGCTGAGTAGATAAGCAGGTATCTTGATAATCTCACAGGAGCAAAGAAAAAATACCACAGCTAAGTTATTAGAATAAAACCTTCTCAAAGCCTGAAACCCATTTAGCCAAACTAAATCTGAAAAATCAAAATAGAACTACTTGCAGGGGTGGGGATGTAGCGCAACATAGAGCATTTTCCTACCATGTGTAAGGCCCTGCGTTCTATCCTTAGCACCACTGAAAACAAACAACAAATTAAAAACACTTGCATTTCTTTTTATTTTTTTATTTATTTACAAGCAGAGAGAAAAGAGAGAAGAGAGGATGGGTGTGCCAGGGCTTCCAGCCGCTGCAAATGAACTCCAGATGCATGCGACACTTTGTGCATCTGGCGCTAGAGAATCAAACCCAGATTGTTAGGCTTTGTAGGCAAGTGCCTTAAGCCACTCAGCCATCTCTTTAGCCCAACCCTTGCATTTCTACTCACCATCCACAAACCAAAAAGATAACTTTAAAAAATATTCCTTTTATGATTGCAATAAAGGATATATAGTACCTAGGCATAAGTTTTATTTTATTTTAAAAATATTTGTTTGTTTGTTTGTTTGTTTGTTTATGAGAGAGAGGGAGTGTGAGAGTGTTTGAGCATTCCAGAGTCTTCTGCCACAGCAACAAACTTCAGATGCATCTGCCACTTTGTGCATCTGGCTTTACATGGGTACTGTGGAAATTGGACTCAGACTATCAGGCTTTGCTAGCAAGCCCCTTTAACCACTGAGTCACCTTCCCAGCCCCTATACATAAGCTTAATAAAAGATATGTCTAAATGGAAAAAAGTTTAAGTCCATAAAAGATGCTAAAGAAGACTTATATAAAAGGCCATAGGCCAAGGGCTAGAGAGATGGCTTAGCAGTTAAGGTGCTTGCCTGGGAAACCTAAGGACCCAGGTTTGATTCTCCTGTACTCATGTAAGCCAGATACACAAGGTGGCGCATGCATCTGGAGTTCCTTTGCAGTGGCTGGAGGCCCTGGTGTGCCCATTCCTCCCCTCTCTCTCTCTCTCTCTCTCTGTGTGTGTGTGTGTGTGTTTTCTCTCTCTTTCTCTCAAATAAATAAATCAATCCAATATATTTTTTAAAAGAAGCAAAGGACATAGGCCATATTCATGGATTGAAATATTCAGTATTTTCAGCATGCTAATTTCCTCCAACTGATTTATGGGTATACTACTACTATTAAACCCTAAATGGTCTTCTTATGATATGTAGTAATCCTAGTTTGAATCCTATTTGGAAGAAGCACAGCCAAGAGCCCACTGGAGAACAAGATAGGTGGGTTTCTTCACGTTGACATCTAGATAACCAGATGCGAAGCTGTAATAATTCAGACTGAGGGCAGCCGTGAGGCTTATCCACCGCACTGGGGGCTGGTCTAGCACCCTGAAGACCGTCCTTGTAAAGCAGCAGGTGCTCAGTAAAATGCCAGCATCTCAGACTGCATGCAGCCCTGTGGGAGGCAGAAATCATCAGAAGTGAAAACAGTGGACCCTACAAGCCTCAAGTTTGGCCAACCAGGCCAAATGACCAAACAGGCGTGATAGTGGCTTATTTGTTATAGGGGGAACCTACCACTCTCTAATTGGACTGGAGGTCTGCTCCACAGGAGGAAATACATGCCTGGTACTGAAAACCTAATCAGAAGCCTATGGTGGGGGAGGTCATGAGTATTAGGAGTGTAGCGCCTGCTCTCCTCTGGTTAAATGCATATATTACGCTCACCAAACTGCCCTGTAAGCACCTGACTTAACCTTCATACCCATATATTAATGTTACTCTCACTTTTGGTTAAAGAAGCTTCTCTTTTCAGACAGTAGTGACCTCTGGGATGATCCAAAAGGCACCATCGTGCTAAGAAGAAGGGAGGAGTGTCTAGCACTGAAACATCTCTATCACACTGTCCAAGGTTCAGGGTCCATTGTGGAAGAGGTGGTGGAAAGAATGTAAGAGCCAAAGGAGGGGCACCACTCCTTGGACAATGAAACTGTACAGACAGAATCGATCTCCATGACCTCACAGTGCCTAGCAATACCTTCGCAAGACCCTCATAATAGGAGGGAAAAAAACGATGACATCAAAGTAAAAGAGAGACTAACAGAGAGGGAGGGGATATGATGGAGAGTGGATTTGTGAAGGGGAAATTGGGGGAGGGGAGAGAATGATCATGGTTTATTGTCCATAATTATGGAAGTTTAAAATAAATAAATAAGAAAGGAAGAAAGAAAGAAAAGCCCCCCCCCCCAAAAAAAAGCCAGCTTCTCGCTCCAGTCCCTTAGCCTAAGTACAAATAAGAGCTATGTCGATGCTGCTACACAGGAAGTGACCAGCAGAGGGCAACATTTAGCTTTCCCAGGCCCCTGCTCTTTTCCCCATTTTACAGGATTAAGGTAGGAAGAAGGCCATGGTGGAGCAAACCACCCCACCCCCACCCCGCTCACCTCACCAACCAGGAAACAAAAACGAGGAAGCGACTGGGCTGCGGGCTGGGGAGATGCCTCGGGGGTTAAAGAGACTGGGCTGTCACAATCTCTTTCAATGGATTGAAGACCACTGGAGATCTCCCACCTCCTTGTTCCCTGTTCCCCTGGAGAAGCCAAGCCTTTTTTTTTTTTTTCTTCCCCGTTTTGCTTTTTGCTTTTCCTAGGTAGAGTCTCACTCTAGCTCAGGCTGACCTGGAAATCACTATGTAGTCTCAGGGTGGGCTCGAACTCATGGCGATCCTCCTACCCCTAGACTCCCGAGTGCTGGGATTAAAGGCGTGCGCCAACACACCCGGCTCTTTGGAAAACGCTCATCCAAACTGGGGTGTCCCAGCACCTGTGGATGGATGGCTGAATTCCCAGCATCATCTCCCCTTGACAGTGAGCACAGTACGGAGCGGGCCCAGTAGGGGGCGCTAAGAGAACAGTGCAGAAAGGCACCTACGTGGCTGATTCCAAGTTCCCAAGAGACCAGAGTCTGACCTCCCCCTGAAGCCACAGTGGGCTCCATGCCTCTTGTCGTCACCTGAGACCCACTCCTTCCTTCCAAATGTCCATGCACCTGCTTTCTGGCTGTGCCCATGTATGCCCCGGAGGTTCATTTCCTGCTTGATCAGTGTGTGCAACCGCCCAGCAAATTCTTCTACCACCTAATCCGATGTCTTCTGCAACAGTCTGATGCCCAGCCTTTCAGGGCAGGGCCTCTATTGCAAGGTTTCCTTCCTGGACTGGACAACTCCTCTTCAGCTGAGGGAGAGCAGTCCTACAGGACTCTCTTTACCTCGTCTGTTCTTTCTACTTAAACTTCCATCAGGTTTCTGCCTCTTGGTTGGACCCAGATTGACACAAGACTTGTTGCTCTCAAATATCAAGACGTAACGCTGGGAAGATGGCTCAGTCGTTAAAGGCAATCCCAATGTGCCTTATCCACTGAGCCATCTCCCCAACCTCCACAGCCCACTCTTAAAATTCTCCAATGTGCAGTGGCTGTAGAGATGGCTTAACAGTTAAGGCGCTTGCAGGCAAAGCCAAAGGAGTCAGGTTCAATTACCCAGTACCCAAATAAAGCCAGATGCACAAGGTGGCGCATGTGTCTGGAGTTGGTTTGCAGTGGCTAGAGGCCCCGGCATACCCATTCTCTATCTGCCTCTTTCTGACTCTCTTTTTTTCAAATAAATTCTTTTTTTTTAAATTCCCTAATGCTCTGCTTCCCTGGCTCACATAAGAACACGTTGGGGTGAGAATATGGGATGGTTAATCTCAGTCTTCAATTTGACTGGAAGTAGAGTTATCCAGGAGAGAAATCCTTGGATGTGTCTGTGAGGGAGTTTCTAAATTAGATTAATTGAGGTGGGAAGATCCACCCTACCTGTGCCAACATTCTATGGGCTGGGGTCCTGAACTAAATAAGAAAGAGAAAGCTGGGCTGTAGAGAGGCACTTGCTCATGAAGCCTAACGACCCAGGTTCAATTTCCCAGAACTCACATAAGCCAGACACACAAGTTGGTGCATGTATCTGGAGTTTGTTTGCAGTGGCTGGAGGCCCTGATGCATCCATTCTCTCCCACCTCCTCTGTCTTTTCCTTTTTCTCCCTCTCTCTTCCTCCCTTCCACTCTCAAATAAATAAATAAATAAATAAATAAATAAAAAATAAATTTTAAAATGTCTTTAAAAAAAAAAAGGAGAAAGCTAGCTGAGTACAAGGACTCATTGCTCTCTGTTTCCTGACTGTGAACACAATGTGACCAGCCGCCCACCCATCCTTGCCACCATGCCTTTCCCACAATGATGGACTGTCCCCCTGGGACTGTAAGCCAAAATAAACCTTCCTCCCTTAAACTGCTGCTTGTAGGGTATTTGATCACAGAAAGGAAAAACAATAACTCATGCATACATTGTCAATATTAAAAATTAAGGTAAAAATTAAAACACAACTCTTACTTCACAAGGAATAAAAGAGCAGAGAGAGAGAGAGAGAGAGAATTGGAGCACCAGGGCCTCAGCCACTGCAATCCAACTCCAGCCTCTTTTTAAATTTTTTTTTAATTTAATTTTTTTAATTTTTTAAATATTTTTATTTATTTATTAGAGAGAGAGAGAGAGAGATACAGAAATAGGCAGGTAGAGAGAGAGAGAATGGGTGCACCAGGGCCTCCAGCCATTGCAAACAAATTCCAGATGCATGTGCCCCCTTGTGCATCTGGCTTACGTGGGTCCTAGGGAGTTGAACCTGGGTCCTTTGGCTTTGCAGGCAAGCGCCTTAACCGGTAAACCATTCCTCCAGCCCCCAACTCCAGACTCTTGTGCCATCTAGTGGGCATGTGTGACCTTGTACTTGCCTCACCTTTGTGTGTCTGGCTTACTTGGGATCTGGAGAGAGATTGAACCTGGGTTCTTGGGTTTTGCAGGTAAGCGCCTTAACTGCTAAGCCATCTCTCCAGCCCCATTTCATAGGTTTTGATTGTGACAAGGTCAGGCACAGGGGTGTGCAATGAATGTATTTCAAAGAGACTGTGGTGGTTTGAATGTAAAATGTCCCCCATAGCCTCAAGTATATGGATTAGGCTTCCTCATTAGTGGAACCCTCAGGAGGTGGAACTTCCTGTAGGAGGTGCATTGCTGGGGACAGATATTGAGGTCCATCCCCGCCAGATGTTTAGAGGGAACGTTCTCAGACTGTTCCCTGCTCTCTGTGTCATGATGAAGCTTCCCCCTCCACACTGTAAGCCTGAGGTAATTCTTTGCTCCCATAAGCTACTTCTGGCAGGGTGTGTTGTCCAAGCAATGAGAATGGCAACACCACACGGACCAAACCTAGGCCCAGGTCGATAGTACCAGGGATGACAAATGATGCTCCCATAGGAAAATCCCAGTGCCTGGCTGGGATACCACCTAGTGAGCTATTGGTCAGGGAGGCCCCTCAGGTGCCTCACACAATATGGGCCATTGCCAACGCTCTTGATTGCCCATCAGAACTAGATGGTAATGATAAAAAATAGGAGCTAGAAATTGGCTAGGCAGCCAGACATGGTGGCACATGCTTTTGATCCCAGCACTTGGGAGGCAGAGGTAGGAGGATTGCCATGAGTTTGAGGCCACCCTATGACTGACTACAAACTGAATTCCAGGTCAGCCTGAGCTAAAGTGAGACCCTACCTTGAAAAAGAAAAAGAAAAAAGAAAGAAAGGAAGGAAGGAAGGAAGGAAGGAAGGAAGGAAGGAAGGAAGGAAGGAAGGAAGGAAGGAAGGGAATTGCCCCTAAATATTTCTGTTTATGCTGTCATTTTTGACCAGACAAGCTTCTTTGTGCAGTTGGCAGTTAGTACCAGGGAGACTCACAACTCTTAGTGCTGAGAATAAGTGACTGCTGAGTGCTCAGCTCTAAATGAGCCACGTCCTCCAAGGTTCAGGAAACATTGCAGACGAGGGGCCAGAAAGAATGTGCAGAGGGCAGGGGAAGAAGAGCACTTTGGGATGCTGTCTTTTTTTTTTTTTTTTTTTTTGGTTTTTCGAGGTAGGGTCTCACTGTGATCCAGGCTGACCTGGGATTAACTATGCTCAGGGTGGCCTTTTGACTCAGCGATCCTCCTACCTCTGCCTCCCAAGTGCTGGGATTAAAGGCATGCGCCACCACGCCCGGCTCTGGGATGCTGTCTTTTGACCGTGGACTAGCCATTGAATTAAAGACGTGACAGCAGCTGTCTTTACGTGAGGGAGACCTGCACACTGGTGGCTCATCAACATCTCATCACGGATAATGGTGGGGAAAAAAAAAAGACATCAAAGTAGAAGACGGACTTGTTGGAAAAGGGGGTTCAGTGGAAGGAAGATGGGAAGGGGAAAGAAGGTAAGGGGAGAGGATTATGATAAATTTGTACATGTCAGAAAATATCAATTAAAAGTTGTTAAGGGCTGGGGAGATTGCCCAGTGGTAAAGGTGCTTGCCTGCAAAGCCTAATGACATGGGTTCGAGTCCCCGGCACCCACATAAATCAGATGTACAAAGTGGTGCATACATCTGGAGTTTGTTTGCAGTGGCAGGAGGCCCTGGTGCACCCATTCTGTCTCTCTTTCTCACTGAAAATAAATTAAATTAAAATTTTAAAAAGTTGTTTAAGGGATGGAGAGATGCTCAGTGGTTAAAGGCACTTGCTTGCAAAGTCTAATGACCCAGGCTTGATTCCCCAGCACCCACATAATGCCAGATGTACAAAGTGGCACATGCAGCTGGAGTTCATCTTCAGTGGCAGGAGGCCCTGGTGCACCTATACTCATTCTCTTTCTCCATCTGCCTCTATCTCTCTTTCTGTCTGTCTGTCTCTCTTTCTCTCAAATATACAAATAAATGTTTTTAAAGTTGTTTAAAACCCTAGCACAAAGTAATTTGACTCTGTTCTAATGCATGGTTATAAAGTTCAGTCATTTAGCCATATAGACTCTTTAACACAGCTATCCATTTTCCCCCAGAACTTCAGTTTACAAATTGTAGCTAGACCTGGGGCCCACGATGAATGAAGCAGTGTGAAATGCGTGACATTTGACTCACCTACAGTCCCACCCTCTCCACGTGTGATAATAAAAGAGTAAGCCGATGAGGAAGACAATCATACCTTTGCTCCAGAATTCCTGAGTTAGTCTGGTTTCTGCGACTGTAATGAAATACCCGAGGCTAGGTACCTTACAGAGACGAGAGGATTATTTAGCTCACAGTTCTGGAGCTGAAAGTCAAACAGCATAGCTTCATCTCTGGCATGGTCCCCCAGCTGCATCACTACATGACAGATGGCATCACAGAGGTAACACATGATAGATCACATGGTGACACAAAAGGTCGGAGACAGTGGAGGGTCCCACCTCTTAGTAATTAGTACTCTTGGGTTGGAGGAGATGGCTTGATGGTTAAGGCACTTGTCTAAGAATCCTAATGACTCAGGTTTGATTCCCCAGTATCCACTTAAGCCAGATGCACAAGGTGATGCATTTGTCTGGAGTTTGTTTGCAGTGGCTGGAGGCCCTGGTATGCCCATTCTCTCTCTCTCTCTCTCTCTCTCTCTCTCTCTCTCCCCCCTCCCTCCCTTCCTCCTTCCCTCTCTCTCCAATAAAGAAGTAAATGGAATATTTTTAAAATGTGGTGGTTTCATTCAAGTGTCCCCATGTTCTGAATGCTAGGTTCCCAGCTGATGGAGATTTGGGAATTAAAGCCTCCTGGAGGCAGTGTATTTTTGGGGGTGGGCTTATGGGTGTAAGAACCGGTTTCCCCTTGCCAGTGTCTGGCACCTCTGTTGCTATTGTCCACCATATGTTGGCCAGGGGTTGATATCTACCCTCTGCTCATGCCATCATTTCCCCTGCCATCATGGACCTTCCCCCTTGAGCCTGTAAGCCAAAATAAACCTTTTTTTTCCCCACAAGCTGCTCTTGGTCAGGTGATTTCTGCCAACAATGTGAACCTGACAGCAACAGTAATATTGGTACTGAGGAGTGGTGTCATTTGCTGCGAGACACCTGACTGTGTGGCTTTGGCCTTTTGGAGCTAATTTTCAAGAGGAATGTGGAAGGATTTGAAACCTTGGCCTGAGAGACACCTTGCAGTGCTGTAAGTACAGCATGATGAACTATTCTGGTCAGAGTTGAAAAACCTGAATGTAGTAAGAACTATGGACTGTGAGGTTTGGCTTATATGTGGTGAGAAAGACTTTTGCCTGAACTGGGCTAGAAGCAGTTTGTGTAAGAGGCTTGTTATTATGGCCGTGTCCTGAGAAGTTGTGCAGGCTTACATTGCATAGAAATGGACTGGTGTAAGCAGAGGGATATGGCACAGGAAAATGAAATCTTTGGGCCTAAACTGCTGCCCATTCACCTTCAATTGTTTGAGAGATTACAACCATTGAGATTGGGCCAGCTGACCTTCATTGGGGCAACAGGAAGAATGTAGACTCTTTTTAAGGGGTCTGAGTGCTCCAGGAGTGTACTGTTCTTCAAAGTCTGCTCTATTCACCCCTAGATTTAACAAATTGGAACCCCAACCTGGTATTGTGGAGTATATGTGTTGCAAGAGAGAGAGGGTCATTGAGTTGCAGTGTGGCCGTGTGCAGTGTGAAGCAGGTTTGCTGGATGCCTGCATGGAGACCTGATGGAGCCATGAGGATGAACCTTGGGTTGCAGTGGAGACCCAGTGGAGAAGCCAGACCATGAGATGGCTGCTAAGGAGAGTTGCCAGCCCCAGATGATGTTTTCGAGGACTGTGAGTTGCCTAGCTGGAGGGGCAGAATTGGAACTGCAGAGACTGGTTGCTGGTTAGAATCACCAGTCTTGGAGATTTGCCACTGACTAGAGTTGTTGGACTTGGAGCTACAGAGTTTGACATTTGCCCTCTTTAAATCTTGTATTGGTTAAATATTTCTTTGCTATGCCCAGTGTCATCTTTTGCAGTATGAGTGTTTACTCTCCATTATGGGTTTTGGAGATTTTTTTTTGGTAATATGGCTCAGTTAAAAGACTTTGGATTATGAGGATGTTTGAACATCATTAGGATTGATAAAAACTATGGGGATTTGTAAAGTTGAATGAATGCATTGCATTTTACATCATGGATGGTTATCAGTTTATGGGGGCCAGGGGCAGAATGTGGTGGTTTGTTCAGGTGTCCCCCATAAACTTAGATGTTCTGAATGCTAGGTTCCCAGCTGATGGAGATTTGGAAATTAAAGCCTCCTAGAGGTAGTGTATTGCTGGGGGCGGGCTTATGGGTGTTATAACCAGTTTCCCCTTGCCAGTGTTTGGCACACTGTCCTGTTGCTATTGTCTACCTTATGTTGGCCAGGGGGTGATGTCCACTCTCTGCTCATGCCATTATTTTCCCCTGCCATCATGGAGCTTCCCCTCGAGTCTGTAAACCAAAATAAACCTTTTTTTCCACAAGCTGCTCTTGGTTGGGTGATTGCTGCCAGCACTGTGAACCTGACTGAAACACTCTCCAATAAATAAATAAATAAAATATTTTTTTAAAAAAATTCATACTCTCACGATCTAACTGAGGTCAGATAAAAATGAAATCATTTCTTTCTGAGGGCAGCACTCCATGACCAGAGAACACTGCACTGACTCCACCTCTTAAAGGTGCCACATCTCCAATATCCCAACCCCGAGACCTCCAGGCCTGTACGTGCACATGAATGTGGTTGGGAGGATCTATGCTTGTCTCCAAGTCCTCCCCAGGGAGGAGATTCCCTAATACTCAGCATCCAGACGTAACTGTGACAGGTTGGGCCATTAGAGTGTCTTGTCAATGCTGCGTACCTGGATCCCATACTTGCCAATGTCACCAACCTGAGTGACAGGATCCCTTCATATATGACAACCTGGTTAGGACAGAGGAGATAGCTCAGGGGTTAAAGACACTTCTTTTAAAAAAATGATTTATTTGAGAGAGAATGGGTGCTCCAGGGCCTCCAGTCACTGCAAACAAACTCCAGACACATGTGCCACCTTGTGCATCTGGTGTACATGGGTCCTGGGGAATCAAACCTGGGTACTTTGGCCTTACAGGCAAGTGTCTTAACCACTAAGCAACCTCTGTAGCCCAAAGACATTTCTTACAGAGCCTGCCAGCCTGTGTTCAATTCCCTAAGACCCACATGAAGCCAGATGCACAAAGTGGTAGGCGCATGCATCTGTAATTCATTTTCAGTGGTAGGAGGCCCTTAGCATGCTCATATTGCCTCTCTCTCTCTCCATCCCTCTCTCTCTCTCTCTCTCTCTTACACATGCACAACTAAATTTTTAAAAATTGTTTTTTAAGAAAAAGGTTATAGCAGGGTTGGAGAGATGGCTTAGCACTTAAGATGCTTGCCTGCAAAGCCTAAGGACCCAGGTTTGATTTCCCCAGAACTCATGTGAGCCAGATGCACATGGTGGTGCATGGGTCTAGATTTCATTTGCAATGGCTAGAGGTCCTGGGATGCCCATTCTCTCTCTCTCTCCCTCTCCTTCTCTCTCTAATAAATAAATAAAAATAAAAGATTATAAAAATATGATAAGCCGGGTGTGGTGGCACACGCCTTTAATCCTAGCACTCAGGAGGCAGAGGTAGGAGGATCGCCGAGAGTTTGAGGCCACCCTGAGACTACATAGTTAATTCCAGGTCAACTTGGACCAGAGTGAGACCCTACCTTGCAAAACTAAAAAAAAAAAAAAAAAAGCATACGATTTCCTCTTTCTCTTATACTAATAAAGTCTCTCTAAGCTTTAAAAAATGATAGCCTGGAGTCAGGCGTGGTGGAGCACGCCTTTAATCCCAGTACTCGGGAGGCAGAGGTAGGAGGATTGCCATGAGTTTGAGGCCACCCTGAGACTACATAGTGAATTCCAGGTCAGCCTGAGCCAGAGTGAGACCCTACCTCGAGAAACCAAAAAAAAAAAAAAAAAAAAAGCCTAGCCTGAAAAGCAAACTCTCCCTAAATTAATAATGTTTATCCCATTTAAACTATGCTGATTTCACTCTCCATTGGAGAATCTGTTCTTTTTCAGCAGGTAGCGAGACTGGAGGAGATAAACCACCCATCGCACTTCAGCCAAGCCACAGCTGAATCCACAGAGGAATTGGGGAGATGAGAAGAGTGCTGCTTCCATGTTGAATCTGAAAATCACACCAGGGTGTAGGAGATAGACCCTGAGGATATTCAACACCTACCAAAGCAGACATCCAGAGGCTCCTAAGAGCTTATCACTGAAGTAGACTTAAAACTCACCTTACCCAGGCATGGTGGCTCACGCCTTTAATCCCAGCACTCGGGAGGCAGAGGTAGGAGGGTCACCGTAAGCTCAAGGCCACCCTTAGACTACATAGTGAATTCCAGGTCAGCCTGAGCTAGAGTGAGACCCTACCTTGGAAAACCAAAAAGAAAAACAACAACAACAACAACAAAAAAAAACTCCAACCAACCAACCAAACAGATAAATAAAAACCTCACTCACCATAGCTCAGGGAATTGTGCAGAAGGGGAGGGCAGAAAAATTCGAAGAGCCACAGGTTGAGACATCATGCCCAGAGACATTCCCTCCCCTCCCCAAAATAAGTGACTGTTGGTCCCACAAAACATAAAGCACAACCCTGTGGGGAATACCTGCAACCCCATTGAGGAAGGTCCCCAATGGAATGGGGGCAGGGACGAGGGAAAAGAGGGCACCAACACATGATGTATCCGTATGAAATATGTTGTTAATAATAATAAACATAAAAAATGATAGCCTGTATATTCACCAATTTAACTCTAAGATCATAGCAGCTGACAGGGAGAGGGAAATGGGGCCCTTATATAAGACGCAGAGTATGTGCAGGTGGTAAGAGAAACTACAAATATTCCAGACACCAAGGCCAAAGAGCGCATTCTCCTGGAATCTTGCAGAGATCCCACACATCCTCTGCAACAGATAATGTTCCTCATGGTAGACTGAGAGCCACCAGCCAAAACAGAAGGCACTAAAATCCATTCCTCACAGAGCCCATGAGGGGCATCAAGCATGCACGGCTGCTGCTCTGGCTAAGTTGATAATGCATAAAAGAAAAAGAAGGGCTGGAGAGATGGCTTAGTGGTTAAGACACTTGCTTACAAAGCCTAAGGACACATGTTCGACTCTCCAGATCCCACATAAGCCAGACACACAAAAGTGAGGCAAGTGCAAGGTTTCACATGCCCGCTAGGTGGCGCAAACGTCTGGAGTTCGATTTCAGTGGCTGAGGCCCTGGCGCACCAATTCTCTCTCTCTCTGTCTCTCTCTCTCTCCAAAATAAAAGAATGTTTAAAAAGAAAGAAAAAGAATACAGATCTGCAGACTGAGTAGCTCAGGCTCTGCAGACAGTTCTCCATAAATAGCATTTTTTTTCCCTTGGGCAAGCTTTTAAAAAACACAGTGTGTTTGTGGGGTTGGAGTTCTACTTAGAAAGCTGGTACTTTCTACCGGCAATTAAGGGATGAGTCATATACCTTAATAATAAACTGAGCTGGACTTCAATTAGACGCTCTTGTGAAAACGCAGGCGCCAGGAAGAGTATGTTCTTGGGGGAGAAGGTCAAGGGTGTGCTGCAGGCAGAGCTCGTCTTATCTGCAGGAGTTCTCCAACAATGAAATGAACGGGTCATGGAGGCGCCACAGTGCCCATGTAACGGACAATAATAATAAAAATTACCCCCAGGAAATGGTAAACAGGTGTGGAACCACATTGCCTATTTGCTCCCCACACCACGCATCTGCAGCATATCCAACCTTAGCCACAAGACTTCTTAAATTGGCTGTGTACACGTAAAATGTATATTTCTCAGATGATGATTTATTTCCTGTATGTATCTTCAGTAAACCTCCCTAAAGGTGGAAAGGCATATCATTAAAATGATTGTCTCAGGACTGGGGGCGGGTGTGTGGCACAGTGGTATTTTTTACTTAGCATGTGTGAAGTCATGGGTTTAATCCCAAGACCAAAAACAATAATATTTTTTTTTTTCAAAACTGGGGGCTAAGAATTCATGTCCGGTACTGAAAATATAATCAAAAGCTTATGCCTAGGGAGTCATAAGTTTTTAAAGGGGAAACTGCTAATGTTATCTGGCTAAATAGATACATTAGTGCAACTCTCACTTTTGGTTAGAGAAGCTTCTCTTTTCAGATGGTGGTGACCATTGGGAGGACTCAAAAATTCATTGAAGTGCTGAGAAGTGACAGTGGAGTGGCTGGCATGTGGAAAATCTGTATCACACTTTCTAAGGCTCAGAGACCATTGCAGAAGAGGTGACAGAAAGAATCTAAGAGCCGGGGATGGGGAGATAGGGTTTAGTGGTTAAGGTGTTTGCCTGCAAAGCCAAAGAATCCCGGTTCAACTCTCCAGGACTCATGTAAGCCAGATGCACAAGAGGGCGCATGCATCCGGAGTTCGTTTGCAGTGGCTGGAGGCCCTGGTACTCTGTCTCTGTCTCTCTATCTCTCAAATAAATAAATGAAATATATTTTTAAAAAAGAATGTAAGAGCCAATTGATGGGGAGGAGTGCTTTGGAATTCTGTTTTCCAAACACAAGGTGGCCATTTACACTCATGACCTCACAGTGGCTGACACTATCTACGTAAGATCCGAATAATATGAATGGTAAAATAATGATGACGTGGGGGCTGGAGAGATGGCTTAGAGGCTAAGGCACATGCCTGTGAAGCCTAAGGACTCAGGTTTGATTCTCTAGGTCCCATGTAAGCCAGGTGCACACGGCAGCACATGCCATCTGGAGTTTCTTTGCAGTGGCTAGAGGTCCTGGCATGCCCGTTCTCTCTCTCTCTCTGTCTCTAATAAATAAACAAATAATAAATCTTTATTTTAAAAAAGCTTTTAAAAAAAGTGGCATCAAAATAGAAAAGGGACTAGCTGGAAAGAAGGGGTTCAGTGGAGGGGTGACAGCACTGATGGCTGAGGCTTCTTAAAATATGGGAATTTTTACATAATAATTAGATTTTCAGGGGTGGTGATGTAGACAGAAGTAGTGAACTTGCCTAGCATTCACAGGTTCCTGTGTTCCATCGTCTGTACCACAAAAAAAAAAAAAAAAAAAAACTGTATATCTATATGTCTTTTTATTTTATTTATTTATTTGTTTATTTTTTTTTTTCCAGGGTAGGGTCTCACTCTAGCTCAGGCTAATCTGGAATTCACCATGTAGTCTCAGGCTGGCCTCAAACTCTCACAGTGATCCTTCTACTTCTGGCTCCCTCGTCATCATGCCCAGCTTCTATATGTCTTCTTTTAAAAATTTTTTGTTTATTTTTTATTTATTTATTTGAGAATGACAGAGAGACAGAGAGGCAGATAGATAGAGAATGGGCACACCAGAGCCTCTAGCCACTGCAAACTAACTCTAGATGTACGCATCACCTTGTGCATCTGGCTTACATGGGCCCTGGGGAATCGAGCCTCAAACCAGGGTCCTTAGGCTTCACAGGCAAGCACTTAACCACTAAGCCATCTCTCCAGGCCTCCCCCCTTTTTTGAGACAAGCCCAACAAAACTGGCTTTTAAAAATGTGTGTGTGAGAGAGAATTGGCACGCCAGGGCCTCCAGGCACTGCAATCAAACTCAAGATGTATGCACCCCCTTGTGCACATGTGTGACATTGCATGCTTGTGTCACTGTGGGTCTGGCTTACATGGGACCTGGAGTTGAACACAAGTCTTTAGGCTTCACAGGCAAGTGCCTTAACAGCTAAGCCATCTCTCCAGCCCCTATATGTCTTTAAATGCATGTGGGTATATATGTGTACATGTATGTGCATGTGGGGGTGCATGTGTGTGTGAAGGCCAGAGAACAATCTTGGGTATTTTTCCTGGAATGCGATCACCTTTTTATTTTGGCTAAAAGTTGGTTCTTTGCCAAGCTTGGAGAAAGGGCTCAGGAGCCTTTCTAGACCCATCTTTTGTCTTCCTTCTCTTCCTTCCTTCTTCCTTTTTTTCCTTCCTTCCCCTCTTTCCTTCTTCCTTTCTCCTTCCATCCTTCCTCCTTCCCCTCCCTTCCTCCTTCCCTCCCCCTCCTTCCCTCCCTTCCTTCCCTCCTCCCTCCTTTCCTTCCCCTCCTTCCCTCCCTCCTCATTCCTTCCTTCCCTCCCTTGCTCCCTCTTCCTTCCTTCCTTTCTTCTTCCCTCCCCCTTCCATCCTTCCTTTCTTCTTTCTTTTCATCTATCCTGCCTTCCTTTCCCTCACACACACAGGGTCTCACTATAGCCCACACTAGTCCGGAACTCACTTTGCAGTTCTAGACAGAAGTTCACAGCTTCACTTCTCTTGCCTCAACCTCTAGTGCTGGGATTGTACTGCTGTGGCTACAGGAATTTTCAATGTGCTCTTTACCCAGGGTCCCCAAGTCCAGCTTCACCTGGGCTGTAATCAACATTATCTGTTAGATGGATCAGTGTAAAAATAAAAAATAATGCCACTGACCTACTCCCAGATTCTGCTTCTTTTCCCAGACAATTACTGTCCCTTGATTTTTTCTCATGTCTGTACCAGGCCTGAGTAACAATGAGGCTGGGTCATCTGAGGTCTTCTGTTGTTTGTTTGTGTGTTTGTTTGTTTCAAGGTAGTATCCAACCTAGCCCAGGCTGACCTGACACTCACTCTGTATTCCCAGACTCTATCCTGAGAAAGGTTGGTTTGTCTGGTTATGTACCCTTCAAGATTCCACACACCAGGAAAATTCAAGTTTTGCAATAGTGGCATGTCTGCTCTTGGGAAACCAACTGCTCCCTAATTGGACTGAAGGCCCTCTCTGTGGGAGGGAATACATACCTGGTACTGAAAAAACTAACCAAAAGTCTATGGTAGGAGAGGTCATGAGCCTTAGGGGTATAAAGCCTGCTCTTGTCTGGCTAAATGTATATATTATTCCCACCAAACTGTCTGAAAGCACTACACTTAATGTCCATAATCACATATTAATGCTACTCTCACTTCTGGTTAGAGAAGCTTCACTTTTCAGATGGCGATGACCACTGGGATGACCCAAAAGGCAACATAGTGCTGAGAAGAAGGGATGGAGGAGTGCCCAGCACTGAAACACCTCTGTCACACCCTCCAAGGTTCAGGGACCATTGCGGAACAGGGGGCGGGTAGAATTGAAGAGCCAAAGGAAGGTTATGACTTCTTACAATACAACTGCCCAGACAGAAATTGCCCTCGATATCCATGACCTTGCAGTGCCTAGCAATATCTCCACAAGACCCTCATAATAGGAGGAAAAGATGATGACATCAAATTAAAAGAGAGACTAATGGAGAGAGGGAGGGGATATGACGGAGAGTGGAGTTCTGAAGGGGAATGGAGGGAGGGGAGGGATATATCATGGTTTATTGTCTATAAGTATAGAAGTTGACAATAATAATAATAAAAAAAAGATTCCACACACCAGACCCCTTTGCTGGCATAGGATCCAAGGGTTAACAAGGCGCTCTTGCTAATTGTGTATGACTATGAGCATTTAAAGTTGGCAGTGCTTGGAGAGATGAAAAGTCACAGAGGAAACGGTATACAATGCCTGGGTTTTACCTTTTGGTAAACACAGGGCAGTGGGCAGGTCTGGAGGAGACAAGATGAGCTGTGAGCTCACGACTGAGGACTTCCTGCCCTGCTCTGTTGTCTGTGTTCTCCACGGTCAAGTTGTCGACATGCCAGTCGTTGTTACGCAGAGCTTCCATGGTGTGAGTCACTCCTTGGAATTCCAGAACCGCTGTTGCTTATGTGACTTCGAGTGAGTGTGTGGCGAGGATCGTGTTGTGTCCCCCACAGACTTGGACTTGGACTTGGACTTGGATTTGGAGAGGGATGGGAAGTGCTGTGGGTTGTGACTCTTGAGGGTTTGTGATCAGGAGGAATGACCTCAGCAGAGGCCACTTCAGTGCGTGCTTCCTGTGCTGGAGGAGTTTTAGGCAGGTCCAGCAGTGGCCACAGGTTTGATGCAGTCCTGTTAGGGGAGGAAGGCAAGCTTTGCTGTCAGCAGGCCACTTTCCACCATAGACCCTGTCCACGGTGACTTGTGATCTAAACAGGTGTGTCCCTGGTGTACTCAAGCTGTCACACCGAGGGTGGTAGGAGCTATACAGCATGGGTGACTGGTGAGTCTTTAACTGTAGGGTTGGCGTAGCTGTTTGTCCTGTCATTTGCATGGGACACATGAGATCAGTTGCTGGCTAAGAGCTTGGCTAATGGGATTCTTGGGACTGGGCATCTTACATAGACATTTCCATCTTGCTCAGATTCATACTACAGACTGCTGCCCACACCTGGCCCTGGGTGGTGGCCTCCACTCCCCTGCCCAGTGACGTGTGAACGAACGAGCATGTGAAGGCCACACGCTGCTCAGAGAAGCTCATAGAAAACTCTTCCTCCTCCGCCTCCATCATGCCAGAAGGACAGCAGATAGGAATGCAGATAGAGAAAAGAAAAACAAGCTTTTTTTCTGCCAGCTCCTCCCTGCCTGAGAGAGTGCCAGTCGATCTGTGCCAGGCTTTCGGGGAGGTCCCAGGCCAGCACTGCCCTCCAGCCACTATAACCAGCCAGGACCTCCTCAGCCGCGACGAGCCATTCTTCAACACTTCCAAGATCCAAAACATGGCAGATGGCCTGTGCCTGGAGGTGGAGGGTGCTATGGTCAGTAGGACAGAAGGTAACATTTATAGCTCACTGATTGGTGGAAATTCTTTTGCTGAGGCCTGGAGGACAAAGGTACAGAACACCCGGTAATCATGGGGGTTAGTATGGTCGTGAACCATCACCTACAGGAATCGGCTTTACCACAGAGGCCTGCAAAGATTACATGAAATCCCTTAGAACCCAACTTGAAGGATAGAAACCAGACAGAGTAAAAACCTCTTATGACAAGGGCTTCATAAGGAATCAAGCACACCCTTGCTAATTTCAAAAACTACCAGTTTGGGTGTTGTTTGTTTGTTTGTTGTTTTTTGGTTTTTGGAAAAGGTAGGGTCTCACTCTAGCCCCTGGATAACCTGGAATTCACTATGTAGTTTCAGGCTGTCCTCGAACTCACAGCAGTCTTCCTACTTCTGCCTCCCTAGTGTTGGGATTAAAGGCGTGTGCCACCATGCCCAGCAACTACCAATTTTTTTACTGGTGAAAATACTGATACAGATGGCATGGTTGCTCTCCTGAACTACCATGAAGATGGCATGACTCTGGTCATGATTTTGTTTTTTTTAAAGAATGGTTTAGAAATGGAGAAATGTTAACACACTGGGCGGTCATTTGAATCTTTTATCTGTCATCACAGCTGGCTGTTCTTTGTCATCTCTCTCTGCCAACACCAAATAAATAAATAAATTGAAAAAAAGATAGAATGGTTTAAAATGGAGAAATGTTAACACACTGAGTCATTTGATCTTGAGCTTTTACTTTGACTGATGCATTTGGAGCAGAAGCATTGGGTGTTTTTGTTTGTTATATATATATATATTTATTTATTTATTTTTGGAGAGAGACACAGAGAGAGACAGACAGAGAGAGAGGGAGAGGGAGACAGATAGAGAATGGGCACACCAGCAGTGTCTCAGCTGCTGTGAACGAAATCCAGATGTGTGCGCCCCCTTGTGGTCAAGTGCGGCATTGCGCCCTTGTGTCACTTTGCATCTGGCTAAACGTGGGACCTGGAGATTGGAACCTGGTTCTTAGGCTTAGCAGGCAGGCGCCTTAACCGCTAAGCCATCTCTCCAGCCCTGTTTTGTTTTTTAAGAAAATAAAAATACATCATGTAGGTTGTCTAAAAATAAACTAAAAATAAAATAAACCAAGGAGCCAGGCATGGTGTTGCATGCCTTTAATCCCAGCACTTGAGAGGCAGAGGTAGGGGATCGCTGGTGAGTTCAAGGTCACCCTGAGACTACAGAGTGAATTCCAGGTCAGCCTGAGCTAGCATGAGACCCTACCTCGAAACACCAAAAAAATAATTAATTAATTTAAAAAAATAAACCAAACTGCCTTAGTGCTCATGTCACTTGGTGTCACTTCTATGCCTGGAGTGTGGTTTCTCACACACTCTGACAAATTCACTAACATTAGCTACATGTTCCATAGTTCATATCATTTCTGGATCAAACAGGAGTCTCAGATTTTCTGGGGTTTTTTGTTTATTTTTGTTTTTTGTTTTGGTGTGTGTGTGTGGTTTTTCAAGGTAGGGTCTCGTTGTAGCCCAGGCTGACCTTGAACTCACTGTGATCCTCCTTCCCTCTGCCTCCTGACTTTCGTGGGTTTTTTTTTTTTGTGATGACCTTGACAGTGTGGGGGGGGGGGGCAGGTGGCGTTTGTCTGCTGTTTGTGCATGGTTCCAGCGGGGCTGAGTGTTCTGGGGAGGAAGACCACCAAGGCACATTCTACCAGTATGACTGATCACTGCTGATCGTCAGCTTTCTCCCCGGTGAAGCCTCCTGCCCCCATATTGTGTGTCATCTTCTTAAAAGGGGAAAGTTTTCTCTGTAATGTTACAGGGCTGAATGCCTTCCCTTACTCTAGTCCAGACCCCTCAGGGCAAGGGGGTGGTCCGCGGAGTTGTCCTGGTCCCCGCTATGTAACTTGGGCAACCCTCATACTCACGCAGCAGGCAGAGGCAGCCCCCTGCCTGCATGCAGCACCTCGTGGATCTTCCCTTGGGACGTGGTTTTACCCAGGCCCCGCCCCTCCTTTGTCTGTTCGACTTGCCCGTGGATCTTCCTGCGTGTGGACGCTTCACCTGCCTCAAGCTGACATCCTCTGCGCTAGAGAAGTGGTGGGATCAGATAGAGGTAAAATCCAGGTGCCTGCGGAGAAAGCCTTATTCCCACGCCGTGTCCCCGCTGACCACTCACAGGCCAGGTGAATGAGCACCTCTGGAGACGGCCATGCAGGTGTCACCACCACCACCAGTCCTCACCATAGGTCGGGCTGCAACCTCCAACATGGGGTCAGGAGTCCCACCACGACCCCCCTCCCCCCCCCAACCGGCCTGCCCTCAAGGCAAGATGGTGAAACTGCGTGCAGGCAGGCAGCTAGGGTCAGGAGCTCCGGCCAGGTCTTGGTATGTCTTAATGCACATGCATCTGGAGCTGGAGGATGTCTGCTCATTCTCTCTCTCTGCCTCTTTCTCTCTCAAATAAATAAATAAAAATATTAAAACCAGGAGGACTAGATTCCTGAAACTGAAACTGCCATGCCTAGTCATTCAGAGTATGTGGGATCATGATTCAGACAAAGCCAGATCATGCCAGGTGCCTTCCCCGGGCATTCACCCTGGATCCCAGATTCATTCTCCAGGGAGGGAAAAGAAGCAGAGACAGAGGCAGCAGAGGGCAGAAGACAGAAGAAACAAAGAAATCTATCCAGTGGGGAGTTCAGCAACTCTTCTGAGGGACAGATGGACAGAACATCCCCTGTGGGAGTGAGTACAAAGGAATCTGTCACAGGATCACTGACAACATGACAAAGGGGCAAAAAGAAAACAATGATAAGGGATAGGGGATGCTAAGATCCTGGGAGGAGGGTCCCCAAACTGAGGACAAGGAAAAACAGAGGATGGTTGCTATGGTTACCAGTGGGACCAGTGAGCCCATTCAGAAGTCCTCAGCCAGGATTTGGCTCAGATAATGACTGGGCATGTCAACCTTTAATTCTCTATGTTACTGATAAGACCTAACCCTCTCCATGTTTCTCCTAAAAACTGACAAGTTTTAGATAAAAACAAAACACAGCCAGGTGTGGTGGCGCACGCCTTTAATCCCAGCACTCGGGAGGCAGAGGTAGGAGGATCGCTGTGAGTTCGAGGCCACCCTGAGACTACATAGTGAATTCCAGGTCAGCCTGGGCTAGAGGAAGACCCTACCTCAAAAAAAAAAAAAAGCCTTGGGATCCTCTGTCCTACTTACCACCCCTGTGCTTTACAGAATGATAAAAGTTCTGGCTGGAGAGATCGCTTAGCAGTTAAGGCACTTGCCTGCAAAGCCAAAGGACTCAGGTTCAATTCTCCAGGACCCATTAAATTAAAAAAAATTTTTTTTTCCTTTAATACAGAATCTTCATTTAATAAGTCCCAGCCTTGTTCAGCTGCCCCTTTAAAAGGAGTGGCTGCCCCCCACAGGATCTGTGCCTCTCTAAGAGGTGGCAGACGCTCCTGGCTACTCGTTTAAATAACTGTCCCCTGGATGGGGCTGGGATGTGAAGGCAGGGCCCTTGCCACCTTCCTGGGGCACATCTGTGCATGTTTACGCCTTTTCTGATTGTGTCAATGGCTAAGGCATGGCAACTGGGCATCAATAAACATCTCTGAGGAAGTGAGCTCGAGTGTGCTGGCATAGGGAGGGTGCTAGGCAGGGCTCTGCAGGGGGCACCGGGTGCTCACTCTGGGATGTCAATCACCAGGGTCGTCATCACCTACAACGCTGAACATCTGCTGAGGGACGGTGCTCAGGATCGTGGGGGGGGACATCTTGGGTGGGGGCACGGGAGTCAGGGCTGCCCCGGCGGACCCCAGCCCCAGGACCCCGGGCAGGGAAAGTCAGCGGCCCGGGCTCCAGCAGCTACAGCGCCAGGTAGTCAGAAGGGAATGGGGAAGAAGGGGCGGAAGCCAGTGAGCTCAGGAATGGGGAGGGGGCTCCAGAGGACTGAAGGGGAAATCCTGTTGAAGGAGGCAGGGAGAGGATAGAAGGGGAGGGGGTTCCCCCCAGTGGAGGGCTTCTCTTCCTCGTGGGGCCCAGAGTGTCAGACAACTTGGGTGTCCCCTCTGTCTCACTGTTCTCTGAAGAGGCAGTGGCATCTGAGATCTGAGTCAGAAGAGTCTTCACGTTCTCATTCTGCAGAAGTCAGTCTAGAAGGAAGCTCTTGTCCCAGGACACCTTCAGCAATTTCCTCTGCGCTTTCCGGAGCTCCTCTCGGAAGCACTCGCCTTCATAGATGAGGAACTTAAGCTTCCGCTTCAAGTTCCGGTATTTCTTTTTGTAGTCCACTTCACCAACTGTCGGCCCGTTCATGACCCGCCCCCGAGCAGCTTCCGAGCAGCAGCCGCACCACCTGTCCCTTCTCCAGCCTTCACTTCCCGAGCCTCTCTAAAAATTTTTGAGGCTTTTTTTTTTTTTTTTTTTTCAAGGTGGGGTTTCACTGTAGCTCAGGCTGACCTTATGTAGACTCAGGGTAGCCTCGAACTCATGGTGATCCTCCTACCTCTGCCTCCCAAGTGCTGGATTAAAGGAGTGTACCACCACACCACACCCAGCTCTCTCTCTCTCTCTCTCTCTCTCTCTCTCTCTCTCTCTCTATATATATATATATATATATATATATATATATATATATATATGAGAGAGAATTGGCATGCCAGGGCCTCCAGCCACTGCAATTGAACTCCAGATGTGTGTGCTCCCTTGTGTGCATGTACTAACTTGTGTGCTTACATCACTGTGCATCTGGCTTACGTGGGACCTGGAGAGTGGAATATAAGTCCTTAGGCTTCACAGGCAAGCACCATAACTTCTAAGCCATCTCTCCAGCCCTGTGAAGCAATCCTTAAAAGGAATGGTTGCATGGGGTCCTATCCCAGTGCTAAACAGGTAGGTGTGTATAGGATGCATGAACTGCCAGAGGTTAGGCAAAAAGCAGTGAGAAAACAATGCCAGATGGAAGGTCTCCTGGCAAAGACCCTTCCAGAGCATCCAGGTGGTCTTCAGAGAAATCACCCAGGAAACTAAAATATTTACCAGTAATAGCAGGTCACCTCTCTGGGTAGGTAGGTACATGCTTTTCCCGGTTCCAGCTACTCCTGCTGGTAAGGAGACCAAGATCATCCTAGAGTCATTCATGCCAGAACTTGGCTGGCAGAAAATACAGATTCAGACAATGGTAGGCACTTCGCTCCCAAGCTATTGTGGAGAATTATAGAAAGCTTCCATATCAATTGACATTACCCCATGTAATCCTCTGTCGGTGGGAACAGTTGAAAGAATGAATCCGTCTTTAGAAACACATCATTAAATTCACACTGACTCTTGCCTCCACTCTGTCATCCTTCAGGTCTGCGGGGCTTCTTCCTCAGACCCTGCCCTTGGAGTTCTCAGTCCACTGGTTCTGACCTGGTGATGTGCTGTTAATAACATCCTGGTGAAACGGAGAGATTCTGCCATACTAAGAAGGCCCCTTCCAATTGCCCCCTGTAGCAGACAGCTTCAGGTTCACTGAGATAAACTTCCAGACCAGCCACAGATATAGAGGAAGGGATTTATTGAAGCTTATAGATCCAGGGGAAGTTCCATAATGGTAGAAGAAGTTGGCCCCCTCTTAAAGGACCAGGCAAAGAGAGAGAGAAAGCCAAAAGCCACACAGCACAGCACACTTCAGGAACTCCAGCTAGGCACACTTTGCATATCTTTAGATGTAATCTCAAACTCACCACCACACCTTAAGATCCGCCCAGTGACACTGCCTCCAGCCAGGTGGCTGCAGATGCAAACTACAAACTAATAAATTATATTGGGGGCCATCAATTAAAACTACCACACTCCCAACGACTAAGACTGCTATACGGACATCAGAAAACAAAGATGGACTTATTATGCTAAGCTGAAACAGTTAATGAAGGAGACCCTGCGTCACAGACAATCCAATCATCAGGATGAGCAGGGGTGTCTGGGGAACCCCTAGAATATTAACATTCAAAAACACTTCCCCTAGATGAATGCTTTCTGTGCACTCTGTCCATTTTGACAGAGGTGCCCATTGCCATTTCCTGACAGATTTTCCTCAGCCTACATCTCTGCTGTCTACCTGAGCTTACCTTGTGGTGCCATGTTTAACCAGGTAATTCTCCTGCTCGGTTTATGGTTGGGATGGACTGTCACATCAGAAAGTAACAGGCTGGGGCTGGAGAGATGGCTTAGCGGTTAAGGCGCCTGCCTGCTAAGCCTAAGAACGCCCACTAGATTCTCCAGGTCCCACGTTCAGCCAGATGCAAAGTGATGCAAGGGCACAATGCAGCACTTGCCCACAAGGGGGGTGCACATGTCTGGAGTTCATTCACAGCAACTGAGAGGCTGCTGGCGTGCCCATTCTCTCTCTGTCTTCCTCTCTGTCTCTCTCTGTCTCTTGAAAGAAAGAAAGAAAGAAAGAAAGAAAGAAAGAAAGAAAGAAAGAAAAAAAAGAAAGAAAGAAAGAAAGAAAGAAAGAAAGAAAGAAAGAGAGAAAGAAAGAAAGAAAGGAGAGAAAAAAGAAAGTAACAGCAGGCTGGAGTGAATGGGAAGGGACTCGTGACTGCCCAGTTACACTCATCATTAGTGTCACTGGAACTTCTTCACCTCGGTCTATCATCTTATGCATGCCAAGTTTTACCTTGTGGAAACTTAGAAAACCAGAGGCTATTATCACAGACAGATAAATATATCTGCCTGAGCCAGGTGCACCAACCCCTGCCCCATCTGGGACCTAAGGTGGACTACTAAGTTTCAAGATTGGCCAGTTAGCAGGGTTGGGTAAATGTGGCTTGGAAACCATTAAGAGCCAAGATACACCACCAGTTCAAGGACATTCCGCCAAGACTCTGCCAAAACCTCAAATGCAACCCTCTATTTTTAACTATTAACGACCCAACAGCCCTAGTCAGCCAAAAGTTGCATCTCGGGTATATGGATTGGGGGCAAATGCCATTGGGAGAGACCCCCAAGGGCAGAATGTCACTGGGAAAGATTTCCTAGGGTGATTTGTTCTTAAGTGGTTGAGTCTAAGAACTCAGATTGTTGGTGACGACCCCAACTGGGACGCCCAACTCAAGGGAACATGCTGAACAGCAGCTCCCCCATAATGGCCCCAAATTGGTTACTGTAACTGAAGTTAAAGACGTAGAACAGACCCTAGAAATAGAGACTGGCTACAGAGAACTGAATGCCTGGCTAGGATGGGTTATGTTTACAGTCTGTGACCTCAACAAGAGTGGCTGTTATGCTTGTGCGACAGGATGACCCCAGGCTCAAGTAGTCCACTTTGATGGGACCCAGACCCCACTGGAGTAAACTGCATGCCGGCCTTGTTTCAAGATAAGGACACATGGGGAAATGAGACTTGCCGAAGTCTGTCCCTCCTGTTCCCCGGCCCTAGAAACTGGCCTATCTGCACTCCCCGCTTTCTCAGTAGGAGAGGTAGAGATGAATTACTCTTTGTGTCTCACAAGACAGGGGGATGAATTCACTTATCCATGGGGGATCTTAGAACCTGTACCCACGTCCTGGATATCTCAAAGAACAGAAGGGCAGATGGCAATGTCTCTGCACTCAGTGTCTGCCACACTGATGTATGGTGCTACTGTGGACAGAGGAACCTTTATTCAAACCTACCTCCTGACTGGTATGGGATCTGTGCCTTGGTTCAGTTGGCAATACCCTTCACCCTGGCTTTTGATTCTATTCCTGGTGCATCCTTTTTTTAAAAAAAAATTATTTATTTATTTATTTATTTGAGAGCAACAGAGAGAGAGAGAGAGAGAGAGAAAGAGGCAGATAGATAGAGAATGGGTGCGCCAGGGCCTCCAGCCACTGCAACGAGCTCCAGATGCATGTGCGTCCTTGTGCATCTGGCTTACGTGGGTCCTGGGGAATTGAGCCTCGAACCAGGGTTCTTAGGCTTCATAGGCAAGCGCTTAGCCGATAAGCCATCTCTCCAGCCCCTTGGTGCATCCTTTGACAAAGGCTCCATGAAGGTCCCCAGAGTAATTCCAAGTGAATCTAAGGCTAGAAACTGGACAGGGGCAGGATTGGAATCAGCTCTATTCTGGTGGGCGCTGAAAGATAGCAATGTAGATTGGGTTGATTACATCTACAATAATAAATGACAGTTCATCAGTGATCCCAGTGAAACCCGTCAAAGAATATCTAGCCAACTAAATGCTACCAGCCGAATGGCTTGGGCAGACCGAATCGCACATGACGCGATGTTAGCAGATGGGGAGGTGCCTGTGTTATGCCGGGGGGAGAGTGTTGTACCTTCATCCCCAATGATACAGCCCCCAATGGGACCATTATCAAAGCTCTTCAAGGATTAAACACCCTGGCTGATGAGTTAGCAGAAACTTTAGGAATCAATGACCCAGTCAGGGATCGGGTCAAAGGATAGTTTGGAAAACGGGAGGTTATGATGGTGTCAGTTCTTGCTTCCCTCATTATTGGAGCCAGAGGCTAACTGACTGGGATACTGCTTCATTCCCTGTGTAAGAGGGATAACGAGACTTACGGAGACAGAAATCCAGAAACCAATGCCATATCCTACTAACAAAGTGATGTGATGCTTCTAGATGCCAAGTCAAAACACATGTCTTATGATGAAGAGAGCCAGGAATTTTTTTGATGGGTTTGAAAAGTTAAATTTGAAAGTCCAAGCAAAGAGAAAAAGAAAGGGAGTTGTGGGGCCTGGAGAGATGGCTTGTCTGTGAAGCCTAAGGACCCCGGTTTGAAGCTCGGTTCCCCAGTACCCACATAAGCCAGATGCACACAGTGACGCATGTGTCTGGAGTTTGTTTGCAGTAGCTAGAGACCTGGCACGCCCAAACTCTCTCTCTCCCTTGCTCTGTCTCAAATAAATAAATAAATAAATAAATAAATAATTTTTTTTGCAAGGTAGGGTCTCACTCTGGTCCAGGCTGACCTGGAATTCACTATGTATTCTCAGGGTGGCCTCGAACTCTCGGCAATCCTCCTACCTCTGCCTCCTGAGTGCTGGGATTAAAGGCGTGCGCCACCACGCCCGGCTTTTAATAAATAATTTTTTAAAAGGGAGTTGTAGAAGAAATGTTCCATTTTCAGCATTAAAAAAATTTAAAAAAACCTACATAGTGAATTCCAGGTCAGCCTGGACTAGAGCGAGACCCTTCCTCAAAAAAGCATAAAAAGAAAAGAAAAGAAGGAAAGAAAAAGAAAAAAACTGGGAGAGAAATGATCAACAAACCCAAACCCAGGAAACTCATGTCAATATCGCCCAAGGGCAGCCACGGGCGGCCTCGGCCTATGAGTGATGCCATATGCTTTGGAGGCATGGATGCATAGAGCTATGCACTATTGCTGAATAGGTGTGTGAACAATGTAAAACTTGCCAGAAAAGAAAAAGAAAGGTTATGAGGAAAGAAGCCCCAGATGGAGGCCTCCTGAGCGGAGACTTTTCCAGAACATACAGGTAGACGTCACGGAAATGCTCAGTCAGGAGATTAAATACTTCCTAGTAAGAGTGCATCAGCATTCTGGGTAGGTTAGGGCCAATCCCCCCTCCCAGCTGCTACTGCTGGGAATGTGATTAAAATAATCTTAGAGTATATAATAGTGCCACAAATTGGCCTTGTAGAAAATTTAGACCCAGACAACAGACGTTACTTTATCTGCAGGGTATTTGAGGAAAGCATGGAAAATTTAGACATTTGCCAGTGTTATCACACTTTCTGTAACCTCTTTCATCTGGGAAAGTAGAAGGGATAAATCAAGCCCTTAAAAAAAAACACAGCCAGAGCCAGGCGTGGTGGCGCATGCTTTTAATCCCGGCACTTGGGAGGCAGAGTTTGGAGGATCGCCAAGAGTTCAAGGCCACCCTGAGACTACATAGTGAATTCCAGGTCAGCCTGAGCTAGAGTGAAACCCTACCTTGAAAAACAAAAACAAACAAACAAAAAAATACAACCGGGGCTGGAGAGATGGCTTAGTGGTTAAGGCACTTGCCTGCAAAGCCTAAGGACCCTGGTTTGAGGTTCAATTCTCCAGGACCCAAGAAAGCCAGATGCACAAGGTGGCGCATGCATCTGGAATTTGTTTGCTGTGGCTGGAGGCCTTGGCACACCCATCCTCTCTATCTTCCTCTTTCTTTCTCTCAAATAAATTTTTTAAAAATCCACCAAAAGTAAACAAACAAACAAACAAACAAACAAAAACAAGGCATAGAACCAAGCTTCTACTTGGAACCAGACTACCCTGGACCAAATGCTCCTCCCCGGCTCCCATAGCTCTGTCAGGATGAGAAGGACCCAAGAAGAGACAAGGGTCTGTCTCCACACGAGATGTTACTGTCTGGCTAGCATTATTGTGAGGACATGTAGAAGTGACTTCAAAATGCCTGTGACCACATGAATGTGAGGGCCTTGAGACTACGATGGGGAGGAGGCTGGAGTGGGAAGGCCCAGCTGTCTTCACCTTGTGCACGTGAGACACTTACGTAGCGTCTACAGCAACACAAGACGAGGGAAAACATTGGGCAACCTCTCCCAACCAGGCCTTATAAGGAGTCTGTGGAGAAGAGGAGTTCTGCAGTCCTGGCCTGATGACTTGACATGAAGTGGTACCCACTGACCACCGAGGAGCAAACCTTGGGGGGTGGGGGGCAGAGTGGACTGGAAATAAAGATGGTTAGCTTATTTTCTGGGCCATTGAATCGGAATCGATTTATTTATTTATTTATTTATTTTATTTTATTTTTTTGGACAGAGAGACAGAGGGAGGGAGAGGAAGACAGAGAATGGGTGTGCCAACTGCCTCTCAGCCACCAGATGCCTGCCCCCCCCCTTGTGGGCAAGTGCAGCATTGCGCCCTTGCATCACTTTGCATCTGGCTAAACGTGGGACCTGAAGATTGGAACTGACATTCTTAGGTTTAGCAGGCAGGTGCCTTAACCGCTAAGCCATCTCTCCAGCCCTATTTATTTTTTTATTTTTATTTTTGCAGACGGCTTTCTGATAGCACAGACCACCTGTGTGACAGAAGGCAGTGAGATAGAATTCTAGTGTTGAAAACAACACATAGCTGAAAACAGCCACAGCAAGGGCCTGGCTTCAGGATGTCTTAGCAAGCTTAGAGGGAACCGCATGTAGCATGTGGTGACAGCAGAGTTACTGGGAAACAGCATGTTGTTCTGGCCCAGTTAATACAGATCAGATCAGCACACGGTTCAGGAGCACACCTGAGTCACCCAAGCCCCCTTTCTCTAAAAATAATAACTTGAAATTCCTCATTCTTGCACTTTCTGTTTTTTAAATATATATATACATTTATTTATTTATTTGAGAAAGAGGAAGGGGGAATGGGCACACCAGGGCCTCCAGCCGCTGCAAACGAACTCCTGATGGCAATGGCCATCTTGTGCATCTGGCTTACGTGGGTCCTGGGGAATTGAACCTGGGTCCTTTGGTTTTGCAGGCAAGTGACTTAACTGCTAAGCCATCTTTCCAGCCCCACTTTTTTTTTTTTTTTTTTTTTTTGAGGTAGGGTTTCACTCTAGCCCAGGCTGACCTGGAATTCACTATGTAGTCTCAGGGTAGCCTTGAATTCATGGCAATCCTCCTACCTCTGCCTCCCAAGTGCTGGAATTAAAGGCAAGTACCACCACGCCCGGCACTCTCTGTGTTTTTTTTAAATAATATTTTTTTGTTTTTTTTTTCAATCAGAGAGAGAGAAACGGGCATGGTGCCATGGCCTCTACCTGCTGCAAATGTATTGCAGATGCATGCCCCACTTTGTGCATCTGGCTTTATGTGGTACTGAGGAATTGAACCCTGGTTGTTAGACTTTTCAGGCAAGTGACTTAAGCACTGAGCTATCTCCCTAGCTCTGTTTTTTTTAAAAAAGTATTATTTATTTATTTATTTATTTGAGAGAGAGAAAGGGGCAGAGAGAGAGAATGGGTGCACCAGGGCCTCCAGCCACTGCAAACGAACTCCAGATGCATGGACCCCCTTGTGCATCTGGCTTAGATGGGTCCTGGAGAGTTGAACCAGGATCCTTTGGCTTTGCAGGCAAACACCTTAACTGCTAAGCCATCTCTCCAGCCCAGCTGTTGTTTTTTTTTAATTAAAAAAATTTTATTTATTAAAGCCGGGCGTGGTGGCGCACACCTTTAATCCCAGCCCTTGGGAGGCAGAGGTAGGAGGATCGCTGAGAGTCTGAGGCCGCTCTGAGACTACAGAGTGAATTCCAGGTCAGCCTGAGCTACAGCGGGACCCTGCCTCAAAAAAGAAAATTTATTTATTTATTTTAGAGAGAAAGAGAGAGTGTGTGTGTATGTATGTGTGTGCATGTGTGTGAGAGAGAGAGAGAATATGGACATACTAGGGCCCCCTGCCACTGCAAACAAACTCCAGACACAAACACCACTTTGTGCATTTGGCTTTATCTGGTACTGTGGAATTGAACCCTGGGCCATCAGGCTTTGCAAGCGTCTTTAAATGCTGAACCATCTCTCCAGCCCTGCTTTCTGTTCTTGTCTTCTACCCAATCAGTACCCCTGCAAACTGCAGATCAGGGATGCCGCGTTCTGAGAGCTGTGTCCTAGTGGGGTCTCTCAGCTTCACTTGCAATTTTGTCTCAGTAATAGTCTATTGTCTCACACGGACCAGACTAAAAAAACACCGTGAGGAACAGCTCAATGAGCAATGCCGATTCTAGAGACTGGCCCCCCTCCAGAGGCCCCCAAATGCCTGGAAAAGAAAAAGATGTCTGACTCTCATCCCGATAAGGGAAAACAGGCTATGGAGGAAAAGCCAGGAACACCTGCGGTGGAGTCAAGGCGGAAGTCAACCCAAGGAGAACACCCCTTCATTTCCTCTGCTTTGTCCCTTGCTAGCGCCCAAGTAGGTCGTCAAGCGCAGCTACAGGGCCTCTTCGACGATGAACGGCTGCCTGAGCTCTTGGTCGCTGTTTGTCAGCAATGCCTTGGTGTCCTTTGGCAGGAATTTAGACGTTTTGGATTGGGATCAGGTTGGATGCTGGCTCCGCCAGTCTCTTGGTCGTGTAACATCCACCTTGCCACTTGGAATTCAGGCTGAGTGGCCTTTTCACCCATCTAGACAAGCCCTCCGATGAGCCTCTGCCTGACGACTTTGCTAAGAGTTAGCGTAGTATTTTAGCTGTTTGATTCAGTGATCACGGGCCCCTTCAGGCCCTCATGTTTGTGCAGGAAGCACACTTAACTTCTGAGCTATCTCTCCAGCCCCTTATTTATTTTTATATAAAATTGAATTAGTGTTGGGCTGAAGAGATGGCTTCACAGTTAAGGTGCTTGCCTGCAAAGCCAAAGGACTCATGTTCAACTCTCCAGGTCCCATGAAAGCCAAAAACACAGTGACACAAGCATGCAAGGTCACACATGTGCACAAGGAGGCACACACATCTGGAATTTGATTGCAGATGGCCGAAGGCCCTGGTGTACAAATTCTCTCTCTCTCACTCTCATGCATAAGAGAAAATAGGCCTGTCTGCTGGGCTTGCCTCAAAAAAAAAATTAATCAGTGTTGATTTTTTTTCAATATTTATTTAAGAGACAGACAGAGAAAGAGAAAAATAGACAGAGAATGGGCACACCAGGGCCTCTAGCCTCTGCAAATGAACTCCAGACACATCTGCCGCCTTGTGCATCTGGCTTATGTGGCTACTGGGGAATTGAACCTGGGTCCTCAGGCTTCCCAGGCAAGCACCTTAAACATTAAGCCATCTCTCCAGCCCAGTGCTGATTTTTTAAAATTGTTATTTGTTTATTCATTTATTTATTTATTATTCATTTATTTTATTTGAGAGAAAGAGGCAGATAAAGAAGGAGAGAGAATGGGCACGCCAAGGCCTTCAGCCACTGCAAACGAACTCCAGATGCATGTGCCACCTTGTGCATCTGGCTTACAATGGTCCAGGGTAATCAAACCTGGGTCCATTGGCTTTGCAGGCAAACACCTTAACCGTTAAGCCATATCTCTAACCTGTTTTGTTCTTTTTTTTTAATGTTTTTGAGACAGGGTCTCTGTGGTGATTTGAATCAGATGTCTCCCACAAATTCATGTGTTTAAATGCTTGGTCCCAGCTGGTGGCAGCTTGGGATTTGGTGCCTTGGCAGAGGGGGGGTGTTGTTTGGAGAGACTTTGGGTTGTTATAGCCGGCTCCACCTTGCTAGAGATCAGCACATTCTCCTGCTGCTGTTTTCCAGGAAGTGATGTCCAGCCTCTGTTCAACCATCGTCCCCCCGCCCCGCCATCATGAAACCTCCCCTCAAGACTGTAAGCCAAAGTAAACCCTTTCCTCTCATCAACTGCTTTACGTCCCACTAATGCAAAGTTAATAGTCATGCTGTGTAGCCCAAACTGGCCATATACTAGTCATCTTCCTCCCACAACCTTCTTGCTGCCCCAAGTATAATTGTATAACTTTTTTGTTTGTTTGTTTGTTTGTTTGTTTGTTTGTTTTTTGAGGGTCTCACTGGCTCAGGCTGACCTGGAATTCACTATGTAGTCTCAGGGTGGCCTCGAACTCTCGGCGATCCTCCTACCTCTGCCTCCCAAATGCTGGGATTAAAGGCATGCGCCACCATGCCCAGCAAAATTGTATAACTTTTAAAAATATTTTATTCATGTATTTATTTACTTGAAAGAGAGGCAGATAGAGAGAGTGAGCATGCCAGGGCCTCTAGCCACTGCAAATGAACTTCAGATGCATGTGCCCCCTTGTGCATCTGGCTTATGTGGGTAGTGGGAATCAAACCTGGGTCCTTAGGGCTTCAGAGACAAGTACCTTAACTGCTAAGTCATCCGTCTAGCCCAATGGTATAACTTTTTTTTTTTCCGAGGTAGGGTCTCACTCTAGCCCAGACTGACCTGGAACTCTCTGTATAGTCTCTAAGTGTCCTGGAACTCACGGCGATCCTCCTACCTCTGCCTCCCAAGTGCTGGGATTAAAGGTGTGCACCACCACCCTCGGCTCCAATTGCATTAACTTTTTTTTTTTTTTTTTTGGTTTTTCGAGGTAGGGTCTCACTCTGATCCAGGCTAACCTGGAATTAACTATGTAGTCTCAGGGTGGCCTTGAACTCATGGCGATCCTCCTACCTCTGCCTCCCAAGTGCTGGGATTAAAGGTGTGCGCCACCACGCTCGGCTCCAATTGCATAACTTTTAAGAAGTATTTTTCATTTATTTGCAAGGACAGAGAGATAGAGAGAAGACAGATAGACAAACAGAATGGGCATGCCAGGACCTCCAGCTACTGCAAATGGACTCCAGATGCATGAGCCACTTTATGCATCTGGCTTTTAAAGGGGTGCTGGGAAATTGAACCCAGGTTTGTGCATCTGGCTTAGATGGGTCCTGGAGAGTTGAACCAGGATCCTTTGGCTTTGCAGGCAAACACCTTAACTGCTAAGCCATCTCTCCAGCCCAGCTGTTGTTTTTTTAATTAAAAAATTTTATTTATTAAAGCCGGGCGTGGTGGCGCACACCTTTAATCCCAGCCCTTGGGAGGCAGAGGTAGGAGGATCGCTGAGAGTCTGAGGCCGCTCTGAGACTACAGAGTGAATTCCAGGTCAGCCTGAGCTACAGCGGGACCCTGCCTCAAAAAAGAAAATTTATTTATTTATTTTAGAGAGAAAGAGAGAGTGTGTGTGTGTGTATGTGTGTGCGTGTGTGTGTGAGAGAGAGAGAATATGGACATACTAGGGCCCCCTGCCACTGCAAACAAACTCCAGACACAAACACCACTTTGTGCATTTGGCTTTATCTGGTACTGTGGAATTGAACCCTGGGCCATCAGGCTTTGCAAGCGTCTTTAAATGCTGAACCATCTCTCCAGCCCCGCTTTCTGTTCTTGTCTTCTACCCAATCAGTACCCATGCAGACTGCAGATCAGGGATGCCGTGTTCTGAGAGCTGTGTCCTAGTGGGGTCTCTCAGCTTCACTTGCAATTCTGTCTCAGTAATAGTTTATTGTCTCACACGGACCAGACTAAAAAAACACCGTGAGGAACAGCTCAATGAGCAATGCCGATTCTAGAGACTGGCCCCCCTCCAGAGGCCCCCAAATGCCTGGAAAAGAAAAAGATGTCTGACTCTCATCCCGATAAGGGAAAACAGGCTATGGAGGAAAAGCCAGGAACACCTGCGGTGGAGTCAAGGCGGAAGTCAACCCAAGGAGAACACCCCTTCATTTCCTCTGCTTTGTCCCTTGCTAGCCCCCAAGTAGGTCGTCAAGCGCAGCTACAGGGCCTCTTCGACGATGAACAGCTGCCTGAGCTCTTGGTCGCTGTTTGTCAGCAATGCCTTAGTGTCCTTTGGCAGGAATTTAGACGTTTTGGATTGGGATCAGGTTGGATGCTGGCTCCGGCAGTCTCTTGGTCGTGTAACATCCACCTTGCCACTTGGAATTCAGGCTGAGTGGCCTTTTCACCCATCTAGACAAGCCCTCCGATGAGCCTCTGCCTGACGACTTTGCTAAGAGTTAGCGTAGTATTTTAGCTGTTTGATTCAGTGATCACGGGCCCCTTCAGGCCCTCATGTTTGTGCAGGAAGCACACTTAACTTCTGAGCTATCTCTCAGCCCCTTATTTATTTTTATATAAAATTGAATTAGTGTTGGGCTGGAGAGATGGCTTCACGGTTAAGGTGCTTGCCTGCAAAGCCTAAGGACTCATGTTCAACTCTCCAGGTCCCGTGAAAGCCAGAAACACAGCGACACAAGCATGCAAGGTCGCACATGTGCACAAGGAGGCACACACATCTGGAATTTGATTGCAGTGGCTGAAGGCCCTGGTGTACAAATTCTCTCTCTCTCACTCTCATGCATAAGAGAAAATAGGCCTGTCTGCTGGGCTTGCCTCAAAAAAAAATTAATCAGTGTTGATTTTTTTTCAATATTTATTTAAGAGACAGACAGAGAAAGAGAAAAATAGACAGAGAATGGGCACACCAGGGCCTCTAGCCTCTGCAAATGAACTCCAGACGCATCTGCCGCCTTGTGCATCTGGCTTATGTGGCTACTGGGGAATTGAACCTGGGTCCTCAGGCTTCCCAGGCAAGCACCTTAAACATTAAGCCATCTCTCCAGCCCAGTGCTGATTTTTTAAAATTGTTATTTGTTTATTCATTTATTTATTTATTATTCATTTATTTTATTTGAGAGAAAGAGGCAGATAAAGAAGGAGAGAGAATGGGCACGCCAAGGCCTTCAGCCACTGCAAACGAACTCCAGATGCATGTGCCACCTTGTGCATCTGGCTTACAATGGTCCGGGGTAATCAAACCTGGGTCCATTGGCTTTGCAGGCAAACACCTTAACCGTTAAGCCATATCTCCAGCCTGTTTTTTTTTTTTTTTAATGTTTTTGAAATAGGGTCTCTGTGGTGATTTGAATCAGATGTCTCCCACAAATTCATGTGTTTTAAATGCTTGGTCCCAGCTGGTGGCAACTTGGGATTTGGCGCCTTGGCAGAGGGGGGGTGTTGTTTGGAGAGACTTTGGGTTGTTATAGCCAGCTCCACCTTGCTAGAGATCAGCGCATTCTCCTGCTGCTGTTTTCCAGGAAGTGATGTCCAGCCTCTGTTCAACCATCGTCCCCCCCGCCATCATGAAACCTCCACTCAAGACTGTAAGCCAAAGTAAACCCTTTCCTCTCATCAACTGCTTTACGTCCCACTAATGCAAAGTTAATAGTCATGCTGTGTAGCCCAAACTGGCCATATACTAGTCATCTTCCTCCCACAACCTTCTTGCTGCCCCAAGTATAATTGTATAACTTTTTTGTTTGTTTGTTTGCTTGTTTGTTTGTTTGTTTGTTTGTTTTTTGAGGGTCTCACTGGCTCAGGCTGACCTGGAATTCACTACGTAGTCTCAGGGTGGCCTCGAACTCTCGGCGATCCTCCTACCTCTGCCTCCCAAATGCTGGGATTAAAGGCATGCGCCACCATGCCCAGCAAAATTGTATAACTTTAAAAAATATTTTATTCATGTATTTATTTACTTGAAAGAGAGGCAGATAGAGAGAGTGAGCATGCCAGGGCCTCTAGCCACTGCAAATGAACTTCAGATGCATGTGCCCCCTTGTGCATCTGGCTTATGTGGGTAGTGGGGAATCAAACCTGGGTCCTTAGGCTTCGCAGACAAGTACCTTAACTGCTAAGTCATCCGTCTAGCCCAATGGTATAACTTTTTTTTTTTTCCGAGGTAGGGTCTCACTCTAGCCCAGACTGACCTGGAACTCTCTGTATAGTCTCTAAGTGTCCTGGAACTCACGGCGATCCTCCTACCTCTGCCTCCCAAGTGCTGGGATTAAAGGTGTGCGCCACCACCCTCGGCTCCAATTGCATAACTTTTTTTTTTTTTTTTTTTTCGAGGTAGGGTCTCACTCTGATCCAGGCTAACCTGGAATTAACTATGTAGTCTCAGGGTGGCCTTGAACTCATGGCGATCCTCCTACCTCTGCCTCCCAAGTGCTGGGATTAAAGGTGTGCGCCACCACGCTCAAAACCCAATTGCATAACTTTTAAGAAGTATTTTTCATTTATTTGCAAGGACAGAGAGATAGAGAGAAGACAGATAGACAAACAGAATGGGCATGCCAGGACCTCCAGCTACTGCAAATGGACTCCAGATGCATGAGCCACTTTGTGCATCTGGCTTTTAAAGGGGTGCTGGGAAATTGAACCCAGGTTGTTAGGCTTTGTAGGCAAGTGCTTTAACTGCTGAGCATTCTCTCCAGCCCTAATTGTATAATTTAAAAAATATATTTATTTTATTTTTTTTTTGCAAGGGGAGAGAGAGAATAGGCACACCAGGGCTTCTTGCCACTACAAAAGAATTCAAGGTGCATGTGCCACTTTGTGCATCTAGTTTTACATGGGTACTAGGGAATCGAACCTAGGTTGTTAGGCTTTGCAAGCACTGAGTCATCTCTCCAGCATCCCTTGTCCTACAGGAATATATATAAAAGAATGGGTTGCTGGCAGGTGTGGTGGCACACATCTTTAATCCCAGCACTTGCGAGGCAGAGGTAGGAGGATCACCATGAATTCGAGACCACCCTGAGAATACATAGTGAATTCCAGGTCAGCCTGAGCCAGGGTGAGACCCTACCTCCAAAAACAAAACAAAACAAAACACAACACAAGAGAATGGGTTGCTGGGTCCAGACGAGGCAACACTATTTAACTATCTATTGCTCCTTTCCCCTCTGTCTGGGGACTCTGCAATATTGCATCATGATTCCCTCCCTCCTACCTCAGGAGGAAGCCATGCTTCCTGTCCCTCTGCTGTGGTTGTGGTGTCCCGATCAGAGGCTTACCCCCTCACCCCACTGGATGTTTCTTGCATTCTACCCAAACCACTTCCTCTCCTCGTGGGTGTGAGCATTCACTCTGTGTTTACTTTCCCATCTCAGTCACACTCACACAACTCCCCCAGGGGGAGATATCCCGACCACCAAGGCAGTGCTTTGAACTCAATTTTTCCCACTATGGTCCATGCATGAAGTTACCTCATTACCAAGGCGCCTTGCTCAGGATCCTCTTCTCTGTGTTGCCAGTTGACTCCCCGTTGGTTCCAAAGCTGAGACACATTTCCACACCCAGGGGCTGTCACAGTGAGACAGCAGGATTCACCTTCCCTGACTGGAAATTGGTCTGGTCATGGAGACACTGTGGGCAAGCCCCCATAATTGCGACAAGTGAGGTTGGGGACTGAGAATGACCACACAATCCAAAGTATATGTGCAAGGCATTCTTTACTTCTGCAAAGGAGTGAAAAGACAGGCCAGCACACCAGCAGGAGGTCTGCTGGGGTTTTTTTTGTTTGTTTGTTTTGGAAAGAGTCAGAGAGAGAGAGAGAGAGAGAGAGAGGCAGATAGAGAATGGGCATGCCAACAGCCTTTCAGCTGCTGTGAACGAGCTCTAGACGCGTGCACCCCCTTGTGGGCAAGTGCAGCATTGCATGCTTGTGTTACTTTTGTGTCTGGCTAAACATGGGACCTGGAGATTGGAACCAGCGTTCTTAGGCTTCACAGATGGGTGCCTTAACTGCTAAACCATCTCTCCAGCCCTTTGCTGGGTTTTTATTCCTTAACAACTCAAGGGTCCCTTGTCATAGCTCAACCTCACATCCTTCTGGGATTGGCTAAAATATAAACATAAAACATGAACCAGTTTCTAAGGTACACCTAAAGGAAAGGAAGATGTAGAGACATTCTACCAAATGCAGAAATAGAAACTTTGGATTCAAGGATGGCTGACTCTTTTGGTCTCAAGGACCCCTGATTGAGGAAGGGGTCTTCCCACAGAATGACATCCTTCCACAACTGAGTTTCTCTATCTTCTTAACTCTGACAGAAAAGATACGTCTCTCTTTCATATTTCTTTCTTTTTTTTTAATTTGAGAGAGACAGAGAGAGAGAGAGAGAGAGAAGAGGCAGAGGCAGAGGCAGAGAGAAAATAGGTGGGCCAGGACCTCTCAGCCACTGTGAACAAACTCCAGACATGTGCGTCCCCTTATGGGCACGGGTGACATTGCATGCTTGCATCACTTTTGTGTCTGGCTAAACATGGGACCTGGAGATTCTAATGGGCATTCTTAGGCTTTGCAGGCAGGAGCCTTGACCATTAAGCCATCTCTCCAGCCCTCTCTTTCATATTACTTACACTCCCTCCCTCCATTTCTTCTTTCCTCTGTTCCTTCCTTGCCTCCTTTCGTCCTTTCTCCTTCTTAGGTTCCTGTTTCTGTCCTCTTCCTCTTTCCCTTCCTTCCTCTCTTCCTTCAGTTTTTCTCTCCTCCCTTCCCCCTGAATTATACTTTTCTTCCTACTTTCTCCCTTCCATCCTCCCTCCCTCCCTTCCTCCTCTCCTTGCCTTCCTTTGTCCTTTCTTTCCTCCCTTCTTCCCTTCCTCTTTTTTTTCCACCCATCCTTCCTTCCCCACCCCCATTCACACAGGGTCTTGCTGCAGCTCACACTAGTCTGGAACTCACTTTGCCGTCCAGACGTTAGCTTGCGGCTTTAATGCTCTTGTCTCAACCTGCAGTGCTGGGATTACAGGGTTAGGCACCACTCCCAGCCACAGGAATTTGCAATGTGCTCTTCAATGGGGGGGTTTCCAAGCCCAGGGTCACCTGGGTTGTAAGTAAGGTTATCTGTTCGATGGATCAGTGTAAAATAAAAGAATAATGACACTGACCTACACCCGGGATTCTGCTTCTTTTACAAGACAATTGCTTGTCCCTTGTCTCTCTCATGTCTGTACCAGCCCCGAGTTACAACGAGGCTTAGCAGTTTTTATAGATGATCTGGAAGATTTTATGGGAAAGAAAGCTGAGCTGGAGGATGCAGCACTTGTAAATTGGGATCCTATCTAAAGCATAGTGGTTAGAACCAAGCCATTGCATCATCTCACTCTGTGTTCTCAGAGTGACCCCTGTCCACTGGCTTTTGGGCCCTCTGCAGTAGCTTCTTACACCCTAAGCAACTTTCTGGCATCGGGTCAGGGACCAACAAAGTTTGCCAAAAAGGAATGGTTGAAAACATGAAAATTTGGCTAAGGGTATTTTGGGGTGACAGAAGGAGGATCTTTGAAGCACAGAAACCCCAGGGTGGGCAGGAAGGGGTGCTTGTGCTTTGTTTAGAATCTCCTGAGCCCCAAGACCTTTCCTTCCTCTGTTCCTAGCTGTTTCTCCCCCACTCCAAACTTTTGAGCCTGGAGTGTTTCTGGTACTTGGTCCCATGGGAGAGGAGAGTCTGGGTGTGGCCAGGGGAAGACATTCCAGCTTTGGATTTTTCTTTTTTATGAAGATTTTTAAAATATTTTATTTATTTGCTTGCAAGAGGAGAGAGAGAGAGAGAATGAAAATGGACACACCAGGGCCTCTAGCAGCTACAAACAAACTCCAGATGCATGTGCTACTTTGCGCATGTGGCTTTACATAGGTACTAGGGAACCGATCCTGAGTCATTAGGCTTTGCAGGCAAGTGCCTTAACTGCTGAGCATCTCTCCAGCTCAGTTTTGGAATTTTCTTTACCACACCCTCTGATGGCATTCCTTCCCAAACATCAGGAATTTGAGTGGCACCAAGATAAGGAGGCTTTTAGGATAAATGAGGGTAATTGGCATTTGTAAAAAGGGAGTTGTTGAACTCTCTTTGGAATGGAACATTTTTTTCCCTTTTCAAAATTTAATTTATTTTGACAGAGAAAGAGAGAGGCAGATAGGGAAAGAGAGAGAGAGAGAATGGGTGCACCAAACCTCTAGCCACTGCAATTGAACTTCAGAAACATGCTTCCCCTTGTGCATCTGGGTTATGTGGATACTGGGGAATCGAACCTAAGTCCTTAGGCTTCCCAGGCAAACACCTTAAACACTAAGCCATCTCTCCAGCCCTAGAATGGAGCTTTCTAATAACTACTAAAACCACTCCATGTTATATGGGCTGTCCCTAACCCCATCAAATAAACTCAGGGAGGATCCTAATGACACAGACAGGACTGCTGTTGGTCCTGACCACACTGGTGTGCCGAAGTAAGAGCGGGGACAATTGAGGAGCTAAGCTATAAAGTTCTTACTACTGGGTAACCTGGGACAAGTTATTTAGCCATGTGTTCCCGGTGTTCTGGATGACAAATGGTTGTCACAAATGGAGAACCAGATGACAAGGTGTTAGCAGAAGGGGTTTGAGATCAGGTAGGGGCAGGATGATCTTGTTGATGTCCTGGGTGTGTTGCGAAGGAACCAGCCATGAAGGGATGGGAGACGAGAGATGGAGAGAGAAGAAGAAGAGGAAGAGGAGGAGGAGGAGGAGGAATTTCAAAGGGGAAAGTGGGGGGAGGGAGGGAATTACCATGGGTTATTGTCTATAATTATGGAAGTTGTCAATAAGAAAAATAAAATTCAAAAACAAAGTATGAAGTGTTTTTAGATACCTGGGCAGCAATGATGTTTGTTCTGAATAATGCACTGCCGCGGAGGAAAGAGGAATGACTAGGGAGCAGCTTTAACTACCTGGGGAAGCCACACGCCCCTGATGGAGGTGAGAGGTGTCCTCACACTGACCCGAGCTGGGACTATAATGGTGCCTATGGGAGACTTTAGAGAGCTGCTCATTGAGACCCTCAGGATCTGCCCAGGCTCTCCTTCCGGCTCCCATCCTAACACTCCCATCCTTAGAAAGGCCCTTCTGTCTGTCTGGAACCATAGCACAAACCTGTGGATTACGTTCTTTCAACTAGGCCGTTAAGTCTTTTAGAAAAGCAAGATGGTGCCAAGAACTGTCACCCCAAATATGCTGATAGCATGGTGTGTTATGGAGTGGAAAGACATGGATAGAGAGAAGACTTGATCCCCCCTTTTTGAGGCATAGTCTGTCATGTTCTAGAACTCATCAATTAGACTAGACTGGCTGGCCAGCAAATACCACCATTCCTCCTATCTCTGCCTTACCAGTGCTGGGATTAGCCCCACACCAAGCTTTTTAAAAACTATTTTTTAAATATTTATTTATTTATTTATTTAACAGAGAAAGAGGGGGAAAGAATGGGCGCACCAGGGCCTCCAGCCACTTCAAAAAAAAAAAAAAAAAAACAACTCCAGATGCGTGTGCCCCCTTGTGCATTTGGCTAACATGGGTCCTGGGGAATTGAACCTGGGTCCTTTGACTTTGCAGGCAAACACCTTAACCACTAAGCCATCCCTCCAGCCCCCCATACCCAGCATAGAGTCACAGAGAGAGAGAGAGAGAGAGAGAGAATGGGCCAAACTCCAGATGCATGCACCCCCTTGTGGGCAAGTGCAGCATTACACCCTTGTGTCACTGCGTCTGGCTAAACCTGGGACCTGGGAATTGAACGGGTGTTCTTAGGCTTAGCGGGTAGGCACCTTAACTGTTAAGCCATCTCTCCAGCCCCACGTCCAGCATTTTTATGCGGGTGTCTAGCAGTTGGTCTCAGGTCCTCATGCTGGTAAGGCAATCACTTTACTGATGAGTTGTCTCCCCAGCCTCTCTGCATCTCTTTAAAATTACCTTTTATACACGTTAACCTTTACCCTCCCACCTGCCTCCCCAGTGGTAAGTCTGTAATAATCATGACGCAGTGGACCATGAGGGGAACAAAGCTTGTTGGGCTGAGGAAACGGCTCAGTGGGTAAAGAACTCTCAGCTCAAACTAGAGTAGCTCAAGCTGGTGTGTCTGAGTTCCATCCTCAGTCCCCAGGCAGACTGCAGGCTTGTTATCCCAGCACCCTGAGGTTGAGGTTGAGGTTGAGGTTGACAGCAAGATGGGAGGTGGACACAAGAATTTCCTAGAAGCTCATGATGAAGGCAGCACAGAAAAGCAGACAGACAGCCCAATTCAGGAAACCTTGCCTCAGTCTGATTTTGTATTAAGCTCTCTGCTGCCTCTGGTCTGCTTTGATGAGTTTTGAGTGACCACAGTGTCTTTCACCATCTCCTTGGAGCTGGTTGTCAGGCTAGCAGTGAGAGCAGCACTTAGGCCCTCATGACCCCACAGTGAATACTAATAACCCCATGGAGGACGGTCCTCAGTAGAATGGAACCAAGGAGAGAGAATTAAAGACTATAAGCTTAATATTTTCAGAATATTTAATATTTTTATTTTAAAATAAAGGGAAAGAGGCAGACACAGCTAAATGAGTATGGGCAAGCCAGGGCCTCTTGCCACCGCCTGTTCCAGATGCATGTTCCACTTTGTGCATCTAGCTTTACATGGGTACTGGGGAATCGAACTCAAACCATCAGGTTTTGCAAGCAAGTACCTTTAATTGCTGAGCTCTCTCTCCAACCTGATTATAACCTTCTTTTAAAAAAATAAATAAAAGCTGTCTCAGCTACAGAATGGATTCCAGGTCAGCCTGAGCTTGAGTGAGACTCTACCTTGAAACATTAAAAAGACTCTGCCTTTAATCCCAGCACTGGGAGGCAGACATTAAAACTACATAGTGAATTCCAGGTTGGACCAGAGTGAGACCCTCTTAAAATAAAAAAAAAATAATAAAAAAAATAAAAAAGGGGGGGTGTTGTCTTCTCTCTTGGATGGGTATAAAGTACCCACATGGTTTAATGTACACTTATCTGATCACTATTGGTGTTGGGAATTTTCTCCTATACCTGTCTGCCATTCTGGATTTTCTTTCTATGAACTGTTCATTTTTCACGAGGCTTCTTTTTTTTTTATGTTTATTTTTGAGTTGCTTGTATATTCCCAGGCAATTGCAAATAACTTTCAGAATAGCACTTTTTTTTTTTATCTAGGGAGATCTGTCACCAAATAAACATTCCTAATTTTAATGTAGACAATTAACTTTAGTTTTAAAGTTTTTGCTTTTGAATTCTTATTTAAAGCTCCTTAAATGGTTTTACTTTGTTAGCGCACTAGTTTTTCCTTCCATTGAGATCACTAAATGGTCTAAGTGGTCTACCCTGGTATGGAGTCTTGATTGTTCTGAGCCATCAAACACTGGTTCTCATTGGTTGCTAACAGGCTGTGCTGATTATTAAGCATTACACATCACTTTCAAATGACCTGAAATATACCTACATGTGGGAGAACAAGTTTTATTATTTTTATCAGATAATGAGCCAGTTTTGTCAGCTTCATCTACTAAGAAAAATTATTTCTACTGATATTTAGTCTAATTTTCACAAAGCATGCCAACTTATTAAATTTTTTGTGTAAATGTATCAGTCTTTTAAATTTTGTGACACTTAAATCCATGGTATGGTACAACCTTCCATTTTTTTCAGATTGTTTATGTTTATGTCCTTTACGAAGTTTGAACACATTATTATTATGTATTCAATCTCAACTGAATAAAAGGGAACCATTCACCTTTTTAAAAAAAAAAAAAAAGCTGTCTCAGGGCTAGAGAGATGACTTAGTAGTTAAGCACTTTCCTGCAAAACCAAAGGACCCAGGTTTGATTCCCCAGGATCCATGTAAGTCAGATGCACAAGATGGCACATGCATGTGGAGTTTGCAGCAGCTGAAGGCTCTGGCGTGCCCATTCTCTGTCTATCTACCTTCCTCTCTCTCTCTCTCTCTCTCTCTCTCTCTCAAATAAATAAATAAATAAATAAATAAATAAATTTTTTTTAAAAAGCTGTCTAAAGCTGGAGAGATTGCTTAGTGGTTAGGGTACTTGCCTGTAAAGCCAAAGGACCCAGGTTTGATTCCCCAGGACTCATGTAAGCCAGATGCACAAGATGGCACATGTGTCTGGAGTTCATTTGCAGTGGCTGGAGGCCCTGGCATGCCCATTCTTTCCTACCTGCCTCTTTCTCCCTTTCTCAAATAAATAAATAAATAAAAATTAAAAAAAAAAAAAATATTTTAAAAAAAGAAGCTGTCTCAAAGGTGATTACTGACCCAAAGATGTCCTCTCATCCACACATGTGACATGGTATGCACATACTTGCATTTACATGCATGCAAGCACACCAAGTTTTTAAAAGCTATCTGTAATTTAATTCCTTAACTATTCCCAATTTTAATTCTCTGCCAATATAACCAAAAGAACAGAAGAGCCCAAAAGTTATAGTGACCAAAAAAGGAAACAAAAGGTATAAAGAATATTCACCTAGAACCTTCCCCTTAAGCTTCAAGGACCCTGCAGGCTAGCTTTGAGTATATCTAATTATCTGTGCATATGAAGGCTTAGATTTTCTGTGCAACAGATAAGCACATTAAAAGTAACCTTCTAGCCAGGCGTGGTGGCACACGCCTTTAATCCCAGCACTTGGGAGGCAGAGGTAGGAGAATCACTGTGAGTTCAAGGTCAGCCCGGGCTACAGGGAAACTACCTCCAACCCCCCCCCAATAAAAAATAAAATAAAAGTAACCTTCTTTTTCATTGTGTAATTGGTTATTAAATAGTTTGCCGAAGAGGGAAACAGAACCTTGCCTTCTTTTAGTAGAAGGTACATACAAATGATCTTGAAGTTTTGAGGAATATTCTAGAAGATGCCTTCACTTGTCGTTCTAGTGTTATTTTCCTGCCTTAAAAAAAAAAATTAAGGAACCAGCCTAGATGTTCCTCCACAGATGAGTAGATAATGAAGATGTGGCACATTAACACAATGTAGTTCTATTCAGCAGTAAAGAAAAATGACATTATGAAATTTTTAGGGAGTAAGTGAGGTAACCCAGGCTCAGAAAGCCAAATGTCACATGTTCTTTCTCATATATGGATCCTAGCTACAAATGTATAAACTTGTGTGTGAACTGGAACCAAAAATGGGTAGCAGAAGCCAGTTAGCTGTTAAAAGGCTATAAGGGAGGAAGGAGAGGGAAGGACTTAAGTGGATGGTATTGTACATATGTAAGTAGAAGAACAGATTACAGGGAGGGGAAAGGCCTAAGCGAGGCCATGGGAAGAGAATCCGTAAAAGAAGGGCAGGGGGAGGGTCAATCAAAATTCAAGATAGTGTGAATAAGACTTATATAAACCTACTCTTTTGAATAATGGCACATCCAGAAGCTATTGATTGTTAGTAGAAAATTTTCAGTGCCTGGGATGGGATGCCTTCCAGTGAATTGTTGGCCAGGGAGGTCCCAGTAGCCTCCAAAACATTAAAGGCTATTGCCAAGGCTCTTGGTTTCCCTTGAGAAACAGATGATAAGACCCTATTGCTGAAGACATCTTGCCTGAGAGGCAAGGTCACTGAGAAAGCAAGCTGGTGCTGAGCAGAAAACCTTTTCACTGTAGACCAGACAACTGAAAGCTGGAAAAAGCTGCACTGCATGCAGCCGTGTGGGAGACAGAAGTCATCAGCAGTGAAAACAGTGGACACTGGAAAATTCAACTTTGGCCAGACAGGCCCAATGACCGAACGGGTGCAATAGTGGCATGTCTGCTCTGGGGGAAACCAACTGCTCCCTAATTTGACTGAAGGCCCTCTCTATGGGAGGGAATACATGCCTGGTACTGAAAAAACTCATCAAAAATCTATGGCAGGGGAGGTCATGAGCCTTACGGGTAGAAAGCCTGCTCTTATCTGGATAAATGTATATATTATTCCCACCAAACTGTCTGAAAGCACTACACTTAATGTTCATATTCACATATTAATGTTACTCTCACTTCTGGTTAGAGAAGCTTCTCTTTTCAGATGGCGATGACCACTGGGATGACCCAAAAAGCAACATAGTGCTGAAAAGAAGGGATGGAGGAGTGTCCAGCACTGAAACATCTCTGTCACACCCTCCAAGGTTCAGGGTCCATTGCGGAAGAGGGGACGGGAAGAATGTAAGAGCCAAAGGAAGGGTACCACTCCTTACAATGCAACTGTCCAGACAGAAACTGGCCTCAATATCCATGACCTTGCAGTGCCTAGCAATACCCCAGCAAGACCCTCATAATAGGAGAAAAAGATGATGACATCAAATTAAAAGAGAGACTAATGGAGAGAGTGGAGAGTGGAGTTCTGAAGGGGAATGGGGGAGGGGACGGAAATATCATGGCTTATCGTCTGTAAATATAGAAGTTGTCAATAAAAAAATTTTAAAAAACAAACAGTACAAAGGAATGTTTGGAAAGAGAATAAAGGAACAAAGAGAAAGCATAGCACAGGATATGCAAAGTGCTAAGCACCAGTGTGGCCTGTCTACTGGCCAGTTAGGGCCCTGGAAAGGTTCCATGGGGGTTCCCTATGTCAGCCCTTTATGTTGCCAGGTGGGGGGAAGTCTGGAGTGTAGGTATTGTTGGGTGTCAGCAGCTCTCTACCTAGCAGCATAAAGAATTCCAATTTGTAATAAGCTATAGGGTTACATCAGCACATTATAGATGAATAGCAACCCTGAAGATATATAATTTTGTCAGAAATGGCAAAAATAAATCCAATCATTTATTTGTTATTTGCTTTTTAAAATTTTTTTAAACTTATTTATTTATTTTAGAGAGAGAAAGAGAGAGAGAAAGGGCATGTCAGGGCCGCCAGCCACTGCAAATAAACTCCAGATGTGTTCGCCCCCTTGCGCATCTGGCTTACGTGGGTACTAGGAAATTAAACTGGGGTTTGGCTTTGCAGGCAAACGCCTTAATCGCTAAGCCATCTCTCCAGCCCTTTTTTATTTTATTTATTTATTTGAAAGTGACAGATAGACACAGAGAGAACGAGGAGAGAGAGAGAGAATGGGTGCACCAGGGCCTCGAGCCACTGCAAATGAGCTCCACATGTATGCACTACCTTGTGCATCTGGCTTACGTGGGTACTGTGGAATCAAGCCTTGAACCAGGGTCCTTGGGCTTCACAGGCAAGCACTTAACCAGTAAGCCATCTCTCCAGCCCCTAAATCCAAGTATCTTTGTTTATTATCAGTATGAACTGATTATACGCACCAGCTGAAAGTAGATAGATGATTTTTTTTAAAAAAATTGTAAATAATAATATACCATTTTCTTTCTTTCTTTCTTCCTTTCTTCCTTCCTTCCTTCCTTCCTTCCTTCCTTCCTTCCTTCCTTTCTTTCTTTCTTTCTTTAATGAGAGAGGGAGAAAGAAAGAACTAACACACCAGGGCCTCTAGCCTCTGCAGTCAAACTCCAGACGCGTGTGCCACCTCGTGCACATGCACCACCTTGTACATCTGGCTTACGTGGGTTCTGGGAAATTGAACCTGGGTCCTTAGGCTTCATAGGCAAGCACCTTAACAGCTCAGCCATCTCTCCAGCCCTCACATACCATTTTTAAGACACAAACCTACACCGTAAAACAGGGATAGAAAAGGAGAAACAGTATGAACTAGACAGATAGTGCTTAAGGATAGCAACGAAAGTGGGAAATGTCAATCTGATACAGGATTTTGAGGTTTGAAGATCCTCCAGGCATGGGGTGAACTCTTAATTTTTGGGTCCTTGTTGTATTTTAACAAAGAATTGATAGAAATGGACTAGAGAAAGCGGTGTGCTGGACTGGGGAAACAGCAGGGGGCACTGCAGCCAGGGCAGATGAGACTGGATCCCACGCAGCGCTCCAGGTCTGGCAACACCAGGGGCTGCCGACACCCTCTGGTTTTCTCTTTGGGTCTTGCTCTTGCTAACTGCCTGAAAGAAACTAGCTTTCCCCCTGTCTCCTTCAAAACTACTGTCTCTGAAATCAACAGATTCAAGAAGAAAAGGGAGATGAGAGGCCTAAATAACCTTCCTAACAAATTAAGAGAGACAGAGAGAGAACAAGCAAGGGCTTTACATGGATAATGGAGTGCATTCACAAACACTGGGGAAGCCGAGAATTTGGCCACTAAAGAGTCTCCTCTTCTAGAAAGACTGCATTTCCTCATCTGCAAGCATTAAAGGGAGAAATTAATGATGAAATGATGGCTTTAAGAAAAACCTACAGGGCTGGAGAGATGGCTTAGCAGTTAAGGTGCTTGCCTGCAAAGCCAAAGGACCTCTGTTCAATTCCCCAGGACCCACGTAAGCCAGATGCACAAGGTGGCACATGCATCTGGAGTTCGTTTGCAGTGGCTGGAAGCCCTGACACTCCCATATTCATTCATTCTCTCTCTCTCTCTCTGCCTTTTTCCCTCTCTCAAATAAATAAATAAAAATAAAAATATATTTTTTAAACCCACAAATTTGTAAATTAAAAAATTTGAAAACATATTTCTGTTTGTTTATTTTCACTGGCACACAAAGCATTAGATTTCATTATGGTATTTTCATATAATTGTTTCCTTTCTCCTCTTTTTTCCTCTCCTTCCCTCTTGTAAGCTCCCCCCACCATGCCTCCTTTCTGGTGTCCTATTGCAGAAAATCAACTTTTGATAATCCACGAGGTAAGGGTGGACTTCTAAGGGTCAGGTGGTAACAGAAGCACAGCATGTTGAGACCCAAGAACCCAGGCAAGGCTCTGACACTGTTAAAGACCCCCCCCAAGTTCCCCTAACATCTGTGCCCCCACCTTCCTGAGTTGCAATGAGGCTGGATCATCTTAGGGTTTTTTTTGTTTGTTTGTTTTTTAGGTAGAGTCTCACTCTAGCTCAGGCTGACCTGGAATTCACTACGTAGTCTCAGAGCGGCCTCGAACTCACGGTGATCCTCCTACCTCTGCCTCCCGAGTGCTGGGATTAAAGGTGTGTGCCACCATGCCCAGCTCTAGAGTTTTTCTTTTTTCTTTTTTTAATTTATTTTCAAGCAGATAGAAAGAGAGAGAGAGAATGGGTTTCCAGGGCCTCTAGCCACTGCAAACCAACTTCAGCTGCATGCACCACTTTGTGCATCTGGCCATATGTGGGCAATGGGGAATATAACCCAGGTTGTTAGGCTTTGTAGGCAAGTGCCTTAACTGCTGAGCCATCTCTCTAGCCCCATCTTAGGGGTTTTTATAGATGATCTGGAAGATTTTATGAGAGAGAAAGCTGAGGCTGGAGAATGCAGCACTTGTAAATTTCAGATCTAATTTAGAGCTTAGTGGTTAGAACCAAGCCTTGCCTCTTCTCCTTTGTGCTCCCCCAGATGACCTCTGGCCCACTGGCCTTTGGGCCTGGACTGGATTAGGCCGTCTTTAGTAGCTCCTCAGTCCCTAGAACCTTGCTGGCACGGAGTCAGGGCTCCAAGAAGTATGTAAAAAAAAATGTAAAAAATTTATTAAAGGTGGCTTATTCATCATTCTAACCTTGCAGAGCTCTGAGACTGGAAGACATCTGCTATAGAGGGAAGGAATCTCACCCTAAATGATTGCTTATTTTTAAACATAGTAAATAGTCAGAAAGAGTAACTTGTCCACGGAGAGAAGTGGGCCTTAAGAAGCTTGCCTTGGGAGGCTGAGATAGGAGGTTTGCTGTGAGTTTGAGACCAGCCTGAGATTACATAGTGAATTCCAGGTCTGCCTCGGCTAGAGTGAGACCCTACCTCAAAAAACTAAAAGAAAAAAAACAACAACAACAAAAAGAAGGAGAAGGAGGAAGAGGAGAAGAAGAAGGAGGAGGAGAAGAAGAAGGAGGAGGAGAAGAAGAAGTAATTGCCTTTGTGGCTGCTGATGGAAATGGTGCCCAGAAGAGGGGCTAGATCACAGCCTGGTGACATTCTTACAGGAATCTCCCTGGCTCAGAGGGACATTGCCAGTGACAGTAGCTTTATTTTATTTTATTTTATTTTATTTTATTTTATTTTATTTTATTTACTGACAACTTCCATAATTGTAGACAAGATCCTGTGGTAATTTCCTCCCTCCTCCACTTCCCCCTTTGAAACTCCACTCTCCATCATATCCCATCTCTTTTATTTTGATATCATGATCATTTTTCCTCCTGTTATGATGGTCTTGTGTAGGTAGTATCAGGCACTGTGAGGTCATGGATATCCAGGCAATTTGGTGTCTGGAGGAGCACATTGTAAGGAGTTCTACCCTTTCTTTGGCTCTTACATTCTTTCTGCCACCTCTTCCAAAATGAACCTTGAGCCTTGGAAGGTGTGTTAGAGACATTTCAGTGCTGAGCACTCCTCTGTCACTTCTTCTCAGCACCATGGTGCCTTCTGAGTCATCCCAAGGTCACCGCCATCTGAAAAGAGAAGCTTCTCTAACCAAAAGTGAGAGTAGCATTAATATATGGGTATGAACATTAAGAGAAGTGCTTACTGGGCAGTTTGGTGAGCATAGTATATACATTTAGCCAGACACCAGCAGACATTACCCCCCTAGGGCTCATGTTAACCCTGTTGTAGGTATTCCCTCCCATGGAGTGGGCCTGCAGTCCAATTAGAAAGCAGTTCGTTTTCCCCATAACAGACATGCCACTATTGCACCCATTCGCTCATTTGGCCTGGCTGGCCAAATTTAAGGCTTGCAGTGTCCACTGTTAAGTATCTTCACTGGTGATTTCTCTCTCTCCCATTGAACTGCATGCAGTGTAGCTTTTTCCAGCTTTCTGTCAGCTGGTCCACCTGGAGGAAGCTTTCCGCTCAGCTCCAGGAGGATTTCTCAGTGACTTTGCAGCCCAAGTATGTGGAGTCTTTAGCAATAGGGTCTTACCATCTATTCCGGGTAGGAAACCAACAGCCCAATCTTTTTATTTTTTTATTATTTATTTATTTATTTACTTATTTATTTATTTATTATTATTTTTTGAGGTAGGGTCTCACTGTAGCTTAGGCTGACCTGGAATTCACTCTGTTGTCTCAGGGTGGCCTTGAACTCACAGCGATCCTCCTACCTCTGCCTCCCAACCCATCTTTTTAAATGTAGAAAGTTTTCTAATGGCCACTGAGGTGGCAGAGCATTGAGTTGACCATGACCCAGCAGTGTGCTGGTCTTGGAGAGAACTCTGGGAGCCAAGGTCTAGGCCAGCCACACCTGAAGAAGGTCGCGTGCACCATGCCTGAGCGAGGCACCAGATATGGTCCACCCCGTGGAGTGCAGGGCTCAGCCCAGGCTCACTGGCAGTCCCCACCGTATGCCTGAAGTGTCGGAAGGGAGAGGAGCTGTGCAGGCAGATCCAGCAGGAGGAGCTGCATCCAAGTCCAAGATCGCCTCTGGCAATGAGTTTTTGTTGTTTTTATTGACAACTTCTATACTTACAGACAATAAACCATGACAATTCCCTCCCCTCCCCCACTTTCCCCTTCACAACTCCGCTCTCCATCATAGCCCCTCCCTCTCTCCATTAGTGTCTCTTTTATTTTGATGTCATCATCTTTTTCTCCTATTGTGAGGGTCTTGTGAAGGTATTGCTAGGCACTGCGAGGTCATGAATATCGAGGCCAATTTCTGTCTGGACAGTTGCATTGTAAAGAGTGGTACCCTTCCTTTGGCTCTTACATTCTTCCCACCACCTCTTCCACAATGGACTCTGAGCCTTGGAGGGTGTGATAGAGATGTTTCACTGCTGGACACTCCTCTGTCACTTCTCAGCACTATGTTGCCTTTTGGGTCATCCCAGTGGTCACCGCCATCTGAAAAGAGAAGCTTCTTTAACCAGAAGTGAGATTATGAGCATTAAGTTTAGTGCTTTCAGGGCAGTTTGGTGAGAATAATATATACATTTAGCCAGACAAGAGCAGGCTTTATATCCCTAAGACTCCTGACCTCCTCTGCCATAGGCTTTTGATTAGGTTTTCAGCACCAGGCATGTATTCCCTCCCATAAAGAGGGCCTCTAATCCATTTAGAGAGCAGTTGGTTTTCCCCAGAGCAGATATGCCACTATTGCACTCGTTCAGTCATTTGGTCTCTCTGGCCAAACTTGAGGCTTCCATTGTCCACTGTTTTCACCACTGATGACTTCGGTCTACAATAGGGCTGCATGCAGTGCAGCTTTTTCCAGCTTTCAGTTGGCTGGTCTACAGGGAGAAGGTTTTCAGCTCAGCACCAGCTTAATTTCTCAGTGACCTTGCCGCCCAGGTATGTGAAGTCTTCAGCAATAGGGTCTTACCATCTGTTACTCATGGGAAACCAAAGGGCCTTGGCAATAGCTTGCAATGTTTTGGAGGGAACAGGGACCTCCCTGGCCAACAACTCACTGGAAGGTATCCCATCTCTGGCACTGAAAAATTTCTAGTAGCAATCTATGGCTTCTAGATGTGTCAATGAGTTTGACTGGACCCTAGCAGAGACCGAGGCCGCCTATGTCAACATCCTGAGGAGCTCAAAGACTCGGCTTAATGTCCCAAGAGAGAAGCGGTCAACCTGGCCAAAGGCAAGGCATCAGAGCAGAAGACTGACGAGACAAGGACAGCTGACAAAGATGGGTGAGCAAGAGTGGGTCTCAGATGTGGCCCATGGCTGCCCAGTCCCCAATGTATCTGTGATAGAGCATCTTACTTCTCTAGGTTTCAAACGTCTTCTCAGTGTCTCAAGTGCCCAGCAGGCCAACTACTGACCTCCACCTGCCTTGAGTGACTAGAAAAGCCCTACAGGCTGGAGAGATGGCTCAGTGGTTAAAGGCATTTGCTTGCAAAGCCCCATGGCCCAGGTTCTATTCCCCAGTACCCACGTAAAGGCAGATGCACAAAGTGGTGCATGCGTCTGGAGTTCATTTGCAACTGCAGAAGGCCCTGGTGTGCCCATTATCTCTCTCTCTCTCTCTGATTGCAAATAAATAATTAGATAATAAAATTAGTTTTTTTTTAAAAGCCCTAACCACAGCCCACTGGGGGTGAGTGTTTTGAGCCCTGTACTCACACACTATGGTGACCCTGGGCTCTGGGTCAGCTACACGAGGGATCTCTCTGAAGCTCTGGCTGTGGGGAGGTTGGAATTTGTTCTGGTAGCAGATTCACTTTTTCTCTTGTCAGCCAGCAGGGTGCCCAAGCCAAGCAGGTTGGGAAGGGAACTCTATTCTAGAACCCAAACCTCAGAGTTCACCTCCTATGGCCTGCAACAGTGTCAATAAAAGTTGAGAAAAATCAAAAAGAGCCGAGCCAGGGTCTGGAGACATGGCGAAGTAGTTAAGGCGCTTGCCTGCAAAGCCAAAGAACCAAGGTTCAATTCCCCAGGACGCATGTAAGCCAGATACACAAGGTAGCACATGCATCTGGAGTTTGTTTGCAGCAGCCGAAGGTCTTGGTGTGTCCATTCTCTCTCTCTTTCTCTGCCTCTTTCTTGCTCTCTCTCTCTCTCTCTCTCTCTCTCTGAAAGAAATAAAAATAAAATAAGAAGAGCTGGGCATGGTGGCATATACCTTTAATCTCAGCACTCACTTGGCAGGCAGAGATTGGAGAATGGCTGTGAGTTCAAGACCAGCCTAGGACTAGAGAGTGAATTCCAGATCAGCCTGGGCTAGAGTGAGACCCTACCTCCAAAGAAAATCCAACAACAAAACAAAACAAAAATGAAAAATGAAAACAACAACGAAAAAGAAAATTTTGCCCTGTGTATTCCCAGCACTCGGGAGGCAGAGGTGGGAGGATGGCCATGAGTTCAAGGCCACCCTGAAACTGCACAGTGAATTCCAGGTCAGCCTGGGCTAGAGTGAGACCCTACTTTAAAACACCCCCCAGGGCTGGAGAGATGGCTTAGCGGTTAAGGCGCCTGCCTGCTAAGCCTAAGAACCCGGTTCCAATCTCCAGGTCCCACGTTTAGCCAGATGCAAAGTGACACAAGGGCGCAATGCCGCACTTGCCCACAAGGGGGCGCACACATCTGGATTTCGTTCACAGCAGCTGAGAGACTGCTGGCTCGCTCACCTCTGTCTCCTTCTCCCTTTCTGTCTGTCTCTCTGTCTCTCTCCAAAAATAAATAAAATAATAAAAAAAAACCCAAAATAATAAATCAATATAAGAAAAGTTTTTCCTCTCTGTAAAGTCACCTGGCTGAAGAATGTCTTGCCCTCCTGGAGCCCAGTTTTCTCAAGGCTGGGGGCCATGGGAGGCGCTGACCAAGCCTCCTCCACGTAGGTACCCAGGGTGTCCAGCTTCCCCCTCCAGCAGGGGGAGACAAGCGCGCGCGGCCTGGCGCTCACCTGTGGGCGTGGCCTAGCGCCGGCCCCGCCCACCTCCCCGCCCGCCCCGCCCCCTCCGGAGCGGCTCCGCCCCGCGGCGCGTGTGGCCGCCTCGCCTCGCCTCGGGAGTTTTCCGGCCCGCGGGCTCCTCCTCCTCCTCCCGCCCCGCCCTGACGGTGTCGGCGTTGCCGGGGTCCCCAGTGTCCCGAGAGTCCCGAGTGCGACGAGCTCAAGGCAGAAGCCGCGACCCCACTCGCCCCTCGCCGCGCCCCGGCGCCAGGTGAGTGCGCGTCCCGGCGGGCGGGTGGGCTGGCGAGGCCCTGGACGGCCCGGGGCTTCCTGGTTGAACCGCCGCGCCGGCGTCCCGGGCGGAGGGGGGGTCCCAGGCCGACGATCGGGGCGAGGGGTGACGGGTGACCCCAGTCCCCGGCCGAGGGCTGCGGAGTGCGGGTGCGCTTCCGGGGGCGGCGGGAGCCCGCAGACCAGGCTGCCGTGGGGGGACTTCGCCCCGGACCCGCCACCCTCGCCCCTTGCTCCCGAGACGTGGAGGGCAGGCGGGAGCTGCCCGGCGCCTGGTTCCAGGCCGGATCCCAGATTCCAAAGTAGTTGTTGGGACACTTGAGCTCTTCCACACCCCACCCCCCCACAAAGGGCCCAAGCTAACCTCCCCCTCCACACACACACACCTTTGAAGGCCTAAGAAGGTAGAAGCCAACCGGGTGGTGGTTGAAAGGAGAAATGTGCAAGTTCCTCATCTTGACATTGGTAAGAGCTAAGCCAGCAAGTGTTACCCAAGCTGGGGACATTCTGCCCCAGGCATTTCTGTCCCCGCCCCTCCATCGCAGTGTCTGTAGTGACTGGGTGTCTGGAGACAGATCCTGGGTATCCTGGTTGGTACCAGGCCCCTCTGCTGGCTCCTGGGCCTCGGCCATCTGCTCCCTGCTGCCCTGCCTTCCCAGTACCTTAAGGAACTCCAGGCGTGTACAGGGCAGGGCAGGTCCAGCTGCCTGGCCTCATCATGAATGTTCCTCCGTTCTTCCCTGGCTTCAGTCAGTTGTTGGGGATTCCAGAAGGATTAACAGGGCCCTTCCCCCAAGGCACTTTCTTCGCTGTAGGGTGTCAGGCAAGGCCAGGGCAGTGTGTGGCTTCTGATCCTAGGCGCCCACTACCTTGGCCTTCTGCATCCTCGTCTTACCGTCTTACTACCTAATTCCCTCCTCAAGTCTCTCTGCCTTGGTTTCCTCGTTTGTAAAAAGAGGACATTATAATTCCTACCTCGTAGGCTTATTGTAACCATTTTTAAGGAGTAAATATTTTAAAATACACTTTATTTGAGAAAGAGGCAGAGAAAGAGAGAATCGGCACACCAGGGCTTCCAGCCACTGCAAACGAACTCCAGATTCACTCACCCCCCTTGTGCATCTGGCTTACGTGGGTCCTGGAGTTTGGCTTTGCAGTCAAACGCCTTAACTGCTAAGCCATCTCTCCAGCCCAAGTTAATATTTTAAACAGATTTACGATGCTCAAATACTGACCAGTGAGAACAGGTGGTGACCGATACACCATACCGGTGTGTTCCTGGTGGATGCCACTCAGGCGTAAAGTGCAAATGGCAGGGCCAGGTATGTAAGTAGTCAGGTGCAGGTTTCAGAAAACAACATATTGACAGGGGTAATGGAAGTGCAGCCAGTTTGGTCAGCCTGTTTTAGCTCATAGTGCTCTGTTCTCTTTTCCCCAATTTGACCATTCCTTATTAAAGAGTCATTCGGGTGGCTCCTGCCCTCCAGAGGAGGGACAGGTCATGTTCTGTGTTCACACTGCCCTCTCTCCTCCACTCCTCTGGCACTGGCCCAGTTCTCACAATGTTGCCTTTGTAGGATTTCTGTGGCCACCTGTCTTGTCCCTGTCGTGGGACTGTGGAGGGTGGGGGCTGTTTTATGAGTCATCCCTCAACAGTGCCCAGAATGGGCCCTACCTTTGTAGGTGTGCAGGAAATGTCAGTTGAATGAGAGACTGGCAAAAGGAGGAGTGTGTGTGTGTGTGGTTAAAGTAGGGTAGGTAGAGGAAAGCAGAGAGGTGAGACAGAAACTAATGCAGGTGTCGGGGAGGAATGGAGCTGAAGGACCAGGTTCAACCATTTGAGAGCTGGGTGTGGTGGGGCATGCCTGGTATCCCAGCACTCCAGAGGAGAAGGCAGGAGAATCAGGGGTTCAAGGTCAGTTTCAGATACATAGTGTGAGGCCAGTCTGGGCTACATGAGACCCAGTCTCACATAACCAAAAATAAATATTCAAAACTGCTTGAGCCCTTCATTTTTATTTAATTATTTTTAAAAATATTTTATTTATTTTTCCAGTTATTTATTTATTTATTTGAGAGAGAGAGAGAGAGAGAGAGAGAAAGAGATACACAAATAGGCAGGTAGAGAGAGAGAAAGAATGGGCATGCCAGGGCCTCCAGCCACTGCAGATGAACTCCAAATGAGTGCAACCCCTTGTGCATGTGGCTTACGTGGGTCCTGGAGAATCGAGCTTTGAACCAGGATCCTTATGCTTCACAGGCAAGCATTTAACCGCTAAGCCACCTCTCCAGCCCAAATATTTTATTTATTTATTTATTTTTACTATTATTATTTCTTTGGTTTTTCGAGGTAGGGTTTCACTCTAGTCCATGCTGACTTGGAACTCACTATGTAGTTTCCGGGTGGCCTTGAACTCACGGTGATCCTCCTACCTCTGCCTCCCGAGTGCTGGGATTAAAGGCGTGCGCCACCACACCCGGCTTTTATTTATTTATTTGAGAGAGAGAGAGAGAGGCAGAGAGAGGAAGTGAATGGACACACCAGAGCCTCTAGCCACTGCAAACAAACTCCAGATACATGTGCTACCTTGGGCATCTGACTTAGATGGGTACTGGGGAATCGAACCTGGGTTCTTAGGCTTTGTAGGCAAGTGCCCAAACCACTAAGCCATCTCTCCAGCCTTATTTATTTATTTATTTTTGAGGGAGGGTTCCACTGTCATGGCATTTCTCCTACTCAGCCTCCAGAGTGCTGGGATTATACACACAAACCACCGTGCCTGGCATTCTTTTTCTGTTTTAGGGGGTGAGCTGCTTGGGTGTTCCTTGAGGTTGAACCCAGGGCCTATGCATGCTGGGTAAAGATGACTACCACTGAGCCACACTCCAGTCCAAAGAGCCCCTTCTTTTTAGTCAGGGACAAGGAAATTAGAAAGTGTTGTCCTAATCTAGAAGATTTTATTGATTAGTGATGCCTTGGTCATGGGACTGAGGAGGGCGATGGTCTTCATTGATTAGTGATGCCTTAGTCATCTACTGAGGGGGGGATGGGATGGATATTTTAGGGTGACTTGGGGAGGATCTCTGAAGAACAGAAACTCAGGGTGGGCAGGAATGGGTGCTTGTGCTTTGCTCAGAGTCTTGTGAGCCCCAAGACCTTTCCTTCCCTCTTTTTCTAGCTGTGTTTTTTCCTTTTAAGCCTGAGGCAGTTCCTGGTAATAGGTCCCCTGGGAGAGAGGGAGAGTCTGGGTGTGGTCAAGGGAAGACTTTCCAGTTTCCGAGTTTTTCTTCACAACACACTTTGATCCCCTTCCTTCCCAAACATCAGAAATTTTCCTAGCTAGGAAAGCTCTTAAGGTAAACGGAAACGAAGGTTCCAGTGAGGGTAGGTGGCATTTGTACAAGCAGTTGTTGACGCTCTTTGGAATGGACCTTTTTTTAAAAATTTAATTTAATTTTATCTAAACTATAACAGGCAATACTTTTTTATCCCCTCAGCCCAGCTCCTGGTACCCTGGAGTTCCTCCTCAGTGGGGTTATGGTGGGTCTCTAAGGCCTCAGTCAGTCCCTGTGGAGTAACCAGGCACTGGGCCTCAGGAACTTTCTAGTAACCTCTGAAACCACTCCATGTTAGATGCACTGACCCTGATCCTATAAAACTAACTGAGGGAGGATCCTAATGATACAGCCCAACAGTGACAGGACTGCTGTTGGTGCTGACCACACTGCTGTTAGAAAGTAATGGGTTGTGGACCACTAAGGAGTCAGGATAGAGTTCTCGTTGCTGAGTAACCTGGGACAGGTCATCTAGCCACGTGGCCCCAGTGTTCTGGATGACAAATGGTTGTCACAAATGGAGACGCAGATGACAAGATATTTGCAGAAGGAAGCTGAGCTCAGTGACGGGGCAGGGATGATCTTGTTATTGTGGGCGTGTAACCAAGGAACCACGAGGCAAGGCTGGGGGTGGAGTGTTCCCTGGTCAAGCCCAGCTCCATGATCATTATAATGTGTGGAGTTTTCTGGGCCTGGGCTCCGGAAGGTCCAACTGCTTTAGGGGAAAAGAAGGTGGCTGAGGAAATTGGAGACCTCCTGCACAATACCCTGAGGCAGGGCGAGTGAGTCTTTGGTTAGAAGGCAGAGAGAGGTGAGAACAGTGGGTGGGGATGGACTAGAGACGGGCTGTTCTCAGGGAGACCTGGAGCATCTATGAAGCCTGGGGCATGGCGTCTTTGGAGAAAAGGGGGGGTGTTGGAGGGAGAGGGCTGGTGATCACAGATGTGAGTTTGCTGTGTCCACCACAAAGGTCACAGCTAATTTTAGGAAGTATGTGACAAGGCATTTCTGTTGAAATCTTCCTTCGGGAGTTCCTACTGCCTAGCCCTGTGGTATGTGTGTGTCCAGGATACCGAGGCGTGTCCCTTGTTGTCCATGGGACACTGGATGAGGACCCAATTGATTTGGGGGTGGGGAAGGTCATGAACTCAGGGTTTTTTGTTGTTGTTTGTTCTTAAGCACCTTTGAGATCTAAAGTGGGCGACCAGGCCAGACAGGCATTTTTGTCTAGGCTGTGTTTACATTTGAAGTCAAGGGCATAGTGTTGTCCTCAGGAAAGTAGCTGAATAAAGGAAAGTGAGAAGTAATGGATGCAGCAAGGGAGCAGCCTGAGAGGAGAACCTGGAGGCAGGCCAGCTGCGTCCCAGAGCCAGGGCTGGTCCCCTTCACTAGGACCAAGTCCCCAGCGGTGGCATGGCTGCTACGGTCTGTGACGTGGAGGAGATGGGCTACCTTGGCAACGGGTGGGGTGGTGGGGGCAGAAGCCAGATTGGAGCCATGAGTGAGGGTCTGAGTAGCTGGGACAGGAGGACATCTGTGAGAGTGTAGGGTCCAGTGTCTTCAGCTCCTTTCCCACTCGAGGAGGAGGGGCAGGTGGATGGCCCCAGCTGGAGTCCCTCTCCTGCTGCCGTAGACACAGTGCCCTTGGTATACTGCTTTTCCGGAAAGAATTCATGCCCTGTCCGGCAGCCTCCAGTTTCTGTGTGTGGCTTGTTTATCACAACAGTAACTTGGGGTTACTGTCACTCCAGGTCAGTGGCTGTGGAATGTTCTCAGTGCGGGATTACCATAATTTATTCAGCCCTTCCCTCACTGGTGCTTGTTGAGTTCTTTGCCTGTTTCTTTTCTTTTTCTTTTTTTAATATTATTCATTTATTTGAGAGTGGTGGGGGAAGGGAAGGAAGGAGATAGAGAATGGGTGCACCAGAGCCTCTAGCCACTACAAATGAACTCCAGATACATGCGCCACCTTGTGCATATGGCTTATGTGGGTACTGGGGAATTGAACCTGGGTCTTTAGGCTTCATAGGCACATGCTGCTAAGCCATCTCTCAAGCCCCTCTTTCCCTGTTTTTATTGACTTGGAAGCAGAGTTGAGGTACCCAGAGCGTGAGGACCCTGACTGGACTAAAGCTGAATATGTTTATTTGGGAAGAGTTGACATTTCTATGCTTTTAAGTTTCCCAAACCAAGAAATGGGATACTGATTACATGTGCTGGAATTTTTATTTTTATTTTTTGAGGTAAGATCTTACTCCAGCTCAGGCTGGCCTTAAACTCACAGTGATCTTCCTACCTCTGCCTCTTAAGTGCTGGGATTAAAGGCATGCGCCACCACACCTGGCTCATGTGCTGGAACTTTAAACACATCTTTTTAATATTTTTCTGTTTATTGTTCATTAATTTTAGCTTTTATCCATTGCTTCTTTCTTTTGGTTTGTTTTTTAATAGAATGTTTATTATAGAAGTATGAAAACCTGCACAGTTTTAGCCGATGATATATGCTGAAATAGTCTTCTAATTTGGATGTAGGCATCATTTCTTCATTGGTGTTTCTGCTTCTTGGGTGTCTTAATCCATTCTCCAAAGCAGTTTCAGTGAAGAGGAGACTCATTTCCTTGTACTCTTGAGTGGAGCTTTTCCAGTGAGAATGCAGTCTCTCACTGACCTGGCCACCAGAATCCCATTTTCTTTTCTATTTGTGTATGTGTGGGAGCGCAGGGGCTCGCCTGACACAGTGGTCTTCACCTCCCACCTTGCTTGAAGCAGGGGTTCATTGTTCACCACTCTTTTACCAGCTTAGCTGTCACATAAGCTTCTGATGGATTCTATTGTCTTCATCTCCCTTTGGGGTTACAGGCACCCGCTAACACACCTTTTCAGGCCTGTCTAGGTTTTGGCTTTCTATGTGAGTTCTAAGACTCCAGACTTGGGTATGCACACCTGTGAGGCCATCTCCCGAGCTCTGAAATCCTATTGTCTATAATTCATTCAAATATTCAAAGTTCTCAAAAATTCAAAGTAGCTCTTAACAAACATGCCTGCGTTTCACCGTTGGGACTCTTACTACGTCCAAAGCAGCCCCAGTCAGGGCTAAACCAGGGTGAAGTTTACCTTTTATGAAGGTTTTCTCCTTGTAAAAGGGTTCTCTGTGAGCTGGACTGAGTTGTGGAGGCAAGCCAGCATGCCTCGGTGCAGATCCCATCACTGATATACACAGGAAGCCCATCTCGGCACGTGAATTTGCCACAGATCCAGGATGTCTGTGTGAGAGCTCTTTATCTCCCAGATTCCACAGGGTGTCGGTGGACTGCCTTCTCCAGGGAGCATCGTGGTAGAGCTCATTTCCTTTTCGTCCTTCTTCCTGCTGGAGATCACTGCTGCCCAAGTTGGATGGACTCTGCAAACTTTCTCCTCCACAGACAAATGAATTTGCCTGTCATCCTTGCACCAGGGCCATGCAAATCTACTCTGTAGCTTTCCAGTTTTAGCATGTGTGCTGCCAAAGTGAGCATGCTTTTTTTTTGTTGCTGTTCTTGCTCTCCTTTAAAAAACACATGGGCTGGAGAGATGGCTCAGCAGTTAAGGCTGTTGCCTGCAAAGCCTAACAGCCCAGGTTCTGTTCCCCAGTACCCATGTAAAGCCAGATATACAAGGTGGGGCATGCTTCTGGAGTTTGTTTGCAGTGGCTAGAAGCCCTGGTTGCCCATTCTTTTTTTCTCTCAAATAAATAAAAATATATAAAATATTTTTTAAAAAAACAAAAACCACACTGGGCGTGGTGGTGCATGCCTTTAATCCCAGCACTTGGGAGGCAGAGGTAGGAGAATCACTGTAAGTTAAGGCAACCTTAAGACTACAGAGTGAATTCCAAGTCAGCCTGGTCTAGAGCAAGACCCTACCTTGAAAAACAAAACAAATAGAAACACCACATAATGCTTAGTACTTCATTCAGCCCATGGGTTTCTACACAAAGTGGCAATCTTCCCATTCCTGTGCAGTCACTGTAAGTCAGTTTTGATCTAAAGATTACTAACAAGATAGTATTCTGGATTTCCAAGTAGATCGTGTCATAAATGGTGTGATAATATTTCATTGTTGAGTACTAGCTTTATTGAGTTGTGCTTAGTGAGTGATCCCCAAGAATCTCCTTATCAGACTATTTAAAATTTTGTGTGTGTGTGACCAATTACAGTCAGTATTAAAGTGTAACTTTAAACGTGAACTTTCCCTCTATACCATTACTTACCCATAGACCAAATTCTGAGAGCTATATTAGAAGTTCTCACAGAAAGGGGAGCGAGGTGGGTAGGCCTATGATCCCAACATTCAGGAGGTTCAGGAGTTCAAGGCTAACCTGGACTTTATATCAAGTTTGAGGTCAGCTTTGGCTACACAATGACACTTTATTTCAAAAAACACATGACAGAGCCAGACATGGTGGCGCATGTCTTTAATCCCAGCACTTGGGAGGGAGGCAGAGGTAGGAGGATAACTGTGAGTTTGAGGCCACCTGAGACTACAGATAGAATTCCAAGTCAGCCTGTGCTAGAGTGAGACCCTACCTCGAAAAACCAATAAATAAATAAATACAAAAAACAACAATTTTGGACTAGGGAGATGGATCAGTGGTTAAAGGCACTTGCTTCAAAGCCTGATAACCTGGGTTCAGTTCTCCAGAACCTATGTAAAGCCAGATGTGTATGTGTCTGCAGTTCATTTGCAAGAGGCCCTGACACACCCATGCTCTCTCCTCTCTTCCTGCAAATAAAGAAACACATAAATTAAAAAAAAAAATTAGCTGGGCGTGGTGGTAGGTACCTTTAATCCCAGCACTTGGGAGGCAGAGGTAGGAGGATCTCTGTGAGTTCGAGGCCACCATAAGACTACAGTGAATTTCAGGTCAGCCCGGCCTTAAAATCTGCGTCCCCCCCAAAAAAAATATTCTCAATGGAAGTTTATCTAAGCTTGTACTCTCAGGAGTTCTGGCATTATGAACTTGGCTTTCATGTTTGGTTTATGGGGCTTGCCTAGTGGGTTGTATTGTGTGGCATTTATTGTTTCATGCTTTTGGTCTTTGCCTTTAAATTTAGGTTGGGCAAAAATGTATACCCAAGGATCCAGAAGAATTCCTTTTCTCTACTGCCCTAAAATTAATAAATAAATAAACCCATTTCATAAGACAGTAAAGCTCAGGAGTTTAGAGGCAGCATCATCAGTTAGAGGGCATCCAACCAGGCCCTGTAAGTTTTGTTCAAGCTTACGCGGGACAGTGAGTAACCAGGTCTTGCATCTCCACTTGCTCCCCTTCCTTGACTGTCCCAATGGTCCTGATGACAGCCAAGCTTTTAGGAAGAATGGATAAAATGAAATTTAGCTCTTAAGCTGTAGGGATGTTGCCTGTAAACTTGTCTTACTTGTTTGGTGTTGTTAGAACAAAACACTTGAGACTGGATGATATATAAAGAAAACAGGTTTTATTTGGCTTACAAATCTGGAGTTCTAAAAACATGGTTTGGTAACTATGTTTTAAAAAGTATTTTATTTTTACTTATTTATTTGACAGAGAAAGAGGGATATAGAGAATGGGTACGCCCAGGCTTCCAGCCACTGCAAACAAACTCCAGATGCTTGTGCCGCCTTGTGTATCTGGCTAACGTGGGTCCTGGGACATCAAACCTGGGTCCTTTGGCTTTGTAGGTAAACCCTGTAACCGCTAAGCCTTCCCTCCAGCCTGCAACTGCTTTTTTTATTTGTCTTTATTTTCTTTTGAGGCAAGCCCAACAGATTGGCCTTTTTTTTTTTTTAAATGCAAGTGTGTGTGTGTGTGTGTGTGTGTGAGAGAGAGAGAGAGAAGAACATTGGTGTGCCAGGGCATCTAGTCACCGTAATTAAACTCTAGATGCATGTGCCCTCTTGTGCACATGTGCCACCTTGCGCACTTGCATCAGTATGCATCTGGCTTACGTGCGACTCAAACATGAGCCCTTAGGCTTTGCAGGCAAGTACCTTAACTGCTAAGCCATCTCTCCAGCCCAGCAACTACTTTTGCAGTAGACTGGCATTATAATAGCAAGTTTTCACAGTGAGGAATCTAGTCCCACCTACACTAGGCCTTATCGCTTAAAGGTCCTGTTGTCTCAATGTCATTACCTTGGGGCCAGGCTTCTAGCAGGTGAGTCATAACTTGCATCTTTACATTTCCTGCTTCATTTGAGGCAGCAAGATGGGCTTTCTCAGCCGGGCGTGGTGGCGCATGCCGTTAATCCGGGATTGCCATGAGTTCGAGGCCACCCTGAGAATACAGAGTGAATTCCAGGTCAGCCTGAAAAAAAAAAAAAAAAAAAAGATGGGCTTTCTGTGTCCTGTGCAGAAGAGACAGTAGCCAGTAGACAATAGCTTTGAGGTCAAACTAGAGACAGAGAGACTACTCTGGAGTCACATGCCATTTTCTGTCTCAGTGGACTGGAATGGCCTGAAACTTGCTGGACCTCCCTCTTACATGTTTTCCATGTCCTGTGTTTGCAGATAAGGACAGAATGGCAGAAAAAATGGCTGGAAAAGCCCTGGTCAGCTGAGTCAGGATTATAAAAAAGCTATCATCATCTTTTTAATATTCGAATGTCCACCTCTTGCTGTTGCTTGCCTCCTATGTCAGTGTCCTACCCTGAATGTGAAGTCATTCCCACTTTAAGTGTTGTCTCTCATCACTAACACGTGGTGGGGCCTGGAGGGGTAGGGGATGGCTGGAGGCAGTGAACAACCACAAATCTTCTGTGCTGGTTTCTGTCTTTGTTTGTTTGTTTGTTGTTTGTTTTTTCGAGGTGGGGTCTCGCTCTAGCCCAGGCTGACCTGGAGTTCACTGTGTAGTCTCAGGGTGGCCTCCAACTCATGGCGATCCTCCTACCTGTGCTTCCCCAGTGCTGGGATTAAAGGCGTGTGCCACCATGCCTGGCTAGTTTCTATCTTTTAAGTTAAAAAAATTTTTTTATTTATCTGAGAGATGAGAGGGGGAAAGGGAGAGGGAGAATGGGTGCACCAGGGCCTTTTGCCATTGCACATGAATTCCAGATGCATGGGCCACTTTGTGTGTCTGGCTTCACATAGTACTTGGGAACCCACCCGGACCTTCATGCTTCACAAGCATATAAACACTTTTACTCTCTGAGCCATCTCTCCAGCCCTGGTTTCTGTCTTTGATCGAGGACTTCAGACTGTTGCTGTGAAGGACGTGCTTGTGTCCGTTGTTTATTACCCTGGGCGGCCATGTCTTCCGTGATCCTAGGTGTCCTGCTTCAGTTTTCAGCGTTCTTCTCCCCCCCCCCCATCCCACCCGTGTTGGGATTCAGGTTACCATGAATCAGAGAGGCGCTTATCTCTCTGTCTTTAGAAATCAGAGTCCAGGTTTTATGACTGTTCCGTGAGATAGTTGCGATACCAGGCTCCTTTTGTTAGCCTGCTCTGAGTATTCTCTAAGGCTGTAGTTTCCCGGGATAACCTGGAAGCTTGCTAAAACATAGTTCTGGATCTTACCCTACAGGTTCTGATTTTAGGGGAGCATGTCTGGTGGTGTTGCCTGCGTAATTATTTTTTTATTTTTTGGTTTTTTGAGGCAAGGTCTCGCTCTAGCCCAGGCTGACCTGGAATTCACTATGTAGTCTTTCAGGGTGGCCTTGAACTCATGGTGATCCTCCTACCTCAGCCTCCTAAGTGTTGGGATTAAAGGCGTGTGCCACCACGCCTGGCCTCTGAGTATTTTAATTTCTGGCAGGTGCCCAGGCTGTGTCCAGCTTCCATTCTTGGGGTCACATTTGGGTTATGCAGTCACTGTGCTTCCCTTACCGGTGTGGTCCGAGCCAACTCGCTCACATCCTCCACCTGGCCCTGCTGAGCTGCCAGGAAGCTGGGAACATGGTCCTTACTTGGGGCTTCTGTGTGTAGTCTTATTTGCCAGGCTGTGGTGAATGTTCTGTTCTTAAAGCAAGGGAGGGCAGATGGTGAAGGGACGACAACTAGAAGTTTCTGGAACACCACCCACTTTCATTTGAAACTATTCCTATGTTTATCATCTTACCATGGGTTGAGCAGGCATTGCACAGGGTAGGAAGTGCGGGCTGTGTGTTGTGGAACAGGAAGTCAGCAGGCTGAGTCGCAGCACAGCTCTGCTGTGGGTGGGTGAGCAAGCAGGCGGTCCTGAGTGGGCTTTCTTGCTGATGCCCTCAGGGACACTGGCCTCCTCCCACAGGCTAGGCCAACTCTGTACCTCCAGATCTTCCAGCTCTGTGGGACCAGATGTCCCCTCTGAGACCCAGCATTGAGATGGAGAGTTCTTGGGGTGCCTTCTCTGCCCATCCTGTCTTCCTCAACCCCAATTGTGGCCTGTAGGGGGCCCTTTCCAGGAGAGCTTGGGGGTAGCATTCTGTGGTCCCTGGCTGGACTGGGGCCAATGGTGGCTATGGCTCCTTGAACCCTTGGGAGATGAGAGCTGTGACTACCAACCCCAGGTTCTCTTACTGCCATCAGCTCATAGGGAAGTGTGCTGGAGAGAAGTGGTAGTCCTCAGCCCCCTCCCCAGAGCAGATAACACTTCTGTGTGGCTCAGTGATTATATGGGGACTGCTGGAATGCACTCATCACTTCTCTGGCTCTCCCAGGCTAAAATTGGCAACTGCGAGAGTGCTCCAGGAGGCAGGGGTGCCAGCCTGGCTAAAATGCACTGGCCAGAAAGTCATGAGACATGATTCAAGGTCCTGTACTGTTCCCAGCTTATCCTGAGACCTGATAGGCCCTTCCTGCTCCTTGGGCCTCAGCTCCCATCCCAAGTAAAATAGGCCATTAGACCTAATCTCATAATAGGATCTTCCATCTCCAATGTTTTGGGCTTCCTCAGTAATCCAGATGCCACTGGGGATTGTCTTTATTTCTAAGAAGGGTCTTTCAGTACCTGCTTGCTTAGGCCCAGCCCTGGGGTGATTGTCGTTGCCACTGTCTTCTGCCAGGCTTGGCTGTCCAGGTGCTGTCCCTGTAGGGCAGAGTTTGTGGCACATTCTGGTCAATGATTGACAGAGGTTCTGCTATTTTTAACTCCTGCCATGTGGGTGGGGAGCTGGATGTTTGACAGCAGGGTCTGTGGGCTTTTGTGTAGTGCCTGTGAGTGCAGCCAGGGCAGGGGCACTACTGCCCCCGGGCTTTCTATGAGCCATGAAGGCTGTGGAGGTGAGGCAGTGCCACATGCAGGCAGCATATGGCACCATAGAGGTAGGATGTTTACATGTCCTCTCTATCACTTAGTCTCTGCTTGGGATGGGAGGCAGGGAGGGATAGGAGTGTACTGGATGTGTTTGCCAAGCCGCCAGAATTCCTGGAGCCTTCGTACAGACAGGCTGTCGAGCAGGTGTCGTGCAGGGTGAGGGGAGGTGAGTCAGGATGCCCTGGTGATCCTGGCACATGCAGCTGTATTGAGGACTACAGTGCCAACCCTGTGCTGGGCAGTGGTGGGAAGTTAAGAGGAGGAGGGGCCTGCTCCACTGTCTGCTGCACCCGCCATCTCCCTGGAAGACCCTGGAAAAGTAGTCCTGGTGTTGGCCTTCTGCTTCTTGTTCTTTCTATAAAATGGGTGACAGTGTGGTATGCATCCAGAGGATTGCTAGAGAGGAAATGAGGTGGTGTTTGGTGGGGTATTGTACATGCCCGTCCCAGGAACTAGACAAAAGCAGGGGCATCAAGGGAATACTGAAGGGCACAGAGAACATGCCAGGCTGAATGCTGGGGGAGTTTAGGAAGAACCATCACTGTGAAGGGGAGATCAGGGTGGGCTTCCTGAAAGGGGAGGGAATCTCTTTGACTTCAAGGAAGGCCAGGAGATGGAAGGATGACCAGCCACGGGACCATCTGAGCAGAGGTCTAGAGCTGGAAAGGACCTGCCTTCTTCCTGTCACACCCACACCTTCAGGGGCCTCTTGGGCTTCTTCCTGTTCCTCAGTGGTCCAGGGTGACTTGACTAGCTCTGATGCCAGTCACAGGTCAGCTCCTCCTCAGGACCTGATCTGTGGGATTTCCTTTCCATTTCCAGCAGTATGGCTGGCCAGGAGCTTTGTCCCAGCATGAGCTGCCCTTGCTTAAGGGGCCTGTCAAGGATGGGTTTCCTGAGGTTTCTAGGCAGGGACAGGAGACCCAGAACAGTCAAGTCTTCCAGGTGTGAGGAGGCCTGGCTTTCCTGGACTGGTGAATGGGCCCTGAGCCCCGAAGGATAAGGTTGGACACACCCCTGCTGCCCCTGGATCCTGGTCCTAGCCTCCAGTCCTCCATGCATGGCTGCTGAGACAGAATCTAGGAGTGCTTTCCTGTGCAGCAGGAGAATGGCTGCTTAATGGCGAGCCCCAGCCTCACTTGTGCCATTTCTTCTGTTCTGTTGTTTAATATTTTTGTTTATTTATGAGAGATGGGGAAAGAGAGGCAGAGGTATGTGTGTGTATGGGCATGCCAGACCCCTTGCTGCTGCATTTGAATTCCAGACACATGTCCCACTTTGTGCATCTGTCTTTATGTGGGTACTAGGGAATTGAATCCAGGCCCCCGCAGACTTTGCAAGCAAATGCCTTTAATTGCTGAGCCATTTCCCCTACCTCTCTTGTTCCATTTCTAAAAAGATGTAGGTCACAGACTGTTTTTTGCAGTCTTTCTGTTTCCCCAGGGAAATCACGATGAGCCTTGCTGTTGGTGGCAGTGAAATCTTCACAGAGCCCCAGCTACCCTGATAGGTGAGGTTGAGGAACCCAGGAGAAGCTGGCTGTACCTGGGTCCATGGGAGAAGCCAGTTTGTCTGCACCCTGGTTTAACTAGCAAACCACAATTCCTACCTCCTCTGTCTTCACCCACACTGCCCTGGGAAGAAGGGCTTCACACTGTTATGTTTGCATTTCCTGGAAGTAGGCTTTGTGTGTTTACCCTGTCCTGGGGTGTCCAGCCCAGCCCAGGTGGGCAGGCAGCATCACCATGAAGCCCCTTTTAAGCCTTGGGCTCTGACTTGCGCAGGCCCTCCCAGGGCACCAGCAATGAGCCCACAAACTCACATGATTTAATAACATTTGTATCAGGTTTTGTGTATTCCTTTTCATAAGAAAGCTCCTAAAATCCTATACGCTTTTTTATGCCCTGGAAGACTTAGACCTTAGATGCTGATAAAACAAGATTAAAAACAGCAACAACAAAACCCTGAGAGTTAGAAGAAAGCCTCAACTGGAAACAAAAGATATTTTAGATTTTGCCTGAAAAAAAAGTATATTGTTTTCCAGCAAGTAGTTCAAAGTTATCGTTCATTTGTTCTGATAATAGTCCATTTGAGCTTAGATGATGAAGGGCCCTTCTCAGTACACACGCACAGTATTTATTGCTACATTATAACATCTCATAATTACAATGTGAGAACAGCTTCTAATGAAGTCAGCTGTCTCCTGACACACCCCCTCTCTCTTTTCTACCCCCCACAGGTAACCATTTTTAACAGCCTACTCCACATCATAAGATAATAAGCTTATGTTATTGTTTGTTAATTATCAATTTAGACACCATGTGTGGATAGATCAGGACTCAATACATTTATCAGTATTAAGTGCCTGCATCATTATGACTATAAATTATATTGTTTTATGCTATCCCAAGCAATCTCCCATGATTGCACACTTAGGACATGTGGATGCGTACTTAGTCCTGAGGTAAATCATTCCTGTCCTCTGGGTTTGATTGTATTTCAAAATTCAGACCTTTGCCAGTAACCAACACATCAAGAAGGCAGAACATGGGCCTCTGAGTTCTCGAAGTTGTACAGCTGGCCAGCTTTTCTCAGACATTGATCTACCTCTGAAGTGCATCTTTTGATGTAGAGGTTTTAGTCAGTATTGCTCAATGTTCTTGTATTATAATTGATTTTCTTTCCTCAATACTTCCAGGTTTTTTTCTGGTATTTTTATTTTATTTATTTATTTATTTATTTATTTATTTATTTATTTATTTATTTGGGGGGAGGCAGATAGAGAGAATGGGTGCACTAGGGCCTGCACTGCAAACTAACTCCAGACGCATGCGCCCCCTTGTGCATCTGGCTTACATGGGTCCTGAGGAATTGAACCAGGGTCCTTTGGCTTTGCAGGCAAACGCCTTAACTGCTACACCATTTCTCCAGCCTGGTATTTTATTTTATTCTATTTTTTTATTTGAGAGAGAGAGAGAGGCAGAGAGGGAGAGAGAGACTGGGTGCACCAGGGCATCCAGCCACTGCAAACGAACTCCAGATGCATGCGCCAGCTTGTGCATCTGACTTACATGGGTCCTGGGGAATTGAACCTGGGTCCTTTGGCTTGCAGGCAAGCACCTTAACCGCTAAGCCATCTCTCCAGCCCCTGGTACTTTGTTTTTTAATAATGTTTTATTTTTTATTTTTATTTATGAGAGAGAGATTTGGCATACCAGGGCCTTAGCCACTGCAAACAAACTCCAAATGGGTGTACCGCCTTTGCATCTGGCTTATGTGGGTTCTGGGGAGTTGAACCTGGAGTCCGTAGACTTCCCAAGCAAGCGCCTTAACCGCTAAGCCATCTCTGCAGCCCTGGTATTTATTTTAAAAAGATACTGAGATCCCTGAAACCTTTTATATCTGCTTGATTTTTGTGGTTGGTGTTTTATATGGTGTGCATGCGTGCGTGTGCGTGCGTGCGCGTGCGTGCGTGCGCGCCAGAGGTTCGCGTTGGGTGTCTTCCTCTGTTGCTCTCCACCTTGCTTTTTGAGACAAGGTCTGTCACTGACCCTTGAGCTCACTAATTCAGCTAGACAAGCTAGGCAGCAAGCTTCAGGGATCCTCCTGTCTCCACCTGCCCACAGCTGGGGTTATAGACAAATGCGCTACCACACCTGGCTTTTGCATGGGTGCTGGGGATCTGAACTCAGCTCCTTGTGTTTGTGCGGCAAGCACTTTTTACCTAACACTGAGCCATCTCCCCAGCCCCCTTTTTTGAGACAGGGTCTCATGTAGCAAACTCTGGCCTCAACCCTGATATGTAGCCCAGGCCCTTGACTCTACTTCTGCCTTTGCCTCCTGAGTGCTGGGATTACAGTTTTGTGCCATGGCGCTCAGCTTTTGTTGTTCTTTTTTCCTGGAATTTTTTTTTTTACTTGGCCTCTTAGTATTTCTGTTGATTTTTTTTCCAGTTCCTTTGAACATATTTATTTGCTGTTCTGTTACATTTTTAATTTCAGCTCTTTTCACTTTCTGGACACTTTATGGTTTCTAATTGTTACAGTTATGTAGCATCTTTTTGTTTTGCAGATGTAATTTCCGTTATGTTTCTACCATATTAATTACATTTTCCCCCTCCATTTCTCATTAGTGTCTCTCTTACCTCTGTTCCATCTCTTCAGTTTTTTTTTATTGACAACAAAACATACTTACATACAAAAGGTGCATAGTTTTCCCTCCCCTCCCCCCATTCCCCTTTAGAACTCCACTCTCCATCATATCCCCTCCCTCTCTCCATTAGTCTCTTTTTTAATTTGATGTCATCATCTTTTACTTCTATTATGAGGGTCTTGCGGAGGTATTGCTAGGCACAGCAAGGTCATGTATATCAAGGCCAATTTCTGTCTGGGCAGTTGCATTGTAAGGAGTCGTACCCTTCCTTTGGCTCTTCCATTCTATCCGACCCCTCTTCCTCAATGATCCCTGAGCCTTGGAGGGTGTGACAGAGATGTTTCAGTGCTGGGCACTTATCCATCCCTTCTTCTCAGCACTATGTTGCCTTTTGGATCATCCCAGTGGTCATCGCCATCTGAAAAGAGAAGCTTCTCTAACCAGAAGTGAGAGTAGCATTAATATGTGAATATGAGCATTAAGTGTAGTATTTTCCGGGCAGCTTGGTGGGAATAGTATATACATTTAGATAAGGGCATGCTTTATACCCCTAAGGCTCATGACCTTACCTACCATAGACTTTGCTTAGGTTTTTCAGTACCAGGTATGTATTTCCTCCTGTAGAGAGGGCCTTCAGTCCAATTATAGAGCAGTTGGTTACCCCACGAGTAGACATGCCACTATTGCACCCGTTCAGTCTTTGGGCCTGTCTGGCCAAATTTGAATATTCAGCGTCTACTGTTTTCACTGCTGATGACTTCTGTCTCCCATACTCTGCATGCAGTGCAGCTTTTTCCAGCTTTTAGTTGGCTGATCTACAGGGAGAAGGTTTTCTGCTTAGCACCAGCTTGCTTTCTCAGTGACCTTGCCTCTCAGGCAAGAGATGTCTTCAGCAATAGGGTCTTACTATCTGTTTCTCAGGGGAAACCAAGGGCTTTGGCAAAAGCCTTTAATGTTTTGGAGGCTACCGGGACCTCCTTGGCCAACAACTCACTGGAAGGTATCCCATCCCAGGTACTGAAAATTTTCTAGTAACAGTCTACAGCTTCTAGATGTACCATTATTCAAAAAAGTAGTTTTACATAAGTCTTATTCACAATCTTTTGAAATTAGATTGACCCTCCCCTGCCCTTCTTTTTATGCATTCTCTACCCATGGCCTTGGTTAGGCCATTCCCCTCCTTGTAATCAGTCCTTCCACTTACATATGTGCAATACCATAAACTTCAGTCCTTCCCTTTCCTCCGTCCCTTATAGCCTTTTACCAGCTTACTGGTTTCTGGTACCAATTTTTGGTTCCAGTTCACACACAAGTCTGTCTATTTGTAGCTAGGATCCACATATGAGAGAGACCATGTGACGTTTGGCTTTCTGAGCCTGGGTTACCTCACTTAGTATAATCCTTTCCAGATCCATCCATTTCCCTGCAAATTTCATAATTTCATTTTTCTTTACCGCTGAGTAGAACTCCATTGTGTAAATGTACCACATCTTTATTATCCATTCATTTGTGGTGGGACATCTAGGCTGCTTCCATTTCCTAGCTATTGTGAATAGAGCGGCAATAAACATGGTTTTGCAAGTATCTCTAAGGAAGTGAGAAGAGTCTTCTGGATATATGCCTAGGAGTGCTATAGCTGGATCATATGGTAAATCTATTTCTAGCTGTCTCAAAAACCTCCACACTGATTTCCACAATGGTTGGACCAGGTTATATTCCCACCAACAGTGTAGAAGTGTTCCTCTTTTTCCGCATCCACGCCAACACTTATTGTCATTTGTTTTCTTGATGGTAGCCATTCTGACAGGAGTGAAATGGAATCTCAAAGTGGTTTTAATTTGCATTTCCCTGATGGCTAAGGATGTGGAACACTTTTTCAGATGTTTATATGCCATCTGTATTTCATCTTCTGTGAATTCTCTATTTAGTTCCATAGCCCATTTTTTAACTGGGTTGTTTGAATTCTTATTATTCTGTTTTTGAGTTCTTTGTATATTCTGGATATTAATCCTCTGTCAGATGTATAGCTGGCAAAAGATTTTCTCCCATTCTGTAGGTTGTCTTTTTGCTCTACTTACAGTGTCCTTTGCTGTACAAAAGCTTTGTAATTTCATAAGGTCCCATTGGTTGATTAGTGATTTTATTCCTGAGCAATTGGGGTTATATTCAGAAAGTCCTTACCTATGCCAATATGTTGAAGGGTTTCCCCTACTTTTTCCACTAGCAGGTTCAGAGTTTCAGGTCTGATATCAAGGTCCCTGATCCATTTGGATTTGACTCTTGTGCATGGAGAAAGACAAGGATCTATGTTTATCCTTTTACATACCGATGTCCAGTTTTCCCAACACCACTTGTTAAAGAGGCTATCTTTTCTCCAATTAATATTTTTGGCATTTTTGTCAAAAATCAGGTGGCTGTAGCTGCTTGGATTAATATTTGGGTCTTCTATTCTGTTCCATTGATCTACCTGTCTGTCCTTGTGCCAGTACCATGCTGTTTTTGTTACTATGGCTTTGTAATATAACTTAAAATCGGGTATGGTTATACCACCTGCCTGATTTTTGTTTCGCAAAATTGTTTTGGCTATTCGAGGTTTTTTGTGTTTCCAGATGAATTTTAGGATTGTTTTTTCTATTTCCGTGAAGAAAGCTATTGGGATTTTAATAGGGATCGCATTAAATGTATAGATTGCTTTTGGTAAGATTGACATTTTCACAATATTGATTCTTCCAATCCAGGAGCATGGGATGTCTTTCCATTTCCTTGTGTCTTCTGTAATTTGTCGCTTCAGTTTTTTAAAGTTCTCATTGTAGAGATCCTTCACTTCCTTGGTTAAGTTTATTCCAAGGTATTTTATTTTTTTGAGGCAATTGTGAATGGGAGAGATTCCCTGATTTCATCCTCTGCACATTTGTTGTTAGTATATAGAAAAGCTACTGATTTCTGTGTGTTTATTTTGTATCCTGCTACATTGCTAAAAGTGTTTATCAGCTCTAACAGTTTGCAGGTAGAGACTTTAGGGTCTGTTAGGTATAGAATCATATCGTCTGCAAATAATGATAATTTGATCTCTTCCTTCCAATTTGTATCCCCTTTATGAGTGTCTCTTGCCTTATTGCTGTGGCTAAGACTTCCAGTACTATATTAAATAGTAGTGGGGAAAGTGGACACCCTTGTCTTGTTCCTGAATTTAGAGGAAAAGCTTCAAGTTTTCCCCATTTAGTATTATGTTGGCTGTAGGTTTGTCATAAATAGCTTTTATTATGTTGAGATATGCTCCTTCTATTCCCAGTTTCTGTAATACTTTCACCATGAAGGGGTGTTGGATTTTGTCAAATGCCTTTATCTTTCTCATTCTTACTGGGGAGCTTTCAGAGATAGCCCACGATCTTTTGTGGTCTGCTTACGTGAGGAGAGAGCAGTAGGAAGCCACTGGGTGAGAGTGGAGTGAGCTCCCTTTCTCCCTTTCTCCGAAGAGACCACACTTCCCTGCTGCTGCCAGACTCATGGCTCCACTGGTCTTCGCACTTCATCTGCCCTTCCTGCAGGCCGCAAGCCCAGCCCAGCCCAGCTAGAACTCTCACTGGGCCCAGAGCCTGCAGTGGTGAACTGGGCCGTGTCCCCACTTCTGAATGGACCTGTGATCCAGACCTGCTCTTTTCTTTTCTGCTCTGGCATGGGGCCAGGAGGTTCTGGGCCAGTCTCTTAGGATCTTGCTGTATCACATGGCAGATGGCATGTCACTGCCCCCTTTCTGGTTATCAGTTTTCCACTGGCAAATGGCAAGAGGCAGTATGGTGGGTGGGTGGGAGTGAATTGAGTCACCTCTAAAAGGGCCACTCTTGGCTTTCCATTGGTCACTGCCTGTGCAAATCAGGTGCTCCCTCTGCTCCCCAGAACGCGTACACTGCTAGCTGGGTGTGCTGCCTTGGTGCACAGAACCCGCCCCAGCTGTGTCACCACGGTGACTCATGGGGACCATGGTGGCTGTTTACCTCTTACACAAGTGAGCCAGCCTTTTTTGCTGCCTTGACTCTCAGGCTCAAGGGAGTGGCAAGCCTCTTCATTGTTGGAATAGTGTGTGTGTGTGTGTGTGTGTGTGTTTTTACTGCAATCTTGGGGGTTTAATGTGTGTCTTGTCTAAGGAAATTGGCTGAGCTGAATGCACTTGTTCACAGGGAACAGTGTGGAAGGATCTGGAGGGAGAGAGTGGGGAAATGGTTGCTATATAGGTTAGTTTGCTATTCCTGCACTAACACAGGCTTAAACCCGTGCAGTGTTTCTGTGGAGATCCATATAACATTACATTTGTCATTTTTACTATTTTAAGGTGTGTAGTTCAGTGGCATTGAATATATACATTCTGGTTGTTGTACACCCATCACCACATCATCATCCATCTAGAACTTTGCCATCTTTCCAGACAGACTCACAGTCCCCATGAACAGAGCTCCATCCCTCTTTCCCACCCGTCTGTGTTTTGCTTGCTGTTGATCGGTACCTAGTGTGAGCAGACTTGGGCAGTACTCATCCTCCTGGGACTCGCTTATTTCCCTGAGGACTCTCTGTTTAAGGCTCATCTGTGTTGTACCATGAGCCAGAATTTTCTCCTTTAAGGGTGAATAATACATTTTTTAATGTGTTCATCCATCTGTGAACAATTGAGTTGTCTCTACCTTTTGACTCTTGTGACAACTGGTTGCACTGACATCTGGGAGGCGCTGCTGCACATCCTTGGCACAGCCCAGAAGTGGGATTGCTAATCATATGGCAGCTCTACATTTAATTGTCTGAGGAACCTTTGCCGTTTTGCACAGTAGCTGATGATTTTCCCGTGGTTCTTTGGTCTTGCGTTTGATGCACAACCTGGTCCAGTGGGTGATTACACTGCAGTCAGGGTGCTGGTAGGGTTGAGTCTTTCCTAGGGGTCAGGGGAGATTGGCTTTTCTTGCCTTTCCTAGCTCCTAGGGCCACCCAAAGTCCTTGCTGTGGGCCCTTCCTCTGCAGCTGAGCTGATGTCATCTGGGTAACCCAGGATAACTCCCCCCCCCTTTGTTGGTAATCATGGTCACATCAGGTCCCCTTTCACCGTGTCAGACAACACTCAGGTTCTGGGGGATTGGGACGAGGGCTGTCTGGGATGGTTTTGGAGGAAGATGGGCCTAGTGTCCGGCTTTGAAATGCCCTCCCTCTACCCCTTTCCTTGACCAACATTGTCTTGAGGCCCCATGACCTTAATGGCTGGTCAGCACTCCCCCCTCCCTGTGGGCTGTTCTGTGGTAGGTGGGATCACACACCAGTTTGATGCCTAGGATCTTTGATTCTTCATTCTCTGTCCAAATGACAGAGCCTGTCCTCTATGGACACGCTGAAGAGTCCAACACTAGGTGAGTTAGCCAGAGTGAAGACAACTGGGCCACACCATACGAAGCTCATTCTTAACTCTCATTGCATTCTGTTATCACATTAATCCAAAGTCCGTGGGGTAGGTCATGTCTCTGCATGCAACATGGAGGTCTAGAGATGTGAGTTTGTCCAGGGAGGTGCATGCGGCAAGGGCACTGCACTGAGACCACAGCGTGCTTCTTAGGGAGTGAGCAGCTAGTTAGAAGTGTTAGCATCCCCTGCATGCTCTATGTGCGCATGTCAGTGCCCAGATCCCCAGAGCTGCACAGTAAGATAAGTGTCTTTCCCATTCCGCAGGTGAGGAGAAAGACTCAGAGAGGTCAAGTGGTATGCCCAAGGTGTCACAGCCACCAAGTAGGAGAGCAGGAATAATAATCATTGTCATTGGATTCTAAACCCTGTATGTCAATCACCCTGGTGGCCCAGCAGCAGGGTTAGAAGATGATAGCAGAGCTGTGTGGATTGGGGAGAAAATTTATGCAGCAGGCCTGGGAAAGCTTTGGAGACTGTCCTGTGTCTTTGCAGCTCTGTTTGTTTTTATTTAATTTTTATTTAAAAGAAGAGTGTGTTGGGAAGATGGCTCAGCGGTTAAGGCACTTGCTGTCAGAGCACTAGGATTACAGACATGTACTACCATGCCTGGTGTTATGTGGGATCTGGAGATTTGAACTCCGGTCCTCAGGTGTAAGGGCAGGTGCTTTACCTTGCGCCATCTCCCCAGCCCATTGTAGCACTTGATGGAGGAGCATGGCTGTGCAAAGATGGAGGAACTGGGTTTGAGTTCCAGAAAGAATAAGTGCGAAGAGAACGGGTGAAGGGAATTTGGGGCCAGGCATTGTGAGCCAGTGTTGGTGATGCTTAAGCCATGTAACCTGGAATGAGCCATTCAGCCTCCCCTGGCCTCACCTAGGTGAGCGAGGGGTCAGGAATTCCCCACAGTCTTGTCCCTCCCCCAGCCAGTTGAAGGATTACATGGTACAGTCAGTCAGTGACCTCTGTAGAGTTGGGGATATGAAGAGCCCTGAGGCCCAGAGGATCTGGGAGAAACTGGGTTAAGCCTTGAAGAGGTGGAGAGACCTGAGAGCTGTGGAGGACTCAAGGCACCCTGGGTCTTGTGCATGATTACCACTGTCCTGCTTCTGACCAGCAAGTGTGATGGACAGCTTTTCCCATGCAGTACGTGGAGACTAAAACATAGACCTGTCTCTCATGCTCAGCCCAGTTTCCCTCAGTGGGGTGTGTGTTTCCTTAGGAGGTGTCTTAGTCACTTTGGGCTTCTGCAACGGGTCATCAGGGAGTTCAGGTTAAAGTACCATAGTGCACACACACAGTTCTGGAGGTTGGAAGGCCAAGATCAAGTGTTAGCAGACCTACTAGTGGTCTGGTCAGGGCCATTTTCTGATTTCTGTCCCACCCCTTTCACTGTGTCTTACACGGTGACCTTTGTGTGGCCTGTTTAATTAGGACATTCATCCTATTCTTGGGAACTCCACTCTTGTGTCCTAACCACTCCCTAAAGGCTCCGCCTCCCATCACAGTGGAGCTCAGGATTCCAGCAGATGGGCATTGGGGACACAGACATTGAATCTGACACACTATGGTGTCAGGACTTGGGTGGTGGCTCTTTCTGTCACTGCCCTCTGTCTGTTGTAAGAACCTTGGCATCTATAAGGATCATGACCTGAGCCCTTCACTAAAGCCACCTTCTGGCCTGGGTGACAGCTAGGTACTGACTCCATTCCCCCCTCCCCCCATCCTCAGAAATCCTGACTGGCCCTGTTCTTTCTTTGTGCCTGGGGTGAGGTAGCACATGTCTCACCTCATGGCAGCTGGGAAGTAGAGGAGGAAGCAGGTCTAGGGCCTCAATACCTCCTTGAAGGGTTTGTCCCCAGTGACCTCAGACCTCCCACGAATCCTGCTTCTTAAAGGTTCCACCACCTACCAGTAGTGCCACAGGCTGGGTACTCATCGTCCAACACATTCGCCTGGGAGGGTCTTTCCAGATCCAAATCATTGCCTTCTTCTGCCCTTAAGCGGTTCTGTTCTGCCCATCTCACAGTTACTCCTCAACCATCCACTCACCCCAACTAACCCCCACAGTACAATTGTCATTCTTTATCAGATGTCCCAAAGTCCCCTGGGACCCTGTAACCCTGTTGGCTGTTTTATGTTGGGACAACTCGTTGAATAAAGATTTAATGCTATAATGAGAACAAACTTGGTATTAAACTTTAACTATTCCCATTTAATAGATGTGGGAAACTGAGGCCCAGAAAGTTGGAGTAACCTGCCCAAGATCTTCTAGCTAGTAGGGAGCTGAGCTTGGAGTGGAAGCTGGGCAGTCTGCTGCAGAGTTCATGTTCTGCTCACCATTCTGCATTGTCTGTAAGGACACGTGGAGTCATTCAGTGCAATGGGCTGTGTGCTCTGGTTTGTAATTCCATACTAGTCTATCACACCAGTGTTCCTAAAGCTTGATCCTTAGATACTCTTCCGGGACCAGTGGGTCCTGTGCAGAGGTGCAGTGTATGGTGAAGGTCCTGGACTTGGGAGCAAGACTGCCTGGGTTTGAGCCCTCCCTCTGCCGTTCACTGACTGTCCTCCCGGTGCCTCAGCTCTGATAGTAGTAGGACATAGGGTTGGTATGAAGTTAAATTCCACATGAAGCCCTAATGCCATGCCAGGCACATTCTCAGTACCTGATAAATGCTGCCTACTAGTGTGGCCTGTTAAGTTCAGATGATTAACCTCAGATGATTTGATTAGAGTTCAGCAGGCTTCTTTGTTAAGGACTTTTCAGAGCTTTTATGATGCCAGTGTGACTCAGTAGTCTCCTGGAAGGGGAGGCTAATTATAACCACATGTGGTACATAGCATTTTATAAACTCTTCGGACAACCATTCTCTCTTTTGAGTTAATGTGACAGGAGCTTGATGCTGAGTTGGGGTCAGGGGTCACAGTTCAGGCCACAGTGAACTGAGCTGCCTGTCACAGTGCCTACTTCTGCCTGGTGACCCTAGCAGGTTGGGGTCCAGGTTAGGTGGAGCAAGACTGTTGGGGGTAGTGAAGGATGAACGCATGTGCCACCTGGAGGGGAGACTTGGGTCACATGAGCTCTAGCTCCCTGGGGCTGTGTGGCTGCCAGAACGGACTGTCACACACCCACTGGGGGAGGCGTCCTGCTCTACAGAATGGTATGCAGAGATGCATAGTTGGGCCTTATCACTCTGCCCAAAGCCTTGGATTTCAGTGTTGGTTGGCTGTGCTGTGCTTTGCCCTGCAGGCCAAACGTCTACTTGATCTTTAAAGGATCTTACAAGGCATAGGTGAGGGAGGAGGTTCAGAGCCGAAAGCTGACAATACGCGTCACAGCCAAGCTGCTCAGCTGCCCAGCAGTGAGCAGAAACCCGCTTCCAGACCCTCTTCTTTGCCCACCTACACTGTGTTTCTGCATGCGCACTCCCCAGACTCTGGGATCATCCTGGGGACAAGGCTACAGGACTGGATGTTAGACGAGTGCCCTGGAGAAGGACAGTCACACGTGGTTGGGAGGATTGATGTAGTCTAGAGAAGGTTGGGGTCATGTGCCCTTCAAATATCCCACAGACCCGAGCCCTTTGCTGGCATAGGATCCAAGGGTTAACAAGGCGCTCTTGCTAATTGTGTGTGACTATGAGCATTTAAAGTTGGCAGTGCTTGGAGAGATGAAAAGTCACAGAGGAAACGGTATACAATGCCTGGGTTTTACCTTTTGGTAAACACAGGGCAGTGGGCAGGTCTGGAGGAGACAAGATGAGCTGTGAGCTCACGACTGAGGACTTCCTGCCCTGCTCTGTTGTCTGTGTTCTCCACGGTCAAGTTGTCGACATGCCAGTCGTTGTTACGCAGAGCTTCCATGGTGTGAGTCACTCCTTGGAATTCCAGAACCGCTGTTGCTTATGTGACTTTGAGTGAGTGTGTGGCGAGGATCGTGTTGTGTCCCCCACAGACTTGGACTTGGACTTGGATTTGGAGAGGGATGGGAAGTGCTGTGGGTTGTGACTCTTGAGGGTTTGTGTCCAGGAGGAATGACCTCAGCAGAGGCCACTTCAGTGCGTGCTTCCTGTGCTGGAGGAGTTTTAGGCAGGTCCAGCAGTGGCCACAGGTTTGATGCAGTCCTGTTAGGGGAGGAAGGCAAGCTTTGCTGTCAGCAGGCCACTTTCCACCATAGACCCTGTCCACGGAGACTTGTGATCTAAACAGGTGTGTCCCTGGTGTACTCGAGCTGTCACACCGAGGGTGGTAGGAGCTATACAGCATGGGTGACTGGTGAGTCTTTAACTGTAGGGTTGGCGTAGCTGTTTGTCCTGTCATTTGCATGGGACACATGAGATCAGCTGCTGGCTAAGAGCTTGGCTAATGGGATTCTTGGGACTGGGCATCTTACATAGACATTTCCATCTTGCTCGGATTCATACTGCAGACTGCTGCCCACACCTGGCCCTGGGTGGTGGCCTCCACTCCCCTGCCCAGTGACGTGTGGACGAACGAGCACCTGGCTGCTCCAAGGCAGCATGTGAGGCCACGCGCTGCTCAGAGAAGCTAATAGAAAACTGTTCTTCCCCCCCCCCATCATGCCAGAAGGACAGCAGGTAGGAATGCAGATAGAGAAAAGAAACAAAAGTGGCCTGCCTTCTGTGCTCATACCAGCCACTCAGTGGGTCATTTCCATGCCTGACATGTGGGTTTTCTCACACACTGATAAATTCACCAACATTGGTCAGGTGTTCCACAACTCATGTCACTTCTGGATAGAACTGGAGGTAGTACAGACCCGTAGGTTAAAGGGCTCTCAACCCATGAGCCTGCTGTGTGCATGCATGTATGTATGTATGCATTTCCCATTGTGTATCAGGATGTCTTGAATCATCAAATTGGAGCCTCCACTTTGTGCCAGAGTGAAGAGCGTTTGACTGCTTTACTCAGGAACATGAAGCAGGGAATCAAAAGTTTGAGGCCAGGGGCTATATAGTGAGACCCTGTCTCAAAAAAATTAAAAAGGTGGGCTGGGCTGGTAGAGTGTGTGTCTAGCATGCACGAGGCCCTGGGTTCAATCCACATAAAACTGAGCATGGGAGTGCCTGCCTATAATTCTAGCAACTGGAAGGAATATCACAAGTCCAGCCATCCTCAGCCACATAGAGGCGACAAGCGATCCTGTTTCAAAAGTAAGAAAAGGGGAAATAGTGCATATGTTAAAGTCATACATGTATGTGAACCAAGTACAAACAGGCATGTGTATTCGTGTGTGGATACATTTTTGTAAATCTGTATATGTGCACAGGTATTTCACGTTATACATTAGAATGCTCAGTGGTTGCTTTAAAGGAAGGGGATGAGGCACTTTGTGTCTTTCTGTTCCCCTTTCCCTATTGTATGCTTATATTCAGTTTGTTTATTTACTTATTTATCTGCATCTGCATAATATGCGTGGTGTGTGATGTGCTCGTTTTGTGCCCCCTCCATCACTCACCCGCCTATTTTTCCTTGCAGTGGATTCCCTGCTGGTTCAGAGTGTGCCCTTTGCAAACCCTGATGATGCTGTGGTCTCCATCCCCACAGGACTAGTGTTACACTGCCAGGTGTTTGCATGGGCTATAGAAATTCCAACTCTGGCCTCAGTCCCCTCGGCCTCCATGCTTACGTAGGAAGTGTACTTGACTGCTGAGCCATCTCTTCAGCCTTTGTTTTTTATTTAAAATTTATTAGTTTTCTGAGAATGAATCTCACTGGCAGACCACACTGTCCTTGTACTAGTGATCTTCCTCCCACAACCCTCCTGTGTCTCTGAGTAATGGAATTATAGGCAGGCATCACCAAGGTCAGCTCTGAAATTAATTTTTTAGGGTAGTCTTAGGTTCATATCAGAATAGTGTCTATTGCAGCACCCTGCCCAAAGCAGCTTATGGGAGGAAAGGGTGTTTTTTCAGGCTTACAAACTCCAGGGAAACACCATCAGTGGTGCAAGACGCTGGCTCGTTTCCATAGATCCAAGCAGAGACGTCACCCAACAGCCAGCAAGCAAACCATGTCCAGCCTTTACAGATGAGCTCCTTGCACTTCCTCATGTGTATTGCTGTGCAGTGGTCTGTGTCTTTTCATGGCGTATGGCTCGTTTCTTAATGTAGAATAATATCCCATTGTCTACATATACTTTTGCTATTTATATATTGTCTGTGGACGGGCATTGTGATTTAAGTTGAGCAGTGTTGCAGTGATCTTGTTGCTGGGACAAAATGGGTGACCAGCAGCGGCACATGGAAGGAAAAGGTTTATTTCAACATAAAGTTTCCAGAAGTTAATCACAGCAGGAAAGCAGTGACAGGAGCAGCCAGCTGAGAGCTTCACTTCTGCAAGCAGGAGGGTGGAAGTAGTCTGAGGACTGGGCTTGGAGCTGGGCTCCCTGACCCCAAAGCCTGCCCAGTGACTCCACCTCCAGCAAGGCCCCACAACTTTCTCACAGGAAGTGGGGCTTTCATTGGGGTGCCTTTGACATGGACCCCTGCTGGAAGCTGTGGCAGGCTTCTGTAATTCCAGTGTGCCTCCAACCAGAAAGGAAGCAGAGACTGGAGAACTTCATGGAAGCTTGAAGTGGGGAACACAACAATAGACCTGGCCTTAAATGAGGTAGAAGGTGAGGGCCTACCTGAACGTTGTCCTCTGACCGCCACCATGTGCATGCACCATGGTCCATGCCTTCTCTTCCCTCCTCTCCTCCCCTCCCCTCTCTCTCTCTCTCTCTCTCTCTCTCTCTCTCACTCACACACACACACACACACACACAATAACATAATTAAAATTGTGTTTAGTTTTATACGACACTGAAAATCTCTCTCTGGCCGTGCTGTTTTGTGTGGTTGCTAGCAATGAATGCGCTGTGGCCCCCATCCCCTCAGCATCTGTCTGGTGGGGCTGTTGTGGATCTGAGCGGTCTGTTGTCGCTGTCGGCACTTCATGTGTATACGCCCTCGCAGTGTTCCATGCCCTCCCCTGGGGGGTGGACAGGATGGATGTCAGGTGTCCAGCTCCATCGCTCTTCTGCCCGTTCTTGTTTGAGCTGAGGTCTCGTACCAATCCTGGAGCATGTTGCTTTTCTTCAGCCTTGAGGAGTTCCTGGTCTCTGCCTCCTCTGTGGGACTGGAGCTCCAGTCTAGTCATACACAGCTCCATTCATTTTTTGAAACAAGCTTTTGTTTTGTTGCCCAGGCTGGCTTCAAACTCTTAGGCTCGAGAGTCCCAGCCTCCTGGGGTTACAGATGTGCACCACCACCCCTTCTCTTTAAGTAAAAAAAAAGTACATCTGTACATATAAAAATAGTAACAATTCAGCACTCGGGAGGCAGAGGGAGGAGGATCACTGAGAGTTCGAGGCCACCCTGAGACTACAGAGTGAATTCCAGGTCAGCCTGGGCCAGAGTGAGACCCTACCTCAAAAAAAAAAAAAAAAAAAAAAAAATAGTAACAATTATCAACTGTGTGGTTTAAAATACATTCTTATATTTGTGTGCAGCTGGGAAATAGGGAAGAAGATGAGACTGTTCTTTCAAAGGGGAGGAAGGTTGGAAGTGGGGTCTTGGGGAAGGGAAGACCCAGGGATGGAAGTAGGCCCGGGTTTGGATTAGCCTGCTCCATGGCTCTCCAGGGCAGGGCTCTTTCCAGCAGCCAGACCTACTCTTGCCAGGAAACTCCAAAAGCCCCCCCCCCCCCAAGTGAGGGCTGTTCTCCTGTGTGTGGGCTGCCCCACCCCAGGTCCCTCCAGTTCAAGCCAGGTTGTCTCTCTGGGGCTGAATGGACCCTGTGTGAGTTATTTTAAGCTTGAAAGAGGCCATGCGAGGTGGGAGGGGTGGCTCAAGTGTGGTCAGATGTGCCCGTCTGCATTGGGCCCTTTCTAAAGTGAATGCAAAGGGTCTGTATGTGAACAGTGAGCTTCCCCCCTAACCCACTTTTCCTCCAGAGGCAACTGGTGCTAGCTAATGTCTGTGTACCATGCTGATGATGGACTGTGTGTGTGTACACACGTGCGCGCTCACACACACACACACACACACACCTATTAGCTTGTGGGTTTCTGCTTTTTTTATTGATTACATATAGATAAGATGTTGTGTTGTAATTAGTAATGGGGCTCGTTTCATTTCCCTAAATATAGAGCCAGGTACTTCTGAAAATAGTTACATGATGTCTGTTGTAGAGGGCTATTGTACTATATTTTACCAGTTGTTAGATGCTCAAGAGTTTCCCCCTGGCTACCAATAGTGCCACAGTGGTGCCCATGTCTGCGTGTGATTTCACAGAGGTGTCAGGTCCTAAGCAAACGAGCACCTGCAGTGGGGCTGAGAGTGAAGTCAACCTGTTTGCGACCAATGTCACCTTAAAGAAATTCTTTGACTTAAACCAGTATGCCTGACCAGCCTGGAACTACAGAGTGAGTTGTAGGTCAGCCTGGGCTTGAGTGAGACTCTATCTGGGGGTGGGGGTGGGACAAACAGAATCTTGTCAGTAGAGAAAGACCAGACAGTGGTTCTTAAAGTGGGGTCCTCAGATCAGCACCATCACCAGGGAACTTGTTCAGATCCATGTTCTGCAGACCCAGAAACTCTAGGCGTGGGGCCTACAGTGTGTTTTAACCTTGAGGTAACTCTGATGTGCAGTGCATGACACTGAGATGTGAGGAGGAGCAGCTCTCTGGGACCCACAGGTGTGACTGCTGAGAAGGCCCACATTTCCTTATGTGCCCTCCCCGTCTCTGGGCCTCGCTCCCTGCAGCAGCAGCAGTTGTTAGTGGCAAGAGCAGGCAGGTGTCGGTCTGAGGGGCTGATCCATGTCTCTCCTGGGCATTGTAATTGGCATGAGGCATTGCTGAGAACCTGCGTAGGGAGGGACCGTGAGAGCAAGTGTCTCACTGCGCCCTGACTTCCACCTCTTTCTCTGCTGCTCCCCACACTAGGAAGTCCGAGCTTCAGCTGCCTCAGCCACCGAGATTTGCAGCCCTAGAGCAGTTGGCCCTTCCACGAGCACCCCTTGTTTCTAGGAATGCTAACTCCATACCTGACCAAGTCCCTGCCCTGGCAACCAGTGGTTAGTGAATAGCAGGTGTGCCTTGGGTCAGACTTGGGATGCTGTGTGGACAGCTTGGGGTCTGTAGGTGGGATGAAGAGAGACAAGTTCCTTTGAATGACAGCTGCCCCCTTGCGGGAGGCGTGGCAATGAGGACGAAGAAGATGAACCAGCAGTGTGCTGCCTGGCATGTGAGGTCAGGGACAGGTCCCGACATGTGCGCACCAGTGTGCGCCTGGGAAAGAAGATGCCAAGGAAACCCCAGCAGCTTATGGGTGGAGCCTCCTGTGGTAGCCTTGGGGCAGGGCCCCGCCTGGCCTGACCCAGAAGCCTTAGCTAGAGGCCTGCAGGAAGGGAGGTTGAAGTGTGTGGGGGCGCAGGGGGAGGTAATGTAGCTCCTGAGGGGCCTAGTTGTGGTTTCTACTCCTAGAAAGCAGGGCCCTCGACAGAGCCTGAATGTGTTTTCTCTTCCTTTCCAGATCGAACCATGAGCTACCCAGGCTACCCTCCACCTGCTGGTGGCTACCCTCCAGCTGCACCAGGTAAGAAGGCTTGAGTGGACCCTTTATGAAGAAGAATGGAGGCCAGTTCCCTGGTCCTTTACCCCCTGGCAGGTTCTTGGGACGGGCTAGAGAGGCTTGGATTTGCCTGGTTCCATAAGGCTCAGAACCAAGCAGGACTAGATCCTCGTGTCCCGTTAGCTGGCAAGTAGACAGATCCTGCCCTGCTTGGAGACTCTTTCTCCTTTGCAAAGTGTTTAATAGCTCTCTCCTTCGCTGGGCTGTCCCCAGTACCAATGAGCTAGGCCACCAAAGCCACAACAACATGTCCTCTGAAGCACAACCATTGCCACTCCACCCTGTGCTCCTGGAACATGACTTTGAAGCAGCAGATCCCCCTTGCTGGGAGAGGAAGTGGAGGCTTGTCTCGTAGAGATGTTGGCCAAGGTCACAAGTCCCTGTTGGTGGCTGCTGTGAGCCCTGAGTGACGGGGTGAGGTCACCCAACCCGCGCAGGTGGTCAGAGTTCTCTTTGCTCCTAGGAGTCCTCTTCCCTGCCAGGCCCTCACTTGGCCTCTCCTTGTTTTCCTAAAGGGACATTTGGTTCCCTCAGGACAGAGTGAAACCTGAGGGCCCTGGGTGAGGGGAGACAAGGGCCATTGCAAGGGTCATCGTCCCGAGGGTGGCTGAACTGCACTGCTCCTTGGACCGGGGAAGCTTGGGCACCGTTCACTGTTGGGGAGCTGAGGCTCCTCGGGTGCCAGCACCTTGACCCGTCCTCCCTTCCGCCACCCAGCAGAGCGTGAACACGCCCAGCCAGGCGCGGTCTCAGCCAGTCGCAGAGCACTTGGGGCTGAGCTGGGCCATTTCTCTCAGCCTTGGCCTCCCCTTCAGCAGAAATTCTGTCACCCATGCGCCGCCGCTGCCATCTGGGTCTGCATGCCCTGACTCTGCCTAGGAGCTGTGGGCAAGAATGACCATGGGCACACGGCTGAGCTTGTGTGGGGTCAGATCCTCAGGCCTCACCACAGCAGCTTGGGGCCCACACAAGTCAAGGTCCCCACTTGTCTGCACAGGTGAATTTCCTTACTTCAGGACCTATATATAGCTGTTGCTACTGGTCTCCTGGCCAGCTTCTTCCTGCTGTCCCTTGTGGCAAATGGCTAGTGCCCATGTTTCCTGTGACCAAGTCCCATTTCCCCTCCTCAGAATCCTTGGAACTTGAGTGCCACCCTGTCAGGCGCTGTGCATGGAGTCCCAGAGTGACTTGTGCCATGTGTGCCCTCCCATCGCATGACGGTGGGTTTGAGAGGGCAAAGCCTGCCCGGTCCCTCTCTGCCTCATGACTGCCCACAGAGTGCAGAACCTGCTTTCCTCCTCAGAATGAGGGGCCTCTGCGCTCCCTTCTTTTCCCTGCTCTTTTTGGTTCTCCTAACAGTGACGTGAGACTCTGCTGGCTGCTCCAGCTCATCCCCTGGAGCCTGCACACCTGCCTTTCCCCATTGGGCGGGCTGATGGGCTTGCTGTTGATTTCAGGTGGTGGTCCCTGGGGAGGTACTGGCTACCCCCCACCCAGCATACCCCCCATTGGGCTGGATAACGTGGCCAACTATGCAGGGCAGTTCAACCAGGACTACCTCTCGGGCATGGTAAGTCAGGCCCCCGCTGAAAAGCTACAGGGATCAAGGCTGCTGGTCCCAAGGCCTAGAGGCACCTCATGTCTGTTCATGAGAGCAGAGCGTGTTGAGCTATAACTTAGAATGTGAGGGTCACACTTCCCATCTGCATGAAAAGATGGGGACACTGGACTCACGGTCTCTCCGGAGCTTACAGCAGCAGTGGGGGACAGGGTAGGACAGGAGCCTACAGGCAAGTTTACTAAGCACCTCCCTTGAGTTCAGCACAGGGCCTGTACAGAGGTGAGGGTGTATGTATGCACATGTTTATGCATGTAGGGTGTGCATGTGTGTGTACATATGGATGACTGATCTGGTTGGTGGTGGTGAGCTGTGTAGTGGGTTGCTTGGGACAGACATGCTAATGTTATTTGTTTTGCTTTTAAAATAATACATATTTTTAAAAATATTTATTTATTTATTTATTTGAGAGAGAGGAAAAGGCAGAGAGAGAGAGAGAGAGAGAGAGAGAGAGAGAGAGAATGGGCATGCCAGGGCCTCCAGTCATTGCAAATGAACTCTAGACACATGTGCCGCCTTATGCATCTGACTTACGTGGGTCCTGGAGAATCAACCCTGGGTCCTCTGGCTTTGTACATCTATCCAGCTGAGCCATCTATCCAGCCCAAATAATATATCTTATAATCTGAAAACAGATGTGTCCTTAGTGGGAACAGTATAACCAGTTCACACTCAAATTTGTGACAGACCTAGTTGTAGGCACTGTGGATACATAAAGACCACGAACGGCTGGAGAAGCGGCTCAGTGGTTAAGGCACTTGCCTGCAAAGCCTAGCGACACCGATTTGATCCCTAGGACCCACCTAAAGCCAGTGTACAAGTGGTGCGTGCATCTGGGGTTTGTTTGCAGTGGCTGGAAGCCCTAACGTCTTCAGCCTCTGTCTGTGTCTCTTCAATCTATGTCTCTCTGCTTGTGAATAAATAAATAAAAGGAAAACACCTGTAAACAGTAACCTCAGCCCTAGACCATGTCGCATCTGAGGGAATGGACACACATTTACCAGGTGGCAGCAGTGAATGTGGGGTGCTGCTAAGTCATACGTTTCACACTTGGGAGGTAGATGGACTTTTGAGGGCAACCTGAACTGTATGTAGAGACCGTCTCAAAAAATAATGGCCACACAAGATAAAGGGGAGGAAAAAAGCTGGGCCTGGTGGCACAGGTCTATGATCCTAGCTACTTGGGAGGCTGAGGCAGGAAGAGGGAAAGTTCTAGGTCTGTCTGGGCTGCAGTGAGTTCAGAGCTAGCCTGGGCCACATAGACCCTGTGTATCAGTTTCTTCCTCATTGCTGGAACAGAAACCTTAGCCAGAAGCAGTTTATGGAAGGAGAGAGTTTAGTTTGGATTGAAAGGAAGGTCTAGCATCACTGGGAAAGCATAGTAGGGTCAGACAGCCAAGCATCACACTTTCACATCAGTGATGAGGAAGTGGGGGGAGCAAATGCCAAACAAGGCGGGACTGTAGAAACTCAAGGACAGCTCCCAGCGACACACCCCCTCCAGCAAGGCTCGACTTCCTAAAGGCTCCACAACCTTCTCAGCCCGGGCCACCAGCTGGGCTTAAGCATTCAGATACGTGAGTTTATGGTGGACATTTTCCATTCAAACCACTACACACTATTTCAAAAGAAAAAAGTTAAAAGAGGTCTGGGGATTTAGCTCAGTGGTAGAGTGCTTGCCTAGCATGTGGGAAGTCCTAGAGTCAAGCTCTAGTATTAAGCAAGCAAGCAAGCAGTGCTATGGGAACAAGAAGAGTGGGGTCAAGGGCCGGAAGTGGAGTTGGGGTGATGTTGTGGAGTAAGAGCCTTGAGGTAGAAGGTTCAAGGTGGGCTGGCAAGGGACGTTGAGCAAAGATCTGACATGGGAGAGGGTTGTGTTGTGTGGATGTCTCTGAACTGCCTGTGGTCCTGATGTACTTGGGGACAGTGAGGGAGGCAGGTGTGGCTGAAAAGGTGAGGTGGGGGTGGGTAGGGCAAGAGAGAAAGATGGAAGGCCCAGATCTCATAGAGCACTGGAGGCCTTCAGGAGGATTCAGGCTTTTGTCCGGGCCTTTATCTGCCTCTGTTGTCTCTTAGCAGTGTGTTATGACAGGGCCATCCCCATCTCTGCAAAAGGAGGCCCCGGACGGTCTGGGCTATGAGCACTTGACTCCCCCCAGTGGGTGTCAGATGGAAGGAGCAGCCTCTGAGGAGGGAAAGGTGTCCACTGCAGAGGGGCTGCAGGGCCTTTGAGGAGGGAAGGAGTATCTGCTGCAGAGGGGCTGCAGGGCCTTTGAGCCCACAAACATAGAGGCCAGCTGCACTGTGATTATCCCTCTTGTTCCATAGAGGAAATGACCTGAGGATTAACTTGGTTGGCAGATAGGAAGGAAGCCTAGTAAAACAGTGCAGCCAGTGCTAGAGAATGGGTGGTACTGGGGTGCTCTGGAGGGAGACTGCTTTCCTAGAGCCCATGGTGAGGTCAGCACATGCTGACACTGCTGGCCCATGCATCTCAGACTCTGCTTTATGTACTTCCAGGCAGCCAACATGTCGGGGACATTTGGAGGAGCCAACGTGCCAAACATGTATCCTGGGGCTCCTGGAGGCGGTTACCCTCCAATCCCCCCTGGTGGCTTCGGGCAACCCCCTCCTGCCCAGCAGCCTGTCCCTCCATATGGAATGTATCCACCCCCGGGGGGAAACCCGCCTCCTGGGATGCCCTCATATCCACCATACCCAGGGGCTCCTGTGCCAGGCCAGCCCATGCCACCCCCTGGGCAGCAGCCCCCAGGGGCCTATCCTGTGCAGCCACCAATGACCTACCCTGGGCAGTCACCAATGCCACCCCCGGGGCAGCAGCCAGTGCCAAGCTACCCAGGATACTCAGGGTCTGGGACTGTCACCCCTGCTGTGCCCCCATCCCAGGTGAGTGCAGGTCCAAGACTGAGCCCAAAGGCTGGACTCTTGGCCTGCCAGCGGTGAAGACCAGGGTGGGTATGGGTCAGGAGAGGAGAAAGCTTAGGCCTCCAGCTATAACACAGTGTCACTTTCTCACTGGCTTCCTACTACTGGGGACCTATTCCTGAAGGCCCTGGGGGAGAATGCCCCATGCATGGATACTCTTCATTCTAGAACTGACCAGGCCTCCAGTCTTAAGTCTTCATGCCTAGAAATCCCCTTGCTGTGCCTTCCCAGACTAGCTGTGGAAGAGTTTTAGAATCCCCGGAGAGGGGCTGTGGAGACCACTCAGTGGTTAAAGGCACTTGTACAATCCCAAGTAGGGAAATTGTTGGCAGTTCTTCTAGGGTTGGCCTTGGCTCACTGTGGAGCAAATTCATGTTTGCAGTGCCTAGAATTCATTGTCATGGTTACGTAGCCAACCCAGCCAAGCACAGGGCTAGTGGTATGTGCTGGGTGACTATTTTTAGACAGAAAGTCCCCTGTCCTCCTTAGCCCCGTCCTCCACTCCTGCACTGCTCCTCGCCTCCCTTCCTCCTCCTCCAAGCATGGCTTCCTTCCTGCATGAAGGCAGGCTGCTAGGGACAGTGAGCGTGTGTAAAACCCGGAATAGGCAGCTTCAAAGGAGGAGAGGGTTGTTTCTGCTCATGGTTTCAGAAGTTTCTTGCATGGTTGTTTAGCCTTGTCTGTGGCCCTGTGGTGAGGGAAAATATCACGGCTGGCAGTTCACAGTGGAGGAAAGCCGCTGACTTCATAGGGACAGGAAGCACATGAAGAGTCTGGGGCCCCAGTATCCCCTTCAAAGGCCCACCCTCACCCCCAGTGACCTGACTTGCTTCCTCTTGGCCTCACCTCCTAAACAGAACTGTCAGCACATGAGCCTCTTGGGCCATTTAAACCCAAACCATAGCAGCTAGGCAAGTTCACGCTGGCTAGGCTGCACAGCCGCCTGTTAGCTGGTGGTCTGGCAGGCAGGACACCATCTGGAGGGTAGAGCCAGGGATCCAGCACCAGTTCCACATGTCGTTAGGAGGCCATGCATCACCGAAGGGTGGATTCGTGTAACCCCTGGGATTACATCAACTAGCCAGGACCCTGATGTATGTGCTGCATGAAGAAGTGTTCAGTAGACCTCCACTCTGGAGCCTGCTCTTCCTCAGGCTCCTGGAGGACTTCAGCGCAGGGCATATTGTTAGCATTGACATTCATAGTCGTAGCTCCAGTCCAAGACCCAAGGACGGGTAATGGCCACCCACACTAGGTAGACTCGACGCGGAACCTCTGCGCTGCTAACTTCAGGCCTCCTTCAGGTTCCCCACCTCTCAGAGAAAAACGTGTCCCAGAGGTGGAGGGGGATGGAGAAGTCTTGCACCTGGGGAGGGAGTGTCTGGTTCATCTTACCCGTGGATGTCTGTCTAAATAGCTTGGAAACAGAGGCACCATCACAGATGCTTCCGGCTTTGACGCCATGCGGGATGCTGAGGTCCTACGGAAGGCCATGAAGGGCTTTGGTGAGAAACAGAGGGCCTCCAGTCCTGGTGCCCTGAGCATTTTCCCTGTGGGCTGGAGAGTCACGGGGAGGTGAACTTGACCCCTGTGTTGATGGAAGAGGAGGGGGGTCCGGGGCTGGGAGAGGGTTTGGCCTCAGAGCATCCCTGTGACCATGGCTTGGTCACGTTCCTCTTCCCAGGAACGGATGAGCAGGCCATCATCGACTGCCTGGGGAGCCGCTCCAACAAGCAACGGCAGCAGATCCTGCTGTCCTTCAAGACCGCCTACGGCAAGGTGAGATGCGGGCGGGAGGGAGGGCGGGAAGGCCGCCAGACCTGGTTCTCTGAAGCCCAGCTCCAGGACCATGTCCAACCACCGATGGCTACATGCCGCCTCACCTTGCTCTTTCTTGGGGCCTCTTGGACCTGGACTTCTAGGCTGGACAGGAAGCTGCATTAGGGCATCCTGCTGCCCTCCCAGCCTGCGGCCTCCTACCTTTTAGAAATGAAGGATGTGGGCTGGAGAGATGGCTTAGTGGTTAAGCCATGGTGCTTGCCTACGAAGCCTAAGAATTCCTGTGTGAATCTCCAGGTCCCACGTAAACTAGATACCCAGTGATGCAAGTGTGCAATGTTGCACATGCACACAAAGGGGTGCACACATCTGGAGTTCATTTGCAATGGCTTGAAGGTCCTAACATGCCCATTCTCTTTCTCTCTCTGTCTCTTTCTCTCACTCTTTCTCTCTAATAAATAATAGAAAAAAATAAAAAGAAATGAAGGATGCCTAGGGAGCAGTCCACATGCATGGGTATTGAAGCTGGATGAGAGGTACCTTGACCTTGCCAGCCCTGAGCGTATAGAAACACCATTTTCCCCACATTTAGCCTCACTTTCCCTCCCCTGTTCCCCTGCTTCATCCTGACACCCAGGAGGCTTAGCTCATCTAGGCTCGCTAGGGGAAAACCCTTCATGCGGCTCTTTGAGCTCTCAGGACTTGGAATGTTAGCTCAGGAGTGGTGATACTGAGGAAGCTGCATTCCAGCCCATGAGAGATGCCTCTCCAGTGCAGCAGCATCAGAATGCAGGCTGTGTAGCTCAGGTCAGGGGCCTGACTGAGGGCAGGCTTCCCTCCGGCTTGGCTTGTCCTCACATCCCGTTATGCACTGCTGATCTTGTTAGACACCTGAGGGCTTTCAAATAAGCATTTGTTCTTTGACTATTCCCATCAGGATTTGATCAAAGATCTGAAGTCCGAACTGTCGGGAAACTTTGAGAAGACGATCTTGGCTCTGATGAAGACCCCAGTCCTATTTGATATATATGAGATCAAGGAGGCCATCAAGGTGTGTCCATGTGCGTGAGTGTGTGTACGCATGTATGTTTGTTTGCTGACATAGCTTCAGGTGGGAGCCTGGTGGAGGGCTATCAGTTGCTGCTTAGCCTGGTTCCTGGGTCCTCCTGATCAGAGCCCATAAGCCCATAAGGGCATTTTCTGATATTTTCTTCAAGCAGCTAATAATTATCATTCATCATCAGAGACCATCTGAGTGTCCATCTCAAGAAATGGCCAGGGTGGGCTTGGGGAGGACTCTGGTGGCAGTGAGAAGAGGCGGGTTGGAGGCCATAGTGGGTCTGTCTCTCACTCTGTAGGACTCTGCTGTTAGCTGACAGCACCAGCGCCTCTGAGGAGCTGAAGCAGTGGTGGGGAGAGTCAGTTGAGGGGTTGAAGACCAGCCTGGTCAAGAGGAGAAGGGCCAGGAAGGACCAGGACATGGAAAGGACTTGTCTCCACTGCGTCCCTCTCCTGTCCACTGTCTGCCTCCAGGATGCCGTCCTGCCTGTCTTCCCTGACAGGGCCACTCCATCAGCTTAGCCCAGGCTCACTGTGTGAATGTTGCGGGGTTCCTGGGAGCTTCCTAGGAGCTGAGCAGGCACCCCGAGGGAACCTCTTGCTCAGAGGTGTGATAGGCACAGACTTCTTCCACCTCCACAAGGAAAGTAGAGGATCCAGTGTGTGGCCTAGAAGGAAAGACTACTTTCTGAACCCCAGGGGCTACCAGGGAGGTGGCAGGAAGGTGATGGCCTGGGCCCAGGAGTGGCCCCAGGCCTGTGCCCAAGCACCCACCTCCAGCAGCTTTATGAGAAGTTGTTGGAGTACAGGAACAGCAGAGTGAGGGGCGAGCTGTTGCTGACCGGCTACGTGTCCTTGAGTGCCTATAGGTGGGGATGGTGGGTGCTCTCTGGCTAGGCAGAGAGTACTGGGTAAGGTGCTAACATGTGCACCCTTGGTAAACTCCTCAAAACCTGCTGGCTGCATGCAGGTAGTGGGGATCATGAGAACAGCTGACGCCAGGCCTTTGTCCCTGCCCACTGCTTTTCTTTTGTCCCCACTATAGCTACCGTTTTTCAAGTGTCTCCACTTAGCCCTCAGTCCACTCAGGTCTCGAGCCTTTTCACTCTTCTCTGATCTCTTTTACCCATCTGCTTGTCATCTTGCTCATGGTCTGAACTTGTAAGAAAACAGACCTAGCATGGTGGCCTGGAACAGTCCAGTGTCCCCAGCCCTCTGTCTCTCTGTTAGTGGGATGTCCATGTAATACCTTCTCAATACCTTTGCACTTTCTTGTCGCGTGGAGGGACACTGGTTCCTCATGGGGGAGTCAGATAAGGGGTGTGTCTGTGCCTTTGTTGGTGAGTGGCACCTGTTTTCCTGTGGGAGGGGGCTGGTGAGGCCAATGTCACAAGAATATTGTGTTCTCTGCTACCACAGGGGGCTGGCACCGACGAGGCCTGTCTGATTGAGATCCTTGCTTCTCGAAACAACGAGCACATCCGGGAGCTGAACAGAGCCTACAAAGCAGGTGCGCCCTGCTCCTGGCTTCTGCCCTCTGCAGCTGCCTTTGCTTCCTGGGCATCATGCACACCCTTTCCCAGGGCCCCTTATTCTTCTTTGGCCTCCATATCATAAACCCATTTCCTGTCACTCCCCTCCCTGGGCTTGGACTCAAGACCCAGCCCTGCCTGCTGTTTACACACTGGGCAGGTGATTATGTGAAAGGAAGGCTGGGAAAGCCACAAGTGAGGTCTGGGCCAAGCCTGACTAGAGGCCAGGCAGCTTGAAGGTCACAGGCTTATATGAGCTGGTGGAGAGGCTGGGGGGGGCATCTGCTTTTGCAAGACCGAAACCCTGACCCTTGTCCTGCCATTGCCCACTGCTCACCATCTATAGGGCTGCAAGGTAGACCCTCATGTCTCCCTTTCAGAGTTCAAAAAGACCCTGGAAGAGGCCATTCGAAGTGACACGTCAGGACACTTCCAGAGGCTCCTCATCTCTCTCTCTCAGGTACCTTCCCCATGACAGGAAGTGGAAGGGCTTGGAGCAGTGGGAAAGGAAAGGGGAAGAAGTAATGCAGCCTGCACAGAGCACGCTGACCTTTGAACCTTCCTTTCAGGGAAACCGGGATGAAAGCACAAACGTGGATATGTCCCTTGTCCAGAGAGATGCCCAGGTGAGTGCAGGGCTCAGGGCTACATGGGCTTGCTGAACCAGGATGGTGACCTACTTCCTCCAGTCGTGGGGAGGTGCTGTGAGATAAAAAGAGCCATGAGCACGATGAGGGGGGTTGTTCCAGGTGCAGTAGGCTACCCAGCCTGTGGACTTCAGTTTCCTCTCCTTTAAGAGGGAATGGATGAGGTGATAAATACTACAGCAGATAAAGATCACAGTGGTGTGTGGGACTTCCCACGACTTGGTGCTTTCTCTGGGTTGAGGCACATATAGTGCTAGGTTTATTTATTTATTTATTTATTTATTTATTTATTTATTACTTATTTATTTGAGAGAAAGGGGCAGATAGAGAGAGAATGGGTGTGCCAGGCCCTTCAGCCACTACAACAAGCTCCAGAAGCATGTGCCACCTTGTGCATCTGTCTTATGTGGGTCCTGGGGAGGCAAACCTGTGTCTTTTGGCTTTGCAGGCAAGCACCTTTACTGCTAAGCCATCCCTCCAGCCCTTCTGTTAGTATTTTGAAGAGACAGGATTGGCACCTTCCTGTTCCACTTTTGAGTGTGTGAGCCTAGACACCAACTGTCACCTTTGTTGTATAGTCTTGAACTTGTCCCCTGATGAGTTGCAGACAGAAGGAGAAAAGCCCAGGCAGGCACCTGGCCCCTCTCTGGAGAAGTGGCATTGGCTTCTGGGAAATTCTGACTGTGATGTCCTGGCTGTGGCACTGGCTGAGCCCCGCCCCCCAGCCTTCCACTGAATGCTAAGGTCTTCTGTCTCCTCCTCCAGTCTTGACCTGTAGAGTCTCTGAGCTAAGAGGCTACCCTTGGCTTTTGTGCTTTTAACATCCCAGAGCTGTTCCCCGAGGCCTTCTGGGCAGGGTTGCAAATTGGCAAATCTTTTGGGCTCAAACCTTCAAGAGCACATTCTGTCATCTTGCAAACATAATGGCACATGTGGTGAGAAAACACGGAAAGAAGAGTGAAGTCCCCGAACTCAGCACCTGTCACTGTTAGTCATGTTCACACACTCCTCTCATAGATACGAAAGCTGCTTCTCATGATTGGGAAGTGGGAAGTACATGCGGAAATGGAAACTGCTTTTCCTGAGCGGGCTGGGAGCCAAGAAGTGCCCTTCCCTGAGGGGTTAGCCAGGGCCCCTCTCTTAGCTTCCCCACTGGTCTCAGTTAAGTTATCCATGTGGTCCCTTGAGCATTCAAGGTTACAGCCCCGAATTGAATCCAACCGTTGAGTTTTATAAATGAAGAGACTGAGGCCTGGGCCTGCCTGGAGTCCCACTGCAAGCTGCTTTAGAACCAGGGTTGGGCCCAAGCCTCTTGCTCTGCTCTTCCTCTGCATTGCTTCCTGCTCTTTGCCTGACCTGGGCCCCAGCCCCTGCTACTCACAGTGTGCAGGTGTGTATGTGTGTGTGGGGCATGTATCAGTGGGGGCCTTTAAAGGAATGTGGACTGCTGGTGTCTGGCTCTTCTTGGCTCAGCAAAGCTGCCTTTTTTTTTTTTTTTTTTTTTGGAGAGAGACACAGAGAGAGAGAGAGAGAGGGAGACGAAGACAGAGATGGGCGTGACAGCAGCCTCTCAGCTGCTGTGAACGAAATCCAGATGTGTGCACCCCCTTGTGGTCAAGTGCAGCATTGCACCCTTGTGTCACTTTGCATCTGGCTAAATGTGGGATCTGGAGATTGGAACTGGCATTCTTAGGCTTAGGAGGCAGGCGCCTTAACTGCTAAGCCATCTCTCCAGCCAGCAAAGCTGCTTTTGAGAGTTCCACCCAGTGGTGCAGCTCCACTCCCTTTCCTGTGGGCCAAAGGGCCAGACTTTGCTGTCCAGCTATCCTTGGTGACCTGGGCCTGGGACCCAGGTGAGGCCTGGCTGTATGCACATCTTCCTTTCTGCCCAGGAGCTGTATGCAGCTGGGGAGAACCGCCTGGGCACGGATGAGTCCAAGTTCAACGCCATTCTGTGCTCCCGGAGCCGGACCCACCTGGTGGCAGGTAAAGTAGCCCTGGGCTTCCGGGGTCAGTTAAATGAGGACAGATGGCGTTGTGGAGAGATGATGTTGGGGAACACTAGGTTATGGTGCTTTCCTCCGAAGAGCCCCCTGGTGGTGACTTAAAGATGCTATCCCAGGGCTTCCTGAGTTCCTGCAAGCTCTGCTTCTAGACACAGCAAAGGAAAGAGAAAACAGGCTGGATCTGTGCACTGGAATGCAAAGTATTAGAGTGGGGAGAGCCTTCTAGGGCACTCCACCCAGGCTTCCTGGAGCATGGCATAAGAAACAGCAGTGGACTGGGGAGATGACTTAGTGGGCAGGAATGCTTGCTGCGCAAATGAAACCACAGTTCTGAGGCCCAGAACCCATGCAGAGCCAGACACAGTGGTGCGATGGATCTGGAATCCCGAACACACTGACCTCAATGGGAGGTGGAGTCCGCAGAGTCCTGAAGCTTGTGTGGCGTTCACATCAGCAAACAAGAGAGACCCTATGTCAAACAAGGTGGAAGGCAAGAACCAACATACTCTAGGTGGCCCTCTGACCTCCACATGTCCACCATGGCATGCATACACTGATACACACACGCACACGCACACACACACACATGAAAGAAATGAAAGTACTTTACACTAATGCCAGGTAACTCTGGCCCTGTGCTGCCTATCAGGTGGTGGAGAGGGGTGGAGACGGAGCAAGTAGTCTGTTCTAATGGGTCCCCTGTGTGTTCAAATACTGAGTAACATCTCTACTGGGTGGCAACTGTAGTAGAGAAAAATAATGGAGCTGGAAACTGGTCAGAGGTGATGGAGTAGGCCGGGGCCATCCTCACTGGTGTAGTCACCTGTCTAAAAGCCCTGGAGGAGACACATGTGCAAAGCCCCTGTCCAGGGCACAGCTGGGGGAAGGGTCTGTGGCAGATGAGGTGTAGAGGACCCTGCCGGCGGTGCATCCAGTCACGTGTTCATCCCAAGTGAGATGAGCTCTCACCCGATGGGCTCTGTGGAGGAGATTTTCAAGTTCCCTGAGGAATAGAGAATGGAGGTGCTCCTGCCCTCAGCAGAGCCATACACTCACCACCCAGCTTCCTACATGTCCTGGGCCTGAAGTGCGTGACGGAATGGTGAAGGGGTCCGCAGCAGGTCAGGGGAGTGGAGTAGAAGGCTGCACATCGCCCCATGAGAGAAGCTGATGGCTTGGAGGAGGAGTCTGAGTCAGCCTGCTTGCTTGTAGCCACGGAGCATGGGAGTGGAGGGCCAGGATGGCAGTGGCTTCTTTTGGCTAGATGAATTTGAGAATGGAGGGTCTCCACTCCTCCCTGAGGTGGGGAGCTGTAGGCTGAGCAGGCATGAGGAGGAAGAGCCTTCTGTATGGAGAAACCAGGGACACAGTTGGGCCAATGGCCTAGAGGTCATGGGCAGGGAAGGGTGGGAGCTGAGTGTCATCAGCTGGTTGAGGCTTGGACTGTGACAGGTCTCCTTTGGGGAGAGATGGTGAGAGTAGGTTTTAGGGCAAGGCCTGGGCCATTGCCCCAAGGAATCTTAAGAAGGAGCATGCCTTCAATGCCAGCACTCAGGAGGCAGAGGTAGGAGGATCACCATGAGTTTGAGGCTACCCTGAGACTACAGAGTATATTTCAGGTCAGCCTGAGCTAGAGTGAAACCCTACCTCAAAAAACAAAAAGAAACAAGGAGCATATGGTGAGATGGAAGTACAGCTGAAGCCAACTGTACCTGAAGGCCCTGTGGGCAGGTGGGTGAGGCCCGAGTGCTGAGCACAGAACAGTATGGAAGGGCTCCTGCTGGAGCTGCTGAGTAGTGGTGAGGTAAGGACCCAGCACAGATGCTCACCCTACCCCTCAACAGACAACCTACCTTGAGGTTCGCCCCTCCTCAGGCTGGGGGAAGTCAGCTCACAGAAGTGTGAATGTGGCTGGGCTCAGATTTAAGCACAGAACCCCTGCCCCAGAGTGCAGGTGAACATATATTCATCTTTGTTTATTTTAATGAATGTGGAATATCAGAGTCACTGTCAGACTTCAGAGCATTATGACTTGGGAAAAAAGAGCACATTGAAAGAAACGGAACACACACACACACACACACACACACATGACCACCACACTAACCACAGTGGGGCGGCAGCAATAGACACAGTCTTGCTTGGAAGGAAGTGATGAACAGCTTGTGTTGTTTGGTGAGGAGTGTACTGCAGGTAAGAAACAGTGTGGTTATATGTGTAAACCAAGTAAAAGATCCTCCGTCAACCCACTGTTCGTGTGCATCCCCAAGCCTTGTGTGCCTGACCTGTTGGTGGAATGCCCCCAGTTAACTCAGCTGAGGGCCACCCTAATGCCCTTGTTTTAGCATGGTCACCTCTTTTTCTTTATTTTTTTATTTTTATTTTAGAGAGAGACAGAGAATTGGCGCACCAGGGCCTCAGTCACTGTAGTCAAACTCCAGACATTTGGGCCACCTAGTGGGCATGTGCGACCTTGCACTTGTCTCTCCTTTATGCATCTGGCTTGCATGGGATCTAGAGACTCGAACATGGGTCCTTAGGCTTCTCAGGCAGGTGCCTTAACCACTAAGCCATCTCTACAGCCCATGGTCACCTCTGGAAAGACCTCCTCTTCAGGCACAGCCAGCTGCTCAGGCACTGAGGGTTGGGAGCATAGCTGTGAATGTTGCAGCCAAGACTCGCTGCAGCATGCATTTTGGGGAGTATGATTCAGTCCTTGATGTGTCCTTCTGTGTTCCCACTAGTTTTCAATGAATACCAGAGGATGACAGGTCGAGACATCGAGAAGAGCATCTGCCGGGAGATGTCCGGGGACCTGGAGCAGGGCATGCTGGCCGTGGGTAGGTGGCTGGAGCTGGCCTTGCCTGCCTGCCTACTCACTGGGTGCAGGGGAGGGCATGGGCGTGTGCATTTTAAGCTGTCAGGGTGCCCAGCATCCTCTGGTTGAAGGTGGTGTAGTGAGAGAGCCACAGGACCTCACATGGAAACCATGCTCTTCTGGGTCACAGTGGAGGTGAACCCCAGGGCTTCGGGAGGGAAGTGTCCCACTTAGGTTTGTAGCGCAGCTCTGCAGAGGGAGCTGCAGTGCGGGCATTCGTGGGAGCGCATCCAGCCGCTCTCCTGGAGGAAGGTGACTCACATCCTGCCAAGCTTCCTCTAAAAATACATCCCTGCAGGCACTTGTCACATGTTCATGATGGAAACACGTGGAAAGATTTTTACTTGCAACAGAAAACAGGCCCATTCTAGGGAAAGCTGGTTGAGCTCCCAGCATGATGGGAGTGCCTCTTACAGTCCTGTGCCCTCTAAAGTGGGGCCTGAGGGCTCTGGGTGCTTCCTCCCATGGAGCTGAGTCCTTGCCCTGCAGCCCTGGGAGTTCTCTCTCTCTACTCATCTGGGAGCATCAGTTTGTCCATGAATTTCACTGAGCTCTACTTGAAGTATTCATGTCCCTGTGTGTCATGGCCTGAGACTCTAGAGGAGCACTAAGTGCCTTCAGCCTCACGTGCTCTGGGGGTCTCTCTCCTCAGCCTCACATGCTCTGGGGGTCTCTCTCCTCAGCCTCACATGCTCTGGGGGTCTCTCTCCTCAGCCTCACATGCTCTGGGGGTCTCTCTCCTCAGCCTCACATGCTCTGGGGGTCTCTCTCCTCAACCTCACACGCTCTGGGGGTCTCTCCTCAGCCTCACATGCTCTGGGGGTCTCTCTCCTCAGCCTCACATGCTCTGGGGGTCTCTCTCCTCAGCCTCACATGCTCTGGGGGGTCTCTCCTCAACCTCACACACGCTGGGGGTCTCTCCTCAACCTCACATGCTCTGGGGGGGTCTCTCCTCAACCTCACACGCTCTGGGGGGTCTCTCCTCAACCTCATACACGCTGGGGGTCTCTCCTCAACCTCACACGCTCTGGGGGTCTCTCTCCTCAACCTCACATGCTCTGGGGGGTCTCTCCTCAACCTCACATGCTCTGGGGGGGTCTCTCCTCAGCCTCACACACGCTGGGGGTCTCTCCTCAACCACACACGCGCTGGGGGTCTCTCCTCAACCTCACATGCTCTGGGGGGGTCTCTCCTCAACCTCACATGCTCTGGGGGGGTCTCTCCTCAACCTCACATGCTCTGGGGGGTCTCTCCTCAACCTCACACGCTCTGGGGGGTCTCTCCTCAACCTCACACACGCTGGGGGTCTCTCCTCAACCACACACGCACTGGGGGTCTCTCTCCTCAACCTCACATGCTCTGGGGGGTCTCTCCTCAACCTCACATGCTCTGGGGGGGTCTCTCCTCAACCTCATACACGCTGGGGGTCTCTCCTCAACCACACATGTGCTGAGGGGGTCCCTCTCCTCAACCTCACATGCTCTGGGGGGGGTCTCTCCTCAACCTCACATTCTCTGGGGGGGGTCTCTCCTCAACCTCACATTCTCTGGGGGGGGGTCTCTCCTCAACCACACATGCTCTGGGGGGGGTCTCTCCTCAACCTCACATTCTCTGGGGGGTCTCTCCTCAACCTCACACGCGCTGGGGTGTCTCTCTCATCACCCTCACATGCTCTGGGGGTCTCTCCTCAACCTCACGTGCTCTGGGGATCTCTCATCAGCCTCATGTGCTCATGGGGGTCTCTCATCAGCCTCGCGTGCTCTGGGAGGGTCTGCCCAGTTGACTTCTCAGGCCTGGACAGCACTGCAGTTGGTTCCTGTTTGCATCACTGAACTGTGCCCTGCTGTGGTTCTCACTCCTTTTCCATGGTGGTGCCAGGGAGGTCAGGCTGGTGGCCATGAGCAGACAGGAGGAGAGGCGGCGCGGTGTAGTGGCAGGAATGACATCACTCTGGGCCCTCCTGGGAGACATCCTTATGCTGGTTCTCTCTTCTAGTGAAATGCCTCAAGAACACCCCAGCCTTCTTTGCGGAGAGACTCAACAAGGCCATGAGGGTACGTAGTACGGTGTGCACAGGCTCAGGTCTGCCATGTCTTAGCCAAACTAGAACTAGGGTTCCACAGGCTGAATGTAGAAAGCACAGGAAGGCCACCCCTCAGCCAGGAAGTCTAAAGATCCAAGGCTGAGGAGAGAGTGGGGGAAGGTTGATGCTCATATGCTTATACTCTCTGACGTGGACGGTGTGGACTCTTTAGGGAGCGGGCACAAAGGACCGGACGCTGATTCGCATCATGGTGTCTCGCAGCGAGATTGACCTCTTGGACATTCGTGCGGAGTATAAGAGGCTATATGGCAAGTCGCTGTACCATGACATTACGGTAAGGACCTGCCTCAGCATCCCACTGTGTACCTCCCAGGTCCTCCACTCCCTTGTCTCCCCACACCCCCGTGGAGCAGCCCTGAGCTTGGCCTCTGGGCCACATGTGGGCATCTCTTTGTGCACCTCAGGCTTGGCATTCAGTTGCCCCTGCTGCTCCATATCTGAGGGAGGATATCTGCCAATGACGTAGAAAAATCTCAGCGCCTCCCTAACCTTGCCCAGTGTAGCAGACAGCTTCAGGTTCGCTGAGATGAACTTCCAGACCAGGCACAGTTATGGAGGAAGGGATATTATTTATTGAAGCTTACAGATCCAGGGGAAGTTCCATAATAGCAGGAGAAGCGGCCTGCTCTCACAGGACCAGGCAGAGAGAGAGAAACCAACCAGCCACCACAGCACACTGAGCAAAGCTACAGCCAAAATGCCACAGCACACTTCAGGAACTCCTATTAGGCACACTTTACATATCTTTACAGTGGAATCTCAAACCATCACACCTTAAGACCCACCCTCTGTGACATTGCCTCTAGCAAGGTGGCTGAGGATGCAAACTACAAACTAATAAAACACTGAATATATTGGGGCCATATATTCAAACTACCACACCCAGTGTCCTGTGATGCTGTGTGAGCTCCATCGGTGAGAGTTCAGGTCCCTAAGGCCCCTGGAGCTCAGCTCGGGCTTACCGGTTGCTAGCTTCTTTCATTAGCTTGTGATGGAGACCACATAGGCAGCTCAGAGCAAGGGCCCTGGACATTTGATCTTGGCTTTGTACTTGCTATGTGTCTCAAACAGCATCCTCAAACCTTCTAAATACTGGCCCATCACATCTAATTTTTATTTTATTTATTTGAAGAAAGAGAGAGGGAATATGAGAATGAATGGGTGTGTCAGGGCCTCCAGCCACTGCAGATGCACTCCAGATGCATGTGCTACTTTGTGCATCTGGCTTTACCTTGTTACTGGGGAATCGAACCTGGGTCCTTAGGCTTTGCAGGCAAGCAAGCACCTTAACTGCTAAGCATTCTCTCTAGCCCATCATATTTAAAAGGAAGATAATAAGCCGTGGGGTGGTACATGCCTTTAATCCCAGCACTTTGGAAGCAGAGGTAGGAGGATTGCTGTGAGTTTGAGGCTAGCCTTGGACTACAAAGTGAGTTCCAGGTCAGTCTGGGCTACAGTGAGACCCTACCAAAAAAAAAAAAATATATGATGGTTCTTCCCTCAGGGTTGTGTGAGAATTAAATAAGGCATTTCACAAGAAGGTCTAAGAAACACTAGCTGCTCTGGTGTCACTGTTTGCCAGAGCTGGGCTGATAGAAGGTATTCTTGTCTGAGTGATCTGATGGCTAAATTCTGAATGCACCTGAACCCTGAAAGTTGAACCTGGTCCTTCAAATCATCAAAATGGATCCTGATTTCAGATTTACCAGCATTTGATGTTGCTGGTCATCTTTCAAATAATCTCCATTTCCATGCTATAAAAAAAAATGCTGGGCTGGAGAGATGGCTCAGCGGTTAAGGCGCCTGCCTGCGAAGCCTAAGAACAGTTCAGTTCTCCAGGTCCCACGTTTAGCCAGATGCAAAAAGTGATGCAAGGCCGGGCATGGTGGCGCATCCCTTTAATCCCAGCACTTTGGGAGGCAGAGGTAGGAGGATGTCCATGAGTTCGAGGCTGCCATGAGACTGCATAGTGAATTCTAGGTCAGCCTGAGCTAGAGTGAGACCCTACCTCAGAAAAAAAAAAAGATGCAAGGGCACAGTGCAGCACTTGCCCACAAGGGGAGTGCACGCATCTGGATTTTGTTCATGGGCTGAGAGGCTGCTGGCACACCCATTCTCTGTCTCTGTCTCTCTCCAAAAAAAAGATGCTGTGGCAGCTGGAGAGATGGCTCAGCGGTTAAGGCACTTGCCTGGGTTCAGTCTACCCAGAACCCACATAAAGTCAGATGCAGAAGGTGGCACATGCATCTGAAGTTAGTTTACAGTGGCTAGAGGCCCAGTGTGACTGTCTGTCTCTGCTTGCAAGTAAATAAACAAAACCATTCTGTTAAATTAGATGCTTTGGATAGCAAAGAGTTCGTCACTGCTGACAGTAGGTCCTGCGTGCTGTCTAAGGGAGCCACAGGGCTTGCCCTCAAAGAGCTTAGGCTCTAACCTGAACTAGCCAGGCCAAGCCTGGACTCCCAGAGAGAGTGAGGGTGTCCGAGAGGCTTGTGGAAGCTGGGTGGCGGTAATAATCATAATATGCTCCATGGACAGTCATGGAAGTGAGGCCTGCAGCATTGTGTGATGGTGAACACAGCTTGGGACGCCGTGCACGCACCGTGGGGTGCACTTCGGGCCTGTTGGGATTTTGTTACCCTCCTTTATTTGACTTTGATAATGGGTGAGTGCTGCTGCTGCTTCTCATAGGGTCTGGGGAAGAAGGCTAGTCATCACTGGCCAAGGGAGGTCTGTACCACCTGCTCTGGCCTTAGACAGGCCTGCCTCTCCACACAGGCACTTGCAGCAGAAGAAAATCAAGAACCAGGAGGTGGGAAGTGTCATAGCTTCTCTTAATTAACCCTTGTCTTGTGTCTCTGACCAGGGAGACACTTCTGGAGACTATCGGAAAATTCTGCTGAAGATCTGTGGTGGCAACGACTGAGCAGTGAACGTGGCTTCGACTCCTGCTGGCACCGACCATACCAGGAAAAAACCCAAAGAATATCCCTCAGTTTCTCCCCATCTACACAGTAGTCCCAATGCACTGTCTGTCCCTGAAGCCTGGGCCCTGTCCTTCCCACCCCTCCCTCCTCAGGGCCCAGGTGGGCCTGGTGCTCTTGGGATGCCTTCTCCCAAGCCCTCCCAGCTGCGAGTTGTCAGAGTAGATGTTAATCTCCTGGCTCATGCCATCATTCCTCGCTGCTTGTGGCTAAGACTCTTAGCTTCACTTTAGTCACATCATTTTTGTATTTTTATTTGAGGCGTATTTTTTTTAATCATCATTGCTACACAGATGCATACAAGTGTGTTTACTACGTGCCTGTTTCTGGTGAGAGTGATAGGGTGGGTGGTGTACCCTCCTCACTGAGGATAAAAGGGAAGTCTTGTAAGAGTGATGTTTGTATCTGGTGAGAATGTGTCATGAGCTTTGTTTTTGCCAAACTCGCTCCTTTCTAGAAAAAAGGCCAGAAAGTCATTTGTTCCATCCTCCATGTAAAACCACAAGAAAAAGCCCATTCCCTACCAGTGACGGGGCTCCTTAGAGTTTGGAATGTGCCTTAAACTTGAATGTCTATAGCCAAAAGCTGTTTCCAAATTAAAGTCAGTCAGCTCTAGAACATTCTGGAAATGTCTTTCTGGTGCCAGCTTGTTTTTTCTGCTCCATGACTCAGGGACTCCGGCCTTATGAGCTAGTGAAAATGCATGTATTGAGGTAGAACTGTATGCCCAGGAAATCCCCAGCATAGGCTGCTATGCAGGGACCGTGATGTAAGACCTGAGGTGGCCTCTGAGAGGAGATAGCCCACATCTCTGGCCTCCATGTGTGCAGGGCACATGCATCTGTGCATACACCACATTACACACACAGTACACACACACACATGCAAAAGAAAAAATTAAGCTAGCTGGGCATGGTGGCGCATGCCTTTAATCCCAGTACTTGGGAGGCAGAGGTAAGATGATCGCCATTAGTTCAAGACCACCCGGAGACTACGTAGTGAATTCCTGGTCAGCCCGGGTCAGAGTGAGACTCTACCTCGGAAAACAAAAGACAAAACAGCAACAAAAATCAAGCTAGGCGTGATGGGGCACACCTTTAATTCCAGCACTTGGGAGGCTGAGGTAGGAGGATTTCTGCAAGTTTGAGGCCAGCCTGAGACTATATAGAGAATTCCAAGACATCCTGGGCTAGAGAAAAACCCACCTTGAAAAAAAAATTAAGGTTCCCAAAACTCACACTGGGCTCAGGTGACCCCACACTGGGCACAGGGATCCTGGCGGTCAGGTGCAGGGGTGGGAAGTGTGTGTGACTGGGCACCTAGTCCCGGGAAAGAGCAGAACGGTGATCTGGGGAGGAGGTTAGTAAGGACAGGGCCAACCCAGGGAGTGCCTGGCCTGTAGTCAGGGCACTCCTGCCTCTGGCTGCACAGGCTCTCTGCCCTGTGGTTGGTGGTGGTTAGAGGGGAGTGACAGGGACATTTGATGTGTAGAAGACACAGCTTGGTTTACCAGGTGGCGGTCTGCACTTACTTCCTCTCTGACCTGTGATGGAAGACTTAGGAGGAAGATACTCCAGAGTCAGCAGTCAGTCAAGCTTGTGGTGCCCTGCTGAGTAGACTTCTGCTTGGGGACCCTACTTCCTCACGCCTGCTAAACAGCGCCGTGAACTAGGCACCAGCCTCGTCTACCTGGGCCAGCCCCCCAAGGCAGTGAGTAGCTGGGGTGGGATAAGAGCAGGTAGCTCACCCTATTTCACATGTGTTGTGTGACACAGTTCTCTAAGCTAAAACTTGCCATGTTGGTGCGTGGAATGGGATGGTGCCCCAGAATTCAGGATAGACACCACGTGACCGCTGGTGTCCACCGAGATCTATGTCGCACAGTGCGGGGCCCAACAGGGAGCAGTTTGCTCCTGAACTGGAAGGGTGGGCCCCTCACAAGGCCCAGCTTCCGAACTTCTCACACTCAGCTCAGCACAGGGGCCAAGGAAGCCTCAGAGCAACCTTTGGGAGATGGACAGCTCTCGGGACAACAGGAAGCTTTCAGAAGTCACTGGACCAGATATTTGAGATGCTGAAGAACAAAAACCTCAGCTTTGTGGAGGAGCTTTTCTCAGACCTTGACAGCTCCTACAACATCCTCGACACAGTGCTGACCCGAATGAGCAGCACCGAGCAGGCATCTGCGCTTGGCCAGGGGCCTTTGCTGCAGCCACCCCACCTCCCAGCTCCACTTGCACGTCTGCTCTGGACCACATGGTGGAGATTCTGGTGACCTGAGAGGTGGCCTCTGATGGGCCAAGGACAAAGTCACACACCCTAGAGAACCTCTCGTTTGTACTGTACCCCTAGAAACAAGTGTGTGTCGTGAAAGGACAGCTGTTGATTCAGAAAACATCCTGGGTCTGTTGTTCTGGCGAGGCTGCAGCAGCCAGGACCAGATGTCTGCTCTGGGAAGGGAAGAGAAGGAAAGAAAGGCAGGGGAGGGAAGGGAAGGAACAGGCAGAGCAGAAGCCTGGAGCTCTCTCGAGGCCCCAGGCTCATTTTCCCTGTTGTGTTTAACTGGGATCACTGGAGAATGGTGACCTGTCTGAAATTAAGTTCTATATGTTTGGGGCAATATTTTGACGTAAGGTTTATATTTTTAAATGTTTCATATTTTAGATATTCTCATCTATTTTGATTTGTTTTATTTTTTTTTCAAGGTAGGGTCTCACTGTAGCCCGGGATAATACAGAACTCACTCTGTAGGCTCAGGCCGGCCCTTAACTCGTAGCAATCCTCCTACTTCAGCCTCCTGAGTGCTGGGATTAAAGGCGTATGCCACCACACCTGGCAGCTATTTTCTTAAAAGTATATTTTTTTCTATAAATATCCTGTGCTGCTGAATTAGAAACATTTACAGCATCTCAAAAAAAAAAAAAAAGGGATGGAGAGATGGCTTAGCGGTAAAGGCGCCTGCCTCCTAAGCCTAAGAACGCTGGTTCCAATCTCTAGCGGTTCCAATCTCCAGGTCCCACGTTTAGCCAGATGCAAAGTGACACAAGGGTGCAATGCTGCACTTGACCACAAGGGGGCGCATGCATCTGGATTTCGTTCACAGCAGCTGAGAGGCTGCTGGCGCACCCATCTCTGTCTTTCTCTCCCTCTCTGTCCAAAAAAAAAAAAAAAGGACTATAGCCATCTTTATTAGAAACAGCTGCGACTGCATACTGGTGCGTACTAGATTGAACCTGTCGACCGTCCCCATAGGAGAGGGGCCAGGAGAGAGAGTCCCTCACCTGAGCTCTTGGGTGCCCCTGTGCCAGCTGTATGCAGTGGTGCTTGAGGTCTTAGCCTCAGGAGGGAGGGAAGAGTCTAGAAGATGGAAGATCAATGGTCACCTGTGTGAGCACCTCCTATCCAGCCACCAGGAGGAGGTTGTCCATACTCAGTAAGACTTTTTTCCCCCTCTAGGTAGAGTCCCGCTCTCATAGTCCATACCGACCTGGAGCTCACTTCATATTCCCAGACTGTCTCCTGAGTGCTGGGACTAAAGGTGTGCACCACCATGCCTGGCTTGGGATGAGACCTTTTCAAGGTGACTGCTTTGCCATCTCCATGCATCTGCAAGTAACCTCTCACCCGTGCTCTCTCAGAAAGTGTAATAAACTCTGGTTCACCAAGGTGAACTACGGCGAAATTGACCTTTAGTTTTGAGGGTGCCCGGTCTTGGGTAGCAAGTGCTTGTTGGCTTCCAGCCAGAAAATAATTCACACAACAGCATGGCATTTCTGCCCCATCATCCATGCCTGGAGCCTCTGGTGCTAGAGCCGTCCAAAGCCCAGGTCCTTCCTGATTTATAATGTTTCCTAACTCATTCCATGACCCTGATAACAAAGCCAGATAAAGACATCACAAAATGAAAACCTACCTTTAATCCCAGAAGATCGAAGTAGTTCTTTTTAAATATATTTTTATTTATTTATTTGAAAGAGAGAGGGAGAGAGAGAATGGGTGCAACAGGGCCTCCAGCCACTGTAAGTGAACTCCAGATGCATATGCCTCCTTGTGTATGGGTCCTGGGGAATTGGGGAATTGAACCTGGGTCCTTTGGCTTTCCAAGAAAGCACATTAACCACTAAACCATCTCTCTACCCTTCTAAGTAGTTCTTATTTAAGAATTATTAGCATCTGGGCTGGAGAGGTGGCTTAGTGGTTAAGGCGCTTGCCTGCAAAGCCTAAGAACACTTGTTTGAATCTCCAGGTTCCACGTAGTTGCCAGATGCAAAAATGATGTAAGCATGCAATGTCGCACATGCCCACAAGGGGGCGAATGTGTATTGAACTCATTCACCGTGCCTGAAAGGTCCTGGTGCACCCATTCTCTCTCTCTCAAAAAAATTTTTTTTTAATTTTTAGCAGTTGTTTTAAATATAGATGGAGCAAATTCTCTAATTGAAAGGCAGAGAGTAACAAAACAGATTTTTTTAAAGTGTTGCAAGAGGGCTGGAGAGATGGCTTAGAGGATAAGACATTTGTCTGCAAAGCCAAAGGATCCTGGTTCGATTCTCTCGGACCCATGTAAGCCAGATGTACAAGGGGTGCATGCATCTGGAGTTCATTTGCAGTGGCTGGAGGCCCTGGCTCACCCATTCTCTCTCTCTTTCTCTGTCTCTGCCTCTTCCTCTCTCTCAAATAAATAAATAAATAAACAAAATATAAAGTGTTGCAAGAATCAAAGAGCATTACGTTCTGAGTAAATGTCTCCCAACACTGCAAACATAAAACAAGAGAAATGTCAACATTCTGCTGTCTCCTAGATGAAACATTTAGGGAAAAGATAAATAAAATTTGAACACTATAGTTTTAGACAAAACAGAACTTTTTTTAGATATTCTGGCTATGTAGCTCAGGCTGGCCTTGAACTTGTCGCCCAAGCTGGCCTCAAACTCATGGTTATCCTCTTGCCTAAGCCTTCAAAGTGCTGGTATTAATGTGCACCAAACATTGTCAATAAAATTTTATAAAACTTGGGAATTTTATGAGTATGTGGAAATTAACATATTCTAAGAAAGAAACCAGTGGGTCAAAAGGAAATCACAATGGAGATTAAGAAATACTTGCAGATTGGCCTGGGCTCCCAGTTGCCTGGCTCCTGGTTCCCAGGCTCTAGTTCCCTGACACCTGGTTCCCCTGTGGCTGGTGGGCTGCTTGGACCCTGTGTGCACGCAACAAGGCAGTGGGAACCAAGGAGAAAAACCACCATTACATCAGCCAGGGCTCAGATGAAACCACAGAGGAACTGGCGAGAGTGCTGCTTCCACTGCATGCCTGACAACCAGCCCCAGAGACAGACACTAAGAACAATCAAAGTGCACCAAAGCAGAAATCCAGAAGCTGCTGACAGCTCAACACTAAAATAGACTTAAAACATCATGGCTCAGGGAATTTTGTGGAAGAGGGGGGCAGAAAGACTGTAAGAGCCACAGAGTGGAAGGGAATATCCAGAGGCATTGCCCACCCATCCCCCCAACATTGAATACTGCTCTCTCATGTCATACCACAACCCCATGGTGAATACCAGCAACCCCCCTAAGGAGGGCCCTTAGCAGAATGGGGCCAGGGAGGAGGGAAATGATGGCACCAACACATGATGTGTCCATACAAAGTTTCTACTTAATAAAAAAAAAAAAAATACTTGCAGATTAATGGAAATGAAAGCACAATATACCACAATTTATAGGATGCAGCCAAAGGAGATCCCAGAGGGAAATTCATAGCTATAAAGTCCTGACTTAAAAAGAGTGAAATCAAGCCGGGCGTGGTGGTGCACGCCTTTAATCCCAGCACTTGGGAGGCAGAGGTAGGAGGATCGCCGTGAGTTCAAGGCCACCCTGAGACTACATAGTTAATTCCAGGTCAGCCTGGGCCAGAGTGAGACCCTACCTCGAAACCCCCCCCCAAAAAAAAAGAGCAAAATCAGGTTGGCATTTGCCTGAAAAGCCTAATGACCCAAGTTCAATTCCCCAGGACCCATGTAAGCCAGATGCACAAGGTGGCACATGCACCTGGAGTTCATTTGCGATGGCTGGAAGCCCTGGAGCACCCATTCTATCTCTCTATCTGCCTCTCTCTCTCTCTCTCTCAAATAAATAAATATTTTTTTAAAAAAGAGTGAAATCATCAACTCAGTCTTCTACTAGGACAGAAAGCAAGTAAACCCAGAACAAATAAGTCAGGTTGCCGTGAAAACGAAAGTTTCTTCCTGAACAAAACTGCAAACCTTAAGGAATTCTGACTAAAGACTCAGTCACTAAGTGGTGAGTGAGGGCATTGCTCATAACCTTATGAAAGAAAGGCTAAAAAATGAGACCAGCACAGTGGGCAATGGAAATGGACAAATACCTAGAGACACAATTACCAAAACTGGCTCAAGAAGAAATAAATGAATAAGGGTCTATGACAAATCAGGAGATTAAATCAGCAAAGAAAAGCCCAGGCAGGGCCAGGTGACTTCACTGGGGAATTAACACCAAGCCTCAAAATTTTCCAAAACAACAGAGGAGACGCTTCCTAATTCATTCTATGACCCTGATGTGAAAGACATCACAAAACAAAACCTACAGATTGCCAGGGCCTCGTGGTACACACCTTTAATTCCAGCACTGAGAGTGCTGAGGTAGGAGTCTTGCCGTGAGTTCAAGGCCAGGCTGGGACTACACTATGAGTTCCAGGTCAGCCTGTCAGCCCGGGCTAGAATGAGAATCCTACCTTGAACAAAACAAAACAAAACAAGCCGGGCATGGTGGCTCACGCCTTTAATCCCAGCACTAGGGAGGCATCGATAGGAGGATTGCTGTGAGTTTGAGGCCAGCATGAGTCTACATAGGGAATTCCAGGTCAGCCTGGGCCAGATCAAGATCCTACCTTGGAAAACAAAACAAACAACAACAACAAAAAAAAAAAAAAAAAAAAAAAAACCTCTACAGACCAATGTTCTTTTTGTTTTTCGAGATAGGGTCTCACTCCAGCCCAGGCTGACCCGGAATTCACTATGTCATCTCAGGGTGGCCTTGAACTCATGGCGATCCTCCTACCTCTGCCTCCCACATGCTGGGATTAAAGGCATGTGCCACCATGCCTGGCTCCAATGTCCTTTAAAAAAAAAAATTATCTGACACAGAAAGGTAAAGAATGGACTCGCCAGGGCCTCCTGTCACTGCAAAAGAACTTCAGATACATCCAGACACAGATACACTTTGTGTATCCCACTCCATGTGTGTCCTGGGAAATTAAACCCAGGCTGTCAGCTTTGCAAGCAAGTGCCTCTAACAGCTGAGCCATCTCTCCAGCCCCCAGTATCCTCTGTCATGCAAAGATCACCAGCCAAATGCTAGCGAGTGAAATTGAGCTGCATATTGAAAGGACCATACGCCAAAACCTAGGGAGATTTATCCCAGAAATGCAGGGGTCATTTATTAATGAAAATCAAAACAGTATGCTATTTACAAAATAAAAATGGGGAAATCCCACATGTTCCTCTCAATTGGTGCAGAAAAAGCATTGGACAAACTCCAACACCTTTTTATGACTAGCAAAGTAAGACTCAAGAAAGTGATAGAAGGAAAGTGTCTCAGCCTAAGAGAGCGCATCTGTAAAGAGTGCACAGCTCACATTGCTGGTAGGAATGAACAGCTGCTATGCAAACTGGAGGTTCTTCAAAAAAGAAACAGCGATCATTTGATTCAGCAAGTTCACTCCTGGGCGCACACTCAAGAGAAACAAGAACATGCCCACACCAAACAGAAGAGCATTTGTAACAAGCTTGCGAATTATTACCCAAAGTCAAATGACCCCAAACATCCACTAACGGGACACATGAGTGAAATGTGGTCCATCAGTAAAATAGAGCATTATGCAGTCATAAAAGGAATGAATGGGGGCTGGGCGTGGTGGTGCACACCTTTAATCCCAGCACTCAGGAGGCAGAGGTAGGATGATCACTGTGAGTTCAAGGCTACCCTGAGACTACATTATAAATTTCAGGTCAGCCTGGGTTAGAGTCTCTACCTTAAAAAAAAAAAAAAAAAAAAGAGGAATGAAGGGATGGCACATGCTATAACAAGGATGAGCCTTCAGAGCATCCTGTTGCATGGAAAAAAACATGTGACTCCATTTATATAAACTGTCCAGACAGGACAGTCCATAGACAGAAAGTTCAGTGGTTTCTGGGGGGCTGCTGGGTGAGAGTGGAAGGAACTGCTTCATTGGCCCAAAGTTACTTTCTAGGGCCACAAAAAAAAAAAAATGTCCTGGTGGCTGGAGAGATGGCTCAGTACACGTCCTGCACAAGCATGAGCCCCTAGGGGGCCTGAAACTGACAGTTCAGTGCCCCCGTAACCACGCAGGCAGCTGACCATGGCCACTAGCAGTTATTTTCTTGTTGGGACAAAACACCTGACCAAAGCAGTATATATAAGGAAAGATTTATTTCATCTTCTAGATCCTAAAGGAAGTTTCACCATGGCCAGGAAAGTGCGACAGGCCTGAGCAGGACCCTGTGTCACATCTCCACATCTATGGGAAGAAAGTAGTGCACTGGGCTTGGAGCTGGCCTATGTCACCCCAAAGCCCGCCCCCACTGACACACCTCCTCCAGCAAGGCTCCACCTCCCAAAGGCTCTACAACCCTTCCAAACTGCCATCAGCTAGGGACCAAGTGTTCAAAACACGTGAGCTTGGGCTGGAGAGATGGCTCAGTGGCTAAAGGCTCTTGCTTGCAAAGTCTGACTGCCCAGGGTTCAATTCCCCAGTACCCACATAAAGCCAGATGTACAAAGTGGTGCGTGCATCTGGAGTTTGCAACAGCAGAATGCCCTGGTATGCCCATACTCACTCTCTGAAGGTCTCTTTCTCTTTGTCTCTCTCTCTCAAATAAAGAATAGAATACAATATATTTTTTTGGAGAGTGACAGAGAGAGACAGAGAGAGAGGGAGAGGAAGACAGATAGAGATGGGCGCTCCAGCAGCCTCTCAGCTGCTGCGAACAAAATCCAGATGCATGCACCCCCTTGTGGTCAAGTGCAGCATTGCACACTTGCGTCACTTTGCATCTGGCTAAAAGTGGGACCTGGAGATTGGAACCACTGGAGATTGGAACCAGCATTCTTAGGCTTAGGAGGCAGGCGCCTTAACCCCTAAGCCATCTCTCCAGCCCAAGAATAGAATATTTTTTAAAAACCACATGAGCCTATGGGTGACATTTCATTCAAACCGTCACAGCCACACATGCCTGTAATCCCAGTCCCATGAGGAGCAGAGATCAGAAGACCACTAGGGCACACTCTGGAATCAATGAGAAACTCGATCTCAAGGAAACAAGCAGATGTGATACAGGAGGGATAACCGACATTCTCTCCACATGTGCGTGCAAGGAGCATGTGCATCTGCACACGCACATGCATACATCACATACACTATACACATATGTATGCAAAAAAAGTTCTCAGTTGTAGTGATGATTTCAAAATCCTTTATATATTTATTTGCAAGCATAGAAGAAAGACAGCGAGAATGGGCGCGCCAGGGCCTCCAGCCACTGCACATGAACTCCAGATACATGTGCCACTTTGTGTATCTGGTTTCACTTGGGTCCCAGGGAATCGAACTGGTGTTGTTAGAGACTTTGCAGGCAAGCGCCTTAACTGCTGAGACTCTCCCCAGCCCTCAAAACCCTCTGAACGCACTGGAAGCCCTCAATTTATATCTGTTACAATGGTGAATTTTATGGAATGTGAATGTTACCTAACAGGAAGAAGTTTGAAGAGGTGGAGAGTGCAGTGGTTCAGTGGGTGGATCCCCAGTACAGGGCGGTGTGTGTGGGGGGGTCTTTCATAGGTACACAAGCCCACTGGGGAACCCTAGGCAGAGGTGAATTCCTATTCAATCTGGATAGGTCCAAGAACCAGTATTTTCTGACAGGGTCCCCTGGTGCCACTGCTGCTGCTCTGTGGCCACATAAAGGATTTTCTGTACCCCGTTAGGACCCTGGGTCACAGATGCCTCGGGGCTGTAAACAAAGCCCCAGTCCTGTCTGCCACTGACAGTCCTCCATGCATGTGGTAGGCTCCCGGCTGAGGTTACAGAGGTCCCCGGACAGCAAACAGAGAGCCGAAGCGGAGGTGTTGATTTTACACAAAGGTAGGGTAGGAAGGCTGGCAGATCCGGTTCGCTTCTCAGAGTGATGCAGCCCTTCTGGTGGTCAGAAGTGATCTGCAAGAAAGGGGTCCCCCCCACACCGAGTGAACGGAGAGCGCTGAAGGATGCTCTGGTCCCAGTGGGGCCCAACAGCTTCCTCCACCTTGGCTTCCCTGTAAACACAGGGTTCCAGGAGGGAGCACTGGACGGTCTCACAGCTATGCTACCCATAAGTGACGCCAGGGGGGTGGGGGGTACAGGGGGGAATGAAGATGAAAATGGATGCACCATGTCTCCGAGCCTCCGCAACAGCGTGTGTGGGCGAGCCCGAGGGTTGCCACCCAATCGATCCTTTGGAGGGCATAGCATCCCCTGCTATGCGTCCAGTCTACACTGATGGGGCAACAGCCTCGGGCCCCAGATCACAGAGGCCCAGAGGCTGTCCCCTCTGCCACTCGGAGCTGCTCACCGTCTCCGAGGAGGTCGGGCGTGGGGCTGAAGGGTTCTGGGGGCAGGTTCCAGGCCAGCCCCTCAACAAGCCCAGCAGGCCTGTCACTTCTGCCTCCAGGTGCTCCACGGTCTTCTCCACCTTCTGCAGTGGGAGAGGGTGGAGCAAAGTCAGGGACAAGAGCCGAACCCACAGCCGCTCACAGAGGGAGCACTGGTCCAGCCCCTCCCTGTCTGGTACTTAGCCTGGGGGACTGGTGAGAACCTTTGCCACTTTTTGCTCGGGAGTTCGCATTCCTTTTGTTATGCCGTCCCCTGGTGGCACCTCTGCCAAATAACAGGTGTGGGGGTTGGGAACTTTCCTAGGGTTCATAACTGTTTCTATTGGCATTCTCATGAAGTCTCTTCCGATAATAATGTCCCCTCCCCGCAGGGAAGGGTCTCATTCTAGCCCAGGCTGACCTGGAATTCATTCTGTAGTCTCAGGGTGGCTTCAAACTTACCGCGATCCTCCTGCATCTGCCTCCCCAGTGCTGGGATTAAAGGTGTGAGTCACCACGCCAGGCTGAGAATAATGTTTTTTTTTTTTTTTTTTTTTTTTTTTTTGGTTTTTCGAGGTAGGGTCTCACTCTGGCCCAGGCTGACCTGGAATTAACTATGTAGTCTCAGGGTGGCCTTGAACTCTTGGTGATCCTCCTACCTCTGCCTCCCGAGTGCTGGGATTAAAGGCGTGCGCCACCACGCCCAGCAATAATGTTTTTTTAATGCTCAAAATGTCCTCTAAATATTTATGTGCGCCTTTGGATTAGTTAGCGCTGCTCTCCTTTGCTCCGAGAAGATTCTCTGTGCAGTGAACGGTGATGAGTACCCAGACTCAAACTCACCCAAGTGCCTAGGATAAGCTACTGTTCAGCCTTAAATAGGACCCCCATACTGCTCCCTCCGAAACGAGTGAAGGAGGAAGTGGAGAGAATGTCAGGGCCCGAGGATGGTCGGACATGGCCATCATACTTATGAACTAATGGCAGCCCTGGTTACCTGCACAAGATTGGGTCCATCAGGAGGCTGGAGAGATGGCTCAACCATTAAAGATGACACTTGTTTGCAAAACCTGCCAGCCCCAGGTTCGATTCTCCTGTCCCCATGTAAAGCCAGATGCACCAAGTGCTGCATGCACCTGGAGTTCATTTGTAGCAGCAAGAAGCCTTAGCATGCCCATTCTTGTTTCCATTTTCTCCTGCTCGTTCTCTCTTAAATAAATAGATTTTTTTTTTTTTTTTTTTGGTTTTGCAAGGTAGGGTCTCACTCTGGTCCAGGCTGACCTGGAATTAACAATTAACTATGTATTCTCAGGATGGCCTTGAACTCTCGGCGATCCTCCTACCTCTGCCTCCCGAGTGCTGGGATTAAAGGCGTGCGCCACCATGCCCGGCAATAAATAGAATTTTTAAAAGATCGGGCTCATCAACATTCTGCCATGGATAGTGGAGAGACTCCTGAAGCCCCACTCCTCTCTGAGGAGTGATTGGCAGTTGATTTTTTGCTGGAGGAAGGGGATACATTTCCTGTGTTCTGGTAAATAACCCTCACCCATGCTCATGCAAAGATCCCCTGTGTCAGGTGACAGTCATTTACAAAAAATAGTAAGACATCAAAGTAGAAGTGTGACTAGTTGAGAAGAAGGAATCCAGCAGTCAGTGGGAGGGGCAAGAGAAGGCGATGGGGTGACTATGATCAAAAGACATCATACACTTGTGTAAAATTGTCAAAGAAAGCCTTTAAGCCCAGCACTCAGGAGGCTGAGGTAGGAGGATCACCGTGAGTTTGAGGTCACCCTGAGACTACATAGTGAATTCCAGGTCAGCTTGGGCTAGAGTGAGACCCTACTTCGAAAAACCAAAAATTAAAAAAAAAACAAACAACAACAACAAAAAAAAACGAGGGCTGGAGAGATGGCTTAGTGGTTAAGCTGCTTGCCTGTGAAGCCAAAGCACCCAGGTTCGATTCCCCAGTAACCACATAAGCCAGATGCACATGGTGGTGCATGCATCTGGAGTTCATTTGCAGTGGCTAGAGGCCCTGGTGTGCCTAGTCTCTCTCTCTCTCCTTCCCTCTCTCTATCTGCCTCTTTCTCTTTCAAATAAATAAATGAAAAAATAAAATATTTTTAAAAGAATCTTATTTTTAAAAAAAGAAAAACAATGACATGCAGAGATTCATAGCAACTAAGATGATGAAATTGCCTCTGATTTTTGTTGAGGATTTTTGTGTGTCTACTACTTTGAATAGGATTGTTAAATTAAATTAAATTAAATTTATGTTTGTGACAATAAAGAAACAGCTTTCCTCCACACAAATTTATAAACTTCATGTTACAATGCTGCACCACAAAACTCAGAGATTGAATTTGCCACCTTCTCTAAATATGGGAAAACCTCAGGCTGGATTCAAGCAACATTCCAGGGGAGGCAGAGGGTATAAGACACTGGCCAGCTGAACAGCCCAGTGGGGCCGTGGGTATTTAACATAGTGGCTGGGGAACAAGACTGCCCTGGCTTTCCTGGCATTCCGAAGCACAGTGTACTGACACTCCACAAAGCCAGTAGCCTAGCAGGAAGAAGCTTTTTGTTCCCCTGCCGCTGCCCCGCAACCTCACCCCAACACCCTTGGTACCTCTTCCATGATGTTTAAGCGGCTCTGGATGGCAATGTGGTTGTCACAGCCTCGGCTCCAAGCTGGATGTCCTTGGGAAGGGCTGGGGTGCTCAGTAGCTGTGGGAAAACAAGTCTTGTCACTGTGGGTCCCTTGGTTTCCATGTGACACCAGAGTGTCCTTTCACACACTGGGCTTAAGTGAGGTGTGCCTTGAAAACAGCCACATGGGCTATGCAGAATGACACTCAGGCGTGAGCCACTGTGCATTGCCACCACCTTAACTGCGCCCTTGTGTGCACGGCCACTGTCACCTTCACATCCAGTTGGGTTGGTCGAGAAGGCAGCTTCTGATCTGTGTAAAGTCAGGAAAGGAAAGGTTCCGGCCATGCGCAGAGACACGAAGAGAGATGTGGATTTGCAAGGTTCAGGCAGACCCTCTGAGGAGTTGAAACTATTGCAAAGAACCAGCTGGGTGTGGAGACAGGACTGGAGAGAGGTCCAGGGAGCAAAGCCAAGCATAGAGCTTTTTTTTTTTTTTTAGAGAGAGACAGACAGAGAGAGGAAGAGGCAGAGAGAGAGAGAGGAAGAGGCAGAGAGAGGAAGAGGCAGAGAGAAAGAGAAGGGGGCACGTCAGGGCCATTTCAGCCACTGTAAATGAACTCCAGATGTGTGCACCCCCTTGTGGGCAAGCACGGCATTGCGTGCTTGCGTCTGGTTAAATTGGGACCTGAAGACTCTAACAGGCGTTCTTAGGCTGGGCAGGCAGGCGCCTTAACCGCTAAGTCATCTCTCCAGTCCCCATACATAGATCTTTAACCCAAGGCTTAATAAACGATTTGCCAGTCCGGCCTGGGGATGCACACCTTTAGCCCCAGCACTCAGGAGGCAGAGGTAGGCAGATCGCCATGAGTTTGAGGCCACCCTGAAAGTACATAGTGAGTTCCAGGTCAGCCTTACCTCGAAAAGCCAAAATAATAATAATAATAATAAACGACTTGCCATGTTTGTTTGGAGGGAGTGTTTTGAGTTTCAGATACAGAAGACGGGATGGAGGGATGTGTGTCCCGAGGTAATCCACGTGAGAACTGATGAACCAGACAGTAACAAGAGGAATTGAGGGGAGAGAAGAAAAGGGGATATTTTAGCAGCATTGACAATGAAAACCAGTTAGTCTGAGCTGGCTTTGAGCAAGCACCACGTGATGGGCTGAGAAAGTGTGTTAACTCATTAACCTCCCCGATATCTGCTAGTGTCTTTACACGGAAACTGATGCATAGAGGGCAAGAGGCCATGTCCAAATTCACATTGCTAAATGAGCAGAAGATGAGAACTTCAACCAACACAACCGTTTCCTTCTTAAAATATTTTTATTATCCGGGCGTGGTGGTGCACGCCTTTAATCCCAGCACTCGGGAGGCAGAGATAGGAGGACCGCCTTGAGTTCCAGGTCAGCCTGGACTAGAGTGAGACCCTACCTCGAAAAACCAAAAAATTATATATATGTCAGAGACAAAGGGGCAGGCAGAGAGAGAGTATACTTGCTCCAGGGCCTCCTGATGCTGCAAATGAACTCCACATGCATGCACCACTTTGTGCATCTGACTTTATGTGGGCACTGGGGATCAAACCTGGGTTGTCAGGCTTCTGAAGAAACCACCTTTAACCACTGAACCATCCCTCTAGCCCCACTCAACTCTTTATTATTATTATTATTAGTAGTAGTAGTATTGTGTGTGTGTGTGAGAGAGAGAGAGAATGGGCACACCAGGACCTTCAGCCTGCTGTGAACGAACTTCAGATGCGTATACCCCCATGTGCGACATTGCATGCTTGTATCACTGTGCGTCTGGCTCTGTGGGACCTGGAGATTTGAATATGAGTTCTTAAGCTTCACAGGCAAGCGCCTTAACCTCTAAGCCATCTCTCCATTCCTTTTTCTTTTTAAACTCCAGCTGATCCTGTGATTTTATTCCTTACAGTGACCATTCCCGCCCCCCTCCCCCCACTCAACTCTTGATTCATTGCTTTCATCTTAACTGGTTCATCCTGGCTCCAGGAGTCAGAGCCCAGCTGGTGACTCTGAACTGCACAGGCATTAGAGTTGGCTGAACCCTGGAGAACACTGATTCTTAGGAAGTCTGTGCTGTCTGAGGCTGAAGGGAGAGCTTTTCAGATTCTAGAAAGGGTGACAAACCCAGCTTAGCCTAAGGTGTCAAGAAGGTTTAGCATGATGGGGACTGGAAGAGAGTGGCAGGACTGTTTTCACTCTGTAGCGCCCAGCCTTTCTGCGGGAGTGATGGTGGTCGGCAGAGTGTAGGGCTGTAGTGGGATGGAAACGGAAGGCAAGGTCAGAGGCTGGAAATGTGGATCGGGGAAAGCTTTTGCAAGAAGCTTGGGCATGAAGGAAGGTGATCAGCTGTCAGGTGGGCCCTTCTGTCTCCTAAGCTTTGGAGAAACATAGCCATGCTTAAAGCCCCAGGGACAGAAAAGAGACAAGGGGACTGGAGGCACATATTTGTGGAGGAGATGGGAGGCCCTGAAATCCACAGGGAGAAAGAGAGAGAAGATGCAGCAAAAATGGATGAAGGCAAATGTTTTAGAGGACAAGAAAGTCAAGGAGTTCCCACCTGAGGTTGTCAAGCAAGAGCAGTAGGGCACCCTGAGATGCCCATAGCCATTTTCATTATTATTGGGAATTTTCAGCGTGTTGTTAAAAATAGCCATTAAGGACTAAAGAGATCCTGCACAATTATGAGGGGACCCCCAGACCACTGAGTTTGATTCTGCAGAATCCACGTAAACAGCTCAGTGTGGACATGCATGTCTGCAACCCCAGGCCTGTCGAGAGCAGAGACTAAAGCTTGTGCTGGAGAAAATGGCAAGTTCTAGAAACAGTGGGAGATTGTCTGAAGGATACAGAGGAGAAAGCAATAGAGGGGACACACATTGTTCTCCTCTGGCCTCTTTGTGTGCTCAGGATACTGCATTTGCACACCTGTACATACATACACCACATCACACCTACCACATGCACATTCAAAAACAAAACAAACACCACCACCTCAAAAAAAAACCAAACACAACAACAACAAAAAATAACCAGCCACTAAAACCATGGAAATCAGCCAGTAATTTTATTTTTACTTATTTTATATTTGGTTTTTTGAGATAGGGTTTCACTCTAGCCCACGCTGACCTGGAATTCACTATGTAGTGACAGGGTGGCCTCGAACTCATGGCGATCCTCCTACCTCTGCCTGTCAAGTGCTGGCATTAAAGGTGTGCACCACCACGTCCGACAATTTTTTTCTTTTTAAATCTGAGAACTAGTTTATCAGTACACCACTGGGTAGGGGGTTGAATAGAGGGTCCTAAAGGGGGCATGACAAGTGATAGAGGACCCCCCCCACACACACACACATTGATCTCTGAAAACAGCAGTTGCTGCTGCAGTTTGGATCTTGAATGTTCTACCAAGGCCCATGTGTTACAGGCATGGTCCTGCAGGTACGTGCTACTGGGGGATGATGTAGACCTTCAAGGTTTAGGGCTTAGTAGGAGGTCTTTAGATCCGGGGTATGCCCTTGAGAGAGGGACAGGGTTAACGTACGCAGTTAGGGAGGCCAGAAGTTCAGGAGTTCAGCCACAGATAAGAAGGGAAGTAAGGAAAGAAATATTCCCCCCTGCCCCTTCTGATAGTTGTTTAGGAACCCAGAAACTGCATGGTTATCTGAGGAGGGCTCTGGGAATTCAGCTAGAAGAAAAAGTGTGACTGGGAAAGTTCAAAGGAAGGTGATCAGCTGTCAGGTGGGCCCTTCTGTCTCCTAAGCTTTGGAGAAACATAGCCATTCTTAAAGCCCCAGGGACAGGAAAGAGACAAGGGGACTGGAGGCGCATATTTGTGGAGGAGATGGGAGGCCCTGAAATCCACAGGGAGAAAGAGAGAAAGGATGCAGCAAAAATGGATGAAGGCAAATGTTTTAGAGGACAAGAAAGTCAAGGAGTTCCCACCTGAGGTTGTCAAGCAAGAGCAGTAGGGCACCCTGAGATGCCCACAGCCATTTTCATTATTATTGGGAATTTTCAGCATGTTGTTAAAAATAGCCATTAAGGACTAAAGAGATCCTGCACAATTATGAGGGGACCCCCAGACCACTGAGTTTGATTCTGCAGAATCCACATAAACAGCTCAGTGTGGACATGCATGTCTGCAACCCCAGGCCTGTCGAGAGCAGAGACTAAAGCTTGTGCTGGAGAAAATGGCAAGTTCTAGAAACAGTGGGAGATTGTCTGAAGGATACAGAGGAGAAAGCAATTGAGGGGACACACATTGTTCTCCTCTGGCCTCTTTGTGTGCTCAGGATACTGCATTTGCACACCTGTGCATACATACACCACATCACACCTACCACATGCACATTCAAAAACAAAACAAACACCACCACCTCAAAAAAAAACAAACACAACAACAACAAAAAAATAAACAGCCACTAAAGCCATGGAAATCAGCCAGTAATTTTATTTTTACTTATTTTATATTTGGTTTTTCGAGATAGGGTTTCACTCTAGCCCACGCTGACCTGGAATTCACTATGTAGTGACAGGGTGGCCTCGAACTCATGGCGATCCTCCTACCTCTGCCTGTCAAGTGCTGGCATTAAAGGTGTGCACCACCACGTCCGACAATTTTTTTTCTTTTTAAATCTGAGAACTAGTTTATCAGTACACCACTGGGTAGGGGGTTGAATAGAGGGTCCTAAAGGGGGCATGACAAGTGATAGAGGACCCCCCCCACACACACACACATTGATCTCTGAAAACAGCAGTTGCTGCTGCAGTTTGGATCTTGAATGTTCTACCAAGGCCCATGTGTTACAGGCATGGTCCTGCAGGTACATGCTACTGGGGGATGATGTAGACCTTCAAGGTTTAGGGCTTAGTGGAAGGTCTTTAGATCACCGGAGTATGCCCTTGAGAGAGGGACAGGGTTAATGTACGCAGTTAGGGAGGAATAGTGGGCCAGAAGTTCAGGAGTTCAGCCAGAGATAAGAAGGGAAGTAAGGGAAGAAATATTCCCCCCTGCCCCTTCTGATAGTTGTTTAGGAACCCAGAAACTGCATGGTTATCTGAGGAGGGCTCTGGGAACTCAGCTAGAAAAAAAAAGTGTGACTGGGAAAGTTCAGTCACAGTGACTGCTTGTCATTTTCCTCTGTGGTGAGCTTGCAGGTCAGACTCACCTGTTCCTTCAGCTTTATTCTTTATTTTCTTTCTTTTTTTTGGACAGAGACACAGAGAGAGATAGAGAGAGAGGGAGAGGCAGAGAGAGAGAGAGAATGGGTGCACCAGCAGTCTCTCAGCCATTGTGAACGAACTCCAGATGCATGCGCCCCCTTGTGGGCAAGTGCGGTATTGCACCCTTGTGTCACTTTGCATCTGGCTAAATGTGGGACCTGGAGATTGGAACCGGCATTCTTAGGCTTAGCAGGCAGGCACCTTAACCTCTAAGCTATCTCTACAGCCCTCTCCAGCTTTATTCTTTCAAAAGAATTCCAAGTTACTGTTAAACTTTCAATACACAATCTATCAGTTTAGGAAACTTTAATTGTAGATAAGGACAGCCCCATCATACATATGTCCTCAGACCTTAGCCTCCCCTCCCCCTCAGGCTCCCGCTTTTGAAGGCCCCCCCACTCGATATTCCCAGTAGGGTGCTGTGCTTGCTTGGGATCAAGTCTGCTTGATTATTTCCATCTGTGGTTTAATTCTTGTTCCTGTACAATAAAGCTTGCTGCCAATATCCACTCACTGACTCCCACTGGCTTTTCTTGTTTGTTTGTTTTCAATGTAGGGTCTCACTCTAGCCCAGGCTGACCTGGAATTCACTATGTAGTCTCAGGCTGGCCTCCAACTCACAGTGATCCTCTTACCTCTGCCTCCTGTGTGCTAGGTTTAAAGGCATGCACCACCACCACCACACCTGGCACAATTCTTTTTTTAATATACATATTTTACTTCATTTATTTATGTGTGTGAGAGAGAGACAGAGAGAGGGAGGGAGAGAATGGGTGCACCAGGGCCCCCTGCACTGCAAATGAATTCCAGATGCAGGCGCCACTTTGTGCATCTGGATTTACATGGGTACTGGGGAATTGCACTCGGGGCATTAGGCTTTGCAAGCAAGTGCCTAACTGCTGAGCCATCTCTCTAGCCCTCATTATTATTATTATTATTTTCGAGGTAGGGTCTTACTCTAGCCCAGGCTGACCAGGAATTCACTATGTAGTCTCAGGGTGGCCTTGAACTCATGGCCAATCCTCCTACCTCTGCCTCCCAAGTGCTGGGATTAAAGGTGTGCGCCACCATGCCCAGCCGTTATTATTATTAGATTTTAATTCTCATGAATTTAGTACTTGAGAAGCTGAGGTAGGAGGAGTGCATGACTTCAAGGCCAATCTGGACTACAAAGTGAGTTCTTGGAGAGCCAGGGCTAGAGTGAGACCCTCAAAAATATGCTCATGATTTTCCTCCACTGACCTGGGAAGACCCTCTTCGGAAGCCAGTGTTGTCACCGTTGACCTTGAGGAGGTGATGTTCTAACGGCACAATGTGAAAGTGGCTGTATCAGAGCCCATGCTGACATTTTTATGGCTGAAATGCTACTCTTGGATTTACTTTCAAAATAACTCCAGGCCTGGTGAGCAGAGAGGGCAAAAGTTGGCACAGGCTGCTCGTTGTGGAGACTGGGTGATGAGCAGTGAGGGTGTTTCCAACATCCCCCTATGCTTTTATATTAAAAAAAAACTTTTAAAATCCCCTCTACTTTTGTGTATATGGCTTTACATTTCCCGTAATAAGACCCAGTTGTCTGATGGGACTATTAGTAAGTTTGGGCTGAATGCAAGGATGCGAAGTGGTCCAGATGGAAGAAGGAGAGGGTTGTTGGGGAAGATAGCCACTCTGAGGGCTGTGCTCTGTTCTGGCTGCCAGTGCAAGAAGGTCTTTGAGAGGCAGGTGCTGGTCTGCACTGGCCCTGGTGAAGGGACTCCTTCCCTTTGTTTCAGCTGATGCCCAGCCTTGAGTGACAGACAGAAGGTGGGAGAGCCATGCTCCTCTCGGGGTGGTCTTTCTGGAGAAGAGGAGGTTTTCCTGGAGGGAGTCACCATCTCCTCCCTGTAGGCTCTGCCCAGGAACCCACAGCCAAAGTCATTCAATGAACATCACCTGCCCTCTCCAAGACCCTCCTCACTTCCCACTGTTTGTGACAGAAGGCATGGGGCCCTCAATCCAGTCGCTGGTCAGGGGCAACATGCATCTTCCCCTCTTCATTGGCCCCAGACGCTCTTCTCTACAGAGTCTATGATGAGATTGTAGTTGGCCCCAGGATCCCTCCAGGGAAGAGGCTGGCCTCAGGTCACCCTCCTCACAGCTCAGGCCTAATCCCTCACATCTGGACAGACCTGTACTCTGTGCACCAGGGCATGACTGTCCATGAGCTCATCCGGGCTTCCTCCGAGGGACTTATCTGAGATGGAGAGCTTGGAGCGTGGCCCTAACAACTGCCCTCCACAGCCTGCTTCCTCCCCACCGCAGGCTTCACCAGAACTTGGCTGGAACACAGCCTGAAAACCCCTTCCCAGCCCGTGATGGCTACCCATTATCGTGGGACGGTGAGAAACTTCCTTGGCCGCTTGTAGCCTCCTCTGTCAAGAGGGGTGGGCTTGCCCTGAGGCTCCACCTCCCAGATGTAGCTCTTGTGGGAGCCTTTGTCTCTTTCAGAGCCTGCCAGAGGCCTCAAAAACTGTCAAGGATAGCTGGGGTGAAGAAGGGAGTAACTTCCTTTTTTTTTGGAGCAGAAACTAAGGCAAGGCAAAAAAAGAAAACTTGGAAATCTTCCTATCTCTCTCTTCTCTCTCTTTTCTCTCTCTCTCTCTCTCACACACACACACACACACACACACACACACACACACACACACACAAAGCTAACCCACTGTGAGTGGTTGGGAAAAGCTGCAGAACTGTCACTTTATCACGTAGGACCTTATAGAGGTTATGGTTCCCAGCTCCCCACTTCCTCCCTCTGCTCCCGTGCCAGTGGGGAAATGGACCTCCTTGGAGACTGGGTTATTTTCTCTGGCCCAATTCCTGCTTGGGGCCTGATGTGCGCCCTGGACGTTGGCCATGGGTGGAGGCGCATACTGCACTGGTGGGGTGGGGGACCCAGAGACCAGAGGAGGCAATGGCTGGCTGTCCCAGCTAATAAGGTCTGGCCCACAAAGTCTGTCCATTAAGGTGGGAAGTATGGTCCCACTCACTCACCAGTCTTCCAAGGAAAGCTGATGTACCTGGGACTCACACCCTGAAAATGTGCCCACAATGATTATATTGTTATATTCTATTTTTACCAACAACATTGGCCCCTTGAGGTGATACGTCACCGCATTTAGTATAAAAGGATAATAAACTTAACCACATCCAACACTTGTGTAAATATTTGTGATGTGTTCAAACCCATCAGCAGGTTTTGATTGTTTTTTTGTGTTTTTTTTTTTTAAAAGGAAGCAGATCGTTATTTTCCAGAGACGTAGAGAGCAAGCACTTCAATGTATCGGAGCTGCTCTGGCTGAAATGGAGAGGGATCCCAGACCCCTTTACAGAACTCCAGCTCCAACAAACACTTTCACTTGTCTTGTGTAGAGAAGGACACATCCTTCCTACTGCCCTTGACCTCTGCTTGTTTTCCAGACCTGGAGTTAACCTTATGGGTCACTAGGGATTCACCAATGTCTCTCCTGTACTTTCAGTTTCGGTTTGAGTTAGTATCTCACTGAGGACACAGGTTATGCTGCTGTAACAATGAGCCCTGCCAATCACCTCACGGTGACTTCTCTCTCATGTATCCATTCAGAGCTAGACTGCCTGGTGGTCAGGCTGGCTAACAGTGCTGCCTCTGAGGGCAGACAGGAACATAGATTCTATCTTGGTATAAAGTTGTTTTGAAACCACTGTCTTGGGCTGCAGAGATGGCTTAGTGGTTAAGGTGCATGCCTGTGAAGCCAAAGGACCCAGGTTCGATTCTCCAGGTCCCACGTAAGCCAGATGCACATGGTGGTGCAAGCATCTGGAGTTCATTTGCAGTGGCTAGAGGCCCTGGTGCACCCATTCTCCCTCAATATCTCTCCCCTCCCTGTCTCTAATAAGTAAATAAATAAACCACTGGCTTATAATAAATAAACACTCCAAAAAACTTCAGGGTTCTCCAAACCCATGCAATGATCCTACGGGGGGTAAGGGGTGCCATCAAGGGTTTTAACCAGCAGTGGACTCTGCAAACATTACGGCTAACTGGTACAATGGTGGCATGTCTATTATCGAGGAAACTAACTGTTCTCTGGTTGGATTTGAGGCCTGCTCCACAGGAGGGAATTCCTGCTTGATAGTAGGAACCTTAAAAAGCCCATGGCTGGGGAAGTCATAAGCCCTAGAGGGGAAACTACTACTGTTTTTTGGCTACATGGATGTGTTATGCCCACCAAACTGCCCTCTTATGTTTATACCCATATATTAATGCTACTCTCATTTTTGGTTAGAGAAGCTTCTCTTTTCAGATGGTGGTGACCACTGGGACCCAAACTCATCAAATTGCTGCGAAGTGACAGTGAGGTGTTCAGCACTAAGTCAGCCATAGTTCACACTCTAAGGCTCAGAGACCCTTGAAGAAGAGCCAACGGAAGGGGAGGAGTGCATGGCAATACTGTCTTCCAGACACAAAGTGGCTGTGGCGCTCCTGACCTCACAGCGGCTGGTGCTACCTACAGAAGACCTGCCTAATAGGACAGAAAATTGAACAGTGGCTAGTAAGAAGGAAGAAGAGACTCAGGGGAGGGAGTGGAGGAGAAGGTGGTGGTGTGAGGGGATTATGATCATGGTATGTTATATATATTAATAAAGGTTGTTCATAAAAAGGTAAGAAAAACATGCAGGATAAACCTCGTTAGCACACAGTGCTGTCCGCTCTATGACTTTCTTTTTTTTTTTTTTTTTCAAGGTAGGGTTTCATTCTAGCTCAGGCTGACCTGGAATTCATTATGTTGTCTCAGGGTGGCCTTGAACTCACAGACATTCTCCTACTTCTGCCTCCGAGGGCTGGGATTAAAGGCGTGCGCCACCACGCTTGGCTCTCTTTTTTCTTTGTCTTTTTCTTTTCTTTTCTTTTTTTTTTTTTTTGAGGCAAGCCCAACAGACTGATATATATATATATATATGAGAAAGACTGAAACTGAGAGAAACAATTAGCGTTCTGGGCCTCCAGCCACTGTAATCAAACTCCAGATGTGTGTGCCATCTTGTACGAATGTGCAACCTTGCTCATGTGTCACCTTTGTTCATCTGGCTTACATGGGATCTGGGAAGTTGAACATGGGTCCTTAGGCTTTGCAGGCAAGTGCCTTAAAACTGCTAAGCCATCTCTCCAGCCCCCTTCATGACCTTTTGACTATGTGGTTTTTTTTTTTTTTTTTTTTTTTTTTTTTTTCTTTTGAATTAACCATGGAGTCTCAGGGTGGCCTGTTTCCTCTTCTGCCTTGCTGGGATTAAAGGCGTGCGCCACCACACCCGGCTCCTTTTGACTATGTGTTTTCTTTCTTATCTCTCAGCTTTGTCATCTGCACACCATCTGCCTGGCCCTGCCCAGCATCCTTTGCAAGTTGATGCGCTGACCTCATACTTGAAGATGCCTTGGGACCACAGACTGATGTGCCCGTGCCACACACAGGCACTAACCAGTCTGATGGGCTCAGAGGGATGAAGCAGGCAAGCCCAGTGTCCATTCCCTCTCTCCATGGAGGCCGGTGCTCTTTCTAGATCACTCTGATTGTGTCTCAAGATGGAGAAGCATCTTATACTGAATCAATGCCCTGACTCAATGGATGCAAGGTGCTGAGGGATGTTGGGAGGGGTTTCTCCAGTAAGGATGCAGGGGCTCAGTGTCCAATTCTGATTGGATTCACTGCTTCACACCAATCCTATTTGCTGGATCATGGCTTTTACTTTTACTGCGGGGCATGGTGGCGCACACCTTTAATCCCAGCACTCGGGAGGCAGAGGTAGAAGGATTGCCATGAGTTTGAGGCCACTCTGAGACTACATAGTGAATTCCAGGATTAGCCTGGGCTAGAGTGAGACCCTACCTTGAAAAAACAAAACAAAACAAAAAAGAAATAAAAAGAAAGAAAGAAAGAAAGAAAAAAGAAAGAAAAAGATATTTAGGATTTCTGACAGCAAAATAGGAACTCAGTTGAAGACCTACCTTTCAAAAGGTCATTATAGAGAACAAACCAGTTTGCATCCTTCGATGCATAAAGAGCTTTTATAGAACAATATTATAAAAAAATCCACAATTGAGAACGTCTAAAACACTTTCCAAGAATCTATAGAAGGGCTGAAGAGATGGCTTAGTGGTTAAGGCGTTTGCCTGAAAAGCCAAAGGACCTAGGTTTGATTCCCCAGGATCCATGTAAACCAGATGCAAAAGGTGGCACATGTGTCTGGAGTTTGTTTGCAGTGGCTGGAGGCCCTGATATGCCCAATCTCTCTCTCTCTAATAAAGAAAAATAAAATATTTTTTAAAAGAAGCTATAGAAATGCTAGGCGTGGTGGCGCACGCCTTTAATTCCAGCACTTGGGAGGCAGAGGTAGGAGGATCTCCATGAGTTCAAGGCCACCCTGAGAATACATGGTGAACTCCAGGTCAGCCTGGACTAGAGCGAGACCCCCTACCTCAAAAAAAAAAAAAAAAAAAAAAAAAAAAAAAAAAAAAGAAAAAAAGAAAATGTGTGAAATTACATTGATCCATCTATAATTTCTCCCAATTGATGTTTGTAAACCGGTTGAGGCTAAAGAGGCTAGGTCAAGCCACTTTCTGACGGGGCAGCTACTCCCTTGTGGGAGGCACAGGCTGAGCATGGGTCCCCAGAGGCTGGAGCCCTGGTGGAGCTGGGAGGAGGGTTGGGATCGAGGGAGGGAAAGGTGGGTGGAGCTCTGTGCGGAGCGGGGGAGCCAGCCTCTCCCAAGGCCTTGAGAGGAAGCAGTTGACTATCCTTAATTCGAGGCTGAGGGTTGATGGAGCTGTCTGGAAGAGCTAAAGTTGTGTGTTCCCTGCTGGGCGCACCTTACCCATTCCCTGTAGCCAGCCTTAGAGATGTAGATATTTACCTCGGGGTAGGGGGCTCCAGATTCACACCTGGCCTGGATCCTTTTCCTCCTGCCCACCCCCCCACCCTGAAAACAAACAGTTTCCGTCCTAGTGCCAGTCACTTCCACCTGGCTAGGGGCTAGGGGCCAGGGCCCGACTGCCCGGGGAGGGCGCCTCAATGCTTAGTGAGGGTCCTGCCTTGGCATGGTGAGGCTTGGGCATCCTCCTCACCTGGACGGCTGGGATGAAGAGTAAGTTGCCCCGGGGTCTGCTCTGGGAACCTGGACGCTGCCCTCTCACTTCCTGGCAGACCCCCTCAAGGCCACCAGAAAGGTGAAAGAGTGGCCTTTCCCCAGAGGCCCTCTGTGTGTCCATCCCCCCTTCCAAGGTCGGTGCCGGTCCCGCCTTGGGCCGTTGGTCCTTTGGAAATTCGGCTTCTTACGCGATTCCACCCCCCCCCACCACCCGGCGTGGACACCTCCGCCCGCCTCTGGGATGCAGCTGGCCCGGGGCGGCCCCACCCTGCAGGCTGGACCTCGCCCATCCCGGCTCGGCTCTCGCCAGCCCTCCTCTGGCACCCGGTTGCCTGCCTGCCTCTCTCTCTGTCTCTCTCAAATCTTTCTTTTCCTCAACAGCATCCCCCTTCTTTCCTCGTGTCACTGTGATTCCACTTTTTCTTTCTTCTTCGTTTTGTTTTCTCAAACTCCTCTTGCACTCCTCCAAACCTCTTGCGCTGTCAGCATCTCCCCCTCGCTCCTTTATCTCTGTTCTTCTCTTTCCGTGCCCTTTCCTGTCTTCTCTTCCCATCATCTCTCTCTGCCCCCACCCCCATTTCTCCTGGTGTCTCTGGATCCCTGTCCTGTGCCTAGCTCGCCCTCCGCGGCTGTGCCCTGCGTCTCCGGCCAGTCCCTGCTCCCTGCGCTCTGCGCCCCTCACCCTAGGCCCCCCACTCACCGGTCACGGCGCCCGCGGCGCGGAGCAGGGCGAGCCCGGCCAGCGCGCACAGCAGCGGCCGCATGGTGCGAGCGCAGCGCCGCGTCTGTCCGCAGCCAGCCGCCCTCCCCGGGATCGGGATCACTGCGGGAGGAAATGCTCCCGACCCGAGCCAAAATTCCTGGGCGGCTCCGGGCTTTCTGGCTGCAGAGAACCCGCCCCCCTCCGGAGGCCCCCGCGGCACCCCACTGACAGCGCGCAGTCAGAGACCCCAAAAGCCACTGGGGGCCGAGTGCTGGGCGCGTCCCCACCAATGTCCATCCCCCCCCCCAGAGTGCCCCAACCTCCCGGGGTGCAGAAAGGGAGCTATCCCAGATGACTTAAGGATTCCTTATGAACTCTTTTCATAGCTGGACAAAATGAGCTTGGGGACCAGAGCCTTCCCTAGTGGGTGTCCCCCACAGGATGGTCCAGAATCTGAACCTCAGACTCCCAGGAGTGAGGACGTTTTCTCTGTCTTATCTCGGAACCAGAAATGAACACTAATGACACGGGATGGTACCTGGCTCCTAGAGGGAGCCCCAGGCCCAGTGCCTGCCCTCTATAGAAACTGACTGTTTCGTAGACTGGTAAACTGGAGACTCGTGTGAATATGAAATGAGCATATACCAAGGGTCTTCTGTAAACTCCTGATCACGGAGGGAGGTACTGGGACGTATAGGTAGTGTAGACTCAGGGCTGGAAGACTGACATCAGTGCGCACCTGGACGCAGCTGGTTTTCTTCCCCGCGGTGGCAGTCCAGCCAACTCTTCAAATCCACAGAGGCGATCTTTTGTGTAGTTATCTGTTCTCGGCAAGTTACAAACTTGTGAACCAGTTTAAAAGCAAAGAAAGTCGCAGAGCCTGGACGGAATAAAAATCAGGTGTACACCTTTAATCCCAGCAGTGAGGAGGCAGAAGTAGTAGTATTGCTGTGAGTCCAAGGCCAGCCTGGGCCAGAGTGAGATCCTGCTTCAAAAAACAAGCTGGAGGCCGGGCGTGGTGGCGCACGCCTTTAATCCCAGCACTCGGGAGGCAGAGGTAGGAGGATGGCTGTGAGTTCAAGGCCACCCTGAGACTACATAGTTAATTCCAGGTCAGCCTGGGCCAGAGTGAGACCAAAAAACAAACAAACAAACAAACAAACAAACAAACAAACAAACAAGCTGGAGAGATGGCTTAGCCTGTAAGGTGCTTGCCTAAAAAGACAAAGGACTCAGGTTCAATTCCCCAGGACCTACATAAGCCAGCTGCACAAAGTGGCACATGCGTCTGGAGTTTGTTTCCAGCAGCTGGAGGCCCCAGTGTACCCATTCTCATTCTCTCTCTCCCCTCCCAGACACGCCTCTTTCAAATAAATAAATTAAAAAAAAACAACGCATGCCTTTAATCCCAGCATTGGGGAGGCAGCAGTAGGAGAATCACCATGAGTTGGAGGCCAGTAGGTACTGGAAACAATTCCCATATTGCCATAGGTGTTTCTGCCTCTGAGGTGTTTGTGGTGGTTTGAATCAGATGTCAACTCGTGTATTCTGAATGCTTGGTTCCCCACTGATGGCAGTTTGAGAGGTGGAGCCCTTCTGGAGGAGGTGTGTTGGGGGGAGCAGGCTTAGGGGTGTTATAGCCAGCCCTCCCTTTACCAGAGTTCCACTCGCTCTCCTGCCGCTGTTTTCCACCTGCTGTAGCAGAGGGTGGAGTCCAGCCTCGGCTCTACCATCCTTCCCCTGCCATCGTGAAGCTTCCCCTCAAGACTGGAAGCCAAAATAAAAACTTTCCTCCCAACCCCTGCTTTTGGCCAAGGTGCTTTGTCCCAGCAACAAGAAGGTAACAAGAAGGAGTCGTTATGCTATTAGTAATTGACAGCTGGGCTGGAGAGATAGCTTAGCGGTTAAGACATTTGCCTGAAAAGCCAAAGGACCCAGTTCGATTCCCCAGTACCCATGTTAAGCCAGAGGCACAAGGCGAGGCATTCATCTGGAGTTTGTTTGCAGTGGCTGGAGACACTGGCATGCCCATTCTCTATCTGCCTCTCTCTCTCTCTCTTACACACACACACACACACACACACACACACAAATGAATAAAATAAAAATTAAAAAAATAACAGCTAAGCCACAATGGATTCACATCTACCACACCATAATGTCTGTTATGGGGGGAAACCAGTATTCATTGTTACTGAAAACCTCACCAAAAGCCTACAGCTGGGAAGGTTTTAAGTCCTAAGGGGGGGGTACTACCATTGTCTGGTAAATGGATATATTATGCCCGCCAAACTACCCTCTAGATACTTATATTTATGATCCTAGGTTAGTGCTGCTCTCACTTTTGGTTAGAGAAGCTTCTCTTTTCAGATCGGTGACCACTGGGAAGACTCAAAACCCACCCAAGTGCTGCAAAGAAGTGACAATGGGGTGTTCAGTACTAAACGAAGCATCTCTATCCCACCCTCCAAGGCTCAGGGACCATTGCAGAAGAGGTGGGGGAAAGAATGTAAGAGCCAAAGGAAGGAGGACTGCTTTGCAATACTGTCTTCCAGACACAAAATGACCTCATGGTAGCTGAGGCTGCCCACAAAAGACCTGCATCAAAATAGGAAAAAATGGTGACATGAAAATAGAAGAGAGACTAGTTGGAGAGAAGAAGGCATTCAGTAGAGGGGGGATTCAAGAAAAGAGAGGATGGGGCTGGAGAGATGGCTTAACAGTTAAGGCACTTGCATGAGCAGCCTAGGGACCCAGGTTCGATTCTCTAGATCCCACATTTGCAATGGCTTGAAGCCCTGGTGTGCCCATTCTCATTCTCTCCATCTCTCCCTTCCCCTCTCTCTGTCTCTAATAAATAAATAAAAATAAATCTTGCTGGGTGTGGTGGCACATGCCTTTAATCCCAGCACTCAGGGAGGCAGAGGTAGGAGTTCGAGGCCACCCTGAGACTGCATAGTGAATTCCAGGTCAGACTGAGCCAGAGTGAGACCCTATCTCAAAAAACCAAAAATAAATAAATAAATAAATCTTTAAAAAACTAAAAAAGAGAGGATGTTGGGAGGGGATTATGAACATGGTATATTGTCTATATGTATGAAGGTTGTCAACAAGAAATTCAAAAAGAGGGCTGGAGGGATGGCTGAGCGGTTAAGACACTTGCCTGCAAAGCCAAAGGACCTTGGTTAGATTCCCCAGTACCACGTAAGCCAGGTGCAAGAGGTGGCACATGCATCTGGAGTTCGGTTTGCAGTGGCTGGAAGCCCTGGCGCACCCATTCTCTCTCCCTCTCTCTCTCTCTCTGCCTCTTTCCCTCTATCAAATAAATAATAATAAATTTAAAAATATTTTTAAAAATAAGAAAGAAAAGAAATTAAAAAGAGAGTTGCCCTCAGGCTCATGGGAGCCCTTGCAGATGAAGGCCCCACTTTCTCTTGGCTGTACACGGTCACTCATCACAGTCACCACACTGACCACTAATCTGCAGACGGAGTTCATTTGCATGTCCCTGCCCACTCCACTGCAGACGGGTAGCAGCAGCCTTGGATGTGGGAGTTCTGACTCCAGAGTCACATCTGCCACTCGGACTTGGATCTAATTTTCTAAAGCACCTCATGGAGGCGAGGATGTCCAGATGAACGGGCTCAGGAGGAAGGATTTATTTCAGGAATGCCAAGAATTCCTCCCAGTTGCTAGAACATTCCTAGGTAGCTTAGCCACCTGGGAAATTGTCAAAAAAAAAAAAAAAAAAAAAAAAAAAAAAAAAAAAAAAAAACATTTTGTCGCACAGAACCAACTGTCTGTCCATTTGAATTATTTGAATTTACAATCAGAAAAAAAAAAAACATAAAGCCAACAGCAGGTGGCACACACCTGTTATCCCAGCACTCAGGAAGTTCAGGTATAGGAGGATCCTGAGGTCAAGGCCACCTGGGCTACATAGTAAACCCTAACTCTAAATAAGTAAATGAATAAAGGGAGGGAGAGATGGCTGAGTGGTTAAGGTGTTTGCCTGCAAAGCTAAAGGACTCAGGTTCGACTCTCCAGCACCCATGTAAGCCAGATGCACAAGGTGGCACATGCATCTGGAGTTCATTAGCAGTGGCTGGAGGCCCTTGGCATGCCCATTCTCCCCCTCTCTCTCCCCCTCTGCCTATTTTTTTTTTTTTTGTTGTTTTGTTTTTGAGGTAGGGTCTCACTCTAGCTCAGGCTGACCTGGAATTCACTATGTGGTCTCAGGGTGGCCTCGAACTCACCGTGATCCTCCTACCTCTGCCTCCCAAGTGCTGGGATTAAAGGCATGTGCCACCACGCCTGGCTTATTTTTTTTCTCTCTCAAATAAATAAAGAAAAATAAAATATTTTTAAAGTAAATGAATAATATATTTGGCAGATACTTCATTGTTCTGGTAAGTCACAGAGTAATGCATTATACAGTAACACAAGAAAGTCCTGGGGGCTGGGGAGATGGCTCAGTAGTTAGAGACACTTGCTTGCAAAGGTTGTTGGCCAGTGCAATTCCCCAGCTATCCACAGAAAGCCGTCTCGTGTTTGTCACCTGGTTGAGACTATCAGCAGTCGGCTCCCTGAAAAAGTCAGTTTGGGGCAGCCAAAGCGACTCAGGCAAGGGCTGTCAGTCGGCAAGTTCACGGATACTTGCTGTGGGCAGACTGCGCTGACAGTGGAAGCCTGCCAGGCTAATATCAGTTCAAACCCAACACCTACATGTGGTCCGAGTGCTGGGTGTGTAGTGGGGTGCTCAAGATCCAGGAAAGTCCTTGAACCCCAAACCCTCGGCTTGTTTCTAATTTTAATTAAAGAATTGAATAAAAAAGACCAAGAAGGATAATTATTAAATTATTATATTTATTGAGGGAAGTACAGAGCCAAGGAAAGGCACCCATGTGGCTAGAGGTCCCAAGTGGAGGGCCTGGGAAAACTGTGGAAAGAGAAGAGAGAAAAAAAAGTTCAAGGAGCTCCTGCCATGTGGAGCTGGAGGGGATAAAGAACCCATGTGGACTAGGGGGCTCTACCTGGGCCCAGCAGAGGGAATACTCACCCATAGCTGCAAGTTTCCAAGTGGTCAAACAGCTCCCAGACCATGCCCTTCCCTCCCAAAGGTAGTTAGTTATAGGCTGGGCGTGGTGGCGCACGCCTTTAATCCCAGCACTCAGGAGGAGGATCGAGGATCACTGTGAGTTCAAGGCCACCCTGAGAAGGCATAGTGAATTCCAGGTCAGCCTGAGCTAGTGTGAGACCCAACAACAATAACAACAACAACAACAAAAAAAAAAAAACCCAAAGGTAGTTATAACCTTATGACTGTGGGCCTTGTTCTCTGGCTCAGGTGAACCAGAGGGACATCTGATTGGTTAGGGCTAGGGGCTGTCTCAGAAAGAGGCTAGCCAAGTTCTGGGGGCTGAACCTGACCAACCACAATGGTTACATCAAACACCTCCCTCCCAGGAGGTGAAAAAAAAAACAGGTCTAGGTAAGAGATAAGAATTCTAGTGAGTGCAGACCATCCTGCCCTTTTTACTTTTAGGGGTCCAATCACCCTAACTATCCCTCTCAGGAAGGACCTGGAAAGTTACTATGCCAAAAGCCCAAGGGACGGGTGCAAAACACTCTTAGAGACAGACTGGCCGGGTTCTTAGACAGGAGAGGGAATCTTAGCCAGTAGAAGGAAAAAACTTGCTAGGAGGTTAGGGCAGGGCCCTGGACAGTCAGCAGTCTTTTTCTGTACTTTTTTTTTTTTTAAATTTTACTTTTATTTATGTATTTGAGAGAAAGAGAGAGGCAGAGAGAGAGGAGGAAAGAGAGAGAATGGGTGTGCCAGGGCATCCAGCAACTACAAATGAACTCCAGATGCATGCATGTGCCACCTTCTCCATCTGGCTTACATGGGTCCTGGGGAATCAAACCTGGGTCCTTTGGCCTTGCAGGCAAGCACATAACCACTACACCATCTCTCCAGCCCCTTTCTCTGTGCTCTTGGCTACAACTCAGCCGCTCAACAGCAGCGGTTTTATCTTTTGTCCTTGCCTTGGGACTGTAAGGGCGAACGTGACTGTTAGGGTTAGACCAGTTAAGTCTGAACACTAGAGAAGAAAAAAAGAGGTTCCTGCAGCTGGGTAGGAGACAGCTAAACTGAGCAGATAAGAGGAAGGATGGGGCTCTTGAGAAAGCAAAGCTAGTCTGGGCAGGCTCCTGCTGGCCCCCATGAAGCCTTCCCTGGAGACTTACCAGAGGACTCTGAGTCTGTGCTCTTCTCCTGACCCACCAGCCAATCACATTCCTCTCTATATATTTAAGCTTAACCAATAATGTTCATCTCAACTTGATGACTAATTTCCATATGGACCAAGGACAGGTTGGTCCTCAGTACATAAAATCTCCCATCCACAGTGCAGTTTGGGTCTACTCCCTGCTGCTAAAGTTTGCTTCCTCTTGGTATTAAGCTTTCCCCACCCCTAAACTTGCTTTCTCTCAGTAATACAGTTTCTCCTTTTAACTCAGCATGGTGGGCAGTCACACCTTTAATTCCAGACTCCGGAGGCAGAGGTGAGAGGATTGCTGTGAGTTCAAGACCAGGCTGGACTATAGAGTGAGTTCCAGGTCAGCCTGGGTTAAATTGAGACCCTACCTTGGAAAACAACGACAACAACAACAACAACAACAACAACAGTTTCTCTTTCAAAAAAATTTAAGTTAAATATATTTATTTATTTAAGAGAGAGAGAGAGGGGAAAGAAAGAAAGAAAGAAAGAAAGAAAGAAAGAAAGAAAGAAAGAAAGAGAGAGAGAGAGAATGGGTGTGCCATGGCTTCCAGTCACTATAAACAAATTCTAGATGCATGCATCACCTTATGCATCTGGCTTACGTGGGTCCTGGGGAATCGAATCTGGGTCCTTTGGCTTTGCAGGCAACCGCCTTAACCACTAAGCCATCTCTCCAGCCCTTTAAAAAAATATTTATTTATATTTATTTATTAGAAATAGAGAGTGTGTGAGAATGGGCACACCAGGGCCTCTAGTCACTGCAAATGAACTCCAGACGCATGTGCCACCATGTGCACCTGGCTTATGTGGGACCTGGAGAATCGAATTTGGGTCTTTAGGCTTTTTACGGGCACGCACCTTAACCGCTAAACCATCTCTCCAGCCCTCCGGCCCCATTTTAAACTTTTTAAAAAACAAAAAAAGGGCCTGGTGTGGTGGCCCACATCCTTTGTCTCAGCATGCTGGAAGCAGAGGTAGGAGGATCGCCATGAGTTGGAGGCCAGACTGGGCTACAGAGTGAGTTCCAGGTCAGCCTGGGCTTAGGGTGAGACCCTGCCTTAAAACCAAAACAAAGTTTTCACTTGCCTCATACAAGGCATAAGTAGCTGCACACTGAGGCACAGATCTGGAGACCTGCTCAACTGCTTACCCAGAAGGCCAGGAGAGGAGTTTACCAGCCCCAGTTCAGTGAACTTCTAACAGCATGTCCTGTCTCCCTGGTCTGGACCCTGTGATGATGTTTTTTTTCTTTGCCTTCCACTAGAGGGCGAGCTCTTGCAGGGGCTTTTGTGGTCATGTGCTTCCTGGATGGTTTTCTTTAGTTGGATTTGCTGGTCCAACAAGCTTCAGAGCCCTGGTGTACCTCCTTGTCCAGCTCACCCATTGGAGCTCCACAAGCTTCAAGTGGCAATGGCCCGAGAGTGCCCGCAGCTGCGAATGCCCACGGATCTTCATGTCCACATTACATAGTCATGGCTTTCTGAGAGGCTAGTCTCTGTGAGGCCTTTTATAATTAAAAAAATATTTATTTATTTATTTGAGTGAGATATAGAAAGGCATATACATACATTCATACATACATACATACATACATACATACATACATACATACATACACACAGAGAGATAGAAAGGGAGAGGAGAGAAAAAGAGATTGAGAGAGAATGGGCGCCACCTTGTGTGCATGTGTCACCTTGTGCATCTCACTTACGTGGGTTGTAGGGAGTCAAACCTGGGTCCTTAGGTTTCACAGGCAAGTGCCTCAACTGCTAAGCCCTCCAGTCCTGTTCTTGCACCTTTAAAAAATGTTTATTTAGCCAGGTGTGTTGGCGCACGCTTTAATCCCAGCACTTGGGAGGCAGAGTTAGGAGGATCGCTGTGTGTTCGAGGCCACCCTGAGAATACATAGTGAATTCCAGGTCAGCCTGGACCAGAGTGAGACCCTACCTTGAAACACAAAACTCCAGATGTGCACTGTGTGCATCTGGCTTTGGGTGAGTACTGGGGAATCAAACCCGGCTCATCAGGTTTTGTAAACAAACAGCTTTAACCACTGAGCAATCTCTCCAGCACTTTTGTATCTCATACATCACTTAGACTGGATTCCAGGTAAAATGGGCTTCTGGAAAGAACATACCCATGTCCTGGAAAGGCCCACCCTGGGGAGGCCCAGAAGAGGAGGCAACAGGGAGAGGGGGAATCCAAACCCACATGTGCCTTGCCCTCACTGCTCAGATTCCTCGCTCTCGTTCTAGCATTCTAGAGAGCACACTCCCTTGCTCCTCTAATTAACTCTTTTTTTTTTTTTTTTGGAGAGAGACACAGAGAGAGAGGGAGAGGGAGACAGATAGAGATGGGTGCGCCAGCAGCCTCTCAGCTGGTGAGAACAAATCCAGATGTGTGCGCCCCCTTGTGGTCAAGTGCGGCATTGCGCCCTTGTGTCACTTTGCATCTGGCTAAACGTGGGACCTGGCGATTGGAACCACTGGAGATTGGAACCAGCGTTCTTAGGCTTAGGAGGCAGGTGCTTTAACTGCTAAGCCATCTCTCTAGCCCTAATTAATTCTTTTTTTTTTTTCAAGGTAGGGTCTCACTCAGGTCCAGGCTGACCTGGAATTAACTATGTAGTCTCAGGGTGGCCTTGAACTCACAGCGATCCTCCTACCTCTGCCTCCCAAGGGCTGGGATTCAGCTGTTTTCACCATTTGTTCTGGGTCAGCAAGTCCCAGTGATTTTCAAGTCCCTATCTCCCGTAGGCCACGCCCAGCTAACTGTTTAAGTAGCTGTTGGGGGGATATAGTTCCGAGGGTCTCAGATCCTCTCAAGCCCTCCAACTTGCCAGCAAGCATTCTTAACCACTGAGTTACCTCCCCAGCCAGTTGGGTAGGTATCTTTATCCTTGTTTTTAAAATAAGATGTATTTTGGGCTGGAGAGATGGCTTAGCGGTTTAAGGCGCTTGTCTGCAAAGCCAAAGGACCCAGTTTTGATTCTCCAGGACCCAAGTGAGCCAGTTGCACAAGGTGGCGCATACATCTGGAGTTCGTTTGCAGTGGCTGGAGGTCATGGCGCGCCCAGTCTCTCTCTGTCTCCCCCTGTGTGTGTGTATATATAGCTCCTTCTCTCAAATAAAACAAAGATTACAGCCGTTGTAGAAAGAAAGAAAGAAAGAAAGAAAGAAAGAAAGAAAGAAAGAAAGAAAGAAAGAAAGAGAGAGAGAGAGAAAGAAAGGAAGGAAGGAAGGAAGGAAGGAAGGAAGGAAGGAAAGAAGGAAGGAAGAGAGGGAGGGAGGGAAAAAAGAAAAGAAAAGAAAAAAAGAAAAGAAAAGACAGAGAACAGGTAATGGCTGTGCCTTTGGGATGTGGTGGACTTGTCAGTGAGAGGGAGACGAGACAGGGTTTCTGGATCCTGCAAAGAGTAGGTCCTTTGAAGGAAGACCTCAGTTTCAGCCAGTTGGGAGGAGGGAGCTCTGAGACTGATATTGTGTGGTGGCACAGGGCTGCAGATACGGCCTCAGGCATGTTCCTGGGTCCTCTCAAGTCTAGGCTGGGTGACAAATGTCTGGGAATTTGGCAGGAGCTTGGTCTTCTTGTCTGTGCCAAAGCAAGGGGCCAAGGGAAGCGGGGACTAAGGGCTGGCTGTCCCTCCAAGCACAGAGGTGGGGTGAGAAGGAGATCCAGTTAAGAGACTCCTTGGTTAGCTCTGGGCTACACAAAGCCTTCTTGTTTTCTGTTCTTGGCACTCACGAAGATTTTCATAGCCACAGGCAGGCCTGGGCCAGGAGAGTCCCCGGTGGTGGATGGATAAGGCCCATCTGTGCAAATGGAGGGCAGCTGTAGTTGAACCTGGGTGGGCGTAGCTGTCTCTAGTGGGGCTGGGAAAAGAAGGCAGAGAGTTTAAAAATGTTGAGATTTAGGGGGCTTTTGTCTTGAGACAGGGTCTCCTCTGCAGCCCAGGCTGGGATTATGGCATTTGCCCTCACACCCGGTTTATGTGATATTGGGGATTGTAGCAGACAGCTTCAGGTCTGCTAAGATGAACTTCCAGACCAGGCACAGTTATGGAGGAAGGGATTTATTGACACTTATAGACCCAGGGGACATTCCACAATGGCAGAAGAAACTGGCCTGCCTTCACAGGACCAAACACAGAGAGAAAAAGCCAAAAGCCACACAGCACAGCACACCTCAGGAACTCCAGCTAGGCACATTTTGCATACCTTTAGATTGAAATCTCAAACCCACTACCACACCTTAATATCACCCAGCGACACTGCCTCCAGCCAGGTGGTTGTAGATGCAAACTACAAACTAATAAATCACTGAATATATTGGGGGCCATCTATTCAAACTACCACAGGAATCAAACCCAGGGCCTTGTGCATGTATGAGGTAAGTACCAGCAGAACTACACCCCTGGCTGGTTTTGTTTTTTCTTTCCTCTCTCTCTTTCTTTTCTTTCTTTTGCTTTTTCGAGATAGGGTTTCACTCTAGTCCAGGCTGACCTGGCCTCGAATTCACAGCCACCCACCTACCTCTGCCTCCCAAGTGTTGGGATTAAAGGTGTGCGACACCATGCCCGGCCCCCTCCCTCCCTCCCTCCTTCCCTCCCTCCCTCCCTTCCTTCCTTCCTGTCTCCCTCCCTTCCTTTCTTTCTTAAAATATTTTACTTATTCATTTGTGAGAGAGAAAGAGGCAGATGGAGAGAGAGAGAGAGCGAGCGAGCATGCTAGGACTTCCAGCCACTGCAAATGAACTCCAGATGCATGCGCCACCTTGTGCATCTGGCTTTATGTGGATCCTGGGGAATGGAACTTGGGCCCTTTGGCTTTACAGACAAGCACTTTAACCACTAAGCCATCTCTCCAGCCCCCAGTTTGGGCTTTTTAATGAGACCCTGTCACAAAACAAAACAGGGGCTGGAGAGATGGCTCAATGGTTAAAGGCACTTGCTTGCAAAGCCTGATGGCCTGGGTTCTATTCCCCAGCACCCCAAATAAAGCCAAACACACAAAGTGGCATACGCATCTGGAGTTCATTTGCAGTAGTAAGAGGCCCTGGTGCACCCATATCCCCCTCTCTCTCTCTGTCTCTCAAAGAAATAAATGCATTTTTAGAAAACCCTTCAACATAACAGAATTCCCTTGCCCACATTTGACCTGCTCTCCCAGGCTCTTGCGTGCCTGCTGTTCTCCTGTCCTTGCCTCATCCACCCGCAGTTGTAAGGGTGTGAGCAGTGCTTGAGTTCAGGGGAGTCAGCTGCTCACCCCACAAAACCTGCAGCTGACTGGTGATTGGAGTGGGCACTAAGGCAAGGCCCATGAAGGGGTCTGAACATTAACAGGGGATTCTAAACAGTCTATTTCATATGCCATGGAGTTAGGAGGGTATTGGGTGGTGAAAGGAAAGGAGGAACTACATGTGAGGGAGGTTTGGTCAGACTGATGAAGCTATTATTTTATTGTATTTTATGTATTTCATTTTTTTATGGGAAGAATGGTTTATTTTGGCTTACAGACTCGAGGGGATGCTCCATGATGGCAGGGGAAAACAATGGCATGAGCAGAGGGTGGACATCACCTCCTGGCCAACATCAGGTGGACAACAGCAACAGGAGAGTGTGCCAAACACTGTCAAGAGGAAGCTGGCTATAACACCCATAAACCCACCCTCAACAATACACTGCCTCCAGGAGACTTTAATTCCCAAATTGCTGATGAAACTTTAAATATCACTCTTAGGAAAGCTCCAGGATACAGCCCACCCCACCCTGCTTCAGCTGTCCTGTCTCTTTAGACTCCTCTGAGCTAACAGCTCTTCAGACATTTTTATCTTTCATAATTAAAAAAATAATAATTTATTTATTTAGTCTATATGAGTTGGGGCATGTACCTGCAACAGTGCGCATGTGGAGATCAGAGGACAGCTTTCAGGGCCGTCCCCTTTCCACCTCATTTTGAGGCAGGGTCTCTCGTGGCTGCTTCGAGAGCTTCCAGGAAATTCGCCTATCTGCCTCCCTTCTTGCTTTATGTTCGCTGAGATTGCTGAAGCCCGCCACAGCTTCTGGCTTTTACATGAGGTCTGGAGATTTGAACTCAAGTACTCAGAGTTGTACAGCAAGCACTTGACCCCCTGAGCCTCTCCTCAGACCAATCTTTCATAATTTTAATGGTTTTTTAAGAGCCCGAGGCAGAAAACCAAGGCCAAACTCTGGCGCCCCGTCTCATAATGGACCTCCTTGTATCCTGCTTGTAGAAATGAGGCAGAAAGCCAAGGCCAATGCCCTGTCTCATAAAAGATCTACTTGTATCCTGCTTATAGAACCTTATCTCAAAACACAAGTGCGCCACTGCCTGCAAAAGCCTCACTCTGTTTTGCAGAACCTTACTTATCTCACTAACTGCCTCTTGGCTTCTAGAAAGCTGCTTGGTGCTGAAGCTTCCTGCTCATGGCCCCAGTCACGTAGACAGAACATTTTAACCCCACCAAAGACAGAGAGGAACAGAAATGATGCTGAACTGCAAACATAAGCCCTGTGTGACTGGGACTGAGGGTCCAGGCTTTGGAACGTATTCCCTTGGGTCCATGCTGGCACAAAGAATAAATCTTCTGATTCTCCACTCCGCCTCTGATGCCTGATTTGTGAGCCACCCATTTCTGTAACAAGCCCATATTGGTGATTTTATTATTATTATTTTCTTATTTTTATTGATTTAAGAAAGAGATAGAGGGAAAGAGGCAGATAGAGACAGAGAATGGGTGTGCCAGGGCCTCTAGCTACTGCAAACGAACTCGAAATGCATGCGCCAACCATGTGCATCTGGCTTATGTGGGTACTGGGGAATTGAATCTGAGTCCTTAGGCTTCACGGGCATGCATCTTAAATGCTAAGCCATCTCTCCAGCCCCTCTGCCAGGTTTTTTCACTGCCAATGACAACTCGTCCTCTTGTAGTTACTAAATATCTTATGGAGAGAGGTTTGAAGCCATCCAAACCAAAGAAATAATTTATTTGTTAGAGAGAGAGAGGAAGAGGGAGAGAGAGAGAATGGGTATGCCAGGGCCTCCAGCCACTGCAAACGAACTCCAGACGCATGTTCCACCATGTGCATCTGGCTTACATGGCTTCTGAAGAATCAAACCTGGGACCTTAGGCTTCACAGGCAAGCACCTTAATCACTAAGCCATCTCTCCAGCCCCTATCCAGGTATCTTGCTTATCACTGTATTTCCACCCACTAGTTCAGCATTCATTTCAGATTCTTGGTTACAATATCCAATACCATTGTGCTGTTCATGGGTAATTTTTCTATTGCTATAATTCTGTTGAAAAAGCCAGCCAGATCGCTGAGCATGGATGCAACTTCCTTTACTTTAACTCCTGTAATCCTGCCTGTCTATTACAATAACCAATGGCCACATTCTTTTTAAAAAAAAAAATCTTATCTATTTATTTGCAATGACAGAGGGAGAGGGAGAGAGAGGGAGTATGGGAACACTAGGGCCCCTGCCACTGCAAATGAATTCTAGATCCATGTGCCGTTTTGTGCATCTGGCCTTATGTGGGTACTGGGGAATCAAACCAGGCCATCAGGCTTTGCAAGCAAGTGCCTTTAACCACTAAGCCAGCTCTCCAGCTCATAATTTTTTTGTTGTTGTTGTTATTTTGGTTTTTCGAGGTAGGGTCTCACTCTAGCCCTGGCTGACCTGGAATTCACTCTGTATTCTCAGGGTGGCCTCGAGCTCATGGCAATCCTCCTACCTCTGCCTCCCGAGTGCTGGGATTAAATGTTTTTTTGGGGGTGGGGTGGGGGAGAGACACAGAGAGAGACAGAGAAAGAGGGAGAGGAAGACAGATAAAGATGGGCGCTCCAGCAGCCTCTCAGCTGCTGCAAACGAAATCCAGATGCGTGCGCCCCCTTGTGGTCAAATGCGGCATTGCACCCTTGCGTCACTGAATGTGGCTAAATGTGGGACCTGGAGATTGGAACCAGCGTTCTTAGGCTTAGGAGGCAGGTGCCTTAACCACTAAGCCATCTCTCCAGCCCCCTTTTTTTTTGAGGTAGGGTTTCACTCTAGCCCAGGCTGACCTAGAACTCAGTCTGTAGTCTCAGGCTGGCCTTGAACTCACAGAGATCTTCCTGCCTCTGCTGGGATTAAAGGCATGTGCTACCATATCCAGTGGCCACATTTTTAAGACTAAACAAAGACTGGCCTGGTGCCTGAGATCATGCCCTTCTTCTGCTCCTTGCACACTCCTAACACTCATTAATCTTGCTAAAGCCCTACACCAGCCAACTGCCTATGTGACACAGCCAGGAGGATAAGAGCTTTCCCAGAACAGAGGGAGAACAACTACAACTGTGTGTACTTAGCAATCATATATTTTGATTTGTTTTTTTTTGAGGTAGGGTCTCACTCTAGCCCAGGCTGACCTGGAATTCACTCTGTAGTCTCAGGCTGGCCTCAAACTCACAGCGATCTTCCTATCGCAGCCCCCTCAGGTGCTGGGATTAAAGGTGTGCGCCACCATGCCTGGCGAGAGCATATATTTTGAAATATGACAACTATAGGCCTGTGTGCAGTAAGCTAAGTGGCCACAAAGTCTGGAATATGTCCTGTATGTTTACACTCGCCACCATTTGGTTAAAAATGTGCCCTGCAGCTTGGAGTGTGCATGGAATGACCCAGTAAAGTGACCACCCTCCATGGGAGACAGAGACTGAGGTGCATATAAGACAATGTCCTGCTACACTCGGGTTTTCAGCCTTTGGAGGTGACTGCTGGGCAAGCACTGGTGCTCAACAAGTCAATTTTCTTTTCTTTCCTTTTCTTTCCTTTTCTTTCCTTTTCTTTCCTTTTCTTTCCTTTCCTTTCCTTTCCTTTCCTTTCCTTTCCTTTCCTTTCCTTTCCTTTCCTTTCCTTTCCTTTCCTTTCCTTTCCTTTTCTTTTTTTTGGAGAGAGACAGAGAGAGAGTGGGAGAGGCAGACATATAGAGATGGGCACGCCAGCAGCCTTTCAGCTGCTGCGAACGAAATCCAGATGCGTGCACCCCCTTGTGGGCAAGTGCAGCATTGCGCCCTTGTGTCACTTTGCATCTGGCTAAACATGGGACCTGGAGATTGGAATCAGCATTCTTAGGCTTAGGAAGCAGGCGCTTTAACCGCTAAGCCATCTCTCCAGCCCGACAATTTTCTTTTCTGCTCCTCTGAGTGTGTCTGGTCAGTCACTTCCCATCAGCCCAAGTTTCTCCTATAACATTACTGCCGTTGTTTGCTTTGTTGTTCAAATTTGGCCAGAGCTGGTCAATAAGTATCTTCAAGTTGACTCCCGTGTCCATTTGAACTACCCTTGTTCCATGTTGATCAATTCCTTTGTTTCTGACACTCTAGATAGTCCAAGTTCACCTTGTCATTTCACTGTCTCCATCCTGGACCCATTTATTTCTCTAAGAAACCCTGCTTCCTCTTCTTGGGAAAGAGGGCTCAGAAACCAAGGTCTGTATGTTGCTACTGGGGAGTCATTGCTTCTGGGACCTCGCAATGGACAGAACTGGGGAATGTGGGCTAGCGATTCTGAAACTGTATTTTATTATTTATTTATTAGAGCAAGAGGGAGGGAGGGGGAGAAAGAGAGAAGGAGAGAGAATGGCATGTCAGGGCCTCCAGCCACTGAAAACCAACTCCACATGCATGTACTACCTTGTGCATCTGGCTTATGTGGGTACTGGAGAATCGAACCTGGGTCCTCAGGCTTCACAAGCAAGTGCCTTAACCACTAAGCCATCACTCCAGCCCTCATTATTTTTGTCTGATGTGGAAATATCAACTATGGCCGGGCGTGGTGGTGCATGCCTTTAATCCCAGCACTCGGGAAGTAGAGGTAGGAAGATCACCATGAGTTCAAGGCCACCCTACGACTACATAGTTAAATCCAGGTCAGTTGGGGCTAGAGTGAGACCCTACATCAAAAAAAAAAAATCAACTATGATTCCTACCTTCGGAAGTAAGCATATCATAGATATATTTACTTTTTATGTAGTAAACTAGATCACTTTCCTGTCGTGCTTTGTGCAACCTTAGCAAATTTAGTTTAATTCAAAAGCCACGGGGATAAAGCTTAGTTGAAATGCTTTCCTGCAGGGTAGGCATGAGACTCTGGGTCTGAGCCCCAGCACTGCATAAACCAGGCATAGTGGCAACAGCCTATAATCCAAGCGCTTGGGAGGTATATGTAGAAGGATCAGAAATTTAAGATCATCCTTGACCACATAGCAAATTTGAGGTTAGCCTGGGCTACATGAGACCCTGTTTGAAAGAATTGATTAAAAGCAATGGTTGAGGTCTGGAGAAATGGCTCAGTGGTTAAGGCGCTTGCCTGGGAAGCCTAAGGACTCATGTTCAACTCTCTAGATCCCACCTAAACCAGATGCACAAAGGTGAGGCAAGCACAAGGTCACACATGCCCACTAGGTGGTGCAAGCATCTGGAAATCTATTTCAGTGGCTGAGGCCCTGGTGTGCCAATTCTCTCTGCTATCTCCCTCCCTCTCTCTCTCTCTCATACACACACATCTCTCTAAAAATAAAACAATTAAAAAACAGTGGTTTAAGACATTGTGTAAAGTGATCAAGTCATTTTCCACATGTCAGTGCTGAGAGGGACAAAGCATGAAGGGAGGAGTAGCGGATTTAAAGGAGAATGCACAGAGATAGAGGAATATTTTGGGCAAAGTGTTGTGCCAGGTCATTTGTTTTTTTTTTTTTTTTTTTTTTTTTTTTTTTTTTTTTTTTTGCGAGGTAGGGTCTCACTCTGTTCCAGGCTGACCTGGAATTAACTATGTAGTCTCAGGGTGGCCTCGAACTCTTGGCGATCCTCCTACCTCTGCCTCCCGAGTGCTGGGATTAAAGGCGTGAGCTACCACGCCCGGCTAGGTCATTTGTTTTAAAAGCAACATTAAAAAGCACTTCTGGGAAAACTGGAGCAAACCGCTGAGTCTTGGAGTAAACACACTTAGGAATGTGTTTATTCTCCCTACTTTTGTATATGTACAAACATTTTTGAAATAAAAATGTTTGAAAGACTGAAATAACTTGCTAATTATAATCAAGTAATCAGTTACATGATAAAATTGACTCTGAATAAATTCCCTTATGTAAAGTGGTTGAACACTTAGGAAATTCCACTATTTCTTTAACAATTCAGAGGTATAGGAATTTGATGGTTAGTGGCTTCCAACTACAAATTAGCACCTTTGACCTTCAAGAATGGCTACAACCTATTGTCCTCTCTACCTATTATATATTCCCTTCTATTAAGTTCCCCCCTTTGTTTTCTTTTCTTTTCTTTCTTTTTTTTTTTTTTTTTTTTTTTTTTTTTTTTTTTCGGTAGGGTCTCACTCTAGCTCAGGCTGACCTGGAATTCACAATGTAGTCTCAGGGTGGCCTTGAACTCATGGTGGTCCTCCTATCTCTACCTCCCAAGTGCAGGGATTAAAGGTGTGCGCCACCACGCCCAGCAAGTTCCCTTCTTTAAAAAATTTTTTTAAAATTTTTATTTATTTATTTGCAAGGAGATAGAGTGAATGAGCATGCCAGGGCCTCTAGCCACTGCAAACAAACTCCAGATGCATGTGCCACTTTGTGCATCTGGGTTTACATGGGTACTGAGAAACTGAACCCAAGTCATTAGGCTTTGCAGGCAAGTGCTTTAACTGCTGAGCAATCTCTCCAGCCCAACTTTCTCATAATTTTATCATGAGCATGTTTGCATAGTTGTTATGAAACCTAACTCAAGACCTCAGTATAAGGGACAAAATCCGTGATGAAAATGGGGTTTGTGCTGATGAAATTTCCTATAATCATTTTGGTTCTCGCATAGCTCTTGTGACCATCCCTCCTGTGGCTCTCTTTGCATGCCTTAAGCTGAATGCTTTGCTGTTCCTGCGGGGAATGTATGGCATTGGGAATGAAGTCCTCCTGAGATTCTCTTGCATCTTCAATGCTGGGGTCTAACCAGAGTCATCAATCGTAAAGTGAAGGACTGCTGGGCGTGGTGGCGCAGGCCTTTAATCCCAGCACTGGGGAGGCAGAGATAGGAGGATCGTTGTGAGTTTGAGGCCACCCTAAGACTACATAGTGAATTCCACGTCAGCCTGGACCAGAGTGAGACCCTACCTCGAAAAACCAAAATAAAAAATAATAAAACATAAAAAAATAATAAAGTGAATGACTATGAGGTCGCTCAACTCAAGAAGAGTGAGGATACCGGGCATGGTGAGATCTCTGTGAGTTCAAGGCCAGCCTGAGTGAATTCCAGGTCAGCCTCGGCTAGAGGGAGACCCCATCAAGAAAAAAGCAAAATGGAAAATTTTCAGTGCCAGGGATGAGATACCTTCCAGTAAGTTGTTGGCCAGGGAGGTCACAGATACCCCCAAAACATTACAGGCCATTGCCCAGGCCCTTGGTTTCCCATCAGGAATAGACGGACAGACCCTCTTGCTGAAGACTCCACATATGTGGGTGGCAAGGTCACTGAGAAATCCTGCTGGAGCTGAGCTGAAAGCCTGCTCCATGTGGACCAGCTGACAGAAAGGTGGAAAAATCTACGTTGCATGCAGTTCAATGGGAGAGAGAAATCACCAGTGAAGATACTCAACAGTGAACACTGCAAGCTTTAAATTTGGCCAGCCAGGCCAAATGAGCCAATGGGTGCAATAGTAGCATGTCTGTTATGGGGGAAACCAACTGCTCTCTAATTGGACTGGAGGCCTGCTCCATGGGAGGGAATACATCCCTGATACTGAAAACCTACAACAGGGGTAGTCATGAGCCCTAGGAGTGTAATGTCTGCTGGTGTCTGGCTAAATGTATATACTATGCTCACCAAACTGCCCAGTAAGCACTTCTGTTAATGTCCATACCCATATATTAATGCTACTCTCACTTTTAGTTAGAGAAGCTTCTCTTTTCAGATGGTGGCGACCTTGAGATGACTCAGAAGGCACCATGGTGCTGAGAAGAAGGGACAGAGGAGTGCTCAGCACTGAAACATCTCTATCACACCTTCCAAGGCTCAGGGTCCATTGCGGAAGAGGGGGTGGAAGGAATGTAGGAGCCAAAGGAAGGGTTACAATGTGCTCCTCCAGACACAAAATGGCCTGGATATCCATGACCTCACAGTGCCTGACACTACCTACACAAGACCATCATAACAGGAAGAAAAGATGATGACATCAAAATGAAAAGAGAGACGGATTGAGAGGGGGAGGAGATATGATGGAGAGTGAAGTTTCAAAAGGGGAAAGTAGGGGGAGGGAGGAAAGTACCAATAAAGTATCAAAAAAAAAATTAAAAAAAAAGAAAAAAGAAAAACAAAAAGAAGATTGTTTCTTTCTTAACTTGAGACATAGTCTTGCTATAATAGGCTAAGATGGCATCAAGCTTGTGATTCTTCTGCTTCTGCCTTCCCAGGTGCTGGGATTATAAGCATGTGCCACCAAATTGGTGTAGGAATTGCCTGTGACAGAGCCATGGTCCTGGTCATGGCACCAGTATGATCTGGGAGACTGGGGTGTCTTTGAGAGCACCCGAGCCTTTCTTGGCTCTTGGTTGGGCTGTAACCCAGGAGTTAGGATGCCAGACTGTCACAGCCATACAATACTTCGCCTGAGTCAGTAGCCTCTAGGCAGGCTCTTGTCTTATGAATTGAAAGCCAAGAATTGAAAACCATAGACCAGAGGATAAATTTAGAGAGTGTTGTGGGGTGTTAGGGGTTCAGGAATAGAGTCCTCAAACCCCAAACCCTGAGTTCATATTTGTATTTAACCAAAGAATTGGGCAAACCAAACTGAGTAGGATAATTATGAAATTATATTTATTTAGGGAAGTACAAAACCAAGGGAAGGAAACTGTATACACCCATGTGGTCGGAGAGCCCATGTGGTGATCCAGGAAGAAATGTAAAAAGGGCCGGGCGTGGTGGTGCACGCCTTTAATTCCAGCAGAGGTAGGAGGATCGCCAGAAGTTCGAGGCTACCCTGAGATTACATAGTGAATTCCAGGGCAGCCTGGGCTAGCAAGACACTACCTCAAAAATCCAACCAGCCAACAAACAAAACAACCACCACCACCACCACCAACAACAACAACAAGAAGGAGACATCTCAGATGGTTCATTACTTGAAATAGAGATGTAGTCATTTCTGTGTTAGGAATTTCATAGTGGAGTCCATTTCAGACGTGTATTTCACAGTGAATGATATATGAACACTGTAGGGAGACGCCTATGATTAGCTGTGCAATCTGCGACCGGTTAGCCCTGGATTCCTGTTATAAATGGCCTTTGAGCCACAGGAGTCAATGTTTGATGTACACAAGCTACTTGTTCATGAGACCCCCATTTCTTTTCCCTTCCCTTCCCCCTTTCCTTTCTCCCATTTCCCTTTCTTTCTATCCTTCCTTCCTTCCTTCCTTCCTTCCTTCCTTCCTTCCTTCCTCCCTCCCTCCCTCCCTCCCTCCTTCTCCTTTCTTTCTCCATCTATCTTTCTTTCTTTCTCTCTCTCTTTCTTTCTTTCTTTCTTTCTTTCTTTCTTTCTTTCTTTCTTTCTTTCTTTCTACTTGTTTATTTTGGTTTTTCAAGGTAGGGTGTTGTTCTAGGCCAGACTGACCTGGAATTCACTATGTAGTCTCAGGGTGGCCTCGAATTCACTGTGACCCTCCTGAGTGCTGGGATTAAAGGTGTATTCCACCATGCCTGGCCTTCCATCCTTAAAAAAATTTTTTTTTGATTTTTCTTTTTTTCTGATTTATTTATTTTTAAAATATTTTTATTATTTATTTATTTATTTGACCGAGAAAGGGAGAACAAGAGATTGGGCACACCAGGGGCTCCAGCCACTGCAAATGAACTCCAGATGCATGCGCCCCCTTGTGCATCTGGTTAAGGTGGGTCCTGGGGAATCAAACCTGGGTCCTTTGGCTTTGCAGACAAGCACCTTAACCGCTAAGCCATCCCTCCAACCCTGATTTATTTATTTTTCTTTATTTATTAGAGAGAGAGAGAATGGGTGCACCATGGCCTCCAGCCACTGTAAACGAACTCCAGATGTGTGAGTCACCATGTGCATCTGGCTTATGTGGGACCTGGGAATTGAACCTGGGTCCTTAGGCTTTGCAGACAAGCACCTTAACCGCTAAGCCATCTCTCCAGTCCTTCTATCTTTTTTTTTTGTTAAGTCAGGCTTGCCTCAACACTATATAGTTGAAGATGACTCTGAACTTGATTCTCTTACCCCCACCTCTTGAGTGTTGGGGTTATATATAGAGGTGCATCATCACATCCAGTTTATACAGTGCTGGGATCAAACTCAGAGCTTCATGCACGCTAAGCAGGCAACCCGCCCACTGAACCGCATCACTAGTTAAGTCAGCACTAGCTTTCTTTTCTCTTTCTTCTTTTATTTTGTCCTTCCTTTTCTTTCTTCCCTTCCCCCTTTTCTTTTTAAAATTTTTACTCAAGGTCTCATCCTGAAGCCCAAGATGGCCTGAAACTTGGATCCTTCTGCCTCAACTTTCTGATTACAGGTGTGTACCCACTATGCCCAGCAGGCCTCTACTATCCAACTGAGAAAAGAAATGGGCTAGCAATGATGTTTCTTGGATAATATTTGCAAAATATTTAAGGATCAGGCAGACATTTGAGAACATTACTTTTTAAAAATATTTTATTTTTTACTTATTTATTTGAGAGAGGGGAAAAGGCAGAAAGAGAGAGAGAGAGAGAGAGAGAGAAAGAAAGAGAGAGAAAGAGAATGGGCACGCCAGGGCCAGCCACTGCAAATGAACTCCAGATGCATGCGCCACCTTGTGTATCTGGCTTACATGGGTCCTAGGAATTGAACCGAGGTCCTTTAGCTTTGCAGGCAAGCACCTTAACAGCTTAGCCATCTCTCCAGCCCTTGGTTTTTTTTTTTTTTTTTTTTGCTTTGTTTTGAGGTAGGGTCTCTCTTTAGCCCAGACTGACCTGGAATGCATTATGTAGTCTCAGGGAGGCTTCGAACTCACAGGGATCTACCTACCTCTGCCTCCCAAGTGCTGGGATTAAAGGCGTGCGCCACCACACCCAGTGAGAATGTTAATTTGAATGCTTCTTTTTCTTTAAATTTGTGTGTGTGTGTGTGTGTGTGTGTGCACGCACTGAGGTCTGTTACCACTGCAAATGAATGCCAGATGCTTGCGACACTTTCCATATCAGGCTTATGTGGGTGGCTTGTGAACTGAACCCCAGGACAGCTGGCTTTGCTAGCAAGCACCCTTAAGCTCTGGGCCATCTTCCTGGGCCCTGGACGTTTCATTCAACATTGCTTACAGAGGCAGCTGGGTGAAATACAGAGACGTCAGGAACCCAGATCTGCCTGGGGGTTGATGTAACGCGTTCAGTTGATGTTTGCTCTCACTAACGAAGAAGACGTTCTTTGGGGCTCCTACCGAATCAAAGGGCAGGATGGAATTGCATAAGGACACATTCTCTGGGCAAACTGTGTTTTGCAACAGACATGACAGGATGCCCAGACAAAGCAGGGAACATTGGAATTTCATAACATGTTTATTTCTAGTCTCCTAGGAAATACTCCAACCCAGAACATAAGCCTGTAGGCTCTGACTGTGCCGATGGTAAATGCTGAGGACACCTTGCCCTGCACATGTGTTTTTCTGATTTATTTATTTTTAAAATATTTTTATTATTTATTTATTTATTTGACCGAGAAAGGGAGAACAAGAGATTGGGCACACCAGGGGCTCCAGCCACTGCAAATGAACTCCAGATGCATGCGCCCCCTTGTGCATCTGGTTAAGGTGGGTCCTGGGGAATCAAACCTGGGTCCTTTGGCTTTGCAGACAAGCACCTTAACCGCTAAGCCATCCCTCCAACCCTGATTTATTTATTTTTCTTTATTTATTAGAGAGAGAGAGAATGGGTGCACCATGGCCTCCAGCCACTGTAAACGAACTCCAGATGTGTGAGTCACCATGTGCATCTGGCTTATGTGGGACCTGGGGAATTGAACCTGGGTCCTTAGGCTTTGCAGACAAGCACCTTAACCGCTAAGCCATCTCTCCAGTCCCTTCTATCTTTTTTTGTTAAGTCAGGCTTGCCTCAACACTATATAGTTGAAGATGACTCTGAACTTCTGATTCTCTTACCCCCACCTCTTGAGTGTTGGGGTTATATATAGAGGTGCATCATCACATCCAGTTTATACAGTGCTGGGATCAAACTCAGAGCTTCATGCACGCTAAGCAGGCAACCCGCCCACTGAACCGCATCACTAGTTAAGTCAGCACTAGCTTTCTTTTCTCTTTCTTCTTTTATTTTGTCCTTCCTTTTTCTTTCTTCCCTTCCCCCTTTTTCTTTTTTAAAATTTTTTACTCAAGGTCTCATCCTGAAGCCCAAGATGGCCTGAAACTTGTGATCCTTCTGCCTCAACTTTCTGATTACAGGTGTGTACCCACTATGCCCAGCAGGCCTCTACTATCCAACTGAGAAAGAAATGGGCTAGCAATGATGTTTCTTGGATAATATTTGCAAAATATTTAAGGGATCAGGCAGACATTTGAGAACATTACTTTTTAAAAATATTTTATTTTTACTTATTTATTTGAGAGAGGGGAAAAGGCAGAAAGAGAGAGAGAGAGAGAGAGAGAGAGAGAAAGAGAGAGAGAAAGAGAATGGGCACGCCAGGGCTTCCAGCCACTGCAAATGAACTCCAGATGCATGCGCCACCTTGTGTATCTGGCTTACATGGGTCCTAGGGAATTGAACCGAGGTCCTTTAGCTTTGCAGGCAAGCACCTTAACAGCTTAGCCATCTCTCCAGCCCTTGGTTTTTTTTTTTTTTTTTTTTTTTGCTTTGTTTTTGAGGTAGGGTCTCTCTTTAGCCCAGACTGACCTGGAATGCATTATGTAGTCTCAGGGAGGCTTCGAACTCACAGGGATCTACCTACCTCTGCCTCCCAAGTGCTGGGATTAAAGGCGTGCGCCACCACACCCAGTGAGAATGTTAATTTGAATGCTTCTTTTTCTTTAAATTTGTGTGTGTGTGTGTGTGTGTGTGTGCACGCACTGAGGTCTGTTACCACTGCAAATGAATGCCAGATGCTTGCGACACTTTCCATATCAGGCTTATGTGGGTGGCTTGTGAACTGAACCCCAGGACAGCTGGCTTTGCTAGCAAGCACCCTTAAGCTCTGGGCCATCTTCCTGGGCCCTGGACGTTTCATTCAACATTGCTTACAGAGGCAGCTGGGTGAAATACAGAGACGTCAGGAACCCAGATCTGCCTGGGGGTTGATGTAACGCGTTCAGTTGATGTTTGCTCTCACTAACGAAGAAGACGTTCTTTGGGGCTCCTACCGAATCAAAGGGCAGGATGGAATTGCATAAGGACACATTCTCTGGGCAAACTGTGTTTTGCAACAGACATGACAGGATGCCCAGACAAAGCAGGGAACATTGGAATTTCATAACATGTTTATTTCTAGTCTCCTAGGAAATACTCCAACACCCAGAACATAAGCCTGTAGGCTCTGACTGTGCCGATGGTAAATGCTGAGGACACCTTGCCCTGCACACATGTGTAGTATATTACCACCGCCCTCTTAACCAATGTCAAGAAACCTCCAGGGTCCACAGAAGGTTTATGATATTTGTGCATTGCTATGGAGATGGTGTCGAAGGCAGGCGCCAGGAACATGAACAGGATGTAGGGCTACAGGCAGCTCATGACAGCAACGCTTCTCTCTGAATGCATCATTCTTGGATAACTTTGCAAAAATACTTGGGAAGTGAGACAAACTGTGGAGAGCATGATTTTGGGTGGTTCTCTCAACACTCCTGACAGGCAGCTGGGTGAAATGTCGAGATGTCAGGGACCTTGATTGGCCAGCCAGTTGGATGTGGGACGTTCCGTTGTTTCTCGCAATATAAAGTAAGGCAAGAGGATTTTTCCCCTCCAGCATTCTGTTTTTTTTTTTTTTTTGTTGTTGTTGTTATTGTTTTGTTTTTGGTTTTGGTTTTTGGTATTTTGAGGTAGAGTCTCACTCTAGCTCAGGCTGACCTGGAATTCGCTATGTAGTCTCAGGGTGGCCTTGAACTCACAGTGATCCTCTTACCTCTGCATCCTGAGCGCTAGGATTAAAGGCGTGTGCCACCACGCCCAGCCAGCATTCTGATTCTAAGCAGGCCATAAACACGATTTCATCTCATATCCGGTGTGTTTTAATATCACTCGGGCTAAGTTGGGTAAGATAAAGATGGGTTTTGGAGGCATCCAAGAATTGTGTTAGTGGCCAGGCTGGGCTTTCTTTTATTTTTATTTATTTATTTGAGACACAGAGAGAGAGTGTGTCAGGACCTCTAGCCGCTGAAACAAACTCCAGATGCATGCACCACCTTGTGCATCTGGGTTATGTGGGTCCTGGGGAATTGAACCTGGGTCCTTTGGCTTTGTAGACAAGCACCTTAACTGCTAAGCCATCTCTCCAGGCCTGGGCTGGGCTGTCTTTTCCTGTTTACACTTGCCGAGTTCATAATGATGTAGACAACCATTGGCTCTCGCACTGTGTTGGAGACAGATATTCTCCCCTCAAAGAGAGCAGCATGGCAGTCAGGCCACTCAGCTCTTCTTGGCAAATTGTCAAGAGTGGAGTGACTACCAGATAAGTCAGTTTGCAAACACAGAGTCCTCAGAGCCCTTCCCAAGATATCAATGTTAAGCAGCAACTGACATATGGAGTTCATTTGCTGCAGGTGGAGGCCCTGCCATGCACCCTCCCATTCTCTCTCTTCCTGCTTGCAAATAAAAATAATATAAAGCCGGGCGTGGTGGCGCACACCTTTAATCCCAGCACTTGGGAGGCAGAGGTAGGAGGATCACTGTGAGTTTGAGACCACCCTGAGACTACATAGTGAATTCCAGGTCAGCCTGGGCCAGAGTGAGACCCTACCTCAAAACAAACAAACAAACAAATAATAATAATAATAAATAAAAATATTTAGCCGGGCGTGGTGGTACATGCCTTTAATCCCAGCACTAGGGAGGCAGAGGTAGGAGGATCACTGTGAGTTTGAGGCCACCCTGAGATGACAGAGGGAATTCCAAGTCAGCCTGGGCCAGAGTGAGACCTTACCTCGAAAAAAAAAAAAATAAATAGAACCGGGTGTGGTGGTGCACACCTTTAGCCCCAGCACTCAGGAGACTGAGGTAGGAGGATTGCCATGAATTTGAGGCCACCCTGAGAATACATAGTGAATTCTAGGTCAGCCTGGGCTAGAATAAGACCCTACCTCGAAAAACAAAACCAAAACAAAAAAATAATAAATTTAAACACACACACACACTATACACACACACACACACACACACACACATATATGCTCATAAACCAATAGTGCACGTCCCTGCCAGATATGCACATGTCACATAGGAACTGCTGTCCAGGACTGGAGACAGTAAGGCATGGGGATTAAAGGAAACAAAACAAGAGGGGAAGAGGGGAATAGAGAGATTCAGAGAGATGACCCAACTCACCCTCGGAGATATAGCTTCTAAGTTCAAAGGTGACGGGACAGAGCTGTCAGTGAAAGGCCCGGGCCCTGCTTGCTGAGGGCAACAGCAGCAATCACGGAAGGTTTACATAACCTATGTGGTGCAATGATGCATATGTATGAAAAGGCTGTAATCAAATCCACTGCTTTGTCTGTGAACCTAAAAGATTAATGAAAAGAAACGTGCCGCAGAGGATGGCTGTGTTGCTAGTCCCCTTGGCAGCAGATTCATGCAAGCCCGTCTGTCCTCTTCAGGACCCGTGTCCCACGTGGACTGGGTTATCTCATTCCCGGTAGTAACGGAGGGAGGATAAATGACTTCCACCCAGGTTCACTCCTCACCCAGGGCTAACCAATCACAGCTCCCGAGACTATAGAGGGCTCTCAGGGGTTGGAAGTGGAATGTTCTTGAGAATTGGGTTGTTTGTTCTTTTTGGAAAATCTTTTATGTATTTATTTGAGAGAAAGAGGCAGATGGAGAGAAAATGGACATGCTAGAGCCTCTGGTCACTGCAACGAACAAACTCCAGACGCATGTGCCACCCTGTGCATCTGGCTTTAGGTGGGTGCTGGGGAGTCGAACTCCAATACTTAGACTTTGCAGGCAAGTGCCTTAACCACTGAGCAATCTCTCCAGCCCTCTTAAAAAAAAAAATCATTAGAGCCGGGCGCAGTGGCACATGCTTTTAATCCCAGCACTTGGGAGGCCAAGGTAGGAGTTCATTTGCAATCGCTGGAGGCCCTGGTGTGCCTATTCTCTCTTCCCCTCTCTCTCTGCTAATAAATAAATAAATAAATAAATAAATAAATAAGAATGGGCACGCCAGGGTCTCTAGTCACTGCAAATAAACTCGACACATGCTCCACTTTGTGCATCTGGCTTTATGTGGGTACTGGAGAATCAAACCTGGAATTTTAGGCTTCACAGGCAAGAGCCTTAGCCACTAAGCCAGCTCTCCCGGTCCTTTTTTGTTAGATTCTTTTTAATCCAGCCCTCTCTTTTTTAAGGCATTTATTTTAATTAATTAATTTATTTATTTATTAGAAAGAAAAGGAGAAAGGCAGATAGAGAGAGAGAGAGAAAACGGGCACATCAGGGCTCTAGCCACTGCAAACTAAATCCAGACGCATGAACCACCTTGTGCATCTTATTTACATGGGTAATAGGAAATAGAACCTAGGTCCTTAGGCTTAACAGGCAAGTGCCTTAACCACTAAGCCATCTCTCTAACCCTCTTTTTTATGTGAGAGAGAGAGAGAGAGAGAGAATCGGTGTTCCAGAGCTTCTAGACATTGCAATAGAACTCCAGACATGTGCACATGTGTCACCTTGTGCATATGTATCACCTTGTGTGCCTGGGCTTAAGTGGGTTCTGGAGAGTTGAACCTGGGTCCTTAGACTTTACAGGCAAGCGCCTTAACCACAAAGCCATCTATCTAGCTCCTCTTATTTCAATATATATTTTTATTTACTTATTTTCAAGCAGAGAGAGATGGAGATAGAGTGAAAGAATGGGCACAACAGGGCTTCTAGTCACTGCAAACAAACTCCAGGTGCATGCACCACTTTGTACATCCAGCTTTACATGGAACCCAGGTTGTTAGGCTTTGCAGGCAAGTGCCTCAACCACTGAGCCATCTCTCCAGCCCCTGGCTCTATTTTTTTTAATTTTTATTATTTATTTATTATTTTTTTTTGTTTTTCGAGGTATCTCACTGTAGCTCAGGCTGACCTGGAATTCACTATGTAGTCTCAGGGTGGCCTCGAACTCTCGGGATCTTCTTACCTCTGCCTCCGAGTGCTGGGATTAAAGGCGTGTGCCACCACACTTGGTCCAATTTTTTAAAAATATCTTTTTTTCTTTTTAGAGAGAGACAGAGAGGAAGACAGAGATGGGCCCACCAGCAGCCTCTCAGCTGCTGCAAACAAAATCCAGATGTGTGCGCCCCCTTGTGGTCAAGTGTGGCATTGCGCCCTTGCATCACTTTGCATCTGGCTAAACGTGGGACCTGGAGATTGGAACTGCTGGAGATTGGAACTAGCGTTCTTAGGCTTAGGAGGCAGGCACCTTAACCGCTAAGCCATCTCTCCAGCCCTAAAAAATATTTTTATTAGCCAGGTGTATGATAATGGCACACACCTTTAATCCCAGCACTCGAGAGGCAGAGGTAGGAGGATCACCATGAGTTCAAGGCCAGCCTGAGACTATATAGTGAATTCCAACTCAGCTGGGCTAGAGCAAGACCCTACCTTGAAAAACCAAATATATTTTTATTATATTTATTTGAGAGGAAAGAGAGAGAGAAGAGAGTATGTGTGTTCTAGAACCTCTTGCTGCTGAAAACTAGCTCCAGATATGGGCCCCACTTTGTGCATCTGGCTTTATGTGGGTGCCAGAGAATCAAACCTAGACAACAGGTTTTACAAACAAGCACCTTGAACTGCTAAGACATCTTCCCAGCCTAATTTTTTTGTTGTTGTTTTTTTACTTAAAAAATATTTTTTTTAGTGCTGGAGAGATGGCTTAGCAGTTAGGTGCTTGCTGCAAAGCCTAAGGAACATGGTTGACTCTCCAGATCTCACATAGGCCAGATGCAAAAGGTGATGCAAACGTGCAAGGTTGCACATGTGCACAAGGTGGTGCATGCATCTGGAGTTCGATTGCAGTGGCTAGAGGACCTGACACACCAATTCTCATTCTCTCTCAAAAAAAAAAAAAAGGCCAGGGCTGGAGGGATGGCTTAGCAGTTAAGGTGTTTGCCTGCAAAGCTAGAGGACCCAGGTTCAATTCCCCAGGACCCCATTAGCCAGATGCACAAAGGGGCACACATGTCTGGAGTTCATTTGCAGTGGCTGTTGGCTCTGGCATGCCCATTCTCTCTCTTTCTCCCTCTTTCTCTGTCAAATAAATAAGTCAATAAAAATTTAAAATAAAAGACCAATCTGTCAGGTTTGCCTCAAAAAGAAATTAAAAATATTTTTTAGCTGGGCTTGATGGCACACACCTTTAGTCCCAGCACTTGGGAGACAGAGGTAGGAGGATTGCTGTGAGTTCAAGGCCAGCCTAAGACTATATAGAATGAGACTCTACCTCAAAAAAACAAAAAAAAAAAAATTTTTTTATGTATGCCTATGTGTGTGTTAGAGTCTCTGGCCACTGCAAAAAATACCCATCTGGCTTTATGTGGCTGGCTGGGAAATTGATCTGGATCAGCAGGCTTTACAAGCACCTTTAACCACTGGTCCCATCCCACCAAGCCCCTTAATTCTGAGGCCTGATGTTGTTCTAGACCCAGAATGAACTGGAACTCAGTCTGTGGTCCAGGTAAGTGATCCTCTAACCTCGGCCTCCCAAGTACTGGTACAAAGCCATGAACCATGGGGTTCCTTATTCTGGGACGAGCCCCAAGATTACTCTTTGAGGAATTTTGTGACAGACCTCTGCCCATTTTCCTGTGGGGAATCTACTCCGTGGCAGCATGTATTCTAGGAACTGATAAGCAGGAAAGGCCTTTGCTTTTATTCACAAAATTACATGTAGAAAGGATAAACTAGAAGTGAGTGCTTTTATACGTGTGTAAATACAAATAAGACTTGGGCTAGGGAGATGGCTCAGTGGTTAAAGGCACTTGCTTACAAAGACTGCTGACTGGGGGTCAATTCCCCAGTACCCACCTAAAGCCAGATGCATGGAGTGGTGCCTGTAATGTCAGCATCCAGGAGGCTGAGGGTGGAAGATTAAGAATTCAAGGCAGGGCTGGGCGTGGTGGCGCACGCCTTTAATCCCAAACCTCAGGAGGCAGAGGTAGGAGGATCACTGTGAGTTCAAGGCCAGCCTGAGACTACAGAGTGAATTCCAGGTCAGCCTTGGCAAAAGGAAGACCCCACCTCAGGGGGAAAAAAAATTCAAGGTGCGTGCACACACACACACACACACACACACACACACACACACACACAGTGAATCAGGGCTGAGAATTACATTGGGCCATTATCCCAAAGATGCAGCTGAAGGTGTGGTGTTGTAGGCCGGCATCTACTCTCAAATGATTCGGGGAACGATATATGGAAAAAGAGACTGATAGAGCACATGTGGCAGATGTGCATGACTCTGAGGAGAACAAGAGTCTGGATGCTCTCTACAGTCAATATTCAGCCCCTAACCTCTAACCTCTAACCTTTTATTTCTGCTCTTTAAAAAAATATATTTTTAATTATTTATAAGCACAGAGAGACAGATACACAACAGAGAGAGAGAGAGGGAGAGAATGCACACCAAGACCTCTAGCTGCTGCAAATGAACTCCAGATGCATGGGTTACTTTGTGCTAGAGGGTACTGGGGAATCAAACTCGGGTTGCTAGGCTTTGCAGGCAAGTGACTTAACTGTTGTGCCATCTCTATTTCTGCTCTTGAGTCCAGTTCTTTAGGTTCCACTCCTGAGTGAGACCATGTGTCATTTGTCTTTTTGTGCCTGGCTTGTTTCATTTAATAAAACGTCCTCTTGGGTTTTCTGTGTTGTTGTGATAGGATTGCCTCTGTTACGGCTGAATAATAATCCATAGTGAAATATGCCATGTTTTCCTTACGCATTCATTCATCTGTTGAGAGATGCAGAAATTGATTCTCCATCTTAATTGTTGCAAATAGCGCTGTAATAAACATGTAAAAAACTGTAAATCAATGTTGCCACACTTTGCCCCCTCATTGTCTTTTCATAGTTTTTCAATTTTAAGCCTTACTTTTAAATCTTTCTTTCAATTTTTATGTATTTGCTTTTGTGCGTGCATGTGCACCAGGGTCTCCTGCTGCTGCAAACAAATTTCTGTCTGGTCTTATGTGGGTAACTGGGGAATTGAACCTGGGCTGGCAGGCTTTGCAAGCAAGCACATGTAACAGCTGAGCCATCTCTCTCCAGCTCCTTATATTTAAGCCATGATTCCATGACCATGTTGATTTATTTATTTATTTTTTGGTGGTACCATTGATGAGACCCTGGAACTTGAGCATGCTAGGCAAGTGCTCTGCCACTGAGCTACCCACCAGCCTAAGTTGATTTTTGTTTGTAGCATAAGGGTCCAACTTAATTCTTCTGCATGTGTACAGTTTTTCCAACACCAGTTATTGAAGTGTTCTTTCCTCATTGTGTTTTCGATCTTTGTTGAAAATCAACATGTGGTTGTATTTTGGATTCCCTTTTCTGTTCCACTAATCTGTGTTTATTTTCATGCCAGCACCACATGAGTCTGATGACGATAGCTCTGGGCTATATATTTTGAAAGCTGTAGCTTTTTTAAAAAACATATATTTATTATTATTATTATTATTAGAGAGAGAGAGAGAATTGGCATGCCAGGGCCTCAGCCACTGAAGTCAAACTCCAGGTGCTTGCACCACCTAGTGGGCATGTGTGACCTTGTGCTTGCCTCACCTTTTTAAAAAAATATTTTATTTATTTGAGAGAGAAAGAGGCAGAAAGAGAGAATGGGAGTGCTAGGGCCTCCAGCCACTGCAAACAAAATCCAGACACATGTACCCCCTTGTGCATCTGGCTTATGTGGGTCCTGGGGAATAGAACTGGGGTTTTTAGGCTTTGCAAGCAAACACCTTAACCACTGAGACATTTCCCCAGCCCTTTGCCTCAACTTTGTGCATCTGGAGAGTTGAACATGGATCCTTAGGCTTTGCAGGCAAGCACCTTAACTGTTAAGCTGTCTCTTCAGCCCCCAGCTTTAAAATTTTTTTTTTTTTTTTTTTTGGTTTTTCAGGGTAGGGTTGGAAATAGTCTCAAGCTGGCCTCGAACTTGCCCTGATCCTGCTAACTCAGCCTCCTGAGTGCTGGGATTAAAGGCATGCACACCCGATGACTTTTGGACTTTTGACATTAGTTGTTAGTTGTTCGAATCTAACATGGGATATCTCCCCATCTGCTTGAGTCTTCTCAGTTCCCACAGTGGAGAATTTTGACTTCTCTTCATTAAATGCTTTTCCATTTTTGTCCACCAAACTAACCTCTAAATACTTATGTCCATGCTTATAAGTTAATGCTACTCTTTCTTTTCTTTTGTAATTTTCTTATGAGAGAGATAGAGCACACTTGAGAGAGAATTGGGTGCTAGGGCTTCCAGCCAATGTAATCGAACTCCAGATGTGTGTACCATCTTGTGTGCATGTATTACCTTGCATGCTTGTGTCACCTTGTGCATCTGGCTTACGTGGGGCCTGGAGAGTTGAATATGGATCCTTAGGCTTTGCAGGCAAGCACTTTAACCTCTAAGCCATCTCTCCAGCCCAATACTACTCTTTCAATTAGAGTTGTTGTTTTTCTTTCAATTTCCTTTTCCTTGTTTTTCTTTTTTTTTCTTTTTTTTTTCTTTCTTTCTTTCTTTCTTTCTTTCTTTCTTTCTTTCTTTCTTTCTTTCTTTCTTTTTTGGTTTTTTGAGGTTAGGGTCTCACTCTAGCTCAGGCTGACCTGGAAGTCACTATGTGGTCTCAGGGTGGCCTCGAACTCATGGTGATCCTCCTACCTCTGCCTCCCGAGTGCTGGGATTAAAGGCGTGCGCCACCACACCCGGCTTGTTTTTCTTTTTTAATCAGGTGGTGGTGACCACTGGGGAGCCTCAAAACTCATCAAAGTTCTGAGAAGTGACAGTGGAGTGTTCAGCACTAAGTGAGACATCTCTATTATACCCTCCATGGTTCATGTATGGACTATTGCTGGAGAGGCAGGGGAAAGAATGTAAGAGCCAAAGGAAGGGGAGGAGTGCTTTGCAATGCTGTCTTCCAGACACAATGTGGCTGTGGTATTCATGTTCTCACAGTGACTAATGATACCTACACATGGCCTGCCTGATAGGAGTTAAAATGATGACATCAAAATGGAGGAAAGACTCATTGGAAAGAAGATGGGATTAAATGGAGGGTGGATTCAGGTGGTGAAAAAGGAAGGAAGTGGGAGGGGATTATGATCATGGTATATTGTCAATAAAAAGTTTAGAAATGAGGCTGGAGAGATGGCTCAGAAGTTAAAGGTACTTGCTTGCAAAACCTGATGGTCTGGGTTTTATTCCCGGTATCCACATAAAGCCAGATGCACAAAGTGGTGCATGCGTCTGGCATTCATTGGCAGTGTCAGGAGGCCCTGGTGTGCCCAGTCTCACTTTTTCTGTCACTCTCTCAAATAATTTTTTAAAATTTAAAATTGTATTCCTGGGGCTGGAGAGATGGCTTAGCTGTTAAAGTGCTTGCCTGCAAAGCTAAATGACCTTGGTTCAATTCTCCAGGACCCACATAAGCCAGATGCACAAGGCAGTGCATGCGTCTGGAGTTCATTTTCAGTGGCTGGAGGCCTTGCTGTGCCCATTCTCTCTCACTCTCTCAAACAAACAAAAAATAAACAAACAAACAAATAAATAAATAAAAAACAAAAATCCCCTGTATTCCCAGCTGGGCATGGTGGTGTATGCCTTTAATCCCAGCACTCAGGAGGCAGATGTAGAAGGATGTGAGTTTGAGGCCATCCTGAGACTCCGTAGTGAATTCCAGGTCTCTGGGTTAGAGTGAGACCCTACCTTGAAAAACCAATATATATTCCCATTTTTGGTAGCTGTTATAAATGGGATTTTTTGATATATATTTTTAGATAGTTTACTGTTAGTATACACTTAAATAATTTATTTGTATGTGTGTGTGGAGGTGGAGTGAGCCTCTTGCTACTGCAGATGAAATCCAGACAGGCTTATGTGAGCAGCTTAGGAACTGAACCTAGGCCAACAGGGTTTACAAGCAAGTGCTTTAACTATTAAGGCATCTTCCCAGCTCCATTTTGTGTGGTGTGTGTGCACACACTAGAGAATGAACAAAGGCCTTGTTTATGGTAACATGTATTCTAGCACATAACTACTGATTTTAAATCATGTCTCAGCAGTTAAGGCACTTGCCTGCACTGCCTAATAAGCAGGTTTCAATTCCCCAGTGCCCGCATAAAGCCAGATGCACAAAGGGGCACATGCATCTGGAATTCATTTGCAGTGGCTAGAGGTCCTTCTCTCTGTATGTCTCTCTTCTATTTCTCTCTGATTGCAAATAAATATTGTTTAAAAAGGTTTTTGATGTAGACTCCTCCTTTTTTTTTTTTTTTTTTTTTTTTTTTTTGAGGTAGGGTCTCACTCTAGTCCAGGCTGACTTGGCATTCTCTTTGTGGTCCCAAACTAGCTTTGAATTCCCAACAACCCTCCTACCTACAAGTACTGGGATTAGAAGTATACACCACCACCACCACACCTAGTCTTTTTAAAAAATACTTTATTTGAAACCGGGTGTGGTGACACACGCCTTTAATCCCAGCATTCGGGAGGCAGAGGTAGGAGGATCGCCGTGAGTTTGAGGCCACCCTGAGAGTACACAGTGAATTCCAGGTCAGCCTGAGCTAGAGTGAGACCCTACCTCGAAAAACCATATATATATATAATTTGTGAGAGAGGAAGAGGCAGTGAGGAAAGAGAGCAAGAGAAAATGGTTGCACCAGAGCCTCCAGCCACTTTAAACAAACTCCAGACACATGTGATACCTTGTGCATCTGGCTTATGTGGCTTCTGGAGAATCAAACCTGGGTTCTTAGGCTTCGCAGGCAAGTGCCTTAACTGCTAAGCCATCTCTCCAGCCCCAATTCTCATTCTGTTAATGACCAAACCAAGGCTCATAAAAGTAACAAACTTGCTTGACATCTCGTGGCTAGAAGCAGGTCAAAGTGCATGCTTTTCAGTGAGTAGAGCAATGCGGTTCGTTTTATGGGGTCAAAAATTAAGAAAAGATAAGGGGTTGGAGAGATGACTCAGTGGTTAAGGTGCTTACCTGCAAGGCCTAACGACCTGAGTTCAGTTTTCCAGTGCCCATGTAAAGCCAGATGTACAAAGTGGCACATACATCTGGAGTTTGCTTGCAGCAGCTGCAGGCCCTGGCACACCCACTCTTTCTCTTTTTTTCTACTTGCAAAAAAAAAAAAAGGCTGAGTGTGGTAGCATACACCTTTAATCCCAGCATTCAGTAGGAGGATCACTGTGAGGTTGAGGCCAGCCTGAGACTACATAGTGAATTCCAGGTCAGCCTAGACTACAGTGAGACCCTACCTCAAAAAGCTAAGCTGGGCGTGGTGGTGCACGCCTTTAATCCCAGCACTTGGGAGGCAGAGGTAGGAGGATTGCTGAGAGTTCAAGGCCACCCTGAGACTACATAGTGGATTCCAGGTCAGCCTGAAAAAAAAGATAAATTAAGAAATATTGGGTCTGGAGTGATGGCTCAGTGGGTAAGAACATTTGCTGTGCAAGCATGTTGATCCAAGTTCAATTTATAGCACCCACATAAAAATCCACGTGGAGCCACACATACCTGTAACCCCAATGTTGAGAAGGGCAAAGATGGAATTGCTGGCGCTCACTGGTCAGCCAGTCTGATCAAAAACCAGCAGCTCCAGGTTTAATGAGAGACTGTGTGTCAAGAAAATAAAGCAGTGCTATGATAAGAGGTTCCTGACGTATTTGGCCCTTGCACATACATGGACACACACCATGCACACATCAAAGGGCTGGAGAGATGGCTAGTTACACATGCCTGTGATGCATACCCACCATACAGATATGCATCTGGAGTTCATTTGAGGTGGCATGCACATTCTTTCTCTCTCTCTCTCTGCCTCTTTCTCTTCTGTCTGTTGTTAATAAATAAAAAAACAAAAAAATTTTTTAAAAAATGATGACAAAGTGTCAAATGTAGCCAGGCATGGTGGCACACGCCTTTAATCTCAGTATTCGAGAGGCAGAGATAGGAAGATTGCTGTGAGTTCGAGACTACATAGTGAATTCCAGGTCAGCCTGGGCTAGAGCGAGACCCTACCTCAAAAAACTAAAAAAAAAAAAAAAAAAAAAAAAAGTGTCAAATGTGCTCCTGCTTTGAAGGGTGATTTTGATTTTAGGTGGCAATTATGCGTTGCATCTCGGATGTATTAAAGAAAAATTTGCTAGGTATAGTGGTGTGTGCCTATGGGGGAGGGGAGGGAGAAAGAGAATGAGTTTTCATAATCTTACACATTCCCCAACTTCCTTCCAGCAGTTTTTCTTCCATGTGGACAAAAGGGAATTATACTTACAAACAAGGCCATTAAACTAAAGAAAATCCAGGAAGGGTGCTGGAGAGATGGCTTATCAGTTAACGCACTTGTCTGCAAAGCCAAAGGACCCAGGTTCAATTCCCCAGGACCCATGTAAACCAGATGCACAACTTTCTCTCTCTCCCTCCCTCCCTTTACCAAATAAATAAATAAAAATAAAATAACTATAAAAAAGGAAAAGCAAAGCCAGATGTGGGAGTGCATGCCTTTCTTTATCCCAGCACTCGGGAGGCAGAGGTAGGAGGATTGCCATGAGTTTGAGTCCACCCTGAGACTACATAGTGAATTCTAGGTCAGCCTGAGCTAGAATGAAACCCTACCTCGAAAAACCAAAAAAAAAAAAAAAAAAAAAAGGAAGAGGGCTGGAGAGATTAGTGGTTGTGGTTAGGGTGCATGCCTGAGAAGTCCAAGGACCCAGGTTCAATTCTCCAGATCCCAGGTAAGCCAGATGCACATGGTGATGCATGCATCTGGAGTTCATTTGCAGAGGCTGGAAGGCCCTGGCGCACCCATTCACTCTCTCTCTCTTTTTCTGATAAATAATACTTTTTTTAAAGGGAAAGAACCTTCAGGAAGGGCCCATGATTAAACTGTGACTTGCACTGTGTTCTCTAGCTTGTTTTCAGACCCTAATGACACAGGGCTTTCTGAGAGGTGAGCTGCTTTGTTAAAAATTCTCTTGCATACCTTTAGTCCCAGCATGCAGGAAGCAGATATAGTGAATTCCAGGTGAGCCTTTCCTAGAGCGAGACCCTACCTTGAAAAATGAAAAAAAAAAATCCCGTTGCTACCAGGCTTGGTGGCACACTCTTTAGTCCCAGCACTCGGGAAGCAGAGGTTGAGGAGCACTGTGAGTTCAAGGCCTGCCTGGAACTACAGAGTGAGTTCTAGGTCAGCCTGGGCTAGAGTGAGACCCTACATTGAAGAAAACAAAACAAAATCCTCTTGCCTAGCTGAATTAGAACCTCTTACAACCACAGCCTGGGAACCCCACAGCCTATACAGCACATTCCAATTCAGATGGCACGGGTTCATAAACATGCTGAGCTTAGGACATACTGTCCGTTCACATAGGGGCCTGTTACTAAGCTGTGCGCTCATTCGTTTTGACTTTTTCATCTTTTAAGAAGTTATTTTCATGTGTGCGTGCACATGTGTATATGGGCATGCCAAGGTCTCTTTGCTACTGTAATCAAATACCCACCTGGCTTTACATGAGTGGCTGGGTAGAATTGTGCCTTTCACCTAAGATGAGTCCCGTCCCGTCCTCCTTACTGTACTTGCTCTGGGGATCTTTGGGGTCAATAAGCAATTTAGTCTGCTTGTCTTACATGGTTGGCCCCAAGATGCCTCTGGCCTTTTTTTTTTTTTTTTAGAGAGAGAGAGAGAGAGAGAGAGAAGAAGACAGAGAATGGGCACGCCAGCAGCCTCTCAGCTGCTGTGAACAAACTCCAGATGCGTGTGCCCCCTTGTGGGCAAGTGTGGCATTGTGTCCTTCCATCACTTTTTGCATCTGGCTAAACGTGGGACCTGGAGATTGGAACCAGGGTTCTTAGGCTTAGCAGGCATGCGCCTTAACCACTAAGCCATCTCTCCAGCTGCCTCTGGCCTTTTTAACCCCAGTTCAACATCTAGTTCTTTCTTTCCTATCAGCACAATAGTGCAGAGCCATCATGTTCCATGTTTGTTGGCTTTTTTGTAAAAAAAAAAAATTTATATTAATTTGACATGGAGGGAGAGAGAGCGGGAAAGAAAGAGGGAGGGAGAGAGAATGGGCACACCAGGTCCTCCAGCCACTGCAAAGGAACTCCAGACACGTAAGCCCCCTTGTGCATCTGGCTCATGTGGGTTCTGGGGAATCAAACCTAGGTCCTTTGGCTTTGTAGCAAATACCTTAACCGCTAAGCCATCCCTCCAGCCCTTGTTGAATGTTTGCTTCACTGATTTGCTTCTACAGCCTGGGCTGTAGGGAGGAGAAAGCACAAGGCCTGGGGTCACGCCTCTCAGTGGGAAAGGTTTGGTAAGTCACCTCAATCTCACCAGGATGTTATTAGTGGGATGATGAAGCAAAGGGCACTGCAGCATTTGAGAGATGGCTCAGCACTTACAGGTGCTTGCTTGTAAAACCTAAAGCCTGGGTTCAATTCCCCAGTACTCGTGTAAAGCCAGATGAGTTCATTTGCAGTGGCAAGGGGCCCTGGCATAACAACACTGTCATGTAAATAAATAAATAAAATAAAATCAATGGGAATGCTGGAGATAGAACCCATCGCCTCATGTGTGTCAAGTAAGTGCTCTACCACTAAGTTTTATCTCCAGCCCCACCTTGGCCCTAAGCCACAATACATAAATAAGGTGGTAAGATTTTCTTTTTGGTGGGGGGAGAGGAAGGGTTTATTTTGGCTTATAAACTTGAGGGGAAGCTCCACGATAGCAGGGAAAATGATAGCATAAATAGAGAATGGACATGACTTTCTGGCCAGCATCAGGTGGACAACAGGAACAGGAGAGTGTGCCAAACACTGGCAAGGGGACACCGGCCATAACACCCACAAGCCTGCCCCCAACAATATACGGCCTCCAGGAGGTGCCAACTCCCGAAGGGTTTTCTATTTTTGACATTTTAAAATATACCAGAACACTCTTGACTTGTTGCACACATTTTATTAACTGGAAATGCAAACAAGAACAATTCACAATGAAAAGGTGACACTGGTGTCACCACAGTGACTGAGCATGCAGGCGCCATGTGGGTCACAAGCAGCTGGACAAACACAGGGAGAAGTACACAGCCACAATCAGAGTGTTCTGCAGCTTCGTATCAGAGAGAAGCAAACTGGTACTTGAAGGGTAGTTTCAGGGAGGAGCCTACTTGAGAAAAAGCATCCAATGCGGCCAATACATCAAAACTGACAAACACAGATGCACTTGGTCAGAGAGACAGTTCACAGTATCTTACTCCAGTCAATCCTTTTCATTCAATACTCCGGGAGGACGGCTCTCAACAAAACAAAACAAACAAAAACAAAACAAAACAAAACAAAACAAAACAAACAAAAACATCTAGAATACATTTCCATGATGTTTAACTGTGGTTTAAAAAGAAGAAAAAAATCTTTGTTACCCAAGTAAAACCCCTTAATCACAACACAAAGAGGAGAGACCCAGATATTGCAAAGATTCATCTCCACTAAAAACAGTTCACAGCCCATCATCTTTTAGGGGATGCTTTCCTTTAGGGAATATTTTGGGATGAGTTTTTAAAAATATTTTATTTATCCACAAGTAGAGAGGGACATGAAGAGAGGGGAATGAGTGCACCAGGGCCTCCTGCCACTGCAAATTCCAGATGCACGTGCCCATTCTGCATCTAGCTTTCCATGGGTATTGGGGAACTGAACCCAGACCAGCAGGCTTTACAAGCAATTACCTTTGACTGCACAGCCACCTCCCCAGTCTGGGGAATGAGGAACAGGATGTCCTCCAGGGAAGGCATCCCCCTCCTCCTCAGCCTGTCAGTCATCAGGTACACCCAGGTGAACAGGGATGCACTAGGGAGCTGGATAACCCATGGAAGACCAGTGTGACGGAGTACACCAGAGCTGAGCAGGACATCAGGGAAAAGACCCATGGAGAGGTGGCACTGCCAGTTCGAGGCAGCCTTGGGCTTTTCTGTTGTGATGATGGGGCACTGATTGGGCTCAGCAATTTCACATGGAGCAGGGGAATGTGAGATCGGGGTCCTGACTTTGTGCGCCATGGATGGGGCACACCCAGCTGGAATACAGGTGCCTGGGGGCAAGGAAAGCTACGAGGTGGCCTGAGTTGGACAAGTAATCTAGCAGTGACCATCAGTTCCCTGCACACTACAGAACATGGGTTCCTGGGGCCACAAGTGGGGCAGGGCCATCCCTGGCTGACAGCATCATGGGGAGGGGGCTCATCCCTCTGCTGTCAGGTCTCAGCAGGTCCATTGAGCCTGTGAAGAACTCAGCAAGGCCGACACCAGGTACGTGCCTGTGTCCCTTATCTTTCTCTGTAGAAGAAATGGAGATTAAGCTCATGCCTCACAGGTATCTGATGTGGGTGGAAATGATGCAAAGTGTCACTTTATCTTGGTCCTAAAAGATGGAAGAAAACTGGGAAACTAGAGCAAAGATGTTGGGAGAATGAGGGCATGTCCATCAGAAAGTGGGGCAAAGATGAACCAACAGGCAAACCTAGTTGGTGCCTCAGCCACATGGCAGGAGGGCCCTGGCACAGCCAAGGACCACAGACGGAGGCCCAGAGCTTCCTGCTATGTAGGTGAAGCTGCAGAACTGGACAGCCAGAATCTTTTCCTATTTCTTTCTCAGGCAATAACTTGTCTCTTCCAGGTTAGTCAGAGCATCTAAGAGGAAAACAAGAAACTAGAGGGTCTTAGCTTTGTTTGACAGACGGCGTCCAGAAAGTAGAAAGCCGTAAACTCAGCACCAGAGTTTGAAAGTAAAGGTGGAGAGGAAGCGTTGCGACATCTAAGTGCGCTTCAGGTGCTTTGGTCGGTAAGTAATGAGGATGGACAGAGACGCTATGCCGAAGAGGAAGGTCTGCAGGAACCAGAGCAGCTGGGCCTGGCTGTCGGTGATGCCTTTACGTCTGAAAAAGAGCAACAGTCACACTCACACTGGGCTGCAGTGAGGCTTCTAGCCTTTCTAGTTCTTTTTCTTCATTTGTAACTTCCATCTACATTCACTGGGTTTGTTTTGATGTGTGTGTGTGTGTGTATGTTTTTTGAGGTAGGGTCTCACTCTAGCTCAGGCTGAGTGAATTCACTATGTAGTCTCTGGGTGGTCTTGAACTCATGGCAATCCTCCTACCTCTGCCTCCCAAGCGCTGGAATTAAAGGCGTGCACTGCAATGCCTGGCCATTTTGCTGTATTTAAAATTTGTATTTATGTGTGTATGTGTGTGTGTGTGCACGTACACACGCATGCATGTGTGTAAAGGCATGCCCAGGTCACCTGTCACTGATAACGACTGCCTGTCTGGCTTTTGGTGGGTGGTTGGGGAACTGAACCCAGATAAGCTTCGAAATCACTGCTGAGATGTGATTTCCAGAAACTTCCTTTATTTTCAGCTTTCTTTTTTCATCTCAGAAGGACCAGTCTACCTGCTGCCTGGGGTACAGTGTTTCAGGAGTAGATAGGGTAAAAAGCTCTAGCATGGTGTAGCAGTTACCGTCTCACTGTGGAGACAAAACCCCTGCCCAGAAGCAGCTTATGGGAAGGGTTTGTTCCATCTTATAGTATCAAGGGGACCTTTCACCCTGACAGGGAAAGCCGGACAGGCCTGAACAAGAAGCCTGTGTCACATCTCCACATTGGTGGGAAGGAAGTGTGTGAGTGAGCCAGCCTGAACAGTCAGTGCACTCAAGGTCTGCCCCCAGAGACACACCTCATTCAGCAGTTTCACCTCCCAAAGGCTTGGACCAAGCACTCAAAACACATGAGCCTATGGGGGACATTTCATCCAAACCAACCGCATAGGGCTTCACAGCAAGCGTCTGCAGACAGACCAGATGACAAGTCTAGCTGTCACCCTATAGTGGTGACCCAGCCAATCACTGGGAAAACAGAAATAGCCTATCTAGATGACCATGTTTTGAGGTAAAACAAGATAACAGACACATGATGCCTAGAAAAGAGCCTGGCACAGGGGTGTGGTGGTGCACACCTTTAATCCCAGCACTCAGGAGGCAGAGGAAGGAGAATCCTCTGAGTTGAAACCAGCCTGGGACTACAGAGTGAGTTTCAGGTCATCCTGGACTTAAGAGTGAGACCCTAAGTTGAAAAGAACAAAAGGACCAAACCAAAAAACATAAGCAGATGCAGAGGTAAGAAGATCAGGAGGTCAGCTACACAGCGACTGCAAGGCCAGTCTGAGCTACATGATACACCATCTCAAATAAAACCTCAAGGGCTGGGGAGATGGGTTGGCAGTTAAATGCTTGCTCCCAAAGCCTGCCAGCCTTGGTTCCCCACATAAAGCCAGATGCACAAAGTGGTGCATGTGCCTGGAGTTTGTGTGCAGTGGCAAGAGGCCTTGGTGCACCCATACTCACTCTTTCTCTCTTACCCACTCCATTCCTCCTTCCTCATAAATAAAAATTTAAAAAGGATCTCAAAACCTCAAAAAACAAGCCAGGCATGGTGGCACACACCTTTAATCACAGCACTCAGGAGGCTGAGGTAGAAGAATTGCTCTGAGTTTGAGGCCAGCCTGGACTAGAGTAGACCTGAATTTAAAAACAACAACAAGGGCTGTAAAGATGGCTTGGCAGTTAAGGCACTTGCTTGCAAAGCCAAAGGACCCAGGTTCGATTCTCCAGGACCCATGTAAGCCAAATGTACAAGGTGGCGCATGCATCTGGAGTTCATTGGCAATGGTTGGAGGCCCTGGCATGCCCTTTCTCTTTCTCTTGCCCTGTCTCTCTCAAATAAATAGATAAAATAAAATAAAGACAACAATCCACAATAAGCAGTAATAAAATACCTTATTTTCCAGTTTAATTTTATTTTTATTTTTTTTGGTATTCTTAGGCAGGGTCTTCTATATATAGCTCAGGGTAGCCTAGTTTTCCTGCTTCAGTCTCCTAAGTATTAAAATTCCACATGTGTGCCACCAAACTGGCTTTTACTTTACACATACAGAAATACAATAGAATCGGGTGTGGTGGTGCACGCCTTTCATCCCAGCACTCAGGAGGCAGAGGTAGGAGGATGGTTGTGAGTTCAAGGCCACTGTGAGACTACATAGTGAATTCCAGGCCAGTCTGGGCTACTGCAAGACCTTATTTTGGAAAACAAACAACGACAAAAAAAATTCGAGGTCATTGTTAATCTTGACCAAACAAAAACATTAACACTTCAAAACAACAGTGCATTACTATAATTATCTTCTTCATTGCACTGTACTTTCTGTATGCTTTACATAAAGTGCAAATGTAAAAGCTGGGTCTTGTAGCTGAGGCCTACAGTCCCAGCTACTCCACAGGCTGAGTCTGGAAGCTTGCAAGTTCAAGGCCTGCCTGGGCTACAGAATGAATTCAAGGCTGGCATCGACAATTTAAAGAGACCCTATCTGAAAATGAGAAACAAATCATAAAAAGGCTGGGGAAACAGCTCAGTGGTAGAATGCTTGCCGAGCATGCGTGATGCCTCAGTACTGAAGCGGCACCTCTCCACCACAGCCTCTGCGTCTGGGATCCAGTCATGTGCAGCTTGAAAAAGCTCTTCAGGTGACTGAACTTGGAAACCTGGACCGAGAATGATCCACCTAAGACAGTAATTCAGCTTTTCTGCAAAGCAGAATACGCCCTCCTCACCCTCTGTCTCAGTGAGGGTTGGGCAGAGCTTCCGAAAGACAGCCACGTACCTCAGCTGAGTAACTAAATAATTGATTAGCCAACATTAGCCAAGCACATTCGTTCATCATTTACTGAGTACTCCCTCTCTGTGCCAGGCTCACTATTAGGTATAGGGATTCAGGCTCTCCCTCAGGGTGCTTTCCACCTGAGAGTGTATAAAGTACTTAAACATGGCTACTTGCAAATTATAAGCCACCAAGAGAAAGTTGACAAGGACCTACTATTACCAAACCTACTTACTTGCACAATACCATGGCATAAAAGGACTCTCCCACATGAATCATCCACGCAAGCCAATACCTGAAAGGAAAAAAAAACAACATTCTAGTCCAAGGTGATGAACCTGCTGGTGAAATCTAACGCAGACACGGTAAGAAGGAAAATGTCTCAATGTGAACTAGCATCACCGGGAGGCATCCTCAGGCCACTGGAGGCCTTCCAGGGCTCCAGAGAAACTGGTGCTGAGTGCCCACAACCATTTCTGCAGCTGCCCTTACCCATAGAGTAGGAGTTTGTAATGGTGGTCCACCAAGTACTGGGTGAAGGGCCCCAGTGGTCCAAGACTCTGATAAGGGATATTATCAGGCCAGAAGACAACCCACTGGAAGAGAACCAGAAACACAGAATAGCATTTGAATTAGCAAATACTCATTCTTTTCAAAATGGCTATAAAGTCACACTGAGTACACAAAAACAACTATTGACCAAAGAAACTCTGAACAAAATCTTCTGATCTTCCATTCTTTTATATATATATATATATATATATATATATATATTTAATTTATTTAACAGAGAGAAAGGAGAGAGAGAATGAGTGGACCAGGGCCTCCAGCCACTGCACATGAACTCCAGACACATGTGCCACCTTGTATCTGGCTAATGTGGGTCCTGGTGAATCAAACCTGGGTCCTTTGGCTTTGCAGGCAAACACTTTAACTGCTAGGTCATACCTCCAGCCCTGGTCTTCCATTCTTTTGTTTTGTAAAAGCAAATTTACTGGGAGACTTATACAGAGGAAACATGGTTATCAGTGCCTAAGTCTTATTCTCTCTCTCTCTCTTTTTTTTTTTTTGCTTTTTGAGGTAGGGTCTCACTCTGGCTCAGGCTGACCTGGAATTCATTATGTAGTCTCAGGGTGGCCTTGAACTCTCGGTGATCCTCTACCTCTGCCTCCCTAGTGCAGGGATGAAAGGTGTGCACCACCACGCCCGGCTTTTTCTTTTCTTTTTTTCTTTTTGAGGTAGGGTCTTACTCTAGTCCAGGCAGACCTGGAATTCACTATGTAGTCTCAGGGTAGCCTTGAACTCACAGTGATCCTCCTACCTCTGCCTCCTGAGTGCTGGGATTAAAGGCGTGCGCCACAATGCCTGGCTTTTTGCTTTTTTCGAGGTAGGGTCTCACTCTAGCGCAAGCTGACCTAGAACTCACTCTGTAGTCCCAAGCTTGCCTTCAATTCACAGCGATCCTCCTACCTCTGCCTCCCTAGTGCTGGGATTAAAGGTATGTGCCATTATGCTCTGCTGGTGAGTCTTATTCTTAATGAATACCTGCAAAGCACTGTAGAGGTTATTAATAGCTTTTTTAAAGTGTGTGTGGTTTGGCTAGCTTCTTACTGCATGAACTATGACTTGGGCAAACCTCTCTTCCTCTCTGCCCACTTAACTTAGAATTCAGTTCTTTCATTTTTCTAAAAAAATTTTCTAATCTGGGCCTCATGCACTGTATTCATCACCCACACAGAAAACAAATAACATCAGATTTCTGAAGTCATAATAGCAACTGATTATATGATTATATAAAATTTTGTAGTCAAATAATCAACTTCTCAGTCTGTATCTTGCAACCTCTGCTGTTTTTTGTTTTGTTTTTGTTTTGAGAATTATATGCCAGTTATTACATATTTTTGTTCAACTCGGACCTGTCAAAAGCAATACTACCTCAGGTTGTGGAGATGGTTCAGCAATTGAAGGCGCTTGCTGATAAAGCCTGGTGGCCCAGATTCCATTCCCAGCACCCAGGTAAAGCCAGATGCACAAAGTGGTGCACGCATCTGCAATTTGTTTACAGTGACAAGGCTTGGGGCATGCTCCTTCTCTCTCTCTCATAGATAAATACTTAAAAAAAAAAAAATCAGTGCTACCTCTCCCATGGTGATGTTTCATAAATGAAGTTAAATTAAAGCATAAATTATCATTGCATCTTCAAAACAGAAGGCTTACTGACTTCCCACTCCTTAATATCCCCATTTGAAGTTCCAAAAGCTTTCATCTTCTATTTTCCTACTCGGCTGACACAGGACTTTACAAAATGTACCCTTGAAAATGTTCAGTTTGACACCTCCACTTTCCACATGGAGGAATCAGGACAGAGGTGATCATTTTTGGCACCAATAGATAATGCTGTGAACATGAAAAATTCCCCCCTCTAGGGTCTCCTGGCAATGGCCACATAGCTTTCCTTTCCTTCATAATTATACCAACACGGCCCCCAACCTGTTCCCCAGTATCTTTCCCACTGGTCTTTTTTTTTTTTTTAAGATATTTTACTTATTTATTTGAGAAAGTGAGAAAGAGAATAAGAATGGACATGTCAGACACACCACCTTGGGCACCTGGCTTTACCTAGGTACTCAGGAAGTGAACTCAGGTCCTCAGGCTTTGCAGGCAAACGCCTTAACTGCTGAGCCATCTCTCCAGCCCCTAAGTGTTCTTTGAACCGGCTGTGCTCTTCCCCTGCACAGCTGTCTTCCTATCTCCACCCCTATACTCAAACACTCTATCCCTTCCTGCCAATTAAATCCTTGCCTGTCCTGCATGTTTCATTCCCATTTTCCAAGCAAGCCCAACTATAAACATTCTGTTGCAAATACCTAACCCTGAGCTGACAGGCCTGTGTCCGCGCATCAGCTTGCCTTCCCTCTCCCTCTCTCTCTCTCTGAAAGGTTAAGACTCAATTAAGGGCTTGGGAGGTGGTTTAGCTGTTAAGGCACTTGCCTACAAAGCCAAAGGACCCAGGTTCGATTCCCAGGACCCACATAAGCCAGATGCATAAGATAGTGCGTGCATCTGGAGTTCATTTGCAGCAGCTGGAATCCCTGGCACGCCCATTCTCTCTCAAGTAGACAAATATATTATTATTATTATTATTATATTATATATTAATATATATATAATATATTATATATATATAAAACCACATATATATATATGGTTTTTCGAGATAGGGTCTCATTTTAGCTTAGGCTGACCTGGAATTCACTATGTAGTCTCAGGGTGGCCTCGAACTCACGGTGATCTCCCTACCTCTGCCTCCCGAGTGCTGAGATTAAAGGCGTGTGCCACCACGCCCGGTTTAAAAAAAATTACATATATATATAAATTTGGTTTTGTGAGGTAGGGTCTCCCAATAGTCCACTAAAAATACGTATTTTTTAAAGACTCAGCTATCAATCGCTGTGGCGTGAGGACGACGCAAGGACAGAAGAAACACCGCAGAGCCCACGGAGCCGCCCCGGTCATCCGTAACCTAGGCAACCGCCAGGCGCGCGCGCGCGCCCGCCCACCCGCCCGCGCAGAAGCGTCCTCTCCACTGCGCCCCTCACCCTACGGGGGCCCGAGCGGCCCAAACCCAGCCGCCCTCCGCTTTGCACTGCCGCCCCGACGCCTCACCGCCAAGTACCCCAGCCCCAGCACCGTGGCCAGCGAGGGCCAGGCTCTGGCAGTACGGAAGTAAGCAGTGGCATCCCTGCTGGCCTCCGCCATCGTCACCACCATCTCGACAGCCTCTCTCTCTCTCTCTATATATATATGGACATCTGAGCCCGAGGGCCGCGAACCGTGCCCGCCCCCACCCCGCCCCCACCCCGGGAAAGCCTGGCGAGCCGGTTCCTCCGGGCTCTGAGCACCGGCGCTGCATCGCCCTGGCTGAGCAAGGACGCTTGCATCGCATCTCCTGCCCGGCCTGGTCCTCCGAGGCCGCCGCTGCTTTACCGTGTAATAGCCAAAGGAGAGGATGATGACGGGGAACCACAGCAGACTGCCCCGCTGGAAGAAGGCTGCGTCGCCCGTCGCGGTCGCCATCGCTGCGGCTGCTGCTGCGGCTGCTGCAGCACCTCAGCGGGCATGCGCTGCAGTGTCGGCGCGGACGCGCGCGCTGGGGACGGGGGCGCGCGCGGGGGCGGGGCGGGCGCGGGGCCTCCTGCGCATCCCTGCAGGGCCGGAGACCTGGAAGATTCCCAGAACGAGGCTCTGCCCACCCAGCTCCTCCGCAACAACCCACATCCCGCCCTTGAGAGTCTGACAGCTATCTGGGCTGTGGCCTGGTGGGACAGAATCTTGTATTTTAAATCTCTGCATTTTAAAGATGCTAAGGAAGGTGGGGTTTTGACCACCCCGTAAATGTACAGCCATTACATTGCTGTGCTGTGCACCGAGAGGAAAGAAATGTCCTGCTCTCCTTTATGGCCAGCGTTAGGGGCTGTAGAACAGATGTCCTGGCTCCACTGGTAGTTACTTAGCCCGTTCTTGTTTGAATTTCCTTATCTGTAAAAATAAAAGAAAGAAAAAAATAAAAGAAAAAAGCAGAAATATGTCAATTCCCAGTTCTTTTTTTTTTTTTTTGGTGGGGGAGGGGAGTGGATGAAATGGGTTAATCTACAAAGAAAGCATCGTCACTGACCAGTAATCTTTTCTAAATATTGGCAACTAATATTACTAATGACCCCCCCCCCGGAAAAAAATTGTGAGCCTTAGTGGATGCACCAAGCCCCACCATGTTTTGTGTTTTTTTGTTGTTTTGTTTTGTTTGTTTTTTCGAGGTAGACTCTTGATCTAGCCCAGGCTGACCTGGAATTCGCTAGGTATTCTCAGAATGGCCTCGAGCTCATGGCGATCCTCCTACCTGTGCCTCCTGAGTGCTGGGATTAAAGGCGTGGCCACCATGCCCGGCTGCCGCCATGTTTTGTGCCATCATTGAAGTGGGAAGCATAGGGAGTCCAAGTGCTTTGACTGAACTTCCAAATCAAGTACTGTAGAAGGGTTGGCTGGATTCATCCTCACAACCCTCCACAATACACAGTTGTCTTGAATATGTTTTGTTTGTTTTTTCCACATAGGGTTTCATTCTAACCCAGGCTGATTGGAACTCACTGTGACCCTTTTACCTCTGCCTCCCCAGTAGTCACCTTCACCTGGCCAGTTGTCTTGCTTGTTGGAAATATACTGATCTAGTCAGTTTCATGTTGCTGAGATGAACTTCCAAACACACAGTTTACAGGAGGAATGGGATTTATTTCAGGCCTACAGATCCAAGTGAAGTTCTATAATGGCGGAACAGGCTGGCCCCCGTTTCAAAGATGCAAGCAGAGCTGGGTGTGGTGGCACACGCCCTTAATCCCAGCATTTGGGAGGTAGAGATAGGAGGATCATCGTCAGTTCAAGGCCACCCTGAGACGACATAGTGAATTCCAGATCAGCCTGGGCCAGAGTGAGACCCTACCTCGAAAAAGAAAAAACAAACAAAAAAAGATCCAAGCAGAGAGAAACCTCCACAGGCCACAACCAAGCACACGAGAGGTCAAAACCTCTCTGCGTGCCTTTGGCCTGGAAATTCAGATCCACCTCCAAACACACCTTAGGGCTGAACCCCATGATCCACCCACAGTGACACCTCTTGCACCCAGTTGGCTGGAAATCCAAGTTACAAGTTTTAATAAAATACTTGAGTTTATTGGGGAACATACATTCAAACTGCCACAGATGTCAAAGTCTTGTGATGTACAAGTGGGTAGGGGATAATAGCAGCCAAGCGAGAGTCCAGTGGCCCAAGGCAGAGAGGGCATTTCTAAGGACCGTGCTGTGTGAAATGTGGCCCATGTTACCTGAACTTCAGTTGGAAACCAGCCAAGATTCTGTTTCCTAATTTTTTGCATGAGTCTCATGCAATGTTTTGAAGGGTAAATTTCAGAAACATCCATTTCCTGAATAAACACAGTGCTCATAAATTATCATTTCGCCGGGCGTGGTGGCGCATGCCTTTAATCCCAGCACTCAGGAGGCAGAGGTAGGAGGATCGCCATGGGTTCGAGAGTGAATTCCAGGTCAGCCTGAGCTAGAGAGAGACCCTACCTCAAGAAACTGAAACAAGCTAGAAGGAGCCCTCAGCTTTCCGTCTCCTGTCCCCGCTGTCCCCGGCTCCTTCCCTAGGTAGGGGGCCGGTAAGTTGGGGGATGAGCCCAAGGACTAGGGCCGCTGGAGGCGCGGGGAGGCTCTGGACGACATGGGCCACCGTGTGAAAGTGCGTGTCTGTCCCCAGACACAGAACACGACGAAGGTGTAACGCTGCGAGAGAAGAGAAGTCGTTTTGCTCAAAGCTAGGGGACTGTGTACACCCGGAGGAAGTGGGGCTCGCTAGCCCTGCGCCGCCCGCAGGTGCATCGCCAGCGTCCCTGAGCCTGGACTCGGATGACGTCATCCTCGGCCTGCTGAGCCAGATCAGGGTTCACCCCTCCCCTCCGAAAGTCAAGAGAGCCTCTAACGGCGAGTCCTCGGCCAGAGATGTCTGAACAAGGGTCCGCTCATAGTTCTTCCTAGCTTGCTCTCTTTCCTAGAAGTCCCTTGGGGACCTGGCATGGGCCCTGCACTGACCAGCTCAGCGCTCATCCAGCGGTCAGTGATCTCTGGGAGAATCAGGACCTTCCATCTGGACCATGCAGGTCCTAACCCAGCGGACTGAAGACTACGTGATGAGTACAGCTTGGTGGCCAGCCTTGACAACGTTAGGAATCTCTCCGCTATCTTGAAAGCCATTCATTTCAGAGAACATGCCACGTGTTTTGCAACTAAAAATGGACTCAAGGTGACAGTGGAAAAAAATGCAAAATGTGTGCAAGCAAATGCTTTTATTCAGGAACGTTAACTGCCCTTTGGATGTGTTACCAAGGTTATGGTCACCCTCTGATGTTGTTGTCAGGAGGAAGGAGGAGCCTGAGGAGACTCTGGATTTTGATTTCGGCAGCACCAGTGTTAGAAATAAAATTATCCTGCAGCCAGAGGGACTCTGAGAAGCATTTTCTGAGTTGGACATGACAAGTGAAGTCCTACAGATCACCGTGTCTCCTAATAAACCCTATTTCAGGTTATCTGCTTTTGGAAATGCAGGGAGCTCCCACCTTGACTATCCCAAGGATTCTGATTTGGTGGAAGCATTTCACTGTAATGAGACCCAAGTTAACAGATACAAGAGTTCGTTACTGAAACCCTCTACAAGGGCCTTGGTCTTATCTTGTAAGGTCTCTATTCGGACTGATAATCGAGGATTCCTCTCCCTACAGTATATGATTAGAAATGAAGATGGACAGATATGTGTTGTGGAATATTACTGCTGCCCTGATGAAGTCTTGAGTGAGAGAATTCCCTGTGAATATTTGTGTGTAATTTATAAATGTTTCAGTGCTTGTTCTGATCACAGCACTTATGATTTCTTAATGGATTGTCTATGGAGAAACATGAAGAGGAAAGGACCAAGGTCCCCATAGGCTAGTAGCAGCTGTATATTGTGTCAATAAATGTTTTTATATAGTCAAATTATCAAACTTACTAGACTGTCCCTGTAGCTACCTTTTTTTTTTGTTTTGTTTTTTGTTTTGTTTTGTTTTTCGAGGTAGGGTCTCGCTCTAGCCCAGGCTGACCTGGAATTCACTATGTAGTCTCAGGGTGGCCTCAAACTCTCAGTGATCCTCCTACCTCTGCCTCCCGAGTGCTGGGATTAAAGGCGTGCGCCACCACGCCTGGCTGTAGCTACCTTTTGAGCTTATGGGGATCATTGTGGATCAATGTAAATAAGTTTTATGTTCTTTTCTATTTAAATACATTTTGAGAGTCTGAAGGTAAAGGTTAGGTGAACTCATATCTGAAATTTTCTGTAATTTATATGATATTGTTAACTTGAATTTAGAGACAAGTTGTTAAAGCTGACTAATTTTCACAGTAGTCACACCAATATCAGATTTACCTGGAGACTTGTCAGAAACTTGGAGGTGGGTCAGCAATCTTTATTTTAATAAACCTCCCCCAAGAAATTCTAATGTTTGCCAAGGTTTGAGAACCACTGCTCTTGAAGGATACTCTTGGTTCTGAAACATTTAACTGCCCTGAGGCAACTACATGTGACTTCTTCACAAACATTCTGAAGTGAGGCATTATTGCACCAGTTTGAAAAATATTTTCTTTGGTTTAAAATTTTAAAGTATGCCTTTTGAAAAAATTATGAATAGGATATTAAAATATTCTGATTACAGATTATCTTCTTGGTCTCAGAACTGATATATTAAGTACTGAAATAGATACCTTCCTTCATTTGCCTATAGTAGCTTCTTGAATCAAATCCAAACAGCCATTAAGTTTTTGTATTTTCCAGGGTAGTTTCACTGAAATGTTTTTTTTTTTGTAGCATATAAATATTTTTTGTATAACCTAATACTAACATCTTAATTGTTCTAGTAATGAATAAAATACATGACTAAAATGAAAAAAAAAAAAAAAAACCGAAATAAATAAATAATCGTTTTCAGTGAGAGAGCCAAGTGTGGCGATTTGTAATCTCAGCACTTGGGAGGAAGAGGTGGGAGGAGCAGGAGTTCAAGGCCAGCCTGGAGTACATGAGATGACATCTTAAAGAGGATCACCAAGGGCTGGGGAAATGGTCTAGTGGTTAAAGGCACTTGTTTGCAAAGACTGCTGGCCTGGAGTTCAGTTCCTGTCACCCATGCACACAAAACCAGATGCAAAAAGTGGTTCAAGTGTTTGGTGTTCTGTTTTCAGTAGCAAGAGACCCTGGTGCACACGCTCGAACACACACACCACACACACTTGCAAATTGATGTTTGTTTTTTCTTTTTTTTTTTTTTTGTGGTTTTTTGAGGTAAGTCTTCCTGTAGCCCAGGCTGACCTGAAATTCACTATGTAGTCTCAAGGTGGCCTCGAACTCACAGCAATCCTCTTATCTCTGCCTCCCAAGTGCTGGGATTAAAGGTGTTCACCACCACGTCCAGCTGGCGTGTGTGTGTGTGTGTGCTTGTGTGTTTAGAGAAATTGTATCAGATTAAGAGGAGGAAAAGGGAGAGGATATGAAGAACTATTGTCCATGAAAGGATGAAAGGACAGGAAGCAGTAAAGTCCTGATAACTAAGTGTTGGACTTTTTTTTTTTTTTTTTGGAGAGAAACACGCAGAGAGAGGGAGAGGGAGACAGATAGAGAATGGGCCTCTCAGTTTCTGTGAAAGAAATCCAGATGTGTGCACCCCCTTGTGGTCAAGTGTGGCATTGCGCCCTTGCATCACTTTGCATCTGGCTAAACGTGGGACTTGGAGATTGGAACCGTCGTTCTTAGGCTTAGGAGGCAGGCGCCTTAGCTGCTAAGCCATCTCTCCAGCCCTTAAAAAATATTTTTATTTATTAAGTCCACTGTCACTATCAGTCAGTCATCAAATATCCCGGAGGGGTGGTGCACATCTTTAATCCCAGCACTCAGGAGGCAGAGGTAGGAGGATCACTGTGAGTTCTAGGTCAGTCTTCTGTTAGAGCAAGACTATACCATGAAAAACAAATCCCCTATTTATGTTAATTTCACTCTTCCACCTCGGGCCCCTTTGACTTCTATCTTGTCTAGTCTGCTGTAGAACAGGACTTCTTTTTTTATTGCTTAAGATTTTATTTACAACCAGGCATGGTGGCACACACACCCCTTTAATGCCAGCACTCAGGAGGGAGAAGTAGGAGGGAGGATCACTGTGAGTTTAAGGTCAGCCTGAAACTATAGAGTTCCAGGTCAGCCTGGGCTAGACTGAAACCCTACCTAGAAACAAACAAACAAAAAGGATTTTATTTTCTGCCCTCTCTGAAAGATTACAAAAATTCTTATGACTAATAGTGTTTCCATGCTAAAAGGTTGTTCAACATGACAAACTTCTACAAAAATACTGTATGTAGTACCTTTCCTGTTCAGCAATCAACATGGACTAGTGTGCTGAGATGGTAAAATCAGACTAAATATGAAACTATGCCATACTTGGTTGCTGGACAACTTAGAAGGCTAAGGTGGGAGGATTGCTGTTGAGTTTGAGGCCAGCCTGAGCTACAGGGAGATCCCACCTTGAAAAACCAAGAGAGAGAAAGGGAGGGGAGGGAGGAAGGGAGAGAGCGAGGAAAAATATAGACAATCAAGTAATCTATTGGATGGGGAAACTCCAAAACATCTTGAACTCTACTTCCCACCCTCAAGTCCCATATAAATAGTGCAGCGTTGCTGGATGTGGTGGTACATGCCTTTAATCCCAGCACTTGGGAGGCAGAGGTAGGAGGATCACCGTGAGTTTGAGACCAGCCTGAGACTACATAGTGAATTCCAGGTCAGCCTGGGCTAGAGTGAGACCCTACTTTGAAAAAAAAATAGTGCAACATCATGAGATGCAAAGATGAAGCATCACCAGGGCAAGAAGTAGAGGGCAGTTCTGAGGCATTGCCAGGATGCTAGCACACAGACAATGGAAAAGTCAGTGGAGGGCTGGAGAGATGGCTCAACAGTTAATGTGTTTTCCTTCAAAGCCTAAGGATCCCAGTTCAATTCCCCAGTTCCTATACAAAACCAGATGCACATGCATCTGGAGTTTGTTTGCAGCTGCTGGAGGCCCTGACACACCCATTCCTTCTGTCTGTATCTCTTCTTTCTATCTCTCTCTGCTTGTAAATAAGTAAAATTTTAAAAAGATTTTTATTTATCTATTACAATCAGAAAGGGGGAGAGAGAATGGGCACATCAGGGCCTCCAGCCACTGCAAACGAGCTCAGTACACATGTGTCACCTTGGGCATCTGGCTTACATGAGTACTAGGGAATCGAACCTAGGCCCTTTGGTTTTGCAGGTAAGTATGTTAACCTCTAAGACATCTCTCCAGCTCTTGATTGATTGGTCTTATGTAGGTAGTGTCAGGCAGTGTGAGGTCATGGATATCCAGGCCATTTTGTGTCTGGAGGAGCACGTTGTAAGGAGTCCTACTCTTCCTTTGGCTCTTACATTCTTTCCACCCCCTCTTCCGCAATGGACCCTGAGCCTTGGAAGGCAGGTTTGAGACGTTTCAGTGCTGAGCACTCCTCTGTCACTTCTTCTCAGCACCATGGTGCCTTCTGAGTCATCCCAAGGTTACCCCCATCTGAAAAGAGAAGCTTCTCTAAGTAAAAGTGAGAGTAGCATTAATATATGGGTGTGGACATTAACAGAAGTGCTTACTGGGCAGTTTGGTGAGCATAATATATACATTTAGCCAGACACCAGCAGACATTACACCCTTAGGGTTCATGACTACCCCTGTTGTAGGTTTTCAGTATCAGGGATGTGTTCCCTCCCATGGAGCAGGCCTCTAGTCCAATTAGAGAGCAGTTGGTTTCCCCCATAACAGACATGCCACTACTGCACCCATTGGCTCATTTGGCCTGGCTGGCCAAGTTTAAAGCTTGCAGTGTCTACTGTTGAGTATCACCACTGGTGTTTTTTCTCTCCCATTGAACTGCATGCAGCATAGCTTTTTCCACCTTTCTGTCAGCTGGTCCACATGGAGGAGGCTTTCAGCTTGGATAAGATTCTTGAAGTGGCAACCTGTTGGACATGTGGATTCTTCAGTGCTGTACTTATCTACGATCTGGTTGGGTGTACAGACTGAGAGCCCAGTGAAGGTCCCTCGTTCAGACCAGCTTTGTAATTGAATTTAACAGGGGCCCTGTCTTCCACCAAGTGTAACCTTTTACTTTCCAAATGAAAAAAGATTCTAGGGCTGAAGAGATGTCTTAGTGCTTAAGGTGCTTGCCTACAAAGCTAAAGGACCCAGGTTCGATTCCCCAGGACCCACGTAAGCTAGAAGCACCGGGTGGCACATGCATCAGGAGTTCATTTGCAGTGGCTGGAAGCCCTGGCACACCCTGAGACTACATAGTTAATTCCAGGTCAGCCTGGGCGGGAGTGAGACCCTACCTCAAAAAAAAAAAAAAAAAAAAAAAAAAAAAAAATCATATTTTCCACGCCCCAGGCTCATTTCGTTTGTTCCTAAAGTTGTTTCTGTGAATCACATTGATTACAGAACAAAGACTGGAGACAGGATGGTGCAATCTTCAAATAATGTAAGTTTAATAAAGTTTCTCTTTTGAAAAAGAGAGATGATTTATTCACTCTCATTTTCTTAGAAATGCTACCCCTTTCTCCCATTTAAAGAATTAAGCCCTGGCAGAGTAGCTTCACCCTCCCGGGGTAGTCAGCTAGCTCGGCTCACACCCCCGCGCAGGCCGGCCACTGGGAAGCTCGTGCATCTGGCACCGGGGCCGTGAGTGCCGCATCCTCCATGGGAGCGCCGACAGCTGCCTACCTCCCACGCCCTCCGGCCGGCCTGGCCCGGCCGCCGCCAGCCCGAGACTGCCGCCTTTTTTTACTTTTTAAAAAAATATTTTATTTTTTATTAATTTATTTGAGAGAGAGAGAATGGGTGGCCTCAAACTCATGGCGATCCTCCTACCTCTGCCTCCCGAGTGCTGGGATTAAAGGCGTGCCCCACCATGCCCAGCTCGAAAATATGATTTTTGTATTGGTCTCAGATTGGCTATGACTTCTAGCATTTTCATTGGAGGGAGTTTCATTTTGAAAAAAAAAAAAAAAAAGGCCTTCTACGACTTGCTAGAAAAGGCTCCATGTGAGCAGGTCAAGGCGGCCATGCATATCTTAAAGAATGGTTATGGTGGGCTGGATTGCTGTCAACGGGAGCTGGTGAGGTGGCCAACTTCGCTGCGTATGTGTTTGCACCAGCCACACTAGTGACTCCACTAGGGGCTCTCAGTGCCCTTGTAAGTGCCATTCTTTCTTCATACTTTCTAAATGAAAGGCTTACTTGTTGGTCATTGTATCCTAGGATCTAATATTAATCTTTGTGGAGGAAGAGATGGGACCTTAAATGAAATGTCACATGGACCAGGTTTTGTCGTCTTTGCAACATTCTTGTATGGGACATAACAATCTGTATACATAACAATCTGCTCTGTGATTGGAGCATTTTCAGTCTCCTGTGTGAAAGGCTTGGGCATCGCCATCAAAGAGCTGTTGGCTGGAAAGCCTGTGCTGAAGCATCCCCTGGCCTGGATTCTGCTGCTGAGCCTCGTGGTCTGTGTGAGCACACAAATTAATTACCTAAACCGAGCCCTGGATATATTCAACACTTCCATTGTGACTCCAATATATTATGTGTTCTTTACAACTTCAGTTTTAACTTGTTCAGCTATTCTCTTTAAGGAGTGGCAAAATATGCCTGTTGATGATGTCATTGGGACTCTGAGGGGCTTCTTCACAATCATTGTGGGGATATTTTTGTTGCATGCCTTTAAAGACGTCAGCTTCAGTTTAGCCAGTTTGCCTGTGTCTTTTCGAAAAGATGACAAAACAATGAATGGCAATCTTTCTAGTATGTATGAAGTTCTTAATAATGAAGAAAGCTTACCATGTGGAATTGAACAGCATACTGGTGAAAATATCTCCCGTAGAAATGGAAATCTGACAGCTTTTTAAGAAGGGTATGTTGGAAGGCTAATCTATAATTCTGTTAGAAAATGATTTTGAGTATCAGAATGTATCTGGAAAAAAACATGGTCCTCAAATAATGTTCTCTAAAGACAATCTTTTTTAAGGTTTCACTAATTTGGATCAAGAAATTACTTTTCGTATATTTTGGCAATGGTAGCTCACTAAAGTGACCTCGATACAATGGCTGATTTCCATTAACCTTGTATTTGGTTCTTTCTCCAAAATCTAAATGCACTAATGACAATTTTAAATCTATAAAGATGTTTTTATTTTTTTCATTGGTGATGAAAGTCTAAAATGTTTGTCACCCCCATCTCATCAGTCCCTGGCCATAGAAGGGCTTTTGATTGTTTCAATACATTATCTTCAGATTTATCTTAGCTGAAAAATTCACTCTTGTTTGATAGTTTTAAAGTGTTTAAGGAATTCCCAAGTTACTAAATGAATGAAACTCACTCAAGACACAGAAGAGGTAAGACATTGCCAAGAAAACATTTGTGATTTGTCCCTGAGTGTCTGATTTCCTGTGCACATTTGATGGCTACCTTACAGAAGCAAGTCCCTGTTAAGTCAGTGAATCCTGCATCCTCTGGGCCAGGCTCTTGGCTTTGCAGTCTGCCTGGGTTTATTCTTTGGTGCATAATACCTGGAATCTAGATTGCCATTTTACATCAGCTCTTATATTGCTCAAGATGCCTTTATGATGGATTATATCTCCAAGTGGATCTTTTAACACTTGGGAAGGAAAATTAGAAGAGTGGGGTAATTTCTTAAATTTGGTAGTTCATCCTAGAATAAAAAGTTTGAACAAAGTTCTTTTTCTAATTTCAAATGCTTAAAATGTGTAAAATATGGTCTCTTTGTACCAAGTACTTTATTTTGCTTAAGGGTTTGAACCATTGTACATTTTGGTATTTTAGAAAATATTTATAAAAAATGTTTATGGAAAAATCTCAAAAGAGATAGGCTAGCTCACTTTCCAGCTTCAATCATCATATCTACTTCATAGTCATTGACAAGGCCACCTCCAGCCCCTGTAGCAGGAGATCTGAGACTTAGGTTTGCTGCACTCTCCTGTTCTTGCCTGTGGTTTTGAGGTTCCTCACTGCCATACTTCACATGGCTGTCTGCTGGCATCCCATGTGGTCTCCATTAGCCTCATCAGTTCTATGAAGAAAACCCTTCCCTTTTCTTGTGACTGCCATGCCCCATGTAAGTTTTTGGCTATACTGGGGATTAAACATAGGGTCAAGCATTCTACCACTGAGCTTCATTTCCAGTCTTTCTTGTAATTTAAATTCCACAGATATAATTTTAATTATTTTTGGCAGATATATTGCATACATAACTATACTATGCACATTAAAACAAGTCAGTTTTCATCCTCTTGGGGATGACATGTCCTTGTTGAGAATACACAGGGTGATACTTAGAGGCTTATCACCAGACCTCGTGAAACTTTGTTATATAGTCATTATCTTTTTTTATTCTACACTTCAGAGTACAAATAGCATTCTTCATTTGTAGCAGAATTAACAGCCCTAGGATTATTAATATGACCAAAAATACTGTTTTTTTTTTTTTTTTAATGTAACCACCTATTTAAAGGTGTAACTCAGGTTAGCAGTACAGCAGAATAGTACGTGTACTTTATTACTTTCTGTATAAAATAAAACTTGAATCCATTGGTTTCTGGCCACAGCCACACAGCCAGTCTTTATACATTTTAAATAGAAAGAGGGACACTGGGGCTCTGAACTCAGAATGCTATAGAGCTGTCAGGTTGTATATGTGAAGTACAAAAGCATACAAGCAAGCAAGCCAAAAGTCCCAGGTTTCACCCTTCCATGTGTTGGAAAAAGTACAAAGTTAGAGCTTTGTAAAGAAAACCCAGAAACCTATAGTGTCCTGGGCTGCAAATTGGAGATTTAGACTTTCTCATAGAAATCTTTCTTGCACTGGGCGTGGTGGGGCACGTCTTTAATCCCAGCACTTGGGAGGCAGAGGTAGGAGGATTGCTGAGTTCAAGGCTATCCTGAGACTACATAGTGAATTCCAGGTCAGCCTGAGCCAGAGCAAGACCCTACCTCAAAAAAAAAAAAAAAAAAAACAAACTATTTTTTTATTATTGAGAGAGTGTCTTGCTAACTTTCCCAGGCTGTCCTCAGACTCAAGATCCTCCTGCCTCAGCTTTCTGAATATCTGGAACTATAGGTAAACCACCCCATACCTGGCAAGAACTGTTTTCAGAATGAGATGGGAGTGGTGGGGATCAAATTTTAAGGTCGTCTTTGTGTCTGTATTGACTTTGAGGCAAGCCTGGGCTATATGCAACACTGTCTCCAACAAGCAAAAAAGAATAGTCAAAGCCAAGTGTGGTGGCTCACGCCTTTAATCCCAGCACTGGGGAGGCAGAGGTAGGAGGATGGAGGTGAGTTCGAGGCTAGCCTGACACTACATAGTGAATTCCAGGTCCTGGGCTAGAGTGAGACCCTACCTCGAAAAACTAAAATAAACGTAGTCAAATGATCTGGTCTATGGAAAGTGTTGGTGTTATGTCTTATAATGTCCTTTTCAATGTGTGGTCACCACTGCCCTCGGCCATATTCCTCAATCATATTTGGAGTGATGTGGTGCTCCTATTGACAAGCCAGGCTTTTGTCCTCAGAAATGCAGCTTGTGACGTGATAGTGTGAAGGTAACAAGCCCAGGGTGAGGTCAGGGTGCCACTGTACGGTCTAAACTCTCTGCTCCCAAGGTCCTCCAGTTTAAGTGGGGGAGAAAAATGATGGAAGGACCAAATAAGAAAATTCATTTTCTTGGGTTCTTTTTATTTTTTGGTTTTTCGAGGTAGGGTTTCACACAAGCTCAGGCTGACCTGGAACTTACTATGTAGTCTCAGGGTGGCCTCGAACTCACAGCGATCGTCCTACCTCTGCCTCCCCAGTGCTGGGATTAAAGGCGTGAGCCACCACGCCCGGCTTTTTTTTTTTTTTTTTTTTAATGTTTTTTAAAGGGTTTTTTTTTTGTTGTTGTTATTTTTTATTGAGAGCAACAGACAAAGAGTCAGATAGAGAATGGGTGCACCAGGGCCTTCAGCCACTGCAAATGAACTCCAGATTCATGGGTCACCTTGTGCATCTGGTGCTGGGGAATCAAGCCTCAAACAGGTGTCCTTGGGCTTCACAGGTGCTTGCACTGAACAGCTAAGCCATTGCTCTAGGCCCATTTTCTTTGAGTTCTTAATACAGTCTAGGACTTTTTTTGAATTCCTAGGCCGGACATGGTGGCACACGCCATTAATCCCAGCAGAGAGGCAGAGGCAGGAGGATCACCGTGAGTTTGAGGCCACCCTGAGACTACATAGTGAATTCCAGGTCAGCCTGGGCTAGGGTGAAACCCTACCTCAATAAAAAAAAAAAAAAAAAAAAACAAACAAACAAGATTCCTTTAAGCCTGCAGGTCTAAGTAGGGTGGGGTTGGGCCCTAGGTAGAGGTGTGAACCTCAGAGCTGTGTCTGGATTGGGGGCTCTTTAGGGTGGGTCTAAGGTGAGCACTGCCAGTTTTCTATATAATGGGTGAGCCTCAGAGTTCCTTGCTGGCTCAGATTTCCTCATCTTCCCTGTCAGAGAATTCCTCATTCTCTCAGCAAGGTTCCTAACTTTCCCACTAAGGGCTTCCAAGCAGAATCCTCATGGCTCCCACGGGTGAGTTTGATGTAGGGTAAACTGTGCTTGTTTGGAATTGGCCGTTTCTGATGCTGGGTGGTGTTTGAGCTATCATGTATTATGTAGGACAGGGACAGCTCACGTCACCAGTGAGTTTCTGCAGTCAAATGGGGTGGCTAGGACTTTCTCTAGAGGCCTCAGTATTTTAAAATGAATTTGTGGTTACCCAAACGATTGTTCCAGCTAAGGATGTAGCTTAATGATAAAGTGTTTGTTTAGCATGCATAAAGTCCCGAGTTCAATTTCCACTACCACACTAAAATGAAGGTGGTTCGGTTCTATATGAAGCATAATGAAAGATATTTCTCATGTTTTGATGATAGATGTGAAATTCTGAGGGCAAAACGGTATGCTTTGGGGCACTTTGAAGTAATGAAAGAGATGGGTAAAAAGCAGATGGGTAGGTGGCTGAAAGGTAGTATGGTATATTAAAGCTGAGAGGTCAGGTTTGATTTTCAACCAGTGAGGCAGGACGGGGTAGGTTCTTGATAAAGTCTACAGCCAAGTGTTATATTAAGAATTCATGGGCCGGGCATGGTGGTGCATGCCTTTAATCCTAGCCTCCGCACTTGGGAGGCTGAGGTAGAAGGATCACCATGAGTTTGAGGCCGCCTTGACACTACATAGTGAATTCTAGGTCAGCCTAGACCTGGGTTTGAACATCCGTACTGAAGAATGAAATCATCATAAATTGGGCTAGGGAGATGGCTTTGATGGCTTAGCAGTTAAGGTGCTTGCTTAAGAAACCTAAAGACCCAGGTTTTAAAATTTTTATTTTTTTATTTTATTTTATTTTATTTATTTTATTTTTGGAGAGAGACAGAGGGAGAGGAAGAGAGAGATGGGTGTGCCAGCAGCCTCTCAGCTGCTGTGAATGAAATCCAGATGCGTGCGCCCCCTTGTGGTCAAGTGCAGCATTGCGCCCTTGCCTCACTTTTGCATCTGGCTAAACGTGGCACCTGGAGATTGGAACCGCTGGACATTGGAACCAACGTTCTTAGGCTTAGCAGGCAGGCGCCTTTGCCGCTAAGCCACCTCTCCAGCCCATTTGTTGGTGTTTTTTTGAGGTAGGGTCTCACTCTAGCCCGGGCTGACCTGGAATTCACTGTGTAGTCACAAGGTGGCCTCCTATTCACAGCGATCCTCCTACCTCTGCCTCCCGAGTGCTGGGATTAAAGGTGTGTGCCACCACGCCCTACTCCCACATCTTATACTTGAGTTTTGATGAGGAGTCAGGAGGCCTCAAGACTATGTTGACTCCACTGCAGCCCCTTTGGGAGGGGGGTCCTCCCTGAAGGCAGTGGCAAGATTCACTCCAGGATCCAAAAGGTCAAGATCAGAAAGATTATCTCTTTCCCGGGGTGTGGTGGCGCCCGCCTTTAATCCCAGCACTCCGGAGGCAGAGGTAGGAGGATCGCTGTGAGTTTGAGGCCACCTGACACTACAGTGAACTCCAGGTCAGCTTGGACTAGAGTAAAACCCTATCTCAAAACAACAGCCACAACAAAAAGATTATCTCTTTTCTTGCCGTTTAACTACTTAAAGAGAGAAAGAGCACAGGGAAGGAGAATGGACATGCCAGCACCTCCATTTGCTGCAAACATTCCAGATGCACACACCATTTGGTGCATCCAGATTATATGGGTGGCTTGGGAATTGAATCCACATCAGCAAGTTTTTTGGAATTCACTATGCATTCTCAGGCTGGCCTAGAACTCACTGTGATGTTTGCACCTTGGCCTCCTACCTAGGGCTGCGATCAAAGGTGTGCACCACCATGCACTGTGAATGTGTCACTTTGTGTCAGGCTATATATGGGTGCTGGGGAATCAAACCCCAGCTGGCAGACTCTGTAAGAAAGTACCTTTAAACTGGGCATGGTGGTGCATGCCTTTAATCCCAGCACTCAGGAGGCAGAGGTAGGAGGATCGCTGTGAGTTCGAGGCCACCCTGAGACTACATAGTGAATTCCAGGTCAGCCTGAGCCAGAGTGAGACCCTACCTTGAAAAACAAACAAACAAACAAACAAAAAAAAGAAAGTACCTTTAACCACTGAGTTTTTATGTATTTGATATTGATTTTTCAAGATAGGGACTCGCTTTAGCCTATGCTGACCTGGAAATCACTATGTAGTCTCAGGGTGGCCTGAACTCACAACGATCCTCCTGCCTTTGCCTCCCAACTGCTGGGATTAAAGGCAGCTGTGGTGGTATACACCTTTAATCCCAGCATTTTAGGAGGCAGATGAAGGATTTCCATGAGTTCAAGGCCACTCTGAGACTACATAGTAAATTCCAAGTCAGCCTGGGCTAGAGCGAGACCCTACCTTGAAAAGAAAAAAAAAAAAAAAGGCTGGAGAAATGGCTTAGTGGTTAAGGCATTTGCCTGTGAAGCCAAAGGACCCAGGTTCGATTCCCAGGACCCACGTAAGCCAGATGCACAAGGGGCACATGTATCTGGAGTTCATTTGCAGTGGCTAGAAGCCCTGGCATGCCCATTCTCTCTGTGTCTGTCTCTCTTCTATCTCTATCTCTATCTCTGCTTGCAAATAAAAAAATTTATAAAAGAAAAAAAGAAAGAAAAGAAAAAAATTTCAAAACCAGGCGTGGTGGCGCATGCCTTTAGTCCCAGCACTCGGGAGGCACCGGCACCATGAGTTCACTGTGAGTTCGAGGCCACCCTGAGAATGCAGAGTGAATTCCAGGTCAGCCTGGGCCAGAGTGAGACCCTACCTTGAACCCCACCCCCCCAAAAAAAAGAAAAGAAAAAAAGAAAATTTTTCTAAGGCAACTCAATTCAGAATATATTTTTAGCCAGGCATGGTGGCACACACATTGAATCCCAGCACTTATGAGGCATAGGTAGGAGGATTGCCATGAGTTTGAGGCCACCCTATACTAGAGTGAGACACTACCTCAATAAACCAAATACATATATATGCAAGGAGAGTGGGAGAATGTGGGCCACAGGTCCCCTTCTTACTGCAAACCAACTCCAGGTGCATGTACCACTTTGCATCTAGCTGTAAGTGGGTACTGGGGAATCAAACCCCAGCTGGCAGGCTTTGCAAGCAAGTGGGTTCAACTACAGCACTTGTATATTTTAAAAAAATTTTTTTTCCTTTTCAGTTGGGGAATTGGCTCAGTGGTTTAGGGTGCTTGCTTGCAAAGCCTGGGGGCCCAGAAGTTCAATTCCCCATGACTCACATAAAGATGGATAGGCATTTGTTTGCAGCAGTAAGATGTTCTGGCTCTCCATATGCATGTGTACACACACACACATGTGCAAATAAAAGTTGTTTTTTTCTCCTATTCACAGCGATCCTCCTACCTCTGCCTCCCGAGTGCTGGGATTAAAGGTGTATGCCACCACGCCCTACTCCCACATCTTATACTTGAGTTTTGATGAGGAGTCAGGAGGCCTCAAGACTATGTTGACTCCACTGCAGCCCCTTTGGGAGGGGGGTCCTCCCTGAAGGCAGTGGCAAGATTCACTACAGGATCCAAAAGGTCAAGATCAGAAAGATTATCTCTTTCCCGGGGTGTGGTAGCGCCCGCCTTTAATCCCAGCACTCCGGAGGCAGAGGTAGGAGGATCGCTGTGAGTTTGAGGCCATCCTGACACTACAGTGAACTCCAGGTCAGCTTGGACTAGAGTAAAACCCTATCTCAAAACAACAGCCACAACAAAAAGATTATCTCTTTTCTTGCCGTTTAACTACTTAAAGAGAGAAAGAGCACAGGGAAGGAGAATGGACATGCCAGCACCTCCATTTGCTGCAAACATTCCAGATGCATGCACCATTTGGTGCATCCAGATTATATGGGTGGCTTGGGAATTGAATCCACATCAGCAAGTTTTTTGGAATTCACTATGCAGTCTCAGGCTGGCCTAGAACTCACTGTGATGTTTGCACCTTGGCCTCCTACCTAGGGCTGCGATCAAAGGTGTGCACCACCATGTACTGTGAATGTGTCACTTTGTGTCAGGCTATATATGGGTGCTGGGGAATCAAACCCCAGCTGGCAGACTCTGTAAGAAAGTACCTTTAAACTGGGCATGGTGGTGCACGCCTTTAATCCCAGCACTCGGGAGGCAGAGGTAGGAGGATCGCTGTGAGTTCGAGGCCACCCTGAGACTACATAGTGAATTCCAGGTCAGCCTGAGCCAGAGTGAGACCCTACCTTGAAAAACAAACAAACAAACAAACAAACAAACAAACAAACAAACAAACAAAAAAAAGAAAGTACCTTTAACCACTGAGTTTTTATGTATTTGATATTGATTTTTCAAGATAGGGACTCGCTTTAGCCTATGCTGACCTGGAAATCACTATGTAGTCTCAGGGTGGCCTGGAACTCACAACGATCCTCCTGCCTTTGCCTCCCAACTGCTGGGATTAAAGGCAGCTGTGGTGGTATACACCTTTAATCCCAGCATTTTAGGAGGCAGATGAAGGATTTCCATGAGTTCAAGGCCACTCTGAGACTACATAGTAAATTCCAAGTCAGCCTGGGCTAGAGCGAGACCCTACCTTGAAAAAAAAAAAAAAAAGGGCTGGAGAAATGGCTTAGTGGTTAAGGCATTTGCCTGTGAAGCCAAAGGACCCAGGTTCGATTCCCCAGGACCCACGTAAGCCAGATGCACAAGAGGCACATGTATCTGGAGTTCATTTGCAGTGGCTAGAAGCCCTGGCATGCCCATTCTCTCTGTGTCTGTCTCTCTTCTATCTCTATCTCTCTATCTCTGCTTGCAAATAAATAAAATTTATAAAAGAAAAAAAAAGAAAGAAAAGAAAAAATTTCAAAACCAGGCGTGGTGGCGCATGCCTTTAGTCCCAGCACTTGGGAGGCACCGGCACCATGAGTTCACTGTGAGTTCGAGGCCACCCTGAGAATGCAGAGTGAATTCCAGGTCAGCCTGGGCCAGAGTGAGACCCTACCTTGAACCCCACCCCCAAAAAAAAAAAAAAAAAAAAAGAAAATTTTTCTAAGGCAACTCAATTCAGAATATATTTTTAGCCAGGCATGGTGGCACACACATTGAATCCCAGCACTTATGAGGCATAGGTAGGAGGATTGCCATGAGTTTGAGGCCACCCTATACTAGAGTGAGACACTACCTCAATAAACCAAATACATATATATGCAAGGAGAGTGGGAGAATATGGGCCATAGGTCCCCTTCTCACTGCAAACCAACTCCAGGTGCATGTACCACTTTGCATCTAGCTGTAAGTGGGTACTGGGGAATCAAACCCCAGCTGGCAGGCTTTGCAAGCAAGTGGGTTCAACTACAGCACTTGTATATTAAAAAAAAATTTTTTTTTCCTTTTCAGTTGGGGAATTGGCTCAGTGGTTTAGGGTGCTTGCTTGCAAAGCCTGGGGGCCCAGAAGTTCAATTCCCCATGACTCACATAAAGATGGATAGGCATTTGTTTGCAGCAGTAAGATGTTCTGGCTCTCCATATGCATGTGTACACACACACACATGTGCAAATAAAAGTTGTTTTTTTTTTTTTGGTTTTTCGAGCTAGGGTTTCACTCTGGTCCAGGCTGACCTGGAATTAACTATGTAGTCTCAGGGTGGCCTCGAACTCTCAGTGATCTTCCTACCTCTGCCTCCTGAGTGCTGGGATTAAAGGCGTGCGCCACCACGCCCGGCTTCAAATAAAAGTTTTTAAAAATTGTTTCACCAGGCATGGTGGCATAGGCCTTTCTTTAACCCTAGCACTAGGGAGGCAGAGGTAGGAGGATTGCCATGAGTTCGAGGCCACTCTGACACCACATAGTAAATTCCAGGTCAGCCTGAGCTAGAGTGAAACCCTACCTCAAAAAACCAATAAATAAATAAATAAATAAATAAATAAATAAATAAATAAATAAATAAATATTGTTTCCTACCTTGGAAATAGATCATAAATAAATTCACTTTATTGTTTATTTACTTGAGAGAGAAACAAAGAGAGAGGCAGAGATATATAGAGAGAATGGATGTGCTAGGGCCTCTAGCCAAACGAAGTTTGCAAACAAGTGCATCTGGCTTTATGTGGGTACTGGGGTATTAGACCTGGGCCCTTAGGCTTGGTGGGCAAGTGCCTTAACTGCTGAGCCATTCCTCCAGCCCATTGTTTTCAAGTGTTTTATTTATTTATTTGAAGACAGAGAGTCAGAGAGAGAATGGGCACATCAGGGCTTCCGGGTGCTCCAAACAAACTCCTCCAGAGGCGAGCTCCACTCTTGTGCACCTGGCTTGATGTGGATAGTGGGGAATCAAACCAGGGTCTTTAGGCTTGGCAGCCTAGCACCTGTACCACTGAGCCATCTCTCCAGGCCCACTTTATCGTTTGAATTTAAAGATAGGCATGATTTTTATTATGAATGGAAATAAGGCAGAGCTCTACTTTGAAAAAAAATCATGCTGTGTTTAGAGAGATGGGTTAATGATTAAACATACTTGCTCACAAATCTTGATGGCTTGGATTCCCCAGTACCCACATAAAGCCAGATGAGCAAAGAAGCCCAGGCAATGGTTTGTTTGCAGTGGCAAGAGGTTCTAGACAACCCATTCCCCTTCCGTCCCCCTTCCCCTCCCCATCTCACCACTTGGAAATAAATCAATCAACATGTTTTTAAAATCTTAATATGTTCGTCTATAAATGTTATTAGCATTCTCCAATGTATTTCTTTGTTTCCACATTTTTTAGCCTGTTCGGCTAAAGGAGATGATCCCAGTCTACTGAGAAGGACAAGACGTGTCCGAGGAAAGGGGAAACCAAAATACAAATTTGGAAAAGATGCTCTGCTGACACTTCAACAATGTTTTGAAAAGAACCCTTACCCTGATTATACAACCAGGGAAGAAATTGCCAGGGCAGTTGGTTGCCCTTTGTCCGTACTGCAAGTAAGTCCAACCTTTTTTTGTTGTTGTTGCTGTTGTTTGCGTGGCTAGTCCTGTTTGTGGATAATCTGAATTGTGGAAGAGTTTCATCAAAAGAGCGTGACCACGTGGTCACTTTTCATTTCCGCAAAGCTGTGATTCTCTCATACATACAATTTCATGGAAAAATCAGCTATAGCAAGGAAAGTTTGGAAATAGGGATAGGTGAAGAAGTTTCTGTCATCCTCCATGACGGAGACTCTGGTTTATCCTGGGTGTTAGCTTGGAGGCACAACGAACTAGGAAAATAGTTCTGTGTGTGAGAGCAGCCCAGGGTGGCTTTGAACTCGGTATGTAACCAAGATGATCTTGACTTTCTCATTCTCCTGCCTCTACCTCCCAAGTGCTGGGATTACAGGCATGTACCAACACAATCAGTTTATATGGTACTGGAAATGGACTCAAGGCTTCATGTTTGACCCACTAGCAACATCCCCCACCCAGAACTGGGAGAACTTGAGTGGAGCACGTGATAGTTGACAGCATCAGGCATGTAGTGAGAGAAGGAGAGACAGTGATTGCTACAACATTTTGCCTTGAGAAATGGAAGACATGAGAGAGGGAGTATGTTTTGGGTGTTTTACTGTGGGCATGTTATGTTTGATGGTAGGTTAAGTCATGAGGAGATAAGAATAGGTAAAAGGTCATAAACGCAAGTTTAAAATGAAGGAGAGGGCTGGGAAAATGGCTTAACGGTTAAGGCGTTTGCCTGTGAAGCCTAAGGACCCCGGTTCAATTCCCCAGGACCCACGTAAGCCAGATGCACAAGGGGGCGCATACTTCTGGAGATCATTTGCAGTGGATGGAGGCCCTGGCGTGCCCATCCTCTTTCTCACTATCTGCCTCTTCTTCTCTCTCTTTCTCAAATAAATCAGCATGATTGTAAATTATTGGAGCTGAACAAAATTTCTCTGTGTTACAATTTTACTACTTTACACAGAGAAGTAAGAAAGTTTAGAGATACAGGTCTGAGTATCCAGTACCCATGTAAAGCCAGATGTACAAAGTGGTGCATGGGTCTGGAGTTTGTTTGCATTAGCAAGAGTCCCTGGTACACCCATTCTCTTTGCTTGCAAATAAATAACACTTAAAAAAAAAGAACATGGGGCTGGGTGTGGTGGTGCATGCCTTTAATCCCAGCACTTTGGAGGCAGAAGTAGGAAGATCACTATGAGTTTGAGGCTACCCTGAGACTACATAGTGAATTCCAGGTCAGCCTGGGCTAGAGTGAAACCCTACTTCAAACAAAAATATGGGGGCTGGAGGGATGGCTTAGCAGTTAAGGTGTTTGCCTGCAAAGCCAAAATACCCAGGTTTGATTCCCCAGGACCCACGTAAACCAAATGCACAAGGTGACATGTGCTTCTGGAGTGGCATTTGCAGTGGCCAAAGGTCCTGGTGTGCCCATTCTCTCTCTCTTTTTCACTCTCTTTCAAATAAGTCAAAATTGAAAAAAAGAATATAGGCTGGAGAGATGGCTTAGCAGTTAAGTCACTTGCCTGCGAAACCTAAGGACCCAGGCTGCATTCCCCAGTACCCACATAAACCAGATGCACAGTGGTACATGCTTCTAGAGTTCATTTGCATTGGCTAAGAGGCCCTGACATGCCCATTCTGTCTCTTTCTCTCTCTCAAATAAATAAAAAGAATATGTGGGTGGGCGTGGTGGTGCATGCCTTTACTCCCAGCACATGGGAAGCAGAGGTAGGAGGATTGCTGTTGAGTTCAAGGGCACCCTGAGACTACCAGTGAATTCTGAGCCTGGGCTAGAGCAGGAACCCTAACCGTCTCCCACCCCCCAAGAAAAGGAACATGTGGAATTGTACATATGCACTGGTGGGTGACTTGGTGAGGCCTCAGCAGGGGTCACTTCTGTTTAATGTAGACAGTTACGACCAGATTGGCAGGAGATCTTGAAAGGCCTAGTTGGCACACCCAGAAAGAGCATCCTGGAGAAGTTTCCGGCTTGCATAAGGCCATGTACAGTCCCATTTTCCATGTCTTCTCATGCTCAGGGACCAAGTTAGGGCTCGTGCATGAAGACTGACTCTATTTTTGTGACAATTTATTTTAATTTAATTAATTTGTTTGTTTGTTTGTTTATTTATTTGTTTTTCAAGGTAGGGTCACACTCTAGCCCAGGCTGACCTGGAATTCACTCTATTCTCAGGTTGGCCTCGAACTCATGGTGATCCTCCTACCTCTGCCTCCCGAGTGCTGGGATTAAAGGCGTGTGCCACCACGCCCGGCTTTAATTTTATTTTTAATTGTATTTATTTATTAGACACAGAGAGAGGGAAAGAAAGAGGGGGAGAGTGAGTATGGGTGCACCAGGGCCTCTAGCCACTGCAAACTCCAGATGTGTGCACCCCCTTGTGCATTTGGCTTACGTGGGACCTGGAGAATCAAACCAGGGTCCTTAGGCTTCGTAGGCATGTACCTTAACCGCTAAGCCCTCTCTTCAGACCCTGAAAATTAACTCAAACTCTGTTCCCTTGTGAAAACGCACAGTGGGGTATTGCTAGAAAAGTAGACTTGCCTTAAAAATAATTTCCTTTTTTCTCCTTAGAACTGGTTCCAAAACAAAAGATCCCGATTACTTCCTGGAGAGAAACAGAGAATTTTTACTAATTGGAAAAGAAGATGTGACATCCCTGAACAAAACGACCCTCCTGCTTGCCGCCAGGATCCCCAGATTCAAATGCCCACCAACACCTCTGAGCAAGTCTTTCATGCCCAGGGGGCTTTACCAGGTTCTGCTGGCCAGCCTGCTATGGAGATCCAGGGCATGTATGGCTCTTATAACCTTAGTACAAGCTCTGCCTCACTGTATGGAGCCAACACAGAGAGAGGGTCTTCTCCCACCTCTATACCAGAGAGCTATCTTTATCAGGGTTCCTTTGGGCAGTACTTTGCTCAGGGCCCGGCTGTGATGGGGGAAAGCTGGCCTGCCACATACTACTTCTTTGACTACTACAGCGTGTAGGGAGACAGGCAATAGGAGCAGGTGGCCTATTAATGTGAAGGGCCACATTAGCCAGTCAGGGTCTGCCCCCTTATGACATCACACCCTCACCTCTATCTCTGCTTCAGTTGTAGGACTCAGCCTCTGGCCCTCTCACCCAACCACATCTAAAGCGTTCACCCTGCAGGTATGGGGTGGACTCCTTCTGTGAGCCCAGGAGGACACCTGGCACAAGTGTGTCAATTACTTCCAGAGCACAAACTCCAACTTGAGCTCATGGAGAAGCTTTCTTTTTTTTTCCATGCCTGGATCTTTGGAACGCTTTTTATTACTGTTAATCTCTTTGGAAGAGTACTTTTTAAAAACTCCTCACATTTTTATTTACTGTTTTTCTTTTTGAGGCAAGCCCAGCAGGCTGGTTTTTCTTTTTTTTTTTTTTTTTTTTTTTTTTTTTTTTTTTTTTTGTTTTTCGAGGTAGGGTCTCACTTTAGCTCAGGCTGACCTGGAATTCACTATGTAGTCTCAGGGTGGCCTCGAACTCACAGCGATCCTCCTACCTCTGCCTCTCTTTTTCTTTTTAAATTGAGAGAGAAAGGGGGGAAATTGGCACACCAGGGCCTCCAGCCAGTGCATATGAAATCCAGGTGTGCGCACCCTTGTGCTCTTAAATCACCTGGTACATCTGGCTTACTGGGACCTGTAGAGTTGAACCTGGGCCCTTAGGCTTCTCAGGCAAATGCCTTAATTGCTAAGCCATCTCTCCAGCCCCTCGTTTTTTTTTAAATTCGTTTCCATGGGCTCCTGGATATTTCCTCTCTCTCCACTTGACCTTCCCTTCCTTGGCCCTCTCCTTTCCTCACACCCATGTTATGCTTGAATAAAATTTGGTAATTTAAAAATCATTCTCTTGAGTCTGGATTGCCAATTCTTTGGTTTGTTAACAGGCCCAACCGCAGGTGATCTTTTAGTCATGTCAATTATTGGCAGCCGCAGGACCATATCAAGGCCCCTCTTATCCTTAACTTTTTTAAATTGTTTTTTTATTTTATTTATTTTTGGAGAGAGACAGAGAGGACAGACAGAGAGGAGACAGATAGAGAATGGGCGTGCCAGCAGTCTCTCAGCTGCTGTGAACGAAATCCAGATGTGTGGGCCCCTTTGTGGGCAAGTGCGGCATTGCGCCCTTGTGTCACTTTGCATCTGGCTAAATGTGGGACCTGGAGATTGGAACCCGGTTCTTTAGGCTTAGCAGGCAGGCGCCTTACTGCTAAGCCATCTCTCCAGCCCTTATCCTTAACTTTTATCCTTAAACTTGAACAATGCACCTTGGAGACCACCTTACAGTTTCATTTACAAAAAGGAACTTCTTTTAAGAGCAGTAATCTAGCTCAAAAAGGTGGGGGAGGGAGGACAACTGGGCAGATGGCATAGTGGCTAAAGGCACTTGTCTGCAAAGCTTGTCAGGCCTGGTTTGATTTCCCCACTGCCCACATACAGCCAGATGCACAAAGAGGTGCATGCACCTGGAATTCATCTGCAGTGGCAAGAGGTCTTAGCGCACCCATACCACTCCCCACTCTGCTCGCAAATAAATTAAAAATATGTTTTAGCTGGGCGTGGTGGCACATGCCTTTAATCCCAGCACTCGGGAGGCAGAAATAGGAGGATTGCCATGAGTTCGAGTCCACCCTGAGACTCCATAGTGAATTCCAGGTCAGCCTGAGCTAAAGTGAGACTCTACCTCACTTAAAAACAACAACAACAACAACAAAAAGGGCTGGAGAGATGGCTTAGTGGTTAAGGCATTTGCCTACAAAGCCAACGAACCCAGGTTCGATTCCCCAGTACCCACATAAGCCAGATGCACAAAGTGTCGCATACATCTGGAGTTTGTGTGCAGTAGCTAGAGGTCCTGGTTTGCCCATTTGCTCTCTCTCTCTTTCAAATAAATAAAGTTAAGAAAGGTTTTTTTTTAAAAATAATAATAATAAAAATAAAAAAAACAAAAAAACAGAGACTTGGCCTATCCCCCATAACTCTTGACTACCCCCACTATGCATGACCCACATTCCCCATTGATGAGGGTCCCTTTGGAAGACAGAGGACAGGGAGGAGGATAATGGAGTTACCATTATGAATATAAAATTAGAATAATATAAATAAATAAAATAAATTATTAAAAAAGACAGCTTTCTTTTTAGTAAGCTGCAATGAATATAGAAACTTCAATTTATGGGTATTCTCATACATGCAAGGTATTTTTATTATCTTTAATTCAGTAATAAAATATGTATATGTTGCTAAAAAACTTATATTTTTATACTTCCTTTTTAAACCATATAATTCATATGCTTTTCTTAATCAGAGGACATTCTTAGCAATGTATTTCATAATACACAAGATCCTACAGACAACTAATAGACCAATATGTAAGATCTATCTCTTAAGATTGTAGCCATTTCTTGGCTTTGTACTATTGTATTGTGCTCTTATTTCTACTTAATAAACTTGCTAACTTCACTCCACTTGACTTGTCATGAAATTCTTTCTTTTTTTTTCTCTTTCTTTCTTTTTTAACTGGGCACTCCAGGGCCTCCAGCAACTGCAAATGAACTCCAGACACACGTACCACCTTATGCATCTGGCTTATGTGGGTCCTGGGGAATCAAATCTGGGTCCTTTGGCTTTTCAGGCAAGTGCCTTAACCACTTAACCATCTCTCCAGCCCTCCTCACGACCTTCTTTTCTGTAGTATAGAGTGGAAGTCCTTGAGGGGTGGAATCTCCTCAGACTAGAGGTGGCAGCACTGGGCTGTGTCTCCACTGCCAGGGACAGTGTCACACTGCACGGATTCTAGTGTACTTATCTATTTACTACAACATAACTCAGCTCAATGGCCCAATGAGCATATCTTATTGCAAACAATGCAGGCTTTACATTCATTACATTCATTTGTAGGTGTTTGTAACTATATCTCTCTATATAATTATATATTAAACTATCCAACCTCTTAACATCGCTTATAACAAAATGTATGAAACATGACAGTATTCATTGGCAATAAATTATTCTCAAGTAGCAACTTTGTCCCAGCTGTAATCCTAGTCCACCTCAGCCAGGTGTGGTGGCACATACCTTTAATCCCAGAACTTGAGAGGCAGAGGTAGGAGGATCGCCATGAGTTCGAGGCCACCCTGAATTCCAGGTCAGTCTGGACCAGAGTGAGACCCTACCTCAAAAAAAAAAAAAAAAAAAAAAAACATAGTCCACCTCATCTTTTAGAGAATACATGTGCACCCCCACATAGACCAGTCTTTTAACTTTTATCTTTTTTTCTTTTTCTTTTTAAAAAATTTATATTTCTTTATTAGAGACAGAGAGGTGTGCCAAGGCCTCCAGCCACTGCAAATGAATTCCAGACACATGCACCACCTTGTACATCTGGCTTACATGGGCCTTGGGGAATCAAACCTGGGTCCTTAGACTTTGTAGGCAAGTGCCTTAACCACTAAGCCATTTCTTCAGCCCTTTTTCTTTTTAAATTATTTATTTGCAAGCAGAGAGAGACAGAGTGAGAGAGACACACACAGAGAATGGGCACGCCAAGACCTCTAGCTGCTGCAAACTTTAAATGCATGTGCCACTTTATGCATCTAGCTCTATGTGGGTACTGGGGAATCAAACCTGAGCCGTTAGGTTTTGCAGGCAAGCCTCTTGACCACTAAGCCATCCCTCCAGCCCTAACTTTTATTTCTTGTCCATATTTTAAGTTTGCCTCCTGTAAAGCAACTCAAGTACTCAACAAAGTCACACTCAAATGATTTAATCACCCCTTAAATGCAAAATATCAGCATCTCTCCTCTTGATAAGATTACTTCTAGTCCTTGTGTGTTACATGCAGAATAACAGGAAAGCTTATCCTAACCTGAACATAACTGTCCCCAGAGGTTTAGCTATTCTATAATCTCATCAGGAAAAAGACTTCTTTTTCCCTAAGCCTTTAAGTAACCTGAACTACTAACAAAAGGAAAGCATGCCAGGCATGGTGACACACACCTTCAGTCCCAGCACAATGCCCAGCTGGGCATGGTGGATTAAAATCCCAGCACTCGGGAGGCAGAGGTAGGAGGATTGCCATGAGTTTGAGGCCACCCTGAGACTACATAGTGAATTCCAGGTCAGCCTGGACTAGAATGAAACCCTACCTCAAAAAGAGAGAGAGAGAAGGAAAGAGAAAAAAGTACAGAGAGCTCTTGCCATGTAGAAGGCAAGAGAGGGCAGAAAGCCATATGGGAGTAGGGAGTCCCCCATCTCAGCCCAAAAGGACTGAGACGAGAGCGGAGGCTTACCAGAGCAGGGACCTGGAAGTTCAGGAGAGGTGAACAGCCAAAAAGAGACCTGCCCACGTGGTAAGCATCTATTTATAATCCTAATGTGGTGGGTCCTACCTTTAGGCTCAGGGTCTAAACGAGTGCTGATTGGTCTGTGCTTAAGGGCTGACTCAGAAAGAGGCTAGCCATTATGCTAAGTTTTGGGGACTGAGTTTAACCAACCACAAAGTCAGGATCAGATTTAAACCTTAATATTAGGAAGGGCTCAGTTTGTGAACAAACCGATCTAGGGAACTCTAGTCAAGAGATAAGGAGAGGGGCCAGGCGTGGTGGAGCACGCCTTTTTTTTAATCCCAGCACTTGGGAGGCAGAGGTAGGAGGGTCACCGTGAGTTCGAGGCCACCTGAGACTACATAGTGAATTACAGGTCAGCCTGGGCTAGAGCGAGACCCTACCTCGAAAAGCCAAAAATAAATAAATAAACAAACAAACAAACAAATAAATAAATAAAATAAAATAATAGTAATAAATAAATAATTAAAAAATTAAAAAAGAGAAAAGGAGAGGGGAGATCCTTCTCTGAGCTCTAGTAAAGTGCAGACTGCAAGGGTACACTCCTGCTTTTCACTTGGGGGCCCAGTCACCCTAAACTGCCACAGCTTGGCTGCAAGATAAACCCACAGTTCTCTGAAGCCTTAAATTTGCTATGGGCATCTGAGAACCAGGAACCATCAATCCCAGTTCAGGGAGCCTGGAGACACCCTGCTTCAGTGCCTGGGTGAGAGGCGGCCACAAGAGGGAGTCATGGAAAGTAGGAAGGTTAAACAAGGTCCAGCTGAGTTTCAGCAACTGGTATGATAGCGGAAGCTATGGAAGGCCAGTGGCAGTGGCCAATGTGCTCCCCCCATACTGCTAGCCCTGAGGCTACATAGTGAATACAGGTCAGCCTGGATCCTAACCCTAACCCTACCTTGAAAAACCAAACAAAACCAACAACAAAACCAGAAACAGGGCTAGACAGATGCCTGCAAAGCCAAAAAGAAACCCCAGTTCAAATCCCTAGAATCCACATAAGCCAGGTGTGCAAGGAAGTGCATGCATATAGAGTTTGTTTGCAGCTGCTGGAGGCTCTGGCACACCCATTCTCTTTCTACCTGCCTCTTTTTCTCTCTCACTCTCTCTCAAATAAAATAAATAAAATTAAAAAAAAAAATAGAAACAACTGCAAAAAAAAAGAGGCAGCTCTTTGTTTCACTGGTTTTCTGTATTGCTCTTTCAGTCTCCATTTCATTAGTTTCTGCCCTGATCTTTATGATTTCTTTCTACCAATTTTGACTTTGGCATCTTATTTTTTATAGGCCTTTAAGTGTATTATTAGGTTACTTATTTTAGATAAATAATGGTGAACTTCAGTCCTTTTAAAAACTATTTTTGGGCTGGAGAGATGGCTTAGCAGTTAAGGCGCCTGCCTGCTAAGCCTAAGAACCCGGTTCCAATCTCCAGGTCCCACTTTTAGCCAGAAGCAGTGACACAAGGGTGCAATGTGGCACTTGGCCACAAGGGGGCACACATCTGGAGTTCGATCACAGCAGCTGAGAGGCTGCTGATGTGCCCATTCTCTGTCTCCCTCTCTGGCTCTCTCTGTGTCTCTCTCAAAAAATAAAAATATATATATATATTTTTTATTTCATTTGTAAACAGAAAAAGGGAGAGAGAGTAAGAGCGAGTATGGGCACATCAGGGCCACTGCACAACTCCAGATTTATGTGACACTTTGTGTATCTGGCTTTACATAGGTCCTGGGGAATTGAACCCATATGACTAGGCTTTGCAAGCAATCACCTTTAAACACTACACCATCTCCCCAGCCCAAACTTCAGTCTTAGAACTTTATTTACTAAACTGGGCATGGTGGTACATGCCTTTAATCCCAGCACTTGGGAGGCAGAGGTAGGAGGACTGCTGAGAGTTTGAGGCCACCCTGAGACTACATAGTGAATTCCGGGTCAGCCTGAGCTACAGTGAGACCCTACTTTGAAAAACTAAAAAGGAAAAAAAAAAAAAAAAAGAAAAAAAAAATACCTACTTTGCCTTTGGGGCGAAATTCTTCTCCTTCTACTGTGCCCTGAATTCTTTTGTTTGATCTCTTCAGAGTGTCCCCAATGTCTTATTCCCATTCATACCTTCCTATTAGTGTATCTTTCTCTCTGTTGGACTGTATTAGATCTGCCACCTGGTCTTCTAGTTTAGATATTCTGTTCTTTCCTTGATCCATTCTACCAGTGAGACTTTTTACAGAGTTTTCTATTTGACATCCTCTGTTTTTCATTTCTAGTATTTCTGATTAGTATTTTTTCATTATTTCTATTTCCTTACTCATGTATTATATTGCTCTCCTTATTTCATTTTTTTTCTTTGAATATAGATATAATCATTTTTTTTTTTGAAATCTTTGTCAGGCATTTCATCTAAAACAGTCTCACCGGGAGTCATTTCATATGAATTTTGACTAAGCTGTATATACAAGGCGGTGCATGTGTCTGGAGTTTGTAGCTGGCTGAAGGTCCTGGTGTGCCAATTGTCTGTCACTTTTCTCTGCTTTCAAAAAAATTAATTAGGGCTGGAGAGATGGCTTAGTAGTTAAGGCGTTTGCCTGTGAAGCCTAAGGACCCCGGTTCGATTCTCCAGGTCCCACATAAGTCAGATGGACATGGTGGCGCATGAGTCTGGAGTTTGTTTGCAGTGGCTAGAGGCCCTAGCTCACCCATTCTCACTCTCTCTCCCCCTCCTTCTGTCTCTAATAAATAAATAAATACAAATAAAATCTTTTTAAAAAATTAATTAAATACTTTAAAAAAAGAAACAAGCAGCCGGCTGTGGTGGTATACGCCTTTAGGGAGGCAGAAGTAGGAGGATTACTATGAGTTCAAGACCACCCTGAGATTACATAGTGAATTCCAGGTCAGCCTGGGCTAGAGTGAGACTCTACTTAAAACAAAACAAAAAAGCAGGGCATGGTGGCGCACGCCTTTGATCCTACCACTTGGGAGGCAGAAGTAGGAGGATTAATATGAGTTTAAGGCCACCCTGAGACTACATAGTGAATTCCAGCTCAGCCTTGGCCAGAGTGAGACCCTACCTTCCAAACCCCCCCCCTCAAAAAAAATAACCCAACCAAAAATAGCAACAAAAACAAAACAAACAAACAAAAAAAACAGACTTTCCTTTAAAAAATAGATACCAAAATCTGGAGACTATCTGTCTCTGGTTGGATTGAACTTGAACTGCAGAAGTTTGATGATTGCTGATGGTGGTTGAGTTTGCATTGTTCTAGTTTCTCCTTGCTGTGCCTTATACCAGTTAAACATGTTTACTCTGTGCCTTTACATGTTGAAAGTATTTAACTTGTTTGATTTTACAGGACTCACTAGCTTAAGTTGGTCAAGACCGTGAGGACCTTTGAAATTGGACTGAATACAATTTACAATGAGTGATGGTTATGAATCTTTTGGGGACCAAGGGTGGAATGTGGTAGTTTGAATAGATGTCCCCCAATATATTCAGTGTTTTATTATTCTCTCTCAGAATTAATAATGTTTAGGCTGGTGTGATGACACACGTCTTTAATCCTAGCACTTGGGAAGCAGAGGTAGTTGGATCACCGTGAGTTCAAGGCCACCCTGAGACTACAAACTGAATTCCAGGTCAGCCTGGGCTAGAGTGAGACCCTACCTCGAAAAATAAACAAAAGATAAATAATTAAATATGAAATATGAAAATAATTTTTTTAAAATCAGTTAAACCAGTTGGGCATGATGACACATGTCTTTAGTCCCAACACTTGGAAGGCTGAGGTTGGAGGATCACCATGAGTTCCAGGCTAGCCTAGGGCTACAAAGTGAGTTCCAGGTCAGCGTGGGCTAGAGTGAGACTGCCTGGAACAACAACAACAACAAAAATCAGTTAAATTCAATTAGTACCATCACCAATATCCACAGAAAAAGTATCAGAATAATGTAGATTTCATTAGCTATGAAGTTAGAAACTAATAAAAGTAAGAAATGCTGAGTCACAAGTGAATTCAGCAATCAGATTTTTGCTGCTGGCAACTTTGATTAGAGAAGTTTCTTTCTTTCTTTCTTTCTTTCTTTCTTTCTTTCTTTCTTTCTTTCTTTTTTTTTTTTTTTTTTTTTTTTGATTTTCCAAGGTAGGGTCTCACTTTAGCTCAGGCTGACCTGGAATTCACTATGTAGTCTCAGGGTGGCCTCAAACTCACGTGATCCTCCTACCTCTGCCTCCCCAGTGCTGGGATTAAAGGCCTGTACTTCCATGCCCAACTCTTTTTTTTTTTTTTTAATAATAAATATGTGGGCTGGAGAGATGGCTTAGCGGCTAAGGTGCCTGCCTGCTAAGCCTAAGAACGCTGGTTCCAATCTCCAGTGGTTCCAATCTCCAGGTCCCACGTTTAGCCAGATGCAAAGTGACGCAAGGTCGCAATGCCGCACTTGCCCACAAGGGGGCGAACGCATCTGGATTCCGTTCACAGCAGCTGAGAGACGGCTGGCGCGCCCATTTCTGTCTCCCTCTCCCTCTCTATCTCTCTCTCCAAAAATAAATAAAAATAATAAAATTTTTAAATAATAAATATGTATTTCACAAAGAAAAAGATTTATTTATGTAATTATAAGACATAGAAGAGAAATAAAAGGTATTTCTTTTCCATGATGACAGTTTGATATATCTCAATTATTACTTCTTTTTTTTTTTTTTTAATGGACACATCCTGCATTGGTACCATCATATCCCTCCTCCCTGTCCCCAGTCTGCTGAGGGCCCAGCTCAGTGGGGTTGCTGGTGTTCTCCGTGGGGTTGTGGGTTATGCCTTGTGAGAGCAGCAATCAGTCATTGTGTGAGGCGGGGCGGGGGTGGAGGGGTGGGGAGGGAATGCCTCTGGGTATGCTGGGTATGTGGCTCTTACAATCTTTCTACCCATGAGCCATGGTGGGTGTGTTTTAAGACTACTTAAAGGGCCGGGTGTGGTGGTGCATGCCTTTAATCCCAGCACTGGGGAGGCAGAGGTAGGAAGATCGCCGTGAGTTCCAGGCCAGCCTGAGACTACATAGTGAAAGGAGTACTCTTGCTCATCTCCCCACTTCCTCTGTGGTTTCACCTGGACCTTGGCTGAAGTGTGAGGGATGGTTTATCTCCTTGGGTCTTGCTACCTTCTGAGAAAGAATAGATTCTTTGCCTAGCAAGTGTTGGGATCCTCCTCTCTCTTTTAAAAGATATTTTTATTTATTTGCAAGCAGAGAGATACAGAGAGAATGGGCACACCAGTTCGCTGCAAACGAATACCAGATACACGCATCACTTTGTGCACCTAGCTTTATTTATTATTTGGAAACTGGAACATCAAACTTGAGTTGTTAGGCTTTGCAGGGAAGCACTTTAACTGCTGAGCTCTCTCTCCAGCCCCAGAGAAATTTATTTATTTATTTTTTGCTTGTTTTTTCAAGGTAGGGTCTTGCTCTAGCCCAGGCTGACCTGGAATTCACTGTGTACTCTCAGGGTGGCCTCCAACTCATGGCAATTCTCCTACCTCTGCCTCCTGAGTGCTGGGATTAAAGGTGTGTGCCACCACACCTGGCTGTGTCTCTTCTCTCTTTCTGCTTGCAAATAAATAAAAAAAAAATTATGGGCTGGAGAGATGGTTTACCAGTTAAGGTGCTTGCTTGCGAAGCCTAAGGACCCAGGCTTGATTCTTCAGTACCCATATAAGCCAGATGCACAAGGTGGTTCATGTTTCTGGAGTTTGTTTGCAGTGGTTAGAAGCCTTGGGCATGCCCATTCTCTCTCTCTCTCTCTCACACACACACACACACACACACAAATGAATAAGTAAAATTTATTAAAAAAAATTTTTTTTAGGGCTGGAGAGATGGCTTAGTGGTTAAGGTGCTTGTCTGCAAAGCCTAAGGATCTATGTTCAGTTCCCCAGAACCCACATAAGTCAGACACACAAGGTAACACATGTGCACAAGGTGGCACACTCATCTGAAGTTCAATTATAGTGGCTGGAGGCCCTAGCGTGCCAATTCTCTCTCTCTCTTGCTTGCTCTCTGTCTCTAAAAAAAAAAAAAAAAAGGCCAGTCTATTGGGTTTGCCTCAAAAAAAATTTTTTTAAAGAGATTTAAAAAAAGGCATTAAAGTAGAAAGTTGGGAAGCAGATCAATTGGAGTTGGAGGGGGTTAAGAGATAGTAATGGGGGATTAATATAATCAAAATACATTAAATACATGTATAAGCTCATACATGTCTATAGCTGACAGCTTCAGGTTCGCTGAGATGAACTTCCAGACCAGGCACAGTTATGGAGGAAGGGATATTTATTGAAGATTACAGATTCAGGGGAAGCTCCATAATGGCAGGAGAAGCTGGCCTGCCTTCATAGGACTAAACACAGCAAAGTAACAAGCCAAAAAACACACAGCACAGCACACCTCAGGAACTCTAGCTAGGCACACTTTGCATATCTTTAGATTGAAATCTCAAACCCACCATCACGCCTTAAGATCCACCCAATGACATTGCCTCCAGCCAGGTGGCTGCAGATGCAGACTACAAACTAATAAAACACTGAATATATTGGGGGCCATCTATTCAATGTACCACAATGTCATAAACCTATTGTTATGAAGTATATCATTATATTATAATTATATAATAAATATGTTATAATGAAATCCATTATTATGTATAGTTAATAATACATGCTAATTAAACTTAACAATAAAGGTAAAAGTAATGCTAGGGGAAGGACTCAGGTTCAATTCTCCAGGACCCACATAAGCCAGATGCACAAGGTGGCACATGTGTCTAGAGCTCGTTTGCAGTGGCTGGAGGCCCTGGTGCACCCATTTTCTAAAAAAAAAAAAGAAAGAAAGAAAGAAAGAAAGAAAGAAAGAAAGAAAGAAAGGGAAAAAGAAAAACGTCATGATAGTAGTAATTAATTAAATAAATAAAGGAAGAGACAAAGAAAAAGTACAGGAAATAAAAAATGATTACAAAATAAAGGAAGATGTAAATAAAATTAAATCAAGGAAAAAGAATAAAAAATTAAAATTTTAATCAAGTAGAAAGAATACTTACAAAAAAAGAGTAAAAAAGTGTGATGAAGGTAATATGTAAAGATAAAGGAACTCGAGAAACTTCTTTCTGGGTCCTCTCATGCTGGAATCTGCCAGGTGGAGGGAGGGCAGCGAGTGAGTCAGAGCTGAAGTCTGTTAAAGTCCCTACTGTTCAGCCTCCTGCTGTATGCTGGTTGAGAGCTTCCCCAGTCAGGGTCAATTGTCAGCATCAGGGATACATTCACTCTAGAAGCTTCTCTTGCTCGAGTCCTGAGAGCTGCTGCCAGCCACAAAGAGCTTTGTGACCTGAGGGCCAGGTAGGTTCCCACTCACTCCATACACCCTTCCCCCCGCAGCCTTAGAGGTGTCCCCTGAAGGTATCAACGAGTGGGGGAATCAAAAGTGTATTGAGTTCTGCAGTGTGTGTGTGTGTGTGTGTGTGTGTGTGTGTGTGTGTGTGTGTGTGTACGTACCAAGGGATTTTGGGCAAGCTGCCTGTCAGTCTGAGAGCTGTCAGTCCCCGCCCAGCAGTCAAGCGCTCTGCAGGAAAACAGAGAGTGGATCTGTGAACTGCCAAAATCTGAGCTCAGAGCTCTTTGTTCAAACCACACGTGGCAGGGAGGCAACTCCAGAGACCAAGGGATCCTGCAACCAAGGCTTGCATCCAATCTATCTGCCTCTGCAATGGTGCACAGAGGGAAGGACCACTGAACACCACACCCACCACAGCCTCAGCCCCCTGCGGTCCAACCCTCCCCCTCTTTCCACTGCCTCTGGTCGTCTCCCACTCCCACACTGTCCCTGGGGCGTCCTCAGGCTCGCTGACTTGTTGTTTTCAAGTCCCCCAGAGCACCTCAGCCTCAAACAATAAGGCCCCTGTTCACATGGCACCTGGGTGAAACACGGGCTCGGATATACGATGGATTGCTTGTCCAAGGCTAGCCTGCCACACAGGAGGAGTCATTCTTCCCCCATCCCCCACCGGCTTTAAGGCTTGTGTGTGCTGCGGGCTTATCCTGCAGCTGGGACTGCCCGTCTTTTGTCATCGGGGCTGGCTGGCTCGCCTGGCGATGGTAGCAGAGCGCCCCTCCCCCACTGCAGCCCTGCAGGCTTGCTCCCTTCTTTTCTGCGCATGGCTCTCGCGTTTGTTTTTCTCCATCTTTTCCAGCTCTTTCCCGCTTCCTGATGCCCTACCACTCCTTCTGCCCTGGGCCCTTTGTGACTATTGCATGCCAGAAGCGAACATTTTCCCTTATGACACAAAAGGCAGTGGGGGTGGGCCGCAGTGTCATTTGGAATACCAGGCTGTAGTCTGGGGAGGTGTTTTCCCGCATCCTTTAGATTCAGTAATTAGGTAATTTCTGCAGGCTGTATGAAACACCCTGATGAGATCCCTGATTTCCCCTTAATTTGCATATCCTCATTGATGAGGGCATTGGTGGCTGTGGGTCTTTTGGTATTTTACCATCTGGGTTAGGATTCTGTGGGTCCAGATAAGTATGTTTTCTACACACATTCTTTGTTTCATTCGGTTGGGTCGTGAGTGGCTCTTGGGGAATAATACACAAGGATCGCACACAATTTGTGTGACACACGCAAGTTTAGTTAATGCACCTGATTGCATTTAGCTACAGATATAATTAGTCATTCTCACAATTCATTGTCTCTTTTTTTTGCTTGTTATCTCAAATAGTGTGAGCTTATGAGTCATACCAAAAGCACAGACTGTTTTTTTCCACTATAGCATTATAGGCAACTGAAGTTATTTCTCAGTAGAAGTTTTAAAAATCCAATCCAATTCTTCAATTCAAGGTTTGATAGCAGTGTCAACTTGGAACTGTATATCTCTCCTAAAGCCGTGTGTGTGTGTGTGTGTGTGTGTGTGTGTGTGTGTGTGTTAATTATTTGAGGTGGGGTCTCACTCTAGCCCAGGCTGATCTGGAATTCACTATGTAGCCTCAGGGTGGCCTCAAACTCCACGGCGATCCTCCTACCTCTGCCTCCCGAGTGCTGGGATTAAAGGTGTGCGCCACCACACCCGGCTGGCACATGCTTTTAATCCCAGCACTCGGGAGGCAGAGGTAGGAGGATCGCCGTGAGTTTGAGGCCACCCTGAGGCTACATAGTGAATTCCAGATCAGCCTGGGCTAGAGTGAGACCCTACCTTGAAAAACCAAAAACAAACAAACAAAAAAAAAGCATGTGCCACCACTCCCAGCTCTGGAGCCATTCTTACATGCAAATACAGACAACAGCAAAATCACAGCCCTACCTAACGTTATATAATTCTCCAGTGTGCAAAGCTAAACCTGTTTACTCAGAAGGGGATACAAAGTTCCTGGGTGAGGTTCATTTGTGGGGTTCTAAAAAAATGTATTTAATTTGCTTATTTAGATGTATTTTGACTTTATGAGGAGAATGGGCGCAGCAGGGCCCTACTGCAAACGAGCTACTGCAAACGAGCTCCAGATGCATCTGGTTTATGTGGGTACTTGGGAATTGAACCTGGATCCTTGGTCTTTGAAGGCATTCACCTTAACTGATAAGCCATTTCTCCAGCCCTGTTTTTCTTTTTTCAAAGCAGGGTCTCACTCTAGCTCAGGCTGACCTGGAATTCACTGTGTAATCTCAGGCTGGCCTCAAAGTCACAGAAATTCTCCTACCTCTTCTTCCTGAGCGCTGAGATTAAAGGCGTGCACCACCATGACCATCAGAGAGAAAGAGAAAATGGATGCACCAGGGCCTCCAGCCACTGCAAACAAATTTCAGACACATGCCCCACTTTGTGCAGCTGGTTTTATGTGGGTACTAGGGAATTGTACTGTGGTCGTTAGGCTTTAAGGGCACATGCTTTAACTGCTGAGCCATCTCTCCAGTTCCCTCACCCATTTTTTAAAGTTTTTTTAAACATTTTTTTAATTGACAACTTCTTTAATTGTAGACAAAATCCCATGTTATTTCCCTCCCTCCCCCCACTTTCCCCTTTGAAACTTCACTCTCCATCATATCCCCTCCTCCTCTCAATCATTTTGGGGGGGGTGTTTTCAATGTAGGGTTTCACTAGTCCAGTAGTCCAGGCTGACCTGGAATTCACTATGTAACTCTCAGGGTGGGTCTCACTGAACTGAGGCACTCTCTGTAGTCTCTGTCTCCTGAGTACTGTGATTAAAGTGCTGGGATTAAAGTCTCCACCACGCCTGGCTTTGAACTCACTCTTTCTGTCTCCTGAGTGCTTTTTTTTTTTTTTTTTTTTTTTTTTTTTTTTTGGAGAGAGACAGAGAGAGAGGGAGAGGAAGATGGATAGAGATGGGCGTTCCAGCAGCCTCTCAGCTGCTGTGAAGGAAATCCAGATGCGTGCGCCCCTTTGTGGTCAAGTGTGGCATTGCGCCCTTGCGTCACTTTGCATTTGGCTAAACGTGGGACCTGGAGGTTGGAACTAGTGTTCTTAGGCTTAGGAGGCAGGCGCCTTAACTGCTAAGCCATCTCTCCAGCCCCTGGCTTTTTTTTTTTTTTTTTTTAAAGTAGGGTCTCACTGTAGCCCAGGCTGACCTGGAACACATTCTGTAGTTCCAGGCTGGCCTCATACTCACAGGGAGCCTCCTACCTCTGCCTCCCTCATTCGTGTGTGTTTTAAAATATTTTATTCATTTGTTTGCAAGCAAAGAGAGATAGACAGAAGAGAGACAGAGAGAATGGGCACACCTAGGCCTCTAGCCACTGCAAAAGAACTCCAGATGCATGCACCACTTTGTGCATCTGGCTTGACTTGGGTACTGAGGAATCAAACTGCAGGCAAGCACCTTAACCACTGAGCCATCTCTCCAGCCCCTCATTTGTGTTTTTAAAAATATTTTTAATATTTATTTATTTATTTGAGAGAGAGAGAGAAATGGACAGGTAGAGAGAGGGAGAGAATGGGCGCACCAGACGTGTGCACCCCCTTGTGCATCTGGCTTACATGGGTCCTGGGGAGTTGACTTTGGGTCTTTTGGCTTTGCAGGCAAGTGACTTAACTGCTAAGCCATCTCTCCAGCCCCCTCATTTGTGTTTTAATCATACTTAAAGTCTGTTTAGGAAGTGATTGATGCAACTTCTATTATATGATCATGCAACTGGGAAAGGAGATAGAAATCTTTTACTAACTTTTTTTGTTTGTTTGTTTTTTCGAGGTAGGGTCTCACTCTGGCCAGGCTGACTTGGAATTCACTATGTAGTCTCAGGGTGATGTTGAACTCATGGTGATCCTTCTACCTCTGCCTCCCTAGTGCTGGGATTAAAGGCATGCACCACCATGCCCAGCTAGAAATATTTTGCTACTTTTTATACAAACATGCTTATAGAGTGTATGTACATATATGGTACATTATAAATGCACATACCTACACACGTACATACATACATATATACATACAGGGGGCTGGAGAAATAAATGGCTTAACTGTTAAGGCACTTGCCTGCAAAGCCAAAGGACTAGTTTCAATTCCCCAGGACCCACATAAGCCATATACACAAGGTGGCACATGCATATTGACTTTGGGTCCTTTGGCTTTGCAGGCAAGCGACTTAACTGCTAAGCCATCTCTGGAGGCCCTGGTGTGCCCATTCTCTCTCTGTCTCTCTCAATAAATAAATTTAAAAAAAAAAGAAATACATACATACATACAGTTGCGGGGCTGGCTAGGAAAGAAGGAATATGGCGGGGTGGTTGGGTGACATTGCTGTCTATTGTTGCTTTGCGAGGGACATCTCTGCACTCCTCTTCCCTTCCTCTGCCTGCATCCGTCCCACCCATACTGGATAATCTACTTTACTTAGAGTCATCTGGCTCTATTCTTTACTCACATGTGCCAAAGACGTTCACAGCAACACCTGCACGAATGTTCAGTCAGGAAACTAAGGCGCTCAGACTAGCCAATTAGACCTAAGCTCAGACCAGCTAAATGAAAGAACACAGTATTTCAAGAGAAGCTGATGGAAATGTGGAAAAGTGAAAAGTATGGAGCAAGGTGAGACGCTACACATATTACATCATATGGGCATGTCAAGATAATTAGGAATAAAACAACTTAAAAAAAATTAGAGGGCTGGAGAGTTGGCTTAGTGGTTAAGGCACTTGCCTGAAAGCCAGAGGACCCAGGTTTGATTCCCCAGGACCCACATAAGCCAGATGCATAAGGTGGTGCATGTGTCTGGAGTTCATTTGCAGCAGCTGAAGGCCCTGGAATGCCCATTCTCTTTCTCTACATCTCTCTCTCAAATATTTATTTTATTTTATTTTATTATTTATCTATTTATTTTTTGTTATTTTGGAGGTAGGGTCTCACTGTGGCTCAGGCTGACCTGGAATGCACTATGTAGTCTCAGGGTGGCCTCGAACTCACGGTGATCCTCCTACCTCTGCCTCCTGAGGGCTGGGATTAAAGGCGTGTGCCACCATGCCCAGCCACATTCAATTTCTTAATCTGATTACTTCATATTCCTTTCAGCTGATTGTGTCAGACTGTTTAGTGCTGGAACAAAAACACCTGGTAGAAAGTGTTTAAAAGAGGAAAGCTGGGCATGGTGGCGCACGCCTTTAATCCCAGCCCTCAGGAGGCAGAGGTAGGAGGATCACGGTGAGTTCGAGGCCACTTTGAGACTACATAGTGCATTCCAGGTCAGCTTGGACTAGAGTGAGACCCTACCTTGAAAAATGAAAAAAAAAAAAAAAAAAAAAAAAAGAGTTATTTTGGGTTCACTATTTCTGAGGTTTGTTGGTGGTTACTGGGTTCATTGCTGTGGGCCTGAGGAAAGGCAGCTTGTGATGACAGTGGTAGAGGCTGCTTGCCTCATGGGAATCAAAAGCAGAGATAGTAACAGGATGGGGCCAGGGCCTAGCAATCAGCGCTCTCCATCTAGGCCCCATTTCCATAATTCCATCACCATCCTAAGAGTCTTCTAAATTTTTGTCCAGCGAAGGGTTAAACCAGTGATTAGGTCAGAGCTCTGCGGATCTAATCTTCTCTGGAAACACCCCCACAGACACACCCGAAGGCTTTACTAATCTTCTAGGAATCTCTTAATCCAATCAACTTGACAATCAAGATTAACCACAGCGGTGCTGAATATTTAATGAAGGGATTAAACCAACAGGTATTTAAGAAATGGGTGGGCCACCCCAGGCCTAAATAAACCCTGTGTGTCTGCGAGCAGCTCCGGCAGTCTCCTCCACACTCTCTCGGCGGGATCCTGGTGACTCTTCTCATCATGGACCTGAGAAGCACTCCACGTGGTAAGTTGCTGTCACTCGCTGGATGTCCTGTGCTGGTGCCCAAACCCTTGCTTACTTCCCAGAATTGTTGAACTTTTCTATCACAACCCACGACTCCAAAAAATACAGGTTTTTTTTTTTTTTTTTTTTTTTTGAGAGGTCTTTTTCAGCGATAATTTGGATTACTGATTGATGTATACTTTAACATTAGATACTATAATCTCAAATTTACAATGACAGCCACGGGTCTTCTACATGAGTCTTCCCCCCTAAAGTATTAATGAAATTCTTAATTTTCAGATTTAATTGTATTAAAATGTGACATTTATTCCAAAGTTTCACTTTGGTGATTTTACTTAACCTTTGAGGTTTTTTTTAAAAATGTATTTACTCCTCTCGTTAATTTGCATGCAAGTTTTTAGTCTCATTGTTTCCCATTTGCATGTGGAATTTCTGTCAGTTCTTGCTTTGTATTCATACGGGCCTGGCTATCCTTCGCCACACATGTCTTTCCGTCTCCATGTGTCCCATGAGCATGGCTTAGCACATGTCTCTAAAGTCACAGTCTACAGTTCTGACTGGACAGAACCTGGAGTCAGCACGGAGCCTGTGCTCATGCCCCACATTTTAATCCATCCGCATACTTCACACTCCTTTATCCCTTTATTTCTTTGCTAGGCCTGCTGGAAAGAGAAGCGCGACGAAGGAGGATTATTTTGAGCCAGAGTCAAAAGGATACCCTTTGTGCTTGGTTTGAAAAGAACCCGTACCCTGACATAACTGCTAGGGGACAGCTGGCCAAAGAAATTGGCATTTCGGAGTCTCAAATTCTGGTAGGCATTAAGCATATTTTCTCTCTGAGTCAAGGTTTAAAAAAAAAAAAAAAAAAGCTAGGCTAAGCATTTCTGAGCAATTCTATGAGGTCCAGCCTTATGGTAAGAGGTTTATTCCATATGCAAAGGAAAGATAAAAACTGGAACTCTAACTTTTATTGAAGGTGGAAAGATTGGCTGTGTGCTTGCATTGTTGGAAAAGGATAAATAGCTCCTGATTCCTCCACAGGGGGTAACTCCATTCTACTTTGAGAAATATAGAATATAAGAAACTGTATCATCGTGATAATAACAAAACTTTTCATCGTTAGGTTTAGACAGCAGAATAAAAATTACCATAATTCTTCAAAAACAGCAAGTAAGGTCTCATGGAAATTCCTGGCTTATGTGTATATTTGTGTGTGTATATATAGTGCATATATATTTTTGTATATACATACATGCACACACACACACACACACACATATATATAGAGAGAAGATCTCACTATTGTAGCTTAGGCTGGCCTTGAACTCATTATGTAGCTCCAGTTGTCCTCAAACCTGAGATTTAGCCTCCTGAGTGGTGTGATGACAAGTGTTCATCCCATATCTAGAAGGCTAACTTTAAAAAAAATTGTTTGTTTTGATTTATTTATTTGAAAGTGACAGACAGAGAGAGAAAGGGAGAGAATGGGCGCACCAGGGCCTCTAGCCACTGCAAACGAACTCCAGATGCATGTACCACCTGTGCATCTGGCTTATGTGGATACTGGGGAATCGAGCCTCCAACCGGGGTCCTTAGGTGTCATGGGCAAGCACTTAACTGCTAAGCCATCGCTCCAGCCCCAAGGCTAACATTTTTTTTGTACCTTTAAATTTTAAAGTCTGCAGCTGGATCTGGTGGCATATGCCTTTAATCCCAGCACTTGAGAGGAAGGGGAGGCAGAGGTAGTAGGATCACCATGAGTTTGAGGCTAGCCTGGAGCTACAAATAAATTCCAGGTCAGTCTGTGCTAGAGTGAGATCCTACCTAGAAAAAAAAGTCTGAGATGGGATTCACGTACATGAGTGAAGTAAAATTCTGTGTTGGATTATTAAAAAATTGTTGATGTGATAAGGGTGAGCTCCAGTTATCAAAGAGACAGCTAACTGGAAAGTACATAATTATACCAGATGAAGTGGTATTTATTTATATTAATGCATTTATTTATTTAGATTTTTGTTTTGTTTTGTTTTTTGTTTTTCGAGGTAGAGTTTCACTCTACAGCCCAGGCTGACCTGAAATTCACTATGTAGTCTCAGGGTGGCCTCAAACTCACAGTGATCCTCCTACCTCTGTCTCCCGAGCTGGGATTAAAGGTGGGCGCCACCACACCCAGTTTGTTTGTTTGTTTGTTTGTTTATGAGACAGAATGGGTACAGCTACTGCCAATGAACTCGACACATGTGCCACCTTATGCATCTGGTTTACTTGTGTCCTGGGAAATTGAACCTGGGTCCTTTGGCTTTGCAGGCAAGTGCCTTAACTGATAAACCATCTCTCCAGCCCCAAAGATAATTCTTTAAACCTTTCAAGGTGACAAAATTAGTTCAAGTTTTGGCATTTGAATATATTTGAATAGATAGTCTTATAATGACTTCAATCTTTGGAAGTATTAGAAGAGAATTTTCTTATGTCTGGACGCTCTACCCTGGGAAGGGAGATGGTAGACGCAATTAGTGCTCATGAAATTGTAAACACCTGCTGATTGGCTGCTTGAGCGTCTGAGCTCATGGGGACTGACAGAATGGGAGTCCAGAACAAGTGTCCGGAGATAGTTGAAAGGGTGATTGTCCTTATTCATTCATTGAAAGGTTCTAGCTGTTCTGAAAACTTTCTAAAATTTTTATTTTGATTAATTAATAGGGAAAACATGTGGAACCTTCATAAACAGACCTCAGGATTGTTGTCAGCATGTAACACCAATGCTAGTCATTAAGGTTACAAATGTTACAGTAAATGACCAGGTTACTCATATAAAAGGCTCAGTGATCACTCAAGTGCATGGAGCAATTTCTACTCCTGTTGAGGAATTAAGGCACAAATCCAATTGATTATGGTAGTGAATATAGTTTAAATATTTCTTTATTTATTTGCAAGTAGAGAGAAGAGGAGACAGACAGAGAGAATGGGCACACTTGTGCCTCCAGCTGCTGCAAATGAGCTCCAGATGCATGCGCCACTTCGTGCATCTGGCTTTATGTGGGGTCTGGGGAACCAGAATCTGGGTCATTAGGCTTTGCAGGCAAGCACCTTAAACACTAAGCCATTTCTCCAGCCAGAATATGGTTTTAAAACTAGTATTTGGGAACTGGGCGTGGTGGCGCATGCCTTTAATCCCAGCACTTGGGAGGCAGAGGTAGGAGGATCGCCATGAGTTCAAGGTCACCCTAAGACTACATAGTGAATTCCAGGTCAGCCTGAGCTAGAGTGAGACCCTACCTTGAAAAACCAAAAAACAAAACAAAACAAAAACAAAAAAAACCTAGTATTTGGTTTTCTAGGAGTCTCCTTACTTATGGCTTCCCTGGAATGAAATCAGTAAGATATAAACAGGGATGAGTGTTAGTCAAGCTGTTTTCTCTGACTGATTCTGCCTTCCTACTTAAAAGAATTATTCTCAAACTTTAATCCCATATATATTGCATATTATAAAAAGGTATTTCAGCCAGGTGTGGTGATGCACGCCTTTAATCCCAGCACTCGGGAGGCAGAGGTAGGAGGATCTCCGAGAGTTCGAGGCCACCCTGAGACTACATAGTGAATTCCAGGTCAGCCTGGGCTAGAGGGAAACCCTATCTTGAACCCCCACCCCCCCAAAAAAAAACCAAAAAAAAAGGTAATTTCTTTTTTTATTTAATTTAGTTTTTTATTGACAACTTCCATAATTGTAGACAATAACCCATGGTAATTCCCACTTTCCCCTTTGAAACTCTACACTGCATCATATCCCCTCCATCTGTCAATCAGTCTCTCTTTTATTTTGATGTCATGATCTTTTCCTCCTATTATGATGGTCTTGTGTAGGTAGTGTCAGGCACTGTGAGGTCATGGATATCCAGGCCATTTTATGTCTGGAGGAGCACATTATAAGGAGTCCTACCCTTCCTTTGGCTCTTACATTCTTTCCACCACCTCTCTGGCAGTGGACCCAGAACCTTGGAAGGTGTGTTAGAGATGTTTTAGTGCTGAGCACTCCTCTGTCATGTCTTCTCAGCACCATGGTGCCTTCTGAATCATCCCAAGGTTACCCTCATCTGAAAAGAGAAGCTTCTCTAACCACAAGTGAAAGAAGCATTAATATATGGGTATGGTCATTAAGAGAAGTGCTTACTGGGCAGTTTGGTGAGCATAGTATATACATTTAGCCAGACAGCAGCAGACGTTACACTCCTAGGGCTCATGACTACCCCTCTTGTAGGTTTTCAGTATCAGGGATGTATTCCCTCCCATGGAGCCAGCCTCTAGTCCAATTGGTTTCCCAGTTGGTTTCCCCCATAACAGACATGCCACTATTGAGCCCATTGGCTCATTTGGCTTGGCTGGCTAAATTTAAGGCTTGCAGTGTCCACTGTTGAGTATCTCCACGGGTGATTTCTCTCTCCCATTGAACTGAAGGCATCATAGCTTTTTCCAGATTTCTGTCAACTGGTCTACATGGAGGAGGTTTTCAGCTCAGCTCTAGCAGGATTTCTCAGTGACCTTGCAGCCCAAGTATGTAGAGTCTTCAGCAATAGTCTTACCATATATTCCTGGTGGGAAACCAAGAGCCTTAGCAATGGCCTTTAATGTTTTGAGGGTATCTGTGACCTCCATGGCCAACAATTCACTGGAAGGTATCCCATCCCTCGCGCTGAAAATTTTCTAGTAACAATCTATGGCTTCTGAGTGTGCTATTGTCCAAAAAAGTAGGTTTCCCTATGACTTATTTATATCCTTTTAGATTTTGATTAGCCCTCCCTCAACCTTTCCTTTACTCATTCTCTTCTCCTGACCTCATTTAGGCCTTTTCACCCCCATTAATCTGTTCTTCTACTTACATATATATAATACCATCCTATTTAGTCCCCCCTCCTCCCTTTCTATTCCCTTTATATCCCCTTTCTAGCTTACTGGCCTCTGCTGCTGACTTTTATTCCTACTCACATAGAAGTCCAATCATTTGTAGCTAGGATCCACATATGAGAAAGAACATGTGACATTTGGCTTTTTGGGCCTGGGTTACCTCACTAAGTATAATCCTTTCCAAATCCATCCAAAAAATGGTAATTTCTATAAAGAGATGGGGCCAAGAAAAAAAAATTGAATTGTTCATCTCAAAAGTGTGAGATGTGTGCATGAGAGAGAGGGAGGAGGCAGGAGCTAGAGACAAAGAATAAAAACATTTTATTTATTTAGTTTTTTCAAGGTGGGGTCTCCCTCTTGCCCAGGTTGACCTAGAGTGCTCTGTTAGTTCCAGGATGGCCTCACATTCATGGCGATCCTCCTACCTCTGCCTTCCAAGTGCTGCGATTAAAGGCAAGCACCACCACACTAGCAGTAAGAATATTTTATTGTATTTTACTTTCTTAATTTATTTATGAGAGAGAGACAGAGGGAGAGAATGGGCACACCAGGGCCTCCAGCCTCTACAAACAAACTCCAAGTGCATACGCCACCTTGTGCATCTGGCTTATGTGGGTCCTGGGGAATTGAACCTGGGTGGTTTGGCTTTGCAGGCAAACTCCTTAACTGCTAAGTCATCTCCAGCCCAGCAGCAAGTATATTTTAAATCAAAGAAATAGACTGGGTGCTATTAAAATGACCAAAGGTGACATGTTCATTCGAATGCTGAGTAAGTGCTATCTTGAGTTTCATGCTGGTAGTTTGAAGTAAAAATAACATTCTTGGCTGGGTGTGGTGGCACATGCCTTTAATCCCAGCACTCAGGAAGCAGAGGAAGGAGGATCACTGTGAGTTTGAGGCCATCTTGGAACTACAGAGAATTCTACGTCAGCCTGGGCTACAGTGAGACCCTGCCTCGAAAAACTGAAAAAAAAAAAAAATTCTTGGAATAATACATTCTTGCCTTTCTCTTGTGGATGTGTCCCCAAGGGCAGATGCCAAATTTGGTTTACATAATGAGTGATATAGACTAAGTCCCATCTTCTTCTCCACTCCTCAACACCCCATTTTCTTTTCCCACTTAGACTTGGTTTCAAAAGCACAGAAAAAATCAGAAACGACTGGAGTGTGAAGGTTGCTTGCAAGAATGTCAAAGCCAAGGACAGGAAAAGCCTCACTTTAAAGCGAAAGGTAAAGACCCCACCATGGTTGTTTACACAACGCTGCTTGTTGGGCCAAGTGTTCTGTAAAAAATGCTTGAAATAAGGGACCCAGCTCAGCAGGCCCTGGTATCCTACTGTCAAAGACATAAACATCAAATAACCGGATGTGGTGGCACATGCCTGTCAGCCCAGCATTTTGGAGTAGAAGTAGGGAGGATGCATAAGTCCCATGGTGTCCTTGGCTATGTAGGAAGTTCGAGGCCAGCCTGGGCTACGTGAAACTCTGTCTCAAAAAAAAAAAAAAAAAAAAAAAAAAAAAAAAAGGCAGCTGGGCATGGTGGTGCATGCCTTTAATCCCTTTAATCCCAGCACTTGGGATGCAGAAGTAGGAAGATTGCCGTGAGTTTTAGATCACCCTGAGCCTACATAGTGAATTCCAGGTCAGCCTACCTCGAAAAAACAAAAACAAAACCAAAAGCAAAATAAACTGCATGTGGTGGCACATACCTTTAATCCCAGCACTAGGGAGGCAGAGATAGGAAGATTGCTATGAGTTCGAGGCCAGCCTGGGACTATAGAGTGAGTTCCAGGTCAGCGTGGGCTAGAGCCAGACCCTACCTGGAAAAAAATCAAACAAAAATTTTACCTCACTGTGGGGGGTGCGGCAGTTTCTTAGCAAGGACAGTACTTTGTATGGCTGTTGCTGAGACCTGCTCTGTCCTGTCACGTTTGGGGTTTTATCCCACGGACAAAATAGGTTAGTTTTTTGTTTGTTTGTTTGGGAACGGGGGAGGGTGTTCTGAGAGTGAGTAGTGATCAGAAAAATATTCAAAGATTTATTGTTTCAAGTTTGAAATGTGAATACTGGCCAACAAGCCCTGTGTGCCCATGCTTTCCTTAGCTAAAGAACTTGGAAGACCCCGAACACACTTTACAAGATTCCAAACTGATATCCTAGTTGAAGCTTTTGAAAAGAATCGCTTCCCGGGGATTGCTACCAGGGAAGAACTGGCTAAGCGAACAGGCCTTCCCGAATCCAGAATTCACGTGAGTTCCATGTGGAAGGGACTGGATTTGTCCTCTCTGGAAGTGCTTTCCCTCCTGAGCTGTTGTTGCTAGACAATGTGGGCTGTTTGGAATTTCCCCTTTGCTCTAGGGAAAAGGCATAGGGTGTAGATACCTGGCACTGCACGTGGGCATCTGGAGAAATATTCACATTGTATTGGGAGAAGTGTATGCACTGAGAAGTAATAGCGGGCCAGGTATGGTGGCATACACCTTTAATCCCCAGCACACGGGAGGCAGAGGTAGGAGATCACTGTGAGCTGGAGGCAATCCTAGGACTATAGAGTGAGATCCAGGTCAGCCTGGGCTAGAGTGAGACCCTACCTCAAAACAAAACAAAGCAAAAAAATAAGAGAGAGAGAGAGAGAAATAATAACAGGACAAAAATGGAAAAGTGGGAGTCGGGCATGGTGGCGCAAGCCTTTAATCCCAGCACTTGGGAGGCAGAGGTAGGAAGATCACCATGAGTTCAAGGCCACCCTGAGGCTACATAGTGAATTCCAGGTCAGCCTGGGCTAGAGAGCGTGAAACCTAACCTCAGGGGTGGGGGGGGGGGAGAGGAAAAGTGTGAGTGTTGGGATGTGTTAACCACCTTTAACCACCTCTGTCACCGTTTCCTTGGCACTATTGCTAATTTGGCCTGAGAGGAATGGGGGTACTATCCTGTGTGTTGGGGGATGTTCACCAGCATCCAGGCCTCAGGCCTTCTGGGTGCTGGATGCCATGCAGATCCAGCCCTCAGCCTACCCCTGACTGTAATAGCCAAAGAAATCTAGGCACTGCCAACCACCTGGCCAAGGCTGAACATCCCTGTTCTTTGTAAATGATGGGAACTGGGAGGTCACGTGCTTTGGAAGCGTGTCCTTTAGTGATCTTGTCTTTGAACCTTTGTGCTTAGTGGAGAGGAGGGAAATGCATGCCGCTCCCGAGAGCCTATTTCCCGAGTCAGTGTTGGGGACCAGAGGGTAGATTCTGGATCTGACATTTTCAGCTGCAGAGTTATTTCACTTATGGTCATGTGCCACGACCTCTGGTGATACTTGCCTTGACTGGCAACTTAATTAGATTGAGAAACACCTTGGAGATTAGTGATCGCATCTCTAGGTGTGTCTGTGAGGGTTTCTGCAGAGACCATTCATTAGCTCACAAGGGCTCTCACCTAATCACTGGTTTAATCCGTTCATTTACTGGACGTCTGAATAGAACGTTGGGAAGTGGTGAAGCCAGGCAAGGCTGGGTAGCTGCGAGCTCACATGTGATGGCTTTGGCCCTGACCCTTCCTGCTCTTCGTTTTCTGATTGGAAAACAAACGATGAAGAATGGTGGTGGGAACACTTACGTTTTCTGACACCCAGCTCTCTGGTTTCCTGTCCTAGATATGGTTTCAGAACCGGAGATCTCGGCACCCAGGTAAGAAGAAAGATAGGCCTGTAAATTCCTTGGCAGAAGGCCCTCATGCAACTGCTCAGCTGCCTCAAAGCAGCCAGTGCCCTGCCCCGAACAGCTCGGGTCTCCCTTCTCCTTGCGAAGCCTTCCCCAGCAATTGCTTGCATGCACAAGCTCGCTCTCCACCTGACACATCCTCTGGTCCTTTGGATCTCTCTAGAGGCTGTAAGAAGCAGTTACCAAAACTCACAATGACAGAGCCTTCCCAGGCTGTACAGGGAACAGATAACCCAACGCTTACTGGTCATTTGCCAACAGTAGTGACTCCAGGACGTAACCAGGCTCCTTTCTGGCTCCTAACTCCCCAAGACCCCAGTGAAAACACAAGTAGCCTGACTTTGCTGCCTTTCAAAGATTCGCCTCCTAATGAGCAGTTACAGGCCCCGGACCACAGAGACACGCCTCTCTTTCTGAAGTGTTGGGATGAGTGGTTCCAGTCGATGCTTGCGGAATGGGTACCTGATAAAGGATACTGGTCTTCTGAACAGACACAGATCACCGTACGGCAGGAGCAGCTTCCATCACCTGCCCGTCTGTCTCCCCAACCTGATGGAACTCAATAGCATTAGGTACAAACCTCGAGCCTCACCAGTTAATTTCTGTTGACCACAAGTTTTCAGGGGCCGCGACACATGCTCTTTCTGAATCTGGGTCCAGAAGTGGATGACTGTCTGTGACTTGGACAACAACTCAGAAGGTTTTGCAAATTCCGCTTCACCTAATGTGAAACTCACCAGAGCCTCATATGCCAGGGTGTCAGGACCTTCTTTCCTTGGGTACAACAGGAGTGGATGCTGTGAGCAATGAGAACATTGATTTCTGGTGCAAGGTCAAGGTCAAGAAGACTATAAACCATGTGGAAACCAAAAGGAACATTGATTTATTTATCTTTTCAATTTTTAATTTCCTTTCAAACTTAAAAAATTCTCCATTTTTTAAAGTCCCCATTTTTTTAACAGTCCTTTTCAAATTTCTTAAATTTGTTTATTTGCATGTATGAGTGTGCGTGTGTCTGCACATGTGTGTATGGGCATGCCAGGGTCTCTTGCAACTGCAGACAGAATGCCAGGTGCTTGTACCACTTTTTGTATCAGGTTTTATGTCGGTGGCTGGGGAATTGAACCAGCTGGCAGGTTTTACAAGAAAATGCTTTAATTGCTGAGACATCTTCCTAGCCGTTTAATTTCTTTTTGAAACCCTGCCTTTCTGTGTTTTCCTGGCTGGTGTTGTACTCCTGTGAGCAAGTGAGCCTCCTGTCTCAGCCTCTTGAGTAGTTGGAACTTCAGGCATGTGCTACCATGTCCAGTTGAGTTTTATTTTTAATTGTGATTAAAAAAAAAAATACTAGAAGCCCGGCATGGTGGTGCACGCCTTTAATCCCAGCATTCAGGAGGCACAGGTAGGAGGATCACCGTGAGTTCCAGGCCACCCTGAGACCACAAAATGAATTCCAGGTCAGCCTGGGCTAGAGTGAGACCCTAACTCAACCCCACCCCCCGAAAATACTGGGGCTGGAGAACCCTGATGGCCTGAGTTCAATTCAATTCCCCAGTACCCACATAAAGCCAGATGCACAAAGTGGTGCTTGAGTCTGGAGTTCATTTGCAGTGGCAGTAGGCCCTAGTGTGCCCATACTCATTCATTCTCCCTGTCTGTCAAATAAATCAACAGAACATTTTATAAAAAGTTTACTAGCTGGAGCCAGGCGTGGTGGCACTCGGGAGGCAGAGGTAGGAGGATCGCCATGAGTTCAAGGCCACCCTGAGACTACATAGTTAATTCCAGGTCAACCTGGACCATAGTGAGACCCTACCTCACAAAAACAAAACAACAACAACAAAAAAAAGTTTACTAGCTGGAGCCGGGCGTGGTGGCACACGCCTTTAATCCCAGCACTCGGGAGGCAGAGGTAGGAGGATTGCCATGAGTTCAAGGCCACCCTGAGACTACATAGTTAATTCCAGGTTAGCCTGGACCATAGTGAGACCCTACCTCGCAAAAGCAAAAAACAAAACAAAACAAAAAACGTTTACTAGCTGGGTGTAATGGCTCACTCTTTTAATCCCAGTACTCCAGAGGCAGAAGTAGGTGAATTGCTGTGAGTTCAAGGCCAGCCTGGGACTACAAAGGGAATTCCTGATCAGTCTGGGCTAAAGTCTATGACTTGGACAACTTCCCTACCTTGAAAAAAAAATACTGTTTTATCTATTGTTTGTTATGGTTTGAAATACCATCCCTCAGCCCCACAGGCTTATTTCCCACCTGGAGATGCAGTTTTGAGAGCTTGTGGAACCGTGAGGAAATGAGGCCTCGTTGTCTAAAATAGGACACTAGCTAGCATCAGGCCTTTGAAACCTTTACCTGATCCCTGTCATCATCCACTATGTGAATGGTCTTCACCATCTGCTCCTGTTGCCACAAACTGAGCCACTCCACGTGCCTTTCCTGTTACGATGCACTGAAACCCTCTGAAACAGTGAGCTGAAATAAATCTTTGTTCCCTTACGTTGTTTGGGTGAGAGATTTTGGTGAGAGCATTGTAAAAGGAATGAAGTCATCGTCTTCACCATCAGCAAGTATGTAACCCAGTGATGTTAATGGTGTTCACTGTGTAACACACACCTATAGCTTTTATCCTTCTACAGTGAAACCACAACCATTGATGTTTGTTTTCTCTGGTTTTGATAACATAACACCACAGACCATATGTCCAAAGCAACAGAAAGTGATATGCTCACAGCAAAGGAGGCTGGAAGTCTAGTGTAACGTTGTCTGGAGTTCTTTATGCTTTCTTCCTTTGCTTGGGGGTTGCTGTCTCCTCCTGCTGTCTCCATTCCCACACGGCCTTTGTTCTGAGCATGGTCATCCATTGTGTCTCTTCCTGGTTTTTTTTTTTTTTTTTTTTTTTTTTTTTTTGCGAGGTAGGGTCTCACTCTGGTCCAGGCTGACCTGGAATTTACTATGTAGTCTCAGGGTGGCCTCAAACTCTCGGCGATCCTCCTACCTCTGCCTCCCGAGTGCTGGGATTAAAGGCGTGCGCCACCACGCTAGGCTTTTTTTTTTTTGAGGTAAGGTCTCACTCTAGCCCAGGCTGACCTGGAACTCACTATGTAGTCTCAGGCTGGCCTCAAACTCACAGTGATTCTCCTACCTCTACCTCCCTAGTGCTGGGATTAAAGGCATGTGCCACCACACCTGGCCTTTCTTTTTGCTTTTTTGGAGGCAGTGTCTTGCTCTAGCCCAGGTTGATCTGAGATTCACTATGTAGTTTCAGACTGGCCTCGACTCATGGAGATCCTCCTACCTCAGCCTCCTGAGTGCTGGGATTAAAGATGCACACCACCATGCTCAGCTCAGTGTATAATTTTTGGAGAGAGAAAATTCAGTCTATAACATCATTGAATTTCAACATCCCCCTTTCCCCCCTCTCGAGTCTCTGGAAAGCACCGTTCTACTTTCTCTGAGTTTGACTACTCTAGGTAGCTCATATAAGTGTTTGTTTTTTGTAATTAACTTATTTCACTGGGCATAATGTCCTCATGGTTCATTATGTTGTATTCTGGACAGTATTTCATTATTTTTTTTTTAAGTTGTTTGAGAGAGAAAAACAGAAAAAGAGGCAGACTGGAAGAGAGTATTGGCACGCCAAGGCCTCCTGCCACTTCGTGTAAACTCCAGATGGAAATGCCACTTTGGGTATCTGACTTGACATGGGTACTAAGGAACTGAACTTCAGTTATTGGGCTTTTAGGCTTGGCATTCAAGCAAGTGCCTTTAACCACGGAGCCACCTCTGCAGACCAGGATTTCTTTCTTTTCAAATGTGTGGTGTATGTATGTATGTGGTATATGCATGTGTATGTGCTAATGCAGGGCCCCATGTACTACCTGTGGCAGCCAGAGAACACCTCTGTCTGTCATCACTGCTTGGATGGGAGTCTCTTACTGATCCAGGAACTTGCCATTCACAAGTTCCAGTAATTCTCTGGTCTCCACTACCTACAGGACTGGGGTTTGGGGTGTGTATGGCCGTACTCAACTGTTTATAGGAGTTTTTGAAATTTGAACTCAAGCAGTCTCGGGTCCACTCAGGCCTTCATGCTTGTGCAGGAAGTACACTTAAACACTGAGCCATCTCTCCAGCTAAGGATTTCAGTTTTTAAATTTTATTTATTGGAGAAAGAGGCAGATAGAGAAAATGGGTGCATCAGGGCCTCCAGCAAATGCAAACAATCCAGATGCCTGCGCCACCTTGTGCATCTTGGCTTATGTAGGAACTGGGGAATTGAATCTGGGTCATTAAGTAAGTGCCTTAACCACTAAGCCATCTCTCCAGCCCAAGGATTCCTTCCTTCCTTCCTTCCTTCCTTCCTTCTTTCCTTCCTTCCTTCCTTCCTTCCTTCCTTCCTTCCTTCCTTCCCTCCTCCTTCCTCCTCCCTTCCTTCCCTCCCTCCCTCCTTCCCTTCCCTACCTCCCTCCCTCCTTCCCCCCTCTTTCTTTCTTTCTTTCTTTCTTTCTTTCTTTCTTTCTTTCTTTCTTTCTTTCTTTCGGAGAGAGACACAGAGAGAGAGAGAGAGAGAGAGGAAGACAGACAGAGATGGGCACGCCAGCAGCCTCTCAGCTGCTGCAAACAAAATCTAGATGTGTGTGCCCCTTGTGGTCAAGTGCGGCATTGCGCCCTTATGTCACTTAGCATCTGGTTAAATATGGGACCTGGAGATTGGAACTGGCGTTCTTAGGCTTAGCAGGTAGGCGACTTAACTGCTAAGCCATTTCTCCAGCCCAAGGATTTAATTTTTTATAGATTCAATATTACATTTTCTGCATATACCACAATCTCTTAGTCCATTTGTCTACCAATAGGCATTGGGTATTCTCCGATTTAACAGATACTGAAATAATGCGCAGAAGATTTGAGTAGAAATTTATCCAAAGATGTGCCCACAGCTACCAACCACACGAAGAGCACCTCACATCAGTCATCGTCAGAATGAATGTGTCAAATCCAGAGTGAAATACCACCCATCACAACAGCCCCTATCAAAGCAACAAAAACAACAAGCAGTAGTGAGAATGTAGATAAGTGAGAACCCTTCTGTATTGCTTGTGGGGATGCAACACAGTGTACTCATTATGGAAAATACTGTGAAGGTTTCTCAAAAACTATTAAAATTAAAAATGTATTTATCAAGCCGGGTGTGGTGGCGCACGCCTTTAATCCCAGCACTCGGGAGGCAGAGGTAGGAGGATCGCCGTGAGTTCAAGACCACCCTAAGACTACATAGTTAATTCCAGGTCAGCCTGGGCCAGAGTGAGACCCTACCTCGAAAAACCAAAAAAAAAAAAAAAATCTATTTATCATATAGTCCAGCCATTCACTTCTGTGAATATATAATCTCCAGAAGAATTGAAAGTAGGATTTCAAACCCTGTTTGCACACTTATTCACTAGAGGATCATTTACAGTATTTAAGAGGTGGGAGTACCTAATGCCCATTGCTAAATGAATGCACTAAGAGAATGTGACATGTGCACAAAATGTAGTATTTAACCTTTACAAAATGAAATTTGTTAAATTGTAGAAGTTTTAAAAAATCTATTTTTAACTTTCTATTGACAACCTCCATACATATAGACAATATTCCATGACCACAATCTCATCCCATTACCCTTCCTTTCCTCCCCAACAACCCCCCCCACACTGAATTGCTTCTTCTTTCCAAATAGTCTCTCTTCAATTTATTTTTATTTTTATTTATTTATTTATTTGGGAGAGAGAGGGGGGGAGAGTGATAACAGACACCCCAGGGCCTCTAGCCACTGCAAATGAACTCCAGGTGTGTGCGCCCCTTCTACATCTGGCATCTGGCTTATGTGGGACCTGGAGAATCAAACTGAGGTCCTTGGACTTTGCAGGCATGTGCCTTAACCACTAAGCCATCTCTCCAGCCCTCTTCAAAATTTTTAAAGGTGTGCATCATCATGCCTTCCGAGAAAGTGAATTTTTAAAAAATATATATTTATTTATTTGAGAGAGGGAGAGAATGGGCATACTAGGGCCTCCAGCCACTGCAAATGAACTCCAGATGCATGCGCCACCTTGTGCATCTGGCTTATGTGGGTCTTGGGGAATCGAACCTGGGCCCTTTGGCTTTGCATGCAAGTGCTTTGGTAAACCATCTCTCCAGCCCCTATTCTTACATTGTTTCTACCACCTCTTCTACAATGGTTCCTGAGCTTTGGAAGGTATGATAGAAGTTTGTACTGAATATTCCACTGTCACTTCTTCTCAGCACTTTGGTGAGTTCTTAGTCTCTCCAGAGTCACCATCATCTGAAAAGAGAAACTTCTCTAATCAAAAGTGAGAGGAGAGCAGGGCGTGGTGGTGCACGCCTTTAATCCCAGCACTCAGGATGCTGAGGTAGGAGGATTGCCGTGAGTTTAAGGACATCCTGAGACTACATAGTGAATTGCAGGTCAGCCTGGGCTTAGAGTGAGACCCTACCTCGGATAAACTTAAAAAAAAAAAAAAAAGTGAAGCTGGGTGTGGTGGCACAAGCCTTTAATCCCAGCATTTGGGAGGCAGAGGTAGGTGGACTGCTATGAGTTCGAGACCACCTTGAGACTACAGAGTGAATTCCAGGTTAGTCTGGGCTAAAGTAAAACCCTACCTCAGAAAACAAAAACAAAAAAGTGAGCATAGCTTTAATATCTGAGCACAAGCATACATATTTTATGGAGCAGTTTAATGGGTACGATATATGCATTTAGCCCAACAGTAGCTCTCCTCTCCTGAGACTTATGACCTTGCCAGTCATGGACTTTTGATTAGGTTTTTGTTTTGTTTTGTTTTGTTTTTCAAGGTAGGGTCTCACTCTAGCTCAGGCTATGTAGTCTCAGGGTGACTTTGAACTCACAGCGATCCTCCTACGTCTGCATCCCGAGTGCTGGGATTAAAGGCGTGCGCCACCATGCCCAGCTTGATTAGGTTTTTGGTACTAGACAGGAATTTCCTCCCATGGAGCAAGTTTTCCCTATAACAGACATGCCACCATTGCACTTGGTACATTTGGCCTGGTGGTCAGCCTTAAAGCTTGCAGGGTCCACTGTTGGTTAAGACCATTGCTGACTTTTCTCCCACAAGAGGATGCATAGCTCTTTCCAGCATCTTGACAGCAAGTGCTTTAACCACAGAGCCCTCTCTCTAGCCCTCTTCTCTCTCTCTCTCTCTCTCTCTTTTTTGTTTTTGTTTTTTTTTGTTTTTTGTTTTTTTGAGGGTGGCCTCAAACTCATGGCGTCTCATTCCTCCCGAGTGCTGGGATTAAAGCCCAGCCACCATGGCTGGCTGTTCTGATTTATTCTTTCCAAGTATCTTATGATTGTGACTTTCATTTTCTTTCTTTCTTTTTTTATTTTTTGGTTTTTCGAGTCTCCCAGGGTGGCCCTCAAATGGCTCCAACTGGCGATCCTCCTACCTCTGCCTCCCGAGTGCTGGGATTAAAGGTGTGCACCAGTGACTTTCTTTTTATAATAATTTTTTGTTGTTTATTTGAGAGTGACAGACAGAGAAAGAAAGAGGCAGATGAAGAGAGAGAGAATGGGCACGCCAGGGCCTCCAGCCACTGCGAATGAACTCCAGATGCATGCGCCACCTTGTGCATCTGGCTTATGTGGGACTTGGAGAATCGAGCCTCAAACTGGGGTCCTTAGATTTCACAGGTAAGTGCTTAACCACGAAGCCATCTCTGCAGCCCATTTCTCATCTGTGTAGAATATCTTCTGCAAGTTTACACTGGCTTGGTGATCATAATTTGCTCTTATTTGCACTTATCTTAGAAGGTCTTTATTTTTCCATCACTTCTAAAGGACAACATTGCTGGATTTGTCATTTTTTTGGCTGATAATGATATAGTCACAGTGCTTGAAATACATAATTCTGAAAGAAGGTGGAAGTCCTTAATCTGGAAGCAGGTTGGGAACAAGATCTAAGCCTATTGGCACAGGACCTGTGAAATTAATGCCCCTTTTCCCCCAACTCAAGAAATGTTTAGGTTGCCAGAAGGGCCAGGTGCATTCAGCACAGGTCCCTGCTTCCGGTGAGCTCAGGGTCAAACCACCACACTCCTAACCCAGAAGCACGTGGGCAGCCTGGAAGTCGGGAGTTTGTGGTTCAGACAGTCCCAGCCCACTCTGTGTCCCCCACTGGAGACTATTGCTACATTGTGAGCAAGACAAAGATATTATCTTCAGGTGGGCAAACCCCAGTGAAAAACAACACAGGAAACCAAGGCAAGATATCTCCACCAAGAATGCCTTAGTCCCATGGTTGAAGCCTCCAGGGGAGAACTGCTTAGAGGAAAGTGTACACAAAGAATTCCAAACCGTGATTATGATAAATACATACAACAAGCAAGACATGAATGAAATGTGAAGGAATCAACTAAAATATCTCAGTAGACCTGGCTGGATTCAAAGACAACATGAACAATCAATGAAACTCAATAAGAAAGTGAAACCAAGAAATGAGAGTGGAACCCAATAAGGAGAGGGGACCTGAGAGAAATGTGGGATGTTTTTAAAATGCCAAATATCCCAAGCATGGGCATAGAAGAACAAGACAAGCATCTAGGGAGATGGTTGGCAATGCTTGCCAGCCTGGGTTTAATCCCCCAGCACCAGAGTCAGACACAAAAAGTGGTGCATGCACAGGGTATTCATTTGCAGGTGCAGCAGACCCTGGCTCATGTACACACACACACACACACACCCACCCCCACACTTTAAAATAGGAAAAAGAAGAATTTTAGAACTTTAGGTCAATGGCATAAAAATATTTTCAACAAAACTATACAAGAAAACTTTCTAGATTTTCTGAAAAAGTGACCTATCCAGGCACAAGAGGCATATACATGTAAAATAGGTATTACCAAAAAAGGGCCAGGCATGGTGGCACATGCCTTTAATCCCAGCACTTGGGAGGCAGAGGTAGGAGGATCACCATGAGTTCAAGTCCACCCTGAGACTACAGAGTGAATTTCAGGTCAGCCTGAGCTAGAGTGAGACCCTACCTCGAAAAACAAAAAAAAAAAAAAAAAAAAAAAGGCTTTTGTTAAAATACGACATTCCTTCATGATAAAAACAAGGGAGAGCTGGGTGTGGTGGTGCATGCCTTTAATACAGCACCTTGGAGGCAGAGGTAGAAGGATCACTGAGAGTTCAAGGCCATCCTGAGACTACATAGTGAATTCCAAGTTAGGCTGGGTTCCAGAGCAATACCCTACCTTGATAAACCAAAACAACAACAACAAAAAAGAAAAAAAGAAAGAAAGAAAAGAAAAAGAAAAAAGAAAAGAAGCTATAAATTTGTAGGGAAATGAATGGACCTGGAAAATAATTGTACTAAGTGAGGTAACTCAGGCTCAGAAAGATAAACACTTCATGTTTTCTCTCATATGTGGATCTCAGCTAGGAATAGTTAAATTTATTTGTAAATTGTAAAAAGCATCTGGGGAAGTGGTCAGGAAGCTAGAATGAGGCTTGAAGAGAGGAGAAGTGGGGAGAGATTAAGAGAGGCAGTGGACAGACAGAAGGCATGGAAAGGTCTAAGCGGGCATGGAAAAGGGAGGGAGGAGTGGGAAATAGACAAAATTAAAGCAGCAAAGGCAGTGCCATTAACTTCTTCAGAAATCTACTCCTTTGCTAGTTAAATAAATAATAAATTTAAAAATTTTAAACTTTTTTGTTATTGACAACTTCCATAATTATAGACAATAAACCATGATAATTTCCTCCTCTCCCCTACTTTTCCCATCACAAATCCACTCTCCATCATATCCCCTCCCCCTCAATTAGTCTGTCTTTTGTTATTTATTTATTTTATTTAGTTATGAGAAAGAGAGAGAGGGAATGGGCATGCCTCTAGCCATTGCAAACAAACTCCAGATGCATACACCACCATGTGCATTTGACTTATGTGGGTTCTGGGGAGTCGAATCTGGGTCCTTAGACTTCACAGGCAAGTACCTTAACTGCTAAGCCATCTCTCCAGCCCTCTTTTTAATTTTAATTTTATTTTGTTTATTTTGGTTTTTTTGAGGTAGGGTCTCACTTTAGCTCAGGTTGACTTGGAATTCACTATGTAGTCTCAGGGTGGCCTTGAACTCATGGCAATCCTCCTACCTCTGCCTCCTGATTAAAGGTGATTAAACACCTGGCCTCTTTTATTTTGATGTCATCATCTTTTCCTCCTATAATGAGGGTTTTGTATAGGTAGTATCAGGCATTGTGAGGTCATGGATATTCAGGCCATTTTGTGTCTGGACAGTTGCATTGTAAGCAGTCCTACCCTTCCTTTGGCTCTTATATTCTTTCTGCCGCCTCTTCTCCAGTGGACCCTGAGTCTTGGAGGGTGTGATAGAGATGTTTCAGTGCTGAGCACTCCTCTGTCACTTCTTCTCAGCACCATGGTGCCTTTTGAGTCATCCCAGAGGTCACCACCATTTGAAAAGTGAAGCTTCTCTAACCAAAAGTGAGAGTAGCATTAATATATAAATATGAACATTATATATGATTATGAACATTAAGCAAAGTGCTTACTGGACAGTTTAGTGAGCATAATATATATATTAGGCAGACACCAGTAGGTGTTATACCCCTAGAGCCCATGATCTCCCCCACCACAGGTTTTCAGTACCAGGCATGTAATTCCTCCTGTGGAGTGGGCCTCTAGTCCAATTAGAGAGTGGTTGGTTTCCACCATAACAGACATGCCACTATTGTGCCCATTGGCTCATTTGGCCTGGCTGGCCAAACTTAAGGTTTGCAGTGTCCACTGTTGTTTATCTCCATTGATGACATCTCTCTTCCATAGGGATGCATGCAGTGTAGCTTTTCCCAGCTTTCTGTCAGCTGATCTATCGAGAGGAGGTTTTCAGTTCAGCTCCAGCTTGATTTCTCAGTGACCTTGCAGCCAAAGCATGTGGAGTCTTCAGCAATAAAAAAATTTAAAAATTAAAAAGAAAAGAAAGGAACTAATATAATTACAGGTCAAACTAGGGTGATTTTTTTTTTTTTTTTCATTTCAAAGTAGGAATTTAAGGGCTGGAGAGATAGCTTAGTGGTTAAATCGTTTGCCTGCAAAGCCAAAGGATCCCAGTTTGATTCTTCAGAACCCATGTAAGCCAGATGAACAAGGGGCGCATGCATCTGGAGTTCGTTAGCAGTGGCTGGAGGCTCTGGAGCGTCATTCTCTCTCTCTCTGCCTCTTTCTCTCTTTCAAATAAATAAATAAAATATATTTAAAAACAATCCCAGCATTCAAAATAAATAAATAAAATATACTCTGGTCCAAAAACCTGGAATTAACTATGTAGTCTCAGGGTGGCAAACTAATCCTCCTACCTCTGCCTCCCAAGTGCTGGGATTAAAGGCGTGCACCACCACACCCGGCAAGAATAAAATATTTTTGTTAATTTAAAAAAATAGGCAGGGAAAGGGGAAAAAAGAGAATAAGTAAACCAAAATAAAATAAGGAAACAAATATTGGTTAAAAAAAAAAAAAAAAGCCCAGCCAATATTGAGTCCTCACTGAAGTGGTAGTGTGTGGAGATGCTGTGCTTTGGACTCAGGCTTGTGGGGGTGGGGGCATGGAAGCAGTGAGTCATTTTCTCTTTATAAACTGAAGCAGGTCTGACCAGAAGGGTTGCTTGCAAGGCTGAGCCCAGCCTAACTTCTCCACCCAGGCATGCATGCTCCTGTGACTGCTGCCCAGCTGAATCCCTGCCAGCAAGCTTATGCAGGCCCAGCCACACAGCAAGTGTGGGAGCTGACCCTTACACTGCCTCTGCCAGCTAAACCCATGGACTGCCTGCTTGGATGTTCCTAATCCAGAGGCGCTGCCCTGCATGTGCGGGCATGGGAGATGCCTGAGCAGTGTCTGCATTTCCCCCAGAAGTCTGTGGGGTTCCCAGAGTCAAACCCAAGCAAAATGCTTAGTGAGGAGGGGAAAGCATGGGGTCTCACGTAATGTGGGTCACACCAAGCTCAGTCCCGGCCCTGTTCCCTCATTTGGCCTCATTCCTTTTCCTCAAGGACAGGGTGCAGTTTCCAAATGGAGGTGCCCCCTGTGTCCTCTCGCAGTGTAGCCAACACTGGCCTCCATGGGGGCGTGTCTGTCATAGGAACTATGATACCTTCTGGGGGTGTTCAGTGTTCGGATTCTTTGCCAAGTAAAGAATTAAGGGAATGGCAGTCAGCAAATAATGGGACGCTCATTATTAAAAAAAAAAGGGGGGGGGGAGCTGAGAGATGGTTCAGTGGTTAAGTACTTGCCTGCAAAGCCCAATGACCCAGGTTCTATTCCACATCTGGCATTCATTTGCAGCAGCTAGAGGCCCTGGTGTGCCCATTCTCTCTCTCCTTGCAAATAAATAAATAAAATATTAAAAAAAACAGAATTAAGGGGGCTGGAGAGATTGCTCAGTGGTTAAGGCGCTTGCCTGCAAAACCTAACAACCCAAGTTTGATCCCCCAGTACCCACATAAAGCCAGATGCATAAAAATGGCGCATGCGTCTGGAGTTCCTTTGCAGTGGCTAGAGGCCCTGGTGTGCCCATGCTCTGTCTTTCTCTCTCACCTGTCTCTGCTTGCAAATAAATAAATAAATAAAAATATTCTTTTTTAAAAAAGTATGAAGCCGGGGTTGGTGGCGCACGCCTTTAATCCCAGCACTCAGGAGGCAGAGGTAGGAGGATCGCCATGAGTTCAAGGCCACCCTGAGACTACATAGTGAATTCCAGATCAGCCTGGGCTACAGTCAGACCCTACCTCGAAAATCCATTTTAAAAAGTATTAAGAGGCAGGAAAGTATCTTAAAAGAATAGAAGTTTATTTTAGAGTAAGGTGGGAAAGAAAGAGAAATAAAGCAGAGAGGAAGAGGCTTTCAGAGCGCTGAGTCCACAGTTAACGTGGGAACTGAAGGGCTATTGAATGGGAAGACCCGCCCTCCGGAGTGTGTGATTGGTCGGATTTGGCGAAGGAGAGAGGCGCTGATTGGCTTACCTGTGTGTCCACTACAGCACATCTCAGGAAGCTGTCAAGCCCGCCCACAAGGCAGTACCCTGGATGGGAAAAACTCCTCCAGGCCTGGAAGGAGGAGGAGAAGGAATCGTGCTCACCACTTCTCTCCACCGAGGGCTCTTTCCTAATCTACCTTTTAAGAAAGCCATCTCCTGCAGCGTTTCAGATCTGTCAGCAAGGCACAGCCGGTGTGCTGGGCCCCTACTCATTCTAATAATGAGTGCTCTCTTAGCCAGTGCAGAGGGGAGGCCCTTGGGCTTGGAAATACAAAAATGCCGGGTTCCGGGCTGGAGAGATGGTTTAGCGGTTAAGGCACTGAAGCCTAAGGGACCCAGGTTTGATTCCCCAGGACTCACGTAAGCCAGATGCACATGGTGGCATATGCGTCTGGAGTTTGTTTGCAGTGGCTGGAGGTCTTGGTGCACCCATTCTCTCTCTCTCTCATAAATAAATAAAAAGTATTTAAACATGTCGGGGTGTCTGCTGTCGCTAGCCGAAAGGTTTGCCCGTAAGACTTCTTGAGAGGGTCCCCCAGCTCTGAGGCTCTCTTTTCTATTTGGCTTGAAGACTCCCCCCCCCCACCCCTGCCCCGTGGGGACGCCTTCCCTAGCTCATCGCCTAGAGCCAGGCATTACAACCCTTTGTTTCATTTACGAAGCTCAAGTTCAGTATTTCTGGATCTCACTTGGTCTTTTTCGTCTGTGGCCTTTCTGAACCTCCTGCCTTTCCCTGCAGCCACACACCTGATGCTCTGTCAGACTCAAAAAAGATGTTAATGGAGGGGATCTTGGGGTGTCGCGTTGAGACTGTTTAGGGGTAACAGCCTCCTCCGGAAAATAAAAGTGAAGAATGTTCTTGAGCCTGTAGGAAGAGAATCTAGATTATTCTTTTATTTGACAGCAACAGACACAGAGAGAGAGAGAGAGAGAGAGAGAATGGGAGCACCAGGGCCTCCAGCCACTGCAAGTGAATTCCAGGTGCATGTGCCACTTTGTGCATCTGGTTTATGAGGATTCTGGGGAATTGAGCCTTGAACTGTGGTTCTTAGGCTTCACAGGCAAGCACTTAACCACTAAGCCATCTCTCCAGCCCCAGAATCTATTTATTATTATTTTGTTTTGTTTTGTTTTTTTTGAGGTAGGGTTTCACTCTGGCCCAGGCTGACCTGGAATTCACTATGTAGTCTCAGGGTGGCCTGTGCTAGTCCCCAGCAGAGCCCGCCACCCCAGCTCAGCTCCATGATCATTAAGACTCAAAGTCACTGGCTCGTTCGTGGGGAGGCAGAGAGAAAACATGCGCAGCATGCAGCCTTTTCAGAGGACGTCCTGAGGAACTGGCTTCATTTGCACTAATCGGAGAGCACTGAGACGACCAAGAACATTCTAGATGCCTGTGAGCACCGACACAAGAAAAGAAAGAGCCTGGTGTGGTGGTGCACACCTTTAATCCCAGCACTTGGGAGGCAGAGGTAGGAGGATCACTGTGAGTTCGAGGTCACTCTGAGACTACATAGTGAATTCCAGGTCAGCCTGGGCTAGAGTGAGACCCTACCTAGAAAAATCAAAAAACCAAAATAAATAAATAAACCAAGAAAAGAAAGAGTCCTGCCCTGCTCCTGCCCCAGAAGTAATCATGAAGAGGGAATACTGAGGTTTTTTTTTTTTTTGTTTGTTTGTTTTTTAATTATTTTTTCCAGGTAAGGTCTCACTCTAGCCCAGGCTGACCTGGAATTCACTATGTAGTCTCAGGATGGACTCGAACTCACAGCAATCCTCCCACCTCTGCTTCCTGAATGCTGGGATTAAAGGTGTGCACCACCACACTTACTCTCAGATTTTCTTTTTTTTTTCTTTTTCTGTTTTTAGGGGATACTGAGTTTTAATTTTAATTTTTTTTGAGGCAAACCCAATAGAATGGACTTATTTTTATGTGACATGGCAAGAAAGAGAAAGAGAGAGAGAGAGAGAGAATTGGCATGCCAGGGCCTCTGGCTACTGTAACTGAACTCCAAACACTTGCATCACCCTGTGCATCTGGCTTACATGGAACCTGGAAAGTCGAACATGGGTCCTTAGACTTCACAGGCAAGTGTCTTAACCACTAAGCCATCTCCCCAGACCTAACTAAAATTTTTCATGTAACATTTAAAACTTAGACACCCAGCACATTTAGCTCTTGGGTGTATGCACAACATATGTATGTATGTGTAATGTATGTATATAATGTGCTCTGTATGGAGAATGATCCATGATAGCTCTGCTTTGGGTTTCTAATGAGTGAGTTTATTAAGTCTATATTGAGCAAAACTTGAAAAATCAAGTAGCAAGCACCGATTAATAGTGGAGCATCAGATCAGGCAGGTCCGTCATCCAGCAGGAGTGAGAGAAGTCCTGTGAAAACGCTTCTGGAGCGCCAGACTGATAAGAGGGTCTCCAGGCTCCAGTTAGCCACCCCCATCACAGGCCCCTGTGATAGATATCTGGCTTGCCCTGTGTGGAAGGGAAAGCTCTGCAAAGGACAGCTGGGCAGTGGTGGATAGGGGAAGGAGGGAGTGACCAGGGAGACAAAGGTTCCTGTCTTGTCTGTTTCAAACGTGTTGATACAGGCGAAGATGACACAGGAGTTGTCTTCCCGCTGTGACCTCACTGTTCCCTGTGATCTCAGCAGTCCCTTCTCTAGGCAGCTCTTGAAATTCTAGCTTCTGTGATGTCACCTGTGGAGTATCTGTTCAAGTACCTGGAGGGCTCGCTGCAGGCATGTTGGCAAGGCTTGCCAAGCTGGCAGGGCAAAAGACAGAGCCCATAGAGAAAAGAGAGAGAAAGAAGAAAGGAAGGAAGAAATGGCCCTGGGGAAGGCGCAGTGAGTTTCCAGCAGGGAGTGGGAAAAGCGTCCTAGAGGAGGTGGGCTTGAACTGGACCTTCTGGGAAGCTTCTGGAGCTGAGACCCCTGGGAAGCAATGGGCCATCACTACTTGTCCTGGTTCCAGAGAAGCAGACCCTGAGCGAAGGATGCCGGAGCATGAGTGTGTCTGACTGGAGAGCCAGGGACTGGCAAGGCTGTCCTGCTGGGCTGGGAGCTTCCTGCTTTCTTTTGAGTGGGTGAGAGAGGACAGAGTGAGGCAGGGTGGAACTTCACCCCGGTGGATTCCCTCAGGAGCAGCGGCTGCCTGACCCCAATAACACGGAAAGATTAGTCTCTTTCGGCGAGGCCACGGGTTCTCCGAGTTGACAACAGAATCTGTAGGATGTCAGGAGACACGGAGTGGGAGGGTCGCCTTAGCTTTGTGAGTCAGCAGGTCTGGGTGGTGCTCAGATCGCTGAGGAACTTGAAGAAGCGCTGACTCAGGGTGGAGACTGGGTCCTTCCTGCCGCTCTGGTTGTCCTGGGCTGCCAGCGAGGCTGGCTTGGGGCATCTGATGACCGTGTTCTGCCCCTATCAAGCCCTCTCCCTGGACAGCCGGAGCCTGGAGCAGTCAGGCAGGTGACCTGGGTACCTTTACACCTCCTGCTTTTGGCCAGTGCCAACTTTCTCCTGGATTCTGGCACCACAGAGTCTGCAGGATTCTGAAGTCAAGTTGTAATGGGGTGCTTGGGGTCCAGGAAAGTCCCTAGGTTCATTTCTAATTTTTTTGTTTTGTTTTGTTTTCTGAGGTAGAGTCTCACTTTAGCTCAGACTGACCTGGAATTCACTATTTAATCTCAGGGTGGCCTCGAACTCACAGTGATCCTCCTACCTCTGCCTCCCTAGTGCTGGGATTAAAGGTAAGCGCCACCATGCCTGGCTCATTTCTAATTTTAATCAAAGAATTGAATAAAAAAGAAGACTGAGAAGGATAACTATTAAATTATTATATTTATTGAGGGAAGTACAGAGCCAAGGAAAGGCACCCACCTGTCTAAAGATCCCACATGGAAGGTCTGGGGAAAAGAAAGTGTGGAAAGAAAAGAAAAAAGAAAGTTCAAGGAGCTCCTGCCATGTGGGGAGCTGGAGGGGATAAAGAGCCCATGTGCAGAGTAAGGGCTAGGGGGTCCTCTTGGCTGGGCCTGGGCTGAACTAACCCAGGCCCAGCAAGGGAAAAACTCACCCACAGCTGAAAGTTCCCAAGTGATCAGAGAGCCTGCCCTCTCCTTGAAAAGGTACTTATAACCTTATAGTGGTGGGCTGTCTTCCAGCTCAGGTGAACCAGAGGGATAGCTGGTTGGTTAGGGCTAGGGGCTGTCTCAGGAAGAGGCTAACCTTGACACCAAGTTCTTGGAGCTGAACTTGATCAACCACAATGTTTAAGTCCTATGAGAGACCCCCCCCTCCCAGGAGGGGTCCTGGTTGTTTATAGCAAAACAAATCTAGGGAACGAGGCAAGAGTTCAGAAGTCAGATCATCTTTGATTTCTAGCAAGTGCAGACTTTCCTGCCTTTTTTACTTTCAGGGGCCCAATCACCCTAGCTGTACCCACCCCCCAATGTGACATCCTGTTCAGCTGTAAATAAGCCTGAGAAAGTGTCCCCCAGGTGACCTGGAGCATGCACACAGGGAGACATCCACGCAGCCACCTGCTGGCCCTTGGCAGTGTATGGTGACAGCCACACTAGCCAGGCTGACCCAGAGCACCAAGGCATTTGCAGGGTGGGTGACAGATTCTGCTTCCTCTCTGGGTCCCTGCCAGCCCTCCTCTCTCTTGCAGCCAGGCCTGGCTTAGTCATGCTCTCTTGAGCCCGTCCTAGTGTTACTAGAGACAGTCATGGTGGGATTTGGGGACTCTGGACACCAGTGCCTGGTCCTCCACACATTCTCCAGCTCTGGATAGCAAGTCAAAAGACAAAACCCGTAATTTCAGAATGTGGGAAGGGAGGATTTTCTTTATCACTTGGTATTTTTTTTATTATTTATTTTATTATTATTATTTTTTTTTTTTGGGAGAGACACAGAGAGACACAGAGAGAAGGAGAGGAAGACAGGTTGAGATGGGCGCACCAGCAGCCTCTCAGCTGCTGCGAACGAAATACAGAAGCGTGCGCCCCCTTGTGGTCAAGTGCAGAATTGCGCCCTTGTGTCACTGCATCTGGCTAAATGTGGGACCTGGAGATTGGAATCGCTGGAGATTGGAATCGCTGGAGATTCTTAGGGTTAGCAGGCAGGCGCCTTAACCACTAAGCCATCTCTCTAGCCCTTATTATTTTTTATTGACAACTTCTTTAATTGTAGACAATGTCCCATTATACTTCTCCACCCCACTTTCCCCTTTGAAACTTCACTCTCCATCATATCCCCTCCCCCTCTCAATCAGTCTCTCTTTTCAGTTTGATGTCATGATCTTTTCCTCCTATTTTGATGGTCTTGTGTAGGTAGTGTCAGGCACTGTGAGGTCATGGATATCCAGGCCATTTTGTGTCTGGAGGAGCATGTTGTAAGGAGTCCTACTCTTTGGCTCTTACATTCTTTCCATCCCCTCTTCTGCAATGGACCCTGAGCCTTGGAAGGTGGGTTTGAGATGTTTCAGTGCTGAGCACTCCTCTGTCACTTCTTCTCAGCTCCATGGTGCCTTCTGAGTCATCCCAAGGTTGCCACTATCACTTGGTATTATTTGAGAACTTCTGGGGACTTGTCTTGAGGTCCCTGTGCTATGAAAGGCCAGGAACATCAGGGATGAGGTCAAGTTCTCAGTCTGGCTTCCCCGTGTGCTCACACCTTTGGCATGGTGGGATGGGGCAGAAGATGACACAGGAGTCTTCTTCTCCTTCTTGCCTCCGCCAAAGCCTCAGATGCATCTTTGCTTCCTCAGGGTGTGAAAATGGCAGTGACAGTTCTTAACTCCCTGAAGTCAGGTGGCTGGGTTGGGAGTGCTCTTCAGTTCTGCAGCTACATACCAGATGTTTCTCCTAAGCTTCTTTTTTTTTAAAATTAATATATTTTTATTTATTTATTTATTTATTTATTTATTTATTTATTTATTTATTTATGAGAAAGAGGCAGAAAGAGAGAGAGAGAGAGAGAGAGAGAGAGAGAATGGGCACACTCCAGGGCCTACAGCCACTGCAAATGAACTCCAGATGCATGTGCCCCCTTGTGTATCTGGCTTACGTGGGTCCTGGAGAATCAAACCAGGATCCTTTGGCTTTCCAGACAAATGCCTTAACCACTAAGCCATCTCTCCAGCCCCACCTAAGCTTCTTGAACTTGCTTATGGTAGAGCAGATGTTCTCAGTGTGGTGTGGTATCCCCAAGGTCCTCTCAGGGGGCCTGCAGGGTCAGGCTGCTTTTGTCATAATAGCAAGTCCTCCTTGCCTTTCACACATTCATTTACACCTAGGTGTTGGGTAGAATTTTCCAGGGTTCTATCACAGAGCTGGGACTCTGGTATCTCTAGAAAGCCAGACTTTCGGCACATTGCGGAGTGCAAGCAATGCCACGCTTCCCACGGCATGTTTTTTTTTTTTTGTAATGGGAAGGGTAGCTAGTGTTCCATGAAAAGCCTGAGTGAATATATGTAACGGGGCTTTATTCTTTTTTAAAAGCAAATTAGGGGCTGGAGAGATGGCTTAGCAGCTAAGGCGCCTGCCTGCTAAGCCTAAGAACACTGGTCCCAATGTCCAGCTGTTCCAATCTCCAGGTCCCACGTTTAGCCAGATGCAAAGTGAGGCAAGGGCACAATGCCACGCTTGCCCACAAGGGGGCGCACGCATCTGGATTTCGTTCACAGCAGCTGAGAGCCTGCTGGCGCGCCCATCTCTGTCTCCCTCTCCCTCTCTGTCTATCTCTCCAAAAATAAATAAAAAATAATAAAAAAATTAAAAAAACAACTTAGTAAGCCTTTACATATTATTACTTGGATTTCATTGCTACCTGGTAGATATTCTTGGGTGAATACAGTGCGCATTGAATAAAAAGCTCCGTGGGGTGTCAGTCACTTTTCACAGTGTATAGTGCTCCCAAGATCCAAAAGGTTTAGATATTCTGGCTGGAGGCCAACAGTTGTGATTTTGGAGACAGCCAGGCCTGGGGTGCAGCTTTGGTACCCTGAATCCTGGTGCCTGGGGCTTTTCCCCTCACTGCCTAACCTTGCATGGCCTCAGTTCTTCACATGTGAAGTGTGGGAGATGCTGCACGTCCCCTGGGGAGTTGGGCAGCTTAATGACTAGGGTGTACATGTTGGTCCCCACTGTGTGTGTGTGTGTGGGTGACTGAGCTCTGCAGTCCTCCAACATACAGGAATTCCGGGCTGTGGAATGGAGATGAGTTTAGGTGTACTAGATTCACAGGGTTGGCCTAACCTCCACCCAAAATGCTGACAAATGCTGGGGCAAGAGATTGAGAGGTTCCATGCCATGCAAGACAAGCTCCGACAGTGCCTGACACTGCAAGGCCCCCACCCCATAGAACTCCCAGCTGACTCTGTCCCTACCACTGCAAGCCCCCCTCCCGCTTGAACTCCATGCTCAGACTCTGTCCCCGTCACTGTAAGACCCCTCCCGCACCATACAACTGCCTGTCCTCCCTGGTACTCTTAGAAGGTGCAAGGCCGCTCTCATCTAGGGGACCATTTCCTTTGCATGCATCATCACCAACAATGATAAGCAGAAGGAACTGGGGACGGGAATCACAGCGGTACAGACAAAAGATGGGTGTCATGCCCTTTGCAAACCGAGGTCTACTGGGGATACAGGTCCCATGCTCCAGGAGTGAGTCACCCTCCCTGGCCATACCTGTAAAGTGAGGCATCTGCTGCAAGCTCCTCTGACCCATCTCCCAGGGTTATGAGGTGGATGTGTCGACAAGACCATGGTTTAGACGTGGGGACAGTTTGGCGAAGTGCCTTCTTTCTCCTGAGTGCATGGACTGCATGCTCCCAAGAGATCTAGTTGGTTCTGCTCGGGAGTGATGGCGAATCCCGTCCTTTGTAAGATCACAGGGTACTGTGATTCTTTCCGAGGCCTTTGCTCCTGGGGACAGGTGATGAGGGCCTGGTGTGGACTAAGCACTGGTGAGGCTCCAGACTTATCCACATCACATCAACTGTGAGCTGGTAGTCTCTACCAAGCCAGCACTTCTGGGCTAGCATGGGCACGTTGAGCAGCAGAGGGGGACTGTGGCAGGGACGGATGGACGAGGACATAGCTTGTGGGCCTCAGCTTCCAAGCAGCTTCCCTGCTTCTTGTGGGATTCCCTCGATTGCGAGAATGTCTTCCTCAGGCCTCTGTTTGGGTTGGGTCTCAGGGTGGTCTGTCTTTCCCCTCTATGCCCTATCCAAGCCTGGGTGACACTGAGCATGCTCAGGTGTCCAGAGCAGGCAAGGATTAGTGTAAAAACAATTCCATCTTGGAGGTGTCACAGCTGAGTTGGGAAGAAAGTGAGCTTTTCCCAGGGTTCCCAGCCAAGGCCAAATGGCCTAGATCAAAGGTGTCGGCCCACAAAAAGGGGCTGCTACAGGACCCACCGGGTGGGGTCTTGAGGAGCTGAGATGAGCAATGAACCTAGATTGGCACCTGCACCTTGGGATTGTTGTTCAAGTGCAAGTTCACATGCAGGTTCTCTGTGTTTATCTGTCCACAGGAACCACTGAGAAGGCACTGCCCCAGCCACCCTCGCTCACGGAGCAGCAGGTGAACAACAACGAGGTTCAAGCTCAGCTGTCACTAGAGAGGATGAGTCATGTTACAAGAGCCTCGCAGTGCTCACATATGGAGCGTCCTTGGACATGAGGTAGTCACTGTGGCGTCTGTCCTGACCTCTAGCCATTTCCCGTTAGTTTCCAGGTTCCAGGAGGATGTACCTCTTGGGTTTCTCCTTGGCCAAAACCTCATGTCAATTCCTAGTGGCAGAACCTGGAGCCTGGTGATAGATAGGAGACGGAACTTTGTTCTGCTTCCTCCACATGAAAATCAGAAAGCCTGTGGCCTGGTTCACATTGCTGGGCATTGAGTCCGGGAGTGTGAGTCTACCCATCATGCATTTGGAGAGACACTGGCAAGTGATGGCTTACACGAGAGGCGATAGGTGCAGTGAGTCTTTGTTCTGACCTCTCAGGGGATCATGTGTTGGGTGTTCCTCAAAGCCTCTCACTGGGTGATTACAAGGCCTATTGTTCACCACTCCTTAATCTCCAGCCTCCAGACAGTATGCTTCCTCCTGCCCCACCTTTTTTTTTTTTTTTTTTTTTTTTTTTTTTTTTTGAGAAATCCTTTGATTCAGTCTTGGCAATTAGGTCCCTATCTTCCCATCTGGGCAAGCTAGTGTGTTCTAAGTATTCCATGACTGAGGTCTCCTCAGAAACCTTGAGGTGTTAGACATGGAATTCACTATGGAGTCTCAGGGTGGCCTTGAACTCAAGGTGATTCTCCTACCTCTGCCTCCCAAGTGCTGGGATTAAAGGTGTGTGCCACCATGCTGGGCTCCACCCACTCTTTATTTTTCCAGGTTGGTCAATACCTGGGTGGAGAACCAGGACCAAGAGGATAACATGGAGCAGGCTGCTTACAACTTCACGTTCAAAATGAAAAACAGCAGAGAGATGCAGATCCTGGGGCAGGTAGGCCATCTTGCAGCAGGGAGGCAGCCACAGTGTGCAGGAGGCTGGGGAGGGAGGTCTGTGGATGAGAAGGCCTCGGTGGCCTGGGCCTTCTTGTTGAAGGCCAAATGCTGATGGGACTGTGAGACACCTTCCAGGTCTCTTTGGAGTTCAGGCTTGGTATCTGGCTCCAGCTCTTGGGTGGATCTCTTATACAGTCACGCTTATTGCCCCCCCATCAGCAGACATGGCTGGCTTAGTGAAGGGTGGGGGAACTGCTTGGGGCACTGAGTGGTCCCTCTGGGAAGTTCTGGAAAGCTCTCCCCAGCTCACTTGCCTATATGGAACACAGTACCATGGCTTCCCTGCCCCTTGCCTTCCTGCAGGTGTAGCTATGCATCCAGCCACAGGGGCTGTGAGGAGCAATGCTCACCTGTCAGGTAGAGCGGCAGATGGTGCTGTCGAGGGACACTCCCAGGGGACAGGGCGTCCATATGGAGGTCAGTCCTCCCCACCGCCACAGCTGTATCCTCAGGGACACAGCCCCCACACCTGTTGTTCTATCCTGTCTCTGGGGTACTCACCTGGGCTCTGCCTTTGCTATGGGGTGGGGGTGCCGCCCTGACTCTGCTTCATGGTTCCTTGCCTGGCCAAGTCCTGAGCCTATCTCCTGCCAGCCTGGGGTCCTAGGACCTCCTGGGGCTTCAGGGTCACTGAGGGCTGCAGGGCAGGGTTCCAGGCCAGCAAGGGGTGGGGAGGGAAGCCCTGGTGAGGAGGGGCACTCAGTGGAGGCTGGGACCAGGGCAGGTCACTGCCAGGTTCCTGCACGTGTCATCACCCAGTGCTAGGACAGAGATTGCCTACGACTTCTTGGCGTCCCAGCCCCACGGTCCCTTTCATTCTCTCTTCCTGCTTCTCACTAAAGCATCCTAGGAGCAGTGTTTCTGGGTGAATTCATCTCTGAGACCAGCAGTGTGCAGGTGCCCAGGAGATAGGAAGGAGACACAGGGAGAATGGGAGCTGCCTCACCCCCAGTGCTGGCTCTCTGTGCGTGTCCACCGCCAGTCCTTGATGTAGTTAGCATTCTGTGCAAAGAGCAGGAACTTTCCAAGGAACTGAATGCTAGCATGTAAAAGGTAAAATTGTGCACACACACGTTACCCAACATTGTGTACAGTATGAACTATAAATTTTTTATTTTATTGTTTTATTTTTCGAGGTAAGGTCTAGCTCTAGCCCAGGCTGACCTGGAATTCACTGTTTAGTCTTAGGCTGGCCTTGAACTCACAGCGATCCTCCTACCTCAGCCTCCCAAGTGCTAGGATTAATGGTGTGCACCACCATATCCGGCTTTGAACTTTAAAAAAAATTTTAAAAATAGTTTTATTTACTTATTTAACTTAGTTATTTGAGAGACACAGAAAGAAAGCATATGGGTGTGTCAGGGTCTCCTGTCACTGCAAACAAACTCCAGGCGCATGGGACAGTTGTGTATCTGGCTTTATGTGGGCACTAGCGAATGGAACCTGGGCCAGCAAGCGCCTTCAACCACTGAACAATCCTTTCAGTTCCAATTTTTTTTGGTTTTTCTTTATTTTTCATTTAAAAAATTTTATTTTTTATTGACAACTTCTTTAATTGTAGACAATACCCATGTTATTTCCCTCCCTCCCCCCACTTTCCACTTTGAAACTTCACTCTCCATCATATCCCCTCCCCCTCTCAATCAGTCTCTTTTCAATTTGATTTTTTTTTTTCAAGGTAGAGTCTCACTCTAGTCCAGGCTACCTGGAATTCACTATGTAGTTTCAGGGTAACCTCAAACTCATGGTAATTCTATCTCTGCCTCCCAAATGCTGAGATTAAAGGCATGTACCACCATACCTGGTCATTTTCTTAAAAAAGATTTTATTTTTATTTATTTATTAGTGATAGGGGGAGAGAGAGAGGGAAAGAGAGAATGGGCATACCAGGGCCTCTAGCCACTGCAAACAAACCCCAGATGCATGTGCCACCATGTGCATCTGGTTCACGTGGGATCTGGAGAATCAAACTTGGGTCCTTAGGCTTCACAGGCATGCACCTTAACTGCTAAGCCATCTCTCCAGCCCTGTATTTTTTTTGGTGTTTTGAGGTAAGGTTTCTCTCTAGCTCAGGCTGACCTGGAATTCACTACGTAGTCTCAGGGTGGCCTCGAACTCATGGCGATCCTCCTACCTCTGCTACCCGAGTGCTGGGATTAAAGGCGTGCACCACCACACTGGACTTAAGTCATTTATTTGACAGAGAAAAAGAGAGAGGCAAATAAAGAGAATGGGCACACCAGGGCCACTAGCCACTGCAAACGAACTCCAGATGCATGTGCCACCTTGTGTGTCTGGCTTATGTGGGTACTGGGAAATTGAACCTTGGTCCTTAGACTTTGCAGGCAAGTGCCTTAACAGCCATGCCATCTCTCCAGCCCCTCCACTTCTAATTTTTAAAATTTATTATTTATTTGTAAAGAAAGAGAGAGAGAGAATGGGCACCCAGGGTCTCTTGTCACTTCAAATGCAGTCTAGAGGCATGGGCAATTTTGTGCATCTTGCTTTATGTGGGTACTGGGGAACTAAACCTAGATCACCAGACTTTGCAAGGAAGTGCCTTTAACAAGTGAGCCATATCCCCAGCCCCTGAACTTCATTTATGATCTTGAATTGGAGATCCTCCTGTCCCAGCCTCCCTAAGGCTAAGATTACAGGTGTTTACCCTCTGCCTGGCCTTAGACTGGAGCAGGGAGGCTCTTGTAGTTCTCGCTTGCTTTGCAGCTCGTCCCCTCCAGAGTCTTCTAGGTCACAGAAGGGCTTGCATGGGACTCCTTCTAAGAGTTAATCTGAACATTTACAGAGCCTGCAACTATTCAAGGAACCATTAAATGCTTTAGACTTCTGCTTTTTAAATGAATGAGAGGCACTGTGTTCACCAAACAAAATAGTGGTGTATTTTAATCTTTCTTTCCCTCTTTCCTTTCCTTTCCTTTTCTTCCTCCCTCCCTCCCTCCCTTCCTTTCTCTCTCCCTCCCCCCTCATTCCCTTCTTCCCTTCTTTCTTTTCTTTTTTTATTTTTTTTTTTTCGCCACCACACTCTGGTCCAGGCTGACCTGGAATTAAATGAATCTCAAGGTGGCCTCGACTCATGTTCACCAAACTGCCTCCCAGTGGTGGGATTAAATCTTTCTTTCCCACTTTCCTCTTTCTTTTCTTTTCTTTTCTTTTCTTTTCTTTTCTTTTCTTTTCTTTTCCCCTTTCTTTCTTTCTTTCCTTTTTTTTTTTTTTTTGTGGTGCCCTTCTTCCCAAAGCCTTGTACATTTCTTTTTTACCACTTTTCTTTTGACCATTTTATTTATTTAGTGGCAAGGAGAGAGAGTGTGTGTAAGAGAATAGGCATGTCAGGGTCTCCTGAGACTGCAAATGAATCCCAGATGCATGCACCACTTTGTGCATCTGGCCCTACATATATTGGGGAATGGACAGGCTTCACAATCAAGTGCCTTAAACCACTGAGCCATCTCTCCACCACCCTATTTTTGTTTATTCAAGGTAGGGTCTCACTCTAGCCCAGGCTGACCTGCAATTCACTATGTAGTCTCAGGGTGGCCTCGAACTCACAGCAATCCTCCCACCTCTGCCTCCTCTGCCTCCTAAGTGTTGGGATAAAAGGCATGTGCCATCACACCTGGCCAACTCCCTATTTTTTTCCCCCAAGGTAGGGTCTCACTCTAGCTCAGGCTGACCTGGAACTCACTGTATAGTCTCAGGGTGACCTCCAGCTCATGGCGATCCTCCTACCTCTGCCTCCTTAGTGTTGGGATTAAAGGCGTGTGCCACCACACCTGGCAACCCCCTATTTAAAAAAATATTTTATTTATCTATGTATTTGTGAAAGAGAGAGAGGGGCAGACAGAAGGAGAGAGAGAGCGAATGGATGCACCAGGCCTGTAGCCACTGCAAATAAACTCCAGATGCATGTGCACCTGGCCCTACCTTATGTAATACTGTAGAATGGAACCTGGGTCCTTTGGCAATCAAAGTGCCTTAAACCACTGAGCCATCTTTCCAGCCCCCTATTTTTAAAATTTTTCATTATTTATTTGTATGCAAGGTCTCCAGGTCCTCTAGGCACCAAATGCTGACCTGCATGTCACTATGCAGCATCTGGGTTTACATGGGCACTGGGAACTGACAGCAATCCTCCCACCTCTGCCTCCAAGTGCTTTAACCACTGAGCCATCTCTCTAGCCTCTGTTTTCATTATTTGTTGTTGTTTGTTTGTTTTGGTTTGGTTTTTGTTTTTCCGAGGTAGGGTCTCACTCTAGCTCAGGCTGACCTGGCATTCACTATATAATCCCAGGGTGGCCTCGAACTCACATTGATCTTCCTACCTCTGCCCCCCGAGTTCTGGGATTAAAGGCGTGTGCCACCATGCCCAGCCCCTGTTTTCACTTTTTTTTTTTTCAAGGTAGGGTTTCACTCTAGTTCAGGCTGACCTGGAATTCACTAATGGATGTCTCAGGGTGGCCTGTAACTCATGGTGATCCTCCAGATGCCTCTGCTTCCAGAGTGCTGGGATTGAAGGTGTACTGTACCATTGAACCTGGCTCCTGTTTTCATTTTTTTTTTTTTTTTTTTTTGGTTTTCAAGGTCCAGGTCTCACTCTGGCTTAGGCTGACCTGGAATTTATTTATACGCAAGGATAGTCTCAGGGTGGCCTCTAGGCATGGCTGAACTCCACATGCATGTGGCATCCTCTGGCTTTACATGCCACCCGGGAATGCTGGGTCCTTAAAGGCAAGCATTTTAACCACTGAGCCATCTCCCAGCTCTGTTTTCATTATTTGTTGTTTTTTGTTTGTTTTTTTGGGTTTTGTTTTTCAAGGTAGGGTCTCACTCTCAGGCTCCAGGCACTATATAATCCTGGAATTAACTCACATTGATCTTCCTACCTCTGTCTCAGGCCCAGCCCCTGGCTTTTTTTTTTTTTCAAGGTAGGGTTTCACTCGTTCAGGCTGACCTGATCCTCTACCTCTGGCCTCCCATGGTGATCCTGCTGGGATTAAGAGTGCTGGGATTGAAGGCGTGCGCCACCACACCCAGCTCCTGTTTTCATTTTTAACAAACACTTTAAGAGATCACAGACACCATCATTGCACATCCAGGGGCATGAAGCCTCGCCACCGCCTCCTATCATCATCAGGCTTTGTCACAAGAGCTCTTTAGAAGGTTGTAGTGGTCTTTCTATAGGATAGAAGCCAGAGGGCTGGAGAGATGGCTCAGTGTTTAAGGTGCTTGCCTGAAAATCCTAACAACCCAAGTTCAATTCCCCGGTACCCTTGTAAAGCCAGATGCACAAAGTGGTGCCAACATCTGAAGTCCATTTTCAGCTAGAGGCCCTGATGTACCCATTCTCTTTGTAGCCAGGAATGCAGTGCACACCCTTTAATCCCAGCACTCTGGAGGCAGAGGTAGGAGGATCACTGTGAGTTTGAGGCCAGCCTGAGACTACATAGTTAATTCCAGGTCAGCCTGGGCTAGAGCGAAACCCTATCTCTAAAAACCAAGTAATAATAATGATGATGATGATAATTAATAAAGATAGAAGCCAGATAAGTGGTGGGGCAGGGCACAGACAAAGCACTCTCAGAGGGCATCTACCCCCATACCCAGTACTGAGACAATGGCTGAATAATTTTGGGGTTCAGCTCCAGGCTTGGGTGATGCTCTATGTATCTTTGTGTGGGTCTCTCACCTAGTGCCTCCTGCAGTCTTACTCCAGCTTAGGCGCGTGCTTGTTGGGGATCCTGTGCAGGAAAGGGGGTATGCTGCCAGGGACTCAGAATCTCCTTGCAGGCTCAGCCCCAGCTTGGTAACCCCTCCCCCCCATCTCTCATCTCCAGATTAAAGAAGCAACCTTTAAGTCCTCCTTCAGCACAGATGGTAGGAGTCTCAAGCAGACTTACCTGTACCTTCTCGAGGAATTGCAGTTGCTGTGTCATGAGCTAAAACAAGCCCTCCAACAGGAGGATTTGGTGAAATACCAGCGTAAAAGAGCCAGGAACAAACTCGTCAATAGCCTGATGGGGCAGGATAATATCTGGTACGGGTGCCCTTGGTGGGGGTGTAGCACATTTCCCCATGTGCACTCACATCTGCTGGGAGGGTCAGAATCATCAGTCACGTGTGTGTTCAGGTCAGGTGGCAGGGCCTTGGCTCCTCCCTTGGTCTCCCCAGCTGACACCCTGCCTGCCCTTACGTGCTGTGTCCAGGTCAGGGCCAGCCTCTTTTCTTTGAGGACTTCTGATGTGAGCAGCATGTCACATATGCATTTTTTTTTTTTTTTTTAAAAGTATTCATTTGTGGGGCTGGAGAAATGGCTTAGCAGTTAAGGCGTTCACCTGCAAAGCCGAAGAACCCAAGTTCGATTCCCCAGGACCCACGGAAGCCAGATACAGAAAGTGGCACATGCATCTGGAGTTTGTTTGCAGTGGCTGAAGGTCCTGGCGTGCCCATTATCTCTCTCTATCTGCCTTTCTTCCTCCCTCTCTCTCTGTCAAACAAATAAAATAAAATAAAATTTAAAAAAATTATTCACTTGAAAGAGGGAGAGAGAGAGTGAAAATGGATGTGCCACTGGAAATGAACTCCAGACGTGTGCACCACCTTGTGCATCTGGCTTACATGGGTTCTGCGAAATCAAACCCCTTTCCTTTGACTTTGCAGACAAGGCTCACAAATGCGATATATATATATGATTTTATTTTTTATTTATTTATTAGAGACAGAGAGAGAGAGAGGGAGAGAGAGAATGGGCATGCCAGGGCCTCTAGCCACTGCAAAATGAACTCCAGGTGCGTGTGCCACCATGTGCATCTGGCTTATGTGGGACCTGGAGATTCGAACCAGGGTCCTTAGGCTTCGCAGGCATGTGCCTTAACCACTACACCATCTCTCTAGCCCCCACAAATGCGTTCTTGCTAGGTATCTAGTGTGTCAGCATCTTGGGTCCCTGAGGACCAAAACCTTGGGAGAGGCTACCATGGGTCTAGGGTGCCAGTGAGGCCATCACAACTGCCTGAACAGAGGGAGGGGAGAGTAGGGAAGGGCAGTACTTGCAGATAACAGCTAGGGTCTCAGCTGGAGGTTGATGTGGGTGCAGGGCACTTCGGGTGGAAAGAGGTCTCTTGGGGGGGGGTTGCTATGTGAGCTAGGACACGAGGGATAGGCATTGCAGATGGAAAGAGCGCATGTGGGGCACTCAGGGCAGGTGAGTGGGTGTGGCTGGCGCCTAGTCATTAGGAATCACAAGGAGGAGGGTGACAAGCACCCTGGTTCTGAGGACCCGGAAAGGGAATCCGAGGCACGTGGGCTGGGGCAGAACCAGGGGTGGCGTGGTGGTGCAGTGAGTTGGTCATGAGTGGATTGTAGAAGGCATCTTGTGGTTGTTCCCCAACAGAAGGTGTCAGGAAGTAGTAGGGATGGCAGCAGGTGACCAGTGCAGGCTGGGCGGGGGAAGGGGTGGAACGGACGCCTCGTAGCTACTTCCTGTCCCTGACTTTCTTCCAGGGCGGGGTCCTGAGCTGGGCTCTGCTCTGGAGATGGGGGAGGTTTGGGGCTGTGAAGGAATGGGGACCAGCCCTCTGGCACATCTTAATTGAGAAGGTGGCACAGCACAGATTCTCCTGCGGCCGAGTCCTGTGTTCTCTTTAGATGGCTGAGGTGGCCTGGGCTCTTTTCATGGAGTTTCAGCGGGTTTCCCCATTGTACCCACACAGAGCTGCACAGGCAGGGCACCGGGTCGTGGACTGAGTGGTTGCAGTATGGGTGGGTGGTTCTAGAAGGCTCTGTGTAGGGGCAGTTAAGAGACATGTGATGTGTGGTGGAGCATGGGAGCCATCAGGTGGGCGGGGGCTTCACCGCAGAGGAGAGACCCTCTGCCTGCCCCAGCAAGTTAAAACAGCAAATGTGTTGAGGGTGGGTCTTTCCCTCAGGCGTGTGGCAACGAGGCTGTGTTTGAGAGTGGAGGCTGCCAGGCTGTTTGCTGCCGACCATGAGGCCCTACCTCCTTCCACCTGCCTCTCACAGGGACCTTGCCCTCCTCTCTGTACCTTCTTTCCCAGGAAGTTACTTGAGAACATGAAGTGGGAGCGCGACTGGATCATGACAGAGTTGGCCAAAGTTCTGTGTAGCCAGGGCCACGCTGGTAAGCAGAAGAATGACGTCAGCCAGGAGCTGCAGGAACTCAAGCAGGTGTGGGTGGGCTTGTGTCTGGACCATGGCACCCCTCTCCCTTTCAGACAAGGCAACACTGAGTGCATTGGGCGGGAGATTGCCACTGTGTCCCTTCAGTCTGCCTCCCTTTTCTAGTTTATAGGTTTTTTTAAAATTAATTAATTAATTAACATTTTTTATTGACAGCTTCTTTATTTGTAGACAATATCCCATGGTACTTCCCTCCCTCCCCCCCCCTTTCCCCTTTTGAAACTTCACTCTCCATCATATCCCCTCCCCCTCTCTATCAGTCAAGTTTAAAAAAATATTTTATTTTCATATATTTATTTAAGAGAGAGAGAAAGAGAGAGACATACAGAGATAGGCAGGTAGAGAGAGAGAGAGAGGGAGGGAGAAAGGGTGTGCCAGGGCCTCCAGCCACTGCAAAAGAACTCCAGATGCACGCACCCCCTTCTGCATCTGGCTTACGTGGGTCCTGGAGAGTTGAGCCTGGGTCCTTTGGCTTTGCAAGCAAATGCCTTAAAGGCTAAGCCATCACTCCAGCCCTAGAATAGGTTTGAATGACATTGTGCTCACATGTCACAGCAGATGACAAGAGCCCTTTGCTAAGCCCATGGGGACAGGCCAGGTGCCATGTGCCAGAGTGCATGGATGGAGTTCCTCACTCTTAGACAGTCTGTTTGTGGACAGACATGTATGCAGCACTTAGGGTTCCTCTCCTCATTTCTTCCTCCACTCACTCAGCAAAGATTCAATCACTCTCTCTCCATGAGAGGCCCCGGGCAATGGTACTTATTAATCAGGTAAACCAAGCTGCTGCCCTAGGGGGGCTCATCGTGCTGGGAGGAGACAGACCTGGGCAGGGCCGTCAAAGAGATAGGCGTGTAAACAGATGAAATAACAGCCGGCTGCAGCCGAGGGTGTTCCAGGTAAATGTGTGTTGGGAATGACTATTTTGGGGGGGTTATTTGGGGTGTCAGGCACCCTCCCTTCAGTCACAGATCTCTCCCAGCCAGTCATTTAGACACATGGTGGGCCTTACCCGTGGACTGAAAATTTAAAGTTCAGAAGCATTTCTGCCCATCAGTTCAGTCTTTTACATAAATGCTTCATGACTCTGAGATCAGCATGCTCACAACTGAGTCTGCTAGACTTTGTACCAAAATCATGACCTTGGGGTCATGGCGGTTTTTCGAGGTAGGGTCTCACTCTGGTCCAGGCTGCCCTGGAATTAACTATGTAGTCTCAGGGTGGCCTCGAACTCTCAGCAATCCTCCTACCTCTGCCTCCCGAGTGCTGGGATTAATGGCGTGCGCCACCACGTCCGGCTCCTTGCCTCTCTTTTAAATAAATATTAAAAAAAAAACCCATAACCTTAAAACTGAGCATGCCCAGGAGTATAGGAGTGGGCCAACTCCTGTATGAATATATATGGCAATTAGCAAAACCCCCATGCTTCCTTTGTTGGAGGAGAACACTGCTTCGAAAATGAAGTAAATGAAATGTGCGTTCCATGCCTCCTGCTGCAGGTGACAGGTCTTTCTCCCCTCTTATGTCTTGGCTGTGCTTAGTTTGGATTTGCACTCACCTAGATACAAAAACATTACACTTCCCTTCCTCCTTTCTGCTTCCTCCTTCCTTTAGGAACACTCAATGCACTTAGGAGTTTTGCATTTAAGTCCCTCCCACTTGAAGATGTTCCTTTGTTTCTGATGAACCCTAGATGCCCTTCTGGGTGCTTCTCCCGTGAGTTTTGGTGTGCCTCTGTCAAGCCCTCTGTTGTGATTTGAAGTGGGGGTACCATGAAGATGACCTTGGGAGGGGACAAATAGGGGCACCTGAGACTCTACATGATAAAAGCATCATTTGTAATTCATTTTTTCAGGAAGGATCCTGTACATACGCACATCTAACAGTTTCTTTTGACGTCAATCCTAGATATCAAAAAGGTACTTAAGAAGAAAAAGAAGACTTAGTGGCCTTGGCACATGCGAACACTTGTGGGGAAGATGGGTTATCCTCTGATTTTTTTTTTTTTTCTGAATAAAGAAGAGTTTATAAAAATTCAACTCCTGGTCTTTGTTTTTTAAAATTAATTTATTATTATTATTATTATTTTGGTTTTTCAAGGTAGGGTTTCACTCTAGTTCAAGCTGACCTGGAATTCACTATGTAGTCTCAGGGTGGCCTCGAACTCATGACGATCCTCCTACCTGACTCCCACGTGCTGGCATTAAAGGTGTGCACCACTATGCCCAGCTCTTTTCATTTGGTGATTTGGAGGTAAGGTCTTACTCTAGTCTAGGCTGAGCTGGAATTCATTATGTAGCCTCAGGCTGGCCTCAGACTCATGGCAATCCTCCTACCTCTGCCTCCTGAGTGCTGAGATTAAAGGCGTGTGACACCATGCCTGGCTCAATTCCTGGGCTTTTATTGTTCATTGGGACAGAAAATAAATACCAAAGTTCAGACAATGAAATTGATAGAAATCATCTATCCAAATGACATTATTATAAAGGCAGATGTAGATTGTCATGAATTCACCTAGAATTGTCTATTCAGAAGAAACCAGTGAGTGTGAGTGGGTTTATTTCTGATTTTTCTCTCTCCTTTTTTTTTTTTTCTTCGAGGTTGGGTCTCACTCTAGCTCAAGCTGACCTGGAATTCATTCTGTAGTCTCAGGATGGCCTTGAACTCACAGCGATCCTCTTACTTCTGCCTCCCAACTGCTAGGATTAAAGGCGTGTGCACCACCACGCCCGGCCTAGGTTGACCTGGAACTCAACTATGTAGTCTCAGGGTGGCCTCGAACTCTCAGCAATCCTACTTCTACCTCCCAAGTGCTGGGATAAAAGGAGTGCACCCCCAAGCCCGGCTTTTCTTTCTTTTTTAATTTATGAGAGAGAGAGAGAGAGAGAGAGAGAGAGAGAGAGAGAGAATTGGCATGCTAGGGCCTTAGCTATGGCAAATGACCTCCAGATATGTGCGCCAGCTTGTACGTATGCACCACCTTGTGCATTTGGCTTACATGGGTTCTGGGGAGCCGAACCTGGGTCCTTAGGCTTCACAGGCAAGCACCCTAACTGCTAAGCCATCTCTCCAGCACTTCTTTTTTTTTTTATAGAGTAATTTATTTGTTTTTTTTTTAAATATTAATTTATGTTTCACAAGCAGAGATAGAGAAAAGAGAGACAGGGAGAATGGGTTGTGCCAGGACCTCCAGCCACTGTAAATGAACTCCAGATGCATGGGCCACTTTGTGTATCTAACTCTATGTGGGTACTGGGAAATTGAACCCAGGTCATTAGGCTTTGCAGGCAAATGCCTTAACCGCCGAGCCCTCTTTCTTTCTTTCTTTCTTTCTTTCTTTCTTTCTTTCTTTCTTTCTTTCTTTCTTTCTTTCTTTCTGTTTTTTCGAGGTAAGGTCTCTCTCTAGCCCAGGCTGACCTGTAGTCTCAGGGTGGCCTTGAACTCAAAGCGATGCTCCTACCTCTGCTTCCCAAGTGCTGGGATTAAAGGTGTGTGTCACTACGCCCAGCTTAGCCCTGTTTCTGATTTTTCTCTGCTCATTGTTGCATCAGATCTCTGGAGCTGAGATGTAGATGCTCGTGGAGGACTGGGATCCTGGGGCTGCAGCATGCCTATGATAGGTATAAAGTGTGTACATGTGGGGGGATGTACCGTGTGTCTTCTCACACTGGAACCTCAGAGTCCTGTATTTGCTCCTGCTTTGAAAGTTCAGTGATTTGCCCTCAGTCTGCTTGAACATAATGTGCTGATCATTCAGTGCCTTACAGACTTTCAGCCTTGTGTCCTTCAGCTCTGGATTTTTCTCATGCTGCTTCTGTGAGAGTTTCTCTCTCTCTTTCTTTTCCATTATTATTATTACTAATGACATATTTTGTGTGGCTACATCATGTATTGGTACCCTCTTTTCCCTTGTCCCTGCTCCCATTCCCCTGGGGGACCCTCCTCAGTGGGGTTGCAGGTATTCAACCCCATGGGAGTGTAGTTTATGCATTGTGGGAGCAGCAGTCAGTTATTTTTTGGGGGAAGGAATGCCTCTGGGCATGGTGTCTCAACCTGTGGCTCTTACAATCTTTCTGGCCCCTCTTCCACAAAATTCCCTGAGCCTGGTGGGTGAGTTTTAAATCTACTTCAGTGATGTGCTCTTAGGATCTTTTCCTTCCTTCCTTCCTTCCTTCCTTCCTTCCTTCCTTCCTTCCTTCCTTCCTTTTCTCTCTTTCTCTCTTCCCCCCTCTCTTTCTTTCTTCCTTCCTTCCTTTCTTTTTATCCTTTCCTTTCCTTTCCTTTCCTTTCCTTTCCTTTCCTTTCCTGCCCTGCCCTTCTGTAGCAGACAGCTTCAGGTTCGCTGAGATGAACTTCCAGACCAGGCACAGTTATGGAGGAAGGGATATTATTTATTGAAGCTTACAGATCCAGGGGAAGTTCCATAATGGCAGGAGAAGCAACTGGCCTTCACAGGGCCAAGCAGAGAGAGCAAAAGCCAACCAGCCACCACAGCACACAGAGCAAAACAAACTACAGCCAAAAGGTCACACAGCAGACTTCAGGAACTCCTGCTAGACACATTTGCATATCTTTACAATGGAATCTCAAACCCATCACCACACCTTAAGACCGGCCCCCAGTGACATTGCCTCTAGCAAGGTGATTGCAGATGCACACTATAAAGTAATAAAACATTGAATATATTGGGGACATATATTCAAACTACCACATTCCTTTCCCCCAATATATTTAACTCCTGGCCCCAATAGATTTATAACTATCACACATTGTAAATTGTACTCAGTCCAATTTCAAAGGTTCTCACAGTCTTGATCAACTTAAGATAGTGAGTCCTGTAAAATCAAACAAGTTAAATACTTTCAACATGTAAAGGCACAGAGTAAACATTTTTAACTGGTATAAGGCATAGCAAGGAAAAACTAAAACAATGCAAACTCAACCACCATCAGCTGTCATCAAACTTCTGCAGTTCAAGTTCAATACAACCAGAGACTGACAGTCTCCAGGTTTTCCAATTCTGCCCCTCCAGCTGGGCAGAGTCGCCAGGTAAAACTTTCATCCTATGCCAACACTGCACTCCATGGTAGTCCTTTTGCACAGTCCTGGTATATCCAAAACATCTTTAGGTCTCCATGCAAACCACAGTCCATCTTCCAAAGGCTCTTCCAGCCTATTCCTGAGGGTCTTCCTGCCTGCCTCATGCAAAACTCTCCTGGAACCATGTGCAACTCATGACCACTCCATGCATTTTTCATGCTTCCCAATACCAGGTGTGCAGGACACAGCCATATTCTTAATCCAGGGACAAAATAAACCATAGCCTTGAAAAGCAGGTTCCTTCTCCAGTCAACTCTTTCCAAGAATTTGCATTTTTAACAGTCTTTCCTCAGGCATCCTCTCCATTGTTTTAATGTAAATCAAGTTTTTCCTTCCACCTTCCTTAAGATTGCTAATGTGGTTGACAATAGCAGCTAAACCAGTCTCAGTGCCTCTGCTTTTAACTTGCTTGACGTTTTCCAACTTAAAAATCTTAAAATCTCAATCCGTTATCTTCAGCCAAGCATATCAGTCCATTACAAATTTAACCTTGATCAAACTTTCTTCTGGATAGCAGAATGTGCCATCCCTTTCCAACAAAGTCCTCTGCCTTCTTTCCTTCCCCTTAGAAAGCTCATAAGCCAAGCCTCGAGTTGTCTGCACTTAGCATTCTCAAACTCTCATCAGAATAGTCCATAAAACTTGGCTTACCACTCCAGAAGGCATCTTCAGTTGCAAGATGTCCATGCCCATTCCTCCAAAACAAAGGTTCCAAAAGACGAATATCCACACGATCTGGTTCATCTCACCCCACACTCCTCGGTACCACTTTACTGTTGCAGACAGCTTCAGGTTCGCTGAGATGAACTTCCAGACCAGGCACAGTTATGGAGGAAGGGATATTATTTATTGAAGCTTTGTTCCATAATGGCAGGAGAAGCAACTGGCCTTCAAAGGGCCAAGCAGAGCACACAGAGAAGCCAACCAGCCACCAGCACATCTCAGCAAAAAAACTACAGCCAAAAGGTCACACAGCAGACTTCAGGAACTCCTGCTAGACACATTTGCATATCTTTACAATGGAATCTCAAACCCATCACCACACCTTAAGACCGGCCCCCAGTGACATTGCCTCTAGCAAGGTGATTGCAGATGCACACTATAAAGTAATAAAACATTGAATATATTGGGGGACATATATTCAAACTACCACACCTTCCCCTTCCCCTTCCCCTTCCCCTTCCCCTTCCCTTCCCTTTCTTTTGAGCTATGGTCTAATCCCCAGGCTGGTCTCAAAAACTCCGATCTTTTGGCCTCCCAAGTGTTGAGATGAAAGGTAATCCCACCTTGCCCAGGCTGGTTTCTCAAAAACATTTTTTTCTAATTAAAGTCTACTTTTCATCTGTTATCTCTTACCTCAGCCTCCTCAAGTGCTGAGCCTGAAAGGTTTAACTCTAGCAATCTTCCCTACCTTTTCATGAGTTTTTGTCAAATGCATTTTAGAGCATCTGTTGAGATGTCATACCATTTCTATGATGGGATCACTTTGCATGTGTAGAACCATCCCACTCTCTGGGATAAAGCTATGTTGGTTTCTGTGAAATCTTTCTGATATTTTTTATATTAATTATATATATATTTGTGTGTGTTATTTATTTGTATTTATTTATTTTTCTGAGAGGCTGAGATAACTATGAGAAGAGGCATATTATATTAATCTTCCTACCTCTGCCTCCTGAGTGCTGTGATTAAATCTGTGGTTTTTCTATATTTTGCCACTGACCTGAATTAACTATTTATTTATTTGAGAGAGAGATAGAGTGCCCCCTATGTGTGGGTGCACCAGGGCCTCCAGCCACTGTGTAACTCCAGACGATGTTGTGTATCTGGTGGGTACTGGGGAATCAAACCCTGGTCCTTAGGCTTCTCAGGCAAATGCCTTAACTGCTAAGCCATTTCCCCAGCCCTGTTTGCCAATATTTTGTTGAGATTTTTCATCTATGTTCATGAGGGAGATTGGTCTGTAATTTTCTTTTTTTGTTCTGTCTTGGTCTGGTATCAGGGTGATGCTGGCTTCATAGAAGGAGTTTGGTAGTTTATTTATTTTTTTTTGGTTTTTTGAGGTAGAGTCTCACTCTGGCCCAGGCTGACCTGGAATTAACTATGTAGTCTCAGGGTGGCCTCGAACTCACGGTGATCCTCCTACCTCTGCCTCCTGAGTGCTGGGATTAAAGGCGTGTGCCACCTCGCCCGGCTCCCTTTTCTGTTTTATAGAAAAGTTTGAGAAGCACTGATGTTAGTTCTTCCACGAAGGTATGGTAAAATTCACCAGTGAATCCATCTGGACTTGGACTTTTTTTAGTTGGGAGATTTTTTTTTATAACTGCTTGGATCTCCATACTTGTTATAGGTCTCTATTTAAGAGGTTAATCTCAGCTTGATTTTGTTGTGGTTCCCCCTAAGGCCAGCCCAGGAAGGACGGCAGGGTCTCTGCTGAGTTGGGGGTGAGCAGCGTGGAATCATGACACAGACTCTGGGAGTTGGGTGAAAGTGGGAAGCGAGCTGCTGCAAAACTCGTTTATTGAGGAAGTGCAGAGGGTTTTTCAGGGGCTTGGCTGGCCAATCATTGTATGGGGTGGTTCCCTTTTTGTGACCAATGACAGCCTGTCTCTGGACAGGTCATCTCGTGGCAGGCTTCTCGTGAGCATGGGACTGTAGATGTTGTCACACCAGGCCTGCGCAGAACGCCATGTTCACAGAAGCCACTTCCTGGTTTCTTCTGCCATGTGGTCTGGCTAGGACCAGGCCTGTATTGTGCCATACATGATTTAATTTTGGTAGGTCATATAAATCAAGGAAATCATTCATTTTTTTCAGATTTTCTAACTTAGTGGAGTATATATTCTTATAGTATGTTCCTATGATTTTTTGAATTTCTCTGGTGTTTGTTGTGGTAGTGCCTTTTCCATCTCTAATTGTATTACTTTTTGTCTCTTTTCTCTTTCTTTTGGTCAGCTTTACTAAGGGTTTATCAATCTTGTTTATGCTTTCAAAGAACCAACTCTTTGTTTCATTGATTCTTTTTTTGTTGTTTTTTTTTTTTTGGTTTCTATATCATTAATTTCTGCCCTAATCTTTATTATTTCTTCCTGTCTACTGATTTTTGGTTTGCCTTGTTCTTCTTTTTCCAAGGCATGAAGGTGAAGCATTAAGTTGTTTACTTGCGACCTTTTAATTTTTTTCAATTTTATTTATTTATTTTGCAAGGAGAGAGAGAGAGAAGAGAGACACACACAAAGAGAGAATGGGCACGCCAGGGCCTGTAGCCATTGCAAACAAACTCCAGATACATGTCCTTATGTGGGTCCTGAGGAATCAAACCTGGGTTCTTTGGCTTCATAGGCAAATGCCTTAACCGCTAAGCCATCTCTCCATCCCTCTAATTTTTTTTTTTGTTTCTTTGTTTTTCTGAGGTAGAGTCTTATTGTAGGCCAGGCTGATCTAGAACTCACTCTGTACTCCCAGACTGGCCTCTAACTCACAGTGATCCTTCTACCTCTGCTTCCTGAGTGCTGGGATTAAAGGCATGTGCCACCATGCTTGGCTTCTAATTTTTTTTTGGAATTTTTATTTATTTGAGAGAGAGAATGAGGCAGAGGAAGGGGGGGGGAGAGCGCATGCCAGTGCCTCCAGCCACTGCAAACAAACTCCATATTCATGCACCACCTTGTGCCTCTGGCTTACATGGGTCCTGGGGAATCAAACCGAGGTCCTTTGGCTTTGCAGGCAGATGCCTTAACCACTAAGCCATCTCTCCAGCCCTCTACTTTTTTTTAAAGTGAGTCCTTTCATTTTACTGGTTTATAATAATCTTAAATACCCCATCATACCCATAAACCAGCACAGGTGAGGTGAGAAATGAAGAATGAATGCTACAGTATGTGGAGAGATTGGGGAATCCAGGTGTTTTCTAGGAGTGGCATGGGATGGAGGCAGGGAGTGTGGGCAGGAGGCCCTCACTTGGGCCCCTATTGCTGGTTGGGGGTTGGATGGCAGAGAGGGTAGGGCTTGGGTTGAAGTAGGAAACATCTTACACCAAAGGCGAGGGCAATCACAGTACATTTTATTTAAAATTTTTTAAATTATTTTATTTATTTTTGGAGAGAGAGACAGAGAGGGAGAGGGAGCGGGAGACAGAGATGGGCGCGCCAGCAGTCTCTCAGCTGCTGTGAACGAACTCCAGATGTGTGCGCCCCCTTGTGGGTAAGTGCGGCATTGCACCCTTGTGTCACTTTGCATCTGGCTAAATGTGGGACCTGGCGATTGGAACCAGCGTCCTTAGGCTTAGGAGGCAGGTGCCTTAACCGCTATGCCATCTCTCCAGCCCCACAGTACATTTTCTATGGAGACTAGAGATAATTTTTTAATATGGGCACTTAAAGCTATAAATTTCCCTCTTAGGACTGCCTTCATTGTGTCCCAAAGGTTTTGTTATGTCATGTTCTCATTATCATTTGATTCTATGAACTTTTTGATTTCCTTATTGATTTCTTCATTGACCCATTCATCATTTAGTAGTGTATTGTTTAGTTTCCATGATTTTGTGTATGCTCTATAGCTTTTCTTGCTATTGATTTGTACTTTGATTCCATTGTGATCAGATAGAGTTCAAGGAATTATTTCAGTTTTCCTGTATTTGTTAACATTTTCTTTATGTCCTAATATATGGTCTATTTTAGAGAATGTTCCATGTGCTGCTGAAAAGAATGTGTATTCTTCAGCATTTGGATGAAATGTCCTGTAGATATCTGTTAGGTCCATTTGTTCTATGACCTTATTTAATCCAGAAGCATCTCTGTTTATTTTTTGCTGGGATGACCTGTCAATTGGTGAGAGTGGGGTGTTGAAGTCACCCACTACAAGTGTGTTTGGTGTTATCTGTGACCTTAGTTCTAATAGCATTTGTTTGATGAAACTGTGAGCCCCATGTTAGGTGCATATATGTTTAGGATTGTAATGTCCTCCTGTTGGAGTGTTCCTTTAATCAATATAAAGTGACCTTCCTTATCTTTCCTAACTAATGTTGGTCTGAAGTCTACCCTGTCAGATATTAGGATAGCAACCCCTGCTTGTTTTCTAGGCCCACTTGCTTGAAACACTGTTTTTCAACCTTTCACCCTGAGATAGTGTCCATCTGTTTAAAGTTTTATTTGCACTGTGTGTGTGTGCGTGTGCACACATGCACACATGTGCACATGCATGCACATTTCTGGGGTCTTTTGCTTCTGCAAACAAATGCCAGATGCTTGCACTATTTTTTTTGGGGGGGCCTGTCTTCTATGGTTAGCCTGGAAATTGAACTCAGACCAGCAGGCTTCTCCAGCAAGCACCTTTAACCACTGAGCCATCTTCCTGCCCCCATATTTTCTTTTTTTATTTTGAGAGAGAAAAAGAGAGAGGAGAGATAGAGAATTGGTCCAGGGTCTCAGCCACTGCAATCAAACTCCAGATGCTTGCACCACCAAGTGGGCATGTGTGACCTTGCACTTACCTCACCTTTGTGCATCTGGCTTATGTGGGATTTGGAGAGTTGAACATGGGTCCTTAGGCTTTGCAGGCAAGTGCCTTAACTGCTAAGTCATCTTTCCAGCGGATGTGCCTATCTTTTCTAAGACTTTGTTATTAACTATGCCAATTCTCAAGGAACTGTGATCACTTCTGTAGCAATACAAGGTCCACAAATGCTACAGATGCTATTTGGGGCTCTCTTGCCTGAGGACTAGTGGGAAAGAAGGGAGCAGGCTTGCTGGTAGGAGTCATTACCTGTGCAGGGTTGAATTTGCATGAACCCAGTGAGTTTACTGGGATGTCCTCTGGTGTTTTTGCCATGAAAGAGCAACGGAAAAGAAAAGAAAAAAAAAAAAAAAAAAAGAGCAACAAAACAAAACCAAAGCTAAAAAGAACACGGTGTTGTGTTACTTATCCTGGAGAGACGTGAACAAAGTTAATCCACCCCAGACAGGGCAAAGAATCAAGTCCACCCAATTTTCCCTTGGTAAGGTAGTGAGTTGGTTGGAGCTACATACAAGAATACGGGTGAAAGGTTACTTATAGGAGCATGGATACTCCAAAGGTAGTTATACCACGGAAACACCCACCCTGCATGAGCATGGCATATCCATGGCCACTCACAGCAGCTGATCCCTGGAACTCCCTGCGCATCCTTGCAGGTGGCTCAGCTGGCTAGTCCGAGAGTCTCCCAACCCTAGCCGTTGTTTATATGACTCTGGAAATGGGCTTTATCCGTCTTGTACATTTCAGAAGCTTCCAGATATTTTTATTTCCCAAGGCTTGCAGGTTTCATTTCCTCCTTGAGTGTTCCAGAGCCTCCTTCCAGGAGAGAGTGTTTCCATGTGGAGGAAAAAGCTACAAAGCAGGTAATAAGAGCTTGGTTTTCTCAAGTATTGTCTGGCTGACACACCACTTGCTCAACAACTAAGTTCGTACTGTGCCCTTATAACAAGAGGGATCTTATTAGGAATAAAGTAGGGATGGTAAGAATTAAAAATGGTAATTTTCCTCAGTGTTACTACTGTTACGGATACTATTTTTAGAGAATGAGTAATGGATAAAAGTGAATGAGCTTGGGCTGGAGAGGTGACTCAGTGAAGGGCATTTACTTGTAAAACCTGATGACTCGCAAAACCAAAAAAACAAAACAAAACAAAACAAAACAAAACAAAACAAAACAAAAAAAACAAAACCCTGATGGCCCAGGTTCGATTTCCCATTACCCATGTAACATCAGAAGAACAAATTGGTGCATGCACCTGCAGTTAATTTGCAGTGGCAGGAGGATCTGGCATTCTTATTCTCTCTTTTTCTTTCTCCTTTCTCAAATATATCTTTAAAAATATTTTCTTTGGGCTGGAGAGATGGCTTAGCAGTTAAGGTGTTTGCCTGCAAAGCCAAAGGATCCTGGTTTGACTCTCCAGGACCCATGTAAGCCAGATGCACAAGGGGGCACGTGCATCTGGAGTTCGTTTGCAGTGGCTGGAGGCCCTGGTGTGCCCATTCTCTCTCTCTCTCTCTCTCTCTCTCTCTCTCTCTGCCTCTTTCTCTCTGTCAAATAAATAAATAAAATATTCTAAAAATACATTAAATTTTTTTTTCTTTGCCAGGTGTGGTGGCACACTCCTTTAATCCTGGCACTCGGGAGGCAGAGGTAGGAGGATCACTGTGAGTTCAAGGCCACCCTGAGAATATAAAGTGAATTCCAGGTCAGCCTAGGCTACAATGAGACCCTATCTGAATATGTTCTGCCTAAACTCTTATTAAAGTAAGGGCCACAGTGGATTTACAATTAAATACTCCAGGTTCCTCACAGTTGGCATGGGACAGCTTGGATATTCTGTCTTGTAGTGGCTCATGTCATTGAGTCCTCCAGAGTCATCCGCAGTGGGGACCTGCTCTTCAGCGTGTCCTGTATCGGTGCCCTTCCGTTACAGGAAAACTGTGTCACTTCTTTCTTTTACTGCTACTTGTCGTGAGCGATTCTTATCTTAGTTGTCATCTACTGGCAAGATCTCAGTACCAGTGCTAGTCAGATAAGTATTCAGAAATGCAAAGGCAGTAGGGAAGAAGTGCCATGAGCGTTGCGGAGTAGGACAGTGGTAACCGGTTCGTCCAGGGAGAGCTTGGAGAAGTTGCTCTCTAAGCGGTGGTGTGAATGAAGGAGGTGAGAGAATCTGACAAGGCAAGTCCAACGACTAAGTAGTGAGTGGTATGGTGCCTCCAATTAGGTGTCCGCCATAAACTTGTGCCCTGAATGCTAGGTCCCTAACTGATGGCAGTTTGGGAATTGGAGCCTCCTGGAGGAGGTGTGTTGTTGGAGGCATGGCTTATGCGTGTTTGAGCCAGCTTCCCCTTGCCAAGTGTTTGGCTCACTCTCTCCTGCTACTGTTGTCCGCCAGGAGGTGATGTCCAACTTTTGCTCATGTCACAGTCTCCCCTGCCACCATGAAGCTTTCCTTTGAGACTGTAACCCTCCTAAGAGCTGGGATTACATTTGGAGGTGCTGAAAGCCTTAATTCTAAGATAGCTATTTCTGGATCTCTCGTCATAAAGTAGGAAATTCATCCTGAAATGACTGGACGTGATCATTCAGATATTTGGTCTTTAGCTAATGCCTACCCATGAGGAAAAGTGGCAGTGGCAAGAAACCTTGGAATGCCCATATATACACATGCAAATAAATAAAATTTATTTATTTTTATTTTTTAGAGAGAGACACAGAAAGAGACAGACAGAGGGAGTGGGAGACAGAGAGAGAATGGGTGCACCAGCAGTCTCTCAGCTGCTGTGAACGAAATCCAGATGTGTGCGCCCCCTTGTGGTCAAGTGCGGCATTGCACCCTTGCACCCCTTTGCATCTGGTTAAACGTGGGACCTGGAGATTGAAACCACTGGAGATTGGAACCAGCATTCTTAGGCTTAAGAGGCAGGTGCCTTAACCGCTAAGCCATCTCTCCAGCCCATAAAATTTATTTTAAAGGTAAATGTGAGAACAAAAACTAACATAAAACCTCAGAAACTATACCATGTAAGCCTTGTGTTTAATTTTCCTTAATGTTCTAATCTCTTTACAAACCCTTTCAGTGTCACAAAGAATATTCATTTCATTTCAACTTTGCGCTTTCTGTTTGAATTACCTCCTACTCTGCCTGTTTGGGGGACCACAGCTCTACCCAGAAGTGGTCAAACTGCTTCTGGGAGCAGAACCTGAGAAGCGGGAGAGCTAAGTCCTGATACACCCACCCCAGGAGTGGGCTAGCTGCCTTCAGCAGCAGCCTGAGGAAAAAGGAAACCGAAGAGAAGTGTAGGTTAGACCTTTAGTAAACCTGCTGCAGCTGCTGTCGCTGCTGCTCTTGGGTTCCTGTGGCTTTCCTGGCATTCAGGTACTCACTGGCGTATTTATTGAACAGACAAGATCAGTAATTGGTGAATAAATTATATATCGTATGAGCAAAGGGTAAGGAACTTTCAACCTTAGATAGTCCTTAAACAGTTGTGAAAGGCAGGATTTAGGGGTGTGACCTACTGGACTTTGCTGCTCCAGAACACACACACACACACACACACACACACACACACACACACACACACGGAGCTAGATATGGTGACTTACTCCTGTAATCCCAGCATTTGGGAGGCTGAGGTAAGAGGATCACTGAGTTTGAAGCTGGCCCAAGTTACACAGTGAGCTCCAGATCAGCCTGGGCCAGAATGAGATCCTGCCTCAAAAATAAATGAGATCTCAGGCTGGAGAAATGGCTCAGTGGTTAAGGCACTTACCTGCAAAGCCTAGTTCTTAAGGTGTGGTGCTCATGGTTTGAGATTCCATTGTCCCCAAGATATGCAAATGTGCCAATCAGCAGGAGTTCCTGAAGTGTGCTGTGGTGACCTTTTATGCAAATGGCTGTAGTTTTGCTCTGTGTGCTTTGGTGGCTGGTTGGCTTTGCTCTCTCTGCTTGGCCCTGTGAAGAGCAGGCCGCTTTTCTGCCTGCCTTTATGGAACTTCCCTGATCTGTAAGCTTCAATAATATCCCTTCCTCCATAACTGTGCCTGGTCTGAAGTTGAGCAATATCTCCAACCCAAAAAGTTTTACAAGAGACTGAGTTAGCATTTTAAAACTCCCCATAAGCAGCCAAATGAATGTGCAACAGCTAAAGAGAAATGCATGCAGTATCAGCAATAACCAAGAAGTGTTACCACACTCTTTGTTTGTTATAGGGCATTGATATAATGAATGACTCCTTTAAATATTTTCTTAGTCATACCAGGCCTGGCCTTTGCTATGCTAACCTGCCTGTTAAATCTGGAGAGTGTTTGCAAAGGGTCATTTCTATGAGCTCACTCAGTAGGCTCCCACAGGGCAGCCCCTCTTGTGAGCACTCTCCTGATACACAGCAGCAGTTTGCCTGACACCCCCCAGCACACCTCTTGGCAATTTTTGTGGCAGAGTAACCATGATGCTCCTCATTCTCATCATCAGCTTTCAACATCCCATGTGTGGCAAGTTCTGAAGGATACCACCTCTTATCTGTCATTTTCACACGAGCTGGGGCCACACTGTGTCCATCAAGGTTTGGATCTCACCAAAGAGGGTAGTGTGTGTATTATACTGTACTGTATGTATATTTTTCATTACTGATGTGAATAAATTCATTTTAAATTTTTATTTATTTTGGTTTTTCAAGGTAGGGTTTGCTTAGCTGCCCTGGTCTCAAGGTGGCCTTGAACTCATGGTGATCCTCCTTCCTCTGCCTCCTGAATGCTGGGATTAAAGGTATGCACCACCATGTTGGCTGAGTTTATTTATTTATTTAGCAAGGAGAGAGAGAGAGATAGAGAGGGCTGAGAGACAAAGAAATGGGCACACCAGGGCCTGTAGCCACTGCAAATGAACCCAGATGCCTTGACTCTTGTGCATCTGGCTTACATGTTTTAATCAACCTGGGTCCTTTTACATGTCAGGCAAATGCCTTTAACTGCTTCTCTCCAGCCCTTTTTTTGTTTTTTTTGAGGTAGGGTCTTGTTGGGGGTCCCTCTGGGCCAGCCCAGGAGGTGTGTGTCTGCTGAGTAGAGGGTGATTTTTTTTCAGGGGCTTGGCTGGCCAATCATTGTATGGGGTGGTTCCTTTTTGTGACCAATGACAGCCTGTCTCCGGACAGGTCATCTCATAGCAGGCTTCGTGAGCATGGGACTGTAGATGTTGTCACACCAGGCCTTCAGAACGCCATGTTCACAGAAGCCACTTCCTGGTTTCTTCTGCCATGTGGTCTGGCTAGGACCAGGCCTGTATTGTGCCATAAATTTAATTTTGGTAGGTCATATAAATCAAGGAAATCATTCATTTTTCTCAGATTTTCTAACTTAGTGGAGTATATATTCTTATAGTATGTTCCTATGATTTTTTGAATTTCTCTGGTGTTTGTTGTGGTAGTGCCTTTTCCATCTCTAATTGTATTACTTTTTGTCTCTTTTTCTTTCTTTTGGTCAGCTTTACTAAGGGTTTATCAATCTTGTTTATGCTTTCAAAGAACCAACTCTTTGTTTCATTGATTCTTTTTGTTGTTTTTTTTTTGGTTTCTATATCATTAATTTCTGCCCTAATCTTTATTATTTCTTCCTGTCTACTGATTTTTGGTTTGCCTTGTTCTTCTTTTTCCAAGGCATGAAGGTGAAGCATTAAGTTGTTTACTTGCAACCTTTTAATTTTTTTCAATTTTATTTATTGATTTTGCAAGGAGAGAGAGAGAGAGAGAGAGAGAGAAGAGAAGAGAAGAGAGACACACACAAAGAGAGAATGGGCATGCCAGGGCCTGTAGCCATTGCAAACAAACTCCAGATGCATGTGCTTATGTGGGTCCTGAGGAATCAAACCTGGGTTCTTTGGCTTCATAGGCAAATGCCTTAACCGCTAAGCCATCTCTCCATCCCTCTAATTTTTTTTTTTTGTTTCTTTGTTTTTCTGAGGTAGAGTCTTATTGTAGGCCAGGCTGATCTGGAACTCACTCTGTACTCCCAGACTGGCCTCTAACTCACAGTGATCCTTCTACCTCTGCTTCCTGAGTGCTGGGATTAAAGGCATGTGCCACCATGCTTGGCTTCTAATTTTTTTTTGGAATTTTTATTTATTTGAGAGAGAGAATGAGGCAGAGGAAGGGGGAGAGCATGCCAGTGCCTCCAGCCACTGCAAACAAACTCCATATTCATGCACCACCTTGTGCCTCTGGCTTACATGGGTCCTGGGGAATCAAACCAGGTCCTTTGGCTTTGCAGGCAGATGCCTTAACCACTAAGCCATCTCTCCAGCCCTCTACTTTTTTTAAAGTGAGTCTTTTCATTTTACTGGTTTATAATAATCTTAAATACCCCATCATACCCATAAACCAGCACAGGTGAGGTGAGAAATGAAGAATGAATGCTACAGTATGTGGAGAGATTGGGGAATCCAGGTGTTTTCTAGGAGTGGCATGGGATGGAGGCAGGAGTAAAGGAGGCCCTCACTTGGGCCCCTATTGCTGGTTGGGGTTGATGGCAGAGAGGGTAGGGCTTGGGTTGAAGTAGGAAACATCTTACACCAAAGGCGAGGGCAATCACAGTACATTTTATTTAAAATTTTTTAAATTATTTTATTTATTTTTGGAGAGAGAGACAGAGAGGGAGAGGGAGCGGGAGACAGAGATGGGCAGCAGTCTCTCAGCTGCTGTGAACGAACTCCAGATGTGTGCGCCCTTTGGGTAAGTGCATTGCACCCTTGTGTCACTGCATCTGGCTAAATGTGGGACCTGGCGATTGGAACCAGCGTCCTTAGAGGCTTAGGAGGCAGGTGCCTTAACTGCTATGCCATCTCTCCAGCCCCACAGTACATTTTCTATGGAGACTAGAGATAATTTTTTTAATATGGGCACTTAAAGCTATAAATTTCCCTCTTAGGACTGCCTTCATTGTGTCCCAAAAGGTTTTGTTATGTCATGTTCTCATTATCATTTGATTCTATGAACTTTTTGATTTCCTTATTGATTTCTTCATTGACCCATTCATCATTTAGTAGTGTATTGTTTAGTTTCCATGATTTTGTGTATGCTCTATAGCTTTTCTTGCTATTGATTTGTACTTTGATTCCATTGTGATCAGATAGAGTTCAAGGAATTATTTCAGTTTTCCTGTATTTGTTAACATTTTCTTTATGTCCTAATATATGGTCTATTTTAGAGAATGTTCCATGTGCTGCTGAAAAGAATGTGTATTCTTCAGCATTTGGATGAAATGTCCTGTAGATATCTGTTAGGTGCCTTTGTTCTATGACCTCATTTAATCCAGAAACATCTCTCTTTATTTTTTGCTGGGATGACCTGTCAATTGGTGAGAGTAGGGTGTTGAAGTCACCCACTACAAGTGTGTTTGGTGTTATCTGTGACCTTAGTTCTAATAGCATTTGTTTGATGAAACTGTGAGCCCCCATGTTAGGTGCATATATGTTTAGGATTGTAATGTCCTCCTGTTGGAGTGTTCCTTTAATCAATATAAAGTGACCTTCCTTATCTTTCCTAACTAATGTTGGTCTGAAGTCTACCCTGTCAGATATTAGGATAGCAACCCCTGCTTGTTTTCTAGGCCCACTTGCTTGAAACACTGTTTTTCAACCTTTCACCCTGAGATAGTGTCCATCTGTTTAAAGTTTTATTTGCACTGTGTGTGTGTGCTGTGTGCACACATGTGCACATGCATGCACATTTCTGGGGTCTTTTGCTTCTGCAAACAAATGCCAGATGCTTGCACTATTTTTTTGGGGGGGGGGGGCTGGCTTCTATGGTTAGCCTGGAAATTGAACTCAGACCAGCAGGCTTCTCCAGCAAGCACCTTTAACCACTGAGCCATCTTCCTGCCCCCATATTTTCTTTTTTTTTTTTTATTTTGAGAGAGAAAAAGAGAGAGAGAGATAGAGAATTGGTCCAGGGTCTCAGCCACTGCAATCAAACTCCAGATGCTTGCACCACCTAGTGGGCATGTGTGACCTTGCACTTACCTCACCTTTGTGCATCTGGCTTATGTGGGATTTGGAGAGTTGAACATGGGTCCTTAGGCTTTGCAGGCAAGTGCCTTAACTGCTAAGTCATCTTTCCAGCGGATGTGCCTATCTTTTCTAAGACTTTGTTATTAACTATGCCAATTCTCAAGGAACTGTGATCACTTCTGTAGCAATACAAGGTCCACAAATGCTACAGATGCTATTTGGGGCTCTCTTGCTGGAGGACTAGTGGGAAAGAAGGGAGCAGGCTTGCTGGTAGGAGTCATTACCTGTGCAGGGTTGAATTTGCGTGAACCCAGTGAGTTTACTGGGATGTCCTCTGGTGTTTTTGCCATGAAAGAGCAACGGAAAAGAAAAGAAAAAAAAAAAAAAGAGCAACAAAACAAAACCAAAGCTAAAAAGAACACGGTGTTGTGTTACTTATCCTGGAGAGATGTGAACAAAGTTAATCCACCCCAGACAGGACAAAGAATCAATTCCACCCAATTTTCCCTTGGTAAGGTAGTGAGTTGGTTGGGGCTACATACAAGAATACGGGTGAAAGGTTACTTATAGGAGCATGGATACTCCAAAGGTAGTTATACCACGGAAACACCCACCCTGCATGAGCATGGCGTATCCATGGCCACTCACAGCAGCTGATCCCTGGAACTCCCTGCGCATCCTTGCAGGTGGCTCAGCTGGCTAGTCCGAGAGTCTCCCAACCCTAGCCGTTGTTTATATGACTCTGGAAATGGGCTTTATCCGTCTTGTACATTTCAGAAGCTTCCAGATATTTTTATTTCCCAAGGCTTGCAGGTTTCATTTCCTCCTTGAGTGTTCCAGAGCCTCCTTCCAGGAGAGAGTGTTTCCATGTGGAGGAAAAAGCTACAAAGCAGGTAATAAGAGCTTGGTTTTCTCAAGTATTGTCTGGCTGACACGCCACTTGCTCAACAACTAAGTTCGTACTGTGCCCTTATAACAAGAGGGATCTTATTAGGAATAAAGTAGGGATGGTAAGAATTAAAATGGTAATTTTCCTCAGTGTTACTACTGTTACGGATACTATTTTTAGAGAATGAGTAATGGATAAAAGTGAATGAGCTTGGGCTGGAGAGGTGACTCAGTGAAGGGCATTTACTTGTAAAACCTGATGACTCAAAAACCAAAAAAAAAACAAAACAAAACAAAACAAAAAAAACAAAACAAAACAAAAAAACCCTGATGGCCCAGGTTCGATTTCCCATTACCCATGTAACATCAGAAGAACAAATTGGTGCATGCACCTGCAGTTAATTTGCAGTGGCAGGAGGATCTGACATTCTTATTCTCTCTTTTTCTTTCTCCTTTCTCAAATATATCTTTAAAAATATTTTCTTTGGGCTGGAGAGATGGCTTAGCAGTTAAGGTGTTTGCCTGCAAAGCCAAAGGATCCTGGTTTGACTCTCCAGGACCCATGTAAGCCAGATGCACAAGGGGGCACGTGCATCTGGAGTTCGTGGCTGGAGGCCCTGGTGTGCCCATTCTCTCTCTCTCTCTCTCTCTCTCTCTCTCTGCCTCTTTCTCTCTGTCAAATAAATAAATAAAATATTCTAAAAATACATTAAATTTTTTTTTTTTTGCCAGGTGTGGTGGCACACTCCTTTAATCCTGGCACTCGGGAGGCAGAGGTAGGAGGATCACTGTGAGTTCAAGGCCACCCTGAGAATATAAAGTGAATTCCAGGTCAGCCTAGGCTACAATGAGACCCTATCTGAATATGTTCTGCCTAAACTCTTATTAAAGTAAGGGCCACAGTGGATTTACAATTAAATACTCCAGGTTCCTCACAGTTGGCATGGGACAGCTTGGATATTCTGTCTTGTAGTGGCTCATGTCATTGAGTCCTCCAGAGTCATCCGCAGTGGGGACCTGCTCTTCAGCGTGTCCTGTTGCCCTTCCGTTACAGGAAAAACTGTGTCACTTCTTTCTTTTACTGCTACTTGTCGTGAGCGATTCTTATCTTAGTTGTCATCTACTGGCAAGATCTCAGTACCAGTGCTAGTCAGATAAGTATTCAGAAATGCAAAGGCAGTAGGGAAGAAGTGCCATAAGCAATGTGAAGTAGGACAGTGGTAACCGGTTCGTCCAGGGAGAGCTTGGAGAAGTTGCTCTCTAAGCGGTGGTGTGAATGAAGGAGGTGAGAGAATCTGACAAGGCAAGTCCAACGACTAAGTAGTGAGTGGTATGGTGCCTCCAATTAGGTGTCCGCCATAAACTTGTGCCCTGAATGCTAGGTCCCTAACTGATGGCAGTTTGGGAATTGGAGCCTCCTGGAGGAGGTGTGTTGTTGGAGGCATGGCTTATGCGTGTTTGAGCCAGCTTCCCCTTGCCAAGTGTTTGGCTCACTCTCTCCTGCTACTGTTGTCCGCCAGGAGGTGATGTCCAACTTTTGCTCATGTCACAGTCTCCCCTGCCACCATGAAGCTTTCCTTTGAGACTGTAACCCTCCTAAGAGCTGGGATTACATTTGGAGGTGCTGAAAGCCTTAATTCTAAGATAGCTATTTCTGGATCTCTCGTCATAAAGTAGGAAATTCATCCTGAAATGACTGGACGTGATCATTCAGATATTGTTTGGTCTTTAGCTAATGCCTACCCATGAGGAAAAGTGGCAGTGGCAAGAAACCTTGGAATGCCCATATATACACATGCAAATAAATAAAATTTATTTATTTTTATTTTTTAGAGAGAGACACAGAAAGAGACAGACAGAGAGAGAGGGAGAGGGAGACAGAGAGAGAATGGGCGCACCAGCAGTCTCTCAGCTGCTGTGAACGAAATCCAGATGTGTGCGCCCCCTTGTGGTCAAGTGCGGCATTGCACCCTTGCACCCCTTTGCATCTGGTTAAACGTGGGACCTGGAGATTGGAACCACTGGAGATTGGAACCAGCATTCTTAGGCTTAAGAGGCAGGTGCCTTAACCGCTAAGCCATCTCTCCAGCCCATAAAATTTATTTTAAAGGTAAATGTGAGAACAAAAACTAACATAAAACCTCAGAAACTATACCATGTAAGCCTTGTGTTTAATTTTCCTTAATGTTCTAATCTCTTTACAAACCCTTTCAGTGTCACAAAGAATATTCATTTCATTTCAACTTTGCGCTTTCTGTTTGAATTACCTCCTACTCTGCCTGTTTGGGGGACCACAGCTCTACCCAGAAGTGGTCAAACTGCTTCTGGGAGCAGAACCCGAGAAGCGGGAGAGCTAACTCCTGGTACCCTCATCCCAGGAGTGGGCTAGCTGCCTCCAGCAGCAGCCTGAAGAAAAAGGAAACCGAAGAGAAGTGTAGGTTAGACCTTTAGTAAACCTGCTGCAGCTGCTGTCACCGCTGCTGTTGGGTTCCTGTGGCTTTCCTGGCATTCAGGTACTCACTGGCGTATTTATTGAACAGACAAGATCAGTAATTGGTGAATAAATTGTATATTGTATGAGCAAAGGGTAAGGAACTTTCAACCTTAGATAGTCCTTAAACACTTGTGAAAGGCAGGATTTAGGGGTCTGACCTGCTGGACTCTGCTGCTCCAGAATACACACACACACACACACACACACACACACACACACACACACACACGGAGCTAGATATGGTGACTTACTCCTGTAATCCCAGCATTTGGGAGGCTGAGGTAAGAGGATCACTGAGTTTGAAGCTGGCCCAAGTTACACAGTGAGCTCCAGATCAGCCTGGGCCAGAATGAGATCCTGCCTCAAAAATAAATGAGATCTCAGGCTGGAGAAATGGCTCAGTGGTTAAGGCACTTACCTGCAAAGCCTAGTGATCCAAGGTTTGACTCCCCAGTACCCACGTAAAGTCAGGTGCACAAAGTGGTACATGCATCTGGAATTCTTTTACAGTGGCTGGAGACCCTAGTGTGCCCATTCTTTCTGTGTGTCTCTCTTCTATTTCTCTTTGCTTGCAAATAACATATTTTTAAAAATAAGATCTCAATTCAATAACTTATCCTTTTAACTTTAAATCACTGGAAAAGGAGGGCCAATCTAAACTCAAAGCAGAAGGTAGGAAGGAACAAAGATTAGGGTTAAGTATGGAATAGAAAAAATAGTTGGGAAAATGAATGAAATCAAATGGTGTGTTTTTTTTAAATCCTTTAAAATATTTTATTATTTATTTGAGAGAGAGAGAGAGAGAGGAAGAGACAGATAGAGCAAGGATGGGCACGCCAAGGCCTCCAGGCATTGCAAATGAACTTTAGACATATGAGCCATCTTGTGCATCTGGCTTTGTGTGGATCTGGTGAATTGAACCTGGGTCCTTAGGCTTCACAGGCAAGCATTTTAACTGCTAAGCCATCTTTCCAGCTCAAATGGTGTGTGGTAGTTTGAATATATGTCCCCCAATATATTCAGCGTTTTACTACTTATAGTTTGCATCTGCAATCACCTTGCTAGAGGCAAGGTCACTGGGGGCCCGGTCTTAAGGTGTGGTGATGGTTTGAGATTTCATTGTAAAGATATGCAAATGTGCCTAGCAGGAGTTCCTGAAGTGTGCTGTGTGACCTTTTGGCTGTAGTTTTGCTCTGTGTGCTGTGGTGGCTGGTTGGCTTTTGCTCTCTCTGCTCGGCCTTGTGAAGAGCAGGCTGCTTCTCCTGACTTTATGGAACTTCCCCTGGATCTGTAAGCTTCAATAAATAATATCCCTTCCTCCATAACTGTGCCTGGTCTGGAAGTTCATCTCAGCGAACCTGAAGCTGTCTGCTACATGGTGTTTTCAAAAAATACATATATGAATATATATATATATACATACAAACATATATATATATATTTTTTTTAAGAAAGAGAAAGAGGTGAGAGTGAGTATGAGCACACCACAGGTCTTCTTGTCTGCAAATGAACTCCAGACACATGTGCCACGTTGTGTGTCTGGATTTACATGGGTACTGGGGAATTGAACCCTGGCCATCAGGCTTTGCAAGCAAGAGCCCTTAACCACTGAGCAATATCTCCAACCCAAAAAGTTTTATTTTTTACATGTCTGACAACATTGAGGATTCTTTTTTTTTTTTTTTTTTTTTGGCCAAGATAAATCACTTTTATCTCTGTAGGAAAGGAAGGATTTAAAAAAATATAAATTACATCAGTAACACAACATAAGAAAAACCAGGGAAAATAGAGAAACATGGATGATACCACTCCAGCTTATGTTTTAAAAGGCTCTGCATTAGGAACTCACAATACTAACCACTCTTAAAAATATATTTAGACAACACTGGTAATTCTTTAGGTAAACTGATCAAGTCAAAATAAGAGAAAGCAAATCACTGAAATCAGAAATGAAAAAGGACATTAGTAACAACCTAACAGAAAAGAGAAAAAGAGCAATCATAAATGAATACTACAAACTACACCTGTAGACAAAAAGATTAGATTACATCAACAAATTCCTACACAGAAAAAACAAAAACTTATCTTTTCAGAGTGAAAATAAAATAGAAAATCTGCACAGAACACAAGAGACTGAGTTAGCATTTTAAAACTCCCCATAAGCAGCCAAATGAATGTGCTTCACAGCTAAAGAGAAATGCATGCAGTATCAGCAATAACCAAGAAGTGTTACCACACTGTGTTCTCTTTGGCTTTGTTATAGGGCATTGATATAATGAATGACTCCTTTAAATATTTTCTTAGTCATACCAGGCCTGGCCTTTGCTATGCTAACCTGCCTGTTAAATCTGGAGAGTGTTTGCAAAGGGTCATTTCTATGAGCTCACTCAGTAGGCTCCCACAGGGCAGCCCCTCTTGTGAGCACCTCTCCTGATACACAGCAGCAGTCAGTGCCTGACACCCCCACAGCACACCTCTTGGCAATTTTTGTGGCAGAGTAACCATGATGCTCCTCATTCTCATCATCAGAGTTTTCAGACATCCTATACAGTTTATTTCTGGCAAGTTCTACCAAGGATACCACCTCTTATCTGTCATTTAGAGAGCTGAGGCCACACTGTGTCCATCAAGGCTTGGATCTCACCGAAGAGGGTAGTGTCTGTATTATACTGTACTGTATGTATATTTTCATTACTGATGTGAATAAATTCATTTTTAAATTTTTATTTATTTTGGTTTTTCAAGGTAGGGTTTTGCTTAGGCTGCCCTGGAATTCACTATGTAGTCTCAAGGTGGCCTTGAACTCATGGTGATCCTCCTTCCTCTGCCTCCTGAATGCTGGGATTAAAGGTATGCACCACCATGCTTGGCTTAATTCTTTATTTTTTTAATTTTTATTTATTTATTTAGCAAGGAGAGAGAGAGAGAGAGAGAGGGTTGAGAGACAAAGAGATAATGGGCACACCAGGGCCTGTAGCCACTGCAAATGAACTCCAGATGCCTGTGACTCTTGTGCATCTGGCTTACATGGGTCCTGGAAAATCGAACCTGGGTCCTTTGGCTTCACAGGCAAATGCCTTAACTGCTAAGCCATCTCTCCAGCCCTTTTTTTTTGTTTTTTTGAGGTAGGGTCTTGTTGGGGTCCCTCCTAGGGCCAGCCCAGGAGGTACAGCAGGGTGTCTGCTGAGTAGAGGGTGAAAAGTGTGGAGTCAAAACACAGACTCTGGGAGTTGGGTGGAAGCAGGCAGAGGGTGAGCTGCTGCAAACTCTTTTATTCAAGGAAGTGTAGGGGGTTTAATGGGTTTGGCTGGCCAATCATTGTACGGGGTGGTCCCCTTCTTGTGACCAATGACAGACAGCCTGTCTCTGGGCAGATCATCTCGCAAAGGTTTCTCATGAGCATGGGACTGTAGCTGTTGTCATGCCAGGCCTGCGCAGGACACCATGTCCACAGAAGCCACTTCCTGGTTTCTTCTGGCATGCGGTCTGGCTAGGGCCCAACCTGCATTATGCTATACATATCCTCCTTTTTGTTTTTATTATTGGCGATCCTAGGAGGCATGGTTCTTTGCCAAGCCATTGTTGACCCCAGGCCCCAAGGGATCATCACATGCGATAGTGCCTGCCTTAGGTTGCCCCATCTCATGGGGTCTTACCCATCATTGACTACCCGCCATCCTGGTGAGAGAACCCGAGGGGTGTGGTCTGGTTTCTTTTAGCATGATGTCTGGCTAAGGCCCGACTTGCATTGTGCCATACAGGGTCTCACTCTAGCCCAGGCTGACTTGGAATTCCTCTGCTTCCTGAGTACTGGGATTAAAAATGTGCACCATCACGCCCAGCCCAGCTTAATTCTTTATATACTCTGGAATTAAGATATAAATGTCATTAGTAAAATTTTCATCTGTGATTTTTTTTTTTACTTTAGAACATGCTTTGTAATTAATAGCATAATTTTAAAACAATGACATTTATCAGTGATTTCCTTTGTGGTTTTAAAAAATATTTTATTATTTATTTATTTGAGAGAGAGAGGAAGAGAGAGATAGAGACAAAGACAAACCTGGAGTTCGTTTGCAGTGGCTAGAGGCCCTGGCATGCCCATTCTCTCTGTGTCAAGGTCTCCAAATAAATAAATTAAAAAAATTTTTATTATTCATTTATTTGAGAACTGCAATTAATTCCAGATGCATGCACCCTTTCTACATCTGGCCCAAGTGGGTCCTGGGGAATCAAACTGCAAACAAATCCAGGATCCTTAGGCTCAAGAAGGGTCCTGGGGAATCAAACCGGGATCCTTAGGCTTCACAGGCAAATGCCATAACTGCTAAGCCATTCCTCAGCCCTCCTTTATGGTTTTATGTTGATATTTTATGTTTATATTCTAAATTATCTCTTTGTATTTTAAAATATTTTATTTTATTTTATTTGATTTATTTTATTTTATTTTATATTTATTTATTTAACATTCTTCCTCAGCAGGTTGTGACCTGGAATTAACACTCACACCTTTGAATCCCAGCACCCAGGAGGCAGGGATTAAAGGTGTGTGACCATGCCCGGCTTATCTCTTTGTATTTTAAATATATGGCCAGCCTTATGGCTTGGTAGAGTGAGTTCCAGGTTGTGCCTTTAATCCCAGCACCCAGTATCACTGTGACCAGCTGCCTGGAAAAAAAAAAAAAAAAATTTTTTTTCCTAGCTGTCAATAATTGCCAGTTCCAGAGACCAGTATTTGTTAATTTTCCACATAGAAAACTGCGTGCTCCATCTTAGCTAAGATCTTTGAATGTTTATGGGTTTTCTCCAAGCTTTTCTTTCTATACTCTGGATAATTATTAATTTGGGAGGGCGGGGTTCGAGGTAGGCTGACCTGGAATTCACTATGTAGTCTCAGGCTGGCCTCGAACTCACAGTGATCCTTCAACCTCTGTCACCTGAGGGCTGGGATTAAAGGCGTGCACTACCACGCCCGGCTCTGGATTATTTTTATAGAACAATGAGTGCATTGCCTTGATTTCATGAGGACGATGCTCATCTATCACACTTCTTTTCAGAAATATTTTCGTTTCTTTTTCTCATTCCCGATTGCATGAACCTTCGTTAGTTTTCAGGAAATATTCAGGCATCTTTTCCACTCAGCGCTCCTGAGACTGGTTTTCAGGCTGCAATAGAGGGGGCAGCCTTGAGCTGGCAGGTATGCCAGGTCCCTGCGACCCCTCACCGGTCTCCGGGAGCCACGGAAGGTCACCTTCAGACGAATGCGTGCAGGGGGCGGGCTGATGCGTCAAGACGGTGGGCACTTGGGGCTAGGATGCTCTGGCAGCCGGGCAGCAGGGCAGCGGCGCTTTGCGGTCCACAGCTGGGGAAGCTGCAGAGCGATTGGCCGCGGGGAAGCGGCCCTGCGCCATCTGGCGGCGTGATGCAGAAGAGCAGAAGGAGTATCCGCTGCATCCCTGGGCGTGGCCCCTGCCGTGATTCGCAGCTCCCTGCCTAACTGGGCTGGGTCCTGCGGCCTTTCTTTTCTTTTCGTTTCTAGTTGGGTCACCCTCCTTGGTCTAGGAAGACAAAAGTCCATGGCGTCCCACTGGGGCACCAGTGTACACCTCCAGGCGAAATGTGTCCCAAGGTCGAGGGCTGGCTGGGCTAGGAGCCTTACTCACGCCCAAGTGGGTGAGGCTTGTGTGTGGCCAGTTTGGAAGGTGACTGGCAGTTTCTCTTGGTCCCCTGCGTTGCTGTCAGGGATGCTCCGCTGTCGCCAGGTCCCCGTGCACTCCATCCTTGCCAGGGTGTAGCAGCGGGCTGTATTTACTACTGCATCAATCAATAATCAACAGGCAAACAGGCAGAATGTTTTTTCTTTTCTTTTCTCTTTTCTTTTCTTTTCTTCTCTTTTCTTTTCTTTTCTTTTCTTTTCTTTTCTTTTCTTTTCTTTCTTTCCTTTCCTTTCCTTTTCTTTTCCTCTTTCCTTCCCTTCTCTCCCCTCCCTTCCCTTCCCTTCCCTCCCCTTCCTCCCCTCCCCTCCCCCTCCTGGGATCTCCTCTTTCCTTTCCCCTTCTTTTTTGCTCCTTCCCTCCTCCCAGGCTCCTCTCCTCTCGTGTCCTCTTTTCTTTCTTTTTGAAGCAAGCCCAACAGACTGGCTTTTTTTTTTTTTAAATGGGGGTGGGGGAGAGAATTGGTGGGCCAGGGCCTTCAGTCATTGTAATGGAACTCCAGACTATGCGCCGCCTTGTATGCATGTGTGACCTTGCGCATGCCCCACTTTGTGCTTCTGGCTTATGTTTGGCTTTCGTGGGATCAGGGGAGTCGAATATGGGTCCTTAGAACATAGGTCTTTAGGCTTTGCAGCCAGGAGCCTTAATTGCTAAGCCATCTCTCCAGCCTGCCTTTTCTTTTTGAAAAAAATTATTTATTTGCAAAGAGAGATAGAAGTGAGAGAATGCAGCTGTTGCAAATGAATTCCAGATGCACCACTTTGTGCATCTGGCTTTACATGGGCACTGGGGAATCAAACCAGGTTGTTGGGTTTTTTTTTTTTTTTTTTTTTTTTTGAGGTTGGGTCTCGCTCTAGTCCAGGCTGACCTGGAATTTGCTATGTAGTCTCAGGGTGGCCTTGAACTCACAGGGCATCCACCTACCTCTGCCTCCCAAGTGCTGGCATTAAAGGCGTGTGCCACCACACCCGGCCAGGTTGTTAGGTTTTGCAGGCAAGCACCTTAACCTCTGAGCCATCTCTCCAACCCTGATTGTGCTTTTTCTACTCCACACCTCATTTAATATTTTAATGTTTTGTAGAAGTGGAGAAAGATTGGATGACAATACCATATTTTTACTTTTAAATAACTTTTTATTTATTTTTATTTATTTATTTGAGAGAGAGAGATACAGAAATAGGCAGGTAGAGAGAGAGAATGGCCACTGCAAACAAACTCCAGATGCATGTGCCCCCTTGTGCATCTGGCTTACGTGGGTCCTGGAGAATAGAGCCTTGAACCAGGGTCCTTAGGCTTCACAGGCAAGCGTTTAACCACTAAGCCATCTCTCCAGTCCCTTAAATAACTTTTTCTTGACTACTTACATAAATATAGGCAACACACCATGATAATAACCCCTTCCCACAGCCCGAGATTTTCTCACTCCCAAATGCCCTGCCACTGAATCCCTCCTTTCCAAGTAGCTTGTCTTGTATTTTGATATCATCATTTTTTCTCATCTTATTATGCAGGTCACGTGTAGGTGTAGCATCAGCCATTGGGTCATGAATATCAAAGCCATTTCATGTCTGGAAGACAATATTATAAACACTCTTCCCCTTCCTTTGCCATTTTTAAAATTTTATTTTTATTTCTTTATTTGAGAGAGAGAGAGAATGAGCAATGGGTGCACCAGGGCTTCTAGCCCGACAAACGAACTCCAGCTACATGTGCCACCTTCTGCATCTGGCTTACGTGGGTCCTGGGGAATTGAACCAAGTTCCTTTGGCTTTGCAGGCAAATGCTTTAACCACTAAGCCATCCCTCCAGCCCCCATTTTTTTTGTTGTTGTTGTTGGTTTTTCAAGGTAGCATCTCACTCTATCCCAGGTTGACCTGGAATTCACTGTGTAGTCTTAGGCTGGCTTCAAACTCTCCTTGATCCTTCTACCTACCCCTGGCCTCCTGAGTACTGGGATTAAAGGTGTGCACCACCATGCCTGGCTTCCTTTGCCAATTTTGATGAATGTAAGAATCTTTACATGGGAAAGCCACTATGTGCTGGCCATTTGTAGACTGCAGGATTTGAGGCTACAATTACCAGAGGAGCCAAAGGATGGGGAGGAATGTTTTGGTAGATGTCTTCTAGACACAACTCGGGAGGCTGTATCCGTGAAGACACTGTGCTGACATTACTTGCACAAGACCCGCATAATATCGCGCCCATCAACGTGTTGTCTGGGATGATGGAGGATGGCAAGAAAGACATCCGGACAGAAAGAATACTACTTGGAAGAAAGGTTCAGTGTCTGTGCAGGGGAAACCATGCCCCACAGAAGGGTCAGGAGGTAGAGATGTCAGCAGGGGCCCAGTCCAGGCTGGTGGTGGTGGGGGTTGTTCCCAGCTGAGGCCTATCTTCTGCTCTGACTTTCTTCCAGGATGGGGTCCTGAGCTGGGCTCTGCTCTTGAGGTGGGAGAGTTTTGGGGTTGTGGAGGCATGGGGACCAGTCCTCTGGGTACAACTTTTTTTACATATTACACACACACACACACACACACACACACACACAGAGAGAGAGAGAGAGGAGAGAGGGAGGGAGGGAGGGAAAGAATGGGCACATCAGGGCTTTCGGGTGCTATAAACAAACTCTAGATGCAGGTGCCACCTTGTGCATCTTGCTTACATGGGTCCTGGAGAATCGTACCTGGGCCCTTTGGCTTCACAGGTAAATGCAGTAACCTCTAGGCTATCTCTCTATCCCTGGGCACATCTTGAGAAGTGGCACAGCACAGACCTTCCTGCTGCTGAGTCCTGTGTCCTCTCCAGGTGGCCGAGGTGGCCTGGACTCTTTTCATGGACTCCCACCAGGCTTCCCCAGTGCACCCACACAGAGCTGCACAGGCAGGGGACCAAGTCCTGACTGAGTGGCTCCCAGCCTGGCTGCAGTATGGGTGGGTGGTTCTAGAAAGCCTGTGTAGGAGCAGTTAAGAGACATGTGATGTATGGCGCTCACCAGGTAGGCTGGGATTCATTGCAGAGGAGAGCCCCTCTGTTTCCTTCAGCAAGTTATTTTACTTTTTTATTTATTCATTTGAGAGAGAGAGAGAGAGAGAGAGAGAGAGAGAGAGAGAGAGAGAGGCATATAGACCTCCAGATGCATGTGCCACCTTGTGCATCTGGCTTATGTGGGTCCTGGGGAACTGAACCTGGGTCCGTTGGCTTTGCAGGCAAGCACCTCAACTGCTAAGCCATCTCTCCAGGCCCCTCCAGCAAGTTAAAAAACAGTGAGTTTGCTGAGGGTGGGTCTTACCCACAGGCACATGCAGGGGTTTTCAGATTCCTACTGAGCTGGAAGCCTCTTCTAGTTTGGCTCTTAGGCATTTAAAACTGAGCACCACCGTAAGGAAAGGTAACCCCCGGAGGACTCAGGCTGGCTCCACAGGAGCACCTAGAAGAAGGGGTATCTTAGTGTAAAGGGGTTTGTGGTGCCATATCTGCAGCTCTTTTGGGGATCTGAACCATCGAGAACACCATCCTATTTGTGAGGAAGGGGCTTGGGGCTCCCTGCAGCTCCAGGCCAGGGCAGTGACTTACGCAGTGGTTCGCTGCTTTCTCGCCAGGGGAAGGAAGAGGCTGGCTGGTTTCCTCAGGGGAACAAAGCTGAGGGGCCCTTGGATGATGGAGGGACCCGGAGGGTCCCCAGGACCGGTTCTGGACCTGCATACTAGTTGGGGACACAGAACCCCAGTGGGTCTGAATCGAACCCCAGGTGCGCCTGCCGTGGGTCCGCGTTCCAAGCAGGGTCGCACAGGACATCAGCAGTCAGGTTGCCGCCCCGGGGTGGCCCGTCGAGGCTTTGAACAAGCCGCATGCCAAACCTCGGTGCACCCGCGGGCGTTTTAGGAGGAGGAGACACTGGTGCGAACACCCAAAGGACCACCAGAACCCCTCCCCGGCCAGCCCGGTTCCTGGCTGGGTCTTGAGGTTTCACCATAAGGTTCTACTCCAGGGGAATCTCAGAGGACCAGGGACCCCTGCCTTGCTGGCTGTTTTCCAGTAGTTAAGCCTTGGCCAGGGCTGGGGCCTCTGTTCCTTCTCTCTGGGCCTCACAGCCCTGCTCTCTCACCGTGGCCCTCCAGTAAAGAAACCCAGGACACTCCAGTTCTCCCAGTATGGACTCCTGGGAACGCGGGCTCATTCCTCAGCCCTGCTGGGAAGAGATCAAGAACACGCATTACGACGGCCGCTGGATACCTTGACTCCTTGAAGGAACAACTAAAACAACATCTTAGTTCTAGTGTTACTTTACTTTCTCAATGAAGCTACTCAAAAGCAGGAGAAACACAGCAGAAAGGATTTTTGCTGAGCTTTGCCCAAGACTGCCTGAGGGACCCACAGAGCAATACTGCTGCTTCCTCACTAACCCTGGAGGGCCATCCTGGGAAGTTAGTGGGGTTCTGGCCTTGCCCGGGGTAGGTGCAGTGAGGGACCCACTGCATACACAGGTGGAGCTCAGAAGTCAAAAACTGGGTTCTAAAATCTCTGAGATGCAGACTCAAAGAGATGTTGATAGAATCTGAAGGATTAATAGCCCTCCCTAAAAATTGGAGGGAACTAAAGAGTTAATAACTAACCTTAAGATTAAAAGGCTCTAATGAAGCAGGCCATAAAGAAGGAGACATTCAGTCTTGACAGGCCTCTGATTGATAATCTTCCCTTAACTCAGAAAAATAACTTCAGTTCCTTATCTACTTCCCTTTGGACCTGCAGCTGGTTCAGTCTGATAGGATCCTTCTTAGAAGTTTGAACCCCAGCCTGACTCTGTGCTTCAGCCTTCATCCCACAGGAAGGCTGCTGCCCCTGGCGGTTCCTCTCAATAAACTAGTCTGTCCGTAGAGATCAAGTCCCTCTTTTGCTTTTCTCTTACACTTTCCTTACAGACTCCAGTTAGGAAGGTATGAGGCACTCTACCTAGAGAACAGAGAGTGAGAAATACAAACTGAGCAAGGCTGATGAGGCTCAGACGGAGGCAAATCCCAAACTCCCCACGCAGAGGCAGCAAAATAGAGCTTTGAACACAGCACGGGGCTCGCTTCTGAGTGTGCTTGTGTTAAAAATCATGACGGTAGTCTGCAACACAACACAAAGAAAAACCTGGGGGCTTCCACTTCAGGTTCACAACCTCTCAGTGTCTGACAAGGGTTAGTTGTAGTGTTAATTTCCTTCTGAGCTTCATCTCTCTGATATATTTCTTGATTTTGACGCAGGAGCTACTGAATTGTTGACTTGTGATTGTTCATAATAGTTTATGTAGTGGCCGGGCGTGGTGGCGCACGCCTTTAATGCCAGCACTCAGGAGACAGAGGTAGGAGGACTGCTGTGAGTTCAAGGCCACCCTGAGACTACACAGTGAATTCCAGGTCAACCTGGATTAGAGTGAGACCCTACCTCGGAAACAAAACAAAACCAAACAACAACAACAAAATAGTTTATGTAGTAAGGAAAGAAAATAGAATTTGCATTCATGAGATTCCCTTCACAGTGAAGGGTGTTGCAAAAACAGCTCTGTCAGCTTGTTGCCAAGGCAACATCTGCTAGTGAGAATGTGGGGTTTCGCTAACTTGAGTGTCCTGGAGTTGCTGCTCAAGCTCCCTGCACTCAGCCACTCCTCCATCCACCTCTCCTCTCAAGTCATCTTCTCTCCCCTCTTCAGCTTGCAATACATTGCACACAGTTTAGACCAGCACAGGAAGGTCAGGTTAGCAGCTGGTACGGTCATTCCAGTCCTCTAGGGGCCTACACAGCTGCCGTTTGGAAGGCTACATCAGCCCGTGTGTTTGAACACTTGGTCCCCAGTGGGTGGCAATGTTAGGAAGACTGTGGAATCCTTAGGATAGGGGTTTTAGCCTTGCTAGAGGAAGTGTGTGAGAAGCGGAGAACCACAAATCTCTTAGAACACACACACAGAAACTTAAATGCATATGAAAATGGAGACCAGAGTTTTCACATATCCTCACAAAGCAAGGAATATGAACTAGATATTAAAATTAGTGCGTCAACAAAAGAGGTCTCTCAGCTGGAGCTCAGAATTCAAAAACTGGGATCTAAAATCTCTGAGATGGAGATTCAAAGGGAGGTTGATAGAGTCCAGTTAGGAAGGTACAAGGCACTCAGAAGGACTGAGAGGGCTGGAGAGAAGGCTTAGCAGTTAAGGCGTTTGCCTGTGAAGCCTAAGGATCCAGGTTCAATTTCCCAGGACCCACGTTAACCAGACGCGCAAGGGGGTGCAATTTCCCAGAGTTCATTTGCAATTTCCCAGGACCCACGCCCTGACATGCCCATTTTTTGCAGTGGCTGGGCGCCTGACATGCTTTTTCTCTGTCAAAAAAAAAAAAAAAAAAGAAAAAGAAAAAAAAAGTATAAAAAAAAAGACCTGAGAGTGAGAAACATAAACTGATGAGGACCAGAAGGAGGGCGCTCCCTCCTCGCAGAGGCAGCAAAATTGACCTTTAAACACTTAGCACAGGGCTCGCCTCTGAGTGTCCTTGTGTTAAAAATCATGACGGTAGTCTGCAGCACAACACAAAGAAAAACCTGGGGGTTTCCACTTCAGGTTAGTCGTAGTGTTAATTTCCTTCTGAGTTTCACCTCTGGTATATTTCTTGATTTTGATGTGGGAGCTACTGAATTATTGACTTGTGCATGTTAAACTTATAATAGTTTATGTAATAAGGAAAAAAATAGAATTTAGGGGACTGGAGAGATGGCTTAGCAGTTAAGGTGCTTGCCTGTGAAGCCTAAGGACTCATGTTTGACTCTCTAGGTCCCACATAAGCCAGACACACAGTGTGACACAAGTGGGCAAGGTCACACATGCACACAAGATGGTGCACATGTCTGGAGTTTGATTATAGTGGCTGAAGGCCCTGGCATGCCAATTCTCTCTCTCTCTCTCTCTTTTGCCCCCTCCCCTCTCTGATAAAAATTTTTAAAAGATTTTTAAAAATCACATATTTAAAAAAATAGAATTTGTACATTTTTAAAAAGTCACCCCAATCTTAATTTCAAAACACATATTTTTTATAACTGTAACTTAACTAATACATTTTAACATTTACAAAAGTGTTGTAGATTGAATCAGATGTTTCCCATAAACTCATGTGTTTTGAATGCTTGGACCCCAGCTGATGGCAATTTAGGAGGTAGAGCCTTGGTCACAGAGGTGTGTTGTTGGGGATGGGCTTAGGAGTGTTACAGGCAGCTGAACTGAATGCATTGCATTTTACATCATGGATGGGCATCAGTATATGGGGGTCAGGGCTGGAATGCTTGGTTCCCAATGATGGCAATTTGGGAGGCGGAGCCTTGCTGAAGGAGGTATGTTGCCGGGGACATGCGTAGGGGAGGTATAGAGAGCTCCCCATGACTAGTGCTCAGCTCACTCCCCTGCTGCTGTTACTCCCCTGATGTTGGCAGGGAGGTGACGTCCAGCCTCTGCTCTGCCATCTTTTCCCTGCCATCATGAAGCTTCCCCTCAAGACTGTAAACCAAATAAAAACCTTTCCTCCACCGTGCGTGGTTGCGAACACATTTACCCCAGCACTTGGGAAGCAGAGGTAAGAGGATCACCATGAGTTCAAGGCCACCCTAAGACTACATAGTGAATTCCAGGTCAGACTGGGCCTCTCTCTAAACAGAACCAAACCAAACCCCTTTCCTTCCATCAGCTACTTTTGGTCAGGTGCTTTATCCCATCAGAGAGAAGGTAACCAAAACACATGTATTTCCATTATCTTTTTGAAAGTACACATGACTGCATATTAATTTAATAATTCAAGATGCTTTGTCTTAGCTTCTAAGTGAATTTAGGTTGGCTTGCTGCACTGAAGTTTTAATGTTTTCCTGCAGGATCTGATGTTTGCCATGCCTAATCATAAGTGAATGGTCAATATCCAACACCTAATCACATACGGATGCACATAACAGAAAGCAATCTGAGACGAATGCTTTTAGTTAATTCAAAACTGTACAAGCAAGGAGGATCAAGTTCTGTTCGAATTTTAAAATTGCACTGTTTTCTTAAAACACAATGTGTCATATTATGAACTGCTAATAAGTGATCTGTTGGGCTGGAGAGATGGCTCAGCAATTAAGGCACCTGCCTTCAGAGCCTTAGAACCCAGGTTTGATTCCCCAGGACCTACATAAAGTCAGATGCACAAAGTGGCACATGCATCTGGAGTCCATTTGCAGTGGCTGGAGGTCCTGGTGTGCCCATTCTGTCTGTCTCTCTTCTCCCTCTCTCTGCTTGCAAATAAAATGTATGTGTGTGTGTGTGTAATCACCAAAACCAAAAAAAGAAAGTAAACAAAAACAAAAAAACAGAAAAGTACCAATAGTGTAGGTCTTCCAATTTATGTTTTATGGGCTGGAGAGATGACTCAGTGGTTAAGGGGCTTGCTTCCAAACTATCTTTTAGATTCTTTGTGTTTTCATATAAACTTTAGAGTCAGGTTAATTTCTACCAAAAAAAAAAAAAAAACTGGTAAGATTGTGATAGGCATTCTATTGAATCTGTAGATCAATTTGAGGGAAATTTACAACTAGGCAATATTGAGTCCTTTAGTTTATAAATAATGTATTTAAACATAATACATCTGCTTAAAGTATTTTTTAAAATTCTTGGAACTCTTATAGGATTTCAGTATATAGGTCTTGTATATACATTCTTTAGAACTATTTAATTTTTGCAGGTTCTTAGATCATGTGTCCCACTTGAGTGTCCTGGAGTTGCTGCCCAAGCTCCCTCTGCTCGGCCGCCCCTCCACCCACCTCTGCTCCTATTCTGCTCTCCCTCTTCAGCTTGGTTAAAGCCATTCCACACAGAACAGCACGAGGAAGGTCAGGTGAGCAGCCACTCTTCTAGGGCTCAGCATGGCTGCTGTGTAGAAGGCCGCTGCTGCCTGCTCCAGACTGCTGAGGTTGTATGGCTAAGAAGAATTTGCTCAAGGTCAACTTATAGCTCTACTAGGTCAAGTCTGGCTCTTACCTCTTTGGACCAGTTCTATCCCCACCTCAGCCTCTGTGGTGATTTGAATATAAAATGTCCCTCATAGGCTCGTGTGTGTGTGTGTGTGTGTGTGTGTGTGTGTGTGTCTTAAAGAGAGAGAGGGAGAATGGGTGTGCCAATAGCCTCTCAGCTGCTGTGAATGAACTCCAGATGCATGAGCCCCCTTGTGGGCAAGTGCGGCATTGCGCCCTTGGGTCACTTTTTTTTTTTTGTTTGCTTTGTTTTTTCGTGGTAGGGTCTCACTCTGGCTCAGGCTGACTTGGAAATCACTATGTAGTCTCAGGGTGGCCTTGAACTCTCGGAGATCCTCCTACCTCTGCCTCCCAAGTGCTGGGATTAAAGGCGTGTGCCACCACACCCAGCTCCTTGTGTCACTTTTTTTTGCATCTGGCTCAACGTGACAGACACCTGGAGAATTGAATGGGCATTCTTAGTCTTGGCAGGCAGGCGCCTTAACCACTGAGCCATCCCTCCAGCCCACTCATGTGTTTTAATACTTGAGCCTCAGCTGGCAGCATTGTTTAGGGAAAAGGAGGAACTTCCGGGAGGTGGAGCCTTGCTGGAGGAAATGTGTCATTGGGGGACAGGCCTTGAGGTTATATATAGCCAGCCCGTATTTGCTGTTTTCTCTTCTGCTTCTGGTGCTGCAATGCGATGCTGGGGCTTCCTGCTCTGCCTTGCCTCTCCCGTCATCCTATACTCTACCCTCTTGAACTGAATTAAGATGCTTCGGGTTGGGTATTTTGTCCCAGCTATGAAAAGTTAACTGATGCACCCCCATTCATACCTCCTTATCCCTGGTAAAATTCCTTGTCTTGGGACACAAGAATCTAGAAACTTCAGTGGGACTCCTCCAGATACACACCTGTGCCTGTAATGTTATTTGAAGGACTCTCCTCCAGCCCCCCCCAAAAAAACAGGCTCTCCTTGAACTCATGACCCATGAACAAAAGTTGACTTAAGCCACCCATAAAGCACAGAGAAGCAATCAATCCATATCCTGACTCACCAACAACCCCTAACCACCTTGAAACTTCTGGGGCGTTACAACCTCAGAAACCACACTCTTCCTCTGAATCACTTCTCGGGACATACCCTCAACAGCCCATAGACTCCCACTACACCTGCTCCTTGGATCTGTGTATTTCCCGGCTTCACTTCAGCTCTGGAGAAACAGAGGACTTCTAGCCGGTACAGAGGTCTCTGGCCCTCACGGTTTATTGTGTTTGCGACAAACAGTTTCCTTCTTGTTGCAGTTCGAATCCACTGTCTTTCTCTTCAATTTTCCTTACACGACTGCTCCCCAGTCTCAGAGGAGCTGGGTCACAGCCACCGCGGAGGAGAAAGCCTGCTCCTTCCTGAAGGGAAGAAGGCCGGGCAGCCATAGTTCACTCACGACTTGGGGATTCAGCAATGCTTCTCAACACTCTGCAAGAATTGTCCCAGATGTCATGGGACCACAGTTTGTCAACAGAAAATGGAACAGGGAAAACAAGATGAAGCAGGGGAGAGAGAAGAGAGAGAAATACAGCCCCGAAGAACTGGTCTCAGGAGGTTGGAGCAACTGTCAAGTGTAGCTCAGGACACGCGGGCAGCCAAGGCAGAGAAGGGGCAGATGAGTGACACTGGACCCTTTAATGACTTGAAGAAGTTTCAGGGCAATTTTTTTAAGTATTTTATTTATTTATTTATTTTTGGCTTTTCGAGGTAGGGTCTCACTCAGCCCAGGCTGACCTGGAATTCACTGTGTAGTCTCAAGGTGACCTTGAACACATGGCGATCCTCCTACCTCTGCCTCCTGAGTGCTGGGATTAAAGCCATGTGCCACCACACCCAGCTCAAGTATTTTATTTATTTGAGAGAGAAAAAGAGGCCAACAGAGGGGTAGGGGAAGAGAGAGAGAGAATGAGGTTTCAAGGGCCTCCAGCCACTGCAAACAAACTTCAGATGCATGTGCCACCCTGTACCTTTGGCTTTATGTGGGTCCTGGGGAACTGAACCCAGGTCATTCAGGCTTTGCAGGCAAGCACCTTAACCACTGAACTATCTCTCCAGCCCCCTCAAGACTAATTTTTTTTTTTTTTTTTTGGAGGTAGGGTCTCCCTCTGGCCCAGGCTGACCTGGAATAAACTGTGTAGTCTCAGGGTGGCCTTGAACTCACGGCGATCCTCCTACCTCTGCCAAGACTAATTTTTAAAGGAAAAGGTACAGACTTTTAAGCAAGGTAGTGAATCAAAACCTTTCCTTGTATGTCTTCCCTTCTGACACAATTCCAGAAAATCTGGGTTCAGGTCAGCAAGAATGCCAACCATCACCACTCTAGCAAAGTGGAGATTGCAAGGATAGGCCCAAAGACATTCTTTTTTATGTTCAGGGGCCCAGTCACCCTAAACTACCTATTGAAGCTACCTGACTCCCTGTCACGCTGGTGGGGTGAAGTGAGCTCCGTGCTCTAAAATGTCTTCCAACCCCAATTCTGATAACTCTGGGCCTTTCATTGGCTGTGCTGTTTGGCCAGCAGTCCTGACAGCACCTTGAGTCTTTTACATTATTGCTGGGCTCCAGGTTTATAAGCAACCAATTTTAGGGGCAAACACAATAAGCTGTTAATTTAAAGGGGGAGAGTAAAACTGTTCCTGATGATTTAAAGTTTAACTAAGAGAGCTGGTCAGTTGTTTATAATTTATCTATACAGCCCCCCCTGTTCTGGTGACTCTAGCCTGTCTGTGCCACCCACAGCCTTGTCTTGTCATCTGTCATTAACCCTGTAGTTTCCAGGAGCAGGAGAGCTCTTCAGTGTCCCTGGCTGCTCAACCTCTGCTTCCCCTGACTGCTCAGCACTTTAGGGAGAGGGTCTTAGAGAAGTTACCATGACTGAGGCTTTTCCTCTCCTATAACGCAACATCAGTAGCAAAAAGACCATGCAGTGCAGAGCAATGGTGGGGTTGGGTGCTGAAACTAAGGACAAAGGAAAGCTTGGTTCAAAAGGAAGAGAGAGCTTGACCAAAGGGTGATAATTTCATGCTAATGAAGCTTGACCTCAAAACTTCACTTGGGAGCCTGCAGAATTCTTTTCCTTCTTTCTGATGGACCAGGGCAAACTAGGTTTGAGACTTTTGCTTTCATTGACTATGGTAGTTTGAATGTAAAACACCCCCCCCCCCCCCCGCCCAGCCACTGACTCTTGTGTCTGAATATATAATCCCCAGTTGGTGGCACTGTCCAGGAAGATAGCTGAACCTCCAGGAGGTGGAGCTTGGCTGGAAGGATGCCTGTCACTGGGGGTGGGCCTTGCCATTTTTTTTTTCTAGCCCAGCTCTCTTGCTGCCCCCTGCCCATGTGATGACGTGGTGCTGGTTTTCTGCATCTGCCGTATGCTTTCCAAACCACGGTGGACTCGACCCTCTGGATGTGTAAACTGAAATAAACTATCTTCCCTAAGCTGCTTCTGGTCTCATGTTTTGTCCTAGGACTGAGAAAGTAAATGGTAGTCAATATGGGAAGAAATCACTCCATGGGCGCAGGCGGGAGGTTTTAAAACAAGAGCCCAAGCAATGAGTGCTCTCCCCAAAGCTCATTTAGGCAATACCTGCCTCTTCTGCATTTGTATATCAAAGACCTTTCTCCCTCGGCTCTGGCTCTGGTATGTGTAGCTGCCAGTTTGGGATGGTTTCCAGTCTTCTGCTGTATAATCATTTCTCTCACGTTGCTTGTTTTTTTTTTTTTTTTTTTTTTTTTTTTTTTGAGGTAGGGTTAGGCCCTGATGCCCTGGGCTCTTAAAGGTGAGACTCTTACTTTCTCATTGTCCCCACTTTCAAGCCTCTTTCCTGACTCAGATGGGGAAGCAGCACCCCAGCACCCTTCGGGAGCTCTTTCTCCCTTCCTTCACCACACCCAGACTGCTTTGCAACTGAGCCTGAGAGGCCAAAGCCAGTGCCCGGTGAGCCTGGTTGCCCAGGCAACCGAGATGGGGCAAAGACTGCCAACTGTCAGAGGTTGACAGTTGTTCAGGAACTTTCTGTTGGTGCTCACCTGCTCAGGGCGGCCAGCGGGCAGCCCCTGGCTAACTGCATTTTAAAAATATTTTTAATTTATTTTTTGAGAGTCACACACAGAGAGAAGCAGAGAGAGAGAGAGAGAGAGAGAGAGAGAGGGAGAGAGAAAGAGAATGGGTGTGCCAGGGCCTCTAGTCACTGCAAATGAACTGCAGACTCACGAGCCACCTTGTGCATCTGGCTTATGTAGGTCTTGGGGAGTCAAACCTGGGCCCTTTGGCTTTGCAGGCAAGCGCCTTAACCGCTAAGCCATCTTCCCCAGCCCCTAACTGCATCTTTTAGATGAGGGGTGTGGCGTGGTCAGCACCGCCTAAGCCGGGACTAAACCGCAGACATCCTTTCTTGAACTCCTTTGTGGTCATCCCCATCACACTCTTCTGTCACCCAGAGTCCCAGGGTCACCTCCAGCCCTAAAGTGGGGTTGCTGTGCCTGAGGGCACCTCAGAGCCCAGATCAGACACACAAACATGACCTGCTTCTAACCCAGGGAGATCTACTGCTGGAGCACACTCAGGGCAAGTTGTCCAAACTGTGCTCAGAGGTCCTGAGCCAGAATCCTCCAAGATGCCTGTTCCAGGGCTGCTGAGTACCAATTTTTTTGTGGGGGGATGAGGCTGGGATGAGTACTGAAACAAGTCTCCAAGGTAGTGCCATTGCTTATAAGGGGTAAAGATGCAGGAATAAAAAGAAAATTGTATATCTAGTTTATTTTTATTTTATTTTTTGCAGTGGCAGGGGCCAAACCCAGGGTCCCGTGCTTGCTAGAAAGCGCACTGGACCACTAAGCTACATCCCCAGTTCTTACTTTTTAAAAATTTTAATTTTATTCTATTTAGTTACTTATTTGAGAGAGACACACAGACAGAGAGAAACATGCAGATAGAGGAATGGGCATATCAGGGCCTCTAGCCACTGGAAATGGACCCCAGATGCATGCACCACCTTGTGCATTTAGCTTACGTGGGTACTGGGGACTTGAACCTGGGTCCTTAGTCTTCTCAGGCAAGTGCCTTAGCTGCTAAGCCATGTCTCCAGCCTGTACTTTTTCTTTTTGAGTCAGAGTCATATTGTATGTAGCCCAGGTTGGCCTCCCAACTTATGATCCTCCTGCCTCAGCCTTCTGAGTGTTGGCTTTGCAGGCATGTGCCACCACACTTGGCCTATAGTTAATTCTGAAACACCAATTTTATCTAGGCACACCAATCATACAATAAAATATGCCATCAAAGATGAACTGTATGGCGACTTTTGAGAAATATGTCTACTTCTGTAACCCACACCACAGTGTGGAGATTCCCTTTGCAACAATCTTCCCCCTGCCCCAGGCCACCACTAGGGGCTTTGCCTGTTGTAGAGCAGCACAGAAGGAATTACAGAGTATCTCTTTTATTTTTAGTCGGCTGCAAGATAATGGGCTTCACTGGACCGAATATCCTCCTCTGTTTCTTTTACTCGGCCTGTCTTTGAGGTTGGTCACATCGTGGCTCCCATCAGTAGTTCCTCCCTTGTACTGCCCAGTGGCTTATTTATCCACCACTCACTGTGGTTTGGGTACTTCCAGCTCGAGACACTTATATGAGTACAGCTGTCAACATTCTGCAGCCAATTTCCACTTAATTTCATGTCAAGTTCAGGTTGAGATGACTTTTGCCTTAATAATTTCCCATACAGCACTCCCGGTACTGGTCACTGAAGTAGCTTTGTAAAAGACCAAGTAATCATGTATGTTCAGGACCCATCTGTGGACTTTGTGTTAAACCAATCCGCGTGGCTACCCTCGGCCAATTTCTCACTCTTTTGATTATGACAGCTTTGTAGTAAACGTCAGAATCAGCCAATGAAAAGCAGTGGGGAGTCACTCACGTATTCTCCCCCTTTCGGAGGTTTGAGGTAGGAGGTTCATAAGCTTCAAACCAGCCTGAGTGCTACACAGCAAGCTCCAGGCCAGCCTTGGCTACAGAGAACTTGTCTCAAAAAACAAAAAACAAAAAAACCAGAGGTCAGTCACACTGGGTGCCTGTGTGGAAGCCCCAGCATTGCCTGCTGCTTATTGGGGTTGAGAGGGGGCGGGTGGTGAACTTTCTTTTTGAAGTGCCTCCAGGGAAGACTCGTCCCCTGGCAGCTCTGAGGGGAAGGGACCTTTGCCTGCCTGGGCTACCTCAGACTGTAACAGCTTCCATGTATGTCTGAAATCGGCCTTAATATAAGAAATTGCCCAAAGAAGAGATGTTCATGTGGTTAATGAAAAAAAAAAAATTGGAGCAACAGTTACACACACACAAAGAAGAGTAACGTTATGAAGAAGTTGAAGACAGCAACTTGAAATGTCTCTTCAAGCACAAGATATGGAATTGAAGGGACTGAGCAATGAATTGAACTGCAGAATCGACATGTAGAGTCCGTAGAACGAGAGGAGCAGCTGCAGAAGCAGACCTTCTCCGAAAGCTTGAACACCAAAACCTCACGTTCAGAGATACAACCACAGAGCAAGCAAGGGGCTGGAGGAGACGGCGCCATGGTTAAAAGTGCTTGCTTACAAAGCCTGCCAGCCTGGTTCAATCCCTCAGTACCCACGCAAAGCCAGATGCACAAAGTGGCACATGTATCTGGAGTTCATTTGCCGTGCAAAAGGCCACAGTGCACCCACCCACCCACCCACACACACACACACACACACACACACTTTCTTTCTCTAAAGAATAGAATATTTAAAAAAGCAAGCAAAGAAAATTAAACATCTTTAGAAAAAACTGTGAAATAAAGATGAAAAGCTGGTAGAAAAGCAAACATGTTTCTGAAGACACAAAATTTTTTAAACTTTTTTGTTTTTCAAGGTAGGGTCTTGCTTTTGCTCAGGCTGACCTGGAATTAGTCTCAGAGTGGCCTCAAACTCATAGCAATCCTCCTACCTCTGCCTCCCCAGTGCTGGGATTAAAGGCATGTGCCACCACATCTGGCTCAAAAATTTGAAAACTTTTGAAATCAGAGCACTTGCTAAAACCAACAATGCATGAATTGAATAATAAAATCACTGCAGAGTTGGGGAGGTGACTCAGTGGCTAAAGACACTTGCTTGCTAAGTCTGGCAGTCAGGGTTGGATTCCCCAGTACCCACACAAAGCCAGAGAATGACTGCATTAGAGAAGAAACTACATCAGCTTATGGGTTTGACCAGTTGGTACCCTGCTGCTGGCAATGTTTAGAGGATTGTGGAATCCTGAGAATATGGAGACTTGTTGAAGGAAGTGTGTTACTGGAGAACCACAGGTGTCTTTTTAAAAAAAGATTAAAAAAAATAAGTTAAATGAAGGGTTTGTTTTCACGTATCCTTCACAAATCAAAGAATTTGAAATATTAAAATTAGGATGTTAGCAAAAGAGGTCTCTCGGGTGGACCTCAGAATTCAAAATCTGGGCTCTAAAATCTCTGAGATGGAGACTCAAAGGGAGGTTGACAGGTACGAGGCACTCTACCTAGAAGAACGGAGAGTGAGAAATATAAACTGAGCAAGGCTGATGAGGACCGGAAGGAGGGTGATTTCAAAGTCCCCACGCAGAGGCAGCAAAATAGAGCTTTGCACACTTAGCACAGGGCTCGCTTCTGAGTGTGCTTATGTTAAAAATCATGACAGTGGTCTGCAACACAACACAAAGACTTAGTGGCTTTCACTTCAGGCTCACAGCCTTCTGAGTGTCCGACAAGGGTTAGTTGTACTGTTAACTTCCTTCTGAGTTTCACCTCTCTGATATATTTCTTGATTTTGATGTGAGAACTACTAACTGTTGACCTGTGCATGTTAAGGTTAACACAATTCATATGGTAAGGAAAGAAAATAGGAGTTGCATATTTTACAAGTTCTCCTTAACTCGGAATTTTAAAACACATACTTCTTATAACTGAACTAATACATTTTAACGTTCTTCAAAACTGTGGTAGTTTGAATCCGATGTCTTCCATAAACTTGTGTTCTGGATGTTTCGTCTGCTTTTCCCGGTAGGCTCTGGCTCTGTTACATGGAGCTGGCACTTGGGAAGGTTTCCAGTCTTGTGCTACAATTGTTTTCTTTCATGTTGATTTTGATGTCACTCTTGAAGTCACATTCTTTTGCCACAGTAGTCCCAATGCCTTCTGCTGACAAGTCTCCTGTCGTTACTGGACTGCTGTTGGGCCCTGACACCCTGGGCTCTTGAAGGTGAGACTCTTATTTTCTCATTGTCCCCACTTTCAAGCCTCTTTCCTGACTCAGATGGGGAAGCAGCACGCCAGCACCCTCCAGGAGCTCTTTCTCCCTTCCTTCACCACACCCAGACTGCTTTGCAACTGAGCCTGGGAGGCTGAGCCAGTGCCCCGTGAGCCTGGTTGCCCAGGCAACCGAGATGGGGCTAAGCCTGCCAACTGTCAGAGGTTGACAGTTGTTCAGGAACTTTCTGTTGGTGCTCACCTGCCCAGGGCAGCCAGCGGGCAGCCAGTGGCTAACTGCATCTTTTAGATGAGGGGTGTGGCGTGGTCAGCACCGCCTAAGCCGTGGCTAAACCGCAGACATCCTTTCTTGAACTCCTTTGTGGTCTTCCCCATCACACTCTTCTGTCACCTGGAGTCCCAGGGTCACCTCCAGCCCTAAAGTGGGCTTGCTGTGCCTGAGGGCACCTCAGAGCCCAGACTAGATACACAAACAAGACCCTCTTCTAATCTAGGGAGAGCTCCCGCAGGACAGGTTGTCCAAACTGTGCTCAGAGGACATGAGACAGAATCCTCCAAGATGCCTGCCCAGGGCTGCTGAGTCCCAGGCCTGCTGCCTATCAAATTTTTTTTTTTTTTGGGAGGGGGGCTGGATGAACCTGGGAGGATGAGTTTTGAAAAGTTCTCCCAGGTAGTATCATGATGATAGGGAATGAATATGCAGACGAAAATCAGATCTCCAGTTTATTTTAATTTTTTGCAGTGTCAGGAACCAAATCCAGGAACCTGTGCTTGTTAGCAAGCACTCTGCACCACTGAGCTACATCCCCAGCCCTTATTTTTTTTTTTTGATCAATTATTATTATTATTATGTAGCCCAGGTTGGCCTTCAATTTATGATGCTCCTGCCTCAGACTTCTGAGTGCCAGTCTTACTGGCATGTGCCACCATGCCTGGCCTAAAGTTAATTTTGAAACACCAATTTTATTTAGGCACACAATACTTACAGAACTTACCATAAATACATACAGTACTTACAATAAAATATGCCATCAGAAGTTGTGCTGTATGGAGAGTTTTGAGAAATGTGTCTGCTTTTGTAGTCTGCATATGAAAATGGAGACAAGAGTTTTCACACATCCTCACAAACCAAGGAATTTGAACTAGTTATTAAAATTAAGATGTCAACAAAAGAGGTCTCTCAGTTGGAGCTCAGAATTCAAAAACTGTGATCTACAATCTCTGAGATGGAGACTCAAAGGGAGGTTGGTAGGGTCTGGTTGGGAAGGTAGGAGACACTCTACCTAGAAGAACTCATAGTAAGAAATATAAACTGAGCGGGGCTGACGAGGACCAGGAGGGCAATCCCAAACTCCCCATGCAGAGGCAGCAAAATGGACCTTTAAAGACAGGGCTCGCCTTGGAGGGTCCTTAAGTTGAAAATCATGCCAGTAGCTTGCAACACAACACAAAGAAAAACCTGGTGGCTTCCACTTGAAGTTCACAACCTTCTGAGCTTTTGACAAGGGTAAACTCTATTGTCATTTTTCCTCTGAGTTTCACCTGATACACTACTTTTTTTTTTTTTTTTATTTTAGAGAGAAAGAGAGAGAGAGAAAGAGAGAGAGAGAGAGAGAATGAGAATGGGCACGCCAGGGCCTCCAGCCACTGCAAACGAACTCCAAATGCATGTGCTCCTTGTGCATCTGACTTACATGGGTCCTGGGGAATTGAACCAAGGTCCTTTGACTTTGCAGGCAAATGCCTTAACCACTAAGCCATCTTCTCCAGCCTTTTTTTTTTTTGTTTGTTTTTATTTTGAAGTAGGCTCTTGCTCTAGCCCAGGCTGGCCTGGAATTTACTATGTAGTCTCAGGCTGGCCTTGAACTCACAGTGATCTGCCTACCTCTGCTTCCCGAGTGCTGGGATTAAAGGTGTGTGCCACCATGCCTGGAGGAAAAAATTTTTTTTTTTTTTTTTTGGTTTTGCAAGGTAGGGTCTCACTCTGGTCCAGGCTGACCTGGAATTAACTATGTAGTCTCAGGGTGGCCTTGAACTCTTGGCGATCCTCCTACCTCTGCCTCCCGAGTGCTGGGATTAAAGGCGTGCGCCACCATGCCTGGCTGAAAAAAAATATTTTTAAGTGTAAGAGAAAATGCAGTTATGTAATGGGTGTAATTTTGGAGATCACAAATGGCTCTACCAAGGAGACTTTAGGGACCCAGGAGTGGCCCTAGAGCTTCCCCAATGTCATGTTGTCTGTTAGGATGAGTCAGGGCCGTGCAGGCCAAGTAGTTTTCCCTTCTCTGGGAAACCAAGAGGACTGGTTTCTCCTCAGTTGTGACTCTCATGTTTCAGACTGTACACAGATTTTTTTGTTGTTGTTGTTTGTTGTTGTTTGTTTGGGGTCTCCGTATCCTCCCTGATCAGGAAGACAGGTAACTTACCAGGGGGCCAGTATAGAAGTGTCCCATCATCTCCAGTACTGACCTCATGACCTGGGAGCAGGGGCCAAAATATTGGCCTTTTTAGCTTTGGTGAATCCAATTGGCTTTGGCTCCCATATAGGTTTATTAGAACACATAGGAAGGAAGTTACACCAACCTTGAAGGGTGGACATATATAGCACATTTGGTTGATAAAAAGAGCCAGGCGTGGTGGCGCACGCCTTTAATCCCAGCACTCGGGAGGCAGAGGTAGGAGGATCACTGTGAGTTCAAGGCCACCCTGAGACTACATAATGAATTCCAGGTCAGCCTGAGCTAGAGTGAGACCCTACCTCGAAAACCCCTCCCCCAAAAAAAGTTTAACATTGATTGATAAAATGTATTGAAAGAATGACACAAATGCTGTAAGTTATTTTGCCTAACCTCTAAGTTTGGTTTTTCTGTGACAGCATAGACCATATCTGAAGCATAGAAAGTAGGCACGTCTTATCCTTTAAATATCTAATAGCTATAAATACAGGCAGAACCGATTACCAGTCTTCAAAACAATGCAAGTCTAAGCCAATTAACTTAACCTAGAAATTATCAGCAAAAACACAAGTCAGTATAAAGTCTGTGTTTGAAAACATTCTTATTAGTCCAGATACCCAGAGAACATTGGAAACCGAACCACAGTTTGAGATTATTTCTCTCAGATGAAGACCATTGTTTGAGCATAAGGCTGTACCCTAAAGCAGGAAATATGTCTTAAGAATTAATTTCGGAGCCGGGCGTGGTGGCGCACGCCTTTAATCCCAGCACTCAGGAGGCAGAGGTAGGAGGATCGCTGAGAGAGTTCGAGGCCACCCTGAGACTACATAGTGAATTCCAGGTCAGCCTGATCCAGAGTGAGACCCTACCTTGGAAAACCAAAAAAAAAAAAAAAAAAAAAAAAAAAAAAAATTAATTTCGCTATAAGCACTGGACTTGAGATGCCAGAAATGAGACAGTTACTTTACATAGAATAGAGCAGAATCTGGTCATTGTTGAGCCAAAACAGCTACATTCTAATACAACCCTTGACAGATCTGTTTGAAAGAGAAAATACTGATAACCAATGTTTTTAGCTTAATCTTGGATAGCAATTGATCTTATGTATACTAGAATTTTTTTATTGACCTAAAACGATTTTATGTCTTAGCCATGACTTAAAATTGATAAAGCTTAGGCAAGCTATGCCAACATATTTTACCTAACAGGAAGATAAAAGGTATAGTGACTGAAATTAAATCACTTAAACCTAAATGATTAAATCTAGCAATGACCACTTGATACAAGATCTGAGTCTCCCCTGCTTCTCTGCTGTGGTTGATAATTCCTTATACACCTTCACTTTTCGGTAGAAGAGTGTATTTTGCTGTTTTTCCACTTATTCCCTCCCTAGGCTGCTTTGGCATGGCTACTATGCTGCCCTCTAACCTAGAAGTCCAACGTTCACTTTTATTTTTCATGATTTGAATTTTTATTTTCTGAAAGGAACCATTGTCCATTATATAAATCACATCTATTGATAAATAAATATATGAAAAGTTATATTGCTATACAAGACACCCCTCAAAAAAAAGTGTTAAGAGGGGACCTGGAGAGATGGCTCAAAGGTGCTTGTTTGCAAAGCTGCTGGCCTGGGTTCAGTTCCCCAGTGACTCACATAAAGCCAGGCAGGCATTTGATTGCAGTGGCAAGAGGCACTGGAATGCACGTGTGCACACGCATGCGTGCGCGCGCACACACACACATGCGAAAAAAATTTGGGGGGACAAAATGTCAAGAAGGTAGGGTCCCGTTCTAGCCCAGGCTGATCTGGAATTCACTATGTATTCTCAGGGTGGCCTTGCTCTCACAGCAATCCTCCTACCTCTGCCTCCTGAGTGGTGGGATTAAAGGGGTGCACCATCATGCTGGGCAAAAAAAAATTTTTTTTTTTTTTTTTGGTTTTTCAAGGTAGGGTCTCACTCCAGCTCAGGCTGACTTGGAATTCACTGTGCAGTCTCAGGGTGGCCTTGAACTCATGGCGATCCTCCTACCTCTGCCTCCCGAGTGCTGGGATTAAAGGCGTGTGCCACCAGGCCCCGAAAAAAAAATTAAGCATAAGAGAAAATGCAATTATGTAATGGATGATAAAAAGGTCTTTATTCCTTTGCTCAGGTCCTCAATGTAATTAACACTCCAAACCATGACACCAGCTGATGATGGGTGGCCACCACCTTCTGAGAATCCACTACCTTTCTGGATTATGGTAATTAGTACCAGCACCTTGTAGCATGCGGAGCCACAGTCCCCTACCTTTGAGTCTTGGAGGGAAGTTTGCCCTGGAAGCTGGTTGGGCCATGCGACCAGGTATCCAAGAAGGCGTTTACTTGGGATCCTCTGCCAGCTGTCTTAGAAGCTCTGGAGGGAACTAGGATGAGGGGGCGCAGGAGGGTGGGGAGCACACGGCAGCAGACAAGGAAGCACATTGGATTCTGCAGTGTGACAGCTCTGCATGGAAGGCCTTCCTGGTCAGACTGGAGCACCAGGCTGCTGGCACTTTATCTGGTGTGACTGTAGCTGGGGGAGGAGGCAGGCGTCCTCACTGTGGATACATTCCTGTCATTGGGCACTTGAGAGAAAAAGTGATGACAGCCTTGGTACTGTGGATGTCATGGGGTTTGTCTCCACCCACAACTGCACCATCTTTCTTGGCCTATCCAGAGAGGCTGCAACCAGCAGGTAAGTGGCCCTGGCCCTCTTTGCTGGCTCCAAGATGTGTATATTGGGTCCTCCTTCAGCTGTTTATGTTGTAACCTTTCATTCCCCTAAAGAATCAATATCCAAACAATTTGCTATTAAAACAGAGCAGGAGCCCTGCGTGGTGCTGCATGTATTTACTCCCAGCACCAGGAGGCAGAGGTAGGAGCATCACTGTGAGTTTGAGGCCAGCTTGGGACTGCAGAATGAGTTTCAGGTCAGCCTGGGCTAGAGTGAGACTCTACCTTTGAAAAAAACAAAATAAAACAAAACAAAAAACAACAACAACGATGACAACAACAACCAGGGTTTGGGGCTGGAAAGATGGCCTAGCAGTTAAGGCACTTGCCTGAGAAGCCTAAGGAACCAGGTTTGATTCCCCAGGACCCACGTAAGCCAGATGCACAAGGTGGCCCATGCATCTGGAGTTCCTTTGCAATGGCTATAGGCCCTGGTGTGCCCATTCTCTCTCTGCCTCTTCCTCTCTCTCTCTCTCAAAATAAAATAAACAATTTTTTAAAAAATCAGAGCTTGGCTGCCATTTCCTTTAGATTCAAACAAAGTATTTTGGATTTTGTTGCTGGTTTCTGTAAGAAACCATCTCTCACTCTTGCCCCCACATTCAGGGTGAGTCTTCCCACCTCAGTTAACCTCATCTAGAAAAATCCCTCACAGACATCCCCAGACATTGGTTTCCATGGTGATTCTAAATCTTGTCAGGTTGATGAGGAAGATAACCACCCTGGGGAGTGAGAGTACTCATACTGTGGCCCCTGGAGTCAGGAATTGAAGCAGTGGGCTGGAGAAATAGCTTAATAATTAAGGCACTTGCCTGCAAAGCCTAAGGACCCAGGTTTGATTCCCCAGTGCTCACATAAGCCCGATGCACAAGGTGGTGCATGGGTTTGGAGGTTTGTTTGTAGTGGCTGGAGGCCCTGGTATGCACATTCTCTCTCTCTCTCTGTTTGCTTCTTTCTCTCTCCTCTTTCTTTCTCGCAAATAAAATAAACAAATAAACAAATAAATAAATACAATGTTAAAAAAAAAGAATTGAAGTGGGAGACAACAGTTCTCACCTTGGCCTCATCTGCTTTTGCTCATCAAATTTCCTGAAAAACTGCATGGCCCTCTTTCAGTTTCCGCCTCTCGGAGCCACAGCGCCTTCTCTGACTCTCCATGAAGGTTCAAGGGAGCTGTCAGTGCTATTATACAGACAAGCATCCAGTAAGCACAGAGCCACAGGCTTAACTCTGACTAAGGTTCTGCTAGCCAAGTTTGCCAGAGCCTGGAAATAACAGGGAGGTTTTCCTGTGTCCGGAGCTTCCAACCAAAGGGACTTTGGTTTCCCTTCTTCGTCTTGGGAGCATACAAGAGGAAGGTTCAGAGGCTCTCTGAATGTCTACCACTGTGACCATTCTTCAATATCTGGTTCTTCTCAATACAGGTGAGACAAAGCTTATCAGTACGAGTGTCTGGATTAGATCAGAAATGAAAGGGGACTCTGTTGGCATGGGAGGCTCAGGCAAGGTCACACCATATTCTATGCCATGGGGCCCCAGGGCATTGTGGGTATGACAGTTTACATTGTCAATTTGACAAGATCTATAATCACCTTGGAGACAAAGTCTTAGCATGTCTGCGAGGGATTTTCTAGATTAGGTTAAGGAAGTGGGAAGACCTACCTTACCTGCCAGACTGCATCTCTTCCTGCTTCCTGACTGTGGAGGCAGTGTGACTGGCCACTTCAAATTATTGCCACCCCACCACGATGGGTTCTGTCCTCAAACAATGAGCCAAAATAGACCCTTCTAAGTTGCTTCTTGTCAGGAATTTTGTCACAGTGATACAGGAATTTTGGGAGTGTCTTTTGAGAGTGATGGAACCTTTCTCAGCTCTTGTTGGGCAGGAGTTAGGCTGCCGGAAAATCTAATGGTTGCACACAACTTCCGCTGAGCCAATGGCCTCCGGAGTTTTGTCTTATAAATTCAAAACATTAAAATCCACAGACCAGGGAAAAGGTTTAGAAAGACTTTATTATATTACGGATAGAAGCTAAGAAAATGAGGAAAACACAGCTCTTACCCAAGGAGGCAAGAGAGGGTTCCTAGAATTGGGGAAGCCCACCCTGAAACTTTTGAGAGCATTTTATATGAGTCCCTGGATGGATGGCCATTCGACTCAGGCCAGTCCTGACATCAGGTGTCTGGGGTCAAGCTTTTTTGGAAGTGGGCAATCTTCCAGAAATCTTAATACCCCAGGAAGACCTTCTTGGAAGGGAGTGGACGAACGACCCCGGGGGTGGGGAGCAGAGATAGGAAAGTGCAAGACCCTTCTAACATTTCTGATCTGCTGCAAAGTGAAGTGACGTAGATTCTCCCACACAGGATCTGAGACATTCTTTGTTTTGACATTCAGGGCCTTGTCACTCCCTAAACTCCCTCAGTTTCCCCTTTAAGGAAGTAGCCCTACCTGTCATTAAGGAGTTGGGCAATAATCCTGGATAAAAATGTTGAGGGGAAAGAATAAAACAAGTCCAGGGGAAGCAGACACTGAGTAAATTGGGGTGCTTTGAAATCCCCATTTTTTTCTTTTTTGTTTTTCGAGGTAGGGTCGCACTCTAGTCCAGGCTGACCTGGAATTCACTATGTAGTCTCAGGGTGGCCTTGAACTCATAGCAATCCTCCTACCTCTGCCTCCTGAGTGCTGGGATTAAAGGTGTGCACTACCATGCCCGGCCTTGGAATCCCCATTCTTGTAATGTTTCAGGCCTTGGAGGGCAATGAAGGAACCCGGAAAGATGGAGTTAGATTGTCACAGGACCATCTGAGTATGGATTGACTATAAAGAGAGGAGGTAAGGTTCAAACAGCAGCTGAGCATACAATGTCCAAAAATTCACAGAATTATTATTACCAGAAAATCTAGGCATGATTCTTTTTCACCACAAAGACTTTAAAAATCCATTTTTAAAGTATTTTTTATTTGCAAGGGGATAGATATAAATAGATATAGTTACACACATATATAAATGTACATACATAAATATTTAATCTTGGCAATGACACAGGTGTCACTCTTGAGTCACTGCAAGCATATCTAAAGCCAAACTACCTTTACAGTTGTTCTTTTAATCATCTGAGTATTGGAATTAAGAAGGGAGCTAGGCGTGGTGGCACATGCCTTTAATCCCAGCACTCGGAGCAGAGGTAGTAGGATTGCTGTGAGTTCAAGGCCAGCCTGGGACTACAGATGAGTTCAAGGTCAGGCTGGACTAGAAAAGACCCTACCTCAAAACACCAAAAAAAAAAAAAAATAAATAAATAAAAAGAAGGGAAATTCAGTTCTTTTTGGCTTTTCACCTTTCCTTAACTTCCAGGTCCCTGCTCTGATAAGCCTCCCTCATCTTGGCCCTGCCAGGCTGAGATCAGGGGAACCCCAACTCACATGGGCTTTCTACTCCCTCCTGCCTTCCACATGGCAGGAGCTCTATGTATTTTTCTTCTCTTAATCTAATAGACTCTTTTAAGTCTTAAAAAAACAGGGGACATTTCCTGGGTTTTTTTTTTTTTTTTTTTTTTTTTTTTTTTTCGAGGTAGGGTCTCACTCTAGCCCAGGCTGACCTGGAATTCACTATGTAGTCTCAGGGTGGGTGGCCTTGAACTCACAGCAATCCTCCCACTTCTGCCTCCCAAGTGCTGGGATTAAAGGTGTGCGCCACCACGCCTGGTTGAGAAGTTTCATTGAGTGCTGAGCACTTGCCTGCCACTCCTCAGTATTTTGAGTCTCCTTCATAGTCCATTTCTCTCTTGTCAAGCAGGTCTAGCTGAAAGATGGTATTGTTCCCTTGGGACCCAAGGCTCCTTATCTCTCAAAGGGTCTGTTGTCTGATGTAAGGAAAACCAAACCAAGGCCCCTCATCTCATGTAGGACGGAGTGGATTACCAATAAATCTCACATTGTGTTCTCAAAGGATGGCTACCCAAGACAAAGGCTGTTCACATTGCTGTCAGAAAATACACGACCAAGAGCAGCTTGTGGGAAACAAAGGGTTTATTCTGGCTTACAGACTCAAGGGGAAGCTCCATAATGGCAGGAAAAATGATGGCATGAGCAGAGGGTGGACATCACCTCCTGTGCAACATCAGATGGACAACAGCAACAGGAGACTGGGCCAAACACTGGCATGGGGAAACTGGTTATAATACCCATAAGCCTGCTTCCAACAATACACTGGGAGGCGTTAATTCCCAAATCTCCATCAGCTGGGAATCTAACATTCAGAACACCTAAGTTTATGGGGGACACCTGAATCAAACCACCATATTCTGCCCCTGGCCCCATAAACTGATAACCATACATGATGTAAAATGCTATGCATTCATCCAACTTTAAAAGTCTCCATAGTTTTTAATCAATCTCAATAATATTCAAACATTCCCATAGTCCAAGATCTTTTAACTGAGCCATAATACCAAAAAAAAAATCACAATGGCACAGAATAAATATACTGCAAAATATGGCACTGGGCACAGCAAAGAAATATTCAACCAATACAAGATTTAAACAAGGCAAACATCAAACTCTGTAGCTCCAAGTCCAACAACTCTAGTCAGTGACAGATCTCCTAGTCTGATAATTCTAACCAGCAACAAGTCTTTGGAGTTCCAATTCCGCTCCACCAGCTAAGCTACTCAAAGTGCTGGAAAACTTCATCTGGGGCCAGCAGATCTCTTTATCAGCCATTTCTTAGACCCAGCATCTCCACTGGGTCTCCACTGCAACCCACCGTCCATCCTCATGGCTCCATTGGGTCTCCATGCAGGCATCCAGCAAACCGTTTTCAAAACAGACCATGTTGCAAATTCAATGATCTTCTCTTTCCCACATTTCTCATACTCTAAATACCAGGTGGGGTGCCAATTTGTTAATACAGAGGGGAATAAAGCAGACTTTCGAGAACAGAACACTTCTTCAGCATTCAGGCCCCTTCAAAAGACTCTGCATTCTTTCTGTTGTCCCAATGCAGGTCAGCTGGCCCAATCTCAATGGTTATACTTTCTCATACAATTGCAGCTGAATAGGCATAAGTTTCAGCCCACAGATTTCATTTTTCTGTGCCATATCCCTCTGCCCACATCAGTCCATTTCTATGCAATGTAATCCTGCACAAGTTCTCAGGACATGGGCATAACAGCAAGCCTCTCACACAAACTGCTTCTAGCCCAGTCCAGGCAAAGCTCTTTCTCACCCTCATAAGCCAAACCTCACAGTCCATAGTTCTTATTGTATTCAGGTCTTTCAACTCTGACCAGACTAGTCCATCAACCTGTACTTACAGTCCTACAAGGCATCTCTTAGGCCAAGATTTCAAGTCCTTCCACATTCCTCTCAAAAACCTGCCCCAAAAGGCCAAAAACCACACAGTCAGGTGTCTAGCAGCAATAACACCACTCCTCTGGTACCAACTTTACTGTTGTAGTTAGGTTCACATTGCTGGCAGAAATAACCCGACCAAGAGCAGCTTGTGGGGGAAAAAATGTTTATTTTGGCTTACAGACATGAGAGGAAGCTCCATGATGGCAGGGGAAAACAATGATGTGAGTAGAGGGTGCACATCACCTCCTGGTTGACATTAAATGGACAACATCAGCAGGACAGTGTGCCAAACACTGGCAAGAAGAAACTGGCTATATCACCAGTAAGCCCACCTCAACAATACATTGCCTCCAGGAGGCTTCAATTCCCAAATTGCCATCAGCTGGGACCTAGTATTCAAACCACCTAAGTTTATGGGGGAAGTTTGAATCAAACTACCATATCTGCGAAGACTAAGGACCCATGTTCTACTGGTTCCACATAAGCCAGACACAAAAAGCACAAGCACGCAAGGTTGTACATGCACTCAAGATAGCACAAGCATCTGGAGTTTGATTGCAGTGGCTGGATGCCCTAGTGTGCCTAGCTCTCTCTCTCTCTCAAATAAATAAAAATTGCCAGGGATGGTATGCTCCAAAAACCCTGAGTAGAGACCCTGCATTGTTTGACACGGATCCGACCCTGTGGTCTCCTCTGGCTCATTTAGCTTGGCAAGGACATCACTTCTTTCAGCCGTACAGCTCATGTTTATTGCCATGATCTTTCTGGTTTCTCTCCTTATCTTGGCTTGTTCTTTCTCTTCTGTGAAGGATCTGCAGGTCAGCCATGACCCCCGGGAGTTAGACATACTGCCAACTTCTGATGAGGCGGTTTTGTGGAATAGCATTATGCAGGTTATAGGAGATGTGTTCTTAGATCAAACAATGGAATGGAAAACAATGTTTTTTTTTGGGGGGGAGAGACATACAGAGAGAGAGAGAGGAAGATAGATACAGAGATGGGCGCACCAGCAGACTCTCAGCTGCTGCAAACGAAATCCAGATGCGTGCTCCCCCTTGTGGTCAAGTGCACATTGCGCCCTTGCGTCACTTTGCATCTGGCTAAACGTGGGAACTGGAGATTGGAACTGCTGGAGATTGGAACCAACGTTCTTAGGCTTAGGAGGCAGGTGCCTTAACTGCTAAGCCATCTCTCCAGCCCAATAATGGGTTTATTACAACAATAAATGGTGGGAGCCCCCTCAGGCTACTTGTGAGGGGCATAGATTTAATCCTGAAAGCTTGCTTCCTCCAGGTGGTCAATATCAGTGTGACCCTAAGAGTGGGAGAGTGAGACTTAGGATTTGGGAAAGGAGAGACTACAGAGGAAAATGGGCTGATGAGTTAGGTTGTATTATTTAGCTGTTAGGGATTTGAGACCCTATGACTGTTTATCAAAAGATGAGAAAATACAACTTCATAAAGATTTAATTCAGGCATATGCTTAGCAAATACAATTTGGACGTAATGATTATGTTATAAATTATTGCTTGCAGAAAGGAAAAGAAAGACTTACTGAGTTAACTATAATTGGATAATAGGCACCTGTTGTAGCCAATCTGTCTCTCACCTTTGCTAACTTGCAGCTGAAAATAGAATCAACATTTAACAAAGAATGAAAAAGAAACTGAAAAAGATTACTCAAAAAAATAATTGGTCAAGGTGTTTTTCAAAGGTGTTCTTCAAGTTAATGGTTAACTGTGCTTGTCAGTGCCCCAAACTCAAAAAAGATTATTTAACAGTGCTTGCTCAAAAGATTGTGTTTTAACTGTTTCTGGAAACATTATGTTTTGTAATTTTAAAGGATGTTTTTCAAGCTAATGGTTAATAGTGCTTGCTCATAAAGATTGTAAGGGATGGGGTTAACTTTCCTGGAAACATTATGTATTTGTAATTTCAAAAAAGATTATGGTTAACAGTGCTTGCTCATAAAGATTGTAAGGGATGGGGTTAACTTTTCTGGAAACATTATGTATTTGTAATTTTAAAGAAGATGTTTTTCACAGCTAATGGTTAATAGTGCTTGCTCAATAAAGATTGTAAGGGATGGGGTTAACTTTCCCGGAAATATTATGTACTTGTAATTTCAAAGATTATGCATGTGTATCAAATTTGGGCACAGTTTTGTTTTTGCCTTTTTCCTTCTGAATCCTATTTCCTTGTATGAGAAAAATAAAAGACTGAGGTTTTGTGGCAAGAAGCAGAGAGAGAGAGAGAGAGAGAGAGAGAGAAGTCACATGGCTTGCTGCTGAAGCCCGACCTGTCAGCTTGTACCAACCAGTCCTAAATTTCGTTATCACCGCTCCCATTCATCCCAGCTTTGTGGTCTCACCCCTTGTTGATGCTAGGGCTGGACCCCGGCAAAAAATATTTTGGGCTGGACAGATTGCTTAGTAGTTAAGGCAGTTGCCTGCAAAGCCAAAGGACCCAGGTTCAATTCCCCAGGACCCATGTAAGCCAGCCAGATACACAACGTGGTGCATGTGTCTGGAGTTTGCTTGCAGTGGCTAGAGGCCCTGGCATGCCTATTCTCTCTCTCTCTCTCTCAAATAAATAAAAATAAAACACAGGCCTAGTGTGGTGGTGCATGACTTTAATCCCAGCACTTGGGAGGCAGAGGTAGGAGGACCGCTGTGAGTTTGAGTCCACCCTGAGACTGCATAGTAAATTCCAGGTCAGCCTAGGCTAGAGTGAAATTCTACCTTGAAAAACCAAAAAAATAATAAAAATAAAATACAAGGGCTGGAGAGATGGCTTAGCGGCTAAGGTGCCTGCCTGCTAAGCCTAAGAAAGCTGGTTCCAATGTCCAGCGGTTCCAATCTCCAGGTCCCACGTTTAGCCAGATGCCAAGTGAGGCAAGGGTGCAATGCCGCATTTGACCACAAGGGGGCACACACATCTGGATTTCGTTCACAGCAGCTGAGAGACTGCTGGCGCGCCCATCTCTGTCTCCCTTTCCCTCTCTGTCTATGTCTCTCTGTCTCTCTCTCCAAAAATAAATAAAAAATTTAAAAACAATACAAAAGACATTTTAAAGCATGCGGAGCTATGCAAAACGTTGATACAAGAAATTGAGTCAGGAACATGGAGGCATGCAAAGACTGTAGCAACGAAGGCAGGATGAACAACTTCCTGGGAGACCCTGGGAGTTCACTCGGGTTACAACTGACTATGGAGAGCTCCTGGGGTCTAACTCATGTCACTAGAGCAATAGACAAGTCAAAACGTCAGCTAGGGAGATAAATGAACAAACATGTTGGAGCATGAGCAAGGCATCCACCTGCTGAGGAAAGTCTGTCCCACTAAGCGAAGAGTAGAGTCCTAATGCAGGATACACAATAAATAAATAAACAAACAACTCCTTCCAGGTGGCAGTTGCTGAGCTCCTGTCCCCGCAGGTTGCTGCCTCTGCAGCCCCTCCACCTGCCCTGCCTCTCCTGCATATGGCAAGCATCTCCCAGAGCTTTCCGAATACCTGGGCAGTGCTTTTTGAAAGAGTCAAACCAACACCGTGACAGGCTTCAATAAGATATTTCCTAGCTAGGCCAAAGTTTCAATTTCTCAAGAAGCCTGAACTAAATTCTGGGAGAACAGAACAAAGAACCAAGTCATTTCCTGGAAGGTTTCAGAGATGTCGTAAGGCCATTCCCCCTTTCTTGGCCCCCAGCCAATCAGAAGTAAAAGAATGTGAGATATGCTTACTGGCCACTTAACTGGCCGCATTAGGAAACCTTCCCTTCCCTATAGCCCCCCTCTCTTAGCCTCCCTTAACTCACGTGTGCAAATTATAACCAGTCAGGAGTGCACAAGTAAGCCGGGCGTGGTGGTGCACACCTTTAATCCCAGCACTTGGGAGGCAGAGGTAGGAGGATCACCATGAGTTCAAGGCCACCCTGACACTAACTACATAGTGAATTCCAGGTCAGCCTGAGCGAGAGTGAGACCTTACCTCGAAAAACCAAAAAAAAAAAAAAAAAAAAAAAAAAGTGCACAAGTACTATATCATTCAAATTAGCCAATTATGTGTTAGAGGTCTTAAAAAAGCCAGCGAGCTGTTCCTGGGGTCACCATTTAGTGTAAATGGTGGATCCCCTCATGCTGGACTTTTCTGCACAATAAATGCTCTATGTTTTTACATGCTATATGAGTCTGAGTCTCCCTTCAGCGATTTTCGGACCCTAACACTTTCAAGAGGAAAAGAGGGCGCAGTAGGTCCTGGCTTTTGAGATTTGCAGGTGTGAGATGTGTTAGCAAATTACACTGGGCTCCGGACCTCAGATTTCTGGACATCTACAAAACCCAAAAACTGGTGGTGATTTTTCACTCCCAGAGCTTCCAAGAAGGTATGGCGGTGATCTTGGGCTGAGAGTGTCCCGTAAGCTTACAGGTGACAGCTGTATATAGTGTCAGGTATATGAGTTGGCAGGTTTCCAGGGTGCAGGTGTGGGGTAAGAGTGAGTCAACAGGAAGAAAATCATTCCACTATTTTTTTTTCCTACTTCTTGAATGGGGTTCTCAGAAAACCAAGACTGAGTGGCTCTAATCGCAGGGCAGGTATAAATAGTGGGTGCCTGCAGGAGGTTCATTTGCCTGGAGCTCCCGAATCCTGGAGGAAGCTATCTGTCTCTGTCCCTCATTTTTTATTTCTTCATGCCCTGTGAATGCCCACCCTGTCCCCCACCCCCATCCATCTGGGTCATTTATCCCACCAGGGTTGAGGGAGCATGGGCTGGGGTTCTGGTTCTAAGGTTCAGGTCTAAGGGGTTATGGGTGTGGGAGGTGAAGGGCGCAATGGGGGAAGAAGATGCTATTTGGCCCTAGCTCAGCTTCCGTAGCTCAGCAGGTTTGCTTTCTGGGCTGAGGCAGAGTGGGATGAATGCAGTGTGATACTCCCTCAGACCCATGTGCCACTGTGTAGAAAGCTCAGGTGGAAATTGCAATTCTAAGTTGGTTTTTAAATTTTTTTTTGAGGTAGTTCTCATTCTAGCCCAGGCAGATCCTGGAACTCGCTCTGTAGAAGATCTGTACATCACTGTGATCCACCTACCACTGCCTTCCAAGTGCTGGGATTAAGGGCAGGTGCCACTGCGCCCAGCTATTTGCTATTCGTTTATTTTCTTATATTGTTCAATTTTAATTTTTTTGTCTCGGTTCCTTCTCTGTCCCTAATTCCTTCAGAATGAAGGATGGTGGAGGAGAAACTGGTTAGGCATTCTCACACTGGAATTGTAAACCCATGCTGGGACCAATCACCTGGAAATGCAGACAAGGTTACTTTTCTCATAGTCTCAAGTCTTACTAAAAAATCTAAAATATACGTGCTGCATGATGTCTTTGATTTGCCAACCAACATTCAGAAGGGTCACTTTATTCAATAAACTCTTTTATTATTTTGTATTATTTTATTTTATTTTATTTTATTTTATTTTTATTTAGTAGAGAGAGAGAGAGAGAGAAAGAGAGAGAGAATGGGAATGTCAGGGCCTCTAGCTACTTCAAGGGAACTCCAGACACATGAGCCACCCCTCTGTATCTTGCTTACAGGAGTACTGGGGAATCTGAGGTGGGGCCATAGCTTTGCAGGCAAGCGCCTTAACCCCTAAAATAAATCAATAAACTCTCACTCAAAAAGGCAGTGTATGGTGGCTGGTGTGGTGGTGTACACCTTTAATCCCAGCACTCAGGAGGCAGAGGTAGGAGGATTGCTATGAGTTCGAGGCCAGCCTGAGACTATATAGTGAATTCCAGCTCAGCCTGGACTACAGTGAGACACTACCTTAAAAAAAAACAAAACAAAACAAAACAAAACAAAACAAAAAAAAAAAAACAAGCAGAGCATGAACTGAAAGCTGCTTGAGCTCAGGGGCTGGGGCTCTGTTGTCCCAGCTAGGCTGCCTTGCTGTCTCAGGTCTGGAAACCTGTGAATCTGCTCTTTGCAGGTCTCCTTCCTGCTCAGGTGAATGGCTGGCGGTGTCCTCCATACAAGCCTGTGAGCAGAACGCCCATCGCCTTGATTACTCCCCAGAATGAGGTGCATGGCCCCCAAAGTGAGGTGGTTACAGGCCAAGGGACAGTGCCCTTGTCCTGGCCTGAGTGTGGCCCTCATGACCGAGCCCCTGCCAGGACAAGGACAGTGAGCTAGCTGCGGTTGGGATGTGAGCTCACCAGTGTGATTCTAGAGACGCCCAGGAGATCCAAGGAAGTTGTGAATAAAAATGGAAAAAGCTAGTGGGAGGCCAGGTGTGGTGGCGCACGCCTTTAATCCCAGCGCTCGGGAGGCAGAGGTAGGAGGATCGCCGAGAGTCCGAGGTCACCCTGAGACTACATAGTGAATTCCAGGTCAGCCTGGACCAGAGTGAGACCCCACCTCGCAAAACCAAAAAAAAAAAAAAAAAAAAAAAGCTAGTGGGAAATAGTTTCCCCCCAGCCCCAAATTATAAGCTGGTGGAGAAGGAGGCACTTCTCTGGGCAGGAAGCCATGGTCCTACCACCCCGCTCCCCACCCCCAGTCAGCCTGGTCGGCTGCATCTTTGCATAGGCTCCTCTGTCTTTGCTCCAGCCGCTGTGTCTCCCACGGGCTCTTTCCACTCATAACTTTGTAGCTTCTCTCTCCAAAAGGAGAGATGCCATTGTGGTATGGATCTTAACTACTCCTCAGTGCCCCACAGGTTGGAGGCGTGGCTGCCAGCCTTATGATACTGATGGTAAGTGGTGGCACCTTTAGGACATGGGACCTTGTGGAGAGAAGTTAAGACTTTAGGGTCTGCGCCTTTGGAGGTGCATTGAGACCCTGGGCTCTCTCTCTCTCTCTCCCTCTCTCTTTCCTAGCTACTATGGGCCTCTCTAGCCATTTGTTCCCAACATGATGCAGTGTGTCACCATAGGTCCAGGGCGATGGAGCCAGGTTACTATGGACTGATCCCTCTAGAACCATGAGCCAAGAGAAATCTTCCCTCCTTTTGAGTTGATTCATCTCTGGTGCTTGTCCCTGTGACAGAACGCTGACACCAAAGCTGTGTAAAGAATGACGCAGCTCTTGCACTCTGTGCCCTTCAACTCTCAAGTCCCTCTCTGATGGCATCTGGATGTCCTCTTAGATAGCTTCCTTGTATTTCACCACGAACCAGCATCCCACCTGAGAGAGCCCACCTGGCATGCCTCTCGGTCCCCACGAGGCCTCTCCTCCAAAGCCTCTCAGGTGGTATGGTAGTTTAGATCTCTCCAGCTGCTAAAACTCCGTGTCTCATAAACCCTTCACCTGCATTCCCTCTGGGACCATACTCACTGAGTGGGTGCCTGGTCCAGCAGGGCTCATAGGTTTGTAAGCTGCCAGAGCTAAATCTAGGCTCAGGTGAGAGGGAATAGATTGACTTGGTCGGAGCTCAGCCACCTGCCTCAGTGGCACCCCCAGTGAGAAGTAGATCCTCAGTGAGGGACAGCACAGTGTTCAAATGAGGCACCTGCGAAGAGAGGGACACTGTTGGCCCATGTCACCGTGCTAGTTGAGTACCGTGTGCCCACTTCCCTATACTGCTTTTGGGGTCTTGCTGCTCTGCACCCCCCACTGGGGAGGAGTATGTGTGGATGGGGATGACGTTGATCTCTAGGAGCAGAGCCATGGCCTAACCTATCCCGGAAGCAACGTCACGTTTTTCTCTCTCATCTTTGCAGGTCATGCTGGGCCTCGCTCTTTGCCTGACAATCCTGCTCTCCCAGCCCCAGGGCTACCTGGGAGACGAAGTGAGGACCCTCTCGAAGAGATCGTTACCCAATGCCTGCACCCTGGTCATGTGTGGCCCCACGGAAAACGGCCTGCCTGGTCGTGATGGACGGGATGGGAGAGAGGGTCCCCGGGGCGAGAAGGGTGATCCAGGTAGAGCCGGGACCAGCGGGGTGGGGAGGGTAAATGTTGGAATGAGAACCAACCTGCAGCTTTGGATGATCTGGTGGAAGCCTTGTAGGTGGGTTTCTTCCTCCCAGAAGAGTGGATTCCCCCTGATGCTCATTCCACCACCTGCCCCATGCATGACCATCTTTACTTCTCTCTCATTGGCTACCTCCTGTTACCCAACTGACCTGATCCTAGGATGTCTGAGTTCTCCTTATCACCAGAATGGGTACACTCCTCACACTGGGGGCTCCCATAGGACCATGGTCCCATGTTCTAGCAGTGAGCACTTGTTCATTTTGATTAAATGGTACCTATACAGGTTATTAGCTGTTTTTAATATTTAAACTCTGCTAATTGAACAGATCTGCTTAAAAACACTACCAGGGGAGAAGGGCAGCTCTTGAGTCTCCGTAGAGCCCTGTGCTTGGGTATTCCCTTGAAATTTCATTAGCTCCTCCCCCAAAGCCTTACAATCTCCTTTGACAGGTAGGGAAGGGGAAATAAGTGTTGCAGATGGTTGAAAGAACATGGGCTTCCATGCCAGGCAGGTCTAAGACTTGACTGCTGGCTCCCTTTTCAGCGGGGACCCCCTGAGCCAAGCTCGATCTCAAAGAGTTTCAGTGTGCCCATGTCCACCTGGGAATAATATTTCCACCTAGCGAGAAATAACCCAGCCCAATTATGATTATTATTTTTTTCTTTTTAAAAATATTTTATTTATTTATTTATTTATTTATTTATTTATTTATTTGAGAGAGAGATACAGAAATAGGCAGGGAGAGAGAGAGAGAGAGAGGGAGGGAGGGAGAGAATGGGTGCGCCAGGACCTCCAGCCACTGCAAACGAACTCCAGATGCATGCACCCCCTTGTGCATCTGGCTTACGTGGGTCCTGGAGAATCGAGCCTCGAACCGGGGTCCTTAGGCTTCATAGGCAAGCGTTTAACCGCTAAGCCATCTCTCCAGCCCATGATTATTATTTTTGATTCTTTAGGGTAAAGTTTCATCTCCCTGCTGGCCAAGATTACCAGAGGTATTACTAAACAAGAGAATTATCTCTGGAAATAATACCCTGCTGTGGGGGAGGAACCAGGTCCTACTGGCAAGAAAGGGAGATTCATTGAGCAGGCGGCATGAGCAGAGGGAACTCAATGCCCTGGGCCATGGAATACTATTGAACTTCACCTTTCTGGAGTTTTCATTTTGATTGGAAGAAAGTTAATCACATTTAAGACAGACTCTGTAGCATCCTGATGCTGTGTGGGGTAAGGGAGAAGAGCATGTCTATCTTTTACAGATAAATTACAAAGGTTCCTGTCATAAATGGGCTGGGGCTCACCCAGGGGGAGCCAAAAGAAGGATGGGACTCAGTGTACCATTCTTTCTCAGGGATTCCCAATTTTCTCTGGATTCCAGAGGGAGCCATGGATTGAGTTCCAAGGGCTTTTCCCACAGTCGCCCTTGAACTTCCTGTGACCCTTTCACACACCAAACCTGGCTTTGCATTGGCCTTGGTCAGAGGACAAGCACGTGTGTACATAGCTACTGAGGCTCCTCCATTCCAGTCACTTTAGCTATTCAACTACTATTAGTCTGAGAATGTCCTGGGAAGTTTGGGGGTACCCTCAGCCTCATGACCCAAGTTCTTTTGTGTGTGACCCAATCCTGCACTTGGGACTTCTGCAGAGTTGGAAACATGAGGACCCTAGAACTCATTGAAGAAAGGACAGTTGTGGGGCCGGAGAGATGGCTTAGTGGTTAAGGCATTTGCCTGTGAAGCATAAGGACCCAGGTTCAATTCCCCAGTACCCATGTAAAGTCAGATGCACAAGGGGTGCATGCATCTGGAGTTTGTTTGCAGTGGCTAGAGGCCTTGGGGTGTCCATTATCTCTCTTTCTGCCTTTTTCTCTATAAATAAATTATATATATGGCAGTTGTGGCCTTGAGGCAAGGGTGGAGGGTGGAGCTGGGGTCATTGTGGTCAGGTCCCAAATATACTATAGAAAGCAAAAAAAAAAAAAAAAAAAAAAAAAAGACCAAACCGGTCCTTGGGGACAATCCCATCATCACTTAGCAACTTTAGCCTCCTTTCCAGAAAGGTCCAGTACTTGCTGGGGCGCCAGGCTTCTTCAGTGTAAAGCCATACCCTCCATAGCACCCACAGATTGCAGGGACTGCCCACCACTCCCTGGCTCCTTTCTGATCCTTCACCACCCCTCTCTCTCTCTTTGGGCTCTGTCATTTACCCTTCTCATGGATGTCCCGACAGCTCTGTCCTTCCTTTACTCACAGCCTACCTTGTGATCAGGGAGTTTCCCAGGCACGCTCTGGCCCGGATGGGGTCCAGGAGCTTTTCAGCCTCGACACAGGGCACAGGCGGACATGAGATGGATCTACACTGTAACCTTCTATGCCTACACCTCACCCCTAGGAAGGACCATCACCAAAGCAGGATGCAGTGCCCAGTGCAGAAACTTCCAGCATATTCAGCTCCCCTCATTCTAGCCAGACATTTGCCCCAGGAAGGCCTGACTCACCTGCCATGGGAGTGGTTTTCAAGCCTGACATGTCATCTCTCTTCTCTCTAAAATGATTAACAGAAGACCCAGTCTTTCTTTCTTTCTTTCTTTCTTTCTTTCTTTCTTTCTTTCTTTCTTTCTTTCTTTCTTTCTTTCTTTTTCCCTCCCTCCCTCCCTCCCTCCCTCCCTCCCTCCTTCCTTCCTTCCTTCCTTCCTTCCTTCCTTCCTTCCTTCCTTCCTTCCTTCCTTCTCTTTCTCTCTCTCACCTCCAAGTCTTGCTTCTTTTGTTGTAGAAATTCTCTGGAAAGCTCACTCCAACACCAGTATGAGTGAAAGTCGAGGAGTTTATTTTTGCCAGGGGCAAAAGAGTTTGCGATAGCCCTCCAAAGAAGCTCTGGATCTGAGCTGAGATTTTAATTTTATTTTATAGTTTTTATAGCCAAGGGGAGGGGTAACTGAACAAACAAGACCTGGCAATTTGTATGTCAATCATTTTTGTAGTTAGGCCACCCTAACAATGAACTCCATTTTACTTTGTTTCAGCCTAAACTGTCTTTCCTCCTTAGCGTCCCTCTCGACGCTTTGTGGACAGTTCTCTCTTTGGGATTTTATCTGCTGACAAAGATAAGTTTAGTTCCGTAACAATTAACCCTTACAATAACTCAGTGAATCAGTTTAACATTTAACTTTTTTTCTGGTTTTTCGAGGTAGGGTCTCTAGCTCAGGCTGACCTGGAATTCACTATGTATTCTCAGGGTGGTCTTGAACTAACAGTGATCCTCCTACCTCTGCCTCCCGAGTGCTGGGATTAAAGACGTGTGCCACCACGCCCTGCTTAACTTTTCTTCTGTCACACCTTCAGGAACGCAGCTGTGAGGGAGGCCATGTGTGTGATGGGTGGGGTTTCTGTGAAGAGAGGAAAAGTGACTCAGGTCCTGTGACCCTGGCCACTGGACGTCTCATAGAACAGGACCTGAGGCTAACATTCATGTTTGGCTCAGTGCACATCATGAAGTAGTCATGCACAGATTGGGTCTTTATTTTTCATTAAGTATTACTTTATTACTTGTATCTACTAAGGAAGTTTTGCTATTTCCGTACACTCAGGGTGCCTTGGTCAAATTCAGCCTTCTTTGCCAACCTGCTCCTTTCCCCTATTCCACATACCCTCCCCAACTTTGGTTAACCACTATTATAAATTCAGGTTAGCTTTAAAAAAAAAATTTAACAAATATTTTATTTACTTGATAGATAGATTAATGTTAGATAGATAGATAGATAGATAGATAATGAGCAAGTATGGGTCTGCCAGGGCCTCTAGCCTCTGCAAACAATCTCCAGATACATGTGCCACTTTGTGCATCTGGCTTTACATTTGTCCTGGGGACTTGAACCCAGGCTGATGTAAGACTTGGTAAGTAAGCACCTTTAACCACTAAGCCACCTCTTCAGATTTGGCTTGTTTTTTTTTTTTAAAAAAAGATTTTATTATTTATTTATTTATTAGAGACAGAGACAGGGAAAGAGACAAAGGGAGAGTGAGAATGGGTGCGCCAGGGCCTCTAGCCACTATAAATGAACTCCAGACACGTGCGCCATCATGTGCATCTGGCTTACGTGGGGACCTGGAGAATCAAACTGGGGTCCTTAGGCTTCACAGGCATGTGCCTTAACTGCTAATCCATCTCTCCAGCCCCTTGGCTTTTTTTTTTTTTTTTTTTGTTATCTTCTGCATATGAAAGAGAACATGTGGTGGTGAAATTTTTGTGTCTGGCTTTGCCGTTCTCCAGTTCTATCCATTTTCCTGCAATTGACAGGATTTTGTTCCTATCTATCGTAAGCGGTGTGCAGTAAACATGGGTGTGCATATATCTGTTTGGTAAGTCAAATTCATTTCCTTTGGATATGTCCCAGGAATGGCATCACAGCATTACACAGTAGTAAGGCTTTTTGGTTCTGGAGGAAGTTTTGTGCTCTTTTCCATAGTGGCTAATAGAGAACGTCTCTATGAAGGTTTATTTTTCTCCAGAGATTCATCCGTGCTTGTTATTGTGTATGTTTTATTTTGTTTACTCGCCTTTCAACTGGGGTGAGATGGATGGACTCTCATTGTGGTTTCAATTTACATTTCCTTGATGGCTAATGATGTTGAATATTTTTTTCATATATCTCGTGGCCAGTTGTATTGCTTTTGATTTTTTTCAAAGTTTGGTCTCACTCTGGTTTAGGCTGACCTGACACTTACTCTGTAGTCCCAGGCTGGCCTGGAACTCATGGCGATCCTCCTATCTCTGCCTCCTGAGTGCTGGGATTTAAGGCGTGCGCCACCACACCTGGCATGAGTTACTTAAAAAATTTTTTTTGTTGTTTATTTATTTATTTGAGAGCAACAGACAGACGCAGAGAGAAAGAGGCAGATAGATAGATAGAGAATGGGCACACCAGGGCCTCCAGCCACTACAAACGAACTCCCGATGCATGCGCCACTTTGAGCATCTGGCTTACGTGGGTCCTGGGGAATTGAGCCTCAAACTCGGGTCCTTAGGCTTCACAGACAATCGCTTAACCACTAAGCCATCTCTCCAGGCCCATGTGTTACTTCTTTTAAGAAGGCTGTTCAGATCATTCCCTCATTTCCAAATTGTATTACTTGTGCTTTTATCTTGCTGAGTTTTAAATTCCTTTTATATTCTGGCAATTAATCCTTTGTCAGATGAACGGTTGGCCAATGTTTCCTCCCCTTCTGGAGTTGTAGATTCATCCTGTTTATTTCCTTCACCCTGGGGAAGTGTCATTGTTTGATTCGGGTCCTGTACTTTGAGGGTTCTTCATAAACAAATGAGCAAGGTAGCAAAGAAGTTAAGGAACAACTGCGTATCTGTGTAAAGCCATTTCTGATACACACTCACGTACAACTATACATAGACATGTACATATATGGTCATCTGTACACTTGTCCATGGTCACTGGAAGATGCTGACGGATGTCTTCTGATGACACTGTGGCCTTAGGGCAGATGAAGGAGCGCTGCATGGACAGTCATGAAACTCTGGGCTTGAATCCACAGCTGCCTCTGTCTCCCCAAAGGGGAGATACTCATATCCATTTCCCAGACTACCCCTGGACCACGGTGTGAGACTGCTGGAGGTCTGTGCTCTGTAGAGTGCTGAAGGAACACCAGGGGCTTCTCCCTGAAGGAATTTGGCTCCTTCTGGGCACACAGTTAACTTTATGTCCATTTCTTTTGCTGCTGTAGGTTTGCCGGGAGCTGTAGGGCACCCAGGGATGCCAGGACCAGCTGGTCCAGTTGGACCCAAAGGGGACAATGGCTCCACTGGAGAACCCGGACCAAAGGGGGAGTCTGGACCCCGTGGTGAGCGGTGGGACATGGAACTCTGCTGGTTCTTTCACGGGGTGCTTCTGTCCTGAGGATATGCCAGTGGCAAGCAGAGAGCCCTTCCCAGGAAGAGGACGAATGTGCTGAGTCGTTTCAGGGCCTCCTGCGGGGCAGAAAGATGCTGCTGCCTCTTCAAGCTATCTTCTCTTCTCCTCTCCTTTCCTCTCCTCTCCTCTCCCTTCCCTTCCCCTTCTCTCCCTGTCTCCCCTCTCCCCTCTCCTCTCCTCTCCTCTCCTCTCCTCTTTTCTCCTTTCCTCACTTCTCCTCTCCTCCCCTCTCCTCCTTTCCTTTCCTCCCCTTCCCTCTCTTCTCTTCTTTTCTCCTCCCTTCCCCTCCCTTCTCCTCTCTTTTCCTCCCCTCCTTTACTCCCTCCCCTCCCTTTCCCTCTCCTCTCTTCTCCTCCTCTTCTCCTCTCTTCTCCTCTCCTCTCCTTTCTCCTCCTCTCCCCTCTTCTCCTCTTCTCTCTTCTCCCCTTCCCTCCTTTCCTTTCCTCCTCTCCCCTCTTTTCTTCTCTCCTCCCCTCCTTTCCTCCCCTCTCCTCTCCTCATAGGCATTTAGTGGCATTGAATGGGCTGGTTCTTTCCCCCAGGACCTCCAGGACCTCCAGGTCGGCCTGGTCCGGCTGGAAAGGATGGTCCCCCTGGGAAACAGGGAAGCGCAGGACCTCAAGGCCAACTAGGTCCCAAAGGAGAGCCGGGGCCCAAAGGTAGGTGAATGGGATGTGGCCAGTCTGGGAGGGAGAAAGGGGAATTGATGGAAGAGGTCATCTGGGTGACCCGAGGTATGCTCAGGCTGCCAGAGAAGCCCAGGCTATCATTGCCGTGAAAGCCTTGCCAAGCACATCTCCTCCAAGTCCCCATATCCTATCAGTGTTGCCCTTCTCCTTCACCAGGGAACCCCAGCCAGCAGGGAGCTGTCTCCCCAGCTCTCTATCTGATCCTGTAGTTGAGTAAAAAGGCCCAGCAGTGAGGAAATGATGCGTGATGAACATCTTCGCAGCATTTCCCCCTGCTGTTTCTTCCTAGGAGAAGCAGGTGCTCCAGGTGTGCAGGGTTCTGCAGGCCCAAAGGGAGAGAGAGGCGCCGCTGGTGAGCGTGGAGCCCCTGGGATTGCTGGCGCAACAGGTGTGTAAAGGGCAGATGTGAGGATGGTTCTAGTTCTATTAGGTCCACTTGGGGCTACCAAGACCCATCCCCTCCCCCATTCTATCCATGAAGTCCGAGCTGGCATTTCTGAGCTGTGCAGAGAGTGTGTCTCCCAAGAGGGTGAATTTGGCAGCTCCGTGACTGCCCCATGCAGGGAGGGTGCGTTACCCAGCCTTCAGGATAACCTCTGTACAAGCAAGGTTAAGTTTTGTGATCAGGACAGTTGCACTCCCCCAATAAAACCTTGATTACCAGGGGGTGGGGGCAGTTGTGTTTCACAAAGGGCGTACTGTTGAGTGCTATGGAGTCCTATGTGGGGAGGGATTATGGTTGGACATAAGGATAGTTTATGTGCCATGAAACATGTATCCATAGCTCACCTAGTTCCTGCATTTCAGGGCCTGCTGGTGCTGTGGGTCCACAGGGAGCTCCAGGTTTGAGGGGACCCCCAGGACTCAAGGGGGACAAAGGTGCTCCTGGAGACAGAGGAGCAAAGGGCGAAAGTGGGATTGCAGGTAAGACATCAGCTCCAGGTCCTGGAAGCCCCAGAAGGCAGGGAGCCCTCTTGAATTGAGGGTGGTCACCCAACACTACAGGTGGGCATAGAACCCAGCTCAGCTGGCAGGTTGGGAAGGCAAATTAGGCTCTGGGCTTAGTTCTCTGCCTAAGGTATATGGGAGGCAAACTTGGACAGTTATTTTCATGGTAGCTGACTTCCTGGTTTTAGGATAGCTTTAAAAAAATTTTTTTATTTGTTTATTTATTTATTTATTTATTTATTTATTTATTTGAGAGCAACACAGATAGAGAGAAAGAGGCAGATAGATAGAGAGAGAATGGGCACACCAGTGCCTCCAGCCACTGCAAATGAACTCCAGATGCATGTACCACTTTGTGCATCTGGCTTACGTGGGTCCTGAAGAATCGAGCCTTAAACCAAGGTCCTTTGGCTTCATAGGCAAGTGCTTAACTGCTAAGCCATCTCGCCAGCCCTAGGATAGCTTCCAACAACCAGTGAGTGGGAATTACATGAGGCATTCCTCCCTTCCTCCTGAGAACAGAGATGCCATTTACATTCCCAGGTCTCCAGTCAAAATGCCACTGGGATTCACTGGTCAGTGAGGCTCAGGGACTCGCCTACGGACCATGAGAAACCCCTACACAGAAATCAGGCATAACGGCTCACATCTGTAATCCCAGCACTTGGGAAGTGGAGGCAGGAGGATCACTGTGAGTTTGAGGGCAGTCTGTGCTACATAGTGAGTTTCAGGGTACCCTGACCTACATAATGAGACCTTACCTCAAAAGAAAAAAGAGAAAAGAAAAGAATGAAAAGGAAGGAAGGAAAAAGAACAAGATCCCAACATCTCCATCACATCTTCCAAGGCTCAGGGTTCATTGTGGAAAAGGTTGCTGAAAGAATGTAAGAGCCAAAACAGACTGGAGAGATGGCTTAGCGGTTAACGCACTTGCCTGCAAAGCCAGAGGACCCAGGTTCGATTCTCCAGGACCCACATAAGCCAGATGCACATGCATCTGGAGTTTGTTTGTGCACCTTCATTCTCTCTTTGTTTCTCCCTCTTCCTCGCTCTCAAGTAAATAAATAAATAAACCTATTTTTAAAAAAGAGCCAAAACAAAGGAGGAGTGCTTTGCAATACTGTCTGCCATATACAAAGTGGTTATGGTATTCATGACCTCACAGTGGTTGACACTTCCTACAAAAGACCTGCATAATGGGGCTGGAGAGATGGCTCAGCAGTTAGGGAGCTTGTATGCAAAGCCTACCAACCTGGGTTCAATTCCCCAGTACTCACATAGGAGTCAGATGCACAAAGTGGCACATACATCTGGAGCTTGTTTGTAGTAACCTCTCTCTCTCTCTCTCTCCCTCTCTGTGTGCAAATCAATCAATAAATAACATGTTAAAAAAATGATCTGCATAACAAGAGGAGAAAATGATGACATCAATGTGGAGGAGAGACTAGTTGGAAAGAAGGGATTCAGTGAAGAGGGTTTTCAGGAGGGGGATAAAGGAGGGTGGCGGGAGGGGATTATGATCATTTTATATTGTCCATAATGTCTGGAAGTTGTCAATAAAAAATAAAAAAAAAAACCAGAGAACAAGATTTCTGCATGGCAGAACTGTATTGTTCATAATGTTTGGAAGTTGTCAATAAAAAAATAAATAAAAAACACCCCCACCCCAAAAAAAAACACACCAGAGAACAGATGTGGGCTTGCTGTGGTCAGCCCAGTTACCCACTTCCACACTTCCCCTGAGGCCCAGGCCTGAGCTGTTCCCAGACTTTTGGGACAACCTTCACTATCCATTTCCCTCCTGCAGACAATGTGGCTCTGCAGAACCAGGTGAAGTCCTTAAAGGGACAGCTACAGCAGCTGGAGGCAGCCTTCTCTCACTACAAGAAAGGTAAGTATGTGGATCCATACCTAACTGGCACCAACAATGGGTCCAAAGTAGTTATGGGCCTTGGGTTGGGGTTGAGCTGGTGTTGCAGATTTGGCCCAGCTTTACCCTGGGTCTAGGATGAAGGACCGTGTCTAGGGCTGCACTTGTGGCGGAGGCAGGAAGGGTTGTGTGCGAGGACTGGGCTGGAGCAGGGAAGACGCATGCTGCAAGAACTGGAACTAGGTCGAAAGGACACACAGGAGGATGTGGCCCAGGCCCCTGGTTCACCAGGGTGGCAGAAGCATGGTTGAAGCACCTGACCACCTCCCAACCTCAGTACAGCCCGTGCCAAGGGGCAGATAGACGTCCTGGGTCCCATACGATTCAGTGCATCTTCACGCCTGCTTCCTCGTGCTGGTCCAAGAGGAGACCCATCAGGGAGGGCCGTGTTCCTTGCCTCTGTGGGCCCGTGTGTGGGATGTCTACGATACGTGGACACACAGCTCAGGGCAGCACAGAGTCCATCCTATCCTGGTTCTGGAGACAGGGCAGGTGGAGGCGTGACCTTGGCATGTGACCACTGAGCTTCTCTCCTTTGCATGCTCCCTGGGTTAGCGGAGGACACTCCTTCTGGGTTCCAGCCAGGACTGGACTCTGCCTGCAGTTCCTGACAGGTAGAGAGCAGAGACTTCGCTGGATGTGGGATCCTGGGCTGTCAGAGACCTCCAGGAGCACATACTTGAGAGCTCCCTGTCTTTTTTGGAATCTCTCCCTCCCCTGCCTTCCATGACATCAATTTTTTTAAAAAAACTTTTTTTTTTTTTTTGAGAGAGACACAGAGAGACAGAGAGAGAGAGGGAGAGGGAAACAGATAGAAAATGGGTGCACCAGCAGCCTCTCAGCTGCTGTGAACGAACTTCAGACACATGCACCCCCTTGTAGGCAAGTGTGGCATTGCACCCTTGCTTCACTGCATCTGGCTAAACGTGGGACCTGGAGATTGGAACCGGTGTTCTTAGGCTTAGCAGGCAAGCGCCTTAACAGCTAAGCCATTTCTCCAGCCCTTAAAAACTTTTCATTGACAGTTTTCATATGTATGTATAATGTATTTTTAAATTAAAAATATTTTGTTTTATTTTTATTTATTTAAGAGAAAGAAAGAGAGAGAGAGAGAGAGAGAAGAGAAAGAGAGAATGGGCATGCCAGGGTCTTGAGCTGCTGCAAAGGAACATCCACATCTGGCTTACGTGGGTCTTGGGGAATTGAACTTGGGTCCTTTGACTTTGCAAGCAAGTGCCCTAACTGCTAAGCCATCTCTGCAAGCCCATGCATAATGTATTTTAATCATAATTCCCTCCCATTACTTTCTTGCGGCCCCTCCTTCCACTGAACCCCTTCTTCCCAACTATTTCCTCTTCTATTCTGACATCATTTCCCGCTCCTCTATCATCCATGGTACCATGGAGACGGGCCCAATGTTTGTAGTTGTTGTTCAGGCAGTCATGAATGCAATGACTGCTTTGTGTTGGAAAGATACATTTCAAAGCAGTCCATCCTTTAGATCTTTCTACCCTCTCTTCTGGAGGATGTGATAGAAAAGTTTCTTTTTTCTTTTCTTTTCTTTTCTTTTCTTTTCTTTTCTTTTCTTCTCTTTCCTCTCTTTCTCTCTTTCTCCTTCCTTCCTCCTTCCCTCCCTCCTTCCCTCCCTCCCTCCTTCCCTCCCTCTTTCTTTCTTTCTTTCTTTCTTTCTTTCTTTCTTTCTTTTTTCTTTTCTTTTCTTTCTTTCTTTCTTTCTTTCTTTCTTTCTTTCTTTCTTTCTTTCTTTCTTTCTTTCTTTCTTTCTTTCTTTCTTTCTTGTTTCTCGAGGTAGGGTCTCACTCTAGCCCAGGCTAACCTGGAATTCACTATGTAGTCTCAGGGTGGCCTTGAACTCATGGCGCTCCTCCTGCCTCTACCTCCCAATTGCTGGTCTTAAAGGTGTGCACCACCACACCCAGCTTTTTTTTTTTTTTTTTATTCGAGGTAGGGTCTCACTCTAGCCCAGACTGACCTGGAATTCACTATGTAGTCTCAGGGTGGCCTTGAACTCAGGCAAAAGTGGCCCACCTCTGCCTCCCGAGTGCTGGGATTAAAGGCATGCACCACCACACCTTGTTGAGAATTTTCATTGAGTGCTGAGCACGTGACTGCCACTCCTCAGTATTTGAGTCTCCTCCATAGTCATTGCTATCCGGTCCAAAGTAAGACCAGTACTCAACTGTGGGCATAGACATAAATATTTAGGAGGGCAATTTGAAGGGCACAACATTCTATTTAGCCAGACATTAGTAGCTCCTCTTTTTAGGGCCTAAAACCTCTCTAGCCATAGGTCTTTGAGTTTTACCAGGCATGAATTCCCTGCCATGGGCGGGCCTCTCATATCCAATCAGTTGGCTGCTACTGTTGCACTGGTGGACACATCCTGCTTGGCTCGGCCACTTACATAACTCAGAGTCCTCTGCTGATTAAGACTGTTGGTGGCTTTTGTCCCTCAACCTTGCAGTACAATGACAACTAGTCAGAAGGGAGGAGGCTTCCAGTCAGTTCAGTGTGATTTCTCAGTGCCGTGACATCAGTTTTGAGTTAACATCTTTCAGGAAAATCTTACTATGTGAGAAAGAGTTTTCTGAGCGATGAGAGCAAAAGAGAAGTTGTTTGAGTAGGAGAGCATTGGTTCCTAACTGAATTGACGCCCAAATTCAGAGAGGAGAGCATTCAGCATTTGTGTCTTTGTCCCTCCCCAGGCATATTTGAATATGCAGTCAGTTATTCACAGACGCACTGAGTCACACATAAAGAACACGTGCACCTGCACCCGCCACCTATACATGTACTGACCTGTCATTCATTCCACATCCATGAGCTCACGCGCATTTTATAGACACACACAGAATTGCGCACACATCTGGATGGACCTGAAGCATTCCCAGGCACCTTTTTGGATGAGTGCACATGCATCTTCACGCAAGCCCTCCTAGGAGCTGAACCCAGTAATGGACCCTTGCAAATTTCCATGCACGGGCCAAAGCTACAGGGATGTATGGGAATGAGAGGTGATTGGTCTTCGATGCGGGTGCTGCTTTGATTACATGACCTCCCTCACTTCAAAGCTGAGGAAGTGACTTCCTCTTGCTCTCCCGGCTAGTCATTGCCAGAGTGAGTCTTAGTGGCTGAGCTGATTCCTAGCCAGAGTTGGTCAATGGATCTCTCGTGTGTGCTTGTCCCTTCCTTAATGGACCTCTCGTGTGCGCTCGTCCCTTCCGGGCACCTCCAGGCCTGGGCCATGGGTTGTTACCAAGACATTATGTGGGTGGGAACGGACTCAGAGCAGAGATGAGTGTTCTCAGCTCTCAGATGTCTCCCCCCAGCCCTTCCTCACCCCGTAACACCGCGTAGGCCCTCCTTGACAACCAGCATTGTGGTACTTTATTGTACCAGAGGGGGTGTGGGCTCACTGCACTGTTTCTGTTCCCTGGGAAAAGTTGTTCAGTTACAGAGTAATTGCGAAGTGAGGGCCAGCGTCATGCCTCGTGGGCTGAAACAGAAAGGGCGTGTCCACGCTGGGTGTGGGGCTGGGTTGCTCCTAACTGCATGTTTGTTTGATGGCTGCTTGACTTGGGGCCTTGTACTTAGTTTCTCTGAGCTTGAGGGTTGTTATCTGTGAATAGGGACACGTGGCACCCTCACAGAGTGTGACATGGTGCTGGGGCAAGTCTAGAACTGTCTCCCTTCCATTTTCTCTGGTACCCTAAAACCCTGCGTACACAGATCGGATCCCCAAGGCTTGGCCTTCAGCAAATTATCTCAGGGTCCCTGAACTTTGGTTAGGGGATGCCTCAGCCCACCTCTCGTCTTTCAGCGGAGCTCTTCCCTGATGGCCGGAGTGTCGGGGACAAGATCTTCAAGACAGTGGGCTCCGAAAAGACTTTTGATGACGCCAAGGCGCAGTGTGAGCAGGCTGGGGGGCAGCTGGCCTCCCCGCGCTCTGAGGCTGAGAACACGGCCCTGCAGCAGCTGGTCACCGCCCACAACAAGGCCGCTTTCCTGAGCATGACCGACGTGAACTCAGAAGGCCAGTTCACCTACCCGTCTGGGGAGCCCCTGGTCTATTCCAACTGGGTCCCCGGGGAGCCCAACAACAACGGTGGGGCGGAGAACTGTGTGGAGATATTCACCAATGGCAAATGGAACGACAGGGTTTGCGGAGAGCAGCGCCTCGTGATCTGCGAGTTCTGAACCACCCACGGCCTGGGGCGGGTGCAACCTAGGAGCTCGGCCCATGAGGTTCTGCAAGGCCTGTGCGCTGTGGGCATCCTAATAAAAGGTGACCATCTTTGCCAGCCTGGAGTCTCTGTGGCACACCTTCAAAACACAGGGCTGTGCAGAGCACCTCCACCAGAGTAAAATGCCAGGCTGCCTTCTCGCATGGAAAACTGGCGACAAACGAAGGGACCAGCCTGCTTTCCTTCTTATAAGTTGTTCCCAGGGTCCTCCCTGTCACAAAAACCAGTGGATTCTCTTCAGCCATATTGCTTCTTAAACTATCAGCTGCATTTGGCCCAGCTGACACGCTCTCCTCTTCAAACTCTTTCCTCTTCTTCTGGGCTTCCAGGACACTAAGCTTGTCTGTCTGGCTCTTTTTAAAATTATTTATTTATTTATTTATTTATTTATTTATTTATTTATTTATTTAGAGAAAGAGGAAGAGAGGATAAAAGGGAGAGTGAGGAAAAGGGAGAAAATGGGCACGCCAGGGCCTATAGCTACTGCAAATGAACTCCACATGCATGCACCACCTGGTGCATCTGGCTTACACAGGTACTGGGGAATTGAACCTGGGTCCTTAGGCTTCTCAGGCAAGCGCCTTAACTGATCTCTCCAGCCCCTGTCTGGCTCTCTTTTTGCATCCCTCTTGCTCTCCTTGACCACGTCACTTGATGGACACACAGGTACTAGTCCTCGGTTTTGTTTTCCCCTTTGCTCTCCAGGGTGAGCTCATCCTGGTCCTCTGGCTCCTATTCTGTCTACAGACTGTGGCTCCCATGTGTTATTTCTGTTCAGGACTTCTTGCATCCCAAATTCCTCTAACCACACTGCAGGCTGGAGGCCTCGGACTTCCTCTTGCTTGAAGGCTCAGCTCTAGAAGCTACAGTCTTATCAGGGTGACATGACAAGGAATGTCATCAAACTGCTGAGCTGCCTGCTACAAGATTTTCTATATATTTTAAATTATTTATTTTTAAGTATATATTTTTATTTATGAACTCCAGATGCATGAACCACTTTGTGAATCTGGCTTACATGGGCCCTGGAGAATTGAACCTGGATCCTTTGGCTTCCCAGGCAAATACCTTAACTGCTAAGCCATCCCTCCAGCCCTGTTTTTATTTTATTTTATTTTGTTTTGTTTTTTCTCCAGCCATATTTTTTTCTCTCTTTTTTTTATTGACAACTTCTATACTTACAGACAACAAATCATGGTATTTCCCTCCCCTCCCCCATTCCCCTTCACAAGTCTGCTCTCCATCATATCCCCTCCCTCTCTCCATTAGTCTCTCTTTTATTTTAGTGTCATTATCTTTTTCTTTTATTATGAGGGTCTTGTGAAGGTATTACTAGGCACTGCAAGGTCATGGATATTGAGGCCAATTTCTGTCTGGACAGTGCACTGTAAGGAGTCGTACCCTTCCTTTGGCCCTTACATTCTTTTTGCTGCCTCTTCCACAATGGACCCTGAGCCTTGGAGGGTGTGACAGAGATGTTTCAGTGCTGGACACTCCTCCATCCCTTCTCAGCACTATGTTGCCTTTTAGGTCATCCCAGTGGTCATCACCATCTGAAAAGAGAAGCTTCTTTAACCAAAAGTGAAAGTAGCATTAATATATGATATGAACATTAAGTGTAGTACTTTCTGGGCAGTTTGGTGGGAATAATATATACATTTAGCCAGACAAGAGCAGGCTTTATACCCCTAAGGCTCATGACCTTCCCTGCCATAGGCTTTTGATTAGTTTTTTTTTCAGTACCAGGCATGTATTCCCTCCCGTAAAGAGGGCCTTCAGTCCAATTATGGAGCAGTTGGTTTCCCCAAGAGCAGACATGCCACTATTGCACCCGTTCAGTCATTGGGCCTGTCTGGCCAAACTTGAAGCTTCCAGTGTCCACTGGTTTCACTGCTGATGACTTCTGTCTCCCATAGGGATGTATGCAATGCAGCTTTTCCAGCTTTTAGTTGGTTGGTCTACAGGGAGAAGGTTTTCTGCTCAGCACCAGTTTGATTTTTCAGTGACCTTGCTGCTCAGGCATGTGGAGTCTTCAGCAATAGGGTCTTACCTTCTGTTACTGTGGGAAACCAACGGCCTTGATAATAGCCTGTAATTTTGGGGGGATAACAGGGACCTCCCTGGCCAACAACTCACTGGAAAGTATCCCACTCCTGGCACTGAAAATTTTCTAGTAACAATCTATGACCAGCCCTATTTTTATTTATTTTATTTGAGAAAGAGAAACAGAAAGAGAGAGGCAGACAGAGAAAGAGAGAGTATGGGTACTGCTACTGCAAATGAACTCCAGATGCATGCACCACTTTGTGCATCTGGCTTTATGTGGGTACTAGGGAATTGTACCCAGGTTTTTAGGCTTTGCAAGCAAGTGCTTTAACCACTGAGCCATCTCTCCAACCCTAAGATTTCAATTTTTTTTTTTTATTTTTTATTTATTTGAAGAGGGAAAGAGGCTGAGAGAGAGAGAGAATGGGCATGCCAGGGCTTCCAGTCACTGCAAACAAACTCCAGATACATGCGCCACCTTATGCATCTGGCTTACATGGGGAATCAAACGAAGGTCCTTTGGCTTTGCAGGTAGCACCTTAACCCCTAAGCCATTTCTCCAGCCCTTAGCTCTAAGATTTTAAAAGAAACATTATTTGCAGGTTCAGTTGAGAGGCACTTAGATTTCCTTCAGAGCATAAGTTTATTGGTGGTAGTGGGTTTATTATGCCACGGGTAGAGCATGGTGCGGTCCTAAAGCTGTGGAGAGAGAGAGAGAGAGAGAGAGAGACATACAATCAGACACGGAGACTTTGGTACCAAGGGGCAAAGTAAGATGGTTCCTTAGTACAGGTTTTCCAAGAAGAAGGAAGTTCTGAGCCATGTGACCCATCCAGGAGCCCAGGAGATGCTGGATGGGCGATGGGGGGGGGGTCACAGAGGCACTAGATAGATAGGACCCAAGGCTATAATTCAGGTGGCCTTGGCCTTGGCCTTGGCCCCTGGCAACAGGGGGCTGCTGGTCTTGCTAGGCCTTGGGCCCTGGAAGGATTGGTCTGCTTTTCATCCTGCTCAGAGCAGAATCGGAGCGTTTTAGCTTGTGAGCTTGCTAGTTAGAGCCAGGTGAGTTGGAGGGGGGTATGACCAGCTTCCCTCGGAGCTGCCGCATCTGTGTTCTAACACATCTAGGGGAACCGCTCATCCAGACACAGCCCAGCAGTCCCCACCACTCCAGTTGCTGGGATTGTGTCTTGGGTCATGGGAGGAAGATCCTAAAGCCATCTGGGATTGCAGGGAAGTTAGGAGCAGCAGAGGGTCTGGCCATGCTCAAATTCTCCCCAAGCCTTCTCTGGCCTGGTAGTTCCAGAACATTCAGCACCCTCTACCTCAAAGATAACCTAGTTAATCCTCCTCAGCTTCCAAATGTGGACAGCAAGGCACGAGATGGGAGAGGACTTGTGTGGGGACCCCCGAGTGGGAGGGTCAGAGTTGGACCACACACAAGGTCCTCCTGATCCCAAAGCTTATGTTTTTGGCCTGTGTGTACCTAGGCCAAAGCTTCTCTATATTAAGCTGGTTTATTGCTGTACCATTGTAAAAATTATTCAAATGATGTCTGTATTCAATACATTTGAAGGACACCTGGGCTTACCACACAGTTCCATAAAAGGAACACAAATACTTCTTTCCTTCCTCAGTAGGAAACCAGACACTTCACAGGGGCCAGGAGAGATTCTCCTTCCTGGATGACCCCCTACTTCCTCCTACAGCACCACTCTTCTGAGAAATCCTGTGGGCATGTCTAAAAACAGTGCCACCTTTTAGACAACATAAACTCAGGATCTTTCTTCCTCCTGTTACTAAAAAAAAAAAAAAAAAAAAAAAAAAAAATTCCCCAACAATTTCTGGCACCTTCTGAAATTCCACTGAGTTGCACCATAATGAGCAAACAACTTTAGTACACAGGCCACACCTGGGTACACTCTCAGAGGGACAGAAAGGCTCTTTTTATAGCAGGTAAGAGGAATAATAAACAGAATCTTGTTTGAGCCAAAGAGATTTTCTATAAATCGATGGGTCCAAGAAGCTCCCGGGGAGCACTGGGAGGGTGAAGCCAGCTTCCCGGGTTCATCCTGTCTCCGTGCACCTTTCTTCTTTTCTTCCTTGGCCTCTTCTGCTTCCCGTGGCTTAATAGCCCAAGGGTAAGGAAGCATGCATCAGAGGTGGATGCACAGGGGTCAGAAACTCACTTGTTACCATCTAGAAACTCCTGTGAAAATAGGTCTGCTTGTCTCAGATGTCCACCCTGCTCCAATCAGCCACAGGGCACAGTATGGGCACTGAGCCCACTTAAGATCATGGTAGTAGCTCTCAAAGCAATCGCTATCCACTCCGATGCTTACGCCAAGGCGAGTTTGTGACAACTGGGAAGAAAGCAGCAGAACTCTATGGAGAGTCAAACAATCCCTGCGGAGGGGAAGGCCTGGGATGTTGAGATCCTGACCCCTTTCAGAGTCTTCAGACCCACCAGGACCATGGCCACTGGCTTTCTCCCAGCACAGAGAGCATGCCAGCAGGATCATCTGGGCTCTGTAGACATGGCCTGATTAAAGAGCAGACTAAAACAGGTATGTCAAGAGTTCAAGGGCTGGAGAGATGGTTCAGTGGTTAACGCCCTTACGTGCAAAGCCTAATGGCGTGAGTTCAGTTCCCTAGCACCCCCGTAAAGCCAGGTGCACAAAGTGGCTCATGTGTCTGGAGTTTGTTTGCAGGGGCTAGAGGCCCTGGCGTGCTCAAGTCTCTATCTGCCTCTTTCTCTCACTCTTTCTCAAATAAATAAATAAATGCTCCCCCCCCCCCAAAAGTTCAAGCAAAGAGCATTCCCCACACAACCCACATATCAAGTTCATCATACATCTTAAACCCTCAGCCTTATTTTCAAGGACTTTCTTTTATTAGCGTAAGTGTCAAGTGAAGCTAGGAGATGTGCCAGCCCAGTGCCAGGCAAATCATGACAGCCCCTGGCATTCATCTGTGTCTATGGTACCAGTGGGTAGTTGGTATCTCTTCCCCTCTCTCTCTTTCTCTCTGTCCTTTTGATGTGTTGTGTTTGTGTGTGTGTGTGTGTGTGTGTGTGTGTGTGTGTATTCCAGGTTCTTGGCATCTTCCTCAAAGAATTGAAGAAAGTTACATACAAGTAGTCAAACAGCAAGAACCTTTATTAAGAACACATCAGGCCTGGAGACATGGCTTAGTGGTTAAGCGTTTGCCTGTGAAACCTAAGAACCACGGTTCGAGGCTCCATTCCCCAGGACCCACGTCAGCCAGATGCACAAGGTGGCACATGCATCTGGAGTTCGTTTGCAGTGGCTGGAGGCCCTGGCTCACCCATTCTCTCTCTCTCTTTCTGCCTCTTTCTCTCTGTGTCTGTTGCTCTCAAGTAAGTAAATAAATAAATAAATAAACAAAAAATTATAAAATAGAACAAATCAATAGGAGAGGTTTGAATACACTGCCAAAACGGAAGTTGGCCACTCAAGTGAGGGCACTCAGGGCCCCAAGAAGTAGTCTGTGGCTTCTCTTTGTAAGATTTTTGGGGAGGGTGGATCTGTTGCTGGAGATATAGTTTGGGTGATCCCCTGGTTTGATTGACAGGTTTGGGTTATGTAATGTTTCCTCTGTTGCACATGCTCTTTCCATGATGTGTCTGATTTTAATACACACACAGTCATATGATGGTAAATTGGAGTTTCTCCCTAAAACTTCACTTAGAGGGGCTGGAGAGATGACTTAGTGGTTAAGGTGCTTGCCTGCAAAGCCTAGGGACCCATGTTTGACTCTCCAGGTCCCATGTAAGCCAGATGCACAAGGTGACACAAGCATGCAAGGTCACACATGAACACAAGGTAGTACAAATGCCTGGAGTTCAATTACTGTGGCTGGAGGCCCTGGTGTGGTAATGCTCCTCTTTCTCTTTCTCTTTCTTCTCTCTCTCGCATAAAAAAAAGGCCAGTCTACTGGGCTTGCCTCAAAAAAACAAAACAAAACAAAACACAAAGTTCCCTGAGAGGGCACAGTTTACCTTACTGCCCATGTACCTAAAACTAGCTGGATCAGATCCCGTTCAGATCCCGGATCTATGTAAGAGCATACTAGAATAAGTATGGATCAAAAATAATGGTCATTATGGAGAGGAGAAAAGGAGTTTGTTGTGTGGAGTGTGTTAGGCGGGGCTGTGCTCAGAAAAAAGCCCCAACATGGCTATCCTCCGCATTCCCCAGTGTGATCTGGGCCAGCAGTCTCAAGACTCCCCTACCTTAACTGTGACCTTATCTTCTGCTCCCTCCCTTCCTTGAAACAGTTACATATATGGTCATATAGGGAAACAGACCAGCTCCTAGCTGACACGCCTTCTTCCCCTGCCCTAAGGCCCTTTAAAAGACCTCCATCTTAAGTCCCGGTGTCTCGAGACCCTTGAACCTCGCCCGAGAGCTGTGCCAATAAACCTGAACTAGCTTTGTTGATCTGGTCTGATCTGGTTCTTTGCGTCGGTCAAGCCTTTCAGAGTGGGCTGTAGTGCAGCGGTTCAGGTGGGGTCCCAGGTTGTCAATAGATCGTTAGGTGCATTGTTTAGGACAATGTTGCATTTACACCCAAGGCAAGCAGCATCCCAGATAGTTAAACTAGACCCATGTTCACACGCCTCACAAGGGGCCGTCACAGCAGGAGCACCGGAAACCCCTGTTCACTTTTTTTTTTTTTTTTTTTTTTTTTTTTTGGTTTTGCGAGGTAGGGTCTCACTCTGGTCCAGGCTGACCTGGAATTAACTATGTAGTCTCAGGGTGGCCTCGAACTCTCGGCAATCCTCCTACCTCTGCCTCCCAAGTGCTGGGATTAAAGGCGTGCGCCACCACGCCCGGCTCCCTGTTCACTTTCATAGTATATTTCCTTTACGATTTTATTTTCTCCTTTTATCTTTCTTGAGAATGTCTCTCTAGGTAGCCCCGGCTGCCTTGAATTCTTAATCTGCCTGAGCTCAGCTTTGTTGCTGGGATTGCATGTGCTGCCACCATGGTGTTTAATGGTATATAGATTCTCAAGACTTCTGCTATGGTTTTTTTTTTTTTTTTTTTTTTTTTGAGGCAGAGGCAAAAGGCAAGAGGCAAGCCCAATAGACTGGCCTTTTAAAAAATATTTTTATTGGGCTGGAGAGATGGCTTAGCGGTTAAGGTGCCTGCCTGCTAAGCCTAAGAACCCGGTTCCAATCTCCAGGTCCCACGTTTAGCCAGATGCAAAGTGATGCAAGGGCGCAATGCCGCACTTGGCCACAAGGGGGCGCATGCATCTGGATTTCGTTCACAGCAGCTGAGAGAGTGCTGGCGCACCCATCTCTGTCTCCCTCTCCCTGTCTGCCTCTCTCTCTCCAAAAATAAATAATAAAAAAAAATTTTAAATATTTTTATTTATTTGAGAGAAATAAAGAGGCAGGAAGGGAGGAAGAAAGAGAGAGAGCGCGCACACACCAGGGCCTCCAGCCACTGTAAATGAACTCCAGATGCATGCACTACCTTGTGCATCTGGCTTATGTGGGTCCTGGAGAATTGAACCTGGGTCCTTTGGCTTTACAGGCAAGGCCTTAACCACTAAGCAATTTTCCCAACTCTGGCCTTTATTTTTATGTGACACAGTGAGAGCAAGAGCGAGTGCGTGTGTGTGAGAGAGAATTGGCACGCCAGGGCCTCCAGCCACTGTAACCAAACTCCAGATGCAAGTGCCACCTTGTGCACATGTGTGACCTTGCACATTGTGTCACTTTGTACATCTAGCTTACGAGGGCCTGGAGAGTCAAACATGAGTCCTTAGCCTTCGCAGGTAAACACCTTAATGGCTAAGCCATCTCTTCAGCCCAATGTCTACTGTGTTTTCAACTCTCCTGTCACCAAACCAGTCCCCATATCCCACAGACATTGGGAACCATCTAATGCTTGCTTTTCTAGGATCCTATTTTTGTTCTACGTACCATTGACAGACAACTGTGAAAACTGAATTGCTCAAGTTCAGGAAATTCAACCCCAGTCTTACCTCTCAGAAGTTCATCTTATTCAGGCTTAATGCTCTGCTTGGCCTTTTCAAGTTACCCACATTTAATGTGCAAGAGCCAAAACAAACAACAAAAACCACTCCCCTTCAACTTCCTTGTTTCTTCTATTAAGTGAAATAAAATGTTAATATAAATGTTCAACATTTATCCAGTCACCAGATACAAGGATGCAATGGCCCATCATGCACTGGGAGATCCTACAGCCGACACACTCCTTACAGAGACGTAACCTGTAGAACTGCACTTCAGCAGTGTTAACAGTGCTGTACAGTAAGTTCAGAGTGAATGGATTGAGCCCACATAAAGAGCTTTTAACCCGGATGACAGGGGAGACCACCTCTTATGAGGCACCAAGTTACTCAGAAAGCAAGACAGCTCATCTCATTGCTGGCCACCCTTGTTGTCTATGACAGACAGGCTTTCGCATGGCTGAGAGCAGGAATCTTGTGGCACGTTGCACTGGTTTCCTCCAGTGCTTCAGTGACAGCCCTGGTGAGGCCAGGCTTGAACCTGCGGCATGCGTCACTCCTAGGTGGTCAGTGTGGTCCGTATGTGTTTGTGTAATCTGTGACTGTGGAAGGACTGGTGGATGGAATATTAAATCAAATATTCTGAGATGCTAAGTAACTGGACTTTGAGCGTTGGGGGTCCTTAGTGGATGCATGTCCGATATTAACATATTTGACTTGTTTACTTAAGAATTAGGCTCTGTCATATTGTTTGTCCAAACTGGTTTGGGGCTTGCCTGAGAAAGATGGTTTCCTCCATGTTTCTTTTTTAAAATATATGTATATGTATATGTGTATATGTATATGTATGTATATGTATGTATGTGTGTATGTGTATATGTATGTTTGTATATGTATGTGTATGTATATGTATGTATGTATGTATGTGTGTATGTATATATATAATTTGTTTTTTCAAGGTGGGGTCTCACTTTAGCCCAGGCTGACCTGGAATTCACTCTGTAGTTTCAGGGTGGCCTCAAACTCATGGTGATCCTCCTACCTCTGCCTCTGAGTGCTGGGATTAAAGACATGCGCCACCACACCCGGCTATATTTTATTTTATTTTAAATACTTTATTTTATTTTTATTTTTATTTTTTTTTTTTGGAGAGAGACAGGGAGAGACAGAGAGAGGAGAGGAGAGGAAGACAGAGATGGGCGTGCCAGCAGCCTCTCGGCTGCTGCAAATGAAATCCAGATGCGTGCACCCCCTTGTGGTCAAGTGCAGCATTGCGCCCTTGCGTCGCTTTGCATCTGGCTAAACGTGGGACCTGGAGATTGGAACCACTGGAGATGGAACCAGTGTTCTTAGGCTTAGGAGGCAGGCGCCTTAACTGCTAAGCCCCCTATTTTATTTTTTAACATTTATTTTATTGAGAGAGAGAGAGAGAGAGAGAGAGAGAGAGGCAGATAGAGAATGAGCATGCCAGGGCCTTCAGCAGCTGCAAATGAACTGAAGACTCATGTGCCACTTTGTGCATTTGGATTATGTGGGTTCTGGGAAATTGAATCTGGGTCCTTTGGCTTTGCAGGCAAGTGCCTTAACCACTAAGCAATCCCTCCAGCCCTGTTTTTTTTTTTTTTTTTTTTTTTTTTTGAGCGTCAGACAGAGAGAGAGAGAGAGAGAGAGAGAGAGAGAGAGAGAGGGCGCACCCGCAGCCTCTCAACCACTGTGAATGAACTCCAAATGTGTATGCCCCCTTATGGGCAAGTGCGACATTGTGCCCTTGTGTCACTGTGTCTGGCTAAATTTGGGATCTGGAGAATCTAATGGGCATTCTTAGGCTTTGTGGTCAGGCGCCTTAACTGCTAAGACTTCTCTCCAGCTGTTTGTTTGTTTGTTTGTTTGTTTGTTTTTTGTTTTTCAGAGGTAGGATCTCACTCTAGCTCAGGCTGACCTGGAATTCACTATGTAGTCTCAGGGTGGCCTCGAACTCATGGTGATTCTCCTACTTCTGCCTCCTGGGTGCTGGGATTAAAGGCATGTGCAATCACACCCGGCTACAGCCCTGTTTTTTAAAAATATTTTTATTTATGAGAGAGACAGAATATTGGTGTCAGGGTTTCTTGCCTCTGCAAACTCCAGATGCATGCACCCCTTTGAACATCTGGCTTTATATGGGATACTGGGGAATTGAACCTTGGGCCAGCAGGCTTTGCAAGCCAGTACCTTTAACTTCTGAGCCATCTCCCAGCCCCAACATGCTTCTTTAGTAAGGAGAATGAGTGAGCCAAGTGAATAAGATTCTTGATTCCTACTTAAGGGGCTAGATAGAGTATTTTTAAGATGCCACCAAGCCTTTGATCTGAGGTAAGAGTGCAGTGACCTCATAGCCAGCCCTTCTGCGTATTTATTTCCCTTAATACTTCAGTTCAAGTGTGAGTGGATGGGGCCGAGCCAGGGCTAAAAGGTCAAGTCACAACTTCAGGGCAGCGAATAAGTTCTGTGACCAGAAGGATGGGCCAGAGCAGGAAGAGAAAGAAATTAGGGGAGGAGGGTTGTTTGAGCAAGCCTGGGATCTTGGCACCAGCTGGAGGGGGAGGGGCTGAGAGAGCAGAAAGAGCACCAAAAGGTTGTGAATTCTCGCAATCTGGAGATCGTGAGGAATTCCCAAAGTGATTTTAAAGGTTTTTAAATTTTTTTAATTATTATTTTTTAATTTTTTTTATTGACAACTTCTTTAATTGTAGACAATATCCCATGGTACTTCCCTCTCTCCTCCCACTTTCCCCTTTGATTCTAAAGTTCTTAAGAAGGAAAGAAAGAATCCTTGAAGAGTCAGTAAAGTTGGTTAAAATAGTATATGCTGGGGACTGGACAGATGACTTAGCAGTTAAGGCATTTGCTTGCAAAGCCAAAGGACCCCAGTTTGATTCTCCAGGACCCATGTAAGCCAGATGCACAAGGGGGTGCATGTATCTGGAGTTCGTTTGCAGTGGCTGGAGGCCCTGGCACGTTCATTCTCTCTCTCTCTCTCTGCCTCTTTATCTCTCTCAAATAAATAAATAAATAAAATATATTTTTACAAAATAATATATGTTGGACTGAAGAGATTGTTTAGTGGTGAAGGCACTTGCCTGCAAAGCCCAACAACTCAAATTTGATTTCCCAGTACCCATGTAAAGCCAAATGCATAAAGTGGTGGTGCATGCATCTGGAGTTCCTTTGTAGCAGCTGGAGGCCCTGGTGAGCTTTTTCTCTCTCATCCCTTTCACTGCTTGCAAATAAATAAATTAAAGTATTTAAAAAATAGTGTATGTTGGGGCTGGAGATATGGCTTTAGCTGTTAAGGTGCTTGCCTGTGAAACTTAAGGACCCAGGTTTGATTCCCCAGAACCCACGTTAGCCAGTTGCAATTGGTGGCACATGCACCTGGAGTTCATTTGCCATGGCTAGAGGCCCTGGTGCACCCATTCTGTCCCTCTCCTCACTCTTTTTCTCCCTCAAATAAATAAATAAAAATAAAAAGTAGTATATGTTGGATGGATTTAGCTCATTTTGTGTTAAAGCGTTTTGTAAAGCTAGCACAATTAAAATGGCACATTAACTGACATAGGAGTGAACAATAATGACAAAGAACAGGAAGTTTAAAAATGGACACAAGTATATATTCCATAGACATATGAAAAAACTAGGATGTCAAAATGAAGGCAATGACTTCTCAATATTCTTAAATTAAATAACTAAGATTAAATGGCTAAGCATATAGAGGAAAAGGTAAAATATTCTTTTAGTTAAATATAAAAAAGGAAATCAAGGGGCTGGAGGGATGGCTTAGTGCACTTAAGGCATTTGCCTGCAAAGCCAAAGGACCCAGGTTCAATTCCCCAGGACCCATTTTAGCAAGATACACAGGGGGCACATGTGTCTGGAGTTCATTTGTAGTGGCTAGAGGCCCTGGCGTGCCTTTTCTCTCTCTCTCTCTCTCTCTCTTTCTCTGTCAAATAAGTAAATAAATAAAAGTAAAAATATTAAAAAAGGAAATCAGGCTCAGTGGTAGAATGCTTGCTTAGCACTTGTGAGGTCCTTGGTTTGATTCCCAGAATAGCAATAAATAAAATTAATTAAAAATTAAAGTAAAGTAAAAGGGCTGGAGAGATGGCTTAGTGGTTAAGGCATTTGCCTCCAAAGCCAAAGGACCCAGGTTTGATTCTCCAGTACCCATGTAAAAGCCAGATGCACTGGGTGGCACATGCATCTGTAGTTCATTTTTAGGGGCTGGAGGCCCTGGAACACCCATTCTCTCTCCCCTCTCTCTTCCTTTTCTTCATTCTCTCATAAATAAATAAGTAAATACATAAAATTTAAAAAAATAGGGACTGGAGAGATGACTTGGCAGTTAAGGCACTTGACTGTGAAGCCTAAGGACCCATGTTCAACTCTCCAGATTCCACATAAGCCAGATGCACAAAAGGTGAGGTGAGTGCAAGGTGGCATATGCCCACTAGGTGGTGCAAGCATCTGGAGTTTGATTACAGTGTTTGAGGCCCTGGCATGCCAATTCTCTTTCTCTCTCTAAAATAAAAACATAAAATAAATTTAAAAAATAAATTAAGAAAATAGGGCTAGAGAGATGGCTTAGCAGTTAAGGTGTTTGCCTAAAGACAAAAGATCCTGGTTTGACTCTCCAGGACCCACGTAAGCCAGATGCACAAGGTGGCACATGCATCTGGAGTTTGTTTGCAGTGGCTGGAGGCCCTGGTGCACCCATTCTCTCTCTCTCTCTCTCTCTCTCTCTGCCTCTTTCTCTCTCTCAAATAAAAAAAAAGTGAAAGCCAAAAAAAAAAGTGTTATATACTTTTGGATGGGAAATAGCTAGCTTAAAATGCTATCAGAGAAGCCCAAAGTGATAATGTTCATATGCCTGACTATGAGAAATGCATCTTTTCTACTTAGAAGATAAGTATGATAAGAGGGCTGGTGAGACGGCTCCGTGGTTAAAGGCATTCGATTGCAAAGCCTGACAGCTTGGGTTCAATTTATCAGGTACACACATAAAGCCAGACGGGTATTTATTTGCAGCAGAAAAAGACCTGGAATGCACACGCACGCACGCACACACACACACACACACACACACACACACACAATTTTTGGATTTTTTTTTTTTTTTTTTTGGTTTTGCGAGGTAGGGTCTCACTCTGGTCCAGGCTAACCTGGAATTAACTATGTAGTCTCAGGGTGGCCTTGAACTCTTGGCAATCCTCCTACCTCTGCCTCCCGAGTGCTGGGATTAAAGGCGTGCGCCACCACACCCAGCTTGGAAATTTTTAAAATAAAGATAACACAACTTAAAATTAAAAGAAAAGTGCTGGGCTGGAGAGATGGTTTAGCAGTTAAGGTGCTTGCCTGCAAAGCCTAAGGACTCATGTTCAACTCTCCAGATCCCATGTAAGCCAGGCGCACAAAGGTGAGGCAAGTGCAATGTCACACATGCCCACTATGTGGCACAAGCATGTGGAGTTCTAGTGCAGTGGCTGAGGCCCTGGTGTGCCAATTCTCTCTCTCCCAATTCTCTCTTTCTCTCTGTCTGTCTGTCTTTCTCTCACTCTCTAAAAAATTTTTAAAAAAGAAATGTGCTGATGTATTTACCATGTATGTAACAAATCAATAAGAAAATAAGTAGGAAAATGGGATAAGAATGAGAATACATTCAGGGAAAAGAGATATTAATGGTCAATAGGACTGAAACATGAAGAAAATATAATGTTAATAACAACTAAAAAAGTAATAAGTCTCCTCAGATCTAGAACAGCCTTCAATTATTAAAATTTTAGCCGGTTGTGGTGGCGCACGCCGGTAGGATATTGCTGAAGAGGCGGAGGCAGGAGGATCAGGAGTTCGAGGGCCGGGCGTGGTGGCGCACGCCTTTAATCCCAGCACTCGGGAGGCAGAGGTAGGAGGATTGCCAAGAGTTCGAGGCCACCCTGAGATTACATAGTTAATTCCAGGTCAGCCTGGACCAGAGTGAGACCCTACCTTGCAAAACCAAAATAATAATAAAATAATTAATAATAATAATAATAATAATAATAATAATAATAAAACAAGGCTGGGGAGATGGCTTAGCAATTAAAGGCACCTGCTTATAAAGCCTGCTGGCCTGAGTTCAGTTCCCCAGGACCCACATAAAGCCAGATGATGCACAAAGTGGCGCATGAATCTGGAGTCCGTTCGCAGCAGCAAGAGGCCCTTGGGCACCCCTACTCTTTCTCCTTGTCTCTCTCCTTGAAGATAAATAAATGAAAATATCATATTTTTCTTTTTTTTTTGGGTTTTCTCAAGATTGGGTCTCACTCTAGAACTCACTCTGTAGACCCAGGCTGGCTTCAAACTCACAGCGATCCTCTGCCTCCTGAGTGCTTCGAACTCACAGCGATCCTCCTACCTCTGCCTCCTGAGTGCTTCGAACTCAAGCGATCCTCCTACCTCTGCCTCCTGAGTGCTTCGAACTCAAGCGATCCTCCTACCTCTGCCTCCTGAGTGCTTCGAACTCACAGCGATCCTCCTACCTCTGCCTCCTGAGTGCTTCGAACTCACAGCGATCCTCCTACCTCTGCCTCCTGAGTACTGGGATTAAAGGCGTGTGCTGTCATGCCCAGCAAAAATATTTTAAAAATTAAAGAACAAACACACAGAGAACTGGGCATGGTGGCACATTTCTGCAAACCCAGCACTTGAAATACTGGGGCAGAAGGATTAACACAAGTCTAAGGTCAGCGTAGGCTACATAGCAAAAATTTGTCTCAAAAAAGGGGGGGGGACAATAACAAAACCCCACAAGAACAGACTGAAAATAGTTCAACTAAATACTCATCTTTCTTTTTGACTTTCTTTCATTTTATTTATTTATTTATTTATTTATTTATTTATTTATTTATTTGGTTTTTCGAGGTAGGGTCTCGCTCTGGTTCAGGCTGACCTGGAATTCACTATGTAGTCTCAGGGTGGCCTTGAACTCATGGCGATCCTCCTACCTCTGCCTCCTGAGTGCTGGGATTAAAGGCGTGCGCCACCAGGCTCATTTTATTTATTTTTTGATACAATTTTACTCTATGTCCAGATTGGCCTGAACCTTGCTATGTAGACCAGGCTGCCCTTGAACCTGTAACATCGCCATGGTTTTGCTTCTTGAGTAGAGGGAGTGCAGGCATGCTCCGCCACACCTGGCTAGTGCTCATCTTTCTAAAAACAGTTTTGAAGACAGGTGTGGTGGCACAAGCCTCTAATCCCAGCATGTGGGAGGTAGATGAAGAAGGGTCTACATAGAGAGTTCAAGGCCAGTCTGGGCTATATGAGACCCTGCCTCAAAAAATCAAAATGGGGGCTGGAGAGACGGCTTTGCGGTTAAGGTGCTGACTTTGAAGCCTAAGGACCCATGTTTGACTCCTCAGATCCCATGCAAGCCAGATGCACAGTGAAACATGCACAAATCGCACATCTGCACAAGGTGGTGCACACGTCTGGAGTTTGATTACAGTGGATGGATGCCCTGGCATGCCAATTCTCTCTCTCTCTCTTTCATTAAAAAAGGCCAGTCTGTTGGGCTTGCCTAAAAACAAAAATATTACAAAACACCAAACTAGAGCTGGGGAGATGGCTCGTCAGTTAAAGGCACTTGCTTGCAAAGCTTGCTGATTCTGGTTTGATCCCTCTATACACACATAAGCCCAAATGCAAAAAGTGGCACAGGCATCTGGAATTTATTTACAGCAGCAAGAGGTCCTGATATATATATACACACACATGCAAATAAATTAGTAACAACAAACTAAACAAACAAAACCCCCAAAAGTGAAAATTAAAATGGAAAACAAAGTTTAAAAATAGCAAAAAAAGACAACAAAAAATAAAGTTAGTGAAATGTAAACCAATCAAACAACAGAAATGATACATTAACCAAAATGGCAGATTTAAAAAAAAGCATTTATTTATTTGCGAGAACTAGAAAGAGGTAGATAGCAAGTGAGAGAGAGAATGGGCGCCCCAGGTCCTCCAGCCACTGCAAACAAATTCTAGATGCATGTGTCACCTTGTGCATCTGGCTTATATGGGTCCTTTGGAATCAAACCTGTGTCCTTTGGCTTTGCAGGCAAGCACCTTAACTGCTAAGCCACCTCTCCAGCCTGTGATTTTTTTGTTTGTTTTTTTTTTTTTGAGGTAGGGTCTCACTGTAGTCCAGGCTGACCAGGCACTCGCTCAGTCATCCCAGACTGACTTCCAACTCACAGTGAGTCACCTATCTTTGCCTCCAAAGTGCTGTGATTAAAAGCATGCACCACCACACTGGCCTGAAGCCAGATTTTTCAAAAGTTAAATTTGATCCTGAGAAATCTATACAAAAAATCACCAGCATATCAAGGTGCTCCTTGTGATACCTCAATAAATAAACCCATTGTTAGTTTAAAGTACTACAAGTGGGGGGCTGGGGAGATGGCTCAGTGAAGCCTGCTGACCCATGTTTAATTCCCCAGTGCCTATGTAAAGCCAGATGCACCAAGTGGCGCATGTGTCTGGAGTTCCTTTGTAGCAGCAAAAGGTCCTGGCACACCCATATGTTCATTTTTTCTCTCTCACACAAATAAACAAAAGTATTAAAAAAATATTACAAATTGGGGCTGGAGAGATGGCTTAGCAGTTAAGGCACTTGCCTGCAAAGCCTAAGGACCCAGGTTCAATTCTCCAGGTCCCACATAAGCCAGATGCACATTGTGGCACACGTGTCTGGAGTTTGTTTGCAGAGGCTAGAGGTCCTGGCGTGCCCATTCTCACTCTCTGTCTCTCTAATAAATAAATAAAAATAAATTTTAAAAAACATTACAAATCGAAAATGCATTTAGGGCTAGATAACTTGCTCTGTGGTTAAGATCACTTCCTGTGTAAGCCTGAGGGCCTGAGGAAGCTCAAGAGACTGCTTTGATTCAAAGGACCTCACGTACGTAGCTGGTGTGTGACCCCAGACCCATAGGAAAGCAGAGACTTGAGACTCACCGGAGCTTGCAGAACAAAAACAAAACTAGCAAGCAATGCAGCAGGACGTCGAAAGGTTAGCTCTGGCCACCACAGGCGAGCACATGGGCACATACATGCGTACACCACACTGCACTGTGCACAGATGTGCGCGCACACACACTGCATTACGCACAAGCAAAAATGCATTTAATTCTTCTGATCTACTGAACAGCCTTGCTCAGCCCAGCCAGCCTTGGCATGCTCAGGGCACTTATGCTGGCCTACAATGGGGCAAATTGTCAGCACGAAGCCCATTCAATGATGACTTCCGTATGTACACACAGCGGTGGGTATTTCTATAAGATGAGGTTTTTTTGTTTGTTTGTTTGTTTGTTTTTTTGGTTTTTCAAGTTAGGGTTTCACTCTGGTCCAGGCTGACCTGGAATTAACTATGTAGTCTCAGGGTGGCCTCAAACTCATGGTGATCCTCCTACCTTTGCCTCCTGAGTGCTGGGATTAAAGGCGTGCCTCACCACTGAGATGAGTATTTAAAAAAATTTTTAAAATTATTTTATTTATTTTTTGAGAGAGACACAGAGAGAGACAGAGAGGGAGAGGGAGACAGATAGAGATGGGCGCGCCAGCAGTCTCTCAACTGCTGTGAACGAAATCCAGATGTGTGCACCCCTTGTGGTCAAGTGCGGCATTGCACCCTTGCGTCACTTTGCATCTGGCTAAATGTGGGACCTGGAGATTGGAACCGGGTTCTTAGGCTTAGCAGGCAGGCACCTTAACCGCTAAACCATCTCTCCAGCCCGAGATGAGTATTTTTATGGACACAATGAGATGCAAAAACAATACAATATCACTCACTCAATGCTAGCCACACAGTACAGTGCGTCTGCAGGTTCTCTCGTGATCTCAGGGGGTTCTTGGGAACTGCCACGTGCTATTGCCCAGCATCTTGAGAGAGGATTGTATCCCAACGTTGCTAACCTGGGAAAGATCTAAAGTTAACATTGGAAGTATGATTTTACCCTGTCATAAAGTTAAAAAATCAGAACTCAAACTGCTGTCAGTCAGAGACTCTTTGTGGTAACAATAAGAAAAGTACCTAAAGGGGGGGCCTGGGAAGATGGTTCAGTGGTTAAAGGTGCTACTTGCAAAGCCTGCTGGCCCAGGTTCAGTTCCCAAGCCACTCATATGAGCTGAATGCAAAAAAAATGGTGCAAGTTTCTGACATTCGTTTGTAGCAGCAAGAGGTTCTGACGCACCACGCCACTCCCCACATACATACAAAGTGAAGAAGTGTCCGGAGTTCACTTGCAGGCCCTGGTGTGCCCCCCCCCCGACATTCACATCCATGTGCAAGTCAATAAATAAAGATTAAAAAAGAAAAGTGCATGTAACCACAGATATGGAAATGATTATCATCTCATAGGCCCTGGTCAGGGTTGAAAGAAGCAAGAACAGAAGGACCTTGATTGATAACCCTCCCACCCTTCCCTGCTCTTGTCCTCTAACCTGGACTCAAATTCTTTTTTTTTGGAGAGAGAGAGAGAGAGAGAGAGAGAGAGAGAGAGAGAGAGAGAGGGGGGAGACAGAGATGGGCGCGGCAGCAGTCTCTCAGATGCTGAGAACGAAATACAGATGCGTGCGCCCCCTTGTGGTCAAGTGTGGCATTGCGCCCTTGAGTCACTGCATCTGGCTAAATGTGGGACCTGGACATTGGAACCGCTGGAGATTGGAACCAGTGTTCTTAGGCTTAGCAGGCAGGCACCTTAACCCCTAAGCCATCTCTCCAGCCCTCAAACTCTTTTTTAAAAAATATTTTACATATTTATTTATGAAAGAGAGAGAATGAGAAAGAGGCAGATAGTGAGGGAGAGAGAAAGACAGAATGGGCATGCCAGGGCCTCTAGCCACTGCAAACAAACTTCAGGCACATGCACCACCTTGTGCATCTGGCTTATGTAGGTACTGGGGAATCAAATCTGGGTCCTTATGCTTTGCAAACAAATGCCTTAACCGCTAAGCCATCACTCCAGCCCATAGCCCGGACTCAGATTCTTCACCCTCCTGCCCAGAAGCTCTGGGTGGCTTAGAACTCCTTGGAGGAAAGCACACTGTGTTCTCAGATCTGAAACTGAGCTTGTAACCTTGCTGCACGCAGCAGTTGAGGGTGCTGTTCAGCCCCACTCCCAGTCTCTTGGCTACCTGGCTGGCAGAAGTCCCCGGATTCTTTTTGAGGTCTCAGAAAGTGTCACCGGGCTCAGCGACAAAACTCAAGGCCATTCCCTTTGTTAGGGGCAGTGCCGTATCCTCTTCAAAGCCAGGGTTGGTAAACATTAGCACATGCACAGGCACAGCTAACCAGCCACAGCTGGCAGCTTCCATTTCTGGACTGTCCAACCTCTTTCATATGGGGAAGCCAAAATACACACCACCTTTCCCCATTGCTCCCCCAGGAATGCTTGGGAACCAGAGTCCGTCAGCACAAGATAGATGGTCCTCATGACCATGAAAGGGCCAGCGCAATGGGACAGGGTGACCTCTGCATGATGTTTTTATTGGGGGACAGACAGCTCAGCATGGCACCTGGCACCACTGTGATTGCCAAAATCCATAGGTTCTTCCAGGAACGGGAAGCAGAGCAGGACATTGTAGGAGCACCGGGCAGGGTTGGACCACAAGTTCTTTTCTGCACACCATCTTGGTTACCTTGGCACTGACTGTGGGGCTCAGCATCTTCCAGGGTCTTATTCAGGCAGTGTAGGAAGTAGTTGGCTAGCTGTGTCTGTCACTGACAAGGTGGAGGAGGGGGCAGTACATGTAAGAGGTCCTCCTGCAGGACAGCAAAGAACCTTCCCGAGGGAATGCCTTCGTCAGTGAACTCTGTGAAGTCACTTTCTGAGACCTGTGAAAGAATTCTGGTGCTCCCCAAGTTTGGCTACAGGAAAAGGAGTGAACCCAGCAATAGCTGGTGGCACCACAGTGTCTTCTTGTGGAAAGTATAGATGCCCACCATCGCACATTGGACTGTCCCTGTGCCCGATGCGTCTCTTAGAGTGTCCTTAGTTACGGGTTCCCATCTTGGGCTCCTCTGAGATGATGTGGTGCTGTTGCAAAGACCACAAGTAAACACTCTGTTATGTTCTCAGGAAGAACTTGATTCAGAGAAAATTCTAGATTCTTTCCATGATGATGATGAAAAAAGAAAGGAACTAAACTTCAGAGAGATGCCCAGGGAGTACAAGGAGAAGCCCACCCATCCAGACCCCACAAGGCCCAGAAGGTCACCCAGCCACAATGAAATCCTGCCTTGAGGGGACTTGGAAGTCACCCTGTACAGAGAGATGCATACGGGAAGAGGATGGGGATGGAATGGGGCTCCTGCCTTAAACAGCTCACATTTTAGGTTTGAAATGGAGCAGATACATAGAAACCAGGAGCTGTGTATTCCTATAGGACACTTGGCGTCCTGGGAACCTGAGGCTGGTGACAGCATTTGGCTGCCAGGCAAGATGGGCATACAGTTCACGTGGTGCAGCAACCGGAGCAGTAGAGACATCCCAGGTTGCAGGCAAGGGGTTAATGGGACTCTAGAACTCTCCAAACTTCAGTCTTTCTGGGTTTGCAGAACCTGCTTTGAAGACCTCCAGCAGAGGGCAGCACAAGCCCGCTGCACCTCACTCCTGACCTGGCCAAGCATCCAAGAAGGTTTTAAACCACAACCACCTTCCGAGGTTTGCTGCTTTTCTGCGATAGACCCAGCCTGGCCCCGAGTTAATCTCTGGAGACAAGAGTTGGGCTGCACATTCTGGGGGAGGGTTCAAGTTCATTCACTCATCTATCTGTCCATTTCCTCTTTCAACAGCTCCCAGGTGAGCGTGTAAGTGGCTCCGTGCCCTTTTCTAGGCACTGGGACTGACTGGCCAGGTGAACGGCGCAGCCTTGCGATACAGTCATGGGTCCCGCTGCTCGGGCATTCACTACAGGTCAGCACTGCCCCAATTGTGTCGCTCATATCAGACTGTTCTCCGAGGCTGGGTCCCAGCTTCACTAAGAAGCGAACTAAACCAGGGTCACGCAGCTGTACTGTGCTGGAGTCAGGACTTGAATTCAGGTAGCCTGGCTCCGGAGTTCTCATTCCAATGATTTTGTCTCACTGACAAACAGACAAATAATGCTTAAAATCATTCCAAATATCTACAGTTGCTAAGAGTGTTGCACTGATGGCTGAGGTTGGAGCCACCTCAGCGTCACTGGCCAATTAGGACTCCATGGTGGCCAGGGCAGAGGTGGCATGATCTGAGCCCCACACAGGGGAAACTATCTTGTCAATCCCCAGATGCCCTATAATATACTCAGAGCCACTGGTGGGATTTTGTACATGACCAATACCCACACTCCTTAGCCAGAGCTACTGGAACCAGCCAGAGTAGACATCCCTCAGAGAAGCCTGGACTTAGGCTGGGGGAGGGCTGGGCTGAGCTTAGGCAGCAGGATGCAGGACATTTCAGTCACTGGGTCTGTTGGTTGACACATAGACACTAAATACACACTCAGGAGCAAAAATATACATGGCACCGGGCGTGGTGGCACATGCCTTTAATCCCAGCACTTGGGAGGCAGAGGTAGGAGGATTGCCGGCCCAGGCCACATGAGACTACTTCCATGGTCAGCCTGACCAGAGTGAGACCCTCAGAAAAACCAAAAATAAAAATAAAAATAAAAAATATATATACATGGCATGGTCACATGAATCCCCCACAGGGTCTCGTGGGCCCAGCATCTTCCATGTTCTGACAGTCCTCAGAGGTTCCAGCCTCAGCCCCATTCCTTAAAGCCACTGGTAAGACCCGAGGCTGTGTATGGAAGACAGGTCTAGTGGTTGGATTTTTTTTTAAAATATTTTATTTTTATTTATTTATTTGACAGAGAAAGGGGGAGAGAAAGAGAGAGAGAAAATATGGGTGTGCCAGGGCTTCCAGCCACAGCAAACAAACTCCAGATGCATGCAGCCCCTTGTGCATCTGGCTTATGTGGGGCCTGGGGAATCAAACCTGCAGGCGAGTGCCTTAACCACTAAGCCATCTCCCCAGCCCTAGTGGTTGGTTTTTAAGCATGGGAGAGAGTGTGCGTGGACAGACACTATAAGCCGGGCCCCCTTTGCACAAGGAAGGGCTCCGAGAATGAAGAGACCCTGGCTTTCACTTGTGGGAGCGCTTGTGAGAGAGGCAAAGATCGACGACCGACTCTACTTGTTGGCGTGGTGATTTCCCAAACCTGGCCAAACATCCAGATCACCTGAGGACCTCACCAAGACGAGAAATAGCTGAGATGTTTATCTCACAGGGCATAGCACAGGGCCACAGTGCTGTGATTGTGTCAGAGTTCCAGTCAATTGTGTTGGTCATACTCTGAAGAGACACATGAGGTGCGTGTGCATGTGCACACACGCACCACAACACACACACACACACACACACACACACACACACACACACACAGCCTGCCTGCCAGGACAAGACAAGTTGGACCATGAGCTGGCAGTGGCTAGCCTAGTACAAGGCATTTGTTTAGTTACCAAATGGATTCTGTTTCTTTAAATGGCAACTGTATCTGCCAGGACCATCACCTCCCTACACATTCATTTTAGGGTTAGCAGAGCCCCAAAAGTAAACTAAAAAAATGGGAAATGTCCTTGGGCCTGTAACAGGCAGGGATTAGTTTTTTTTTTTTTAAATGTTATTTATTTTTTATTTATTAGAGTGAGAAAGAGGCAGATAGAGAGAACGAGCACTCCAGGGCCTCTTAGCCGCTGCAAATGAACTCCAGATGCATGCGCCATTTTGCGCATCTGGCTTACGTGGGTACTAGGGATTCAAACCTGGGTCCTTAAGGCTTCGCAGGCAAGTCCTTAACTGCTAAGCCATCTCTCCAGCCTGGGATTTGGTTCTTCATTATCTCTTTTCCCCTAAAGGAGTCGTTGAAGCCTCCACCTTCCTGCAATCCAGACATGCCCAAGTTGTCTAGTCTTATCTTTTTCCCTGAAGGAGTCTTTCTTCCCTGGAAACCTGACATGAATATGTGAATGTCATTAGAAGGTTCCCAGACACAAGACATTTGGAATCTGGTTTCTTTCTTAGAACTCATTCCCTCAAGAGTCTTCCTTCCTAAGTAACCTGATACAAGGATGAGAATAGGACAGAAAGGTGCCTGGACACCTGGCATGGGCACTGGACGACTGACTAGCTTATGCCATCCCCTTCCAGTAAAACCCACCCAATAAATTCCCGCAAAAGACCCCAGTCAGAGTCACTAGGTGGCTTAACCACTCAGGGCCCCTCCTGCTGCTGTACAGGGTTTATTTATTTATTTATTTATTTTGGTTTTCCGAGGTAGGGTCTTGCTCTAGTCCAGGCTGACCTGAAATTCACTATGTAGTCACAGGGTGGCTTCGAACTCACGGCGATCCTCCTACCTCTGCCTCCCGAGTGCTGGGATTAAAGGTATGCGCCACCATGCCCAGCTTCTTCTCATCTTTTCGAAACCTCACCCTCTATAGTCTGTGGATGTCATGATTCAAATTCACAAGACAAGAACCTGACAGGCACTGACAGAGAAGTTTTATGTGACTGAGTGTCTGACACCCCAACTTTAAAAAAAAATATTTTACTTTTATTTATTTATTTATTTGAGAGAGAGAGAAAGAGAGAGGCAGATAGAGATAGAAATGAGAGAATGGATGTGCCAGGGCCTCCAGCTGCTTCAAACAAACTCCAGCATGTGCTGCCTTGTGCATCTGGCTTACATGGGTCCTGGGGAATCGAACCGTGGTCCTTTGACTTTGCAAGCAAGTGCTTTAACCGCTAAGCCATTTCCCCAGCCCCTGACACCCCAACTTTTGAGTTAAAGCCCAACCAAGAGCCCATAATGGCTCTGTCACTCTCAAGGACATGGAAAAGTCCCACATCGCAGGTTCCCAGCAGAGTCAGAAGATCTGGTCAATCGTCCCATCAGCCCATTAATCCTTCAGCTACTCAGGGTTACTAAGCAACACCGATTTACAAAACTCACTTCCCAGCATCGCCAGCCCAGGCCCCTGTTGACAGCTGATCACTTTCCGGCTAATGCAGAAAAATAAATCCCCAATTCCCGGTAGTTTCCAAAGTACAAGTCACTTACACAATATCAAGCAAACAGCTTTCTTGGTCGGAGGCTCTCTCATGACATTTACACCCAACGGTCAAGGTCTGGCTCTTGGTGCTGGTTGGTTTCTGACAGCCACAGAGAAAGGAGGCTGGCTGGATCCTGGCAGGCATGAGCTTTGACAGGTATCAATGCCAATCCTTCAGTTGGAACCCGAGGTGTCCATTTCTATCTCAGATGTGCTGACAAAAATGTCAGCAAAAGAGCCTGAGCTAGAGTGAGACCCTGCCTCAAAAACAAAAACAAACAAACAAAAAAAAAAGTCAGCAAGAGTCATAGGATTCCTGGGAAAGTTTGTCCTGAAGGAGCAAGGCTTGAAGCTCCAGGATCCAGGCCTTGAAAGTCTCAGAGTTGATTTTGTTTTTGTTTTGTTGTTGTTTTTTGAGGTAGCGTCTTGCTCTAGCCCAAGTTGACCTGGAATTCACCATATGGTCTCAGGCTGTGCTTGAACTAACTCCTACCTCGGCCTCCTGAGTCCTTGACAGTTGATTTTGTTTGCTTATGTAAAGCAAACCGTAATCCCATTGGCTGGATGTGAATTTTCACAGGAGGAAACTGACAGACATAATTTAAACCCCATGTCCTCATCTCTTGGGGAAGTTATATTTGCCATTCCAATTGTCCCCAGCTTGGCTTCCTTTAGAATTCAGAAGTAACTGAGACACATTTAACCCACAGTCAGTTTGAGCAGAACTGACAGCTCATCAAGCTGAAAATAGTTCTCAGGTCTCACAGCTCGGCTCCTGCAGTGGGGACCTATGTGTGGCCATTTAGAAGACAGAATCCTCCAGAGACTGGTGTACAGCAGGGAAACTTGAAGCATAGAAAGGCAACATGCGGGATGGAGAGATGGCTTAGCGATTAAACACTTGCTTGTGAAGCCTAAGGACCCTGGTTCGAGGCTCAGTTCTCCAGGACCCACATAAGCCAGATGCACAAGAGTTCGTTTATAGTGGCTGGAGGTCCTGGTGGCCTCATTCTCTGTCTCTCTCTCTACCTGCCTATTTCTGTATCTCTCTCTCTCTCTCTCAAAATAAATAATAAAATATATATATATATATAAGAAAGGCAGCATGCAATTCAGTGCTGAAACACATAGTTAATCTCAAATCAGCAGGCTCCAGAGGCCAAGTTTTCCCCTCCCCCGCCCCCAGCCCAGCTCCCTCGGTCATGGCTCCAGGACCACAGCCCCATGCTGCAGAGCATCCTGAACCCCACTTACTTTCCAGGGATGCTCAGAGGCATATAGTGAAGAGCTCATTTAGAAGAGCAGCAAGGGCTGGAGAGATGGCTTAGCGGTTAAGGCGCCTGCCTGCTAAGCCTAAGAACCTGGTTCCAATCTCCAGGTCCCACGTTAAGCCAGATGCAGTGACGCAAGGGCGCAATGCCGCACTTGACCACAAGGGGCCGCACACATCCTGATTTCGTTCACAGCAGCTGAGAGACTGCTGGCGCGCCCATCTCTATTGGTCTCCCTCTCCCTCTGTCTCTCTGTGTCTCTGTCTAAAAATAAAAAAAAATAAAATAAAAAAAAGAAGAACAGCAAAAAGGCCCTCAGATCAGTGGCCTCTGTCAGTCAGTTCCTGGAGGCAAACACCAGTGTGGGAACTAGACAGTGGAGATAAGGGCTTACGCAGAACAATGGGCACGAGAGAGTCTTCGGGGTTCGGCTGCAGCTGACTGGTAGAGCATTCACCCAGCACCATGGCATGGGTGAGATGCTTGAGGTGCTAGGTTCAACCCCCCAGCACTGTGGGAGGGGAGATAGATATCGAGAGAGATAGAGATGGAGAAAGGAAGAAGGATGAAAGAGGGGAGAAAAAAGGAAAGAAAACAAATGAACGGAAGCAATGGAGGAAAGAATGAATGAGTGAAGGAAGGAAGTTACTCTTTGGAAGGACACATCAAATACACTTTTAAAAATATATTTGGGATGGAGGGATGGCTTAGCAGTTAAGGCATTTACCTGCAAAGCCAAAGGACCCAGGTTCGATTCCCCAGGACCCACATCAGCCAGATGCACATGGGGGGCACATGTGTCTGGATTTCACTTGAAGTTTCTAGAGGCCCTGATGCGCCCATTCTCTCTCTCTCTTCCTCTTTCTCTGTCAAATAAATGAATAAAAATAAAATAATATTAAAAAATAAAATATATAATTTATTTATTTATTCATTTATTTATTTATTTAAGAGAGAGAGAGAGAATGGGCATGCCAGGGCCTCCAGCCACTGCAAACAAACTCCAGACACATGTGCCCTTTTGTGCATATGGCTTATGCGGGTCCTGGAGTCTCGAACTTGGGTCCTTTGGCTTTGCAGGCAAGCGCCTTAACCGCTAAGCCACCTCTCCAGCCCTCAAATGCATTTTTCTCTTGTTCTATGTCCTAGGAGCCTAGAGGACCTCTAATCTCTATCTTTACACTGACACGAGTATCTCTTATTTCTAGCTTACCCGTCTTCTCCAGGTTAACTAGCATGGCACACCCCACTGCTTGCTGATACAAATTGGGCACTGACTCTGGAGAAAGAGTTTGTTCTTGGGTGAAGTTAGGATGGTGGTGGGGGGCATATTTAGAGAGAGAGCGGAACTCTGAAAGAACTTCCAGGTACTGGATCAAGGAAAGAATAAAGCCTGCCCATCCCCAAGCTGTGGAAACGCCTTCACGACCATCCAGGTGGGCTCTGGGAATGGAAACTCAGCAAGGATTCTCAGAATGGCAGGGCTGGGCAAGCTTCTGAGCCACGGAGGAGGATGGGCCCTGGGTGCATAGGAAACTCTTCTAAATGGAATTGTGGCTCTAGTGAGGGAGGGTTGTCGGAGGAAGGGAAGAAGGAATGGATCGGTGCAGGTGGAGGGAGAGAATGGGGAACTCCAGCTTGTCTTGCACATTTTCATTGCATTTTCCTACCCAAGGGGCAGTTGTTACTTGCTGGGCAGCAGTCCTTGCGGAGCACATGGCTGCATCTTCTATAGCAAAGCCTGTCCTTTAGGAACAGTGTAACAAAGGGGTGTTCACCTCAGCAGACCATGCCACGCCCCTTGCTGCACAATAGAGAGAATCACAGAAGAGTCACCTGTGAGTCTCCCATTTTTGTCTTGGCCATGAGAACATCCAAGTGGACTTTGTGCTGTTATAATGACTCCCCTGTATTGTCTCACCTTATGTGTCTACGGGCCTCCTGTCTACAGAGTTTCCGGTCTTTCCTTGTTCTCTTTGCCCTGGCTCACCATTTCATGAGTGTGTCTAAATTTTAAGCGGTCCCCATTGTCGTTGGTAAGCCATCTGGATTTGAATTGTTCAGCTTTACATTGCAAGTGTGCGCTGCCCAAAGAAAGTTCAGTAATATGCCGGGCGTGGTGGCGCACGCCTTTAATCCCAGCACGCGGGAGGCAGAAGTGGGAGGATCACCGTGAGTCCAAGGCCAGTCTGGGACTACAGAGTGAGTTCCAGGACATCCTGGGCTAGAGTGAGACCCTACCGCAAATAAACAAAAACAAACAAAACAAAACAAAACAAAACAAAACAAAAAAAACCAAGGACATAGTCCTTCCACTTCCATCCTGCTGGCCCCGCTGCCCTCAGCAGAACTGAACCCACTCCCACACCTACTGGGAAAGTCTCGTAGGAGGGACACAGCCCCACACTGACTTCTTGGTAGCCAGCCCACCCATCCGTTTGCAAATGGTCGCTTTTTCTGTTGAACAGACATTCATCAAGAACTCATTGACTACAGAGTGCTTTTCCTGGTAATTCAGAAACAAAGAGAAAAGAAAATCAAAAACTAAGATGCACAGAAACGTCTCACTAAAGTGCACGTGGCTCTTGGCCCATTCCTGAGAAGTTTTCCCAAACCATTTTGTGAATCCATCCTCTTCTCCCCGCTTGCGGCATGGCTGTGGAGTCTCTCAGTTCTGCCCACCTTGAGGTAGTTGGAGACCTCCATGGTCACCACCAGAAGTTTGGGCTAAGATGGCCCCGAGACTGCTGTGGAGGAGGGTGGCATTGGCTGGCCACTGATGCTGCGTGATTTGACCCTCAGGGTTCAGAGCTTGCGCTTTAATGATCACTGATAATGGGGAGAGGATGTCACGGTGAAGGGAGGGGACAGTGGGGACTGAGGTTCATGAGGCACATGGAGAAGGACATAAACTAGCATGGCCATTCCCTCCTTCCTTATTGGCACATGGCCTCAACTCAGTTCCTTAACCTTACGCAGGAAGAAGACAAGGCTGGTCTTTGCACTCCAAGTCACATGATGACTAAAGACAGGACACAGCTCCTCGGCAGGGCCAGGGGATGCTTAGCACCGAGACTGGTTACACAGTGTGCGAGTTTGAAAGTAAAGTGTCCCCCGTGGGCTCACGTGTTTGAATGCTTGCTCTCCAGCTGGTGGCACTGTTGGGAAGGTGGTGGCCCTTCTAGCTAGTGGACCTTGGAGGAATGGTGTCACTGGGGGTGGGCTTTGAGCTTTTATAGTCCAGCCATGCTTGCTTTTCTTTGTCTCTACTTCCTCTCTGCTGATGTGAGGGTATGATTCTGGCTCCTGCCGTGCCTTCCCAGACAGAATGGACTTCCCCTGGAAACTGTAATCCAAAGATAAACACTTCCCTTCCCTGAACTGCTTCTGATTGGGTGTTCTGTCCTGGTAACAGGAAAGTAACTGACACACCCAGGATGCTGCCCCTTGGTGTAACCAGGTAGAGAACAGGGCTTAAAAGTGACCCATGAACAGTGGGAGCAACAACCTTGTTGCAGACAGGGCTGGGTTAGCCACGGGGAGGAGCTTAAGGCAGTAAGTTTGGCACCACTTCGTAGCAATTGTTAGAGAAAAGGAATTGGATGTTTTGGTGGTTGAGTTCAATTCAGACACAAATGTGGACCGTTGTTGGTTCCTCTGGTGGCCTGTAGCATCCTGAGAGTCAAAGGAGGGGAGTGCCTGTTGCTTTTCCACAGCTGACTCTGGCTTGGTACAGGACAGATGTGACCCCTGCCCTGCACTGGACCAGACCCTTCGGGGGCTCCTGGTCAACATCACTTCCTCGTCCCACAACCAAGTATACCTCCTCCACACAAAGGAATCACTTAACATTCAGCTTGGGGAAACTGGCACAGAACTCTCTTTAGAAGTAGCACAGAACTCAGCAAGGAGCCAAGGAGGGACAGAGGGGGCAGTGAGCAGCCTCAGGCTGGGAACTCACAGAGCACCAGGAGAGAGGATGTACAGGAATAGTCATTCCAGAGCCCGTCCTTCAGGATGGCGACACAGTCCTCCCCGGAGCCATAGTTATTGGGCTCATTTTTCTTCCAATTGCTGTAGGCCAGTTTCCCGCCCGTCACATACATGAACTGGCCTTCTGTCACCTCATCTGTGATGCCCAGGAAGGCAGAGTCGTTGATCATGTTTTGGATGGCCTTGTTCTCCTCAGCATTCTTGGGAGTAGCCACAGTGCCTCCGAGCTGCCCGCACAAGGCCTTTGCTCTGGAAAAAGGCATCTTCTCATCATTGGTCACATAGAACTTCTTCCCAGACTTTTTACCCAAAGAGAAGGATTGCACTGAAATGACAGGATAGATGGCGCTGACTCAGACTGGGACCCAGACAGGACTTTAGTTGCAACAGTCATTCTGTGGGAACCTAGGACTCTGAAAAGTTGTCCCATACCAAACTGTCTCAGAGCAAATCTAGGAAGAAGGCATGCCCCAGCTGCAGAGCCAGAGGAAGAATCCACAGCCTCCTGGGGTATCCCAACCCTTGATACCAACATGGGTTAACCCCTGGCACCAGCATGGGTGAACACAGGGAGACATGTGTGGGCCTTACTTCTGGGTTTTGGCACCAGGAAGAAGAGAGGTACCCACATTAGAACAGTGGGTAGGGAGGAAGAAGAAAGGAGCATTTTGGAGCCCAGAGACCTTTTCCCTGCTCCTTGCTAGCTCTGTGGTATGGAATGAGTTTCCCCACACTTCCTGAATTTCTTTTTTCCACGCTTATAAATAAAACCAGTATATGGGGCTGGAAAGATTGCTCAGTGGTTAAAGGTGCTTGCTCGCAAATCCTGACAGCTTGGGTTCCATTCCCCAGTACCCACATAAAGCCAGACATACAAATCGGCTGGTGCACGCATCTGGAGTTTGTTTGCAATGACAAGAGGCCCTGGTGCTCTTTCTTTCTCTCTCAATCGCTCTCACTATCTGTCTCTCTGCTTGCAAATAAATGTAAAAAAATAGTTTTATTTATTTGCAAGGAGAGAGAGAGGTGCCAGGGCCTCTAGCCTCTGCAAAGAAACTCCAGACACATTCACCACTCAGTTCACCTGGCTTTGTTCATCTGGCTACCAGGAAATTGAACCCAGGTCATTAAGCTTTGCAGGCAAGATCCTTAACTGCTGAGCCATGTCTCCAGCCACATAAAAATATTTTTTAAAAAATTAAGTAAAATAAACTGGGTGTGGTGGCCCACACCATTAATCCCAGAACTTTGGAGGCAGAGGTAGGAGGATCACTATGAGTTCAAGGCCAGCCTGGAAGTACAGAGAGAATTCCAGGTCAGCCTGGGCTGGAGTGAGAACCTACCTTGAAAAACCAAAGTATAATGTCAAGCCAGTGTTGATGAGACAATTGAATAAAACCACATTATAAGCAAGCTTAGACCCTGGTGGGTAGCAAGTATGAAGAATTAGCCCTCTTCTACTAGCCCCCTAAATGTGGGTAGCTCTAAAGGAAGACGTGAGAGGCTAGAGCACTTCAAGGGCAAGGAAAAGCTTACACTTCTTGGTGTGTTCCAGGTCTGATTTTAGGCTCCGTATCTCTGACTCCAAGTTCGCCAGCTTGGACTCAGCAACTGTAAGAGCAGTAGGGAGAAAGCACTTCATGACAAGACGATTTTATAATCTTTAAAAAACAATTTTGTTGAGCCTGGCGTGGTGGCGCACACCTTTAATCCCAGCACTTGGGAGGCAGAGGTAGGAGGATTGCTGAGAGTTTGAGGCCACCCTGAGACTACATAGTGAATTCTGGCTTAGCCTGGACCAGAGTGAGACCCTACCTCGACAAAACCAAAACCAAAACAAAACAAAACAAAACAAAAACAAACAATTTTGTTGTTGTTTATTTATTTATTTGAGATCAACAGACAGAGACAGAGAAAGAGGCAGACAGATAGAGAATGGGCACGCCAGCCACTCCAGCCACTGCAAACGCCACCTTGTGCATCTGGCTTATGTGGGTCCTGGGCAATTGAGCCTTGAACCGGGGTCCTTAGATTTCATAGGCAAGCGCTTAACCACTAAGCCATCTCTCCAGGCCCGACAAGATGATTTTAAAGAGAGAGCGGAGCAGTTTGGATGGAGGGCGGAAGGCTTACTAAACATGTCCTTTCGCCCTTCCCTCACCACTCATTCCACAAACACAAGGAAGCAAAAAAAAAGCAAATGGGGCTGGGGAGGTGTATTCCTCCTTTTTCAGATATATCTTAAGTTGGGCATAGTGGCGCACACCTTTAATCCCAGCACTTGGGAGGCGGAGGTAGGAGGATAACCATGAGTTCAAGGCTACCCTGAGACTACATAGTGAAGTCCAGGTCAGCCTGGGCTAGAGCAAGCCCTACCTCAAAAAACTACACACACACACACACACACACAACCAAACAAAAAAAACCAAAAAACCAGATATATCTTAACCACTACTAGCCAAAAGTCACTATTGTGATGGGTCTTAATATTATATTACAACGTTCAAACATTGTAATATTATAGGAATTTATAAGAAAACGCTCATAATTTCCATTGAAAAATTTTCTTTTTGATTCTTTTTCATTTCTTAGTCCAGGCACACTATTTAGTAATTTTAATTATTTTGACAGACTGGTGAACAAATGGTCATGAAAGAGCTGCCATTTTTCTTTTGTCCTTACTGAATCTATTTCACTCTGGACTAAGTGGCTAAAATGTTTCCGGTAACTCAGAGGTTCAGCGAGGCAGATTGCTTTCATGCCACTCTTGTGACAGTGGACTTGGAAAAGAGCCCAATTCCCCCACGCAGCCTGGAACAACACTGGGCTTTCAGCTGAAGAAAATCCGGGGCCCATCTCCTCAGGAGCCTGATGAAGGAGTGGTCCTGCAGGGCACTTGGCATTCACGGGTGTTGGGCATTGCTAAAAACGGGCTGGGATTGTGAGGAGGCTAGCCTGAACTGTTGGACATGGCTGGAGACCTTGGGCTGCGGGGGTTGCAGCTGACTCTATCATCGGGAACCCACCCTGGCCACAGTGACTGGCCTTCCCTACCCTCGGGCAAGGTTGTAGTGTGCCGTCATCGCCCAGAGTGGGCAGAAGTGGCGAGGCCCTCCCCCTGGGTCCCAAAAGCTCTGACCATCCCATAAGTCAGGCTTTGCCCGTCCCCCATAGTTCCTGACCTTGTGACTAGCTGCCCAAGAGACCCTTATGTGGCTGAAGTCACGTAGCTTTCTCCTCCATCTCTCTCACAGTTCCTCCCTCACAGCTTTGAAGTCACATAGCTCTTCCACCACTATCCCTTACAACCAATTAGATAGTAACCCTTAAACTATGTATCTGATCGCCATATAGTCTGTACGTGCCATCTCAACCTTCCCCAAGTGTTTATAAACCCACTCCCCTTTTGAATAAATGAGTGCTGTCCATCAGATGGTCTCCGGGTGTTCATTGCCCCTCATCGCACTCACCCGCTCCAGGACCCTGTTTCCTCCCAATTCCTCCTGTGCCCAGGACATTGGTGGCCAACAATCCTGGAGAATGGCGAGAACTCATGCATGGGAATCCTTGATTTGGCTCCAAGTGCCACCGAGTCAAGAAGCAGCAATGAACATCTTTCAGTGAAGCAGCCGACAAGAGGGGCTGCCCACTAGCCCTCTAGGCTGCGGGGCCCCGGGTCCCCTTAGCCAGGACACACTGGCGCACACTTCCTACCTGAGCTATCACCACGATCTCCTTTGAGGCCTTTGGGTCCTAGAGGTCCTGGAGCCCCTGTACTTCCTGGAGGTCCCAATTTCCCTGGAGGGCCCTGCAAGCCTCTGAGCCCTTGACCTGTTGGAGACAAAAGCAACATGGCCCGGGGGTTGTCACTCATTGCCTTTCTCTAGAAATTCAACATTAACCCCAAAAAAGCCTCAAAGAAGAAAGATCCTTCTGCGTCCTGGGACTGGATATCCTGTCTTGAGGTCCAGTCCAGCCCTGCGTCACTGATCTCGGTGTGAGATCATAGGGTTTTTTGTTTGTTTGTTTGTTTTTGTTGTTTGTTTGTTTGTTTTTGTTTTCCGAGGTTGGGTCTCCCTCTAGCCCAGGCTGAAGTGGAATTCACTCTGTATTCTCAGGGTGGCCTCGAACTCACGGTGAACCCCCTACATCTGCCTCCCGAGTGCTGGGATTAAAGGCGTGCGCCACCACGTCGGGCGAGAGCGTAGGTTTTTACAGACACAAGGGGTGGTGAGCACCTTTGACTGGGAAGCAATGACGTGGCAGAGGAATTATTCTTCTTCATGGAATCACATCTTCAATCATGAAAGCTGAGCCTCCACGGGGCTCTGTGCTCTGTCTGTGGGGACACAGAACTATTTTCTGATGGAGACAAAGATGCAGGAAACCAGTGTTGTCTGCTGCATACCTGGCTCTCCCTTCTCTCCCTTGGGTCCATCTCGCCCGTCTCTTCCTGGGGTGCCGCAGGTGATGACAGAGCAGGTCTTCTGGGCCATCTCACAGATGTTTGACTCTGATGAGGACAGTCTCACCACACACAGGAGGACAGGGAGCGACAGAAACAGGAACATGGTCCTTACCTCAGAGTGGAGAAAGTCAAGGAAAATAATTCCACCTTGTTTTGTCTCACCTATACCTCACTGTGGGCTGACAGCAGATACAAGGACTGTCCCACCCCATGGCTCTGTCCTATTCCTGCGCCACTAGGGAAGCTGACAAGTAAAAGTGAGGGGAGTCAGATGGGGTCTAAAACCAAGGAAGATGCACGAGAAAAGGGACATGTTCTCCCAGGGGTCACACAAAGCTTAGTGGTCAGGCACTGGGTACCCTGAGGGCCACAGAGTCTGAAAATTGCTAGCAAGCCTGGCTCCCGGCGGCTCCATACAAAGACAGATTCAAGAGTCCAACCTAGCTTCTCTGTTTTTTAGTTCTCTTCCTGGGTCACAGGAGTGCCAGTTCCTCACATCTTCCCTTTCTCATCAGTCCTCAAGCTAGGTCCAAACTGTAGCAGGGGACCTTATATTCCAGTAACTTGGAGAATATCAAAGACATGGTAAAGTCCCAGACACATATGGCACCCCAAAACAAAACCAAGAGAATATTAAAAAACCTAAACAGACCAATAACAAGGAAGGAAGTTGAAGCAGCAATGAAGTCTTCCAAAAAAGAAAACTCCAGTAGCAGATGAATTTGCTACTAAACTCTGCCAGAAACTCACTCCAATGCCTCTAAACTATTCCGTGTACTAGTAAGTAAATAAATATTTTTAAACACACTTTATGAAGTTGGTTTTACCTTCACACCAGTAAGGAAAAAAGAAAGGAAAGAAGGAAGAAAGGAAAGAAGGGAGGGAGGTTGCGGCTTAGTTGGCCATTTGGTAGAGAACTTGCTGAGTAGGTACAAAGCTCAGAGTTTGTGCCCCAGAACTGCATAAAATTGAACTTGGTGGTACTCGCCTCTAACCGCAGATAAAGGCAGAAGGATAAAACATTCAAGGCTGGGCTGGAGAGATAGATCAGTGGTTAAAGGCACTTGCTTGTAAATCTAATGGCCCAGGTTCAATTCCCTAGTACCCATGTAAAGTCAGACACAAAAAGTAGCGCATGTGTCCGGAGTTCATTTGCAGTGGCAGGAGGCCCTGGTGTACCCATGTTACACACTCTCTTCCCCCTCGCTCTCAAATAAATAAAAATACCAAAAAGAAGTTCAACATCATCCTTGGATACACAAATATTAATGTTCCTATTTCAAATAAAAAAATCCTTGCTTTAGAATCCTGGCCCCTGCCAATTCTGAGTTATAGTTGTTTCTCCCAAAGTACCGGTGACAGGTACTTGCTGAAGGCTCTGGGCACTGAGAATTCTGAGCCTCAAAATGGAGCCTTCTTCAGTCATTGCATCTTTTCAGAGAGAACTTCCATTGGTTTGAGATTGCCCGCCGAGAGACCATTTCTGCCAAGCAAAGCCCAGGCTCCCGAAAGGTCTGCTCAGGCGGGCCTGGCAGGTGCTAACCCATGTTCCTTCTCCTGGAAGATCCCTCGAGGCTGTCTAGAGTCAGCTCAAAGCCCACGTGGAAGAAAGACGGCTCTCTTCCATGAAGCCTTGACAACATCCCCTTAGGCCTGTCCTCCTGCTTGGTTCCACTCTTTAATCCTAGGATCTTCCCATCCTTACTGCACAATGCGTGCTCCTGCCCTTAACTGTCCTTCCTCCCACATGCAGCCAGCCATGACCCGTTAGAAAGGGTCTCATTCTCCTCCACCTTTCCCCTTTTATTCTTTTTAATTTTTATTTTTAACTTACTATGACCAGACTGGCCACAGATGACACATATGGGTGATGCCCTCCTCCACACACTTTTATTTCTCCCTTTGGAAAAGACGGACCTTTAATGTGCATATCATCTAGTGGATCTAGGCAGGACAGAGAGACACAGCAGGTGGACCTGCTGATCCCACTACACCCTCTGCCTGGACCTCACAAGGTTCATGGCTAGAGGCCAGCATCCAGGCCCCGACTCCTACCTCTTTCATCCAGAAATGACTCTCCGCCTTCCCTGGAACATAGAAACTGGGACAAGGACAGGGAAACAGGCACTTCAGTCCAGGCTTCTGGCAGCTGCCTTCTTGATAGCAGACCCAATTAGCCTGGTGACCAGGGACCGTGTTGGAATGACCTTCAACCCCAGATTAATAAACAACCACTCCTAGAACTGCTGTAACTCGGTAGCCATTCAGGGTCTCGGCAGAGTGCTGAGCACCCCTTTAATACCCTACATTTCTCCTTTCAAAGCCCCTTTCTGATATCTAACCATACGGCTCAGCCACTCCAATCCTCTAGAATCACAGGATCTTAACTAGCATAGCTCCCTCCAGACACTGATTGCCTAAAGAAAGCTGCAAAGACATCGCAGCAGACATCACTTGAAGAGCACCCTTCTGTGTCAGTTGAGACTAATTTACTCAAAGATTTGTGTTTCCTTACTGGAGGACGACAATGAGGAGAATAAAACCGGAGTTGTCTCATTCCTCTCTGCTCACTCACAGCAGGGACAAATGTCTCTGTTGGGCAGGTCACAAGGCTGGACACAGGGGCAGAAAAATTTTAAAATATTTTGTTTATTTGAGAGAGAGGGAGAGAGAGGGAGAGGGAGAGGGAGAAGGAGAGGGAGAATGGGCACATCAGGGACTCTAGCCACTGCAAACTCCAGACACATGTGCCACATTGTCCTTCTGGCTTTATTTTGGCAATGGGAAATTGAACCCAGGTTGGTTGACTTTACAGGCAAGCTCCTTAACTGCTGAGCCATCTCTCCAAATATTTGTACATAAATTCAATGCTGGATGTGGCCATTTGCACAACTGATCTCTCTGTTCAGACATTTCCCTCTATCTTGGAATTCTCAATTGTGATTCAGGTTTTACTGAAACAGCACCTCAGGAGAAAGGCTTTTCCTAGCCATTTAGTTTCAAGTAGCTGCTCTGTAGATACATTAACATTCTCGGATAAAATTTCCTGTCTATTACTTGTATGTGAAATTGTTTATTTGGTTGCCTGTCTTTTTTTTTTTTTTTTAATGTTGTTGTTGTTTTGTTTTTCAAGGTAGGGTCTCTCTCTAGCCCAGGCTGGCCTGTAACCCTGTAGCTCCAGGCTGGCCTTGAACATTTTTATGGTGATCTTCCTACCTTGGCCTACTGATTGGTTGCCTGTTTATGGAGCACCCTGTAGAATGAGAGCTTCCTATGCTGTGGCTGCTGCTTTGAGGCCAGGATTTATCAGCCAAGCATGCAGGATTGCCGTCATGCCAGTTCCAGCTGCTTTAAACACTCGGTGGCCTCGAGGAAGCTACATTGCAACCACGGCTGCTTGCCGCTGAAATGTAACTCCGGCTCTAGAAGATGCTGCTTCAGCATGACTGTTTCACACAGTTTGCGCTGGACTTTTTCCATTACAAGTCTTGGTGAGTTCTAGAAATCCCAGGGGTCCAGGCCAGAGGGGATGCATTCACCCTGGTGGTTCAGCAGAAGATCTATGACTAATACAAACACTGTCCTTCCTTTGCTTGTTGGACTGCTGTTGTTGGGATAAACGAGATCCCTCATCTGATGAGGGACTGTGATAGGACTGCTGCAGACACAGACCTTCATTTATATGAACTGGTGCCAGCAAACTTGTTGCATCTCCCTTTGGCTTCAGCTCACTTGGAGATGCAGCTCAGAGGCAACTTCCTACGTTGTCTCCCCAGTCATGTGACATTAGCCTCAGTAAAAGCCTTTGCTCAAATGGTATTTTCTTTTCAGTTTCACTATTATAACACAGGGCTGAGCTTGTTACATGATGAAAAGAGAAGATGGGGCTGGAGAGAGATGGCTCAGTGGTTAAAGGTACTTGCTTGCAAAACCTGACAACCCAGGTTCGACTCCCCAGTACCCGTGTAAAGCCAGATACACAAAATGGCCCATGTGTCTGGAGTTCATCTGCAGTGGCAGGAGGCCCCGGTATTCCCATTCTCTATCTCTTTTTCTACTTGCAAGTAAATAATCATTAAAAATATTAAAACAGCCAGGCGTGGTGGTACACGCCTTTAATCCCAGCACTTGGGAGGCAGAGGTAGAAGAACTGCTGTGAGTTCGAGGCCACCCTGAGACTACATAGTGAATTCCAGGTCAGCCTGGGCCAGAGTGAGACCCTACCTTGAAAACCTAAAAAAGAAAAAAAAATGGGGAAATGGCTTAGTGCTTAAGGCATTTGCCTGTGAAGCCTAAGGACCCCGGTTTAATTCCCCAGGACCCACGTCAACCAGATGCACAAGGGGGATCATGCATCTGGAGTTCATTTGCAATGGCTATAGGCCCTGCTGTGCCCATTCTCTCTTTCTCTCTGCCTCTTCCTCTCTCTCTCCCTCTTTCTCAAATAAATAATTAATTAAATAATTAGAAAAATACTTTAAAAATATATAAAAACAGCTGGGTGTGGTAATGCACTCCTTTAATCCCAGCCGAGGTAGGAGGATCACTGTGAGTTTGAGGCCAGCCTGAGACTACATAGTGAATTCCAGGTCAGCCTGGGCTAGAGCTAGACCTTACCTTGAACCACTCCCCTCCCCAATATATACACAATATCTACATAATATATACACAATATATACACATTATATGTACATATATGTGAACAAAAGAAAGGAGAAAAGGACAGCAGTGAAGGAGGTAGCAATCATCCTGAGTAGCTAAAGAGATGAGTCACAACTGCAATTTCAGTGCATTGCCAAGCCTTAGGAGCTAAGGCTCTCACACACCCTAGTCCTGGGAACTGTAGCATTAGCTACTGTCAAGACCTGGGGATCTTGTACCTTAGAGCTGAGAGCTGTAATGCTTGCCTCTGTAGGGCTGAGGGTCTCAGCATCCAAGGCCTGAATGAGAGTTAGAACACTTGAAGGTCCCACCCGCTGCTGCTGGCTACTTCCTTCTCCCGCCACTCACTGCTACAAGTGTTACGGCAGATAATGGTTAAAGCCCAGATCCGTAAGCCTCCAACTTGAGTACTTAGAGCCATAGTCTCCAGCTTCTGGAGCTCATAACAGGCCCATACCAATCAGAGACTGGAGCTGTAAGGCTCTGGACCTGCCAGTCCCACTCCTAGGTCCTGGACACACAAGGCTCCAGTACTTCCAGTAGTGAAAGAACTTTTTACCCATGGTTCCTATCCAGGAAGACCAAAGGTCCCCAGCCAGCTTACTCGTAACATACCTACCTGGCACAGTGCCTACAAATTGTCTATGCTTAAGAAAAGTCTATGGAACAAATGACCCCTCCAGCATTGTGTCCTTGTAGTGGCTCTCATGGCTTCTCTGGAAAGCTGACATCTTGAGCCCACTTCAGCAGCATTGTTGCTTTTCTTGGGCAGGACCTCTGTTATATTTACTTTATTTATTTATTTATTTATTTATTTAGGTTTTTTCAAGGTAGGATCTCACTCTAGCCCAGGCTGACTTGGAATTCACTATGTAGTCTCAGGGTGGCCTCGAACTCTCGGCGATCCTCCTACCTCTGCCTCCAGAGTGCCCGGCCTATTTACTACTTTTAAAACTAGTTTTAACAATTTATTTATTTATGAGAGAGAGTGCGCATGCTCGCGAGAGAGAATTGGCACTCCAGGGCCTTAGCCACTGCAAACAAACTCCAGACATGTGTGCCACCTTGTGTTCATGTGCCACCTGTGCACATGCATCACCCTATGCATCCAGCTTATGTGAGTTCGGAGAAGTCAAACCTGGATCCTTAGGCTTTGCAGGCAAGTGCCTTAACCGTTAAGCCATCTCTCTTTTATGAATGTGTGCACATGAGTGTGTGCATGCACACACACACATGACCATGGCAGGGCCTCTTGCCACGGCAAACAGAATGTCAGACTCTTGCACCACTTTTTTGCCTTTACATGAGTGGCTGGGGAATTGAAACCAGGCTGGCAGGCTTTGCAAACAAGTGCCCCCAACTGCTGTGCCATCTCCCTTGCCCTACCCCTTCCATTTACTTCTTGTCCTCACAGTACAACACAAGGCTGGGCACACAGGAGGGACCCAGTGTGAGAGTGAGGAAAGAAACAGAGGCCTGAAGCAGGGCCAATAACGGGCCAATAACAGCCCAGGCCGCGACCCCCTTCATTAAGCCTGGACTTCCAGGAGGGCCAGTGCTTATGGTCAGAGCTGATCAAGTCCTTAATGTGACCTTGGGTGCCTGCATTCCTCCTAACTCACACCCACTCACTGGAACTCTTTATCTTACCAAGAAACTTGAGAGGTTTGCTTTTCCCTGGTAGGAAGCAGGGCCAGGTCACTTCCCTTTGATGCTGTTTTATGATTTGGCTTCTCAAGGGCATAGTCAAGACCATGTGGCCTCTCCGTTTCCACTAGAAGGAGCTTGACAGGCACCAGGAAAAATCCCGTTGTTAAGAAGACCCTTCCCAAAGCTATGTCTCTTGCTGTTGACACATTGGTGCAGGGCCTACAGGCTCAGAGGACAAAGGGGATTTCAAAGCATGTAACAAGTGGGCAGAGCTCTCCAAATAGTAGGGAATTAAATATAGAGATTTACATTAAAACCAGATCCTAAATGTCCTGCAAACTTAGCATAGGGGTTCTCTAATCACCCTTAGGAAGTACACCTGTCAACAAAGGAGCACTACCAAGGTCCTGATCCGGCCACGTATAGCAGCCCACGCCTGTAATCCTGGTATGCAGAGGCAAGAAGAGTGTGAGTGCAAGGCCAGCTCACGCTACATAGTGAGTATCAGGCCTCCATGAGCTACATGGTGACACCTTGTGCCAACACCTAAAACCAAAGCAAAAGAAAGAAAGAAACCAGGGCTAAGGACATGGCTCAGTGGGTAAATTGCCCGCCATTCAAGCATGCCAGCAAGTGTGAGTTCGAGCCCCAGAACCTACATAAAAAATGCTGGGTATGGTGGCACATGCCTGTAATCCCAGTGCTGAGGAGGAAAAGCTGGGTGGATCTGGAGCTCACTGGTCAGCCAGTCCAGCTTTCTAAGCAAACTTCAGACCAATGAGAGTCTTTGTCTCAGAAAACAAAAACAAAAAACAAACAAACAAACAAAAAACAGTGTTCTTGAGGAAGACCATTTGAGGTTTTACTCCGGCTGCCACACACATGCATGCATGTATATCCACATACACACATGAACATATACACACATACATACAAACACAAAACAAAAAAGAAAAAGAACAAATTAATGAACTAAAATATGAAAACTTACTGACCTAATCATAAGGTAAAAACTGGCTCTTCACAAAATAGCTATAAAATGTGGCAAATATGAACATGGTAGTTTGAATTATTATTTCCAATTTTGGTTTTCCTTCCCATGACAGAGTTATGTGCCCACACTCTTTGTCGAAGTGGTTCGCAGGGGCACCCACTAGAGCATGTGGGGTAAACACCCAGCCCCTTTGATATTTGACTTGGCCGTGACTATGAGAAGATTGGAAGGAAATGGCAGTCCTCAAGAGTGCTCACAGATTAAATGTGTCCTCTTGTGCCTCTTTCCCAACCCTGGGAGGACTATGTCACCTGTGCATGATGCAGAATAGACATGAACTCACCCAGAAATACAGGGGCCCAGACTTCTGCAAGCTCAGCTGATACTGGCCCAGCACAGCACACTGGAAGACCCCGAGAGAGAACGGGAAATGGATGCTGGTGTAATGACCTGGGATGGAGAGGTGGTGTACCAACTGACTGACTGACATACTGTCAATGATTAATTGAAGGAACATAATGAAGCAAAACCGGAAGGAAAGGGGACTATGGTTCCCATGTAGATGGTATTGACATCATAAATATATATGGTATGCACAACTGGGTCTACGGCAATTTTTTTGTTAAAATTCTTTTTTTGTTTTTAACAATTTTTTAACAATGTATTTAAAAACGAGATAAAATAGATTTTAGAAAGTAATGTAGGATGATTAAATTAGCTCAAGACGTGACGAAATAACTACTATATGATGAGTTATAGAGTATAGAAACAGAAGTAAAAAGTCAGCAGTCTCAGGGTTGGAGAGATGGCTTAGCAGTTAAGGCAGTTGCCTACGAAGCCTAAGGACATAGATTCAACTCTCCAGAACCCACGTAAGCCAGATGTACATGATGGCACATGGATCTGGAGTGGCTAAAGGCCCTGGCACACTCATTCTCTCTCTCTCTCTCATATAATAAATAAATAAATAAAAATAAAATATTCAAAAATTTAGCAGCCTTTCATGTAAATGGTTGGTATCAAAATTTTAGCTAAAATGATAGTTATGTATCACTTAGATTAGAATTAAATTAGAATAGGTAAGAACATAGTAAGAGATGGAAACTCTTAAAAAATATAATTTACAATAATTTATAAGCACAGGTGCAAAAATATATAGTTTTATTTTTATTTTGTTTTTGTTTTTCAAGGTATGGTCTCACTCTAGCCCAGGCTGACCTTAAATTAACTATATAATCTTAGGGTGACCTTGAACTTATGGGGCTCCTCCTACATCTGTCTCCCAAATGATGGGATTAAAGGCATGTGCCACCACACCCAGCTATTTCTTTTAAATATTGTATGTATTTATTAGCACAGAGGGAGCAGGAGAGAGAGAGAGAGAGAGAGAGAAAGCATGGGCCTCCTGTTACTGCAAATGAACTCAAGATACATGCACTACTTCATGCATCTGGCTCTATATGGGTACTAGGGAATTAAACCCAGACTATCAGGCTTGGTGAGCAAATGGCTTTAACCACTGAGCCATCTCCCCATTCTCAAACTATATAATTTTAAAAAGAACTATCAAAATCTAGTAGTAGGTAGCCTGTGGAAAATGACTTTCTGCTTTCACTAGAGCCTACAGATTGGCTGTGTGAGCTTTTGCAAATCACTTTGGTCTCCTTGTACCCCAATATTCTTACTAGTAACTGAAGACAATAATATCATCTATAGACTAGTGTTAAGATGGATCACATGAAATAATATAAACAGAATCCAGAATCCAAACCAAGTATGGCATATCTCAGGAATTCAAGGATGGTTCAACATCAAAAAATGAATTAATGTGATTCACTAAGTAAATATACAATAAATTTTATTTTATTTATTATTTATGTTTTTGGTTTTGCAAGGTAGGGTTTCACTCTAGCCCAGGCTGACCTGGAACTCACTATGTAGTCTCAGGGTGGCTTCAAACTTATGATGATCATCCTACCTCTGCCTCCCCAGTGTTGGGATTAAAAGCATGCGCCACCATGCCCAGCAACAAATTTTAATAAAAGTCCAAAAACATATCTCAAATGATTTTTGTTACTCATTTTGCCATTAAAATTCCTTATTTCACATCTGTTTTGTCACTGGGACCATAAAGTGGTGGTAAGGTTTGAAGTTATTGTGCCTTCAGTAAAGCTTGGGCAGTAGCCTGTTCTCTTACTTTTTTGCATGTGCAAAAGGTAAAGAGAATGTTGGTGCAAAGGTGTGCCCTATCTGTTTCATACTAGTGGGGTCACTGCTGCTTCTCAAAATGCACTGACTGGTTGTTGGGTTCCTTTGTGCAGTGCCTCTTAGGAAATGACTCTTTTGGAAAAGGATGCTGTAAGATCCTCAAGTCACAGATGCCCTACCATCCCTAAATGAGAGGCAGTTTCTGTAACATCAGCATTCATGCAACCCATGAGAAACTTCACCCAAAAGGTGGAGTCAGCATTGCCCCAAAATTCCTTTCTCATAATTTTGCTCTGTTCTCTTTTTCCCTCTGACTCAGAAAAATCAGACCCCTGCTAGTTAGGCACTTTAATAATTCTAGAACAAAGAGTAGTCTCTACTGCCTTAGGAGTCTTAATCAGAGAAATCCAAGCAAAGATTAGAAATGGTGGAGGCTAGAGAGATGGCTTTGTCTATAAAGCCAAAGGACCCAGGTTTGATTCCCCAGCATCCATGTAAGCCAGATGTACAAGGTGGCTCATGCATCTGGAGTTTGTTTGCAGTGGCTGGAGGCCCTGGTGCACCCATTCGCTCTCTCTCCATCTGCCCCCCACTCTCTCAAATAAATAATAAATTTTAAAAACGATTAGAAATGGGACCCCACAGGAGAGGAGAGCAAGGGATATAATTTCCACTGTGAGAGTTTAGATGTCATCCCAAGAGGGAGGTCAGCCTCCTTGTCTCTGCCTTGTCCTCCTTATACTGACCAAGGAAAAGAAGGTTGTCAAATCACTTCTATGAACAACCTCCTCCTCATAAGCCGAGTGGTGGCATTCTTGAAGTCTTTCTCCAGGCTCAGAATATGAGGTACTTGAAATTTCTTAGTCTCAGCTGGGCCCTGGATGCCAACATCCAGGACTGGGAGATAGCTCCACCCACTCTTCACTTTCTCTATGATGGCAAACCAAAGGAAAGGCCTGAAAATCATCTGATAAAGTTCAATACCCATTCATGAGAAAAGAAATCTTAGCAGGCTGAGGGATAGCTCAGAGGCAGAGATCCTGCCTAGCACATGCCAAGCCTTGGGTTTGCTACAAACATATATAAAAATAAAAATAAACCTTACCAAAATAAGAAACATAGGAGGGCTGGAGACATGGCTTAACTGTTAAGGCGCTTGTCTGTGAAGCCTAAGGACCCAGATTCAATTCCCCAGGACCCATGTAAGCCAGACACACAAAGTGGCACTATGCATCTGGAGTTTGTTTGCAGTGGCTAGAGGCCCTGGCAAGTCCATTCTCTGTCTTGCTCTCCCTCTTTCTCTCTCTCTCTTTAATAAATAAATAAAATAATTTTTTAAAAAAGAGGAGACCTCTCTACCATGATTCAAGACATCTCTTGGACCCTTGAACAAGCAGTATTTTCTTCCTTTGTTTTAAAAGTATTTTATTTATTTATATTTTAAAAAATTATTTGTAAATTTTTTTAATTGAAAGCTTCCATAATTGCAGACAATAATCCATGGTAATTCCCTCCCTCCCCCTCTTCCACTTTTCCCTTTGAAACTCCACTCTGCATCATATCTCCTCCATCTCTCAATCAGTTTCTCTTTTATTTTGATGTCATGATCTTTTCCTCCTATTATGATGGTCTTGCGTAGGTAGTGTCAGGCACTGTGAGGTCATGGATATCCAGGTCATTTGTGTCTGGAGGAGCACATTGAAAGGAGTCCTACCCTTCCTTTGGCTCTTATATTCTTTTCACCACCTCTCAGGCAGTGGATCCTGAGCCTTGGAAGGTGTGTTAGAGATGTTTTAGTGCTGAGCACTCCTCTGTCCATTCTTCTCAGCACCATGGTGACATCTGAGTCATCCCAAGGTCACCACCATCTGAAAAGAGAAGCTTCTCTAACCAAAATTGAGAGTAGCATTAATATGTGGGTGTGGACATTAAGAGGAGTGCTTACTGGGCAGTTTGGTGAGCATAGTATATACATTTAGCCAGACACCAGCAGACGTTACACCCCTAGGCTCATGACTACCCCTGTTGTAGGTTTTCAGTATCAGGGATGTATTCTCTCCCATGGAGTGGGCCTCCAGTCCAAACAGAGAGCAGTTGGTTTCCCCCACAACAGACATGCCACTATTGCACCCATTGGCTCATTTGGCCTGGCTTGCAGTGTCCACTATGGAGTATCACCACTGGTGATTTCTCTCTCTCTCGCCCATTGAACTGCATGCAGCATAGCTTTTTCCAGCTTTCTGTCAGCTGGTCTACATGGAGGAGGTTTTCAGCTCAGCTCTAGTGGGATTTCTCAGTGGCCTTGTAGCCCCAGTATGTGGTCTTCAGCAACAGGGTCTTATTGTCTTTTCCTGATGGGAAACCAAGAACCTCGGCAATGGCCTGTAATGTTTTGGGGGTATCTGTGACCTGCCTGGCCAACAACTCACTGGAAGGTATCCCATCCCTGACACTGAAAATTTTCTAGTAACAATCTATGGCTTTTGAGTGTTCCATTGTCCAAAAAAGTAGGTTTCCATATGACTTACTTATATCCTCTTAGATTTTGATTAGCCCTCTCTCTACCTTTCCTTTACTCAGTCTCTTCCCCTGACCTCACTTAGGTTATTTATTTATTTGAGAGAGAGAGAGAGAGAGAGAGAGAGAGAGAGAGAGAACGGATACACCAGGGCCTCTTATCACTGCAAACAAACTCCATACACATGCACCACTCTGTGCATCTGGCTTTAGGTGGATACTGGGGAATTGAATCCAAGCCATTAGACTTTGCAAGCAAACACTATTAATCATGGAGACATCTTTCTAGCCATTTTTTCTTTTTCTTATTATAATTTTTCGAGGTAGGGTCTTGCTCTAGCCCAGGCTGACCTGGAATTCACTATGTAGTCTCAGGGTGGCCTCAAACTCATGGTGATCCTCCTACCTCTGCCTCCCAAGTGCTAGGATTAAAGGTGAGCACCACCACACTGGGCTCTTTTTCTTTCTTTCTTTTATTTTATTTTATTTTATTTTATTTTATTATTATTATTTTTGGTTTTGCGAGGTAGGGTCTCACTCTGGTCCAGGCTGACCTGGAATTAACTATGTAGTCTCAGGGTGGCCTCAAACTCTCAGCAATCCTCCTACCTCTGCCTCCCGAGCGCTGGGATTAAAGGCATGTGCCACCATGCCCGGCCTGGGCTCTTTTTTCTTTCTTAAAATTAGCAAATAAAATAATGGGTTTCATCCTGACATTTGTATATATGTATATTATACAGTTTGTACTTATTACCATCTCTTGGTTCACTTCTGCCTTCTACTCTTCCTCTTCTTCCTCCAATATTCTCCTTCTACTTTCTGTCATATGGCATATATATGTATGAACATACACATGTGCATATTTATCTAGCTTTAAATATATTAATTTTAATATGAATGCAATATGGAAGAAGAAATGTGATATTTTTGAGTCTGAATTATTTTATCTACTATGGTCCATTTCCTTACAAATGACGCAATTCCATTGTTCTTTTTTTCTAATTTTAAAATATTTTATTTATTTATGTATTTGAGAGAGAGAGAGAGAGAGAGAGAGAGGAAGAGGCAGAGAGTAGGAGGCAGAGAGAAAGAGCAAATGGGTGTACCAGGGCCTCCAGCCACTGAAAATGAACTCCAGACACATGCACCCCCTTGTGCATCTGGCTTATGTGGGTCCTGGGGAATACAACCTGGGTCCTTAGGCTTCGCAGGCAAATGCCTTAACTGCTAAGTCATTTTCCCAGCCTTTTCTCTAATTAAAAAAAAATCTATTTGCAAGAAGAGAGAGATATTGAGAGAGAGAGAGAGAGAGAAACAAAATGGGCATGCCAGGGCCTCTATCCACTGTAAACGAACTTCAGATGCATGTGCCACTTTGTACATCTGGCTTTTCTTGAGTACTGGGGAATTGAACCCAGGTTGTTAGGATTTTCAGGTAAATGCTTTAACTACTGAGAAATATCTCCAGCCTTCTCCATTGTTCTTTTTAAAAATATTTTATTTCATTTATTTATTTAAGAGAGACAGACAGAGAAAGAGGCAGATAAAGAGAGAGAGAGACAGAGAGAGAGAGAGAAAATAGGTGCTCCAGGGCCTCTAGCCACTGCAAACGAACTCCAGACAAGTGCACCACCTTGTAGATCTGGCTTATGTGGGTACTGGGGAATCAAACCAGGGTCCTTAGGCTTCACAGGCAAGTGCCTTAACCACTCAGCCATCTCTCCAGCCCTCCATTGTTCTTTATGGAAGAGTAAAGTTCTGCTGAATATATATGCCATATTTTCTTTATTCATGCACCTGTTGATAGACATCTGAAGTGATGCCATGACTTGGCCATTGGAAATATTCTTGCAATATACATGGATATGCAGTATCTTTGTGATATGCTCACTTAGAATTTCTTTGCCACTACAAATGAACTCCAGACACAAGCATCACTTTGTGCATCTGCCCTTACATAGGTATTGGGGGATTGAACCTGGGCCATTAGACTTTGTAAGAAAGCGCTTTTTTTTTTTTTTTTTTTGGTTTTTCAAGGTAGGGTCTCACTCTGGTCCAGGCTGACCTGGAATTAACTATGTAGTCTCAGGGTGGCCTCGAACTCTCGGCGATCCTCCTACCTCTGCCTCCCGAGTGCTGGGACCACGCCTGGCAAGAAAGCGCTTTTAACTGCTAAGTCACCTTTCCCAGCTCCACGCACTATTTTCTTTGGTGAAATATCAGAAATATAACATAGTAATGGACTCATTTATTATTGAATCTGTTCAACATATCTAAGGGGTTCCTGACCCCTATAGAAAGGTAAAAATTCAGACAGGAATTATGAATATCATAAAGGAATAGGAAATATTACCATCATTTGTAAACCCAATCATTTATTCATGAGACACAAGTCAACTGTATTAGAAGTATTAAGGAAAAAAACCCAAAAAAGATCAACAAAAATGAAACCATGTTTTCTCAAACCAGTAGCAACTAATTAAAAATGTGACCAAAATTAATTTAGCAACAATATCAGATAATACCATAAGGTAAATAAAATAAACCTATTAAGAAATGGGCAACATTAACGTTTAGAGGACTATGAAGTAGGCAATATGGATGTTCATTTATAAAATAGGGAATAAGGGCGTGGTGCTTATGCCTATAATGCCAGCATTTGAGAGGCTGAGGTCGAAGAATCACCATGAATTCAAAGTCAGCCTGGACTACATAGTGAGTTCCAAATCAGTCTGGACTAGAGTGAGACCCTTCCTAAAAAAAAAAAAAAAAGAAAAGAAAAGAAACAAAAGAAAAGAAAAGAAAAAGCTGGGCATGATGGTGCACACCTTTAATCTCAGCACTCAGGAGGCAGAGGTAGGAGGATTGCCATGAGTTCAAGGCCAGCCTGGGACTACATAGTGAATTTCAGGTCAGCCTGGGCTAGAGCAAGACCCTACCTCAAAAAACCATGAAAATAAAAATAACAAAAAGAAAAAAAAATAGAGAATACATGTGAGTTAAATTTTGTTTCAGGGAAACTCTGTGTTACCATCTGATTTTTTCTCCAGAGCTTCTTTTTGCCCAAGAAAAGATAGAAAAGCAATGAGAATGGTGGGAGATGGAGGGATGGGAAACTTTTGGAGGCAAGATGCATAAGTAGCTACCTCTCAAGGGACGTGGTCCTGTTCCCATGAAGCCCTGGAGTGAGGGACACTCTCCCGTGCCATGCACCTGAGACTGGGCTAGCTCACCGAGGCCTGGACCGTGAGTCCCACTTCTACCCACCGCACTGCAGAACCCACCCAGGGGGCTGAGTAGTGGGATGAGAGGCGTGGGAACACCACTCACAGATGGACCACCTGGACTCAGACCCGGAGTTTCCTATACAGCAGCCATCAACGCTGACGCCATGTTCTTCCAGATGCTTCTTTATCAAACCCCGTTAAGGTTGCCCATCCCACCGAACCAAGCAAAGAACATCTTGGGATGGAATTGTTTTTTTTTTTTTTTTTGAGACAGACAAAGAGAGACAGAGAGAGAGAGAGAGAGAGAGAGAGAGGGAGGGAGGGAGGGAGGGAGGGAAAGAGGGAGAGGAAGACAGATAGAGAATGGGCGCGTCAGCAGCCTCTCAGCGGCTGCAAATGAAATCCAGATGTGTGCTCCCCCTTGTGGGCAAGTGCAGCATTGTGCCCTTGCGTCACTTTGCATCTGGCTAAACGTGGGACCTGGAGATTGGAACCGGGTTCTTAGGCTTAGCAGGCAGGCACCTTAACTGCTAAGCCATCTCTCCAGCCTGGGGATGGAAATTTTTATGCTCCAACAACTTGGGAAGGAGAGCCTCAGAACCAGAACTAACTTGATTTACATAAATGTAGAAATGTGATGTTTCTTAGAACCACAGCACTGGAAACCCATGTTAACACATGCACAGTTTATTACATTCAGTTGTCTCTGCTCAGCCCAGTGGTGATGTGGCTGTGAGCTTCCAATCAGTGTGGATGGATTCAAAGCTAGCTTCTAACCCTTGCTCTATGCAGTTCATACACAATTCATCTAAGTGTTTTAAACTTCAGTGTCCTTGTGTGAAAACAGGGAAATAATATTGGCTCTGTGACATTCTATACAGATCAAATGACAGTGACAAATATTAGAAGTGCTTGCCAAGGTGTTTGGTGTGAGGTATGTGCCTAACCAACAGTCTCTTTTTATAGCAGTGGCGGTAGCTATGATAGTAATTTTGATAGGAAGAGTAATGGTAATTATTTTATTTCCATTTCATAGATGAAGAAATATCTCCAGGAGTCACCCCAAGACAGCCTAACTCCTGGACTACAGTTTGTTTAATAAAATAACTTGGTTCAATGAGTTTGTGAAAAGCGAAAACCAACCAGGGGTGAGGTTAGTGGTGTTTCTGCTCTTAGGTCTGGAGTGTGAAGGGGTCTTCCCTAGAGACACAGGCTGCCTGTTGTTGGGTCAGGAGGCTGAGCTGGCACTCCCAAACCCAAGGGAGTGAGACCTTACATGACGACCAACAAGGTCGTATCCTACCAACGCTGTTTAGGGGCCTCATCTGTTTCTGTGACTTCACAGGGATCAGGTATTCCCTGAGAGCCCAGGTGCCGATAAAGCTGAATGTGCCCTAGAGCCATAGGTATTTCCTTGGAGTATGCCTAGATATATCGTTATGTTTAACTGGGACTGCTCAATCTTTTTTTTTAATGTTTACAGAACTTTTATTAGGTTATAGACAAAACTTAAAGTGCTTAAGGAAAGAGGCGAGGGCACAGAGAACTCCCCCGCCCGAGACTACAGTAGCCGGGTAAAGCCTAAACAGAGCAAGAGTGGCTTGTAGAGGAAGAACAGCGGGGTCAGGAGGTGGGCGCCCACTGTGTGATTTAGAGGATCCTTTTGGCTTGGGACCTCATGGTGTGGTCCTTTATGAATGAAGAAACCAGACAAGATACGGAAACAGGAGGTCACCATCTCATGGGGGCAGGCCAAGGTTGGCAGTGGTTTCTTGAGTGCATGCCCAGAAGCAGCATCAAGAAGACGGTCAAGTTGGCTTAAGGACCATGGGGGGGGGGGAGAGTCAGGCCCATGTGTGGAATGAAGTGACTATGCATGTCTCCACCAGCCACAAACAGAGTTGGTTGGAAAGGTGTTGCACCATCTCACAGATAAAATGGATCCTCAGAATGGAGGTTTAAACACAGATGGGATTGTGACACCTCAGCACCTGCTCAAAATTCACAGATGGCCAGCCGGTACTGCCCACAGTTCTTGTCGTTCCATGTTCCATCCGTGTACATCTCCACACACTTCTCCCTGCCGCGACCCGCCGGCTCCCCTGGGTACCAGTTGGTGTAGTTCACAGCGGTCCCATCCAGGTAGAGAAAGTCCCCAGAGGTCTGGCCCTCAACCATGCCCAGATAGGCGTAAGTGTTGTACTTCTTCACGATGCTCGCCACGGCCTCGTTCTCCTCCGGAGTCACCGGGACAGCAATGTTGCCACCTGCTCTGGCACATGTCTCCCTCACGGCATCAAAGCTGACCGACTGCCCATTGGTGGAGAAGACCTTCTCTCCTACTGCCAACATGGACCCCTGTAAGCTGAGGACTGAGAGGAGAGGAGTCGGGGTCAGAACGCTGACCTCTATCCCCATAGCAGTTGCACTCCGCAGCCTCCTGCCATTGAGCTCTCTGATCTCGGCCTCACTCTTCCAAGCTTAGTTTTAACGAGTCCTCTCTCTGTTTCCATCCACCCATTCATTCACCCTTCCACTTAACAATGATCTATTGCTAGAAACAGCGCAACTTCCTAGAGTTCAACAGAAAATTGGATCAGCAGACAATGTGCCATCCCATATCATAGGGGGCAAATCGTGCCCTCTTCTGTCTCCTTGGGGCCATACAGAGCCAACGAAGCACCCTTTTCTTTCCTCGAGACCCATATGTCCACATTTGCTTGTCAGACCCCTAGGTTTCTGGGTGCTGGTGTATGTTTTGGGGGAGGGAGGGGTGACAGGCCTATACTCTGAGGGGTCCAGGAGCTCTCCTTACCTCCCATTGACTGCAGGATCTGATGTTTGAACTCATGGAGTTTGCTTTGGAGCTCTTCATCCAGATAAGGTGGAAACCCTGTTGAAGAGAGCCCCATCCAGATCAACAGTGAGCTGTGCATGCTGCCAAGTGAGCGTCCCGTCAGCAGCAAGTCCAGAATTCTGCGCTTAGTCACGTACGTCCACAGTTGCCGCCCCAGAAACACAGGTCCACGAATGGAGTGTTACACATTCCCCACCCCATCCATCTTTTTTGTTCTTGTTGTTGTTGTTTTGTTTTGTTTTTTTCAAGGCAGGGTCTCACCCTAGCATAGGCTGACCTGGAATTCACTCTGTAGTCTCAGGGTGGCCTCGAACTCATAGCGATCCTCCTACCTCTGCCTCTCGAGTGCTGGGATTAAAGGCGTGTATCCCCACGCCTGGCCCACCCCTCTTTTTAAAAATATTTTTATTTATTTATTTATTTATTTATTAGAGACACAGAGAGGGGGACAGAGAGAGAGAGAAAGAGAGTGAGAATGGGCACACCAGGGCCTTTAGCCACTGCAAACAAACTCCAGACACACGTGCCACCACGTTCATCTGGAGAATCAAACTTGAGTCCTTAGGTTTCACAGGCATGTGCCTTAACCGCTAAGCCACCTCTCCAGCCCCCACCCCTCTTTTTAATGCATCCTTGCTTAATGCATCTTCTTCTGAATGCTAACCTTGGGAGGCCGCACATAGCCATCACTGTGGGCTTTTCTGGCTTCTGGCGAAAGCCCTCTCCCCGTCTTGCTACGGAGAGCAACTATGATGATCCCCACCTCCTGCTGGGCCTTGATACGTCTGGGTACCCTGGAACTCCCCTCTGCCTGTGGGACTCCCCATCACATTCTCTGTCTTGCCCCAAAGCCTGTGTTGCTCTATACCTTTCAGAATGTCCCTGTAGCCTCAGTCTCAGGAAGGGCCTCCAGACCTCCCTGTGCTGTCCCTGCCCCTGCCAGGACATCTTGTATCTCCCCATCGGTCGTCATGATTCCTGGGGCACATCCTATGCTCATCAGCCCCTGAATTGCAGTATTTCTCAGACACCCCCATTCCTCTCCTCGGCCTTGACTTGGGTTGAGAGGAATGTCTTCCCTGTCATCCCTCGGGCAGCTGACTGCTTGAGACCATGTCTGTGTCACCTATTGCCCCCTACCCCTGCTCACCTGGAGGACCCCTCTCACCAGGCTCTCCCTTGTCTCCACGCTCCCCAGGTGTACCAGGCAGCCCATCACGCCCAGGGGGACCCGGCAATCCTCCAGGAGGACCCATGGGGCCTGTGGAGAGAAGGGGACACACGTATGTAGACCACCGTTATCACATAAGTGGCTCTCACGGGGACTCTGAGGACACACTCTCCAGGACACTCCAGCCTAAGGGACTCCAGGGACACCCCACCATGCCCTACCCAGCCAGAGCCCTGCGCAGCTGAGCCTTCTGAAGACAGAGCCCTGTGTCGTGGTCCCCTGTGCCAAATAAAGCTGGGGGCTCTCACCCAGTACCTGGAAGTCCAGGGTCTCCCTTGACACCATCTCTCCCATCTCTGCCAGGCAGGCCATGGGTTCCAGGAGTGCCAGGAATGCCAGGGCTTCCAGCACACACTTCAGTCCCATTGCACTTAATGCCGGAAACCACGGTCAAGATGAAGACGAGGGCAAATGAGCACAGTGACATGGCGCCTGCTCCAGCTGCTTCTCCTGAGGAAGGGAAGAACCAGGTGCCCATCTGTAGCGTGAGTACACGTCCCCCCGGCCCCCATTACTGGGCCCACAATATGATAGAGCCAGAGAGCCAGGCAGGGTTAGAGTCCTGGGTCTGGGTCCTCATGGAGTCTCTTCTCTGTTGTCACCTCTCTATGTGGCCCTGGGGAAATCACTGCGTCCCTCTGACCTCAGCTCAACCCACTGTGACCGTTAGACAGTCCACTTCGGGGTGTCTGTTCGGAGGGACGTGTCACCAACTCACTCCACCTGTCACTCTCAGTCACCCTCTTTTTGGGCTCTCAGAGATCATGGATCCCGGGACACACAGAAATGACCAGGACCCACACCCTGTCTTCCCCTTGCCCCCTACAAAATGCCAGTGCTCCAGAGTCCCTTTCTTCCCAGCCTGGCCCTTAGTTAAGCCAGGCTCTTCCTGAAACCCATGCTCTGGAGAATTCCCAGCACTTGGGGGGCTCAAGCTCACCCACACACAGAGCTTGCAGGCTGTGTAGATCTCTGCCTCCAAGTCAGAGTGGTCAGCACCGTTTATAGAGATGTGGGCTGGAGACTTCCCCCACCCTGAAAGGACCTGTCACAAGGGCGTCTCTGCTCTGGGGGGTGGGCGGGGGCTGGCAGGAAACAGCCATCTTGTTTACACAGCTCACCTCCTGGCAAAGCATTTAGCAGGAAGAGCACTTGGGGTCCTTGAGGGGAGCACAGAGTCCTCCAAAGGCAAAATCCAAGTCTGTAGGAGGGAGATCTCCCTCTAGTGGTCGCCAGCCCTCTGTTCCTAATTTGCTGGCCAGTGCCAGATGGAGGCCTTTGCCCAGGCACTGACGAAGGTCCTTGGGTTTCTTGTCTGGTTGCAGACAATGCCCAGTCTGTGGTTTTAAGTTCAGGGTGGTTAGTATGAGCTACCACACATTATTGGAATCTGGCTTCATCACTGAGCTCTGGGCCTCTCAGCTCATGCCTCTGGAACCTGCAGCAGCTTCGGCAGTATGTGGACAGGGACAGGAGAACACACGGCACGTTCCATCTCTGTCCCGGCAGGTTCATGTGCAGGGAGGCAAGGAGAGACCTGGATAGTCCCCAGAGAGCCCCAGTGTCTGGTTTTGGCTAAGGATGAAAACCGGATGTCCTGCAAGTGTGATCATTTTAACTGCTCAGATTACATCTGAATTCCCTAATTGATGAAATTTTCCTGTTCAAGACTAGATTCCCTCGAATTTAGTTTACTTAGAGAGAGAGAGAGAGAGGAGAGAGAGAGAGAGTTTAATTAGTAACTTTTGTGGGAAGGTACTTTGGAACTAAAAGGTCCCCTTTTCCTCTTCTTTTTCCCTTACTTATCTTCATCGATATGAACTCATGTACACGGAACACTGACCATTAGCCTGAGGAAGTTTGTAACTCAACAAGCAGGGACTAAAGAGTGCATTAGGGGGCTGGAGAGATGGCTTAGCGGTTAAGCACTTGCCTGTGAAGCCTAAGGACCCTGGTTCGAGGCTTGATTCCCTAGGACCCATGTAAGCCAGATGCACGAGGTGGCACATGCATCTGGAGTTTGCTTGCAGTGGCTAGAGGCCCTGGTGTGCCCATTCTCTCTATCTCTCTACCTCTTTTCCTCTCCGTCTGTCGCTCTCAAATAAATAAATAAATAATTTTTAAGTATAATAATCTCAAAATATACAATTTATTAGCACACTGCTTTAAAAATCCATTTTGTTTATTGAGAGAGAGAGAGAGAGAGAGAGAGAGAGAGAAGAGGCATATGTATATGGAGAGAGAGAGAGAGGGAGAGAATGGGTGCACCAGGGCCTGTAGCCACAGCAAACAAACTCCAGATGCATGCTACCTTTTTTTAAAAAACTTTTTCTTTTTTATTATTTTTTTGGAGAGAGACACAGAGAGAGACAGAGAGAGAGAGGGAGAGGGAGAGGAAGACAGAGATGGGTGTGCCAGCAGTGTCTCAGCTGCTGCAAACGAAATCCAGATGTGTGCGCCCTCTTGTGGTCAAGTGCGGCATTGCGCCCTTGCATCACTTTGCATCTGGCTAAACGTGGGACCTGGAGATTGGAACCGCTGGAGATTGGAACCAGTGTTCTTAGGCTTAGGAGGCAAGCGCCTTAACCCCTAAGCCATCTCTCCAGCCCGCATGCTACCTTTTGCATCTAGCTTTACATGGGTACTGGGGAATTGAACCTGTGTCCTTTGGCTTTGTCAGAAAATCCCTTAACTGCTAAACCATCTCTTTAGCCTGACAAATCTAAAGAACAAGATGTTTCTCACCCTAAATATTTTTTTTTTTCCCTCTTAGCTCCAGTGCAATGTCTGCAGAGTCCTGATAGTCCATGCCCGGCCATTCCTCTGTGCATATTCTGTACTTGGGTTCTTTTTTTTTTTCTTAATATTTATTTATTTAAGAGAGCAAGAAGGAGGGAGAGAGAGAGAGAACTGGCACTCCAAACACACGTGCCACCTTGTGCATCTGGCTTTATGTGGGTACTGGAGTTGATCCTGGGTCCTTTGGCTTTGCCAGCAAGTGCCTTAACCACTATGCTATCTCTCCAGCCTACTACCTGGGCTCTTATACCCTACACCCCTACCACCAGATTGCTTTCTTCTCTGGTTCTTTCCTTGCTCTTCTCAGGGGCGTACACCCTATGCTGGGCCGACTTCCCACATAGGTGGCCAGCATGTCCTGTCACCTCTCCACACTGCCCAGGCTCTGACGGGCTGCGCTGAGACACCTCAGAGTCGACAGCCTCATGCCATACACAGTCCTACTCTTTTTGGATCTCTTTTTATGCACAACTCCTCCTCACCCAATGCGATTGGAATCAGAAAGGAGATGCTTGTGAAAGTGTGGGGAAAGTCAGACCAAAGAGGAGGAAGTCATGCACGTACTCCCCGAGTTCAGGACAGGACGGGTATACAGTGTAGAGAACTCCGTCTCAGCTGCACAGGCAACTCTCTGCCTTCCCTCTCTTCTCCAACTACCCTGGTCCTTGCTGGATAAAGTGTGTGTGTGGCTTCTTTGCATTTTTCTGTCTTTTTTTTCTTGGATCATGACAACTCTATGAAGTGTACAGAAAGGAGACCCTCATTCAACACTCCAGTGGTGTGAGGCTGACAAGAGTTTCGTGGACAGCTTGCATCCTCGGCAAAAACTTCCCTAAGTCAGGGCATCCCAGGAAGCACTCCGGTCCTCGAAATTTATCCATAACAAAAGGACTGCCCAAATTCATTGAAAAGGTATAAACAAACGAAAAAATAGCCCATGTTTATAAATCAGAACACAATATTAAATTCTCAAATGGAACCATAGATTTAAACCATCCATCAAAACGCCAACTATTACTTTGTAAAAGCTTACATTTATATGAAAATGTAGGAACCTGAATAACTAAAGTTTTTAAAGAATATTTTATTTTATATATTATAACAGATTATACTCTTTAATTTTTTTTGTGTTTATTTACTTTCAAGGAGAGAGAGAGAGAGAGAGAGAGAGAGAGAGAGGGAATGAGAATGGACATTCCAGGGCCTCTAGCCACTGCAAACAAACTCCAGATGCATGTACCACTTTGTGAATCTGGGTTTATGTAGATACTGGGGAATCAAACCCGGGTTGTTAGGCTTTGCAGGCAAGTGCCTGAACCATTAAGCCATCTCTCCAGCCCAGTTGATTTATTTTTTATTTTTTGGTTTTTCCAACAGTTTTTGTGGTGCTGGCTGTTGCTAGTGTCTCTTTGCTTGGATCTATGGAAATGAACCAGCTTCGTCCACCATTGATGGTGTTCCCCTAGAATTGTAAACCTGAAATAAACCCTTTCCTCCTATAAGCTACTTTTGGTTGAGCGTTTGTCTAGCAAGGAGAAACTGACTACAATACTAATGGATCTATTTGTTTGGTGGGGAGGGAGTGGTCAGTATGAAGTCTCTTTGGACTTTAGACAGCTAAGGAAATTGACATTCAATGGAAGATATTTTCTTTTTATTTTATTTTATTTTATTTTATTTTATTTTATTTTATTTTATTTTATTTATTTATTGAGAGAGCGAAAGAATGGGCACACCAAGGCCTCTAGCCACTGAAAATGAACTCCAAATGCATGTGCCACCTTGTGCATCTGGCTTTACATGGGTCCTGGGGAAATCAAACCTGGGTTGTTAGGCTTTGCAGGCAAGCACTTTAACCGCTGAGCCATCTCTCCAGCCACAGGTTAGACTATTTTGTCCCCTAACCCTTGATCCTTGTTTTCCTGGGACCCTCTTCAGTGAGGTTATGGTATTCACTGTGGGGCTAGCTCTCGTTGCCCAGAGTGATTCTGCAACAAGCCTGGGTTCTTACAATTCTAAAATGGATGTAAGGACGGATAGTTCTTAGCTGACAGACACCGGCTCTCAGCATTGCGTTGTGTATGGTCCTTGTTCCTTAAAAAAAGTCTCTCTTAACACAGGAGAAACATTGATCATTCAATGGGACAGTGTAGGGGCGGGGCACAAATATACTAAAGCTTCAAGAATCCAAGTTGGACACAGGGGAACATACCAGTGCAGGGGCTCAGAGCCTTCACGGAATGAATGTGTGGGTCAGCTCTGCCCTCTGCTGGCAACATGGAAGAGTGCATCCAGTTGAGGAACTACAGTTTGCCTGTTCATCCATTCTGCATTCACAGAGGGCTGCTTGGTCTCTGGTGGCCTGCCAGGACAGGAGATGGGATTTAATTCTCTAAGCCTCTTAGTGACTTCTCTCCTACAATTCCTGCCACTCCATGACCTTGTCTGACAGGAAGTTTTCATCCTTGTGCCCTTTGTCAGGGCTCTTGTGGCTACCCGACCACCCCTATTTTCCCACATAGAACAGATCAGTGCCATGTGCTTGGGGAAACCTAATGTGAGCCACTGTCCACTCCACAGCACCCACCAGGTGCTAGGCACTAGCTAGAAACTTTATGTCTCCATATCTCTCCTGAGCTCACCTCAGGTCAAGATGCTGACTTCAATCCCTGTAACATATGGGGAAATTGAGGCTCCGCGAGCTTCCATAGCTTACCAGAGGAGCTCCAGGCGGCAGGTTCTGCAGCCTGGTTCCAACCCCATCTCGCTGGGCCTCTGAGGCTCTGTTCAGGTTTTTCTGAAGACCTCAGCTCAGACTTTGCTGGCAATGGCCACAATGAGTGAGGCTCAGGGTGGCCTTCCACAGGCAGGGTGAGTCTGGTCCCTCAGCTTCCCAAGGCCTTCCACCACATCACCCAGAGTGTCTGGCCTTGCTTTCTGCCCAGCATGTGCACCCAACCCCGGACATGCTTGATCCTGACTCAGCCAAGCTGCCGAGCCCAGAAACATTCCCTCTCCAGCCTCAGTCCTAAGGCCGCAGACGCCACCACCTGACAGAGGTTGTCCTGAAGTTCTCATCATTGTATGGATGGATGGGGGTGACACTGGGGCAGGATCCTGTGCTCCAAAAGCTCTCGTGCAGAGCTGAGGGATCACACAGAATACAATACCCTCCTTCACTTGCCTCGAGAAGCTGAGCTCAGCCCAGTGCCCTGACCGCCAGAGGGCAGCAACCCTCTGAGCATCGATCACCAGGAACCCCCAGTGAGTGAGGGATGGTACTTGTGAGAGCCTCCTCAGTTTTTGCTTTCCAAATAAATCTTCCTTCTTGCCCCAACAACTTGGCCTTGAGTCCTTGGCTCTTTCTGATGTCAAGCGACGAGCCTGGATTTACACTGCTGAGTCCCTCCAGTAGCATTCTGTATCTCCACCTCATGAGGCTGTCGTTTGCTCTGTCCCAAGGAGATGCTGGGTGACAGCTTCCATTTCCCTGGAAGTAGCACGGAACTAGACACTGCCAGGGACCGTCATCTCTGTCCAGAATGCCTCACTGTCACTGGTTAAGTGACTCTATCAAAGACAAGAGAACCAGCCTGGAGAGACGACTCAGTGGTTAAAGGTGCTTGCTTGCAAAGCCTGATGGCCAGGGTTCCATTCTCACATAAACAGATGCAGAAAGTGGCTCATGCCCATGGAGTTCATTTGAAGTGACAGAAGGCCCCCAAGGGTCCATATCTCTCTGTTTCTCTTTCCTTCTTCCTTCCTTCCTTCCTTCCTTCCTTCCTTCCTTCCTTCCTTCTCTCTCTCTCTCTCTTTTCTTCCTTCCTTCCTTTCTTTCTCCTCAAATAAATAAATATTAAGCAATAAGAGCGCCATCCCCCCACATCACTTGCCATGACCTTCTCCACTCTACTGAGATCCATCAGTGAGACTGGGTCTCACATCCTTAAGGTTTTTCTCCGAAATGCTGAGAACTTTCTCTGAGGGTTCTTGAGAACCTCTGACAGAGCCTCATGAAGGTTGAAGTTGTTCACTAGCCCATCAGGCTACTACAATGACCTGTGATTCCCCCCCCCCCCACCAGTTTGGCCATAACACTGGGATTACTGAGTTTCTGCCCAGAGTCCAACCCGGCCTTGGGAAGCAGGCAGAGCACACTGGAAGGGCTACGAGTATAGTAACAGTAAGTCACACACCTTGCAGAAGGAATGAGCGAGGAAGTGAAAAAAAGAATCGTAAAGTCATTATTTGTAACTCCTTCCAGTTTGCACACCATTGGTCTCTCATGAGTTGCTTCTCTAAGGAAATATTAGGAATCCCTGTCCAGGGGAAGGCTCAAGACTGTAATCCCACCACTTGGGATGCAGAGCAAAGAAGACTGGTTCAAGTTTGGGGTCAGCCTGTCCAAAGAAATATCTGAATTGTTCCATTAAACACGTAAATAAGTATTGTTCAATCCAAAATTCTCAGCAAATCAGAATAAATGCAGATCGACACCTTGAAGGCAGATGAGCGCATAATACTTATTAAAACCCACCGCTTTGGGCTACGGTGGAAACTTGGGAGTGTTGTGAACAGTGAAAACCGTGGGAATTTCTGTCAGCAATGCTCATTTGGGCCAGGAAGCAATGAAGCTGTTGGTGAAGCAAGAGCAAAATGAAGAGACGGAAGAAGACGAAAGCCTTAGACTCGCTCAGAGTGAATTCTGCATCAAGAAGTCACCAAAGGGGCTGGGGAGATGGCTTAGAGGTTAAGGCATTTGCCTGCAAAGCCAAAGGATCCGGGTTCGACTCTCCAGGACCCACGTAAGCCAGATGCACTAGGGGGCACAGGCATCTGGAGTTCGTTTGCAGTAGCTGGAGGCTCTGGTTAGCCCATTCTCTCTCTCTCAAATAAATAATAAATAAAAAGAAGTCACCAAAGCTAGAGTGAAGCTCAGAGAGGCAGGAATGGGAAGGAAACAGAAAGCAGGCAGATAGAATGAAGAAACAAATTTAAGTATCTTAGAAACTCAAAAATCTAAAGATTTTAATGATAAAAATCCACTTACAGGGCTGGAGAAGATGGCTTAGCAGTTAAGGTGTTTGCCTGCAAAGCCAAAGGACCCAGATTCGATTCCCCAGGGCCCACGATAGCCAGATGCACAAGGTGGCCCACCGCGTCTGGAGTTCCTTTGCAGTGGCTGGAGGCCCTGGTGTGCCCATTCTCTCTCTCTCCCTCTGTCAAGTAAATAATGAATGAATAAATAAATAAAAATAAAATATTTTTTTAAATCCAGTTATAAATTACTTTTAAAAAAGTTATTTATTTATTTATTTTACTTACTTAGAGAGAGAACGAGGGAGAGAGAGAGAGAGAGAATGGGCACACCAGGGTCTCCAGTCACTGCAGCCGAACTCCAGATGCATGTGCCCCCTTGTGCATATGGCTTACATGGGTCCTGGAGAGTCGAACTGGGATCCTTTGGCTTTGTAGGCAAACGCCTTAACTGCTAAGCCATCTCTCCAGCCCCACAAAGTGCTTTTTAAAGAGAGGGGTAGAAACTTACACATGAACATAAGAATGAATACAAAAACCAATGATATTAGGAAAAAGAAAATAAAAGATGTGTGGAGTTATCTCCAGGGCTGAATGCAGAGAGGTGAGATGTTGGAGTCCCTCTTAGGGCCAGCCCAGGAGGGGATGCAGGGTCTCCGCTGGGTAGGAGGTGAGAGGCATGGAGTCATGACACAGACACCAGGAGTTGGGCAGAAGCAGGCAGAGGGGCAAGCTGCTGCAAACTCGTTTATTCAGGGAAGTGCAGGGGTTTTTAAGGGTTTGGCTGGCCAATCATTGTATGTGTAGTTCCCTTCTTGTGACCAATGACAATCTGTCTCTGGGCAGGGTGGTTCCCTTCTTGTGACCAATGACAACCTGTCTCTGGGGAAGCTCAGCCAAGGGCCTTGCCTTGGTTCCGACATCAGGTGGGTCAGACCCTTATGTGATTTTGCCTGACTAACCGAGAATGGAGGGGCGGGCATGGACTTCGGGGCCATGCGGCAGTGTGTGCATTCCTGCCTGGGAAAAGGATGAACAAAAGAAAAAGGGGAGAGGAGGGGGCTGCCCGTTCACCTTCAGGCAGCCGTCAGCACACAGAACAGAAAGGGGCCTACTCATGGATGATCAAGGTAGGGGCATCTTGCCAACACCGAGGGGGCGGAGGGTCCCTGTTTGGGTGCCAATGAGACAACAGGCCGTGGCTAAGCAGTAGTTGGGAAGGGGAGGACAGGCCTGGGGAGGCTGCCTTGAGGCTGCCACTGGGCTTCTCTGAACTCCAGGATGCAGTTGTGATGGCTCCAGGTCACCTACCAGGTCAGGAGCCCTGGCCCTGGCCCTGGCATGTCCATCCCATCTCCTGTCAAGAGCGGGCAGTGGTCCCAAGAGAGAGCATGGAGCCCTGGGATGAGGACTGAGCCAAGAACTGATGTCGGGTAGGGAAGGCATCCTGTGCCCCCCATCCTTCCGAGAGGGGCCTCTAGGAAGCCAAGACTGAGCTGGGAGACCAGGGCTTCCCCTTCTGCTGGAGAACAGCACGTTCAAACTGAGTGGAAAGGCTACACCCAGGCTCGCACAGCCTCCCTCCAGAGAGCAGAGCACACCAAACACACGATGCATGGTCCTGGGGGGGGGCTAGGGAAAACTCTGCCCTCATTTCTGTCCTGCCTCGGCTCTTCTCCTCAAGTGTCCTCACCTGACTGAGCCTCAGTTTCCCCCCTCTCTCCCCTGAGGACCATAATACCCTCAGTGTAAGGAATTTCTATCCTTTTCGGTGCACTGGCTCAGCAGCTGCCTCCTTGGCCTATGAGGGCCTCTTCCCAACCTAAGCAGATATTGCAGGGCATTCTTAGGGGTGAGGGGCTTCTGGGTACCCTGAAGATAGGCCCCTCCACCCTAGGGACAGAAGAGAAGCCTTGACTTGCAGTGGCCATGAAAGCCTCCCCTCCCCCTTCAGGCACAAGAGTGACCTTGCTTTTCTGTGGCCCTGCAGCCCGAGCTCTGCCACCTGCATCCTTCCCCCAGGTTGGAGGCAAACCTCCGTTCTTGTGTCTGTGCCACTTCTGACCCCAGGGTGAAGCCAGGCAAACATGGCATTCACATTTACACATCCTCTCTCTAGAAGGAGTTCATACCAAGGGACGCCCCACTGTGTTTGGGGGTGTGCATGACCTTGTGTGTTCGCCAGCCCTGGGCTTTAAGAACTCTTTTATTATCTTCTTTTCATTTCATTTCTTCTCTTTCTTCATCCTTTTACAACACACACACACACACACACACTATTGTTTTGTTTAAAAAAATTTGTTTACAGCCTGGAGAGATAGCTTAGTGGATATGGCATTTGCCTGCAAAGCCAAAGGACCTGGCTCTCATTCTCCAGGACCCACGTAAACCAGATGCACAAGGTAGCACATGTGCCTGGAGTTCACTTGCAATGGCTGGAGGCCCCGGTGTGTCCATTCTCTCTCTTTATCTCCCCCACAACACACAATAAATAAATTAAAATTTTAAAAATAGGTTTTTTTGTGTTTTTTTTTTTTTTTTTTTTTACTTATTGAAACATAAATTTTCTCATGGTTTTTTGCTTTTTTTTTTTCCCCATGACATTTGTTCATTCTTGCTCTTGAATTCAGTGGCTTTCCTCTGAGCTGCTTCCTTTCTTATTCATCTGTGGTTCATTTTAGCATTGCATATATCATATTGTCATCTACCTACCTTTACTTGTGGTTTTTTCTTAATGCATAAGAGCTATATTTTTATGATTTTTTTCTTTTGAGGCAGGGTCTTACTGTACCCCAAGACTGACCTGGAACTCACCCTGTCACCCAGGCTGGCTTCAAACTCATGGTCTTTCTCCTACCATAGTGATTATAGGTGTGAGCCACTAGTTCCAGCTCTGAGAGTGGTATATTTATTTATTTCTATTTTAAACTTCATAGTATGAACATATTGCATATTCATCATATTCCTGTATGGTTTTATTCTTCTATGCCCACTCCTCGGCCTGCATTCCACTAAGAGATCATGCTGGCACTGAGCTGGAACCAACTCCTTACTGGCCAGCCCTCATAGTGCATGAAAATGCTCTGTGGATCCTGCAAACTGCAAAAATCAACCAGCTTGGCAAGATGTACACACTGGTGCAATAGCGGCACACAGGTTATGGGGGTGATCAATTGTAAATGAGGCCCACTCAGTGGGAGGATATTTGATACCTGATATTGAGAACCAAGTCAGAGTCTTTATGGGGATAGGAAGGTCATAAAACTATAGAGAGAAGCTCCCACTGTCCTTTGCCCATGAAGAGAGGGTATGCCTATCAAAAAGTCTTTGAGGGCTGGAGAGATGGCTTAGCGGTTAAGGCGCCTGCCTGCTAAGCCTAAGAACGTCAATTCCAATCTCCAGGTCCCACGTTTAGCCAGATGCAGTGACGCAAGGGCGCAATGTCGCACTTGCCCACAAGGGGGCACACGTGTCTGGAATTTGTTCACAGTGGCTGAGAGGCTGCTGGCTTGCCCATCTGTCTTCCTCTCCCTATCTCTCTGTGTCTCTCTCCAAAATAAAAATAAATATTAAAAAAAAACATTTTTAAAAAAATCTTTGAAAGGATGCTTATCCTCTTTGGTCCATGCTGCTCTCACTCTTGGGTGGGGAATCTGAATGCTGGGGAGAACCAAGACCCATGAATATGACAAGACAAGAGGCAACTGCCTAGCACAAGACTAGTCATTTCTGTTACATCTGGAAGAGGGTCAAGAGCACACTCTGAGACCACGGAGTCACTGACCAACACAGTGTCTGTGGAAGCTTGAATGGATATCCCCCAAACGATTCAGGAGTTTTAGTTAAGCTTGTAACCTGGGGTCACTGTGGGCAAGTCCTGGGCTCCAGCCCTGCGGTGTGTTCAGGGGTGGATCTGGAATTCCAGCCGCAGGTTTGCAGAGAGCACAGGGAGTTCTGCCTGGGTTCCCAACAGTTTGGCTGCTGGTTTTTTTTTTTTTTTCCTTGCTCTTGTTTTTGGTGGTGGTTTTGTCTTTTTCATCATTATGGAACGTTCCCTGGATCTGTAAGCTTCAATAAATCCTATTCCTCCCATAAACTGTGACTGGTTTGGAGGTTCATCCCAGCAATGTGAAGCTCACTATGACAGTGCCCTTGTTACATTCCTAACCCTCTTGGATCCTTGGGTCCTCATATCTTTCTTTCTCTCTATTTATTAATTAATTGAGAGAGAGAGAGAGAGAGAGAGAGAGAGAGGAGAGAGAGAGAGGAGGAGGAGAAGGAGAAGGAGAAAAAGAAGAAGAAGAAGAAGAGCAGCAGCAGCAGCAGAAGAAGCAGCAGCAGCAGAAGAAGAAGAAGAAGAAGGGAGAGAATGAGAAGAGAGAGAAAATGGGCATGCTAGGGCTCCTTGCCACTGAAAACAAACTAAAGATACATGGGACACTTTGTGCATTTGGCTTTATGTGGGTACTGGAGAATTGAACCTGGGCCCTCAGGCTTTTCAAGCAAGCATCTTTTACTGCTGACCCATCTTTTCAGCTCCCTCTGATCCCCATATCTAAGAAGGGTTACTAAGCATCTGTAATTCAGAGGGACATGAAGCAAACAGATAGGTGCAGTGCCAATATAGGAGCTTGGAGGTAAGAAAACCCGTGTCCCACATACCCCAAGCCCAGGGTGCCCCCAAAGTAGTACCACCTGTGTTGAGGGAGGAGAACTGAGCATTACTTCACAGCCAGATCTCTGGGGGTTTGCAGACAAAAACTAAGCATATGGTAGTTGGTCCTTGAGTCTTTTATTCACTGTGCTAACCAGAATCATCAACAAATAAAGGCTTTTGTTTCCTATAAACAGTGTTGACAAGAAAAAATCTAATTTTTTCCCCTAGGGGATAAGAGAGGTATAACATTCTGGATTTTCACTTCAAAGTGCAGGTCAAGTTAGAGGAGCTCAGCCATCTTCATGCCTACCCCTCCCTCTGCTATGAGGAACTCGGTTCCCAGGCAGCCAGGAGCCCTGTGCAGACATGCAAGTGTCTGTGTCACACACAAGCCTCAGGGTTTGATGGTTAGTGGCAGCTTGGGTACCGTTGCCTCACCCTGGTGGCAAGGGACAGCCAGGGTCTTTGTGCTCCACGCAAGGCACAGATGCAGGGTGTCTGCTCCGTGGATGGAGCCTGCCCGAGCACTTCTCCAGCTGTGAACCCCAGAAAGAAGCCAGGAGAAGCCCAGTGTTCTCCTGCGCCTGTGGAGGCCCCTTCCTGAGCCTGTATCTCTCTGGGAGCCAGGGAGAACACTGTTTATTGTGCAAAGTCCAGGCTGGGAACAGGTAGGCTAGACAGTCCTGGCCATGGTGGGAAGGCATAGGTGCATGCGGCTTCCAGGACCCTGGTGGGCTACCTGGCAGAAACTCATGGCATCTCAGGCAGCTTGTCCACTGCTGGGACAGTGGCACCATTGAACACTAGGTATCTAGTCCTAGGAGGGACCCAGCCACTTCTCTAGCAGCATCAGACCGTAGCAGGCCAGGGAAGGAGAAAGCCGCGAAGGACACAGGGTTCCAGCCTGTTTTTTAATTCCAGACTCCAGCCCCAGCCTGACGGGTCAAGATCCCCAGCCATCCAGACTTTGCAGAGCACTACCCATGGATTACCAAAAGCCATTCATTGGGTTCATTTTCTAACTCCCAGCAATACAGGCCTGGGCCTTCATCAATACAGTGCCTACAACCTCCTGTCAATCCATTTTGTCACTGTCCAGGTCTATTTCTGGCTTGGCACGGGAGGGGAGGGGTGTGGGATACAGTCAGAACTCCTTGGGCCTTGACATCTCAGGCAGGTTGTCCACTACGAGGAGGCTGACTACGGGACCTTGTGAAAACCACAGCGACTCTGTGCCTCGGTTTCCCCACTTGCATATGAGGATCAAACCAGGTGCAACTTCATTGTGTTGGGATGCAGAACACACGGCACCAGTCAGCTGCCCAGTCCCTCAACACTGCAGATGCTCAGGAGATACTAGCTGTGTTAACCCTGGCAGATGCTCAGCCTGGAAGGGGGTCTTGAGAAGGCCTTGAGAAGGGGAGACCAGTCGTCTGTGGGACACGTGGAGATGGACACATGCCCAGGAGGAAGATGCAGGCTATGGGAGGTTGAGAGGGAGGGCGGGAGTAGCTTTTCCATTAAATCCTCATTGCCCTTGTCTGAGGGACAGACAGGGACATCTTGACTATCCTTGCAAAGAGGACCTGAGCCCCGGCGCCAGAAAGCCGCCTCCCGCCATGACCCTCATCATTCATGAGGATTACAAATTGCTGAATGGGGTGGGGGTGGGGACATGGGGGGAGGGGAATTAGATGGAATTGACTTTGTCCTGAAGGGTGGGGGGTGAGGGAGGCACACCAGGAGGTGCTGGGACACTAGGGAGTTGGAATTCTGGGAAAGAGGAACACCTGGGACAAGGTCAGGACCAGCTCCCACCAGCTCTAGAACACAAGCTTCTTGGGAACCTCCCACGGAAACTCGTTTCTCCCGAAATGACCGTAGCATGCCGTCTTCTGGTAGATGGGCTTCTTCAAGTCCAAGTCCCTGTGCGGTCAGCAGAAGCAAAGGTCATTTCAAAATGGGCAAGGGCAGCATTTATGTCCATACAAATGACAGACATGAGCTTCACCAGCACATTGATCTACACCGCAGCACCTTCCTGCGGAATAGCTTAGGAAGGGGTGGCTCCGGGGTTCAGAGACACCTGACCACTTGCGCACAGGGCCAGGACTTGAACGCCACCTAATGGTGCCTTTCTCTCCCCTACTCCATGGACATGGTCCAGGCTGACATCGTCATGGACAAGCTCTGGGGAGCAAGGACGCCGGGAGAGCATGTAGGAATGGACATGGCTACATGATTCCCAGCCGACTGGCCTCACAGTGATTTTCCCGAGACGCCCCAGCTGCTCAAAGATGACCCCGCTAGAATGTCTGCTGGGATCGTGGGAATCTCACACAGCCTCCTTCTTCCTGAAAATCAAGGCATCTGAGCCAGGCGTGTCCACTGTGTCACTATTGACAACTGAGGCGCTAGGAAGTCTTTCCATCAGCTGAGCTGGCCAGCTGGGTGGGGAGGGGCAAGGTCCCATGCAGTACCTGACAATGACACCAGGCCGGAGGTCAAAGTTCCTATTCACCACGTCTAGCAGCTCCCGCTCTGTCTTCTTTGAGGTCCCATAGGTGAAGATCGAAATGGATAGTGGTTCTGCCACGCCGATGGCGTAGGACACCTTCCAGAAAGACTCAGCTCAGGGACCGAGGCCCTCACAGACAGAGGCAGGGGCAGCAGGAATCATGGCTGTCTTGCCCACTCTGCCCCGTGCCCACTCTGCCCACTAAGCACCCTCTCCCTGAATCTCTGCTCTCCTTCCTGGGTACCAGAATCCCGGCCAACACAACATGCAAAGAGTCCCCATGAATAACAAATATAATGCTCTCCCATGAGGCCAGTGTGTCAGGGACCCTCAGCAGGGACAGGAAGGTGGGAGGGGGTGACCTACCTGGACTAGAACTCTCCGGCAGAGCCCCGCCTTCACCAGGGACTTGGCCACCCAGCGGGCAGCATAGGCTGCTGAACGGTCCACCTTAGTGTAATCCTTTCCAGAGAAGGCCCCACCACCATGGGCTCCCCAGCCTCCGTAAGTGTCCACAATAATCTTGCGACCTGTGACGCCAGCATCCCCCTGCAGAGAGGGGGTGGGGAGAGAGAGAGGGAAATGGAGAGGAGGTGAGAATGCTGGATGGGGTGGAATCCCTCAGGAAGGATGCCTTGAGCTGCCTGGAGGCATTTACCAAGACCCCTTGACTGCGAATCAGGTAGAAACCACAAGCAACCAGCTACAGAAATCAGGTGACCTCTGTCAGAGCCTCATTGTCAAGTGCAGAAGACGATGCAACACCAGTCCATGAAGATGCGGCTCAGAGAGGGAAATGAATGGGAAATAACTGTTTATGCTGACCCTCTGCGAACCTCACACTCACTCATATGTCTAGGCATTGAGATGGCCTGCAAGATAACATTAAGCTTGACCTTGTTTGGACCTGCCTCAACACTGTGCTTGCTCACAGAGCCTGTTATGCAAAACTTGACCTTGTGGCAATCCCCACAGTGGCGGTGCCCCGCAGCAGTCAGCTGTCTGTAGACACAGGTCCACCAAGCTTTACTTTCTCACTTCTGTGTGCATACAGGGATCAAGGAGAGCAGCTGGCCCTGTTACAAAACCCAACCCAAGGGGCTGGAAAGATGGCTCAGCTGTCAATGCACTTTCCTGCAAAGCCTGAAGACCTGGGTTCAATTCCCCAGTACCATGTAAAGCCAGATGCACAAAGTGGCGTATACATCTGGGGTTCTTTTGCAGCAGCTGGAGGTCCTGGCACACCCATTCTTTTCTTCTCTCTACCTCTCTCTGCTTGCAAGTTAATAAATATATATATTTTTTAAATCCCTGAGCCAAGGATCTGGTGCCTGTTAGAGCTGGAGACAGGCATGGCACTGCAGGGTTGAGTGAGTGCTTAGGCAGGGAGAAAGGACCACAGGGCCAGCACACTGGCATTGGGGATGGTCAGTATAGTCAAACTTCCCCTTGTCTGTGGCTGACAGATACACAGGGTGCATTCAATGCACAAAGGCCAAAATTCACATTTACTCCAAGGCCAAACCCAGCCGAGCCACTGATAGCTACCACTTGTGGTCTGTTTTCTTCGACGTGTAAGCAGCCTTGTTCACTGAGAACTCAGCAAGAGGGCCTCATCCAGGGACAAGTACACACCTGGGGACCTCCGATGACGAACCGCCCACTGGGCTGCAGGTGGTAGATGGTGTCATCATCCAGGTACTTGGCTGGCACCACAGCCTTGATCACTCGCTCCTTCAGGGCCTCGCGCATGGCTTCCAGGGTTATGTCCTCGTTGTGCTGCACGGAGATGACGATGGTGTGGATGCGCACGGGGATGACCGCACCGTTGTCCTGCGTGTACTGAACTGTCACCTGTTGGTCAGAGGGCAAGGAAGACACAGTGAGGTCAAGGCGGCCTGAGCTGAGGACACACAACTGCCGAGCACAGATCCCCAGGATGCTGGCTAAGTGGGGCTTCTTGTCCTCAGCAGACCTTTAGAGAGTTAATATGTCACATTTTTACATTTGGTGACTTGCCCAGCACTATGGGCGATTGTAAAAAGTACAGCCCTTCCCGCTTCCTCTTACCACCAGGCACCTCCCCTTCTGTCCCAGAGCATGCTGGGTGCCAATGAATACCTTTGTGGCCAAAAGTCTCTTGTGACCCTCTCCATGGACTTGGACCAAAGTATTCCTGCTCCTGCCAGTTGACACAGCAGTTCACGGGCCATGTGTTACTGGCAGGAACAGGGATTCCTTGTCCCTGAACTGTGAAGGGTTAATTAAGAAGGGACATTGGGGCTGAAGAAATGGCTTAGTGGTTAAGGCATTTGCCTGTGAAGCCTAAGGACCCTGGTTCAATTCCCCAGGACCCACGTTAGCCAGACGCACAAGGGGGCACACACATCTGGAGGCTGTTTGGAGTGGCTGGAGGCCCTGGCACACCCATTCTCTTTTTCTCTCTATCTGCTTCTTCCTCTCTCTCTCTCAAATAAATAAATAAAATAAAAAATATTTTTTAAAAAGAAGGGACATTGACCAGGGCCCTATTTGTTGGCACCCAGACCCTCTGAGACAGAGGAAAGAGGCTTGGCAGGCAGCCCAGAACCCTCGGTGAAGGATCCCCAAAGTGCATGGGGCCAGTAAACTCTGCTTACTGTAGAGTGAGGGCGAGAGAGACCCTGGCCAGGGTGGCTGAGGAAAAGGAAAAGGCAGCACACTCTGGGTGTTTGCCCTCAAGAAAGGAAAATCGGAATATGTGTGCAAGGAGGGGCCTCGCCTGCAGGGGTCACAGGGCAGGGCATGGGCATGAGTTGAATGTCCACCTCCATCTTGGCCAGCTCTGTGTTCATTCTGTGCACAGCTCATCGAGGGAGGAATTCCCAGCTTCCACATTTCTACTTCTACTTCTCTACTTTTTCTCCTTCTTTCTCCTCCTCCTCCTCTTCTTCTGTTTGAAATAGGGTCTCAGTCTAACCCAGGGGGACCTGGAATTCACTTTGTAGTCTCAGGCTGGCCTCGAACTCATAGTTGCTCCTCCCAAGTGCTGAGACTGTGGGCATGCACCAGCACAGCTGGCCGAGGAGGTGTTCTTACCCCCACTTTGCAAATGAAGAAAACCATCGATAGGATGTCAAACAACGTGCCTGACATCTCACAGCCTGTTTATGCCCAACAACCAAACCCTGCTCAGCCTGATCCACAAGCTTGTGGCATTCTCACTGTGGCACAGACAAAAAGATTCTCTGGAGACCCTGTAGAAATATGGACACGTCACTGGACACAGGAGCCCGATGTCCCAGACCCATCTATTTTGGTGACAAAGGAAAGCAGCCCACGTCCCCCTGGGTTTGCAGAGTGGGAGCATTGCTAAGGGGAGAGGGTGGGGAGAGAAAGAAGCAGTGGTTGATGGAGCTTTATGTGCTAGAAGCTAAGCCAAAGATGTGCGGCTGGTTGTTACCCCATTCCACAGACAGGACAGATGAGGTTCTACAGTGCAAATGTCTTGGTCAAGACCACACACATGAACTGGGTCTGACTGGAGCTTTATAACCTGATGCCCTGTGCTGTCCAACAGTAGGTGGCCTCTGATGAGCCTGAACCATGTGCTGAGCTTCTGGCTCCATGCGGTCTAAGCAGTGCATCCCTGTCAAAGCTGTACGCAGACAGCTTAAGGGCATGTGGTGTGTGCAGAGTGTACCTATAACAAATGCCTAGGTAATGACACTGGCCTGCTGGCACAAGATTGCATCCTCCCCCAGGGCCCTGCAGCAAGGTGTGCCTCCCTGGGGCTATGGCACAGCCTGCTCAAGGCCCCTCAGACATCCATTCCAAGCAGGGCACATCCATGACTTCTCAGCCTTTTGGTTACGATCAAACGTAGCAAAGTGGGGTCTGCATCAGACTCCTGCTCTGTGCCCTGTTGCTCCAAAAAGCAATTGAGTGTGATCCGAAGGAAGGGAGAGAAAGATCCTGCATCCAGAAGACAGCAAAGAGCCTTGACTGTTGCCATAACGAGATAAGCAGATGGACAGTCGTTGAAGACTAACCCTTAAATTCTGGGCTGCCATACCATGAAAGGGAGCTAGAGCAGGGGATGAGGGTTGCCAAAACAGGAGACCATTGGCAGGCTTGAAGACCAGAGTTCTCTCCTGGCGCCACAGGAAGAGGACAGGTTGTGAGGAAGCAACCTGACTGATCACTACTCTCTGGATGTTTCCACCCCCACCAGGCAAACACCATGAGGAACCCCAGAACCAGTGGCAGAGCAAAGGACCCAATCTCTGCTCTTATCTCATTATGTCAGCAGATATGGGGGAAAAAATACAGCATGGAAAACAGCTCTGACCCGGTACAAAAATAGCCATTGAACGGCCACCCGATTCCCCATATCAGCAGCGAGAATTTGCTCAGGTGGAAAGACTCATCCTGTTCGCAGCCAACACGGGCGAGGATGGAAATCCTTTACAAAGAGGCTCCGGGGAGGGAGACCTGCTACGTTCCTGGCACAGGGTCCCCTACGTGGAGGTGGTGCGGGGAGGCAGCTGGGCTGGCTGCCCCATGGCCAGCTGAGAGATCCCATGGGGCGCTCTCAGCAAGCCAGTACCCTTGCTCACTGAAGCTGACTCCCAGCACCAATGCAGGGAGCGAGGCCAACCTTGGCATCTATGGCATGGTAGCTTAAGAGAATGCAGTGAACTGTCCCAGGCAGGGAAGTCCCAGGAGAGCCCTTCCTTCTTTCCCTCCATGTCCCCGAGACCTGGAAGCCTTCTCCTTCTTAGGTCTTTCCTACTGCAAGCTGGTCCCACATGTGTATATTCCATTCCTCTCTCCCCCAAGGGAAAGGGAAGCTGCGTGAGTCTCGCTGCTTTCTTCCCACGCCCCCACCCCGTTCTCCGATCGCCTTTTCTGTGGAGCTCCACCCTGATTCTGAATTGTAGCACCATTCCAGTGCAGTACAGGCCATGGCACGCCAACATTTCTGGGCCTTTCCTTTTGATGCCATCACAGAATACATGTTTATTACTCTACCCTACAGCCTTCAGCGTCATCTGAGAGATGCTGGTGACCCTACCTCCACTTTGGGAGTCATGAATAGCACAGGAAGTCCCAAGAAAGAGTGCTCTTGGGGCCCTAAGCTCACTTGCTTACCCTACTTGCAGCTCGAGTGAGACCTCTGGCCTGTGAGTGGTCCCACCCTTGGGGCAGGAAGGATGCGTCTCTGATCTCTATGTGACTGGACAGAGCCACATGCTCCACATTGAACTGTAGCAATGTACCAATTCCAAGTGCAGGAGCAAGAGAAGGTGCTGTCTGGGGATAACCAGGGGTGGCATCCATGAGGAGGTAGACTTTGCTTGCCTCTTCTGGGCCAGTAAGGTCCAGAGAAGGGCCCCAAGTGAGATGAAGGCAGGAACACAGATATGACTCCCCAAGACACAAGGGGAACCTGAGTGAAATGATGTCTGTTAAACAGGGTAGGGTAAGGGGAGGGGGGAAGATAACACTGGAAGACCATAAAAGGCTTTGAACGACAGAATGAAATGTGGATTCCCACCTCCCACAGGAAGCTGGAAGTACTGAAGGGGCGTTGGGACATGAGAAGAGAAGCCTTGGAAGTGAACCTTTGGGAAGGTAGGGTGCTGATGTTGGCCTGGCTGGGGTTGGGGCAGTGCTGAGAAAGGCTGGGCTGGAGTAGTAGGGACGCAGGGACAGGTACATAGAGACAGAGAGCACCAAGTAGGAACAGGGTATGTCCATCTCAGGTATGGCACACAGGGAATGGCACACACTGAGCTCTTGGGCACACATGCTTGCAAGGTGAATGAGAATGAAGCTGTAGATTCGGAGGGACCAGGGATGGGAGATTTGGGAGCTGTGTTTGTGAAGGAGAAACCGAGATCCACCAAGGGTGAATAAAGGGAGAGGACATGTGGAGGAAGAAATTGGCCATGACCTTGGGGCCTCATGTATTGAGACACCGAAGAGGAGTCCGGACAGGTAGCCACTGGCAAGGACCACCAGGATCATCACAGAAGGGACATGGGGAGTGAAGGGCGACAGGACACCTCCGCATGCGCTAACACTTGCATCACCACTGGCCTTCAAATAGCGATGGATTTCAACACGGCGGGGGACAGGGAGGTCAGGGCCCCTGGTGTTGGAACTGGACATGTCAAAGGTAAAGCATTCTATTGAGAAATATAAACAAGCAAAAGGGCCACAGGATGACACAGCAAGCCCAGACAGCCTGCTAAGATGGGGAGAACTGTGTATTTGTAAAGGCCGGGGCAGCCATGTCTGAAGTGGGTGAAGAAGTAAGTCTGCCAGGAACTGGTCAATATTAACGTCTCCCTATGCCCACAGAGCAAAACAAATCCCTCAACTGTTCTTTCAACTTTTCTGAATTTTTGATATTTTTTTTCAAAAATTAAAAAAAAATTAGTTGAGAGACAGAAAAAGAGAGAATGGGTGTTCCAGGGCCTCTAGCCACTGCAAACAAACTCCAGATGCATGCATCGCCTTGTGCATCTGTCTTACATGGGTCCTGGGGCAACAAACCTGGTCCTTTGGCTTTGCAGGCAAGCTACATAACTGCCAAGCTAGCCCTGCAGCCCAGAATTTTTGATATTTTTTATAAGGAAATGTTATGGGGTGAGGGAAGGAGGGTGGTACACCTAGACTCGAAAAGTTTTCAGATAAATAATTTTTTTTGAAATGCATAATGCTTTGAGTGCCCAGACCGAATACATTTATCTTACAAATAGCAAGATCTAAGAGACCTCAGGATGCTTGACATTCTGCAGGTTAAGGGCACGGCTTACCTGAGTTTTAGAGTCAGGTCTCAGCCAGGGCAGGACACCAGAGCGCCTCAGTTCTGCCATCCGGGAGTTGAGTTTGTGAGCAAGGACGATGGTAAGAGGCATGCACTCTTCTGTCTCATCCGTAGCGTAGCCAAACATCAAACCCTGGAGCGGGACATCAGGGCACACTGAACAACCACCAAGCGTGAATACAGGGAGAAGACAGCTCCAGCAGGACAGGAGCTTTCTTGTAATCTCACATTTTGTTTGGTGCTTCAACTTTTTTTTGGTGGGGGGGGTCTCATACACAGAGCACTTTTGCATTGGGCATTCCAGAAGAAGACACTGTCCCTGACCCCGCCCCTCCCCCACACACCCTGGAAGGAGAAGACAAAGTCGCACTGGGCATTAATGAGCACAGCTTTCTTCAACATGCCTTGCCTTTAGTGCTGGGAAGCACAGTGTACCACCTACACCAGGCATGCTCCTCCCACTCCTCCTAGCTCTCATGCTCCAATGGAGAGTCTACTGAACAATGTGATCAATTCTTGTCTCACATGTTTCCCTACCAGCTCCTCTATACAGGTCATAGTCTAGCCCAAGGAAGACCAAACTACAGGGAAGTCTCCACACAGTTTCCATGCACACAGGTCACATACCTGATCTCCTGCACCAACATCCTCCTCGTTTCTGTCTAGATGGACACATTGGGCGATATCCGGGGACTGCTGCTCCAAAGCCACTAACACGTTGCAGGTCTTGAAGTCGAAGCCTGGGCAGAGAGAGTGCAGGCCCAGTGGGGACGTGTGTCAAGACAGAGCTGAGAGCTTCGAGGGGACTGATCCTGTTCAGTCCCTAATGTGGCTTGAGGTACCAGCGTGGGTGGCCTCTGGCTCACAGCAAAGAGGCACAGGATGGTGTGGGAAGACCATGGCCCTGAGGAACTCTTTCATCAAAGTATCATTATGGAAATAAACCTCTGGTCCCGATGGGAAGGGATTTTCTAAATTAGACTGGTTGAGGTAGGTAGATTGCACTCCTGGGCTTAGCTGACTATCCCACCTCTATCACTCTCTTGACTTTCTCTCTGCTGATGTGATGATGTGATGCTGGCTGGCTTCCTGCCCCTGTCATTATGGACTTTATCTTCTGGAACTGTTTTCTCAAAAAACATTTTATTTATTTATTGGCAAGGAGAGAGGGTGGGGAGAGAAAGAGAGGGAGGGAGAGAATTATGCACCTGGGCTTCTAGCCATTGCAAATGAACTCCAGATGCATGCACCACTTTGTGCATCTGGCTTTACATGGCTACCAATGAATTGAATCCCTGGTCCTTGGGCTTTGCAGGCAAGTGCCTTGACCTCTGAGCCATCTCTACAGCCCAGCCCTTTCCTTCTTTACTTACTTCTGGTCAGGCATTTTGTCCCAACATGAGAACGTAAGTGGCGCATGCATTTTTCTATGTGCACTTACACGTTGCTTAGAGAAGTAGCTCCTTCGCAGAATTGCGGCATAAAACCAGCGGTCACTGAAGCTGCTCTGACTGACAACCAAGTGGGCGACTGATGGCCCTGTCCTTTAGGTACTCCCTGAGGAACCTTCCAGAACCTGATTTCAAAATCAATCACCGAACTAGCTGGGTGCAATCCCAGTACTTGGGAAGCAGAGGCAGAAGAATCAGAAGTTCAAGGTCATCCCTGGCTGCATAGAGAGTTTGAGGTCAGTCTGGGCTATATGAGGCCCTGTTTCAAAAAAAAAAAGGAAAGAAAGAAGAAAGGAAGGAATAGAGGAAGGGGAAGGGAAGAAAGGAGAAAGAAAGTCACTGCATTGGTTGAAATTCAAGGGCCCTTCGAATGCCAACATTCAGAAGCCCATGTATGTGTCTAACCCAGAATTAAATGCCCTGAACAAATACCATGTATGTGCATCATCTAGGGAGACTCTCTGACCCTGAGATGACAACAGGGCCCATGGCAAATAGAAATGCTGAGCCTCTGGGCTCAGGGTCCTATTTGCAAAGCTGTGGTACTGAGTTGGGGGCCAGCCTGTGACATGCTGGGCTCTGGCTCAAGAAATCCTTGTCAATAGCAGTTCCTGGCTGGGCGCTCCATGGAAAGCCCGACACAGTGCTCGTGGTTCTCTCCCTGTCAGACCTCCTCACGGGACGAAGGACTCTGCTACGGGGATCATGGGATTGAGGAGCTAAACCCACAGGCGCCCTGCCCACAGTCCTCTAGCAACCTCTTCTCCGAATCCACCAGCTAGCCTCTTCTAGTCTGCTCTCCTACCCAGGCTGCCTCCCAGCGATCCCATCTACTGTGGATCTATGAGCTCTAGATGGTCAAAAAAAGGAAATAAAAATCAAAGCCCCAAGAATCTGACACAGCCCTTGCTGCTCGAACTCCTTTAGACAACAAACTCAGGACCTAGCCTTAAGCAGAACATACACTTCTATTTCTCTCTGTTTGAACTGCTCCACCTCCGGCTCCCCCTCTGCACACACCAAAACACTACGAGCCCCCAGTAGGTGCCTTGCACACTTACAGGAGTGCTCCGTTCCCTCACTGCACAAGGGCCCATTGACTCACAAGGAGCACCTCACAGTGGCCATCTGAAGACAGGCAATCCCTTTACCCCAGAAGCATAAGGTCACTTTGCACCTCCATGTTCTCCAGTAGAAGTTTCTAGATGTGCAAATCAATGAACGATCTTGTTTTGTTTTGTCATTTTTCAGTGATGAGTATTAAACCCAAGGTGTCATGTTTATAAGGCAATCACTCTACCATTGAGTAATGCATGTCTTTAGAGAGAGCTCAGAGTCTCCTGTTATGTATTAGACACTTAATGTTTTGTCTAAATCATTTGTCTAAATAACGACTCTTCCCAGTGCTTGAAATCTGACCGGGATTTTAAGTAATTTGACTTAAAAAATGGAATTTATGAACCAAAGGGACCAGCGACTGTGTAGCAAAGAATGTAAGGATGGTTGGCTCTAAGCCTTGTCGAAACGGCCATCACAGCCCACGGTGGTTCGACTGGCATAAGCCACTGCCAAGCATGGGTTCAGGGGAGCTTGGCCAGCAAATGCCACTCAGCCAGAGCTGGGCTCTGTCACTTCATCCTTTCTAGGGGACATTGCCTCCTGAAAATTTCTCTGTGACTCATGTAGAACAGGGTTTGCTCTTGAATAAGGTTGAAACATGCATAGATAAATTGGCCTGTCATGGCCGAACGGGGGAAGGCTGTACATGGTAAGCTCTCAAGATGTTGCTATGGGACAATGAGTCCCCTTCCTTCCTTCCTTCCTTCCTTCCTTCCTTCCTTCCTTCCTTCCTTCCTTCCTTCCTTCCTTCCCTCCTTCCCTCCTTCCCTCCTTCCTTCCATCTATCCTTCCTTCCTTCCTTCCTTCCTTCCTTCCTTCCTTCCTTCCTTCCCTCCTTCCTTCCTTCCCTCCCTCCCTCCCTCCCTCCCTCCCTCCCTCCCTCCTTCCTTCCTTCCTTCTTCCCTTCCTCCCTCCCTCTCTTCTTTCTTCCTTCCTTCCTTCCTTCCTTTCTTTCTTTCTTTCTTTCTTTCTTTCTTTCTTTCTTTCTTTCTTTCTTTCTTTCTTTCTTTCTTTCTTTCTCCGAGGCAGGGTCTCACTCTAGCTCAGGCTGACCTAGAATTCACTATGTATTCTCAGGGTGGCCTCGAACTCACAGTGATCCTCCTACCTCTGCCTCCCAAGTGCTGGGATTAAAGGCGTGCGCCACCACGCCCGGCCCTGACAATGAGTTTCTTGTAGGAAGTCCTCAGGTCTTGAGTGGGAAAATTAACTGCCACACATGGCTTCTCTTCTACAGTGATTCTGAACCCTATACAAACCCAATAAAAACCTCCTATGGAAAAAAACAAAACAAAAAAAACTCCTGTCCATTAAAAGACTGGGGCAGGTCAGACTGCTGGTGGCAGCTTCTGCATGCTCCGGATGGTGTGTTCCTCTGTCGCTCCTACGTGGGAGCCATGGGCTTCTCTGGTTACTTGACCCACAGAGACACAGGTCACCCTGGATAACCGGTTTGTGACGGAGGCAGAAATGAGCTCCTCCCGCCACTCACAGTCCTGTTTGTGCGACTGTGTTTCGGGTGTGAGCCTCAGAAGGTTGGTCTAGAAGTAACTCTTCTTGTGATTGCTCAAGGTCACTAGGTCTCCAGCAGTGACCTCTGGGGCTTGGTTGAGGGCCTCAGTCAAAAGACTCTATAGGAATTTTTCTTTAGCTGGAATTGCATGAATATCTACTACCTGAAGCTATCACGGAAACTCTTAGAACTGGGGCCAGAGGCCGACTCAGGAAGTTAGGGTCCATAAAGGGTACCCGAAGCACCCATGAGACGTCACAGCGCACAGATCCTCACGCCCTGTGTCCACTGAAACACCTCCAGGCCTGGGTTCCTCTGAAGGCCTTGGTTCTGTGCTCAAGCCCTGACTGGTTACAATGATGCTTCTCCCACTTCCTGGCCAAGCTGGTGCATCTTTCCTGGGTCTCAGCCTCCATGCCATGTGACAGTGGTGTTGACCTGGGTCAGCCCATCTCCTTCACTTGCTACCCGGCCCAGTTCTGGGCAGAATCCTTGCTCCCTGCATTTACGGTGGGAAGCAATATAGCTCAGTGGAAGTCCCAGCCCTGGTTGTCTCTGACCGGATGTATTTGAGCCTGGATCTCCTCCTTGTCCCAGTAAGAAGTACACCAGTGCCCGGCAGACAGCGTGCTGTCAGCAAAGGCCAGATCCTTTCATAACGATTCCATTCAAAGCCTCTTGCTGTACCTTGAAGGTGAGGCCTCAAATGAACCCCATCTGTCGTGGACAGGCACATAGTGGCTCTCCCAGCTCCAGTTCCACACAGACAGTGGCCAGACTTTGGACAGAGCCTTTGACTCCTACCAGCTGACGGATGTGCTTAAGGCTGTTTCCACTCCTGACACAATTTGCGCTTCTGTAAAACTAGAGGGTCAGCTTTGGCTCATTAAGAGAGGTAGGGCTCCCTCAGCAGACGCTTATGTATGCCCAGGCGTGGGGACCCATTATGAGAGATAGGGCTCCTCAGCAGACGCCAGGCATGAGGACCCTTTCTTACCCTTGGCAGAGTCATCGTAGCCAATGTGCTTGATGGCGTCTCTCACCACGCGCTGGTAGTCCACCATAGCCACGGAGGTGATCTCCCCGCATAGCAGCACCATGCCTGTCTTGCACACAGTCTCTGGAAGGGAAGGACAGGTTACAGCCCAGTGCCCACAGAGAGAAGTTGCACTGTCTAGATCTCTTATGGTACAGATGAGAAACTCACAAGGGGCCTTACGAAGAATGGATTCTGAGAAAAAAAATAATGCTAATTAAAAAAGTAAGTCCAGAGCTGGAGAGATGGCTTAGTGGTTAAGGCGCCAGCCTGCTAAGCCTAAGAACCGGGTTCCAATCTCCAGGTCCCACGTTTAGCCAGATGCAAAGTGATGCAAGGGCGCAATGCCGCACTTGCCCACAAGGGGGCGCACACATCTGGATTTCGTTCTCAGCAGCTGAGACTGCTGGCGTGCCCATTCTCTGTCTCCTTCTCCCTCTCTGTCTGTCTCTCTCTCTGTCTCTCTCCAAAAATAAATAAAATAATTAAAAAAAAAAAGTAAAAGCCGGGCGTGGTGGCGCACGCCTTTAATCCCAGCACTTGGGAGGCAGAGGTAGGAGGATCGCCATAAGTTCAAGGCCACCCTGAGACTACATAGTGAATTCCAGGTCAGCCTGGACTAGAGTGAGAGCCTACTTCGAAAAACCAAAAAAAAAAAAAAAAAAAAGTAAGTCCAGAGTTTGAGGCCAGCCTGAGGCTACATAATGAATTCAAGATCAGCCTGGGCTAGAGTGAGACCCTACCTTGAAAAACAACAGCAACAACAAAGATTACATCTAGCACTGAACCACTGAGCATCTTCAAAGGATGCTTTGGACAGGATCAGCTGCACTGAGCTGTGGGCCAAGAACTAACAATTTTATTACCTTGGACGACTTAAAAAAATATTTTTATCAGAGACAGAGAGAGAGAGAGAGAGAGGAGGAGGATAGAATTCAGGGTCTCTAGACACTGAAATCGAACTCCATACACATGTGCCATTTTGTGTGCATGTGCAACCTTGCGCCCTTGTGTCACGTCGTGCGTCTGGCTTACATGGGACCTGGAGAGTCAAATGTGAGTCTTTAGGCTTTGCAGGCAAGCACTTTAACTGCTAAGCCATCTCTCCAACCCTGGGCCACTTATTTAACCTGTCTCAGTTTACTCAACCTTTCCACGAGGAGAAGAAGACTGCCATGTAGACTAAAGTGAGATAGTTGTTGTATGTAGCTATCATAACCAACGTGGTGAAAGCGTGAGAGCCTTCTTCTTCACACACACACACACACACACACGCATGCACTCACGTACTCACACTGTGTTAGAACTGCACTGTAAGAAGTGGGATCCTGATACAAGGCCAATCGACCTGCTCTTGTGTTTATTTACAAAGATACCAGGATGAGGTGACCGTCTGACAGACATGGGTCCTGAAGTATTTGACATGGGTTCAAATACCCCAGAGAGAAAGGGATGGGACCAAACACCTATGCATGGAGAAGACATGGTATAGACATTGGGAACAGTGGGTCTTCCAGCTCCGTGCTGGGTACCTGTGCCCCGTGGCCATCATCACGACTCTGGTGCAGCCAAAACTGTGATCCCTCCCCCCCCCCGCATCAGTGCAGTTATCAGGCAGGACCTGTGCCCATCCAGGCTCTGAGTCTCCAACTCTGTTGTGTGCCAAGGCCTTTAAGCCAATCAAAGGATGTTGACCAACTTATCCTGCAAATAGCAGTGAAGATCCCCTGCCTACATCAGCCCCCAGCAAACAGTGAAGGTCATGGGTATGGACAAGGGCTTTAGCATTTAGATCAATGTAAGCGTTCCTCAGGAAAGCTGTCGGCTACTTATGGACAGTGGATGAAAGTGCTGCCCTCCATGGCTGCTAAGGAGAGGCACGACTTATTTTAACACCCGAGTCACACCACGGGCTAGTGAAGAAATTCTCAAGCAGTTTGATGTACATGCCATCACGCTGGCCAACTAAACAGCTCTGAGGCCTCATCTGGAGGAGTCATCTAAGATCTGGGGAACGGTCTCCCCACTCCCAGTGGAACCAAGGGTCAGGGAGGCTGTGTTGCAACCCAACTTTCTGCTATTCATGGTGGCTAAAATATCTAATGTCAACTTCTTGCTGAAGATGTTATCCATTCGTTCCCTTATTGGGAATGTTTCTCCTCCCTGGTCCAACAGAGGGAATGTGACATTAATTAAAATTAAAGAAGACATGTTCTGTTGAATGTCACCAGTTATTTCATGTTCCTGCCGCCATGTCTTCCTGACACGACACACTGTATACCCTCTAACTGTGAGCTCAGATAAACCCGTCCTTCCTTAAGAAGAAGAAGAATGAGGAGGAGAAAGGGAAGAAGAAAGAGAAGGAAAAGAGGATGAGGAGAAAGAAGAAGGAGAAGAGGAGGAGGGAAGGAAGGGGAAGAAAGGAGGGAGGAGGCGGGCATCCTTTAATACTGACTTCAGAACTAATGGGTGTGGCTATGCCATTGTACTTGAACTTCTCATCCTAATGCACTCATGTCCACTGGGAAGGGAGCTCTTCTCTTACCACAGGCCACTTTGGCATTGGGGTCTTGCTTGAGGTGGGCATCCAGCACTGCATCACTGATCTGGTCGCAGATCTTATCTGATAAGAGCAAATTATAAGTGTGAAAAATCACATAGATGTTACGTTTGGGAAACTTCAATGTTAAAATGATCAGACAATTTGTCAGTCTACACATCAAATCAATCTACCCAAACAAAGAAGATAGCATCTTATATATAAGCAGTGAGAGCTCTTTTGAAATTTTAATTTTTTTCTAATTCCTACCTCATTTTGGATAGCATGTATGATATAAAATCATAAAATTACTTTAAAAAGAAAATACATTTTTCAAAACCAACTCCTCTAGCTGGACTTGGTGGCACACACCTTTAATCCCAGCATTCAGGAGGCAGAGGTAAGAGGATGGCCAAGAGTTCAAGGTCAGCCGGAGGCTATAGAATGAGTTCCAGGGCAGCCTGGGATAGAGTAAGACCTGCCTTTTAAAAAAGCAAACAAAATAAAACAAACAAAACTAGCTCTTCTAAGAGTCTAAGCAATTCACACGCATGCACACGTTCTTCAAATTAAAAAACAAACCTCTCATCTAACGTCTAGAAAAGTCCTAGAAATAAAACTTTGAAGTCCTTAAGAACTTCAGTAATAGTAGGTAGCAAACTGTAAGGGCAGATCTGTCAAACAGTGCATTGCACTGAAGTTTTCTCAGACACAGTGTATCAGATGTGAAACACAAGACAAGGTATATGACGCCACCATGAGAATGCCACATGAGCGTCCCTGCGCATCCCTGCTGTTTTGAAGAATGCTACCAGATCCTCCTCTTGATCGCTCAGCCTCCTCAAAGTCAACTGTCCTCAGAGCAGGTCGCCGTGGGGCTGACAAGGGTTTAGCATGAGCTAGAATTGACCTGTCTCTTCTGCTGTTTGCTGTAGTTACCACATGATCTAGGTTGTAGCTCACTCAATAGTCTTGTGCAACTTTTCTTTGGTGTCACTCAGACTGAATGCTCACAAGAAGATTTTCTACTAACAATCTATAGCTTTTGGATATACCATTATTCAAAAAAGTAGGTTTACATAAGTCTTATTCACACTATCTTGAATTTTGATTGACCCTCCCCCTGCCCTTCTTTTACACATTCTCTTCCCATGGCCTCGCTCAGGCCATTCCCCTCCCTGTAATCTGTTCTTCTACTTACATATATGCAATACCATACACTTAAGTCCTTCCAGTGAGTTGTTGGCCAAGGAGGTCCTGGTAGCCTCCAAAACATAAAAGGCTGGCTATTGCCAAGGTCCTTGGTTTCCCTTGAGAAACAGATGATAAGATCCTATTGCTGAAAATATCTCTTGCCTGAGAGGCAAGGTCACTGAGAAAGCAAGCTGGTGCTGAGCAGAAAACCTTCTCCCTGTAGACCAGCCAACTGAAAGCTGGAAAAAGCTGCACTGCACGCAGCCCTATGGGAGACAAGTCATCAGCAGTGAAAACAGTGGACACTGGAAAATTCAAGTTTGGCCAGACAGGCCCAATGACTGAACGGGTTCAATAGTGGCATGTCTGCTCTTGGGGTAACCAACTGCTCCATAATTGGACTGAAGGCCCTCTCTACGGGAGGGAATACATGCCTGGTACTGAGAAAACTAAGGAAAAGTCTATGGCAGGGGAGGTCATGAGCCTTAGGGGTATAAAGTCTGCTCTTGTCTGGCTAAACGTATATATTATTTCCACCAAGATGCCCTGAAAGCACTACACTTAATGTTCACATTCACATATTAATGCTACTCTCACTTCTGGTTAGAGAAGCTTCTCTTTTCCAATGGAGATGACCACTGGGATGACCCAAAAGGCAACATAGTGCTGAGAAGAAGGGATAGAGGAGTGTCCAGCACTGAAACATCTCTGTCACCCCCTCCAAGGCTCAGGGACCATTGCAAAAGAGGGAGTGGATAGAATGGAAGAGCCAAAGGAAGGGTATGACTCCTTACAATGCAAACTGTCCAGACAGAAATTGGCCTCAATATCCATGACCTTGTGGTGCCTAGCAATACCTTCACAAGACCCTCATAATAGAAGAAAAAAGATGGTGATATCAAATTAAAAGAGAGACTAAGGGAGAGAGGGAGGGGATATGATGGAGATTATAGTTCTAAAGGAGAATGGGGAGAGGGGAGGGAAAATCATGCCTGTGACAGATGCTGGTTTTAAATTCGAGTGTGTCCAAATCCATAACCTCTGCCCACTCCTGTCAATGAAAGCTGCCTGGAATCTCCTAAAAGAACTCACGGTCACTTCAGGATTACCCATAGCATCCCTAGAGGCTGGCCAACTCTGCCTACTTAAAGGACCCAGCTCACACACGTTCCCACTCTGTGTAGGGAGATGCAACAGCTACAATCTAGAGTCTAGTAAAGTTGTCCTCAGAGCTCTCTCTTGCTCTCTCTCTCTGTCTTCTCTTTCCCTCTCTCTTATCTACCTATTTTTCTCTCCTGTTTTTTTTTTTAATTTGAGAGAGAGAGAGAGAGAGAGAGAGAGAATGGGCGCACCAGGGTCTCTCAGCTGCTCTGAACAAACTCCAGACCCATGTGCCCCCTTGTGCACATGTGTGACATTGCCTGCTTGGGCCACTTTTGCATCTGGCTAAATGTGGGACCTGGAGATTTTCACAGTTTTCTTAGACTTCACAGGCAGGTGCCTTAACCACTAAGCCATCTCTCCAGCCCTCCCTCTGGTTTTTTGAGATGGGGTCTTAGGTAGTACAGACTGCCTCAAACTTAGTATGTAGCCAAGGATGGAGTCAAATTCTTGATCCTCCTCCCTCCACTACCCAAGTGCTGGGTATTGTGGTTGTAGGTGTGTGCTCAGATCTTTTTTCTCTCTCAATACTACAGGTTGAACCTATGGTCTTGCACATGCTAGTCACTACCACTGAACCACACCCATCCCCTCATTAGGCTTTAGATAGTCAACAGTCTGTTTTCTTAGGAGGATTAAAAACAAACATGAATGTTATTTCTGGCACAGGAAAATTGAGTCTTTAAACGACAAGAAAGTCATCAAGCTTTAGAGGAAACTGACCTACTTAGACAGTTTATTGATAGCTCAAGTGAATGGGAAATCAGACAAATGATAGACTGTCATTAAGGACACGAGACAATCAATGGATTGGCAGAAGTTTTCATTCTCTGTTCTGGAGAGATGGCTCAGCAGTTAAGGTGCATGCCTGTGAAGCCTAATGACCAGGGTTCAATTCCCCAGTACCCACATAGGGTCAGATGCACAAAGTGGCTCATGCATCTGGAGGCTTTGGTGTACCCATTCTCTTTCTCTCTCTCTTTTCAAATACATAAATAAAATCTTTTTTAAAAAAGTTTTCATGAGCCAGGCATGGTGGTGCACACCCTGTATCCCAGCACTCAGGAGGCAGAGCTAGGAGGATGGCCATGAGTACAAGGCCAACCTGAGACTACATAGTGAATTCCAGGTCAGCCTGGGCTAGAGCCCGATTCTACCTGGAATAAATAAATAAATAGGAGTTTTCATTCTCTGTCCATTGGGCACACTACTGTGTATACAATGGGCTCTGCTGGGTAACAATTGGCCTCATTTTTCTTCCAAGTGTAGTAATCCTCCTTATCTATAGATAACCCTCCTAAGGTATGGCGCTGACGAGAGTGTGTATCTACCATTACAAGCACAGTAAAATAAGAAACTGTTACACAAAGTAATGCATGATGAAAAAGGCCATTTACCATTGCATGAAGTCTCATACAGAACAATCTAATGCAAGGTGATTTCAATAACTATGCTACTGAACTATTGGGTCACACAATTCTTTGCTGTGGGGCACTCTCATGTATGCTGAGTGGCATGTCTGGCAGATGCCAGCAGCATCTTTCCTCCACCACCCAAAGATAGGACAGCTTGATCTTGAAAGAAGGACATACTTGCCTCCATCTGAGAAACACTGACCAAGGCACACAGAGGAGAAGCATATTGAAATGTCAAAGCCAGGGTTGAAAGTATGAAGATTAAGTCTCTTTGATAAAGAAGGAAGATGGGAAAGGCAGACTTGGTGGAAAAGTGCTTAAATGCATAAATCAGTGTGTCCAACCCCAGGATTCTCAAAGTGGCATTTCCATTCCAGCAGCAGCGTCTCCTAGGGACTTGTTAAACATTCAACTTCATTTATGTTTTAAATATTTTATTTCCTTATTTATTTATTTGAGAGAGACAGATAGAAAGGGAATGGGCACACCAGGGCCTCCAGCCACTGCAAATGAACTCCAGATGCATGCACTACCTTGTGCATCTGGCTTACATGAGTACTGGGGAATTGAACCTGGGTCCTTAGTCTTCACAGGCAAGTGCCTTAACCGCTACTCCACCTCTCCAGCACCACGTTCAAATTCAAGCCTCTACCTTGCCCCATTGAATCAGACATTCCAGCTCACAGCTTCTACAAGGCCTGGGGATGATGCTATGCACCCTGTGGCTTGGCAACCTCTATGATACAACTGGAAGCTCTGACCAGCCACACGTGACCCTCACTGTCATCAAACAAGTCTTTCTTACTTCCTCACATCACAGACCATCCGTCTTTCAAGGACCAAAACAACCCTTGAATTTTCTTCCTCTTTTGGAAGCCATTGATACTTGTGTTAGAAGATATTGGGCCAGGGATATAGCTCAGAGTTAGGACCCTTGCCTAGCATGAGTAAGACTCTGGATTTAATCCTTAATATGACCACTAAAAAAGAAAGAAAGAAAGAAAGAAAGAAAGAAAGAAAGAAAGAAAGAAAGAGAAAAGAAAAAGAAAGAGAGAGAGAGAGGGAGAGAGAGAAAGAAAGAAAGAAAGAAAGAAAGGAAGGAAGGAAGAAAGAAAGAAAGAAAGAAAGAAAGAAAGAAAGAAAGAAAGAAAGAAAAGAAAAAGAAAGAAATTCCCCCCTAAGATTCCCAGTGCTTGGAGATCCACCAAGCATCCATCAGAACGCAGGGGTGTTCCCTTCTAGACCACACATGCTTTCTGTGCACGCCTTTGTCCTGTTTGAGGAGCATTTCCATATTGACTTAAATAACTCGCTACTAATAGAATAAATATTTACTCAAAAATGTCTTTTTTTTAGCTGGGCATGGTGGCGCATGCCTTTAATCCCAGCACTTGGGAGGCAGAGGTAGGAGGATTGCCATGAGTTCGAGGCCACCCTGAGACTACGTAGTGAATTCCAGGTCAGCCTGGACAAGAGCAAGACCTACCTCGAAAAACAAAACAAAAAAAAAAAATTTTTTTTTTTGAAATCAAACCCTGATGATACATGTGGTATGAATTAACTGTCCGTCCCCTTCTTCTCTACCTCAGCCTACTGGGCTGAGATGCTGTGTGGACACCAGCATGGACTGGGGCTTCAAAATCAGTGACAGTTTGTACACTATCTCATACAGTTCCTCCAGAGCTTCTGTGCTACTCCAGTAGCTGCTGTGCCACTTTTAAGACGTCTAGCAAAAGTGGCTCTCTAGGAACAGGCTGGGAATGACAGGTTTGCCCACCAGTCCAGGACAATCTACTTACCTGGATGTCCCTCTCCTACAGATTCTGATGTGAACATGAAGGCTCCCTCTTCATTCAGAGAACGGTCGCACATGCCGTCCACCGGTCCGTTCATTGTTTCACACTTGTCCACCCCACTTCTTGAAGGTGACAATCTCAGTGCTGGGACTTTGCTTGAGTCCTTTTTTTTTTTTCTTCTTTTCTTCTTTCTACAAACCCAACAGGTTGGTCTTGGGCAGAGTCACAGGGGTCACTTCTGTCTCAGTGCCTATGGGCATGTGAGAAGAAGGTGAGGATGAGTGGTGAAGGGGAGGGAGTGGATGAAATAGAGATGTCACTCCCTCCAGCTGGTCACAGCTTGCTCCTGAGTGACTCCTATATATGGAAAAGTGAAAGTGCCTGAATAATCAATCATGTGAGAACAGTGGAGGAGTCCATTTCCTGGGGCGGGGAGGGAGACTGCTTACCTTGAGGAATTTCAACCTTCAGCTCAGATGGCCCAAGTGGAAAGGGTGTGGTCTATGTGAGGTGAAACTGGCTATAGACTCCAACCAGAAGCAGCTTTGGGGTGCCCTTCAGCTCTCCGTGTGCTTGCAGGCTTGACATCCCATTTTATAGGTTGTGGGGGGATGCTGGGGTTACTCAGAGATAGACAGGTAGCAAGAAACAGTTCCTGGTGATATGATTGGGGCTAAGATTGCAACACTGTGCCGCTCTGCTGTGGGCTCTCCCTCTCCTCCCCCACGCCTGCTGGGGATTGGGCTCGTCCCCTCCGCCTCCTCGGGCCACAGCAGGAGTGTGCACCTGTCCTCGGAGCCAGCTGTGATGTTACACAACAGACTCACCTGAGAGGGAAAACTCTGCAGTGCACATTTTTCTGCTAACAGAAATCACCTAAGCTGTCAGCTTCTCCAAGACTCTCACAGGCAAATGAACAATCAAGGTGTTAAAAATAAAATAAAATAAAGTACCTGGGTTGATAATAGATTAATATATATATATATATTTATTTATTTATTTTGGTTTTTGAGGTAGTGTCTCACTCTGGCCCAGGCTGACCTGGAACTATGTAGTCTCAGGGTGGCCTCAAACTCATGGCGATCCTCCTACCTCTGCCTCCCGAGTGCTGGGATTAAAGGCGTGCACCACCACGCCCTGCAATATATATTTTTTTTTTGAGGGAGGTAGGGAGACAGATTTACTACATGGAAATTAATAGTATAGTTGTTCCCCAAAGTTAACCAGATAAGCTCATGTTTTCATGTCTACACTCTTCATGGTATAACTTCTGCCTTATTTTTGTTTTAACCAGGAGCAGTAAACAGAATTATATCTTTAGCTTATGTCCTAATGGTAGTGTCTGTCTCCCGATTCTCTCTCCTCCTCTCAGACCTGGTGGCATATTCGTGGAACAATGGAGTCCACAGAGGAGAACGGATGAGCAACCGGTTCCCACTAGAATGCAATAAAAAGTAATCAACCAAGACTTTGTGCTTCAAGGCTGGACTGTGGGAAGCACAAGATACGGACAATCTTGGCGACGTTTATGATATGAACATTTAAAGACATTTGCTTTTTTAAAATTTATTTTATTTATTTATTTGAGGGAGAGAGAGAGAGATAGAAACAGATAGAGAGAGAGAGTATGGGCACACCAGGGCCTCTAGCCACTGCAAATGAACTCCAGGTACATGTGCCACCTTGTGCATCTGGCTTACGAGGGTACTGGGGAATTGAGCCTTGAACCAGGGTCCTTAGGTTTCATAGGCAAGCGATTAACCGCTAAGCCATCTCTCCAGCCCCTAAACACATTTGTTTTTCCAGCAAGAATTCTAGTGCTCCAAACCTTGACTTCAGCCAGTCAACAGTCTTAAAATTATGAGATGACATCTTACGGAATAACATGAACGATCTTATGTATACATGTTTATTAAAGGCATTTGGTGAACTCAACTGCTTAAGCACAAAACTGCTGCAAGTTTGGAGAGGAAGAAGGTCACTGGGAAGGAATGGAAAAAGAAAAAGTCAAATTGGGACTTTAGACAAAATCTCCTGGTCATTCCAGCACACAGACCTTTCCCGTTTGTACTTAAAATATTTCAACATCATTGTTGCTTGATAAATTTCTTTTGGGTACATTAGTTTCAAACCTAGATACAATGTGAGCTAATATTTAATTGGAACCAGACCCCAGTTACCCTACCAAGTGGATCTGTGTGACAGATACTATGTTGGAAATTTGCCACTAAGTGTCAGTTTTTGGAAATTTGGGAAATGGATCAGTGGTTAAAGGCACTTGCTTGCAAAGTCTGTCACCCTGGGTTCAGTTCCCCAGTACTCACATAAAGCTAGATACTCAAAGTGGAGCCATGTGTCTGGTTTGTTTGCAGTGGCAAGAGGCCCTGGTGTGCCCTAACTCTTCCCTCGCAAATAAACATATTCCTTTAAAAAAAAAGTTGAGGGCTGGAGAGATGGCTTAGGGGTTAAGGCGCCTGTCTCCTAAGCCTAAGAACGCTGGTTCCAATCTCCAGAGGTTCCAATTTCCAGGTCCCACGTTTAGCCAGATGCAGAGTGACGCAAGGGCACAATGCCTCACTTGACCACAAGGGGGCGCACGCATCTGGATTTCGTTTGCAGCAGCTGAGACACTGCTGGCTCGCCCATCTCTGTCTTCCTCTCTCTCTCTCTCTCAAAAAAATAAATAAATAAATAAATAAAAAATAAAATAAAAAGAAGTTGAAGTTTAAGTATCGAGTAGCCATCGGAGTTCTTAGATACAGCAAGAAGACAGAAAACAAGGCAACAAGTCCCCCTTTGAATTCCTAAGTGAGTAATAGCATCATGGGGCACATGGTACCAGTGTTGGGAGACGTTCCATGCAGAGAGGTGGGACTTTCAGAGATGTGTGCAGGAGGACTCTAGTCTGGCCACAAATTCAGAATGAGGGAAGGTTCTGGAAGGCACCCTGTTTAATACCCATCCCATGTGTGAGTTTCTTATAATACTCCTATGAAATGCTAGCATGTCTATGTTCTTTCAGTAAATAAATGAAAGAACAGCACACAGAGCCCATTGATTGGAAGTGCAGCTTCAGAGCTGGGCCAGAAACTTGGATTTTCCTCCATAACCTCCTTATGCAGCCTGGAGTGGGTCTCCTTGCTTGCAGGGGCTGCTCTTTCTTAATGAAAGGTGAAGTAATTACCTGCCTCCTAGCATGATTGTGAGGGAAATTATATTATTTGCATTATTGTGATTTTTTTTGTTTTGTTTTTTTCGAGGTAGGGTCTCACTCTAGCCCAGGCTGACCTGGAATTAACTCTGTTTTCTCAGGGTGGCCTCGAACTCACAGTGATCCTCCTACCTCTGCCTCCCAAGTGCTGGGATTAAAGACATGCGCCACCACACCCAGCTCAATTTTTAATATTACTATAATGCCACTGCGACAATATTTATCATATGTATGTTGTTGTAAAATATAAAATGGGAGCTGGGTGTGGTGGTGCACGCCTTTAATCCCAGCACTTGGGAGGCTAAGGTCATATGATTACTGTGAGTTCAAGGCCAACCTGAGACTACATAGTGAATTCAGGTCAGCCTGGACAAGAGTGAGCCCCTATCACAAAAAACCAATCATACACAGACACACACACACACACACACACACACGACAGGAGTGACTGGGTAAATCCAAGCATTCTGGAGTCTGAGGCAGGAGGATCATGAGTTGAGCTACACAGCAAAGCCCGTTTCCAGACACAGCAACAACAACAAAGCTTTCGCAATGCAGCTAAAAGAGTTAACATCCCATCTTAAGTTATTATTTTTTTTAACCAGTTAGATAAAGCAAATAGCAAGTCACACTAAAATTAAAATAGCTGTTTTAGTCTGTTCCCCCTCAGAAAGAACTAACAGATCCTGGAAAGGTAATAATTACTTCAAGAGACAAACTCACAAGACTTCATAGTTCAAAATTGCCACCCTACACACAAACTGAATCTTTCCTATGCACAGGTTGTCCTGGTCTCCCTTACGCATGAATTGTCCTCTAATGTCCTCCCTGGTTCCACTGATTAGTCAAGTTTAACTTGCCAAAGGCTCACAGTTGGCCTCATTTCCATGCCACAGCCTTCAACTCTGAAGCAACTGACCAGCCTCTCAGGACACTTGGCTTTGAATTCTAAGAGGGAAGTTTCTGAGGGCCTGCATCAGCAAACAAGAGTAATCTCAAATCAACAACCTAATGGTGCACCTCAAGAAGAATACGAGCAAGCCAAATGCAAGATTTGGAGATGGGAATAAATATCAGGGTAGAAACTGATGAAATGGAGACCAAAAGAACTATGCACATAATGAAGCAAATAGATGGGTTTTTGTAAAGACAAATTGGATTGACAAATTCTTAGCCAAAATGACTAATGGAAAAAGAAAGAACACTCAATGAAATTAAAAACAAAAGGGGGTATTAAAACCAATACAGATGGGGTTGGAGAGATGTCCAGGGTTAAAGGTGCTTGCTTGCAAAGCCTGATGGCCTGGGTTCAATTTTCCAGTACCCATGTAAAGCCAGATATACAAACTGACAAATGCATCTGGAGTCTATTTGCAGTGGCAAGAGGCTATGGCACACCCATTCTCTCTCCTTGCCTTTCTCTCTCTCTCTCTCTCTCTCTCTCTCTCCTCCTGCTCATAAATAAAAAATGGGCTGGGGAGATGGTTCAGCAGTTAAAGGTACTTGCTTGCAAAGCCTGGAAGCCTGAGTTCAATTTCCCAGTACCCACATAAATCCAGATGCACAAAGTGGTGCATGCATTTATAATTTGTTTGCAGCAGCAAGAGGCCTTGGTGTGCCCATTTTCATTCTCTCCATCTCTCTTTCTCCTCTCTCTTGTTTTTTTTAAAGACACAAAACAAAAAAAATTTAAAAACTAAACAAAAGAAATAAAGCAGAAAAGTAGAGAATTTTTTTTGAAAGCTTATAGTCCCATACATTGCGAACTCTAAAAGAAATGAATTAAATTTCTAGATACATATGTTCCACCAAAACTCAATGAACAGGATATGCACAACAATAAGCTAAACAGATTTATAATGAGCAATGACATTAAAGCAGCAATACTCTGTTGACAAAGAAAACCCTAAAACAAAACAGGATGCCAATTTACGACAGAGTCTCCTTTCCCCTCTGAAATCTCTGGGAGGAATTAGAGAGAGCAAGCAGAGCTGGGTTCTACACTTCAAGGCTGGGCCACAGTCAACACTTCCTCCAGATTCTGACAGGTTCCCCAAATTTCCCACCATGAACTAGGGATCAGGCATTCTACCACATGAGTATATGGGGGACATTCCACATCCAAACCACCACATCCTGCCCCTGTTCCCCTCATAGGCTCTTGGCCATCTCATGAGGCAAAATGCATTGGTCCATTTTTAACAGTCCCCATTGTTCATTCTCCAGTCTCAACACTATTCAAAAGTCCAAAGCGTCATCTGAGATCCAAGGAAATCTCTTAAGTGTAACTTTATAAATCAAAACAAAAGCTAGCCAGGTGTGGAGAACTCCAACCAGAAGCAGCTTTGGGGTGCCCTTCAGCTCTCCGTGTGCTTGCAGGCTTGACATCCCATTTTATAGGTTGTGGGGATGCTGGGGTTACTCAGAGATAGACAGGTAGCAAGGAACAGTTCCTGGTGATATGATTGGGGCTAAGATTGCAACACTGTGCCGCTCTGCTGTGGGCGCTCCTGTCCTCCCCCACGCCTGCTGGGGATTGGGCTCATCCTCTCCGCCTCCCGGGCCACAGCAGGAGTGTGCACCTGTCCTCGGAGCCAGCTGTGATGTTACACAACAGACTCACCTGAGAGGGAAAACTCTGCAGTGCACATTTTTCTGCTAACAGAAATCACCTAAGCTGTCAGCTTCTCCAAGACTCTCACAGGCAAATGAACAAGCAAGGTGTTAAAAATAAAATAAAATAAAAAAGTACCTGGGTTGATAATAGATTTATATATATATATATATATATATATATATATATATATATATATATATCAGTTTTTGGTGAGTGTCTCACTCTGGCCCAGGCTGACCTGGAACTATGTAGTCTCAGGGTGGCCGCAAACTCATGGCGATCCTCCTACCTCTGCCTCCCGAGTGCTGGGATTAAAGGCGTCCTGCAATATATATTTTTTTTTTTGAGGGAGGTAGGGAGAATTTTTGAGAGACAGATTTACTACATGGAAATTAATAGTATAGCTGTTCCCCAAAGTTAACCAGATAAGCTCATGTTTTCATGTCTACACTCTTCATGGTATAACTTCTGCCTTATTTTTGCTTTAACCAGGAGTAGTAAACAGAATTATATCTTTAGCTTATGTCCTAATGACAGCGTCTGTCTCCTGATTCTCTCTCCTCCTCTCAGACCTGGTGGCATATTCGTGGAACAATGGAGTCCACAGAGGAGAACGGATGAGCAACCGGTTCCCACTAGAATGCAATAAAAAGTAATCAACCAAGACTTTGTGCTTCAAGGCTGGACTGTGGGAAGCACAAGATACGGACAATCTTGGCGACGTTTATGATATGAACATTTAAAGACATTTGCTTTTTTAAAATTTATTTATTTATTTGAGAGAGAGAGAGAGAGAGAGAGAGAAACAGATATAGAGAGAGAGTATGGGCACATCAGGGCCTCCAGCCACTGCAAACGAACTCCAGGTACATGTGCCACCTTGTGCATCTGGCTTACGAGGGTACTGGGGAATTGAGCCTTGAACCAGGGTCCTTAGGTTTCATAGGCAAGTGATTAACCACTAAGCCATCTCTCCAGCCCCTAAACACATTTGTTTTTCCAGCAAGAATTCTAGTGCTCCAAACCTTGACTTCAGCCAGTCAACAGTCTTAAAATTATGAGATGACATCTTACGGAATAACATGAACGATCTTATGTATACATGTTTATTAAAGGTGTTTGGTGAACTCAACTGCTTAAGCACAAAACTGCTGCAAGTTTGGAGAGGAAGAAGGTCACTGGGAAGGAATGGAAAAAGAAAAAGTCAAATTGGGACTTTAGACAAAATCTCCTGGTCATTCCAGCACACAGACCTTTCCCGTTTGTACTTAAAATATTTCAACATCATTGTTGCTTGATAAATTTCTTTTGGGTACATTAGTTTCAAACCTAGATACAATGTGAGCTAATATTTGGTGGAACCAGACCCCAGTTACCCTACCAAGTGGATCTGTGTGACAGATACTATGTTCGAAATTTGCCACTAAGTGTCAGTTTTTGGAAATTTGGGAAATGGATCAGTGGTTAAAGGCACTTGCTTGCAAGTCTGTCACCCTGGGTTCAGTTCCCCAGTACTCACATAAAGCTAGATACTCAAAGTGGAGCCATGTGTCTGGTTTGTTTGCAGTGGCAGAGGCCCTGGTGTGCCCTAACTCTTCCCTTGCAAATAAACATATTCTTTTAAAAAAGAAGTTGAGGGCTGGAGAGATGGCTTAGCAGTTAAGGCACCTGCCTGCTAAGCCTAAGAACCTGGTTCCAATCTCCAGAGGTTCCAATTTCCAGGTCCCACGTTTAGCCAGATGCAAAGTGACACAAGGGCACAATGCCTCACTTGACCACAAGGGGTGCACACATCTGGATTTCGTTTGCAGCAGCTGAGACACTGCTGGCTCGCCCATCTCTGTCTTCCTCCCTCTCTCTCTCTCTCTCAGATTCTTAAATAAATAAATAAATAAAAAATAAAATAAAAAGAAGTTGAAGTTTAAGTGTCAGGTATTAAATCGGAGTTCTTAGATACAGCAAGAAGACAGAAAACAAGGCAACAAGTCCCCCTTTGAATTCCTAAGTGAGTAATAGCATCATGGGGCACATGGTACCAGTGTTGGGAGGCGTTCCATGCAGAGGTGGGACTTTCAGAGATGTGTGCAGGAGGACTCTAGTCTGGCCACAAATTCAGAATGAGGAAGGTTCTGGAAGGCACCCTGTTTAATACCCATCCCATGTGTGAGTTTCTTATAATACTCTATGAAATGCTAGCATGTCTATGTTCTTTCAGTAAATAAATGAAAGAACAGCACACAGAGCCCATTGATTGGAAGTGCAGCTTCAGAGCTGGGCCAGAAACTTGGATTTTCCTCCATAACCTCATATGCAGCCTGGAGTGGGTCTCCTTGCTTGCAGGGCTGCTCTTTCTTAATGAAAGGTGAAGTAATTACCTGCCTCCTAGCATGATTGTGAGGAAATTATATTATTTGCATTATTGTGATTTTTTTGTTTTGTTTTTCGAGTGAGGTCTCACTCTAGCCCAGGCTGACCTGGAATTAACTCTGTTTTTCTCAGGGTGGCCTCAAACTCACAGTGATCCTCCTACCTCTGCCTCCCAAGTGCTGGGATTAAAGACATGCGCCACCACACCCAGCTCAATTTTTAATATTACTATAATGCCACTGCGACAATATTTATCATATGTATGTTGTTGTAAAATATAAAATGGGAGCTGGGTGTGGTGGTGCACGCCTTTAATCCCAGCACTTGGGAGGCTAAGGTCATATGATTACTGTGAGTTCAAGGCCAACCTGAGACTACATAGTGAATTCAGGTCAGCCTGGACAAGAGTGAGCCCCTATCACAAAAAACCAATCATACACACACACACACACACACACACACACACACACACACACGACAGGGTGACTGGGTAAATCAAGCATTCTGGAGTCTGAGGCAGGAGGATCATGAGTTGAGCTACACAGCAAAGCCGTTTCCAGACACAGCAACAACAACAAAGCTTTCACAATGCAGCTAAAAGAGTTAACACCTATCTTAAAAATTTTTTTTTTTACCAGTTAGATAAAGCAAATAGCAAGTCACACTAAAATTAAAATAGCTGTTTTAGTCTGTTCCCCTCAGAAAGAACTAACAGATCCTGGAAAGGTAATAATTACTTCAAGAGACAAACTCACAAGACTTCATAGTACAAAATTGCCACCCTACACACAAACTGAATCTTTCCTATGCACAGGTTGTCCTGGTCTCCCTTACGCATGAATTGTCCTTCCTAAGTGAGGAAGTTCTTAGATACAGCAAGAAGACAGAAAACAAGGCAACAAGTCCCCCTTTGAATTCCTAAGTGAGTAATAGCATCATGGGGCACATGGTACCAGTGTTGGGAGACGTTCCATGCAGAGAGGTGGGACTTTCAGAGATGTGTGCAGGAGGACTCTAGCCTGGCCACAAATTCAGAATGAGGGAAGGTTCTGGAAGGCACCCTGTTTAATACCCATCTCATGTGTGAATTTCTTATAATACTCCTATGAAATGCTAGCATGTCTATGTTCTTTCAGTAAATAAATGAAAGAACAGCACACAGAGCCCAGTGATTGGAAGTGCAGCTTCAGAGCTGGGCCAGAAACTTGGATTTTCCTCCGTAACCTCCTTATGCAGCCTGGAGTGGGTCTCCTTGCTTGCCAGGGCTGCTCTTTCCTAATGAAAGGTGAAGTAATTACCTACCTCCTAGCATGATTGTGAGGGAAATTATATTATTTGCATTATTGTGATTTTTTTTGTTTTGTTTTTTTCGAGGTAGGGTCTCACTCTAGCCCAGGCTGACCTGGAATTCACTCTGTTTTCTCAGGGTGGCCTCAAACTCACAGTGATCCTCCTACCTCTGCCTCCCAAGTGCTGGGATTAAAGACATGCACCACCACACCCAGCTCAATTTTTAATATTACTATAATGCCACTGCGACAATATTTATCATATGTATGTTGTTGTAAAATATAAAATGGGAGCTGGGTGTGGTGGTGCACGCCTTTAATCCCAGCACTTGGGAGGCTAAGGTCATATGATTACTGTGAGTTCAAGGCCAACCTGAGACTACATAGTGAATTCAGGTCAGCCTGGACAAGAGTGAGCCCCTATCACAAAAAACCAATCATACACACACACACACACACACACACACACACACACACACACACGACAGGAGTGACTGGGTAAATCCAAGCATTCTGGAGTCTGAGGCAGGAGGATCATGAGTTGAGCTACACAGCAAAGCCCGTTTCCAGACACAGCAACAACAACAAAGCTTTCACAATGCAGCTAAAAGAGTTAACACCCTATCTTAAAAATTTTTTTTTTTTTACCAGTTAGATAAAGCAAATAGCAATTCACACTAAAGTTAAAATAGCTGTTTTAGTCTGTTCCCCCTCAGAAAGAACTAACAGATCCTGGAAAGGTAATAATTACTTCAAGAGACAAACTCACAAGACTTCATAGTACAAAATTGCCACCCTACACACAAACTGAATCTTTCCTATGCACAGGTTGTCCTGGTCTCCCTTACGCATGAATTGTCCTTTAATGTCCTCCCTGGTTCCACTGATTAGTCAAGTTTAACTTGCCAAAGGCTCACAGTTGGCCTCATTTCCATGCCACAGCCTTCAACTCTGAAGCAACTGACCAGCCTCTCAGGACACTTGGCTTTGAATTCTAAGAGGGAAGTTTCTGAGGGCCTGCATCAGCAAACAAGAGTAATCTCAAATCAACAACCTAATGGTGCACCTCAAGAAGAATACGAGCAAGCCAAATCCAAGATTTGGAGATGGGAATAAATAGCAGGGTAGAAACTGATGAAATGGAGACCAAAAGAACTATGCACATAATGAAGCAAATAGATGGGTTTTTGTAAAGACAAATTGGATTGACAAATTCTTAGCCAAAATGACTAATGGAAAAAGAAAGAACACTCAATGAAATTAAAAACAAAAGGGGGTATTGAAACCAATACAGATGGGGTTGGAGAGATGTCCAGGGTTAAAGGTGCTTGCTTGCAAAGCCTGATGGCCTGGGCTCAATTTTCCAGTACTCATGTAAAGCCAGATATACAAACTGACAAATGTATCTGGAGTCTGTTTGCAGTGGCAAGAGGCTATGGCACACCCATTCTCTCTCCTTGCCTTTCTCTCTCTCTCTCTCTCTCTCTCTCTCTCTTCTCCTGCTCATAAATAAAAAATGGGCTGGGGAGATGGTTCAGCAGTTAAAGGTACTTGCTTGCAAAGCCTGGAAGCCTGAGTTCAATTTCCCAGTACCCACATAAATCCAGATGCACAAAGTGGTGCATGCATTTATAATTTGTTTGCAGCAGCAAGAGGCCTTGGTGTGCCCATTTTCATTCTCTCCATCTCTCTTTCTCCTCTCTCTTGTTTTTTTTAAAGACACAAAACAAAAAAAATTTAAAAACTAAACAAAAGAAATAAAGCAGAAAAGTAGAGAATTTTTTTGAAAGCTTATAGTCCCATACATTATAACTCTAAAAGAAATGAATTAAATTTCTAGATACATATGTTCCACCAAAACTCAATGAACAGGATATGCACAACAATAAGCTAAACAGATTTATAATGAGCAATGACATTAAAGCAGCAATACTCTGTTGACAAAGAAAACCCTAAAACAAAACAGGATGCCAATTTACGACAGAGTCTCCTTTCCCCTCTGAAATCTCTGGGAGGAATTAGAGAGAGCAAGCAGAGCTGGGTTCTACACTTCAAGGCTGGGCCACAGTCAACACTTCCTCCAGATTCTGACAGGTTCCCCAAATTTCCCACCATGAACTAGGGATCAGGCATTCTACCACATGAGTATATGGGGGACATTCCACATCCAAACCACCACATCCTGCCCCTGTTCCCCTCATAGGCTCTTGGCCATCTCATGAGGCAAAATGCATTGGTCCAATTTTTAACAGTCCCCATTGTTCATTCTCCAGTCCCAACACTATTCAAAAGTCCAAAGCGTCATCTGAGATCCAAGGAAATCTCTTAAGTGTAACTTTATAAATCAAAACAAAAGCTAGCCAGGTGTGGAGATGCACTCCTTTAATCCTAGCACTCAGGAGGCAGACGTAGGAGGATCACCATGAGTTTGAGGCCACCCTGAGACTACATAGTGAATTCCAGGTCAGACTGGGCTAGAGTGAGACCTTACGTCAAAAAACAACAACAACAAAAAAGGGGGCTGGAGAGATGGCTTAGCAGTTAAGGCACCTGCCTGCTAAGCCTAAGAACCTGGTTCCAATCTCCAGGTCCCACGTTTAGCCAGATGCAAAGTGACACAAGGGCACAATGCCGCACTTGACCACAAGGGGGTGCACACATCTGGATTTCGTTCACAGCAGCTGAGAGACTGCTGGCGCACCCATCTCTATCTGTCTCCCTCTCCCTCTCTGTCTGTCTCTCTCTGTGTTTCTCTCCAAAAATAAATAAAATAATAAAAAAAAATTTAAAAAAAAAAACAAAAAAAAAATTATTTGCAAGGGAGATCATAGACATGGAATTCCTTTGGCCAAACACATTGGTCCTTGCCTTGAAATTCAAATTTTCTCAAGTTCTCAGGACATGCGCAGATTGCAGGCATTTTCTTTGCCTGAATATCACATTAATGACCTCTATCCCAATTTCTGACAGAGTCCCTTTTCTCCTCTGAAACTTCATAAGCCAATCTTCCACAGTTGCTTTTTTTTTTTTTTTTCAGTCTTCTGATCATTTAAACCCCTATCAGAATGGCCCACTAAGCTCTGCTTACAGTGTTGTAAGGCTTCTTTAGTCCAAAGTTCCAAATCTTTTTCTATTCCTTCCACAAAAAAAGCAGTACAAAAGACTACAGTGATGGCTCCACTTCTTGTGAACAATTTTCACTATGAGTTACCTCCTCATTGCTGGAACACAGTACCTGGACAGAAACCGCTTGTGGAAGGAAAGGGTTAATTTTAGTTCACAGTTGTTAGAAGTCTCAGGCCTCCCTATCCATTCCTACTCCCCCTTACCATCCAGGCAAAACTCAACAGGGGGTCTAGCCAAATTGTCTCCTTCCCTGAGCACTAGCTCATAACTTTACAAACCCCTCCTCTCCTCTGAATAAGTCACCACCAAACTCCCAGATAGCATTCTTTCTTTCTTGCCACTTTCCTAAAGTAACATTTCTCTGTATCTCTCTATCTCTCCCTCTTTCTCTCTCTCTCTCTTCCTCTGTGTGTGTGTCTACCTTAGTCTCCAATCTACTTTCCTTTTTACACCTTCTTCTTTCTCACTCATTCTCTTCCCTCCCAACTTGCAGGCTTCCCTTCTTCTGCTAATCCACCACCACATGCTGTTGCTTCTGGACTGGCAGCGTACCAATCCTTTGCCAGTTTTCCTGGCTCCTTGTCCCTCCCCCTTGCCTAAAGCTCATGCTGAGCAGATAGTAAACTCCCGGTTCCAAAACAGCTGTGGTCTCAGTCCCCCAATGTTTGAACCCTAACCTCTTAACAACAATTTCAACAATGACAGGAGCAGACAGCCAGTGCCACATCCTTACATCAGTAGGGAGGAAGTAGAGAGAGCAAGCAAGATTGTTACACACTTCCTCTAGTAAGGTTCTGCTTCCTAACAGTTCCACCAACTGGGAATCAAGCATTCAAACCCATGAATCAACTCAAAATCACGAGTCTATGTGGGAACATCCACATCTAAACCACCTCACCCTTTTTTTTTTTTCAGGAGAGAGAGAAAGGGAATGAATGAAATAACACTGTCAGTCATATTTACCCCTAGTTAATCTCTGGGTGTAAAATGAGGGGCATTTTCAGTAAGCAGTGGGTATAAGACACCTTGACCAATTTAATGTCAGAGCTTTCAGGGTGCATGATCCTATAAAGTACCATGTATCAGCAGAAACAGAGGGAAGGCCCCAGCTAGATGGTGCTCTTAACTGGCCCCTGCACTGCCCAGCACTGATGGGTAGACCGTGAGCAGAAGGAAGGGCAATTCTGACAAACAAAACCTCTCAAAGCAGAAATGCAGTGTACACATGCTGCTTCGATGCCAACATGCTTAAAATTCAGCTAAAAGACTGCTTAGAAGCTGGGCTTTGTGGTTCACACCTGTACTGACTGCACTTGGGAGGGGGCAGAGACAGGAGGAATGCCATGAGATAAAGGGCAGCCTTGGATACAGAGCGAGACCCTGTCTTTAATAAACAAAACAAAGAAAGATAGTTTATGGAAAAAGCATTACCTAAACTGAGACCCAAATGAGTAATAGTTTAGAAAGGCATCAAGGAGAAAAGTAGACCGACTTTGGATGGGAGAAACTGCAGCGAGGTAGCCAGAGTGCCCCACCTGGGGAGGAGAAGGAGAGGTGACTTGGCCAGGGGCTGGAGGTCTGGGAAGCTGAGCACTGTAAACAGTAAGTGGTCTGAAGAGGGACAAAGAAGTGGAAGATCCAGTCTGATATGAAATGAAAACGAGGAAGATTCCAAACTCAGGAACAAGAACTGAGACCCTTGGCTTGATTGTAACAAACAATCTAATAAAGACCCTGAGATGCTCTTTAGATGCAAAGCAAATGTAGCTGCCAACTGCTATACGGCTTCTTAGCAGAACCACTCCTTTCCATAAAGATGCCTCCTGCGCTGGAGAGATGGAGGTTAAGGTGCTTGCCTGTGAAGCCTAAGGACCCAGGTTTGATTCTCCAGGTCCCACGTAAGCTAGACACACAAGGTGGTGCATGTGTCTGGAGTTTGTTTGCAGTGGCTGGAAGCCCTGGTATTCCCATTCTCTCTCTATCTCTCTTTCTCTCTGTCTTTGTAATAAATAAATAAATTATATAAAGAGCAAACCTAAAAAATAGAAATACATACCTCCTACCTTTTGAGGCTTGAATTTCCAGGAGGTTGTTTTTATTCCTGCTTATACCTCATCTGAACTTAATTTTACAGAAAACCTGTCCTTTATTTTCAAGAGTGCCTTAAAATTCTTCCCCTCCATTTGTATGCCTACACAGTCACCTCTGAACTCAATTGCGCCCACCTCCTGTGCTAATATACTTTCTGATTTAGACCTTAAAATGAGTGATTGCTAGAAAAATGAGCCATCTCTTATGTTAACTACCCCCCCCAAGTAAAGTACACAACAATATCTACTAGTGAAAATCAAGGAATATCATTCATCAGTCAAAACCTGAACCATAGCATCACACATGAACATATGGATGAGTTACATGTGACTATAGCATTTAGATCTTTAAAAAAAGCCCAAAAGTAAATATACAAAATAATGTCCCTTTGGAAAGATAAACATAAACAACTTTTAAAAAAATTTTACATTTGGGGCTGAAGAGATGGCTTAGTGGTTAGGGTGTTGCCGGTGAAGCCTAAGGACTCAAATTTGATTCTCCAGTACCCATGTAAGCCAGATGCACAAGGTGGCACGTGCATCTGCAGTTCATTTGCAGTAGATGGAGGCCCTGGCATGCCCATTCTCTCTCACTATCTGCCGCTTTCTCTCTCTCTCTTATTTAAATAAATAATTAAATAAATTAAATATTTTTAAATGTTTTTTTAAAAATTTAAATTTATTTATTTGAGAGAGAGGGAGAGAGAAAGAAAGAGAGACAGAGAGAAAATGGACACACCAGGGCCTCCAAACACTACAAATGAAGTCCGTATGTATGCACCACCTTGTACATCTGGCTTACTTGGCTACTAGGGAATCAAACCTGGGTCCTTAGGCTTTGCAGGCAAGTGCCTTAACCATTAAGCAATAATCTCTCCAGCCTGAAAATAACTTTTAAAACATGCTTTTGGGGGATTTGAAAGATAGATCAGTGTTTAAAGGCACTTGCTTACAGAGTTTGCCAACCTGAGTTCAATTTCTAGCTACCCATGCAAAGCTGGATGGGTATTTGTTCCTGGATTACACATGTTTGCCCCCACATGCAAACAAGAACAAAAAAATTTTTGAAACCAAAAATTCAATACTTTTTAGTAATGGTAAAGATTATGAAAAGGTAAATACAAAAAGACAAAGGAGGCAGTGTTCCCATTGAGAATGGTGCAGAAGAAAACTTCTAGTTGTGTCAGACATAACTGTCTGACCCAACTTGTACAGAACTCTGGGTGCCAGTCAAGAACTTCCAAAACGCTTGGTGAAGAGAGAAACTGCTGCTCTGTCACTTTAAGGGAAGACTATAACATTAAAATTGCCTCCCTACTTTCCAGACAAGAATAACTGTGGAGAAAGTAGCAAACCTTCATAGTTCAAGTAGTGAATGCTAAAGATGAGAAATGTTGCTTTCAAACAACAGTAGTTAGCTGTTTCACCAGCTTGTCTGGAGACTCCCTGAAAAATCAGTTTTTGCTTTGCCCAACTCAGAGCATTCCCAGGACTGGGACAGTTTCCAGACAGCGCTCGCTAAAAATATTCAAGGGCAAAAAATGTTGATGGCAAGAGACAGGGTAGGAAATGACACTCAGAACAGACCAAAATGCCTGGGAAGAAAGAGACTTGAGAAGGAGAAACGTGGAGAAATAAGGGCTTTTAAAAGCTACCACATGTCTCAGAGACCTGAGAAGCAGGTATAAGCTATGGCAGGCAAGCTTCATGCAAATAGGATGCGAAGGCTAAGGTAGAGTTATCAATCACCTGGCATTGAAGAAGGCCTTCCCCAGATTCCCCAGAAGCAATTTGCAATGACCAGAAGAGTGTTAAGGATTATTTTCTTTTTGTTTTCTTTCCCACCCTTTTCATGGCTCAAGGCATTTAAAGAAATCCTGTCCACCACCAGCTGACCACTATGCTAATGAAACCGACTTTATTTGCCACACTAAAAAGAATACAGGGACTGGGGAGATGGCGCAGCAGTTAAAGGCACTGCTTACAAAACCCACTCTCCACATAATGCCAGATGCACAGTGTGGCACATGCATCTGGGGTTCATTTTCAGTGGCAAGGGCCTGGAACACCCATTTGCATTCTCCCTTTCTTTCTCTGTCTCTGTCTCTCTCTCTCTCTCTCACTCTTTCAAATAAATAAATTTTTTTTCAAAAAAAAGAATTCAGACTTAATAAAAATAGTTCAGCAAACTGGTAACCAGTAAGATAACAACCATCCACAACAGACAACTATTGGGTAAATGGATTTCCAGTGTTACAACATTAAAATGTCTAATGTGTCTGGTTATCAACAAAAACTTGTGAATCATGCAAGGAAACAAGAAATAATCACCATTCAGGGAAAAAAATTAATAAGTTAGGAAAAAAGCTGTTCTGAAAAATTCTAGCCACTGAATTTGTTAAACAAAGATTCTAAAGGAGCTAATGTAAATATATTTAATTAAGTTAATTCATAGACAAAGAACAAATGGAAACTTGGAGAACAATGTCTTACCAAAAGGTAATGACCAATATATGGATATATATGGTTAATATATGGATATAATATATGGATAAAAATTATAAAAGGAAACCAAATTTGAATTCTGCAGCCAAAATTTATCATAGAAACATATGTTTACTAGTGGATTTGAGCAGGCAGAAGAAAGGATCAATGAATGGGAGGAGCTCGCATGAGCCTGTTTTGTTGTTGCTGCTCTGGTTTTAACAAAATAACTGGGATATGCCAGATATTTACCACTAAATATATAAAGCAAGGAGGTATATTTAATTCACAGTTGTGGAGGTTCAAAGTCCAAAGCTGGGTAGCCCCGTTCATATGGCCTCTGGTGAGAACCTAATGGTGACAGTATCACAAAAGCAGAAGTTTGTGTGGGACGGAGAACACATGTCTAAACACAAGGTCAAAGGGGAATCAGAAGGCAGATTTGCTCTCTTAATAACTTCCATGAGAACTCACGGGTCTTCTGAGAAAGCTTCCAAGGGCAACTTGTTCACTGACCTAAGAACTTCCCACCAGGCTCCACCTCCTTAAAGTTCGACCACCTTCAGTATCCCTACACTGGGGACTGAGCTCAGAACACACAACTGTGTCGGAAATACCATACTGAAACCATACCATGCTGTGACTCTTCTCATTGAGAAAGCAAAAATGAAGTGAACTGAGCAAAGTTCAAGAAGCCTGTAGAACAATACCACCACATGTTTAGTGATAGATTCAAAGGGATAGTGAGATAGAATAGAAAGAATATTTGAAGTAAAGAAGGCCAAGAACTTCTCAAAAGACCCAACTCTCTACAAGACGTGAATATCCACAGACTCTGCATGAGATATGATTGAAAAGATGCCCACCCAGGCGACAAATAGGTCAAAGAAGAAATCACAGGTAAAATTCAGAGATGAGTAGAACCTAGCAAAAGTTATGATATGGAGAAAATAGCATTCAAATTGATATTTATAGCTCTAAATGCTTATGTAAAAATAGGCAAAAGGGATATCAAAATAACCTAATTTCACACATTCAGAAGCTTGCAGTCATCCAGGTATCCATGTAATCCCAGCACTCAGGAGGCACAGAGAGGTGGGTGGTAAGTTTAAGGCCAACCTGGACTATGAAACAAGTTTGACACAAGCCTGGGCTACAAGGGGAGATACTTAACACCAACGCCAACAAAAGACCAAGTTACACCCAAAGCTCAGCTAGAGCAAAAGAGAAAAAAGACAGAAGGCTCGTTAAAATCATAAGAGAAACGAGGAACATCACTACAGACCTTATGGTAATGTAGGTAATTATAAAAAGAACACTATGGACAACTATATACCATTAAGACAAACAAAATGAAATAATTAACTTTCCCAAGATACAGAGAGTGAGTCAAGAAGAATTAGAAAATGAGTGAAGAGACTCAGTTATCAAAATCTGGAGAAGGTATGGGCCTGAGTGAGACCCTGCCTTGAAAAAAAAAAACAGCCTAGGCCTGGAGAGCTTGCTCCGTGGTTAAAGGTTCTTGCTTGAAAGCCCAATGGCCTGGGTTCAATTCCCCAGTATCTACATAAAGCCAGATGAACACTGTGGTGCATACATCTGGAGTTAGTCTGCAGGAGCAAGAGGACCTGGCACACCCATTCCCTCTCTCTGTCTCTCCCTTTATCTCTGGTTGCAAATAAATCATAAAATAAACATCACAAAAGAAAAAAATCACATATATGCATATATGGCAGATATTTTCATACAGAAACATTTATACACATGTAGCATGCATATATAACTGTATAATGTATAAATGGGTTATTATACATAAATACATCCCCATGTTCTAGCAGACGAGAACACCTAAAAGCAATGGCACCCCAGTAGTTACTAGTACCCAGTTCTTGGCTTGTAAAAGTCTTTCCCAGTTAAAGTCAAGTCAGCCCTTTGGAAGAGTAACTCATATTAGGAGTGGGGCAGTAAATGTGCCAGATGAAGCTGGGACAACTTTGCAGTGCTAGAAAGGGTGGAAATGCTGCATAAAAACACATTAAAGGGGCAGGAGAGATGGCTTAGTGGTTAAGGCACCTGCCTCCTAAGCCTAAGAACACTGGTTCCAATCTCCAGCAGTTCCAATCTCCAGATCCCATGTTTAGCCAGATGCAAAGTGACGCAAGGGCGCAATGTCACACTTGACCACAAGGGGGTGCACGCATCTGGATTTCATTCACAGCAGCTGAGAGGCTGCTGGCACGCCCATCTCTATCTGTCTTACTCTCCTTCTCTCTCTGTCTCTTTCCAAAAAAAAAAAAAAATCACGTTAAAGGACACAGAAGCCAAGTGAAAGCGTTCTCACGTGAAAGCATTTCATGTAACCAGAACTGAAACAGCCTGAGTCACAAAGTAAATGAAATGAGATTTATAGTCCAATGTTTGAAAGTCCATGCTCCCATGCTAAGATAAATTATTGAGTGAATAAACAAATGTAAAAGAACAGACCAATTTTCCACGTGACCGAATCCCAAATAATTTGTTATGATATTCCATCTCCAAGTAGGTAGAATGTAATTCGTGTGCCTTAAAACTAGGTTGTACACAGTTTTTTTTCTAAAAACTACAGCATGGGAAAAGGGTGGGGGAAGGTGCCAGGCGTGGTGGTGCACGCCTTTAATCCCAGCACTCGGGAGGCAGAGGTAGGAGGATCACCGTGAGTTCAAGGCCATCTTGAGACTACATAATGATTTCCAGGTCAGCCTGGGCCAGAGTGAGACCCTACCTTGAAAAAAAAAAAGGTGGGGGAAAGTGATGTCACAATATAGTCAGCTAACAAACAGTCATCAGTAGGAATATCAGTCATGTTGATGACAGATTGCATTCTTTTCTTGAGACGCTATGGTGAACATAGGATTCTTTTTTAATATTTTTACTTATTTGCAAGGAGATATAGAGAGAATGGGCATGGCAGGACGTTTAGCTACTGCAAATAAACTCCAAATGCATGCACCACTCTGTGCATATGGCTTTACGTGCATACTGGAACCTGGGTCATTAGGCTTTGCGGGCAAATGCCTTCTTTCCAGGCCCCCAAACAGCATTCTTTTAAAAAGAGACTTTTTGGTCTTCAAAAACACATAACTCAAGTCTAATCATGATAAACCAATCCATTTTGGGACAGTATACAAAATGTTTCCTCAAACTGTTAAAGCTATGAAAATGAAAGTCTGAGACGTGCCATGGTCAAGAATAGCTTAGAATGGCGCAGCTTCCCAGCACTCGGGAGGCAGAGGTAGGAGGATGGTTCATGAGACGACATAGTTAATTCCAGGTCAGCCTGGGCCAGAGTGAGACCCTATCTCGAAAAACCAAAAAAAAAAAAAAAAAAAAAAAAAAAAAAAAAAGGGAGATGGCTCATGCTGAATCAAAGGCAAAAGACTCATGAGTGAGAGACCAGCTTGGGCTTCAGAACAAGACCCCGTCTCAAGAGGAAACAGAGCATCTTAAAAAAAAAAAAAAACCTTACAAATGTAGGAAACGTAATGTGATCCTAGACCATTACAAAGATCTTAGGGGCATACTGAGAGAACATCAGAATAAAGGAGGGATTCTAAACATTTACATATGCACATTGTTTAATTAGTTACAAAAAATTATCATACTTATATACAATGTTAATAGAGAAAGCAGGTACCAGTGAAATAAAAACTTTCTATATTATCTTTTTTTTTTTTTTTTGGTAGGGGGCTCTTTTCAGAGTAGGGTCTCACTCTAGGCCAGGCTGACCTGAAACAATCTCCATAGTCCCAGGCTGGCCTCGAATTCATGGCAATCCTCCTACTTCTGCCTCTTGAGTGCGGGGATTAAAAGCATGCACCACCTTGACAGGTGTATAGTATCTTTATAATAATTCTGTCAAGGTAAAATAGTCCTAAAGTTTTCATAACTTTAAAAATTCAATGATGGGGTTGAAGAGATGGCTTAGTGGTTAAGGTGCCTGTCTCCTAAGCCTAAGAATGCTGGTTCCAATCTCCAGCGGTACCAATCTCCAGATCCCAAGTTTAGCCAGATGCAAAGTGATGCAAGGGCGCAATACCGCACTTGACCACAAGGGGCCGCACACATCTGGATTTCATTCGCAGCGGCTGAGAGGCTGCTGGTGTGCTGATCTCTATCTGTCTTCCTCTCCCTCTCTCTCTGTTTCTCTCTGTGTCTCTCTCAAAAAAAAATTCAGTGATGATCTTGTCACATTCACTCCCACCTTTATGCATTAGTTTAATTATTTTCTGGGCATCAGATATGATCCAGTCACCCCTCTAAACAACTCACCAATAATACCCAACATGGTTCTTGCTGTGGGGGTGGGGGAGGTCACACTCCAGTGGAAAATGAAAGAAGCATCACTCAGAGATTGATGATCCAAAGAAGGAGTCAGGACCTGCTTTCAGACTGAAGGATGCTCTTCTTTGCTATCTAGAAGAAACCCCTTGAAACAAAAGCCTCGCTTCCTTGCCACATCATCTGGCAGTCTGGTAACCAAGGAGCCCGATTTGCAGAGGAGAGAAAGGTTGTTTCTAAAGCAGTAATGCAGATTGCTCAGGATGCCCAGCATCCCGACCCAGCTAAGAGCTGTTCTTCTCTCTAGAGTTAACTAACAGGGCCATGTTGGCTGATGGCTTCTGTAAGCCAGATCAGTGTTAGGGGTTGTGGTCGTTTGAATAGATGTCCCCTAATATATTCAGTGTTTTATCAGTTTATAGTTTGCATCTGCAGCTACCTGGCTGGAAGCAGTGTCACTGGGCGGATCTTAAGGTGTGATGGTGGATTTGAGATTTCAATCTAAAGCTATGCAAAGTGTGCCCAGCTGGAGTTCCTGAGGTGTGCTGTGCTGTGTGGTTTTTGGCTTCTCTCTGTGTTTGGTCCTGTAAAGGCAGGCCAGCTTCTTCTGCCATTGTGGAGCTTCCCCTAGATCAATAAGCTTAAATAAATATCCCTTCCTCCATAACTGTGCCTGGTCTGGAAGTTCATCTCAGTGAACCTGAAGCTATCTGATACAGGGGTGGAGATGTACATAGAAGCCTCCTGCCTTTCATTCTTTCACTCACTCATTCATTCTTTTTTTAAAAAAATATTTATTTATTTGAAAGAGAGAATGGACACACTAGGGCCTCCAGCCATTGCATACAAACTCCAGACTTAAGAGTCACAATGTGCATCTGGCTTATGTGGTTCTAGAGAGTTGAACCCAGGTCCTTAGGCTTTGCAGGCAAGTGCCTTAACCTCTAAGCCATCTTTCCAGCTCTCATTCATTCTTTGAACATGAATAAAACACCTGCTACACACCAACCTTATAGTAGACCCTCTACAATAAAAAGACCTAATGGGCAGATTCATGTTCTCTCAGTGACACTGGAAAACAATGGCCGAGGCAACAGAAAGACATGTCTAAGGCCCAAGAACAGACGAGGCACTGAACCCTTTAGGACACGTCAGGTGGTGGAGTGAGGCTGGAACATGGAATGTTGGCTGGTGAACTGCAAGAGAGAATGCTGATGAAGGTGGCATAGGTCAGATCACTATGAGATCTGTGGTCGTAAGGAGTTTAGACTTGTGTGTGTGTGTGTGTGTGTGTGTGTGTGGTGTGCACATGTGTGCAGGGGGGCCTGTGTGTGGGTGACATGTGTGTATATGTACGTGTGTGTGGGTATGAAGGGTGATGTCGGATATCTTCCTCCATAACTTTCCCCTTCGCAGCCAGCTTGCCCCGGGGACCCCCTGCCTCCACCTCCCATGTGCTGAGATGACAGGCAGGTCACCACTGCCACCAGCATTTCTGTGGGGGCTACGAGTCTGAACGCAGGTTCTCACACTTGTGACAAGAGCTTTACCAACAGAACCAGCTCCCCAGCCCAACTTTGATGACAGACAGAGTTACATGAAGAATTTTAAGCAAAAAAGTGGCTGTGCATGCAACACGTAATCAGATGTGGATGATAATAGACACCATGTTGCCGGGGACTGGACGAGACAAGGCTGCCCTGGAGGGGTGAGAGGACGTGGCGTAGGCACATGGTAAGAGTAGGATCCAGGGCTGGAGAGATGGCTTAGCGGTTAAACGCTTGCCTATGAAGCCTAAGGACCCCGGTTCGAGGCTTGATTCTCCAGGACCCATGTAAGCCAGATGCACAAGCGGGTGCATGCATCTGGAGTTCGTTTGCAGTGGCTGGAGGTCCTGGCGCACCCATTCTATCTCTCTCTCTCTCTCTCTCTCTCTCTGCCTGCCTATTTCTGTATCTCTCTCTCAAATAAATAAATAAATAAAAATTAAAAAAAAAAAAAAGAAGAGTAGGATCCAATGCCTCATTGGATGTGGTCAGTGGAAATGTGGGAGGAATCGGGGTGACTTCCAAATTTCTTGCCTAGGCAGGGTTCCAGAGTAAAGTAATCTCAAAAATAAACACAAACACTGTGTGTTGTCAACATGTGTTGGGTACAGCCAGGAGGTGGGTGCTGGAGCTCCGTATGAGAGTGGACGTTCTTGATGACCTCACCAGCGTTTCTAGAGTGCAAGGACTATTGTTCCCTCCTTCTTACCTGCAAGTCAACATCTTGCTTAATATAGGTAAGATTATATTTAATAAGCATCCAAAAACTTTGAAGTAAAATTCTTTCATGGATAAAAATATAAGTCATCTCAAATACTGCTGCTGCAAAAAAGAGAGGAATTTCTACAAGGAATGCTAAGAACTAGATGAATAAAATTTTAAAAAGCAATATTCTGACGGCTGGGTAGTATCACTAAGTCAACAGCACTTGTCTTACATAACCAAACACACTCACCTAGATAAAGATTCCACTGAAGTCTAAAGGAAAATCGGCATGGGTGTGCTTAGAATTAGCCAGTCATTTCAGAGGAAAAACCACAAGGTTGGGTGGGAAGGAAGAGAGGGAGATGATTGGCCAGCTCACCTGCCAGCCGAAGTCACCGTGGTGGAGGGGACAGTGAACACCTAGCTGTTGGAGTATCATGCATTCTGCATGGCCCTGTAGGCTGCTCTCTCCAGGTAACAGAGTTCTGCCTTAAAATGGCTTCTAACATCTTTCAAGGAGAAAAGTTCCAGAGCCCCAAATCTGTGAATCCATTTTCAACAACATATTAAATATGTGTTGTTTTAGGGAAATCGTTATCATCTCTCAACTCTAAACCTTTTCAGTTAGGATATTGTTCAGATGTACATAGAATTATATTAGTCACCCTAGGCATCCCTAGAGACTTGCATGTGCACCTCCACTTTGAAATAAAATCTTGATGGCCAATCTTGCTGGAGCTGAGCTGAAAACTTCCTCTGTGTAGAGCAGCTGATAGAAAGGTAGAAAACGCTATGCTGCATGCAACTCCGGGAGAGAGAGAGAAGCCATCAGTGGAGATAAGCAAAAGTGGACACTGCAAGCCTTAAGTTTGGCCATCCAGGCCAAATGACTTGACGGATGTAATAGTGGCATGTCTGTTATAGAAGAAACCAGCTGCTCTCTTATTGGACTAGAGGCCCACTCCACTGGAGGGAATACATGCCTGATACTGAAAACTTATGAGGGGGGAAGTCAGGAGCCCTAGGTGGGTAACGACTGCTGAAGTCTGGCTAAATACACATATTATGCTTACAAAAGTGCCCAGTAATCACTTCTCTTAATGTTCATACTCATATATTAATGCTACTCTCACTTTTGGGTTAGAGAAGCTTCTCTTTTCAGGTGGTGGTGACCTTGAGATGACTCAGAAGTCACCATAGTGGTGACAAGAAGTGACAGAGGAGTGCTCAGTACTGAAACATCTTTATCACACCTTCCAAGCTCAGGATCCATTGTGAAACAGGTGGCGGAAAGAACGTAAGAGCCAAAAGAAGGGTACGACTCCTTACAATGCACTGTTCCAGACACAAAATAGCCTGGATATCCATGACCTCACAGTGTCTGACAATACCTACACAAGACCATCATAATAGGAGGAAAAGATGATGACATCAAAATAAAAGAGAGACTGATTGAGAGAGGGAGGGGATATGATGGAGAGTGGCATTGCAAAGGGGAAAGTGAGGATGGACTTATCATGGCTTGTTGTCTTTAATTATGGAAGCTGTCACTAAAAAAATTAAAAATTAAAAAAAATCTCAACAGCCATGCTGCTCAATGTAAATCAGCTTCAGTTTTTGAAAGATTTTATTTATTTATTTATTCATTTATTTATTTGCAAGTGGAGAGAGAAGAGAGAGAAAGTCAGAGAGAATGGGTGCACCAGAGCCTCCAGCTGCTACAAACAAACTCCAAATACATATGCCACTGTGAGTCTGACTTTATGGGGAATTGAACCCAGGTCATTAGGCTTTACAGGCAGATGTGTTAACTGTTGAGCCATCTCTCCAGCCCCAGCTTCATGTTTAAAACTTAAGGCTTTCTCAAATTACCCTGCTAAATGTATAGAATTTTAAAATGTCATGTCCTTCCATTGAAGCCAATGCATCAAAATTCAGTGACAAAGGTAGGACACCTGGAAAGAATACAGATTGACAGAAGCAAATGACCTCAGTCCACACTTCACGAGCAGGTTAAGTCATTGGCCTAAGTTTGTACAGTGCCACCAGCAGCTATGGCAAAGATACCAGCAAATCACCTGCCCAGAACAATTTCTCCACTAAACAAACCACCATGCCAACAATGAAATAGGGAGTTAGAATACTTTCAGGGCAAATATTGTAGAGGAAAGAAATTACAGCTTTCAAGTAATCTTGATATTTCCTCTTTCCCTTGTTTGCTTTAGAAAATATTTTATATAAGTAAATAGTATTATTGGAGTCTAAATATTATATCTTCACTTATTTATTTGCAATCAGAGAAAGAAAAAAAGAGATAAAAATAGAGGATGGGCACACCAGGGCCTCCAGCCATTGCAAACAAACTCCAGATGCATGTACCACTTTCTGCATCTGGCTTTATGTACGTACTGGGGAATCAAATCTAGGTCATTAGGCTTTGCAGGGAAGTGCCTTAACCACTGAACAATCTCTCCAGCCCCTAATTTAAAAAATATATTTATTTATTTGCTTATTTGCAAGCAGACAGCGATAGAGAGAAGAGAGAGAGAGAATGGTCACACCAAGGCCTCCAGTCACTGCAAATGAACTCCAAATGCATGCACCACTTTGTGCATCTGGCTTTACATGGGTACTGGGGAATCAAACTCTGGTTGTTAGCCTTTACAGGCAAGTGCCTTAACTGCTGAGCCATCTCTCCAACCCATTCAGCCCCCAAATATTTTTAACGAAATAAGGAGCTAAAATACTTAAGTAATTTAGGCTCACCTGTCCTTCTCTCCCAAGCTTTCATTCTAAACTTGGCCAACAAAACAAAACAAAACAAAACAAACATAAAAAACACACAACGTATCGTGTTTGGAATAGTCTATACAATTGTCCCAGTTGGAAGTTTTATACACACACACACACACACACACACACACACACACACACACAGAGTATTTGTGTGGACATACCAGGGCTAAATAAATAAATCTCAAGCTGAGCTGGTTCATTAATTCTAATCATTTTTTTTTCAAGGTATGGTCTTGCTCTAGTCCAGGCTGATCTGGAATTCACTATGTAGTCTCAGGGTGGCCTCAAACTCACTGTGATCCTGAGTGCTGGGATTAAAGGCATGCGCCACCATACCCAGCTCTAACCATTTGTTTTAAATGGGTGCACCAGGGCCTCTAGACACTGCAAATGAAGTCCAGATGCATGCGCCACCTTGTACATCTGGGTACGTGGGTATTGGGGTGTAGAACCTGGGTCCTTATGCTTCACAGGCAAGTTTAACCGCTAAGCCATCTCCCCAGCCAAATTCTAACTTTTTAAAATTTATTTATTTGCAAGCAGAGAGAGATAGAAGAGAGACAAACAGAGAGAATGGGCATGCCAAGGCCTCCAGCCTCTACAAATGAACTCCAGATGCATGTGCCACTTTGTGCGTCTGGCTTTACTTGGATACTGAGAATTGAACCCAAGCTGGTAGGCCTTTGCAAGCAAGAATGTTTTAGACAATGACCCATCTCCCCAGCCCATCACTTGGAAATTTTGAGAGCAGATTTTACAAACCTTTATAGGGAAGGCAGCTTGCCACTCTTGTTTCTTCCCTCATATCAACTTTTCATATAAATGACTATATGCAGAGTCTTTCAGCTTATAAAGAACTCTTACAAGTGTTGGGTCATAATTATCTCCCTACACTGTACTGTCCACTAAAGCTACTTTAATTCTTTCCCTAATTCAAGATAATAAAAAAAAAAAAGCAGCTACTTACAGATTGTGATTGTTTATTTCTCTGCCTTCAAAAGTTCTTAATGCTGGGCTGGAGAAATGGCTTAGTGGTTAAGGCGCTTGCCTGCAAAGCCAAAGGACCCCAGTTCGACTCCCCAGGACCCAGGTAAGCCAGATGCATATGGGGGGGTGCATGCATCTGGAGTTTGTTTGCAGTGGCTGGAGGCCTTGGTGCACCCATTCTCTCTACCTGCCTAGTTCTGTATCTCTCTCTGTCTCTCTCAAATAAATAAATAAAAATTAAAAAATTTTTTAAAAAAAATTTTTAAAAAAGTTCTCAATGCTTTTCTGCTATGGGAGGTGGGGGAGGGGCAGTCACAGTTTCATTTACTGAACTCTTGACTCAAATATTCCAGAACCATAGCCAAAGAATCCTTGAAAACTGAAGCCAGCACATTTCTAAGTCCACTGTTCATATGATCTGTGTCCGGTGGCTTTTTTTTTTTTTTTTTTTACAAGGTTAAAAGGTCTCATGTAGGCCAAGCTGGCCTCAAACTCCCTGTTTAACCAAGGATGACCTTGAATTCCTGATCCTCCTGCTTCTAGCTCTGTGTGTGTTGTGTACATGTGTTTGTGCACATATATGCAGGTACATGCATGTGCCTATGGAAGCCAGAGGTTGACATCGAGTCTTCCAGTCAGTCACCTTATTTATTAACGCAGGGTCTCTCACTTGAATTTGGCTCGCCTAGCTGTAGCCAGCTTGCCTTGTCTCCATTTCCATCTCATGAATGCTGACATTACAGATGAGCCACCACTCTCACCGGGCATTTCCATGGGCCTGGTGGTCAGCTCTCAGTTCCTCACACTTGCGTGGCACCCCAGCCTTGGCTTCTGAGTCCTAAGAATCACTTGTAGTGAAGTTCCGAGCCCAGAATCACCAGATGCCACAGTGAACAGTGACAACAATGCTCAGCCGGGGTCTAGGACCAGTTGCATGAGCCAGAGCCTCACTAACATGTGTTCACCACCTGCCTTCCCACCCGAGGCAGCTGTCCACAGCCTTGCTCAGAGAAGCTGCTCTGCCCTCAAACTTCCCCAGCGACCCCAGTGTCCATCAGGCTCTTTCCAGTCTGTACTCTTTGGCCTTCCATTTCTGCCTCTATGAAATGGAGATAATATCTAAGATATACAAGACAATGTGAAGAATCTGGAGCCACGTCTGGATCACAGTAGGCGGCACTCCCTTCCTTTCAATTGGATGAACCATAACATTGGCTGTAACTGAGCTTCGAGATAGGATTGATGCAAAGAAATGCCTAGTGGGGTGTCCTTTCCGTCACAGTGGTCACATGGGAGACATTCTGGAGCTTGTAAACATTTTTTTTTTTAAATTACACACACACAAAAAAAATCAATCAATCACTGAGAGCCTCACTGGCCTGCAAGTCTCCCTGCATACCTCCCACCTTTGAGTTCTCCTGAACTCTGAACTTCTCTGAGTTGAAAACTATTTCCTTTCCCCTTGAAGAAGCTGTCTAGTCAGAGAGTTAAAGCACCAAAATTAATGGCCAGATTGCAGGTAAGTTGAGAAGTTTAAACAGCAAAAGATTGGCTCACTTTTGGCACCTAAAATACCATTTCAGTATGATTTCCACCAGTGGTTCAAGTAATGAATTAATATGTTTTTTTTTTACTGATTTATTTTAGGGAGAGAGAAAGGCAGATAGATAGATAGATAGATACATAGATAGATACATAGATAGATACATAGATAGATAGATAGATAGATAGATAGATACATAGATAGATACATAGATAGATAGATGATAGATAGAGAATGGTTGCACCAGGGCCTTTAGCCACTGCAAACAAACTCTAGACACACGCCCCACCTTGTGCATCTGGTTTACATGGGTCCTGGGGAATCAAAGCGGGGTCTTGTGGCCTTACAGGCAAGTGCCTTAACCATTAAGCCATTTCTCCAGCCCTAAAATGTTTATTATTAATATAAGTGGAAAAGTATGCTTTACCACATTATTAATTGTAAATTTTATTTTCATCATATTTGAATAGAAAGAACTTAAAAAATATTCCTGGGGTTGGAGAGAAGGTTCAGAGGTTAAGGCACTTGCCTGCAAAGCCTAATGACTAGGGTTTGATTCCCCAGTGCCCATATAAACCCAAATGTACAAACTGCCACATGTATTTGGAGTTCGTTTGCAGTGGCAAGAGTCCCTGGTGCACCCGTTCCCCCACTTTCTTTCTCTCTGCTTGCAAATAAATAAATATTTTTTAAAATTAAGAATAATAGTTCATTTGTTTATAAAACAGAAAAGAAAATAGCACCAGCCACGAATGAAAGAGGAAACATTTAAATAACTTTTGATTTTTTGTTTGTTTCAAGACAGGGTCTCACTCTAGCTCAGGCTGACCCGGAACTCACTCTGTAGCCCCAGGCTGGCCTTGAACCCACAGCAACCTTCTATCTCAGCCTCCCAAGTGCTGGGACTAAAGGCATGCACCACCACATCTGGCTTGACACATTTAAATAAAACAAAACTTAACATTTTTGCCCAACAGTAAACACTGTGAGCCAAGTTAAAAGTCAGCCTGCCACCTGAGTGATTTCCCAACACATATCATCAACAACAAAAATCAATAAGAAAGAGCCCAACCAATCGATACAAACTAAGCAAATAATCTGAACATAGAGTTCCCAAAAGAACAAGTCCATTGGGAACAAGTCACCTCACTAGCGCTCAAAGAAAATACAAATGAAAATACAAGGAATCAACCACATTATACTCCCATGGTGGACACACAGGTAGAAAGGTAACATGAGCCTGTCACTGTCACAGTGACAGGGGATCACCTTGCCCTGCTAGGCAGAGTGCACATGACCACTTCAGAAAGAAATTTAGCATTACATAGTATCTTGAGGATGAACATAGCCTGAGCCGTGGCGGCTCCACTCCAGAACAGCACATTCCAGAGTGAGGTCGCTGCTCCTCTGGAACAATGCATCCGGCAGCTTGGTGGGACTGCAGGTACTCCAGCTGACTGGGCATGGTGATGTACTTGGGAAGTGGAAGCAAGAGGATCAGGAGTTCAATGTCTGCCTCCAAAGGAAAAAGAAAAATACAAATTCTCCTGTCCCAGTCCAGACTTCCTGACTTTAAGTTAGAGTGGGCTGGCTTTGAGAAGCCTTCCAGGGAAACTTGAAACCAAACTTCTAGCATGTTCCATTAGCAGGTCGCATCAGAAGACGATGAGGGGAATGGACCTTGATGGGTTCTCTGGGAAGGAGTCTGGAAAAACTGGGTTTATTTACATAATGTCACCTACAAGTCAAGGGACAATGTGAAAACAATCCGATTTCCTCAATTGCACAATCCTGTTCAGAGGGATGCATATATAAACATATATACATAGATATTATCTACCTATGTATAACATAGAGAATTAAAGCCATCTTAAACACCCATGATAGATGAATATGTACAGTGGAACATTACACAGAAGTTAAGTGAAGTAGATATTGCTATTTATTTATTTGTACAGGGGGAGGGAGGGAGAGAGGCACCCCAGGACCTCTTGCCACTGCAAACTCCAGATGCATGTGCCAGTTTGTGCATCTGGCTTTATATGGTACTGGAGAATCAAACCAGAGCCACCACACTTTAACCATGAGCCATGACCCCAGTCCCAGGCAGAAATCTTGAAAGAAGAGAAGGAGGAAGGGGAGAAAGAAGAAGAGGAGGAGGAAGAGGCAGAAAACACAGGAGAAGGAGGAGGAGAAAAAAGATGAGAACAGAGGAGGAGATGGAGAAGAAGGAGGAGGAAGAGGAGGAGGAGAAAGAGAAAAGAAGTCACCAAGAAAGTTCACAGCAAAGAACCTGGCAGAAGCGTGGGCTGCTCTGAGCAAAAGCAGACAAAGACTAGAAGAAAGATGTGGATGTTACACAAGATTCACAAGAGCCAGCCAGTAGATGAGATGCAGGATGCTCTTGCTGGCTATGGGGAAGCAAAACGCAGTTGATGCTCTCTACAGTCAACCCCTGATATCTTCCCAAAGAGCACCATGTCTGCCAAGCCAGGAGGGGCCAGAGCTCCAGTAACCGCTGCCGCGTCAGAAAAATCAATGACCTGTCAGGGTAGCAGCCCCGGCGACCAGCAAGTAATTTGAGTGAAATGTTGCAGGCATTCTTCAGGCCCAGTTATGCTCTCAGCCATATATGTTGACGGCAATCATCCAGCCAGCTACTCTGCATTCCTTTCCCACACAGTGCTCAATAACGTACGTGAGATATTCATCCCTTCATTATAACATGAGCTTTGTTGTAGATGATTTTGCCCAACTACAGGAGGAGTGTCCTTAGCATGTTTAACGTGGGTGAGTTTAAGCTATGATGGTAGACAGGCTGGCTTTGTTAAATGCAGTTTTCTACTTAAAATAAGTGAGTTGATTGAGTTGTATATGGAATAAATCTCTAATTCATCATAGCCATAAATGATAGAAAACCTTTTGTATTTTATCTTTTTATTTTATTTTTTTTTTATATTTTATTTTATTTTATTTTATTATTTTATTGGTTTTCCAAGGTAGGGTCTCACTCTAGCTCAGGCTGACCTGGAATTCACTCTGTAGTCTCAAGGTGGCCTCAAACTCATGGCGATCCTTCTACCTCTGCCTCCCAAGTGCTGGGATTAAAGGCATGTGCCACCATGCCTGGCTTATTATTTATTTTTTATGAGAGAGAGAATGGGCATGCCAGAGCCTCTAGCCTCTGCAAAAGAACTCCAGAGGAGTGTACTATCTTGTGCATTTGGCTTTACACATATCCTGGGGAATCGAACCCAGGTTTTTAAGCTTTGCAGGCAAGTGACTTAACCTCTGAGCCATCTCTCCAGCCCCCAAACCTTATTTCTATGTAAGAAGAAATCTTTGAAAAACTTTGAATCTTTGTGACACCTAGTGGTAGCATAAGTTGTTACAATGTAATACACATTCAGAAATAAGTATGATTCAATGTGGGTTTTTTTCTTTTTTTGGGGGGAGGGGGGTGAGGTAGGGTCTCACTCTAGCCCAAACTGACCTGGGACTCATCCCGTAGTCCCAAGCTGGCCTTGAACTCACAGGGATCCTCCTACCCCTGCTTCTAGAGTGCTGGGATTAGAGGTGTGGACCACCATGCCGGCTTCGATGTTTTTTATTTTATTTTATTTTATTTTTTTATTTTATTTTATTTTATTTTATTTATTTTTTGTTTTTTGTTTTTTAAGGTAGGGTCTCACTCTAGCTCAGGCTGATCTGGAATTCACTATGTAGTCTCAGGTGGCCTGGAACTCTCGGTGATCCTCCTACCTCTCCCCCCGCCCCAAGTGCTGGGATTAAAGACATGCACCACCACACCCAACTCGATGTATTTTTAATATCAGTTCTTGGCTTCAACTGATTTTTTCAAAAGCTTCTGATTGTGGTTTTTTATTTTTTATTTATTTATTTTATTTTGTTTTTGAGGAAGGGTCTTGCTCTAGCCCAGGCTGACCTAGAATTCACTATGTAGTCTCAGGGTGGCCTTGAACTCTTGGCGATCCTCCTACCTCTGCCTCCCAAGTGCTGGGATTAAAGGCTTGTGCCAACATGTCCAGCTCTGGTTTTTTATTTTTATTTTTTGCTTTTGGTAGTCTAAACCTGAGGTTTTAAATTTTGTTTATTTATTTATTAGAGAGAGAGAGGGAGAGGGAAAGGGAGAGAAAGAGAGAGAAAATGGGCATGCCAGGGTCTCTAGCCACTGCAAATGAACTCCAGACACATGTGCCACCTTGTACATCTGGCTTATGTGGATCCTGGAGAATCGAACCTGGGTACTTAGGCTTTGCAGGCAAGTACCTTAACCACTAAGCCATCTCTCCAGCCCTAAACCTGAGTTTAAAAAAAATTATTTGGCCTGGAGAGATGGATTAATGATTGAGACACTTGTCTGTGAAGCCTAAGGACCCAGTGGCGCATATGTTTGGAGTTCATTTGCAGTGGCTAGAGGCCCTGTCATGCCCATTCTCTCTCTCCAGATAAATAAATATTTTTAAATTTTTTTATTTGCATGTGTGTGAGTGTTCACATGCACATGTGCACCCCAGGTCTAGGATTATAGGCATGTGCTACCACGCCTGCCCACCAATAGGTACATCCCATTTGCCCCTCCTCCTAGCCTCTGGCACTCACTAGTCAAATTCCTGTCTTGTGACTGTTCTGGAAACTTCATATAGATATATTATGCTATAGAATAGTATATATTATTGTATCTGGACTTTTGTATTTGCCTTCTGTCATTTACCATGTTCTTTTTTTAAAAGTCCATCCATGTGGTACATGAATAAATACTCTTTTTTGTGCTGACTAATTACTTCATCGAAGTGATATACTACATTAAAAATTCACAAGGGGCTGGAGAAATGGCTTAGCAGTTAAGGCTCTTGCCTGTGAAGCCTAAGGACCCAGATTTGACTCCCCAGAATTCACGTAAGCCAGATGCACAAGGTGGCACATGAGTTGAGTTCAGCTGCAATACCTAGAAGCCCTAGTGTGCCTATTCTCTCCCTATCTGCCTCCTTCCCTCTCTCTCTCTCAAATAAATAATAAAATATTTTAAAAGTTCACTTGGGCTGATTATTATAGCTTTGCACTATAATGAATAATGCTGCTTTAAAAAAATTTTTTTAACTTAAAAAAATTTTAGAGAGAGCCAGCAGGCATGTGTGCACGAGAGAGAGGAAGAGAATTGGCACACCAGGGCCTCAGCCATTGTGAATGAACTCCAGATGCTTGTGCCACCTAGTGGACATGTGCGACCTTGCGCTTACCTCACCTTTGTGCGTCTCTGGCTTATGTGGGATCTGGAGAGTTGAACATGAATCCTTAAGCTTTGCAGGCAAGCGCCTTAACTGCTAAGCTATCTCTCCAGCCCAAGACATCAGTTTTTGAAAACAAGCACCTTTAATTAATCCATGGGAAATCTCTTTTTTTTTTTTGACAACTTCTTTAATTGTAGAAAATATCCCATGTTATTTCCCTTCCTTCCCCCACTTTCCCCTTTGAAACTTCACTCTCCATCATATCCTCTCCCCCTCTCAATCAGTCTCTCTTTTCAGTTTGATGTCATGATCTTTTCCTCCTATTATGATGGTCTTATGTAGGTAGTGTCAGGCACTGTGAGGTCATGGATAGCCAGGTCATTTTGTGTCTGGAGGAGCACGTTGTAAGGAGTCCTACCCTTCCTTTGGCTTTTACATTCTTTCCGTCCCCTCTTCTGCAATGGACCCTGAGCCTTGGAAGGTAGGTTTGAGATGTTTCAGTGCTGAGCATTCCTCTGTCACTTCTTCTCAGCACCATGGTGCCTTCTGAGTCATCCCAAGGTCTCCACCATCTGAAAAGAGAAGCTTCTCTAACCAAAAGTGAGAGTAGGTATGGGCTGGAGAGATGGCTTAGTGGTTAAGGCTCCTGCCTGCTAAGCCTAAGAACCCAGTTCCAATCTCCAGGTCCCATGTTTTGCCAGATGCAAAGTGACGTGAAGGCACAATGCCACACTTGACCACAAGGGCGCACACACATCTGGATTTTGTTCACAGCAGCTGAGAGACTGTTGTGCGCCCATCTCTATCTGTCTCCCTCTCCCTCTCTGTCTGTCTCTCTCTGTCTCTCTCCAAAAATAAATAAAATAATTTTAAAATTTTTTAAAAAGTGAGAGTAGCATTAATATATGAGTGTGGACATTAAGAGGAGTGCTTACTGGGCAGTTTGGTGAGCATAATATATACATTTAGCGTGATACCAGCAGACATTACACCCCTAGGGCTCATGACTACCCCTGTTGTAGGTTTTCAGTATCAGGGATGTGTTCCCTCCCATGGAGCAGGCCTCCAGTACAATTAGAGAGCAGTTGGTTTCCCCCATAACAGACATGCCACTATTGCACCCATTGGCTCATTTGGCCTGGCTGGCCAAATTTAAGCTTTCAGTGTTCACTGTTGAGTACCTTCACTAGTGTTTTCTCTCCCCCATTGAACTGCATGCAGTGTAGCTTTTTCCACCTTTCTGTCAACTGGTCCACATGGAAGAGGCTTTCAGCTCAGCTCCAGCAGGATTTCTCAGTGAACCTGCTGCCCAAGTATGTGGAGTCTTCAGCAATAGGGTCTTACCATCTATTCCTGGTGGGAAACCAAGGGCCTCAGCAATGGCCTATAATGTTTTGGGGGTATCTGTGACCTCCCGGCCAACAACTCACTGGAATGTATCCCATCCTTGGCACTGAAAATTTTCTAGTAACAATCTATGGCTTCTGAGTGTTCCATTGTCCAGAAAAGTAGGTTTCCATATGACTTATTTATATCCTCTTAGATTTTGATTAGCCCTCCCTCCACCTTTCCTTTACTCGATCTCTTCCCCTGACCTCACTTAGGCCTTTTCACCCCCATTAGTCTGTTCTTCTACTTACAGATATACAATGCCATCCTATTAAGTTCCCCCCATCCCTCCCTTTCTATTCCCTTTATATTCCCTTTTTTTAGCTTACTGGCTTCTGCTACTGAGTTTTATTTTTACTCACAGAGAAGTCCAATCATTTGTAGCTAGGGTCCACATATGAGAGAGAACATGTGACATTTGGCTTTCTGGGCCTGGGTTATCTCACTAAGTATAATCCTTTCCAGATCCATTCATTTTCCAGCAAATTTTATAACTTCATTTTTCTTTACTACTGAGTAGAACTCCATTGTGTAAATGTGCCACATCTTCATTATCCACTCATCAGTTGAGGAACATCTAGGCTGGCTCCATTTCCTAGCTATTGTGAATAGAGCAGCAATAAACATGGTTGAGCAAGTATCTCTAAGGTAATAAGACGAGTCCTTAGGATATATGTCTAGGAGTGATGTAGCTGGGTCATATGGTAGATCTATATTTAGCTGTCTCAGGAACCTCCACACTGATTTCCACAATGGCTGGACCAGATTGCATTCCCACCAACAGTGTAGAAGGGTTCCTCTTTTTCTGCATCCTTGCCAGCATTTATAGTCATTTGTTTTCATGATGGTAGCCAATCTGACAGGAGTGAGATGGAATCTCAAGGTAGTTTTAATTTGCATTTCCCTGATGACTAGGGATGAAGAACATTTTTTTTAGATGTTTATATGCCATCTGTATTTCTTCTTCTGGGAATGCTCTATTTAGTTCCATAGCCCATTTTTTAAATTGGGTTTTTGATTTCTTATAATTTAATTTTTTGACTTCTTTGTATATCCTAGCTATTAACCCTCTGTCAGATGAATAGCTGGCAAAGATTTTCTCCCATTCTGTAGGTTGCCTCTTTGCTCTATTCACAGTGTCCTTAGCTGTACAAAAGCTTTGTAATTTCATGAGGTCCCAGTGGTTGATCTGTGTTTTTATTTCCCAAGCAATTGGGGTTATATTCAGAAAGTCTTTTCCAAGACCAATATGTTGAAGGGTTTTCCTTATGTTTTCCTCTAGCAGTTTCAGAGTTTCAGATCTGATATTAAGGTCTTTGATCCATTTGGACTTGAATCTTGTACATGGAGAAAGATAAGGATCTATTTTCATCCTTGTACAGATGCATATCCAGTTTTCCCAGAACCATTTGCTGAAGAGGCTGTCTTTTCTCCAATGAATATTATTGTCATTTCTGTCAAAGATCAGATGGCTATAGCTACCCGGACTTACATCAGGGTCCTCTATTCTGTTCCATTGATCTACATGTCTGTTTTTGTGCCAGTACCATGCTGTTTTTGTTACTATGGCTCTGTAATATAGGTTAAAATCAGGTATGGTGATACCACCAGCCTTATTTTTGTTGCTCAAAATTGTTTTAGATATCTGAGGGGTTTTGTCCTTCCAAATGAATTTTTGAATTTTTTTTTCTATTTCCATGAAGAATGCTGTTGGAATTTTGATGGAAATTGCATTAAAAGTGTAGATTGCTTTTGGTAGGGTTGCCATTTTCACAATATTGATTCTTCCAATCCAAGAATAAGGGATGTTTTTCCATTTCCTAGTGTCTTCTGCAATTTCTCTCTTGAGTGTTTTAAAGTTCTCATTGTAGAGATCCTTCACTTCCTTGATTAGGTTTATCCCAAGGTACTTTATATTTTTGATGCAATTGTGAATGGGAGTGATTCTCTGATTTCATCCTCTGTGTGTTTGTTGTTAGCATATAGGAAGGCTACTGATTTCTGTGTGTTTATTTTGTATCCTGCTACATGGCTATAGGTGTTTATCAGCTCTAACAGTTTGCTGGTAGAATCTTTAGGGTCCTTTATGTATAGAATCATATCATATGCAAATAATGATAACTTGATCTATTCCTTTCCAATTTGTATCCATTTTATGTGTGTCTCTTGCCTTATTGCTATGGATAAGACTTCCAGTACTATATTAAATAAAAGTGGGGACAGTGGACACCTTTCTCTTGTGCCTGATTTTAGTGGAAAAGCTTCAAGTTTTTCTCCATTTAGTATTATGTTGGCTGTGGGTTTGTCATAAATAGCCTTTATTATGTTGAGATATGTTCCTTCTATTCCCAGTCTCTGTAGAACTTTTATCATGAAGGGATGTTGGATCTTGTAAAATGCTTTTTCTGCATCTAATGAGATGATCATGTGATTTTTTGTCTTTCAGTCCATTTATATAATGTGTTACATTTATCAATTTGTGTATGTTAAACCATCCCTGCATCTCTGGAATAAAGCCTACTTGGTCAGGGTGAATAATCTTTCTAATATATTCTTGTATTCTGTTTGCCAGTATTTCATTGAGAATTTTTACATCTATGTTCATGAGGAAGATTGGTCTGTAATTTTCCTTTTTTGTCATCTTTGTCTGGTTTTGGGATCAGGGTGATGCTAGCTTCATAGAAGGAGTTTGGTAGGATTCCTTCCTCTTCTATTTTATGGAAAAGTTTAAGAAGCATTGGTGTTAGTTCTTCCAGGAATGTCTGGTAAAATTCACCAGTGAATCCATCTGGGCCTGGGCTCTTTTTAGTTGGGAGTTTTTTTTATAACTGCTTGGATCTCCATACTTGTCATAGGTCTATTTAAGTGGTTAATCTCATCTTGATTTAATTTAGGTAGATCATATAAATCAAGGAAATCATCCATTTCTTTCAGATTTTTAAACTTAGTGGAGTATATGTTCTTATAGTATGTCCCTATTATTTTTTTAATTTCTCTGGTATCTGTTGTGGTAGTGCCTTTTTCAACTCTAATTTTATTGATTTTTGTCTCTTTTCTCTTTCTTTTGGTCAGATTTGCTAAGGGTTTATCAATCTTGTTTATCCTTTCAAAGAACCAACTTTTTTTTTCATTGATTCTTTTTTTAATTTTATTTTTATTTATTTATTTATGAGACAGAGAGAGAGAGAATGGGCATGCCAAGGCCTCTAGCCACTGCAAATGAACTCCAGACACATGTGCTACCATGTGCATCTGTCTTACATGGGATCTGGGGAATAGAACTTGGGTCCTTAGGCTTCACAGGCAAATGCCTTAAGCCCTAAGCCATCTCTCCAGCCCAATTCTTTTTGTTTGTTTGTTTGTTTGTTTGTTTGTTTGTTTGTTTGTTTCTATTCATTAATTTCATCACTCAGAACTGCAATGACATTCATAGTTTTGGAACAAGTAGGAATACTGACTCGTATGAAAATTAGGCACTGGACGGGCACAGGTCATGATTCATCTACATAAATGCATTTGAGGGACTCTGATTGGTAAAGAGGTAAGATGAAATTGAAGAGGCTCAAGGGGAGGGAGTCTGCCAGAATTCTAAGAAGGTTGTGGGCGCAAGAAATGGGCAGGAGGGTTAGAGAGATGGCTCAACGGTTAAATGTTGCAAAGCCTGAAGGCTGGGGTTCAATTCCCCAGTACCCATGTAAATCCAGATGCACAAAGGGGCACATATATCTGGAGTTTATTTGCAGAGGCAGTAAGCCCTGGAACACCCATTTTTTCTCTCTTTCTTTCCCTTATTCCCTCTATCCCTTATTTCCTTATTCTTTCTCCCTCTCTTTGCTTGCAAATAAATAAAAAAAATTTTAAAAGAAAGAAATGGGGAGGAACTAGGCCAAAGCACACTGTCAGCTGACTTCCTGAGGACTCAGTGTGTGACTTCCCAGCAGATCAATAGATCAATGTTTTTCTCTCCTTGAGGACCTGTGACCCTGGCTAAACTCCTACAACATGAGCTACCTGGCTCCTGGTCACACACACACACACACACACACACACACACACACACCCCTCCTGCCTAACCTAGGGGTGACCAGAAATTGGGGAAGAGTTGGCAAGAGGTAATACATTTTACCGATACATTGCAGAAGCTGGTGTACAACTTCCCCCTTGACTTTGCTGAATGTTAATACTCTTCCATTCAAGAGTCAGGGAAAATATGCATTTGGTGCACACCCACAAGTATTTTAATAGTCTCATCTTTTGCAGTGGGAAAAAATTAGTTGAATCAGCTGTGCTTACAATCCTTTATAACTGCAATTCTTCCATGCAGCTCCTCCTCTCCTGGATCCTGACCATGGACCCAGATCTCCCCTGAGGGGTCCTGGTTCCTAGATGACTCTGCACCCCAGATCCCAGGCTCAGATCTCCACTCCATGGCTTCTGGCTCCCAAAGAAAACATCAGGTTAGGATCTCTTCTGCATGAACCAAGGTGGGGCACGGACCAAGACAGGGGATCCAATCATAAGCCCAGAGCAGCACAGAGAGAGAGAGAGAGACAGAGACAGAGAGAAAAGGGAGAGAGAGAGAGAGAGACTGCACTCATGAACACAAGATATCTAAGGACAGGAGAAGGAATGGGGAGGACGTTCAAAAGCAATAAAAGTGCAGTCCCTTTCTGCAGTCCACAGCAACTCAGTCGGGATCCCTCCCTATGTGCCAGGGACTTTTCTGTCAATGAAATCTCACTCTGCCTGGCTACACCTTGTCTTCTCATCTCCTAATTCTTTATCTGGTGGAAAAGAAGAAACCACCTGCTGGCCGCCCGTATCAGTGTCATACAGCGGCAGACTTTGTCTGACTAGGAGCCGTTCATCCCATTGGTGGGACGGGGGGAGGGGCCTCCTAAAATGTGTCTAGCTGCCATCAACAAGAAATTTTATGGCTCTGAAAGACATCTGTGTCTATTTGTGATCTGTTTCCCCTCAGGGGCAAAAGCTTCTTCTATCGCCTCCCTCTTTCACCCACTTCTGAGCAAGAGTGCTTCAAATAAGACTGGACCCTACCTGGAACCAGAAAGTCTCCCCTATGACCAGCTATTGTTTATCTGTTTCCTCAAATGAGGAGGGCAGTGCTCAGCTAGCTCAGACAGTTATGAGATTCACAAGGCCCCTCCCTCCCTGAGGTGAAACACATTAACAGTTGTTGGGGAGATGATGAGACTCTTCAGTGGAGTTGCCTGCAAAGTGAGCACACAGCTCCAGGGATGCAGCTTTTGTGAGTTGTCACCCATGCTGGGGTGGGCTTTTAAAAAATATTTTACTTGGGCTGGAGAAATGGCTTAGCGGTTCAGGCGTTTGCCTGTGAAGCCAAAGGATCCTGGTTTGATTCTCCAGGATCCATGTAAGCCAGATGCACAAGGGTCATGTGCATCTGGAGTTTGTTTGCAGTGGTTAGAGGCCCTGGGGTGCCCATTCTCTCTGTCTGCCTCTCTCTTCTCTCTCTCTCTCTCTCTCTCTGCTTGCAAATAAATAAATTTTTAAAATTTACTTATTTGAGAGAGAGATAGAAGCAGACACAGAGTGAGTGAGTATGGGTGTAACAGGCCCTCCTGCCATTGCAAATGAACTCCAGACACATGCACCACTTTGTGCATCTGGTTTTAAGTGGGTACTGGGGAATTGAACCCTGTACTGTTAGGCTTTGCAAACCAATTGCCTTTAACCACCAAGCCATCTCTCCAGCCCCTGTGGTGGGCTTTTCAGTCATATAACTGCCCATGGAGTCACCCATGGTCCCGTAAGCAACCCCAGTAAACCCACTGGCTCACTAAGCTAGACTTGGGTAGGATCATTTCCATGGTCTGTGTATGGATGCCCTATTTGGAGTGAGTATGTTTGTTCCCGTCTCTGGAGAAAAAGTCAGGCACCACCACCCAAATCCCAGCCCCTCTTCCACACCTCTTGAGGACTGCTCCAGTCTGTGCTGAGCCCAAGAACTCTGCCCAACCCCTCCTAGCCTCCTACAAGGAGTCTCTAGGCTGAGACCCAGAACCATACTGTACCCCAGGTCTCTATTTGGCTCACGTGCTTGAGTGGATGAGAATGATGGTAACCCACGGTGGACCCCAGTGTCTGGCAGTCTGAATTCCACAGAATGACAGAATGCATTCAGGCCTTTCCAAGTCCCTGCTTTTTTTTTTTTTTTTCTTCCTGAAAACCGTATAGAACTGCTATGGGAAGATAGTATTTATTTATTTTTTTTTGTTTTGTTTTTGAGGTAGGATTTAACTCTAGCCCAGAATGACCTGGAATTCACTATGGAGTCTCAGGGAGGCCTCAAACTCAGGACAATCCTCCTAGCTCTGCCTCTCAAGTGCTGGGCTTCAAGGTGTGCACCACCATGTCCAGCAAGATTTTTTTTTTTTTAGAATCTCTTTCTGGCATTTGTGTACTCATACCTGTGTCCTTAAGGGCAGAAAAGAAGCTGGGTATGGTAGCACATGTCTTTAATCCCAGCACTCGGGAGGCAGAGGTAGGATTGCCATGAGTTCAAGACTACTCTGAAACTATATAGTGAATTTCAAGTTAGCCTGGGCTAGAGTGAGACCATACCTCAAATAATAATAATAATGATAATGATAATAATAACTATTATTATTATTATTATAGAAAAGACTCACATGATAGACTTGGATTTAGAACTTTATAATAGAAATAAAATTCTCCCTAAGGTCTAGGGCTAGAGCTGAAGTTTCAAAAAGTGTAGCTTGAATTCAGGGAGATTTGTCTGTGCACAAGTGCTCCACCCACTGACCCAGAGAAATGCTGCTTCTGGGCACTCCAAGACTCTGGTCTCTACTCCATTTACTGTGTGTGGACACTCCCTGCCTTCATAGACCCTGAGGAGAAGACAGGACCCATGAACATTCTCTTTGCTAAGCTTGAGAACTCCCAGCAGGACCATGGCAAATATTCCGTCCCTAAACCAGCCACATCATGGAACGGTGACTAAGTGTCTAAGTGTTCCTGTGAAGGGTCAGCCTCTGCAACATGGAAAAAGCTTTCAGTTCATGCCCAGGGGAACTGTCTTATCTCAGGCTAGTTGAGGCTCCTGAGGCGTCCACAGTGGCAGCCTGTTTTCTAGAACTTTCCTTCTAGGTTAAGCAGAGGTACACAGTCTTTCAGCTCATCTCTTGCCTCTTCAGGCTGCTTTAGCAAACTGTCTCTGTTCCTTCAATGGACCACATAAGAAACCAGCTGAACTGGAGAATCCAACCCATTTTTTAAAAAACTATTTTATTTTTATTTATTTATTTGAGAGAGACAGAGAGAGAGAATGGGCACACACACTGCACCACCTTGTGCATCTGGATCACATGGGTACTGGGAAATTGAACCTGCCAACTCATATTTTAAAACTGCCCTTTGAAGTGTATTTATCGAGTTAACGGGACAAAGTAGATTTCAAATTTGGAGGGCAAACGTACAAATCAGGGACTTCATAATTTGAACAGTGAAACGAGTAGAGAAATTGACTTCCCTTAGGTTGGAGGATGCTACAGATCTTGATCCATGTTTAATGTAACCTAAAAGCAAAATTCAAAACAAATGTACTTTACTGCAATGGACAGCTAGGAGCCAGGGATTATACAAATGAAGAATGTCAGATCGTAGGAGAATTTTAGGAGAATTTTGAAGAATACGCAAGTAGAATGCAATCAGTGGTGAGTGACCTTCGCAGGGGAGTCATGATCCCAACCCCGCTTCCACTTCTCCAGCTTCCTCTCCCATCTTTCCTGAGCAGGAGGATCTCCTTCAGATACTGGACTTCCTGGTGCTTTCCCCAGTCTGCTGGGTTCTTCACAGACTGCTCACTCCTCAGTGCTCTGCTCCCTCCCCAAGCTAACTTCCTCAATCTCCTCCGTGGGCTTTTTCCTGTCCCCTCACGCCACACGTGAAGTGGTCTTTGGCCATTTTCGCCTGCGTATCTCAGAGTCACCTGAAAGTCCAGCTATCCCTACCGGAAACCTCCTTTCTCCAAAACCCTGTCTTCATTCTTCATGTGCATCAACTCATGCGGTGGTAACACTCTCAGCTCAGTGGTACAGGGAAGAAAGCTGGGATCCATCCTTGGCTCCATCTCTCCTTTTTCTACCAAGCCAAACTCCAGTCCACTCTGGTCCATCTGTGTTGTCTGGTCCTGGTCTTATTATGCCTGGAAGACTGCAGCCATCTTCTACATGGTCTCAGGCCAGCGCTCTACCTTAGAAAACCACAGACCTCATCTTTCTATCCTTCCAATCGCTCCCACTGTTCCTAAGTCCGAATGCTTAACCCATCGCGCAGAACTTGGCAGTGTGATACGGCCTTTTCTACCTCTCCAGCTTTAAGTCTCACCACACCTCTAGCTCTGGGCGACCCAGACAGGCATCAAACTGGACTACTTCAGTCCCTTGACAACATCTTGCTCTCTCTTTTCAAACTCTGGGCTCATCTCAGGCTGAGTCCTTGAACCTTATACACTTGTCTAGACAAGGTCAAGTGTCCCTGCTCTGTCCCCCATATACAGCACCTTACCATTGACCCAAAAGGTAAGAAGTAGTGTTAGTATTAATACTCCTTCTAGCTTCCTTTGTAGTGTTTGATGATAGCAAGCATTGAATAGAAATTTATCCTCAGGCTGTTTAGCACTGTGTCTTTCCTGCCCCACTTCCTGAAGAACTCTTTGAAACACATTAAGCCATGGGTGCCTTGTTTATCTCTGGATTACTACCAAAATCTCAAAGATCTGCTCACACTCAACTTCCCCATTCTTGTCCCCATACTGTAGCCAAATGATGATTCTACAACACAGCTCTGATCTGGCCTCTGTTGCCTGCTGGAAAACATCTAAGCCCCTGAGCAGGAATTACAAGGCATTTCAGGATCTGGCTCCTGCTTTCTTCCCATCTCCTCCCTCTTCCTCTGTACCTCACTCTGTCCTCCCTCTTACCTGCATCCTCACTCTCTGCCTGAACACTTCCTCAGCATCCCTTCCACAACACAGAGCAACAGCCACCTACTTCCGTCTGGACCTCAGTGTCAGAACCTTATGTAGGTTCCTCCATCATACGGATGTCTGGCTCCTCAGTGCACACAGAACAAAGTGGACCATTGTGCCCTCCTGCCAGGATAGTCCCAGCACCTCCTGATCTGGCTTGGTCATTAACAGCTCCTCTATTCCTTCACAAAAGCACGCTGGGATGGACAAGTGTCCTGTTCATTCTAATAATTACCATTGAATGCTGTTCTCGTTGTCTGTTTATCTAGCACAATGCCTGGCCACAAAGAAGTCACAACACAATTGTTAAACAGCCAGATGCACTCATATACTACAGAAGCACACATTTTCATCAGGATATACGTGTTTCCAGGTTTTTCTCCAAAAAACCTAAATGGTTCTCTTCCCGCCTCACCCTCCAAATGTAAAGATGATGTATGCCACAAAATTATTTTGCACATGTATTTTGAAGAGATTTTGATAATTCTAAACCACACAGATATGGATGGTATAGGCATAGACAGGCAGGAAGATGCAGTTTTGAACAGATAAGTAGGTTTACCTAGGACACTTCATAGATGGGCAGAAGGCCAATTAATCAAAATTCCAGGTTCTCTTTCACATGTGGAGCCTCACTGTCAAGGTTTGAATGAACGTAAACACAGGGCTGTAACAGTGAGGATGGGCTACGATTTGAGATAGCAAACCATGAGAGGGGACCAGAGGTGATGGGAAGGGGAGGAGAGGATAGAGAGGAAACAAGGAGAATAAAAGAGCCCTCCCATCTTACTTTCCTGAGGCAGGGTCTCTCATCGAATCTGGAACTGGATGTTTTTCTATTAGACTTGGCAGACCAGCAGGTCCCAACAATCTTACTGTCTCCATTACCCCCACCCTGCCAGGCTGGGGTTCGTGTGGCCATGCCTGGCGTATGGCTTGGGTGCTGGGGATTCAACTCAGGTCCTCATGCTTGTGCAAGTAGAAAGGATGCCATGTTGGTGGTGGTGGTGAGGGGGGTACAGGGGAAGGGGAAAGAGGAGAAAAAAAGGGAAGGGAAACAAAAAGGTTGTTTGAAAATACCATAACGAAACTTAATTCTTCATATGCTGATTTTTAAAAAGTCAATGAATAAAGTAAACATTTATTTTATTGCTGACCAAAAAAAAAAAAAAAAAAGATTTATTTGATCAACAGCCATGGGGCTTGTTTTCTGTTCATGAAGTAGAAGTCCCATTTGCCAGCCAACCTGGCCTCACATTACTAGACTTTATAAAAGTAAAAGCAGCTGGGCGTGGTGGCACATGCCTTTAATTCCAGCACTCCAGAGGGAGAGGCAGGAGGATCATCAAGAGTTCGAGATCACCCTGAGACTATATAGTGAATTCCAGGTCAGCCTGAGCTAGTGTGAAACCCTACCTTGAAAAACCACACAAAAAAATGGAAAAAAACTCAGTAAAAGAGGTAGGAGGATCACCCACCCAACACACCAAATTCTCCCCTGGACTCCCCACCCCAAAACAGATCTGGAAAAAAAAGTGTTCATCTGGTGACATGACACGTCTTGGGACTTACATCGGATAACATCGGTTCTTCGAGTTCCTCTACTCTGCTCAAGTTAGGCGCTCCGTATCGATCACTGATTTCAGCGAGAGTTTTCCTTGACTCTATCCCTTCTTCCTGCAGTCATAAAACTCCCTCTCACTTTTACATGGCTTCAAAAGTTACATGCAAACTTTCTTCCTATTTTGATATGAAATTTCTGAATTTGGCATTAAGTCAGACCCCCTGTTAATTAGTGAAAATAACCCATAGCCATTAATGGGAAGAAAATTCTAGTAATGAGCACCACAGTTTCTAAAAATATATTCAGAACTTAAAAAAAATAATATAACTTGTAAGTGGTTCTCTTGGACACAGTAACAGGAAATTCTAGCATTTAAAAATACAAGTGCACACTGAGTGTTCATTTTTATCCACTTAGAGATTTTGCTTCAAAGCAATTTGTACTTGTGACCTATCACTATATATATTGACTTTCAGTTTGGGGGGAAGGGCTAGGGTGTGGTATGATGTATGTGGTATGTGTGGTTTGTGCACGTGTGTGTGTGTGCACACATGTGCACTTCCCATGCACATGTATGGGGAGGCCAGAGAAGGACATCAGGTGTCCTCCCCCAGAGCCCTCCCATCTTACTTTCCTGAGGCAGGGTCTCTCCCTGAACCTGAAACTGGCTGGTTTTCTATTAGACTGGCTGACCATCAGGTCCATGACCCCCACCCCGCCAGGCTGGGGTTACTGCGGCCATGCCTGGCTTATGGCTTGGATGCTGGGGATTCAACTCAGGTCCTCAGGCTTGTGCAGCAAGTGCTGTAACCCATTGAACCTCTCGCCAGCCCCTTGTCTTTCTTTTTTTTTAAGACAGAGACTCAGGATGCAGGCCAGCCTGGCCTGGAACTCACAATCTTCCTGCCTCAGCCTCCCAGGTGTTGTGATTAGAGATGTGTGCATAATGTCATTAAACCTCTAGCTACTGCCCAGACATGGTGGCGCACGCCTTTAATCCCAGAACTCAGGAGGCAGAGATAGGAGGATCGCCATGAGTTCGAGGCCAGCCTGGGACTACAGAGTGAGATCCAGGTCAGCCTGGGCTAGAGTGAGACTTTACCTCGAAAAAAACAAAAAAAAAAGCAAAAAAAAAAAAAAAAAAAACACTTTTAGCTACTGATGCATAAAGCAACAATCTTCTTACTCCAGGCTATCTATTCATTAAACATAACGTAGACAAGCTTCTTCTCACCTCTGGAAGTAACCAGTCTTCGTTCCTACCTCTCCAGTCCATTGCTGCCTCCTAGGGTGCATAAAAGTTAAGAAAACATTTTGAATAGATTTTCAAGCATTTGGATTTTTTTATCTAGTACTATGATCAGATCAACAGCAAAAACAATGTCCTTCTCTAAGAAGTGGTCTGAATACATTCTAACACAACCCTGTGGGTCAGCTTTACTTAATACTCTATGCTAACAGAAGACCACTATGGTCATTATAAAATTGAGTAAAATATAGTTTTTGCTTGTAATTGGTGTGTGTCATATGGTGTGTGCAGTCTATGCACGTGTATGTGCCCATGTGGCACCGTGGGCTTGCCAGAGGAGAACATGGAGTGTCCCACCTCATTGCTCTTCTTCCTGTTCTTACTGGAGCCCAAGCCTCTGATCCCCAAGCTTGATGCCATATACATATATATACATATATATATACACATATATGTTTTGGAGAGAGACACAGAGAGAGACAGAGAGAGAGGGAGAGGGAGAGGCAGACAGAGAATGGGCGTGCAAGCAGCCTCTCAGCCACTGTGAACGAACTCCAGATGTGTGCACCCCCTTGTGGGCAAGTGTGGCATTGCGTCCTTGCGTCACTTTGCATCAGGGTAAACCTGGGACCTGGAGATTGGAACCAGCGTTCTTAGGCTTAGCAGGCAGGCGCCTTAACGGCTAAGCCATCTCTCCAGCCCTGCTTTTTTATTTTGTAAGCTCTAGTGATTCTCCAGTCTCTGCTACCCACAACACTGTAAGACCCATGTGGCCATGCCTAGCTGTTTATGTGAGTCCTGGGGATCAAACTCCAGCAGTCTTTCAAAGCCTCCTCAGGCACTCATGCTTGCACAAGAAGTGCTCTTAGCCACTGAGCCATCGCTCCAGGCCTATAGTTAAAATTTCTTAAAACTAAAAGGATTTGAAACATCATAACTGAAGCAAAGGCTGCAGAGAGAGCTCAGAGGTTAAGGCAAGTGCCTGCAAATCCTGGTTTGATTCCCTAGTACCCATGTAAAGCCAGATGCACAAAGTGGTGCATTTCTTTTAAGAATGATAGTTTAAGGCAGGAGATATGGCTTAGTGGTTAAGGCACTTGCCTGTAAAATCAAAGGACCCAGGTTCGATTCCCCAGGACCCACTGCACAAAGTGATGCATGCATCTGGAGTTTGTTTCCAGAGGCTAGAAGCTCTGGTGTGCCCATTCTCTCTGTCTCTCTCTCTCTCCCTCTCTCTCTTCCTCTTTCAAACAAATAAATAAAAATTTAAAAAATAACCATTTAGCCAGGTGTGGTGGTGTAAACCTCTAATCCCAGCACTCAGGAGGCCAAGATAGGAGGATCACTGTGAGTTTGAGGCCAATCAGAAACTATGTAGTGAGTGCCAGGTCAACCTCGGCTAGAGCAAGACTCTTCCTCAAAGACAAAAAAGAAGAAAGAAAAAGAAAAGAATGATAGGGCTGGAGAAATGGCTCAGCGGTCTAAGGAGCTTGCTTGCAAAGACTGATGGCCTGGGTTCAATACTCCATTACCCTTGTAAAGCCATATGCACAAAGTGGTGCATGTGTCTGCAGTTCATTTACAGTGACATGAAGCTATGGCGTGCCCATTTCCTTCCTTCCTAACTTCCTTTCTTCCTTTCTTCCTTCCTTCCTTCCTTCCTTCCTTCCTTCCTTCCTTCCTTCCTTCCTTCCTTCCTTCCTTCCTTCCTTCCATCCATCCTTCCTTCCTTCCTTCCTCCCTACCTCCTTCCCTTCTTTTCTTTCTCTCTCTTTTTCTCTCAAAAATGGAGCTATCAGGCTGGGCGTAGTTGCGCACACCTTTAATCCCAGCACTTAAGAGGCAGAGGTAAGAGGATCACCGAGAGTTCGAGGCCACCCTGAGACTACGTAGTGAATCCCAGGTCAGCCTGGGCTAGAGTGAGACCCTACCTCAATCCCCCCCCAAATATGGAGCTATTAAAATTAAGTTATTGCAGATTGGACAGATGGCTTAGCTGTTAAGGTGCTTACCTGCAAAGCCTAAGAACCCAAGTTCAATTCCCCAGTACCCATGTGAGCTAGATGCACAAGGTGGCACATGTATCTGGAGTTTGTTGTCAGTGGCTAGAGGGCCTGGCACACTCATTCTCTCTCTCTCTCTCTGCCTCCTTCTGTCTCTCAAATAAGTAAGTAAGTAAGTAAATAAATAAATAAATAAATAAATATTTTTTAAAAAAATAAGTTGTTGCATAGTTTATTTTAATAAAAGGTATGAATAAATCCATATGTGAACATATTTTGAAAATGTAGGGCTGGAAAGATGGCTTAGTAGTTAAGGTGCTTGCCTGCAAAGCCAAAGGACCTCAATTCCATTCCCCAGGACCCACATAAGCCAGATGCACAAGGTGGTTGTGCATGTATCTGGAGTTTGTTTGCAGTGGCTGGAGGCCTTGGTGTGCCCATTCTCTCTCTCTCACACACTTTGCCTCTTTCTGTCTCTCAAATAAATAAGTAAATAATATAATATAATAAAATAAGAAAACATAAATTATTTTAAATAAATCTAACATGCAGAAAGAGGCATATTACTATCATAGCAGTCAGAACCCCCTTGATATCTCAAGGAGCTTGATGGGCCAACCAGCAGTATCATGAGAGAACTGCTTTTAAATGTTTGTATTCATTTCTTTTATTTTTTGAGGGGTGGGTTCTGAGGTAGGGTCTCACTCTAGCCCAAGCTGACTTGGGACTCACTTTGTAGTGAACTCTCTGTGATCCTCCTACCTCTGCCCCCCTAGAGTACTGGGATTAAAGGCATGCATCACCACACCCAGCCTTTTTTTTTTTTTTTTTTTCGAGGTAGGGTCTCACTTTAGCCCAGGCTGACCTGGAACTCACTATGTAGTCTCAGTGTGGCCTTGAACTCATGGTGATCCTCCTACCTCTGCCTCCCGAGTGCTGGGATTAAAGGTGTGTGCCACCACTCCTGGCTCTATTTTTTTATTTTTTAAGGGAACCCTAAATAAATGTATTTTAAAAAATATTTGTTTATTTATTTGGAGAAATAATGGGTGCAACAGAGCTGCTTCCATTGCAAACAAACTCCAAATGCACGCTCCACTTGGTGCATCTGGCTTTATGTGGGGACTGAGGAACTGAGCCCCAGCAGGCCTGCTTTGCAAGCAAGTACCTCTAGCCACTGAACTCTCCCCAGTCCAGCCAGCATCATTAGGAACAGCAAGATCTTGACTAAAACATCAGCAAGGCCAAAATAGAAAACTGCTCACAGAGCACTTTCCCACACATGACTCTACTTGACCCTCCCCCCCTCCACTGTGATGTCGTTCATGACACTGTGCTGCTACTGCTGTCTGCAAACAGGGAAACTGAGGGCAAAAAGGCAATTTCATAGACTGACTTCCATGGTCTTTCTACTAGAGGATACAGTATGAGGATTCTAGACTCTTTTATTTATTTATTTTTATATTTTATTGTTATTTTATTTATTTGAGAGAGAGGATGGAGAGAGAAAGAATGGGCGTGCCAGGGCCTCCAGCCACTGCAAACGAACTCCAGATGCATGAGCTTCCTTGTGCATCTGGCTTATGAGGGTCCTGGGGAATTGACCCTCAAACCAGAGTCCTTAGGCTTCACAGGCAAGGGCTTAACCGCTAAGCCATTTCTCCAGCCCCTAGACTCTTTTAAATAAATAAACATACAGACATAAGGTTGGGAAGATGACTCAGCATTAAAAGACACTTGCTTGCAAAGCCTACAGACTGATGTTCGATTCCTGAGCCACCCATGTAAGCCCAGTGCAAAAAACGACACAAGAATCTGGTGGTCCTTTGCAGTGACAAGAGGCCCACGTACATGTGTGTGCAAATACATGTGTAAATAAATAGGTAATTTGGCAGAATTTTAAATAAAGATTAGCTGACGAAAGCTGGAAAAAGCTACACTGCATGCAGCTCCATGGGAGAGAGAAACGTCATCAGTGGAGATAAACAACAGTGAACACTGCAAGCCTTAAGTTTGGCCAGCCAGGCCAAAGGAGCCAATGGGTGCAATAGTGGCATGTCTGTTATGGGGGAAACCAACTGCCCTCTAATTGGACTGGAGGCCTGCTCCATGGGAGGGAACACATCCCTGATACTGAAAAACTTATGACTGGAGAAGTCATGAAGCCTAAGGGTGTAATATCTGCTGGTGTCTGGCTAAATACATATATTATGCTTACGAAACTGCCCAGTAAACACTTCTTTTAATGCTATATCCTTATAATAATGCTACTCTCACTGTTGGTTAGAGAAGCTTCTCTGACCAAAAAGATGGCTCAGAAGGAACCATAGTGCTGAGAAGAAGTGACAGAGAAATGTCCAACACTGAAACATTTCCATCACACCTTCCAAGGCTCAGGGTCCCATTGCAGAAGAGGTGGCGGGAAGAATGTAAGAGCCCAAAGAAGGATGGGATTCCTTACAATGCACTCTTCCAGACACAAAATGGCCTGGATATCCATGACCTTGCAGTGCCTGGCACTACCTACACAAGACCATCATAATAGGAGGAAAAAAATGATGACATCAAAATAAAAGAGAGACTGATTGAGAGGGGGAGGGGATATGATGGAGAGTGGAGTTGTGAAAGGGAAAGTATGGGTGGGAGGGAATTATCATGGTTTATTGTCAATAATTACAGAAGTTGTCAATAATGAAATAAAATTTTTAAAAAAACCTTAAATAAGCAGACATGTCAAAACCCTCAACTTACATTTTGTAATTGTAGTTCACCTCTCTGAAATTGTTCGATTTTCTGCCTCTCCTTCTCTTGCATCTCCATCTCCTGCTGCAGTGCCAGCTGTTGCTGAATAGTCACAGACACGAAGCCACATTACAGCCAGACAGCCGAGCCATTTCCGCCAAGTAACTTTTGCTCTTTTCGTTGCTTTTTTTTTTTTTTTTTTTTTGAGATGCAGTCTCCCGTTGCCCTGGAATCTCTCAACATAGCCAAGAATGACCTTGAATTTCTGACTCTCCCACCTACCTCTTCATGCATTCTAGGCAAGCACTTTACCAACTGAGCCACATCTCCACCCAAAATGAAGAGAGTTAATCATTGTTGTTTTGTTTTTGAGGTAGGGTCTCACTCTAGCTCAGGCTGACCTGGAATTTACTATGTAGTCTCAGGCTGGCCTCCAACTCATAGTGATCCTCCTACCTGTGCCTCCTGAGTGCTGGCAATCATCATTTTGTTTTTTTTCTTTTCTTTTCTTTTCTTTTCTTTTTATTTTTTTGAGACAGGGTCCCATGTAGTCCAGGCTAACCTCTAACTCCCTATGTAGTTAAGAATGACCTTGAACTCCTTTATCTCTCAAGGGCTGGGATTAGAAGCATCCAGATGGCTTTTTAATTTAATTTAATTTAATTTAATTTAATTTTTTTTTTTTGAGATAGGGGCTTATCTATGTATCCCAGGCTTCACCATATAGGAATTCACTATAGAGCCCAGGCTGAACCCAACCTTGTTGTAACCATCTCGTTTCAGCCTCCTTAACAGGCTGAAATCAGCCAACACATCCAGCTCTCTACCACACTTAATGAATAACTTCATTTATGTGCACTTTAATGTCAGAAACATGAAAATAGTCATTATTGCATAATACTTAATTTCTACAAATTTTTCTGAATATCACAAAGGGAGATTCTCTAATTTCTTACTATAAGCAGTTTGTACAAGGTCAAGTCATTTTCTGTTCTCTCAAAACTACAAATGAGATTTCAGTCATTTTTTTTTTCAGATAAGATCTCTTTAAGCGGGGATGGGTTTTCAAAGAGCCAACCCTTGAATGCAAAACAGTAAGGAACATCTTATGAATAAGATAAATGAGAACTATAAATATGGATATTTAATATTATGTTTGGTCCTAGCTAACATATACATCACCCTGGAACAGAGGTCAGCCTGTGGGCCAAATATGACCCCACTCCTTTTTTTTTTCCCCCACTCCTTTTTTTGTACAACTCCCAAGCCAAGAATGGTTTTTACATTCTTAAATGATTAAGGGAAAAAAAATAAAAATATTTCGTGGCACATGAAAATATTATAAAATTCAAGATTCAGCATATATAAATAAAGTTTTTTATATTTATTTATTTGAAAGAGACAAAGTCAGAAAAAGAGAAAGAGAATGGGAACACCAGGACCTCCAGCCACTGAAAATGAACTCAGGATGCACGTGTCACCTTGTGCATCTGGCTTACGTGGGTCCTGGGGAATTGAACCTGGGTCCTTTGGCTTTGCGAGCAAGCGTCTTAACCATTAAGCCATCTCTCCAGCCTATAAATAAAGTTTTGTTGGGATGCAGCTATGCTCACTTGCTTATGAATAGCCTGTGACTGCTTTTCCCTGCCACAGCAGAGCAATGTCGCGGCCACAGAGGCCACATGTAGCACCGTGTGGCTTCACACTAGTGACCTGAACTCTTATGAGTCACACAGGCAATGTTGTACCTGGGCAGTGTTTGGTATCACCATGCTGCAACATTGTAAAAAAATCATCGCCATCACATCAGACTAAGGAAGGAGCTGCAAGTAGGAGCCCGTGCCTCCCATCCCAGCTTTTGGGAGCCTGAGCTGGGAAGATCAAAAGTCGGAGGCCAGTCTGTATGTATAGTGAGACCCTGCCGCAATAACACAAAACTAAGATACGAAATGAACTTGACATGGTACACATTTAAAGCACAGTGGAATGTGGGTTATACCATTAACTTAAATTGCAAAATATTTTGTACAATAACACTTAATAATGCTAAAAAGAATTCAGTTAACGTCATTATCCACAGATCAAACATGTATCCCAATATTCTAAACTTATATAACAGAAAAGGTTGGAAAAATAGAAAATTCAAAAAGAATTATTGCAGAATTTCTTCACAAAAAATTCAAAGTGAAAACAGGGCTATAACAAAAAATTCATATGTCCAGCTCAGCCTGAGCTAGAGTGAGACCCTACCTCGAAAAACCAAAAAAAATAAAAAAATAAAAATTCATATGTTCTCCAAGCAACGAACTATATTCGTCAAAGGTGAGTTAAGAACAAGTTTACTTTCAATATTAATTCGGTTAGATTACTAACTATTTGATGATGGCAGTTGCTAAAAGACTTGGTATTGGGAGCGACATCAAAGGTCAGTTACAAACAGCAAATGATTTTGAATCTTTTCCCTCAGCGTTTTGATTTTTTTTTTTTTTTTTTCCCGAGGTAGGGTCTCACTCTGGCCCAGGCTGACCTGGAATTCACTATGTAGTCTCAGGGTGGCCTTGAACTCATGGCGATCCTCCTACCTCTGCCTCCCAAGTGCTGGGATTAAAGGCGTGCGCCACCACGCCCGGCGATTTTTTTTTTTTTTTGACACAGTCTTGATACATAGCTCAGGCTAACCTGAGGCTCAAGATCCTCCTGCCTCAACCTTTCTAACCCAGGGATTACAGACGGGCAGCACAATGCCTAGCCTTGTCTTCGTTCTTGAATGAGAGATAAATGTTCTCAAGACTGCCCAAACTCTGACTTTGAAGTTTTCACAGGAGGAAGCCAGAGTCCCCGACCTGTGGCTTACACATTGCAGGGGACACAGAAATCTGTTTCTTTTCACCTCAGCCCCACGCCCTAGCCATTCTCTGCTGGTCCACCTCTCTTCTTGTTTATTTCTGCTCACAAATCCATTCTTTTAAAAAAAAAAAGTTTAGAGAGATTTTATTATTAGTTTGAGAGAAGGAGCAGAGAGATTATAAAGAACCCTTGGCCAGGAGTGGTGGCGCACACCTTTAATCCCAGCACTTGGGAGGCAGAGGTAGGAGGATCACCGTGAGTTCGAGGCCACCCTGAGACTACATAGTGAGTTCCAGGTCAGCCTGGCCTAGAGTGAGACCCTACCTCGAAAAACCAAAACAAAACAAAAAAAACCCTGCCCATGAGAAGGCAGGAGGGGGTAAAACCCACCTAGAGACTCAAACTGAGGTCATTTATAGGTTCTGAATGGGGGCTGAGCTAACCAGCCATGATGCCAACTTTCAGGGAGTTGAGCTTAACCAACCACAATGGCAGGTTCAGATTTAATCCTTCTACAAACCCACTCTTTTAACTTAAAAATCTCCAGCAGAGATGCATGGGCTCCTACTTGCAGCTTCTTCCTTAGTCTGATGAGATGGCTTAGAAGTTAAGACACTTGTCTGCAAAGCCAAAGGATCCAGGTTCGAATCCCCAAAACCCACATAAGCCAGATGCACAAGGTGGCATGTCTAGAGTTCGTTTGCAGTGGCTGGAGACCCTGATGTGCCCATTCTCTCTCTCTCTCTTTCTCTCTCTCTGGCCTTTCTCTCTCTCAAATAAATAAAAATTTCTAAAAAATCTGCAGAATATTATCTGCCACCTCCAACCCTCTCCGTACTATGAGGCCTTGGGCTCAACACCAAGCAGATCAGCTTTGCTGGTCAACATGGCTAGAGAAATGCCAATTTCTTGTGTTGACAAATCTTATCTAAGTGTTAAGAACACATGTAGTCCCTTTCGGAGCTCCCTTCCCCTGAGCTGAGCTGAGGCAACCTTGAATTATAATTTACCTTCCTGTCCCGCCCCATCCCCGACTCCTACTGCAGAGGAACAATTCCTTGTTGCTAAGGAAACCCCGGGCCACCTGGGTTAAGGCTTTGGGGGCTATCCGGTGCCTGAGTGGTTCCTCCCCGGAGAAGTTAAAAAAGTAAGACATCCTTTGTCCTTTGTCAGTTGAAACTGCTCTCTGTCTTCAGTAACCCCACCATGCTAGGTGCTAGCCCTCTGTGGTGGTTTGCATGTGAATTTATGTACCCCATAGCCTCAGGGATTTTTTTTATTAAGGTTAAACTTTCTACTTAAGGAGGTGTCACTTGGGGATGGAGCTCTGGCTGTTGGTGCTTGTTGGCTGGTATTGGTTTTTCTCTCTCTTCTGTGGAGGCATCTATGGAAGTGAGCCAGCTTCTTCCACCATGACTGAATTTCCCCTGAACTCTGTAAGCCTGAAATAATCCCTTTTCTCCCATAAACTGCTTCTGACCAGGTGTTTGCCCCAGCAATAGGTGTTTGTTCCAGCAACCAGAAAGTAACTGCAACACCCTTCTTTCCAAACCTTTCCCCCCAAAGAAAGAAACCTGTCTCTCTACCAAACTAGTCCCTGTTTTCAGTCAGTCAATATCTTTCTTTCAGTACTTCCACGTTAAGTAAGAAGTAGATGAATTAAAGAAAGTGAAGTGTTTTCTCACTGTGATCAAAGTGCCTTGGACTAGGAGAATGGCTGGGAAGCCTCCTTATTCTCATAGGCTGGGGACAGATCCAGCAGTAAGAGCTTTAAGAGAAAGGATAAGTCCTCATTCACAAGTGCAGCTGGGGCTGGAGAGATGACTTAGTGGTTAAGGCACTTGCCTGCAAAGCCTAAGGACCCATGTTTAACTCTCCAGATCCCACAAAGGGCAGATGCACAAAGGTGAGGCAAGTGCAAGGTTGCACATGCCCACTAGGTGGTGCAAGTATCTGGAGTTCCACTGCAGTGGCTGAGGCCCTGGTGCTCCAATTCTCTCTCTCTCTCTCTCTAAAAAAAACTTTTTTTTTAAAGTGCAGCTGTTGTCCTGAGGACAGGTTGACATCCAACTCAACACGTCACAACCTCCTCCCAAGACTAAATCCTAGTGAAGATGAAGAAGTAGCCAGCCAGGCTTTGAGCAATCTTGCCCTGGGTCATTTAGCCTTCTTGTCTAGACATTTCTACTTTAGCATCGAGGGTGGGGTATTTGTTTGAGACACTTTGTGAAGTCTGGATTTTTCTTTTTATTCATATTTCCAAACAGTAGGCGTCTATCCATTTTTAAGTATGGGCATGGTGGTCGAGACTTTAAAGTGAAATACTCTTATGATAGAAGTGGTGGCTTACATTTGGTTCAGATGTTTGCTATTAATTTAGCTTAGAAGCCAGGCTAAAACTGTCCTTTATGCAGTGCATACTCCATGACCCCTCCAATCTTTCCCTTACCACCATCTTCAGCTCCCCAGCCCTGCTGCTCCAGACCTACTTCAAAGCAAGGGTCTGCCTTGCCCAACATCTCACTCTGGCACGTCAATCTACCATTGGAGAAAATCGCATAGTCGTGCCAGCAAGCCAATAGCACGATTATGAATGCTTGGTCGCCAAAGGCTACCAACCCTCTGCTAGGAAACCTTGTCCCCCAAAGTAAGGAGCCCGTCTCAGTGTGTCTATCCCCTTGACTTCCACCCACCACAGCGCAGGTTCTGTGTCGACCTCTGACCTCCTGCTGTTGCTCCCAACAAAGGAAGATGGTGACATCATCAGAGAGCCATAGTTAGTGACTAGAGCTGGGAGTATGGCAGCATTCCGGTTGGGAAGGTGACAAATTCCAGCCACCCTTGAGCTCTTCCCCTGTCTCACCTGCTGAAACAGGAGCTCCTCTGCTTTGAGCCGTTCCATTATCTCTTGCTCCATCAGAGCTAACATCCTTTCATGTTCCAGTTTGACCATTTCCTCCAGCCTCTAGCATTGGTAACAGAAAAGATGATAGCACATGACTTATTAGAGATCCAACAGCCTGTAAGCATCCAAAAATGAAAACACAAGTCTTTCACTATTTTTACCCTTTCTACTTTGATATATTGCCCAAAGTTTTTTAAAAAATATTTTATATGTGCATGTGTGAGAGAGAATGAATGAGACAACGAATGAATGAATGAATGAATGAATGGGTATGCTTCCTGCCTCTGCAAGTGAACCCCAGAAAACATGTGCCACTTTGTGCATCTGGCTTTATGTGGGTACTGGGGAGCTGAATCTGGGCCATCACTTTTGCAAACAAGTGCCCTTAACCACTGAGCCATCTTCTCAGCCCCAAACTTTTTAGATAATAAACATACTTGTGATAGAAAAATATTTTTTAAAATTAAAAAATACAAGGTAATGGAAAGCAATGATATTTAACCAATTATTAAGGTCTTCTAGCTTTCTAAGAGATGATCCATGCTTACCTGTTGCTCCATAATCTCATTTTCCTTATACTTGTAAATCCACAAAGCTAGATATTCAACTGGATCCACTGGGCGAATTCTTGCCACCTCTGCTAGACCTTGAGTTAGACAGGTTCCCAGGCACCCTCGAAGATATATTGACTCCATTTCTAAATGGTAATTTTTTTAAAAATCTGAAATAATGTACATCATCAAGGAAAGTTTTCCACAAAAGGTACAATAATAGCAGAGTCCGGTGAGGCCAATGAAGCAGCCCAACCCTATCACCAGCTGTGGGCATTTAGGGAAGACACAGACACATCCCAAAGGGCTCTCCAGGTTTGTCTAAGGGTCAGCAAAGCATACTAGCCATTATTAACTGCACGATGGCTTTATGCCTAAAAAATGGGTCTTATAGTCCCCACTATGCAGAGAAGGAACCAGGTTCAAAGAGCTTAAGTGGACCAGAACACCCAGTTGGCAGATCAAAGTAGGGCACACACCCTCCTCTTGATGTAGAACCCTAATGACTGCCTCAGCTCACAAGACGCTCCTTGTAAGCCACAAGAGCTGATTTTACGAAACACCACAGTATCCACCTCTTTCTAAAAGTCCATGCATTTTCAAAAACAAAGAATAAAAATTCAGCCTCAAAAAAAAAAAAAAAAAAAAACAGTGTAGTATCGAGGTGGTGCTTACACAGCTAATCCCACAGAATCATACCCCCTTCAGCTGGCTAAAATGATAATTTTTTGTTACACATAGATTTTACTACAATAAAAAAGTTTTAACTACAATTGTGTATCACTGCAATATTTCAGTCAACTATGAACCATATACATGATGATCTCATAAATCTACAACGGAGTTGAAAAATTCCTACAACATGGTGACATTATTAGCTACCATTGTTTCATGTGTTACTCTCTTTTTTAAAATATTTATTTATTTATTTATTTATTTATTTATTTATTTATTTATTTATTTGCAAGCAGAGAGAGAGAGAGGGAAAGATAGAAGAGAGGCAGACAGAGAGAATGGGCAGGCCAGGTCTTCCAGCCACTGCAAACGAACTTCCGATGCATGTGCCCCTTGTGCATCTGGCTTACGTGGGTCCTGTAGAATCGAACTGGGATCCTTTGGCTTCGCAGGCAAAAACGCCTTAACAACTAAGCCATCTCTCCCGCCCATGTTACTCTCTTTTGTTTATGGTTCCACAAAGCCGCTGATGGAGGTCCTCTGCCCAGACCAGGACAAGAAACCGTAGCTGAGTGGAAAGAGAGGGAACCTGGGCACAATGCCAGATTCAGCACACCCTCACTTCAATATGGATTTCAGAGGAACAATGAAAAACTATTTTATATTTTTATCTGTGCTAAAAGGTAACCCATTTGCCTGAAAGTTGTAACTAGGCGACCATCAACTTGGGACACATCAGTCTTCCCATGGGGATGCGGAGGAGGAGGAGCTGGAGGAGGAAGAGGAGGCGGAGGAGGAGGCGGAAGAGGAGCACCTTTCCACCAAGTGGCCAGCCCACCAGGACTCTCCCAAGCTGGACCTGAGCTCCTTTGGTCTCCAGGGTGAGACGTACGCGGCTCTCTACGAGCAACAGTGAGAACTGCCTCTGTCCCGGGAAAGCCAGCAAGGCCAGAGCGAGGAACGGTTGGGAGGAAAGCCGCCTCCGCAGCCTTCAGGTGAGCGAAAGGGATGCTCGCTCCTGCGGGCTGGCAGCCGGTCGCGTCCCGTTGCCGGGCAACGAGAGCGCGCAGCGGGGCGGGAGGCTGGAGGCGGGGTCCAGCCTGGGAGGGAGGGGGTGGAGCGTGCAGATCAAAGATTCCGCCTGAGCAGAGACACAAAGCGGGGAACCGCGGAGGATGGAGGCTCGCTGGGCAAGGGCGCTGGAACCTGGCTCATTGAAAGGGCAGCGATCTTTCCGGGAGGAACCCTAAGGGGCAGTGGGTCTCTGAAAGCCAGCCAAGAGACCCTAAAGATCCTTGGGGAACGAACTGTCCTTGCAATCCCCTGTGGTTGTGCAATTCCAAGACTCGCGCCTTTGCACTCGCCAAATTGCCTCCTGCTGGGTTCCTTTTAGCGGTGGCATCTCTGGGAAGCCTGGAGCCACCCACTCTTCACTCTAGCAAGAGTGAAGGTCTTTTTCGCTGGTGTTTCCCTTGTTCTCTAACTTACATGGGACTAGGACAGCCCAGCAGACGAGGCTCGATAAATGCAGAGGGCACTGTTGGATCAAGGAAATAAATATAAGGCCCTTCTCTGGGCCCAGGAGACATGTTTACAGAACACCTACTGTGTGCCAACCACCTAAGATTCTCCCCCTAAGACTTGTAACACCTAAGCAGTGTGGCGGCCTGTGGCCTGGGAAAGGAAGAGGCGACTGGGAAATGGCCTCAGGGATTCTAGAGTGATAAAGGCACAGAGTGACCTGTAGCGGCGAAATGCACAGGGAGTTTTGTTAAAATCTGAGCGAAGACTGGGAAAATTGCATTTCAACAAGCCCTTCAACAATCCATCAGACCCAGACCTGGGGGATAACAGGATGTGGACTATTGTTTATCCAGGGCATCCCTTCAGTCGGGTCAGACTGGCAGAGACATGGAACCTGCCCCACCCCCAGCCTCAAACTTACTGTGTTCTCTTACAGTTCATATATAGAGAGAATGGGCACCCCAGGGCCTCCAGCTACTGCCAGCGAGCTCCAGATGCATGTGCCACTTTGTGCATCTGGGTTTATGTGGGTACGTAGGAATTGAACCTGGGTTGTGAGATTATGCAGGCAAGTGCCCTAACCACAGGGCCATCTCTCCAGCCTCATAGCTCAATTCTTAATTACATCTGCCAAGTCCCTTTTTCATATAGGTAACAGAGGTTCCAACTTCCAGAACATGGACATTGTTGGGACCAGTATTTAGCCCTAGAATAAGCCTTGAAGATGATTTCTGTGTCCCCAATTATTTTGCTTATAAGAGTTTTCTTACTAACACAACAAAATGTTCCAGGCTTGTCAGACTTTCCCTGCCCCAACCCTGGAATCAGCCACTTCCTCATGTATCTCTGCTCCTTTTTTTTTTTTTTTTTTTTTTTTTTTTTTTAAATTTTGGTTTTTCGAGGCACTCTAGCTCAGGCTGACCTGGAATTCACTATGTAGTCTCAGGGTGGCCTCGAACTCAAGGCGATCCTCCTACCTCTGCCTCCCAAGTGCTGGGATTAAAGGCGCGCACCACCACGCCCGGCCTCTCTGATCCTTTTAAAATGATAAAGAACACTTATTAACAAATTCTGAAGCTGGGTGTGGTGGGATATACCAATAACCCCAGTACTCAGAATGCTTAGTTAAGAGAATTACGAGTTCAAGGCGATTCTGAGTATCTAGAAGGTTCCAGACGAGGCTATTCAGAGCAAGACCCTTTCTCAAACAAAACAAAACAAACAAAAACCCTCTATATACTGAGTACTAATTACTGCTAGAGTGTTTGGGCTTCTAGACCTTTGTAATATCAGAAGATAGAAAATACAATATTTTTTCTATATTCATATACTGACTTATGTATCCTTTCTTAAACTGGAAACTAGGAATAGAGAATTGCTCAGAACATTTCTTGACTCACTCCTTGATCATAATAGTAACATTTATTAAATTCCTAGTATAGGCCTTGCTGGACACCTGCAGCAGTTACCTTTGTTGAGACAAAACACTGGACCAACAGCAGCTGATGGGAGGAAAGGGTTTATTTCAGTTTACAGTCTGGAGGAAAAGTTACACCGTGGCAGGTAAAGCATGGCAGAGCTGGCACGGAAACAAGGCAGTAGCAACAAGAATGAGCCAGTGAGGGCTGGAGAGATGGCTTAGTGGTTAAGGAGCCTGCCTGCTAAGCCGAAGAACACCCATTTGATTCTCCAGGTCCCATGTTGAACCAGATGCAGTGACACAAGGGTGCAATGCCACATTTTCCCACAAGGGGGCGCATGTGTCTGGAATTTGTTCACAGCTGCTGAGAGGCCACTGGCGCTCTCTCTCTCTCTCTCTCTCTCTCTCTCTCTCTCTTTCTCTCTCTCTCTCAAAAAAAAATGAGCCAGTGAGCCTGATGACTAAGCCTCAAGTCCACTCCCAGGGACACACCTCCTCCAGCAAGGCTCCACCTCCCAACAGCTCTGCCAGCTGGGGATTATGTGCAAGGTTTGATCACAAACACACGTGAGGCTCCGAGGGACATTTTGCATTCCAATCACCACAGCACCTTCCATGTATTTCCTAGATCCACCCACCCTTTCATTTATATGAAGCACACATTTTATTCTTGTTTTTACCGAAGTGGAAACTAAGACTCAGAGAGACTAAGCAGCTTGCTGAAGACCACACAGCTAGCTGTAAGTGCCAGCACCAGGATTGGAACCTGGCCTGTCTGCTGTGGACACCTATGCACCTGTCCCTCTGGATCACTGCTGCTCCTAAGTTAGCATTTGGACTCCAGCCACACTGTCTGCTGAGTATTGACTCATCCTAAAGTGATTTCTTGCCAAAGCACTAGAGAGTGGAATACTGTGTTAGCAGTGGCTGAAACCCATTCATTTTCCCTCTTTGCTCTCCCCAAGACTTTTCTATGGTCCTCTGTAAAAGTTAATGAGTCCCTATTGTCTATGTCACAGACTGTCACCATCCTCACAATAGCACAGTTTGCTGTATACTCAGGTCCTCTCCCAGGGATCTCAATGATTTTTTTTTCCCCTCTACTCAAGAGTAAGTATGGGCTCATAAATTAAAGGCCTTTACCACCTTCCCCTACTGGTTTGTCAAGCTCTATCAAGACAGATGAGCCCAGGATCTATTGTCTGACCTCGACCAGCTGGAGCTTGCATATAACAGCGATTGGCAAATATGAGTTTGTTGGGTCTTCTGAGAACGGTGGTGTTATGATTCGGATCTTAACTACCCCCAATGTCCATGTGCTAAAGGCTTTCCTTCCAGCATGCAGCACTATTGGGAGCCGATGAAACCTTGAGTAGGTGAGGCCTAGTGGAAGGTAGATTATTGGGGTCATTCCCTTGAAGGAGATTGTGGGGCCCTGTCCTTCCTCCTCCTTTGCCTGCTTTTCGGCTGCCATGAGGTAAGCAGCTTAGCTCCGTTGTGTTGTGACGCTCCGTCTTTCTACAGGTCTAGAAACAGCGGAGTCAAGTGGCCATGGCCTGAAACCTCTGAAGCCATGGGAAAAAAGGGAATCTTTCCTCCTTTCAGTTGATTTTCTCAGGCATTTTGTCACAGTAACAGGAAGCTATGCAACGATTTGAGTTAGGTGTACCCCATAAACCCCTGTGTTCTGAATCCCAGCTGATGGCAATTTGGGAGGCACGATGCTGAAGGTGGACCTTGACGGTTTGTTAGCCCTGCTTTTCCAGTGTTAGTTCAGCTCACTTTCTTTTTTCATTTAGGTGGGCTGGGCCAGGTTGCGATAGGGTCTCACTGTAACCCTGGCTGACCTGGAATTCACTTTGTAGTCTCAGACTGGTCTTGAACTCACAGCGATCCTCCTACCTCTGCCTCCCCAGTGCTGGGATTAAAGGTGTGCTCCACCGTGCCTGACTCAGCTCACTCTCTTGCTACTGTTTTTCATCTGTTGTGGCAAAAGATGCCCAGCCTCTGCTCATGCCATGCTGCTGCCTGCCATCATAGAGCTTCGCCAACAGTGTAAGCCAAAGTGAAAACTTTCCTGCCATCAGCTGCTTTGTGACGGCAATAAGGAAGTGCAGCAGCTTCTTGTGCAGGAACACGGTACTAAGGAGTAAGGTCATTGCTTTGACGATACCTGACAGTGTGGCTCAGAAGCCTTTGGAATTGGCTTGTGTAAGAAATTTTGGGGAAAAAACTTGGGGAGATGAGCAACAGAAACCTAGAGTAAAGTTTAATGGGCAGCTCTGGTGGGGGGCTCGGAAGAGAATGCTGACGGGAATGTGGAGAGTGAGGAAAACAGTAATCAGCTCTCAGAGAGAAATGAGAACTCGAGGGCTGGGGAGATGGTTCTGTGGTTAAAGGCACTTGCTTGCAAAGCCTGCTGGCCTAGGTTTGATCCCCCAGTACCCAAATTAAGCCAGATGCACAAAGTAAACTGTGTCTCTGGAGTTCATTTGCAGTGGCAAGAGTCCCTGGCATGCCCATTGTCATTCATTCTCCTTTTTGCTCTACCTCTCTCCCCCTCTGTGTGTGTGCTTCTGGTTAATATATGTATATTTTTAACAAGAACTGCATTGAAATTGAACTAGAGGGCATTTGTGTTGTAATCTGGCAACAATTTGTCTCCATTTTGTCCATACCCTGAGACTGAGACTGATTTGGCATGAGAATTGGTAGCAAAAAGTAGAGTAAAATGGTTGAAATTTTTTTCAATTTGGCCAGAAAAGGAACACATTAAAAATTGCAGGCGAGAGCCAGGTGTGGTGGCGCACGCCTTTAATCCCAACACTGGGGAGGCAGAGGTAGGAGATCACTGAGAGTTCAAGGCCACCATGAGACTACATAGTGAATTCCAGGTTAGCCTGAGCCAGAATGAGACCCTACCTCGAAAAAAAAAATTGCAGGCGAAACAGAGGGGGAGGGAAAATCCAGAGGCATTTCCCTCCCCCCACAATGACTGCTTTCTGCTCCCACAGCTCATAACCCACAACCCCATGGTGAATACCAGCAATCCCACTGAGCTCAGAGACTGAGGCAGGAGGGCAGGAGGATGGCAAGTTATAGGCAAGACCAGATCTCAAAAAAACAAGCAACAGAAGATTTTAGGGACTCTTGGAGATGGACTGTGTACATTTTTCTTTTTTTTATTTATTTATTTATTTTTATTTTTATTTTTTAAGACTAGTCAAGTGCAGTAGTGAGAAGGGGGGAAAGTGTAGAACAAGGAGTTCAATCTGTAACTGACTGTGAACAATCAATTGAGATAACTTACTACCTTTGGACCAGCCTACATTTTTCAATTGAATAGACATGAACCTTTTCAGGCCAGTGGTAGAATGTTATGGTTTGGATCCTAAATGTTCCTCAAAGAACATATGTCTAAAAGCTTATTTAGGGCTGGAGAGATGGCTTAGCAGTTAAGGCGCCTGCCTCCTAAGCCTAAGAACGCTGGTTCCAATCTCCAGCAGTTCCAATCTCCAGGTCCCACGTTTAGCCAGATGCAAAGTGACGCAAGGGCGCAATGCCGCACTTGCCCACAAGGGGGCACACGCATCTGGATTTCGTTCACAGCAGCTGAGAGTCTGTTGGCGCGCCCATCTCTATCTGTCTTCCTCTCCCTCTCTCTCTCTGTCTCTCTCTCTCTCAAAAAAAAAAAAAAGCTTATTTACAGCTAGGTGTATGGTGGTGCATGCTTTTAATCCCAGGACTCAGAAGGCAGATGTAGGAGGATCACTGTGAGTTCAAGGCCAGCCTGGGGTAGAGTTCCAGATCAGTGTGAGTTAGAGTGAGACCCTACTTTGAAAAAAATATATATTTCCACGCTGAAGTGCTATTGAAAGGTAGCAGAATCTTTAAGAGTTAGAGCCTACTGGAAGAAAGATAGGTCACTAGGAACATGCACTTGGAGGAATATGTGATTTATTCATTCTCTCTCTGTTTATCATCTATCTATCTATCTATCTATCTATCTATCTATTTATCTATCTCCTTCCTTTCTTCCTGGCTGCCTTGATATAACCTGCTCTGACCCACCACGTGACCCAAATGATGGGGCTGGGTGACCACAGATTGAAACCTCAGAACCCATGAGCCAAAGTCTTTTTTTCTAAAAGTTGAGTATTTCAGATCTTTTCCCACAGGAATGGCATGCTGACTAATACAGGTGTGATCTGGAATCCTGAAATAAATCTAACTTGGCTAGAATGTATCTATTGTCCACTTTAGGTGGCATTTGAAAAAGTGTCTCTGCTTTGGAGTTTCCCAGGTCCCCAGGATGGAAAGCGCCTACCTGAAGAAGTGCTTTGGGAATTCCCTGACCCTGGCATTGGCAGAGGTGGCAAAAGTGCGGCCCAGCGACCCAATAGAGTACCTGGCTCACTGGCTTTATCATTACAGGACAGTAATGAGGGCCAAGGAAAAGGTGTGTAGATATTGGGTCTGTTTCAGGAGTGATCAGCTTGCCTAGATCAATTTAAAATCCAAAACAGAGGACTGGAGAGATGGCTTAGCGGCTAAGGTGCCTTCCTGCTAAGCCTAAGAACACTGGTTCCAATGTCCAGAGGTTCCAATCTCCAGCTGGACCTGGAGATTGCAAAGGGAGGCAAGGGCGCAATGCCGCACTTGCCCACAAGGGGGCGCACGCATCTGGATTTCGTTCATAGCAGCTGAGAGACTGCTGGCGCGCCCATCTCTGTCTGTCTCCCTCTCCCTCTCTATCTCTCTCTCTCTCTCTCTCTCTCTAAAAATAAAAAATAATTTTTAAAATTTTTTTAAAAATCCAAAGCAGAGTCCCTGGAGTTGTCCTTGGAAGCTCCTTGCGGAGTGCTAGGCCCAGCTTTCCTTGAAGTGTGGGGACTTGGGGGCAAAGGAGGAAACCAGCTGACAGGGTTGTAGAGCTAAACATAGCTACAGGAAGAAACTCAGTTGCTCTGAAGGGCCTGGGGTCTATCCACAGCGAGGGAGGAAGTCTAATTGATAAGACTTCCCGTGTCTGATTTGCCTGTCATATCACTCCAGGATAGGCAAGAGCAGATCCAGCTGAAGAAGGAATATGACCGTAGCCTCAAGGAAGCAGAAATGGCAGAGATGCTGAAACAAGAGGAATATCAGATTCAACTGGAGTATGAAAAGCGTCACAAGGTAAGGAGGAAGGGTTGAGTATTGGTTCAGCCACACCCCAGTGATGGCTTCCAGAAAAATGAATCCACAAGGCAGCGTGGCCTGTGCAAAGCACCCTGGGGCTTCCCTTAGCCTGCTTTCCCCCCATAGACACAGGTGTGCATAAGCCAATGTTACTGACAATCTTGTCTAGGAAATCCTTGTCAGTGAACAAAGGAAATGTAAAAAGACAAATGTACTTTAGATTTCAGAAAATACCATTGACATTATTGGCTTTAAAATTCAGATTTAGCTGCTGGCATGCCCATCTCTATCTGTCTCCCTCTCCCTCTCTCTCTCTCTGTCTCTCTCTCTGTCTCTCTCAAAAAAAAAAAAAAAAAAACTTCAGATTTAGGGCTAGAGAGATGGCTTAGCAGTTAAGGTGCTTGCCTGTGAAGCCTCAGGACCCACATTATATTCCCCATAACCCATGTAAGCCAGATGCACAAGGTGACACATGCATCTGGAGTTCATTTTCAGTGGCTGGAGGCCCTGGCATGCCCATTCATTCTCTCTCTTTCTCTCTCAATCAATCAATCAATCAATAAATCAATAATTCAGATTTAATCTGGGCATAGTGGTGCACGTTTTTAATCCCAGCACTGGGAAGGAGGGGTAAATGTAGCCTGGTAGTACATAGTGAATTCTAGGTCAGCCTGGGCTAGAATGAGACCCTACCTTTAAAAAACTAACTAAATAAATAAATAAAGTAAAAATTCAAATTAAAAAAATTGATTGCTGGGCGTGGTTGACCCCAGCACTCGGGAGGCAGAGGTTTTTTTAGTTAATTCCAGGTCAGCCTGGGCCAGAGTGAGACCCTATGGAAAAACCAAAAGAAAAAAAAAAAAAATTTGATTGACCCACAACAGATTTTTTTTTCCCTGTAAGACCCCTGGAACCTTTTTCAAAACTTACTCAGAATTTTACTCAGAAGACAAATAGGAGTATCTGCATATTCTGGATATAGTATTTTATTATATTTATTTAGTAAGCATCAGATGTTTGCTGTATGATGCAACAGTGATCATAATTTATTAACTCAGAATAGTTGGGAGCAGCTCTGCTTTTACCAGTCTGACAAGTATACCTTTTTTTTTAATTTGAGAGAGAAAGAGAGACAGTAAGAAGTAGAGAGAGAATGGGTGTGCCAGGGCCTTTTCAGCCACTGTGGATGAACTCCAGACATGTGCGCCCCTTGTGCGCATGTGAGACATTGCATGCTTGTGTCATTTTTGTGTCTGGCTATCTGTGGGACGTGGAGATTGGAACCTGAGAGTTCTTAGGCTTTGCAGGAAGGAGGTGCCTTAACTGCTAAGTCATCTCTCCAGCCCAGGCATACCTTTTATCTTCTATAATCTTTCTTTTAAAATTCCTTTAAAATGCGCCATTTTATACAATATTTGGATAAGGAATCCACTTAACTGTGACAGTAGGGTTGATAACAGACAAACTTCTTAGCTATCAGTATATCATGGGCATTGATACCTTCAATGAAGTCCTTACAAGTCACTAGCCATTGCTAATTTCCCCAGCCAGCTTTGGAGACACGAACACATTAAGCATATTTACATTTATTCTAATGTACTTAGCAGGATTCTCATAAACTATTAGATTAATTTGTTTTGGAGGCAGTCTCTCTCTCTCTCTCTCCCTCTCTCTCTCTGAATCCAGAGCTACTGTTTTTGGTCAGACTGACTGACATAGTCTCTGTCCTTGCAAGTTTGGGGTTATAGGGGGTTGTAGGTGTGTGTGTGTGTGTGTGTGTGTGTGTGTGTGTGTGTGTCCATGCCCAGCTCCAACCTGAGTTGGAGACCAAACTCAGGCCTTCTTAGGCCCTCATCCTTGCAAGGCAAGCACTTTCTCCTGCTAAGCCATCCTGTTTGCTTAGATCTCGGAAGGTCTTTGAGTTCCTCAGATTGAGTGCTCCCAGGCCAGTGGAGACATCAAAAGAGGAGAGAAAGTAAGCAATAGGTATGGCAGGGATCCCGTCCAAACAGGAACCCAGGAGAGGGTCCCAGAGGAGCTCGCTCTTTAATGCAGCCTAGAAGACCACCTGCAAAGGTGGTCTTGTGTTGGTTTCTGTTCATTAAGCAGGGGAATGTTGGACAAGTGACACATAATTTTATTTTCAACTCAGTTCCTACCATTTATAAAGATCTTAGTCTCACTAAAGTTTAGAATACATTTTCAGGGTTGGAGGGATTGCTTAGTGGTTAAGGTGCTTGCCTACAAAGCCAAAGGACCCAGGTCTGATTCCCCAGAACCCATGTAAGCCACCTGTACAAGGTGGCGCATGCAACTGGAGTTCGTTTGCAAATGGCTAGAGGCTCTGGTGTGCCCATTCTCTCTCTCTTTCTCTCTCTGTCAAATAAATAAATAAAAATAATTTTTTAAAAAGAAGACATTTTCATGGAATCAACACAGGCATTTGCTGCATAGTCTCAGCACGTTGCAGTTAGGATATTGGAAGTGATGGGGGCAGGCACTTCACAGGGCTCTCTGCCATGATCTCTGTAGAGAGTGGAGGTCCAGGCAAAGATGGGGTGGAAGTGGTCCATGGAGCTTCTGGTCTAAGGATTCTTACATCAGCCAGAGACTGCATTGCCATGGACATCAGACTACTTGACATTGTCATAGATCCCTGGGCACTCATCACTTTTCTGTTTTGTTTTGTTTGCTTTGTTTGTTGTGTTTTTGTTTTGTTTTGTTTTGTTTTGTTTTTAAGGTAGGGTTTCACTGTAGCTCAGGCTGATCTGGAATTCACATTGTAGTCTCAGGGTGGCCTCAAACTCACAGCAATCCTCCTACCTTTGGCTCCCAAGTGCTGGGATTAAAGGTGTACGCCACCATGTCTGGCTTCACCATTTTGTTAAAATCCTCTTTGCTTCAGGCTAATAATATTTATTGATCTGCCTTCAAGTTTACTCATCATTTCTTTTCTGTATAGCCAACATCCTAGTTAGAAATGTTTTAAAATATTGTTTTATTTCATTATTTATTTTTGTGTAGGGCGTGTGTGTGTATGTGTCTGTGTGTGTGTGTGTGTGTGTGTGTGTGTGTACGTGTGGGCATGGGTGCATGCATGTGGAGGTCAAATGACAACTTTCTGGTCTGGTCTCTCCTGTCCACTTCATTTGAGGCAGGTTTTTTTAAAATTCTGAATTCTTGTTCTGTTGTTCTCTTCTGTGCTCACCATGTTTTTCTAGAAAATTCTCTTGTCCCATCAGCTTGAGGTCAGAATACTGGAATTACAGAAACCCACCACAGCTTCTGGCTCTTTACGTGGGGTCTGGGGATTGTACTCCAGCTTGAGTGGTGAGCGTGTTACACATCTCTCAAACCCTTAGTTAGGAATTTTTATGAACTCTTTGGTTGCAGTTATATTTTTCAGTTCTAGAATTTCTAGGTTTTGTTCTATACTTTCCATTTTCTCTGCTAATGTCTCTTACTATTTACTCATTATGGCCACTGTCTCCCTTAAATTTCTGAAAATATTTAATGACTTTCTTAAGTTCTTATCTTTCAGCTCCACCACCTGTGGCATTCTGAGGTTTCTTTCTATTAAATGGGTCTTTTAGCCGGGTGTGGTGGCGCAAGCCTTTAATCCCAGCATTCAGGAGGCAAAGGTAGGAGGATCGCCATGAGTTCGAGGCCACCCTGAGATTACATAGTGAATTCCAGGTCAGCCTGAGCTAGAGCGAGACCCAACCCTGAAAAACTGAAAAATGAAAAAACCAATAAATAAATAAATAAATAAATAAATAAATAAATAAATGGGTCCTTTTCCTTTGGCTTATGGCTTACGCTTTTCTTACCTTCTGAAATATCTGGTAAGTTTTACTTGTGTGTTGGACATATGGCAGCTTGTATTTTGCAAGGAGTCTAGATGCTGTGGTTTTCCTTTAAGATGCCTTGCGTTTGGTCCCAGCGGGTAGGTACCTTCTTGGTGACACACTTTCTTCATGGTAGGTTTGGCTGCAGGCTCTGTCACAGAGAGTCTCTTTCAGCTGTGTTCTTAGCCTTAGGTGTGCAAATAGCAGTTTAGTGCTCTTGCCATTGTCACCCGTGTTTCATCTAGTAACGCCCTCTTTGCTTTGTTTTCTACTTAGGATGGGCTCTCCACAGCTCTATCCTCAGAGAAGACTCCAGCGATGCAAGAAGACGCAGAATCCTTCCAGAAGAAGGCCTCGAGGCAGGAACCCCTTCCAGGTGTCTCTAGTGTGATCCCAGAAACACTTCCTCAGAACCTGCTCTCACAGCCAGGTGGCCAGACTGACTTCAACGCGGAAACTCCACGAGAAATCAAGAAGCAGGAAGACTGGAGGAAGTGACCTCGGCTCCAGCTCTCCTTAGATGAGCCTCCCTCAATACTGCCTGATGTCAATCAAGATTTGGGGGCAGGGAGGGGAGGTGTCTGAAAGGAATCTTCAACCCCAGGACTAGCTATAAAACCCCTGAATCATGTGGAAATTTGAACTAGCTGTAGAATAAATAAACTCATACTAAAAATTAAATAATATAACTAACCAAACTGATGGGACCTTTTTCTCCTGTTTTAATCTTTTTGTTTGTTTGTTTGTTTGTTTGGAGACTACACAGTGAAAACACCCCTCTCATGTACTCATGACTTCCCTCCCTCCCTTCCTCTTTTCTCTTTCTTTCTTTCTTTCTTTCTTTCTTTCTTTCTTTCTTTCTTTCTTTCTTTCAGACAGGGTCTCATAGCTCAGGCTGCCTTCAGACTTGCTGTTTAGTCAAGGCTGGTCTTAATCTCCTGATCCTGCTCTCCCTGCCTCTCGAGTTCTGGGGTTACATGTATGTGCTCACACACTTTGCAGTCAGGCCTGTCGTAACATTTGTGTGGGTTCTGGAGGCTGCCCTCAGCCCTTGTCACTGGTAACAGATTGTTTTCATTGTATGTCAACACTTAAAATTTTTTTTTCCTGAGCTGGAGAGATGGCTTAGCGGTTAAGGTGCATGCCTGTGAAGCCTAAGGACCCAGGTTCGATTTTCCAGGTCCCACGTAAGCCAGATGCACATGGTGGTGCATGTGTCTGGAGTTCGTTTGCAGTGGTAGAGGCCCTGGCGCGCCCATTCTCACTCTCTCTGTCTCTGTTTCTTTCTTTCTTTTTTTTTTTTTTTTTTTTTTTTTTTTTTTTTTTTTTTTTGGTTTTTCGAGGTAGGATTTCACTCTAGTCCAGGCTGACCTGGAATTAACTATGTAGTCTCAGGGTGGCCTCGAACTCTCGGCGATCCTCCTACCTATGCCTCCCAAGTGCTGGGATTAAAGGCGTGCGCCACCACGCCCGGCTCTCTGTCTCTGTTTCTGTCTCTGTCTCTTTCTGCACTGCATGCAGCCCTATGGGAGACAGAAGTCATCAGCGGTGAAAACAGTGGACACTGGAAAATTCAAGTTTGGCCACACAGGTCCAATGACCGAATGGGTGCAATAGTGGCATGTATGCTCTTGTGGAAACCAACTGCTCCCTAATTGGACTAAAGGCCTTCTCTATGGGAGGGAATAAATGCCTGGTACTGAAAAAACTAACCAAAAGTCTATGGCAGGGGAGGTCATGAGCCTTAGGTGTATAAAGCCTGCTCTTGTCTGGCTAAATGTATATATTATTCCCACCAAACTGCCCTGAAAGCACTACACTTAATGTTCATATTCACATATTAATGCTACTTTCACTTCTGGTTAGAGAAGCTTCTCTTTTCAGATGGCAATGACCACTGGGATGACCCAAAAGGCAACATAGTGCTGAGAAGAAGGGATAGAGGAGTGTTCAGCACTGAAACACCTCTGTCACACCCTCCAAGGCTCAGGGTACATTGCAGAAGAGGGGGTGGAAAGAATGTAAGAGCCAAAGGAAGGGTACGACTCCTTACAATGCAACTGTCCAGAAAGAAATTGGCCTCAATATCCATGACCTTGCAGTGCCTAGCAATACCTTCGCAAGACCCTCATAAGATGAGAAAAAGATGACATCAAATTAAAAGAGAGACTAATGGAGAGAGGGCAGGGATATGACAGAGAATAGAGTTCTGAAGGGGAATGGGGGCAGGAGAGGGAAATATCATGGTTTATTGTCTGTAAGTACAGATAAGGAATCAGTGGGGCCAGGACTTGAGCCCAGGTAGCACCTGTGCCCCTCCACTCCATATATGTGGTCTCATATGTGAGCCCCAGGAAGAAAAGTTGAGCCCATGTTGGGTTTACTCAAACCATAGTGCTTCACCTAGCCAGCTTCTCAAAGCCTCCCTGTGTGTAGGTACTGTTTTGTATCCCCACACACCCAGAGCAGAGTTCAGCCTAACTTTCTGCATTGTACCCGAGACTCTGGCCTCAACACAGTGCTGGTTAGTCAGAGCAGGGCTAATCTGTCTGTGGAGAAAGAACTTCCAACTCCCCACAGATATGAGGGCACTGCCCCCCCAACCCCACTGGGCTTCCAGCTGACTTTGCAGCTTCAGACTCTGCCATCAAGGTGCCAAGAGCTTTTGCCAATGTCTGTGTGCCATGGCAGAGGTTCTGGTCAGCCTTAAGCTTCCAGAATCCATTTTCTCTTGGTCAAGAGCATAATCCACTAATACTAGAGGACCAAGTGAAAACCAGAAATCAAATGAATTTGTTGAGATTGAGGCTCCATTGATCAAGGCCCCTCCCCCAACACACACACATATATCCAGTAACAGTGGTTCCCATGGGGGAAAAATATTTTCCTAATGACAGAAAGTTTCCTCTCTTCATCAGTCCGTTCAGTGGTGCTAATGCGTTCATCATGTACAACCATCACCACCATTCAGGGCCCGAACTCTTCATGTTGCAGAGCTGAAACCATATCCATGTCCATATCCATGTTCATATCTCATTACATAACTCTATGTCCCCCTCCAGTCGGCCCCTCACAGCCACCATTCTCCTTTCTGTCCTCACAATTTGGACTGTTCTAAGTACTTTATATAAACAGACTCGTGACATTTGTCTTTTTTTGTGACTAGCTAATTTCATGCAGCTTCCATTTCCTTCTTATATCTTACACCCATGTTGGCACTACGGTGTGGTGATTAGATGCAAAAACACTGGCATTCCATGTGACCCCTAGGTAGGGTAGAGCACTGATGAGTCTTAAGAAGGAAGAGATTGCCAACCTGCGATTAGTGTGGATGAACCAGGACCAAACACAGAGAGAAAAGCCAAAAGCCACACAGCACAGCCCACCTCAGGAACTCCACCTAGGCACACTTTGCAAATCTTTAGATTGAAATCTCAAACCCACCACCACACCTTAAGATCCGCCCAGTGACACTGCCTCCAGGCTGGTGATGCAGTTGCAAACTACAAACTAACAAAACCACCAAGGTCAACATCCATTTATCCAAACAACAGACCGAGGACCTTCCCCAGCCATAGACTTTTGACTGGGTTTTCAGTATGGGGCCTGAAATCCCTTCCATGGACTGAGCCTCAAATCTAATCAGAGAACAGGTGGTTACCCCCATAGCAGTCATGCCACTATTGCACCAGTGGGCACATCTTGCCTGGCTGGTGGTCAATTGTCGAGTTTGCAGGGTGCACTGCTGGGTAAGACTACTGATCACTTTTCTCCCCCAGTAGCCTGCATAGCACTTTCCAGAACTATAGCATCTAGCCAGGCAGGGAGGAAGCTTCCAGCTCAGGCCCCACTCAATTTCTCGTATGACGCAACTATGTCACTCCTGGGCATATACCCAAAGTATTTTCTATATCTTACCACAGAGACACTTGCATATCCATGTTCATTCTGTTCTCTTTACAAGAGTCAAGAAATGCCATCAGCCTAGATGTCTACAACAGATGAATGGATAATGCAAATATGGTATATATTCCCAATGGAATTTTACTCAACTGTAGAGAAAAATTAAGTTATAAAAACTTCAGAGAAACAGATGAATTTGGAAAATACATTAAGTGAGGTGGTCCAGACTCAGAAAGACAAAACTCACATGTTCTCCCATATGCAGATCCTAGCTTTTAGTGTGTGTGTACATATATACACCAGACTCAGAAAGACAAAACTCACATGTTCTCCCATATACAGATCCTAGCTTTTAGTGTGTGTGTACATATGTACATCAGACTCAGAAAGACAAAACTCACATGTTCTCCCATATGCAGTTCCTAGCTTTTAGTGTGTGTGTATGTGTGTGTGTGTGGTGTACATATATAACTCAGACTCAGAAAGACAAAACTCACATGTTCTCCCATATGCAGTTCCTAGCTTTTAGTGTGTGTAAACATATATACATCAGACTCAGAAAGACAGAACTCACATGTTCTCCCATATGCAGACCCTAACTTTTAGTGTGTGTGTGTGTGTGTACATATATAAGTGTGAGCACAAGAGCATAGGTTGCAGAAGTAGAAAGCAGACCATGAGAGGGAGAAAACGGAGTGGTGGGAAGGACGCATGTGACATTAAAGCAGAAAGGATGCTGGGGGGAAGGGGACAGAGGGGTTTGGAGGAGATGTGAGGAGAGTCAACAAAACCCAATATTTTTTGAAAATGTCACAATGAAATCTAATACTTTCTATACTAGTTAAAAATAAAAATATGGGGCTGGAGAGATGGCTTAGTGATTAAGGCGCCTGCCTGTGAAGCCTAAGAATGCCCATTTGAATCTCCAGGTCCCACATTTACCCAGACGCAAGTGACGCAAGTGCAATAGTGGCACACAGCCATGGTGGGTAACCAACTGCTCTTGGATTGGCTAACTGGGAAACAAGTCAGAATCATATCCAGATAATGATTCTGCTTTCCATTGTCAAGCTTCCACTAATCTTGAGCTATAAGAGAGTCTACACCCTTTAAATTATCTCTAAATAATAATGGTTATCCCATTTAACCCGTGTTTACTTCATTCTCCACTGGAGATTCTGCTTCTATTTTTCAGATGGGAGCTGGACCTAAGTAGATAAATGACCCAGTGCACTCCACCCTGGCCCCAGCTGAAACCACAGAGGAATCAGGGAAATGAGCAAGAGAGCTGCTTTCTTAGTGAATCTGATATCAGCACAAGGGTGAAGGAGATAGACACTGAGGACACTCAACACCCACCAAACCAGAGATCCAGAGGCTCCTAAGTGCTCATCACTGAAGTAGACTTAAAATGCACCGAACATGGCTCAGGGAATTTGGCGGAAGAGGAGGAGGAAAGATTGTTAGAGCCACAAATTGGGACATTTTGCACAGAGACATTGCTTCTTCCCCATAACTGACTGCTGCCCCACAATGCACAACCCACAATTCCCATGGGGATGACCTGCATCCCCAATGAGGAGGGCCTCTTCGGAAAAGGGGCAGGGAGGAGGAAAAGGATGGTACCAACATGTGCTGTTTACATACTAAGTATGTCCATATCTAATAAAAATAAATTTTTTATTGACAACTTCTTTAATTGTAGACAATTACTGAGAGGGAATGAAAAGAACAAAGGATAATGGCATATTTGTATGACGATGCCATGACAAACCCATGACTTTGATGCTGACTTAAAAATTTATAGCAAGGGGGCTGGAGAGATGGCTTAGCGGTTAAACGCTTGCCCATGGAGCCTAAGGACCCCAGTTCGAGGCTCGATTCTCCAGGACCTACGTCAGCAAGATGCACAAGGGGGTGCACGCATCTGGACTTTGTTTGCAGTGGCTGGAGGCCCTGGCACACCCATTCTCTCTCTCTTTCTCTCTCTCTCTCTCCCTGCCTATTTCTGTATCTCCCTCTCTCTCAAATAAATAAATAAACAAAATAAAATATATTAAAAGGTTCATCTCCCTCTTCTTTCTTTTAAAAAAAAAATTATAGCAAGGGCTGGAGAGATGGCTTAGTGGTTAAGGCAGTTGCCTGTGAAGCCTAAGGACTCTGGTTTGACTCTCCAGATCCCATATAAGGCAGATGCCCAAGGTGACCTATGTGCAAGGTCACACATGTGCACGAGGTGGCACACACATCTGGAGTTCGATTGCAGTGGTTGGAGCCCTGGTGCACCAATTCTCTCTCTCAGATAAATAAATATATTTTAGCCAGGCGTGGTGGCTCATGCCTTCAATCCCAGCACTCAGAAGGCAGAGGTAGGAGGATCACTGTGAATTTGGCCTATAGCAAGACCCTACCTCAAAAAAAAAAAAAAAACACCAAAACAAAAAAATTTTTAAAAAAAGACTAAAAAAAAAAAAAAAAAAAAAGAAAAAAAAAAAGAAAGAAAAAAATTAAAAAATAAAAAAACACCAAGCCGGGCGTGGTGGCTCACGCCTTTAATCCCAGCACTCGGGAGGCAGAGGTAGGAGGATCGTCATGAGTTCGAGGCCACCCTGAGAATACAGAATGAATTCCAGGTCAGCCTGGGCTAGAGTGAGACCCTACCTCTAAAAACCAAAAAAAAAAAAAAAAAACACCAAAATGAAAACAAAACAAAATCCTCGGAGAGACTGGATCGTGCAGCTGCCTCCCTGGCTTCCAGCTGAAGATCAGAGCAGGTGCTTATGTTACTTGGTTGCGTATCTAGTACTTCCTCCTGACCCAGGGGACACTTTTTATCATGTTCCTTAGTAACCATTTAGTGAGTGTCATGTGTGCTGGGCAGGAGAGCTAAATCATTTTTAGATCCCAGTGCAGTATGAAAATTCAGAGTTCTAAATTTATTAAGAATTCACGGACTGGAGACATGGCTGAGTGGTTAAGTGCTTGCCTATGAAGCATAAGGACCCCGGTTCGAGGCTCAATTCCCCAATACCCACATAAGCCAGATGCACAAGGTGGCACATGCATCTGGAGTTTGTTTTGCTGGCTAGAGGCCCTGGCATGCCCATTCTCTCTCTCTCTCTCTATCTCCTTCTCCCTGCCTATTTCTCTCTCTCTCTCTCTCATATAAAGAAATAAATAAAAATAAAATCTTTAAAAAATTCAGGGGCTGAACATAATACTAAATGGGGAAAAGCTTGACACTTTTCCACTAAATTCAGGAACAAGACAAGGGTGTCCACTGTCCCCACTTTTATTTAATATAGTACTGGAAGACTTAGCCGAAGCAATAAGGCAAGAGACACTCATAAGAGGGATACAAATTGGAAGGGAAGAGATCAAATTATCATTATATGCAGATGATATGATTCTATACATAAAGGACTCTAAAGAGTCTACCAGCAAATATGCAGGATACAAAATAAACACACAGAAATCAGTAGCTTTCCTATATACTAACATCAAACATGAGGAGGATGAAGTCAGGGATCTCTTCCATTCACAATTGCTTCAAAATAAATAAATAAATAAATAAATAAAGTGCCTTGGAATAAACCTAACGAAGGAAGTGAAGGATCTCTACAATGAAAACTTTAAAACACTCAGGAAGAAATTCCACAAGACACTAGGAAATGGAAAGACATCCCATGTTCTTGGATTGGAGGAATTAATATTGTGAAAATGTCCATCTTACCAAAAGCAATCTACACATTTAATGCAATCGCCATCAAAATTCCAATGGAATTCTTCACAGAAATAGAAAAAAAATCCTAAAATTCATTTGGAAGTACAAAAAACCTTGAATAGCCTAAACAATTTTTTTATTTTTGGAGAGATACACAGAGAGAGACAGAGAGAGACAGAGAGAGAGAGAGAGGGAGAGGGAGACAGAGAATGAGCACGCCAGCAGTCTCTCAGCTGCTGTGAATGAAATCCAGGTGTGTGCGCCCCCTTGTGGGCAAGTGCAGCATTGCACCCTTGCATCACTTTGCATCTGGCTAAACATGGGACCTGGAGATTGGAACCGGGTTCTTAGGCTTAGCAGGCAGGCGCCTTAACCGCTAAGCCATCTCTCCAGCCCAGCCTAAACAATTTTGAGCAACAAAAGTAAGGCTGGTAGTATCACTATACCCAATTTTAAGCTATATTACAAAGCCATAATAACAAAACAGCATGGTACTGGCACAAAGACAAACACTAGGTCAATGGAACAGAATAGAGGACCCAGATGTTAATCCAGGCAGCTACAGCCATCTGATATTTTACAAAAATGCCAAAAATATTCAGTGGAGAAAAGGCAGCTTCTTCAACAAGTGGTGCTGGGAAAACTGGATATCTATATGTGGAAGGATGAAAATAGATCCTTGTCTCTCTCTATGCACAAGAATTAAGTTCAAATAGATCAGGGACCTTAATATCAGACCTGAAACTCTGAAACTGTTAGAGAAAAAAGTAGGGGAAATCCTTCAACATATTGGCATAGGCAATGACTTTCTGAATATAACCCCAAATTGCTCAGGAAATAAAGCCACTAATCAACCACTGGGATCTCATGAAATTACAAAGCTTTTGTATAGCAAAGGAAACTGTGAATAGAGCAAAGAGACAACTTACAGAATGGGAGAAAATCTTTGCCAGTTATACATCTGAAAGAGGATTAGTATCTAGAATATACAAAGAACTCAAAAAACAGAATAATAAGAAATCAAACACCCCAACTAAAAACTGGGCTATGGAACTAAATAGAGAGTTCTTAAAACAAGAAATACAGATGGCATGTGAACATTTAAAAAAGTGTTCTACATCCTTAGCCATCAGGGAAATGCAGAATGGCTATCATCAAGAAAACAAATGACAATAAATGTTAGCAAGGATGCAGAAAAAGGGGAACCATTCTACACTGCTGGTGGGAATGTAGTCTGGTACAGGCATTGTGGAAATCAGTGTGGAGGTTCTTGAGACAGCTAAAAATAGATTTACCATATGACCCAGCTATAGCACTCCTAGGCATATATCCTAAGAACTCTTCTTAATACCTTAGAGATACATGCACAGTCATGTTTATTGCTGCTCTATTCACAATAGCTGGGAAATGGAACCAGCCTAGATGTCCTTCAACATATGAATGGATAATAAAGATGTGGTGCATTTACTCAATGGAGTTCTACTCAGTGGTAAAGAAAAATGAAATTATGAATTTTTCAGGGAAATGGATGGGTCTGGAAAGGATTATACTAAGTGAGGTAACCCAGACCCAGAAAGCCACAATTCACGTGTTCTCTCTCATATGTGGATCCTAGCTACAAATGTTTATATTTGTGTGTGAGCTGGAACCAAAAATCAGTAGCAGAGACCAGAAAACTAGAAAAAGGCAAAAGGGGGTGAGGAGAGGGAAGGCCTTAAGGGGATGTTATTGTATATATGTAAGTAGAAGAAGTTGGATAGCCCAAGTGAAGCCAGGGGAAGAGATTGAGTAAAAGAAGGGTGGGAGAAGGGTCAATCAAAATTCAAGATATTCTTAATAAGACATATGAAAACCGACTTTTTTGGATAATGGTGCATCCAGAAGCCATAGATTGTTACTAGAAAATTTTCAGTGCCAGGGATGGGATACCTTACAGTGTGTTGTTGGGCAAGGAGGTCCCTGTTGCCTCCAAAACATTATAGGCTATTGCCAAGGCCCTTGGTTTCCCACCAGAAAAAGATGGTAAGACCCTATTGCTGAAGACTCTACATGCCTGGCCAACAAGGTCACTGAAAAATCAAGCTGGTACTGAGCTTAAAACCTCCTCCTTGTAGACTAGCCAACTGAAAGCTAGAAAAAGGTGCACTGCATGCAGCCCTATGGAAGACAGAAGTCACCAGTGGTGAAAACAGTGGACACTGGAAGCCCCAAGTTTGGCCAGACAAGCCAAATTATTGAACGAATGCGATAGTGTCATGTCTGCTCTGTGGGAAACCAACTGCTCTCTAATTGGACTGAAGGCCCTCTCTATGGGAGGGAATACATGCCTGGTACTGAAAACCTAATCAAAAGCCTATGCCAGGGAGTTCATAAGCCTTAGGGATGTAAAGCCTGCTATCGTCTGGCTAAATGCACATATTATGCTCACTAAACTGCCCTGGTAGCACTACACTTAATGTTCATATTCACATATTAATGCTACTCTCACTTCTGGTTAGAGAAGCTTCTCTTTTCAGATGGCGATGACCACTGGGATGACCCAAAAAGCAACATAGTGCTGAGAAGAAGTGACAAAGGAGTGTCCAGCACTGAAACATCTCTATCACACCCTCCAAGGCTCAAGATCCATTGCAGAAGAGGTGGTGGAAAGAATGTAAAAGCCAAAGAAAGGGTACAACTCCTTACAATGCAACTGTCCAGACAGAAATTGGCCTCGATATCCCCGACCTCACAGTGCCTAGCAATACCTTCACAAGACCCTCATCATAGGAGAAAAAGATGATGACATCAAATTAAAAGAGACTAACTGAGAGGGGGAGCAGATATGATGGAGATTGGACTTGTGAAGAGGAAGTGGGGGAGGGGAGAGAATTTTCATGGTTTATTGTCTATAAGAATAGAAGTTGTCAATAAAAAAGATTAAAACTGTAAAAAAAAAAAAAGAATTCAGGGGTTGGAGAGATGACTTAGCAGTTAAGGTGCTTGATTGCGAAACCTAAGGACCCATGTTCCACTCTCCAGATCCCATGTAAGCCAGATGTAAAAAGGTGAGGCAAGTGCAAGGTCATACATGTCCACTAGGTGGCTCAAGCATTTGGAGTGCGATTCAGTGGCTGAGGCCCTGGCACATCAATTCTCTCTCTCTCAAATAAAAAATAAAAGAATTCAGGATGGTGACAACAGAGCTTTTACTGGCCCAGGGACTAAATATTATAAAGTAAAATGGCCAAGCTCCCAGGTCCCATTTAAGGCACAGTCAGAGGTCACTCAATGCTGATGCTGACCTCATCTGATGGACGCCTCATCTGATGGACACATCCTTCCTGAGAGTTACTGAATGCTTTCACTTGGGCTGAAGTCTTTCTTGTGTGTCTCTGTAAGGAGCCGTCATGCATGTCCGTTCTGGCCAAGCTCTTCGATACATTGAAGAGGCTGCTGTGTTCTCCTCACTTTCTGGTCCTTGTGGCTGGCCGCTCTCTTTCTTCTATCCAGTCTACTTCGGGGGCAGCTGCAATGGGCAGGAGAGATGAGCAATCCAGTGCTGAGCATGTGGGAGAGACTCAGTGACTGCAGCGAGACTCCCAGTGCAGGGGGAGCTGAGGAGGGTATGCCCAAGGCCAGTGGAATCCACCACGGAGTGGTATCTGGCCATGAGCAGGGCGTGTGCAAAGACACATGGGCAGGAGTGATCCCTGCCCAAGAGACCCAGAGACCCAGAGGTGCATTGGAAGGACTGTGTAGCAGACAGCTTCAGGTTCACTGAGATAAACTTCCAGACCAGGCAAAGTTATGGAGGAAGGGATATTTATTGGAGCTTACCGGTTCAGGGGAAGTTCCATAATGGCAGAAGAAGCTGGCCTGCTCTTCACAGGACCAAACACAGAGAGCAAAGCCACAGCATACCTCAGGAACTCCAACTAGGCACACTCTACGTATCTTTACAATGGAATCCTAAACCCACCACCACACCTTAAGATCCCCCAGTGACACTGCCTCCACCAAGGTGGCTGCAGATGCAAACTACAAACTAATAAAACACAAAATATATTGGGGACCATCTATTCAAACTACCACAGACTGTGAGGGAGTTTCTAAATTAGGTTAATTGAAGTGGAAGGATGACCTTAAATGTGGGTGGCACCCCTCCATGGGGTGGGGGACCTAAGTGTGTACAAAGGAGAAAGTGAACAGAGCACCCGTGTTCCTCACTGTCTCCTTCCTGATTGTAGACACAGTGTGACCACCAGCTGGCTTATGCTCCTGCTGCCATGCCTTCTCCTGGAACTGTAAGCTACAATGCAGCTACCTTCCTTAAGCTATGTCTTATCAGGTGTTTGGGTCACAGGGTTGTGTCTGAGGTGTGCTAGAAAAACAGGGGAACATTGAAGGGCTAGGTAAATTTATCCACAAATAATACTTGCTTTTAAAGTGACCAAGAGGGCTGGATAGATGGCTCAGCCATTAAAGGTGTTTGCTTGCAAAGCCTGATGGCCCAGGTTCAAATCCCCAGTACCCATGCAAAGCCTGAGCACAAAGTAGTGCATCTATCTGGAGTTCATTTGCAGTGGCACAAAAATGTTCTAGTGAACCAATTCCCTCTCTCTCTCTTCCTCGCTCTATGCTTGCAAATAAATTTTTAAAAATTAAACAGAGGGCTGGAGACATGACTTAGCGGTTAAGGCTCCTGCCTGCAAAGCCTAAGATCCTGCTTCCAATCTCCAGGTCCAGTCTCCACGTTTAGCCAGATGCAAAGTGATGCAAGGGTGCAATGCCACACTTGCCCACAAGGGGGTGCACGCATCTGGATTTCGTTCACAGCAGCTGAGAGACTGCTGGCGTGCCCATTCTCTATCTGTCTCCCTCTCCCTCTCTCTCTGTCTGTCTCTCTCTGTGTCTCTCTCAAAAATAAAAAAAAATTAAATTAAAAAAATTAAACAGAAAATAAAACGACAATGATCAAGGTCATTTCCAAGGATCAAGGATGGAACACATATCCCAAAGAACACATGTTTATCAGATGTCCCATTCTAAGAGAGCATGGGAAGTCCCACTTACCAATCAGGCTTATTCCTCTTGTGTTTAAGGAAAGAAGCAGACAGTTTATAAGCCTTGGTTTTCCATGCCAGTAGCTGTTTTATGTGGGCTGTTTAGCCTGAGTGAGGCACTGTGCTAAGCCTCCATGTATTGTCTCATTTCATTCTCACAGGGCTCCATGACTGGATGCTTTCAAAACTCTCACCTTATGAATTGGGGGGGGGGGGACAAAAACTGTGATTCAGCAAGGCTCACAGCCACAGCCAAGGCCAGACTGCCAGGAGGTGGTGCTCAAGTGTGTCAGGAACCCACCTATATCCTTGATCATACCAGGCTGTCTCAACACTTTAGAATAAGGGAAGGAGAATTTTTCCATCCATGGATATTTTGCTTCTCTTTCTTGCCCCTTAGATGAAATGAAACTTTCACAGGGCTTTCAAATGACCACTATTATTCAGAGGCATTTAAGCTCACTCATGTATGTTTTAGTTGTCGTGATTAGCAGCCAAAATTAACCAACTCTGTAAGCATTTATAACCCCAAACAGGATGCTTCAAAAATTCATGTCAGATCATTTAGAGACAGTACTATAACAATATAAATGATAAAGACCATAAGTTAAAGCTCTACCCAGCGAGAGAATATGATCTTCCACCAAAAAACATTCATGAGAATAATAAATACTGAGGAATATTGTTCCTATATTTTTCCTGTAATGTATCAATATTTTTCAAAAGGTTGAATAATATCCTTTCTGGAGAGAATTCTCCCTTTACTACCTGTACACAAAATGTCTTTGGGGAAATAAATATAAGAACTGTGATATCATAGCCAACTCTCTTCAGAACAGAAGAATGAAATGGCTGAAAGCAATGAAAACTGTGAATTAGAAGATGCTTGTCAGCAAGGAAAAGTGGATGCATGGTTATTCAAAGCAGGATTAAAAGTTATGATCCAGGGCTGGAGAGATGGCTTAGCGGTTAAGGCGCCTGCCTGCTAAGTCTAAGAATGCTGGTTCTAATCTCCAGGTCCCATGTTTAGCCACATGCAAAGTGACTCAAGGGTGCAATGCCACACTTGCCCAAAAGGGGACTCACGCATCTGGGGTTTGTTCACAGCAGCTGAGAGGCTGCTGGTGCGCCCATTCTCTGTCTTCCTCTCCCTCTCTTTCTGTGTCACTCTCCAAAAAAAAAAGTTATGATCCATGTGAAGATAGACAGATGTTTGAGCCTCTGTTCCTGCAGGATGGCTGCTGAGTCACTCTGCCTATCACATGTGAGTGAAGGACAGGCACTTAGTTCTTCCTGGCCTTGTGTCTGAGTTTCATTTATCACGAAAAAACTTCCCCTGATGTCTTTTTTTTTTTTTTTTTTTTTTTTTTTTTTTTTTGGCGAGAGATACAGAGAGAGAAAGACGGAGAGAGGGAGAGGGAGACAGATAGAGAATGGGTGCTCCAGCAGTCTCTCAGCTGCTGTGAATGAAATCCAGATGCGTCGCGGGGCCCCTTGTGGGCAAGTGCGGCATTGTGCCCTTGCGTCACTTTGCATCTGGCTAAACATGGGACCTGGAGATTGGAACCAGGTTCTTAGGCTTAGCAGGCAGGCGCCTTAACCCCTAAGCCATCTCTCCAGCCCCCCTGATGTCTTTTAACAATAGGCAAGTCCACGTGTCACAGAGGAAAGAAAGTTCCCCCAAGGTCTGCAGTTTTCTAAAATATATTTTATTTATTTATTTATTTATTTAAGAGAAATAGAGAGCAAGGAGAGAGAGAGAGAGAATGGACATGCCAGGGCCTCTAGCCACTGCGAATGAACTCTAGACACATGCTTTACATGGGTACTGAGGAATCCAACCTGGGTCATTAGGCTTTGCAGGCAAGTGCCTTAACTGCTGAGCTATCTCTCTAACCCAATATATATATATAATTTATTTACTTACTTTACAGAGGGGAAGAGGCAAGGTAAGAGAAAGAGAATGGGCATGCCAGGGCTTCCAGCCACTGGAAACAAATTCCAGTGCATGAGACATCTCATGCATCTGGCTTACGTAGGTATTGGGGAATCAAACCAAGGTCCTTTGGCTTTGTAGGCAAGTGCCTTAACTGCTAAGCCATCGCTCCAGCCTAAAAATATTTTTAAAAGATATTGATTCTAAGGGAATTAGAAAATTCTTCAGTCATCATCATCAAAAGAATCATCTATCTATCTCCAGGAACAAAATGACAGGATCCAAAGTTTTCATTGCCTGGAAAACTTCTACTTTCAGATAAGTTTAGCCCAAGTGAGATGGAACCATGTGAAAATATCCCAAAGCTTGAAACAGGGCTCAGTGGTGGAGCATTTGGCTAGTATAAAAAGATCCTGGGCAGGGTCCTCAGCACTGAAAACCAAAATTAGAAAAAGCAAAGTTGGGCTGGAGAGATGGCCTAGCGGTTAAGGCACTTGCCTGTGAAGCCTAAGGACTCAGATTCAATTCCCTAGTACCCATGTAAGTCAGATGCACATGCATCCAGAGTTTGTTTGGCTAGACGCCTTGGCAACCCTTTCTCTCTCTAGTAAATAAACAAATAAACAAAACAATATGTAAATAAATAAACAAAATTCACAGACAAGATTTATTGAGCAAAAGTAGTTCTACAAAAAATATCAGAAAAGAGTCTGTGTTTAACACCCAGAAGGGATAAATTGATGTAGAATCATTGCCCCTAATGAGGCCCCCCATGGCTATAATCAGCCAAACTGTAATGATTCCAACAACAGCAACAAAAAGTCACCCCGAGGGACACATTCCAGACTAGAACAGGCCTAGGGTGGAACCCCTCCTGATCGTTTGAGGTAATGAAGCACATGGGTGCGAGAGCAGCGACCGAGAGACGCTGCAAGAATTATCAGCAGAGGAGATCGATTCTCCAGATGGTCCAGGCCAAGGAAAACCCTGAGGAGTAACAGCATTTTAGTCCACACGGGTTATTTTGACAAAATGTCTTAAACTGGGGAATGTATGAAAAGTGATTCATTGTTTACAGTTTTACAGGCTAGGGGGGTCTGAGATCAATGCACTGGCCGATTTAGTGTCTGGAAAGCGTCCATTCTCCATAGATTGCAGAGGAGGCAAGCAAGGGCCCCGGCCCTTCCTACAAATGCTCTAATTGCACTGATACAAGCAGGGCCCTCGTAGGTAGTCTAATTACCTCTTCAAGGCCCCTTGTGTGTGTGTGTGTGTGTGTGCGTGTGCGTGTGTGTGTGTGTGTGTGTGTGTGTATGCGCACGCGTGCGCGCGCGCATGGGTCTCACAATGCATGTGTGAAGGTCATTGGACAACATTGAGTGTCTGTCCTCACCACGACCTTGGGTGATGCAGGGTCTCTCGTTTGCTGCTGAAATGCCACACTAGCTGGCCTGGGAGCTTCGGGATTATCTTGTCTCCACTTCCTGTTACTGGTGGTCTGTGGTTGTCATCACAGACACTTGCACTGCTGCGTCTGGCTTTATAGGTTCTGCACTATAGCTGTCAAGCTTGCGTGGTAAGCTTTTTAACCACTGAGACATCTTTCCAGCCCCTAGCTCCCATCTCTGAATGCTAATTTACTGAAGACTGCACTTCAACATATGAATTTTGAAGAAATGCTATAGACTATAGAGATGGGTAATAGAAATCAGCTTCATGGGCTGGAGATTTCTCTGCTTGAAAAGAAATAAATACAAGTCAGCCTGGGCCAGAGTGAGACCCTACCTCGAAAAAGAAAAGAAAAGAAATAAAGAAAGAAAATAAATAAATAAGCGGGGTGTGGTGGCGCACATCTTTAATCCCAGCACTTGGGAGGCAGAGGTAGGAGGATCACCGAGAGTTCGAGGCCACCCTGAGACTACATAGTTAATTCCAGGCCAGCCTGGACCAGAGTGAAACCCTACCTCGAAAAACCAAAAAAAAAAAAAAAAAAAAAAAAAAAAGAGAGAGAGAGAGAGTGAGAGAGAGAGAATAAAATAAATAAATAAATAAATAAATAAATAAATAAATAAATAAATAAATTTCATGAAAAGACAACTAGGGAAAAATTCCTTTATAGTCATTAGTATTGCAACCAGTGCATAAAATCAGTGTGTATGAGACCTCTCAAAATAACTTGCTGAAGAACAAACTAACCACAAAATAATTAGTCTAGGAGGTCCTCTGAAAACCTGAGATGCTCAGCTAAAGTCACTGATGACACAGCTCTTCAAAGAGCAGTGCACGCGCACACACACACACGCACACGCACGCACGCACGCACTCCCTTTTACAAAGACAGTTATTGAGCACATTTCTTTGAGTGACATCAATAGATACGTCATCAATATTCAAATGTAATAGGGTTTTAATTCTCTCTGCAGTGCTGTCCCTGACAGTCACCATGCAGAAAGGTGGACCAAGATATGATGCCTCACTAGCACTTTCACACCCTTTGAGTTAAATTGATGGAAACTTTCTCAGAAACTCTGGTTTGGAAGAAACATGCCCACAGCCAAATTTAGAACATGATTACTTGAAAACACCTCAGAGGTTGAAGTAGTTGGCTCACAAGTTCAATGCCTGCCTGGGCTACGAGTTCAAAGCCAGCTTAGGCAAGTTGGTGAGACCCTGTTTTAATTTTTTTTTAAGTAAAAAGAAAGGAAAGAGTAATGATTTATGATAGAAACTCATCTAGTATGTATGCATAAGGCCTTGGATTCAATCCCTTGTATTAAAGAGATAAAAAAAATATCTAGAAAGAGAAGCCTTCAGCGATCAAGGTGCTTGCCTGCAAAGCCTAACCAAGTTCGAGTCCCAGTACACACATAATGCCAGATGCACAAGGTGGCACATGCGCCTGGAGTTCATTTGCAGCAGCTGGAGACGCTGGTGTACCCATTCTCTCTCTGCTGGGCGTGGAGATGCACACCTTTCATCGCAGCACTCGGAAGGCAGAGGGAGGAGGATTGCTGTGAGTTCAAAACCAACCTGAGACTACATAGTGAATTCCAGGTCAGCCTTGGCTAGAGCGAGACCCTATCTCAAAAGAAAGAGAAGCCTTGTAGCTCAGTTAATGGAATGCTTTCCTAGTGTATGCACAAAGCCCTGGGTTCTATCCCCAACACCACATAAACCAGGTCTAGTGGCACGCACATGTAATCCTAACACTTGGGAGATGGAGACATTCAAAAATTCAAGGTCATCATCAGCTACGTAGTGAGAGTGAGTTTGAGAAGCCTGAGATAGTACCCAGTTGGAAAGCAAGCAAGAGAGAACAGGTGAGAAGTCTTTACCAATAGAAATGTCCAGAACTGAGAGCAGATATTCAGTTTCTATGCCACCAGAATTGACCAGATATTTACAAAGTTTCTATATAACCACGATATCCAAAGATCAAGATATTCATACCAAAACCTCCAAGAAGGCAGATTCTGAGCACTGACTCACTGAGAAATTAAAAAAAATAAGCCAGTCCTGAAACCAGGAGGAAATAAACCAAAACATAAGGACAAGCTCTGGGGCCTGGTTTCTTAGCGTCGGTTTTAGGAGTAGCCCACTCCCTGATGAGATTCCGTTGGGTGACGTTCCTGAGACCATGTCTTCAATCCCACTAACACCCATCACCAGGACCCTCCAGATAAAATATCAAGAGAATCGTCATTGTGGTGGGCAAAGCTCTTAAGTCAGGAGCCCATTTCTCAGCCAGGCTGAGAAAAAAAAAATAAAAAGAACAAATTTCTCAGAAAATGTCACCAAAAATAACAGTATAGGACTGGAGAGATTGCTTAGTGGTTAAGGTGCTTGCCTGCAAAGCCTAAGAACCCAGGTTCAATTCCCTAGTACCCATGTAAGCCAGATGCACTTGTGTCTGGAGTTTGTTTGCAGTGGCTAGAGGCCTTGCCATGCCCATTCTCCTATCTCTCTTTCTCTTTCTCTCTCTCTCAAATAAATTAAATTTAAAAAATAATAGTATAATATGTAATGTGATGTGTGTATGTTTGTATGTATGTATGTTTAATGTCATCTGGAGCATTTTTTTTAGGCAAGCCCAACAGACTGGCCTTTTTTTTAATGCAAGAGAGAGCAAGAGTGAAAGAGAGAGTATGTATGAGAGAGAATTGGCGTACCAGGGTCTCAGCCACTGAAATTGAACTCCAGACATGTGCACCCCCTTGTGTGCATGTGCAACCTTGCACACTTACGTTACTGTGCATCTGGCTTATGGGGGACCTGGAGAGTCGAACATGAGTCCTTAGGTTTTGTAGGCAAGTGCCTTCACCACTAAGCCATCTCTCCAGCCCTGGAGCATATTTTTTTTTAATATTCAAGTACAAAATTAGTAATGACAGGGCTGGAGAGATGGTTTAGCGGTAAAGGCACTTGCCTGCAAAGCCTAAGGACCCAGGTTTGATTCCCCAGGACCCTCATAAGCCAGCTGTACAAGGTAGCTCATGTGTCTGGAGTTTGTTTGCAGGGCTAGAAGCCCTAGTATGTCTATTCTCTCTCTCTCAAATAAATAAAATATTTTTAAAATTAGTAATGACCTTCGTAAGACCCTCAAAATAGAAGAAATAGAAGAAAAAGATGATGACATAAAATTAAAAGAGAGACTAATGGAGAGAAGGAGGGGATATGATGGAGACTGGAATTCTAAAGTGGAATGGGGGAGGGGAGGAGAGGGAAATATCAGGTGTTTTTTGTATGTAAATATAGAAGTTGTCAATAAAAAATAATAATTAAAAAAAAAAAAAGTTTTAAACAAGACAAAAAGGAAAGAGAAAAAATTAGTAATGACAAAAGTCTTGCTCGCAATTCCTTAGGAGAAGAAAAAATAATGGATACTTGAAGTGAGGGCAACTTTCCCTGGAAACTGCTCTGACAGACTCTACAGAAGGGATTCAGTTCACTGAAGATTTCTGGCAAACACTATCCAAAGAAAACCAACCCCAAATGCCTGAGGACCTGGGGCGTCCTGGAGAGAGACAGGGAAGAATCTAGCCACACTTCCCAGGAAGTTTCATCACAGGAGACAAACTCCCCAGGGCTGCTAATTAAAACAGTCCCTCTGCTTCCTACCTGAGTCACATCCCTCCTTGTCAGTGTTTATTTTAAGGGCAACTACACCCTTTTCACTAATGAGGAAGTGATATTCCTTAGACATGAAGAACAGCGGTGAAATTGAGGATTTACTTGTCAACAGGCTGTCTACTAAGAACTATCACAAAAGATCAGCTCTAAGGGTGCATCTCGCACTTCAGAAACATCAGGAGGAACAGTGGATGGCCGTGCGGCTGTTCAGTGGATCAATGAGAGGGGTGTAGCCTCTTAGTTTAATGAAGAATGAGGCAGAATTTATGATCAGGTTTCTTCTGGAAACCCTTACTCACTTCCCCTGAGCTGAGCTGTTATCATACTGTTTGTATTGGTAACTTTCTCTTTTCTGAGACCAAATACTCCACAAGAATTGGCTTAGGGAAGGGAAGGATTTTAATTCCATTTTACAGTTTCAAGGGGAAGTATTCATTATGGACCTGGAGAGTCGAACATGAGTCCCCAGCTTCACAGGCAAGTGCTTTAACCACTAAGCCATCTATCCAGCCCTGGTGTGTGTGTGTGTGTGTGTGTGTGTGTGTGTGTTTGAGGTAGAGTCTCACTCTAGATTCACTATGTAGTCTTAGGCTGGCTTTGAACTCAGAGATCTTCCTACCTCTGCCTCCTGAGTGCTGGGATTAAAGGCATGTGCCACATCGCCCGGCCAAAGATACTTTTAAAAACACCTATTCTATATGGCTATTATGGATAATATAGAATGCTACTTGTTGACATAGCAAACATGTTATCTCAGCGTGAATATACATATATTTGTGTGTGTATGCATGCATGCGCATATATTCATTTGGGTGTCTATGCGTAGGGAAATACCTATCTGGAAAGACAGTCATTTGAGTGATAGGATTATTACTGAATTTATGTTTTATTATGCTTTTTCTATATCACTTCAAGTACTTTATAATGATGCTGAGTCCTTTTAAAGCTAAAAAAAATATTTGGAGAAAACATTTTTCAAAGAAAAATTTGTCAACATGAGTATGTATGGCTGGATTTCTTCACCATGAGGAATAACCCTTCACAGACTGAGCTTCACTGTATAGTACCGTCCTTGTGCCTTAGCAGGATTCTTCTCTTATTTATTTATTTATTTATTTATTTATTTATTTATTTATTTATTTGAGAGAGATGCAGAGAGAGAGAGAGAGAATTGGCACACCATAGCCTCCAGCTGCTGCAAATGAACTCCAGATGCATGCACCACATTGTGCATCTGGCTTACATGGGTCCTGGGGAATTGAACCTAGGCCCTTTGGCTTCACAGACAAATGCCTGACAGCTAAGCCATCTCTCCAGCCCTTCTCCATCAGCCGCCAGTGTGGGACAGTCATGGGGTAAATACCTGCGACTGCATTCCCTCTCTGCCCTCCTCTCTAGCTTGTGGGATTGTGAGGTACCTGTTAGTCTTAGGGACCATTTCTTTGTGTCGCTGTGTGCATGTATTTTTGTTTTGTTTCGTTTTGACGTAGGGTCTCACTCTAGCCCAGGCTGACCTAGGACTCACTCTGTAGCCTTAGGCTGGCTTCAAACTCACAGAGATCCTCCTACCTCTGCCTCTGGAGGAGTCCTGGGATTAAAGGCGTGCGCCACCACGCCTGGTTACAGAGTGGATGTGTTAAACATTGCACTGTTCGGTTTGTCTCCTTTGGTCTCTTGAATCTGCTGGTATCAAGACTCGGTGGGTCTTCCTTCACAAGCTCTCTACAGCATTTCTACCCACAGTGAAGAGGGAAAACTGGGTTCTTGGAGGGAAACATCAGATACCCCGCGTTCTTCAAGCCAAATGATTATCCATCCACCTGAGAATAATCTCAACAAAACTATTACCCCACTAGGGTTAAGGAGACCCCACTGAACTGGCTCCCTGGGCAACCCTCCAGATTGGCATTACAGTGGCCTTTGCAACTGGGATCCCCTTGCTGTTGCCTGGTGTTATGACTACCAATACTTAGACGTGTTTTTACCAGGTTTTGTCCTTCATTCTCCAGACATCCAACATGATCTCCGTTACCCACTTCCACTTAAAGAAACACAGTACCTGAATGCAGAAGGTGGTATCCAGATCACAAAGAATCCCCCATACATGCAACTACCGCTGCTGGTATCACCATTGCTGTTTTCGTGATGCATGCGCATAATTTTAAGCTGTTTCTTAAGACTGCTGGACAGATTCCCTCCACCCACCCACACACACCCACCCACCCACACACACACACACACACACACACACACACACACACACCATTTTCTTGTCTACATTGATAAAAAACAGAATTTTTCCCTATATAGCCACAGGGTGGCAGCAGTACCTCACAAATTTTGAAATAGCTGTTTTCATTTTTTTTAATCTGCACAATTAACAAATAAAATATGTATTTACAATGTAGAAATGTTTTGAAATATATATATATATATGTTGTAAAATAGCTGAATAGAGCTAATTAAAATATGCATTGCCTCACATTCTTGCCTTTTTTAAAAAAAGTAATGAACACACTTAAAATCTAGTTTCTTTGGTGATTGTTAATCTTCATATTGAACAATAGGTCTCTTGAACTTATTCTTCATGTCTAGTGGAATGTTTGTAGCTTTTGGCTAACATCTCTTCAAACTCCCACCACACTTCAGCTTCTGGTGACTTCCAATTGAGATGGGTACTTCTCTAGTCCAAAAAAATAAATAAAATTTAAATAAAATAAAATAAAATAAAGGCCTTTCAGAGGCAGGGATTCTGGGATCACTCCATACAGAGTCAGAATAGACAGTGAAATCTTCTACAAGCTTCAGAAATGGTTCCTTTCTGTTTATTCTCATTGAGGCTTAAACTAGTATATAATCTGTTGTTTTCTTGGGAGGAGAGGGGGTTCAAGGCAGTCTCTCACTCTAGCCCAGGCTGACCTGAAACTCACTCTGTAGTTCTAAACTGGCCTTGAACTCATAACGATGCTACCTCTTGGGTGCTAAGATTAAAGTCATGTGCCACCACCCCTGGTCATAATTTTTTTTTTTCCGAGGTAGGGTCTCACTCTAGCTCAGACTGACCTGGAATTCACTATGTAGTCTCAGGGTGGCCTTGAACTCAAGGTGATCTTCCTACCTCTGCCTCCCGAATACTGGTATTAAAGGTGTGTGCCACCACACCCGGCTTTATAATTTTTTTTTTTAAAGAAATACCCTTGTGCCTTTAATCCCAACACTTGGAGGCAGAGGTAGGAGGATTGTCATGAGTTCAAGGCCACCCCGAAACTACACAGTGAATTGCAGGTCAGCCTGGGCTAGAGCGAGACCCTACCTCGAAAAACAAAACAAAAAAAACAAAACAAAATACCCTTGTTTAAGCCTCTGTTAGCAAAAAGGTAGAAAATGAAAGGAAAGGGGAGACTTGGCTCTCAATTGCTGAGACAGGCTTTATTCAGGGAAAGGTTCTGGCCAGGCAGGTCAGAAGCAACTTCCTCCATTACAGACAATGGGGTTCCTATCTGGGCAATGGGCTCATCAGAATTCTTTGACTGCAGGGCATTCTGCTTTGTCCTCAGAGCTTGGGCCAGTTCAGGGAAATGATAATTAGGTGATTTGATGCATTTCAGAAAAATGACAGTCCATCTGTAATTGGGATGGGTGGCCTGGGCCACTTCCTGAGAACAGAGACTTACAATTATAAGATGGCAAGAGAGTTCAAAAGTGGAGACAGCCTCCATAGGCCTCATTTATTCTAAGGATGTAAACCAAGGAAAAACTCAAAAATAATAGTTGCTGCTGGGGCTGGTGGTGCACACCTTTAATCCCAACACTCTGGAGGCAGAGGTCGGAGGATTGTTGTGAGTTTGAGGCCAGCCTGAGACTACATAGTGAATTCCAAGTCAGCCTGAGCTAGAATGAGCCCCTATCTCAAAAATAATAATAATAATTAATAATAACAGTTGCTATTTAACACCTACCAGATCACTTCCTGGAGCTTACGCAGTAACTGGAAAGATAGACTACTAAGTAGTTGAACAATTAGTCTAGAGTGTAAGTACAATGTACTAAGCACAGGAAGAAACCACATTATTCTATGTTTGATCCTGTCTGAACCCACTTTCTGTTCCTATAACAAAATATCTAGGGCTGTATAATTTATTTATTTTTAACGAGAGAGATGTTTGTTTTGGATCATGAATTTGGAGGCAGGGAAGGAAGTTGAAGAACATGCCACCAACATGTCTACTGACACAGGCATCCTCCTGCATCCCAACATGGATAAAAGGCAGAAATGGAAGCCAACATGTGCAAAGAGGAGGTGTCCAAGCCAGAGACAGGACAAAGGATGCTGACTCACTGTACACCAACTGACGCCCTCAGCAACTAACCCATTCCTTGGAGACAAACATTAATCCTTCCTGAGGGTGTTGTTTCCAGGCCCTAATCACCTCCCACTAGGCCCCACCTCTGAATTCTGACCTGTTGAAGACCAAGCTTTCAGCACATAACCCTTTGGGGAATAACCCAAGGTTTATGATTCATTGTGAGCTATTTTTGTGAAAGGGACAAGGTGTGTATCGACATTTGTCTTTCAAATATGTTCATGCAAATGTTCCAGCACCATTCACTTGTAAGATCACCTTTCCAGGGCTGGAGAGATGGTTTAGCAGTTAAGACATTGCCTGTGAAGTCTAAGGGCCCAGGTTTGGTTCCCCAGGACCCACATAAGCCAGATGCACAACATGGCACATGCATCTGGAGTTCATTTGCAATGGCTGGTGGCCCTGGTGTGCCCATTTTCTCTGTCTGCTTCTTTCTCTCTTCCTCCCTCTCCTCCCTCTCTCTCAAATAAAGAAAGAAAGAAATATTTTTTAAAAAAAGATTTTTGGGGATTGGAGAGATGGCTTAGCACTTAAGGTGTTAGCCTGTGAAGCCTAAGGACCCAAGTTCAATTCTCCAGGTCCCATGTAAGCCAGATGCACATGGTGGCACATGTGTCTGGAGTTTGTTTGCAGTGGCTAGAGGTCCTGGTGTGCCCATTCTCTCTCTCTCTCTCTCTCTCTCTCTCCCCTTTCTCTGTCTCTAATAAATAAATAAAACTAAATCAGAAAAAATTATTTTAAAAAAAGATTACCTGGACTGGAGAGATGGCTTAGAGGTTAAGGCGCTTGCCTGTGAAGCCTTAAGGACCCATGTTTGACTCTCCAGAGCCTGAGTAAGCCAGACGCACAAAGCTGAAGCAAGTGTGAGGTTGCACATGCCCACTAGATAGTGCAAAGTTCTAGAGTTCAATTGCAGTGGCTAAGGCCCTGGTGTGCCAGTTCTCTCTGTGTCTCTGTCTCTCTCTAAAATATAAAATAAAAAAAAAATAAAAAGATTACTTTTCCATTAATCACGTTGGAGTATTTGTCAAAGATCACTCATCGGCACAGATCTGTTTCTGTATTGTCACCTGCTCCATCACTCTCTGCATGTACACATTTGTGTGTTCACTGTACAGTTTTTTTAAATTTTTGTTTTATTTTTATTTATTTATTTGAGAATGACAGACAAAGAAAGAGGCAGATAGATAGAGAATGGGCATGCCAGGGCCTCCAGCCACTGCAAACGACCTCCAGATCAATGTGCCCCTCCTGCATCTGGCTTACGTGTGTCCTGGGGAATCAAGCCTCGAACTGGGGTCCTTAGGTTTCACAGGTAAGCGTTTAACCACTAAGCCATCTCTCCAGCCCCCTCAGTACATTTTTTTAAAAAATATTTTATTTAAGAGAGAGAGAGAGAAAGGGAATGAGTTTGGGCACACCAGGGCCCCCTTCCATTGTACACTCCAGATGAATGCACCACTTTGCGCATCTAACTTTATGTGGGGACTGGGGACAGAAACCTCATCCATCAGGCTTTGCAAGCAAGCACCTTAACCGCTGAGCCATCTCTCCAGCCCCTACTGCACAGTTTGACTTCAACTTTATGGGAAGTTTTGAGATTGAATCATGAAGGGACACCAACATTTTCTACTTCACTATTGTCTTGGACATTCTGAACTGTTTTGTTTTGTTTTGTTTTTCAAGGTAGGGTCTCAGTCTAGCGCAGGCTGACCTGGAATTCACTCTGTAGTCTCAGGCTGGCCTTGAACTCACAGCAATCCCCCTACCTCTGCATCCCGAATGCTGGGATTAAAGGCATGTGCCACCACACCTGGCTATTCTGAACATTTTTTGTCTTCTCATATAACCTTTAAATTCTGTTTGTGGATATCAGGCTGGAGAGACTGACTGGTGGATACAGTGCTTCCTGGGCACACATGAGGATCTGGGTTTGGGTGTCCAGAACCCGTGTAAATGCTGGGCATGGTGGTCCATGCTTGTCATTTCAGGGCTGGGGAAGCTGAGAAGGAGGATCCTGGGGCATGCTGGTTAATCAGACTAACTGATTTGGTGAGCTTTGGGTTCAGTGAGACCCTGTTTCAAAAACTGAAGTGGAGGGGCTGAGAATATTGCTCTGTGGTTAAAGGGGCTTGCTTTCAAAAGCCGGATGACCCTGATTCAATTCCAAAACCACCCACCTAAGCAGGACGTAAAAAGGAGACCAAGCACTGGTGGTTGTTAGTAGCAGCCAGAGGCCCTGGTATGTCCATACACACACCTACACCCACTTGCAAATAATAATTTTTAAAAATGAGGTGAGGGCTGGAGAAATAACTTAGTGATTAAGAGACTTGCCTGCAAAGCCAAAGGACCTAGGTTCAGTTCCCCAGGACCCAAGTAAACCAGGTGCACAAGGTGGTACATGTGTCTGGAGTGGGTTTGCAGTGGCTGCAGTCCCTGGCACACCCGTTCTCTCTATCTATCTCTCTTTCTCTCTTCTTCTTTCTGTCTAACTAACTAACTAACTAAATAAATAAATAAATAAATAACTTTTAAAACAACAAAAAAATTAAATACATAAATACAATGATTACATTTGATTTCAACCTCTGTCCTTCACATGCATACAATACATACACACACACACACACACACGTACTCACACATATACATCACACATACACATCACACATACATACACATGTAAAATTTATGAAGCTTTTTATTTTATTGTAGTTTGTTTTGTTTTGTTGAGGTAGGGTCTCACTCTAGCCCAGGCTGACCTGGAATTCATTATGTAATCTCAGGATGGCCTCAAACTCACAGCATTCCTCATACCTTTGCCTCACAAGTTCTGGGATTAAAGGTGTGTGCCCATACACCTGATATGCAAAATTTAAAACTTTTTTTTTTTTTCTTTTTATTTATTTATTTTTTTTTTTGAGGTAGGGTCTCGCTTTAGCCCAGGCTGACCTGGAATTCACTATGTAGTCTCAGGGTGGCCTCTAACTCATGGAAATCCTCCTACCTCAGCCTCCCCAGTGCTAGGGTTAAAGGCATTTGCCACCACACCCAGTCCAAAATTTAAAACATTTAAACTATATTTTTAATTATTTATTTGCAGAGAGGGGGGCATGCCAGGGCATCTTGCCACTGCAAACAAACTTCAAATGCATGTGCCACTTTGTGTATCTGGCTTTACATGGGTTCTAAGGATTAAAACACAGGCTGTCAGGTTTTGCAAGTGAGTGCCTTTTACCACTAAGCCATCTCTCCAGTCCCTAAAATATTTTTTTTTAATTGTGGGTATCTACAAAATACCTTGCTGAAATTTTGACTGAGATAGCATTGAATCTACAGTTCAAGTTGGAAAGCATGAACATTTTTAGCAATATTGAGTCTTTCAATCCATGAATACACAATAGTTCTGCTTATTCGAATTGCCTTTGACTTACCTCACCAGTGTTTTGTAAATTTCCACAGTCTGGTTGGATTCAGTTCAGCATTGGTTTTATCTGGATCTGTCTAAGCAGCATGTAGTCTGTGATTGGCTGAAAGCTTGGTTGTCATCATTGGCCAAGATTGCTGTTTGTTATTAGAATACAGTCTCTCATCTCTATCACACCCGCCAAGGCTCAGGGTCCATTGTGGGAGAGGTGGCAGAAAAAAAATCTAAGAGCCAAAGGAAGGGTAGGACTGCTTACAGTGCAATCTTCCAGACACAAAATGCCCTGGATATCCATGACCTCACAGTGCCTGGCACTGCCTACATGCCCACTAGGTGGCACAAGCATCTGGGGCTCAGTTTCAGTGGCTGAGGCCCTGGTGCACCAATTCTCTCTCTCTAAAATAAAAAAAAAAAAAATGAAGCCGTACATGGTGGCACACGCCTTTAATGCCAGTGCTCGGGAGGCAGAGGTAGAAGGATCACAGTGAGTTCAAGGCCACCCTGAGACTACATAGTGAATTCCAGGTCAGCCTGGGCTAGAGTGAGTCCCTACCTCAAAAACCAAAAAAAAAAAAAAATGTAAAGACTATATAGTCTTGGAGCTGGGGAGATGGCTCAATGGTTAAAGCACTTGCTTACAAAGTCTGATGACCCAGGTTTGATTCCTCAGTACCCATGTAAAGCCAGATACACAAAGTGGCTCATGTATCTGGAGTTCATTAACAGTGGTAAGAGTCCCTCCCTGCAAATAAATCAAATAAAAATAAAAGAGTATAGTCTTGAGCTTGAGTGCATATGTTTATAGTTAGTTACAGTTAGTTTATGGTTCATGACATATGGAGGTAGCTGTAGGTGAAATTTAATTTAACAGTTTGAAAAGAGTGAGTAGTTTAAGGTTATTGAGTGAAGTATTTTATAAATGTCAGTAAAATCTAGTTGATGGATAGTGCTGCTTAGGGGATTCTGTACTTACTGATTTTCTGTGTATTTGAGCTATTCATTACCAATGGAGAGAATGAGTTCCCCGTTGAAGAGCTAACTATTTTTCTTTTCAATTTTATCAATGGTATCTTATCTCATTTTGTGCTCCTTACAGAATACCTGAGACTGGGAAATTTCTCAAGATCAGAAATTTATTTCTTACAGTTCTGGAGGCTAAGAAGTCAAGAGTCAAGAGGTTTACATGTAAACAAGCCTTCTGACTGCCTTACACTCTGGTGAAAAAAACAGAAGGAAAAGAATGTATGTGTGTGTGAGAGAGAGAGAGGAGAGAGAGAATGAGAGAAAAAGAGAAAGAGAGAGGAACCAAGCTCATTATTTTACCAGGACCCCACTGCTGTGACAACCAACCCACTATCCACTCCCAATGACAATGACAACTTTAATCAATTCAGAAGGGCAGAGTCCCCATGACCTCGTCATCTCTCTTTTTTTTTTTTAATTTGCATGCAGAGAGATATGAGAGAGAGAGAATGTGGCACACCAGGGCCTCCAGCCACTGCAAATGAACTCCAGACGCCTGCACCACCTTGTACATCTGGCTCTACATGGTTACTGGAGAATTAAACCTGGGTACTTGGGCTTTGCCAGCAAGTACCTTAACTGCTGAGCCATCTCTCCAGCCTATGACCTCATTATCTCTTAATTGCCTCCCTGTCAACATTGTTGTGTTAAGAATTTACGTTTCTAACATAGGAAGGTGGGGAAATTTGTAAAAACCATAGCATTCTACTGCTATGCCTTCAACTTCATGTCCTCCTCATATGTAAGATACGTTTATTCCATCCTTATAGCCTCAAAGCCTTAACCACTTCCAGCAACTCAGAAGTTCAAAGTGCAAAGTCTTATCTGAATCAGATATAGGGAGACTGAGAAGGTATGATTCATCCTGAGGCAAATTTCTCTGCAATGGTGAGCTAGTGAAATGAAGAAGCAAGCTGGGGTGGTGGTACATGGCATTCAGAAGGTTCATGAGTTCAAGGCCAGCTTGGGCTATATTGTGAGGAGGAAAGGAGGGATGAGAAGAGAGGGAAATGGAGGGAAATTAGTGAACAGTGTGTGGTCCAAAATACAATGGTGTAGTAGCCATTCCCATTCCCGAAAGGAGAAATAAGCAAGAACAAATCAATCTGAGACTAAACAAAAAATAGCAGTAAGTCTTAAAGAACAATCTGAGTCTATGTCCACCATCCTGAGCTCCCTGAGGTGAGGGTCCGTGGCCCCAGTGCCTCATGCAGCACTTTTCCTGTGGCTCTGCTTGGCTCAGTCCAAAAGGCAAGCAGCTCTTTGGGGCTGGAGTTGAAGTTCTCCCAGGCCAAAGCTGAGCAACAGAAGCCCTACAGTTCTGAGTGGGGCCTCTGTGGTGGTGCTCTTTCATTCAGGTTTCTTTTAGAATTTCTACTTTTTGATTTATAGTATCCAACAGTACTGCATTTTTATTTTTTATTATCTATTATTTATTTTATTTTTATTATTAAGGCCTTTTACATTCCAATCACAGTTACACTCGATTCCCTGTCTGCTCTAAAATCTGCATCATATCTCAGCTGGGATCTTTGCTTCATTTTTTCAGATGATGCTTGCCTTTTGGAAAGTTTTTAATTTTTTTAATTTTTTTGTATTTATTTATTTATTTGAGAGAGAGAGTGTGTGAGAGAGAAAGAGGCAGAGATAACGGGTACACCAGGGCCTCCAGCCACAGTAAATGTACCACCTTGTGCATCTGGCTTACGTGGATCCTGGGGAATTGAACCTGGGTCCTTTGGCTTTTCATGCAAGCAGCTTAACCACTAAGCCATCCCTCTAGCCCTAATTTTTTTTTTTTTTTGTAGAAAGATGATATGAGAGTCTGGAGAGATGGCTCAATGATTAACAGCACTTCCTTGAAAAGCCTAATGGCCTGGATTAGATTCCTGAGTATCCACAGAATGCCAGATGCACAAAGTGGCCCGTGAATCTGGAGTTTGTTTGCAGCAGCTAGACACCCTGGCACACTCATATTCTTCCTCTCTCTCTTTCTCTCTCTCTCTCTCTCTCTGTCTTGGCTTACAAACAAATCAGTAATATTTTAAAATTGTCATCTCAGTTTACTGATGGGTCCACTAAAACTCATCAATTTTCAAGTTTTTCTATATTCTTCTTGTTATAAGGGAGTGACTTCCTTTTTTGCTTGTTTCATATACTGTATCCCTATTTCATATACTTCAATCTGAAATGGCTCTGGACATAAAGAAGAGGCATCTTGCATCTTGTGTGTTTAAGCAAACACAGATTTATGAGCCAATATTAATTCTTACCCCTAGCCATTACATAATGTTTTATAAATGTCAACCAAACATAAAAACAGGGGTTTAGGGCTGGAGAGATGGCTTAGGAGTTAAGGCGCCTGCCTCCTAAGTCTAAGAATGCTGGTTCCAATCTCCAGCGGTTCCAATCTCCAGATCCCACGTTTAGCCAGATGCAAAGTGACGCAAGGGTGCAATGCTGCACTTGACCACAAGGGGGCGCATGCATCTGGATTTCATTCACAGCAGCTGAGATACTGCTGGCACGCCCATCTCTGTCTGTCTTCCTCTCTCTCTCTCTCTCTCTCTCTCTCTCTCTCTGTGTGTGTGTGTCTCTCCAAAAAAAAAAAACAAAAAAAAAAACAGGGGTTTAAATGTGCATTCCATGAACTGAATATACACTCTGATTACACTGAGGAGCCGTAGCAAAATGACGAGTGGTTTCAGCAACACTGATGACGTCCTTTCACCTAAGCCTAATAAATCCACTCGCAAGACAATTTATAGATTAAAAGTTCAAAGATAATTTCCCTTTAAAAACACTAATGTCATAGGGAATATCGTATTTCTGAATTTATGTCAAATATTTGGAAATAATTGCTTACATGTTTTGTAACTATACTACTGTTGGCCCATATTCCACTGCTATTTGTCAATTTCTTATTGATTTGTACATGTACATTCCTTTTTCTTCCTTTCTGTACAAAATAACAGGACTTATTATAACATTTCTTTTTCTGATTTTTTTTTGAGTAGTTTCTCACTCTAGCCCAGGATGTCCTGGAATTCATGATGTAGTCTCAGGCTGGTCTCAAACTCACAGCGATCTTCCTACCTCAGCCTCCCAGGTGTTGGGATTAAAGGCATGGGCCACCAGGCCTGGCATTATGACATTTCATATTTGTATATCATGTGCTTTGCTCATATTCACCCCATTACTCTCACATGCTCCTCCAGATAGTCCCCTTTTACTTTTGAGTCTTACATATACATAAATATAAATACACTGAACCCAAATGACACATATTAAAGAAAACTTGATATTTGACTTCCATGATCTTGGCGTTTTTTTTGCTTAGCATGTGTGGTGGCTTGATTCAGTCAGGTGTCTCCCCCATAAACTCATGTATTCTGAATACTAGGTCTCCAGCTGGTGGCAATTTGGGAATTGGAGCCTCCTGACCAGGCGATGTATTGTTGGGGGACAGCCTTATGGGTATTATAGCCAGCTTCCCCTTGCCAGTGTTTGACACATTCTCCTACTGTTGTCCACCTGATGTTGGCCAGAGCGTGATGCCCGTCCTCTCTTCATGCCATGTTTTTCCTGTCATCATGGAGCTTCCTCTCATGTCTGTAAGTCAAAATCATCCCTTTCCTCCCATGCCCTTCTCTTGGTGGGGTGTTTTCTGCCAGCACAACAAAGCAACTGTTACAGCATGGTAACCTCTAGTTCCATCCACAGAGGACACAATGATGCGAAGGGCATAATTTTCATTCTTCTTTATGGCTGAATAAAACTCCATTGTGGGGCTGGAGAGATGGCATAGTGGTTAAAGCACTTGCCTATGAAGCCAAAGGAGCCAGGTTCAATTCCCCAGTACCCACATAAGCCAGACAGATATAATGGCATATGTGTCTGAAGTTTGTTTGCAGTGGCTAGAGGCCCTGGTGTGCCCATTTCTCCATCTCCCCCTCCCTCTTTACCTCTCTCTCAAATTTTAAACTGCATTGAGTATATAAACTATATATTTTTTATTTTTATTTTTATTTGAGAGAGAAGGAGGCACAGAGAGAGAGAGAGACAAACAGAATGGGTATGCCAGGACCTTTAGCTGCTACAAACTCCAGAAGCATGGGCCACCTTGTGCATCTGGCTTATGTGAGTCCTGGAAAATCAAACGTGTCCTTTAGCTTTGCAGGCTAATGCCTTAACCACTAAGCCATCCCTCCAGACCCTATAAACTGTATTTTTACAAGTATGTGTGTGAAGTGTGCATGTGGGTGTGTGTGTGTGATATGTCAGAGGTTGACCCCAGGTGCCTTTCTTGATCCTCTATTTGACTGAGGCAGGGTCTGTCACTTGAGCACAGAGCTCACAGATTCAGCTAGTCTAGCTAACCAGCTTGCCCTGGCAATCTCCTGTCTCCATCTCCCACACATGGGGATTATAGGTAACTTCCACACCCACCTGGCAATTTTTTTTCTATTTATTTATTTAAGAGAAAAAGGCAGAGAGAGAGAGAGGGAGAGAGAGAGAGAGGGGGCGAGAATAGGGCCTCCAGCCACTGCAAACGAGCTCCAGATGCATGTGCCCCCTTGTATATCTTGCTTACGTGGGTCCTGGGGAATTGAACCAGGATCCTTTGGCTTTGCAGGTAAACTTCCATCTCTCCAGCCCCAGGAGACTCAAATTACTAACGGTTCTTAGAAGGCAGTACCCAGTTCCTGGAGGAGGAGGTGGCTTGTCAGAGGACTCTGATCCATGCCCTCCCCTTTTTTAAGATTTAGAGAGACTTTATTAGATTAAAAGAAGGAAAAATGAGGAAGTACAGAGGGAGTAAAGCCCCCATCCACCCTTCTGATTTCTCTACCCCACACCCATCTCCAGTTCCTGCAGCAGCAGTTATTTGAGAAGAAATAGAGAACCCACCTGGCATTTATGTGGGCGCTGGGGATCTAAACTCTGGTCCTCGTGTTTGTGTAGCAGTTCCTTACCAACTGAGCCATCTCCCCAGCCTCTATATACCATGTTTTATTGACAGTTTTCACATAGGAAGATAACATAATTTGATCATAATACTTTTTTGTTAATTTGGTTTTGTTTTGTTTTGTTTTTTGAGGTAGGGTCTCACTCTAACTCAGGCTGACCTGGAATTCACTATGTAGTCTCAGGGTGGCCTCGAACTCACGGTGGTCCTCCTACCTCTGCCTCCTGAGTGCTGGGATTAAAGGTGTGTGCTACCACACCTGGCCTAATATTTTTTATTATTTATTTATTTGAGAAAGAGAGAATGGGCATGCCAGGGCCTCCAGACACATGCGCCCCTTTGTGCATCTGGCTTACGTGGGTCCTGGGAATCGAACCTAGGGCCTTTGGCTTCACAGGCAAATGCCTTAACCATTAAGCCATTTCCTCAGCCCCCATAATATCTTTTTTGTTCCTAAACTCATCCATTCCCCTTCACTGAATTCCTTCTTCTTTTCCACAAGGATCTCTTCTGCTTTGATAACTTTTGCCATATTTTTAAATATTTTATTTTTATTGATTTATTTGAGAGAGAGAGAGAGAGGAAGATGCAGATACACAGAAAGAAGATGGGCTGGCCAGGGCCTTCAGTCACTGCAGACGAACTCCAGACACATGTGCCACCTTGTGCATCTGGCTTACGGAAGTAGTGGGGAATTGAACCTGGGTCCCTTGGCTTTGCAGGCAAGTGCCTTAACTGCTAAGCTATCTCTCTAGCCCCCCTGCCATTTTTTAATCCATTCATCTATCAAGGACACCTAGGCTGATTCCATATCTTGGCTTGTACAGTGTCTCAGTAAGCATGGATATGCAAATATTCTGTGGTATGTTAACTTAAGAGTCTTTCAAGTAATTGCCTAGGAGTGTTACAGCTCAATCATATGTTAGCTCTACTTTTAGGTTTCTTATTTTTGAGGAACTTTCACACTGATGTGCATCGTGGCTGCCCTAGCTTGCATGCCCACCTGCCATACATGAGGGTTCTTCTTTTCTAACCCCCCAGCAGCATTTGCTATCATTTCTTTCCTTGGTGATAGGCTGGGGCAAGATAACTATGATTTGCATTTTCCCAATGACTAAGGATGCTCAACAATTTTTTTTTTTGAGGTAGGGTCTCAGTCTAGCTCAGGATGACCTGGAGCTTATTTTATAGTCCCAGGCTGGCCTTGAACTCACAGCAATCTTTCTACCTCTGCCTCTTGAGTGCTGGGATTAAAGGCATGCATCACCACATCTGGCTACAACATTTTTTTTCATACACTATTGGCCATTTGTATTTCTTTTTCTTTCTTTCTTTCTTTCTTTTTTTTATTTGAGAGAGAGAGAGAACTGGCATGCCATGGCCTTAGCCACTGCAGTTGAACTCCAGACACTTGCACCACCTAGTGGGCACGTTTGCCTCACTTTTGTGCATCTGGCTTACATAGGATCTGGCAAGTCGAACATGGGTCCTTAGCCTTCGCAAGCAAGCGCCTTAACTGCTAAACCATCTCTCCAGCCCTTCTTTTGAAAACCAGTCCTTTGCCCTTTTATTGAGTAGATGAGTTGAGGTTTCAGGTATTTGGTTTTCTGAGTTCTTTATATATTCTAGCTATTAATCCCCTGCCACATGTATACTTGGCAAAGAGTCTCTCCCATTCTGCAGACTGCTGTTTCTTCGGGAACAATGATTTCTAAGCTCTTTATATGTCTGGAATGAGCAAGTCCTCCTGGGACGCCACTTTGGACACAGGAGCAGGGAGTGATGAAAGTGACATTACAGCTGAGTTCCAGAAACAAGCATGAACAACAGCCCTGTCAGGCTGACTGATGCTCCTATTTTACAGCTAGCATTCCCAGGGTTGGAGCAAAAGTGTTTTGTTTTTTTTTCTTCCCAAGGGTCAGAGCCTGGTGCTTTGAAGCAGAGGCCATCTGCCCCCAGTGTCTCCATCCTCCATTCTACCAAGACGCCTCAGCATCCAGAGCAAGGAAGGAAAGACTGGAGAGACCAATTGTCTTTGGAGGTGCTTGAACGTTTTCAGGGATTTGAGAGTTTTCCCCTTTCTGATAACCTTGCTTGGAATAAGCAAAACTATAGCTGACTGTAAAGCAAAACAACTGCAGTGTAGCACATAGAGCTCTGGTCAGGGAGTCAGGACACCTGAGCAGTAGCTTGACTCTCGCAGGACCTGCTGGTGACGTGGGGGAAGTCGTTAGCTTTTCCTGAATCTCACTTTTTTTTTTTTTTTTTTTTTTTTTTTTGCGAGGTAGGGTCTCACTCTGGTCCAGGCTGACCTGGAATTAACTATGTAGTCTCAGGGTGGCCTCAAACTCTCGGCGATCCTCCTACCTCTGCCTCCCAAGTGCTGGGATTAAAGGTGTGCGCCACCACGCCCGGCTCTGAATCTCACTTTTCATCTCTGAAATGAGAACTCAAAGACATGTATCAGGAGTTTTCAAATAGCACGAAAATATCTTCCATGCTGGCGTCATGGCTTAGCAGTTAAGGCACTTGCTTGTGAAGCCTAAGGACCCAGGTTCAATTCCTCAGTACCAATGTAAGGGAGATGCACAAGGTAGTGCATGCATCTGGAGTTTGTTTGCAGTGGCTGAAGGCCCTGGTTCACCCATTATCTCTCTCTTTCTCTGTTTTTTCTTTCTCTTTCTCTCTCTCTCAAATAAAGAAAGGAAAGAAAGAAAAGAAAACATCTTCCATTGAATGTCAATTTCCTTAGCTGTCTAAAGTCCAAAGAGACTTCATACTGACCCCAAAAATAGACCCATTAGTGTTGCAGTCAGTTTCTCCTTGTTAGACAAGCACCCGATCAAAAGCAGCTTATAGGAGAAAAGGGTTTATTTCAGGCTTACAAATTCCAGGGGAACACCTTCCATGGTGGAAGAAGCTGATTCACTTCCAAAGATCCAAGCAGAGAGACACCACCAATAGCCAGCACCACAAAAACTGTCAAAGCTCAAACTACTCTCCACACATCTTAGGGCTGGACTCCAAGATCCTCCCCCAGGGACACATCTCTTCCCCAGTAGCGCCCCGCCCACTGGACACTCAAGTTACAAACCTGAGTCTATGTGGCCATACATTCAAACCACCACGATTAGGTACGCCTCAGGCCTGGTACAAGTGCTTTATAAGGACTTACCACAAGTCAGGAAGTAATAATTTGATCACAAGCTTCCACTCTGATTGCACTCTTCAGAGGTACTAATGTTCTAGAGAGAGCCTGGCTTCAGTCCAGGCTGGCCTTGAATTTATTATGTGGTACAGGCTGGCCTCAAACTTGAAGCTCCCTGCCTCAGCTCCTCCACAGTGAGATTGCAAACATGGTCATTAGAACACTCAGCTTAGATAGTACTTATTTGGCCTTGGTTCATGGCCCAAGTTCTTCCTTTAGCACTGATTTCACTGAAGTCAACAACGGAGGAAGCTAGAGGAAGAACAGGGACCGCCACGCAGATTCACTTGCTGGTGAATGTAGCGGTCCCAAACGGAGTCAGAACGGATGACAGCTCCAAACAGTCAGCCCCCATCACAATCAGAGACCAGCGTGTCTGGGAAAAGCCAACTGTTTCAGGCTTGCATGACTGGCTTCAGATGTGAGGTAAAAGACTTTGCAAGTGCAAATGTGTGCATGTTTCACTTGGCTGTCCACCTCATTATTCCCACAGAGGTGGGATTACAGCCCCAGCTCTCCCCTTGTTTTGTTCTATGATCTTGACCCAGTAACGTGGTTCCTGGGGTCCCCCAGGCCAAGGTTCTCTGGAGACGTCCAGGCAACTGTGGAGCAGGGTCTTGAGTGGCCGTGAGTGAGGCGGGAAGAAACACCCAAGAGGCAGCAACAGAGGGCAGCTCATTAATTGTCAGGAGAACGGGTTTATAAGCACGTGTGAAAGAGCAGGAAAGAGTACAGGTCATAAGGGGATTGGGTAGTACAGAGGTCCCGCTGATGCCTAATTAGCATGTAGGGACTTTGGGTGAGGGGGAAAGGGTCACAGGTCTACGTAGTGGGTGGGAAAAGGTATGGGGTACAGGTCATAGGGGGATTGGCTGTGTGAAGGCTGCTGGCTGATACCTCATTAACATATGGGGATGTAAGTAGAAAAAGGTCACAAGGCTCTGGGGAAAGCGAAACCTAAGTTTTATCAGGGTGTCCAGGTGGCCGGGGCTGGGGGGAGGGAGCGGCCTCACTCCTGCAACTCTCAAGGCGAGATTGGCGGGTCTTGGCTTGCTGCAACCTGGGGGAGGGGGAGGGGGGGGGAGGGGAGGGAATGGCCTCACTCCTGTGGGTCTCCAGGGGAGATTGTTGGGGTCTAGGCTCACTGCAACCTCAGGGGTCCAAGGCCCTTAGTCATGCCTGACAGCTCAGGTCTGCCTAAACCTCAGAACCCTGGGGCCTTCAACCATGCCCTACAGAGTAAGTCACTTACATTCTCAGAACTGGTGTGAGTCATACAGGCTGAGTGTTATGGGAAATCGAGGCACATAGAACCAGCAACAGAGGCAGAGTGAAGAATCATGATAAATGCTTATTATCACAGCAGCGTGGGCCCAGGGAATCTTTCCCAAAGCCTGAGCACTGAGCTCTGCTGGCTCAGAGTTTTCATAGGAAGTTTGTACATGGCAGGCAGTGTGACATCACCTTGAGCTCTTCACACAAAAGAATGATTGAGGCTGGGCATGGTGGTATGCACCTGTAGCCCCAGCACACAGGAAGCTGAAGCAGGTGGATCATGGTGAGTTTGAGGCCAGCCCAAGTTACATAGTAAGTGGAGATAACTTATTAAAAAATTTGAAAAGAGGCACTCCCCTTTTTTTCCCTTTATCATTTCTCTCTGCTTATGAATATAAATTAAAAAAATTAAGCTGGGCATGGTGGCCAGAACTTGGGAGGCAGAGGTAGGAGGATTGCCATGAGTTTGAGGCCACCCTGAGACTATGTGGTGAATTCCAGGTCAGCCTGGGCTAGAATAAGACCCTACCTCGAAAAAGCAAAAGTAAATAAATGAATGAATGAATAAATAAATAAATAAATAAAAAAAATAGAGCCGGGCGTGGTGGTGCACGCCTTTAATCCCAGCACTCAGGAGGCAGAGGTAGGAGGATCGCCGAGAGTTCGAGGTCACCCTGAGACTACAGAGTTAATTCCAGGTCAGCCTGGACCAGAGTGAGACCCTACCTTGCAAAATCAAATAAATAAATAAATAAATAAATAAATAAATAAATAAATAAATAAATAAAAAAAATAAAAGAAGTATGGAAAGTAGATTAACTTGATTCCTTTCAGTATAAAAGTGAACTTTTTTCTTATTCTTTCATTTCTAGTTCATCCTCTTTTTAAAAGTTATTATTATTATTATTATTTTTTTTTTTTTGGAGAGAGACACAGAGACAGAGAGAGAGGGAGAGGAAGACAGATAGAGATGGGAGCACCCGCAGCCTCTCAGCTGCTGTGAAGGAAATCCAGATGTGTGCGCCCTCTTGTGGTCAAGTGAGGCATTGCACCCTTGCGTCACTTTGCATCTGGCTAAACGTGGTGAAGTGCGACCTGGAGATGATTGGAACCAGCGTTCTTGGGCTTAGGAGGCAGGCACCTTAACCACTAAGCCATCTCTCCAGCCCTTAAGTTATTTTTTGAGCCCAGCATGTGACACACTCCTTTAACCCTAGCACTAGGGAGGCAGAGGTAGGAGGATTGCTGTGAGTTTGAAGAGAAACTACACAGTGAATTTCAGGTCAGCCTGGGCTAGAGCAACACCCTACCTACCTCAAAAAAACAAACAAAATAGTTATTTTTTCATGTGATCTTGATAAGTGCCTTCAAATGATCTACTGTAACTGGCAATGAGCAGGGAGTTTGAATTTTATATGTAGATTGGTGCCTGTATCTGGAGTTCATTTTCAGCATCAGGAGGCCCTGGTGTGCCTATTCTCTCTCTTGAGAGGCAGTAAAGTAGCTTTGTTAGGTAGTTTAGGGTGACTGGTCCCTGAGAGTTAAAAGCAGGAATGTCTTTGGACCTATCCTTGCAATCTCCACTTTGCACCAGATCAAAATCTGATCTGACTTCTTTTTCTTCTTCTTCTTCTTTTTTTTTTTTTTTTTTTTTTCATTTTTCAGGTAGGGTTTCACTCTAGCTCAGGCTGACCTGGAATTAGTCTCCTGGTGACCTCGAATTCTTGGCAATCCTCTTACCTCTGCCTCCCAAATGCTGGGATTAAAGGTGTGCGCCACCACACCCAGCGCTGATCTGACTTCTTATCTCTTCCCTAGATCTGTTCCACAAACAACCTGAGCCCCTCCTGGGAGGGAGGTCCCTTTCATAGAATTTAAATCTAGTCCTGACATTGTGGTTGGTCAAGTTCAGCCCCCAGAACTTGGTGGCATGGCTAGCCTCTTCCTGAGACAGCCTCTGGCCCAGAACAATCAGCTATCCCCCAGCTCACCTGAGCCAGAAGGTAAAACCCACTACAGTAATGTTATAAATGCATTTATGAGGGGAGGATAAGTTCTCTTGGCAGCCCATTCATTGCTCCAGAACCTCCAGGTTCCGGTGCGTCTACCCAGACCCCCACTCCCACATGGGCTCTCTGCCCCCTCCTGCCCTCCACATGGCAGGAGCTCTTTGTACTTTCTCTTCTTTCCTCTCTAACTCCTTTTTAAACATTTTTTCCAGGCTCATCACTGTTGGGGTCCCCCCTAGGGCCAGCCCAGGAGAGACGGTAGGGTCTCTGCCGAGTTGGGGGTGAGAGGCGCAGAGTCACAACACAGACTCTGGGAGTTGGGTGGAAGCAGCAGAGGGCGAGCTGCTGCAAACTCATTTATTGAGGAAGTACACGGAGTTTTAAGGGGCTTGGCTGGCCAATCATTGTATGGGGTGGTCCCCTTTTTGTGACCAATGACAGTCTGTCTCCAGACAGATCATCTCCTACCAGGTTTCTTGTGAACATGGGACTGTAGCTGTTGTCACGCCAGGCCTGCGCAGGACACCATGTTCACAGAAGCCACTTCCTGGGTTTCTCTGCCATGCGGTCTGGCTAGGGCCAGGCCTGCATTGTGCCGTACACATCACGTGCTGTCAGACCAAGTGGGTGTATCTATTTTCCTTCTCTTAGTTTTGTACTTCCCTAGATAAATATAATAATTTAATAATTATCCTTCTTAGTCTTTATTTTAACCAATTATTTGGTTAAAGGCAGATACGCAATAAGGGTTTGTTGCTCAACCCTGAATCACTCTGTCTTTCTTTCTCTCTTTTCTGCTTATGAATATAAATAACATGTTTTAATTTAAAAAGAGGGCATGGAGAGATGGCTCAGTGGTTAACAGTGCTTCCTGTGCAAGCTTAAGAGCCTAGTGGTGACCTGAGTTCAATCCCTGGGACACATAAACCGCTGTGCATGGCCAGGCCATCAATAACCTTAGTGCCATAGAGGATCAGAGACTCCAGAATTGCCAGAGTTCCTGAAAAACAAAAACAAAACAACAAAAAAAAAAAAAAAAAACACAGTACACCCCAGGATCAGTGAGACACTCTGGCTGAAGTAAGAATGGGCAGAACAGTAGAATGGGACACCCACATTCTGCTCTGTGCAGCACAGGTGAGTGCGTCCTGCTGCACAGGAGCACATGGTGGTACGTCAAGGATACATAGATATTCTCACAACCCATCACGCACACATACACAATTATAATAATAACAAAAAATAAAATTTAGAAAGAAAAATTGGCCCAACCTAATCCCTGCCCTAGTCCTTCTCAGCCAGTAGTTGAGCAATAAGCACTGGAGTCATGCCTCAGGATAGGAACCACAAGCCCCAAAGTCACTGGCTTCTTGGGTCAGAGTTCATTGCCTCATGATCATGAAGAATGATGACCGAGCACAGCAGAAGGGCAAGCAAACAATACTTTTATTCAGAAGGAAAAGTAAAATCATAGTTCCCTACAGTAGCAAGGAGTCCTAAAAGGGGTTACCAAGTAGCACTTTGGGTGGGAAGTTATTATAGCTTAGAAATGAACCTATAATAAAAAAAATTAAGGGGCTGGATGGGATGGAGAGATGACTTAGCGGTTAAGGCATTTGCCGGCAAAGCCAAAGGACCCAGGTTCAATTCCCCAGGATCCACGTTAGCCAGATGCACAAGGGGGCTCATGTGTCTGGAGTTCCTTTGCAATGGCTGGAGGCCCTGGCGAGCCCATTCTCTCTCTCTCTCTCTCTCTCTCTCCCTCTTTCTCTGTCAAATAAATAAATAATAAAATATTTTAAAGGGGGCTGGAGGGATGTTTTAACAGTTAAGGCGCTTTCCTGCAAAGCCAAAGGACCCAGGTTCGATTCCCCAGGACCCGTGTAAGCCAGATGCACAAGGTGGCGCATGCATCTGGAGTTCGTTTGCTGTGGCTGGAGGCCCTGGTGCACCCATCCTCTCCTTTTCTCTCTCTTTTTCTCTCCCCCCTTTCTATCTGTCAAATAAATAAACAATAAAAAAAAGTTTTTTTAAAGAATGAACCTGATTGGTTTCGGGTCACATGCAAATTAGGCATTAAGTTGAAGTGAGCCTGCTTGGTTAATTTGGATGTATGTGGAAGAGGGGAAGTCTTGATTATTCCTGATTAGTCCCGGACTGAGTACAAGAGGGAAGGCTTCGAAAAAAGCCTAAGGAAGAATTGGGGCTTTTTCACCTCCAGAGCGCTTCGTTCTCTGGCCTCGCCTCTGATGGTGCACAGCTCATCGTCAGACATCCGCTCGCAGAGATGACTATTCGTTTTCCGGGGCATGTCGATATTTATGTTTATTTGGGCCTGTGACCCTGCAACATAGGGCTGCCTTGCTCCTAAATTTTATTATGCAGAGCATTCAAGGCAGAAGCGTTGGCTCTGGCTGTTGGAAATGAGAATTGGTCTGATCTTTGGCTATCACACGGAAAGGGGATGGAGGGTCGGAGGTCAGGCACGTGGTACCAAGAGGGAATCCCACCTCACCTCCCAGAGTTCCCTTTGCTGGGTGAATTGGAGCACAGCCTACAGCCTGCCAGAAGGGCCCAGGAAATATCCAAGGCCCAAGAAAACTTTGGTTTTTTTTTTTTTTTTTTTTTTTTTTGGTTTTGCAAGGTAGGGTCTCACTCTGGTCCAGGCTGACCTGGAATTAACTATGTAGTCTCAGGGTGGCCTCGAACTCTCGGCGATCCTCCTACCTCTGCCTCCCGAGTGCTGGGATTAAAGGCGTGCGCCACCTCGCCCGGCTAAACTTTGGTTTTTATAAGACTGGATCTCATGTAGCCCAGGTTGGCTTTGAATTCACTATGTATCTTAACTTCTGATCCTCTTGCCTCTACCTCCCACGTGCTGGAATTTCAGGTTCATGCCACCACACGCTGTTTATGTGGTGCTGAGGACGGAGCCTTGTCAGTCAAAATCGGTACCGTGGGATAGTGTTTAGGTGTGGGGTGCAGAGCAGAACAGAAACAGAGGTTGGGATGGAGACCTTGTCTCGGTCTAGGCAATTGAGCCCATTCTGCTGGAACGGAGGGTTCCTGCCCCAATGACCATGGCTCTGGTGGCCAAATACTTTAAAGAGTGCTCACAAGTGTTCTGCGGCTAAGATCTGACGCATATCCCATAAAATGCGCGCGCGCGCGCACACATACACACACACACACACACACACACACACACACACACACACACACACACACAACTGCTGTTTTACTACAGTGAAAGTCCAGGCTTAAGGAGATAAATGACTATCTCCGGTTACAAAGATAAGGCCTGTTAAAAGTGGAGTTCAACCCTGACCCCATGACCAAACTTTTAACAACAGTGCAGTGTTGGCTTCTAAATGAGCTAGGGTTGGAAAACCGATCGGGGAGGTCTTGGATACCCCGCCAGGAGTCGCTCATTAGTGACACTGGTACTCTGCGGAGGAGCAATAAGGAGATTCCAACTCAGCAGCAAAATCGCCCTGAGCCTCAACTCAAAGTTGCACCAGGCCAGCAACCAACCCAACAAGGAGGGCAGGAAAACTGCCCCGAGGAGGAGGAAGGGTGGTGTCTGCTGGGAATGAAAATCCTTATCCAACAAGGGAAGAAAATCCCCCAGGGACTGGGTGTGCTCCCTCTGCTGTTCTGTGGCAACATTCTGGACTTCTGCCATTGTCAGACCCCAAGGCCATGCTTGAGACTTGTTTCTGTAGTTATATGTGCGTTATATGTATGTAGTTATAGGTAGTCGTGTGTGTGTGTGTGTGTGTGTGTGTGTGTAGTAAAATGAGTAACCTGGTGGTATGGGAAAGAAGAAAGCGAGACTGGGCCCGGCGTGGTGGCGCACACCTTTAATCCCAGCACTCCGGGAGCAGAGGTAGGAGAAAGTAATGAGAGTTCAAGGCCACCCTGAAACTACGTAGTGAATTTCAGGTCAGCCTGGACTAGAGTGAGACCCTACCTCGAAAAACCAAAAAAATAATAATAATAATGATAAACTTTTTAAAAAAAGAAAGAAAAGAAAGCGAGAAGAGAGAGAATCCAGAAGATGTTCTCGTCACACCTGGCTTTGCTCAGAATACTACAGGGCCTTGGGTTCCACCTTGCTCCCATTGAGGACAAGCGGGGAGCCCAGTGGAGCTATAGGGAGGGGAAGCTGCTGGGGCGTATGAGCATCCAGATGTGGATCAAGCCACCTAAGCAAAATAGAAAATAACAGGATGGACCAGTTGGCCCTGAAGATTCTTCAGAATTGTATTTGTTTGCTTAATTGTGTGTGAGAGAGAGAGAGAGAGAGCAGGGTCTCACTCGAGGCCAGGCTGACATAGAACTCACATTGTAGCCCAGGCTGACTTTGATGGTGATCCTCCTATCTCAGCTTTCCCAGTGCTGGGACTAAAGGCATATACTACCATACCAGACTGTTTGCTTAAATTCTTTTATTGTGGTTTATAAAAAGTAGAATATAAAATTACCATTTAACTGAACTTAATTGTATAGTTTAACAATGTTAAGTATGTTCATATTAGTATGCAGAAGATTTCCAGAAACTGTCCATCTTGCAAAATTAAAACTCAGGCTGGAGAGATAGCTCAGCAGTTAAGGCACTTGTCTGCAAAGCCTATGACCCAGGTTTGATTTCCCAGTCCCCACATAAAGCCAGATGCACAAAGTAGTGCATATACATATATCTGGGGTTTCTTTTCAGTGGTTGGAAGTCCAGGCATGCCCTTCTCTCTGTTTCTCTTCTCTCACTTTCTCTCTGCTTGCAAATAAATAAATAAACAAACAAACAAACAAACTATTTTTGGGTGGGGGAGCTAGAGGGATGGCTTAGCAGGTAAGGCATTTGCCTGCAAAGCCAAAGGATCCAGGTTCAATTCCCCAGGACCAACGTAAGCCATTTGTACAAGATGGCACATGTGTCTGGAGTTCATTCTCAATCTCTCTCTCTCTGACTCTCCGTTTCTTAAATAAATAAATAAGTATTTTAACGTATTTTTAATTCAGTTGTCATTAAACAATAACTCCCTTCCCTACCTCCTGGACTTTCTGACAAAGGACACAAGCGTCTTAGCTACTGTGCCACCAACACACGAGCCTCCTGGACTTTCAGGACTTAAATCTTTCATTTGTGCTTTATTTAGAGAGCCAGTGGTCTGAGGAGGGAGCAGATTAACACCCTAAACTTCTCATCTCTAGCAGGCAGATGATCTGGGGAAGGAGACGACGTGAAGGCAATCGTTCCCCAGCTCAATCTTTCAGCTCCCCTCTGCTCAGGCGGTCAGCCAGGCTTCTGAAAATCTGATTGGCATAAGTTCCTCATATAAGTGGAATCATATAGCATTTGTCTTTTTGTAACTTTTATTTCACTTAACATAATGTTCTCATGGTTTATTTATGCTGCAATGCACAGATTTCTTTCCTTTCTCTGAATAATATTGCATTGGGTAGATATCTGTATACCTGTTATATGTAGAAATGTCCTGTATTGTCACTGTGCTGGGCTATACATTGGAATGCACATATCCAGCTCTGTGACTCACTCAGTAGGGCGGTGGGAACTGTTAGATGATTAATATTTGAGTATAGGTGTGCCTGCTCTTTGAGGTGCAGACGTAACTAGTCACTAATCATAAAATCCCCTTTAGAGAAAACTGCAGACCAAACAGACCAATTCGTCAAAAAGTTTCTGGGTTAATTTCCACACTCTGACTACAAGGCAAATCAGCTGACCTCACATTTTGTCCACTCCTGTGCTGATGGACACTAGAGTGACTTCCCTTTCTTGGCTTCTGTGAGGGATGCGACTACGAACGTGAGTGTGCCAATATTTCGAGACCTGATTTGGCCCTTCAGGTTTAAGATGAAATGAATTCAGTAAACAAATGGATGAATGTATGCATGAGTAAGTAAATCAGTATGTGGGGCTGGCTAAAACTGCTCGGTTGGTAAGACTGCTTGCCACAGAAGGCCTGCAAGGGCTTGAAACGGCCTGAGTTTGATTCCCCAGCACCCTCATGGAAATCTAGGCATGGCCACAATGCCTGTCGCCTCAGTCCTGTGGAGGGGCAACGACAGGAGGATTGCGAAGCTCACTGGTCAGCCAGTCTGACAGAAAATGGCAGCACTGGATTCAAGGAGAGACTTTGTCTTAAGGAAACAAGCAGAAGCCTGAGAGAGGACAGCCGGCATTCTCCTTTGGCCTCTGCACACATAAGCACATGGGATACACATTGATGCACTCATGCACACACACACCGTACACATCACACCACACCACATATGCAAAAAGAAATGATGAAATGAGTTCAGTTGTAAGTTTCTTTACTTCTCTGTTAAAAATAACAACAAGCCTCTCCACGAGAGATCAACTTGAAGTTGATACTTCAGCTGCCACAGGCGACCTTCATTTCAGGAAATTTGTAGAGTCAAATGACACCTTCATTTCAGGAAGTTTGTAGAGTCAAAGCTAAGATCTTGGCTAAGATCTTAAAGCAGAACCGCCCAAATGAGCTGTAATAGGGTCATACAAAGGAAGCCCTGGTATTGCGTTAGCACAATCACAATTCCAGTCACAGCAGTATCAGGAAACCATTTTAGGGAGATAATGGGTGCCCGCTCTATAAATCATTTGCCCAATGAACTGTGCATTGACTTGTTGGCAATGTGGGCGACCACTTGCCAGGTATGCAGACAAACATCCTCTAAGGTCAGCCATGCGTACGGTCCTCTGGAGAAAAACATTTAGAATCCATACATTCTCCTTTGAAAGAAAGGTGTCGTTTCCCCTCACCTGGGTAGCATGATTGACAGGTCTGGCCAAAGATCAGATGTGAAGGCATGTTTCTGAGAACCTGCGTGTCCAGCATGGTGACTTAATGGGGCAGCAAAAGGGCTCTCAGATGCTTTAGATGAATAATAAGATTTGAGTGTAGGAGTGCCTGCTTGTTGGGGTCTAGAAGGAAGTAAGCACTACTCACAGATTCTTCTGTAGAGAAAACTATAGCGAAATCCTGAGTTGACCCATTGAAATGTTCTGGGTCTGTGACCACAGTCTGAATGTTGACCCATTAAGGATGGTATTGTGACTTGAACTCAGGAGCGCTTGCCGCCTAGTGCCACAAACACTAAAGTAGAGACAGGGATTAAATCTTTTTTTTAAATCTTTAAAAATTTATTTTATTTATTGGAGAGAGAGAAAAGGGCAGATAGAGAGAGAGAGGGAGAGAATGGGTGCTCCAGGGCCTCCAGCCACTGCAAATGAACTCCAGATGCATGCACTCCCTTGAGCATCTGGCTTACATGAGTCCTGAGGAATTGAACTGGGGTCCTTAGACTTCGCAAATGCCTTAACCGCTAAGCCATTACCCCAGCCCCAGGACTTAAATCTTTAATTTGTGCTTTATTTAGAGAGCCAGTGGTCTGAGGAGGGAGCAGATGAACACCCTAAAACTGTCTAACTTCTCATCTCTAGCCGGCAGATGATCTGGGGAAGGAGATGACGTGAAGGCAATCGTTCCCCAGCTCAATCTCTCAGCTCCCCTCTGCTCAGGCGGTCAGCCAAGCTTCTGAGATTTGTGATGGCTGCACCTCTTCTGATATCATTCTTTGCATTCTTCCCTCCTTCTCTGGGTGTCTGGGCTCAGACTCATCTAGAGTCTAGCTCAGGTTTACTGGTATCAACCCTGAATGGCTCTAGGGCACTTTGGGCTGGAGACTGTTAACTCAGAACAAGAAAACGATTCACAGTACGTATGTTTGAAGTTATTAATAGCATGTGTTTCCAGATTCCTTTCTATAATAGGAGGTACAAATGTGTCCTTACAATATAGAATAAAGGGTCCCTATCTATCATTATTATCCCCATCATTTCCACTGTCAGGAGCAACTCATCTCTATGAGATAGGTATAATGAGAAAGACAACTTCCTGGGGCTGGAGAGATGGCTCAGTGGTTAAGGCGCTTGCCTGCAATACCTAATCACTAGGGTTCGATTCCCCAGTGCCCACAAAGAGCCAGATGAACAAAGTGGTTTGTGCATCTGCAGTTCATTTGCAGAGGCTAGAGGCCCTGGCACATTCATTCTCATTTATTATCTCTCTCTCTCTCTTTCTGTCTGTCTCTTTCCTTGCAAATAAATAAAATGGATGGAAGGAAGGCAGGAAGGAAGGGAGGGAGGGAAGGACGGAGGGAGAGAGCAGGCCAACTTCTTGCTGCTATGCATTCAGGCATGACTTCTTCCGGGTAAGGGAATTGTTCTATACATGGCTGTGTATATTGGAGCACACTATATGTAACAGCAAATAGTGATTGTTAAAAGGATAACTTGGAAACCAAAGATGGCTTCCCTAAAGCCAACAAGGCTCAGGAGCCAAGAAGTAAGAAAACAAATCAAAACTGAAGAACTTTCCCTCCTTTTTTTATACTGGAGATAATTTTATAAGTTGTTTTAATCTTTTGTTAGATCTAAACAATTTTTAGTACATTCTGTGAGAACAACACATTTTTTGCAGGGGAGGGGGCAGATAAGATATTTGTAATGTCTTCTCTCCTGCCAAGATGAATGAGGGAGGTCAAGCCATTCTTGTAAGAGTCACCATTTCCTTGTTTGGGGACAGAGACAGGATGAGGTCCTGTCAAGGTCTCTGCTCTTGACACAGAGGCTCGGGTGGAGGAGGCTGAGAGGGGGACTGAGGCAGTACAGGCAGGAACTAACTGCAGGAGCCTAGATGGAAGGGAACTAGCCCAAGTGAGGGATTTTGAGCATGAAGTGTTTTACAGGCAGAAGAACACAAGGCAGGTGTATAAAGGCACCTGGGAGTTGGAGATAGATCAGAAAGGCAGTGTGCCCAATTAGCAGGAAGCATGTGAAGGCCTCTTAGTGAGAATGGGTGCTCCAGGGCCTCCAGTCACTGCAAACACACTCCAGACACATGCGCCACCTTGTACATCTGGCTCTTCGTGGGCACTATGGAATCGAACCTGGATCCTTAGGCTTCACAGGCAAGTGCCTTAATGGCTAAGGCATCTCTCCAGCCCAAAGTGTGAGTGTTCCAAACAAGGCCATGGTATCCTAGGAATCTCCACTGGGAGCGCCGGCCACATCCACTTCCCTGGCTAGCTCCCTGGGTCACAGTTGTCACTCTAGGCTTGAGTGCTCAGGCTATTGTTGTTGGTTACACGGGAGCCACTTTCATGGCAACTAAAGGACAAAGACTGGAGTCATCAAACAGAAGACCCAGGCAGGAAAAATCTTTGAGTAACTTTTTCCTCTCTGGAGTGCAGAGAATGTCCGCCTTCTCCTCCAGCGTCCTACTCACCTGACGCTCAGAGGTAGAGTGTCCAGAATTAGGACGAAACATAGAATTTATTCCCCCTCTCCCTCACCACACTCAGCTGTTGATAACATATGCTGCTTGTTGCCTCATTGCCACGCAGCTGCATAGATCTGGGCATAGCCACTACATCACAGGCAAGAAGCAGGAAGTTTTTCCTTATGAAATCATCTTTCTTCCCCTCCCCCAAGAATAAAATATGTTTCTCAGATGGTATCAGTAGGCTAGGAATCAGATTCCTTTTATCTCATTAGTTAAAACTAGATCACCTACCCATTCTTGGCCAAATCTCTGGCAAAAGAGAAGCGAGGGCTGGAGAGATGACTTAGTGGTTAAGGCACTTGCCTGCAAAGCCAAAGGGACCGAGGTTTGATTCCCCAGGACCCACGTAAGCCAGATGCACAAGGTGGCTGTGGTAGTTTGAATATATGTCCCCCAATATATTCAGTGGTTTATTACTTATAGTTTGCATTTGCAATCACCTTGCTAGAGGCAAGGTCACTGGGGGCCCCGGTCTTAAGGTGTGGTGATGGTTTGAGAGTCCATTGTAAAGATATGCAAATGTGCCTAGCAGGAGTTCCTGAAGTGTGCTGTGTGACCTTTTTTGTTTTTGCTCTGTGTGCTGTGGTAGCTGGTTGGCTTAAGCTCTCTCTGCTTGGCCCTGTGAAGAGCAGGCCGCTTTTCCTGCCATTATGGAACTTCCCCTGGATCTGTAAGCTTCAATAAATAATATCCCTTCCTCCATAACTGTGCCTGGTCTGGAAGTTCATCTCAGTGAACCTGAAGCTGTCTGCAACAGTGGCATACATGTCTGGGGTTTGTTTGTAATGGCTAGAGGCCCTAGTGGGCCCATTCTCTCCCTGTATATCTCTTCTCTCTCTCCTTGAAAATATATAAAATAAAATAAAAAATTTTAAAAAGATTTTTTAAAAAGAGAAATGAAATTATAGTTAGTGGTTATAAGCAGTCATAACTCTTTGGAATGAGGCAGGGAGCCCTAAAAGTAAAGGCTGTCTACACATTGTTAGACCCAACTACAATTCTGTTTGAAAAAACTAGTAGGGAACAGCTTACTGTTGGGTAGGAAGTAGTGTCTGGCCACACCTTAACATTTAAGTCTATGCCATTTTTTAATATTTATTTATTTATTATTTATTTATGTATTTGAGAGAAAGTGAAAAGGGGGCAATAGAGAAAGAATGTGCACTCCAGGGCCTCTAGCCACTGCAAATGAACTCCAGACACATATGTGCTCCACTTTGTTTTTATTTTTATTTATTTATTAGCAACAAACAGAGAGAGAAGAGAGAGAGAAAGAGAGAGAGGGAGAGAACAGGTACACCAGGGCCTCCAGCCACTGCAAACGAACTCCAGATGCATGAACCACCTTGTGCACGTGGCTTACATGAGTCCTGAGGAATCAAGCCTCAAACCGGGGTCTTTAGGCTTCACAGGCAAGCACTTAACTGCTAAACCTTCTCTCTAGTCCACATGCTCCACTTTGTACATCTGGCTTTACATGAGTACTGGGGAATTGAACTCAGACCATTAGGCTTTGCAAGCAAGCACCTTTAACCACTGAGTCATCATTCTAGCCTCTATGCCGTTTTTGTTTGTTTGTTTGTTTGTTTGTTTGGTTGGTTGGTTGGTTGGTTGGTTGGTTGGTTGGTTTTTCGCGGTAGAGTCTCACTCTAGTACAGGGTGACCTGGAATTCACTATATAGTTTCAGGGTGGCCTCGAATTCACAGTGATCCTCCTACCTCTGCCTCCCAAGTGCTGGGATTACAGGTGTGGGCCACCATGCCTGGCGCTATACCATTTTTTGAATAAACACTTTGAAGCTTCTAATTTGAAACACATTAAATTTATATATTCATTAGAAAGAATGTTTTCATGATATTCAAGATTCTTCATTTGATGAGTTTCTGGTTTGTTTTGATCTTGTCTGAAGAATTTTTATTTATTTATTGTTTGAAAGAGAGAATGGGTGTGCCACAGAATGGACCTCTAGCCACTATGAGTGAACTGCACATGCACAATTGCCACTATGTACAGCTGGCTTACATGAGTACTGGGGAATTGAACCTGGGTCCTTAGGCTTTCAGGCAAGAGCCTTAGCCACTAAGCATCTCTCCAGCCCTTGTTTTAAGAATTTGAATCACATTTCCTGCATCTCTCTGGTTCAATATAGGCCCATATAAATATTTTAACATTTGTCAAAACTGTGAATGGGATTTTTATTTCAATGTCCAAAGGTCCTTTCAGGTACAAATCCCTCATATCTTACCACCCTTCTAAATCATCCCATGAGAGGGAATCCAGTCCATTTAATGTTATGGACTCAAACTACAAGAGACTTGATTCCAGCCCTACTAGTCTCTAGCTGTGTGACCCTGGCACGTTACTATCCTTGGCTAGTCTCTTCATCAATCAAATGAATAGTAACACTTGTGAAGGTTGCTAGAATTATTTAATAAAAGAATCCATCTGGGGCTGGAGAGATGGCTTAGCAGTTAAGGTGCCTGCCTCCTAAGCCCAAGAACGCTGGTTCCAATCTCCAGCGGTTCCAATCTCCAGGTCCCACGTTTAGCCAGATGCAAAGTGACGCAAGGGCGCAATGCTGCACTTGACCACAAGGGGGCGCACACATCTGGATTTCATTCACAGCAGCCTGCGCCCATCTCTGTCTTCCTCTTCCTTTCTCTCTGTCTCTCTCTGTGTCTCTCTCAAAAAAAAAAAATCCATCTGAAGACTTAGATTAATCTCCGGAGCATAGTAAATTATATATTAATATTTTCTGTGGCTGGACAGGTTGCTTAGACGTTAACTGTACTTCCTATACAAGCATGAGGCTTTGAGACCACCTGAGCTTGGTTCTCCAGCACCCATGCAAACAGCAAGGTGAGACACCACACACACACACACACACACACACACACACACACACACACACACACACATGTTTTGTTGCCCCAATTCTGTTAAAGCAGAGACTGGAGAATCACTGAGGATTGCTAAAAATGGCAAGTTCTAGAATAAGAAAAAACAGGCAGGTGAGTGATTGGAAGGGGATACCTGACATTCTCCTCTGGCGTCCACAAGTGTGCTCACAGGGTGCTGCATCCGCACATACACTGCACACGTACCCCAAACCACATATACTATGCACATGCAAAAAAGGATTTCTTAGTATTACAAATAATAACAGAGTTATTATTATTATTATTTTAAGGTACTGGGAGGCTGAACCTAGCATCTTGTACATGCTGGGCAAAGACTCTACCACTTAAGCAAAATCTCAAGCTGGTTAATTAATTCCAATCTTTTTAAAAATTTATTTGCAAACAGACAAATAAAAAATAAAAATTTATTTGCAAACAGAGACCGATAGAAGAGATACAGACAGAGAGAAAGAGCATGCCAGGGCCTCCGGCTGCTGCAAACAGACTCCAGATGCACATACCACTTTGTGCAGCTGGCTCTACGTGGGTACTGGGAACCAAACTCAAGTCTTTTTTTTTTTTTTTGGAGGTATGGAGGTAGGGTCAGCTCTAGCCAAGGCTGACCTGGAATTTACTCTGTAGACTCAGGGTGGCCTTGAACTCACAACAATCCTCCTACCACTGCCTCCGAGTGCTGGGATTAAAGATGTGCACCATCACACCCAGCTCGAACTCAAGTCTTTAGGCTTTTCAAGCAAGCACCTTGAACTGCTGAGCCATCTCTCCAGTCCCACTACCATTTTTTCAATAGAGTGCCTTGGGACACCTTAGGGATGCAATCATGCCAAGAGCAACAAGAGACAGTCTTCTTTTCCAATATTTATATTTTATTAATTTTTTTGTTGAATTTGCTAACACTCCACTACTACAGAGGTACAAAGCTAGTTCCCTGTTTAAATTAGTATTTTTTTTTCACTTATGATATTTACTTTCAGGTATTGGTAAGTGATTGGCTTTTATTGTTTCATGTAGGGCTATTATTGGGAAAAACTGAAAAAAACCTTGGTGGTGGTGGTGGTGGTGGTGGTGGTGGTGTGTGTGTGTGTGTGTGTGTGTATAGGTGCATGTACCACAGTGCACATGGAGGACAGAGGACAACCTTGGAATGTTTGTTCTCTAACTGCCTTTTTTTTTTTTTTGTTTTTTGGTTTTTCAAGGTAGGGTCTCACTGTAGCCCAGGCTGACCTGGACTTCACTATGTAGTCTCAGGCTGGCCTCGAACTCATATCAATCCTCCAATCCTCCTACCTCTGTCTCCGCAGTGCTGGGATTGAAGGCATGTGCCACCACACCTAAATATCCTTGTACCTTGTTTCTGAGACAGGATCTTCCCTGTTGTTTTTGAGGCTGTATGTGGACCAGTCTACCTGGCTCACCAATGTGCAGATTCTACTGCCTCTGTCTCCCACTGCCATACGCATATTGGTGGCTACAGATGTGTGCACTGCTTTGCATCCAGCTTTATATGAGGAATGGAACTCAGGTCAACAGGTTTGCTAGCAAGCACCTTTAACCACCAAGCCATCTATCTCTCCAGCCTCTAGATTTTTAAAAAATTGCTTTTCATACCTACTAATAATCAGCTTTATTGCATTTAATTGATGAATATAGATTGATAACTCTACATTGACACCCATTTGCATTCCTAGACTAAATTCTCTTATTTTTTTTAAAATATTTTATTATTTGTAAGGAGAGAGAGAGGGAGAAAAAGGTCATTCTAGGACCTCTTGCCATTGCAAATGAATTCCAGATGTATGTGCCACTTTGTGTATCTGGCTTTACATGGAAACTGGGGAATTCAACCTGGGCCCATTGGGCTTTGCAAGTGTATTAGTCAGGGCTCTCTAGAGGAACAGAACAGATAGAATGAATTGTATTAAAAGGGGAATTTATTGGATTAGCTTACAACAGTCCAGCAATAGCAGGTTGCAGGTCCGAGTCAAGGAACCAGGTAACTGCTCAGTCCACGAGGCTGGAGGCCTCAGCAGTACCAATCCGGCACTGAAGGCCTGGAGGCGTCCTGGAGAGATGCTGCTCTTCAGTCCACGCTGCTCTTCAGTCCACACTGGAAAGCAGCAACACCAAGCAGAGAACAGCAAGCAGAGAACAGCAAGCAGCACCTGCAGCCAGGTGGGAGGAGGGAATACTTTCCTTCCCAGAGCTTCTTTAGATAAACCAGCCCCCTCCTCCGAGAGGGGCCGCCCACTCTGGGGAAAGGGCTCACCCTGGGGGAAGGATTCTTCCTTTAGTTAATCCTTCCTAGAGGCAACCTCAGAGACACACTTATGAGGAATGTCTGTGGATTCCTAAACAGATCAAGTTGACACAAACTTAACCATCACAGCAAGCAAGTGCCATTGACCACTGAGTCATCTCTCTAGCCCCTAAATTCTCTTTAGTTATAGAAAAGCAAATCTTATCATCTCGATGTTTCATTTTTATACATCTCTGAAATTAGGTCATACATTGCTGTCAATGATACCCTACAATTGCTACTGACAAGATGGCAGAGTGATGTTGTTTTCTTTCTTTCTTTCTTTCTTTCTTTTTTTTTTTTTTTTTTTTTTTTTTTGGTTTTGCGAGGTAGGGTCTCACTCTGGTCCAGGCTGACCTGGAATTAACTATGTAGTCTCAGGGTGGCCTCGAACTCTCGGTGATCCTCCTACCTCTGCCTCCCAAGTGCTGGGATTAAAGGCGTGCGCCACCACGCCCAGCAGAGTGATGTTGTTTTCATGGCCTGAATGTGCCAATATGGTCATCGCTGCTCAGTTCATTGACCCCTGAGTTGAGGTCTGTACTTTGTTTATACTCCATGTGTTACACTCGCTTTCTTTATCAAGTCAAAGTATCACACTATGAGTTGACACTGAAATAAGTTATTACATGAGCAGAAATTCGTGGCATCTGAGTAGTGGCACACAAATTTGATAGCAAAGCGAATTTTGTCTCCATGCAAAACAACAATTTCAAAACTTACAGGGCTAAAGAACACAGAACACACACAGAGGAAGTCATTATGTTTCGGCATTGAGATGCACCCAAAAGAACTGTAAGGCTCTGTTAAAGTTGCCAAATCTCTTGAAATTCCAAAGAATGAGAGCTTAGGGGCTGGGGAGATGGCTCGGTCAGTAAGTACTTGTTGTGCAAGCGTGAGGACCTGAGTGTGGATGGTGACATGTGCCTGGAATCCCAGTGCTGAGGATGCAGAGACAAGAGGATCCCTGGGACTTGCTGGCTAACTAGTTAAGTGAGTCTGGGGAGCTCCAGGTTTAGTAAGAGATAGTCTCAAAAAAATAAAATGGAGGCCGGGCGTGGTGGCGCACAACTTTAATCCCAGCACTCGGGAGGCAGAGGTAGGAGGATCGCCGAGAGTTCAAGGCCACCCTGAGACTACATAGTTAATTCCAGATCAGCCTGGACCAGAGTGAGACCCTACCTTGCAAAACAAAACAAAAATAAATAAATAAATAAATAAATAAATAAATAAATAAATAAAATGGAGCTGGAGAGATGGCTTAGGAAGAGTCCTGTGAAGGCTAAGGACCCACGTTCGATTCCAGATGCACAATGTGGCTCATGTGTCTGGTGTTCATTTGCAGGGGCTAGAAGCCTTGGCACGCCTACTCTCTTTCTCTATCTGCCCCTCTATCTCGCAAATAAAAAATAATAACATAAAAATTTTTTAAATAAAATAAAATGGAAAGTGATTGAGGAAGACACCATTCACCTCTGTCCTCCACATCCATATGTATATCCATGTGCCCACACATATATGAACATGAGTGCACATACACACGCACAACCCACATACATACACACTCATATGCAAAAAAATAGAAATGAATGAGAAAAAATGAATGAGAAGTTAGTATATCAATTATGTGCTATCTATTTGTTTGAGAATGGGCTTCAAGTAGCCCAGGTTGGCCTTGAACTTGCTTTGTAGCTAAGGATGACCCTGAACTCCTGATTGTCCTGCCTCTATCTTCTGAATGGGGTGCTGGAATCACAACCTCAACACAGGGCTGATTCTTGTGTTTTGAAGAATGTCACTGGGATGTAAAACATCTCTGTCTCATCAACAATCTCTTGATTAACAGAATCTTTCATAGAGAGAGCTCCCTTTCAGAAGTGTTGTATCTGGGGCTGAGGAGATGGCTCTGTGGTTAAAGATGCCAGCTTACAAAGCCTACTGGACTCAGTTCAGTTCTCTAGCACCCACACAGAGCCAGATTCAGAAGGTGGGACAAAGTAGAGAGTGATGGCATACATCTTAATCCCAGCTCTCTGGAGGCTTTCAGGAGACTCACTGAGAATTTGAGGCCAGGCTGGAGTTACAGAGTAAGTTCCAGGTCAGCCTGGGCTAGAGTGAGACCCTGCTTAGAAAAACAACAGCAAAGTGACAGAAGCATCTGGCATTTATCTACAGAGACAAGAGACCATGGTGTGTCCGCCCCCCCCCCCACATACACACACCCGTGCAAATAAATATTTAAAACATTGTCAGTTGTTCTGGCTCAAACCTTTAGTCCCAGCTGGGGTAGGAGGATTGTTGTGAGTTCAAAGCCAATGGGAGCTAAACGTTTTGGACCTGGGAAGATGGCTCAATGGTTTAAGGTGCTTCCTTACAAAGACTGCTGGCCTGGGTTCAGTTCCTCAGCCACACACATAAAACTGGACAGGCATTTGATATCAGTGGCAAGATATCCTGGTGCACCCATTTCCCCCCCTTTCTCTCTCTCTCTCTCTCTCTCTGCTTGCAAATAAATTTTTTAAATATTAAAAAAATATAAGCTGGGAGTGGTGGCGCACACCATTAATCCCAACACTGGGGAAGCAGAGGTAGGAGGATGGCTGTGAGTTTGAGGCCACCCTGAGACTACATAGTGAGTTCTAGGTCAGCCTGGGCTACAGCAAGACCCTACCTGGAAAAAAAAAAAGAAAAGAAAAATTTTTAAAGAGTGGATTTTTTAAGCTGGGTGTGGTGGCGCATACCTTTAATCCCAGCACTCGGGAGGCAGAGTTAGGTGGATCATCATGAGTTCGAGGCCACCCTGAGACTATATAGTGAATTCCAGGTCAGCCTGGGTTAGAGTGAGACCCTACCTTGAAAAACAAAAAAAAAAAATCAAAAACAAAAAAGAGTGGATTTGGGATATGAAGTTAGCTAAGGAATGCCTGAATATGTTTGTTTCACTTCTGTTTTTCTTTTTAAGGAGTCACTCCAGTGTTACAGACTTAGGCCAATCAGAGTGTAGTAGTTCCCAGGGTGTGGTGACTGACCAATCACAACAAAGCCCTGAATTGGCTTATTTCTTAGTATCAGGACCTTCCTTCCCATGCTGTATCCTCAGAGCCTTCCCAGGACCACAACTCAAGGAGAATCAGCCTTAGCATGAAGCCAACATATGGATGACAGAGCAGAGCTGCGGCCTTGCTACCCTGATGGGAGACAGAATGTCCCCACCATGCAGCCTTCTCCCAGTCAGAGGTTCAACCCACAATACATTGGCTCAACTTAGGAAAGGCTCTAGAAGGAGGCCTCTATAGACTCTGCTCTGATGCCTATTATGAAAGTACAGTATCTCTGAGCTACATAAATCAAAAGTATCCAGGCATGTTGGTACATACTTCTAATCCCAGCACTCAAGAGGTGATGGCAGCAGGAAAGGGGCTGGAGAAATGGTTTAGCAGTTAAGGCACTTGCCTGTGAAGTCTAAAGACCCAGGTTTGATTCCTCACTATCCACATAAGCCAGATGCACAAGGTGGCACATATGTCTGGAGTTAGTTTGCAGTGGCTGGAGGTCCTAGTGAGGCCATTCTCTCCCTCCCTCCCTCCCTCTCTCTCTCTAATAAAAAAAATAAATAAAATATTTTTTAAAAGAATCTATGGAAGGTAGGGGTGGTGACACACACCTTTAATCCTAGTACTTAGGAGGATTGCTATGAGTTCAAGGTTACCCTAAGACTACACAGTGAATTCCAGATTAGCCTAGAAGAGAGTAAGACTCTACCTTGAAACCACCACCCCCCCCAAAAAAAAAACAAAGAAAAGATGATGATGAGAAAGAAAGAGGTGAATGAGGGTCTGGGGAGATTGCTCAGCAGTTAAGATACTTGCCTGCAAAGCCTAATGGCCTGAGTTCAATTCCCCAGTACCCACATAAAACCAGATGTACAAAGTGGTGCATGTATCTGAAGTTCGTTTGCAGTAGCTGGAGGCCCTGGTATGTCCATTCTCTTTGTCTATATCTCTTCTCTCTAACTCTCTCTCTCTGTTTGCAAATAAATAAAAATATTTTTAAAAAAGAAAGAAAGAGCTGAGTGAAGGATATTGATAAGTAGGGGAGATATGTGGAACTGATATTTGCATATTTATTTGTGTGGCTCATAAACAGTTTTTTAATAAATATGTACTTCTTTTTCAGTGTTTTATTTTTAAATTTTTACTTATTTGCAAGCAGAGAGAGAGATAGAAGAGAGGCAGGCAGAGAGAGAATGGGCACGCCAGGGTCTCTAGCCACTGCAAATGAACTCCAGATGCATGTGTCCCTGGTACATCTGGCTTACGTGGGTCCTGGGGAATTGAACCAGGATCCTTTGACTTCACAGGCAAACTCCTTAACCGCTAAGCCATTTTTCCAGCCCCGATATTTTATTGTTTTTTAATTATTTGAGAGAGAGAGAGGAAAGCAAAAAAGAGAGAGGAAGTGAGAGGGAGAGAGAAAGAGACTATTGGTGTGCCAGGGCCCTTAGCCTCTGCAAGCGAACTCCAGACACATGTGCCACCTTGTGCATCTGGCTTACATGGGAACTGAGGAATAGAACCTGGGTCCTTTGGCTTTGCAAGCAAGTGCCTTAGCTGCTAAGTCATCTCTGCAGCCCAGATAAACAATGTTTGATCTTGATTTGACTTTTATGCATCCACAGAATGAGCATCTGCCCTGAGGAGTCAACGGAGTCAAGCACTGAATCTTGCCGATTTATCTGCACTTTGATGCTAGCAGCTTCCTAAGCTGCCCCCTTGGTCCCAGGGCCATCAGGTTAAAAAACACCATGCCATGCTGGGTCATGCAGATAAAGCCACCTAAAGATGTCTAAAGATGCTGCACTGGGAAAGAGTCACAGGTTTTTACCTAGGTCTGTCTCTTGTTACCAGTGTTTTCTGCTTGTTCTGTGGGATTTGCATGGGGGGAAATTATGTCAGCCCCACAAGATGGCAACGTATGTGATCTAAGTCATCATAAAACCTCCTAGCCAGGCGTGGTGGCGCACGCCTTTCATCCCAGCACTCGGGAGGCAGAGGTAGGAGGATCGTTGTGAGTTTGAGGCCACCCTGAGACTACATAGTGAATTCCAAGTCAGCCTGGGCCAGAGTGAGACCCTACCTCAAAAAACAAAACAAAACAAAACAAAACAGAACAACAACAACAAAAAAAAAACCCAAAAAACTTCTAATCAGTCTTAGCCCCTCTATCCACTTAGGTTCAAATCTCAGGCTCTCCAGGTTTGGTGGAATCTTAGTACTCAGGAGGCTGAGGCAGAAGGAGGACCATAAGTTAGAGACCAGCATGGGCTGCATAGCAGGATGCTACCTCCAAATGAACCAGCACATCGAAGGCTATCCTAGGATCTGTACAGCTCCAAAACTGCTTTTCTGTCTAAGTCCTGGCAGACTATGTGGCTTGGTTATTTACTTTTTAGACTTATTTATTTTTGAGATAGGGTCTCCTGTATCCCAGGCTGGCCTATGATTTGTCACTGTAGCCCAGGATGACACTGAACCTCATCCAGTTCCTTAGTGCTGGCACTACAGGCATAGGCCACCAGGCCTAGTCTCTGTAGTGCTGGGGGTGGAACCCAGGGTTTCATGCATGCGAGGCAAGTACTCTATCAACTGAGCTACATTCCCAGCCCATTTTTCAGGATGTTTGTTTGTTTGTTTTAAATATTTTTGAGCTTTATAAAAATGTTTTTCTGTGTCTTTTTGCCAGTTGGCAGTTGAATGAGTTCAGCCTGTGCCTTCTCAGACAAACAGGAACTTGAGAGCATGGGGTACATATTAATTACCTCTTGGATTTAGCATGGCTTCTGAAGAACAGAGCTTTTGAATGTTAGAAATCATCAATTGTAAACATGGCATTTTGCATTTGATTAGTAGGTACATCCAGCAGAAACCTCCCAGCATCTCTCATCAAAGAATTCTGTTTTTCCTAACACTATAACGGCACTGTCATTGGTGTTCAGTGTCTGAGTGGTCAGTTTCCTCACCTTTGGCCAAAGTTCCGAACTCAGCATGGAGAGAATGGGGCTTCTCCTCTAGACTTCATAGGGTAGGGAGGAAAGAGGCAGGTGTGGTGGTTTGAATCGAACATCCTGAACATGTGGTCCACAGCTGATGGCAACTTGAGAGGTGTTGCCTTGCTGGAGGAGTTGTGCTATTGGAGGCATGCTTAGCGGTGTTATAGCCAGTTCTCCTTTGATAGAGTTAAGCTTGCTCTCTTGCTGCTGTTTTACACCTGCTGTGACAGAGGTGGTGTCCAGCCTCTGCCCATGCCATGTCTTCCCCTGCCATCGTGAAGCTTCCCCTTGAGACTGTAAGCCAATATAGAACTTTCTTCCTATCAGCTGCTTTGGGTCAGGTGATTTGTCCCAGCAATACAAAGGTAACTACAACAGAAAATTGGTGCCAGAGGAGTGGAGTCATTACTGCTGGGAACTTGACAGTGTGGCTTTTGGTCTTTTGAACTCATTTGTGGGAGGAATGTGGAAGGATTTGAAACCTTGGCCTAAGAGATGCCTTTCAGTGCTACAAGCAGAGTTTGATGGACCATCCTGGTCAGAGTTAAAAGATCTAAATGCAGAAAGAACTGTGGACTGTGCAGGCTTGGCTTATGAGGGGAAGAAAGAGCTTTGTCCAGACTGGGCTAGAGGCAGTTTGTGAGAGAGGCTAGTGTGTTGTACCTATGTCCTGAGAACTTGTACAGGATTGAATTTAGAAGAAATGGGCTAGTATGATTAGAAGAATAAGACACAGAAAGAAATGAAAGTTTGGGCTGAAGATTACAACCACTTCAGCTGCAATTGTTTGTGATTACAACCATTGAGACTGAGCCATTTTACATTGGGACAGCAGGAAGAATGCTGACTGTTTTGAAAATAAGACAGAATGCTGATGCATTTTCTTGTTCTTCAAAGTTGGCTTTATTCCTCCCTGGATTAACAAATTTGGTAGCCTACTTCGTAATATGGGAGTATAACAAATGTGGAAAAGACAGGGTCATCAAATTTGCAATGTGATTTTTTTTGGAAATGACCACTGGACAATATAAGGCCAGATTGTTGGAATCCCTGCATGGATAACCAATGGAGCCATGGGTTGCAGTGGAGACCTCGGGATTTTTGGAGATGCCAGGACTATGGATAGCTGCTGGCTTGGAATGGAATTGTCCCTGGGCTGTAAGCAGCTCAGCTGGTGGGGTGGAATTGGAACCCCAGATACTTCATCATTGGTTAAAGTTATCCAACTAGGAGCTACAAGATTTCATGTTTGCTCTGTTTGTGTTATTTATTTTTAAATAATATTTTATTTATTTATTTGCAAGGTGGGAGAGAGAGTGGGGGGTGTGTGGGAGAATGGGCACACCAGATCCTCTTGCCACTGCAAACAAACTCCAGATGTATGTGCCACTTTGTTCATCTGGCTTTATGTGAGTACTAGAGAATTGAACTCAAGCCAGAAGGCTTCCTAAGCAAGCATCCTTAACCACTTAAGCTATCTCTTCAGCTACTCCTGTTTGTTTTAGATATTGTATTGGTTCAATCTTTCCTTACTGTGCCCCATGCTATAATTTACAGTGTGAATGTTGACTCTGTGCCATTATGTATTTTTAGTTTTACAGGCTATAGTTAAGGAAACTTGGACTAGGTGGATGTTTGAATAGTGTCTGGATTGATAAAATCTATGGGTGCTTTTAAAATTGGACTGCTTGCATTGCATTTTACATCAAGATGGTCATGAGTTTGGGGGGACCAGGGGTGAATGTGGTGGTTTGAGTCTAATGTACCCCATAAACTCATGTGTTCTGAGTGCTTGGCGCTCAGCTAATGGCAATTTGGGAGGTGGAGCCTTGGTGGAGGAGGAGCATCACTGGGGGTGTTCCTTGAAGTGCATTAACCCCTAGCTTGCCAGTGTTAGCTGGCTTCACTCTCCTGCTGCTGTTTTCTACCAACTATGACAGAGGTCATGTCTAACCTCCACTTGCACCCTGCTTTTTCTCACCATGCTATCATGAAGCTTCCCCTCTGTGGTAGTTTGAATAGATGGCCCCCAATATATTCAATGTTTTATTAGTTTGTAGTTTGCATCTGTATCCACCTGGCTGGAGGCAGTGTCACTGGGCAGATCTTAAGGTGTGGTGGTGGGTTTAGGATTTCAATCTAAAGATATGCAAAGTGTGCCTAGCTGGAGTTCCTGAGGTGTGTTGTGCTGTGTGGTTTTGGGCTTTTCAGCTTTTCTCTCTGTGTTTGGTGCTATGAAACCAGGCCAGCTTCTTCTGCCATTATGGAACTTCCCCTGGATCTATAAGCTTCAATAAATATCCCTTCCTCCATAACTGTGCCTGGTCTAGAAGTTCATCTCAGTGAACCTGAAGCTGTCTGCTATACCCTCAAAGCTGTAAACCAGTTTAAAAAACTTCCCTCCCATCAGCTGCCTTTTGTCAGGTGCTTTATCCCAGCAACAAGAAGACAACTGTAACAGCAGGTGTGAGAAAGGTCCTCTAGGAATAAATGACCTTTCTATGAGTACACCCACATTGTACCAAGTTATAGCATGTATTTTCTGGTCTTTCAGCCAGAGGCCTATTCTGGCAAAACAAACTAAAACAAATATTTCCCCCAGGTTGATGACCACTCTCGCTTGCCAGTTTAGATGTCTCTCGCAAAACCTCTCAGGTACATCTGGATGCTATTTCTGGGCCAGGTTCAAGGGTCTTGGCAGTGAAGCAAAGAAGCTCAGAGCTTGGTCAAAATTTACATGGAATAGTGTTGCCATAAGTTTGCATGGAATATGAGTGAATGTACAGTCAAAGTGACAAGTCATGAAAGCCTCTGGACTTTGTACACCAGGAAGCACTTCCAAGTGAAGGTGGTGGGAATGCTGTAGACAGATGACCATCTCTCTCTGCCCAGTGTTCCTGACAACTTGCTCAGGTAGAGTCTTGCTGTAGCCCAGGCTGACCTGGAATTCATGATGTAGTCTCAGGGTAGCCTCGAACTCCTACCTCTGCTAGTGCTGGGATTAAAGGTGTGTGCCACCATGCCTGGCTCAGCCTGCTTTGTTATTTCCTTGCAAGCTGCCCTGTGCCTGATCTTATTGTCCTTTTTGTTTGTTTGTTTTTTTTCTCAAGGAAGGGTCTTGCTCTAGCCTAGGCTGACCTGGAATTCACTATATAATCTCAGGGTGGCCTCGAACTCACAACAATCCTCCTACTTCTGCCTCCCAAGTGCTGGGGTTAAAGGCATGTGCTGCCCTCCCAGCCTGATCTAATTTTCTTAAACTGATTTTTAACTCTTCCACTATGGTCTCTGAAACTATGATCTTCTATCTATGTACTTTTATATATTTTAAAAATATTTAAAAATATTTTATTTATTTATTTGAGAGGGAAACAGAGGAAGATAGATAGATAGACAGACAGACAGAATGGGCACACCAGGACCTCCTGCCAATGCAAACAAATTCCAGATGCATGTGCCGCTTGTGCATCTGGCTTACGTGGGTCCTAGGTAATTGAACCTGGGTCCTTTGAAGGCAAGTGTCTTAACCACTAAGCCATCTCTCCAGCCCTACCGTTATATTTTATTTATTTATTTGCAAGTAGAGAGAGAAATAGGGAGGAGAGAGGGAGAGAGAGAGAGTGAGACTGGATGTGCCAAGACCTCCTGCCAATGCAAACCAATTCCAGATGCATGCACCACTTTATGCATCTGGCTTTACATGGGTACTGGGGAATCAAACTCCGGGTCATTCAGTTTTGCAGGCAAGCACCTATGGTTGAGCCATCTGTCCAACCCCTACCAACTTTTATAAAATAGTATGAGTATATATCAAAAGTGAAATAAAAGAATGAATGGCTGATAGCTGGGTGTGGTGTGGATGCTGGTGTGCCCAGATCTTGAGAAACTGAGGCAGGAGGATGGAGAGTTCCAGGCTAGCTGAGGCACATTTAAACAAACAAACAAACAAACAAATGAGGAATGAGTGAGGGTATAAAGTAGCTTCAGGGTTGCTCAGAACCTGAAGAGGCAAGATCAACATCCTAGGAGCCAGCTTGTGACTCCCTCTCTTCACCATGATAACCAGCCTTTAGGGGTGAGAGAATGTGGGGTGAGGATGGACTGTGGTGTTTCTGAATCTGGTTCTGTGTTTGAAGAGATGCTCCTCAGGATGCGTCCGCCCTCAACATTCTCCCTCGCCAAATACAACAAAACCACAATGACAACAAAAATCAAAGTGGGGGGGGGTGGAGAGATGGTTTAGTGGTTAAGGCGCTTACCTGCAAAACCAAAAGACCCAGGTTCGCTTTCCCAGTACTCACATAAAAGCAGAGATGCACAAAGTGGCACATACAGCTGGAGTTTGCAGTGGTTGGAGGCCCTGGCATGCCCGTTCTCTCTCTCTTTCTCTCTACACACACACACACACACACACACACACACACACACATTCTTTCTCTCTCAAACTAATAAAATATATTTTTAAAACTTTTATTTATTTGCGCGCGCGCGCACGACAAAGTGGGGGGAGGCAGATAGAGAATGAGCCTACTACGGCTTTCAGCTGCTGCAAACGAACTCCAGATGCATATGTCACCTTGTGCATCTGGCTTACGTGGGTCCTGGGCAATCGAACCTGGGTCCTAAAACCGGCAAGCGCCTTAACCACTAAGCCATCACTCCAGCCCCTTCCCCCCAAAATATTTTTTAAAAAAATCAAACTATTCAAAGAACACGCTGAGAACCAGAAGGTGACCAGCCGGGGGCTACACAACAGGTACTTCTGAATCAGATCAGGACTGAGCCCTCCAGTGCATATCAGGGGCCTGTGTCCAGTCACTGGCCGAGGAGTGGACAAGGGACTCCAGAGCACGGGCCTGAGAACCACCAAAGTTGAGAAGCATCGCGCCTGTGGACCCCCGAGCCCCAGCAGCGCGGCGGACGGGGGAGGGGGGGGCGGGAAGGAGGGGGCGGGGCAGTCACGTGGGAGCGTCGCGGCGAAGCTGCGCAGGCGCAGGGCCGCCCCTGGCCCCGTGCGGGAGGCTTGGCTCCCGGGCGCGCGTGTTCCAGGGAAGAGAAGGCTGCAGGGCGGGAGAGAGGGAGGTGTCTGCGGCGGCGCAGCGCTGCGAGGCCGGTGACGTCGGCGGAGGCGGGGCCGGCCGGGCGCAGGTGAGGACCGCGGCCGGGCGAGTGTAGAGACGCGGGCGGGCGGGCGCTGCGCTGCAGCCCAGGGGCCGGGGCCGTGCCGCGCCCGCGCGCAGCCGCTTTAGAGCCGCCCGAGCGGAGCGACGGTCGCTGGGGACGACGCCGCGTCCCGGTCCCCAGGCGTCCCCGGCGCACGCCCGCGGTGCAGAGACGCCCGCGGTGCAGAGACGCCCGCTGGCTGGCGCTGAGCTCGGCCACTTCTCGGGCCCCCACACGCGGAATGGGCCTGTTTTAGCACCTTTCTAGGTGTGACTTGTTGGGAGAGAGGCCGGTCCACCTGGCCAGGGTGGGCAGGGGGCTGCCCTCGGGGCTGAGGGCCTTGGCGGTCAGGTCTGCGTGCTTGCATGGCAGGCGTGGGTTCCATGAAGGCGAGGGTCCTGGCTTTCTCGAGTGTCAGAGGCACCTGTGCCCACCCTTTCTTCCAATGAAGACGAGCCTCATAAAATCGGGAACCGGGAGAGCCGGGGCGTGGTGGCGTATGCCTTTAATCCCAGCCTTCCAGAGGCAGGTGTAGGAGGATCACTGTGAGTTCAAGGCCAGCCTGAGAATATTGAGTGGATTCCAGGTGAGCCTGGGCTAGAGTGAGACAGTACCTTGCAAAAGCAAATATATGTATTTTAAAATAAAATATATTATATATATAAATAGCCGGGCGTGGTGGCGCACGCCTTTAATCTCAGCACTGGGGGGGGGGGGGGCAGAGGTAGGAGGATCACCATGAGTTCGAGGCCACCCTGAGACTACATAGTGAATTCCAGGTCAGCCTGAGCTAGAGTGAGACCCTACCTCAAAAAAAAAAAAACAAACATATATATATATATATATATATATATATATATATATATATATATATAAAAATAAAATCGGGACGAGCCCAGGTATAAATTCCAAAACACAGCTAAGGTGTGCAGCAATAAGACGAGCAGGGCGTTGGCGCAGCGTGTCCTCTGGCTTGGTTGTCCTGGGGCCGACAGGTGAAGGCTCTGAGTTACCCTTGAGTGAGGCTCATGTGGCAGTCTCTGCCCAGACGAGCTGTGGAAGAAGCCAGCTTCACCTCTCAGCTGAGCGGCCTTTGCACAGAGCGACTGTGGCGAGCAGTGCCCTTTGCCTCCCCTGGCACTGCTAGTGTAGGAGGCTTTGTGGGGCTGGCACAATGATAGCCTGAAGCGCATGCCCTGGAGAGAGCAGCCAGCAGCCAGGGCGCCATCCAGATCTAGAACTTCCACCTGGGGAGGCAGGCTTGCAGGGACATGACTGGAAGGGTCAGTTAGTGTTTGGTGTCCACTGTTCAACGTGTCACCTTGCTCTCATGGAGTAAGTGAATCTGAGCCCTGCAAAGAGAAAGATAATGTGAAGCCAGGTGTGGTGGTACATGCCTAGAATCCCAGCACTGCAGGCTGAGGCAGGAGGATAGCAAGTTCTGAGCCAGCCTGGGCTAAAAACCGAAACCGGAAAATGATGTCTCCTCATTCTCTGGCGTGCTGCTGTGTTGCATATGGCTCTTGTTCAACATCCTTATGATATTCCTTCCAAATGCCCCATCCCCCTGCCCTTCTTTTTGGAGATAAGGTCTTGCTTGGTAGACAGGCTGATTTAGAACTGACCATCCTCCTGCCTCAGCCTGCTGAGGGCTAGTATTACAGGTGTGCGCTGACATGCCCAGTTAAAAATGCCCTTGTTTATCAGAAGACCCTAAGCATGGGAGAGATGACCTCTTGGGGTCAGGACGACAGCTTATGATTTGGTCCTAGAGCCCAGTTAGTTTTGTAGTATCACCCTCACCTTCCACGTTCATATCGCTTGAAACAGCAGGTGAATTTTAAACCCGCGCAGGTGATAGTGCAGGTGAGGAGGGGCAGAACGGCTAGGTCGTTGAAGGGCTCTGTAGCTCCAGGATCACTTCTCGGAGGAAAAGATGCTCCCAGCCCCTACATCCCTTACCCTTGTCGGGGCCTCACTTTCCCCATAGCTGATTCTGTCACCTTGTTCTACTCTGTGCCTCTGCTCAAAATTCTAACTCCAGTAGCAAGCTGGGCCAGACCCAGGCAGCCGCTCAAGGAGCAGAGATGGTAGCAAGTGGGTGGCAGCTCTCCCTGCAAGTGGGCAGGGTCTGGGGGTGGGTGCAAGGCTATGTCCTGTTGGTCACTGTGTCATCACACTGCTACACTGGTATTTTCAAGCCCTGTCTTTGACATCTAGCATTCACGGGGCCTTGTTACCGTGGGTAGGGAAACGGGCAGACCAGCTTCTCAGCTGAGAATGGGCAGTGTGTGATCCTTGAGGACATGTTTGGTCTGTGAGCTGCTTGCCAAGGAGGGGCCGGGAGGGGCCAGGGTGCTCTCTAGGCAACGTGCCATGTTCAGGAGCAGAGTCCTGCCTTCAGCTTGCTTGAGGCCACTGATCAAGTTTCAGCACCCTCAGGGCTGTTTTTCCATGAGCTGCAACCTCTAATATCTTAGCCTCAGAGGCCTGGTCTGAGGCAGGCTGCTTAGGATTTTGAGCGTCCAGTGCAGGATAAGCAGTCTGGACTAGCAGCTGGGAGACCCAAACCTGAGTCCCAATATAGCCACAGACCCCCCTTCTTAACCTTAGGACTTTACTTTTTATATATATATTTCTTAAAACTTTTATTTATTTTAGAGAGAGACACACAGAGAGAATGGGTGTGCCAGGGTGTCCAGCCACTACAAACAAAACTCCAGACACATACCCCACCTTGTGCATCTGGCTTACGTGGGTCCTGGGGAATCAAACCTGGGTCCTTAGGTTTTACAGGCAAGTGTCTTAACCACTAAGCTATCCCTCCAGTCCAACCCTTACAACTTTAGACTTAGCCAGACCCTTCCTCATTTACTCAATACAGGGGAGAATGAGCTAGAGCTTTGAGGGGTAAAATGGGGATAGAGGAGAGTGGAGACTGGTGAAACGTCCTTCCAGCCTGCTTATAGGGCCCGAGGCAAGACGAAGAGGCCTGTGTGACTCTTCTTTTGTTTCCCCTTACTTTCCTTTCTGGTTTTCTCTGTCTGCCTCAGGCTAGCTCCTGAAGAGGGAGGGTTCCCTGGGAGAGGCTGGGCAGGCCAGGTGTTCCCTTGATGTTTAGAATCTGATGCTGCCTCTACTTGTTTCAGACATGAGTTAACCCACCCAGTGTGGCTGCTTTATTTTATTACGACTTTATCAGTTCTTGCCCAGAGGCAGTTCCTTGGGCCAGGCAGGACTCATGTCAGAGGAGAAGGGAGAATGTGCTCTCCCAGAATGGCTTTCTGGAAATCAGATCCTTGTAGTTGCAGTCATGGGATGGAAGTCAGCGTTGGGACAACCTCACATAATATCAGGTCCCTTCCTCTGTCTCTAAAGATGAAGAAAGCCAGGCTCAGCTGATTACCTTGCCACTCAGCTGTGGAGCTGGGACCCAACAACAAGGGCACTTCTGCCCCAAGCTCTAGTGTTTTCTCCAACGTTGTCCCATCATTGTCCCAAAGTACCTTCCTTACTGAGCTGACATTGGGGTGACTGTCAGTTCCAACTCTGCCCTAGCTTAAATTTAAGGAGTAAAATTCAAACCCCTTTATTAGCTGTTTAATGCCTGCTAATTTCAAGATCCACGTTAAATGCTGAAGATGCGGGAAAGAATCCCCCGTCCTCACCGTGTGCCACCATATTGAGAAGACAAATATGCAACTAAAATACACAAAGTCCATTTGCACAGTGTACAAAGATGCATGTGTGTATTTGCACATACATGTGCACTGTAATCAAAACTGAGAAAGCACCAGGCGCAGTGGTGCACGCCTTTAATCCCAGCACTCGGGAGGCAGATGTAGGAGGATCACTGGTGAGTTCAAGGCCAGCCTGAGACTGCATAGTGAATTCCAGGTCATCCTGGGCTAGAGTGAGACCCTACTTGAAAAGGGGGGGGTGCTAAAGAGATGGCTTAGTGGTTAAGGTGCTTTCCTGTGAAGCCTAAGGACCCAGATACAATTCCCACTACCCATGTAAACCAGATGCACAGGATGGCTCATGTGTCGAATTTGTTTGCAGTGGCTAGAGGCCCTGGTATATCCATTCTCCTTCCTCCCCTCTCTCTCTCTCTCTCTCTCTCTCTCTCTCTGATTGAAAGTAAATAAATTAAAAACAATTTTTTTAAACCCAATGTGAAACTTTGGGTTAGAAACAGGAATGGGGTGGCTTAGCAGTTAAGGCACTTGCCTGCAAAGCCAAAGGACCAAGGTTCGATTCCCCAGGAACCGTGTAAGCCAGATGCCTAAAGTGGCACATGTGTCTGGAGTTCTTTTGCAGTGGCTGGAGGCCCTGGTGTGCCCATATTCTCCCTCTCCCTCCTCCCTCCCTCCCTCTCTCTCTCCTCTCTCTCTCTCTCTGCCTCTTTCAAATAAATAAAAATAATTTTTAAAAAAAAACAAACGAACAGGAATGGGGTCTGGAAGCAATATCCAGGTGGTGGATGAAGTAAGGTCATCCAGGAAGGGTGTGGGAATTGAGAGAAAGCCGCTGAGGTGCAGGGGAAGAGAATGGAGGTGATGAGTAGATAGTAGGTGAGGGTCCTTGGTGGGCCAGCTGACGGTGGGAGTGGGTGAGGAATGGGTGAGAGAGCAGAAGCCATGGAGAAAGGACGCCCCGCCCCTCTGGTGCTATCCGGGTGACACCTGGGTTGTGTTAAGAGTTCTGCACCATCTGTGTCCTCAGCAGAGGGGAGTCTAGTCTGCTCGCACTTAGGAAATGTTAAAGTCTGCATGACTGCAAATGACTCAAAACTTTGCTCAGTTTTTTTTGAAGGGCTAGGGGGCCCTTGGCAGCTGTCCACTGATTTTCTAGAGATTAACCATTGGCGGCTGAGGAAGCCCAGTCCTGCCCCCGAGCCCCACCCCCAGGCTTCCCCGCCCCCCTTGCCTGCTCACCCTGACTGCTCATTCTGGGATCTGGCTGCTTTTGTCAGCAGAAGCCGAGGTGTGGGCGCTGCAGATGGTGAGTTCTGTTCCCAGGTTGGACCTGCTGGAGGAGCTGTGTGGGGAGGGGAGGCACCTGGTACAAAGAGGTGGGCTCAGAGCAGGAGAGTGGGCAGGTGGCCAAGGCAAGGAGGGCCACTGATGACTGGGGCTCCAAAGAGAGCCATTGCTATTGGAATGAGAGGATGTCCCTGGAGCCCCAGGAGCCTTGACACCTCCCTCACTCTGGAGTTGAGAAAACGGGCCTGGGGAAGGATGGCAGTGCCTGGCTCAGGGAGCCCACCTGGGTCCCCACCACACACTCCCAGTTCTTTCCGGACCAGAGCTGCCACTCTGAGCTTCCACAGCTGGTTTGTGTGTTCTTACCCTGTTTCACGTCTGTGGGGGAAGGAGGCTCAGCTAAGACTCACAGTGGGGACTGCAGGACGGTAGCTGGCAGGTGGCGGCTGGCTCTTGTGTAAACAACCTTGCTATTCCCTTTCAGAGATACTCTCTCCTTAAAGGAAGGGGACAGAAGGGAGAAAAGAGAAGGGACATCTGGTATATGGTAAATTTCCTTTAGTGCAGACATGGTGGGACTGCATTTGATGACTTTAAAAAGTAATAATAAGCGGTCTCTCTCTCTCTCTCTCTCTTTTAATTCTTCTTAAGAAAAAAGGGAATGTGGCCTTGACCTCCACAAAACCACTTCTGAATGTGTGGCAAGGCTAAGTATGACAGCAGAAAGACTGTAGGCTTTGAAGTCCTGTTTCTACTGACCCTGGGCCAGATGGCAATACTGCCTGTGAGCGATGGAATGTACTTAAGCTGTGTATGTCAAGGGACAGGAAGTTCACGGTTACTAGCCTCCCTGTTTCCCTAGTTAGTGGTCTTGGAGGCCCATATGGAAATACACTGTTCCGTCAAGGTATTAAAGCGCCTCTACCTACCCTCTTGTATAGATGGAAATAATGGATTCGGGGTCTGCTGAGGCACTGCTGTAAGACAGGCCAGGATAGATAGTTGTTTTGAGCTCTGGGAGCTTGGCATGGCCTGGACATTTGTTCCCAGGTGTCACTTTTCACTAGTATCACTGGCACAAGAGTCACCTGCTAGAGGCCCCCAGGAGCAGCATGCCATGTTCACAGAAGCCTGCCTGTCACCAGTACTGCTGAAAAGTCTCCAGTGGCTCAGCTTGGTGCCACACTGAGGGGTGACCCTAAATGTAAGTCCTAGATCACAGACTAGATCCTTAGGGGTAAGGATGAGAAAACAGCACTCCTGAGGCTCTGAAGCTTGGATCTTGTTCCCCGGGCCCTTAGGCTTGCCGTAGGAAAATGAGAACCTTTGGGACATGTGAATTTGCGTTCTCGGGGTACCTCAGTGCTGTCGCTTGCCCCCTCTCCTTGCCCAATCAGTCTATAGCTCTTTTCTGGGGAGAAGCCAACAAGAAAGTGCTTGCTCCCCTGGGCACGGCATCCACAATAGACTAAAGGCCAGTTCCACCAGAATCCACCTGGTGAACCAGTGAGTCTACTGGGCTTCCTTACAGAGCATGGGTGAGGGACTACTTACAGGAGTAAGGAGACCCTGAAGCAGCCGAGTCATTGAAAGGTCTCATCTCAACATAGATGACGACCTCTCCTCTATAGCTGCATAGATTGAGCGTGCCCTAGCCCTGTCCCTTGATCTTTTCCACTTCTATGTGCTGTCTCCCCCCACCCCATCACGAGACATCATGTATCATAGCGCACAGCTGGCTTAGGGGCGCCTGAGAGCTCAGGTGAGGGTCTGTGGACCCCCCTCCCTTCTGTGGGGGAATGTCAACAGGTTCTCTCTTGAGTCCAGAGTCTCTCATGAGTGGTCCCAGCTGCTTCTGGTAAAGATGGCAACAGTTTATTTTCCACCTCCGCTCAGGACAGCTCACAACACCTAGTTCAGTCATTCCTAGCCAGACCAAACTCCCACACTGTGACCTGTGTCCCACACCAGCTCCAAAGCCACTCCCCTCTCCCCCGACCGTTTGTGTTTCTGTGGCTGCCCAGACTGGCACCGATCCCTACGTTACCCTAGCCCACGTGTGCACACTTTGCCAAGCTGCCTCACCTTCTTACCTACTGTTCGGTTGCTTGTGAAGGGAGCCTGTCTTTCCTAGAGGATGGCGTGTCATATGATGTGCTCCCAAATGGCCATTTAGTCAGCAGGCCAGTGCTAAGTCAATGCATGGCAGTAAATGTTGAGCTGAATTCTCTTGCTGTGCTCACGAGGCAAGTGCACTAAATGCTTGTCGTTGGGCCTTGGAGAGTCGGAGCCGGTGCGCCTCCACTGCAGTCAGAGTGGGAGCCGGTGTGCCTCCACTGCAGTCAGAGTCGGAGCTGGTGTGCCTCCACTGCAGTCAGAGGGAGCCGGTGCGCCTCCACTGCAGTCAGAGCCGGAGCTGGTGTGCCTCCAGTGCAGTAGAATTGGTCGGAGCCGGTGTGCCTCCACTGCAGTCAGTGGTGTTGGAAGGATGTGAATTCCCTGGACCTCCTGAACGCACTGTTGTGTGCCAGGAGTGCAAGCTGCCCTGGGTATACTGACGCAGAATGTTCCCACACCTGAGAGCAGGCGACACCACTGGTGCTCCTGAGTCATACACACCTGCTGGAAATCCAGAGCCACTGTAGAAATGCATGAAGGCACAGACATTGTTCCAGGCCACGCGGAGTCTCCTGTTTGCATCCTGTTTACGGCAGGTGGCCGAGAGCTGTGACTTTCTGCCTAAGTGTTCTGTGAACTATAATCCAATAATATATAACTTTGCCACATGAAGGAATTGGAAGCAGGCCTGTGGAAAGTTCTCTCCCACTCAGCCCAAGAACTTGGTTGGGCATAAGTCATTCTTCTTCATTTCAGCACTCGTTTGTGGTGACCCCCATTGACCACAGATCCCATTTTGTGGAGTGTGGTTATAAGAGTCTGCCAATGCCAGCTGGAGCCCTTCACAGTAGCGGTCTTCACTCTTCCAGAAGCCCACACTGGCTTCCTCTTTTTCCTCTTCCAGCCCTCATTTTATGTCTGACTTTGAGATAGGGTCTCACTAAGTTGCCTAGGCTGGCCTTGAACTCATGATCCACTTGCCTTATCCTCTCAAGTAGCTGGCATCACAAGCCTAAGCCACAAGACCTGGATTCTCTTTTCTTTCATAAAGCAAAACTGAGTCTCCTGGGCAGACCTCAACACTAGTCTGGCTCCCCTCTCCTTCCCAAAGGCCCCACCACAGGTTACATCCTCCTCCCTCACACCCCCTCCCTCTGAAGTGACATGGATTTCTGGACCTTTGCTTGATCTTTGGGGACAAATCCTGACAGAGAGAGTTGAGTTTAAGGTTAGGTGGATTACTCCCACCCCAGAGCTGTCCCAGTGAGGAAGGCACCAGGAAACATGAGACCCCGATGGCACGGAAGCCCAGTGGACACAAGCACATGTTGTAGGTGGTTGTCAGGAGAAGGCAGGCTGGATGAGTTCCTGACTGCTGTTACAGAGACGGACTGCTTCTGGCATTTGTCACCTTGGGGCACAAGGATTCCCAGCTGGAGGGAGCCTTTTTGGTGAGGCAATGATGCCCCTAGCCTGGAACAAGGCTGGAATTGGACCACATTCCTGGTGTCCACTGCAGTCTCAGAGCCCCTCCCTGTGAGGCACCTTTGGCCCAGCTTCCTCCGACACCACTTGTTGCTCCTTCTGTTGCAATACAAACCCGACACCCATTCATTCAGCAGACATCAGTGTAGCTCTGTTCACAAGAGGAAAGGGCCCCACCCCACCCCCCCCTTAGATATTGGTGTTTGACAGTGGCCATCTATAGGTGAGGCTTTGGAGAATATCTGCTTTCTTGTGAGCTGTGGTTTTATATATTGCCTCTATTTAAATTGTTTTCTTTGTTTTGTTCTTAACAGGAGCTTGTTTCATTTCTATAATGAGTAAAAAAGCTATTCTCAGCTGGGAGGAATTTACTGAGATTGCCTGCCTATTCTGAGTGAGGCCCTGCTGGGTACTGGCGGGGCCTTCATGAATAGAATGTGGTCTTTGTTTCTGTCTGGGAGATTCTTAAATGAAAGAGGAAAGAAGAGAGGGTAACAAAACCGTTATCCTCTGATCACAAATGAGAAAGCGGTTTATATACCTAGGGAGGTGATCTCTGAGTTATCCGCCACTCAGCTGTGAAATGGAATCAGGCATTCATTGGTCAGGAAAGGGGTGGGGCAGTGCTCTACAGAAGGTGGCACAGTGAGGCAGAGCTGCAGGGGAGGCCCTGAGAAGACTGTCATTTCTCTGTCCTCACCCCTGACTCCCTAGTGAGCTCATTGGGGCACTGTGAGTAGTGTGCCTGCGCTACCCCCAAGCTCTGATAATGGATCCCAGATGGGCCCCTAAACAGTCCTATCTAGCCTATCTCCCATGCCGCAGCTCCCCCCCCCACCGGCCCCACCCACCCACCAGCCTGCTGGAGCCTTACCCAGGAGGCCACATTCCAGTCTGTCCGTGGGAACAGTAACATCTTCCTTCCTCTCAATCTCCAGAAATGTCTTTTCTCCAGGACCCAGGTTTCTTCACCATGGGGATGTGGTCCATTGGTGCCGGAGCCCTGGGTGCCGCTGCCTTGGCACTGCTCCTGGCCAACACAGACATGTTTCTGTCCAAGCCTCAGAAAGCCGCACTGGAGTACCTGGAGGATGTAGACCTGAAAACTCTGGAGAAAGGTGAGAAGTGACCACGATGGTCCCAGAACTCTTTTTTGTTTTGTTTTGTTTTGTTTGTTTTTCCAGGTAGGGTCTCGCTTTAGCTCAGGATGACTTGAAATTCACTGTGTAGTCTCAGGGTGGCCTTGAACTCACAGTGATCCTCCTACCTCTGCCTCCTGAATGCTGGGATTAAAGGTGTGCACCATCATGCCTGGCTGGTCCCAGAACTTTTTCCAAGATGCTTACATTTTATTTTCTCCCTAAAATAGCTCAAATAGCTCTGTATTTTCCCGAAACAGCAACATTAGAGAAAATTTAATAACACTTTTAAAATTACTGGTAGTTCTGTTACCCTAACACAATCATCTTTACGTTGGCATATTCCTTTCCATGTATTCATATTGTTACATAGATGTGACCGTGGTGTTAATTTCCATTTGATTTTCTTCCGATCAAAGTCACGTTTCAGCCAGCATTCAGGAGGCTAAGAGAGGAGGGTCGCCATGAGTTCAAGGCCACCCTGAGACTACATAGTGAATTCCAGGTCAGCCTGGGTTAGAGTGAGACCCTACCTCAAAAAACAACAAAACACAGCAGTGCAGGGCCTGGTAAGGATTGGCACAGGCCAGTAGGACTCTGGGGTGCTGCTGACACCACATGGTTAACCCCCGTCGGTGATGGAGCTGCAATGCCCCAGGAAGCTCCTGCGGGCCCCACTTTAGAACATTGTCTCCCCTCAGCCCACCTGGGGTCCACCGTGGGTAGTTGTGAGCCTGTCCTAGCCACGGCAGTTCTAACCTTTACAGTGTACTCTTTGGATCAGGGTTAATGGTGCCCAGCTTTGGTGGGTATTAGCTTTGTAAACACTAGGGCTCACCAACTGAATGTCTCTAGGTTGGCGCCCCAGAGGGGGGCTCTTGCGTGACCAGTAGGTGAGGAAGCTTGTCGAGGGAAGGCAAGAGTGTGGTCATGCAGATTCCTGGCAGGCCATCTTAATAAGGTGCAGGAGAGAGCTGCCAAACTTGGTTCAGCCAGGTCTTCTTAGGGTCACTCTGCCATCTCCCCTTCTTCATGCAAACTGCACCCCACAGGGACACGGATGCCCCTATGAAATGCGGTGATAAAGTAACGTACCCCCTGAGCACTCACTAACTCCTGTGCATTGCCTTGATGGGCACGGCCACCTTGTTCTGTTCATGGGCTGGGGAGATGGCTCAGCAGTCAATGGTGCTTGCTTGCAAAGCCTGATGGCGTGTGTTCGATTCCCCAGTACCCACCTAAAGCCAGATGCACAAAGTGACATATGCATCTGGAGTTTGTTTGCAGCTGCAAGAGACCCTGGCATACCCATATACTTTTTTTTTCTCTCTCCCCTTGCAAATAAGTGAAAATATATTTTTAAAAAACAGCTGGTAAGCCAGGCATGGTGGCACATGCCTTTAATCCCAGCACTCAGGAGGCAGAGGTAGGAGGATCACTGTGAGTTCGAAACACCCTGAGAATACATAGTGAATTCCAGGTCAGCCTGGGCTAGAGCAGAAAAACAAAAACAAAACAAACAAAACAAAAAACCCCCACAAAAGACAGCTGGGTGTGATAGTGTACACCTTTAAGAAACATATTTAAGCTGGGCGTGGTGGCACACACCTTTAATCACAGCACTTGGGGAGGCAGAAGTAGGAGGATTGCTATGAGTTCAAGGCCACCCTGAGACTACTTAGTGAATTCCAGGTCAGCCTGGGCCAGAGCAAGACCCTACCTCAACTCCCCCGCCCCCAAAAAAGCAGCATATTTAATTTAATCTAATTTCCTTTTGTTTATTTAATTCCTTTAAATATGCTTATAAGAATTTTTTTTTTTTGGTCAAAGTATCAGACTTTCTCAATTTGGGCCCTACAGTATTTTACAGATGGCTGTGTTGGCAGAAACACTGCAGTTCACAGTGCTCAAGCTGAAAGTAACTTTTCTTGGGGCAGGGCTTTTGGAGTGTGCACAAGTATCCTAAAGCCTTACCAGCTTTCCCCATGAAGCTGAGTCTTCCCTGCTGTACTTCCTTTCCCGTGTGGGAAGTGCCCATCCTGGTTTCTGCCATGGCTTGGCTCTGTGTAGGGCAGGAGTTGGGGTGGGGCCAGGATGGACCAGAGCTGACATACTGACTTCATTCCTTTCTCTCAGAACCGAGGACTTTCAAGGCAAAGGAGCTGTGGGAAAAGAACGGAGCTGTGATCATGGCCGTGCGGAGGCCGGGCTGCTTTCTCTGTCGAGCGGTAAGTGTCTTTCAGTAGGCTTGGAGAAACGGATCCTGAGAGGTGAGGGTTGGAGCATTTCCATCCGGGACTGAGCACCTACAGGTGCCCTGGAGTCTGGTCAGCGCTGGGCTGCTCTCTCTGCTCTATGCATTTGTTTTGATGATTTTTTTTTCTTTTTTAAAAAACATTGGGGCTGGAGAGATGGCTTAGTGGTTAAGCACTTGCCTGTGAAGCCTAAGAACCCTGATTCAAGGCTCAATTTCCCAGGACCCATGTAAGCCAGATGCACAAGGGGGTGGCGCATGCGTCTGGAGTTCGTTTGCAGTGGCTGGAGGCCCTGGTGCACCCATTCTCTCTCTCTCTCTCTGTACATTGCTAATAAATACATAAAAATAAATGAAAATTAAAAAAAATTTATTTGAGAGAGATAAACAGTCAGGCAGAGAGAGAGAGAGAGAGAAATGGGCACACCAGGGCCTCTAGCCACTGCAAATGAACTCCAGACGCATGCACCACCTTGTGCATATGGCCTTTGTGTGTACTGGGGGATCGAATCTGGGTTTTTAGGCTTTGCCAGAAATCACCTTAACCACTATGGCCATCTTTCCAGCCCCTGTTCTTAGTTTTTATTTATTTAGACAACTCCATACATTTATATGATGTCTCATCATATTTACTCCCATTACCCTCTTTGTCCCACTCACAGTAAACCTCTTCCCTTCCCAACTTATCCCTCTTTTACTTTGTGACTTTTTGGGAGGTTGTGACCCAGTGAGTTTAATTAGGGTTGTTTCCATGATCGTGGGTGGGAGGTTGTGTGCCAGAGCAGAGGCAATGCACCACTGGCTGCACTGCTGAAGAAAATGCGTCCTCCTCACCCAGCCACCATTAATTTCCAATAGCTCCTCAGGGAGGGGTGGGACCTTGTGAGCCCCTCCCTCATCCCTGACAGAATGCTGACTAGCCTAATCTTGTGCAAGTAACCACGGCTGCTATGAGTTCATGCGTGTACCCCACCCTGCCAAGAAGACGGTGTTCTCCAGCACTCCTCCCCTTCCTTCCTTCTGCTTCTGCATTCTTTCCACCTCTCCTCTACCATATTCCCTGAGCCTTGGAGAGAGTGATGCAGCTTAGCTAGCTAGGTAGGATATAGACAGAGGTATCAGTAGATACTATCTATATCTGTACATCTCGTTTAGGCTGAGCATTCAGTAGTCACTTAGTGTCAACACTTTGGCCAGTTATGAGTTTCTGCATTAACTACTCCTGTCTGCAATGAGAACTGTCTCTGACCAAAGCAGAAAGCAGCACTGATTTCTCTACAGGCGTAGACGTAAAGCCGTTAAACGATAACAGTGGCTTCCCTACCGGGCCTAAGACCTCCAGAGCCGTGGTTTGGTGTGGTGTATAGTACTAGGCATATGCTCCCTCCTGTGCAGAGATCCTCACATCCAATCACAAAGCAGTTGGTTCCCCATCACAGTCATGCCACTTTTGCATCGATGGGCACATGTTGCCTGCCAGGTCAGTGGGGTAGCATGCAGGGTCCAAAGCAGAGTAAGACTGTTGATGACTTTTCTCTCCCGGCAACCTGCCCAGTATTCTCCAGCATTGCAGACGTCATCCAGCAGGAAGGAAGCTTCCCCTCAGTCTCAGTTTGCTGACTTCTCTGTGTCCTGCAGTCAAAGCATGTGGCTTCTATAGCAATCGGGTCTCAGCATCTACTTCTGGTGGGCAACCAAGAGCAGTGTCAGTCGTCTTTATTGTTTTGGGGGGTATCTCGGGGGTTCCCTGACCAGCAGCTCTTTGGAAGGCATCCTGTCCCTGGCACTGAGATTTTCATGTAATATTCTTTGGGTTCTGCAGTCACTAGCAGCCACCCACACACGGTGTCTGTTCCCGTTGTTAATATCTCATCTCATGTTGGGGTGAAGTAGCACTTGTGACTTCCCACGCCTTTTGCCCAGTGTTACAGCAACTGTGTCCCTGCACTGCCCTCCCTTCTAAGTCAGAGTGGAAACAGGAGCCAGTTCTGTGTTTCTAATGCTCAGCATTTTATTTATTTATCTAATGGTCAGCGTTTTTATTGAAATGGGGATCTGGGGAGCTGTTGACACCACATGGGGTCAGCCCCCATCTGTGATGAATGAATCAGCACTTATGAACGTGCCCCCCCCGGGACTCACCTGGAGCCCATGGCCATGATCCCCATACCTCTTCCCTCTATCTCCCTGGGTGCTGTCAGAGTGTGTAACTCAGCAGGGTTCCAGTCACTCTGATGGTGTGGCTGCATTCTCCATAAAAGCTTGGGGAATGTTGGAGATCACTTATGGGGTGGCTCCAGATTGACCCCTCCAGGAAAGCCATTTCAGTAAGGGAGCTGGCAGGAACTATTCGGTCCCAAAGTGCTAGCATTAGAAGGTGCATTGCAGTAGCCTGCGCCCTTCTGCTCTCTAGAGAGGGCCAGGGTGGTTTGGTGGCATGCCCACTTGATAGCAGAAACCCCAAGTTCTGAGCTTTCTGCTTTGCACGGGAGAAGATGGGGTGGCTTTCAATGCCCTTGAGAAATACCCGACTTCCCGAGTAGCAGTCCCGGCCCTGTGGAGGTTTTCATCCTCCCTCCTCGGGCTACTCTTGTCTCTTTCCTGCTTGTGTGGTGAGGGACTCACATATGCAGTGGGCTGCATAGGACACCCTGCAGCACCACATGTACTCCAGGGCACTGGCTTGTGGCCTCCCTCGTCACCTCTAAGGACCCTGAACCTTCTTACTTTAAAGGGAAGCTGATGGGCAGGCTGAGTGTCCCCCTTGCCATGTGACGTAAGATAGTGTATTCACAGGTCCCAGGCATGTAGTCCCGGTCATCTGTCGGGATCCTCTGTCCTCCTTGCCGGTGGAGGTGGAGTCTAGATTCAGGGCTTTTGATTCCAAGTCTGTGATGCTTCCAGACAGCGCCATGGAAGCTGTTGAGGCCTGTGACCTGTTGAGGCCAGTGCCCTGGCACCGTGTTTTGTGTATGCTTACAGTATCCAGAAAGGTGGGTGGATGGCAGGCTGAGTTATTTGGAGAGATCCAGGGAGGCATTGTATGACTCAGTTTCCTCTTAATGGCTGTGTATAGTGGCATACCCAGAGTCAGGAGCCCAGGAAAGGCCATGAAACTTGATCTCCTTCAGGTAGTGTGTTATAATCAGTTCTTCTCTTCATCTACTTATCCTTTTCTTGTTCAAAAAAAATAAATGAAAAAGCAAAATATAGTTGCCCCATGCACTAGCATGTTTATGTCAGAGGTGAGCAGACTGCATTTAAAAGGCTTTCCTAGTGATTAATTTTTTTAATGTTTATTTATTTGAGAGAGAGAGACAGAGAAAGAGAGAGAATGGGCATGCCAGGACCTCTAGCTGCTGCAAATGAACTCCAGATACGTGCGCCACCTTGTGCATTTGGCTTATGTGGATTCTAGGGAATCCAACCTGAGTCCTTTGGCTTTGCAGGCAAGTGTCTTAACCACTGAGCCATCTCTCCAGCCCCTCATTCTTTTTATAAATTAATTTTTAAATTTTTGTTTTTTATTATTTATTTATGTGTATGTATATGTCTACATATGATATGTGTATGGGCGCCTATGTGCCACACTGTGTATGGAGATCAGAGGACAACCTTTGGGCATTTCTCTTCTCTTTACACCTTTGTTGGAGACAGGGTCTCTTTTGCCCCTGCTGTCTGTTAGCTTCTGGCTCCACCTCCTGTTGCTGTAGGTGCATTGGGATGACAGACTCATGCTTCTAGTTTTACATGGCTGCTAAAACCCGAGTTGGCAGGCTTGCAAGCAAGAGCCTTCACCTTAACTGCTGAGCCATCTTCCTTACCTGGAAGACAAATAGGAATTTAAGTGACAACACTCAGTGACAGCGGCAGACTTAGCACAAAACAGCCACATGTGGAAGACGAAACGTGTGAGAATTAGGGTTTCACTCCAGGCTAGACAGGCCTGGGGAATCGTTCCAGAACAAAGATACCTTTCCAGCAGTTTGGTTCTGAGCTGGAAAGGGAAGGAAGGTTACAGCAGGGGAAGGGAGCCCCTTATACAGAAGAATAGAGGCCATGGTCACATCGCTTACATGCTTGTGTGGGATGGGCCTTTGGTCCAGTGCAGGAAAGAGGCTGGGATATAAGAAGAGAGAAATATCGAGGATGGAGTACATCTTTGGAAATAGCTCCCTGGGCCTGCCTTTCCTTCCCACCATGAGAAGACAATATAACTGGGCTGAGGAGGCCACTTGGCACCCTGTCCTGAGACCTTGAGTCCATCTGGGACAGGCACATGCTGAGCTGCACAGGTCTGACTTACTTTGGGCGTTTTGTCACCTCTGTTCCTGGGCTTGGTGCCAGCCATGCTGTAGGCTTGAGGGGAGAGATGGACTACAGATTGTAAAGCTCCAGCTGCTTGTGCCCCTGAATCTCCCTGTCTTCCACAGGAAGCTGCAGACTTGTCCTCCCTGAAGCCCAAGTTGGATGAGCTGGGTGTCCCCCTCTATGCTGTGGTGAAGGAACAGGTTGGGTCAGAAGTGAAGGACTTCCAGCCTTACTTCAAAGGGGAAGTCTTCCTGGATGAAAAGGTGAGTTTATGGGACCCAGTCTGGTGGGGACAGGGCTCAGCTGGGAGAGTTCACTGACCCAGGCAAGGTCTGGTCTGGCACTGGAGGCCAGTCTTCCCTTCAGCTAAGGTGGACTTGGAGGGTGTCCCCAGCCTTCTGGATAGAACCTTCCCTGTAGTATGACATAGAAGAGTGAGAAATAGCTAAAACCCCATTAGGTCCTTCCATCATGCATGTGGAGGCCCTAACACAAAACTTCTGTCCCTTAATTCAGATAGCTGTCTCTCCCTTCTTCAATCCCCTCTGCAGAATGTAGCACTCTACAGGTATAAGAGCAGAGGGAAGAGGCGCAGTAGTTTCAGCCTTTCTCCAGGGTGGCCCTACCTTGAGGCCAGAGGTTGAGCCCAGAGTGAGAGACGTAGAGGGGGCTGGCTTAGTATGGGCAGAGCCCTGGGTCCCCCGCAGTGCAAAAATAAAATGAATAAAGAGGATTGAAGAAGGTGAAGTGGGCAGAGCCCTGTGTTTCCCCGTGTAGTCCAGTGAGCTGCTGGGTAGAGCTGTGTAGTATGTGTTGGCTTGGGGAGAGAATTGAAGTCACAGGCTTTGGCTTTAGCTTCTCTCTGGGGAAGGAAGGCACACAGACTGCTCACACCGTGTCCTTCTTGCTCCATAGAAAAGGTTCTATGGTCCACAGAAGCGGAAGATGACGTTTCTGGGGCTCATTCGTCTGGGTGTATGGTACAACTCTTTCCGGGCCTGGAACGGGGGCTTCTCTGGAAACCTGGAAGGCGAAGGCTTCATCCTCGGAGGGGTTTTTGTGATGGGATCAGGAAAACAGGTAAATTCTCGGTGTTCACAGCAGGCCTGATCAGGGGCTGACAAGTGGGTGAACTGATAGGCTTGGAGTCTCTCAGCCTTCCTTCCCGAAAGCCTTGTAGCACGAGAGAGGGCGGGGGGAGGGCAATCCTCACTGATCACACAGCCCCTCAGGCTTCCCAGTTACTCTGCAAGGCAGTCTGATCTGGCTGTAGACCATGAACTTGAGACAGGGGTGAGCAGCTTTACCAGGGAGCTCAGCCCATGTGACCCTGACGAGGCCTGAGCTCACATTTTCTGACTTCAGAGTCTGTTTTCTGTCCCTAATCAGAAGTGTCATTTTTACTGTGTTTATGAATTTACTCAATCAGCACATTCCCAGGCCCTAAAAAATGGATGAAAGCCAGGCGTGGTGGCGCATGTCTTTAATCCCAGCACTTGAGTTTGAGGCCACCCTGAGACTACATAGTGAATTCCAGGTCAGCCTGGGCTAGAGTGAGGCCCTACCTTGAAAACCAACATAACAACAACAAACAAAAGAAAAGAATGGATGATGAACAGTGAAAAGGGAAGAAGGAATAAGACACTTCTGACGAGGAGGAGTGGCCTGGAGGTGTCGGCCGGCCATGCTTTTCCCTTGGGGCTCTTGGTGTCAGGGCTGTGCAGAGAGGGGTAGCCAACTCCTCTGTGGACAAGCTGTGGGGAGCTCTGACCATGGGGACCCGGAGTCAGTGGGTGGGTGGGAGAGGCTGAGGAAGGGTATAGAAAAGAGAGAGAAAACTTCTGCAGGCCTGGGAGGCAGGCGGGTGCTCCACATTGGACAGCGGAACTGTGGTGACTCCCCCCCCGAGAGCCATGGACTAATGGCAGAGATAGGGCAGGGAGGAGACCTGGAGACTGGGACCTGACTTCTGGCTTGCCTCTGCAGTACACGTGACATGAACATATGCAGGAAGTGTTTGTAGGAAAATAGGATCAGTCTGCATTGTTAAGTTGTGTTACCAATCTAGGAGAGGATGAGAATGGAAGCAGGAATGCCCTAGTTGTAGGTTTTATTTCTGGTCTCTTCCTTTTATAGTTTTTTTTTTTTTTTTTTTTTTTTTTTTTTTTTTTTTTGGTTTTTCGAGGTAGGGTCTCACTCTGGCCCAGGCTGACCTGGAATTAACTATGTAGTCTCAGGGTGGCCTTGAACTCACGGCGATCCTCCTACCTCTGCCTCCCCAGTGCTGGGATTAAAGGCGTGCGCCACCACGCCCAGCCCTTTTATACTTTATTCCTTTTATACTTTGATAATTGTTCTTGTTTATAGTAGAACTTTGTATTAAATAGTGTCTGATTTGATCAAAACTTGTTGACTGATTTTCTGACAAATATGTCAAAACTGTCAGTGGTTTGGCTGGAGAGATGGCTCAGCAGTTAAAGGTGCTTGCTTGTAAATCCTGATAGCCTGGGGTTCAATTCCCCAGTACGCACGTAAAGCCAAATGCACAAAGTGGCACATGTATCTGGAGTTAATTTGCAGGCCCTGGCATGCCTCTCTTCCCCTCTCTCCTTGCAAATAAATAAAAATATATTTTTTAAAAAGTGTTGGTGGTAATAGCTGCCTATGAGTGCCTACGTTATTTCGGGTGCACACATATGTGATCTCATGTCTTCCTTGGAATCAATCTGGCATGGTAAGTTCCATAGGCCTGAAGATATGGAATGAGGCAGCCAAAGACACGGCAAGCGGTACAGTGGAACCGAAACTCAGGAATTCGGAACTGACCAGCTCCAGAGCTTCTGCCCCACTCAGCCTGTAGACTGTCTTCAGAAGTGGTCCCTTGTCACCCTTTTTAGACATGCCTTGCTTACACTTGGGCAAGCCACTTCCCTAAAAGGCTGCCCCTCCCTCTCGAGCTCTGAGGGGTTCCATTGCTCTTCCCACCTCTGCCTCCTGTGGTGGCCTCTAGGGCAGGGTTTGGCACACCTGCCAGCCTTTTCTTGCCTGGTAATGACTCACCTGGCACTCATGCCTGGCTGACACATGACTGGTGCAGCTGGGCGTGGTGTTTGTTGGTTCTCCTTGGAGTTCTTGGCTTCCTCCTCCTGGTGGAAGGTGATCTGGGCTGGCTGAGCATGAAGATCTGCCTCAGGTCTTCTTTTTATTTTATTTATCATTAGTATATGTTTGCTTGCTTGTTTGTTTGAGGTAGGGTCTCACTCTAGTCCAGGCTGACCTGGAATTCACTATGTAGACCCAGGGTGGCCTCGAACTCACAGCAATCTTCCTACCTTTGCCTCCTGAGTGCTGGGATTTAAAGGCGTACGCCACCACACCCAGCTCAGTTCCTCTTAAATGGAGAGTTTTTGCAGTTCCATGATGCCAGGTGCCACTTAATGTAATTTTTTTTTTTTTTTGGTAACAATATGTTGTGAGGCCTTCCTACTTTAATTAAATGAATATGCACTGAAGACATTGCAGAACTAAAACAATGGAAGGTGGGTAGAGTCCTCCTTCAGCTACCACAGACAAGTACTGGCCAGGGCTGGATCCATTTCTCTGGACTGTTACTTACCCTCCTTGGCATCTTCAGTCTGCACTATGCTTTATTGAGCAAGCAAATATAATTCCCTGATCTGTTTCCCCCTAGTCATCACAGAGTGGTGAGAACTGAAATTTAACATGAGTTTCAGTTACAGTGAGTTAACGAACTTATACAAAGATTCCTTGATGCCAATCTCAGATTTCTTTTTTTTACTACTTTAGGGTAACTTGGGGGTGTCCTTACATGTGTGTGTGTTTCATGGTATTTGAAGTGGAGTCTTGTGTTTCTTAAGAATATGAAAGGAAGGAGTGAGCCTCCTTCTCAGATGCACATTCAACACCCATAGAAGTGGCCTCTGAGCTCTACTTCTGGGGTCTTTCTGTTTGTTCCTCTCCCCTCTCCAGCTTGAATGTCCTTTAACCTGCTTCTCTACCTGTAGACATCCTGACTGCCTACTGTGTTTTATCACCTGGGGAGCTTTTGACCCACCCTTGTCCTAATTAACCGTGCCTGGCTTCCTGCATCCCAGCATTATGATGTGGTTTCTCCCCTGCACCTCCCCTGAAGATGGGACTGACTCTTCAAGGGCAGGTGCCAGGCTTGATTTGAATCTGGGCTCTCTATTGTCTGAGCACAAGGTTTGACAGCCTGTGCGTATTATTTCCTGAATGAACGACTCAGAGTGAGGACTGATATTTTTTCTTATTTTTGCTTTAGGGCATTCTCCTTGAGCACCGAGAAAAAGAATTTGGAGACAAAGTAAACCCACTTTCTGTTCTGGAAGCTGCAAAGAAGATCAAGCCACAGGTGCAGACTTCGGAGAGAAACTGATCACCTGGAACTCTCCCAGCCCAGGGACAAACATGGGCGCGCTCGCTAGAAATCCGCTTGCACCATATTCTCACTAGGAAGTAGTAATGTGTTTTAATAGTGTTTCCTGTTTAGGCACAGCAAGACAGATAGGCCCCCAATGAAACTGATAAAAATTTAATGAACTAGTGAGAGTCATTTCAGGAGAGATTATAAACTTAGGAGGCTTAGAGTTAACTTTTGTATCCAAGACAAATGTATATGGTGTTTGAGCAATGTTAGTTGGAATTATTTTATTTTCAAAAATCTAAGAAACTTTGGAAAAGTTGGAGCTAGGGTACAGATTACTGGCAAAGTGCTTGCTTGCCTAACATACACAGGCCCTGAGTTCCATACCCAGCATCACACACACACACACACACACACACACAAATGTAAGAAAAGTTCATGATTAGAGAACAAGGCTTTTGGCTTATGTGTTTCTGTTAATGACTTGTTATATAATGGCCAAGTAATTGGTGAAAGGAATTGATGTGTCATTTGATAGTTTGGTAGATCTGAGTCATCAAATGAAGTTTGTTCTGTTCTTTCATTCTAAACCCAGAGATCTGTTTTTCTAGAGGCAGTCAGCTCTGGTTCTAATAAAATCACGTATCAGAAACCACTGTCATGCACGTTCTTTTCCTTCTTTCCTTTCCTGTTTCTTCCGACCCCAGATTTCTGAGTGCAAGGGTTACAGACCCAAGCCACCATGTCTATCTGTTCTTCTAAGAATGAATATTTATCATACTGTTGGCTGGAAGTAAAAACCAATGCTATTTGTGGACATGCAATAGATGAGGGATGGTTCTAGGGAAAGCTAGGAGACAAGTTTGTTCGTCATTCATGCAGTAATGTTGCTGTCTTCTGTAGAGGAATGACTTGGGCATTTAAATCTAGTAGTTGCTTCCATGTGTGTCTTAGCCTAATTTGCTAATTCAGGAGAAGGACATGCAAAACTTAACTCCATTAATTTGCCAAGTTTGAATTTTTTTTAAGAGAGGAGAGAGAATTGGTGCGCCAGGGCCTCAGCTACTGCAATTGAACTCCAGATGCTTGTGCCACCTAATGGGCATGTGCGACCTTGTGTTTGCCTTACCTTTGTGCACCTGGCTAACATGGGATCTGGAGAGTCGAACATGAGTCCTTAGGCTTTGCAGTTAACCGCCAAGCCACATCTCCAGCCTAAGTTTGAATTTTTTAAGTATAAAGTCAGCAGAGCTCTGCCCCAACGAGTCTCCACGGTTGTCCAAGGAGGAGAGGGGCAGGGATGGAAACCTGACAGGATTTGCTCAGAGAACTAGCCCAGCGCAGAGGAATCTGCTCTTTAGGACATTGGGAAAGGAGACCAGCTGGCAGTCAAGTTGGGAGAAAAGGTGCAATATGAATAGTGTAAGAGGCTCAGGACTGAGAACAGACCTGGGTCTCCAGTCGATGACAGGTGTGTGGAATGCCCGTGTGTAGCCCATGCTGGGCTGGGTTCTGCAGTCTTTGAAGGAATACCCTTCAGGACACAGAGACAATGTGACTACCTCCAAAGCTATGATCCCTGGCCCTCCAGTTACTGATAGGATAGCTGAATTGAGTCCTTTAGGGGCCCAGGAAACACTTGAGGGCTTGAAACAGGTCTCTCTTGAAACTAAAGGGGAGCAAAATTCGAGAGTGCATTCCGATGGCTTAGCAGTTAAGCGCTTTTCTGTGAAGCCTAAGGACCCCGGTTCGAGGCTTGATTCCCCAGTACCCACATAAGCCAGATGCACAAGGTGGCACATGCATCTGGAGTTCGTTTGCAGTGGCTGAATGCCCTGGTGCACCCATTCTCTCTCTCTCTCTCTCTCTCTCTCTCTCTCTCTCTCTCAATCTGCCTCTTTCTGTCTGTTGCTCTCAAATAAATAAATAAAAATAAACAAAAAAAATTTTTTTAAAGAGTGCATTCCACTAATGGACGCATACAATAAAACCTGACTGAGCTCATTCACCAGCATTGTTCTCCTGGGTCCTCACATTCTTGTGGTCTTCATTCCCATGAATGCAAGCACTGTGGAAAGAGCACTGAGGGTGAGCCATGAGGTAGACTCCATACCTAATTTACTGTGACCTTCAGCAAAGCTCAGGTCCTTCATACTGGTAAAGTGGGTATGAAAATTTCTGCTAAGTATTCAGAACTGTTGATTCAAAATCACTAAGAGATTGAAACATGTGGATGCTTCTCTTTAATGGACATACAAATCACTGAAAGCTGTCTTTAAAGGGGAGACTTTCAGGGGCTGGGGACATGGCTCAGCTGGTAAAAAGCTCTTACAAAGCCTGCCAGCCCCAGTACCCATGTAAAACCAGATACACAAAGTGGTGCATGCAACTGAAGTTTGTATGCAGTGGCAGGAGGTCCTAGTGTGCCATTCATATACTCTTTCTCTCCCCCTCTCCGTCTCTCAAATAAATGAGTGTTTTAAACTCCATTGAAAATATGGAGACTTGAAGAAAAACAAAGTTAATACTGAAGGCAATTAGGACAGATTTCATTCTCCTTACGGGACAGTAGGGGGTGATCTTGGCATAGAGCTGAGGTCAACTAGTGATCTGTGCAAAAGAGACTGGGAAGCTTTTGTTATTGTTCTTGTTTTGTCTTTTGTTTTTTGAGGTAGGATCTCACTTTAGCCCAGACTGACCTAACTTGGCCTCCCTAGTGCTGGATTTAATACACCACGGTGTCTGGCAGAGAGAGAATGGGTGTGCCAGGGCCTCTAGCTGCTGCAAATAAATTCCACATGCATGGTTGGGGACTGGGGAATCGAACCCTGGTTGGTCGTTAGGCTTTTCAGGCAAGCACCCTAAGTGCTGAACCATCTCTCCAGCCCGGAATTTTGTTTTGCTTGTTGTGTGTGCACACATGCGTGCAATGTGGTGTGCATGGATCTATTCGCCTGCACTTGCTGGGTTGAACGTGGTAGGGTGTCCTGTTCCATGGCTCTTCTGCCTGATCTTGTTTTGAGCTAGAGTCTCTTACTGATTTCAGGCTTCATCAATTGTGGAGTCTCTGCTCCCATACGGGACTGGGGTTTCAGGTGTGCATGGCCACATCCAGGTGTTTTACATGGGATCTGACACTGGTCCCTTCAGGTCCTCATACTTGACCTGAGCAGGGAGTACACTTAACCACTGAGCAATCTCTCCAGCTTGTGACTTGCTATTTTGCTTTGTTTGAGGCAGAGTCTCACTCTAGCCCAGGTTGACCTGGAATTCTCTATGTAGTCTCAGGCTGGTCTCAAACTCTCAGTGATCCTCCTACCTCTGCCTCCCCAGAGCTGGGATTAAATGTATGTACTACCATACCTGGCTGTGACTGGGTATTTTTTTAATTTTTTTATTGTTATTATTATTTTTATTTTTGGAGAGAGAGACAGAGAGAGATAGAGAGGGAGAGGGAAACAGAGATGGGCGCGCCAGCAGTATCTCAGCTGCTGTGAACGAAATCCTGATGCATGCGCCCCCTTGTGGTCAAGTGTGGCATCGCGCCCTTGCGTCACTTTGCATCTGGCTAAACATGGGACCTGGAGATTGGAACCAGTGTTCTTAGGCTTAGCAGGCAGGCGCCTTAGCCGCTAAGCCATCTCTCCAGCCCGTGACTGGGTATTTTAAAGGTAGATTGAGAGGACGAGGGAAAGTGGGGCTAGAACAGGGTCAGAGAAATGGAAAGTTACAGAAATTGATTGGAGTGCGGAACTCCACGTGATCAGGCTCTCTGGTGGTTGGGAAAGTTTCTTGAAGTTAGGCTTCTGGCCTCTCACTAGCCTGGGAATCAGACCCTCCTTTCCTGATAACTACATTTTAAGGCTGTAGCTCCCACGTCCTTGCAGAAGAAACCCTGTCTTGTAGAAGATACATATGTATCCCAAAGGGACAGAGAAAGGACTGACAATCATAAATTTTTATAAAGTAAATGTTTTGATGAGGATGTAGCTCAGTGGTGGAGTGCTTGCCGAAAATAAATGTTCTAAGGAAAGGGAGGTTAGCTGCCTGTGGTCAAGGTATTGGCTGGAACAAATGGTACATTGTCTTGGCAGCCTTGAGCTTCCCCAGGCAGAGAGAGACTCGAAGGAAAATATGGCCTTGAGCTGCTGGAAGCTGTACTAGTGTCTGTCCAGTGTATGTGTGTGGGGGGGGAATCATTCGTGTTGTGAGCTTTGTAGCCCTCAAGACGAGTAGCAGCCCAAGATAAGGCATGAGATTTTTGAATTTTTAACTAACTCCTGTGTGATCTTAATATTATTTTGGTCCACTTTGAGAAGTCATGACCCAGTGAAGGTATTAATCTCTGAGGGCTTTGGGCTTGCAGCTTCAGTGGTCTTTACAAGCATTAACTGATAAATCATGGGAGAACCCACAATGCAAACTGTAGAGAGAATGCAAGGCAATGTTCTTGCCGTAAAGCTCCTTGGATAGAGTAGAACTACTAGGGGAAGTTCCAGAACAACTTCTGATAGCTGGGTTGCCCGTTAAACCAGGACCTCTTGGATGAAACTCAGGAAGCAGCAATTTAAAAATTTTTTCCCAATTTTTATTTAAAATTCAACAAATTTAAATTTAAAAATTTAAAAGAGCAAGATTGGGTCTGGCTTGGTGGTCTGGTAACAGACAGTAATTCTTTTTTAAAAAATTTTTTTATTGACAACTTCCATAATTATAGACAGTAACCCATGGTACAGACAGTATTTCTTTAAGCTCCTGGGTGATTCCATAATTTCAATATGCAGTCCAGGTGGAGAACCACTCTAAAATCTCAGTGTTGAACCGGTGAGACAGCTCAGTAGTTGAAAGTGCTTGTTACACCAGACTCCATGTAAAGGAAGCTGTGGTAGGCTTCGGTAGTCCCAGTGTACCTATGGTAAGATGGGAGGTAGAGGCAGGAGAATTTCCTGGACGCTTCTGAAAGGAGCCAGCAGTGAACAGCAATGACAGAACCTGCCTCCAAACAAGGTGGGAAGCTGGGTGTGGTGGTTCACACCTTTAATCCCAGTACTCCCTAGGCAGAGGTAGGAAGATCACTCTGAGTTCAAAACCAGCCCAAGACAATGTAGTGAATTCCAGATCAGCCTGGGCTAGAACTAGACCCTACCTCAAAAAAAAAAAAAAAAAAAAAAAAAAAAACAGAACAAAACAAAACAAACAAACAAAAACCCAAAGTGGGTGGGAGGAAAAAGTTGTCCTTTGATCTTCATATGTGCAAAATGGCACGTGTACATCTATGCTCACACACTAAAATAAAAATTTAATTTTTAAAAGAATACCTAATTAAGATACCTTAAGAGATTATTTTTTAAGGGCTGGAGAGATGGCTTAGCAGTTAAGGCAATTTGCCTGCAAAGCCAGAGGACCTAGGTTTGATTCCCCAGAACCCATGTAAGCCAGATGCATAAGATGGCACATGCATCTGGAGTTTGTTTGTAGCAACCAGAGGCCCTGGCACACCCATTCTCTCTCTTTCTCTCTCTGATTTTGTCTTAAATAAATGAATAAATAAATAAGTAAATAAATAAATATATACATACATAAAATATTTTTAAATTTTTTTTAAAGCCCTCCATGTCAAATTGAGGAGAGCAGCAGTCATGCCTCAAGAGCCCTTTCCCAGAGCCTGGTGGCCCCTTGTGATCTCTGATGAGTTTGGAGACAGTGTGGTCATGGGTGGGTGGGTTGGGACGTCACCTGACATGCAGCCTTCCTTCTGGGTGAGATTAAGATTGCAAACAGTAGATAGCAGAGAACAGAGAGGAGTCCGCAACGTCTTTACATGATCCTGTGTCCTGGTTCCCCAAGTCCTGACCTCTCCAAACATGCTCGTGTCTGTGTGCCATCTCTCTCCCAAGAGCAAGCCATGGCAGTATGGAGATACTGGGGAATGAGCTGTAGAGAAGGCAAGCCATGGGGCGAGCCATGGGGGAGAGGGGGTGAGGTTTAGAGAATAGAGGATGGATGAAATCAGAGAGCAGAGACTGAACACCTCTCCATCCCTTTCTCAGCACCATTTTCCTTTTTTTTTTTTGTGTTTTTTTTTTTTTATTTAAGAGGAACAGAAAGAGAGAGAGAGAGAATGGGCACACCAGGGCCACCAGCCACTGCAAATGAACTCCAGATGCATGCACCACCTTGTGCATCTGGCTTATGTGGGTCCTGGGGAATCGAGCCTCAAACCTGGGTCCTTAGGCTTCACAGGCAAGCACTTAACCACTAAGCCATCTCTCCAGCCCACTATTTTCCTTTTAATCGTTGCTTATGTGCCATGGGACAAGTGGGCAGCTGAGTATGTGTGAGCTTGTTTTGGAGGAAAGGGGAGGGAAAAATTTGCTGGTGTTTTATGGTTTAACCTGTCTAATACTTCTATCACAGTTATCTTCCTTTTAAAAAATATTTTATTTATTTGAGGCAGAAACATAAAGAGATAAAAATAAAGAAATAGAGAGAGGGGCTGGAGAGATGGCTTATCAGTTAAGGTGCTTGCCTGCAAACCCAAAGGACCCAGGTTCGATTCCCTAGGATCCACGTAAGCGCCCATCCCCTCTCTCTCTCTATCTGCCCCCTTCTCTCTGTCAAATAAATACTTTAAAAATAAGTGGAGATGGGATTGATAAGCTCAAGGAACATTAAGAAAGTGAGAAAGTGGCTGGAGAGATGATTGAGCAGTTAAAGGTGCTTGCGTGCAGAGCCCAATGGCCTGGTTTCAATTCCCTAGTACCCAAAGTGGCACGTGTGTCTAGAATTCCTCTGCAGTGGCAATGGGCCTTGGTGCACCCATTCTCTCGATTCCCAGTACCCAAATAAATAATAAAATAAATTGTTTAAAATAATAAGAAAAGGGCTGGAGTGGCTTAGAATTCCTCTGCAGTGGCCTAAGGCCTTGGTTCCAATATCCAGCGATTCCAATCTCCAGGTCCCACGTTTAGCCAGATGTTTGCATTCTGGCGCCCATCTCTCTCTCTCTCTCTCTCTCTCTCTTTCTCTCTCCTTGCAAATAAATAATAAAATAAAAAGTTTAAAATAATAAGAAAAAAGAGAGAATGGGTGCAAGATGGTGGGGCATCAGCAGGAGATGAGACCAGAGGTGGAAAGCAGGCCATGTGGTCTGGCAGGCTGTGGTAAGAACTTCTGAATTTACTGAATAAGATGAGAGTCCACTCAAGAGGATGAGGTAGTAGAATAGCCATGCATTTGAGGTTACCCTGAGCTAGTAGAGTGAGTTCCAGGTCAGCCTGAGCTACAGTGAGGCCCGCCTTCAAAAACTATACATACAGGCTGGAGAGATGGCTTAGCAGTTAAGGCACTTGCTGCAAAGCCAAAAGACCCAGGTTTGACTCCCCAGGACCCACGTAAGCCAGATGCACAAGGGGGCACACACATCTGGAGTTCGTTTGCAGTGGCTGCAGGCCCTGGTATACCCGTTCTCTCTCTCTCTCTCTCCCTGTCTTGTTCTGTATCTCTATCTCTCTCTCTCAAATAAATAAATAAACATATACATACAAACATAAGCATCCATCGAGGGTCTTACAAGTGATCTATTATTCTGGCTGTTCCCAGTGAAGAATCAGAGGTGGCAGCATTGAGTTGAGCTCACTCAGAAGACCTGGTCCTTGGGGCTGGGTGGAGGAAGAGGATGGTGGCAGGAACCACCACATGGGCAGTGAGGTCACTAAGAATTGTCAGAAGCTCAGTATACCTGAAGACACAGTTTAAAGGATCCTGACTCCCTGCATGTACAAAGTAAGAGAGGGCAGTGAAGAAAGACCCCGTGGTTTTTGCCTCCAGGACTAACTGCACGTGACATTTGCATGAAAGAGGAATGGAAGATGATGGGGCAGTGGAAAAATTTTAACCTGCTACCAACAGTTCCAAGGAATGAACTAGAGATGTGGGTAACAACTTGTACACAGTGAAACAATGCTAAGGAAGCAAGTGGCCTCAGAATGATTGAATCTATAGGATTCCATTCATATAAATGTCTAGGATAGTCACCAGTATGGTTCAGGTCTCCTTACAAAGCTAGTAGGGTATGAAGGCAGCCTAAAATGATAAATACCAGGGCTGAGCCCTATCTAGGCATTTCACCCTTAAAAAAAAATCTCATTGCTCAGACCAGACCCTCATTCAGTTAAATCTGAATCTCGGCATGGATCTGGACAGTGCTATTTTTAAAACCTCCCTGGGGGAATCTAGTATCTAGGCAAGGTGGAAAACCACTGCCTCCCATTGGGAAACAATTGTGAAATCGTTGAGAAGCCAAGGAATTTTCCCCTTTACACCAAAGCCTTTGTCAGTGTCTGTTTTGGATTTAGGCAAAAGGCGCCCATGCTCTAATTTCCATGATGTTCATCCAGGAAGCATGGATAAACTTTCCCAGAAGGCGACGGAGCCCGATTGTGAGTCAGCAGAAAAAGGAACTCCTTAGAGAGATGGCTGGGGATGAACATAGGATAGATAAATCCATAGCAGCCGTCAGATGTCAGGCAGGCTCTCAAAAACCACTGAGGCCCCTAGAAAGAACAGAATCGGGAGGCAGAAGATGCTCTCAGTGGGAAATGATGGGATGACTTGAGCATCAATAAGCGTTACTGTAATGAATTAAAAGCACATCAGAGCCGGGCGTGGTGGCTCTAGCAGGCTGTGGTGGCGCACGTCTTTAATCCCAGCACTTGGGAGCAGAGGTAGGAGGATCATCATGAGTTTGAGGCCACCCTGAGACTACATAGTGAATTCCAGGTCAACCTGGGCTAGAATGAGACCCTACCTTGAAAAAACAAAACAAAACACACACACACAAAAAGTGCATCAGATGTATTTAAGTCAACACACACTATGACCCTTAGTGCATCAGATGTTAAGAAAATGATTTGTTGCAATCCCAGCACTTGGGAGGCAGAGGTAGGAGGATTGCCGTGACCCTTACCCTGAAAAGCATCTTTGGATGATGTTAAGAAAATGATTTGTTGTGGCTGGAGAGATGGCTTAGCAGCTAAGGCAATTGCCTGCAAAGCCAAAGGACCCAGATTCTATTCCCCAGGACCCATATAAGCCACATGTACATGCATCTGGAGTTCGTTTGCAGTGCATGGAGGTCCTGGCACACTCATATTCTCTCTCTCTCTCTCTCTCTCTCTCTCTCTCTCTACCTCTTTCTCTCAAATAAAAAATTTAAAAAAAATTAAAGAGAGAAAGAAAATGATTTTGTGTGTGTGCTGTACACACATGTATGTGCTGATGCACACCCCTTGTGCTCACCTTTGGTGGCTGGAAAGGAACACCTGGTGTTTTCCTCCGTCATTCACCTGCCTGTTTTTCTTTGTGACTGTCTCTTGCGGATTCTGGAGCCTGCCATTCATGAAGTTCCTGCATCTCTGCTCCCCACACGTGACCACACCCGGTTGTTTATGTGGGTTCTGGAACTTTGAATTTGAACGATCTCAGCCCCCCTCAAATTCTCATGCTTGCACAGGAAATTCACTTAACCTCTGAGCCATCTCTCCAGCTTTAGGAGCAGCTTTTGTTGTTTATTGAGTTCAAGGTAGGGTCTTACTCTATCCCAGGCTGACCTGGAACCCTCTCTGTGGTCTCAAACTGGCCCTGAACTCCCAGAGATCCTCCTACCTCTGTCTCCTGAGTTCTGGGATTAAAGATGAGCTTCACCATGCCTGGCCAGGAGCAGGTTTTTTTCTTCTTGTTTTTAAATTTGAGAGATAGAGAGAGAAAGAGAGAGAGAATTGGTGTGCCAGGGCCTCAGCCACTGAAATCAAACTCCAGACGCTTGCGTCACCTAGTGGGCATGTGTCACCTTGTGCTTGCCTCATCTTTGTGCATCTGTCTTACATGGGATCTGGAGAGTGGAACATGGGTCCTTAGGCTTTGCAGGCAAGTGCCTTTTGTTGAGAGAAGGAACAAAGCTCTGTGGCCTATCTGCAGAGCTGACCCACCATATATGTTGAGGAGCCTGGGAAGTGTCATGAGGCCACACGGGCAGGACCTGGGAAAGAACATAAGGTAAGGGCCAGGAAGTGCCAGACTACCTGAGCCAGTGGCCTCCCCTAGCCGGAGTTGCCTCTCTGGACTATGCCTCTCCTATTAACAGGAGAGGAGGAAGTTTCAGTGACAGGCTCCTGCCCCAGTGTGGTTCACAGAGAAGAGAGAGAGAGGCCAGAGTCCTCCAAGCATGGCCCGAGGGACCGAGAAGGGCCTATAGGCTAAGGTGCAGTGAGCCACTAAGGTTCAGGGTGGTATATGCCCTTTGAAGTATAAAGCTTTGAAGTTTCTGCCAAGCATAAGCCATGGTGCCCTCATCTGACTGTTGACTGTTCCCCAGCCTTTGTGACTCAAGAGAACTTGGGGCTATGCTAGTGCAGGTAGGCACCCCTTCCTCTGGGCTGTGGGACAGATCACAGGGCAGAAACTCTCCCATCCCCTCGTGCTCAGACAGTTCAGGCTCTGCTCTCTGGACTGGTTCTCATGCCATCTGGGGTGTCCAAGGAACTCTGTGCACACCACAGAACACGTCCCCCTCCACGTCTTGTCTAATGTCCAACGCAAGAAAGTGGAGACAGTTAATCCCCCACACACTACTTCTACAATTAATAAATGAAATTTATATCATTTTAACAATAGATTTCCTTCCCCGAACATTTAAATATTAACTGTAATCATCTTCCCAATTCTAATGGGGAAGCTTATAGTCTCATAAATATTTCAAGCACCTTTAAACATCGACAAATGATGATATAATCAGTACAAAACTGCATGAGTACACGCAGACTAAGTCTGCTCACAATGTGCAGATCTAAACCAGCAGCAGGAGGGATAGACATGCCCCCAGATGTTGCTCACCACTGCCCTCTCCTGGGGACCTGAGAGACCCAGTTGGCCAGAACTTCAAATTCTTTCCACACTGGGCCCCTTTTCACCTGAAAACTTTTTTTCTGTTTGTTTGTTTTGTTTTTTCTTGTTTTTTGTTTTTGAGGTAGGGTCTCACTCCAGCTCAGGCTGAACTGGAATTCACTATGTAGTCTCAAACTCATGGCGATCCTTCCACCTCTGCCTACCGAGTGCTGGGATTAAAGGTGTGCACCACCATGCCCAGCCTCACCTGAAAACTTTTTACATAAACCCAGGTATGTAGGGATACATATCAAGCATTTACTGATAATAAATATGAAGAAACTTATTTTAAAACAGTTCTTTGGCATATATACCATTTGATCATTTATTAAAGACTAAGATAAATTTACATACTAATGAGATGCTTATTTTTGCATAAAGAATTAAATGTTGCCTAACTATTTGATACTCAGGACCCAGCACATCTTCAATACTTTTCAGAGTTGACTTGCATTTTGATTTCCTGGGCTGTGGAGATGGCTCTGTGGCTATAGGCACTTGCTTGCAAAGCCTGTGACCTGGGTTTGATTCCTCAGTAATCACATAAAGCTGGATGCACAAAGTGGCACATGCACCTGGAGTTCATTTCTAGTGGCAAGGGGCCTTGGAACACCCATCCTGTCTTTCTCTGCTTCTCTTTCTTTCTTAAATAAATAAATAAGATTTTAAAATTCTTTAACTTTCCTTTTTAATTTTATGATCATCAGTACTAAAAACACTGCTTCACATAAAATATATCGTACAAAATGGCAGGATTTTGTTTAGGAATTTCAGAAATTGTTGGAAATTCTGTCCTAACCCCAGACCAAAATTCATCTAATTATTTTTTATTAAACTCATCAGTAATTTAATTTTTTGAAATATATTTTTATTTACTTATTTGAGGGCGGGGGGTAAGTAGAGAGAGACTGGATGTGTCAGGACCTCTAGCCACTGCTAATGAATTCCAGGCATGCACCTTAACCATTAAGCCATCTCTCAAGCCCCTCAATTTTTAAAATCAAACCTAATGAAATTTAATCCAAAGTTATTTTGATACATGTGAGGAATCATGTTAGGAAAATATTAAAGGTCTTTGGATTCTATAAGTTTAAGACGCTATGTTCTGTGTCATATATTCTTCACACTGGACAGTGACTAGAACTGAAGTGGGCCTCAGACTCTCTACATTAGAGCCTTATAGGCTGTCCAGGGACCTGTAAGACTTGTACAAAAGATCTGCCTAATGCTAGGAGTGGTGGCTCATGCATATAATCCCACCACTTGGGAGGTTGAGACAGGAGGATCATGATGAGTTTGAGGCCAGCATGGGCTACATAGTGAGGCCCTATTAAAAAGTAGTTTAGAGGGCCTGGAGAGATGGCTTAGTGGTTAAGGCATTTGCCTGCAAAGCCAAAGGATCCCAGTTCGATTCTCCAGGACCCACGTAAGCCAGATGCACAAGGGGGTGCATGCGTCTGGAATTCATTTGCAGTGGCTGGAGGCCCTGGCACACCCATTCCCCCTCTCATAAATAAATAAATAAAATATATATATTTGAAAAAGTAGTTTAGAGCTGGATGGCTCAGTTGATAAGATGCTTGACTGTAAAACCTAACAACCTGGATTTGATTCCCCAGTACCCGTGTGCTGCAGTCAGGTTCTCATTGCTGGTAGAAATCACCCAGCCAAGAGCAACCTGTTGGGGAAAAAGGTTTATTTTGGCTTACAGACTTGAGGGAAAGATCCATGATGGCAGGAGGAAATGATGGCATGAGCAGAGGGTGGACATCACCTCCTGGCCAACATCAAATAGACAATACTAAGAAGAGAGTGTGCCCAACACTGGCAAGGGGACACTGGCTGTAACACCCATTAGCCCGCCCCCAACAATACACTGCCTGCAGGAGGCCTTAATTCCCAATTCTCCATCATCTGGGAACCTAGCATCCAGAACACCTAAGTTTATGGGGGACACCTAAATCAAACCACCACATTCCACCCCTGGCCCCCATAAACTGATAACCATCCATGATGTAAAATGCAATGCATTCATCCAACTTCAAAAGTCCCCACAGCTTTATAAATCCTAACGATGTTCAAACATTCCCATAGTCCGAGATCTTTCTACTGAGCCATAATACCAAAAAATTCCCAAAAACCCCATAATGGCACAGAACACAAATCTATACTGCAAAAGATGGTACTGGGCATAGCAAAGAAACATTCAACCAATACAAGATCTAAAACAACCAGGACAAACATCAAACTCTGTAGCTCCAAGTCCAACTCCAACAATTCCAGCCAGTGACAAATCTCCAAGTCCGACAACTCCAACCATCAACAGGTCTCTGGAGTTCTAACTTCGCCCCTCCAGCCAGGCCACCCACAGTCCCAGAAAACTTCACCCGGGGCTGGCAGCCATCCTGGGGTCCTGGCATCTCTATTGGGTCTCCACTGCAACCCATGGTCCCTCCCCATGGCTCCATTGGGTCTCCATGCAGGCATCCAGCAAACCTGCTTCACACTGCCTATGGTCATTTCCAAAACACAAGACTATGTTGCAAATTCAATGACCTTCTCTTTCCTGCATTTCTTATATTCCACAATAACAGGTGGGGTGACAATTTGTTAATCCAGGGGGGAATAAAACAGACTTTGAAGAACAGGACACTCCTTGAGCATTCAGGCCCTTCCAACAGACTGCATTCTTTCTGTTGTCCCAATGCAGGTCAGCTGACCCAATCTCAATTGTTGTAATTTCTCATATAATTGAAGTTGAGCAGGCAGAAGTTTCAGCCTGAAGATTTCATTTCTGTGCCATGTCCTTCTGCTCACACCAGTCCATTTCTACTCAGAGCAACCCTGCACAAGTTCTCAGGACATGGCCATAACAGCAAGCCTCTCACACAAACTGCTCCTAGCCCTGTCCAGGCAAAACTCCTTTTCACCCTCATAAGCCAAACCACACAATCCATAGTTCTTACTGCAATCAGGTCCGAGTTTGACCAGAATAGTCCATCAAGCTGTACTTACAGCACTGCAAGGCATCTCTTAGGTCAAGGTTTTAAATCCTTCCACATTCCTCTTGAAAATCAGCTCCAAAAGGCAAAAGCCACACAGTCAGGTGTCTAGCATCAACCCCACTCCTCTGGTACCAACTTTACTGTTGCAGTCAGGTTCACATTGCTGGTAGAAATCACCCGATCAAGAGCAGCTTGTGGGGAAAAAAAGGTTTATTTTGGTTTACAGACTTGAGGGGAAGCTCCATGATGGCAGGAGAAAATGATGGCATGAGCAGAGGGTGTTCATGCCCTCCTGGCCAACATCAGATGAACAACAGTAACAGGAGAGTGTGCCAGACACTGGCAAGGGGAAACTGACTATAATAGCCATAACCCCACCCCCAACAATAGGAGGCATTAGTTCCCAAATCTCCATCAGCTGGGAACCTAGCATTCAGAATACCTAAGTTTATAGGGGACACCTGAATCAAACCACCACACCATGTAAAGCCAGATGCACAAATAGGTGCATGTATCTGGAATTTGTTTGCAGGGGCTGGAGGCTGTAGTGCATCCATTCTCTCTGCTTACAAATAAATAAATAAATAATTTAGGGGAAAAAAGTTTACATTGCCGGGCATAGTGGTGCACACTTTTAATCCTAGCACTTGGGAGGCAGAGGTAGGAGGATCACTGTGAGTTCAAGGCCACCCTGAGACTACCTAGTGAATTCCAGGTCAGCCTGGGCTAGAGCCGGACCCTACCTTGACATACCAAAAATAAATAGATAGATAGATAGATAGATAGATAGATAGATAGATAGATAGATAGATAGTAGTTAACCTAAGAAGGGATACAAATGTTACCAGCCACTCATTCTGAGGGTTCCTGAATATGCCTCTCATAAAGGCTAGTGGCAGGCTGGAGAGATGGCTCAGCAGTTGAGGGGCTTGCCTACAAAGCCTGAAGGCCTGGGTTCGATTCCACAGTATCCACATAAAGCCCGGTACACAAGGTGACGTACACAAGGTGACGCACGCATCTGGAGTTTGTTTGCAGTGGCTGGAGGCTCTGGCATGTCCATTCTATCTCTGTGTCTCTCTTCTCTTTCCCTCTCTCCTTGCAAATAAATAAATAAAATATTGTTTAAAAATGATAGGGACAGAGACTAACCATTTAGAGAGGAGGCAGTGGGCAAACATCTGTCACAGGCTTGGAGGAAAGCTGGCCAGAAGCGCACTGGAGTTGTGAACTCGAAGACTGCACTGACTGTGCGGCCACGGGCAGCACTAGATCTGACTCTGCAAGCTGGCTGAAGGGCCGTTCTGGGTGGTTTCCTGTCTTCCTCCCTGGGACCCAGGCAGAGGCAATGAGCAAAAGATGACTGGTGCCAAGATGATCTCATGAGCAGAGGCCAAGAGCACAGGAAACAGAAGTGTGTGTACAGGAAGGGAGAGACTGAGGCCTGGGTGGACAAACAAATGGAACCCCAAGGCCTTCATGACCCCACCAGTTGCTGGGAAGCAGCAAGGAGGTGTTGTGAGCCCTTTTCATCAGCACTGAGCAGGTGTTGATGGACACCCCACCTCCCTTCTTCTGGGGGTGTGGGTAAGAGGAAGGAACAGAGTCCTGGGTAGGGTGCTTCCTTCTCCAAGGGGCAATCCCAAGTGAGTGATCAAGTTCAACCCGTAGGTTTTGTCTGTGTAGCTACTACCTGGGAGGTGATGACTGCGCTCACAGAGTGTGAGGGAAGCCTGCCAGGTCTGGTCAGTCTCAAGAACCCGGGAAAGGGTTAAAGGAGACAGATGCATCAGATTTTTGTTCTAAGGATGGGAAGGGAAGAAGTGGGAGAGAGGTCAAATATGCCAATAAAGACACAATATGGCCAAGTTCGTAGAAAATGCGTAAAGATACAGGAGGCTGAGAGCGCAGGTAGCCTGTGGAATGATGTGTGGGGCTTGGCCTTGAAGCAGGGGAGATCAGCATACGGTGGGAGTGGGGCACAGGCTGCCGCAAAGGGAACTGCGAATTAACCCTGTGTGCATTATGTGGTCTTCCATGGGTAAGCTGAAAAGAAGACAAGAGAACAGAGGACGTCAGCAGTCGCGAGCACGCGTACACACACACACGCACACACACACACACACACACACACACACGCGCGGTGCCTTAATAAACTCAGAGATTCAGAGGATGGCCTGTAGGTGGCAGTGTAGGTGCACAATAGCAGCTATGCCATGCTGGCCAGGGACAAATTCTCCCATGGGATCAGTTAGACACTCCTGTGGCTGTAAAAGGGACACACACACACACACACACACACACACACACACGACTTGTGATGCCTCAGCGTGCTTTTTTTTTTTTTTTTTTTTTTGCTTCAGACAAGTGATGGCAACTGACTCTGGGGTGAGACTGGGGTGAGATTTCTGGGCCTTTTCTGGCAGGATCTGAACATAAAGACACATCCTCCCCAACCTGCACCCCCCCTCACCACAAACTCTGGGTAGATTGAGACAGACAAAAAAACTTTAATTTATGAAGATGTAGTATATTTACATAACGGATTTTTAAAAATATTTTTTAATTTTTTTAATTTTTTTTTTTTTTTTTTTTTTTTTTGGTTTTGCAAGATACGGTCTCACTCTGGTCCAGGCTGACCTGGAATTCACTATGTAGTCTCAGGGTGGCCTCAAACTCTCGGCGATCCTCCTACCTCTGCCTCCCGAGTGCTGGGATTAAAGGCGTGTGCCACCACGCCCAGCTTATTTTTTTAATTTTTATTTATTTATTAGAGACAGAGAGAGGGAGAGAATGGGCATGATAGGGCCTACAGCCACTGCAAACAAACTCCAGATGCATGCACCACCTTGTGCATCTGGCTTACATGAGACCTGGAGAATTGAACCTGGGTCCTTAGGCTCTGTAGGCAAGCACCTCAACCACTAAGCCATCTCTCCACGTAACGGACTTACATAACGGACTTTTTATTGAGCAATAAATAAAAATGAAATTATGAGAATTACAGGGAAATGGATGGATCTGGAAAGATTATACTAAGCGAGGTAACCTAGGCCCAGAAAATCAAACTCCACATGTTCCCTCTCATATATGGATGCTAACTTCCAATTTTTAGACTTGTTTGTAAGCTGGAAGAAAAACCAGTAGTAGAAATCAGGAAGCTAGAAAGGAGATATGAGGAGGGAGGAAAGAGAAGAGCTTAAGGTGAGGGTATGGAAGATATGTAAGTAGAAGGGTAGAATATTGGGGTGAGGGGAGATGGTCTAAGGGGAGGAGATGGGAGAGAGGAGGGGGTGGGAAGATGGTTAATCACAATTTAGGATTTATGAATAAGCCATATGGAAGCCTACTTCTTCACTAGCTAACCATATATATATATATATATATATATATATATATATATATATATATATATATATATATATATGAGAGAGTTTGGGCAGAAGTATCCTGTGGAGGCAGATAATGTGCTCAGAAGCCATAGATTTTTTAGAAAAATTTCAGTGTCAAGGGTAGGACACCTTCTAGTGAGTTTTTGACCAAAGAGGCTTCTTTGCCCCCAAGACATTACAGGATATTGCCAAGGCTCTTAGTTGCACCAGAACTTGATGCTAAGACCCTACTGCTGAAGACTCCATGTTTGGGCTGCAGGTAATCAAGCTGGAGCTCAGCTGGAAGTCTTCTCCCTGTTGACTGGCGGTCAGGATGCTGGAAAGAGCTGTGCAGCCTGTTGGAGGAGAAAAGTCATTAACTGTCATCACCAGCAGTGGGCCCTGCAAGCTTTACATCTGGCCAGCTAGGCCAAATGGACCAACTGGTGCAATGATGGCATGTCTGTTACGGGGGAAGCCAATTGCTCTGTGATTGGACTGGAGCTCCGCTCCACAGGAGGGAATTTCTACCTGGTATTGACAACCTAATCAAAAGTCTTTGTTGGCTGAAAAGATGGCTTAGCACTTAAGGTGCTTGCCTGCAAAGCCAAAGGACCCAGGTTCGATTCCCCAGGACCCATGTAAGCCAGATGCACAAGGAGGCACATGCATCTGGAGTTCATTTGCAGTGGCTGGAGGCTCTGGCACGCCCATTCTCTCTCTCTCTCTCTCTCTCTCTCTCTCTTTTCCTGGCCCATTTCTGTATCTCTCTCTCAAATAAATAATAAATAAATAAATAAATAAATAAATAAATATAATTTTAAAAATAAATAAATAAATTGAAGAAAGACTTGTCAGAAAGAAGGAATGCAGCAGAGGGGGATTTAGAAGGTGAAAAAGAAAGGTGGTGGGAGAGGATTATAACCATAGTATATTGTTTATATTTATGGAAGTTGTCAATAAAATGTTAATAAAAAACAACCAAGAAACTCTAGTCTGGGCGTCAAGCTGACAGTCCCGGTTTTACTGCTTGTGGGCTAGGTGACTCCCTCGGAGAGTCCCTTGTGCACTTAAGCTATTAACGCAGAATTTCATGTGGTCAGCCACATGAACTTGTTCCAAATGTAACTCTCTTTCCAGTGTCAAGTGACTTTTGCATCTGCAACTATCTCATAGCTCTCTGAGTGGACACGGTCAGCTCAGCTTTGAGTGGACACAGCTTTTAGAGATCAAGTTGGGGGGCTAGCCAAGGCAGCTGACTCCTGGCTCCTTGCTCTTAACCTCTGTATCTATCTCCCTCTGATTTCTTATCTGACCACAACTGGGGTTTCCTTCTTTGGCAAGACCATCTCCTGTTTGGAGTCATTAAACAGTGACTGAATCAGGGGCTGGAGAAATGGCTTAGCAGTTAAGCGCTTGCCTGTGAAACCTAAGGATCCCGGTTCGAGGCTCAATTCCCCAGTACCCACGTAAGCCAGATGCATAAAGTGGTGCATGCATCGGGGGAGTTCATTTGCAGTGGCTAGAGGCCCTGGTGTGCCCATTCTCTCTCTCTCTCTTTCTCTCTCCCTTTATCTGTCTTAAATAAATAAATAAATAAATAAATAAATAAATAAATAAATAAATAAATAGCAGTGACTGAATCAAAGACAAGGCTGGAGGAGTTCACCTATTGAACAAGCTTCTGCTCCCCTCTGTCTGGGTTTGTAGCTGGGACAGCAGGCTTGAGTGGAGGGGGTGGGGTTTACAGCCTGCATCAATGAAGTGCGCTCCTCTGTATTTATGGTCATACATGGTCTCCTATCACAAATAGCAGGTTTGCGAGGGGACACTACTGAAGGGCAGATGTCTTATGGCTTAGACTACAGATAGCAAGCAGGGTAACTACTGGAAATTTGCAGATTCTATTAGATCATTCCAGAACTAGTAGGGCAGATATTGGATGGCAGGTCAAGGAATCAATTTCTTTCTTCATCTTGTTTTTTTCCTTTAGGGATTTTTTTCCTCTTTCCTCCTTCCCTCCCTCCTGTCCTTACTTCCTTCCCCTTTCTTTCTTCTTTTTTCTTTCTCTCTCTCTCTCTCTTTTTTTTTTTTTTTTTTTTTTTTTTTTTTGAGGTAGGGCCTCACTCTGGTTTTGGCTGACCTGGAACTGGAATTCACTATGTAGTCTCAGGGTCGCCTCAAACTCATGGTGATCCTCCTACCTCTGCCTCCCAAGTGCTGGGATTAAAGGCATGCGCCACCACACCCGGCTCTTTTTCTTTCTCTTAAAGAAAGACAACATCATTCAAAACTGACCTTAGGGCCTGGAGATATGGCTCAGTGGTTAAGGTACTTTCCTGCAAAGCCTAATGACCCAGGTTTAATTCCCCAGTACCCACATAAAGCCAGATACACAAGATGATGCTTGTGTCTGAAGTTTGTTTGCAGCAGCTGGAAGCCCTGGCATGCTCACTAATTCATTCTCATTCTCTCTGTCTCTCTCTCCTTGTAAATAATTTGATAAAATACTTTCAAAAAACCAATCTTGAGGATGAAAGGTCTATCAGAAATATTGGCTCCTGGATGGCTGTCGTTGTTTGTAATGCCACATTGACTTATCTTCAAGTTGGTTTCTTGGTTCTGACTTCCTCATTCTAAGGCCATTGACCTCTTCCTTCAGTCCCTCTTGGTTACCACTCCTCTGTTTGACCACAGACTCATGTCACCATTTGTCATTCACCGAGGGTGTTCTCATTCCCTGAGGGTCCTTCAGTCCACCCCACGTCTTTTCTCCCAATCGTCCAGCCCGTGTAGCTACCATTTTTCTTCCCCACCAGCCAAGATTCATGACACAATACTTCAACTGCACTTCTCACCAATATTCTTGAATCCCCTGGGCCTTGCTTTTCCATGCCCTTCCAGCAAATGCCAAAACTCAGTTGGTCCTACTGTCCGTGCTCTTGCACTTGCACTGACCCCAGTTGATTGGAACTGATGGAGCAGGCCACATGGTCTGTGATGGATGTCACTCTGGATCTGAGTAGCCATCTTTTTTTGGTAATATTTTATTTATTTATAGGCAGGGGGGAGAATATGAATGAATGGGCATGCCAGGTCCTCTTGCCATTGCCCCATCTTTGTGCATCTGGCTTTACGTGAGTACTGGGGAATCGAACCCAGCCAGAGCCCTAGGGCTTTGCAGGCATATCTCCGGTCCCTTGAATATTCATCTTAATCAGGCTCACTGCCTTTCTCTGAACCTTGCCTGCCCCTCCTCAGAAGCGTCTCCCTTCCTCTTTTCCACTTCTCTGATATTCTTGGATCCCATCAACCACCAGCCATGTCCACATGACTGTTCTTCCTACATCTAGAGAAAACAGAAGCCATTACTCAGGAGCCTGTCTCATGCCCACTGACATCTGTAGCATTACCCACTGTCCTCTTTGCTCCACTCCCCACAGCTGTCCTCCAGTCTGAGGCTGCTCTCTTATTTAGAACCCTTCTTTCCTCCCTTCACCAAGAAGCACCATCTGGCTCTTTCCTCCACTCTTTACCTCTCCTTTCTGCCTCTTCCTGTTTTCATTGATACATATTCATGTCCCTCCTTCTAAAAAAATATTATTTACTTATTTGAGAGAGAGTGGCAGATAGAGAATGGGCACTTCAGGGCCTCCAGCCACTGTGAATGAACTCCAGATGCATGTGGCTTACATGAGTACTGGGGAATCAAACATGGGTCTTTAGGCTTCACGGACAAACACCTTAAGTGCTAAGCCATTGCTCCAGCCCCATGTCCTTCTCTTTTAAAAGAAGGTTTTTTTCACTTCAGCCATTTTGTTTTTTCTCATCATCTTCTAACAACTTCGCTTGTCTTGCTTTAGTTCTCCAGCCAGCTTGAGTGCACCTTCCACTGAAACAGCTCTATGAGCCACACCAACCCCCACGGCCCTCTTCAGCATGTCTGCAGCCTGGAACACTGTGAGCCATTTTCTCCTTCCTGAAACACTCATTTCCTCTTGGCTTCTGTACAGATTACCCTCCGGCCTTCCTTCCTACCGCATTGGGCATTTTATTCTAATTATTTGGCCCTCTCTTCTTCCTCTGTCTAGATTCTCTTTTAGATCTTTTTCCCTTTTTAAGTTAGTATTTATTTTATTTCGAGACAAAGTCTCACTGTTAGTCCCAGGGTCCCAGGCTGGCCTTCAACTTGCCATGATCCTCCTGCCTCAGCTTCTAGAGTGCTGGGATTACAGGCATGCACCTCCATATCTGGCTAGCCTTTTCCTTCCTCATCTGAGTTCCAGGATCCTCTCCTCACGCTCACAATTTTCTTTATCATCACATGCTGCTTCTTCAGTGTATATCCTCCTTCCTAGAGACGGGGCTCCAACTTTTTGTGCTTCCTTTCTTTTACTTTTGCATTCTTTATTTTTTATTTTATTTATTTATTATTTTCTTATTTGCATTGCTGGGAATCCAACCAACTCAGGATTTCCATATGCCGGGCAAGCAAGCAAGGTACCTCCAAGAAACATTTCCGGCACCTTATTTTTTGTTTTGTTTGTTTTAATATATTTTTATTTATTTACTTGCAAAGAGAGAGAGAGAGGAGAAAGAAGAAAGTCAAAGAGAGTGGGTACACCAGGGCCTCTAGCCACTGCAAACATATTCCAGACACATGTGCCACCGTGTGCCTAGCTTACGTGGGTCCTGGGGAATTGAACCCAGGTCCTTAGGCTTCACAGCAGACAAGTGTCTTAACCTTTAAGCCATCTCTCCAGTCCATTTTGTTTTGTTTTGAGACAGAGTCTCTCTGTGTATCCCAGAGCTGGCCTGAGACTCACAATCCTGACTCAGCCTCTCTTGGAACTAGGGATTACTATGTGACTAGGCTTGGCCAGTGACATGCACATAGCAGTCTGGCTTTCTGGGAAAGTGCTGCTTTCCTAAGACAGGAGGGGCTTTCTTCCTTTTTGCTCTTTCTTCTTACAGCTGGAAAGCTGGAGCCGAAGCAGCCAAGGTGTGGCCACCACTGGCTCTGAGGATGAAGGCTGTCTGCTGAGTAGAGCCACACCAGTCAGCCCAGTGGAGCTGGGATGTGAGTGGCACTGAGAAGATAGATGCCCCACCCCGCTCTGATCTGCTGACCTTCAGGCTTCTCCCTGTGTCACTGCAGGTTTTATCAGCACATATTTAATTATACCTAATCATGGGTTTCATTGTGACATTTTCATGCATATATATTTATGCATTTAAAAACATATTTTATTATATTTATTTATTTATTTGACAGAGGAAGAGAGAGAGAGAGAGAGAGGGCATGCTAGGGCCTCCAGCCACTGCAAACATACTCCAGATATGTGTGCCCCCCCTTGTGCATCTGGCTAACATGGGTTCTGGGGAATCGAACCTGGGTCCTTTGGCTTCACAGGGAAATGCCTTAAGCGCTAAGTCATCCCTCCAGCCCTATTTATGCATTTTTACCATATTCATCCCCATTCCCTTCCCACTCCCACTGAGCCCCTTCCTCTCCTCAACTAGTCCCCTTTTGACTTTCATTTTGTTTTTGTGTGTGTGACTCCTTGTGTTTCATTAGTGTGATGGTTAAGTTTGTGTCAACTTGATTTGTTTAGGAATCCACAGACATTCCTCATAAGTGTGTCTCTGAGGCTGCCTCTAGGAAGATTAACTAAAGGAAGAATCCTTCCCCCAGGGGTAAGCCCTTCCCCCAGAGTGGGTGGCCCCTCTTGGAGGAGGGGGCTGATTGATAAAAAGGAGCTCTGGGAAGAAAGGCTCCCTCTCCCACCTGGCTGCTGGTGCTGCTAGCTGCTTGCCACTGGGTGCTTGCTACTTGGTGTTTTTTTTTCGCTTGGTACTTGCTGCTTGGTGTTGCTGCTCTCCAGTGTGGACTGAAGACCAGGGTGGACTGAAGAGCAGCTTCTCTCCAGGAAGCCTCCAGGCCTTCAGTGCCGGATTGGGACTGCTGAGGCCTCCAGCCTCGTGCCCTGAGCAGCTACCGGGTTTCTTGACTCTCGGACCTGCAGCCTGCTATTGCTGGACTGTGTAAGCTAATCCAATAAATTCCCTTTTAATACAATTCATTCTATCCATTCTGTTCCTCTAGAGAACCCTGACTAATACAATTAGGATTTCTTAGTATGGACTGTGGGTGAAGTGTTATTTACAGTATTATGGGCTCCTTATCTGTGGCTACACCATTCAGGAAAATGTCTCTCCCTACCCCAGGGAGAATTAACTGTCTATAGATACTCAGAAATGGATGGGGTCTTATGGATTCTTTGCTTCCCCTTGACAGGATATTGACAGGCCCAGCCTTGTGCACGTCTCAGGCAATAATTATAACTGTGTGAGATAAGAATGCAAAGACAGAAGATAGCGTTTCCCCTTACTTCACTTTTTCCTCAGCTCCTTCCTTCTTTCTGCATCCTCTTTCACAATGTTCTCTGAGCCTTAGGAGGTGGTACAGATGACCCATTTATGGTTGAACATTCCACAGTCCCTTATTCTCAGCACTCTGACCCAAACACCAGCAGCCACCACCATCAAAAGCCATTTAGTTAAGAGGTGGATCATTGTTATAAGAAAACACAATTGCTATTTTGGTACCAAAAACCTAGATTTATGGCTTCTGCTTAGACATCATTTCTGAATTCCCTGTAGCAAATTCGTGGTCCCGCCCCCACCTGCTGTTTGGAGCACTTCAATAGAGAACGAAGTCATCACGTCACACCACACACGCACACACACAGGGTCACTTGGTTTTCTTGTCAGTGACTAGCGCTACTGTTCATGCAAGCAGAATGACATCTCCTTAATCCTCATTTTCTCATCGACCTTGTCACCGAAATATATTGTGAATCTGCTTATGTCTCTCCACTTCTTCATCTTCTTCCTAAATCGTTACAGCAGTTTCCTTCCCAACTGCTTTTTAGTGCTTGTGGTGGATATGATTCTGGTGTCCCCCATAAACTTATATGTTCTGAACACTAGGTCCTCAACTTGTGGCAATTTTGGGAATTGAAGCCTCCTGGAGGCAGTGTGTTGGGGACAGGCTTATGGGTGTTACAGCCAGCTTCCCCTTGCCAGGGTTTGGCACACTCTCCTGTTGCTGTTGTCCACCTGATGTTGGCCAGGGGGTGATGTCCACCCTCTGCTTGTGCCATTGATTTTCCCCTGCCATCATGGAGCTTCCCCTCAAGTCTGTAAGCCAAAATAAACCCTTTTTTCCCAAAAGCTGCTCTTGGTCGGGTGATTTCTGTCAGCAATGCAAACCTGACTGCAACAGTAAAGTGGTAACAAGGAGTGGGATTGCTGCCAGACACCTGACTGCATGGCTTTAGCCTAAGAGTCACCTTGCAGTGCTGTAAGTACAGCTACATGGACTATTCTGGTCAGAGTTGAAAGCCCTGAATGCAATAAGAACTATGAACTGTGAGATTTGGCTTATGAGGGTGAGAAAGAGCTTTGCCTGGACTGAGGCTTGCTTTGTGTGAGAGGCTTGCTGTTATAGCCAGTCCTGAGAATTTGTTCAGGGTTGCTTTGTGTAAAAATGGACTGATGTGAGCAGAGGGATGTGGCACAGAAAAAATGAAACCTTTGGGTGAACTGCTGCCTGTTCAGCTGCAATTGAGAGATTACAACCTTTGAGATTGGGCCAGCTGACCTGCACTGGGGCAACAAGAAGAATGTAGACTCTTTTCAAGGGCCTGGGTGCTCAAGGAGTATCCTATTCTTCAAAGTCTGCTTTATTTCCCCCTGGATTAACAAATTGGCACCCTACCTGGTAATGTGGAGTATAAGAAATGCAGGAAAGAGAGGGTCATTGACTTTGCAACATGGTCTTGTGTTTTGGAAGTGGCCATGGGCAGTGTGAAGCAGGTTTGCTGGATGCCTGCATGGAGACCAATTGGGGCCATGAGGATGGACCCCTGCCATTGTGGAGCTTCCCCTCGAGTCTGTAAGCCAAAATAAATCCTTTTTTTTTTTTTCAAAAGCTACTCTTGGTTGGGTGATTTCTGCCAGCAATGCGAACCTGACTGCAACAGTCCTATTCCCTGAAATCCACTCTTTACTATAACCTTTGAGAACTTCCAGAAGCACAACTGTGGCTACCACTTTGAGTAGCTGCCTAGGAGCTTAGGAGTACCTGGCATATAAGACTCTGCCATGAATTATGATGTTGGTTCAGCACACATTATCCCTTTTCTTTGCATAGCCCTTAACACACTGACCACTGGGTATGGACATGTGACCAGTAGGGCTCTATAATGGCATCCCACCTCCCTCACAGCGATTTGTCCAAGAGTAGGCATGTGACAAGAGATGGGCCAAATTAGAAGCCTTTTTTTGAAGTGTAGCAGGTCACATTGACATCCTTGATCTGGCAAACTGTGGGACCTAGGAGAGGAGGAGGCAGAGACTCCTGATTTTGACAAGGTCCCAGGTTGAGGTCCGAGTTTCCACAGTAACTTTGGTTTCATGTTCTTCTATCCATTTTGGACCTTAATGATCTTCCAGCAATCTCTTCCAGCCCCATTTGCTTGGTTTAAGAGTGGTCTCTTGTTTCCCACCAAAAGGTCTTCAGTCCTGCCCAAACACTTGGGAGTCTGGCTCTAAGAAGGTATCCTTCCCAGGCAAGAGTTATTTACCTATTTCGGAATTGCTGCTGGGACAAAGAACCCAAACCAAAAGCAGCAGATGGGAGGAAAGTTTTTATTTTGGCTTACAGTCTCGAGGGGAAGCTTCATGATGGCAGGAGAAATATTGCATGAGCAAAGGCTGGATATCCCCACTGCCTCAGCAGATAGAAAACAGCCACATGAGAGTGAGCTGAACTCTAGCAAGGCGGAGCTAATCCCACCCCCAACAGCACACTTCCTCCATCAAGGCTCCACCTCCCAAATTGTCATCAGCTGAGGAGCAAGCATTCAAAACACATGAGTTTGTGGGGGACATCTGATTCAAACCACCACACTAATGTTTTTCCAGTCTTATAAACCTCTTCTCCCTCTTCCTTTTGGCAGAGTCTCATGCATGCCAGGCAAATGCTTTACCATGGTGGAGCCCTGGTGAATTAGTAGTATGAGCTTACGAGGTGGACATTTCTATGACCTTGACAGGTAGGAACACTAGAGCTTAGACATGGAACATTGTTTGCTTAAGGTCAAAGAGTTACAAATTAGGGGAGCTGGTTACCAAATTCCTCTTTTCTTCATGTACCCCCAGTTTGTCCCCTGTCTGTACACACACTAGTGCTATAAGGAGGCCCAGACTGGCCATAGTAAGCTTTGGGGCAGGGGAGAAGTCAGAGGAAGACAAAACCAAGTTTTTCCACCCACAATCTTCCTTACAGCAGGAAGAAGGAAGCAACGCTCCTCTTGTTTTCCTCCCTCCAGGACTGTTTTTCCATTCCTACAATCCATGTCAGGCTTGTAGTCTGCACTATAATTCATATGTTCCAGGAAATTACAGCTCGAAGGACTAGCCTGCGAAGTAAATCATAGGTTACAATACAACCCTTTATCCATTGGGGCTGTTTGTGTCCTAATTCCTTTTATTTTGTAATAAGTGAAAATAAAATAGATGTGTGTCCCTGATGCGCCTGGAAGCTATCCCATATTGCTGTAAAAATGGTGAAACTTTGCGAGTCTCACAGGGCAGCTAGGAATAGCAAGAGAGTGTCAGATATAGGTGTCTAGTGAGGCCTGTTGGCCGCGGGGCAGGTCATAAGGCCTTTGTGGGCGTTACACCCTCTTCACATCCTGCCAACTCGTCCAGAAAGGAAATGTCCCCAGTGGCTGCTCAGCCTACAGGATCTCCAGCATCACCCGGTCCTTCCCCCCTCCTTCCACGCTGTTCTGCATTCACAACCTTCTTCATGCCCAGGAAGAAGCAGAGATCACCAGAGAATGGTCCTCTCCCCTTTACTGGTGATGTCTTCTTAGTTTACTTCCAATGGTGGAGAGAACTCACTCCATCACCATTCCTTCCCCCTCTCCTAGATCACTCCCAGCGGGGTGCAAACCTCCTGCGAGCTCTCCCGGGTTCTAACAAACACTTGCTGCAGGCTCATTCAAGTGAAAGCCAGATAGGCTCATAAACAGAAGAAAGTAGATTAAACAAGGTTAAGTCTCTTCCTTTTCCTCATCTACATAGTCAACAGGGGACAGAGTAGACATGGCGACTTCTGAACTTTAGGAACCCATTTGTCGATTGATTTTTATGCATGTGTGTACATGTATGTGGACATGTGAGTTTTTGTATGGGTGCACCAGGGTCTCACGCTGCTGCAAACAAGTGCTCATCCAGCCTGTGTGGAAGGCCGGGGAACTGAACTGGGGTCAGCAGGCTTTACCAGCAAGTACCTTCAACTGCTGAGCCATCTTCCCAGCCCCCATGAACCCAGTTATTCTAACTTGTCCTGCTAATACCCTCGACACATGACTTCCAGGGCAGATGCCATCCGGCTACTGGAGCTCTAGCCACACACCCTACCCATTCATTTCCAGAGCAATGGCTGAGGAAAGCACATTGCTTCTCTTTAAAACAGACCGAGGGGCTGGAGAGATGGCTGAGTGGTTGAGGCGCCTGCCTCCTAAGCCTAAGAACGCTGGTTCCAATCTCCAGGTCCGACGTTTAGCCAGATGCAAAGCGACGCAAGGGCGCAATGCCGCACTTGACCACAAGGGGGCGCACATCTGGATTTCGTTCACAGCAGCTGAGAGGCTGCTGGTGCGCCCATCTCTGTCTTCCTCTCCCTTTCTCTCTCTCTCTCTCAAAAAAAAAAAAAAAAAAAAAAAAAAAAAAAAAAGAGCAAGAAGTCACACATGGACACTTCTACTTCCTATTGGTTGGATCCTATGTGCCTGCAAGGACGGCTGAAAGATTTGCCTTTATTCTGGGAAAGCCCTGTGGTCAGATAGATTTGGTAGTGATGTCAATGACAGGGAAAGGGAGAGCGTGGCTGTTAGGATCACCTAGCAATCTCCACCAAAACCTTTTGCGTGCCGGCATCCTTACATCTCTGCTGCTCCTGCTCCCTGGCGGGATATCCATGTTCAATACAGGGGCTGCAGTCTGGCTTCTATCCCAACACTCCAGGAACGCTGCCCTAAGTATGTTCACCAGTGACTTCCTACTGCCAGAGGCAACGGATGCTGTCTGTCCTCACCCGACCTGAGCCTCAAGCACCGTCTAACATGGCTACCTCCTTTCTCGGGAAACACTTTTCTCTCTTGGTCTCAGGATAGAGCACACTCTTGTTCTCCGCAGGCTCTTTTTCAGACTCTCCCCTGCTTTGAGGCCTCTCTGACTGAGTCTTCCTGATCCTAGGGATCAGACCACCCAAGCCCACCTTCCCTCCAGATCCCTCTCCTGTGCTCCTAGCAACAAGACAACCTCAAACTCAGTGTGGCTAAAATAGGATTCTTGATGTTCCTCCCCGAAACGTGGTCGCTTTCCTCCAGGCTTAACCCATCCAATCAATGAGGTACCATCCACCCCCTCACTAGGGTAAATTTGAAAGCTTGTGAGAAACTTGAAAGCTACCTTACATTTCTCCATTTCCTCCTCCCACATCCATCTTATGGATGTGTTTTGCTAAGTCCAAAATAGTAACTCTCAACTAGTCATTTTAGCATGCCAACACTTTAATTCAAACCATCCTCATCCTTGGCCTGGATTAAGGCAATAGCTTAATTGGTTCCCTGCTTTTATTTTTGCCTGACGCCCACTAAATTGACTCTTCCCATAACAGTAAATCAGAACATGTTAAGTTTCCACCATAAAACTCTTCAGCAGCTTATCAAAAAGGCTCCATTCCTTGACACATCCCACATGCCCTGCCTTTCTTGGTCCCTTCTTCATTCTGGGCCTCTTAACCATTACTTTGGGCACCCTATTTTCTTTCTGGTCCTTGGCACATTTCAGACTGCCCTTCTCAGGGCCCTGACACTCACTGCTCTCCACGTGCAAGCTCTGTGCCTTTTTTTCTCCAAGGCTAACACTTCATTTTATTTCAGTTTTAACACCACCTTCTCAAAGTCCCCTCTCCCTGACTGCTCCATCTGCAGTCACTTTTATCCAGGGCTCTTTTTTTTTTTTGTCACAGCCTTTACTTCTTCAAGTAGTCATTATTTATTTGTATTTTCCACTAAAAATAAACTACGGAGCAAGAGGCTTCAGCTGCTGCACGCTCAGCACATCACGTGCTTGCTGTCTGGGGTGTGTTTGTGTGGGGGTGTGTGGTAACGACAGCATGGCTAGATTTTTTTGCCAGGGAGGTCTCTGAGCTGTTTGGGGCCGGGGGTGTTCCAGTGACAAGGTGCACCCCTCTTTGCTAAACCACCACAACAAACCCTGGAATGGAACAGTCTCCATTTCGAGATTTTCTCTTAACCTACTGGTTTCTCTAGTCTTACACGAGTTTTTGTTTTGTGCTCAGCCTCCTATGGTTTTGGAAACCAGTGTGTGTCCGTGATTCCCTGTACAGACAGGCAGGCCGAGGGGAGAGTGGAGGTCGGCCTTTGCAACATGCAGGTGTGACAGCACCGCACACCTGCATGTCCCTGCGGCCTCGGTCCAGCCTCCAGGGCATGGAAGGTGAGGAACAAATCTCGGCAGGCGATCCAAAGAAGGCTTCGTATTTTTAGCACCAAGGCTGGGAGACTCGAGTCCTCACCGTTTGCTAGCAAAGAAATAAAAATCTTAATTTATTAACCCTGCTCCCCCGTCCCACCTCCGGCTGCCAAGGCCAGGCAGCAACGTCTTCATTCTTCCAAAGAGCCATTTTCCTAATCGTTCGCCCCCCTCTCCCCATCACCCCAGCATCCGAGGAGGTGATGAGGAAGGCTCCACCCCCGCCCCGCTCCGCCCCGCAGCTCGCGCTTCTACCTCTGGGCGGGCGGGGTCAGGAACGAAACCCGAGAGGCCGGCGAACTCACCCGCCGCCACAGGTGCCCACATCACCTGGCTCACCCACTGGCAAAGGCCACCTAAAGCAAACCCGCGTCTCGGGCACCGCCCAGAGCGGGACAAAGGAGGCGGGCCGGCGACCCGAGGTTCGTGGCTGGAGAGGGCGGGGCGCGAGGTGGGAGCGGGATTGGGCTAGGCGCGTAGGGGCGGGGCAGGAGGTGAGGGCGGGGCCGAGCCTGGAGCGAGGGGAGGGGCGTGCTGTTCGGGGGCGGGGCCATGAGCACGGGGCGGGGCTAGAGCTGGGCCGGGCGTGTGGGGGCGGGGCCTAGCGCTTGGGGCGGGGCTAACGCGGGGCCAGGCTGTGGGGCGGAGCCATGCGCGTAGGCGGGGCCAGCGCGGGGGCGGGGCGGGGCGGGGCCAGGCGCACGGGGCCGCTGGAGCGGCGCAGGGGAAGCCGCGGCGCTAGCTCTTACGCCGCCCGCCCGGCGCCGCGCCCCCAGCCCCGCCCCTCGGCGCCCCGCCCCCGCCGCTCGGACGGCCCGAGTCGCGCCCTCCCGCCCGGCGCTGCCGAACTTGCTCTTAACTTCTTCGGCCGACCGGGCCGCCACCGCCGCCGCCCTCGTCGTCGCCACTGCTGCTGCTGCCGTCGCCGCCGCCGCCCGGGTGAGTAAGCGCGCGGAGCTCCGTTCGGAGCGGCGGGCCTGTCGGCCTCATTGTCTGAGGCCCATCCCCGCCAGCTTCCTCGGGGAGCGACGGAGGCCGCTGCCCAGCTCACCGCTCGCTCGCTCGCTCGGCTATTCCGTCGCCCCCTGCCCGCTCGGGGTGGAGTGGGGATGCGGGGGACAGCCCTGCGGGGCGGCGCGGGCTTTGTCTGCCCGGGCGGGTCCGCCGAGGCCGGGGACGACCCTTGCCGAGCTGCAGTCGGGCTCCGGAATCGCTCCCCGCCGTCCCAGCTCCGTCGTCCCCCGGCGCGAGCTCCTGCAAAGGAGGGACCGGCCCACCGCCGACCCGGGGTTCTGGCCCCTCGTTTCCAGCCGCGAGCCCCAGGCTGGATGCTCCCTGGGTGTGGATCGGGGTGGAGGACTGGCGGAGCCTGGGGAGACACTGCCGACCCCACCCCATCTCACCGGAGGTGTGCTCAGAACCAAGCCCTCCACACCCCCGGTGTCCCACTCTGTCCCGCTCGGGTTGGGGCGGCGGGAGTTTGAGCGACCCCCCAGTTTCTCCGGGGAGCCCCACTCCCACATAGCCTGGGTTTTGGTCGAGTTGGTTTCTGGCTTTGGAGTTGCCTTGGCTCAGGTTGCGGCCCCCTCCCCTCCTTGGGAGGTTTGGGAGGTGCGCGGGCGGGCGGCGGTGGTGGTGGTTTGTGTCTGTCTGTGCAGGGACTTTGGCCCTGGGACCACCGGAACACGTGTCTCAGGGACTTAAATAAAGATCAGTCTCCGACGAGAGGCGGTCAGTACTCGCCTCGTGCTGGCTTTCATGGCTGTCCCCTGGTGCTGATGTCTCAGTGACGTCGAGTAGTCCCTGGGCAGTGAGTGCGGGACTCGGTGGGGGTCCACTCTTAAGAGACCCGCCAAAGAATGGTGGGCGTGGGTCAGATACCTGTCCGATCTTCCAAAGTCTTTGCTCAGCCTGTTGACCTCGAAGTAGAAGTTGTTGCCTGCCTGCTGAGTGCATAGGCTGCCCTTCCCCATTTGTGAAAGGAAACCTGGGGCCCCATGATTGCACCAGTCCAGCGACTGGTGGAGACACTTCCTTCCAGGGCTCCTTCTGGGCCCTGGAACCTTCAGAATGAAGCCTACACTCCCTTCGTCATCGTTCTGGGCCCTCCTTCAGCTGTCTCCATGCTTTGTGTCCTGAGGATTTCTTTTTTTGCGGCTGGGTTTCTTGTAGCCTAGGCCATCCACGAACGGGCTATGTAGTGGAGGTGACTGTAAACTTCTCCTGCTTCCTCCATGGTTGCTTGGGATCACAGGCATGCGCGCGACATGTCAGGCCTCATTGGAGGATTTCGAATGTTCAGAGGACAGGGCTTGGAAACCCAGGCTACCAGATGGGTTTTCACCCCCCCATTGTGTCACCCCTTGTTGTGCTTCACCTTTAGTTTGCAGTCTGTTTTGATACACCCCTCTCCACATTTCTAGACCCCCTTGCTTGGACCTCTCAATTTGGTCTTCAGTTCATCTGACAAAGCCATGGTTGGGAGACAGGGATGCCAGGTGCGGTTGTGGGCACTGTCCCTGGGCCCTCAGTCCCTGGCCAGCCGTAAACCTTTCCTAGCCGTGGAACCTGCCTTGGATCCTTAGTAGGTGGGCAGTAATATTTATCGCGATCCAAGTTTGATCTCAACGTAGCAGCCCCATTCAGGCGAATGATGTGCGTTGCTTGTGCCCCTGCGGGTTTGGGGCTGTCCCCAGGAAGACGGGCACCCTGGGGAAGACTTTGCCCTTTCTTAGCTGGGCAGCTGTGCTGGCTGATCTCTGGAGGACAGGTGAGGGCTTCTTCCTGGAGGTATTTGGGAGTGGAGGATAAAATTCATGCCTCGTGTGGGTGGGGAGGAGCCTGCCCTGCAGGTTGTGCTAGTCACAGTGCCAAAGAGGCCAGTGTGTAGGGAAGCCCTGGGTCCTAACACCACCTCCTTAGGCCTTACTCTAGGCCACCATGTTTGTATTTGACTTTACTTAACTTCTGTTGAGGTAGAATTCCTTTCCCCAGTGCCTAAAAGTTGCTCTAAGCCAGTGCTGGGAACCCTTAACGGATTAAAAACCCCAGGGAAGGTACAGACAAGCTTACAGCAGCTATCCCATTGAGTAGTGGTGAGTTCACGGAGGCTACATCGAGCACCGTCCTAGCTTTATTCACATTAATGTGCCTACTCCTTGAAATAACTCTGTGTGGTTTGACAATATGTATTAACTGCTCCATTTTGTAGAGGAGGAAACCGTGGCCCAGGGAGGTCACAAAGTGACTTGCCTGAGGTCTCAGTATGAGGTGGATTTCCTAATTTCTAACTAAGTCAGCGCTCTACTCCTGGAGTTGCTTACAATTGATGAACATACTGAACTACTGAGTCCTTGTGGTGCAGGTGCCCTGGCATCTCTGCTTTGAAAAGCATGCCACCTGTCTCAGCGGCCTACGTATGTAAGAGCCCCTTGCATCTGTGCTGGTTGACTGGTAATGTCGCTGCCATTTCCCTAAGGCCAGGGGATGGAAGTGCGACTGTGAAGCCACCGCCTGTCTGCAGAGCTCTGAGTTTGAGGTGGTTAATAACAGTTCAGTCTCAGAAGCCTAAAGCAGCAGCATTATTTCGTGCTCACACCACCTATTCATCTGTGTCTGCTTTATGTCATCCTCACCGGGCTCATTCATTGGCATAGTCCTGGCCACGTGGATAGAGGGGCAGAGAGCCTGAGGAGTCTTCCCCTGGCTCTTAAAGAGTCCACCTGGAAGTGCGTTTCATTGGCTGCAGCAAGTCACACAGCTATTCTTACCTGCAAGGTGTGGAGGGGAGGAGGATCAGAAACATCTTCACACTTGTCTGTCACTGTGCCCTCCTCTGTGGCTTTGTTTTCAAGTTCTGGGTGTCATTGTGTGCATGTGTGTCACCAAAAATGGATGTGAATTAGTCAAACCCTACTTAGGTTGGAGGAGATGGGGAGGCCGCATCTTGTGAACAGCAGTGCACGTGATGGAGGCGAGAGGTGGCCCCTCAGCGCAGCTCTAACTCTGGGCAAGTTACTTGGGTGCTTTGGGTTTTCTTTTGCTCCTTCATCAATTCACTTGTGGCCTTTAGACTCATGACCAGTTAGTTCCACAACAGGGCTTCTTGCTAAGTGTGCTCAGGAAGTCCCAGCCCAAAAGCTGCGAGCAGGGGTGACAATCCCTGTTTCCTGCTGTTGGGGTCTAGTGGCCTTTAAAGAGAAACATACTGCCCTTGGGAAGGGAAGCATGCCCCATGCACAGCTCTGTGGCCTGTGAACTCTTGGACATGTTGCGCTTCCCATCCCTGCCTAGGTGTGAAGTAACTTTTCCTAGACTCAGGAGCGGGTAGAGCTGTCTGAGCAGTCATGCCCTGTCACTTTCCTTGTGGGGCTCAGGCTGAGCTTGCAGGCCTAGGATGAAGAGCAAAGTGGTAGCTTGGTGAGGCGCCTCAAGGAGGATGGCTTCTTGCACAGAACAGGGTTGAATGTGGGCCTGAGATGGTTCTCTGGCCTGTACAAGGGGGTAGTAACCTGCTAGTTGTGTTTCTTTGCACAGGCCACCGTGGCAGGGTAATAAAGAGCCAGCCACACTGTGGTTCTCGTCCTTCCACTCTGTCACCTGCTATACTGCCATCCAGCAGGGTGGTGGGCTCGAGGGGAGGTGGTTACCCTGCACTCCTGTTTTAATTCCTCTGCTTTCCCACCTGTGGAATGGCAGAAGTGATAGTGACCTCTTGCTGTTCCCACACGTGGCTGAGTGTTTTGAGAGTGTGTCTGGTGAACACCACTGTTTGGTAAGCCTTTGTCCCATCACTGGGACAGAGCAAGCAGTGGCCTTGGCCCAGCACAGGACCTGGCCAGTAGGCAGCCTCAGTGAGAAGATCTATCACTGTCCTGCTTGCTGTGTGGTCAGTGAGGAGGCCAGCTTCTGAGTGCTGTCTCCTTTCTAGCTGAGTAGTCGAAATGGAAGTTTCATATTTTCTCATCACTATGGTGAGTGGTTCCTTGGTTTCTGAGAGACGAGTCTACACTGCAGGTGTGAAGGGCATGGTCCCAACCCCCTTAGTTAGGTCTGACACTGGTTTTGGACAGCTGTCATCTTTGTTACAGTTCTCAGCAAGGGCTTACCAGTACCCGATTCTGGGAACACTGCTTCCACCCTTCTTGGGGGCTGGGCAGAGCTGGGAAGGGCTGTGGTTTTCTCTGACGAGGCAGTAGGCTTGCTAATCAGGGTGTAAAAGTGGGCCTGTGCAGGCTCAGGGTGAAATCTTCGCCTCTTGAGGGTCTGGTCGCCTTTCTCTGCAGCCAGGGAAAAAGACCTAGAGTCTCTCTCTAACTAGCTTCTCCTTGGGCTCTCTCCTGCACTGAGTGACTGAGGCCCAGAGCATTTGTCTACTGTCGTCCTGGTAGGAGGTTGAGTTCCTAGTGTGCCCACCCCCAGCCTCTGTTCTCAGACATCTGGCAGGCTGAGGTGGTCATGTCCTGTATGGGTAAGAATGGGGGCGCAGCTAGGTCAGAGGGCTGGTTGAAGCTTCTCTCTGGGTTTTCCCTGGCTGTGTGTGCCAGCTCTTAGGCCTGTGTTCATGTGTGCTGCAGGCCCGGGAGAACTGCAGAAACAGAGGCTTTGAGAAGTTCACCCGTAGGGCAGCTGGCAAGGAAGAATGTCCTCAGACTCTCTTGCCTGTGTCAGTGGTAGGAGTGGTGGTCCTGTGAAGAGGGCCAGCATATCCAAGGATACACAGTCCCTAGAGGGTCTTGTGCTTACTCATCAGCGGATGGGCATGGCTGCCACATTTCAGCTGTGGGCCACCTGGGAGCAGCACCAGGGCCGTGAACCCGGTGCACAGTTGAGGCCGTGGTGGGATTCTTAGTAGCTGAGTGGTGTTGAGCCCCATCTTGGGGATGGTCACCTGGGTTCCAGGCTCCTCCTTTGCCTCCTGGACTGGCCGCTCCAAGAAGAGGCTGTAGTTGCCCATTTCTCTCTGACTTCCCCATTCTTGACCAGCCTGCATGCAGATCAGCAGCCCTTCATGCCCTGCCTGGGCAGACATAGTCACTTGTGAAGCTTGGAGGAGGAGGCAAGCCCGGGACCCAGTGTGAGTGGTACTTTGGATGAAAGGTGGGAGGGATGGGTCCAGAATGATTTGAGGAGCGCTGTGTGGTTAAAGGAAAAAAATTGTTCAGCACTTGTTGAAATGGTGAGGCAGATGATTCAGGACTGTTGCAGTGGGGAGAGAGACTGGGCTCAACTCCAGAAAATGACAAGGGAAAGTGGGACTTACAGCCAAGGACACTGTGCCAGGATCCTGGAGAATTTCTGAGGGAGGGAATTTTTTTTTTTTTTTTTTTAACTGAATGAACCTGATATGAGTCTTCCTGAAGGCAAGCCAGGGGATCATAAGGGGATGGAGGAGGAGGAGGATTAGAGATTGATCAGAGCTAATTGAGCAGACAGCTCAGGGGACTTCAAAAAGTCTGGTGAAGGACAGAATCACTTGTGCTGTCCTGTATCTAACAATGTCCTGTGTTCTTACATTAGCCTAGGTTCATGAGCACACACACCTGTTGCTCAGGGATGTCTCTGTCCTGTGGCTGTCCCATCTCACCAGTGTCATTCTTTGGCACTGTGCGTGTGCCGATTTACGGACATTACTGTTCCCAGAAGCCTTGATCATTTTGCTTCAGTATTTTCAATTCCTTGTCTCATGGCTCCTGCCCTGTCTCCAACCTTGCACTACTGGTCTTGTTGGCTGTCAGGCCACAGCCCCCTTTCCTGTGGACAGTCCTACCAGCCCAACTTCTACAGCTGCTACTGAACTCCTGTCTCCTGCTCTACCAGTCCTGGGCAAACCCATCTGGCAATTCTGTCGCTCCTTCCAGCCAGCCTAGGACTGTTTTCATCGTCTGCACTGGACCCACAGGGGTGGTATGGGTGATCTCCCATGCCTGGGCCCAGCTGCCCACTCCTTGCCTTCAGTGGGAGCTCTTGGGATTCTGCCCCATGGAGCTGCACCAGCACCACCCTACCTACCTGAAGCCTGGAGACCCTGTTCCCTTGTTCCTCCTCTCCTACGTCAGACCTGCCTCCTTCTCCTGAGGGGACTTTCCTCTCAGTAGCCAGCTTTGTAGGAGTCAGGCTGTTGCCTGCTGTTGCAAGGAAACTGGCTGCAGGTGGGGGTTAGCCAGCTTTCCAGAGGGAAGGCCTGTGGCCGGTGTCCACTCTTGCAGGGGAAGAATGGTGATGACAGCCAGCTCTTTGCAGCCATCCTGCCTCTTGCTGTCATTGTCTCTTGCTGTCCTGGCTGCTTCCTGTAAAATACAAGCAGCGTGTAAACAGGATAAGTTGGGGGGGGGGTGTCAAGAACAGAGTCAGTGGTAGTGTAGGGACATTCATTCCCCAGGGCTGTGGATGGCCAGAAGAGGAGCGGCCTGTGTTGAGGTACAGTAGCGGTTGACAGGTTCTATGCAGAGCCCCTCTGGGAAGATGATGGGGTGGTGGAAGAGAGATTTGCAGTGGAGGCTCAATGTCTCCCTGGATAGGGGGCTCTGGAGAGGGGATGGTCTTGGTCTAATGAAGTGTGGGGTTCCAAGTAGGACCTGTCTAGACCTTGTCCTGGGCCCCTTCAAAGAGCAGGAACTTGTTCTCAACACAGAGGTATGAGGGCTCCAGTGCACTAAAAGCTCATTTGTGCTTGTTCTTTTGGGGTTACTCGTTGAGCATGTTAGAGAATAGCGGAACCAAATATGTACCTTCCTTCCCTCCCTGGCCTGCAGTCTGTGGTCCCTGAGCAGTTGTGAGCTTGAGACCTTTTGGAAACGGTGCAGGCTGTGGTGTCCCTGGTGTGGGAGTTGTTTGTGTAGGAAGGGTTCTGCTCGTGGACCACTCCTTGCCGTCGAGGGCCCTGCCCCGTGCTGTGGCAAGTCCTGGTTCTAATGGCCATTGTGTCATCCTTTCAGCAGCAGAAGAGTGGGATGGTTTTTGTATGATTCCTGAGGGGCAAAGTCACATGGGGAGGAAATACATCAATGCTTCTGAGTGCAGAGTATTTATTGACACAGCCGTTAAAGGGGCTGTTAAAGAGTATTTGTATCGCTTTAGCAAGAAGTAAACATACAAATGCATCCCTGTCTCTCTCTCCCTCTCTCCTTCTCTCTCTCAATGCATTTCGGCAGCTTCCGTTTGTCAAAAGGTACTTGGAATTTAGTGGCTAAAGAGTTGGGGTTTTGCTGGGCTTTTGGAGAAACTGTTTTTAGCTTGTCCTTGGAGTTGGGCCAGGCCTAAAAATCTGTTGAAATAGATTTTTTTTTTTTTTTTTTTTTAGCTGCTAAAATAGGGATGGGCTCATAACACTAGGACTTAGAGCTTAGCTAATGACTGGGAGACTCTAGGAAGAAGGGGCCTTGCTGGATTGCTACCTCCCTAGGACAGTGGACACGGATGGACAGACATGCGCACACACACACACACACACACACACACACACACACACGTATGTACATTGCCCTGGACCTTGGAAGTACTCCAGATGGTCCTGGAGTGTAATAATTTCAGCTTCCTCACTGCCCATTGTCAGAAATTGTTCTTGCTTTTCATAGGAAAACTTAGTATTTTTGGGGGGTTGGGGTAGAGGTTTGTAAACAGAGTAAGCATGTAAGTTGGTTCAGAAACTGGCATTTCCCTCCCCTGGTCTCCCCAATTTCTTCTTATTCCCCTAAACCCCTCCTTCATGTTCTTGGAAGATGCTAGAAGCTGCCTGCATGAAGCTATTGGTGAAATTATTCTTTCCACCTTCCTTCCTTTTTTTTTGACAAACCCTGTACAGCTCAGGCTGACCTCTAACTAGATCCTCTTGCCTCAGTCTCCCAAGCATGGGCTACCATGTCTAACCTTGTTAAAAGGTTTTGTGCCTCCAGCCACAAAACTTAGCCATTATAAATATTAAATTAGGTTTAACACTTTATTTTTTTTTAAAAATATGTACATGATGAAAAACAGAACAGAGATGCAGTGAAATTTATATTTCTGTCCTGACTCCTTCAGTTCCACTCCCGGGAGGCCTCTGCCACCTGGTGTTCAGTGCCTAGTCAAGTGTGCCAGGACTTCTTGCTCTGTCTTGCCTATTCCCATGGTGGCATTCTCATTATGCTGTTCCCGCATTACTGATAAGCACTCTAGATTTATCCTGTGCTTGTTCCTTTTCCTCACACGTAGTTTAGTCCATTCTTAACAGCATCAGGTCACTCTGTTGAATGGTGACACTTCACTCATTCGCTAGCCCCTCCCTCCTGTTGATGGACATTGAGGTTGCTTTCAGGATTTGTTCTACAAACCAAGTTGCAGGGTGCATGTACGTGCTGGTGTGTTGGGGATGACTGGTATGGAATTGAAGCATGGGTGCACATCAGGAAAGAGGCCTGGCTGTTTTGATTCTAAGAGGGAGACGTTTCTGATGTCTTCCACAGGAGGGACCTTATATTTCTGTAGTTGTTGTCATGTCACCCAGAGTTGTCAGGGGGCTGTGTGCTGGTTCCTACCCCCATTCCTTGAGTAGAGCTTGCGGCCTTTGGCTTTGCCCTGTGGTCCCTGAGGCCTGTGTACAAAAATGTGAGGAGGAAGTTGAGTGAGGTTGGTTATGGGGGAGAGACAGGTTTCTCACACATGGTTTTGAGCTCTTCATGAGTTCACAGGCCTTGGTTGGTGTGAAGCCGAGCCTGACTTGAATGAAAAACAAGCTGGAACTAGTCCTTTGTGGTAGAAGACCAGGCCCAGGGGCTGATGTGAAGCTCCAGGCCTCCTTGGATCCTCTGCTGCTGTGAAAGCCTCCATATCCTGGTATCCTGTGAGTGCCTGTGAAAGGCACCCGGGTAAATAATAGATGACTTTTCTGTTCTGAGCAGACCCTTCCTTTCTGAGTAGAAGCTGGGGTAGGGACAGACCACATTTTCCTTCCTGGCATGGTTGGGGAGGGAGGGAAGATTGGTGGAGAGGGCACAGGCTACACTGTCTTAGAATTGTGGTTGCTTCCTTGTTCCTGTAGCCACTATGTGTCCCTGAGGTGATGGCCGCAGCCCTCCTGTGTGGGCCTGGCTGCCCCACGAAAGGCCTTGCAGGATAGGATAGAAAGCACGGAGATTAGACCTCTCCTTAGAACGGGTCTGGTGGGTTTTTGGCCTGTGTTTCTGCCCTGGTTGGTCCACTGTCCCATGCCTAGGGCTTGTCACTGCTGTGGTCACATGCTGTCCCCGTGAGAAGTCCAGAGCTCCCAGTGCCCTCAGCTCTGTTGTTGAGGGCTTGAGCCCTGGTAGCACAGAGGTTTCTATTGTGCCAGTGGCAGAGAGGCCTGACCTGTGGGGCTGAGGAGGCGGGGCCTGGGGACTGACCGTGGAGCTATTCACAGCTCTGCCCTGGTTTCCTGCTGCCTCCCATTGTGGGTTGGGGGGAGGGACGGGAGGAGGAGGGAAGGGAGGGGCCAGGGCTGCTATTGTTTCTGGTCACAGGAACCCATTGTGCTTAGTAGAGAGGGGTCCATTGCTGAAGGCCTTGAGCCACCAGGGAGGCCACCCAGTTTTCAAACTGGCCCTGCCTTCTTCCTGCGCCTGCCCTACTCACTGCCTGTGGGTACCTCTTTCCAGATCCCCTCCTCTTTAAAGCCCCACAATGTGCCTGGAGCTGCTGGTAACTGTCCAAACAGCTGGGAAGGAGCTGGGTGCCCTGCCCAGCTTGTTAGCTGCTTGCCTGCAGCCTTGGGAAGCATGTTCTACGGAGCCCTCCCAGCCCAGCTGCACCCTTGGGTGGGGGCCAGGCACGTGTCTAGGCTGCTGTCAGTCCTGCACCCCCCCCCACCTTTCTATATGCTCACCCGGTGTCCCTCGCCCCTCCTTGAGCACTCAGCTGCAGAGAAGTCTGCTTGCTGGCAGCCCGGTCAGCAGCCACCCCCACTGCCTGAGCCACTGCTAGTTTTCTTTGTTCTGCCATCTCTGGGCTCTTGAAGGCGGGCAGCCAGCAGTGTGTGCGCTGCACCAGCGGACGCTTTCACATACAAGTCTGCCCACTGAGCCAAAGGCAGGGCAGCCTCTGGCGGTCCCTCCTCTGCCTTACTGAAGCTGGTTTTCCCTTTGTCTTGTCACTAGATCAGGGAGTGAGACCTGCAGTGCTCACCCTCACCAGGCTTTGGCTACGGAGGGGATATGCATGCATACACACTCACACGCAAGGGAAAGAGAGGGAACTAGCCACTTGGTCCTAAGAAAAGTCCCATACCCCCAACATGCAGTGTGACGAAGTCCTGTAGGACAAACTCTGAGCCATCAATGATTTATTTTTATTTTGGTGTCTGTGGTTGTGAGGATTTTTCTCTAATCTAGGGGAAGCAGTAGCTCCTGCCTCTTCACATTTCAGTGTCTCCTCTCCCTCTTCCTAGAGCATTCTCTCTGAGAGTCGGTTTCAGACCTGTGTTGTTACAGGGCCTCTCACCCACCATCTGGCATTTCTTTTTGGAGGTGTGTCTGCTCCAACATGTTCAATCCCTTCCATAAACTACTGGAATCTGCTAAGGCCACAGCCCTTTGAAATACAGGGTACTTTTTCTGTTTGTTTTCGTTTTTTACTATTTATTTATTTGAGAAAGAGAGAGAGAGAGAGAGAAAGAGGCAGAGAGAGAGAGTGGGCTCACCAGGGCCTCCAGCTGCTGTAAACGCTTGTACCACCTTGTGCATCTGGCTTAGGTGGGTCCTGGGGAATCAAACCTGGGACCTTTGGCTTTGTAGGTAAGTGCCTTAACCCCTAAGCCATCTCTCCAGCCCTTTTGTTCTTAACAGAACTCATCCATCTTCAGATCAGCTTGGCTGGCTTTCTTACCTGACTCTAGCCAAGTCTCACAAATTAGGGGGTGAGTCTCAGCCCCAGAGATTTGCATATTAGGCTGTTCCCATTTTATTTCACAAAGGGCTGGTGTGCATTGGTAACTATGTGACACACAGCTGTCACTTGGGTAGTTGCAACCCAACAATATTGGGAAAGGTTATGATCAAGGCCACCTGGTGCTCAGGAGAGGCTCACAGGAGGTAGAGGCCAGGTCTGAATTCTGGCAGCGTGTGGGCTTGCTGGAGACTATGGCAGTTCACTTTCCTGGGTGTTAGGCTTGCCTAGAGGAATTTGGGGAAGCTTTTAGCTGTGGCCTTTTTAGTTGTATGAATCCAAAAGGGTGGGGCATTGCCTTGAACTTTTCTTGTGGAAAAGAATGCCATCAGATAGTTGGGATGAATTACCCCCCTCCCTCCACCATTCCCATTCCTTAGGGTAGTGAGCATCTGCTTCACTAGAACTCCACTCCTCTCGCTCTTAGGGGCTCTGGAGAGGACTGAGAGCAGTGCTTGGCTTTCCCATGAATGAAGTCTTGTGTGAAGCTCAACCTGATTCTTCTTGACATCCCACATTACTTTTGTAGCCCCTACCGTGTGAAATTAGATCTGGGGAGAAGAAAGTAAAGCTTTTAATTTTCCTTCCCACCAAACTGAAGCCAGGTAATGAAAGTATAAAACAGAAAGGCAGAGACACCCTCTGCACTGATGCCTCCCTCTTCCTTCATCCGTGCCTGGCTTCACCTTGTGTGTGCCCTGGCAGCCCTTCAGGGTGGGATTCTACTTTCTTAACTAGCTGCCTCCCCTAACCAGCTCTGTCTGCTTGCTCCCTCCCTCTGTCCTTGCCTGCTGCCTGTTTCCTTCCATTGGGGGTGGGGAGGGTGCAGTCTGTGTCACTGCTCCCACCATGTTTCTGCCCTGTGTCCGAGAAGCCCAGAGGAACCAGTCTTTACTCATTTGGTTAGAGTAACTTTTGTAGCTGAGAAATGGGAATAAAAACAAGCTGCTAGGGGCTGGGGATATTGCTCAGCTTTGTGGGTTCCTGGGCTCCCTCCATCCCTGCAAAACAAAGAACCCCCTGTGATTACCCAGTGGGATGCTGAGCAGAGTTGAAGTTTCTCAAGGAAGCTGATAGCACCCTTGAAAGGTGATGCACAGCGGGGGGTGGGTGGGTCCCTAATTGTGATTGTCCTCTGGGCATCCTGTTTGCTGTGTTAGGCAACTCATGTGCACTGTTCAGAAGTGCTACCCAGGCCTGCTGGTGTGCGCTCAGCATCCCCTGGGAGCTTGCTGAGCTTCTGAGTCTTGCAGGGTGGGGTGTGCCCATCCCAGATCAGCTGCTTTACAAGGTTCCCAGGTCATTCACATGTCCTTTCAGGTTTGAGAAGTGCTGGCCAGCAACTGCCCTGTTATTATCACACTTTCTTCTGTGCTGTGTAGTTTTGTAGTCTGCCTTTACCATAAATGAGTCTGGAGCTCCAGGTTTGTGTCATGTGCAGCAGGTGTTCAGGGGGTGCCCTGGAGGTGGAGCTGGGATGTACCCTGAAAGCCCCCTTGGCTCCAACCTGCCAATGAGGTCATCTTTGGGGCAGGGAGCTGAGGGGGTAATTGGAGCCTCCTGGGCCATCTGCCCCCATCTGTCTCATCGGTCTGTGCCAGCAGGCGGACAGGATGTGCGTGTGGTTGTAGGTGAGCTTTGCATTTTGTGGAAAATCAAAGCACCCTATATACAGATGCTTTGATGTGAGTTGGAGTTCAAATAAATAGCTGAGAAGGAGGACTACAAATTTACATTTGGGTTTGTTTTGCAGGAAAATCTGGGAGGTGGTTTTCCTGATGGCACTGGCAGTGTGTGCAGGGCCCTTGCATTCTAGCCAGGGGTGGGGGACAAAATCCCTGGGAAGGGGATGAGATCCCCACCTGCCCTGTGGGCTATGTTAGAAGGGCTCTTAGGCTAACCTTCTCCTGACTTGTCAGATTCCTCTCTGTCTGTGTCACCAATTTCCCCCGTGGATTTGAGGTTTGTAAGAAACCCTCCCTGGTTCTTGTCTCATTGACATTCTTGAGCACTTAGCTGTATTTGTTTTTCCTCATAGGCTTCACTTTTCATAGCTTCTTCTGGAAGGTTTTTATTTGCTTGTTTTGTTTGAGTTTTGTAAATCTTATTTATCCCTCAGGCTCTTTGCTTTGCTTGGGAAAGGTCAGGAGTCAGGCTGTGACCTGAGCTGGAAAGTGTCTCATTTTAAAGAAGGATTGGTCGGGGAGCCCACAATGCCATCTTGGGAAAGAGTCAATGGGCTGGATGTCTTAGAACATAGTATATTGTAGCATACAATTGCCTAATTTTGGGTATACACCTTTTTAAACATAACTCTAATCTTTATGCCAGTCAGACATAAGAAATGGAGGCAAGGATTAAATACATGCATGACTCAAAATTCTCTTACATACATCCTGTGTGTTAGAGGGGGCCAGAGAAGGGGTGGGAGCCACCCACACAAAGAGAACATTTCAAATCCCCATTAGGCATGCAGGTCAAATCCTTGCAGCTTTCTGGAGCTCCCTTAATGGCTAGTAGAAACTCTGTTATTGGAGCAAAGTTTATGTTAACCCAGAAAGCACAGCTCTCACCTACCTCAACGGCATTAAGGGTTTTCTCCTGGAACCATATAAGAGTGACCATGTCCTGGGAGCAAAAATATAGGTTACTCCAAGTTCCATGTCCCAATAGTTTCACAAAGTTTTTATTGCTAGAAAAGAGCCATCCATCAAGGCCCTCTTCACATACATTGGTGGAAGCATCAGGTAGGCTGGTTGCAGCAAAGCAGGGACGTCTCTGCCTATGCCCCAGACACTGTCAGATGATGCTCTTAGCTCTTGGGTTGTAGAAGCCAGGGGTCTGTTCCACCTAATACTACCTAATAGTCACAGGATGGTAGGTCACACCCAGAGGTGGGTGATCAATGACTTATTAAAGAGTCTAAGATAGCCCAGGATAACTTGGCACTGGATCTGTACTATTCCAGCCTCTCCACATTGAAATTCTAATCAGCCAGCCAGCCTTGAGTGATAGCTCTTTCCTGAGAACTTTAGTTCATAGTTTTTCCTGTTGGCTGTGCATCACATTTTGTGCAGGCATAGGCAAATATTGTGATTATAATTCATTTTTCGAGGTAGGGTCTCACTCTGGCTCAGGCTGACTTGGAATTCACTATGTAGTCTCACAGTGGCCTCGAACTCATGGTAATCCTCCTACCTCTGCCTCCTGAATGCTGGGATTAAAGTCATGCGCCACCACGCCTGGCTCCAAATATTATTTTAAATGTTATCTCATGTCCCACATTTCTAAGAAGGCTAATTCCTACGGTCTGATATAGATGAGGCCAAATATGGGCAGGAAAGTAGAGAGAATAGCTGGTAAAGCCATTAAGGAAGAAACTCCTGGATCATGTCAGATCTATTAGTGCCTGTGATCTAGGCTTGACTTTTTCTTTTCTATCCTCTGCATTTGACATAACATTCTTCATTTGGAACATCTGTTCAGGACCAACCTTAAATGTTGGCCCAGTAAACCAGGTGGAGCCACACAGAGGGCACTGTTAATAAATGCATTGTAGGGCTGGAGAGATGCTTGGCTGTTAAGACGTTTGCCTGTGAAGCCTGAGTACTTGGGTTCGATTCTCCAGTACTCACATAAGCCAGATGCACGAGGTGGTGCATGTGTCTGGAGTTTGTTTGCAGTGGCTGGAGGCCCTCTCTCTCTCTCTTTCAGAATAAATAAAATGCATTGGAGGGAGAGTGGCTTGATGAGAGAGTTGTCCTCTGCCAGGTTGCATTGCAGCATGTCCTCATGCATAAGGGAGTGCCACTGCTGTGTCACTGGTGTGCCTGCAGACGGGATGCTAGTGCACATCGAAACCAGCTGCTGTGTGGAGCATTTCCTGCCCTCCAGCACCTGCATCATACGCTTAGGAGAGGGAATTCGTCTGAGTCCCTGAGCCAGGTCCAGCTCGGCATTAGGGCTCTTTGGCAGTGTGTCAGTTTGGGTGCTCTCAGACTATCCTCAAATCCTCAACTGTCTTCTCCCTGAGGCACTTGTTGAGCCAGTCTGTGAACATAGGGTTTGCTTCAGCCTTTCTGGTCTAGGGAGTCCTTCAACCTCTGGCTCCCATTGAAGAGGCACTGTAGCACAGCATGCTAGCCTCCTGAGTTCTTGTCCCCCCTCAGAAATTTCTCTGGAAGCCCCACATTTGTGTATAATTGGCTGAGGTTCTCTTGTGCTTTAGCCAGGGGAATGTTAAAGGAGTCTGTGTGTGGATATTTTGCCCCATGACAGTGTCAGCCCAGGTCCGTCCTCCTGTGAGTAGGTGGCTTCACTTGGATGGCAGAGGGATGGTGTGGGCAATCAGCTTGTAAGCCAGGGCTTTCTCTCCCCAGCCATTTGAGACTCTGGGAGGGGGCAGCAGCTGTGGGTGACTGGGCTCTGCCTCACCTAGGTCACAGGTATGGCCCTGAAAGCTGCTGGCACAGCTGGATGAACCGACAGACGACTCATTCTGCACGTCTCTGCTGAGGCCTCAGGCCTGTTTGTTGCCTTCATGTTTTGTCTGCTGCTGCTGCTGCTTTCTCTTCTCATTCTTCACCTTCCTGTGTGTGTGTGTGTGTGTGTGTGTGTGTGTGTGTGTGTATTTCTTCTTCTTCTTTTAAAGGAAAAGGACCACAAATTATCTTTTGCCTTGAGGCTGCTTATTTTGTAGAACCACCTTTACTTTGTGTGTATTTGATGTTTCATGATTAGATTCAGGTCATGCACTGTCCTCAAAGTCATCGTCCATATGATGTGGCCAAGGTGCATGTCCTGGGGAGCGTATGAGGTTGCCGTGACTCAGTTTGACTCATTACTGGTGATATGAACAGTGATCACTTGCTCAGTGTGCTGTCAGCTGGGTTTCTCCACTCCTAAGTTACTAGGCTGCCCTTTGCAATTAATCAGTGTCCTGTGGGGAGCTGCTCTGAGCCTGGAAAAATACACTGTTTGCCATCAAACTAGTTTAGGACCCGTGATGATTCTTGACAGAACGGATTGTTTCTGTCATGGTTGCTGAATGGTGCTTTAATTTTATAATACCTTCTACATCTTTCCTTTGGCATTTTTCTGTAAGGAGCTCGCCCTTCTCTCTCATCTCTCTTTTTATTTTAGAAGGAATTCATGAGTTCAAGTTCTTGTTTATTTTGATACTCAAGATTGCTCCGAATTTGGCCAATAGGGGCTTCTTTAAGTCAGGGTGAAAGACTTCTGAAAACATATATCACTTGGGAAAAGGGAATCCACATAAAAATCCAGACTCAGTGAACGTCTGTAATCCCAGTCCTTCTACAGCCAGCTGGGAGGTGGAGACAGAGTCCTGGAAGCTCAAGGGCCAGCTAGCTTGGCCATAGAAGAGGTGAATCAGAGATCTGTGCTAAAGTGGAGCATAAGGACTTATACTTGGGGTTGCCCCTGACCTCCACATGTACACTGCACACATGTGTGCCTGCACATGCACAGATAATAATAATAAATGTGCCTTTCAGGGACTGCCCCAGTCCTATTGAATTGAGTGTTTGCTGGGACCCTGGTTTGTGTGCTATGGAGTTCAGGATCAGCTGGAACAGGTCCGTCCTTTTTCAGTGGTGACCTCATGGAGGCATCATTTTCCCCAAGCCAACTGCAGAGAGAAGTACCCCTTCTGCCTCCATGCTGGGTTTCTGGGTCAGAGTTTCTTTGAACAAAGCTCCTGTAGCTTAAAGAAGTCATAAAAATAGTAAGTTTGAAAATTGCTGGATTAGGTGACCTCCATTTCTGGCCCAACAGCTTCCTCCTCTGACCCACATCTATCCTTGTTTGCCTCCTTCCCTGCTCAGTAGCAGCCAGAGCTGAAGGAGACACAGCAGGTCTCTTGATGTTCTTGACAACCAGCAGATTAGCGTTTTGGGTTGGGGTCTTGGAAACTCAACATGTTCAACTCATTATATTCATTGTTTTAACAGGAAACCAGGCCCTTAGAACCCCAGGCCCGTTGAACATCTTAGTGGGGCTCCGCGCTGGCAGCCCAGCCTCCCTTCAGCCTTTGCATGGAGATCACTCCAGGGCTAATGATCAAGGGCCTGAGGGATTTGGGACCCTGAGTCCCCTCTTTCCTATACAATTATACACTGGGGCAGAACTTGTCACCCTGTCATAAAGGAAGGTGTCTTGCTCCAAAACCTTGTAGTGTCTTCCCAGGGTTGACTCTTGTATTTTGATCCTAGTAAGTGGCTAAGAAGATCCAGGGTGTGGGGTTTAAGGAAGCTGGGACCTGGATCAGTGGATGACATAGATACTTTCAACTCTTAGGGTGAGTCCAAGAGAGTCAGGTGGCAGCAGTGTCTTGGCTGAGGTTCAACAGCTGTGTTGTGAGATTTCTGTGGGTTGTGAGGCAGCCACTGGCCTGTTGTTGCATGCTCCTCTCCTGCTGGAGCTCTGTCCCTTCTGTTCCCACTTACACATACTCCTCATGGGGCCTACCTGTTCCTTCAGCCTGTGAATGAACGTTCCCCAGCGCCCCAGGGCTCTAACCTTCTCAGATAGTAGGAGTGTCTGGGGCCAAAGATGTGCTGCTTGGAGGTGCAGAAGGAGTCCAGCACTACAAAATGGGGCTTCCCTTGTCTGGGCCAGGTGTGGCTGAGCCTGGGCTCAGCTCAGGTACTCAAAGCCATGAAGGCCTGGTGAAAAAAAGCAGAATCTTGGTAAATGGCCAGCTCTGGAGAATGAGAGGAGATTGCAAGGAAAATTAACTTAAGAAGCAGTTATAGCTCAGGATATGGATGAGTGGGGCGCGGGGGGGGGGTCACTAAGGCCAGGTAGGTCCTCAGGAAAAAGAGGGGCAGGAGGAGGAGGAGGAGGGAGCATGGAAGAGACCTCTAGGCTTTCCATGTGAGGTGGTGGAGGTCAACTGTGGTCCCAGGAGGGTGAGGAAAGAGTCAAGCCCTAGAGCCTGAGTGGGTGAAGGTGCACTGGGGATTCAGTGGCTATACCGGCATGCCTGAGGGACCCAGGTAAGCATGTGCTCCATGGTCTACGTCTTGTGCTTGGGGCTTGGGAATCAAGTTTGAGTGGCAAGACAGATGTGGACCCAGCAGCTGAGTAGAGCTGAGGGTAGACAGAGTGGTCCACACACAGGCTGTCTAGAATGAAGCCGGGAGAGCGGGTGTGCTGTGCACTAAAGCAGGTTCTTGTGTTCCCAGCACTGCTCCCCTTTTCTTCACAGTCCTCCAGCTTCCTTCTTTCCAGACCATGATTCTCCTGCCTGTTTGATCGGCCGGCTGGCTTCTTCCCATTATGGTGTATCTGTATCAGGAATGAGGCTGTTGTCATCAGTCTGTTAGTATTAATCTTAAAGGGGACTGAGGTCTGCACTTCAGTAAGCTCATACTCTTGGTGGTGTTATCCCACCCAGGGAGTGGGTTCCCCATTTTAAACCAGACACTGTCCAAAGAGGGCAAGGCAGAGTAAGGAGATGCTGGAGAGCTGCTTGGGAGAGGAGGCCACCGGAAGGCATGCAGGAGGTGGAGGCGGAGGCCTCTGGCTTCTCCTGGGAAGGGCCCTGCTGAGGAAGCAAGGACCTGACTCTTGGGTGTGGCACAGCCATGTACCCAACCAGAGGCTCACAGACAGCTGGTTCTGAAGGAATGCCAAGAGCTGAGGGTGATCTGACAGCTGATCTGGAAACGAATGAGCAACAGTGAACTTTTCTGTAATCAGGATTTGGTGTAAAGATCTGCTCTTCCAAATCGATGTCGTGGTGTTTGTTTTTGCTCTCTGCCCCACCACTGCTTTAAAACAGTGTATGTCTTCTTCTTTTATAATTTCTGTAGGTCAGAAGTCCCAAGTTCAGCAGATCTCAACAGGTTTTCCGTGTAGGGTCTCACAAGGCCCATAGGCACTGCCTCAGCTGTGTTCCTTTCTGGAAGTGAGAGGTGGGAGAAGTCTGCCCCCAGGCTCATTGAGGGAGCTAGCAGAATCCAGTTCCTTGCTGTTGTAGAGTAGAGGTAGAGCTATGCATATGCTTACGCGTAGTGCCTAGGAACTCTTCCCTCCTAGCTCAGACCCAGGCACATTGCTGTAAGCCCACTCCTGCTTGGAGTATCTGACCTCTGCTTCTACTCTCAGCTGGGCAGGAGCATTGCTTTTGAGACCTTAGGTAATTCCAGTCAGCACTCTATGTCTAAGGGTTTTGAATCTGTGGGTCCAACCAGCTATAGATTGAAAATACTCAGAAAAAAAAACGTTATATCTGTTCTGGAAATTTGCATGTTTTTTTCCTTTATACCATACTTTAAACAATAGAGCAAGAATCTATTTACTGAATGTTTATGCTATCTGAGGTATTATTTTAAGTAATCTAGAGATGGCTCAGAGCTTATGAGAAGATATGCACAGGTTATATGCAGATGCTGCATCGTTTTGCATAAGGGACCTGATAGTGAGTTTTGGTATCTCTGGGGTTGTGGAAGCGATAATCCGCGATACTCAGGAGCAACTGTACATTGGACTAACTCAAAGTCTCCCCATTTTAAGACCAGTTGATTAGTAACCTTACTTGCATGTGCAAAGTCTATTTTGCTTTTTATGTAGTAATAAACCATACTTCCTGAAGTTTTTATTTTGCTAAATAAAATGTGGCAAGTAAATTTTTTTTTTTTTTTTTTTTTGGTTTTTGAAGTAGGGTCTCATCACTCTGGCCCAGGCTGACCTGGAATTAACTTTGTAGTTTCAGGGTGGCCTTGAACTCATGGTGAACCTCCTACCTCTGCCTTCCGAGTGCTGGGATTAAAGGTGTGCGCCACCATGCCCAGCTAAAAATAAATATTTTTAATGACAACAAATGCTGGCAAGGCTATGGGGAGAGAGGAACCCTTACCTACTGCTGGTGGAAGTGAAAACTTGTACAACAACAATGGAAATAAGTATGGAGACTCCTGAAAAAGAGGAAAATAGATCTAGCATTTGATTCAGCTATACTAGTCTTGGGCATATACCCTAAAGACTGCATTCTACAGAGATACTTGCTCAGCCATATTTATTGCAGGTGTATACGCAATAGCTAGGAACTGGAATCAGCCCACATGCCCATCAACTGATCAGTGGATAATGAAGATGTACACACTGGAATTCTACCCAGCACTAAGGGAAAATGAAATAATGAAACTCACAGGTCAATGGATGGAGTTGGAAAAATCATGCTAACTGAGGTCACACAGGCACAGAAAGACAAACGCCACATGTCCTGTCACCTGCATCCCTGACTGGAGTCACCTTGAGATGAGTGCAAACAGTTAAGAGACAGTCTTAAATCTCAGATGAGATTTGGGACTTTGGAGCAATTTTAAGTTGGTAAAGACTCTGGGACCTTTGAATTTGGACTGAAAACAATATACAATGTGAGACGATTATGAATCTGTTGGGGGCCAGGGGTGGAATATGTTAGTTTGAATGGCTTTCCCCCAATAGATTCTAAAGGCATACAGAGTGCTTGAGCTCTTCCGGCTCCCCAGAGTGCTTGCTTGTGGTGCTGCTGGTGGTTTTTTTCTCTGTGTGGATTTGGTAAGGGACAGCTTCTTTGGCCATTATGGAACTTCCCATGGATCTGTATGTCTAAAACATGTCCTGTTCCTCCCATAAACTGGACCTGGTTTGGAAGTTCACTTCAACAATGTGAAGCTGACTATGACAGCCAGGGAGCCCCATGAAGTCCCCAAAACAATGTAGGCCATTGCCAAAACAGTTGATTACCTGCCAGAGCTAAAAGATAAGATCCTATTGCTGAAGACACCATAGGCTGTGGTCACAGGACATCAGAATATTGTGCTGGAACCAAAAGGGAAACTAGCTCCCTCCTGGATAGCCCCAGAGGATAATGGTCACCAATAGCACGAATAAGCAGGGGACGCTGCAAGCTGTGAAATCAACCAGTTGGACAAAAAATACACACTTGTCCATTAGTGACACATAACCTCTACAGATAACCAATTGTTTTTTGATTGGACATGAGGTTCACTCAGGGGGAGGGAACTCATATTTGGTACAGGAAACCAAGTCAGAATTCCATGATCAGGAAACCCAGACTTCAGAGAGGAGCCCCCACAACTGTCTGGAGAAGAATGGGGTTTGCATACCAAAAACTTCTCAAATATCTCTGCATATCCCCTTTAACTTTACAGAAGGCAGAGAAAATAGAGGAGAGCCAAGATTCATCCGTAAGACAAGAAGATAGTCAACTGCCCACCATGAGACATGCCACCTCTACCACATCTGCCAGGATACATTGCAGAGGATGTGGTGACATGAATACTGCTCTTACAGCTAGCCTGACAACCAGTTCCAGGATGATGGTGACAGACATAGTGATCAGTCAAAACCTATCAAAGCATAAATTCAGAGGCTACAATGAACTCAACAGTAAATCAGACTGCCAATAGGCCCCCCATGGCATAGGGAACATGGTGAAAGAGGGATCAGAAAGATTTGTAAGAGCCACAGAGTGGGTAGGAATATTCTGAGACACAGTCCCCTCCCTACCCTACAGTGACTGACTGAGGCCTTCATGACCCCATGGTGAATACCATAAACCCCTCTGAGGAGGACCCCCAGAATAAAGGAGCTGGAGGAAAGGGATAAAGGAGTATAACATATATATATATATATATATATTTGAGTCAAGAAATATAAAAACAATAAAAATATTTTTAAATCTTCCTAAGGGTCTGTGGTAGTTTGATTCAGGTGTCCCATAAACTTATATGTTCTGAATGGTAGGTCCCTAGCTAGTGGCAGTTTGGGAATTGGAGCCTCCTGGAGGTGATGTGTTATTGGGGGTAGGCTTATGGGTGTTATAGCCAGCTTCTTCTTGCCAGTGTTTGGCACACTCTCCTGCTGCTGTCCACTTGATGTTTTCTAGGAGATGATGTCCAATCCTCTGCTATGCCACATTTTCCCTGCCATCATGGAGTTTCCCCTGAGTCTGGAAGCCACAATAAACCCTTTCCTCCCACAAGCTGCTCTTGGTCGGGTTCTTTGTGTCAGCAATGAGAAGCTGACTGCAACAGGGTCTAATGGCAAAAACAGCAAGTTAAGTAAATTCACATAATTTTACTTTCTCTCCAAACACCATATATTTAAGATAAGGGTTTTAAAAGATGAATCATTGCAGGGCGTGGTGGTACACGCCTTTAATCCCAGCATTCTGGAGGCATAGGTAGGTGGATTGCTGTGAGTTTGGGACCAGCTTGAGACTACATAGTGAATTCCAGGTCAGCCTTGGGTAGAAAAATCTTAAAACACACACACACACACACACACACACACACACACACACACACACACATCATTGTATCATTTTGGGGACCATAGAACTAAAACAATAGCCAAAGCTGAGGAGCTTGCTCATTGGTTAGTGTTGCAAGTATGTAATCCTAACCTGCCTACAGCAATGGGAGCTGGAGTCAGGAGACCTCTTGAAGCTCACTGGCAGCTAGTCTGTCATTTCTGGCTTACAAACAACAAGCACACAGACCCTGTCTTAAAGCAAGGTGGAAGGAGAGGACCAACTGACACCCTGAGACTGTCTCTGATGTGTGCACCTTCTACCACAAGAACAAATAATAAAACCAAAAGTTTTGCCAGCTAGGAGTACAAGTGATCCAGTTTAGAATGTGAGAATTGATGTCACCTGGTGACCTTGGGGAGACTAAGAGGGAGGTGGGTAACAAGTGCAGAGGGAGAGCGGCTGTGTGGGTCTGTGTCCAGGCACCTTCCCTTCCTCTGTGATGTTGTGTGACCCCCACTTCTGTTTCAGCTGACTGCTGGAAATTATTTTGCAGTAGGAAGACCCAAGGGGTCAGTGTTGAGATGACCACTTATATTCCCCAGTCTTCCTGCCCCATTTGGTTTCTGGCACAGTGATAGACTTGTAGATTAAACAAAGATGTCCTTGGGGATACTCAACCATTGTAACATACATGCACATGTGCACGCACGCGCTTGCGAAACAAATGATGCTGGCAACAAGGATTCCCAGCCTGCAGCTTCCTCATCACCCATTGGTGCTCAACTAAGGATTGATGGTCATCTAAAGAAAGGACCTCCCCTAAAAGAAAGCACAGCAGTCTTGAAAGACGCAGCTCTTTAGATAGACAAAAGAATGCTTTGAGACAGAGTGCACATTTCCTCAGGAGTAAGAGACATCCAATACTATGACATGAGATCAGGGCATTGTTTTAAAAATCACATTTGAAAACAAAAAGTTATTTAAAATAATTAAATAAGGGCGGAGCAAACATATGAGAATAGACAGAGGATAAGGTTGAGGTGGTCTTCCAGAGGTGAGAGGTGCACTGTCAGGTCAGGCGCCATAGCTTTCAGTACTGTGATCAAACCAGTTCGGTTCCCACATTCATTCAAAGGAGTGCCAAGAGGGAGAGCCGGGCACACGCGAATGTGTACCCATGGAGGGAGAATGTGTGTGGAAGGGTCGGGCTGTCACCCATTGAGCCCTGTGGATGAAGGTAGACCCAGACCAGTGCCCAGAAGTCTGCATGCTGCAGACAATCCCAGTTGTTTACAGACAAACATCATAAATCATAAATTGATGTTGAGGGATGTTTTAGAACTCTTGAATATTGAAGATGGAGGAGCCAGGTCTTCATCTTTGTCCATGGAATTGATTCCCAGCCTGGAATTCTACACACAGCCTGACTATACAAGGTCTGGGCAGACTGAGCAGCAGAGTGATAGATCACCTGTGTGCTGTGTATCACCCGTGTATCTGACCTCCTGTGTGATGTACCCCTAGAAGCCAAGGGGATCCTGGGAGTCCATGCATCTGGGGCCACTCAGATCTGAGGGCTTTGTTCTGGGAAAAGAAATGAAACTACATAATTTGGTGCAGAACAACTTACTGAGAGGAGCATTTAGACAACTAGCATTGAATTTGAGGTTCATTGATGGTAATTCATAAATTAAGTCAACAGAAAAATATTAACTCTAGAGGAAAAAAATTGGACTGGAGCAATCATGGCTTATGTGGCTCACAGTCCCCTCACATGGTCACAGTGTCAACTCTGGAGGTTGTCCATGCCAGCTCCAGTTAATAGTTACAGAATAGTAAGATGGGAAGGGACAAGAAGGAAGGGGGTGTGCTTAGGGAGAGATGTGGTTCCTGGGGAGGAGAGTCAGATCCTCTTCTTCCCGGGGGTGGGGTGTGGGGGGGAAGAACAGGTAGTTCCTAACAGTGAAAAGCCAGGGAATAGAAGTGTAGACATTCCAAGTGACACTTGGGTGTAAGCAGCAAGAATTAGCTAGAAGCTCAACATTCCTTGAGGGGAATGCTGGCCAGGAAATCTAGCAGGGCTAGAGCCTACTGTTTGGTGAACATGATCATTGATTTCTTCTGTTTTGTGGTGGTTGATTCTTACATTATGTGCAGGTATGGTTTTTAAAAAGTTTAAAACAAGGAATGTAGAATGCATAACATGTGGTAAGGAGAAGCGTGCTTTCAGGAAAGCTTACTTACTTTACTTACTTTATTTATTTATTATTTATTTATTTACAACTTCTTTAATTGTAGACAATATCCCATGGAACTTCCCTCCTCCCCCACTTTCCCCTTTGAAATTCCACTCTCCATCATATCCCCTCCCCTCTCAATCAGTCTCTTTTTCATTTTGATGTCATGATCTTTTCCTCCTATTATGATGGTCTTGTTTAAGTAGTGTCAGGCACTGTGAAGTCATGGATATTCAGGCCATTTTGTGTCTGGAGGAGCACGTTGTCAGGAGTCCTACTCTTCCTTTGGCTCTTACTTTCTTTCTTCCCCCCTCTTCTGCAATGGATCCTGAGCCTTGGAAGGTGTGTTAGAGATGTTTCAGTGCTGAGCACACCTCTGTCCCTTCTTCTCAGGACCATGGTGCCTTCTGAGTCATCCCAAGGTCACCACCATCTGAAAAGAGAAGCTTCTCTAACCAAAAGTGAGAGTAGCATTAATATATGGGTGTGGACATTAACAGAAGTGCTTCCTGGGCAGTTTGGTGAGCATAGTATATACATTTAGCCAGACATCAGCAGGTGTTATACCCCTAGGGCTCATGACTACCCCTGTTGTAGGTTTTCAGTATCAGGGTGTATTCCCTCCCATGGAGTGGGCCTCTAGTCCAATTAGAGAGCGGTTGCTTTCCCCCATAACAGACATGCCACTATTGCACCCATTGGCTCATTTGGCCTGGCTGGCCAAATTTAAAGCTTGCAGTGTTCACTGTTGAGTACCTCAGGAAAGCTCACTTTAGTTGTCCTTGCAAGTGTGCACACTGGATTGAGATATGCACATACATATATATATATAAATTTTTTATTTGTTTTTTTGAGGTAGAATCTCACTGCAGCCTGGAATTCACTATGTAGTCTCAGGCCAGCAATCCTCCCACCTCTGTCTCCTGAGTGCTAGGATTAAAGGCGTGTGCCAACACATCTGGCTATTATTTATATTTATTTAGGGTAGTGTTGGGGATTGAGCGCAGGGTATGTATATTCCAGGGATATGCTTTACGTTGATCTACAGCCCTTGCCCATTAAATGTATTTCCTACTGTGGGCTGTAGTTAGACAGTTGATAAAATTAGTTGACTTAATGTCTCCACGTCCAAAATAAGAAAGAACCAACTTAACTGGGGAAAATTAATCTTTGTTTACAGTTTGAGAAGATTTCAGTCCATCTTGGCAGGTAAGGCATGTGGCAGAGGCTTCTCACATCACATTGGACCAAGAAGCAGGAGCAGGCCTGTATCCTTCACAAAGCATGCCTCTAGTGACCTCCTTCCACCATGCAGGCCCACCTCCTGAAGGTCCTAGCAGCCTCCCAAAGTACTGTCAGCTGGGCAGCGTGTGTTCAAAGCACGCACAGGAGCCTGTGGTGGACATTTCCCATGACTCAAACCACACCAGTTAGCCATTGTTCATGGGTTCTGATTGCTGCTTCTGGTCACACTTCTGAATTGAGCAAATATTTTATACTTGAGCCGCTGTTAGTTCTTAACTGAAGAAAGGTCAGTGGGGAGGTCTGTTACAGTTCATTTATAGTGACTGTGGGACTCATCACATCACCACCCTCAGGAGGCCTTCACATACATGTATGATACCAAGGTAGTCATGGGAGGTACCACAGAGAACCGTTTTGGACAAGCACTTGCAGCTCCCACCCTGTACAGCCCTTTCACGCCCTGGTTTTCCACTTTAGCCTTTACTCACATGCCTGCGAGGTGTTCCTTAAGTGCAAACCACAGTGTTTGTGTTTCGTACTCTATGTGGGTGCTTTTCCTCCCTCTCCTCCTCCTCCTCGCTCTCTCTCTTTTTTAATAAGGCAAATTTCTTAGTCAAGAGGTTCCTGGGTTAAGGGCATGACTGGATTAAAAAAAAAAGTCTGTAACCATTGCTTTGCAAAGGGTGGTGGCCTCCCCTGCAAGGCCTGAGCGAGCATGGTGTCAGCAGTAGTGCTAATTATTTTGTATTTTATTAAACGTAAAAATGCATGATGCTGTCCCTGGCTTGTCTGCACATTTGTTTACAGTGATGGCGACTTGTTTTTACACTACACTGATCTTCCGTTTTTGTATGGTGGTGCTTGTACCCTTGGTTTAGCTCAAACCTGAGCCTTTCGTGTTAGTGTGAGCCTTTGTGTTACACGTTTACCCGTCTCAGTGCTGTTGCAGAAAACTTTTATGATTTGGATTTTTTTCTTGTCTTCATGTTACTTTTAATAACATGGGGTTTTTGGTAATCTTGTACTTTAGCTTTTTTTTTTTTTTTTTTTCGGATAGGGTCTCACTCTGGTTCAGGCTGACCTGGAATTAACTATGTAGTCTCAGGGGGCCTCAAACTCTCAGTGATCCTCCTACCTCTGCCTCTTTAGATTGTTTTTGTTGTTTCCTGTTGCCTCAAAAGAGATGATTAAGAAGGTGGGCCTGAAACACGCTGCTCTCCAGGGTGTGCGTATGTGTATGTCTTCTAAATATTTAGATTGGTTTGTGTTTATTTAATTCCCCTCAGATTGCTAATCAGCCTTCTCAGCATTATTAAGTAATTCTACCTTTGCTCCTGTGCTCAGAAGTGGATGATTTGAGAGACACGCTTCCTGTTTGCCATGTAAACCCTTTATCTTACAGTAGTAAGCTCTTGAGGTGAGACACTTTGAGGTCTTAGTAATTGTTTCCTCTGCATACCAACTAGCTTTTGGATTCTGTGCTGGGGTAGGAGTTGGTATGCACAAGAAGTTGAGCCATCTCCTTGAGGAAGCCAGGATTCGTGTGTGTGCAAGTGCTCACGTTTAGGGTAAGTGGTACTGATGTTAGTTGGACACACTTGGTATATGGCTAAGTCCTGCTTTCCTCTGGTGTGGCTTGTTCAGCAAATGAGGAGAGGTACCGGGACCCTGGTCACTTTGGAGTCATTTGGGTTCAGGTCTGTTGCCTTTTCAGTTTTCATGACTGAAGCGGGAACCTTGGTGGGTAGCTCAGGAGGGCTCAGTCCTGCTGTGCCCAGTCCTAGAGGACAGGTTCCCATTGTTCCTTCACTGAAGCTCTAGAACATGTCTGGGGCCTGGTGGGCTCCGGACCTCTGGCTCCACTCCTGACCAGATGAAAAGTGGGACAGAGAAAGACTAGAAGTTTTTCTTCTCTTGAAACAGTTCTCTCTTCTGAGGGTTGGAATGAGTTCTCCCCACCCCAAGACCTGGGTTGTCCTTTGTTGGACAGCATGTTCTCGGGTTGTGAGGGTCAGGCTGGGTGAGTGTGGCACGTGTGTCCTGGGTGGTTAGGGAGTTATGTCATTGCAGTGCTTCCTTGGAGCCCTTCTCTACTTGGATCCCAGCCTCTGGTCTACTTCCGATTTGGTTGTGGGGCTTGTGGGGTGGAGGAGGGTGAAGCAGATGGGGAGGGAGCCAGCACCCTGTGGAGAGAGAGTCTGCCCCCGTCCAGAGCACTGGTCTGGTCTCCCTGCTGTCTGCGTCACCCCCCCCCGCCCCCCCCCGTCCCTGTGTGGAAAGCAGACAGAGTCACTTGCGACCTCGTTTCTTTGAGGAGTAGGGATCACTGAGACAGGCTTGGTTGACTCCTGGAAGGAGAGTTCTTTACTATGCTGGGTTCAGCACTGGCCATGGAGCACCTGCTAGGAATCTAGTCATTTGAGCGCATGTGTGACTGGCCTCCAGGCTTCTCCGGGAGCTCCAAGGAAGAAGGGCGTATGTGGGGCTCTGAACAGCAAGATTGCCTTGTCTGTGAAAAGGAACATGGTTTCTACCACTTTGAACATTTTTCTGTCTTGGAATTCATTTCCAGCTGAGGTGACAGGTCTGTGATAAGTGTAATGAGTTTGTTTTTCCTTCTACATGTGAGAATCCATCTCCCAAATGCCCTCCAACAAAACATACAACCCTCTATGCCCCGAGGAATGCCGTCTCTGGTCAAGTGGCTGTAGGACCCATCGCAGTTCAGCCAGAGTCCTGCACCAGCCAGAAGGGCCCTTCTGCCTCCTCAAGATCTTCACAGAGAATACAGTCCCCGTTTGGACTAGTAGCTGCTCCATTAGGCATGGGTATGGTCGGCCCAGTCACCTGAGGAATTTGTCAAGGCAGGTTCAGAGCCCAGCCCAGAACTACTAGGTGGAATGGGTTAGGGGTTGGAGTCTGTAGAATATGAGATTCTGATGCTGCTAAATGGTCCCTCCACACACATTGGCAGTGACAAGAGTCACAAATTGCCTATTTCAGGTGGGGACTCAGACCCCAAGAGGCCAGGGACATGGCACCTGTGCCTCTTTTTGAGAATGCTGTGCTTCTGCCTGTGTGGCTCATGGTGCTCAGGCCTCAGGGCTGTACTGTGTCCCAGAGCTTCTGCTCATTCTTGGAGGGTGGTTTTGTTTCAGTGGTCTTCTGCTGATGGGGCAGCAAGAGTGGAGATGGGGTTGCTGGGTAGCTGTGCCCTCCCTGGCCAGGTTTTCATGTCAGGTGGGTTGCGCTCTCTCCCATCTGTCGTGGAGGGTGGAGTCCACACAGGAGGTATGGCTGAGTAGTCACAGGACCCATTCCTAGAAGAATGTGGTTCATGTTGATTCCCAGCACCGTTGTCTCAGAATAGTGTGAACCAGCTGCTGTGCTCCATGGCTGCCTTTCTAGAAGCCATTTTGCAAGTTGCCTCTCCTCCTGAAGGTGGCAGAAGCAGGTCCTTACCCATTTTGGTGGCGGGGTGTCTCCTCACTGCCAGGGCAGCCTTGTCTGTACTTGCCCTGGGTCCTGGTGCATCTGTTCCCTCCTCATCCAGAGGCGCACGAGTCTCCATGTGTGTGCACAGGGAGGAGGGTGGGAGCATTCCCCCAGGGGTCTCATGTTGTGCCCTGGCTTTCATTTTGGACGCCCTATCCTGCCCCATCATTCAGCCAAGGCACGGATGGTGGAGCAATTAGGGTCACCTGGATTGCTGGGATTCAAGCAGTGAAAGTGGCAGGTGGGCCAGACTCTGTAAGGACTGAGGGTAGGTACAGATAAGAAACAGCCCGTACTATCCGCTCTGCTTTCAGGGCACGGAGGTGATGTAGCCCAAGCTTTGTTACAGTTTAGAAGGCCAAAACTGTGGTCATGGTGGGTAGGAGAGAGGGTGCAGAGGAGGTAGAGGAGGACATGTTGGGGTGCTTCTGTAAGCTTCAGGGGTCTCTCCACTCAGGCAGAGCCTTCTCATCTCTACTGGCTGAGTGGCCATGCAACCTTAGTTCCTTGTTGTCCCATGGTTGGATCATGTCCAAACCTGCCCAGTCTTTTAGTTCTTCTTTCATGTAAACATGGTTCTCTGTAATCAAGTCCCCATTTCCTTGGTTGGTTCTGGTGGATGAGAAAACTCTGCAGTGTGGAATCTGCTGTCTTGGTGTCTGCCTCTAGTATGTTTTTGTTTTGAAATGATTTCACTCAAGGCTGGCCTCAGGCTTACCTCCTGCCTTGTCTCCTAAGTGCTGAGGTTCCAAGGGTGAGCCACCTGCCTGGCTTCTCTGTCACAGCCCACCTGGCCTTGGACAAGTCACATGACAGTTTTTGAACTCTGTTGTCTTTGGCATGAAGTGAAAAAATCAATACCCAGTTGAGAAGGGGATGAGATAAACAGTTGGGAAGGTTCCAGGCAGAGTCCTTGGTACTTGAAAGCCCCTTTAAAAATTGTCATACTCTCTTCTTTCAACCTCCTTTCTCTTTTTGGCATGTATGTGTGCAGGTGCTTGTGCACATGAATGTGGAGACCAGAGGTTGATCAGTATCAAGTGTTCTCAGTTGCTGTCCAACTTATGTTGAAAAAATTTGTTATTTATTTACTTACAAGCTTAGAAAGAGAGAAAATGAGAATTGGCACACAAAGACCTCTTCCCACTGTCAATGAATTTCAGATGCATGTGCAGCTTTGTGCATCTGCATTTGCAAACAAAGTACCTTTAACTGTGGAGCCATCTCTCCAGCACCTCTGTGTTTTTTTGTAAGCAGGGTCTTAGATTTCACTCTGTGGCCCTGAATGGCTTTGAACTCTTGGTGATCCACCTACCTCAGCTTCCCATGTGCTGGGATTATAGGTGTGAGCCACTACATCCTGCTCCACCTTATTTTTAAATTTTTATTTATTTTTCATTTTATTTATTTATTAGAGAGAGAGAGGAGGGAGGAAGAGGAAGAGGAAGATAAGAGAGAATAAGCATGCCAGGGCTTGTAGCCATTGCAAATGAACTCCAGATATATGTGCCATCTTGTGCATCTGGCTTTATGTGGGTACTGGGGAATTGAACCTGGGTCCTTCAGCTTTGCAGGCAAGCTCCTTAACCACTAAGCCATCTCTCCATCCCAATTTTTATTTTATTTTTTTATTTTTGGAGTCAAAGAGAGAGAGAGAGACAGAGAGATAGAGAATGGGCATGCCAGCGGCCTCTCAGCACTCCAGACATGTGTGCCCCCTTGTGGGCAAGTGCGGCATTGCACCCTTGCGTCACTTTGCGTCTGACTAAATGTGGGACCTGGAGAATCGAATAGGCATTCTTAGGCTTAGCAGGCAGGCGCTTTAACTGCTAAGCCATCTCTCCAGCCCTTTATTTTTATTTTTAACATTTATTTGAGAGAGAGAAAGAGAGAGAGAGAAGCAGCTAAAGAGAGAATGGGTGCACCAAAGCCTCTAGCCACTGTAATCAGACTCCAGGCACATGTGCTACCTTGTACATCTGATTTTACGTGGATATTGGGGAATTGAACCTGGGTCCTTTAGCTTTCTGGCAAGCACCTTAACCACTAAGCCATCTCTCCAGCCCTCCACCTTGGTTTTTGATACAGGGTCTTGCACTGAACCTGGAGCTCACCAGTTTGACTGGACTAGATAGCCAATAAGCTCTCGGGATCTGTATGTATGTCTCTTTTTCCCAGCATTGGGATCCCAGGCATCTTTGTGTGGGTGCTCAGATCCAGACTCTGACCGTCATGATGGTACAGTGAGCTCTTTACCCCCTGAAGCGCCTCCTCAGCCACTCCTTTTGTTACTTATTTATTTATTTGAAAGCTGACTCACCCTGACTTTTACCTAACCTGTAGCTAGCACTGGTAGTCCACTTGAACTAGCAGATGGACATGAGGGGAGCAGTGGTGGTTCCTGGCATCAGAGCGGGAGCCTCAGCTTTGCTCTTTCCTTGGGTAGCAGGTGAAAGCTGAGCCTGCTCTCATCAGTCCCTGTCTCTGCAGGTGCTGCTTCTCAGAAGATGCACTATTATAGATACTCGAATGCCGAGGTCAGCTGCTGGTACAAGTATCTTCTTTTCAGCTACAACATCGTCTTCTGGGTAAGTGCAAGGGAGTGGCCACGTTCTCTTGTGTGGTCCTTCCTCAGAAAGTCATGATTCTTTCCAGACCTTTGATGCTCAGACTCCTGGGAAAAGGTAGTGGGCAGACTCCATGATCTCCATCCTTACTGGAGCAGCAGTAGTGCTGTTGGGATGGACCACTGTGACTAAAGGCAGGATTAAGGGCTCGACAGCCTTAGGAGTTCAGGAAGCTTTGTGGGTCTGGCCCAGGTAGGCCCTCTTCCCCCATTCCAGCAATGCCTCAAGGAGACACGGGCACACAGGGATGTTGTGGGTCAGGCTGTCTACTTCCTTGGGGTCGTATGGACGAGGCTTACAAAGCCCTGACCTGTGGTTCTTGTGGTTGCCATGAGTGCTTCTAGCCTGCTGAGCACAGAGAGCCCCCTGTTTGGGGAGTGGTTGATCTGGGGGTTCTGAGACCTTAATATTAATTAGGAGGCAGTCCAGTGGGAGTATACGGAGGAAAGCTTTATATAGAAATGGCATTGTAAAGGTCTGAGGCAAGAGTAAGCTCTGGGCAGGACAGCAGGAGACTCAAGTGGATGAGCAAGGGAACACGGGAGACAGAACTCAAGTGGATGAGGAGCACGGGACAGAACGGGAGAGGAGAGCGGGTGAGAACTCCACGGGAGAGGACAGAACTCCTCGTGAGAGGAGAGCGGGTGAGCACGGGAACACGGGAGAGGACAGATGATCAGGAGTCAGTCCATAACGGGTCATGCAGGACTCAGTGGGTGGTTGAAATTACTTTCTGCTCCTCTTATTTTGCAGTGCTGAGAATTGAACCAGGGACTTGTACATCTAGGCGAGTTCTCTTCCGCCGAACTACAACGCATCCCCACTTCTCATCTTTTCAACTTGGGCCCTTGTATATCAGCCCTTCCCCCAGCTCTGCTTGCGCCTTGACCTCTGTCTTGTCATGAGTTTTGCATTGCTACCGTGGCCAAGCACCCTGGTCACCTGTGCCTTCAGAGGCTCTTCAGAACAGATTCTTAGCTCCTGGAGAGATGTTCTCACCACTAACACACTGGCAGAACCAAACTCAGACTTCAGGGTCCAGAATTAGAGGGCATCTGCTGGACTGAAGGATGTCCTGGAGCTCAAGTGTTTTGCAGAACTGGTGGTGTGTGTGGTTGAGTTAATCATTCTTGTTAGTGTGCACTGGGCTAGAACAAAAAGGAGCACACAGGAACACTGAGGAAACAAGAGAACATGGCTGTGAAATGCAGGTGGGAGGCTGGTACCTTGCTCAGACCTCTCTTGCTGCATGCTTTGCTCAGCTTCTGTCAGGGATTGGCTTCCTGCACAGGAGATCTGGGCATGGGGGTGCACAGCCCTCTGGGAAGCTCACCTGAGCAGCTGGAGGAAACAGTCTGTTCTGGGCACCTGGATGCTGTATGGCCTCTCCCCTGATCCCAGTAACCTTCAAAAGCCTGATGCTGTCATTGAGAAACCGTGGAGGTGGCTGAAAAAGTAGAAAATGCTGTGCCAAGTCCTTACCTTTTCAGAGAAGTTTTTTTTTTTTTAATTAAATGGACAAGTATAAAAATGTAATGAGCCTCAAGTCCCATGAACTGGCTTCAAAACTGTCTATTCATAGCTGCTTCATTTCATGTGTGCCCCACCCCTCTTGGATCCCAGGTAGATCATTGGCACAGTGTTTGTTTTGTTGACTTTGAGGTGAGCAGTAGAGGAGTGTACAGAAGGTGTCCTGTTGTTTGTGTGACCACCTGGATGTGGGGCGGGACCAGCACTAGCTTTAACTGAGCAGCTTGCCACGTTAGCATTGCAGTCGCAGTAGTTTTCTTTGTGGGTGGATTCCTGGCGCACCCCACAGTTTCTGAGAGTGTTTCTTTCTGACTTTGATGCTGAGGTTTCCCAGAGACCATCATCACACCTGCTTGGGGTGAGAAATGTGGATCCCGCTGTCTCCTGGGTGAGATTAGAGATGGGCTTCATGAGGCTCTTACCACAGGATGTTAGGAAAAACTGTTTCCAGCCAGCCTAGCACTTTGAGAACTTAGCACTGTTTACTCTTCTTCATTTTTTGTTTCGTTTTGTTTTTTGGTTTTTCAAGGTAGGGTCTCACTCTAGCCCAGGCTGACCTGGAATCCACTATGTAGTCTCAGGGTGGCCTCGACCTCACACCAATCCCTCTACCTCTGCCTCCTGAGTGCTGGTATTAAAGGCGTGTGCCACCACGCCCAACATCTTCTTCTTTTTAAAAAATTATTTAAGAGAAAGAGAAAGAGGGAAGGAGGGAGATAGAGAAAAAAAGAAAGAAGCTGATAGAGAATGGATGTACCAGGGCCTCCAGCCACTGCAAACATACTCCAGACATACGCACTACCTTGTGCATCTGGCTTTTTGTGGGTACTGGGGAATAAAACCTGGGTCCTTTGGCTTTGCTAGCAAGCATCTTATCCACTGAGCCATCTCTCCTGCACCCTATTCTTCTTTTTAATCACTTTTTGGTTGTGGTAGACATGTTTCTAGTGTAAAATCTTACTTCAGCTCAAGGAAATGCCAATCAAAACCACAATGATATATCATTTTATGCCCACTAGGATGTCTGGCATAGATGTGGAGACATTGTTGCCCTTGTACATTGTTGGCAGGGATGTAAATGATGCAACCATGATGGAAAGAAGGATGGTGGTGCCTCAGAAAGTTAAACATACAATTATCATGTGATCCCGTAATCCTACATCTGGGTATATACCTAGAGAATTGAAAGTAGACTGTTAAAAAAGAGATGCATGGACATCTAGGTACATAGCACATTATTCACAGTAGCAAAAGTGGAAAAGTCACCACGTCCATTGATGACTGAGTGGCTAAATAAAACATGGTATACACATACCAGAGAATCTCACTCAGCTTGTTGTAGAAATTTTCTGGAAAGATCACTCTAATGCCAGTATGAGTGAAAGTAGAGGAGTTTATTTCCTGGGGGGCAAGGAGCTTGAGGTAGCCCTCCAAAGAAGCTCTGACCCTGAGCTGAGATTTTATTTCCATTTTATAGTATTCATAACCAAGGGGAGGGGTGAGTGAACAATTTGCATATCAATCATTTCCCTCTCTCTCTCTCTCTCTCTCTTTCTTTCTCTCTTTTTTTGGTTTTTTGAAGTAAGGTCTTGCTCTAGCCCAGGCTGACCTGGAATTCACTCTGTAGTCTCATGGTGGCCAAGAACTCACGGCGATCCTCCTACCTCTACCTCCTGAGTGCTGGGATTAAAGATGTGCGCCATCACGCCCAGCTATATCAGTCATTTCCGTAGTCAGGCTGCCCTAATAATGAACTCCATTTTACTTTGTTTTAGCCTAAACTGTCTTTCCTTCTTATCATCCTTCTGGGCCCTTTCTGGACAGTTCTCTCTTTGGGATTTTCTATCTGCTGACAAAGATAAATTTAGCTCCTCAGCAATTAACTCTTACAGTAACTCAGTGAATTGGGTTAGCTTTTAGTTTCTTTTCTACCTCAACCTCAGGACATATGCTTCAATGTGGATGAACCTTGAGGGTGTTCTGCTAAGTGAAATAAGCCAGGCAGGGAAAGACAATTATTTGACTTCACTTAAGGGATGAATATTATAGTTTCCATTTCAGGCACCTTGAGTAGTCCAAAGCCATAGGGACAGAAAGTGGGATTTGGTTTCCAGGCAACAAGGAGGTGAAAACGGGGGCATTTTAGTCTACTGTTTGTGCTGCTATAAAAGACTATCAAAAACTGGGTCACTTGTGACCAATAGAAGTTTATTTGGCTCATGATTTTAGAGGCTGAGGAGTCCAAGATGGAGGGCGGCATATGTGATGTTTGCTGGCTGATGAGTCAAGATGGAGGGAGGCATATGTGATGTTTGCAGGCTGAGGAGTCAAGATGGAGGGAGGCATATGTGATGTTTGCAGGCTGAGGAGTCAAGATGGAGGGAGGCATATGTGATGTTTGCAGGCTGAGGAGTCAAGATGGAGGGAGGCATATGTGATGTTTGCAGGCTGAGGAGTCAAGATGGAGGGAGGCATATGTGATGTTTGCAGGCTAAGGAGTCAAGAGGGAGGGAGGCATATGTGATGTTTGCAGGCTAAGGAGTCAAGACAGAGGGAGGCATATGTGATGATGGAACATATCACATGGCGGGGACAATAAGTAAGAGGACATGAAATGGCCTTTTTCTTTTGTTTTCTATTCTCTTTTTTGTTTCAGTGCTGGACATTGAATACAGGGCCTTGTGCATGCTAGGCAAGCATAGTATATCTCTGTCCTAAAAGTTCACTACTGAAAAATATATTTAAAAATTTATTTATTTGAGAAAGAAAGAAAGGGAGGGGGAGAGAATGGGTATGCCAGGGCCTCCAGCCACTGCAAACAAACTCCAGATGTGTGTGCCACCTTGTGCATCTGGCTTACATGGGTCCTGGGCAACTGAATCTGGGTCCTTAGGCTTTGCAGCAAGTGCTTTAACTGTTAAGCCATCTATCCAGCCCTTGTTTTATTTTTTGAGATAGGGTTTCGCTCTGGCTTAGGATACCTTGGAATTCACTATGTAGTCTCAGGCTGGCCTCTAACAGCAGTCTTCCTACCTCTGCCTCCCAAGTGCTGGGATTAAAGGCATGTGCCACCACACCTGGCGTAAAGACAATTTTTATTGAGAACTTTGACATATGAACATACTGCAAATTGCTTATATTCCCATCAGGTAATTCTCTTTTCTCCCCTCTCCCCACAAAACTCACTTAAAAGGAAAATGATTTTTTATTGACAGCCTCCGTACATATAGACAGTATACTATGAGTGTAATCTCCTCCTACTACCCTCTATTTTACCACTCTGAAATCCCCTCTCAGCTGGATCCCTTCTTCTTTCCATCTAGTCTCTGTACTATTTTGATGTCATCAATTTCTCCCCTCCTATATGCAGATCTTGTGTAGGTAGTGTCAGCCAATGTGAGGTGATAACTCACTATTATAAGAAACCCACTTTGGTGGTCATAGTTGCCCCATACTGTGAATGCCACTGAGGTGTAGACTTAAAATGATTAAAGTAAGTTTTATGTCACGTGTGTTTTACCACGATTAAATAAGTCTCACTTCTGCTGACAGAGGAGGGGAAGCTGGAGGCCTTTGTTCTCTCACATCGTACTTGATTCCACAGAAAACATGAACTTTCTTGGATTTGCTGAGTGAATTCGCTAGGGGGTGTTATCGCAACCCTGGGATTGCTTTCTACCCCACGCATTGGCTTGAACCTCCAGAAGTACAGATGTAACCCTTGCCTGGATGTGTTGCCCAGAGACATTGAAAGTGAGCATCTCAGATCCCTTCCATATACAGACAGCATTCTGCATTACATCACAGGAAGAGTGCACTGCTTGTGTTTAGTTTCAAAATAAATTTTAAAAAATATGTGTGTGGTGGGCATCCTTAGTGACTTGAGAAAGAGTTGTAGCTTTCTTGCTTGTAAAATGTGTAAATAGCCTCTCCACCTCTTTCATTCGTTCATTCGTTCATTCTTTCTCTCTCTCTTTCTTCTTTTTTTTAATTTGAGGTAGGGTCTCATTCTAGCACAGGCTGACCTGGAATTCACTCTGTAGTCTCAGGATTGCCTTGAACTCATGGTGATCCTCCTACCTCTGCCTCCCGAGTGCTGGGATTAAAGGTGTGACCCACCACACCCGGATCTCTTGGCCTCTTTCTGAGTGAGACAGTGAGCTGGGAGCTGTAGACTTGGGCTCTGTGGCTAATATGGCTTCAGAGCTCTTCTTGGAATAACTGGTCCTCATGTGAGTAGGGGGACATAATTTTTAATTCTGATTAGTAAGCTTTTAAGAGTGAGAGAGGCTAGTGAGTTTTGCCAGAACAACAGGTGACCCCCCAGGCCAGTCCCAAACAAATAGATCCTGTGACCACCCTGTGGGAAAGGCAAGGCAGTGCCTGGTACCAGACCAACAGATGGACAGTTGCTCTCTGGCCATGTGATCAAGACTCCAGGCTTGATCCCAAGTCTGAATGCAGGTGGCTTCTTTTTCTCTGTCCCTCTTTCCTCCCCTCTCCTCACTTTCCCCTCCTTCCCGCCCTCCCTCACTTTCTGAGAAAAAATCTCATGCATCCCAAGCTGGCCTTGAACTCACTAGTTTCACATCCAAGTCTAAGTATCCTCAGATTCTGGAAGGCTGCATTATCACATCAATATCACCTTGCACAGAGCATTCCACACTGCCACATAGTCCTGCTCACACTTTCGTGACAATTCCTGTGTTGAACATTAGTTTGTTCAGTTTTCAGCACCGTAGATAAGGATGTACTAGCCGGCTAGTCCTTTTTGGAAGGGTGGGAGTTACTTGCTGAAATATATTTCCAGGAGTAAGTGGGTTAGATAGAAGATGTGCACGTTGATTTGACCTGCACGACATACTTACTTAGTCAAAGTCACTTCTCCAGAGGGCTGCCCTAATTCAAGGAAATGGACACCTTATCTTCTGGAGTAGGTTATGTTCACACCGAGTCTTGCCAAGGCATGGGAGGACTGCTCTGCCAGAGCTGCCATCAGAACTACAGCACGTCCAGGGTGGCCCAGAGGAGGCACCCCTGCTCTCGAGGGGTCCCTCAGGAGGGCTGTTCAGAGTGCACTGAGGACAACTGTGCCTGAGCGTCACATGCTCACAGGGTGCCTTCACGTCTAAGGAACCTGGTTAGTGTGTGTGTGTGTGTGTGTGTGTGTGTGTGTGTGTGTGTGTATAAGTCCACATCTCTTGCAAGGATCATCAACATGGTACAGCCTATCAGAGCTATTTATCTTCTGTGTGGGAGTGCCTTAGTCCCATTCTGTTTCTGTTCTTTTTTCCCGTTCAATAATCCCTTTAACAATTCTGTTGTATTAAAAATAAATTCTTTGTTGGGCTAGAGAGATGGCCCAGTGGTTAAGAGTACTTCCTGTGTAAGCACAAGGGCCTGAGGAGGCCTGAGAGACCACCAGAGTCCCCACATAAACTGCTGGGCATGGCCACACACGTCTGTAACTCCAGTCCTTCAGGGAGAAGAGATCCAGAAATCACAAAGATCACAGCAAGCTCTGGGCTCACTGAGGTTTGGGGCAGATAAAAATCAGAGTGGAAGAGCAAGGGAGCAGGACACTGGTATTTTGCTCTGGCCATCACCCTCTTGCTGCAGGCAAGTACATAGGGTGCACACGCCTGAACACATACATGTGCATACACCACACATACCACTACAAATGTCTGTTGTGGTATAATTTAGAAGGAGTGACCTTTATCCATGCCAAGAGTACAGGTTGTGGTAGCGCTTTATGCCACATAACCACCTTCATCACAGTGGTGCTAAAATGTCTCTGTCACTCCAGAAGCACTTCTGCAGCCTCTGCAATCCTCCCAGCCTTCCCCAGGTGACCACTGAGTCCCCTACTGTGGGTTAGACTTGAGTTTTAATTAGTCTTTTAATCTTTAAAAGTTGTAATTACACATAACAAAAATGTATCTTGTAGCCATTTCAGTTGTGCAGTCATTGGATTAAGCACATTTACATTCTTGTACAGGCCTCGTTGGTCAGCTTGCTTATGTCATTGATCACTAATTTTTTTTTTGAGAGAGAGAGAGAGAGAGAGAGAGGAAGAGACAGAGAGAGAATGGGAGTGCCAGGGCCTTTTCAGCCACTGTGAATGAATTCCAGATGCATGCGCCCCTTGTGCGCATGTGAGACATTGTGCCCTTGCATTACTTTTGCATCTGGCTATATGTGGGACCTGCAGATTCAAACGGGCATTCTTAGGCTTTGCAGGCAGGCACCTTAACTGCTAAACCATCTATCCCGTCCCACTGCTTATTTTTTATCCTTTCCTTCTACATGGGTGATTTTTTTTTTTAAGCTCATGAAAGCAGAGGTATGTGAAGCTGTGCATTTTCTGTATAACACACGTTAATGTTTTATTTTTGATTCAGTTAGTTAAAATGTTTTGTGTATGCACATTGTTTATGTAATTTGCCTCCCCACCTTGGCTCCAGGATGGCTTCAAGAGTTTGTGTTTGGGCTGGAGAGGTAGCACTTGCCTGCAAAGGCTAACAACCCAAGTACGAGTCCCCAATACCCATATAAAGCCAGATGCACAAAGTGGTGCATGCATCTGGTGTTCATTTGCAGTGACAGGAGGCCCTGGCATACCCATTCTTTCTGTCTCTTTTCTCTTGATTTCTATCTGCTTGCAAATAAATAAAGAAAAAATATTTTTTAAAGTGTCTCTTTTTCAGTGGCCATCAGCAGCTTTATTGTATTGGGCTAGAGTGGTTTTCTTCATGTGATTCTGTTTGGGGTTCTGTGGGTCTCTGTGACTTTGTAGGTTTGATGGTTTTTCTTTTTTAAAAAAAGAGAGAAAGAGGGAGAGGGAGAGAGAGCGAGAAAGAGAAAGAATGGGTGTGCTAGGGCCTCCAGTCACTGCAAATGAACTCCAGATGCATGCGCCCCCTTGTGCATCTGGCTTACGTGGGTCCTGGAGAATGGAACCAGGATCCTTTGGCTTTGCAGGCAAACTTCTTAACCATTAAGCCATCTCTGCAGCCCCTCTTTCTTTCTTTCTTTCTTTCTTTCTTTCTTTCTTTCTTTCTTTCTTTCTTTCTTTCTTTTTTACAACTAGGTTATGTGTGGCTAAAGATCATGCAGAAGTGTGATAGGTGGGACAGTTTTTCAGATCTGCCCTACAGGTCGCCAAGGTTCTGTTCATCTTAATTATTTGCCTCTCGACTTTCAGTTTGTGTAGTTTACATTGCTTCATCTGAAGTTTACTGACCTTTCCTTGTTGGTTTAATTGGGCTGCTGAAGCCTCCAGTGAGTTCTTCACTGGTGTGTGCGCGCGCGTGTGTGTGTGTCCATCCAGCGCTGGTTCATGTGAAGTGTCCAGTGAGTTCTTCACTGTGTGTGTGTCCATCCAGCGCTGGTTCATGTGAAGTGTCCAGTGAGTTCTTCACTGGTGTGTGTGCGTGTGTGTGTCTGTCTGTCTGTCCAGCGCTGGTTCATGTGAAGTGTCCAGTGAGTTCTTCACTGGTGTGTGTGTGTGTGTGTGTGTGTGTGTGTGTCCAGTGTTCATGTGTGAAGTGTCCAGTGAGTTCTTCACTGGTTCATGTGTGTGTGTCCAGTGAGTTCTTCACTGGTGTGTGTGTGTGCGTGTGTGTGTGTCTAACGCTGGTTCATGTGAAGTGTCCAGTGAGTTCTTCACTGCTGGTGTGTGTGTGTGTGTCCAGCACTGGTTTATGTGAAGTGTTTAGTTAGTTTTTTCTGCTGATATGTGTTTGTGCCCAGTGCTGGTTCATGTTGGTATTTTTTCCTTCTCTCCTGGTCATGTTTGCTTTTTTTTCTTTACATCCATGTATAATTAGCGTCTGTTTTCAGTTTGTTGCTAGAGTCTCTCTTTACTCCTAGACCCCCTGGAACTCATGGTGATCTTCCTACCTCTGCCTCCCAAGTGCTGGGATTAAAGGCATGGACCACCATGCCCAGCTTTTTTTTTTCAAGGTAGGGTCTCACTCTAGACCAGCCTGACCTGGAATTCACTATGTAGTCTCAGGGTGGCCTTGAACTCATGGTGATCCTCCCACCTCTGCCGCCCTAGTGCTGGGATTAAAGGTGTGCGCCACCATGCCCGGCTTTAATAGCTTTTGACTAGATGCTGGGTAGTTTTCCACCTTGACAGTATGAGGTTGCACAGTATTTGATTATGGGAATATACCGTCTGAGTTACTTGCATTTCAAAGCTATTAAGACCTGTTAAATTAATATGAAAGCATGGCAGTGTTGGAGTATAGAGGTCTCCACAGCTTGAGTGGCTAAGCTCAAGGAAATGCTCTCCTTGTCCTCAGATCCAGACAGCTGTAGTGTGATAGTTTACTACTGGGCTTGGCCAACTGTGCCTTCAGGCTGGCCCTGGTCTTGGCCTGCTCTGCAAATGTTTTGTTGGAACCCAGCCGCACCCATTCATTTGTGCATTATCTCTGGTCTCTTCACTGTTAAGAGCCAGCTGAGTAGTTGTATCAGAGCTCATCGAACACTCAGAGTGGAATATTTCCTGTTTGACACTGTTAGTAACCCGCGTTTCTACTCACTCTCTGTGAACTGAGTCAGTGGAGGCCGAGACAGGAATGGGGCTCCCTCACTGTCACATTGGGATGCTGCCTGAAGTCTCCCCTGCGTGACTGTTTCTCTGCCTCCTTTCCTGGGCCTTAGATTACGGGTGGCACTGACTGGCAATTTATCAGGCAATGCAGAGACATCTGTGGAAACCGCCTCTGGAGTCCTCCTTGCTGGACCAGGGCTGGATTAGCTTCAGTGTGGTGCTTCCCCTGCTCAGAAGGGTGGGAGCCGCCAGGCTGCCCTTCCGGAGGGAGGAAATGCTGACGTATGATAGCTTTGTGACCCTGGGCAAGGCCCCTCCTGCCTTGGGCCCAGTTTTCCTGATGATGAGGAAGCTGGGTCCCAGCATTCCTTCTGGTTCTCAGATCTTCCAAACTTGCACTGAAAGGAGGCTCAGTTCAGACTTATGAGACTGTTTGTTCATTTATTTTTTAAATGTTTTATTTATTTGAGAGAAGGGACAGATAGAAACAATGGGCATGCCAGGGCCTCTAGCCACTGCACATGAACTCTAGACTCATGTACCACCTGGTGCATCTGGCGTACATGGGTACTGGGGAATCAAACCTGCGTCCTTAGGCTTTGCAGGCAAGTGCCTTAACCACTAAGCCATTTCTGCAGCCCTGAGTCTGTTTTGAAAGGAGGTGCCCTACATTGTATAAAGCTTAGAGGGTCCCCAATGTAGAGGTGCAGAGTGGCCTAGCTCCACTGGATACTCTGACTCCCCTCAGCAAAGTGGGGACTCACAAGCCAGGCTGGGTCTAGTTTGTGTTTCCTGGCAGCTTTTCTGGACTCAGATTCATTGAATCTTTGGCATTTGGAGTGACCACAAATCTCTGGTATTGCATGAACTCCCAGACGTAGACTCTGTTCTGGAGTGCCAGGACCGTGGGCATCCCACGCCACCTGGCAGAACTTAGGATGGCAAAGGTTAGCCAGTGACAGAGCTTATGTCTTTGCTCATTTTGCAGATTGCCAAACAGAACCACTAGAGATAGCTGGCTGCTTAAAGGCTCTGAGGTGTTATGCTCTGGCTTCCTCTGCCCCCCTGCCCTGTTTTCTGGCCCCAATCTTCCCTTCCTTGTTGGCAAGCCTCTGGGGTGGGTTGGGAGCGGGGCTGGTTTCTTGGACTATACCACTGCTGTCTATGGAAGTAGAAACCCAGTAAGATGTGCCTTTGGAACAGAGGCCCTTTCAGGAGATAGGTTTTGCTGGGACTGTCTAAAGCTGGGGCTATGAGATAAACCCAATAAAAGCAACTTGAAGGAAGAAGAGCTTTATTTTGGCTCCTGGTTTGAGGGTGTGAAAGGACGGTGACAAGAGCTTAGTGTGTACAGTCAGGAGACAGGTGAGTGCTGGGGCTTCACTCACTTGCTCTTTTGCTTTTTAATAATTAAAAAAAATTTATTTGCACGCGCGCACATGTGTGTGTGTGTGTGTGTGTATCCTGTATCTTGCCACTGCAAATGAATACCAGACACATGCACTATTTTTGCTTCTAGCTTTGTGTGGGTGCTAGAGAATTGGACTAGGGCTTGCAGGCTTTGCAAGCAAGCATCTTTAACCACTGAGCCATCTCCCCAGCCTCTCTTCTTTTTTTCCATCCGTGACCCCAGCCCATGGGTCACATTTAGAGTGGGGTCTTCTTCATTAAACCTTTGTGGAAATGCCCAGAACTATAACTTCTAGGTGATTCTCAATCTTGCTGATGCAAGATTTCGGGGTTCAGGAGGGGTCTTTCAAACTGTGAATCCCAATTTTGGGTCCTTATCCTATTTTTTAACAAAGAATTGATAAAAAACAGACTCAAGAAAGATACATTATAAATTACTGAATTTATTTAGGGAGAAATCACAAATTGTGGGGTTTATCTAAGGGCAATTGTGGTCTAGGAAAAGGGTGGAGCAGAGTCACAAGCACAAGAAAGATAGGATCTAGCAGCTTACGGAGTGAGATTTACAAGAAACACACACTTATGCAGTAGGCACAACATCTGCCCTGAGGTTCATTTAAGAGAAATTAAGGCCTAGAAACAGCCTGGATTAGAGCCACAAGCACATGGAAGAGAGGCTTAGAAGAAACATGTACTCGTGTGGAAGACACAGCATCCACCTTGAGTCTCCCGTGGACAAGAGTTAAGGGTAAGTGGTGATGACTTAAGAAAGCAGAGACCAGGAAATTCCGATGAGAAGGGGGTAGTGAAGAAAGTTACACTCACGGTTACCCCTACTTTAGAGAAATTACAAGGGCAGCAGGTCCAGAATTTAGAGGAAATACCCATACGGTAGATCCAGAGTGTAAAGGAAATTGACACATGGTAGACTCAGAGATCAGAGAAAAATCATACATGTAATTAAAGTGAGAAGTTACCCCAAAGCATAAAGCAGAGCAAGCAGAAAACTGGAGAGCCAGACTTCCGTGCCCAGACAGAGCTCACAGGGCAGAGATCAGCATGGACAAGCCTTTCTAGTCGTTGAAGATGCGTTCTTTCATCAGACTCAGGGAGGTAAAGGAGACCTGATTGTAGATTCAAGGGGGCTGACCCCAAAGGCCGGTCCACCTAGGTCGTGTGCTAGGCTGTGCAGGCAGCAGGGGCCCTGCAGGCTTTGTGGATGAGACAGGATCAGGCAGCGTGGCAACTTCTGATTCTTTCTTTGGGCTCCTGTCTCTAACTGAAACTGCCTAAAAGAAGCTAGCTTTCTCCTGAGTCTCCATCACTGTCAAGTTGACAGTCAAGACTAACAATCCCTGGGGCACCCAGTGTCTCCATGCAGCGGGTACAGATGTATTTGTGGTCACCCTGAGGTCCAGGCCTCAGCTCAGTACTTGAGGAGGGCAGGGCTCACCTGGTATAAGCAAGACCCATAGGAATTTCCCTCCGTCCTTACAGCCTTCGTGTGTAAAGGTTGTCTCTTCTATGTGAAGGAAAAGATAGGCTCAGAGGAGTCTGGCTGGCGGGAGACCTGCACTAGGACCGGCAGCAGAGTTGGAAGTCAGGGCTGCTGACTGCTCTGTGTGTTCAGTGCTGCTCTGCGCGGCCTGGTGTCTCCTTGGCTTGCTCTTGGGTTTCCTTGTGGTTATCCTGGAGCCCATTACAAGGAGTCCTAGGGAAGAGGCTCTGAAAGTCAGCATAGGGGAAACAGGGAGGGGGGAGATTGGGTTAGAACCAAAGGCCAGCAGAGCAAAACCTGAGAGTGTTGCCTTGCTGCTGTGGTTCTGGAACTTGCTAAGGAAAGACCTCTGTGGCCAGCAAGAGTTGCCCAAGTGCTTTCACGTGTGCCTAAATGAACCCTTGTAAGGGAGCAAGGCCATCTTAGTCTGCATGAGACTGCTGTGACCTGCGTGGAGTTAGAGCTTTCTTCTCTAGTCCAGCACACACTTTCTTTGGCACTTGATCCTGCTCGAGTGATAAGGCATTTTTTCCAGGATCAGGCAGGCCTGGCCAGTGCGGGGTGCCTGATAGGACCTTTATCTTCTTTCATTGGGGCCTCTAAGGTGGAAGGTCAGCTCTGAATCTTTACAGTGACCCCGAAGAGGCTCATCTGCCTGGGTGGGACACAGGTCATCAGTATGTGTCTCCTTCCCACCTGGCCATGTAGGTGGTTGGCTTTATAGTTGTATTTAGCCCCTCTGTGGACCTCACCGCCTCTGGGCTCGTGTTTACACGTCCTTGGCTCGGCGCTGCTCCTCCTATCCTGAGCATCCTCGGTTGCTGCCCTGTGGGTTCGCTAGAATCAGAGACATGAAGATTGGGTTTTGAATCTGTCATCAGTTAGTTTTGTGATCTTGGACAAGTTGCTCTGTTTCAGACCTTTTCCATCTGAAAAGTGAGGTGTGTGGAAGGGCTTCATGTATAAGTGTTCAACAGTGTGGCGCTCCTAGGAAAGGGTGGGACTGCTTCCCCTGGTGAACCACAGCAACATATGTGCTTAGTGGGCTGAGGAGACAGAAGGTTGATCTCCCTTTGGGCTTGGCCATAGTAGGGGCTCCTGCTTTAAGAGGGAATTCAGTTAAAGCCATTGCCTGGAAGGCCCCCAGCAGAACAGTCTTTCCCAGATGGTTGGCATCCAGGGAGGATGGTCCATCCTGGCTCCATAGACCATCTGCTCCTGAGTTCCAGGGACAAAGCTGGCAGTTGCTCTGGCTCACTGGTGGAGATCTCATATGAGTTCTAGGGCAGGTCACTTCCCTGTGTGGTCTTCCCTCAGGTCTCTAAAGGGATAGTGTCTATTGAGCCCATGATCTAACATGTGACCCTCAAGTTCCTGTCTTTCTGGTACATGTTAACTTCAGTTAGTTCTTCCTTCAAAACAAAATGGAAGGAGAAGGAGAAGAAGAAGAAGAAGAAGTAGAAAAAAAAACTAACCCACACAAGTCCTTAGTCACTGTGAGAGAGAACTGTACTGTGGGTTTGGAGAAGCAGTGAGTGTACTGGGTTGGGAAAGAGTGACTGGAACAGACGTGAATGGGAGCATGCCTGTGTCCGCGCAGCTTTGCATGCATGATTTGGCAGAAAAACATCCTTGTATTTGCTTAGTCTCTGTGGGGGAAGAATTAAAACGGCACCTCAGCATGGATGCAATGAGTATATGTGGAGCCAAGGCTGGTTTACAGTGGGGAGATACAGATACAGGTACAGATACAGATACAGATATATGTGTGTGTGTGTGTGTGTGTGTGTGTGTGTGTGTGTGTATGCACACACAGATACAGATATATATGTACAGATACAGATTATATATATATATAGATACAGATACAGTACAGATATATATACAGATAAAGATACAGGTACAGATACAGATAGATACAGATACAGATTAGCTGTGTGGTGCACAGGGTGGAGTTCGGGGAGAGGGGGAAGGAGAGTTGTGGATGGCCAGTGATTGAATGCTACAATGCAGCCTTTTCTCACCTGTCCACTGGGCTGTCATGTAAGTGGTTAGGCAGGCCTGAGATGTCAAATGGGAATACTGGGTGGGGGGCTGTGGCAGACACCTTCCAGCCTGGTTTTACCCCAGTCCTATGCTGATCCACACACACACCTGTGCTCATGCCTGGCCCTCAGGAGTGAGTGAGACCCAGAAGTGTGTCTGGGAGGAGGGCACACAGGACCACATGTCTAGCACCACCTTCCAGCTGTGGTGAGGTCCTCATGGGGCCACTCTGTACTTTTACTGTGGTGTGCCCTCCACAGTGTTAGGCTCTATCCCTGAGCAAAACCCACACTTCTGTTCTTAGAAGGTAGGGCTTGGGATATGCGATAGGTGAGCAGTCCATTTGGGCTGGGATCAGTGCCATGAGAAGGACCACCAAAGGTGGTCCTGAGTAATGGACAGGGCAAAGATGGGCACCTCAGGAAGTTAAAGGAAACTAGGTAAAGTGAGCACATGGAGGAAGAGCCTTCTAGGCCAGGGCCCGGAGGCTGTGGAAGTATTAATTTTATTCTAGGTGTAGAAAAAGTTATTGGGGAAATTTGAGGAGTCAGGTGATCCCATCACACAGTCACTCTTCAGTAGCTCCAGCTCTGTAAGTGTGGATTTAGCGAGCTGTGGACAGGAAGTACTTTGTAAGACGATTTATACTGCATATGTGGTTTTTTGTCATTATTCCTTAAACAATACGATATGATACCTATTTATATGGCATTTGGGTTGTATTAGGCATTTTGAGTGATCTAGAGATGAGGAAGGATGTGTGTGGGTTCTAGAAGGGCTTTGAACAGCTGAGAACTTCGCCTGGAGCCAGCTCCCCCGTGGATACCAGGGGACAGCTATGTTGTTAAAACATTGCTTTCATTGCATGCAGGCCTGGGAAGGGGCTCCTTCAGGCTTCACCCTGACATGGACAGGTGGGAACAGAGAATCAGGAAGATGACTGGTTGTATGTGTTATGTGCTTTGAAGGCAGAACCAGCAGAGAGTCCTTGTGTACGTGGAGTAAGAGGGATGGAGGCATCAGCTCAAGGGCTGGCTTTTTTTTTCTCCTTCTCCTCCACCTCTTCCTCCTCCTCCTCTTCCTCTTCTTGTTCCTCTCCCCTAGGCAAGCTCAATAGACTGGCCTTTTTTTATGAGAGAGGGAGGGAGAGAGAATTGACACACCAGGGCCTCCAGTCACTGTAATCAGACTCCAGGTGTGTGCACCACCTTGTATGCATGTGCGACCTTGCACTTGTGTTACCTTGTGCATCTGGCTTACATGGAATCTGAGGAGTTGAGCATGTGTCCTTGGGCTTTGTAGGGAAGTGCCTTAATGGCTAAGCCATCTCTCCAGCCCTGGGTTTTCTTTTAAATAGCTGAGTTGTCAGATGGTAGTGTCATTTAATGAGAAAGAGGAGTTTGGATGGAGCAGGCTGCGGGGGACAGCAAACTTAAGACTGCATTTGGGGACATGGTAAGATTGCAGTCTTATTAGCTGTCTCAGGTGGGTGAGTTAAGGAGATGGTAGTGTGAGTGGTCTGGGCCTTCCAGCCATGGAGTATGGGTAGTATTTAGACCTGTGTGATGGTCCCTCCAGGGCAGGGCAGTAAAGTGACTTGGACTGAACTGTGAGGTTCACCCTCACATCATGGGATCTGAAACAGAAGAAGAAGCAGGCAGAGAGGAAGACAGCTCGGAGTGGGGTGTGCTTGGTGTCCTTGAACCTGGTTGAAGGAGGGAATGACCAATCATAACCTCACTTCTGATGAGGTCAGATAAGCCGAGAAAAAAGACTTCTACCTTTGTTAAGAGCAGTAAGTCACTGGGGACTTTGGGGAGTGGTGGGTGACCAGTTACTTTGCTTCCCATGCCATTGTGAAACCTGAGAGGGATAGGAAGTGGTCAGCACCTCATCCAGGGAAACAGACCCCTTACCTACGAAGAAATCTGTGCAGTGAACGGTGGAAAAGGCCGGAGTGGAACCCACGGATCCTGAGCTCCAGCAGCCCAGGTCATTGCCTGGACGGCCCAGTGCTGGCACTTAGGGTGCTCAATGAGTAAGGAGCAATGAACAAATGAAAAGACTTGGGATAGAGCCCTTCTTACTGCCTGTACCTTTTTTATTTATTTTATTTTATTTTTTATTTTATTTGAGAGAGAGAGGGGGGGAGAGAGATAAGAGAATTGGCATGCCAGGGCCTCAGCAAGTGTAATCAAACTCCAGATGCTTGCACCACCTAGTGGGCATGTGCGACCTTTCACTTGCCTCACTTTTGGGCGTCTGGCTAATGTAGGATCTAGAGAGTGGAACATGGGTCCTTAGGCTTTGCAGGCAAGCTCCTTAACCACAAGGCAATCTCTCTAGCCCTGCCTGTACCTTTTGGTCTTGGCCTTCTCAGGGTCCCAGTGTTACGTTTTGTAAAATGGAGGGGTTGGAATTCTGTCAGGGCTTTTTCAGCTGGAGTTCATAGATCACTTTGGGAACTGGCTATGGGAAGCTGTCAGCTCTCTGAAACTGTGCACTATATTGGGCTTGTGTGCATTTTATGGATGTGATCTGTGATCCAGAAGCCCTGGAGACCTCCTGGGTTTCCATCAGAGGGCTTTCCTTTCTGTGCCAGCCTCTTGAGTCTTGCCTTGAATGAAACTGGCAGAGTCGTAGGAAAGCCTGAAAATCCAGTGTGGAAAACAGTCAGAGAGAAACTGAGCTGTGTTTATTGTGAGGTGCTGATAAATGGCAGCAAAATGCCAGCATCCCATAAAGGAGCTACCAGAAGAGTAAGACAGAGCAGGAGGAGAAAGCATGTTTTCTATGGACAAATCCCCTCTGCCTTCCGAACCTGTATGGTGCATTTGGGTGGGCCTGTGTAGATGGAAGGTTGAGGTTAGAGTTACTTCTCTTCCGGGTGAGCTCATTGCTTAATACGGGTGCATTTTAACTTATTAGCCAATAATGTAGCATTTCCTGAGCACATATGGGCCTCCTGCTTTATGTAGGTGCCATGGGGAGCAGTGGCCTGGTAGCTGCTTCTCTGTATGTGGAGTCTAAATTCTGGGCTGCAGGTGGGAGGTGGGGAGCACAGATGGTACTGGGCTGTGGTCTCCTGTGGCCCATGTGGGGTTGATGGTTTGTCAGACATTCAAGGGAGGTAGGTACTGGTTATCTGCAGAGCCTCCATGTCCTTTTCTTGGGACAGAGAGCCTTTGTTTTCTGCAGGAGCTGAGTGCACCCTTGGACAGGAGCCAGGGCACCCCAGCAGCTTGTGGACTTTGCTCTTAAGAAGCATGTTCATGATGCTGTGACCTAACTTTGTTTCTCTGTCTCCCCTTACCCTGCTCAGCTGGCTGGAGTTGTCTTCCTTGGAGTCGGGCTGTGGGCATGGAGCGAAAAGGTAGGTAGAAGTTTCTATCAGGCCCCAGTTGTCAGGCTGCCAAACCCAGAACTGGCCCCTCCTCCAGGCTGTTCCATAAAAACAAGTGCTTCCTGTGCAGTGTGAGGTTTGCCATGGTTAAAGCTTATCCCTGTGGCTGGCTTTGCTTCTGGAGGTCAGGCCAACACCAGGCCAGTTAGGGGTGTACTCCCAGAGTGTGGAGAAGCCCCAAGAAGCCCTAGGGCTGTGCTCAGGGCTGGTCTGGGGCTGCCTCCCTGGCCCTGTCGGTGCCTCTGGGAACAAGTGAGCACATATTTATTCATGAAGTGCTTGCCCTTACCCAGAGCAGACCCGGGTGTGGTTATGTTCCCTTGGGTGCCCTGTGGATTTGGGCATCTATGTACTCTGCCTGGTTTGTGAGGGAGGGGAGGCCGAGCTCTTTCTGTGCAGCCAAGTAAGGGACAGTTCCAGGGACACTGGAGCTCCACTATGCAGCGGAGTCATGGTGCTGCTCCTACAGACCCTTGAAAGATGGATGCCGCGAGGTTGTGAGGGCTGAAATCCCTACAGGGTTGCGGGTGGGCAGGGGTGGGGGAGGAGGAAACCAAAGCTCCCTCCTTCCGTTCCTTTGGAAGAAACTGCCTTTGCTTTCAGAAAGAGGAACCAGGAGCAGTTAGATCTGTGGGCTTTACTGCAGCACTCCTAGGCGCTGGTAAGGCACCTTAGAGGCAGCCTGTGACCCATGATAGCCAGAGCTGCAGTTCAGTCTCTTGGCCCTGTGACCTGGAAACAGGAAACTGTGACACACGGCGCCACTGTGTGGCCACATTTGGGACTGTAGCAACCTGACCAGGCTGAGCCCTGAGCCTGGAGTGTCCCTGCTGCCAGGAGGGGGCACCTGGGCTGCCTGCTCTTCCTCCTCACAGGTCTGCTCTGTCCTTTGTGGTTGCCACTAGCCACGTGACCATATGTAAGTAAATCAGAATTAAGTACAAGTGAAAATTCAGTGCTTAGCTGTCCCTGGCCACCTTCCAAGTATTCAAACACAGGTGTGGCCAGTGGTTCTGTCTTTGGATCGTGCGGGCACAGAATGCTTCTGTCACCGCAGACTTTCTCTGGACAGCACTGCAGCCGTCATCTGACATTGCTGGGTGTTTTTCCTTAAGATTGTTCATTTTGAGACTGTCTAGTTTGGGCAAAGATCTCAGGACTCCCCTTCTGCTCAGGCACCCTGCAGGCCACAGAGAGAGCTTGAAGTCAGGGACTCATAAAACTCACTGCCTTGGTGTAGACCAAGAGATCTGTGGAGGGTTTCTGGGTGCTGAGGTGGGTGGGTGGGTAAGGGCTTCATGGGAGGACTGAGCCCTGGAAGTCGCCTTCGCCTCTTCAGGACTGCCGCTGCCCTGCCCTCTCTTCCTCTAGGGCGTGCTCTCCGACCTCACCAAAGTCACCCGGCTGCATGGAATCGACCCTGTGGTGCTGGTCCTGATGGTGGGCGTGGTCATGTTCACACTGGGCTTTGCTGGCTGTGTGGGGGCCCTGCGGGAGAACATCTGCCTGCTCAAGTTTGTGAGTGGCTGGAGGTGGGATGGGACACGGTGGGGGGGTGTGGGTTCTGCTCTTACCTGGCTGAAGCAGCAGAGGGAGTGGGGTACCCCACTGCCTCATTAGAGGGAAAAATCCAGATGAGCTGCTCCCAGAGAATGAGGCCCCTGTGGGATTCCCCGATGGGAGGAGCCAGCTGTTTGTAGATGCTCCACCCTCCTCCTCCACTTCCACCTCCCTCCGAAGCTGGAAGGTTGTTTGCTTGCTGCTTACCTTTGCCCTTCCTGCCTGAGATCAAAGACTGGGCCAATAACATGAAGAAGTCATTTCCCTCCTGTGGGCTGTGTGAATCTGTTGGCTCTGTGCAGTGCAAATTCTTAATTTTCTGCCAGAACTGTGGGTTACTAAAAGTTTGGTTTTATATTTAGATACAAATTCATTTTTAAATGCATTCAGTTAAAATTAAACAGCACCTGGTGGTGAAAACACATCATTTTGTCCACAATCTATTATCTGTTGAGGTTATTAGGTCAAGCTTTCTCCATTTAAGAAGCAAAGCACATGCTTTTTCCCTCTTCTTAGAAATACTACAGCAGAACTTTCACCACCACGCTGTGTATGGCCCCTTGTGTCTGTGTGAGGAGGCCATGCAGTGGTGCTTCTGTTCTGGGAAGAGTTCCTCAGTTTTGTTTTGTTTTGTTTTTTCCCCTTTGGCAAAGCTTCTTAGTGTTCTTGGTGGCTGGGAGAACACAATAGGTGTGGGGCCCTTGGGAGAACACAGGCCCTGTAGGTGTAGGCCATGGCCTTGAAATGAGCCACATGTAGACCAGTGATGCCATGGGCCCTTGGAGAATGTCAGCATTTCCTTGTGGCTGGGGAAACCATGTACCTGAAAAAGTCTACATACAGCTAAGGATCCTGCCCTCCCGGATGGATTAGGTGCTGGTAAGGCTGGCACTCCCAGAGTGGGAAGGAGCCCTGCCCGGGAACTCAGATGCCCTGCCTGAATTAATGTGATCTCAGTCAAGCTGCGTACCTGAGCGAGCCTCGGTTTTCTTGTCCCTAAAGTAGGGTGACAGATGTGAGTTCTAGGATGTGTGTGTGGCATTTAGTGCTCCCTCTGGAAGGAGCTGGTGTCCTGATGAAGAGGGGGTCTTCACAGCCATGACAAGACCTTCTTCCCAGTGAGGGATGCTGCTTGCCTCCTGGGAGATGATGGCACATGGGCTTGGCACGTTCTCGCCCTGTTAGCTCATCTCACAGTTCAGCCGTGCAGCTCCTGTTCCCAGGTGAAGAGCAGCTGTGCAACAGGCCATGGTCTGGGTCCGTGGGTGCATGGGGCTGGGCCAGGCTGGCCATGTGCTGATGGCACCCTCTCCTTGTCCCTGCAGTTCTGTGGGGCCATTGTGCTCATCTTCTTCCTGGAGCTCGCCGTGGCCGTGCTGGCCTTTTTATTCCAGGACTGGGTGAGGGACCGGTTTCGGGAATTCTTCGAGAGCAACATCAGATCCTATCGGGACGACATCGACCTGCAAAACCTCATCGACTCTCTCCAGAAAGCTGTAAGTACCGCCCCTGACAGGCCCTTGGTAGACGTGTGTACCTGCCTCTGCTCAGTCTGGGCAATCCCATAGCCAAGGTGGGGCCACAAAGCCTTTTCCCCTCTGAGTGTGGACTTCAGCCTTGCTGAGCTGCTAGCATGGTGGGCCAGGCTGCTTCTCACCGTGCTGTATTAGAAAGCAAGTCCAGGAGCCTTCCCTCTCCTTTGGGGCCAGTTCTCCCCAGCCTTGCCCAATAAGCATGCTGGCAGACCCAGTCTTACCCAAGACTTGAGCCCTGTGGGTATGGGGGGGGGGGTAGAGAGCTCCACCCCTTAAACTTGTGACTCACCCTTTGAGCTATTCCTGTCTTCTTCCCTGAGACCTTTTCCCCTTTCTATTTGAGAAGGGCAAGCTGCTTGAGGAAGCTGCCTCAGATGGAGGGATGTGACCTCTCTGGAACTGTCCATGGGGCGGGGAGATTGAATAAGCAGACGTAGGCTATGGCCCTCAGACTTCCTGCTCCCCATGTGTAGCTGCACCTGGAAGGTTTGAGTCTCAGCCGCCATGGTCCCCTGGGAGGAACCCACTCCCTGTCATAATGGCCTTTTTGATCTGTGCTTTGCCAGAAAGCCCAGCTTCCGTAAGTTATTTTATATAGAACACTTGGTTCTGAGGAGAAAATAAACTAGAAAGCACTAAAAATAGCTATGGCCTACTCTATTAGTATCCAAAACTTGTTTACTCTTGTTTCACTTACCATGGGGTCCCCAAAAGCCACTTAGTATAGGGTCAAGAGTCTTCTGGGTATTACTGGCCTGTGTGCATTGTGAGAGTCACCCCATCCCATCTTTGATGGCTGTGCTGGGCTTGTTCTGTTCAGTGTCATGGTTTCTCCTTATGGCCTTGGATCTGCTACTTGCAGGTGCTTCCTTTGCACTACCTAAAGGATGTCTTCTCGTTGTACTCTCTCCTTCTCAGGCCCTGCTGGGCAGCCCAGGCTGCCTTGAGCCTGAGCTGCTCCCGTCTCAGCCTCCCGAGGGCTGGGTTGTAGATGTGTGCGTGCTCCGTCATGCCTTCCATGACGAGAAGTCTAGGGGATTCCGTAAGTTCTCGAGCTTACTTGAGGTGAAATATTTGGTAGTCATTAAATCTTTAAAGCATTTTGTACAGTGGAGGAGTAGGGATAGAGAAAATGGGATTTTCCTCAGGAAAGTGGAAGCAGGGCAGAAGTTCCTGTTGTCCATTGCTTTGAGTGCTGCTGTCAGGCAGGTGCTCCTGTCAGCGATGTTCCTGGTGCGTTGGCATTACAAGTTGGTAGGCTAACAAGGACTTTCTCTGCAGCTGCACCATGCATTGTGGGGAGTGGAGGGCAGAGGTCCCAGGTCAGGCCAGAGGTTTAATGAGCTGCCATTCACCCTAGTCTTAACTCTGGCTCTGGGAGTGGACATTCATTTTGTAGTGAGTCCAGAAAGGTAATAGAGCCAGCATTGCCCTTTTTCGGGGAGGAAGGCTTGCCACTCACACACTGTTCTCTAGGGTAGGACAGGTATCTACTGGAGGGGTGGTGAAGAACAGAAAGTGGCTTGAAGATGAGGGGCAGAAAAGGAAGGGGATGGGCTGGAGAAATGGCTTAGCGGTTAAGGTGTTTGCCTGCAAAGCCAAGGATCCCGGTTCGATTCTCCAGGACCCATGTAAGCCAGATGCACAAGGGGCACATGCATCTGGAGTTCATTTGCAGTGGCTAAAGGCCCTGGTTTGCCCATTCTCTCTCTCTGTCTGCCTCTTATCTATCTCTCTATCTCTCTGCTTGCAAATAAATAAATAAAATTTTAAAAAAGGAAGGGGAGACTTCTGACAAAGGAGGGACTAGAATTGATGTGCTGTGCCTGGTACTCAGACTAGATATGCTGCTGAGCTGACATGGAGCTACACCAGAAGATGGCATGGCTACTGCTTCCTTCTTAAAGGGTTCCTGCCCAGCATCTCTGTAGGCCTTAATTGTTCTGTCTGGTAGATGAGAGCTTATCCTTGCCATTCAGACACCCTGTGTTGGGTGGCCCAGGGCCTCACTCAGAGTCCCTGATGATTTTTGGTTTCTGTGATTGCAGAATATGTGCTGTGGGGCCTATGGCCCTGAAGACTGGGACCTCAATGTCTACTTCAACTGCAGCGGGGCCAGCTACAGCCGTGAGAAGTGTGGGGTGCCCTTCTCCTGCTGCGTGCCCGACCCTGCGGTGAGTGAGTTGGCACTGGGGTGCAGGTGTTCTGGACTACCTCTCGCCTCTTTCCTGCACATTGATGGAGTTGGCACACTCCCTCTACTCCTCCCCCAGGGCCTTACAGCTCTGAAATCCTGTACATGAAGGTTCCAGGAGCCTTTGTCATGACACACATAGGCTCTGTGCTTGGAGAAGTGGGAAGAACACTGTCCCTTTTTCGAGCAGCTCCATTCAGGATGCCTGTATTCTTGGGGTGCTATGAAGGTGGTGAGTTCTTGTCTGTCCCTCTGAGTCAGGTCTCTGGAAAGGTCAGTTCCAGAGTCCACAGAGGCCATAGATGTACACATCACAATTTAGAGACATCATATCTGTGGGATAGAGAATTATTATTCACCTGTTTTTACTCCTAGTTCAAGGCCTTGGTCATTGGGGCACTAGAAGCTAGGCTCTTGGGGTGTCCTGTGAAGGGACACTGTGACCTGTGCTTGCAGACCTGGGCCTTTTGCAAGCTGTTGGCGGTCTGAGACGGCCCGCCTGGGCACTGGGCTTTGAGGAGGCAGGCCTCCACCTCTGTAACCTGGGCAAGGCCCGCAGCCAGGGAGAGGCCCAGATTTGTCAAGACTGCAGAGCTGTTGTCCGAGGTCTCTGAGGGTAGCTGTGAGATCACCAGTCTAGTAAATGCCGCATTTAGTAAGTAATGTTTACCTCCTAGCACAAAAATGATCTGGCTGCTGCTTTGTATGACCTGTGAGCCAAGGATTCTTTTAGCTGTTTTTCAGTAGTGGTGGTGGTCAGCTTCCATCATATATCAAAGTATTGATGGAAATGAAGAGGAACGTTTTTTGGCACTAGGAGGATAGCTCAGTACTGCAGCATATCCTTAGCATGAAAGAAGCTCGAGGTCCAATCCCTAGAACTTCAGTAGAGAAAATAAAAAAGATTTATTTTGGCTGAGGTTTAGAGGTTCTAGTTCATGATCAGGTGGAGCTGATGCTTTTCTGACCTGTGGCCCCGGATGAAGAGGGCAAGGAATGCATGGCAGAATAGATGCTTACATAATGGCCAAGGAACACAGCCGAATTCCACGGTCCCCTTCAAGGGCATTCCCCCAGTGACTTAAGGGCTTCCCACTAGAATAGAAAGCTGCTGCTTCTGCCACTAGGCCCCACCTTTGACAGTGTAGGCCATTCAGCATCTAAGCTATATATGGTTGAAGATACGAGGCTGACATGTTGAGCTATGTGTCCCTGGTTTTCTGAGATGCAGCCATGCCTGCTGCGTGCCATGTTGTCCAGGTGTGCTCTTTTGTTAACAAGCAGGCGGTTCTGGAGGTCATACCTGAAGTCCTCAGTGAAGCTCAGCACAGACCAGTCTCGGTGACCTGTCCTCGGTAGCACAGCAGCACACCTACTTGGCAGTGCTGACTGGAGGGTGTGAGCTTGCATGGAGCTCTCACAGTTGTTGCTGGTGCAGAGTTGGCTTTTTCCAGAGCTTCCTACCTCCAGAATTATTTATTTATTTTTTATTTTTTAAATTATTTTATTTATTTTTGGAGAGAGACACAGAGGGAGACAGATAGAGAATGGGCCTGCCAGCAGTCTCAGCTGCTGTGAACGAAATCCAGATGCATGCGCCCCCTTGTGGGCAAGTGCGGCATTGTGCCCTCGCGTCACTTTGCATCTGGCTGTAATGTGGGATCTGGAGATTGGAACCACTGGAGACTGGAACCAGCGTTCTTAGGCTTAGCAGGCAGGTGCCTTAACCTCTAAGCCATCTCTCCAGCCCCTACCTCCAGAATTTTAAGAGAACAAGTATTTTGACTCATTTTTCTGTTTTCCTTATAGCAAAAAGTTGTGAACACACAGTGTGGCTATGATGTCAGGATGCAGGTAAGAATCCAAGCTTGGGAAGGTGGGCCTTAGGATGCTGACTGTCCCGGTTTTATTACCTGTGCTGTGACTTTCACTAGTGACGGTGTAAGTGGAGTGGGAAAACTGGAGGGGGGAGGTAGCCTACAGAGTGTCATCTAGGCTGGAATGAGTGCTGCACATGTGTGTGTGTGCGCGCCCCTCCCCCGCCCACTCCCTGGGAACAGTGGGTAGAGATTTGAAGCTCTGACTACAAAGCCTTCTGCCCCTAAACCTAGTTGTTGCTGTACTAAAGAGGAGGTGTGGACGTTTGGGGAGCAAGAGCTAGATTTGTAGAGGGTCCATCGAGAAAGCCCCAGAGGCACATGCTGTCCAAGAATCGGGATCAGACGATCAGACCACAGGAGGCATTGGTGGCAGGAGGGAGGGAAGCACCTGGGCTGAGTTGTGCTGGGCCTCAGAATTCAGGGCTTGCTTCTAATTACGGGGGAGTGGTTTGGGTGTGAAAAAGAGAAGATAGGTAGAAGACATACTCCCTCCTCCACTCTTGTCCTTCTCCGCTGGCTTTCTGCTGTTCTGACAGAAAGGGTGTCAGCTCCTCCTCTTCGTTGTGGACACAGGGACTTGTGTCTACATCTTGAAAGTTGGAGTCCTCCACTAGAACTCCATTCACAAGAACGGCCCACTGTCTACTGAATGTTTGCATCCTCTCCAAATTCCCAAGCTGAAACCAAATGGCAATGAAGGCAGCACCCTCATGACTGGGATCAGTGCTCTTGTAAAACGCTGTTCTGCCTCTTCCAGCATGTGACACAGGGAGAAGGTGAAGTAGCCAGCAGCAGACACTGAAGCTGCCCAGGCTGCATCTGTGGTCCTTCTTTAGAGCATCCCTCAGAGAGGACATCAAATTCAGCTTTCCCTGTTAGGAATTACATTAGGGCTGCCATAACAAAGTGTCAAAGATTGGGAGCCTGGAACAACAGAAGTTTGTTTTCTCGCAGTTTGGGAAGCTAGAAGTCCTCAGAATGTCAGCAGAGTTGGCACTTGTGAGGTTGCTTGGGAAGGGTCTGTACTGGTACCTGTCCGGCTTGTCGGTCTCCCTGTTCACAGTCTGTACTCTGTGTGTGTCTGTAAAGATCCTGTATCCATTCTAGTCACATGCTAGGGGTTAGGGTTTCAGCATAGGAATTGGGGGATGAAGACACAGTATATCCCATAATGCCACTCAGGAATGATAACATTCCGTCACTCATGGTGAGGGAGCTGGGGCTGATTCCTACTTGGGAGTGAGTTGTGGGACGAGATCACCACCCACTTACTGATCCTCCAGTGGGGCCGGCATTGAAGGGAGCTGGCTGGGTCTGACTCCTGGAGCCAAGCTTTCCTGTGAGGGACACAACCTGAAGAGCCTTCTGCCAACTCTTTTGAATCCTAGTCTCTCCCTTTCAAAGCCTATGGTCTTCCTCCAGGCCACCAGCCCCTCCCATGTCTCCCAGTGTGCACTTTGGAGTCTCGAGCAAGTTGATGTTTGAATCTGGAAGCCTCTACTTAGCTCGGTGACAAGATGGCAGCCGGCTCCAGCAAGGACTGAGACAGGCTGGGGCGTGTTTCTCCTGAAGGGCTCTGCTTATCCTTGTGCAGCCTGACCCCCACTGCTCTGCTTTGTACCATGCAGAGCCAGGCCGGGGACCATGTGTGCTCACACTCAGGCCTCTGTATTGTTTCCCTCCAGCTGAAGAGCAAGTGGGACGAGTTCATCTTCACGAAAGGCTGCATCCAGGCCCTGGAGGGCTGGCTCCCCAGAAACATCTACATTGTGGCTGGAGTCTTCATCGCCATTTCACTGCTGCAGGTGTGCCCAGGCCCAAGCCCTGGACCCTTAGTGGGGAGCGCTTGTCCGTGTGGTGTGGTGTGAAGAATCCTGATATAAGAAATAGGATATGCAAGGCAGAGTGTGCATGCGCGTGTAGCATGGTGCTTGTCTGTAAATGTGTGTTGGTGAACAGATCCAGTCCTCTGTCCACACAGTTTGCTACCTAGCAGGACACGCCATGTGCTGTGTGTTGCACTTTCCTGAGGGTTGAAGTGTGTGCTGGTTGATGGCTTTGGAGTCCTCTGCTGTGGGTAGAAATAGCAGGAATTCCGGAGTGACCGGAGCTATCGAATAGGAGGCGATGCTGCCCTTCAGCTGGGGCTCAAGTCAGCGCAGTCACCCAGGACCTCTTGCTGTACTTTCTTTCCCTTCCAAAACTGAGTTTGTTCATCTGAACCAGATTTCCCTTGAAGGACATTGTTGGCCCAGAGGCAGTGAGGCCTGAAGTGAATGGGGAGCTATTGTCTGCAAGAACTGGTTGAGGAAGTGAGGAATTCAGCCATCAGCTTCCAGCGCTATGAGGAGGTGCTGGCAGTCTGAGTGGCTCGGGGACAGAAGTGGCTGTGCTCACAGGAGAATACACAAAGAGGTGACAGGGTGGACCCGGCTGCCAGCCGCACTACCCGTCTTCCTCCTTCGCTCTGACATTGTGTTGAGTGACTGCAGGGGAGGACTAGAGAGACACTTGTGGCGAAGGAAACTTTTGAACAAATCTACTTGTAAAGAGGCCGAGATAGAGACTTCAGAGGGACAGCTTGTCAGGAAACACCAAGAATGTAAAAGGAAAGGGGAAAGTCGAGCTCCCAAAGGTTGCCAAGTTCACGTGAGTTTGTTCAGGTCGAAATGGCCAGCCTTCCCTGGTGACTTTCTTGTCTGCTAAGGTCAGGGGTATTTACGGACATCCGATGGCTAGCATCTGGGCTGGCCTTGCTGTTGAGATGTGACCCAGGAGCACAGGAAGCAGCTGAGAAGTCTTCTTCGAATTCGAAGCAGACTGGGTGGCTGTTGTGAACTGTTGGTGTTAGTTTCAGTTTGATCCAGGGCACAAGTCTGTGGCTCCCACCCGCGACACGTGATGCGCTTGCTTGTGCACTCTGCAGTGCCTGTTCTGAGCTTCCTCCAGGCTGGGGGTGCAGCAGCCTAACTAACTCAGGCTCACCTCCCACTGTGCACTTGTCTGAGCTTTTGTCTCCCTTTGTTCCTGGGCGAGGGAGTGAGATGCAACGTGTCTGCAGCATGTGTCTCCTGCTCCTTCCCTCAGCTCTGGGCCACTGACTGCTGGCTTTGGTTTCAGATCTTCGGCATCTTCCTGGCAAGGACCCTGATCTCAGACATCGAGGCGGTGAAGGCGGGCCATCATTTCTGAGAAGCAGGGACAGTGAGCAGAGCTGAGCCATGCGTGGAGGCCAGGCCCTTCACCGTCATTCACCTTACCTTCAGCAGGAGAAGCGGACACAGCCTCCCAGAGCTGACACAGTGCCCTTTGACATCAGCGTGGCGTGGACTCCATTTCTTCTTGCTGGTGTTGAAGATGGAGTTCTACCTGCCCAGACTTGACATGGCGTCGCTGCAGAGCTTTATGCAGAGACACAGACCGTGTCTATGTGGAGTAGTGACTCAGCAGAGGGGCTCCCATGGCTGTGAGTCGGGCTGGATGACCCTCTTGGAGCCCGAGAGGGTCTGGAGACCCCTGCTCCACCCCCACTGCAGGCTTTGCACCAGCCACGTGTGAGGGTGGGACATGCAAGGGAGTGGAAGGTGTGGCAGTGCCTGTGGCTCTGCCAGGTCAAGAAGCACAGATCCTGCCCTTAGCGGGAGTCGGATAAGGGCCCTGTGGGCCTGAGTGTCAGCCTGGTTTGTCATGGTGTAATCATGCCAGGGATTGTTGGCAGATTCCCAGCCATGTCCAAGTGAAGTAAGCCTGGGCCAGTGCATGACCAGTGCCAGGGGGCACCTCACTGCTGTCCTCCAAGCCCACTCTGCTTTCCCAGGGCAGAATGGCCTCCAGTCTCCATAGCATTAAGCCCTAGGGTTTTGCTGAGAGCCAGCTCTCCTGTTCTTTAAGTGTGTAAATAGTTATTTATAGGGTAAGAATGTTCCCACACCATGTCTTCATTTCCTCTTCCTCTCTGGCATTCTCCTCTAAGAAGCCTTACCCGGTGTCTGGGACCAAGCTGTCCCTTTCAGTTCCTTGAGTGTCTCAGCCAGCGGTGACAGCCTTTCCCTCTGGTCCATGTGTCTTCCCACCTCAGCTTCCTTCCCTCCTTCCCTCCCCCTTGTGGCCTCACTGTCTTCTGGTCTTGGTGCTACTGAAACTGCCACCCAGAACTTGAATCCTAACTGACTTCCACATGGCATACCTAGGAGCCCCACCCAGATGACCAGCTGGAAAGCTAGGCTCCTGTCAGAGCCACACACACGTGGTGGCCTGAAGTACGTTGCCTTTGGAGAGCGACTCTCCTGTCAGAGCCACACACGTACGGTGGCCTGAAATATGTTGTCTCTGGAGAGCAACACTCCTGTGAGACACAGACCCTAACGCGTGCTGTGTGCAAGCTCGGGATGTTTCGTTTCTAACTTTCCCAGTGACTCCTGCGCCCCGGTGTCTGTGGTCACTGTCTGCACTTCTGTCAGGGCTGTTCTGGGGCTTGCTTTTGGAAACGATGTCTGTCTTATGTCCTGAGTACCTCAAGGCAAGGCTGGCATGTGTCCATCTTGGGCTGGCTTCTCTGTAGCTTGTACCTGTCCTCACTGTAGAGGGGTTGAGTGCTGCCTTCAGTTACTGGACACAGTGTACATGCTCGTGTGGTGTGTACTGGTGATACTGGTGGGTGTGTGTTCATGATGATGATGATGATGTGTTTTTTTCATAATTCTGTAGACTAGAGGAAGAAGAATGCTTGTGTTTTTAGGAAGTGTGATGCTTCTCTTTGACTGCCAAACTCTTTTATGGAATATATCTTTATATTAATGTGGCTGTTTGGATCATTTTTGTTTTTGATCACTATCAAAATGGCTTTAAGCATCTTGGTGGTAAATTCACCCACCACTGGACCTGAGGCATCAGGGTGAAGGAATGGTGCAGGAGCCCAGAGGGGCAAACTGTCATCAGCGTGTTCTGACGTGAATTTTCCTACCCTTCATGTGTAGCCGGCAGCTGGAGTAAGGGGGCTCGTGGCCCTGTGTCCCACCCCATTCTCCCCTCCAGCTGTAAGTGTGGGATGGAAGAACTTTAACTCTACAGGTCTGGGGAAGCATTTAGTTTGTCTCTGCCCAGCCTCACAGTATCTCTCATCGAGGTCAAAGTGCTTGGGGACCATAAATGGAATCGATATTGCTGCTGCACAAACCACATGTCCTGGAGCAGCTGCTGTCAGTAGCAGGGTGGGGTAGGGGACAGCTGTCAGTGGGTGCCATCAACATAGCCTCCCTGGAGGCACTGGTGACCACAGACCCTCCCTGCCAGCATGTTGGCATCAAGGCCTGGCTCTAGGCAGCTCCTGCTATGCATATACACTGGCTGAGTCTCCCTGGACTCTTCCCATGTTATGTAGGCCTGATCAAGGTGAAGTTCAGGCCCGACTTCCAGAGCTGAGCTTGTTTCCCAGTTAGCTAAAAACTTGGAGCCACTTTGGCCAGTCTCTTCTGAGTAGCTGGATGATGTGTGGAGAGAAAATGTCGGGTGGAGGGACTGAGGGTGGGATCGCCAACACGGCGCTTCACACAAAGACTCAGACACCCTGTTCTGCCTCCCTGAGCCCCCACCTTCCTTGTTCTTTTTGGCTTGGACAGGCTGGTGTGACCTCTGTACACTTCCCCTTCCACACTCATTTCACTTTCAGAGGCTCTGGTCCTGCCTGTATCCTCTGACCTCACTGGACATTACCACGCACTTTCCCTGCCACCACCACCACCTGCTGGTGGCCTTTCTCTTCCCATCCTAAAAGCTTACTGTGGCCTTCTTTGTCCCTTCCTTTTGCAGAAAACTTGTGAGCTGAGTCACTGTCCTCCCACTGTCACCCCCACCCTGCACTGTCTTGTGATTAGCCATCAAACTCAGAGCCCCACTTGGCCTATATGGACCCTAACACCGGACTGTCCTTTCCAGACCTCCTTGCTTTTAAGGCCTGGGCATGCAATTTTTTTCTGACCTCCAGGCTGCCCTCCTCAGGCTGAGCTTCAGCTGTCTGCCTCTGCTCTCTCCAGTGGCCTCAGCTTCACTGAGCTGGGCAGGAAAACCGTCTCTGCTGCTCCTCAAGAAGCCTGGCACACAATGATCCTACATTAAGTAACGGGAAAAGTTAATGAGCACTGCAAGTTACAGCTCACACATCACGTCACATCAGCAGGGAGGAAGTAGAAAGGCTAAAGCACCTAGTGGGGCTAGATTAACATCCCAGGGCCTGCCATTCCCCAGGACACCCCCTGCTCCGGCAAGGTCCACCTCCTAAAGGCTCCACACATTGCCACCAGCTGGGGATTAAGCCTTCAGACACACTCGTCTGTGGGGCACAGTTTACATTCAACTTGCCACAGTCTTCCGGGAAAGTAGGAAGTACCCGGAATACCCCATAGTTCGTAACCTCCCTCCGCTCTGAGGGAAGCCATCTTTGTGAGGCTCAGAAAAAGGGAAGTCACCACCAAGGGTTTGAAGGGTTTGGTTCACACCCTGCAAGCCTTGCCCTAGATCTGGACCTGCAGCTGAAATTAGGAGGCAGGCGTCCAGCCCTGACTCTGTCTCTCTCTCTCCTGTCTATAAAAGCAGCCAGGGGCAGCCTGAGCAGAGCCAGTCCTCAGGGTCCTCCAGCTGACCAGGCACCAGCAGGTCCACAGACATCTGGAAAAGGTGGGGAAGTACCTAGATTTGGATCTTGGTTTGGTTTGAGAGCCCAGTGGGATAACACGATGTCATCCCCAAGGAGTTGGACTACCATAGTGGCTAGAGGCCCTGGCTCTGGGAAGCAGGCTTATTTTTCTTTCTTTCTTTTTTTTTTTTTTTTTTATTTTTCGAGGTAAGGTCTCACTCTGGCTCAGGCTGACCTGGAATTACCTACGTAGTCTCAGGGTGGCCTCGAACTCTCGGCGATCCTCCTACCTCTGCCTCCCAAGTGCTGGGATTAAAGGCGTGCGCCACCACGCCCGGCTCTTTTCTTTTGTTTTAATTTTTTTTTTTTTTTGAGAGAATAAGAGAATGGGCACTCTAGGCTTTAGCTGCTGCAAATGAACTCCAAACACACGTGCGTCCCCTTGTGTGCACGTGTGACATTGCTCACTGGTGTCACTGTGCATCTGGCTTATGTGAGACCTGGAGATTCCAACATGGGTTCTTAGGCTTCTCAGGCAAGTGCCTTAACCACTAAGCCATCTCTCCAGCCCCAGGCTTACTTTTCTGCAATACCTGAGCTCCAAGTGGTGCTCTGTTCAATCCACAGACTGCTCCATGACACGTGTGAGGCACTGGTTCTCCTGAAGCAGAGTTGCTGGAGTGGCCAGAGCCGCCACCCACAAGTATCTGGAGGCCAGAGCCGCCACCCACAAGTATCTGGAGGCCAGAGCCGCCACCCACAAGTATCTTGAGCAGTGCAGGATTAGACATGGCCTCTTCTAGAAAGTACATTGTGGAGGCCACTAAGATGCCATGCATGAGTGTTGGCTACTGCCTTTGGAGAGTCCAGCAGAGACAGGGAGGAGGCCTCAGTGTGAGCAGCAGGGGCTGCTTGGTGGCTTCCCAGCCTGTCAGCCCAGGTGCACAAATTGTAGAGCTGTAGAGAGAGGGAGCGGTACTTCAGGGCTCCCAACACCCAGGGCATCTGCTGCTGTGGGACGGCCCCTCCCCAGGTGTTGGATGTATCAGCCCAGTCCCCACTGGCTGAAATCCCTCAGCTGTAACAGGTAAAAAGGGAGAAGGGGCAGTGCATGGCCTTCATGGGGGGAGGGACTTTGCTCCCAGGTTATAAAGTTGTGTCTGTTTTCTTGGAGGCCGCAGGGTGGCAGTGTGATGGGGATTGGTCGAGGTACTTATGCCCGGGCATGCCCGGGTCGCCCATGCCCACCCAGGGCAGCCTGGGCCTCCGCAGCACTGTTCTCACTCATCCGAGTGCCCCAAAGATCCAGAGAGTCACATTTACCTTCAGGGTCTCTGGCTAGAACTGGCTCGTTAAGCATATTCCTTTTCCAAATGCTGTTGGACGGGGCAGGTCCCTAAGATGCCCCAGGGACATGTGAAACGGGCATTGAAAACGTGGGATTACCTTCGGTAGAAAGAGTTCAAAGATGCTTTTAAGTGGCTACTTTCTGGGGAGGTCACCAGTGGCAAGGGTCCCACTCCGGAGCAGGAGGAAGTGAGTATTTCCTACAAAGCTGGGACTCCGAGCTGCTTCTGTGTTGGGCATCATATCCCAGCCCGGGCTTCAAAAGCATGGCCTATGACAACCAGAATACATGAACACTTTGGACTATAATTCTGTCACCTCAACCAACTTTTAAGCTAGTCTCTTTTAATGTGCCAAAGTAGAAGCTATCAAAAGAGCATGTAAAGTGAAAACTGTGCCTCTGTCATGCAGGGGCAACCACTTTCAGCTGCAGGTCCAGATCTAGGGCAAGGCTTGCAGGGTGTGAACCAAACCCTTCAAACCCTTGGTGGTGACTTCCCTTTTTCTGAGCCCCACTTTCTGCCCAGAAAGTGTTTCAGACCTTCACGTGAACGGGAATCATTCCATGCCGCATCCCTTGATTCATGTCATTTCATGCACATTCCTCCAGCCAGGCTGTCCACTGTAGAGCTATGCCACCAGCCAGTGGACCTTGCTCCACAGGAAAGTATGTTTACAGTCACCGGTAACTGAAAACCCCATTCAACCAACTGGAACAATGAAGGGAGGGTTTTGGCTCCTGAAACTGGAAAGTCCAGAGGTGGGGTGAATTTCAGGGTTGGTATGATCCAAGTACCTTGGTGATGTCATCAGGATCTGGTTTCGTTTTCTTTGTCTGCCATGGAGCCCCATTGGCTGAAGCGGAGGCAGGGTCCCCTCCCCCTGCACCAGGCCTCCTGATGGGGCAACATGATGTAAAGCCATCAGAGAAGGGGGATACCTTCCTGTCCAGTCCTCTTCAACCAGGCAGCAGAGATGGAGAGCAAACTGTGTGAACGCTGCTAACTTTGTCTTCTGTGGATGCGTTTTGGTTATTTAAAAAAAAAAAAAGTATTTGGTTATTCAGATTATTTCTTAGGGGTTGTAGGAAAAAAACATGGTTTTAAGAGAATTCTGTGGAGAGGTGAGCTCATATTTTTAAAAAAATATTTTATTATTTATTTATTTGAGAGAGAGAGATACAGAAATAGGCAGGTAGAGAGAGAGAGAGAACAGGCATGCCAGGGCCTCGAGCCATTGCAAACAAACTGCAGATGCGTGCGCCACCTTGTGCATCTGGCTTACGTGGGTCCTGGAGAATCGAGCCTCGAACCGGGGTCCTTAGGCTTCACAGGCAAGCACTTAACCGCTAAGCCATCTCTCCAGCCCGTGAGCTCATATTTTAATGAAGGAGTACTAGGACTGGGTGTGCCGGGAGATTCTATTTTTGATTGTCTTAATATGTGAGCAGTGGTACTCCCCTGCCTCATGGTAGTGTTTCAATAATGAAATGAGATCAGGTGGGTAAAGCATTTGACATATTACTTATGGTATCCCTCCTCCACATTATTACTCATCTTGAGAGAAAGGGTTTTTTTTTACCCCTTTCTCTCTGAGCTTTCTGCCCTAAGCCCTAATGCTCATATCCCTGTCTTTTTATTTTTTAAAACTATTTTTAATATATTTTATTTATTTGAGAGAGAGAAAGAGGGAGGGGGAGAGAGAGAGAGAGAGAATGGGTGCACCAGGGCTTTCAGCCACTGCAAACGAACTCCAGATGCATATGCCCCCTTGTGCATCTGGCTTACGTGGGTCCTAGAGAATCGAACCAGGATTCTTTGGCCTTGCAGGCAAAAGCCTTAACTGCTAAGCCATCCCTCCAGCCCATATCCCTGTCTTTTTAGGGTAAGGCTTGGCTGAAAGCCTCAGCAAGCCTTTGGAGTTCAAAGTCTTGTCTGCTTTCTGTGCCACAGGGGCAGTAGCAAGGTGAGGGAGCATTGCAGTTGCCTTCTCATTGCTGGAATAACACCCAACCAGAAGCACCTTATGAGAAGAAAGGGTTTATTTCAGGCTTTCAGTCTCTAGGGGAAGGTTTGTCATGGTGGAGGAAGCTGGCTCACATCATCACATACTGACAGCACAGAACAGCCACAGATCAAACTGGCTCTGAGGTTGCCTTAGAGCTGGACTTCAGATACATCACACCCCCAGTGACACACCTCCAACAACAAGGCTCCACCTTCCACAGACTCCAGCAGCTGGAGGCTAAGTAGGAAGCTTAATCAAAAGCACCTGAGGCTATGGGAGACATTTGCATTCAAACAACCAGAGTATACTTGTTCTTGTCTGGAGTGTGGATCTAGCCAGAAACACAGCAAGGTGGTTGCCCCTAACGCTTAGAAGCAACAGAAAAGTCCTCACCTGTTAGGGGTGCCAGGGCTGCAACAGCAGCTCAGGGTCTCAGGAAGAGTAAGAAAGGCTTAGAAGAGCTTGGAATGGGTAGAACAAAGAACCCACGTGGGGTAGCAGGGCTTGGGGTGAGCTCATGTGTTTGGCAGTTGACATTCCGTCTAGTCCCATCTCACACGGAAGCCCCAGACACGTGCTGAAAGATGCCACGTGGTTCTCCCACCTCCACTTGAGTAGGGCTACATGTGGACTCATACAGGAGCCCCAGTGTGTGTGTCTTTCTCCAAAAATTAGATCCAAAAAGATGCTGGCAAACTGATGGAAGGTCAGGAGAAGCCAGGTAAGTGTGCCAGGTATGATCCTGTTTGTCCTAAGGCAGTCGGAACTTAGCCTCTTGTCCCATCACCCCACCTTGGCATCAGCACCTGTGCCTGCTTCCTCCTCCTCACCCTCCAGGTCCAGTCCCTGTGGCCTTGCTTTGTACATAAGCCCAGGTTGCAGGTTTCCATAAACCAAAGCAGTCACCTATCAACAAGAGGGTCCAGTACATTGGCCTTTTATTGTAGTCAACTCTGCGCTGCTGGGATGAACGTCCAGACACAGTTTATGGGAGGAACGGGATTTATTTCTGGCTTACAGATCCAGGGGAAGTCCCATAATGGTGGAAGGCACTGCCCTCCTTTCATAGATCCAAGGTGAGAGAAATACCACCAGCTAACATAAGCAAACAACATCAGGGAAGCAGGCAGAACTGTTCTGCATACCTTTGGCCTGGAATTCAGATCTGCCCCCACAAACACCTTGCGGCTAGACCCCAGGATCTGCTCAGAGTGACACCTTCCATCCAGGCAGCTAGAAATCCAAGTTTTAATAAAACACCTGAGTCTATCTGGGGACATACATCCAAAGTATCACACCTTTACATTTCGATTTGTTTTTGTTATATACAATTGTCACAGCTGTGGGCCAATGTGGAAAGAAGTGGAGTGGCCTCGTGGAGAAATGGCACATGTGGAGGTATGGACGCATGCCTAGAACAATCTGGACAAGTGTTTAGAACCATATAGACAGGACAGCAAGTGAGTGTTGTGATCCGTGGACTGAGGCAGGTCTTTCCATTGCTGAGAGCCATGGGCCTTCCCATGCCCTCTCTTAAAGAGAATTTTTAAAAATCTCATAAATATTAACACATGCATGTGTGAAGGCTTGTGTTGAATTCATTGAAGGAGGTGCTAAGACTAACCAGTTCAAAGGAAAACTCAACCACAAATTCACGTGAAATAAAGCAATGTGAAATGGCTTTTTTTCCCCCAGCAGGAATGGGGTCTTGTTTTTTGTTTTTTCAAGGTATGGTCTGTCTCTGGCTCAGTCTAACCCGGAATAAACTATGTTGTTTCCGGGTGGCCTTGAACTCATGGCGATCCTCCTATCTCTGCCTCCTGAGTGCTGGGATTAAAGGTGTGCCCCACCATACCTGGCAGGAACTGGGTCTTGAATCCAGTTTGGATATAAGCACGTCTATGGACAAGAATAAGTCTATATTAACTCTGTACCTTCAAAAGTTGTAAAATAGCTCAAAGGTAATGAAGTCTAGAATCAGAAACCACTGTGTCTGTCCTAAGCAATGCACAGGTTTTCATCTGAGGCAGGTAAAAGCTGTTTTGCTTACTCCAAATTTCTTTCCACCTCCTACCCATATAGCAGAACTAACTCACTTTTGAAATAGGACCCAGATAGGTTAGCCAAAGGGGTCCGTGTTTATGGTACAAAGTGAAGCTTGGGGACTGGATCATCTACTACCAGGCCCAGATAAGGGCCAGCGGCAGTGACAGCATCCTGGGGTATCAGTAGTCTCACTGCTCCAAGACTGGACGTCTTTATTTTCGACTGCTGCATCCCAAACTGTTGAACTCATTCCATAAATGCCCCTTCCCCATCTGCCCCCCACGGCCAAGTCCAAGAGTGGGGCTTATTTCCTGGGCTCTGGGGATGAAATGGCTCCTTGTAGTCGTCGGGCTATCTATGAGCCTCACACCTGAAGGTGCCTGTGCTTCCCTCTGGAACACCCATAGGCCCGGCTGCAGTGCCCTCTATCCCTGCCTTCTGCACTCTGTACCCTCATTTGCAACCGGCACATCCAAATCTCTCCTCAAGCACAGCTCCCTCTAGAAGTGTCTTTACTCCTTTCTCTGGGAAGGGCTAACTTTCTGGAAGCTGTGGAAGCAGATGGACTTTGGTAATGTCTAAAATAATGGATAGTTCTACGAATCTGGGGTGTGGGGGTTCCCAGCCCCTGCCTGGCGAATTCTGTTTCCCTCCCAGGAGCACAGTTTTTATAACTGGTAAAGGCACACATTTAAATGTTGCATTTTCCTTCCCTGCAACGTTACACCCACGCTAGTGAAATACCGAAGATAATCGTGAAGAGATTTTGGACTCGAAGTCCATGATCGGTTGGCCTGTGACTCTGGGTTTGCCGTGAGGCAGTGCATCATGACGGGTGCACGTGGCAGGAGAAACCACTTGTTCACACCACAGCCAGGACACAAGAGAGACAGGGGCTAGAGTTTCATAATACCATAGGAGCCATGCCCCTAGTGACTTAAGGACTTCCCCGAAAGGTTTCTCTTGAAGCACTCTAATAGCACCTCCACATGGGCCCATAGGGAACACAGCACCCAAACCATAGCACCCTCATTCCCGACTCTATCCCCTACGCTGTGCCAGGACAGGCGTCAGCCACAGAGATAGTGGTATAGTGATTGTTCACTGTATTTTTTTATTACTCATTTTATTTGAGAGAGAGAGGAAGAGAAAGAATGGGCGTGCCAGAGTCCCCAGCCACTGCAAACAAACTCCAGACACATGCGCTACCTTGTGCATCTGGCTTACATGGGTCCTGGGAAATTGAACCTGGGTCCTTTGGCTTTGCAGGCAAGTGCCTTAACCACTAAGCCATCTCTTCAGCCCTGTTCATTGTATTTTTTTTTTTTGTGGGTGCGTGCACGTGTGTGTGTGTCGTATGTGTGGTATGGTATATGCAAGAGTATGGGTGGAGGCAGAGGAAGATATTGGGTGTTCCCCTCCGTTGCCCATCCGAGTGTTTCCTTGAGACAGTCTCTTCTCGGAACCTTGAGCTGCTGTTTTGCATGAGCCTCAGCATTTCTCTGGTCTTTGCTCTCATAGGACTGGGTTACGGGCGTGCATAGCCCTGCCTAGCTGTTTACATGGGTGCTGGGGAATCACACTCAGAAGGACTCAGGTCCTCACGCTTGTGCAGCACTGTTGTCAAAAGTTTTTACCCGCCAAGCCATTCCAGTCCTCAAAGTGGTTTTGTGAGTGAGGCTGGATCTAGAAGAAGTCGCCGTAGCCGAGTGCAACAGTCAGGTGTCCTGTGAGAACCCTCCTGTGGGCCAAAAGTGAGAGAGTAGGTGGAGGAGGGAGAACTGACCAGACTGTCTCTATTTTACATAAGAGGAAACAGATTCAGAATAAAGAACTTACCAGATGCCACGCACCTGGGAAGTGGCATAGCTGGCTTTGCAGTCAGGATTTCCTCTCCAATGACTGTTCCCCTTCCTCGGTGACACTAACAGTACATAATCAGTAGCAAGAGCTCTGGCAGGTATTGGGGGCAGGTGTAGATGTAGCTCTGTACAAATAAAGGCAGCGTGCCTTGTCCCTGGCAAAGGGGGGACAGTACTATGGCTGGTGAGTTAGGGTAGTGGTTCTCAGAAGCGTGGTCCCCACACCAGCAGCTTCTGCATCATCCCAGAACCTATAAAAATACGGACTCTGTGGCCCACCAGATCTATGGAGTCAGGACACCAGTGGGGCCCAGGGATCTGTTTTATTCAGGGCTCAGGTGACTAATGTATACTGAAGTTTGAGAACTGTCATATCTGGCAAGAGTCAGACCAGATTAACTACGAAACCAAACAGATCTCACTGAAATTTGGGTAAATTTTGAAAAAAAAAAAAATTGTGTATTTCTTGCTCTTTTCAGTTTCTGGTGGCCAGTGTGGGTTGGGGTGGTGAATGCTCTGCTCCTGGCAGATTCTCGGGGATCCAGTCACCTTCCATCTTGGGACTGCACCTCACGGAGCCCCTTGGAGCTCTCTAATCAGTCAGTGGGGAAAGAGAGAGAGGGCCAGTGCTCACAGGTCACTGTCCAGGGCTCAGAGTACGTGGACCCACAGGGGAGGCCAGTGGTCAGTGCCCAAGTCCCACGGTTTAAGGAAGTGAGGACTGGAAGTGGGTTTCCTGGCTTGCTGCTGAAGTTCTGTTGAAGGGAACTTGGGGTCCAGGCTGTGGGCGTCAGTTTGCTTCTCTGCGACCTCTGCTCAACCATCTCTTAAAGTGGTCTGGAGGAAGCGGGCAGACTGCTCACATGCTGGCTCAGGTGCATGAGCTTCACAGGGCCAGAGAAGAGCGAGTTGGCTGTGTCCAGGAAAGGGGTGGGGCAGGCAGGTGGTTCACCCATTCCCATTGGTTCCTAAAGAGATGATTGTGGGAGGTAGTGCCCAGGTGCTGCTCTTGAGGCTGGTAGCAGCCTGGGTCTGGAAGGACTGAGAACGAGAGCTCAGGTGAGGTGGCAAGGCATGGACAGACACCATGTCCCGGCTCAGTGAGACCTGGATTGAACCCTGCTGGATCCACCATTTACAGCTAAGCCTCCGTGTCCTCAACTATGAGAAAATGAAACTGCTTTGAGAGGGAGGGACAATGACTCAGCGGGTAAAACGTCTGCTACCACACTCTTGCGTAACCCACGTAAAAGCTGGAAGCTGTGGTGGCCTTCTGTAATCCCGGTGTGCCTACCTCAAGAATGGAGGCAGGGACAGAAGAATTTCCTGGAAGCTTGTGGATAGGGTAGTGAACAAGAGACCCTGCCTCAAAACAAGGTGGGCCCTGAGGACTGACCTCAAGGTTGTTCTCTGACTAGCACACACAAACTCACTAACGTGCACACCTGCACACACACCAGATGCATTTTAAGAAATAAAATTTAAAAAATTTAAATATGTATTTATTTATTTACTAGAGAGACACAAACAGGGAGAGAATGGGTGCGCCAGGGCCTCTAGCCACTGCAAACAATCTCCAGACACATGGGCCACCATGTGCATCCGGCTTACGTGGGCTCTGGGGGAATCGAACCTGGGTCCTTATGCTTCACAGGCAAACACCTTAACCACTAAACCATCTCTCTAGCCCCTTAAAAATGTTTTGATGGTCTGGGGAGATGGCTCAATGGTTAAAGGCTCTTCTTGTAAAATTTGCTGGCCTGGATTCGATTCCCCAGGACCCATGTAAAGCCAGATACACAGAATGGGACATACATCTGGAGTTTGTTAGCAGTAAAAAGAGGACCTGGAATGTCCATAAACCATCTCTCTCTTTCCCTCTTAAAAATGTTTTGATGGTCTGGGGAGATGGCTCAATGGTTAAAGGCTCTTCTTGTAAAATTTTCTGGCCTGGATCTCAGATTAAAGGCGTGCCCAGGACCCATGTTGTGTTGAGATACAAGAATAAAGCTGAATGGGCCATGTCACATCTGTAGAGTTTGTTATTCTACCCAGCAGGGGACTGGAAAGAAGGCTTCAGCTCCCTCCAGTTCTCACCTGTGGTCAGAATTTCCAGGATGACCTGGGCCTAGTGGGGACAGGCTCAAGGTGTGGCTTTGATAAGCCTACATCTGAAAGAGCCGCAGGCAGGACTAGCAGACCACGTGATCCTCTGGTCTCTTCTGTTTCTCCTGCTGGCCACCTGAGTTTGCAAATTCATATACTGATATTTGGTTTTCACTCAGACAAATTAGATGGAGTCACACTTTGGTCAAAACAGGGCTGACCTGGTTTATTGGGTAGGATTGTAAGCCAATGATGGCCATGTTTGTCAGGTGACAGGGAGCAGCCAGCCCTGTGCCTCCTCCACCCCGAGGACCCAGAGCTTCCTGCTCCATGCTTCGTGCAGCTATAAAGAAATCACCTATGAGCAGGGGACTCACCTTCACAACTGTCTCTTCACTGGTTTCTCCTGCAGCGAGGCAAAGGAAGGTAGCCCAGGGCACTGCCTATCTCTAATGGATGCTGCATCCAGCAGGGACGTGGATGGCTAGATTTAGAAGCCGTAGAGGACTTCCTTTGGGAAATGGCATTGGGAAGGGCCCATTTCCTGCTTCTTTGTCTCACTTCCTCACCTGCTCTGCAGCAAGGTAGCAGGAGAGAACGTCAAGCCACGAGGGCATCAGGCCTCACTGGTTACAATGGGCTAAACCTTAACGCTGGCTTTAGCAAAAAGGGGTTAAGTTTACCAGTTAGTTCACCAGTTCAGGGAAGGGCACTGGAAACCAAGAGCCTTGGGGGCCAGCAAGGGCTCGTGATGTTGCCATGGATATGTCTCCTATTGGCATCTCTGCCTGTCTGCAGTGGACCTGTTTCTCCCTTTCTGCACATAGACCTTTGCCCTGCAGAGAAACCTGAAGATCATCGGTCCCACCTAGTAACCAGCTGAAAACCAACCAACCAACCTCTCCCAGTGGCTGTAGGTCAAGTCCAGACTGGAGTCACATGCCTGTCTAAGCAAGCAAAACTTTCTCTTAGTCAAAAGGAGACATAATGGGGGCTCCCAGTGGTTAAGGGTTTGCCATAAAACTGCCAGATGCACAGGGGGCACATGTTTGCAGTGGCTGGAGGCCCTGGCATGCCCATTCATTCTCTCTGTCAAATAAATAAAATAAAATATTTTTTAAAAAAGGAGACATACCTGTTACTTCAATTCACTGAAACAGGAGGAGCTGATGGAGAATCCTCAATCACAGTTCCTCAGACTCCATTATTCATTTAACGCAGGCAAAAGCCCAGCGGAGCACCCTAACTATGTACAGATGAGGAAACAGGAGTCTTGAAGAGAACTTCCTGGGAGACCTGTGGGCAATGAGATGACCTGGGCCCTTTAGCTCTGCTGTTTGAGTCACAAAGGCTCAAGGTGGATTTTACATTTATAAATGGTATCTTCAAGTACACCAGCCCTTTAAAGATACTGAGATGTTACCAGACCCATGAGAAGAAGTCCAAGCTCTCTGGTAATTTCTGGGGACTTTGCTCTTAGCATCCTGTGTGTCCCTAGCAAACGTGTCACCTCCCTTCAGTGATCTCTGTTTACCCTCATGCAAAACTGGGCAGAATTCTCTTTGGGGTGTGCAATAACAAATCTCGCCCCGTGTTTGTGGTTAAAGCATTTTGATGACATTCATAACAGCCTCGGGTGGTACAGCCCCTCCTTCTCTTCTTCCCCTGCTACAGCCCATCTGCTGTGACCACTGGGTTCTGTAGGATTATCTCAGAGTATAAAATAAGAATTATCTCCACCTCCCAAAAGAAAACAATCAACTCCACTAAACCTCACATGCTTAATACTACGCCACGTATATTTACACAAAAGTTACCAAACACAGGATTTCTATTTTATCATTCCTTTTTCCCTTCCCCCTTGCCACCCAGGTTCAAACCGTTTTGCTTGTTTTTAAGAATCACGCTGAGCATCATATTCTGCATTTTGCGTTTTCATCTCATCTGTCCTGGACATTTCCCCCTCGCTCAGACAATCGGCCCTGGTCTTTGGGACCGGAGTAGTGTTCCATAGTGGCGACATTCGTTCCACCCAGGGACAACCAGGTGCTTTCCAGCCACTTGCACAAGAGCATTTGCGTGCTTGTGCACCACCCGGCCTCTCGGAGGAACTGCACGGGCCTGTAAAAAATAAAAGCACCGCTTTGGCTCATGAAAGGTGAAAGGAAATTGCTGCCCGTTGAAAGGTTGCAGACAACCGATTTGAAGATCCCAGGGCCCCTTGGCACCAGGTCTCCTTTGTGGAGTGGAGCGGCGCGGCGCCCAGTGCGGCAGGCAGGGGGCGCTCCAGACCGGACCCCGGGCCCAGGCGGCGCCCAGCGTGGCACAGATGCCCCCTTCGCGCGACGTTCCGAAACCCGAGCCAGCCCCGGCCACGCTGCGGTCCGCTGCTCGGTCCCGTCGCCGGATTCGGTGTCTCTTGTCCTCCTGCCCCACTGACCTGGGATTGTCAGGGAGCACTCCTCCTCCAGCGAGAGCGCCTGTGCAACCCAAATGGGGTGTTGGAGGGGTCATCCCGTCCTGCCTCCACCCTGGGGGGGCACTTCGTACAAAGGACTGGACCTCCGGCGCATTCTGCTGCTGTACACAGCGTTCTTTCTGCCCTCTGCCTGCTTCTTGTAGGAATCTGGGGTGGGGGCGAGGGGCACCAAGAGGCCAGACCCTTCAGTGGCCATCCTGCCCCCTGCCTCAGCTCTTAGCTCTGTTCCAGTCACAGTTAGGGACAGAAAGATATTCATAATCATGTTAGAAGCAGGGGAGAGGCTGGGGCGGGGCGATGCACCGTCCAGAAACCGAGGGAACTCTTAGATCTCCAGTGGGGACAGTGGGTGGAAGGTGAGGTGGGGAGAAGAAGAGGAGGGCAGGGTAGGAGGTCAAGGTCACAACTGTCTGTCTGAGGTAGGAGTTCCCATGTGTTGGCTCCTAGGTCTGGCTTACACTGGGACAAGGGACTGACCTGGAGGAAGGTGCCTTCCTCTACCTCCTTTTGACACTGTGGATTGACTGGCAGAGACCTCCTGTGCAGTCCTGCTTCCTCCTGTTGGGTCAGAGAAAGGTGTGAACTCACCAGCTCCTTGCATGGCTCTTGGGTGCTTGATGCACCTTCTGTCCTCAGGGAAAAGGACTTGAAGGTCACTAATCGGCTCACTTGGCTAAGTCTTACTGGCATGTTTCCCCTCAGTAAGGTCACATTTTAAAAGTCATTCACAGAACGTCAAATTTGAAAGCTGGGGAAAATCCCAGGACAGCAACTTACTGACTGCATAGCCCCAGGCAAGCCACTTACATTCCCCAATTTCCTGGTCCGAATAACAGGGCACCTGTGAGCAGCCCTGAGTGCAGGCTTAAGAAGAGAGCTCTCATTTTCATCAACAGCAGCTCCTACCCACCCTCTGAGCAGAAGCCCCTATAACAGGGGGCAAGGCAAATTGATGGATTTTGTTGTTGTTTTTCTCTTTGGTCAACTCCAGACATGTGAAATAATGAGACCCATAATATCCAAATGGGGTTTGTCTGTCAGCACAGTTGTTCCCTAAGAAGAAGCATGTCAGCTCATGTTCTTGAACTTGTTGTACCCCCCCACCCCAGCCTTCATTGCCTCCACTGCCTTTCACTATTTTATTTTATTTTATTTTATTTTATTTTATTTTATTTTATTTTATTTTATTTTATTTTATTTTATTTTATTTTATTTTATTTTATTTTATTTTATTTTATTTTATTTTTTTATTTTTCAAGGTAGGGTCTCACTCTAGCTCAGGCTGACCTGGAATTCACTATGTAGTCTCAGGGTGGCCTCAAACTCACGGCGATCCTCCTACCTCTGCCTCCCAAGTGCTGGGATTAAAGGTGTGTGCCACTATGCCCGGCTCTCTCTCTCTCTCTTTTAATTTTTAATTTATTTGCAAGCAGAGAGAGAGAGAGAGAGAGAGGGAGGAGAGGCAGGCAGAGAGAGAATGGGCATGCCATGGCCTCCAGCCACTGCAAACAAACTCCCAGATGAATGTGCCCTTGTGCATCTGGCTTATGTGGGTCCTGGAGAACAGAACTGGTATCCTTTGGCTTCACAGGCAAACGCCTTAACCGCTAAGCCATCTCTCCAGCCTCTTTTTTTTTTTTTTGGAGAGAGGGAGAGAGAGAGAGAGACAGATAGAGAGTGGGCCTGCCAGCAGCCTCTCAGACCCTGAGAAGGAACTCCAGATGCGTGCGCCCCCTTGTGAGCAAGTGTGGCATTGCACCCTTGTCTCACTTTGCATCTGGCTAAACGTGGGATCTGGAGATTGGAGCCAGCGTTCTTAGGCTTAGCAGGCAGGCGCCTTAACCGCTAAGCCATCTCTCCAGCCCTGCCTTTCACTCTTGAATCCAAAACAAATAGAAGGGAAGATTTTTTCTCCCAAGGGGTTTTAAAAAGCGATACCTCTGTCTTCCAGACACCTTGCCGTGAAGAAGGCTGGTTGTGGAGAAGCAGGTGCATCAAGGGGCTGAGGAACCCAAAAGCTCCTGGCTGTCTCCTCTGACCTCTGTTTGAAATTGGCTCCAAAGACATGGAATACATAGGCCAAGCTCCTCCTCCTCCTCTATCTGCAGGGGAGGGATCAGCTCTCGCTGGCCAGGGCAGTGTCACTGATACAGTTGGTGTCATTTTTACCTTCCATTAACAGATCACTCGACACCTACCGACCCAGACAGGGCTGAGGCCTAGGCAATGCCTAGCCGAGCTGGAGGTCTGGACCTTCCTAGAACCCCAGGTGAAGCCAACACTGCTGGGACACAGTGAACTGTGACAGTCGTGGGCTGGATTGCTCCCGGCCTCCTGGGCTCTCAGTCGCCTCTTGGATTCCTGCCGCCTGGGCTGTGTTTTCTTCATCCTGGGCAGAGATGAGTTCATCACTGGCTGGGAGCTGACACGGGGCAAGGATGCTGCACAAGGAAAGGATGCCTCGAGTGGTTCCTGGAGTGAGGAGCCAGGATTGAAGAGTAGCTTCGGGACTGTCTCCCTGGCCTGGGAACCCACAGGCTGGCTGCCTTGGCTTGTTGCCCCTCTGGTGGGTTTGTCCCCGGCAGTACCATGCTGCAGCAGATCCTGCACGATATGTACATCGACCCGGAGCTCCTGGCCGAGCTGAGCGATGTGCAGAAGCACATCCTCTTCTACAAGATGCGAGAGGAGCAGCTGAGACGCTGGAGGGAGCGCGAGGCATGGGACGCCCTGGCCGAGGCTGATGGCCTCAGGCCCCCCAAGGTCAAGCGAGGTATGTAGTCCTCCAGGGAGCATGAGTGAGGCCAAGCTGAGTGTTGAATAAGGACACTGGTGTGATGAGGGCTGCGGACTTGAGACCCACTGCGCGCTGGGATCTGGCCCCGCTAGCCTGGGTTTCTATATCCTCATCAGGGTTATTGGTCAAGGCTGCAGCGGGGGCTGTGCGGGCCCTGATGGATTGGCGAAATGGGGACTTGCTCTGCCTTACTGTGGAAGGTCCAAGCTCTGCAAAGGGACCATTGAGACCCCAGCTTTGGGTCAGTAGTTGGTAATGACATGGTGGATGAAAGAGGGCATGTACTTTTCTTTCTTTTTCTTATTTGTTTTCTGGTACTAAGGATTGAATCCAGGGCCTTGTGCATGCTGGGCAGGCACTGTTTATAGCTCAATAGCTACATCCTCAGGTCTAGGACACGTTCCTTTTTTATTGAGAACTTTAATACATGAACATACTGTAATTGGATCATACTCCCTTCCTGTCACCCTCTTTTATCCTCTCCTGCATTCCCATTCAAATGAACCCCCTTCTCTTTTCAGTGAGTCCATCTTTATTTTTAAAAATATATTTTATTTATTTATTTATTTATTTATTTATTTATTTATTTATTTATTAGAGAGGGAGAGAAAGAGAGAGAGAGGGCACAACAACATCTCTAGCCACTGCAAATGAACTTCAGGCACATGTGCCACCTTGTGCATCTGGCTTATGTGGGTCCTGAGGAATCAAACTGGGTCCTTAGGCTTTGCAAGCAAGAGCCTTAACCACTAAGCCATCTCTCCAGCCCCATTTTCTGTTCTGATGTCTCTTTTCTCTCTCTGTCTCTCCTCCATCATCCGTGTCCAATGTTGAGGGCTCAGTATTATACAAGTCTTATGTGGTAACGTCCACGGTGAGGCCATGAACACATCAGTCACTTCATGTCTGGAGGACCGAGTCTCAAAGTGCTCCCCTCCAACCTCTGACACGCTTTCCATCTCCTCTTTGGTGATGGTCCCTGAGCCTTGGAGGGTTGGAGAGAGATGTCACATGTAACACTGAGCCCTCCAGAGACCCCTGTTTTTGGCACTTTGATAAGTTTTGAGTGTCCACAGTTGTCTCCAAAAACAAGCTTCTCAGGCAAGCGGTGAGAGTAGCTCTCATGTTCTTTCTGCATCACTCTTCAGTGCTCCCCGAGCCCTGGCAGAAGATAGAAATGCCTTATTCAGTGCTGGGCATTCAAATGTCATTTCTTCTTCTCATTACCTTGATGAGCCTTGGGTCTCTGCTGTTGTTAGCATCATCTGCAAAAAGAAGCTTTTCTAACCAAAAATGAGAACAAGGCCAGGCATGGTGGCACACGCCTTTAATCCCAGAACTCGGGAGGCAGAGGTAGGAGGATTGCTGTGAGTTTGAGGCCACCCTGAGAATACAGAATGAATCCAGGTCAGCCTGGGCTAGAGTGAGACCCTACCTCGAAAAACCAAACAAACAAAAGAAAGAGAACAAGCACTAACCTCTGAGCATATACACAGACATTTAGAGGGCAATTTGATGGGCACAATGTACCTATTTAGCAAAAACAAAAATAGTGGTGGCTTTACCCCTAGTCCCTATGATCTTCAAGCCTCAGGCTTTTGACTAAGTTTTCAGTACCAGGCATGAATTCTCTCCCATGGAGTGGTGCTCAGATCCAGTCAGATAACAGTTGGTTACTCCTGTAACTTACATGCCACTATTCCCACAGTGGGCACATCTTGCCCGGCTTATTGAGCCTGCAGCTTGCAGGGTTCACTTCTGGTTAAGACAGTTGATGCCTTTCTCCCCCCAGCAGCTTGCATAGCATTTCCCAGCACTGTGACAGCTAGACAGCTGGGAGGTGGCCTCCAGCTCAATTCCAGCTTGATTTCTCAGTATCCCGTGACTGCAGCCTATGGTGTCTTCAGCATTAGGGTCTTAACCTCTAGTCCTGGCTGGTAACCGAAAGCACTGGCATAGTCTGTATTGTTTTGGGGGGCTCATGGGCCTCCCTGACCAACAAGCCTTTGGGGGATGTCTCAGCTGTGGCACTGGGATTGTCCTGTTATAACCTATGGCTTCTGGACACAGTATTCCCCATGTCCGTGGACTACCTCTGTAAGGCACGTTCTTGACACTCATCAGAGCTACAGGTTCTGGCCCGAGTGTACTGTGTATATGTAGTTCCTCTCTCTCTGCGACGCAGACTTGGTAGGTTTTAGCTCACACATGTATTGTGCATGTCTCTCTCTATGTGTGTGTCTTCATGTGTGTCACAGTCAGCTCCAAGTTGCTGGGACCAACATCCAACCAGACACAATTTATGGGAGGAACAGGTTTATTTTGAGCTTACAGATCCAGAGGAAGTTCCGTCAATGGTGGGAGAAGCTGTTTACTTCCGTACACCCAAACAGAGAGAAACTACAGCAAGCAAAACAGCAACACCAGCAGATAGCACAGGAGCTCAAACTGTGTTTTCCACACCTTTGGGCTGGATGGAATCAGATCTGCCCCCAGTGGCAACCCCCCCGCCCCCACAACACACACTGAAGGCTGCTTAAATAGCTGAGCTATGGCGGACCTACATTCACACTTAAACTACCACAGTGTGGAAGGGTGCTGTGGGTCAGGACTAGTGTCCCTACTAGAAATATACCAAGAAGATGCCAGGGAATTTCCTTGCACAAAAAGTCACCAGTGATGCAACATGTGATGGCAACTGCAAAGAAAAAGCAAGGGCCTGACATGCCTGCCTCTTGGGTGTTTTAGATGGAAAGTCAAGAAGCCCCTTGGACTAGTGCATCTGTCAATGAAGGCTGCTGTTCAGGACCCCTGGCTGGCAGGCCCCCATAGCTTGCATAGGACTCACTGAAGACCCTGCTGGGCTCTTCTCTTTTATTTTATTTCTTAGAAAATATTTAATTAATTTATTTATCTGAAAGAGAGAGAGAGAGAGAGAGGAAGAGGCAGATAGAAAGAGAGAATAGTGACAGTCAGGCAAAGGTTACCACTGGGGTGGGTCCTACATATCCAGCAGTTGCAAAGACCTATGCGTTTCCTATTCCAAGGGCATCCCTAAAGACTCCGGGGATAGGTGCTGAGGGGGTCTGTCATACGGATGAAGGCAAGAGGACATCCCACAGCCAGAACTTCACGGGCAATGACTAGAGTAAAAGTGAACATGACAGGACTGGGAAGATGGCTGAACAAGCACAAGGACCAGAGTTCAATCCCCAACATCCACATAAAAATCCAGATATGGGAGGGCTGGAGAGATGGCTTAGGGGTTAAGGCGCCGGCCTCCTAAGCCTAAGAACGCTGGTTCCAATCTCCAGCGGTTCCAATCTCCAGGTTCCACATTTAGCCAGATGCAAAGTGATGCAAGGACGCAATGCCACACTTGACCACAAGGGGCGCACACGTCTGGATTTCGTCCTCAGCAGCGGAGACACTGCTGGCGCGCCCATCTCTGTCTTCCTCTCTCTCTCTGTCTGTCTCTCTCTCTGTGTCTCTCTCCAAAAATAAATAAAATAATAAAAAATTTTTTTAAAAATCCAGATATGGCCACACACATGCCTGTAACTGCAGTGCTGAGAGGTGGGGGCACGGGCATAGGTGGGAGGATGGCTGGGCCCACTGGTAAACTCACCTAACTGAAAACCAGCAAGCTGCAGATTCAGTGAGAGACTCTGTCCCAAGGGAAGAGCTATTGAGGAGGACACCCAATTTTTAATTTTTTTATTTTAGAGACAGTGAGACAGAGAGAGAGAAAGACAGGCAGACAGACAGACAGACAGACAGACAGACATACAGACACACAGAGAAAATTGGCATGCCAGAATGAATCCAGGTCAGCCTGGGCTAGAGTGAGACCCTACCTCGAAAAACCAAACAAACAAAAGAAAGAGAACAAGCACTAACCTCTGAGCATATACACAGACATTTAGAGGGCAATTTGATGGGCACAATGTACCTATTTAGCAAAAACAAAAATAGTGGTGGCTTTACCCTAGTCCCTATGATCTTCAAGCCTCAGGCTTTTGACTAAGTTTTCAGTACCAGGCATGAATTCTCTCCCATGGAGTGGTGCTCAGATCCAGTCAGATAACAGTTGGTTACTCCTGTAACTTACATGCCACTATTCCCACAGTGGGCACATCTTGCCCGGCTTATTGAGCCTGCAGCTTGCAGGGTTCACTTCTGGTTAAGACAGTTGATGCCTTTCTCCCCCCCAGCAGCTTGCATAGCATTTCCCAGCACTGTGACAGCTAGACAGCTGGGAGGTGGCCTCAGCTCAATTCCAGCTTGATTTCTCAGTATCCCGTGACTGCAGCCTATGGTGTCTTCAGCATTAGGGTCTTAACCTCTAGTCCTGGCTGGTAACCAAAGCACTGGCATAGTCTGTATTGTTTTGGGGGCTCATGGGCCTCCTGACCAACAAGCCTTTGGGGATGTCTCAGCTGTGGCACTGGGATTGTCCTGTTATAACCTATGGCTTCTGGACACAGTATTCCCCATGTCCGTGGACTACCTCTGTAAGGCACGTTCTTGACACTCATCAGAGCTACAGGTTCTGGCCCGAGTGTACTGTGTATATGTAGCTCCTCCCTCTCTGGGACGCAGACTTGGTAGGTTTTAGCTCACACATGTATTGTGCATGTCTCTGTGTGTCTTCATGTGTGTCACAGTCAGCTCCAAGTTGCTGGGACCAACATCCAACCAGACACAATTTATGGGAGGAACAGGTTTATTTTGAGCTTACAGATCCAGAGGAAGTTCCGTCAATGGTGGGAGAAGCTGTTTACTTCCGTACACCCAGAGAGAAACTGCAGCAAGCAAAACAGCAACACCAGCAGATAGCACAGGAGCTCAAACTGTGTTTTCCACACCTTTGGGCTGGATGGAATCAGATCTGCCCCCAGTGGCAACCCCCCCGCCCCCACAACACACACTGAAGGCTGCTTAAATAGCTGAGCTATGGCGGACCTACATTCACACTTAAACTACCACAGTGTGGAAGGGTGCTGTGGGTCAGGACTAGTGTCCCTACTAGAAATATACCAAGAAGATGCCAGGGAATTTCCTTGCACAAAAAGTCACCAGTGATGCAACATGTGATGGCAACTGCAAAGAAAAAGCAAGGGCCTGACATGCCTGCCTCTTGGGTGTTTTAGATGGAAAGTCAAGAAGCCCCTTGGACTAGTGCATCTGTCAATGAAGGCTGCTGTTCAGGACCCCTGGCTGGCAGGCCCCCATAGCTTGCATAGGACTCACTGAAGACCCTGCTGGGCTCTTCTCTTTTATTTTATTTCTTAGAAAATATTTAATTAATTTATTTATCTGAAAGAGAGAGAGAGAGAGAGGAAGAGGCAGATAGAAAGAGAGAATAGTGACAGTCAGGCAAAGGTTACCACTGGGGTGGGTCCTACATATCCAGCAGTTGCAAAGACCTATGTGTTTCTTATTCCAAGGGCATCCCTAAATACTCCAGGGATAGGTGCTGAGGGGGTCTGTCATATGGATGAAGGCAAGAGGACATCCCACAGCCAGAACTTCACGGGCAATGACTAGAGTAAAAGTGAACATGACAGGACTGGGAAGATGGCTGAACAAGCACAAGGACCAGAGTTCAATCCCCAACATCCACATAAAAATCCAGATATGGGAGGGCTGGAGAGATGGCTTAGGGGTTAAGGCGCCGGCCTCCTAAGCCTAAGAACGCTGGTTCCAATCTCCAGCGGTTCCAATCTCCAGGTTCCACATTTAGCCAGATGCAAAGTGATGCAAGGACGCAATGCCACACTTGACCACAAGGGGGCGCACACGTCTGGATTTCGTCCTCAGCAGCGGAGACACTGCTGGCGCGCCCATCTCTGTCTTCCTCTCTCTCTCTGTCTGTCTCTCTCTCTGTGTCTCTCTCCAAAAATAAATAAAATAATAAAAAATTTTTTTAAAAATCCAGATATGGCCACACACATGCCTGTAACTGCAGTGCTGAGAGGTGGGGGCACGGGCATAGGTGGGAGGATGGCTGGGCCCACTGGTAAACTCACCTAACTGAAAACCAGCAAGCTGCAGATTCAGTGAGAGACTCTGTCCCAAGGGAAGAGCTATTGAGGAGGACACCCAATTTTTAATTTTTTTATTTTAGAGACAGTGAGACAGAGAGAGAGAAAGACAGGCAGACAGACAGACAGACAGACAGACAGACATACAGACACACAGAGAAAATTGGCATGCCAGGGCCTCAGCCACTGCCATGAAACTCCAGACACTTGCGCCACCTAGTGGGCATGTACGACTTTGCACTTGCCTCACCTTCGTGCATCTGGCTTACATGGGATCTGGAGAGTTGAACATAGGTCCTCAGGCTTTGTAGGCAAGCGCCTTAACCACTAAGCCATCTCTCCAGCCCCAGACTGTCATTATGAATCTTCTGTTTGTCTGGCTCTCCCCATGGGCTCCAAACTGCTGAAGCATGGGCCCATAGGCCATCCTGCTCTTCCCCCGTGGGCCTAGCTCAGGGATATGGTGGTGAATCCCTGTTTTGAACAAGATGCAGCAGGAATTCCACGGAGGTTGTGACGAGCTGTGACCTGGCTGCAGCTGGCTGGTGTCAAGTCAGGGGCCTTCTGGGCTGAGCTGAACTGGCAGCTGAAGCACTAGCTAGGGAAATTCAGGTGCCAAACATTTCCAGGCCCACTGACCTGAGCCTTGAGGCCACCCTTTCATCTGGCAGCTCCTTTAGGAAGAAGACAGATGCCTAAAAATTTAACTGCACAAACTATTTACATGAAGATCTGCCCCACATTGACATCTCCATTTTCACGTATAAATTATACATTAATTCATTTGGGTTCTGGTGCAGAGGATTCTTTTCTGAGTAATTAAATTTCTGATTTGTAAAGAATGGAAAAGAGGGGATACTCGCCGAGGGGTGTGTGTACCCTTTAGAGCCCAGCTCTGAGCTTTAGTCCCGTTTCCTGGGAACTTCTTAGCCCTGACCCTGAGGAACCCTGGTGGGGGTGGCTCTGCCTCTAGAGGAAATGAGCTTTTAGCTGGAGGGTCCAGGGTGTATAGTGCCTGCTTTCTGACCTGAGCTCATGGTGAGGTGTCGTGAAGACCCCTACCTTGTCTGTGATGTGAACCTTACACGTAACCAGATGATCTCCCTGCCCCGTGGCTCCCACGTCTCTCTGTCGGGGTGGAGGACAAGAACCTGTGACCCCATTTCAAGTGAAGATTCTGCCCGGATGCCAGGCTCACAGGAGGACTGCAGTGCTGCTGAGGTCGCCCAGCTGCTGAGAAATCATCTCAGGTTGCGCGTTGCATGACTTCCACCTGGTGATTGGCGGGTTTCCATTCATTTATTTGTGAACCTGAAACTCCCGCTGAGTGATAACCTGTACGTGCCTTCACTTGTCCACCCATTCACTTAGCTAACATTCCTGAGCGCTGACTAGTGACCTGGACAGAGCTTTGACTAGTTCGATTAGAGGGAACACAGTGAACTCAGAGTGCCAGGAACGGGTGTGGTGCAAGGCAGCTGTGGGGTAGCTCAGAGCGCGAGGGGACAGCCTCAGTCTCCTGGCTCTTTTCCTTTGTGCTACAAGCATATTCTTTCCCAGTCCCCCTTCCCCTACTTGTCCTGAAGGACACATCTGCTTTGTCTTTGGTTAGGCTGTGTGCTGGTCTCTTGGGTACCTGAGTAAGACTGGATCCCGTGCCTCCTTTCTGACCACTGTGTCCATTCCGTTTGTCCCCTAAGCTCCCTCTCCCTTTTCTGGGAACATTTCCTGGCTACCAGCAGACCTGAGCTCACCATAGGCTCAGGTGACACTCCGATGGTAGGGTAAGACAAGGTCTGTTTTGTCCCAAAGAACCTGGCAATCCTCCAGCTGTGCCTGGTGAGGCTGGGAGTAAACACAGAGGGCATGGCACATTCTAGTTCTCAGAGCTTTGAAGACTTTATTGATCCCGGGGGCACACATTTGGGAGCCACAGAAATAAACTAGAGTGACCGCTTAGAACTCTACTGTGAAGAAAGGAAGGAGAGGCAGTGTGTGTGTGTGTGTGTGGGGGTCATAGCTGGGCCCAACTTCCACCCCTGACCATGTGGAGCTTCTTTTCTGTTTTCATTTTCTACTTGGGAGCAAATGTTCAGTTGTTCTATGCAGGTGTGGAAGATGCTTTCTACTTGGAAGTTTGCTCATCTGCCCTCATGTCGATTATTTTTATTTATTTTATTTTAATTTTTATTTTTTTTTCCAACGTAGGGTCTCACTCTAGCTCAGGATGACCTGGAATTCACTATGTAGTCTCAGGGTGGCTGTGAACTCACGGCGATCCTCTGCCTCCTGAGTGCTGGGATTAAAGGCATGTGCCACCTTGCCCAGCCTTTCCACTGTTTTTCTAAAAATATTTTTATTTATTTATGAGAGGGAGAAAGGGGGAGAGAGAAAGAGAGAATGAGCACACCAGGGCCTCTAGCCTCTGCAGATGAGCTCCAGACACATGTGCCACCTTGTGCATCTGGCTTATGTGAGTACTGGGGAATCGAACCTGGATCCTTGTGCTACACAGACAAATGCCTTAACTGCTAAGCCATCTTTCCAGCTCATGCTGTTTTATATCTTGAACAGTTATCATATTGACTCTGGGAAAGCGTGTTAAACATTCTGCTCCTGCAGATTTGAGCCAGGCCACTCCAGTACCGTCAAGGCCTGGGCAGTGTCTTTTTCTCTTCATTCCCTTTGGCAACAAGAGCTCACACCCCATGCTGGAAATCACAAACTTCACAGTCCCGTGGGTCCCATGTACACTCACTCAGTCTTCCTACTTTCTTGAGGCAGGAGCTAAGTATTGCCTGGAAACATGGGACTCAGGACATGTGTTCACACTGTTGTCATGAGCCAGAAAGCTTCCCCGCCTGGACTTGTCAGCTGTGCTATGACTGACAAACTGCTAAACGATCTCAGGGTTGATTCTTGGGGTCCCTCTTCATCAATCTGGATATCCTTTATCTGGGAACTCTCCTTCTCACCCTTCTCCTCTTCCTCCCTCTCCTTCCTCCTCTTCTCCTTAATATATGTTTTGAATTTTTATTTATTTGAGAGAGAGAGAGAAAGACAAATGAATGGGCACATCAGGGCCTCCAGCCACTCCAAACGAACTCCAGACACATGTGTCACCTTGTGCATCTGGCTTATGTGGGTTCTGGGGAATGGCACCTGGCTCCTTAGGCTTCTTAACTGCTAAACCATCTCTGCAGCCCTCCTTAATAGATCTTTTTACTTGTTTGTGGTCTGTTTTCTCCGTTGGCTTGAAAGTACCGGGAGACCATGGATGTTTCCCATGTTGTAAAATTTCCATCCTGTGTTTAGAAGAAAGCCAAGTGATAAGGTGGAGACGTGTGTGAGGAGCAACCAGGACCTTTGTGTGCGTGGTGTGTCAGAGGATGTGATCGAAGAAGCAGGGCTTCAGTGATTTCGTGTGTGTGTGTGTGTGTGTGTGTGTGTGTGTGTGTGCACGGCTGTGTGTGCTGATGTGCCATCCTGTGCACTTGCCACAGGCAGCTGAAGGAGAACTTGGGGTGTCCCCTCCATTGCTCACCTGCCCGCTTTCCCCTTGTGACAGAGTCTTTTACTGATTGTGGATCTTGCTCGAGTGTGCCAGGGATTCCCCTATGTCTGCTTCCCACAGGACGCTAGCATTTCAGGTGTGCACCCAGCTCTTTGTGTGGGTCTTGGGATTGAACTAGTCTCTCAGTCTCTGTCAGGCCCTTATGCTTGTGTGAGAAATGCACTTTTAAATCTGCCGAGCCATCTCCCCAACCCAGGGTTTCTTTGAATGTAAGACTATGTGTTCACAGAGTGCCCTTCCCCTAAACCTTGAAAACACTTCAGCAAAAGTACCACGTATTTATTCCTTGGGATTGGTTATGGAAACTCATATATGAGATTATAATATAGAAATAATGACAATTTTGTCACTCTTCCATGTGTAACTAGTTTCATGTCTTAGGATTTGGACTTAGATTTTTTAGCCTCACTAATACTGTTTTTTTTCCTCTTTACATTTTTCAATATATAGTTACCTTTTCAAATTTTTTCACCCCAGAGTTTTGATTCAAGTTTTTTTTGGAAGAGACAGAGAGAGAGAGAGAGAGAGAGAGAGAGAGAGAGAGGCAGAGAGAGAATGGGCATGCCAGTGGCCTCTCAGCCACTGTGAACGAACTCCATACATGTGCACCCCCTTGTGGGCATGCATGGCATTGCATGCTTGCATCACTTTTGTGTCTGGCTAAACGTGGGACCTGGAGAATTGAGTGGACATTCTTAGGCTTCGCAGGCAGGCGCCTTAACTGCTAAGCCATCTCTCCAGCCCTTGATACAAGTTTTGTTTTAGGAAAGTCTGTTATGAAATGTTTATTAAGTGATACATGCTCTTTTAAACTCATTCTAACCCAGACACGATGACACAAAACTGTAATCACAGTACTTGGGAGATAGAGTAGGTGGATCAGGAGTATAAGATTCTCTTAAGCTATGTAACGAATTTGAGGACAGTCTAGGCTGGCTTCATAAGCTCCTGTCTCAACCCCAACTCCCAATTCAAAGGAAATCAATCAAAATAAGCCTGAGTTTAGTAAATGTGCTCAAACCTACTTCCACTGCCCCACCTGGGAATGAGACTTTATCTACTGAAAATGAGAGGTATAAACATGGCTTTACCTTCTCCACAGTTTTGGTGGGATAATCAAGGGTGTTAGATGAAATTCTAGGTTGATTTTTATGGTGCTTAATCTTCCAAGGCTTATTTTTATTTATATAAGTAGGTTATCATAATTGAAGGATAAGGACATTAATTCTTGGACATGAACTCCACTTCATGCTCATTTTATTGCTCCCCTACATTTTTTTTTTTACTTCCCCTTTGTCCTAGTATACAAGGGATTGGGTGTACCCACGTTGTTAGGACCCTCAGCACACCAAAGTCACTAAGCACCATGGGAAATCCATGCTTGGAACTTCTGCTCCATCCTTGTTCTCACTGCCACAATGTGTTCAGACACTGTTGATTTGGACATACGCTGTGTCCTCAAGCCTCTCGAATTTTCCCGTGAGTTTCAACAGTTCTGAGTTGACTCTCTGGGCTCCTCTAGAGACAAGCTGCAGAGCACTGTGCAGTCAGGAGAGAGGCTGCCCCGGATTCCTGGTTCTTTGAGGCTGTTCCTTGGAGCCCCTTTGCCAGGCGCTGAACAGTTTCCAAGACAGCGTTTGTGGCAGTCAGGAGTCAGGGAGGTGGCTAAGACAGCCTCTGCTCTCCCTGTTTCTCATAGTGTTGACTATCCATCGAGTGCCCCACTGTTTTTGTTAATAAAATGTCTCCTGTTGACATTCAAATAGTCAAGGAACAATTCCCTGCAGGAAATGTGTGATGCTTGTTAGAGAATGTATGGGACCTGGAGAGAAACGGAGGTACCTGGGCATGGGAAGCGTGTCCAAAGCTCTGGGGAGGGTACTAAAGAGTCCCAGTTAGACAGGAAGTAATAGCTCTCTGTGACCATGGTAATCATCACAGTGGTGCTGACTGTGGGTCTAAGCGTTCAGTCAAGGCCATTGATGACCAAGAGTGAGTTCTCGCTTGTGATGCGAAGTTCTGAAATCAACTAGAAGGAAATCACGAGACGTGCGTCTCTAGGGACACAGCTCTCCACGGAACTCCAGGGAGGTACCAACACCTTCTATAGCTGGGGACCCCCACCCCGGAAGCTTTGTCATCTTTGTAATGCTCCATTAGTTCATTTCCCAAGAGCTCAAAAGTAAGAAATAGTCATGTTGTGGATTGTTCCTCCACCCCTGGGTTGTATTAATGCTATTTTCAAAAAGCCGACTACCAGGTGGTTGGAACCAGGACCCCTGGACTTCCACTCGTGGCGTTCATAACTGAAAGTCACCGTTCAGAAGCAGCCACAATGCTTTCCCAACAGTAATTGGAGGGAGGGGATTCAAAAAGTGCCTTCAAGTGGCAATCTTCCACCACCATGCAGGCCCATTACAGGCAGATCCTGGTCATCTGCCTGTCCTGGCTGTGGCGGCAGGTTCCCTTGGAATTGGTTCAGGCCACTTCCTAAGTACCATGCCTCTAGCCTAAGCTGTGGGAGCAGCCTTGTGTCTGTCTGGCCAACTGTTCCCCCTTGTTCTGAAGTCTGAGGGATAGGGGATGCCTTCGAGGGTGGGGTCTTTTTCTGTGCCCATCAAGCCATCACCACTTGTGTGATTTGCAAGTTTGCTTTTACTTTTCAGGAAAAATTGGAGAAAATTCAGCTCTTCCGGACAAGACCACCTTGGTCCTTGGGATGATAAATATTGCCGTGGATGAAATGAAGATGTGGCCTTTTGGCGGGCATGGGGGGTAGTCCAAAGGAACTGCTGTGATCTGCTGGCAATGGGAGGCACAGTCTAAGGCTTGGGACCACTCTGACTGTGATTGTGTGTCTTGGTACGGGACCCCTGCCTGATGGAGCAAAGCTAGTTATCTATCTGTCTATCTATTTATTTGAAAGAGGGAGAGAGAGAGGTAGAGAGAGAGAGAGAGAATGGGCATGTCAGTGCCTCCACCCACTGCAAACGAACTCCAGATGCATGTGCCTCCTTGTGCATCTGGCTTACGTGGGTCCCAGGGAATTGAACCGGGGTCCTTTGACTTTGTAGGCAAATGCCTTAACTGCTAAGCCATCTTCTCCAGCCCAAAGCTAGTTATCTTTGAGAGGCGTGTTGGCACTCGGTGTGTGTGGTGGTTTGAATGTGAAATGAGGCCCACCTCACCATAGCCTCATGTGTTTGTGATGAAGACTCATGCTCAATCCTCAGCTGGTGGAGCCTTGCTGTAAGAGCCGTGTTACTGGAAGTGGACCTTAAGGTTTATTAGCCCAGCCCTACTGGCTGTTCACTGGCTAGCTTACTCTTGTTGCTCCCACCCTGTTACTGATGTATGAAGACGTGAGCCACTTGCCTGCTCGGCTGTGCTTTTCCCATCATGATGAAACTTCCCCTCACAACGACAAACCTGAAATAAATATTTTTCCTCCTATACACTGCACCCATCTTTTTTTTTTTTTGAGAGACACACAGAGAGAGACAGAGAGAGAGGAGAGGAAGAAAGATAGAGAATGGGTATGCCAGCAGCCTCTCAGCCGCAGTGAATGAATTCCTGATGCGTGCGCCCCCTTGTGGTCAAGTGCAGCATTGCACCCTTGTGTCACTTTGCATCTGGCTAAGTGTGGGACCTGGAGATTGGAACTGTTGTTCTTAGGCTTAGCAGGCAGGCGCCTTAACTGCTAAGCCATCTCTCCAGCCCCTATCAGTTTTTTATATTTTTTTATTTATTTTATATATATATATGTATATATATATATGGAGAGAGAGAGAGGGAATGGCACACTAGAGCCTCTAACCACTGCAAATGAACTCCAGATGCACACACCACCTTGTTCGTCTGGCTTATGTGGGTACTGGGGAATTGAACCTTGTTCCTTAGGCTTCACAGGCAAGTGCCTTAACCACGAAGAAATCTCTCCAGTCCTGCACTCATCTGTTTTGTGTGACCCAGTAGGCTTCCCATGCATAGGTGTCCCGCCAGGCTCATGATGGAACTTTGAGGGAGATTTTTATATTTTTTGACTTTGATGGAGACTCACTTTGTGGGTCATGTCCTGTCTTGCTGCTGAGGTCAGGAGGGGCTGAGCGAGCATCTCAGTATTGCTCAACATCACTGGTCACATTCTGCCCTCCATCAGCTCGGTCCGTCTGTATTAGGAAGTGGAGTCACCCATCCATAGATAGCTTCAAGTAGTCAATGGGCCAGTGTTCAAATATCCTGGGCTCACCATGTACATAGGGCACTAGCTGAGGGCCTCCAGTTCTTCTCAGTCTGCTGCCTCCTTCCCACTTCCTTCTTGCTTTCCCCAATCCCAGAGGTATACTTCATGCCCAAGAGAGCCAGGGTCTCCAGCTGCAAAGCCCCTGACTCACCATGTGGACAGTGGAAGGGACCACAGCAGAGGCTAGCACGAGATAGTGTGGGATCATCTGTAGGGACTGTGGTGATGACTCTTGGTACCTGACAGGTATGGATGTCCCCAGGGGTTGAGTTGCAGTTTTATCGTTGTAGAGAAATGATTAACTTGACTTGGAGACCATAAATATGAGTTCTGGGCATTCTGTATCTATAGTGAGAGTCAGCAAAGAGTTTGGATAGGGGGATCTCAGAAGGGTCCTCAGCAGGCAGGTTCAGGGAGCTGAGGAGGAACATTCAGAGGGGCAGGGCAGACACTGCATTCTCTGGGAAGAAGGAGAACTTGTGCTGGTCCTTTAAGCACCTTACCTTGTCTCCTCACCAGTGACCTGGAAGACATTCCTATATGTAGCTCATGTATTCAATCATGATATGTTGTTGGTTGTAAGGCATATCCTGGTTTAAAACATGTTAACATGTGTGTCTTAAATAATGGAAATGAGGAATGATCTCCATTTTAGTTGAGCTGATGAAATCTCGGGAGGGCTTAGCAGCCTGCAGTGGGAAACATGTGGGATGTGGAGTTAGAATCTGAGCTCTGGCCTGCCCGAACTGGATTCAAGTTTCCATCCTTCCTGCTATAGCACACAGTGTTTTCCTGCTCTTGTCTTCTCCCATAGTTAAAAAGACTTATTGGAGGGGCTGGAGAGATGGCTTAGCTGTGAAGACGCTTACCTGCAAAGCCTAAGGACCCAGGTTCAATTCTTCAGGTCCCATGTAAGCCAGATGCACATGGTGGCGCATGCATCTGGAGTTTGTTTGCAGTGGCTGGAGGCCCTGGTGTGCCCATTCTCTCTCTCTCTTTGTCCTTCTCTCTCTAATAAATTAATAAATCAATCAATCAGAAAAAAAGACGTATTGGAGGCGATTAAAGGGAATTATGCAAAAACAAAAGCAACTGCGCCTTTAACCAGCGAGCCATCTCCTCATGCCTTGCTCAGTCCTCCTCAGCACTAATCCTATGTATGAGGCTCCATCCTTAAGGTAGATGACTACCTCTGAAGGCCCCTCACATTGGGATTAGGGCTTCCATATATGAGTTTTGGAAGTCCATTGCCAAGGGGTCTTAGAGGGCAAAGGTTCACGTCCAGGATCCAGTTCAGGATTTGTGGACCAACTGGGCACTTGTATTTCTATGTAGTTTCTTTTCTTCCTATTCTTCATCTTTTTTCCCCCAGCTGCTGTCGAAAGCCCAAAGACTGAACGGGACTGAGTTTTTCTCAGCGGTACGTAAAGGCAATCATCTCTCCTGACTGGTACAGAGCTGCCACAGGGCATGCTGGACTGAGCTGTCCAGTTTTAATTTCTCTTCCCTTAATCTCAGGGACTCGTCTTGGGCTTGCTCCATCCCCACTGCTTCCTGCAGCCGGGAGGTGAGCAGGGGCAGTTCCTGAGAGAGGCCACTGCTAAGCTAATTATCTCCCTGTAACCCAACCCCAGGGCTCTGTCCAGTGCCGCATGGCTGGGTTGAGGTAGCAGCTTGCAAGGCTGCAGTTGCTTTCCTATCTCTTAAAGTGGCTAGCATTACTGCTTTCTAGGTTTTTCTCACCTGAGAATAATGTGTCTTCTGGGTATTCTATATGAAACAGAATTTTTTTAAAAGTATAATTTCCATTTTATTTATTTATTTATTTTTTTCCAGAAGAGAGTTTTTCTTCAGGGTTCAGTCCCTAGGAATCCTGCTTTTTACAGGCCCATCTCCTGTCTCCTGATCCCACTTAGAATTTTCCATTCTCTCTCTCTACTTACAAATCTACGATACCTCCTTTCTACTTCCCCTTTTGGCTCTATTCTAGCTTCCTGGCCTCTACTACCAACTCTTACTCCAACTTACACACAAATTTAACAATTCCATACTAGGATCTGCATATGAGATAGAATATGTGGCATTGAAAACAGTCATTATTTATTTATTTATTTATTGGTAGGTCTCACTCTAGGTCTAGCCCAGGCTGACCTGGAATTCACTACGTAGTCTCAGGCTGGCCTTGAACTCACAGCGATCCACCTACCTCTGCCTCCCAAGTCCTGGGATCAAAGGCATGTGCCACCATACCCAGCTCAGATTTTTTTTTTTTAAATACTAGATTTTGAGGTCTAAATTCTTTGAGTTCATTTTCATGTCAATTTTTCCCACATCACCTCAAAATTACTTTACATCTCAGGATCATTTCTTTCTGTCCTATTATTTCACTGATGTGCTGATTTTCTGGTCACAAAGGTTGAGTTCTCACATCCAGACTGTGAGATGCTAACAATTTAGGGTGTCCAGTCCCTGAACAGGTGTCACTCTCTCCGATGACAGATGAAGCTGTCTGTGCCTCATCATTGTCCCAAACAGGACAAGGTCTAGGGTTCTAAGTTCATTGCTAGTGTGCTGATTCTATTGTCTTCGTATGGAAGGAATTCCAGAGAGGGGGTTGTGGGCAGAGGTGGAGTGGTGCAAATTTCTCAATAATAATAATTTCAAAATATTTCTAAAGACATACTTCTTCAACAAAAGATATGGCCTTGTGCTGGGAGGAGGGTTGTGGTGGTCACTTTACTGTCACAAGGTTAGAGAGAGCGACAGGCTGAGCACCAGTGTCTGGGTCAGTCACCCACAGCGAGGGCACTGTTGACCTTGCGCTCTCAGCCTCCTGGGCCCTTGCGTCCTTCCTGCCAAGGAGAATGGTGGTCGCTGCCTGTTGCATGCTCCCTAATCACGGCTGTTTCCAGGTCCCAATTTGACCTTACCAAGACACTGAGGTGTCTGTGTGAGCCGGGGCTGATAGTGGGACCTTGTTTATCTCAATTGCTAGCTTGATTGGCTCTAGAATCACCTAGGAGACACCTCTCTGGGCATATTTTTGAGGGCGTTTCTGGTTTGGGTTAATTGAGGTAGGGAGACCACCCTAATCATGGGCAGTGCCATTTCATACACTGGGGTCCCAGACGGAATTAAAAGGAGAAAAAGGACTAGAGACACGACTCAGTTTCTGCGCAAGCGTGAAGGCCTCATGGGGCCTGAAAATGCCTGGGTTGGCACTCCAGATTCTGTGTAAACAACTGGGCATGTCCATATGTACTTGGTGCTCCAGTCTCCCGGAAGGGGAGCAGACACCAGGGAAATGCCCGGCTTCATGGAAACTAGGAAGCTCCAGTATGTATCATCAGTAACAGACTCCAGTTCAAAAAAGAACGCATTAAAGGTGCTTGCTTGAAAAGGCTGCTGGCCTGGACTCAAGTCCCAAGCCACCCACACAAACCAAGAAAGTGGCACAAGTGTCTGGTGTTCATTTGCTGTGTCAAAAAGCCCACCCCCCACTGACATGCAAATAAATACATAATAAATAAATAAATAAATAAATAAATAAATAAATAAATAAATATTATTTTAGGGAATGGAGAGATGGCTTAGAGGTTAAGACATTTGCCTGCAAAGCCAAAGGATCCCAGTTTGACTCTCCAGGACCCACATAAGCCAGATACACAAGGGGGTGCATGCATCTGGAGTACTTTTGCAGCGGCTGGAGGCCCTGGTGCGCCCATTCTCTCTCTGTCTCTCTCTCTCTCTCTCTCTCTCTCTGCCTCTTTCTCTCTCTGAAATAAATAAATAAATAAAATATTAAAAATATGTTATTTAAAAAAATGACTGGGTGGAAGAGCGATGGACAGGACATCTTAAGTCCTGCTCCAGCCACCGCAGGTGAGCACGTGGGGCACCACAAGGGCACATACATGTTTATACAACCATACACACTATGCCCATCACAATCACACACACACACACACACACACACACACCCCACGTTACACATGCACACAAACAAAACCAAAGGAGGAAGAGAGCAGAGTATCAGCTTTCGTTGCTCTCCGGTTCCTGGTGTGACCAGCTGCTTCAGGCTCCACTGACTTTCCCACCTGTAACTTCAAATGACAGGCCAAAAGAAACCCTTCTTCCCTTAAGTTGCTTTTGTCAGCAACGTAATTTTGTCATAGTAACAGGAAAAGTAAACAAGTACAGACAGATATCCCAACTTTTTTTTTTAATTAAAAAAAAATTTTTTTTTTTTTTTGGAGGGAGACACAGACAGAAACAGATAGAGAGGGAGAGGGAGACAGATAGAGATGGGCATGCCAGCAGTCTCTCAGCTGCTGCAAACAAAATCCAGATGTGTGCGCCCCCATGTGGGCAAGTGTGGCATTGCACCCTTGTGTCACTGCATCTGGCTAAACGTGGGACCTGGAGATTGGAACCAGCGTTCTTAGGCTTAGCAGGCAGGTGCCTTAACCGCTAAGCCATGTCTCCAGCCCAACTATTTTTTTTTAAATTTTTTTTAATTTTTGGAGAGAGACACAGACAGAAACCGATAGAGAGGGAGAGGAAGACAGATAGAATGGGCGCAGATAGCCCAACTTTTGGGGGAGAGAAGATGAAGTGGCACCAGCAGAGCCTCATATATTGATATTTGTCAACAGCTAGTAATCAACAACGTGTTTGATAAATCTCAGTATCCCAGCATTCCTTGCATGCATTGTCAAATTCTTTTCTGGCTTTTTTTCTAGAAGGTTAAAGTTTACTACTGAGAACAAAAGACACTTGCCTTAAAGGAACACTCCAGTTGTTGGGGTCACCTACCTGCAGGATCCCCTGAGAGATGCTATAAGACCATACATTGTCCTACACTTAAAAGCAGGCACACGGGCATGAGGGTGAGCTGTGCCCTTCACTGGCCCACAGTGTCTCCCGGTTCCTTACTGCCTAGAGGTTCTGACTCAGTTACTTACCATCAGCTCGTGTTACTATATATCAGTCTGCGTTCTACAGAGAAACATAACAAATAGAACGGGTGTGTGTTTATATAATTTATTTCAAGGAATTGATTTCTTTAATTGTGGACAGTGGCAAGTGAAATCTATAGGGTGGGTTAATAGCTTGGCAACTCAAGCAGGATTTCTATAGTCGCCTTCTTATTGGGAAAATCTCGTATTTTTTTTTTTCTTATTATTGGGAAAACCTCGTATTTTTTTTTCTTCTTATTGGGAAAACCTCGAATTTTTTTTTCTTCTTATTGGGAAAACCTCGGATTTTTTTTCTCTTTAGGCTTTAAAAATATTTTTATTTATTTGTTTGAGAGAGAGAGAGAGAGAGAGAGAGAGAGAGAAAGAGGTAGGTAGTGGATAGAGAGAAAGAGAATGGGCACTCCAGGGCCTCCAGCCACTGCAAATGAACTCCAGATGCATGCGCCACCTTGTGCATCTGGCTACGTGGGTGCTGGGGATTTGAACTGGGGTCCTTTGGCTTTGCAGGCAAGTGCCTTAACCACTAAGCCATCTCTCCAGCCCACTTAAGGTTTTTTAACTGATTGGATGAGACCCACTCACATCATGGAAGGCTATGTATATATATTACCTAAAGCTAACTGACTGTGTCAATCACATCTACAGAAAAAAAAAAAAAACCCGCCTGAGAGAAATACTTTGTGTGCCATACAACTGTGCACAGCAATATGGCTATGTTGACACATAAAACTCAACAGTACAGGGCTGGAGAAGTGGCTCAGTGGTTAAAGGCACTTGCTTACAAACTGTGATGGCCTGGGTTTGATTGCCCAGTACCCATGTAAAGCCAGATGCACAAAGTGGTGCATGTGTCTGGAGTTTGTTTGCATTGACAGGTGGTCCTGGCTCTCTTGTTCTCTCTCTCTCAAAGAGATGGTTCAGTGGTTAAGGTGCTTGCCTGCAAAGCTTAATGACCCAGGTTTGATCCCCCAGTTCCCACATAAAGCCCGATGCACAAAGTGGCACATGCATCTGGAGTTCCTTAGCAGGGGCTGGAGGCCCTAGTGTACCCATTCTCTCTGTCTGTTTCTCTCTCCTCTCTCTCTGCTCGCAAGTAAATAAATAGATATATATTTTTAAAATTCACCATTACAGCATGCAGTTCATTTCGCCTCCATGCTTGTGTAGCTCATAAGAGAGATGCTGGTGGTCTTCTCATCACACCCCTTCAATCAGGTGAGGCAGCTGGGCATTCTAGTATGGACAAAAGGGGTTTCTTCTAAGTCAACTCTGAGACTCTACAAACTGCAAGTATCACCTGGAACCAGAAAGCAGACACAGCCAGGGACACTTGCTCCTGCTGCTGTTCTTTTGCAAACAATGCCTCCTCCATACTATTTGGATCCATGTGACCTTAAGTGACGTCAGCCTTTTTTTTTTGGGGGAGAGAGAGAGAGAGAGGCAGAGAGAGAGAGAGGGATAGGAAGACAGATAGATGGGCGCGCCAGCAGCCTCTCAGCTGCTGCAAACGAAATCTAGATGCATGTGCCCCCTTGTGGTCAAGTGCGGCATTGCGCTCTTGCATCACTTTGCATCTGGCTGACCTCAGCCTTTTGACCCTCAGTTTAAATTCTATCCCTGGAGTGAAATCTATTTGATCATGGTGTGTGATCTTGTTAATATGTTCTTGAATTTGGTTTGCAAGAATTTTTAAAAAGATTTTATTTTTATTTATTTATTAGAGACAGAGAGAGGGGAGGGGGGAGAGAGAGAGAGAGAGAGAGAGAGAGAGAGAGACAGAGAATGGGCATTCCAGGACCTCCAGCCACTGAAAATGAACTCTGGACACATGTGCCACCATGTGCATCTGGCTTACGTGGGACCTGAAGAATTGAACCTGGATCCTTAGGCTTTGCAGACATGTGTCTTAACCACTAAGCCATCTCTCAAGCCCTGCAAGAATTTTATTGAGGATGTTTTTTGACTATGTTCCTCAGAAAAATTGATCTCTAGTTTTGTTGATTGATTGATTGGTTTGCTTAAAAAAACTTTTGGGGGCTGGAGAGATGGCTTAATGGATAAGGTGCTTGCCTGCGAAGCCCAAGAACCCATGTTTGACTCTCCAGATCCCACATATGCCAGACACACAAAAGTGAGGCAAGCGCAAGGTTGCACATGCCCACTAGGTGGCGCAAGCATTTGGAGTTTGCAGTGGCTGAGGCCCTGGCATGCCAATTCTTTCTCTCTCTAAAAAAGAAAAGAAAAAACAAGAAAAAAAAATCATTTTGTTGACAACCTCTCTCTATATATAGATAATATATGAATCACATAATCCCCTTCCTTCACCTTTTCTTTTCCCCCAGGTGCTCCCTCCACTGAATCCCTTTTCTTTCCTACTTGCCTCTCTTCTCTTTTGATGTCATCATGTTTTGGTGATCCTCCACCTCTGTCTCCCGAGTACTGGGATTAAAGGTATGAGCCACAACACCCTCCTCCATATGGGGATCAGACCCACCACTTAGAGAAGATGAAGTGGCACCAGCAGAGCCTCATATATTGATATTTGTCAACAGCTAGTAATCAACAACGTGTTTGATAAATCTCAGTATCCCAGCATTCCTTGCATGCATTGTCAAATTCTTTTCTGGCTTTTTTTCTAGAAGGTTAAAGTTTACTACTGAGAACAAAAGACACTTGCCTTAAAGGAACACTCCAGTTGTTGGGGTCACCTACCTGCAGGATCCCCTGAGAGATGCTATAAGACCATACATTGTCCTACACTTAAAAGCAGGCACACGGGCATGAGGGTGAGCTGTGCCCTTCACTGGCCCACAGTGTCTCCCGGTTCCTTACTGCCTAGAGGTTCTGACTCAGTTACTTACCATCAGCTCGTGTTACTATATATCAGTCTGCGTTCTACAGAGAAACATAACAAATAGAACGGGTGTGTGTTTATATAATTTATTTCAAGGAATTGATTTCTTTAATTGTGGACAGTGGCAAGTGAAATCTATAGGGTGGGTTAATAGCTTGGCAACTCAAGCAGGATTTCTATAGTCGCCTTCTTATTGGGAAAATCTCGTATTTTTTTTTCTTATTATTGGGAAAACCTCGTATTTTTTTTTCTTCTTATTGGGAAAACCTCGAATTTTTTTTTCTTCTTATTGGGAAAACCTCGGATTTTTTTTCTCTTTAGGCTTTAAAAATATTTTTATTTATTTGTTTGAGAGAGAGAGAGAGAGAGAGAGAGAGAGAGAGAAAGAGGTAGGTAGTGGATAGAGAGAAAGAGAATGGGCACTCCAGGGCCTCCAGCCACTGCAAATGAACTCCAGATGCATGCGCCACCTTGTGCATCTGGCTACGTGGGTGCTGGGGATTTGAACTGGGGTCCTTTGGCTTTGCAGGCAAGTGCCTTAACCACTAAGCCATCTCTCCAGCCCACTTAAGGTTTTTTAACTGATTGGATGAGACCCACTCACATCATGGAAGGCTATGTATATATATTACCTAAAGCTAACTGACTGTGTCAATCACATCTACAGAAAAAAAAAAAAACCCGCCTGAGAGAAATACTTTGTGTGCCATACAACTGTGCACAGCAATATGGCTATGTTGACACATAAACTCAACAGTACAGGGCTGGAGAAGTGGCTCAGTGGTTAAAGGCACTTGCTTACAAACTGTGATGGCCTGGGTTTGATTGCCCAGTACCCATGTAAAGCCAGATGCACAAAGTGGTGCATGTGTCTGGAGTTTGTTTGCATTGACAGGTGGTCCTGGCTCTCTTGTTCTCTCTCTCTCAAAGAGATGGTTCAGTGGTTAAGGTGCTTGCCTGCAAAGCTTAATGACCCAGGTTTGATCCCCCAGTTCCCACATAAAGCCCGATGCACAAAGTGGCACATGCATCTGGAGTTCCTTAGCAGGGGCTGGAGGCCCTAGTGTACCCATTCTCTCTGTCTGTTTCTCTCTCCTCTCTCTCTGCTCGCAAGTAAATAAATAGATATATATTTTTAAAATTCACCATTACAGCATGCAGTTCATTTCGCCTCCATGCTTGTGTAGCTCATAAGAGAGATGCTGGTGGTCTTCTCATCACACCCCCTTCAATCAGGTGAGGCAGCTGGGCATTCTAGTATGGACAAAAGGGGTTTCTTCTAAGTCAACTCTGAGACTCTACAAACTGCAAGTATCACCTGGAACCAGAAAGCAGACACAGCCAGGGACACTTGCTCCTGCTGCTGTTCTTTTGCAAACAATGCCTCCTCCATACTATTTGGATCCATGTGACCTTAAGTGACGTCAGCCTTTTTTTTTTGGGGGGGGGGGAGAGAGACAGAGAGAGGCAGAGAGAGAGAGAGGGATAGGAAGACAGATAGATGGGCGCGCCAGCAGCCTCTCAGCTGCTGCAAACGAAATCTAGATGCATGTGCCCCCTTGTGGTCAAGTGCGGCATTGCGCTCTTGCATCACTTTGCATCTGGCTGACCTCAGCCTTTTTGACCCTCAGTTTAAATTCTATCCCTGGAGTGAAATCTATTTGATCATGGTGTGTGATCTTGTTAATATGTTCTTGAATTTGGTTTGCAAGAATTTTTAAAAAGATTTTATTTTTATTTATTTATTAGAGACAGAGAGAGGGGGAGGGGGAGAGAGAGAGAGAGAGAGAGAGAGAGAGAGAGAGACAGAGAATGGGCATTCCAGGACCTCCAGCCACTGAAAATGAACTCTGGACACATGTGCCACCATGTGCATCTGGCTTACGTGGGACCTGAAGAATTGAACCTGGATCCTTAGGCTTTGCAGACATGTGTCTTAACCACTAAGCCATCTCTCAAGCCCTGCAAGAATTTTATTGAGGATGTTTTTTGACTATGTTCCTCAGAAAAATTGATCTCTAGTTTTGTTGATTGATTGATTGGTTTGCTTAAAAAAACTTTTGGGGGCTGGAGAGATGGCTTAATGGATAAGGTGCTTGCCTGCGAAGCCCAAGAACCCATGTTTGACTCTCCAGATCCCACATATGCCAGACACACAAAAGTGAGGCAAGCGCAAGGTTGCACATGCCCACTAGGTGGCGCAAGCATTTGGAGTTTGCAGTGGCTGAGGCCCTGGCATGCCAATTCTTTCTCTCTCTAAAAAAGAAAAGAAAAAACAAGAAAAAAATCATTTTGTTGACAACCTCTCTCTATATATAGATAATATATGAATCACATAATCCCCTTCCTTCACCTTTTCTTTTCCCCCAGGTGCTCCCTCCACTGAATCCCTTTTTCTTTCCTACTTGCCTCTCTTCTCTTTTGATGTCATCATGTTTTGGTGATCCTCCACCTCTGTCTCCCGAGTACTGGGATTAAAGGTATGAGCCACAACACCCTCCTCCATATGGGGATCAGACCCACCACTTTGGTGTGATTAGTGCTACACACTAAACAACTAAGCTAACATGTTGGCTTGTACCTTACTGTTTAAGAAAGGGTCTCTTTTTGAACCTGGAACTTACTGATTTGGCTAGACCAGCCAGTAAATCCCAGGGATCCTGTTTCAACAGCAGTGAGATTATAGGCACACATTGCTGTGCTTGACGTTTAAAAAATATTTTTATTTATTTGGAAGGAACGAGAAAGAGAGAGAGAGAGAGAGAGAGAGAGAGAGAGAGAGAAATGTGCATGCCAGGGTCTCTAGCCACTGCAAACAAATTCCAGATGTATGTGCCACTTTGTGCATCTGATCTGGCTTTATTTACATGGGTACTGGGGAGTCCAATCCTGATCGTTAGACTTTGCAGGCAAATGCCTTTAACCACTGAGCAATCTCTTTAGCCCCTGACTTTTTTTTTTAATGCATGTGCTGAGGATCTAAATCCATCTCCCTGGCCTCAAAAGGCTGCTTCTCTTGAAGGCTCAATTCCTGGTACCACTTGGTGAGGAGATAACAATCTGCAGTAGCAGCAACATCACCAAATGGTAAAATATATAGAAATACACTTAATTACAGACCACTGGTTCATCACCAATGACCACAGCACTGAGATTGGTCAAACTGTTGTAGAATGCTTGGTGAAGTAAGAGACTATGGATTTCCTTTCCAATTTCTTCAACAACCCATTCATTGTTTAATAGTGAATTGTTTAGTCTCCGGGAGTTGGTGTTGATTTCTAGTTTTATTTTATTTATTTTTATTTATTTATTTGATAGAGAGGGAGAGAGAGAACGAGCAAGAGAATGGGTGCACCAGGGCCTCCAGCCACTGCAAACAAACTCCAGATGTGTGCACACCCTTGTGTGTCTGGCTAATGTGGGTCCTGGGGAATTGAACCTGGGTCCTTTGGCTTTGCAGGCAAACGCCTTAACCGCTAAGCCATCCCTCCAGCTCCTGATTTCTAGTTTTAATGCATTGTGGTCATCTGGGGAAAGTATGGAAATAGTAAATAAATGAGATAAAGGAGAGAGCCTGGGAAAGGAGAAGCAAGGTTAAATAAATGAAAGGAGACCTACGAAGATTAGAGTGGAGAAGAATGTTATAGAGGGGAAGACAAAAGAACAAGAGATTAGAAAAAAATTAGGAGAAAATAAAAAAAGGGGGGGGGGCTGGAGTGATGGCTTAGCGGTTAAGGAACATACCTGCAAAGCCTAAGGACCCCGGTTTGATTCTCCAGGTCCCACGTAAGCCAGATGCACAAGAGGGCACATGCATCTGGAGTTCATTTGCAGTGGCTAGAGGCCCTGGCACACCCATTCTTCCTCTCCCTCTCTCTCTTTCACTCTCTCTGTCTCAAATAAATAAATAAATAAATAAATAAATATTTTTAAAAAAAGATTTCCAAATAATGTAAACAATTCAAAATCAAAATTAGACAAATGTAAGAATGAATGAAAACCAAAGATATATTTAAAGGTAAATTGAAAAAAATCTACTAAATGTAGGATGGAGCAGGAGAAAGGGGCAACACAGGGAACAGATGAGAAAAAAAGAGGGAGGGGAATTGTTGCTCTAAAATGAAAGATAAATGCATCGACAAAATTTGTTAAATCTGTGAAGGGAAATAACAAAAAATGTTAAGAAATACATTAAAGTAAAAATCCTATTAAACACATAAAAAAGGAAGAAAACAGGAATCACAAGATACAGCATATTAAGGATTGGAATAGCATTTTCTGGGTTCTTGAAGTTGGAGGGAGGGAAGGCTCTGCTGAACTTATGGACTGGCAAACTGAACTTGTCTCTTAAGCGTTGGTGAGTCAATGTCTGCGGAGTTGCCTTCCGCTTCTCTTCATGCATCAGGGTCCTATGCTGGCCACACGTAGCTTTGCATCCTATGTGGTCCTCTCACCCTCACTCCAGACTCCCCAGCTCATAGGGAGGTAGGGGAGGGGGTTAATGTTTCATTTAGACGTATCTCCTAATTGTGTTGGGAGTATGGGAAAGAGCTGCACTGAAATACGTACCAACAACGACTTGTGTTCACACTTTTTAAACATTATTAGAGAGAGAGAGAGGTAGAGAAAGAGGGAAAGGGTGTGCTAAGGCCTCTAGCTGCTACAAACAAACTCCAGACATATGCCACCTTGTGCATCTGGCTTTACATGGGTCCTGGGGAATCGAACCTGGGGTCCTTTGGCTCTGCAGGCAAGTGCCTTAACCACTAAGCCATCCCTCCAGCCCTGTCTTTACACTATTAAGGCCTGTTGAGTATTAGTCACCTGCTGGAGGGAGGTAGCTGTGGATGTCATGTATGCCCCTGGAACTCCAGAGTTCCTCGGCCTTACAGCAGCGAATGACACTTGGCTCCAGGGTTTGATCCATTTACTGGCCTCAGGAGCTCTAAGAGTCTGGGGTAGTTCCTAGCTTACGAGCTCTGTTCTGGCTGCTGTGAGTGGTGCCCTCTCCTGGTCCTCGTCCCAGCCTGAGTCTGCACCCTGCAGGCTTGTCACTATGCCTTTCTGCTGCCTCGCAGCTGCCTCTGGTCCTTCCCTCATCCAGGGCTGAAGCAGGGAGGCTGTGGTTCTTGACGTGTGGATGCTCCTTGTTCTCAGTTATCATATTGTTGAGGGAAGTCCAAGGAAAGGCACCTAGGTGGAGGGCTGGCAAAACCATGGAGAGAAAAGAAAGTTCGGGGAGCTCCTGCCATGTGGGGAACTGGAGGGGATAAAGAGCCCACGTGGAGAGTAAGGGCTAGGGGGTCCAGCAGAGGTGAAAACTCACCAATAGCTGGAAGCTCCCAAGTGGTCAGAGAGCCTGACCTTCCCATGCCAATGTATTTATAACCTTATAGTGGTGGGCTGCCTTCCAGCTCAGGTGAACCAGAGGGATGGCTGCTTGGTTAGGGCTAGGGACTGTCTCAGGAAGAGGCCAGCCCTGGCACCAAGTTCTGGGGGCTGAACTTGACCAATCACAGTGCTTTCTACGAATGACCTTCCTCCCAGGAGGGGTTCCTGGTTGTTTGTGGAAAAACAGGTCTAGGGAACTGGGCAAGACATAAGAATGGGATCACCTTTGAGTTCTAGCAAGTGCAGACTTTCCTGCCTTTTCTTACTCGCAGGGGTCCAGTCCCTCTAACGGCGCGCGCCCCTCTCGTTAACTCCAACACTCACTTGAAGAACTGCTTCCTTCTTTCCCAAGGTAGCTGCAACATCTACAGTCCAACCAATAGTGTGCGGGGCCCAGTTCTCTACATCCTGCCAATTCTTGTCACCCTCTATTAATATTAGCCCAGTAGATGTAACAGGTGACGTTACTGTTGCTTTGATCTTCCTGATGGACAAATGAGGCCATTTATATTTTTTGGACAAATATATTCAAATTCTTTGTTCATCTTTGACTGGATTGTCTTTAGTTATTGAATTTTACGAGTTCTTTATATGACTTAGATAATTGGTATGGCTGCAGACTCTTTAGTTACAAATTTTATAGCAGATACATGATTTAGAAATATTTTCCCCATTTTGTAATTGCCTTTGTATTTTCGTTTCTTTTTCTTTTCTTTCTTTCTTTTTTTTTTGAGGTTGGGTCTCACTCTAGCCCAGGTGGACCTGGAATTCACTCTGTATTCTCAGGCTGGCCTTGAACTCACAGCTATCCTTTTGCTTCTGCCTCCCGAGTGCTGGGATTAAAGGCATGTACCACCATGCCTAGCTGCTCCTTCGTGTTTTCTTAATTGTGTCTTTTAAAGCACAGAAGTTCTAAATTAAAAAAAAATATTTTTATTTGCAAGCAGAGAGAGACGGGGGAGGGAGGAAGGAAGGCAAAGAGAGGGAGAGAGAAGAGAGAGATTTCAGGGCCTTTGTGCCTACAGAAGAACTTCACACACATGCACCAGATGGTTTTATTGGGTACTGGGGAACTGAATCAGGGCCGGCAGGTTTTGCAAGCAAGCACCTTTAACCACTTAGCCATCTCCCCAGCCCAGATAGTTCTAAATTTTGATGAGTTCAAATTTACACATCTTTTGTTGTTTGTGCTTTATCTGGGCATGTATTTATGTATATTCATATGTGCGTGGTTGCACATGTGTGTTTGTGTATGTACACACAGACATGTGGAGGCTAGAGACAGACAGACATTCAATTATTCTTTGTTTTATTTTTAAACTTTTTTTTTTTAAATAAAAGGTTGCGTACGTAGGCCCCTTCTCCCCATCCCAATTTTGCTGAGGGTCTTCCCTGGGGTTCTGGGTATTCATGATGGGGACCAAGAGGCCTCAGCCAGTCAGCCTGTGCAGGGATGGGGGAAACATGGTGTCTCAGGCTATTCCCACCCACCCTGAGGCTCTTACAATCTTTCTGCCGCCTCTTCTATGATGCTTTCTGAGCCTTGGTGGGCAAGATAGAGATGGGGTTTAGTGTTGCTTTCTCTGAAGATTCTGGATCTCTTGTTTTTATGAGGTTTGAGTGACCACAGGGTCTGTTGCCATTTCCCTGGAACTGGTTTTCAGGCTCGCCATGAGAGCAGTATTTGGGTCAACCTTTCCCCTGTAATCACTTCTGGACCTGGGCAGATGAGGTGGAGGTGACCCGTCTCTTGGTAGACAGCTCGCTCTTTTTTTTTTAAATTATTTATTTACTTATTAGAAATGGGGGGAGAGAGAGAGAGGGAGAGAATGGGTGTACCAGGGCCTCTAGCCACTGCAAATGAACTCCAGATGCATGCGCCACCATGTGCATCTGGCTTATGTGGGACTTGGAGAATCAAACCGGGGTTCTTAGGCTTCATAGGCATGCACCTTAACTACTAAGCCATCTGTCCAGCCCAGCTCTCTCTTCTTCATGTATTGATGTATCTTTGTTCTCCCCTGTATTCTCCTTCATCTGAAAATAGAACAGATTCGCCAGCCAAAAGTACTCTTTACTTTTTTATTCTTTGAGATAGGGTCTCTCGTTGAATTTAGACCTCACTGATTTGGTTAGACTAGCTAGCCTGTGAGCCCCAGGGATCCTCCTGTCGCAGCCTCAGCATAGGGATTACAGGCATGCACCACCACACTCAGACCTTCATGCTTGTGCAGTGGGCTCTCTATCCACTGAGCCATCTCTCCAATCCAGTTCTTCACTTTGTGAGATTTATTTGTGTTCTTCAAATCGATTTTTCTTGCCGTACACTGCTGCATCATAAAAATATGCTATGATTTTTTCATCTGTTTTCCTTTATTGATTATGTTGTTTTAATTTTTTTGTATTTAGGACAATGTTTCCAAGAATCATCTTGCTTAGGTTTTTCTGAACACACGTGCAAAACATTCATTAAATTATTTACCTACAAGTGCTATTTTTTTTTTTAGTCACAATGGAAAGCATTTTGCTTTATACTCAATTTTGCTAAATATCTTCAAAACAGTTGTACCAGTATATTTTCCTGTCCTCAGTTTGTAAGAATTTTTATATTCTTTTGGATACTTGATTCCACTAGAAATTTTCATCATTCTTTCTAACCTTGTAGAAGCAAAATGACAGTTCATTCCTATTTGCATGTGCTTATCTTTAATTGATGGTGAAATTATTTTTCATCTACTCATTATTTATTTATGGTGTGTGTGTGTGTGTGTGTGTGTGTGAATGAAATGCCTGTTCCTGTCAGTCATCTGACAGGAAATGTGTTCAACTGCAAACAACAGAAAATCCAATCACCAGGAACTTCTGTAAGAAAGGGCTCCCCACACAACTGTCTTAATTCACCCTTTTGTAGCTCTAATAAAACATGCAAGACTGGATCTAATATATAATGAATAGAAATGTATTTTGCTTCTCCTTTATGGATGCCGGCGATCCAGGAGGATAGTACCACATCGTCTCAGCATCTGGTGAGGGTCTCTTGATGCACCCTTGTGTAGTGGGGAGTATTACATGGCTAAGACACAGCAAGTGTCTCAGGTCTCTTATGTGGTCACTAAAGCCACAGGCAAGGCCCTCCTTCATAACACCATCTAATCCAAATGATCTTCCAAAGATTCTTTCTTCAAATTCTATTAACATATAAACATGAGCCTTAATTTCCATCCCATGGCTCTTAAGAGGTGATGCAATCAACCTTCCAACAAGACAATGTGGCAAAGGAGAGCCCTGGCTGGAGTTATTCTCTCTGGCTGTCTTGATTGGATCTTGATTTCTTGCAAGGTCTCCAGTAGCTGTTGTGGTCTTTGGCATCACATTTGTGCTTCAGTATGCAGAGGCTGGAAGGGAGACTGCTCAGTGTCTGTATCAAGCTGCAAAAATCTTGCCACAGCTCCCTAGTAATCATTGACTTACATTCACTGGTCACATGGACACCCTTATCAGAATAGAGATGGAAAACATTGTGGGACTTTAAAGCAGATACTGTCTTGATTAAACTGAGTCTAAATAGCAAGCAAGCCCTGGGAGAAGGATGAAGGGGTAGATAATAATGTTTATCTACAGGGCTGTTTTCTTGTTCATTTATAAGGCTTTGTATATTCCAAATACATGTTCCTTCAATCAGGATTCTGTAAGAGAATTAAGCTTTCATGTCTTGGCGGTGAGTGTCAGTGTGGTTTGTAGATTCCTGGGGAAATCTGTGAGACCTTTCCTGGAAGGTCTATAAAGTGAAAACCTTTCCATGATGATCTGTTAGCTCCTCCCCTTTTGTTTTTACCACGCTTATGCTTGTGCTAATGAGGCAGACTGAATAAGCAGCACCATAGCTTGGATCTGGGATATCTTCCAAAGGCCCCTGTGTTAAAAGCCCTCAGGCTAGAGCTGGAGAGATGGCACAGAGGTTAAAGACACTTGCTTGCAAAGCCTTCATGTCCTGGGTTCAGTTTCCCAGTGCTCATAGTAAGCCAGATGCATAAGGTGGATCTGGAGTTCATTTGCAGTGGCTGGAGAAAACTTTCTCTCTCTTAAATAAATTAATACAAAATATATTTTAAAACATTTTTTTTTTTTTATTCATTTGTGTGATATATATATATATATATATATATATATATATATATATATATATATATACACACACACATGGAGAGAGAGAGAGAGAGAGAGAGAGAGAGACAGATAGATATAGAGAAAGGGAATGCCAGGGCCTTCAGCCACTGCAAACAAACTCCAGACACATGTGCCACCCTGTGCATCTGGGTTACATGGGTCCTGGGGAATTGAACCTGGGTCCTTTGGTATGGCAGGCAAACACCTTACCCACTAATCCATCTCTCCAGTCCCTAAAAAAATATTTTTTTAAAAGTTACAATCCCACTGAAGAGGCCCTCAGTGGACTGGGGGCAGGAAGGAAAGGAAATGGTGCCAACACATGATGTATCCATACTACTTAATAAAATATTGTGTTAAAAATATAAATAAAATAAAAAGTCCTCAGGATGATGCTACTGGGAGGTGTTCGGACCTTTAAAAAGTAAGGCCTAGGGCTGGAGAGATGGCTTAGTGGTTACGGTGCTTGCTTGCGAAGCTTAAGAACTCCGGCTCAAATCTCTAGGTCCCACAAAAGTCATATGCACAGTGACATAAGCATGCAATGTCACACAAGGGGGTGCACATGTTTGGAGTTCATTCGCAGCTGTTGAAGGCCCTGGCACACCTATTCTCTCTCTCTCTGCCTCTTTCTCTCTCTCTGTCTCTCTGAAAAATAAATAAATAAACCTTTAATCCCAGCACTTGGGAAGCAGGGGTAGGAGGCTCACCATGAGTTCAAGGCCACCCTGAGACTACTGAGTGAATTCCAGGTCAGCCTGGGCTAGAGCAAGACCCTACCTGGAAAACTAACTAACTAACTAACTAACTAACTAACTAACTAAATAAATAAATAAAAATGAAAATAAAATAATAATAATAATAATGCCGGACGTGGTGGTGCATGCCTTTAATCCCAGCACTCGGGAGGCAGAGGTAGGAGGATTGCCATTAGTTCAAGGCCACCCTGAGAATACAGAGTGAATTCTAAGTCAGCCTGGGCTAGAATGAGACCCTACCTCAGAAAAAAACCAATAATAATAATAATGATGATAATAATAATAAAATTTAAAAAGTGAGGCCCAGAGGGAGTTCTTCCCGGTCATTGGGGATGTTTCTTCAAATGGGATCGTGGGGACCCTAGTGTCTTCCTCTCTCCAGCATGAGATGAACTGTTTGCTCTAGAATGTGCGTGCTCCATGGAGTGCTGTTCGACGTGTTCCACAACCAGAGGCTCCAGAGCAAGGAGTCTTCCTGATCATGGCCTTGCAGCCCCACAGCTGTGAGCCAGATTAATCTTTTTGTTTGTATCAGTTGATCAGCTGCGGCATTTGTCACAGTGATGGAAAGCTGACCACCACAGTGGGTAAACCTGCTGGCATATAGTGGTGGTAGTCACTGGTTCACCATCACACATCACCAAATGAACAATGAGCCCAGGGCTAGATAATGAAGTAAACTTCATTTTATTGTGTGACAAAAGCAAAGGGTTTGTGTAAAGCATTTCAGCTGCATGCTGAAGTCCTTACGATGGGCGTCATGAGGAACAGGGGTCAGGTGCATATTTCATGGTTGGATAAATGAGTCTCTTTCATGCTGCACCATTTTTACTTAAAAGAAGACTGACAGGCAACGATATATATTTTTCATGTGAGTACTTAAAAATGAATGAAATGAATCTGTTACTTCATGAAGAGCAACTGACAAAATTTATGCCACTGATAAAAGTTTTTGCTTTCAAGCAATAGTTAAAGGTTTTTGGAAAATGCCATGATGAACTTAGGAGTGCCAGTATGTCAGACTTTTCTCATAAGAGTCACAGTGATATTTCTGATACTGCAAAACAAAATTGATTCATATTTGGAAGATCTGTTTGATTCGCTGAAGTAATATTTTCCAGACAACCACTGAGTAAAATTGCAAAATCACACGAGTAGAAGATCCATTCAAAGAGGAAAATAAATGAAAGAATTTTGCTATTTGATTATTTTTAAATTTTAATTATTTTTGAGACAAGATCTTGTTATGTTTACGGGCTCCTGGGAGGAGGCGGTGGGGAGGAGTGTGTTGGACTTGCACTCAGGCCCTCAGCTGTGTGGTGAGTAATTGTGGAACATGGCCCCTAGAGGGATAAGGTCAGAAGTGCAGTGGAGCTGCCACCAGGGAGTGAGTGGCTGTGGAACATGCACTGGCTTAGTTGCTCCTTGGAATTCAGATGTGTTTCTTCTCTTCCGGCTTCCTTCCTTTGTGAGGCAGCAAGCAAGAAGCACATCCAGTGGCTGCAAGGTGCAGACGGCGAGGTCTGGGTGTGGGTCATGGGAGAAGGCCCTGGTGACAAGCCCTATGAAGAGATCTCCGAGGAGCTGATTGCAAAGAGAGCGCGGCTTCAAGCTCAAAAGGAGGTGGAGGAGCTCTGGTGAGGGGGCTGGCTGGGAGAATGCTGGGGTTGTGGGCTGACCCTGGGGCCCCAGGGTGGGTAGAAGCTGGCTGGGAGGTAGAAGGTGCTGCTCAGTGGCTGGTTGTGTTGAGTTCTACTAAGATAAATGAACAAAGCATCAGAGTCTTGAGTACTGGGGAGGTGGCTCAGTGAGTAAGAGAACGTCCTATGAAGCATGAGGACCCAAGTTCGATCCCCAATGCCCACCTAGAAAGCAGGGCATAGATGTGCACGCTTGTAACCTCAGCAATGCATGGGCGCAAGGGGGACAAGACAGCAGGATTGCTGGGGTTTTCTGGGCAACTAGTTTAACCAAAAAACATTATGTGCTTCAAGTCCAGTGAGAGATTCTGTCTGAAGAAAGTAAGGTAGAGGTGTGATAGACGGGGACATCTGATGTCCTCCCTCAGCCTCCAACACAAGGATGCACAGGGTGCTTGCATATGTACACACATGGGCACACACACCACGCACACAGAGCAAAATTCAAAAATGTATCAGAGGCTTGCATCAGGTAAAGCTTGTGCGTTCAAGTCCTGATTCCCAGGTCTCGGACCTCCTTTTTATTTTCACCAACGGTGGGGTCTAATGACCCTTCCTGTATGCATGAGGTGTATGTTCAACCGCACACTCTGTACAGCGTGCTTTTGCCTTCCCTCCCTGCATTGCACGGAAACAGCCCAGCAGTAGGGATCCACTCCGCTCACGTGAGATTCCTCTGCGTGTTGTCCTCAATGGACTCACAGCTGAGTCCATGGTGAGGTGAGGTGAGGTTTGGTCAGACTCCTTCCATCAGCGACTTTTAACATTTCTCACCAAACTTGGAAATCCATGTGAAGCTGCCTCCAGCATCCTCTCCTCTCAGGGTTGAATGCTAGAGGGTTAACTGCAAACTTGTAAGAACATGTAAGCAACACTGAAAACTAAAAGGAATTAATTACACTCCCCCGCTCCAAAGTTAACAAGAGCATTTCGGTGACACATGCTTTACAAACTGATTTTTTTTTTTTTTTGGTTTTATTTGAGGTAGGGTCTCACTCTAGCCCAGGCTGACCTGAAATTCACTATGTAATCTCAGGGTGGCCTCGAACTCACGGTGATCCTCCTACCTTTGCCTCCTGAGTGCTGAGATTAAAGGCGTGTGCCACCACGCCTGGCTTACAAACTGTTTTATTCACACCTTGATAAATTGGTCAGCTCAAATCCATAAGGCTATTTCCTGTTCCACAGGAAATACATGCTCTTGGTCCTTTTAATAGGCATTTGAATTGTGTTATCATTTCTTGTAATAAAACTTCTTTGAAGAATATACATATCTATATATGATCTCTATCTCTATATATCTTTGTATAGTTGAATGAGAAATAGGATTTTCATGTCTTCTTTTCCTGGCTCCCAGGGTGGTTCTGCTATGTACCCTCCCATATGCAGGAGTGTCTTTCTCTCCCCACCTTTGCCAACACTGACTTCTTATAGTTGCTGTTCTATGCACGGAGTGAAGGCTGCTCATTGTTTCAATTTGAAGTTGCACTGCGACATGGTTCTTCGAGTTTTTGCTCGAGCTCAGCCCTGTTCGTACTCTCTTGGAAGGAAACAGAAGGAGGCAGAGATCACCAAGAAGTTCCGGGATGCCCTGGCCAATGAGAAAGCCCGGATCCTAGCTGAGAAGTGGAAAGTGGAGATGGAGGACCGCAGAGCAGCCAAAATCCTGGAGGAACGCATCCACGAGGAATTCAAGGTGGGCCAGGGCACGGGGTGTGCGGTACCTGCTTTAGTCCCCAAGACCCGTGGGACTGCTGTCTGCTTCGCACCTGTCCGTGGTACTGTGTGCTTTATGAGAACAGAAGTCTCACACTGAGAGCAGGAAGAAGGAAGGCCCACTAATAAGGCCCTTTCACTTCCTGTTATATGGTTGCGGAAAGTGAGGGTCAGGCAAGGAAAAAGAAATTACCCAAGTCACATGTCATGGTGGTTGGGTGTGGTGGTAGAAGCAGAACTGAGGCTCTCTGTACCCCAAACCAAGCGTCCCAAAATGAGGCCTGGAAAACTGAACTTGTGGTCATATAAGCCTGGGTTCCTGGTTCCAACTGTCCTACTTACTAAGTGGTGGCCCGGGGGTCCCCCAAATATGACACAGATGTTGCACTCATGAACTCACACCGGCCATGGTTACCTCCACAAGACCTGCCCACGACTGGACCATCAGGTGCCCATCACGGATGGTGGAGAAGGGCGGGAGGCCCCCATCCCTCCCTGAAGAGTTATCGGGACTTAATGGATTCTGGGGAGAGGTAGATATTTTCTTCGGTGGTGTAGCCACCAATAAGTTGAATGTGCTTTGGTAAACAGCCTCTAGCCCATGTTCATGCATGCAAGCCTAATTAAACTCAGTGGGTCCCCCTTAAAATGCATCAAAGTAGAAATAAGGCTACCTGGAAAGAAGAAGGGGTTCAGTGGGAGTGGACAGGGGGTAAAAGAAGATAATGAGGGGGAATATGACCAAAATACATTATTAACAAGTACAGAAATTATCAATAAATTAATTTTAAAAAATCATTTGAGCCGGGCATGGTGGTGCATGTCTTTAATCCCAGCACTCAGGAGGCAGAGGTAGGAGGATCACCATGAGTTCTAGGCTACCCTGAGACTACATAGTGAATTCCAGGTCAGCCTGAGCTAGAGTGAGACCCTACCTTGAAAAACAAAACAAAACAAAAAAATCACTTGAATTTTTATAAGGAAATATGTACATTTTTGGCCTAGGTAGAGAATATTTGGTCGCTTATTCTGGGAGACTTTAGAATCACTGAATGAGCTCTACCACTTCCTGGCTTAAGTTATACAAAAACACATTTATTGTTTCTTTTACCTTTTTCTTCTTTCTTGCTTGCTTGCTATAGAAGCAGTAATTTTGTTTAATAGGAATACAGATATATTCAGAAAACAGAAAATAGTGATCATGCTAACTCCCAACACTGAGTTATTTTTTTAAAATTGTATTGTCAATAGCAAACAGATATTAGTTGAAGCATGAAAACAGCTTGAGGGTTGGGAGAATAGGATGCACGAGTCCTGGGCTCCAGCCCCAACAAAACCAAAACACAGAACCAAACCCAGTCGTTCCGTCACTACTGCCAGCAGCGGGAGAGGGCTGACTTCTTAGCGGGAGAGGGCTGGCTTCTTTAGGGAGGTGACTTGGGTGTTAGAATGGGCCATGGGGACAGAGCAGGGGAGAGTGGTCCTCAGTAGATTTGGAGAAGGGACCAATCCGGGAGCACTGTTCAGCTGTCCTGTGATGAGGCACTGCGTCTTCCGCCAGCAGGTTCCAAAATTAGGGTTCCGCCCTCTCACCAAGTGTGGGAGATAGAGCCTACTCCAAGGATCAGCATCCAGAGAGATGCTTCACCCCGCAAGAGGAATGTTCCCAATTGGAAGCTCCGTCTAGGAAGCGCTCTGAGAAAAGGTGGCCAGGGCATTTCCTCAGGTGTTGGCTGGACCACACAGTGCGGGTTTGGGCAGCATTGTCCTTTCTCAGGCAGGCTCTTTAGTGGGAGCTGGAGTCTCCCCGGACATGGTCATGTGCCAGAAGCTGGGCTGGAGGCTTGGTCTAGTCTCTCCGTGGAGGGCTGTGGGAGGACTTGTGTACTGCTGAAAGTCTGTAATTACCGTTACGTTCATAGCATTTGCCCATTTAAAAGCTCTACCTGTTCCCATAATGATTAGGCAGTGACAATGTTGGCTTCTTAAAGTTATGTGTGTTGCAAATATTTTTCTTAGTAATACTTTTTTTTTTTTTTCTTAGTTCGGGTTATTGTGTTTCTGAATGTGCAGAAGCTTAAAATATGTATGAGCCAAACCTATCAATCTTTTTCTTTATCATTTGCTTTATGCACAGAAAGATCTGTGTTACCATAAGCTTTAAAAATGCCCACCTAGGGCGGATGGATTGCTTAGCAGTTAAGACGCTTGCCTGTGAAGTCTAAAGACCCAGGTTCAATTCCCCAGTGCCCATGTAAGCCAGATGCACAAGGTGGCACATGGGTCTGGAGTTCATTTGCAGTGGCTAGAGGCTCTGATGTGCTCTCTCTCTCTCTCTCTCTATTGTTCCCTCAAATAAATAAATATGATATTTTTCAAAATCCACCTAATCTCTTTCTCCTTGCAAATAAATTAATAAAAATATTTTTAAAAATACCTCCCTACATTTGTTTTATATCTTGTATGGTTTTGTTTCTCTGCATTTACTTTCCCTTCACGTTGAGGTGTGGTACCTATATGGGCTCTAACTTTATTTTATTTTTCCAAATTGTTAGCCAATTATTCTAACATTATTTATAGAGTAATTTATCCTCTCCCTTACCGTTGATCTTGTTGCCTTGATTGGAGTTTTCTACATTTTACTTACTCCTAGATCTCTTCATTTTTCTTCTGATTTATTATTGCTCAGACAGACTTAATTGTTTAATTATTGAATCTTTAAAATAATTTCTAACACCTACTAAGGTAAGAATTCTATCATTTTTCTTCATTTTCAAAATGTCTTTGGCTAATAACCTCACCATTCTTTTCCACCAGAGGGACTTGTGAATTATTTTGTCATTACTCCCCTCCCTTAAACAAAACCTACAGTGTTTTTTTTTAACTAGGACTATGATTGCATCCATGTTATTGAAAGCTGTGTTGGTGGAAAATGGACCTTTTTACAATATCACATTATTGAATTTTCTTCAGGGATGTAGTAGGTTTCTCTCATTATCCCAAACTTATTTTTAAAATGTTTTATGCATTTTTTTATTTGCAAACAGGGAGATATAGAAGAGAGACACAGGAGAGACTGGGTGCACTAGGGCCTCCAGCGGCTGCAAATGGACTCCAGATGCACATGCCACTTTGTGCATTTGGTTCTACATGAGTACTGAGGCATCTAACTCTGGTTGTTAGGTTTTTCAGACAAGTGCCTTAACCACTGAGCAATCTCTCCAACCCCCAAAGCTTATTTTTAATCTTTGTTAAATTTTTATTAATCACATGTAAAAATAATGATTAACTAATTACAAGTATTCTGAGTAACATATCTAGCTATGTGTTTCCCCTTTTGGACCCTAGGGAAATTTTATTTGAGTATTCCACATTTTCTTTTTAATTAATCATTAAGCTTAATACCTTTTTTTTTCTATTGTGACTGTTGCTGTGTAGCCCAGGCTGGGCTTGAACTCATGACACTCTTTTTGCCTCTGCTTCCCAAGTGCTGGAATTACAGGTGTGCCACCATGACCAATTCTCCTGGCATTTAAAAATTTATTGCAATTGCTAGTGACATAAGTATAGACTGTTGCTGATTTCTTTATTTAACTTTGTTGTAAATTATCATTTTAGGGAAGTGATTCTCTTGAGTTTTTAAATAAAGCAGAAAAGTTGAAAATATGAATGCTTAAATATCCTCAACTTAATTGATCAATTATTAATATTTGCAAAATTTTCACTCTGTTTCTTTCATATACATATACATATATCTATACACATATCGGTATGCCTCTACACATATATGTCTGTACACACATACACACATATGTATGCATATTTACTCTATGTATGGGCATGCATATGTGCATATACTCACATATATATATACACATATGTATATATTTTAAAAATTATTTTATTTATTTACTTATTTTGACAGAGAGAGGAGAAAGAGAAAGAGAGGTAGGTAGAGAGAATGGGCACGCCAGGGTCTCCAGCCTCTGCAAATGAACTCCAGACATGTGCACTTCCTTGGGCATGGCTTATGTGGGTACTGGGGAATCAAACCTCGGTCCTTAGACTTTGCAAGAAAGTGCTTTAACCACTGAGTGATCTCTCCACCCCACATATATGTCTAAAAAAATTTGTTTATTCATTTGCATGTGTAGCTGTGTATAAGTATGCTAAGATCTCTTGTTCTTGGTACTGCAAATGAACGCCCATCTTACCCGTCACATGGGTGGCTAGGGAATTGAACCCAAGCTGGCAGGCTTTGCAAGCAAGTGCCTTTAATCACTGAACAATCTCTCACAAACCCCTTCATGTACCTTTTATTTATTTCTTAAAATTTTATTTATTTATTTATTTGAGAGAAACAGAAAGCAGAGAGAGAGAGAGAGAGAGAGAGAGAGAGAAAGGGAGGGAGAGAGACAGGAAAAGAGAGAAAAATGGGCATGGGCATGCTAGGGCCTACAGCCATGGCAAACGAAACAAACTCCAGATGCATTCACCGCCTTGCCCATCTGGCTTATGTGGGTCCTGGGGAATCAAACCTGAGTACTTTGGCTTTGCAGGCAAATGCCTTAACTGCTAAGCCATATCTCCAGCCCCATGTATCTATTTTTTTGGGGGGGGGAGGTCATTGTTTTTCTGAACCATTTGAAAGAGGGTTGCATAGGTCATGACATTAACCCAAACGTTAGCAAAGTACTCTTCCATAAAGGGCCAGGTGGTAAGTATTCTGGACTCTGGGTCTCATATTATCTGTATCACTATGCCATATCATTCTTCAGCTTGGCCGCTAAGGCCCAATAGCAGATAGAGATAACATGTAAACAAATACACATTCCTGTTTCCCAGTAAAATTCCATTCTTAAAAATAGATGGGGGTGGGGCTGGAGGGATGGCTTCGAGGTTAAGGCGCATGCCTGCAAAGCCAAAGGACCCAAGTTCGATTCCCTATGACCCACATTAGCCAGATGCATAAAGGGGAACATGTGTCTGGAGTTCGTTTACAGTGGCTGGAGACCTTAGCCCATTCTCTCTCCCTCTCTTTCTCTCTCTCTCTGTCAAATAAATGAAAATAAAATATTTAAAAAAATAGGTGGGGGCTGGATTTGTTCTGAAGACTTCACTTTTCAGACTCCCGATCACACTGTAAGGCCTCTAGAGTGCATCTCCTAAGAGTGAGGGCATTGCTGTGCAGTCACAGTAATCATTATCACATCGATTGCAATTAAGAATCATTCTATAGCAGGATGTCCAATCCACCGTGGACAGAGATTTATAGTGCTGGATTTTTTTTCATATGAATATTGAAGTCTGCTGGGGACAAAAATAGGCAGAAATACCTTCTGCTCTGTCTTGGTCTCCTTTTCCATGAGGGGCTGAGACCAGATACTAGAAGGGGAGTGAGGTGGATTGGGTGCTGGGCCCAGTCTAAACGAGATCACAGAGGGATCACGTTACTAGTAGAGATTCCCTGGGGGATGGTTTTCTTGAGAGCCTTGGTGATAGAAAGGGTGATAGGTCTGTGCCAGGTCTCACGCTGGGGTCAGGAAGGCCAGCTGGCCTGGCTTTGATGTCACTAAGGGACTCAAATGTGGGTACTTGGTATTATTTCCAAAGAGGATGCATGCGTTTTGGTTTTTAAAATTTAATTTGCTAAATGTATGAATGCTTGAACTTTAGTAGACATAACCATCCTGATTTGGCATGGCATCATATTGAGGAGCGTCAGAAGTGTGAGTTGTGTCTGAGAGCCTCGGAGGGACCGCTTGGGGCAGTGTCTGTCAGGAGCATTCAGGGACTTGAGTTATTTTATCACATTTTTACCACCAAGATTCCAATATGGGGTTGCAGAGATGGCTTGGCAGTTAAGGCACTTGCCTGCGAAGCCTAAGGACCCATGTTTGATCTCTCTCTAGATCCCAAGTAAGCCAGATGCACAAAGGTGACACAAGAGCACAAGCATCTGGAGTTCAATTGCAGTGGCTGGAGGCCCTGGAGCACCAATTCTCTCTCTCTCTTGCTCTCACTCTCTCTCTCTAAAAACAAGGTTCCAATATGTAGCGACTCTTGCATGCAGGAATATGCCAACCACCTTTATTTGTTGCTATTTTTGTTTTCGGAGAACTTAGGTGCAGATTTTTTTGTTTTGTTTTGTTTTGGAGAATGGAGAGGGCTGTGCAAACTCCTTGTTCTCCAAAAGCTTATGAGGGTGGTTAAACTTGAAAAGCCTGAAGTTTCTTAATTCCCCAGCAGGTGCAAGAAGTAGTGCAAACATCAGGTGTTCATTTGCAGTAGCACGAGACCCTTGCACACGTGTGCATGCATGCATGTGCACACACGCGCGCACGCACACACACACACACACACACACCTCTTATGGAAAGCCAAAGTCGAGAGAAACTTGTGAGTAAGCCCCGCCTGCACCATATCCAGGAGACCAGAGTGGGACATAGTGGCGTCTTCTGAAGCCCGAACATGAGCAAGGGCAGAAAGTGAAGGAGGAATGCATAAGAAGTAATGGCCTGTGAGGTAGAGATAAGAAGCCCCTGGTGGGTAAACGGGTAGGTTGTGGAGTCCCTAATTGCTACATCAAATTAAAAGAGAGACTAATGGAGAGAGGGAGGAGATATGATGGAGATTTGAGTTCTAAAGTGGAATGGGGGGAGGGAAGGGAAATATCAGGTGGGTTTTTTTTTGTATGTAAGTATAAAAGTCAATAAAAAACAATAATTAAAAAAAAAAGAAGCCGGGCGTGGTGGTGCATGCCTTTAATCCCAGCACTCGGGAGGCAGAGGTAGGGGATCGCCATGAGTTCAAGGCCACCCTGAGATTGCATAGTGAATTCCAGGTCAGCCTGGGCCAGAGTGAGACCCTATCTCGAAAAACCAAACAAACAAACAAACAAACAAACAAACAAACAAAAAAACAAAAAACCACAAAAAAAAGAATGTGGCTTGTCCTTTAGATGTGGGAACATGGTTAGATCAAATTCTAGGATGGATGCTGCTGCTATTATTATTCAAGTTACAAGTCTTTATGCAGGAGGGCCAGTCAGGAGATTTAAAAATTTATTTATTTGCATGCGCGTGCATGTGTGTATGCATGCATGTGCACATGTGCCAGGGTCTTGCCACTATAAATAAATGGCAGACACATGTGACACTTTTTTTTTTTTTTGAGGTAGGGTGTCACTCTAGCTCAGGCTGACCTGGACTTCACTATGTAGTCTCAGGGTGGCCTCGAACTCATGGCGATCTTCCTACCTCTACCTTCCAAGTGCTGGGATTAAAGGCATGAGCCACCATGCCCGGCTACATGTGACACTTTTTACATACATGCTGTGGAACTGAACCTGGTCTGGCAAGCTTTTCAAGCAAGTGCCCTTAACTGCTGAGCCGTCCTCCTGGCCCCTGGGTAGATGTTTGCAAAGTGAGGATGTGAAGTCAGAACAGCCTGTGTCAACATGAATGGCAAAGGCCTGTTCATCAGGCTAAGTAAGGGCTGGGTGTGTGATAGTGTATTCCCGCGATGGGCACTGGACACAGGCCCACACTAAGAGGAAAGAGAACATGCTTCGGTTGGCCATGTGGAGTTTCTAGCCACACAGAGGAGGGAGCTGGGGTGGAGTCTGGAGAGAGAGAGCCTTGCTGCGAAGCCTAGTGGGGAGAGAAGGTGGTAAGGCTTATTTGGAGGGCATCCCTCAAGGATGTGAGCAAGTTCTGCTCATTCTCGAGGTTACAAACAAGATAATACTGAAAGTTCATTTTGCAAAATGGGAAAAAGAATTCCAGAATCTTTGTGTAGGGTTGGCTATGGACATTCAATACCGAACATGGTGACAGTTGGAAATCTGTCTTAATAACCATTGTGGCTGGGGTTATAGCTCAGCAAGAACACATCCTCAGCAGGCAAGGCCCTGGGTTGTTCCCTAGCACCACACCAAAGAATTAAGAACAATAAACAGGGCTGGAGAGATGGCTTAGTGGTTAAGGCGCCTGCCTCCTAAGCCTAAGAACACTGGTTCCAATCTCCAGCAGTTCCAGTCTCCAGGTTTAGCCAGATGCAAAGTGACGCGAGGGCGCAATGCCGCACTTGACCACAAGGGGGTGCACGCATCTGGATTTTGTTTGCAGCAGCTGAGAGGCTGCAGGCACGCCCATCTCTGTCTGTCTTCCTCTCCCTCTCTCTGTCTCTCTCTCTCAAAAAAAAAAAAAAAAACAATAAATAATAAGATGCAAAGAATTCTGTTGCAGTTGGTGCCATTCGAATGCAATTCATATGTGTATAAAAGTGATTCTTGGGGGCTGGGAAGATGGCTCAGTGGCTCAAGGCTCTTGTTTGCAAAGCCCATCAGCCAAGCTTCAGTTCTCAAGCCAGTAATGTAAGCTGGATGAAAAAGGTGGTGTAAGTGTCTAATGTTTGTTTGCAATGGCAAGAGGCCTTGGTGCGCATGTTCACACACGCACACATGCACACACACACACACACAAATAAATAAATAAATATATTTTTTAAAGTGCTTCTTTAGGAAAAAGAAGATCCTGGGGCCAGATGAAACCATGTCACACTGTTTCTGGGTGCTGACCTGTTCAAGATTGCCCAACGGGGTTCATGAGAACCCTGTTCTCTCCCTCCGGTCCTCTGACCTTCCTTCTCCACCGTCATGTGCCATTCCCTTACTCTTCTTAGTTTTCCTGATAATAAACAGACTGAAGGCCTTGAACATTCTGTATATTTCCATCTGATGCCGTTGTCTTTTGCTTTTTACTCCCTTTAGGTTGGAGTTTGTGGTGGTCCCAGATGACATCCTTGCCAGGGGTAGAAACCATTGCTGTCTTGTTCCCAATAAAATTATGACTGCTGTCTTGTTCCCAAGACATGCCTCCTCAACATGCCAGGCCTGGATGGCCCTGGCCTGGGAGACAGAGACAGGCATCTAACATGTTTAGCCCATCTGGTGAACTCTGGATTCTGTGAGAGATCCTGTCTCAAAAAGTACCATGGAGTGGGATCCAGTTAATATACCTGAGGTTTATTCTGCCCTCCACATGCCCACCTGCGCACACACATGCACACATTCATGTATACCACATACACATACACATGCCAAAAAAAAAAAAAAGATTATAAGTGGTGGTGAAACTTTTCATTTCTCATTTTTTTTCCCTTGGAAACTGGAGACTTGGTAAAGCTGACATGAGCATGACTTATCCTTTCCGTCTCACGAATTGTCACCAGTCCTGTCTTCTCTCCACGGTTTATTAATTCATCCCTCGGCTTGGCATTTATGGAACACCTACTGTCTGCCAAGCTCTGTGCTGTGGGCTGGCAATGGAGGATGGATGGCATGGTTCCAGCCCTGCCCTTCTGGAATGTAGCAGCATCTCATGAAAAAGAGGTGTTGTTAGAGCCAGCATCATAACAGACATGAGGCTGCCTTCCAGAACAAGCATTTGTCTTGATGACATTTTCCATTGGGGTTAGACAGACGGGGCCATAGCAGTGTGCTGTTACTGATGGGTTATCAGGAGAAGGGGGAATGAGTAAGCTGGACAGCACAGAGGGCTTTTACACAGCCAGAACAGAGCTGCTGCCTTCCTGGGTGGAATGTAAGTGTTTGCATCTCTACCCCTTGGCCGGGTTGACTATTGGATGCTAACCCTAATGACGTGGACTTTTCTTCAGTAATCTCAGCTGGCCCTATGATGATTCTGGGCAGTTGAGATGACAATAACAACAGGCCATTTCAGCTGTGAGAGTTGAGTCACTTTAGCAAGTCCTTGGAGAGAAAGATGTAATTCTATGTATTTGTAGTTACAACATGTTTTCTTGTTGTCCCCATCTTTGTGAAGGGTCTGCTTTTGTCACAGTAAATGGGCAGTCATTTTCCTTTGAGAGAGGGGGATACTCCCTGGGTAGTGTCCCAGGCTGAAGAGAACCACTTGAGCAGTAACTTCCTCTTCATACAGACCACAGCCGGGTGCAGTAGGAACTCCACAGTTTTTGAGGTACACCAGTCCTGACCCTTCTCTAGGGTGCAGTATTTTTTTTTGAAAATATTTTATTATCTATTTATTTATTTATTTGAGGAAGATAGAGAGAAATACAGAAATAGGCAGGTAGAGAGAGAATGGGCACGCCAGGGACTCCAGCCACTGCAAATGAACTCCAGATATGTGCTGTGTGCCCCCTTGTGCATCTGGCTTACATGGGTCCTGGAGAATCGAGCCTTGAACTGGGGTTCTTAAGCTTCACAGACAAGCATTTAACAGCTAAGCCATCTCTCCAGCCCGTATTTTTTTTTTTTTTTTTTGGTTTTGTAAGGTAGGGTCTCACTCTGGTCCAGGCTGACCTGGAATTAACTATGTAGTCTCAGGGTGGCCTCAAACTCTCGGTGATCCTCCTACCTCTGCCTCCCGAGTGCTGGGATTAAAGGCGTGTGCCACCACGCCCGGCCTGTATTTTTTTTAAGAGAGAGAGAGCATCTGCCTTAGGTGGGTACTGGGGAATTGAACCTGAGTACTTAGGCTTTGCAGACAAGTGCCTTAACCTCTAAGTCATCTCCCCAGACCTATTCCATTCTTGATTACTAACATTCACTGCTTCAACAAAACAAGTACATGTTAGAGAATGGCTATGAACAAAGGGACTACAGGGTTCAAACAGAAGAGGGAGGAGGCAGCAAGGCGACACCCATGTAAGAAAGTCTCAGTAGGTGTTGCAGTTAGCTTTGCATTGCTGGGACAAACATCCAACCAGGCACAGCTCATAGGAGGAAGGGGTTTCTTTTAGGCTTACAAAATCCAGGGGAAACTCCATCAATAGTGGAAGAAGCTGTTTACTTCCATAGATCCAAGCAGAGAGAAAGAGCTGCTGCAAGCAGACACCAGCAGCAGCAGACACAAACCTCTAAGATTCCAACTGCTTTAAACACACCTAGTGGGACAGGACTCAGATCCACCTCCAAAGACACCTCAGGGCTGCACTCGAGGATCCATCCCCCATGACACACCACCTCTAGTCATTTAGGGGCTGATGTTGCAAGGTCACTTTTTTTTTGGAGAGAGACAAGAGAGACAGAGACAGAGGGAGAGGAAGACAGATAGAGATGGGTGTGCCAGCAGCCTCTCAGCTGCTGTGAACGAAATCCAGATGTGTGCGTCCCCTTGTGGTCAAATGTGGCATTGCGCCCTTGCATCACTTTGCATCTGGCTAAACGTGGGACCTGGAGATTGGAACTGCTGGAGATTGGAACCAGCGTTCTTAGGCTTAGCAGGCAGGTGCCTTAACCGCTAAGCCATCTCTCCAGCCTGCAAGGTTACTTTTAATAAAATGCCGTGGTCTATGGGGCATACATTTGAACTATCACATTCAAATTACCATGGTAGGGAGTGAAGACGAGTAGTTTACAAAGCACAGGCACAGGTCTGTTCAAAGTACAGAATCATCAAATGCAGGGTCCGAAAGTGGTTCTCCTGGGTCCATTTGAAGTGGGTTGTGTGTCATGGGCAGGAGAGACTTCTTGAGCTGGAATCTGAGGACAGAGGCAGAGGTCCCTCACTGTTTCCTGGATAAGGCTTGTTGTGACTCACAACAGGGGTCTCAGTGTCTTCCACATCTCAGGCTTGATGGTCTTTCTTTTATAGTCCCAAGTGAGAGGGCCACATCTGGTGCCACTGGCAAGCTCATGTGTACGGTGTCCCAAATAACACGTGCAATTATTCATTGGTACAAGCAAATTATTAGTTTGTGTCTCATGGCGTGTTGATGGTAGGTGTTGACTTGTACAGACAAGATGTAGAGGCATTCTCTCTCAGCCTTTATGATTATAAAATAGAGTAACTGAGTCAAAACTGTTGCCTCATATAATGTGATATTTCAAGGCTAGGCACAGCCTGAAAGCTGCTCTTCTGTACAATGTTGAGTTACTTGAAGAAGGACACAGCTTGATGACCACACTCATGCATAGGAGAAAGTGACAGAGAGTGCCCAAAAGGAAGAAACTGGGATCATACAGGACCTTGTCTTGTCACTTGGACAATAGTACTGTCCCTCCCAGTCTTGTGGGGACTATTTCTGGGCAGTGCTGGGGAGGGAGCTGAGAAGTAAAGTTACAAAGTTATGCTTCAAAGTATGGTCCCCCATGAAACATGGTCCCCCATGAAACATGGGGCCCAGACCAGGGGATCTAAGGGCAATTCTGTCTACAGTCTGCTTCCCACTGACTCCTGGTTACATACCACACAGGAAAGATAAGGGAGACAATTCTGGATAATCTCATAGGAGTTCTAGAACCTTCCATTTGAGACTCCCTCAAAGAAATGTCTAGCTTCTCACCCAGTCATCCCAGATCGAAGCCTACCTGTCAGTGAAGCTGGCTGCCCACTTAGCCTCCCCTTGTGTGTGTGTGTGTGTGTGTGTGTGTGTGTGTGTGTGTGTCTGAGAGAAAGAGAGAGAGAGAGAGAAAGTTCTGAGGTCCTCAGAGAGCTGAGCTGTCTCATTTCTGAAACAATACAGAATGCAAGCAAGTGAATGGGGCAATCAACAAATAAGAAGGAGAGTGTGGAGCTGGAGAGATGGCTCAGTGGTCAAGGCCCTTGCCTGCAAAGCCTAAGGACCCAGTTTTGATTCCCCAGCACCCACATAAGGCCAGAAGCACAAAGTGGCACATGTGTATCTGGAGTTCATTTGCAGCAGCAAGTGGCCCTGCCATGCCCATTCTCATTCTCTCTCTTTTAAAATATTTAAAAAATATATATAAAAATCAAAAGAAAGAGGGTGTAGAAATCGTAAACTCCACAACTGAAATAAGAGAACTTGTGAAAGGGTTGGAAGATAAAGTCAGCAACCTCCACCAGGAAGTAGAACAAAAATCACCAGAAATGGAAGACGAGAAAAATGATGACCACTTAGCGAAAAGATGGATTGGGGGTTGGGGATTTAGCTCAGTGGATGAACGCTTGCCTAGCAAGCGCAAGGCCTGGGTTCGGTCCTCAGCACTGGAAAAAAAAAAAAAAAGATAAAAAGCTGGATTGGAGGAGGCCGGCGCTTGACAGATAGGATCCTATAGAGAAAGAGAAGTGAGAGGTGAAGAACTCAATAAAGAAATGCCAGACAAAGAAGACACACTGCACCGGACAGACCTCAGACTGTGGACTGAAAGCCACCAAATGTTCAACACGAAGCAAAGAAAACCCACGCCAAGGCACGCCATGTCAACAGTTTACACATCAGTGATAGAGACCCCGGTGGATTCTAGAAAGAAAAATTAATACCTTATATGAGAACCCAAGTGGCAGTTCCGAATGCTGGAAGACCAGCAAGTAATTCCTTAGGAGAGTCCTTACAAGTGAAGGTTAACATGTCAGGAAAACAAAGACTTAGAAAGTGGCTCTGCAGCCGGGCGTGGTGGTGCACACCTTTAATGCCAGCATCTGGGAGGCAGAGGTAGGAGGATCACCGTGAGTTCAAGGCCACCCTGAGACTATGTAGTGAATTCTAGGTCAGCCTGGGCCAGAGTGACACTCTACTTCGAGAAAACAAAAAACAAGCCAACAAAAAATGTGGCTCTGCACATTCTGACTTGGGAAGTGCTGTGAGGTATGGAGCTGAAAACCAAGAGAAAGGCCAGGAAGAAATAGGGCTCCATGTTCGGGAAAGCTGAGCGGTGGTCCCGAGAGCTGGGAGGAGAAGGACTGGGAAGAAAGCAAGGCATGCTGGGACATGGTGTCTCTTGGAGAAAGTCTGTTCTAGGAATTTGTATTTTCTTTAACTCAGGGAACTATTTCTACAACTGATAGTCGTTTGGGAAAATTCAATAGTCCTCTTCAAAATAAAGCATTATTAACCCAGAAACAACAATTAAAAAGAAAAGATGAGCCTTCATATTGCCATATTTTACTGAATTTAAGATGCCATTAATCATAAAAACATGTCATTTTGAGAAGAAAACAGGCAATGTACAGTTATAAGACATGCACATTTCAGAGATATTAAAAAGTTTACAACATGGCTGGGAGCCGGGCATGGTGGTGCACGCCTCTCATCCCAGCACTCAAGAGGCAGAAGGAGGAGAATTGCCGTGAGTTTGAGGCCAACCTGAAAGGACATAGTGAATTCCAGGTCAGCCTAAGCCAGAGTAAAACCCTACCTCGAAAAACCAACCAAACAAACCAAACCAAAACAAAACATGGCTGGGGCGATGACTATAGTCAAAGGGGCTTGCTTGCAAAGCCTGCTGGCCCAGGTTAGATTCCCCAGTACTCACATAAAGCCAGATGCACAAAGTAGTGTGTGTGTATGGTTGAGTTTACAATGGCAGGGGCCACTGGCACTCCCATACTTTATTTCTTTCTGCTCACAAATAAATAGATTTTTTAAAGTTTAAAACCAAATTTTTGTCGTTGGTAAAAATAACACTTTATTTGGTTTTGCAGTTGGTAATCTTTTTTAAAAAAGATTTTATTTTATTTATTTATTTATGTTATTATTTTATTTATTTATTAGAGACCGAGGGAGAGAGAGATAGAGAGTGAGTGAGAATGGGCGTACCAGCGCCTTTAGCCACTGCAAACGAATTCCAGATGCATGCACCACCATGTGCATCCGGCTTACATGTGATCTGGGGAATTGAACCTGGGTCCTTAGGCTTCATAGGCATGCACCTTAACCATTAAGCCATCTCTTCAGCCCTGCAGTTGATAATCTTGATATGGATTTTAAAAAATATTTTTTTACTTTTGAGAGAGAGAGAGAAAAGAAAGAGGAAGGGAAAGAGAGAAAGAGAAAGAGAGAGAGAGAGAGAGAATGGGCACATCAGGGCCTCTAGCCACTACAAATGAACTCAAGACACATGTCCCACCTTGTGCATCTGGCTTTATGTGGGTACTGGGAAATTGAACCCAGATCCTTAGGCTTTGCAGACAAGTACCTTAACCGCTGAGCCATCTCTCCAACCATTGATGTGGATTATTGATTCAACCACAAATTGTGATGTAGATGAGGAGAGACGTGTGGACGTTCAACCTGTGGAGAACAAATGGGCTACGAACTCATGTAACAAAAATAAAGACAGAATTGCAAGTCTAGAGTTATTAAATCAAGACTTAGCAACATTGCTCAAACATATAGATTCAGCAGAGATGGTGTCAATGTGGGAGTGTGTTGGAGGAAGTGATTCAGAGAACTGATTTTCATTCGACACCTTTGTAAGTTCATAGTGCATGTTTAGCATAGACATTCGTTTCATGTAAATGGAGATGGGACCCTCCCCCACAACGACCTCCTTTTTTTGTCTTGTGTTTTTGAGGTAGGGTCTCACTCTAGCTCATGCTGATCTGGAGTTCACTCTGTAGTCTCAGGGTGGTCTCAAACTCTAGGCTATCCTCCTCCTCTGCCTGGGATCAAAGGCACTGGGATTAAAGGTGTGCACCACTATGCCTGGCTAGGCACAATGTCCTTTTTGAAGCTTACCAGTGGGACAGAAGGAAGAGATTTGGGCCCACAACCCTAATCTGTCTATTGATACTGTATCCAGAACACTCAGATAACCAGGAAGATCAGGCAACATTTTTCTGTCCCTCCTCTTGACCCCATATGGAAGCCTCTGTGAGAATGGCCTGGAATCTTCTTATTTTTGCAGAAAGCTTTAGTTTAAAAATTGCTGGGCTGAGGATCTAGCTCAGGGGCAGAAAACTTGCTTAGCATACATGAAACTCTAAGTTCAACCCCAGTCTGTCTCTCTCTCTCTCTCTCACACACACACACACACACACTCCTACCAACAACAATGGCTGTAGATGTACCAATCCATTTGACTCTTACCAAGTGTCACCATTTCAATGGTGTCATGACTGAGGCTGGAGTCTTGCTGGAGGCAGCTCAGTCCCAGCCATCCACAGGATCCCACAGGCACTTGTCACTTTCATGTCATTCTGTCCCCATGCATTTCTCAGAGGAAAGAGGAAGAAGAGAGGAAGCGAGGAGAAGAGCAGATTCGCCTCCAGGAGGAGCAAAGGACCAAGGAACTCTACTGGACCCTGAAACAGACTCAGCTGCACTGCCAAGCCAGCGAGAAAGAAGAACGCGAGTGGGAAGAGCAGTGTGAGTAGAGCGAGCGCCCCGTGCCCAGACCAGCCCTGCCCCACCAGCTCCTCCCACTGCACATGCGCTCAGATATCATTTCACCTTCTTCCTTCACCCCACAAGTCTCCTCCCACATTCATGGTCTCCCAGGACACCCAGAGGGCAAAGGCTTAGGAGCATAGGTGTCTGTTCCTGTTCTGGTGATACCTTTCATTAAAGAATGAAATGCGCTGCATGTGGTGGCACACGCCTTTAATCCCAGCACTTGGGAGGCAGAGGTAGGAGGATGGCAGTGAGTTCAAGGCCACCCTGAGACAAGGGAGTGAATTCCAGGTCAGCCTGGGCTAGAGCGAGACCCTGCCTCGAAAAAAAGAAAAAAAAAAAAAAAAGAAATGCTACATTTACTGAGTTGCCAATAATTTCCTGGCTTTATACTGTGCCCTGGGGATTCAGATATTGGGACTTATGGGCCTTATGCTGGAAGAACTCCCAATCAGAGCAGAGGATGAACTGCAGGCTTTGAGAGAGAGAGAGAGAGAGAGAGAGAGAGAGAGAGAGTGTGGCACGTACTGTTGGAGTGCATAATGACTGTCTGGGTGGGTTCCAGAAGTGAGCCTTGATGGTGGTGCAGGAATGAATGCCTATGACAAAAGCGCATTCGGATGGGGCACTAGTAGGTGCAAAGGCAGGGTGACAAGGGGGTGTGGCAGGCTGAGGATATGTGGGGAGAATCTGCCGTGAGAAGTCAAGTGGGAAAGACAAGGTGTAGGCAGATTGGAAGCACGGTGCCTTCACAGGTGCCCAGGTGCATAGACACATGGGCACATACAGGGCTCTCATGAAGAAGCTTTTACTAACAGACTCTAGAAAACTGGAGGCTTGACATGCCACGTAAGGGCCACATGGAAGTTGAGGAGGGACAAGACATTAGCAGGAGACTTTGTCACGGTTCAGGAAAGGTTAAGATGAGGTCTGCTTAGGATCAGCTGCTTTGCATAGTTTTGATTTTTTAGGGGGGCTCTCCCAGAATTGATGAACCCCAAGTTTTGGGTTCTGTCCTACCTTCAATAAAGATGGACTCCAGAAGGAGAAATTACAAATTATTAAGTTTATTTAGGGAGAAATCACAAATTGTGAGGTATATTTAAGGGAGGTTGGAGTCTAGGAAGGTAGACTAAATATGTGGAAAGTAGGAAAAACATGTTCTCATGTGGAAAACACAGCATCATTTGTAAGGTTTATTTAAGAGAAATTGAGGTTTTTAGGAAAAGACTGGAACAGAGCTGCAGGCGTGTGGGAAAGCAGAACTTAGGCGTATATGTAGACAGACTCGGAAAAAACACATATGGGACCCACCGATGTGCTGTCCAGAAGAAGGAAAGCACCACAAAGCAGAGTCAAATGGATTCAGAGAAGTGAGTGAAGAGGGGGACACGCGTGGTTCCCCCGAGTTTAGAGTAACTACACAGTTGGTGACAGCACCTACATGGTAGATTTGGATATCAGAGAAGAATCATGTCTGCAATCAAAACGAGAAGTTAGCCCAAAGCATACAGCAGAGGCAAGCAGAAAAGTTCAGATCAGGAACAATGCTGTCCTCTCCCACTGCCACCAAAGGCCAAACTCACGTGTGTCTGAGCAGCTCAGGGTGAGTCAGAGAGAGCCACGTACGCCTGGGGTCTGCCAGAAGAGAGGGAGGGGCAGTGTTTATAGCATCAGGTTCGGGGATGTAAGGGGAAGACCTGATTGGCTAGTAAGTTTGGTGGGTGGATCTCAGAGCCAGCCCACCTGAACCATTTCATTTAGCTAGCATGCTGGACTGTGGACAGCAGGGGGCTGTGGATCAGCCGCGATCAGACACGGAGTTCCATGATTGCCAAGAGTTCCATTCTTGTGCGAGGGCGAGGTGGAATGCAAGGTGGTACCTCCTGGTTCTCTTTGAGCCTCCATCCCTAGCTGAAACGGCTTTCAAAAGCTAACTTTCTTCTGTCCTCCTTCAGTTTCACTGTCTCATGTTGTCCGAGGTAACTCGGAAGGTGGATGCTAGCCCAGGTGTAAAAGCTCCTCAAAGGAGGTGGTGGGGTTTGCCCTGGATGGTTTGCATATCAAAGGCAAAGTTGGGGGAAGACTCCCTCACTTTTTAGAAGTTGGGTCCCAATGAGTGAGAGGGACAGCTTGGCCAGGATCAGCAAGGGCCCGGAGGTCAAAAGTAAAAATGCATCGTCAGTGTAGGTGGGCTATGAGGCCCTTCTGCCGTGAGTCCACAAATCTGTGAGGTGGGGGGGGGAGTGAGGAGGAGGAGGCTTTATACACGTTAGAGAGCCACAGTGAAGCCTCACGGAGGAAACAGAGATACGAGGGACTACTGGCTCTCGGGTCCCCAATCTATCTTGACCATATGTCCACCCTCACAGGGTGAGTAGGGTCAGCTCCATGGGTTTTTCTAGAGCTCCAGAGCCAGACTATAGAGGTCTTCAACTCTGTCTTAAAGCCTGGGATGGGCAAGGCCCTGCCAGTGGTTTGCAGGAGAGGACGGAATCATTAGTTGAGGACCGTGACTTTGAAACCAGACCGCACTGCTATACGGGCCATGGATTCCTTTCAATGTAAAAGATCGTGTATAAGCTGTATTCAGAGCTCCTTTTTCATCCAGGCAGGCTTTGAGGTGCGATGCCTCAGGATGGATGGATGGTCAGGAGAATGTCCCACTCACTCATGGGTAACTGCTCGCAGGTGTTCTTCAGCTGTTTCATTCCCATCACATAGGGATTGGGTGTTTTTTTTTTTTTTTAGTAATTATTAAATATTACAAAAATTACTCTTCATTAAATTCAGCCAAATGCCCCAAACCCTGAGAATTCACCAAGCTTTAGGATGTCCACTGCTCATGTGCTTAGCCTGAGGGCAGAGTGGGTCTTTGTGTTTCTATGTAATAAAATGTTAAATATATAAATATAAATACAAATGTGCTCAGCAGGCAGGCTGGGGCTCTGCTCGGCTGGAGGACATCTTCTTTCCCTTGCTGCTACTGGACTTTTGTTCTGGCTTGGTGACTCAGAGGTTTGCAAAGCGGCATTGTGGTGGAAGCGCGTATAAGATGGTCACGTGATGAGACAAGAAGTCAGAAAAAAAAATTCAGGGGCTGGAGAAATGGCTTAGCAGTTAAGGCACTTACCTGTGAAGCCTAAGGACTCATGTTTGACTCTCCAGATCCCACATAAGCCAGACACACAAGGTGATGCAGGTGCAAGGTTGCACATGAGCACAAGGGGCTGTACTCATCTGGAGTTTGATTGCAGTGGCTGGAGACCCTGGTGTGCCAATTCTCTTTCTCTCTCTCTCATATGCATAAAAAAGGCAGTCTGTTGGGCTTGCCTCAAAGAAAAAGTTCAGGAGTTGGCCTTGCTCTTTGATAGTAACTTGCTCTTGTGAGAACTAATTTGTATTCCCGTGATGAATACCTTCCTCTCTTCCACTTCCTGTGAAGACCCACCTCCTAAGAATCTTTCCATCTTTCAGTATTGTCACACTGGGACCAAGCCCTAAACACATGAACCTTTGGGAAACATACTCAAATTATACCCAAACCAAAATAGTCAATGCACGCACACACCATGGCACATGTTATATATAGTGTAGGCGCAGCCTGGGGTTCGTGATGGACAATGATGAAAAATGAGGCTGAGGGCTCGGGGAATGGCAGAGTATAGTGGATAAAGCTCTTTCAGTGCAATTGTGAGTACCTGAGTTCGGATCCCCAGACCTCACGTAGAAGCTGGAAAGCTGTTGCGGGCTTCTCGAACTCCAGTGAGCCTCCAGGGAGAAGGGAGTCAGAGACAGGCGAATTTCCCTGGAAGTTCATGAATGGAGCAATGAACGACAAGAGGCCCTACCACAGATGAGGGGGAAGGCAAGGACTGACCAGAAGGCTGTTCTCACATGTTGTGGTATTCGTATGCATGCACGCACACACACACAAAAAAAAAAAAAAAAAGAAAAGAAAAGAAAAATGAGGCTGGAAAGATGAGACAAGGGAAGCTACAGATGATTTCATTCATCTAAATTCAGAACAGAAGAAAAGGCAAAAGGAGGCAGGGAAAAATATTTTATTAAAAAATAGTAAGTTCAGGGCTGGAGAGATGGCTTAGAGGCTAAGGCACCCGCCTGCTAAGCCTAAGAACCGGGTTCCAATCTCCAGGTCCCACGTTTAGCCAGATGCAAAATGACTCAAGGGTGCAATGCTGCACTTGACCACAAGGGGCGCATGCATCTGGATTTCATTCGCAGCAGCTGAGAGGCTGCTGGCGCGCCCATCTCTATCTGTCTCCCTCTCCCTCTCTGTCTGTCTCTCTCCAAAAATAAATAATAATTTTTTTTTAAATAGTAAGTTCAAACCAAAGTCACTTGAGGCTACTACAGTGTGGGAGAATATGCTGGTGGAGCTCCGTTGGGCAGGTGAAAAGAGAGGACGTGAAGGTACCTTCCATGTTGTGAAGGTCTGAAGTGCCTCTCTTTGAAGCTGCCCTGCCCTCCCCCCCTCACCAGGATGGAGAGATAGGAGCTGTTTCTGTAGGGACAGCAGAACGGGAATCGCAAGGCCCCAAAGGCTGTCTGACTGCTGTTCAGTGTGGCAACTGCCAATGGAAACACTGCTGAAAAACAGAGAAAAGTCGTTATACTTCAGGTCTCCTGATTTGAGTTCCTCATTTTCTGCTTCCTTAAAGAACGAAGGATGAGCTGACTCCCAAGTTGTCATTCAAATCCAGTAAAGCCATTGTGCACTCAATTAACTTAATACGAAAGATGTAGAGGGCTATTAATCTATCGGGAATGGCAATTTTAATAAAACAGCCCAATTCTCCAAGTTAGAAAAAAGAGGAACAATCCTTTTCATATCACTGGAGAGCAGTTCATTTCTTAAAATTTCTAATAGCCCAGTCCCGGCTTCTGAGTATGTCAGAATAGATCAGGCTGAGATATTCACTAGGAACGTGGAGTTAGAGAATAGCTAGCTGCCCAGAGATTTAGAGATATAGAAGCAAATGATACCGTTGATAAAAAGCCATTGTACATGATCATTTCTGTTGTGTGGTGTTGGGGCCACCATTGATGGGGCTTGTATTCACTCCTGTCTCCTCAGAATGTGTGCCTTAGCCATGGCCCCAAACCAACCACCTGCAAGCCATTGCCTCTTCCCTTTGCCTGGTCACTGAGAGAGCTGGGTGAGAAGCATGTGTTCAGGTCCAGTATGGGTTGGTTCCCTCCCTCCCCTCTTAAAAAGACCTGTGAGCTCTGGCTCCTCAGTTGAATGCTGATGACACTAAATCACTCCAGGCTTGGGGATAGGCTGAGCCTGGGCTTGCTGGTGAGGCTGGCTATGTCCTGCAAGTGGGTTGAGTCAGAAAAGAAAGGAGGGTTAAAGGATGGCAGGGAAGGACTTGTGCTGTCCTCTGGATGGGATGGGCAATCCCACAAGTGTGCTTCTTGATTCCATCGGGAAAATTCCATTGGATTAAGAAACACCTCAGGCATTAGTCTGGGAGGATATTTTCAGAGAGGTTTAACTGCGGAGGGGAAACCCACTTTGCATGTGAGTGGCACCAGCTCACGGGCTGGAATCCCAGACTCAACTTAATGGGAAAGGAGGAAGCCAGCTGAACGTCAGCATCTCTCTCTCTCTTTTTCTCCCTCTCCTTCCCCGCCCCTCCCAGCTGCTTGACTGTGGACCCAACAGAATCAGTCACCTCACACTCCTGCTGCCACACCTTCCTCAGCTACAGGGGCTGAACCCTTAAACTGCGAACTAGAATAAAATAAATCCTTCTTTCCTTAAGGTCTGGAATGCCATCCCTGTGATGAGAAAAGTAACGAATACAGTTTCTCCTTGGGCGTAACCACAGGTGGTCCTCAATTTACCGGGAGCTTATGTCTCTGTAGAGCCGTCATTGTGTTGTAAGCTGAGAGTGCAGAATCTACTAACCTATGGAACAGCCTGGCTAAGGAGAACGCTGTCAATGCGGGGTTGTGACTGCCTGGCTGCTGTGGACATGCATTTGCGTCTTACTGCACACAGCTAGTCTGGGGAAAGAGCTAAATTCAGTGTGTGTGTGTGTGTGTGTGTGTTTGTGTGTGTGTACACGCATGTGGAGACCAGAGGACAAACTCAGAATGCCATATACTTTTTTTTTTTTTGAGACAGAGTTTCTAATTGGCCTATAACTCATCTAATTAGGCTAGGTTGGCTGGCTGGCAAGCCCCAGGGATCCTCTTGTGTCTGCCTTCCAAGCACGGGGGTTACAAGTGATATCATCAAGGTTAGTTTTTTTTTTTTTTCACATGGATTCTGGGGGATCAAACACAGGTCTTCATGTTTTCAAAGTGAGCACGAATTCCATCTCACTTTCACACGCCTGTAACCCGATAGTTCATAAATTGAACCATCCTAAGTTGGGGACCATCTGTAGTTGAAAGTGCACCTCAAACATAGAGTCCACAAGAGCTGCCACATTTCAGGATGAGTTTGGTGGGAATAAACCACACCCACCCATAGCTCAGACCCAGACAGGTTCTCCGGCCACTGTGGCTCCGGTCCCTTGCAGATTGCGCATGCTCTTGACCCAAACGCTGACAATCATTTGCTGGTCCTTTTTGTTTTCTAGTAGTGATGCTCACGACCTTTGTCATTAAGGTTTAAGATATTTATTTGTCCTTTCCCCCAGCTTGGCTCCGAGTACCTTGAAAGAAAGGCCTGCTTCTTTGTCCCCTCTCTGTCCAGCTCAGAGTCAAGTGCAGAGGCAAACCATTGGCTGCATTCATCACCCCAAAGTGTGTCCTGTCTGATGCCTCTGTTTTAGGCACTAGAAACCAGAAATAGGTAGAACAAAGAGCCTGCCCTGTGGAACTCCTGGCGTAGGGATTTCCACCTGTGACATCACATGGGTCATGTCCGTAAATGCCCTCCTTAGGGACGGATCACATACATGCTTAGATCTGGGAGATGTCACATTCCCAGAAAAGGTTCAGGACCACCCATGAAGTTTCAGAGATGCTTTCTTTGAGAACCAGGAATGTCACTTACTGCCTGTCCCTCACATACTCAGAAAGGGCCATTCCTGGAAGGCTGGAAGGGCCTGCCATGTGTATGTGTCAAATATCAGGAAGATTTTCCTCCAAGAAGGGAGGGTGACAGGTTGGGGCCAAGACAATCACCAGCCCCGCACAGCTAGGGCAGCTTCCAGAGTTCTTCAAAAAAGACTTTAGAGGCCAGAGAGGAACAGCAAGATTCAGGTAAACCTAAGATTAAAAGTTTGAATGAAAACCTTTGACTCCAATAGAGCTTCCTCCTCCTTCCTCTTCCGAGCCCCAAACTTCCCTTTTCAGGTTTTTTTTTTTTTTTTTTTTTTTTTTTTTTTGTTTGGTTGTTTGTTTTTGTGGGTTTTCAAGGAAGGGTCTTGCTCTAGGCCAGGCCAACCTGGAATTCACTATGTAGTCTCAGGCTGGCCTCAAACTCACAACAATCCTCCTGCCTCAGCCTCCCAACTGCTGAGATTAAAGGCATGTGCCACCAAACAGGGCCCTTTTGTGTGCATGTGTGTGTGTGTTTTAATGAGAGAGCGAATGAGAGAGAGAGACAGAGAGAAAGAATTGGTGCACCAGAGCCTCCAGCCACTGCAGTTGAACTCCAGATACTTGTGCCACCTTGTGCACATGTGCGACCTTGCGCTCTTGCATCACTTTATGTGTCTGGCTTATGTGGGACTTGGAGAGTTGAACCTGAGTCCTTAGGCTTCTCAGGCAAGCACCTTAACTGCTAAGCTATCTTTCCAGCCCCCTTTTGACCTTTACAAGCTATAATACATGCATCTTCTCAAGGTCACATGGCTGCCACAGGGTTCTGCCTTGAGGGACAGATAGACACAAAAAGCAGTAGACTGGAGAGGGTTGGTACCTTTGAGTCTTATAATTTACAAGCATCAGTTATAAAGATCCGTCCTGCCCTTTCCCTGCCACGCTCCTCAGGTGGAACCTGTTCTGCTCCAAGCTTCCTGTAGCTCAGAGTCTTGGGAGGCCAGCTCCCAGGGAATCCTAGGCTTCTAAGGCAGTCACCTTGTCTATCTGGGTTTGCACAGCGCAGAGCCTGGCTGAGGGCTCACGTTCAACGTGCTGTCTCCCCCTTTTCAGTACGCAGGATCAAGGCAGCTGATGAGGAGAGAAGCCGCCGAGCCCAGCGTGCCAGGGATGAGTACCGGCGCCACTCGCTCCGTGCCATCCAGAAGGGCACAGTTGCAGGCCTAAGCTCCATGTTCCAGGAGCTTGGGCAGAACCATGAGCAGGAGGCCAGACTGTATCCCCAACTTCCAGACGCCTGTCCACCGACCCTTGTGGTACCTGACAGGTAGGTCTGGATGGGTGTGGTGGCGAAGAGCCTCGGAAGTCTGGGACATGCCACACTGCATTCCAAGTCTAGCTCTGCCCCTGCGTAGCATTAACCTTCTCTGGACCTCAGTATCCCCGTTTGTGTAATGGTGGAAGGTGGAAGTAGGGCTGGGTTTAGGCGTTTTCACAATTTTGTACTTCTAGAGGTTAATCTTTTGGGACCAAGGATTCCTGTGATTGTCTGAAGGAGTTGTACCGTCTTGTCCAAATGTGAATATAATACCTCCTGTTGGCTGTATAATTTTAGATTCTTAAGGCTCCTGGGTCTTAGGTTAAAAACTTACATTGAAAAGGCCTCAGATGGTGGATAAGCATGGCTCAGTCACGGGAAAAGCAGTGGTGGACTTGTCTGTCCACAGTTTGAATAGCAGGTGGGCACATTAAGAAGTCCTCACAAGCATTTGTGTTTACAAGTTAATTTTTATTATTTTGGGGGGCGGTCACTTAGGTATAATTGACAGATCTAAAGGTCAAGAGGTCACAGAGAGCCTTTCTACCTTCTGTCTGTTCCTGCTGGGCCAACCGCTGGCCTCAGACTCCTCCCCTATCCTTGCTGAGCAGGGAGAGGCAGGTGTGAGCACCTGTGGGTTTGATTTCATTGGACTTTGGGATTATCCATAACCTCTGATGCCTTTCCCCTGCAGTTTAGGGGAGAGCTGCTGGACCTCATTTCTTCCCTCCTCCTCTCCTCTTCCTTTCCTGGTCACATGTGATTCTCAAATGAGCACGTCTAAGAAACATGTGATCCACTGCTCTGTTCCTCAGTGCTCCCAGCCCCATAGGCACTTAGAGTTCTTAGCTCTGTATGTATGGTAACTTACCCTATTCCCAGTTTCTTTTTTCAATCACCAACATGAACCACCTTATTTCTCCCTCTATTTAAAAATAGCTGTCTAGGGCTGGAGAGATGGCTTAGTGGTTAAGGCGTTTGCCTGCAAAGCCAAAGGATCCTGGTTTGACTCTCCAGGACCCTCCTAAGCCAGATGCACAAGGAGGTGCAAACATCTGGAGTTCATTTGCATTGGCTGGAGGCCCTTGTGTGCCCATTCTCTCCCTCTCTCTCTCAGTCTCTTTCTCTCTCTCAAATAAATTAATTAAAATAAATTTAAAAATAGCTGTCTAGTATTCTACTGCATGATTTGCTAGTATTTATTTATCAAAAACTCTATAGTGGACGTGGTTATTTCTTTTCTTTATTTGCAAGGAGAGAGAGAATGTGGATACTCCAGGGCCTCTCGTCACTGCATACAAACTTCAAATGCGTGTGCCTCTGGCTTTCTGAGGGAACTAGAGTGAATGAACTCTTGGCCGTCAGGCTTTGCAAATAAGTGCCTTTAACTGCTGAGTCATCTCTCCACCTTGGACACTGTTGTTTCAAATCCTTTTTTATTGAATATATTTTTAGGGCTGGAGAGATGGCTTAGCGGTTAAGGCGCCTGCCTGCTAAGCCTAAGAATGCTGGTTCCAATCTCCAGCGGTTCCAATCTCCAGGTCCCACGTTTAGCCACATGCAAAGTGACGCAAGGGCGCAATGCTGCTCTTGGCCACAAGGGGGCGCACACATCTGGATTTCGTTCACAGCAGCTGAGGCTGCTGGCGCTCCCATCTCTGTCTCCCTCTCCCTCTCTGTCTATCTCTGTGTCTCTCTCCAAAAATAAATAAAACAATAAAAAAATTAAAAAATATATTTTTAATATTTTATTTATTTATTTGAGCGCAAGCGAGAGAGAGAGAGAGAGAGATTGAGAGAGAGGATATGAGCACGCCAAGTCCTCTAACCACTGCAAATGAACTCCATATGCATGCGCCACTTGGGGAATTGAGCCTGGGTCCTTAGACTTTACAGGCAAGTGCCTTAACCAGGAAGCTATCTTTCCTGCTCCTGAAATCTGTCTTTACTCACTAATGGTGCCTGAGTATATAACCCTGTAGAAGTTCTGATATGATTTCTCCTTCATGTGCACACTTCTGCCATGTCACCACATGGTCACATACTCACCAGTCAAGGCTGGGCATCCCCCCCCCCCCCAAATCTTTGAGTTTTCTTCAAAACTCTAAGCTAAGTAAACCTACTTTTTCTTTATTTCTTTTTTTTGTGTGTGTGTGTGTGCACGTTCATGTGTGAGTGTGTGCGTATGCCAGGACACATCTGTCAGAGGAAACTTCAGGTGTCCATCCTCACCTTCCACCTTGTTTGAGGCAGGATTTCTTCTTGTTTACTGCTGTGAATACCAGGATAGCTGGTCTACAAGCTCCCAGGTGATTCTCCTGTCCCCGCCTCCGTTCTTACCCTAGGCATGCTGGGACTACAGATACTTCCACTTCCGGGTCCTGCTTTATATGGGGTCTGGGGATCTGAACTCATGTATTTACACTTAGGTAGCAACACTTTATCTGTGGTGCTACTCCCCCAGCTTGATAGACCTTCCCTTTTCCTAAGCAGCCTGCCTCAGGCATTTCATTCTAGTAACAGTAAACAGACGAACCCCATGATGTTAAATCAAGCAAGGCCACCCCACCTCCTTTCTTCAGCATCTTTTCTGGAATCATTGGTATTTAGTACTTTGTGTGTAAGTCAGTTCCTTTTGAGACTTACAAGGAAGTGCTGAGCTCCTCATTAAAGTGGCAGTGCAGACTCGACACAGAGACTTTATTATTTATTTATTTATTTATTTTTGTTTTTTGAGGTAGGGTCTCACTCTAGTTCAGGCTGACCTGGAATTCACTCTGTATTCTCAGGGTGGCCTCGAACTCATGGCGATCCTCCTACTTCTGCCTCCCGAGTGCTGGGATTAAAGACATGCGCCACCATGCCCTGCCAAGACTTTATTTTAGAAAATAAAACAATGGCAACAGAGTTGATGCCTAAACACTGGTATTGTGAGCAGCAAAGACAAAAATAAGGATTTGCCAAGTTCCTGTCACCCACTCAGTTGGGCGCAATGAAGAGGCTGAGGTTTTGGAGGTGGGCCAAGGCCTTGACCTTCAGAGGCTATATTTTCATCTGGTTAACAGGCACAGTGTGATCATGTGTTCCTACCACATATGCATTCAACAAATAACTATTAAGTACTTGTTAAGTATCTCATGCTGTCAGACTGTTCGTGTATTGGTTTCAGGGTCACCCTTAGGTAACGTGAGTCTTAGGTGGTCCAGCCCCTGTGTGCATTCAAGATCTGCAGTTCAGACAGAAACACAGTCAGCCTGCTTACTCCCGAGAAAGCATTACACGTGTTCAGTGGATCATGGTAGATTCTCTACCAGCTCCTATTCACCTCACTCCTCATTGGCTGCTGTCTATGCCCAATCAGCAGGCAGTTTTGGTCGTTTCCTCTGTCTGGACTTTACTCCAGGCTTGGGACTGAATTCTGCCTCACAACAGTGAAGGGAGCTAACTGCCGAAGGCATGGGTCGTTCCAAGGTCAGGGCAAAGGAGACACCGGAGGGTCAACAGTCAGTACTCATCAGGAGGGGAGGGGCCCAGGGGCTCTCACACTGTTCGATTTGCTCCAGGATCTTGTTCATCCAAGCTGAGCCTTATGCCGTGGCCATTCTCAAGAGGAAAATATATCTTTTATTCTCTCTTGTATCATCTTGTGACCCCTTCTTGTGTGGATTTCTTCAATACAAGTGAGAACAGTTTTGTTTGGGGAAAAATACTGCTACATTATAATCTGCAAAGTGACCTCAAGTCCTGGGCTCCTTGAGTCCTTGTCACAGGCGTGAGTGGGCCCTCTGTGCATTCAGCCTGTCAGTGGCCTCCCCTTCTTTCCCCTTTCCACTCCCACCAAGCTCTCTTCTTCTTTTCCTCCTTCTTCTATGCCATTCTTTCACCCTTCCTCTCTCCCTTCACTTCCCTTTCTTCCCTCCCTAACTCTTCACCCCCTCTCCCTCTTCCCAGCAGGACTTGGGAGCGTCCACTGCGTCCACTCTCCAGAGACGTCATTGTGCGCTGGTTTAAGGAGGAGCAGCTGCCTCGCCGAGCTGGATTCGAGAGGAACACCAAGTCCATCGCCCCCTGGTTCCATGGTAAGACACTGTCTGGGCTCCAGTTCAGATGATGTTTATAGATCTGCCTCTCTCACAGGTGGAAGAGAGCTGAAATCAGGGACGTGGAGGAGTTTGGACTCTATGCTGCCTTCACGCTATCACCAACAGCTCTATCAGGTGTTGGCTACCCAGAGGCACCTGGAATGCTGGGCGTGCAACCTGTCTGCTGGGAAGATATGAGCATGAGTTCTGTCCACTGCTGTCCCCATGGTCTCCTTGGTCCCCAAGCCTCCTCCAAGGCATTATCTCTTCTTGTCTTATAGACAAGGAGGTCTCAGTGGGTCATGGGCTGCTGGTGGACCGACCCATATTGGTGTCTGCGTCTGCATCCGTAAACCCTGGCCATCATCATAGCGCATCACACTGTGGGCACTGAATAAATTGTTATTGATTAGGTAACAGATGGGTGAGTGGAGAGCCCAGAGCTATTCAAAGCACCTCAGAGCTGGGAGGATCCTTGAAGTCATTCACTCCCTTCATCACAGAGGAGGAACTGAACACCAAAGAGGGGAGGAAGTTTGGGAAAGCGATCACGAGCGAGCTTTGTAAAGTCAGCCTCAAGGGTTGTGATCCCAGTCCTGTGTTCTGAGTATGCAGTGGAAACAGGACTGTGAAGTCATCTAGATTTGCTGCAGGAAAAAAAAAATGGAATAGATAGTGGCAATGAATCCCCCCAGTATCAGTTAGTTACTGCTGCATAACAAATCAGCCCCAAATACTGTATTTTAAAACATTTTTGACTTTTTCCATTTTTGACATTTTCATACATGTATATTTTGATATTATTCCCCCAAATGGCCATCTCTTTCCCCCTTCCCTCCTATCAACACACTTCTTCTTCCCTATCAATATCCAACTTACTTTCATGCCTTTTTTTTTTTTAACATGCTGAGTTAAATTAGGGTTGTGTGCATAATCGTGGGTGGAAAGTTATTTATTGTGCAATGGGAAAACTTCTCAGTAGCTCCAAGAAAGGCAGACGGAGAGCTTAGAAGAATCCATGCTGGCCAAACAAACCTATCTTCATCTTTTCTCATGCCTGCGGCAACCCAAAGAGGATGTGAGTTCTGAAGTGCAAGAGACAGGCTCACTCTGCAGATGGGACAGCTGAGAGGTCACACTGTCACCATCTCTGAAGCTCACTAAGGAGGTGGCACTGGCAGTCAAGGCACTGGGAGTGTCCTTACTGTCTGTCCTATCCACCAGAGTTCATCTCCCTCCAAGCATATTGGGACCCTTTAAAAAATTCATTGTTATTTAATATTTCATTTAGTTATTTAATATTTCATTTAGTTATTTGTGTGTGTGTGTGTGTGTGTGAGAGAGAGAGAGAGAGAGAGAGAGAGAGAGAGAGAGGAAAGAGAAAGAATGTGTGTGCCAGGGCCTCTAGCCACTGTAAATGAACTCCAGAAACATGTGCCCCCTTGTTCATCTGGCTTCACATGGGTACTTGGGAATTGAACCTGGGTCCTTTGGCTTTGCCAGCAAGCGTCTTAACCGCTAAGCCATCTCCCCAGCCTCTGGGACTCTTTTTTAAACATAGTCAAGGGTTGGAGAGATGGCTTAGCAGTTAAGGCGCTTGCCTGCAAAGCCTAAGGACCCAGGTTCAGCTCTCCAGATCTCACGTAAGCCAGACACACAAGGTGATGTGCAAGCACAAGATTGCACACGCACACAAGATGGCACACACATCTGGAGTTCCATTGCAGTGGCTAGAGGCCCTGATATGCCAACTATCTCTCTCTCATAAATAAATTAAGATGAAATAAATTACAACGTAGTCAGATCCCATCACTTCCCTGCTCCATGCTCTCTGTGCCTTTATACACACAATACATTCTAACTTCCATCCTGTGATCCAGAGGCTCTGGGGACAAGTCCAACACATCCCCCTGTCCCCAACCCCAACCTCATGCCAGGACTCCTTCCTTGCTCACCTTGACCCAGAGATCTGGTCCTTCTTCTGTTCCTGAGATGAGCCGTCCTCTTCCTCACCTCCAGCTCTTTGCCCCTATGATTTCCTGTCTGTCCCCAGCTCTTTCAGGGAAGGCACGTTCTCATTTTTCTTCTGAAATATTCCCTCCTCAGGGAGGCTTTTTCTGAGCTGCTTTTCTGGGGGAGCTTCCCTCCAGCCCTCTCAATTTTTACTGTGTAGTCCCTTGAATGGGCTCACTCCGCTGGCATTTATCTCAGTGCTCCTTGTCTCTTCTCTTCACTGAATGTAAGCCCAGGGCCTCACCTGTCTGCCCCGATGCCTGACACAGTAGGCTTCTATGCAAGGAATGGCTGAAGGTGGAAATGAATGGACAAAGATCAGATTCGATCCCAGGCTTTCTGGTCCCCAAAGAATAGCTTCTCCTTTCCTGCAGTGGTCCCTGGTGGGTGTGTGAGTTTTCTCAGGGCCTGGGAACCATCTAAGACTCAGAGTCACATAAGAGAGAGAATGGGAACTCCAGGGTCTCCAGCTGTGGGTCTTTACCATTTCCTGGGGTCCTTGGCCACTGATGTCCTGGGCGGGTGAGGGAGGGAGGAATTGGGGGAAAGCAGCCGGGTCCTGGAGCAGTGGGTGAGTGTGACGATGAATATGACGGGCAATGAACACCCAGGAGACCGTCTGATGGACAGCACTCATTTATTCAAAAGGGGAGTGGGTTTATAAACACTTGGGGAAGGTTGAAATGGCACATACAGACTGTATGGCGATCGGATGCATAGGTTATGGGTGGCTATCTAAGTGGCAGAAGAACTAGTAACTTCAAAGCTGTGGGGTTGGGAGGAGTTGCAAGAGAGATAAGGGAAATGGCGGAAGGCTGGGACTTCAAAGCTGTGGGGGTGAGAGAGATGGTGGAAAGGCTACATGACTTCAGCCACATAAGGGTCTCTTGGGCAGCTAGCCAGGGACTCCTGGCGATAGGGCCAGCTGCAACCCCACAGCTCAAGGTCCCCGGCCATGTCCAACAGTTCAGGCCAGCCTCCTCACAGTCTCAGCCCATTTTTAGCAATGCCCAACATCCAGCCACTGCAAACAAACTCAAGATGCATGTGCCACCTTGTGCATTGGACTTACATGTTTCCTGGGGAGTTGAACTTGGGTCCTTTGGCTTTGCAGGCAAGTGCCTTAACCCCTAAACCATCTCTCCAGCCCTAATTTTTTTAAATGAATACTTTATTTACTTACTTATTGTGTGTGTGTGTGAGGCAGATAGACAGAGAGAGAGAGACAATGAGTGTTCCAGGGCCTCCAGCCACTACAAACAAACTCCAGATGTATGTGCCACTTTGTGCATCTGGCTTATGTGGGTATTAGGGAATCGAACCTGGGTCCTTAGCCTTCACAGGCAAGTGTCTTAACTGCCAAGCCATCTCTCCAGCTCCTTATGTCCTAGCTTGATGGGAAGAAAGTAGCTTTTCTGTTGCCACAGAACAAAGCGACTATAGATTTGTCTTACGATTGATGTCACCGCCTTTGTGTCCTCCTGACAGTTTCCACCATAAAGCATGTGGGAGAGTTGTTCATACACAGGACAGAACTATTTAGTGACCACGTTTTCATTGATCTGTGACAGGATGAAAGAAAGAGGCTCACCTGTGGACGATGGCCAGTTGTCTTTGCTCAGAAAGGACTGTGCTGTGTTCCGAGCTGATATTCTCTCTCGGTTTTAGTGCTAAAATGTCCTGCCTTTTATGAATGGATGGTGGTAGTACACAGTGGTTATTTTTATAGATTGTACTTTCTGGGAAAAACAAAATATTGGCAGATCTGTGCTATTTTTGACTTTATAAATGTCTGCTCATTCCTAAAATGTCCCAAATCAAGAACAACTGGGATGCTCCAACTTCCTTTCCAACATGGAAGTTTTCTAATGGAGAGATTAGGCTCCTTCTGCACCCATCCTTGCAGAGACAAGGAACTCACCAGCCCGCAGGCAGTAGGAACCAGTCTGTCAACCCTCATGTCTGAGCCTGTCTGGGCATCTTATCTGTGGAGGACCTGCTTGTTTCTCTCATCTCCTAGGAGCAATGGGCTAGCTCAGACCTGCTTTTGCCATGACAACTGGACTGGGACCAGAGGGCCATGGGCAGCATGTGAGCTTCTTGAAGTCCAGTGTTAGAACCATTACATTGTCACCTGTGCCTCACGCTGTTGGCCACAATTTGTCACAGACTTGAGAGGTGTAAAAACATATTCTCTCTTTCTTGTAAGTAACTTCAAAGCTATATATGAAAGGGTGGGGAGACATTGAGCTAAGAGAAGTTGGAGCCAATAATGCAGTCTATCACAATTGGGGTCTAATTGTTTTTTTCTTTCCTGAGTAAGACATTCCTAGTTAATTCAGCTGGCTTTTAGACACAACTAGAACGGTGATTTTTGATTCTCTTCGATTTTCTCAAACATTCTGATGTCCCATGGGGTAATGCAAATTGCAGTGTGCACAAGGGACTGAAGATGTGGGACCCTTCTAGAACTTCTGAGACCTTGGGTGCTTTGGTGGTTTAAATGTGAAGTGCTCCCAATAGCTTCCAGTGTTTGAATACTTAATCCCCAGTTGGTGGCACTCTTTGGGAAGGCTGTGGGACCTTTGGGAGATGGAACCTTGCTTAAGGAAGTGTGTTGCATGGGGTGGGCCTTGGGGGCAGCTACATTCCAGTCCTGCTTGCTGCCATCAGCTTACTGTTGCTATTTTCTTCCTGCTGATGTGAAGATGTGATGTTTGGCTGTTTGCTCCTGCCATGTTGAAACTTTCCCTTCACACTGTAAGCCAGAAGTAAACCCTTTCCTTCTGTAAGCTGCTTCTGGTTGAGTGTTGCGTCTCAGCAATGAGAAGTTAAGTGCTTTTAATTTCCCATCTGTGAAACTGGCATCATGTACATCCACATCTTACGATGCTTATGAGAATCAGAACAACAAAGGTGCTTTCTTGTCCAAAAGACGCCTTGTCTGTACACATACTGGCATCTTCTGGAGTCTGGGGTCAACCACCAGACCCACCAGGAAACAGCGTTCTCTTCCAGGGTACAGAGAGGTGAGGAGTTGAGGTGGGGATTGGCTTCACTCTGGGACCCCAGGCTTCCCAGTAAAGTCTCCTGTGTTAAAAGGAGTAGTGGGAGCTGGGCGTGGTGGCACACACCTTTAATCCCAGCACTTGGGAGGCAGAGGTAGGAGGATCGTGTGAGTTCGAGGCCACCCTGAGACTACATAGTGAATTCCAGGTCAGCCTGGACCAGAGTGAGACCCTACCTCGCAAAACCAAAAATAAATAAATAAATAAATAAATAAATAAATAAATAAATAAATAAATAAAAGGAGTAGTGGGAACATAGTTCTGTCATGTTCCAGGAATTATGAGAAACTTGATTGTAGCTGAGAAATGGTAGTGTCCTAGCTTATTTTGGGGCGGAAACAAGCTAGGTTTGGGATTTGACATATATCGAAACTTATCTGAAACTTATCCTGTGTTCTCTGCCTGAACAGAGGGTATCATTCAGAGTCCACTTCCCTTCCTTAGCTTTACTTCTAGAAGAGACTTGCAATTTGATTCATGGTTTATTGTGCTCACAATAACCCATGGTGCTTGTCTGTGGACCTTTGCTAAGAATGTGGTTATGTGGTTAATGATGGGCTTGGCATTGGTAACTGATACCCGTGAGATTTTGGTTCAGATGCTAGGAGTGGGTCTCAAGCATGGCTTTCCCATGCAACACGAGAGCTCCACAGTAGTACAGGTATCTTCTCACACAGAGACTTGATGGCCCGTCTAGATGCAGAGTTGCTAGGTTCCAGAGCAGTCCTGACTCTTCAGATCTACTTTGTGCATTGCTAGTTGGATGACAGGGTGGTACATCCAGATATATTTGAAGGAAGGGAACAGAAGTCATGTAGACATTTAAAAATTTTAAAAAATTTTTATTTATTTATTTGAGAGAGAGAGAGAGAGAGCAAGAGCAAGAGCGAGAGAGAGACAAAGAGAGAGAGAGAAAGAGAAAGAATAGGCATGCTAGGTCCTCTAGCCATTGCAAATGAACTCCAGACACATGTGCCACCTTGTGCATCTGGTTTACGTGGGTCCTGGGGAACTGAACCTTAATCCTTTAGCTTTGCAGGCAAGCACCTTAACTGCTAAGCCATTTCTCCAGCCCAAGGTAGACATTTAAAAAATTTTTTTTAATTTTAATTTTTTTATTAGAGAGAGAGAGAATTGGCATGCCAGGACCTCAGCCACTGCAATATAACTCTAGACACTTGCACCACCTAGTGGGCATGTGTGACCTTGTGCTTGCTTCACCTTTGTGTGCCTGGCTTACGTGGGATCTGGAGAGTCAAACATGGGTCCTTAGGCTTCACAGGCAAGCACCTTAACTGCTAAGCCATCTCTCCAGCCCCATGGTAGACATTTTAAAGGATTACTTGGAGGAATATTTGCCTTGAAAAACAGATGTTGTGGGGTGGAGTAGATAGAGGGACGGAGCCATCCCCTCGGTGCTCTGAGCTATATCTTGAGCAAAGGGAATTGTTAAAGAGAGAACCAGCACCCAGGAATGGGGACTTGAAGGCTCACAAGTCACTTCAATGAATGGAAGAGCCTTTGATGATTGTAGCTTACCATTTGGGCAGTCTTGCTGGCTACAGAATACCTCTCACAGGAGAGTTGATGGCTGTAATATAGGGTGTCTCTCTGAGGCCAAAATCTGATTGCATTTCTGGACCACTGCGCCTGCCCTGTCAATCTTTGACCATATCTTCATATTGGCAACATCGACTAGCTTCATGGCTGGCCTCCAAGTTGGCGCCTGAGCATCTGTTGGCTGGGGGTTGAGCCTTCCTCTTGCTCATTTCTCTAGTGTTCTTGACATGTTCAGTCCATGTTCTCAGGGTTAAGCAGCAGAGATTCCCCTCCCGGGTGGCTTTCCCGGGAGCCTTGCTGCTGGGAGGCAAGACTCACCAGCTATTCCGAAGGGGCAGCTCACAGTGAGGCAGGAAGTGTTGTGCTCTGCAAAGCAAATAAATGCCAAGGAGGACAGTGTTTAGACTTGCTCCTCTGTCTGCTTGTACTCAGAGTTTCTCTCTCTCTCTCTCTCTCTCTCTCTGTTAAACAGAGCAGACAGGACTTACACAAGCTGCTTTCACTGGGAGTTTCTCTCCCTCTCTCTCTCTCCCTGAGCTGCACAGAGCAGGCAAGGCTTGCACTGTCTGAGCAGTGCTGACTGTTGGCTGTTCTTGCAGCATGCTGTTTCCATGCAGCCTGTCGCTGTTTGGCAGTGTACATATACTGCGTGGTTTGATGTGCGCCACTTCACGGCACTGTCAATGGCTGCTTGAGCTGGCCATGGTTATCCCATGGTTATCAGGTGCCTGCCCTGAGAACAAGCATGAGATGTAGCATTTCCTGCTCTTTGTTTTCCTTCCTCCATTCTGGACGTCTCCTTGAATCCACTGCTCTTTAAACCCTTACCATGAATTTCTTCTGGCATTGTCTACGTCTCAACCCACCTTGCTCCATGACCTTATGAAGCAGTGTCCTGACCTAGTGTGAGGGCACATCTGAGAATGCCCTGTTAGTTTCTTGGGTTTGCTCTCAAGAGCCCGAGTTTCTGGGGCTGTATTAGTCAGCTTCAGGTTCGCTGAGATGAACCTCCAGACCAGGCACAGTTATGGAAGAAGGGATATTTATTGAAACTTAAAGATCTAGGGGAAGTTTCATAATGGCAGAAGAAGCTGGCCTGCCTTTACAGAATCAAACACAGAGAAGAGAGAAAAACAAAAGCCACACAGCACAGCACACCTCAGGAACTCCAGCTAGGCACACTTTGCATATCTTTCCATTGAAATCTGAAACCCACCACCACACCTTAAGATCCGCCCAGTGACACTGCCTCCAGCCAGCAAATGCAAACTACAAACTGATAAACACTGAATATATTGGGGGCCATCTATTCAAACTACCACAGGGGCCGTGATAGAGATAGTGAACAAGTGGAGGAGATTTCAAGATCAATAGGAGAGAAGAACTTATGGAGAGGTTGTGGAATATTTTTCTTTCTTTTTTTTTTTTTTTTTTTTTTTGGTTTTTGGAGGTAGGGTCTCACTCTAGCTCAAGCTGACCTGGAATTCACTATGTAGTCTCAGAGTGGCCTCGAACTCATGGCAATCCTCCTACCTCTGCCTCCCAAGTGCTGGGATTATGGAATATTTTTGTTGAGAGGCAGAGCTGGGAAGGGGTGCTGGAACCTTGGGAGTATGAATCCATGCATTAAAATTCAAGGAATTGCTAAAAAAAATTCAGGGGTAGGGAAACGATAACACCCGATGGCATGTTGAGGGTTACATGCATTAGTATTTACGAAATGGTCAGGACATGCCTGGCATGGAATGAGTGCATGGTTACATGAGATAAATCAACATGGTGGCCTTGGCAGGTGAAGACTGGGACCTGAAGCATATGCAATGGAGGCATGTACAATGAGGACACAAGTCAGGGCTGGAGAGATGGCTTAGCCATTATGGCACTTGCCTGCAAAGCCTAAGGACCCACGTTCTACTCTCCAGATCCCACATAAGTCAGACGCACAAAGGTGAGGCAAGCACAAGGTTGCACATGCCCACTAGGTGGCGCAAGCGTTTGGAGTTTGAGTGCAGTGGCTGAGGCCCTGGCACGCCAGTCCTCCCCGCCCGCCCTAGATTTTTTTTTTTTAAAGAAAGATGACATTAAGTGACTGCACAAAAGAAGCTGGCACTACAGCTTTCCAAACACCAAAAAAGTACAAGTCCAAATTTTCTTTCATTATGACTCTGAGTGCTCACCTTGAAATAGTTTTCAAAAGCTGTTAGGTATTACACAGCCCATTTGGAGGGCCGGTTTGCATGTCAAATTAGAGAGCTCATTTCCCGCTCCTAAGCAGAATTTGGAATGGAAATTTCCTACCAACTCTGATCTCAAACGCAAAACTTTTTAAAAGTGGGGGGAAAATAGGTCACCAGATTCATTTCCTTTTTAAGGGTTTTGTTTTTGTAGTGCAGGAGATTGAACTTGAGGTCTGTACGTGCTAGGCGAATACTACCCACAAGCTACACAATGTTAGCCCTTTCCTAAGTTCTTGCTTAAGGTGTTCCCACGAGGAAATAACAGTTTTCATTCTTTTTCTACACAGTCTCAAAAGGGATTACAGACACCATGTTGTTTTGGCGTTAGGAAAGCGTGGATTGCGCTGGTGCTCAAGGTTTTGATTCCTTTCTTTCAGCTGTCCATCATTCCAGCGCCTGCTCCCAGCCCTGCCTGCCTGCTGCACGGGCCTGTGTTCCTGAGGTGCACAGACATCATTTAGATCGGTGGCTCCGCTAGACTTCCTGTTCTCAAGTGTGCACTGCTCTGTGTCTTTGGGGTGGTGGCTGGCCTCAGTGGTGGGGACATACTGGCCTTTTATTCTTTATTTAATCCATCGTAACATCACCATACACCAGCTGGGTTTCTGGCCAGAGGAGGAAGCTGAGGCGGTGAAGACGTGAAGCCCACTTGCCCGAGGTTATACTGTTTGTAAGTGGGCATGGAGGGATTCCAACTCAGGTGATCTGCCTTCAGAATCCATGCTTTTAACGGGGATGCAATGCCACCTGTTGCCACCTCTCCCAGTGAAGAAATAGAGATTCTGCAGTTCCTCAGTGATGCCAGGGTATACAGTGATGGGGTCACTTGCCTTCAGGTCCAGGACATCCTGAGGTTGGAGACATGCTGGCTAATTTTTTAGGAGACACTCATCTGTCCCTGGGCTTCCAGGCCAGCTGCTTCAGCTGCCATGTCTTGTGTCTGGATATATATATATATATATATATATTCCTATATAATCTAAAAGAAGTTTTCAGGTCCCATGACTGAAAATCCCACAGGTAGGTCATGTGTCCGACTTTGCTTACAGATTTCAGCCACTGAGCTCTGTGTTCACCACGTTGCTTTCATTTCGAAGCAGTGGCCAAGCCTGAGGCTGCAGGCGCCAGGTTCCCATGGTGCCAGTGAGGGCACACGTTCACTCAGCAGCCTCAGTATGAGTCCCAACCATGGACCTTTGTTGGCTCTGATTTAGTCATATGGCCACTGCTGGACCATTCCCTGTGACCAGGAGGGCGAGTGGTGATTGGCTAGGGCTAAGTCACATGGCTATCTGGAGTGGAGAGGTAAGCAGAATCCACACTATTGGAGTTGCGCAGACAGGAAGCAAGGAAAGGCCATGGTTGTTTTGCCAGAAGATGGTGGGCAGCAGGACTGAGCAGGCAAGAGCAATCGATAGAGAGGAAACTCGCCAGGCTTCTGCTGTAATGAAGCAGACAGTCCGGTCACGAGACTGACAGGCAGCAGATCATCGTCCTGTACAGTTGTACATCCAGTTGAGGTAAGTGCTATCTGGAATTCATTGTCAGGTGCAGAACTAATTTTTCAGGATTGGAGGCTTGGCTTACTGGTGAAGGCATTTGCCTGCAAAGCCAAAGGACCCAGGTTCCATTCCCCAGGACCCATGTTAGCCAAATGCACAGGGAGCACACATGTCTGGAGTTTGTTTGCAGTGGCTGGAGGCCCTGGCACGCCCATTCTCTTTCTCCCTCCCTTCCTCTTTCTCTGTCAAATAAATAAGTAAAAATAAAAATTAAATTTTTTTTTTTTTTTTTTTTTTTTTTTTGAGGTAGGGTCTCACTCTAGCTCAGGCTTACCTGGAATTCACTAGCTAGTCTCAGGGTGGCCTTGAACTCAAGGTGATCCTCCTACCTCTGCCTCCTGAGTGCTGGGATTAAAGGCATGAGCCACCACGCCTGGCTAAATTAAAATATTTTTAAAAAGAAATTTTGCAAGGGGATGCTGCCCTTTGTCTTTTCTTTTAAGTATGTATTTTAGACAGACACATCAAGATGTTATCAATTTTTTTTTTTTTTTTTGGAGAGAGACAGAGAAAGAGAGAGAGAGAATGGGCGGGCCAGCAGCCTCTCAGTCACTGTGAACGAACTACAGATGCGTGCACCCCCTTGTGGGCAAGTGCAGCATTGGGCCCTTGAATCATTTTGTGTCTGGCTAAACATGGGGCCTGGAGATTGGAAACAGTATTCTTAAGCTTAGCAGGCAGGCGCCTTAACCATTAAGCCATCTCTCCAGTCCAAGACATTATCATTTTTAATTATCTTGTCTCACAACTTTTACTCTTTTAAAAAAAATTTATTTATTTGCAAGCAGAGAAAGAGAGAGAGAGAGAGAGAGAGAATGAACATGCCGGGGTCTCCAGCTGCTGCAAATGAACTCCACATTCATGTACCTCTTTTGTGCAGCTGGTTTTCTATGTGTACTGCAGAATAGGACCCAGGTCATTAGGCTTTGCAGGCAAGCACCTTATCCCCTGAACCGTCTTTCCAGCCCTATTGTTTGTCTGCAGCAGTGGTTTGGAAATGGATGATCTTCCAAAGGTCCTGGTACTAAATGCTGTGCCCTGGGTGGTGCTACTGAAGGGTGGGGGAAACTTAAGAGGGTCATGTGTTTGAAAGAGATTATGGGACCCCTATGTCTTCTCTTTGGCTTGAGCAGTTTTATTCCATCCTATTTTTTACCATTATCATGAAGCATCTCCAATAGAGGAGATCCTGATCTAGAATCTCTGGAGCTGTTAGCCAAAACAAAGGTTTTCTCTATGTTGCTTATCTCAGAGCTTCTGATAGTGACAGCACAGTGACACGAGTCACTAGACTCTGGCATGTCAGCCTGGAGCAGATGTTTGTGGACAGGGATATTCTGTCTTGTGCTTAAATATACCTGGAACCGAGAAGCTTGTTGGCGAAAACCCTTGTCTCACTCAGCAGTTAGCCGTGGTTGAATTTCATTTGGAGATATGAAAAGAAAAAAAAAAAGAAAGCATTTGAACCTATTCATCACAATCTCCATGGCTTTCTCTTGTTTTGAGAAACCGTTGAGAATGAAGGGCTTAATCACTGCAGCCTCCTTAATGATATTGTCTGGAAAGTGTGGCAGTAAGAAAGGAAAGTCACAAAAATGAATGAGAAATAGCTAAGCGGTAATGGGGGAGTTGTCAGCCGGTGAGGCAAAACGGCAGTGAGCGCTTTAAGAAATATGCACGGCAGATAAATTGAGACCCATAAAAAGGGAAACGTGGTGGTTGGCCTGCTTGCATTTCTTTCTTCCCAGGGTGAAGCGCTAACCGAGACATAAAGAGCTCATCTGATTACTCGGGTGGGCTCAATTCCCAGCTAATGGTTTTTTTCGGAGGATGGAGTAGATGTGGGAGAGGGGCTGGGGATGAATCCCAGGATGGTTTTGAGGATGTGTTAACCTGCAGATTTATGAGCCTGTGAGAGAGCGCAGAGACTTTTGACAGTATCCAGCACCTTTCTTTTCTTGAGTAAATATTCTGGTGGTGAACATAAAGCTCTTGGATGGTGTTTGAGAGCATCCGTGTGGGATACAGGGAGATGGTTTTGTGTGCATGTGTGTGTGTGTGTATGGATTCACTGGATTTGTGGTTAGCATGTAGCTAATGAGGGAGCTGAGCATTGTGGGTAGTGGGGTTCTTTTTTTTTTTTGGAGAGAGACAGAGAGAGACAGAAAGAGAGGGAGAGGAAGACAGAGATGGGCGCGCCAGCAGCGTCTCAGCTGCTGCGAACAAAATCCATGTGTGTGCGCCCCCTTGTGGTCAAGTGCGGCATTGCACCCTTGTGTCACTTTGCATCTGGCTAAACGTGGGACCTGGAGATTGGAACCGCTGGAGATTGGAACCAGCGTTCTTAGGCTTAGGAGGCAGGCACCTTAACCGCTAAGCCATCTCTCCAGTCTGGGAGTGGGGTTCTTAATGGGGTGCTAGTTACAAATACAGGCCTGTGACTGTGAGTTGCTGTTGGGGGACGGTGTACACCTTTCCGTCTGTACCACCACTCTGCCTTCTCGCTGAGTCCCACAGGAGCAGCAGCAGGTAACCTTGGGCAAGGAGGCAGCTCCACAGAGGGGCCTGTCTCCTGAAATTGGTCCTGTCCCCTTTCCTTTTTCCTTTTTTTTTTTTTTCAAGGTAGGGTTTCACCCTAGCCCAGGCTGACTTGGAATTCACTATGTAGTCTCATGCTGGCCTCGAACTCACACCAATCCTCCTACCTCTGCCTCCCCAGTGCTGGTATTAAAGTGTGGGGCACCTCGCCCAGCCAGCTCCCTTTTCTGACAGTGCCCAATAGGGGCGCTATAGTTACTGGGCATCCTCCAACCCTGGGCATCTCTAGCAAAGGCTTAGGCACACGACTCCTTGATGCCCATCAAGGGCTCATGTATGGATAGATGGCTTTTTTTTTTTTTTTTTTTTTTTTTGGTTTTTCGAGGTAGGGTCTCACTCTAGTCCAGGCTGACCTGGAATTAACTATGTAGTCTCAGGGTGGCCTCGAACTCATGATGATCCTCCTACCTCTGCCTCCTGAGTGCTGGGATTAAAGGCGTGCGCCACCACGCCCGGCTGGATAGATGGCTTTTTGCCTCGGTTTCTTTATTATAGCTCAGCTCCCTTCATCCTCTGACCTTTGGAGGGTGGAACTGAGGTCAAGGCCAGCTAGGCTTGTGCCCTAGCTGGTAGCAGCAGCCTTGGTGGTTCACAGCACCCGTGTGCCCTTTATTATGGCCAAGAGGTTTGGGTGAGACCAGCGTGCGTGCTTTTTACTATAGAAGAAAGATGTTCTTGTTCAAGTTCAGGTCACAAATAGCAGGGATGCGATGGGGAACTGGGATCTGTCTGGCTTTAGTGACTGCTTACAACAGATTAGGATTCGGTTTCTTGTGGCTGTAGGTTCTGTCCATGGATTCAATCATGTGAGGGTGGAAAAGGGGATTCGATTTACAAGGAGTATATGAAGACTTTTAATTTCTTGTCAATTTTCCCTCATGTATCATTGTATTAGATCTTACAAGCAATCTAGACGTGATTTAAACTACCAACACAGAAGGTTGTTCATAGGTTATGCAAGAATACTGCACCACTTTATATAAAGGACACAGGCATCTTTGGATTTTGGTATCCCTGGGGATCCTGGATCTATCTTCTTGGGTACACAGGGTGACAGAACTTAATCTCCTAGCCTCTGTTGACGAGTCTACCCACACTGGCAAGACCTGAAATCTGGGGGCAGTTTCTGTTTGCAGCTACTTGCCCCCTTCCACACCACACACTGAGCATTGCTTCTTCCAGTGTGGTCAGCGTTGCCACTGGTCAGTGTCTCAAGCACTGGTCTTGGCTCATCCAGAAGAAAAGGTAGCTGAGAGGCTTCTGCAGGCTTCCGGGCTGAGTCCTCATGGAGTGAGAGCTGGCTGTACTAATCTATAGCGCATCCACATGTTCTTCTAGGAACTCCTTTCTGAGAGGCTCTGGGTTCTAGCCGGGAAGAATAGACCGCGTACAGTCTAAGAGGAATAGAGTCCTTGTGCACCTGACTGAGCATAGCAGAGTGCTGCTCCTCCATCCCAGCACTGCCACCCACTAGGTGTGAGATTTGAGCTTCATTTTCTACTTTGTGAAAATGAGGAGATTAAAAGTGCTTACCTCAAAGGATCTTACGAGGCTCCAATGAACTAGCGCCCATAAACCTCTTAGCACTGCGGTTGTCAATAATGCCAGCATCTCACAAATGCTAGATATGGGATTACAATTTCAATTAGCTAGTCACTTACTCAGCATTAGTTATTGAGGGCCCAAGTTTCAGACATAGTCTTAGACATGAAAATACAGATCAGGGGCAGGAGGAGGCAGACAAAATCATTGCTGTCATGGATCTTATGTTTGTAAAATTATAATAATTTTAATATAAGCAACTTTAAAGGACATGTTTTTGGTATAACTTATATGATGCACTATAGTATTTTTTTTATGTGTGTGTGCCTACAACATTCATTTGTTCAGCTATCAACATGTTTTTGATTCCTGGTAAATGTTCGTGGTTCTCGTACTTCGTAGATGACTATGCCTCCAGGGAACATTTAATAAAAATGTGGGGAAAAACCTTTGTTGGTTATAATTGGGAGGTGCTTTTGGAATTTGCAGGTCAGGGTCAGAGATGGTGATAAACACCTTATTGTGTACAAAGCAGCCCTCACACATGTTATAAATACCAATAGGACCCAGGTTGAGATCCCTGGTCTACTTCCATAGATTTCTATTTCCATCAGATCATTTAAAATATTATATTTATTTATTTGAGAGAGAGAGAGAGAGAGAGAGAGAGAGAGAGAGCAAGCAAGTATGGGCACACAATGGCCTCCTGCCACTGCAAACAAACTCCAGATACGTGCATCATTTTGTGCATCTGGCTTTACATGGGCATTGGAGAATCAGACCTAGGCTTTTTGGCTTTGCAGGCAAGTGCCTTAACCACTGAGCCATGTTCCCAGGCCCAGATTCTTTCCTTTTTTTTTGAGTCAGAGTCTCACTCTGTCTCTCAGGCTGTCATGAACTCACCCAATAGAGCAGGCTAGTCTTGAACTCATGCTGATCCACCTGCCTCAGCCTCCCAAGTGCTGGGGTTGTAAGCCACCACACCCAGCTTTCCTTCCCATTTTTATTTTTTAAATATTTATTCATTTATCTGCAAGCATAGAGAGAGTTAGAAGAGAGACAGACAGAATGGGCATGCCAGGGCCTTTAGTCACTGCAAATAAAGTCCAGATGCAAGCCCCACTTGGTGCATCTGGATTTACGTGGGTACTGGGGAATCAAAGCTGGGTCATTAGGCTTTGCCGGCTAACCCTAACCGCTGAGCAATCTCTCCAGCCCTCTTCAGATTTTTAATTTGTTGTTGTTCTAATTTGCATGACCTGGTAAATGATCTCATTTGACTCTGGACCCCTATTTCCTGCAAATGACTAAAAGACCCATATAATTGTAATGTTCTAGTCAATGGTAATTTTGTGTCAAAACATCACCTTGCAAATATGTACGTGTCTGTGTATCACTTAAACACAATAATTAACCAGAAGGAAAAAAGAAAGTGACAGTCTTCTGCATAAAAAAGATAGTTCTTTTTCTTCTGGTTTGAGTCTCTTAGTTTAGCTTTTTTTTTTTAAAAAAAATTATTTTTATTTATTTATTTGACAGAGAAAGAGAGAGAGAGAGAGAGAAAGAGAGAGAGAGAATGGGTATGCCAGGGACCTCCAGCCACTGCAAACAAACTCCAGATGTATGCGCCACCTTGTGCATCTGGCTATCGTGGGTCCTGGGGAATCAGCCTGGGTCCTTTGGCTTTGCAAGCAAACGCCTTAACCGCTAAGCCATCCCTTCAGCCCCAGTTTAGATTTTAATTTTCTGGCAAAGTTTCAATCATTGTAAGCTCAGCGTCCTGTTTGTCCCTTTGAGGCATCTCTTGAACCTCCTCATTTCCCTTTCTAAGACAGAGTGTGGGTACAAGAGAAGGTCAAGGCTTTGGGAGCAGGAGCGGCCATGCCTGGCTTCCAGAAGGAATTCATAAAATGGGAAAGAACTTTTCACATCTTGGGTTATCTGGGCTTGAAGGCTACTGATCTAGCTCTGTGAATCAAATCTGGTCCCACAGAGGAATCACCTGAAAGACTTAAGCCAGTGCCAATGCTTGGTGGACTCCAGGTGAATTCAACCTGTCATGGAGTGGGGCCCGAGTATCAACCAAGAAAGGGAGCCACGCTCCCATGAAAGAGGGACTCAGATAGCCAGCATAGGGCTTTAAAACTCCCTAGGGGTCTTTTATAGTTGACCCCCTGCCTAGCTCCCCAAGGAGATTGGTTGATTTTTGAATGAATGCAATAGAGACAATGTATAGGAAGTGGCAGTGTGACATTAAAATATTTATTTATTTTTTTAGAATGAAGGAGATTATTAAATCTGTGTCAGAAACATTCTTTTTTATTTTAAAAAAATATTTCATTTTTATTTATTTAAGAAAGAGAGGGAAAGTGAAAGGGAGAGAGAGAGAGAGAGAGAGAGAAGGAGGGAGAGAGACAATGGGTGTGCCAGGGCCTCTAGCCACTGCATAACAAACTCCAGATGCACATGCTACCATGTGCATATGGCTTATGTGGGTTCTGGGGAATTAAACCTGGGGCCTTAGCCTTCATAGGCAAGAGCCTTAACTGTTAAGCCATCTCTCCAGGTCTAATATGTTTTTAATATGCAATGTCAAATGTGTACAATACCTGTCTGTGCGTCTGTGAAGGGCATAAAGAAAGCTTAAGTGGACACAGCTATAACCTTGTGTGATTTCTCCAGCACAGTGCCCTCCCTTCCACCATGTCCCAAATGTTTGTCCATCATTTCTCGTGTTTCATTTACTGCTTATATTTTAATCTCTAAGCAAGGTAATATTTACCTATGTAAGCTTTTCAACCTGATAGCCACAGGATCATGGCGTATTTATTTCTCAGTTGCTTGCTTCTTTCATGCCTCATTGGAAAAATCTTTATTCTCATTCCATTTATCTGCCTCTATTATTTAGAGGTTGTGTGCTCTCAGTATCTGTTTTTCAGTTATAAATTTAGGTGATTTAACAGGCATACCTAATAAATTGTAAAGTTAATACACACACACACACACACACACACACACACACACACACATCCTAAACAAGCAAAACTTTAAAGTTCTAGTCCAATTCCACCTTTTAAAAATCCTCTGTCTATACATTATCATCATGTTCTAAGGTTCCTTTTTTTTTTTTTTTTTTGAGGTAGGGTCTTGCTCTAGCTGACCTCGAATTCAAATTACATTTATGCAAGTGACCCATGGATGTGACATTCTGCGTTCTCAGTGGCTCTTCATTCACTGTCTTCTCCCGGGACACCTGGTTACCACTCCTTGCTGTTTACACACAGTCAACCCAGCTTCCACAGCCCATTTTCTGTCCCGCTCCAAAGCCTCCGCACAGTCTGCTCTGAACATCCCTCCTGTGTCTTCCCAGGACTTTCTCCTCCGTGATATAATACGGTGGCAAGCAAACAGTAAACTTAGGGGCTGAGGACCTTTGTTCAAATCCTTCCTCCACTCCCAACAGCCCTGCGTCCTTGGGAAAGTCATTTCCTCCTTCACCCTTAGTCCATCTGTTGATGACATGGTTGCTAGGAAGACTCGATGGGATGTGGGCCATGGAGGCCCTTGTGGGTGCCCAGTGCTGACACTGACATAGCTTTTCATGGTCCCCTCAGCATGTCCTTTTGCCTGCATGCCTCAAAATGGAAGCGTGTCTGGAAGGCTCATATTGAATGACCAGTAGTCTGACTTAGAAATGTAGCTGTGATGTAGTGTGTAGGGAAGGAAGCCCCCGCTGAGCTGAGACCCATTCCTTCTTTGCTTCTAATTTCTACTCCATTCTCTGTTTCACATGTGAATATTATCAGATCCTTCTTCCATTTAAGAAACACCAGTTATTTCCCATTTCCCTCAGAATTAAGTCCCGAATCCTTTCCATGGCGTTGAGCACCTTCTGAAGTTAGACCCCTGCTAACTTACACATATCTTACCACCACCCAGCTCCCACTGCAATCCTCTCTCCAGCTAATAAGAACCCCACCTAGTTGTCCTTGCCTTCGCCTCCGCTGTAATTCTGGGTCCATTCAACTGTCACTTCCATGCAGAGCCGGGTAGGCATCCACCCTTAGGTACTTCCACGGAACCACAGTTTGCTTATAATTGTCAGTCCGCTTTGCATCATTGTAACAAAATGCCTGCCACAGTTAAGTTCACGAAGAGAAGCGCCTGATTTAGCTCATCATTTTGGAGGTTTCAAGACGGAACATTAGAGCACAGGCTTGGTGAGGGGTGAGTGACACAAAACTCTCACGTCTCTAATTGGAGCTGGAACAGACTAAGACAGCTCTCACCGTGCCCTTCAAGAGCATACGGTACTCCTGATGACCACAAGATGTCATCCACTCCTTAAAAGTTCACAGCAACTCCCAATAATGCTTCCCTGGGGATCAAGGCTTTAACAAATGGGGCTTTGTGGATGCTCACTGTTCGATCTATAGCATAACTTGGTTGTTCTGCCAGAGAGAGAGAGAGAGAGAGAGAGAGAGAGAGAGAGAGAGAGATTTCTCTAATTCTGCTCCGAGGTCATCTTTCTCTAACTTTCACAGAGGTAGAAAGAACGTAGACTACCAGTAGCCTGGCATTCCTGAGAGAGGAGAGGAAGGGGGTCTTCAGTGAGGAGTCAGAGACAGTAGGGCAAGGAAGAACAGTGAGACTTCAGGCCAAGGAAGGAGACTTGAAAGTCTAAAGAGGGAGGCGGGCCCAGGACAGGGCTGCTGGTCTCCATAGCGTCTGCCTCCAGTGGAGGCTGTTGGAGGGCTTTAGGTGAGGGAGTGATATGCGACGATCACTTTGGAGTTACTGGTCAATGTTAGGTATGAAAATGTTGCATCCCAAACGTGACAGGTGTTATTGAGGATGTGAAAAACAAACAAAAAACAAACAAAGATCGCTTGTACTCTGTTGGTGGGAATGTAAATCACTTCAGCCATATGAAAACAGCATGGAAGTTCCTCAAAATGTTAAAAATTGAGGCTGGAGAGGTGGCTTAGCGGTTAAGGCGCCTGCCTCTTAAGCCTAGAGAACACCGGTTCCAATCTCCAGATCGCACTTTTAGCCAGATGCAGTGACACAAGGGCGCAATGCCACACTTGACCACAAGGGGGCGCACACATCTGGATTTTGTTCTCAGCAGCCGAGAGGGTGCTGGCGCGCCCATCTCTATCTGTCTTCCTCTCTCTCTCTCTCTCTCTCCAAAAAAAAAAAAAAAAAAAAAAAAAAAAAAAGTTAAAAATTGAGCTATCATACAATGTCCTAAGTCTGCTTCTGGGTATATATCCAAAAGGAAATGGAGTCCATTGCTCAGAGACATCTGCACTTCTGTGTTTATTGTAACACTCTTCACAAGCATCAAAGCACAGAGGCAACCCGAGTGTCCATCCATGGAAGAATGGAAAAATAAGATGTTCTAAATATTCACAATGGAATATTTTTCAGCTACAAAAAGAATAAAATCCTGCCACTTGTGATGACATGGATGACCTCGAGGGCATAGAGGGAAATAAGCCAGACACAGAGCAGCATGTGCATTGTGATGTCTCTTTCATGTGAATTCTGAAAACCTATCATAGCTCATAGATGCTGAGATAGACTGAGGTTCCCAGGGCCCGGTGCAGGGCAGGGGATCCTGGAGATGGTGGCTGGAGGACAAAAGTTACACCTAGACAGGAAGAATAATTTTGATGGAACATGTAGTGGCGACTATGTTTAATAACAATGTGCTGCAAAGACGGCTTAGCAGTTAAAGACATTTGCTCACAAAGCCTGATAACATGGGTTCGAGTCCCCAGTACCCACATAAAACCAGATGCACAGAGTGGCGCATGTGTCTGGAGTTTGTAGTGGCAGGAGGCTCTGGCACACCCATACTCTTTCTCTCTCTGTTTGTATCTTTTTTTTTTTTTAATATTTTTTAACTTTTTATTTATTTATTTGCAAGCAGAGAGAGAGAGAGAGAGAGAGAGAGAGAGAGAGAGAGAGAGAAGAGAGGCAGACAGAGAGAGAATGGGCATGCCAGGGCCTCTAGCCACTGCAAACGACTCCAGATGCATGTGCCCCTCACACATCTGGCTTATGTGGGTCCTGGAGAATCGAACCAGGATCCTTTGGCTTTGCAGACAAACTCCTTAACCACTAAGCCATTTCTCCAGCCCTCTGTTTGTATCTTTTTTCCTCCCTCAAATAAATAAATAAAATATTTAAAAAATACCAATGTACTGTGTACTTGAAAATTGATGATAAGAATAGATGTTTAAGTATTCTTGGGCTGGAGAGATGGCTTAGCGGTTAAGGCGCCTGCCTCCTAAGCCTAAGAACACCGGTTCCAATCTCCAGCGGTTCCAATCTCCAGATCCCACGTTTAGCCAGATGCAAAGTGATGCAAGGGTGCAATGCTGTACTTGACCACAAGCGGGAGCACACATCTGGATTTTGTTCGCAGCAGCTGAGAGGCTGCTGGCGCGCCCATCTCTGTCTTCCTCTCCCTCTCTCTCTGTCTCCCTCTCTCTCAAAAAAAAATTCTTACCACAAAAATAAGTGTGTTAAGTCATAAATATTAATGTATATGGATTGAGTTACCCATTCCATAAACTGTCATGTTGTATACCCTAAATCTGTACAATTTTTATTTGTCAATTAAAAATAAAAACAGAGCTGGAGAGATGGCTTAGTGGTTAAGGTGCTTGCCTGTGAACCCTAAGAACTCATGTTCAAATCTCTAGGTCCCACGTAGCCAGACACACAGTGATGCAAGCATCACAAGGGGGTGCATGTGTCTAGAGTTCATTCAAAGCAGGCTGAAGGACCTGGCACACCCATTCTCTCTCTCTCTCCTTCTCTCTCTTTCAAAAATAAAAATAAAAAATAAAAACAACTAAGAGCTTGGGAGATACCTCAGTGGTGTAGCAACTTGCTAGCATGCCTAGAGATCTGGGCCCAAACCCTAGCACTGAAAATAACCCCTAAAATATCAATATAAAGCCACTTTTCCTTTTTTTAAAAAATTTTTTCTTGCTCTAGCCTAGGCTGACCTGAAATTCATACTGTAGTCTCAGGCTGGCCTCAAATTCATGGCAATCCTCCTACCTTAGCTTCCCAAGTGCTGGGATTAAAGTTGTGAGCCATCACATCCTGCTTAGTATAAAGTCACTTCTTTAAGGAAAAAAAAAATACACGAGATCAAGAGATGGCTTAGTGGTTAAGGCACCGGCCTGTGAAGCCTAAGAACGCCTGTTGGAACCTCCAGGTCCCACGTTTAGCCAGACACAAAAGTGATGCAAGCAAGCAATGTTGCACATGCACACGAGGCGCACGTGTCTGGAGTTCGTTCACAGTGGCTGAGAAGCCCTGGCACGCCCATTCTTTCTCTGCCTCTTCCTCTCTGTCTCTCTGTCTCTCAAATCAAAATAAAAAAGATATGGAAGTTGAGTCCTATTCAAATGTGACTGCGACATCTTCTACTATGTGACATCCCCCAGTTCCTCAATCCCTAGCCCAGGCTGTACTTCAACACAGGCTCAGGGTGGGCTTGGCGTTGACATCTTCAGCCCCTTTTCCTCTAGCTCCTGGTCTTGCCTGTCTGTTTTTGTGCTTGCTGCCTTTGGTGATCATCCTGAGGGTCTAGGTGAGAGAGCAGGGGACAATGCTGAGTATTGATGGGTCCTGGCTAGCCCTCCTTTGGTCCTCTTTGGGCTGTTACTGTTGCTCTGAAGACATCCAAGGCTGTCCAAGAGGCAGCACTGAGGTGCCTCTCCTGGGGGCTTCTCCATATGTCCCACTTGCATTGCTCAGGCATTTCTTCTCTTGCGCTGCTTCCCCCGCCCTTTTTTGCACTTATTTAGCTTGGTTGGAGAGGGTCAGTAGGTTGTTGTAGTCACCTTGTCATTGGTGGGACAAAATACCCAACCAAAAGCAGCTGATGAGAGGAAAGTTTTTATTTTGGCTTACAGTCTTGAGGGGAAACTTCACAATGGCATGAGCAGAGGCTGGACAGCACTTCTGTCACAGCAAGTGGAAACAGCAGCAAGAAAGGGAGCAGAACTCTAGATGGGGGGGGGATAGCTATAATACCCCGAATCCCACCCCTAACAACACGCCTCCTCCAGTGGGACTCCACCTCCCAAATTGCCATCAGCTGGGGTTCAAATGTTCAGAACGCGAGTTTAGGAGGGACATCTGGTTCAAACCACCACATAGGCGTTTTTTAAAAATTAATTAATTTATTTTACCTCTATTATTTTACAGAGACAGAGACAGAGAGGAAGAGGGAGAGAGAGAGAGAAAGAGAGAGAGAGAGAGAGAGAGAGAGAGAAAATGGGCAAGCCAGCAGCCTCTCAGCTGCTGTGAACAAAGTGTGCCCCCTTGTGGGAAAGCATGGCATTGCGCCCTTGTGTCACTGCTAAACGTGAGACCTTGAGAATCTAAAGGATGTTCTTAGGCCTGGCAGGCAGGCGCCTTAACCGCTAAGCCATCTCTCTAGCCCAGGCGTTTATTTATTTATTTATTTATTTTTTAAATTCATTTACTTATGAGAGAGAGAGAGAGAGATTGGGCACACCAGGGCCTCCAGCTACTGCAAACAAACTCCAGATGAATGCGCCACTTTGTGCAACTGGCTTATGTGGGTCCTGGAGAATCAAACCTGTTTCTTTAGCTTCACAGACAAGTGCTCTAATCGCTAAGCCATCTTTCCAGCCCCACATAGGCCTTTTGACTTGAGTCCTGGGAAAGGAGGCAAGCAGTGGTCCCCAGATTGCTGGCTGTCTTTAACAGGCGGGGGACTTGGCAGGGTGAAAGCATTACTGTGTCCTTTGCCTTGAGCTCATGCAGTGTGAAGCATGTGCACCTGGTAGGCAGGTGAGTGGGTTCCGTTTCATCACCTCTGCAGAGTAACAGATGACAGGTCCCAACATTTTCATAACTACTGCCAGGGCACAAAACCATCAAACTCTATCTGGCCTGAAAACCATAGGGTGGAATAGATGGATTACAGTCAGTTATGTGACAAAGGATATTAGTGAAATCAGGGCTTGGGAGAACCCGCCATGGCTAGGGGTGGTGTGGGGAAGGACAAGAGTTAAGGAATGAATCTTTCTCTTCTGATTCCTCCTCTCCTTACCTCCCTCCACCTACCTGTCCTCCAGTGTGGGACCCATTGAACATTTGATCTCTCCCAGTTACCCCAACGAGATCAGCTTCATCAAGGCTAGAGCTGACCTCCCTACTGTGATGGAGTCGTGTTGCCTAGGTGACAATGCCTTAGACAGTTCTGTGAATTAATATAAAAGTGAAACTCCCGTCTGTGCCCCATGATGAAATTCTGTGCTCAGTGTGCACAGGTATCAGCAAGAATTTTTTCTCCTATGCCTGAAGGGAAGTTCTGTGCTCAGGTTCTTATCTATGGCACCAGGTAAGTGTGGCGCCACCCTCAGTCATTCTGCCTATTAAAGCCATTAGAGCCGAGCTCTTAGCATCTCCACAGAGCAGTGTCAGCTGGCTAGTATTTGTAATCGATAGATGCTATAATTCCACCTCATCACGAATCCCTTGCTTACCTAATTAATCCAAATTAGTGCGGCTTAATTTGAAGAAAAGCACACTCAACTCAGGTCTTTTTGGGAAGTCTGTCTTCAGGATGCTCTGTGCCAGGATGCCGGTCACGTGACTCGAGGCAGATGTGGTCGGTCTATGCACTGAGCTGCAGGGTGAGGGACAGAAGTCAATGGGGGACAGAGGAGAAGGAGTTGCAGAACCTAACTTAATTTTCCCCCCATTTTTCTTTTCTCCTTCTCTTTTTAAAATCAGGGATCATTAGCCGAGAGAATGCAGAAGATCTCTTGGAGAACATGACAGAGGGGGCATTTCTGGTTCGGGTCAGTGAGAAAATCTGGGGTTACACCCTGTCCTACCGTCTGCAGAAAGGCTTCAAGCATTTCCTGGTGGATGCCTCTGGGGACTTTTACAGCTTTCTGGGAGTGGACCCCAGTCGCCACGCCACACTCACGGATCTCATTGATTTCCACAAGGTATCCATCTTTACGTTCCTCAGAGAGCCTGACCTTGGTAGAAACTGGGGCTCGAAGGGCTGGAGAGATAATTAGTTGCTAAGGCGCCTGCCTGCTAAGCCTAAGAACGCTGGTTCCAATGTCCAGCGGTTCCAATCTCCAGGTCCCACGTTTAGCCAGATGCAAAGTGACGCAAGGGCGCAATGCCGCACTTGACCACAAGGGGGCGCACGCATCTGGATTTCGTTCACAGCAGCTGAGAGACTGCTGGCACCCCCATCTCTGTCTCCCTCTCCCTCTCTGTCTATCTCTCTGTGTCTCTCTCTCCAAAAATAAATAAATAAATAAATAAATAAATAAATAAATAAATAAATAAATAAATAAGTAAAAGAAAGAAAGAAAGAAACTGGGGCTCAAGAAAGCCCATGCAAGCATAGCAGGCTGCAGGCTCCGAGCCTGGGGCTACAGGGTCTCAGAGCTATGGAGCACTGATGTGTAAGAGACCCCAGGATTCCAGGCCAGGCTCTGGGGCCCCTGCACTTCTTCTACGTCTTGCTCAGTCCCTGTGTGCTCCTGTTACCCTGCTCCTAGACCTTGTCTCACCCGAGTCCTGGAATGCTGCCTATTGTCAGCACCCAGGAGCTGGTGGGTGACCCTCTTTCTAAGCACATGTTTCAGCCTCAGGAATACCCTTCTGGGGGTTCATCAGAGCCAGGCCCCTGGAAGTTCCTCACAGCCAATTGAAGTGTAATTAGGGCAGTTTTTTCTCATAGTGGAGTCATCACCTTTCCTGCCTGAGCTTCAGGTTTGCCCGCTTGACACATGTGTGATGTTGCCCAAAGTACTTAGTCCCCTTGGGCTCCCATGTCCTCTCTACATGTCACAGTCTTTTTTTTTTTTTTTCCTGGCTATGACAGAATATCACAGATGGGTGATTTATAATGAACAGAAACTTATTTCTTACATTTTTGGAGGCTGAGAAATTCAAGATTACAGGGCTGTCATCTGGTGAGGTCTTTTTGTCACATCATCCCATGGTGGAAGGTGGAAGAACAAAGGAGGGAGAGAGGGACAGAGAAAGAGAATGGGTGGGTGCAAGAGGGGACCAAATTACTTTTTAATAAGGAGCCCACTCATTGAGTCACTCATAAGAGCAGAGCCCTTGTGGCTGATGAACTCCTACAATCCCACCTCTTTTTTTTAGTTGTTTTTTGGTTTTGCAAGGTAGGGTCTCACTCTGGTCCAGGCTGACCTGGAATTAATTATGTAGTCTCAGGGTGGCCTCGAACTCTTGGCGATCCTCCTACCTCTGCCTCCCGAGTGCTGGGATTAAAGGCGTGCGCCACCACGCCTGGCTCAATCCCACCTCTTAAGACCATTACTGTGGCAATTACGTTTTAAACACATGTGTTTTTTTGAGGGGGGGGGCACATTCAAAACATACCACCAGACAAATGAATTCAAATATATAGTTACCATCTCGCGGACTTTACATGAGATCACATCTGTAATGGAACTCTGTGATTGTCTACTGGGTATGGAGTTCCTGGGTCCCAGCAACTTTTTTGTTATATGCCCCTCACCTTTGGCCCTTAGCAGGCAAGATGCCAAATGATGTATGTAGCAAGAAGCAGCTTCTGTGTTAAGGTGGCTGTTGGCAGCTTGTGTAACTGGGAGATAAAGTTCCTTTTCAGTGACCAGAAAGACAGATCTGAGGGATTCTGCGAGACAGTCTAGGCTCTAGGTCCAACATTTACCTGAGCTTTGCAGGTATAGAAGAGGTCAAAGAATTTCTTGCACTGGGTTTTTGCTATATTAAGGACTCTTGGATTTTGTTGTTGCTTTTTCTTTCATGGAAGGCCCCAGGGCTTGAGAGAGAGCTTCTCACCTGGCTTTATGAGTAAAGCAAACAGAAAATTACCCGCTCATCCAAGCATGCTGGTACACTCCTCAAATCCCAGCATTCTGGAGGCTAAGGCAGGAGGAACGTCAGTTCAAGGGCAGCCTGGGTTACATAGCTACAACCTCAAAAAGTAACGACCAAAAGCAAAGAGAGGAAAGAGCAGAAAGAAGAAGAGCGAGGAGAAGATCACATGTTCACACACTGGGAAGAGGATGAGAGGAGAAGAGAGAGGAGAGGAGAGGAGAAAAAAATCACACATTGATTGGGCTCTGATCAGGGTATGGTCTGGAAACTAGACTTGTGTTAGGAAGGGCCTTCTAACAACCAGAGGAAAGAGGGAAGGAGGGAGGGAGGAGTGTATAGACACTGGCAGCTTCCCTGAGTCAAGCACTGCCTTCATTCAGCGTGCATGCCCTCATTTAATCCCTGTGACCTCTATCAGGGAGGCAGATCAGCTTCTGTTCACAGCTCAGGAAACCAAGGCCTTCAGGGCTGTGAAACTTGGCTAAGTTCTCATGGCTGGTACCAGCCAGGGCCAGGAGTTAAGCCTCAGGCTGCCTGTCTCCCCATCATGTGCTTTGTCTCTAAGCCTGTGTTTGTTTTCCCTGTGCAACATAAGCTACTTCCACAGCGATGAGCTCCTTGTCCCTGCGAGCATTTCCAGGGAAGGGCCAGGGGCAGGTTCTGACCAGATGTCTTTGAAGGTCTTCATTTGGTTCCAAATCTAAATTCTGGAGACTCACGATTTCGATTCTCACCCCATAGTGAGATATCATCCATGCCCACTGCCCACTTGCAGCTCTGGTGACCAGCTTGTATAAATTAGGTTCCAGTCACACAATTGATCCATCCATGACTGTATTTTTGAGGAAAATCAAATGCAACAGTAAATGACAGCTTCACTGAGTTCCAGTCCCACAATCCATGTTCCACCTTGAATTACCAGTTTGCCATGTGCCTGTCTGAGTAGCTCCTAGGCAGTGACATAAAAACTCATGTACAGGGCTGGAGAGATGGAATAGTGGTTAAGATGCTTGCTTGCAAAGCCAAAGGACCCAGGTTCAACTCCCAGGACCCACGTATGCCAGATGCACAAGGGGGAGCATGCATCTGGAATTTGTTTGCAGTGGCTGGAGGCCCTGGTGCGCCTATTCTCTCTCTCTCTCTCTGCCTATTTCTGTATCTCTTGCTCTCAAATAAATTAAAAAATATTTAAAAACTCATGTACATAAGGGAATTTCAAAGTTTTATTAGTTTTCACTGAAATTGGGTAACTCTATACACATGCAAGTTCACACATGAAATTTTCAACAATTTCATTTTCATACATATTTCATAAACTGTAGAAAGGAATATTTGAAAGCATAGTCCCTGGAATCAGAATGCTGACTTCATAACTGTGTATGACTTTGAGCAACTGCTCAGACTTTTGTGCCTCAGTTTCCTCTCCAGTCAGATGGGTTTAGCGACAACACTGGAATTTCAGTGAAATGCCACTGTGTAAAGGGTTGAGACGACATTGTTGAGATGTCTACATTGTCAGGATGTACTGGCTTTTTAAAGAAAATGTGGCTAGGGTGCTGAGGAGATGGCTCGGTGGTTAAAGGAGCTTGCTGATAATAAAAAAGGTGGCTAGGAGAGCTTCGCATTCCAAGACATGTCCCGGTCCTTGTAAATGCCCCGTGGAGTCCACGGTGTGGATGTAGAGTACAGGTCAATTACCCATGCTTCCAGAATGTGATCACCATAATGGTGTATAAGAGACTCCTGTGCTATGCATATGCCACAGGCAATCGTTTTCTAGGATAGATTCTTCGAACTGGAATTGCTGGAAAGAAAAGCATGCACATTTTAATTAGGAAAGGCTGACCAGATTGCCTTCCAAATACACGGTGCCAACTCATGTATCTGCCAAAACAATACGAGGCAGTTTCCCCACGCTGCTGCCAAAATTGGGGGATTACTAGTCTTGCCATCAGAAGGGCAGACACTGTATCTCCCTGCCGTCTTGCTTCATGCCCGTGGTTACCACCGATGCTGGTGACCTCATGCACTTCATGGTCACGTGGGTTTCTTCACCTGCCAATCATCTCTCCGTGTTCATTGTCCCCTTTTCCATTTAGACATCTCATTCTTGTCAACGTGACACCTCCTGCAGCTTGTGAATTACTCTTTCGTTATGTCCATTCGGTGTTCAGTTCTTCCATGGAAATTCTTTTTGCATGCATGTGTGTAGAACGTGTAGTGCCATGTATGCATATGTGTGTGCAGATATGTGCGCCCTGTGCATGCTTGTAGAGGTCACAGGAGAATGACAGGCGTCCTCCTCTGTCATCCACCCATGTGTTTCCTTGAGACAAGAGTCTCTCGCTGAACCTATTTACTGGCCAGACTGGCTGACCAGGGAGCCTCAGTGATTCCCCAGTCCTCGTCGCTCTTAGGACTGGGGTTATAGGTATGTGTGTGGCCATATCTAGCTTCTTTTAAATTCAAAGAATCATGTGTTTCATTCACAAGTTCATGTTTTCCCTATACTGGCCCACTCTTGTTTAATGAATGACTCATCCTATGGAGAAAGTTAATGTCCATCTCCTAATGACTCTTATTGTTTGTTTTATGTACTTGATTTTTTTTCTTAGAAATCAGCTCCTTGCTTGAATTTGACACCTTTCTTTCTTTTTTAAAAAAATATTTTATTTATTTCTTTATTTGAGAGAGGGAGAGGGAGAGAGATACAGAAATAGGCAGGTAGAGAGAGAGAGAGGGAATGGGCACAGCAGGGCCCCCAGCCACTGCAAATGAACTCCAGATGCGGGCGCCCCCTTATGCATCTGGCTTACATGGATTCTGGAGAATTGAGCCTTGAACCGGGGTCCTTAGGCTTCACAGGCAAGCGTTTAGCCGCTAAGCCATCGCTCCAGCCCGACACCTTTCTTTTATAGCTCTGTTGGGTCATCTTTTATAGCTGTGCTGGTTCTTAAATGTTTATCAATTTTAGATGATGAGGTGACCTTCCAACCTTAAATTTCCCATCTATCCACAAGCGGACACAGGTTGTTTCCCAAGCCCAGCCTCTTAATGCTATAGGGTTAGAGCTGACAGGGCGTAGCTGTTGTTTTGGAGAGGGCATGAGAGTACTTGAACTTTTGGGCTCCACAGCATCTGCAAGAACTGAGGCAAACACTTGTTTGGAGTTTGACCTTGATGTGTCCCCATCTTATTCTAGCTCTGGTCATACTTCTCTCCTCTGACAATCTAATCCTGTACGTCTTTTGTTTTTCGACAGTTATTCCACATTTTAATTTTTATTTGTTTATTTGGCAAGAGAGAGAGGGACGGGGGGGGAGGGGCATGCCAGGGCCTCCAGGTACTGCAAACAAACTCCAGACACATGTGCATCTGGCTAATGTGGGTTCTGGGGAATCGAACCTGGGTCCTTTGGCTTTACAGGCAAACCCTTAGCCACTAAGCCATCTCTCTAGCCCCCTTCCACATTTTTCCTTGTTGATGATCTTCCTTCTTATTTTCCAGTACCTTAAGGATTTATTTCTTCTTAAATATAGATTTATTTTCCTGATTTCTAGAAAGTTGAGGGAGGGGCGAGCTATGCATGGTGTTGGTTTTTCTGTCTTAAGCCAGGATTGTGTTTTAGTATTCCAAAATAATTATAGTGTGGAACCTTACATTTAACATATAGTAGATAGTCTCTCTCTCTTTCTCTCACACATTCCTTTCTTTTTTTATCATTTTTCATTTTTTTTTTTTTTTTTTTTGAGGTAGGATCTCACTGTAGCCCAGACTGACCTGGAATTCACTCTGTATTCTCAGGGTAGCCTCAAACTCATGGCGATCCTCCTACCTCTGCCTCCCGAGTGCTGGGATTAAAGGCTCGCGCCACCACGCCCGGCTCCTTTCTTGATTATAAGTGAATTGTTTTCCTTTGTCTCCCCATTTTTAGGAAGAAATCATCACTGTGTCTGGGGGAGAGTTGCTACAGGAACCCTGTGGACAGAGGGACAGTCCGCCAGACTACCACCTATTGTTTGAATGATTATTTTCCGTGCCCGTCATTTCGATTTCTTCATGCATACTTCTTTTGATCCAACCTTAAGAACATCTTAACTCCAATCTTTAGAGCCTTCTGGAAGCTCTCCGGGGGAACACTTGGATCAGCAAGTCTCAAGGAAATGATATATATGGTATTTGTGTTCCTGGTCACATTCCAAAGCTCAGGGCAGGTATTATAATCAACTGATGCAACTCTTTCATGGACCTGTGACTTAAGAAGACACGACCTGTTTGTCACTGCTGCCCTCAACCGAGCTCCTTGAGTACGCGGACCATGTTTTAGTAATCCAAAATCATACCGGTGCCGAACCCTATGTTCAACACCTGGTAGATATCCAACAAATGTTTGCTGAGTGAGTGCACTTGATCTGGAAGCTTTCTGACATTAACGTGCGATGGTGTCTAGTAAGAGGTTTCCCACCCGTCTTTATCAAGTTGTGGCGGCATCAGAAGCAGATTGTGAAGGACCAGAATGGAGGAGGTGCCACAGTTCTCGTGCTGCCCATTTTCCCCACTGATGCATCACTGAGATCACGCGAGGCTTCAGAGCTCGGCTTCCAGAATAGGTGACTATCTTTGTGCCACCTTCCTGGTTTAACCTCTCTGTGCCACCCTTGTCTCTGTGATTCATATCTCTGCCCTGGGTTTGCAATATCGAGGTAGTGATTTCATGTAATCCTGCAGAAATACCCGAGGCCTGGGATGGGTTATAAATCCAAGCATGGCTTTTAGACACCTGCTAAAGCCTTCGTTGTTTGGGACGCTAGCCGTAAATTATCCAAAAGCTTGGCTCTGTCTTCCTTCTTCTTTTGATTTTGACTCTTTGGTCCCTTCGTTTGAGCTTGTTGTTGTTCTTATTAACAAAAGCAATCTTCACTAACTCAGTAACTCTCAGAGGCCGAATCTGACTTCAGCACAATTTTGTTGCCAGTTCACGGTCATTTACACGGAAATAGCACATTCTAATAGCAATATTATAGGCTCTGGAGTCTAGGGGGCTCCAAATCTGCACCCTGAAATTGACTGACATTTGGATTTTTGCAACTTTGTGTTTGCTGAGCGTAAAGAATGGGTTCTAGGATGGTAGAGCACTGGTTTGCTTTCCCTGAGAGCTGTGTCACGTATTCTCCACTCAACCTCTTGCATCACCCATTTCTCAGCTCCCTGGCCACTCACCTTCTTTCTTCTCACGTGACTATCACTGTAAGCAGTGTCCTGGGACTCGGCTTGTCTTCATTCCTTGTGTGTTTGTAGAAAAGGTGCTTTGAGCTTCCCACCTCCCACTGCTGTGGAGGGATAGTACAGAAGGGTCACCTCTCCCTTCTTCCTCCGGAGGGTCTATGATGAGAGCCAGCTCTTCCTATGAAGAGACAGTCCCGGAAGACGGAGCAGCCAATTACGATGAAACCAAAGCAGCGATGGGATCAGTGTGACGCTCCGGCTCTTCCTTGTTCTTGCTCTTTCCCTGTCCCATGTCCCGCCCCTGCCCCTCCAGTCCCATTCCCCTGGGAGTGCCCTCCTGAACCAAGCACCGGTTTGATGTGGAAACTTTGGCTCCAGGCTCTGCCTTTTGGGGCACCCAAAGTAAGCACTCATCATACATTTTTTTCTTTCTTTCTTGAGACAGAGTCTCACTGTGTAGTTCAGGTGGCCTGGAACTTACTATGTAGCTCAGGCCTGGTCCTGAACTTGGAATCCTTCTGCCTCAGCTCCTTGAATGCTGAGGTAGGTGTATATCATCATAACCGGCTTCAATGTGTTTAGTAATATTAATTTTGTAACTCAGCTCCATAGCTTCCCTCCGGTCTGTCTCACTGGATGGACACAATGGAGGCATCCTGCTTTCTGAACTCAAAGCCTCAGAGTCAAGTATTATCTCAATGACTTTACTTCTACCAAGGCTCAGATGGACTGTTTTTTTTTTTTTTTTTTTTTTTTGTTTTTGGATTCTGCTGTGTTCCAAATATATGAAGTTGTCGAAGTCACTGAATTTTGCTTCTCCACAACTGAGTGGAGAGTTTTCCTACGTGGCCATCATTCCTTTCCTTTGGCAGGTCAATTAAATGACAAATATGGAAGCTATGTCCAAACCAGAGGTCATGCTAATCACAGCCAGATCTGCCTGCTGAGCAGTGATGTGTCAGGGGACACATGATGTGATGATTTTCAACACATTGGAAGAAATTTCCAGGAGTAGCCTTGAAAGCAGTCCAAGATGGTTTGAGGACCTGACTCCCCGGACTGTGGTTCCTATCACCTCCTAATTAAAATGTAAAAGACAACAGCTGAGTTTTCCATCCCTAACACATTTATTTCATTTTACTTGGGCCCCACACTTTCGACATGTCTCATATATTGTAGGTTTTACCTAGCTTTAAAATAAATTCCTTGTAAGTTGTCCTGCAAACAAAATTACTGTCTGGAAAACTGCAATTTCATCTCCAGAGTTTTTATTATGCTAATAAATGTCAGAATTCTCAAATAAAGGAATTGCCTCTTTTTTTCCCCCCTGAGCCCTACCAATATAATGAAAAATAGTCAGTTGGCTTCAACACTCAGCAGTAGGAAAATTTACAGTCCACAACTGGAAAGAGAAGCTGTGAAGAACAATACACAACTTAATGGAAGATAAATTTCAGGAATTAAATGGCAACCTGTGTACAGATACAGGGGGATCGCTGCATGGCTGGTGTTCTTGCAGTGTATCCAACAGCCCTGCCATGCAGAGATCTGTGTGGATATATGAGTGTGATGTATGCATGCATGCATGAATTCTCACAACCATGCTTAAGGGAGACAATGCTCTCAGATCCATCTTAAACATTGGGGACAGAGTTATTCAGGACTTTCAGGGTTACTTGTCTGTGATGGTGCAGGACAGAGAATGATCATTGTCTGGCCTCTGGGTCTGTGTCAACCTTAAATCAGTGCTTCTCCAACTGGAATATGTGAATGACACGCATGATGATAATCCCACATGGGTTCTGTATTTGCTTTGTTATGTGTATGTGGTATGTGTGTACAGAGATGTGCACATGCATGTATGTATGCATGGCTGAGGAGACCAGAGGTAGATGTTGGACATCTTCTTCAAATGCTGTCCATTTTATATTTTGAAATTCTTTTAATTTATTATTTATTTGTTAGGGGAAAGAGAGAGAGAGAGAGAGAGATAGGCACACCAGCTTTCCCACCACTGCAATCAAACCAGATACATGTGCCACTTTGTGCATCTGGCTTTATGTGGGTACTGGGAAATCTGGCTTTGCAAGCAAGTGCCTTTAACCACTGAGCAATATCTCTAGGCCCCATCTTATTTTTAAATTTTTGAATTTTAATTTGTTATTTTTTATTTTTAAAATATTTTGTTTATTTATTAATATTTATTTTATTTTATTTATTTGAGAAAGAGAAAGAGGCAGAGAGAGAGGGAGAGGGAGAGGGAGAGAATGGGTGTGCCAGGGCCTCCAGCCACTGCAAACAAACTCCAGATGCATGTGCTCCCTTGTGCATCTGGCTTACATGGGTCCTAGAGAATTGAACTGGGGTCCTTTGGCTTTTCAGGCAAACGCCTTAACTGCTAAGCCATCTCTCTAGCCCTAATTTATTTATTTGAGAGTGACAGAGAGAAAAAGAGTCAGAGAGAGACAAAGGGAGAGAATGGGCATGCCAGGGCCTCCAGCCACTGCAAATGAACTCCAGATGCATGTGCCACCCTGTGCATCTGGCTTACATGGGTCCTGGGGAATTGAGCCTCAAACTGGGGTCCTTAGGCCTCACAGGCAAGCGCTCAACCAGGCCCCTCATTTATTTTTTGAGACAGGTTATTCCACTGAACGTGGAGTTCACTAATTCATCTATATAAACTAGCCTGGAAGCTCCAGGGGGTCTTTTATCTCTGCCCATGTCACCATGCCACCATGCCCAGCATTTTTACATGAGTGCTAGCTAGCAATATGAACTCAGATCTTCATAATCACACATCACGCACTTTACCAGCCAAGCCATCTCTCCAGCCTAAAGAGCCTAAGAGCTGTGATTTATTTGGTTTGCTCCTTTTTGAAACCAAGTTTTTCTATATAACACAGGCTGAGACCTAGAAATCTTTTTGCTTTTTGGATTTTTTTTTTGCAGTAGTGGGGCTTGAACCCAAGGCCTTGGGCATACTAAGCAAGGGCTCTGCCACTGAGCTACATTCCCAGTCTGTGTTATGTGTTTCTAAGAAGCTTTTGGAGGTTGCTTGTGTTCTAGACTATGAGCTACTCTGAGAACACAGCTTTTAAGGCAAGAATTAGAGGCTATGGATGTAGCTCAGTTGGTCGAGTGCTTGCCTAGCACACATGATGCCCTGGGTTTGATCGCAAGCACTACCTAAATTGGATATACTGGGGCATGCCTGAAATCTCAATACTCAGGAAATGTAGGCAACATGATCAGAAGAAACACAAACCTCTGTCCCCCAAAACAGAAAAAAACCTAAATCAGGAGTTGAAAAATTAGAGCTGCAAGCCAGATTTGGCCTTCTGCCTGTGTTTCTGTGGACTGAGTGATGAAAATGGTTTTTGTATTTTTAAGTAGTTGGGAGAAGTTAAAATGGAGAATAATATTTTATGACCTGTGAAAATTATATTAAACACCAATTTCAGTATTCATCTATAAAGTTTTATTAGAATACAGCCATGGTCGTTTGTCTCCATATTACCTTTGGCTGTGTATGACCTACAGAGCTAAAATATTTACTGTTTGGCCCTCTACAGGAGAAGTTTGCTGACCCCTGCCTTAAATTCTGGTGCATCTCTTTGGAATCATTCTGCTTTCTGTCTGCCTCACTGACATTTACGCTAAACGTGCAAGTCAGCTTTGTGTGACTGTGACAGAAATTGCCGAGACCATCAATTTAAAAGTCTTCTTTTGGCTCACCGTATCACAGATTTCAGACCGTGGCCTCTTGGTCTTGTTGCCTTGGGCCTGAGGTGGCATGGTGGGGAGTCCTCTTTACCTCCTGTCAGCCAACGAGCACAGAAAACAAACACAGGCTAGGATCCGGTATTCTTTTTTTTTTTTTTATATTTATTTATTTATTTGACAGACAGAAAGAGGGATATAGAGAGAGAGAGAGGGAGAGAGAAAGAATGGGTATGCCAGGGCCTCCAGCATGAACCCCTTGTGCATCTGGCTAACGTGGGTCCTGGGGAATCGAACCTTGGTCCTTTGGCTTTGCAGGCAAATGCCTTAACTGCTAAGCCATCCCTCCAGCCCAGATCCGGTATTCTTGTATCTTTAAATAGTTGGAGGAAATTAAGATGAAGAATAATACGTTATGACCTGTGAAAATTACACTCAACCCAAGGACATTCCAACAATGTTGTATCTTTCTCCCACAATTCTTCGTCAAAGATTTTGCCATCTCTCAATAGTGTCATGGGCTAGAAACCAACTCTTAAATGCACGGACGGACCTTTGAGGACACCAGAGTTTACACTTCAGAAAAGCTCAAGTCAATGTATCCAATTTGTTTTTGGTTTTGCAAGGTAGGGTCTCACTCTGGTACAGGCTGACCTGGAATTAACTATGTAGTCTCAGGGTGGCCTTGAACTCTTGGCGATCCTCCTACCTCTGCCTCCCGAGTGCTGGGATTAAAGGCGTGTGCCACCACGCCTGGCTTAATGTATCCAATTTTTGAATAAAGTTCCCACTTTAATTTTAAAATATCTTATTTCAAATATTCAAAAACAAGAAGGGATTCTAATAAAATGTAAACAAATAGTATCACAATTATACAGATTCTGTACATGGTCATATGATCATTTAATTTCTAGAATTTCCCTGTGGGTAAGTATGTTACTATGTCTTGCCTACCCTTCAGTCTGTGAGATTCTGGGGTCAGGAAATGTCATATATATTTTATGTTTTAGGGTTCATGGGACATTCAATGTTGTGGAGTTGCATTTGTTATGGATTTGGGACAAAGACATTTAAAAATTTTTCAAAGGGGCTGGAGAGATAGCTTAGCGATTAGGGCTCTTGCCTGTGAAGCTTAAGGACTCATGTTTGGTTCTTCAGGTCCCACGAAAGCCAGATGCACAGTGAAGCAAGCATGTAAGATTGCACATGTGCCAAGGGGACAAATGCATCTGGAGTTTGATCTCAGTGGCTGGTGGCTCTGGGCACCAATTCTCACATACTCTCTCTTGCGTAAAAAAGGGCAATCTGTTGAGCTTGCCTCAAAAAATAATTCAAAGGTTTTAGGGGTTAGGCAGATTGCACAGTGGTTAAAGGCAGTTGCTTGCAGAGTCCACTGGCCTAGGGTTCAACTCCCCAGCCACCTACTTACAGCTGGACAGGCATTTGCTTGCAGTGGCAAGAGACCCTGGCTCATGCACGAACCCACACACATATAAATAAATAATATATTTTCTTCCAAAGGTTTCAAAGACCTGCTTAATCTTTAGGGGCTCCAGGAGCCTGGGCTGAGCCTCCTTGTTGCTTTCAGTTAGAATCCAAAATCTGCTACTTTAAGTTGTTAAGACAAATAATAATAATATAATAAAAGCAAACAAACAAATGGTACAAGAGTAAAAGCCAGCTCTGCTTACAGCTAGACTGAGCTAGGAGAACTGAGAGTTGAAACAGAAATCCCATATTGCAAGAACTGGTCCCCTGAGTCAAGCCCTAGCACCTAAGAGGACCATCTACACTTGTACTCACACAAGCTCACCCCAGAGCATGGGAGAGGAACCCTTTATATGCACATTCTCACAAGCTCGCAGACTCATGTTTTCCATGTTGTCTCAGAGGAGCTGCTCTGACAATAACTCTGCAGCACTCTAAAAAAAAATGATTGTGGGACTGAAGAGATAGCTCAGTGGTTAAGACACTTGCCTGCAAAGCCCCACAAATCTTGTTTGATTCTCCAGTACCCACGTAAAGCCAGATGCACCAAGTGGTGTATGCGTCTGGAGTTCATTATCAACAGCTAGAAGCCCTGGCATGCCCATTCTCTCTTTGTCTGTCTCTCTTCTCTCTGCCTCTCTCTGCTTGCAAATAAATAAATAAAAATATTTGAACAAAACCCATTGGGATAAAATGAATATGATCTTTACCATTTAAACCATTTTAAGTGTACAGTCCCGTGGCATTAAATACTTCCACACTGTTAAGCATCTATCAATGTCATCCATTCTAGAACTCTATTTGCTTTGCAGAAATAAGGCAGTGCCCACTAAACAATAACTCCCCACTGCACGGCTGCCCTCCGCTAAGCCCTCAGCATCTGCGATTTCACTTTCTGTCTCTGAGTTTGCCTAGGCATTTGGTGGGATCGTACACTACCTGTCCTTTTGTGACAGCTTGTTTTCACTTATGATGTCTTTAAGACTCATCCACGTTGTGGTATGAGATGGAACTTCCTTTATAAGCTGCAGAATACTCCATGATATGTACACAGCACATGTTTGAAATCCATTTGTCCATTGATGGCCACTTTGGTCGCTTCCACTTTTTGGTTACCTGGCTAAAGCTGTTGTGACCACCTGCGTGCATCTTTGGCTGCCTGCGTTCTAATCGGCCACTAGTCCCGCAGCTCCATTGTTTACACAGCTACTAGCCAGTCCCTGTCAATGACATTGAACTCCAGCTTCCTAGTCTCAGTAGGTGCATTTCCCTGGTCCACAATTCCTCTGATATTTGCCACCCCCCTCCTTAGTTGAATTAAGCCAGTCAGCTTAATGTCCTCTACTGTGACTGGTAGGCTTGAGCTGATGGGCCTTAGAAAAACATCTCTGTGAAGCCCTTCATAACAGTCCCTCCATGAGACCCCCTGCCTTGATTGACAGTTCTCTGATGAGTGACCCCGAGCATTTTTCTATAGAGTTATTAGCCACTTACAAGTATACTGTTGAGAAATTTCCATTGAGGTCATTTTAAAAATCAGAATAGGGCTGGAGAAATGGGGTAGCAGTTAAGGCACTTGCCTGCAAAGCCAAAGGACCAAGGTTCGATTCCCCAGATGCACAAGGTGGCACATGTGTTGTTTGTGGTGGCTGGGGGCCCTGGTGCACCCATACTCTCTCTCTTTCTCCTTCTCTCTCAAATAAATAAAAAATATTTAAAAAATCAGAATAGGGCTGGGGAGATGTCTCAGTGGCTAAGACACTTGCCTATAAAGCCTAAGGACATGAGTTTAATTTCCCAGTACCCATGTAATGTCAGATGTACAAGGTGGCGCATGCGTCTGGAGTTTGTTTGCAGTGGCTAGAGGCCCTGGTGTGTTCATTCTCTCTCTGTCTCTTTCTATCTCTCTCTCATAAATAAATAAAAATTTTAATTTAAAATTTATTTAAAAAATTTATTAATTTTAAATTAATTTAATTAATTAAATTAAATTTATTTTAAAAATTTAATTTAAAATTAATATTTAAATTTATTTAAAAATCATCATATTTACTTGTTACCGTTGAGTGTTTGAGTGCCTTTTCTGTTTCGGATATTAATACCCCATGGGGGAGTGCATCGTTAATCAATGCTGCTCATCTCTTCACTGTGTGGGATGTTTCCTTTCACTCTGCGGCAGCTTCCTGGTTTGAATTAAGCCCATCTGTGGAGCTTTGCTTTTGTTGACTAGGCTTTTGGGGTCTTATCTAGAAAAATACCTGCATATACACAGGGACATCTTGAAGCGTTTCCCCTGCATTATCGCCATAGAAATACAAAGTGAAATTGCAGCGAGAGATGATCTCATCATAGTCAGAATGGCCGTTACCAAAAACGTGACAACTAAGGATCACTGACAAGGATTCAGGGAAAACTCTTACCTGCTGCTGGAGAGAGTGTGGAGTACAAATATTATGCTCCTCTTTATTCTTTGCCTTTTGTGGTGTTGGGAAGTGTAGCTGAGGCACAGGCATGCTAAGCAAGCACTCTGCCATTATCTTACATCCCAACACTTACTTACACTCTGCAGGGTCTCTTCAAAAAACGAATAGAGGGCTGGAGAGATGGCTTAGCGGTTAAGGCGCCTGCCTCATAAGCCTAAGAATGCTGGTTCCAATCTCCAGGTCCCACATTTAGCCAGATGCAGTGACGCAAGGGCGCAATGCCGCACTTGACCACAAGGTGGCGCACGCATCTGGATTTCATTCGCAGCAGCTAAGAGGCTGCTGGCCAGCCCATCTTTGTTTTCCTCTCTGTCTGTCTCTCTTCAAAAACAAACAAGCAAGCAAGCAAACAAACAAACAAACAAAAACCGAATAGAGCTACCACAGTGCCACAGGACACGTTTTCTCTGGGGCGGTTTGAACACATCTTCCCCCCAGACAGGCACAGACAACCGACCAAAGGGCAATGAGGACAAAACCAGTTTTGGTGAATGAATGAGTTTATCAGAGTTGCTTACAGAGCTGTGTGAGTGAAGAGTTGCTTACAGGAGCAATGGGTGACTCAGAGTCAGCACCTCCACAGGAAGTCTCATCCCATCCTGGATGATGACCTCTGCATAGCTGCTTTAACTCAAAGTTACCAAAAATTCACGGAAACTCCCAGCCCAGCACAGGTGATGGCTGGTGGAATCGAGCACACTGCACACCCTACAGACACCTCGGCTGGCAGGAGAGGGGAGCACACTGCACACCCTACAGACACCTCGGCTGGCAGGAGAGGGGAGCGCACTGCACACCCTACAGACACCTCGGCTGGCAGGAGAGGGGAGCACACTGCACACCCTACAGACACCTCGGCTGGCAGGAGAGGGGAGCACACTGCCCATCCTACAGACACCTCGGCTGGCAGGAGAGGGGAGTGCACTGCACACATTACAGACACCTCGGCTGGCAGGAGAGGGGAGCACACTGCACACTCTACAGACACCTCGGCTGGCAGGAGAGGGGAGTGCACTGCACACATTACAGACACCTCGGCTGGCAGGAGCGGGGAGCGCACTGCACACCCTACAGACACCTCGGCTGGCAGGAGAGGGGAGCACACTGCACACCCTACAGACACCTCGGCTGGCAGGAGAGGGGAGTGCACTGCACACCCTACAGACACCTCGGCTGGCAGGAGAGGGGAGTGCACTGCACACATTACAGACACCTCGGCTGGCAGGAGAGGGGAGCACACTGCACACCCTACAGACACCTCGGCTGGCAGGAGAGGGGAGTGCACTGCACACCCTACAGACACCTCGGCTGGCAGGAGAGGGGAGCGCACTGCACACCCTACAGACACCTCGGCTGGCAGGAGAGGGGAGTGCACTGCACACCCTACAGACACCTCGGCTGGCAGGAGAGGGGAGCGCACTGCACACCCTACAGACACCTGGCTGGCAGGAGAGGGGAGCACACTGCACACCCTACAGACACCTGGCTGGCAGGAGAGGGGAGCACACTGCACACCCTACAGACACCTCGGCTGGCAGGAGAGGGGAGCGCACTGCACACCCTACAGACACCTTGGCTGGCAGGAGAGGGGAGCGCACTGCACACCCTACAGACACCTCGGCTGGCAGGAGAGGGGAGCACACTGCACACCCTACAGACACCTCGGCTGGCAGGAGAGGGGAGTGCACTGCACACCCTACAGACACCTGGCTGGCAGGAGAGGGGAGCACACTGCACATCCTACGGACACCTCGGCTGGCAGGAGAGGGGAGCACACTGCACACCCTACAGACACCTCGGCTGGCAGGAGAGGGGAGCACACTGCACACCCTACAGACACCTCGGCTGGCAGGAGAGGGGAGTACGTGCCATGACTCGCAGGCAGCTCAATCAAAGATTCTCCAAGCAGTTGTTTCCCCTTTCTATAGACTTTGGGCTGGGTCCTGCAACCCTTTCCCAAACTTGTTGACTTCCTAAACCTCTGAGACTTCCTCCCTAACTAGCATAACCTTGGGGAATGGTTGTATGACCTTTAAGTTTCAGGTCTCCCAGATTTGACTTCCTGAATCAGAGAATGTTTCAATGAGGAGGAATCGGCTACACAACATGCACGATGATGCAGTTATTTCACTTCTAGGTACATAATCAAAGGAAATGAAACCAACATAGCAAGAAATATTTGCATATTTGCATTCCCATGCTGATTACAGAATGATTTCCAATCGCCTAATTGTGGAATCAACCGAGATATCCATGGATGGATGGATGGATGGATGGATGGAGGACAGATGGATGGACTAGCATTCAGCAATTAAGCATGAAATCCTGTCATTTGTGGCAAAATGGATGGAACTGGCAGCCCCAAAGGACACACACTGTGTGTTTTCACTCATGTGAGTAGCTAAAACCATCGAGAGAGTCGAGTAGAGGCTGGGAAGGGTAAGAGAGAGGGGCGAGAAAAGAGGTTGGATTATGGGCATCGAAATACAGTCACAATGTCTAGCGTTCTTCTCTTTTTTTTCATGTGTGTGTAGAGTAGGTGTGGTGGCATGTGTTGTGGTTTGTGTGTAATTGTATGTACATGTGTGTGTTCAGATGAGCACACCCTGTGTACAGAGGCCAGGGAGTAACGTCATGTGTCTTCTTTTGGCTCATCTGCCTGTTTCATTGAGAAGGAGTCTTTCACTCAACTCAGAGCTGCTATATTCACAGAACTCTTTGATCATCAAACCCTAGAGACTCTTCATTCTCCACCTCCTGGAGGACTGGGGTTATAGTCCTGCACGGTCATAGCCAGGTGGCTACATGGGTGCTGGGGAATCAAACTCTGGTGGAATCAGGTTATCATGCTTACACACCAAGTGCTCTTAACTGCTGAGCCATCTCCCAGTGATCTAGTTATTATAATTGATAAAAACATTATACATATACATATATATGTATATAAAATTAAACAGAGGAATCTGAGACTCTAATACAAAAGAACAACAAATGTTTAAGGAGATAATTACCCTGATTTGAGTATGCCAGGCATACATATCTATTGGATTATCATATTGTTCCCCCATTGTAGTAATTATCTTGTTGGGGAAAAAAAAACACCCAACCAGAAGCATCTTATGGAAGGAAAGGATGAATTTTGGCTGACAGTTTTGAGGGGAAGTTTCACATGGTGGGGAAAGCCTGACACAAGCAGACAGCTGGCAGGGTATCACGTCTTGTCATGTCAGCTGCAAGAGATGGCATGAGTGAGCTCTGAACACCCAGTGCACTGAACACTGAACGAATAAACCTCGGGCTCATCTAGGGTGATGCACTTCCTCCAAGGCTCCGTCTCCCAAAGGCCCCCCTGCAACTTTTCCAAATTGCTGCCGGCTGGAGGCCAAGCATTCAAAACATATGAGGCTATGGGGGGCATTTTCCATTGAAACCACCACACCCATAAATATGCACATGTATCTCAACTTTAAAATATTTTTTAAAAAGACCCGCTATATATTCACAGTACTCTAGCTTTTGGTTAGAGAAGCTTCTCTTTTCAGCTGGAGGTGGCCGCTGGGGTGACTCAAAAGCTCGTCAAAGTGCTGAGAAGTGACAGTGGAGCGTTCTGCATTAAATGAGACATCTCTGTCACACCCTGCAAAGCTCAGGGACCATCGTGGAAGAGATGGCAGAAGAATGTAAGCACCAAAGAAAAGGAAGAGTGCTTACAGCACCGTCTTCCAGATAGAAAGTGGCCTTGAGATTCAAGGTGCCGATGCTACCCACACAAGACCTGCATAAGAGGAGGAAAAAACGATGACATCAAGATAATAGAGAGACTAGGTTGAAAAAGAAAGGATTCAATGGAGGGGCATTTTGAGAGGGGGGAAGGGAGAATGGTAGGAGAGGGTTATGATTATGGAATGTTGTTGATATTTATGGAAGTTGTCAATAAAAAAAGTTGTTTTTTTTTTTTAGGCTCAATGTCTTCCTTCCCCTGGCCCTGCCAAATTGCACTGTGTACTTCTCAACGGTGCTTGTGTCCCTGTGTGCCCTCACCTCAGAGGACGGACTCATGGTTTTTCTGGGCTCCTTCAGGGCTGTTAACTGGAGCTGGTTGAGGGAGAGCCAGTGTGGTAGTTTCAATGTGATACTGTAAATGGATGGCCCCATAGGCTAACGTGTTTTATTAAAACTGAGTTTGCGCCTTTAATCCCAGCACTCGGGAGGCAGAGGTAGGAGGATCGCCGGGAGTTCGAGGCCACCCTGAGACTACCTAGTTAATTCCAGGTCAGCCTGGACCAGAGTGAGACCCTACCTCGCAAAACCAAAAAAACAAAACAAAACAAAACAACAACAACAACAAAAAAAAAAAAAAAAAAAAAAAAAAACCCTGAGTTTGCAACTTCAGCTCCTAGCAGGCAGATCACAAAGGGGTGGGTCACTGGGGGAGGAGCTGATTCCAGCCCCAAAGTGTGTGCACAGCAGATCAGGTTCTGGCAGTTCATGCTTGATTGCCGCTTTCGGAGTTTGCTGGTTGTTTTGGAGGTTTCTTTCTGTTTGGATCTATGAAAGGGAGCCAGCTTCTTTTGCCATAGATAGAACTTCCTGTGGATCTGTAAGCTTGAAATAAATCCCTTTCTTCCCACAAGCTGCTTTGGTTAGCAACTCAAAGCTAACTACAATGGGCCAAGCAGTGGCTGGGCCAGAAGCTTATCTAAAGGACGTGTTCTTAGCACGGGTGAGGGCCTCCCAGTGTCAAAGGTCAGGAATCTCAAGGACTTCCCAGGAGAGAGGGGAAGATGTGGAAGCTAAGGAGCTGTCCATTCTCTGCAGAAGGTGGAGAGTAGGGTTTATTTTCAGTGGACTCTAGAGCCACTGCCAAGAGCCCTCAGCCTTTCTGCAGGCACCTCCTTCCTTCTTCTTCACTTCCAGGTAGGAAGAGCAGGAGGAGTTTAAGGAAGAGAAAATTCTTGGGGGAGACCTGATATATCTGAATTTAAATGGAAGGAGAAACATAAAAAAAAAGCTTTCAGGAAGAGGAAAGGATTGGCATAAGCAGAGATCTGATGGCAAAAAAGTGAGCGAGTGAGTGAGTGAGTATGTGTGTGTGTCTGAAATGGGCTCATTTGCATCCGGCACTCTTCTTTTCCCTTATTACACAAATTAAACATTTACACAGCCAAGTTCATAAGGGAACATTCTGTCTAGATTCTCAGCCATGAGCCAAGGGTCTTAAATGTTTTTGCAAGCCTTCAGGGTAACACAATTTGTACCAATAATCGGGGCACTGGCAAAACATTTAACCCAGTCTAGCCATGGCTTTGTTTGCTTCTCATAGGTTCTATGGAATCCCTTAATCAATGTTGTACGTCACTACCTCTAATGTCCATTTGCTGGCATGCCTCGGGATAACTCCCTTCTTATTTTCACATCTTTGTGAGTTTTTATATTTGGCTGATTTCGATTTACTACCATTATCCCTCTTCATCTAGCATTCTTTAATAATACTTTATTCTCTGAGCAATTTGTTTATTCATTTTACTTTGTTATTTATGTGTGTGTGCACGCATGCGCATGTTCATGAGTGTGACTGTGGGCACTTGTGTGCCGTATGTGTGTGGAGGTCAGAGGAGAACTTTTGGTTGCACACTTGCTTGTCGACCTCATTGGAGGCGGGGTTCTTACTCTGGACTCTACTTTGCTCCTCGTGGCTGCCCTTGCCACAGGCTTCTGTGCAGTTCTACCATCTCCTTCCTCCTGTCAGCATACTGGGATTATAGAAGCCACTCATGGCTTCTGTCTTTTTACATGGGGTCTGGGAGCTGACCTTGGGTACTGTAGCTTGAGCAGTGAGCACTTTATCCATTGAACTATGTCTCTAGCCCCCATCTCTGGGCAGTGTGATGAGAGGGAGGACCCAGCGCTGTGTGCCTGGTGTGTGCATTGCTTTCAGCCACATCATTCTCCCGGAGGCTGGTAATTGCACAGAGCAAGAATGTTCTGGGATAATTAATCATTCTTTTTCCATGTCCAGTTTCTAAGGGCTTGTGGAGAGTAAGGGACCCTGACAGCAAACACTACAAGCAGAACAGTAAACGATGACACAGAGGTAAAATTAACAGTGCTGCTGGTTTTGAGAACAGTGAGCCCTCTCAAATCAGTTCACTGTCTTGTGACTCACAAAGCATTGATAGGTGCAGACACAGCAGAAGGGCCAGTTTAGAAAGATTTATGTCAGGAAAGAAAGTCAATCAGAAAGCTCCCAGGTTGTGAGTTAATCCACATGGTGACTTGGATTGTTTTTTTCTTTTCTGTTGTATATTTTATTTATTAATTTGCAAGCAGAGATATACAGAGAGAAAGAGAAAGAGAGGGAGAGGGAGAGCATGGGTGCATCAGGGTTTCTAGCCACTGCAAATGAATTCCATATGCACGCATCACTTTGTGCATCTGGCTTTACATGGGCGCTGGGTAATAGAACGTAGGTTGTTAGTTTTTCAGACAAGGACATTAACCACTGGGCAATCTTTCTAGCCCTACTTTTTTTTTTTTTAAATAACATTGTAGATGTGAATTAGACATCAAGTTGAGATGAGCTTTACTGGTTAAGTTTAAATGTATAAGGAGGACTTGGTTGCCTGGAGGTCACAGGCAGGGGTGGAGAGAGCCTGCAAAAACTCGCTAGAGAAGCTGGGCGTGGTGGCACATGCCTTTAATCCCAGCACTCAGGAGGCAGAGGTAGGAGGATCACCATGAGTTCTAAGCCACCCTGAGACTACATAGTTAATTCCAAGTCAGCCTGGACCAGAGTGAGACCCTACCTTGCAAAACAAAACAAAACAAACAAACAAACAAACAAACAAACAAACAAACAAACAAACAAAAATCTCCCTAGAATGAGGAAGAACCAGGAAGTACAGCAGAGCTGCCCCTGACTGCCGCCATCTTGATGCACTCAGGTTTAGGTTCAGGTTGGAATAGCCTCCTAGTCTCACCCGGACAGGGTGACATCTGTGTTCTTTTGGTCCTGTGTCCTTAATTAACTACTTACAAAAGAAGACTTCTTTGCTACTAACATCCATCCAGAACAGCATTCTAAGATATAACTAAGTTTACAAAAGAAAAAAACCAAAACCCCAAACCTCATCTGTGAGCTACTTGCCCAGAGTCTGGGCCTGGAACAGGTTTTAGGAATAGATCAGAACCGTTCCTAAATCTGCCTAACAGAATATCACTTCCTGTTAACGTTTAGCAATTTGTTTAAGAGGTGTGGGATCCCGGAATGAAACTAATGATTCCATGAGACATTTTCTTAACTTCACAGAACAGACACCAACTCAGCTGAAACCAAAAGGTAGAAATCATCTTAGCAACAACTTACCTTTTATTACATGGTGCACACCAGGGGAGGAATACTGCATCTTAACAGCATCTACCTGACACATATATAAGAGCAATAAAGCCCAGGCTGGTAGCTGCAGTGCACCACGTCGTTAAGAGAAAGCATCTGTATTCACAATAAAGATTTACCTCCTCCATTAAGCAATTCCATTACTGGTTGAAGGGAGGTACCATCTCTCCCAACAATTTAAAAGGCCCCTTAACTCTAATTTTTAACCAATTGTACTCAAAAGTACAATGAAGATGCAAAGGGAAGAAAAAAATTAGAGATGCATTTTAGACTCTAAGCTTTTTCTCTTGTCTCATTTTCTTATTAAATTTTTTTCTTGAGTCCATCTTTATTAATTCTTTTTTTTTTCATTTTCTTACTTTTGAGATGGAATTATTCTTCTGCCTACTTGAATATGTGGTTTGAATGCTTCCTTGGATACCTGAGATGTCTGGGAGAAGGAGGTCCCGGGACTGTTTGCAGCAGCATTTGTACAGTCCTTGAAGGGAAGAACAGGGAGTATCTATCACAAAGGGTCATATGACCTGGGCCTGGTGGTATTGGCCTGTAATCTCAACAACCTAGGAGGCTGCGGCAAGAGGATCACTAGTTTAAGACCAGCCTAGGCACCTTGGCACAACATTGTCCCCCCCCCCTTTTTTTTAGGACTTGGACATTTAAAAAAATTAAAAAAATTTTTTTGGAGAGAGACACAGAAAGAGAGACAGAGAGAGAGGGAGAGGGAGATAGATAGAGAATGGGCGCGCCAGCAGTCTCTCAGCTGCTGTGAACGAAATCCAGATGCGTGCGCCCCCTTGTGGCCAAGTGCGACATTGCGCCCTTGTGTCACTTTGCATCTGGCTAAATGTGGGACCTGGAGATTGGAACCAGTTTTCTCAGGCTTAAGAGGCAGGCGCCTTAACTGCTAAGCCATCTCTCCAGCCCTAAAAATTTTTTATTATTGATAACTGCCATAATTACAGAGAATAAACCATGATAATTCTCTCCCCTCTCCCACTTTCCCCTTTACAACTCCACTTTCCATCCCCTTCTCAATCAGTCTTTTTTCATTTTGATGTCATCAGCTTTTCCTCCTATTATGATGGTCTGGGGTAGGTAATGCCAGGCACTGCCAGGTCATGGATATCCAGGCCATTTTGTGTCAGGAAGAGTACATTGTAAGCAGTCCTACCCTTCCTTTGGCTCTTACATTCTTTCTGCTACCTCTTCCGCAATGGATCTTGAACCTTGGAAGGTGTGATAGAGATGTTTCAGTGCTGAGCACTCCTCTGTCACTTCTTCTCAGCACTATGGTGCCTTTTGAATCATTTCAGAGGTCACTGTCATCTGAAAAGAGAAGCTTCTCTAACCAAAAGTGAGAGTAGCATTAATATATGGGTATGAACATTAAGAAAAGTGCTTACCAGGCAGTTTGGAGAGCATAATACATGAATTTAGTAAGACACCAGCAGACATTACACCCCTAGGGCTTATGGCTTCCTCCATCGTAGGTTTTCAGTATCAGGCATGTATTCCCTCCTGTGGAGCAGACCTCAAGTCCAATTAGAGAGCGGTTGGTTTTCCCCTGTAACTGACACGCCACTATTGCATCTGTTGGCTCATTTGGCCTGGCTGGCCTAATTTAAGGCTGGAAAAATCCCCAGCCTGATGTTGAGTCAGGCTGCCATTCTGTAGTCCAGGCTAGCCTGGAACTCACTCTGTAGCCCAGGCTGGCCTCGAACCCCAGGGATCCTCCTGCTTTAGCCTCGGGAAGGCTGGGTCAGGAGCATGAGCCCAGCTGGGTCCCCGGCCTTCACAGAAGTCTCCTCCTGACCGTCCTGTCACAGGGCGGACCCCCTGTGGAATCATCATCCCACGTTCCCACAAGATCCGGTACTGAGCCTCAGTAAGGAGAGTTTCTTGTTTCATCAAACAGCGGGAGCTTTCTCTATGTTTACATTCTAAAGGTTTTCAAAGTAAAGTTCAAAGCAGAAGGGAACTGTTTATCTTCCACATTGACACATTTACCTTGGGAATCTTTATTTTTCCTCTCTTCAAGTGAATTTTCTAAAGTTTGTTTAAAAAAATCGAGCACTGTTAATTACAATGAATTCAGTAATGCAGAAAAGTACAAAAAAATAGCTGGGCATGGTGGCGCACGCCTTTAATCCCAGCACTTGGGAGGCAGAGGTAGGAGGATCACCGTGAGTTCAAGGCCTCTCTGAGACTACATAGTGAGTTCCAGGTCAGCCTGGTCTAGAGTGAGACCCTACCTCAAAAAACCAAAAAAAAAAAAAAAAAAAAGACTAAGTAAGCCAGGCATGGTGGCACAAGCCTTTAATCCCAGTACTAGGGAGGCAGAGGTAGGAGGATTGCTATGAGTTTGAGGCCAGCCTGGGACTACAGAGTGAGTTCCAAGTCAGTCTGGGTTAGAGTGAGACCTTACCTCAAAATAAAACAAATAAACAAACAAAAAAGAGTAGGAGCCAGGCATGCAGGCACACGTCTTTAATCCCAGCACTCGGGAGGCAGAGGTAGGAGGATCACAATGAGTTCCAAGCCACCTTGAGACTACATAGTGAATTCCAGGTCAGCCTAGCTTGAAAGAGACCCTACCTCGAAAAAAAAAAAAAAAAAAAAAAAAAAAAAAAAAAAAAAGAGTAGGGCTGGAGAGATGTCTAAGCAGTTAAGGCACATGCCTGTAAAGCCTGGATTTGATTCCCCAGAACTCATGCAGATGTACATAGTGATGCATGCATGTGGAGTTTGTTTGCAGTAGCTAGAGGCCCTGCCATGCCCATTCTCTCTCTAATAAATAAATAAATAAAAAGTAAAATAAAATAAAAAGAGTATGTATTAAGCCTTTTTTCTTCCCCTTTCTGCACTGAGACTCATCGAAGTCTCCCCTGTGACCTCCCATGGATTCCAGTGCCTCCAGGTTTATTGGGGACTGTGAATATCATTAAAATTATTTTTGTGGCAAGAGAAAGCAAATAAGAGGGCGAATGAGTGAGTGTCCTCAAGAGAAATGTTATTTCATAAAGCATCTTCTTTGACAAATAAATACTTCTATGTCACTTTGGGTCCAGAACATAAGTTTTTGTTACTTTGTTTCCCAAGCTGGGGATTGAACCCTGGCCTTATACATACTAGGTGTGTGCTCTGCCACTGACCCACATCCCCAGCCCCAAGCACTTAACTATTAACCTGCTCACTAATGTGTAATGAACAAAGGTTACAAATAACCTGCCACATTTTAGCTCACCATTGGGTTTCCCTGTATCAGGCAACACTTATGTACACATTTGCCATTTTTATGAGTTCATAAAATTTAAAAAAAAGTTTCCTTAGGACTTAAAATTTTCTGCCAACCAGAAACTTGAGAGTCTGTTAGCTAAATTTTTTACTCATTCTCCTTATTTAGACGGTTATATATAGCTTGAATAAGGTGTCTTACATCTCAAGTGGCATTTCCTAGGTTTTACATGACCATGTCAAATAAAAGTACAATATTAGGGCTGGAGAGATGGCTCAGTGGTTAAGGCACTTGCTTATAAAACCTCATGGCCCAGTTTGATTCCCCAGTGCCCAGGTAAAGCCAGATGCACAAAGTGGTGCATGTGTATGGAGTTTGTTTGCAGTGGCAGGAAGCCCTGGTATGTCCATACTTTATCTCTCTTCCTCTCTATCTCAGGTAAATAAATAAAAATAATTATTTTAGGACTGGAGAAATGGCATAGTAGTTAAGGCATTTGCCTGCAAAGCCTAAGGACCCAGGTTTGATTCCCCAGAACCCATGGAAGCTGGATGCACAAGGTGGCACATGTGGCTGGAGACCCTGGTGTGCCCATCTTCACTCTCTCACATAAATAAATAAAAATAAAATATTTTTACAGAAGAATAAGCTGTAAATAATAATTATTTAAAGTACAATATTAGTTTTTCCCTGGTGACAGGACCCTGTCTTATTGAAATTGTGACAGGATTCTGTCTTATTGAAATGGCCAAACACGGACTGGTCAGTACGCTTCCTTGTTGCCTAGGGGAGAGTTCTTAATGACTCTGTCAGACAAATTTTTCATCCTGCTCCCCACTCAGTGCCCTCCTCACCTTTAAATCCAGGCACCAGGCTACACCTAGATGGCTGTAACTCAAGAATTCATGTGCATTTTGCAAAACTTTCCTCCCAATTCCATGAGCACAGAGCCAAATAAAACTCAGGCTCACTTGACCTACGTGCAGCCCAAGACAGGTCAAGAGTTGTTGAAGGTCAGCCATGAACTCCACTTGGTTGATTCTGGGAAGGAAGTATCTGTAACCAGCCCAATTGTTTGGCCAGAACAGCAGTGCGGTTCTGCTTGCAATGTTCTGTAAATATTAAAAACATCCAAGTTAACTTTAAAAAGAAAAGAAATGTGGGAGAAAGCTTTCCCTGTGTCGGGGATACAAGAGTACCCTTCTTCATGTCCAAGTCTCAGGGTATATGCAGTGCTATGGGAATGTAGGCCTGCACACGTCTTCCCAAACATCAATTTAAACTTGGGTGTTTAGATAGCATCGAGCTTCAGTTAGAAGTAATGTTGCAACACAAAACCAGACATCTGATGTGTGGGATCAGAGGAGTGGTCACGGTGGGAAGTGACCATGCTGCTGGGCAGGTTTTAAGAGCAATTTGAAAATTCAGTAAAATCTGGGTCTTGGTATACAGCTTAGTTGGTAGAGTGCTTGCTTAACCTGCATGAACCACTAGGTTCAATCCCTGGTACCACATAAACAGGGATTGGTGGTACATGCCTGTAATCCCAGCACTTGAGAGGTGGAGGCAAGAGGATCAGTTCCAGGTTATGGCTACACAGTGGGTTGGAGGCCAGCCCTGAACGGCATGAGACCCTATCTCAAAAATAAAACAGCCGGGCGTGGTGGTGCATGCCTTTAATCCCAGCACTCGGGAGGCAGAGGTAGGAGGATCGCCGAGAGTTCAAGGCCACCCTGAGAGTACATAGTTAATTCCAGGTCAGCCTGGACTAGAGTGAGACCCTACCTTGAAAAACCAAAAAAAAAAAAAAATAAATAAATAAATAATAATAATAATAAATAAAACAAACCAAAACAACCCACCCCCCCCCAGAAAATTCAGTGATCTGTTCAATTCTGATATACAGTGTCTGCATGTAAAATTATGTTTTTAAAAAATTATTTTAGTTTTGAGAGAGAGAGAGAGAGAGAATGGCCGTACCTGGGCCTTTCAGCTGCTGTGAAGGAACTCCAGACGTGTGTATCCCCTTGTGGGCATGTGTGACATTGAACGCTGTGTCTCTTTTGTAAGTGGCTACATGGGACCTGGAGATTTGAACATGTGTTCTTAGGCTTGGCAGGCAAGCGCCTTAACTGCCATCTCTCCAGCCCTAATATGTTTTAATAAGAAGTTGAAGAATGTGATAGAGTGGATAGGAATGCAATCTTTACATATATAATTTATGTAAATGGATCTCAAGACTTCAGAGAAATGCTTGCTCATTCCTCACCCTAGTCCCTTTCTCCCCTGCACAGGGACATTTGAGAGCCTGGGTGCCAGCTGAGAGCACCCCATTTCAGGCACTGAGGACTCACCTGTAAGCACCTGAATGCTGCGTTTTCACTCGGGCAACAGTTTTTCTACAGGTTAGAAACTCTGAATTATAGAACTTTTTTCTGTTTTTTCAAGGTAGAGTCTCACTCTAGCTCAGGCTGACCTGGAATTCACTATGTAGTCTCAGGGTGACCTCAAACTCACAGCGATCCTCCTACCTCTGCCTCCCAAGTATTGGGATTAAAGGCGTGCACCACCACGCCCGGCTAGAATTGTTCATTTGAGAAATGCTAACACAGACATCTTTTAACATGTCTAAGTCTTCTAAACACTGTATAGAACCTTGCCATCAGAACCCGTCACTCAGCACTAGACCATGTTAATAGTATTCTTTCTGCTCTTTTGCTCCCATATGTAGGACATTTCAAAAAAAAATGAGCAAAGCATTATATATATAAAAATTGAAGCCGGGCATGGTGGCACACACCTTTAATGCCAGCACTCCACTCAGGAGGCAGACGTAGGAGGATTGCTGTGAGTTTGAGGCCAGCCTGAGACTACATAGTGTATTTCAGGTTAGCCTGGGCTAGAGCAAGACCCTACCTCGAAAAACCAAACCAAAACAAAACATTGTTATGTGCCTGATGAACCGAGTCTCAGTTCGGTTGCTAAGGGTCACGTGATATGAACCAACTATTTTCTCTCCCTCATGAGACTGTTCTTCTGACTTCAGCACGAAATGACCTATTCCACTTCATGAAGTTTGTTATCTTGTTAGCTCCCGAGCTTCTCCTTTTTCTGTCCTCATCTTTTACTTCAATCAAAGCCCTCACCACAGCCATGCTCAGTGACACCTTCTGTGGGCCAAACCTAGTGGCATTAGCTTTAGAAGCACAGGGTGTACTCATTCTTCACAACACAGGCCCTCTTTCCTCAGCATTCATCATTCCTTGGCTGTGAAAACCAAAATTAGAAACAACCATGATTCATTCAGGCCCTCACTCTTTGATGGCGGGGGATCCATCCCCTCCAGGCTGCCCTAGGTCTCAGGCAAGGGCCTTAACTGCTAAGCCAACTTGTCCAGCTCTTACCCTGGGTCTCAATTCCTCACGGACGCTCTGAAGGTAAACACCACCATGTCGAATTCATTTGACCCCCTCCTCCCTGTGTTTACTCCTGTTGGAGAACCAGGAAGGAGGCTGACGGGGGAGGGAACGATGCCTCCGTGAGATGGCCTGTTTCATTCTGGTTCAGGTGTCCCTCATTTGGATAGAAACAATATAGTAACTATGCCCACCCCCCCCCCACACACAGAGAAAGAGGAAGTTCAGGTTATTTGTGAATTGTAGGTATCACATCCCTCCCCCCACCACTGGAGCTGACCTCCAACCTGACATAGGATTGCTGTTGGCCCCCATGTTTCCTAATCTTTAAACATCTGACCATACAGACATGACATGTGGTTCAACGGGCACCATTAACCAAGGCAATACTCCAGTCACTCTGCCCCACTCACTGGCCCATGTCGGATGAGCTCTAGTGATATGGAAAGCTGAGGGAGGGAGGGATTCCCGATGACTCTAAGTATGTTCTAGAACATCTCCCAGATACTTTACGGTAACTCTGAAACGTGTAATTTTCCAGTTCCCGTTCCTCACCAAATGCCCTTAGAGAAGAAAACTGGGTGAACAAAAACCAATACTAGGGCCGAGCATTGTGGGGCACCTTTTAATCCCAGCACTCAGGAGGCAGAGGTGGGAGGATCTGTGTAAGTTCAAGGCCACCCTGAGACTATATAGTGGATTCCAGGTCAGCCTGGGCTAGAATGAGACCCTACCTCCAAAAACCAGACACAAAAACGAATACTAGACACCAGGCGCCCTCTAGACACCACTGAGTGTGTGCGAGCCCACATGCAGTCGAGGTGTGTCCTATTATTATTTCCACTTTAATCCACATCTCCTGTTGTCATCCGGGGCTGACTGGCCGCAGGTTCCCCAGCTGCTCACACATCTGACTCATCTCCCAGCTGACTTCAACCTCCTTCTTAAAGGGAGAAAACATTTCTTACACTTTGCCCTCAGTTACAGGAAGCCTAGCAGGAGGGAGACGCAAGTCCTTACTCCATACCGTACTGTTGACAGATCAGAATGACAAAGCCCACCTTGGGCAGCAGTAGGCGACCCCGCGAGAGCAAGCGACCCCAATGCTTTCTCGTTGGGACTGCCACGACACATAAAGCCAGCACAGCTGATGCATCCTCTCTGACCAGCTCTCTAACTCTCATGTGTTCCTGGCAACTCTGTGAGAGGAAGAGACAGCCTCTGACAGCGACTTGAAAACCTATCACAGGGCTGGAGAGATGGCTTAGTGGTTAAGGCACTTGCCTGCGAAGCCAAAGAATTCCGGTTCGATTCCCCAGGACCCACATAATCCAGATGTTCAAGGGGGTGCATGCGTCTGGAGTTTGTTTGCAGCGGCTGGAGGCCCTGGAGCACCCATTCTCTCTCTGTCTCTCTTCTCTCAGTCTCTCTCTCTCTGCTTACAAATAAATATTTAAAAAATAAAACCCATGTCACAGCCAGGCTCCCCAGTATGGACAACCTGCTTCCGGGAGGGTGGTGAGGCAGGTCACCTGGGCCTCTGAGCTCTGAGGCTGTCTAAGATAGGGTTGAACTCCAGGAGTTAACAGCATACGTGAGTCATCTGAGCAGCTCAGATCTGAGTCTAACTGGAGCAGCGTCCAGCTCAGGGGGTCACAGTACAGCCAGCAGAGTGACAGCGCCTGCTCACCCCCTATCTGAACATGCCCAACTAAGAGCCCAGTGGTCGTGGATGGGCTGGGTCCATCAGAAGTTCTGAAGAAGCCAGCAGCCCCGGGCGCTGTCCATGGTTCTGGATTTGGACTGCAAACCGGAAAGTCCTTTCTAAAGAGCCAAGTCCAGAGAAGGACCCGGCCAGCAGGTAGGAAAAGGAGAAGCTGAGTGTGCTGAGCCCCAGGTCCCACTGCTTACCATTAACTCCTGGGCAGGCCACTGTGCCTTTAATGCCATTGTAAATAACTAATATGCCTGAAGGGTTTTGCCAGGAGGTAAAGGAAGGATTCCATAGTTACGGCAAGGCCCAGTGACTTCAGTGGTCAGCTGAGTGACCAGTAGTGGCAGAAACTGCCCTGGGTCCCAGAAGAAAGGCCAGCTGAGAAGACAGAGGGACAAGTCGGGGCAAGGGGCTCCACATGAAGGTCTTTGTGGACAGAAAGCTTGCCAAAAGCAGCTCTGTTTTAAATGGATTTATTCCTTGTCAGATTCTGAACTCAAATGCATGCAGACAGGGCTCATGCAGACTCCCCGAATGCCACTTCTGTGAAGGACATTTCGGTCAAACCCCACTTTAATATCTGAACTTAGGGTTCATTTGTCATTCGGGGCCCATGAGGGCCAGAAATGTGCCGTACTGCTTCCAATGCATGATGCAGTTGTACCTTCCTCCATGAAGGTTCCACCACCCATATTGCCATCACAGCCATCAGCTGTGAACCAGACATTCAAAACACATGAGTTTTTAGGGGACACCTAACTGAAACCATCACACATACCCTGTCTTGGTCATTACATAAACTTGTAGAAGTATTATTATCTTCTGTATAATTTTTTCATCTTTCTTTCTTCTACTTCTTCCTCTAGGTCCTTAGCATTTCATTATTTTTTTTTTTAGAATTATTATGTGAGTATAAAAGATAAAAATGAACATGCTGGCTGGGTAGCATTGAAATTTACTGAATAAGTGAATTCCATCTTGCCAGTTTCCTTATCTGCACGGCTGCCTCCTGGTCCACCTCATCTCGTGGCACGGTGGTGGTTAACAACGTAACAGGTGGAGTGTGTGCTGGAGGAGCTGCCCCTACCATCTCTGGGCCTAGACTTCCGGTCCCTCTCTTCCGCGTGAACGTGCAGTCACGAGTGGGGAACAACACAGGAAACCTTCTGGGCAAACATGGTCCTGACTGGCCTCCCATATGGGTGATCTGAGCCTTCTCCGCTCTGTCCCTAACAGCTTTCTCTCTGCTCCTCCCTGAGGTGGTGCTACCACAGGCATGTCCTCAAGAAAGACGCAGCCTGGATGGTCACCTCTGGCAGGTGGCACCACTGTTAGTGGCCCTGGGCCACGCTGCAGTCCAGTGCCCAAGTCAGCAGGCTGTGGGCTATTGCATCTGTTGGCTCATTTGGCCTGGCTGGCCTAATTTAAGGCTGGAAAAATCCCCAGCCTGATGTTGAGTCAGGCTGCCATTCTGTAGTCCAGGCTAGCCTGGAACTCACTCTGTAGCCCAGGCTGGCCTCGAACCCCAGGGATCCTCCTGCTTTAGCCTCGGGAAGGCTGGGTCAGGAGCATGAGCCCAGCTGGGTCCCCGGCCTTCACAGAAGTCTCCTCCTGACCGTCCTGTCACAGGGCGGACCCCTGTGGAATCATCATCCCACGTTCCCACAAGATCCGGTACTGAGCCTCAGTAAGGAGAGTTTCTTGTTTCATCAAACAGCGGGAGCTTTCTCTATGTTTACATTCTAAAGGTTTTCAAAGTAAAGTTCAAAGCAGAAGGGAACTGTTTATCTTCCACATTGACACATTTACCTTGGGAATCTTTATTTTTCCTCTCTTCAAGTGAATTTTCTAAAGTTTGTTTAAAAAAATCGAGCACTGTTAATTACAATGAATTCAGTAATGCAGAAAAGTACAAAAAAATAGCTGGGCATGGTGGCGCACGCCTTTAATCCCAGCACTTGGGAGGCAGAGGTAGGAGGATCACCGTGAGTTCAAGGCCTCTCTGAGACTACATAGTGAGTTCCAGGTCAGCCTGGTCTAGAGTGAGACCCTACCTCAAAAAAAAAAAAAAAAAAAAAAAAAAAAAAAAAAAAAGACTAAGTAAGCCAGGCATGGTGGCACAAGCCTTTAATCCCAGTACTAGGGAGGCAGAGGTAGGAGGATTGCTATGAGTTTGAGGCCAGCCTGGGACTACAGAGTGAGTTCCAAGTCAGTCTGGGTTAGAGTGAGACCTTACCTCAAAATAAAACAAATAAACAAACAAAAAAGAGTAGGAGCCAGGCATGCAGGCACACGTCTTTAATCCCAGCACTCGGGAGGCAGAGGTAGGAGGATCACAATGAGTTCCAAGCCACCTTGAGACTACATAGTGAATTCCAGGTCAGCCTAGCTTGAAAGAGACCCTACCTCGAAAAACTAAAAAAAAAAAAAAAAAAAGAACTGAAAAAAAAAAAGAGTAGGGCTGGAGAGATGTCTAAGCAGTTAAGGCACATGCCTGTAAAGCCTAAGGACCCAGGTTTGATTCCCCAGAACTCACGTAAGCCAGATGTACATAGTGATGCATGCATGTGGAGTTTGTTTACAGTAGCTAGAGGCCCTGCCATGCCCATTCTCTCTCTAATAAATAAATAAATAAATAAAAAGTAAAATAAAATAAAAAGAGTATGTATTAAGCCTTTTTTCTTCCCCTTTCTGCACTGAGACTCATCGAAGTCTCCCCTGTGGCCTCCCATGGATTCCAGTGCCTCCAGGTTTATTGGGGACTGTGAATATCATTAAAATTATTTTTGTAGCAAGAGAAAGCAAATAAGAGGGAGAATGAGTGAGTGCCCTCAAGAGAAATGTTATTTCATAAAGCATCTTCTTTGACAAATAAATACTTCTATGTCACTTTGGGTCCAGAACATAAGTTTTTGTTACTTTGTTTCCCAAGCTGGGGATTGAACCCTGGCCTTGTACATACTAGGTGTGTGCTCTGCCACTGACCCACATCCCCAGCCCCAAGCACTTAACTATTAACCTGCTCACTAATGTGTAATGAACAAACAAAGGTTACAAATAACCTGCCACATTTTAGCTCACCATTGGGTTTCCCTGTATCAGGCAACACTTATGTACACATTTGCCATTTTTATGAGTTCATAAAATTTAAAAAAAAGTTTCCTTAGGACTTAAAATTTTCTGCCAACCAGAAACTTGAGAGTCTGTTAGCTAAATTTTTACTCATTCTCCTTATTTAGACGGTTATATATAGCTTGAATAAGGTGTCTTACATCTCAAGTGGCATTTCCTAGGTTTTACATGACCATGTCAAATAAAAGTACAATATTAGGGCTGGAGAGATGGCTCAGTGGTTAAGGCACTTGCTTATAAAACCTCATGGCCCAGTTTGATTCCCCAGTGCCCAGGTAAAGCCAGATGCACAAAGTGGTGCATGTGTATGGAGTTTGTTTGCAGTGGCAGGAAGCCCTGGTATGTCCATACTTTATCTCTCTTCCTCTCTATCTCAGGTAAATAAATAAAAATAATTATTTTAGGACTGGAGAAATGGCATAGTAGTTAAGGCATTTGCCTGCAAAGCCTAAGGACCCAGGTTTGATTCCCCAGAACCCATGGAAGCTGGATGCACAAGGTGGCACATGTGGCTGGAGACCCTGGTGTGCCCATCTTCACTCTCTCACATAAATAAATAAAAATAAAATATTTTTACAGAAGAATAAGCTGTAAATAATAATTATTTAAAGTACAATATTAGTTTTTCCCTGGTGACAGGACCCTGTCTTATTGAAATTGTGACAGGATTCTGTCTTATTGAAATGGCCAAACACGGACTGGTCAGTACGGTTCCTTGTTGCCTAGGGGAGAGTGCTTAATGACTCTGTCAGACAAATTTTTCATCCTGCTCTCCACTCAGTGCCCTCCTCACCTTTAAATCCAGGCACCAGGCTACACCTAGATGGCTGTAACTCAAGAATTCATGTGCATTTTGCAAAACTTTCCTCCCAATTCCATGAGCACAGAGCCAAATAAAACTCAGGCTCACTTGACCTACGTGCAGCCCAAGACAGGTCAAGAGTTGTTGAAGGTCAGCCATGAACTCCACTTGGTTGATTCTGGGAAGGAAGTATCTGTAACCAGCCCAATTGTTTGGCCAGAACAGCAGTGCGGTTCTGCTTGCAATGTTCTGTAAATATTAAAAACATCAAGTTAACTTTAAAAAGAAAAGAAATGTGGGAGAAAGCTTTCCTGTGTCGGGGATACAAGAGTACCCTTCTTCATGTCCAAGTCTCAGGGTATATGCAGTGCTATGGGAATGTAGGCCTGCACACGTCTTCCCAAACATCAATTTAAACTTGGGTGTTTAGATAGCATCGAGCTTCAGTTAGAAGTAATGTTGCAACACAAAACCAGACATCTGATGTGTGGGATCAGAGGAGTGGTCACGGTGGGAAGTGACCATGCTGCTGGGCAGGTTTTAAGAGCAATTTGAAAATTCAGTAAAATCTGGGTCTTGGTATACAGCTTAGTTGGTAGAGTGCTTGCTTAACCTGCATGAACCACTAGGTTCAATCCCTGGTACCACATAAACAGGGATTGGTGGTACATGCCTGTAATCCCAGCACTTGAGAGGTGGAGGCAAGAGGATCAGTTCCAGGTTATGGCTACACAGTGGGTTGGAGGCCAGCCCTGAACGGCATGAGACCCTATCTCAAAAATAAAACAGCCGGGCGTGGTGGTGCATGCCTTTAATCCCAGCACTCGGGAGGCAGAGGTAGGAGGATCGCCGAGAGTTCAAGGCCACCCTGAGAGTACATAGTTAATTCCAGGTCAGCCTGGACTAGAGTGAGACCCTACCTTGAAAAACCAAAAAAAAAAATAAATAAATAAATAATAATAATAATAATAAATAAAACAAACCAAAACAACCCACCCCCAGAAAATTCAGTGATCTGTTCAATTCTGATATACAGTGTCTGCATGTAAAATTATGTTTTTAAAAAATTATTTTAGTTTTGAGAGAGAGAGAGAGAGAGAATGGCCGTACCTGGGCCTTTCAGCTGCTGTGAAGGAACTCCAGACGTGTGTATCCCCTTGTGGGCATGTGTGACATTGAACGCTGTGTCTCTTTTGTAAGTGGCTACATGGGACCTGGAGATTTGAACATGTGTTCTTAGGCTTGGCAGGCAAGCGCCTTAACTGCCATCTCTCCAGCCCTAATATGTTTTAATAAGAAGTTGAAGAATGTGATAGAGTGGATAGGAATGCAATCTTTACATATATAATTTATGTAAATGGATCTCAAGACTTCAGAGAAATGCTTGCTCATTCCTCACCCTAGTCCCTTTCTCCCCTGCACAGGGACATTTGAGAGCCTGGGTGCCAGCTGAGAGCACCCCATTTCAGGCACTGAGGACTCACCTGTAAGCACCTGAATGCTGCGTTTTCACTCGGGCAACAGTTTTTCTACAGGTTAGAAACTCTGAATTATAGAACTTTTTTCTGTTTTTTCAAGGTAGAGTCTCACTCTAGCTCAGGCTGACCTGGAATTCACTATGTAGTCTCAGGGTGACCTCAAACTCACAGCGATCCTCCTACCTCTGCCTCCCAAGTATTGGGATTAAAGGCGTGCACCACCACGCCCGGCTAGAATTGTTCATTTGAGAAATGCTAACACAGACATCTTTTAACATGTCTAAGTCTTCTAAACACTGTATAGAACCTTGCCATCAGAACCCGTCACTCAGCACTAGACAATGTTAATAGTATTCTTTCTGCTCTTTTGCTCCCATATGTAGGACATTTCAAAAAAAAAAATGAGCAAAGCATTATATATATAAAAATGAAGCCGGGCATGGTGGCACACACCTTTAATGCCAGCACTCCACTCAGGAGGCAGACGTAGGAGGATTGCTGTGAGTTTGAGGCCAGCCTGAGACTACATAGTGTATTTCAGGTTAGCCTGGGCTAGAGCAAGACCCTACCTCGAAAAACCAAACCAAAACAAAACATTGTTATGTGCCTGATGAACCGAGTCTCAGTTCGGTTGCTAAGGGTCACGTGATATGAACCAACTATTTTCTCTCCCTCATGAGACTGTTCTTCTGACTTCAGCACGAAATGACCTATTCCACTTCATGAAGTTTGTTATCTTGTTAGCTCCCGAGCTTCTCCTTTTTCTGTCCTCATCTTTTACTTCAATCAAAGCCCTCACCACAGCCATGCTCAGTGACACCTTCTGTGGGCCAAACCTAGTGGCATTAGCTTTAGAAGCACAGGGTGTACTCATTCTTCACAACACAGGCCCTCTTTCCTCAGCATTCATCATTCCTTGGCTGTGAAAACCAAAATTAGAAACAACCATGATTCATTCAGGCCCTCACTCTTTGATGGCGGGGGATCCATCCCCTCCAGGCTGCCCTAGGTCTCAGGCAAGGGCCTTAACTGCTAAGCCAACTTGTCCAGCTCTTACCCTGGGTCTCAATTCCTCACGGACGCTCTGAAGGTAAACACCACCATGTCGAATTCATTTGACCCCCTCCTCCCTGTGTTTACTCCTGTTGGAGAACCAGGAAGGAGGCTGACGGGGGAGGGAACGATGCCTCCGTGAGATGGCCTGTTTCATTCTGGTTCAGGTGTCCCTCATTTGGATAGAAACAATATAGTAACTATGCCCACCCCACACACAGAGAGAAAGAGGAAGTTCAGGTTATTTGTGAATTGTAGGTATCACATCCCTCCCCCCACCACTGGAGCTGACCTCCAACCTGACATAGGATTGCTGTTGGCCCCCATGTTTCCTAATCTTTAAACATCTGACCATACAGACATGACATGTGGTTCAACGGGCACCATTAACCAAGGCAATACTCCAGTCACTCTGCCCCACTCACTGGCCCATGTCGGATGAGCTCTAGTGATATGGAAAGCTGAGGGAGGGAGGGATTCCCGATGACTCTAAGTATGTTCTAGAACATCTCCCAGATACTTTACGGTAACTCTGAAACGTGTAATTTTCCAGTTCCCGTTCCTCACCAAATGCCCTTAGAGAAGAAAACTGGGTGAACAAAAACCAATACTAGGGCCGAGCATTGTGGGGCACCTTTTAATCCCAGCACTCAGGAGGCAGAGGTGGGAGGATCTGTGTAAGTTCAAGGCCACCCTGAGACTATATAGTGGATTCCAGGTCAGCCTGGGCTAGAATGAGACCCTACCTCCAAAAACCAGACACAAAAACAATACTAGACACCAGGCGCCCTCTAGACACCACTGAGTGTGTGCGAGCCCACATGCAGTCGAGGTGTGTCCTATTATTATTTCCACTTTAATCCACATCTCCTGTTGTCATCCGGGGCTGACTGGCCGCAGGTTCCCCAGCTGCTCACACATCTGACTCATCTCCCAGCTGACTTCAACCTCCTTCTTAAAGGGAGAAAACATTTCTTACACTTTGCCCTCAGTTACAGGAAGCCTAGCAGGAGGGAGACGCAAGTCCTTACTCCATACCGTACTGTTGACAGATCAGAATGACAAAGCCCACCTTGGGCAGCAGTAGGCGACCCCGCGAGCAAGCGACCCCAATGCTTTCTCGTTGGGACTGCCACGACACATAAAGCCAGCACAGCTGATGCATCCTCTCTGACCAGCTCTCTAACTCTCATGTGTTCCTGGCAACTCTGTGAGAGGAAGAGACAGCCTCTGACAGCGACTTGAAAACCTATCACAGGGCTGGAGAGATGGCTTAGTGGTTAAGGCACTTGCCTGCGAAGCCAAAGAATTCCGGTTCGATTCCCCAGGACCCACATAATCCAGATGTTCAAGGGGGTGCATGCGTCTGGAGTTTGTTTGCAGCGGCTGGAGGCCCTGGAGCACCCATTCTCTCTCTGTCTCTCTTCTCTCAGTCTCTCTCTCTCTGCTTACAAATAAATATTTAAAAAATAAAACCCATGTCACAGCCAGGCTCCCCAGTATGGACAACCTGCTTCCGGGAGGGTGGTGAGGCAGGTCACCTGGGCCTCTGAGCTCTGAGGCTGTCTAAGATAGGGTTGAACTCCAGGAGTTAACAGCATACGTGAGTCATCTGAGCAGCTCAGATCTGAGTCTAACTGGAGCAGCGTCCAGCTCAGGGGGTCACAGTACAGCCAGCAGAGTGACAGCGCCTGCTCACCCCCTATCTGAACATGCCCAACTAAGAGCCCAGTGGTCGTGGATGGGCTGGGTCCATCAGAAGTTCTGAAGAAGCCAGCAGCCCCGGGCGCTGTCCATGGTTCTGGATTTGGACTGCAAACCGGAAAGTCCTTTCTAAAGAGCCAAGTCCAGAGAAGGACCCGGCCAGCAGGTAGGAAAAGGAGAAGCTGAGTGTGCTGAGCCCCAGGTCCCACTGCTTACCATTAACTCCTGGGCAGGCCACTGTGCCTTTAATGCCATTGTAAATAACTAATATGCCTGAAGGGTTTTGCCAGGAGGTAAAGGAAGGATTCCATAGTTACGGCAAGGCCCAGTGACTTCAGTGGTCAGCTGAGTGACCAGTAGTGGCAGAAACTGCCCTGGGTCCCAGAAGAAAGGCCAGCTGAGAAGACAGAGGGACAAGTCGGGGCAAGGGGCTCCACATGAAGGTCTTTGTGGACAGAAAGCTTGCCAAAAGCAGCTCTGTTTTAAATGGATTTATTCCTTGTCAGATTCTGAACTCAAATGCATGCAGACAGGGCTCATGCAGACTCCCCGAATGCCACTTCTGTGAAGGACATTTCGGTCAAACCCCACTTTAATATCTGAACTTAGGGTTCATTTGTCATTCGGGGCCCATGAGGGCCAGAAATGTGCCGTACTGCTTCCAATGCATGATGCAGTTGTACCTTCCTCCATGAAGGTTCCACCACCCATATTGCCATCACAGCCATCAGCTGTGAACCAGACATTCAAAACACATGAGTTTCTAGGGGACACCAAACTGAAACCATCACACATACCCTGTCTTGGTCATTACACAAACTTGTAGGAAGTATTATTATCTTCTGTATAATTTTTTCATCTTTCTTTCTTCTACTTCTTCCTCTAGGTCCTTAGCATTTCATTATTTTTTTTTTAGAATTATTATGTGAGTATAAAAGATAAAAATGAACATGCTGGCTGGGTAGCATTGAAATTTACTGAATAAGTGAATTCCATCTTGCCAGTTTCCTTATCTGCATGGCTGCCTCCTGGTCCACCTCATCTCGTGGCACGGTGGTGGTTGACAACGTAACAGGTGGAGTGTGTGCTGGAGGAGCTGCCCCTACCATCTCTGGGCCTAGACTTCCGGTCCCTCTCTTCCGCGTGAACGTGCAGTCACGAGTGGGGAACAACACAGGAAACCTTCTGGGCAAACATGGTCCTGACTGGCCTCCCATATGGGTGATCTGAGCCTTCTCCCCTCTGTCCCTAACAGCTTTCTCTCTGCTCCTCCCTGAGGTGGTGCTACCACAGGCATGTCCTCGAGAAAGATGCAGCCTGGATGGTCACCTCTGGGCAGGTGGCACCACTGTTAGGTGGCCCTGGGCCACGCTGCAGTCCAGTGCCCAAGTCAGCAGGCTGTGGGCCTCCTTGTCTCTGAGCAGGAGGTGTCCTGCTCAATATCTTGTCTGTGAAATATGATAGCAGTCAGTTTTCTTGGCTAAGCAGAGAGAAAAAGAGAGAGAGAGAGAGAGAGGAGAGAGAAAGAGAGAGGAGCCCAAGGTAATGGCCAAAGGGACAGTGACTCCACCTCCTTCTGCTTCCTGCCCTGGGCAGAAGGGAGCTGGCAGGCTTCCTTGGCAGCTGGCTTGGCAAGCTTCCTGAAACCAGCACGGCACTATATTTGCCATGAACCAAATAGTGCCTTTCACCTCCACTAGAACCCACCAGTCATGCACTCAGAACCGGTGCACTTTCCCACTGAATACATTCAAAGTTCAATTCCCATTGAAACGGTGATTATCCAACTTGCAAAGCCCCTCCATACCGAGGAGTCTGCTCTCTTTTGCTTTCTTCCCGTCCCCTCTGAAAGAAACTTCAGGCAGACACAGTGCAGGTGCCCGGGGCCTTCTTGGGGCAGACAGGACCAGGGCCAGCATCTCCCCCATCTGTGCTGAGGGTCTGGGTTCCACAGCGACTCCTCAAGAGGCCAGTCCACGAGGAAGTACTGGATGTGAGGAGGCCCTGGGTGAGCGTTGGGTGCAGCCCACCCTGGGTGCTGAGGAACTGGCAACTCAGGAAGGTTGTCCAGCAGGGCATCTATGAGAGATGCTGAAGCAGCAGGACTTGAGGGAGGCAACAAAAGGGGAGTAAAAAAATGCCATTCATCATCTGCCCCAGCCTCCTTCCTCTGCCTCAGCAAAGCTGGCCTGGGTGACCACACATCTGACACACTGGCCCTGAGGTGGACGACATGGCAGTGAATGAACAAGCCAAGCTCTGCCGTGTCGACAGAGTTGTGGGTGGTAGACCAGATAAAGAGACAAACTACCCTGTATTTATGGTAACAAGGAGGGCTGTAGAGTAGCTGAGGAAGCTTTTCAAGGGCCAGGACAGAGGAGCACAGGCCCCAGGAAAGGCCTGCTGCTGCAGAGGAAGGAATGTGAGCCAGGAAGGATGACAACAGAAATGCGAAATGACAATGGGAATCAAGGTGAGAAGGTGACATTGCCCAAGTCTGCAGCACACGTGAGAAGGATGGATCGTGCTTCTTCCCACGAGGGAGATGCCCAGGAGGCCCTGGCAAAGGAAGAGGGTGAGGGGGCACCTGCTCTGCTTGAACAGTCTCTCACTCACACACTGAATACCATCCATCTCCTGCAGGGCCTTGATCTCCCCAGGGCCTGGTCGGAGATGTCATCCGGAGATGTCATCCATCAGCAGAGTCAGGGCCACTTTCTTGGGAGAAAAAAATCTGGCCAGAATGTAGGAGAAAGCTAACATAAGGTCAGTGAACCTCGGCTTGGAGGGGAGACAGAGAGAGAGAGAGAAGAGAGAGAGAGAGAGAGAGAGAGACAGGAATGCTTCTCAGTTGGGCAATGCCTAGACCTCCTGACCACAAGTGCTACCCTGCAGTCCTGCCACTGCAACCAGAGGGCAGCTGTGGGCTTCAGTGAGTGGCAGGTACAGCAATCTTGGGGAGCTGTAGCTCAGGCCACAGGGAGAGGAGGGTTCTTCCCCCATGCACATCAGGAGGAGTTTTTTCCTGATAGGTGGTTAGCTGGGGACTGACATCAGACACATGGATGCCACGTTGCCTGTCCTGGTAGGAACAGAACTTGTGTTCAAACTAGCCCTCTTCCAGATGGCTGTAAACATCAGCCTCATAGTCCGCACTCAACATCAGGAGCAGCTCCCTGTTTCTTCCTTGTTTGTTTGTTTTTTTTTTCTGTGATCTTGAAATTCATCTAGTTGACAGTTCTCTGGTTTTTAAAATATTTTATTTTATTTATTTATTTATGAGAGAGAGAGAGAGAAAGAGAGAGAGAGGGAGGGGGAGAGAATATGGTATGACAGGTCTCCAGCCACTGCAAAATCCAGATACATGCACCAACTTGTGCATCTGGCTTTTACGTGGGCACTGGAGAATCAAACCCAGCTCCTTTGGCTTTGCTTGCAAGCACCGTAACTGCTAAGCCATCTTTCCAGCCCCAGATCTCTGGGTTTTTGAAGTAAGAATTCATCACTAAGCACTTGCCTCCTAGACCTGATGTGGTGAGTGGACATCTTCCACTCAGATTTGAAGAGGGAGGATGGAGGAAGAGCAGAAGGCCAGCTGGAGAGAGGGCTTAGTGGTTAAGGCACTTGCCCACAAAGCCGGAGGACCCAGGTTTGAGTCCCCAGGACTGCGTAAGCCAGGTGCACGTGCACGTGTCTGTAGTTTGTTTGCAGTGGCTGGAAGCTCTGGCATGCCCATTCTCTATGTCTTTTTCTCATGCTCAGACTCTCTCTCTCTCTCTTTCAAATACATAAATAAAAATTTAAAAAAATTAAAAATAAAGTCAGAAACAAAAGAAAGTGATATTAACACGAGCACCACTGAGTTCTAGAGAATCACCAAGAAATGTGTGGAGAACTAATTCTGCAGTGAATTAAAAAACATCTGCAAGAAAGAAATTTCTAAATACACCTTATGTACCTAAATTGAATCAAGAACATATAAAGCAGCTAAATCAAGCAATAATAAGTAACAATATTGAAATAGCAATGAAAAAAATTCCCAATCAATAAAAGCCCAGGACCAGTCACTGGAAGATTCCACATTTCAAAAAAAATTATTTAAGAGACGAAAAGAGAGAAAGAGTGAGGGTGGGCATATCGGGGCCTCCTGCCACTTCATCTACATGTTGTACATCTGGCTTTATGTGGGTATTGGCAAATGGAACCCAGGCCATCAGGCTTTGCAAGCAAGTGCCTTTAACTGCTGGGCCATTTTACCACCCCCAGATTCCACCTTTAAAGGATAAGGAACATTAGTGTTCTTCAAGCTATTAAGAATATGGCTGTGTCCTGCACACCTGGTATTAGTTTTGGAAGCAGAAAAATGGAAAAGAACACTGTCAAACTATCCTAGAGTGCCAGTGTTATGATACCAACACCAGATAAGGGCACAGGAAGAGATGTTAAGCCAATTTCCTTGAGAAACATAGAGATGAAAATTCTTACTGAGAACAATGAGCACTGTACACCAAACTCAATAACACATTGAAAATGCCAGTTGTGGGGGCATACAGCTTTAATCCCAGCACTCAGCAGGCAGAGAGGTAGGAGGACTGCTGTGAGTTTGAGGCCACCCTGAGACTACATAGTAAATTCCAAGTCAGTCTGGGCTAGAGTGAGACCCTATTTTGAAAAAAAAACAAAACAAAACAAACAAACAAAAAACAAAACAAAACAAAAAGGGCCGTGATCGAGATGGCTTCACTGAGGAAGGTTCTGCATCACAAGCTGATGACCAGTACAGCACAGAGACGAAATCAAAGGAAAGAATCACACACACAACCATCAGGAAGAATGAAATTTTATCACTTTTAGGAAAATAGATGGAACTGAAGATGAATACATTATGTGTGACAAGTCTGTCCTACAAATATCTCCTGTTTTCTCTCATGCAGAATCTCGGGGAAGGTACAGCATATAAAGAGATGTGCTTTTGGGGTATGGAAAGGGAAAGGAGAAGGGAGAAAGTGTAATAGAGCAGATGAACATGAACAAAATACATTATAGGCATGTATGGAAATATGTCATCATAAAATCACTTATTCTGTATGGTTAATATATACTAATAAATGTTTTAAAACTAGAAAAGTACACCAAAATAAAAAATGACAAAGGAAAATAAAGATTCAAAAAGAAAAATATGGATGATAAAGAAAAATGGGGCTGGAGAGATGGCTTAGTGGTTAAGTCGCTTGCCTACGAAGCCTAAGAACCCATGTTTGATCTCTCTCCAGATTCCACGTAAGCCAGACACACAAAGGTGAGGTAAACACAAGGTTGCACATACCCACTAGGTGGCGCAAGCATCTGAAGTTCAACTGCAGTGGCTGAGGCCCTGGTGTGCCAATTCTCTCTCTCTCTCTCTCCCTACAAATAAAATTTTTTTAAAAATGAAAAACTAACCAAAAATCAAAATAAAAAAGAACGGAAGAATTAATTAATAATTAATGAATGAAATAAAAACAACAAAACCAAAATCCAAAACCAAAACCCACAATCCAGGAACCGAACTCACTATATTGCAGTCCGACAGATGACAAATGTCAATTCCAAATATTCACAAGGTCGAAGTCTCTCCAAAATCCGACTCCCTTCACCTTCCAACTTTCTCTGCAATATAAGGAAAAAATCAGCCCCAGACAGTGGTTCGTGTGGTCATGTCATTTTAACGCCTCACAATGGGTCCTTGGTGAGGAGAGAGCAGCTAACAGGCCAATCAGAGCTAAGCACAACCACCTGTGGTTTTATTTATTTATTTATTTATTTATTTATTTATTTATTTGGTTTTTTTGAGGTAGGGTCTCACTCTAGCCCAGGCTGACCTGAAATTCACTACATAGTCTCAGGGTGGCCTTGAACTCGTGGCAATTCTCCTACCTCTGGATTTAAAGGCATGCGCCACCACACCTGACCCAGCATTCCAAAGGACTTTGCTCATCTCTGTGACCGAATCCCTAAAAAGAGGGAATTTAAGGAACTTTTGGATCCTGCTTTGAGGGAACAGAAAATGCATGGTGTGGGGAGCAGCTGGCAACTGATGCAAGTGGGTTTTGAGGGTGCTTGTGAGGCTGCACTAGCTGTCCCCATATCTCTCTGTAGCACGCATGTTCCAGCTCAACCTCACCTTCCAGGCGTTCTACCAATTCCCCACCTCCTGGGAATTGAGTATTCAAACACATAAGCCTGGGTTCAAAACATTTAACATCCAAACCATAACAGACTTTGTCCACCTCAGTAATAATAAAGCCACAGTAACAATGAGCGTGAGGCTCCGAAAGCTTGATGCTCCCCTGGGCTGTGGACACTGACATGTGCAGGAAAGTGAATTACGGGGTGCTGCCATGGCCTTTCACTGGGACTCTAAAATTCTGTAATAACTTTTAGCTGTTCAGGACTCACCATGTCTACACTCAAGGTACTCAACTTCCTTTTCTTTAAACTCAGAGGCTGGAGTCGAGTGGATTGTGGGCCCTCACTTACACTGTGATGCTGAAACAAAATGCTGTGCTCCCCAAGACCCCTTAGGGCATGCGATGAACAGCTGTGGGACCGACAGGAAGAGAATGTACCAAAACGTCCCCATAAGACCCACATCCGATTGCTCTTCAGAAGCCCAGGACCTCAAAAGAGAGTGGCTGATATGAACAGGGCCAAACAGCTTTCAACCCAGAAGGGCTGTCAGTGCTGAGCAGGACAACTCTCCTGGGCAAGTTGTCTGTCCTGGAGACCACAGAAAAGAGTACAGAGCCCACCTCAGCATGCAGGTCAGGAAAGGGACTTTCCCCCCAAGGGTCCCTTTGACCACTGCTCACTGTGACCCTCAACAGAGCCTCATGTGTTCCGTGATAATCTGCCTAACACACTGCACTGTGCTTCTCATCTGAATTCATCTTAGGGGAGGGCAGAGCAAGAAGCCGGAGCACACTCCTCACAGTGGGTGGGACGTGGAGAGTAAAGACAAAGGAGATAGACTGGAGCACTGGAGCAACTGGAGCTTCAGCCGACAGGAGCCCTCAGGGGGAAGGGGGGACGATCCCAACATGGAAGAGGAAGGAGGAGAGAAAGTGTAATGGAGCAGGTGAACGGGATCAAAGGTCATTGTACAGGGATGGAGACAAAATGAGTTTACTTTACTTTTTTTTTTTTTTTTTTTAAGTAGGTTCTTGCTAGTCTGGAATTCACTATGTGGTCTAGGCTGGCCTCAAACTCACAGCGATCCTCCTACCTCTGCCTCCCCAGTGCTAGGTTTTAAAATGTGCACCACCATGCCCAGGTTGATGAATTTTCTTAGTTTGTACAATTAATCTATACTAACAAAAGTGTTTAAATAAAGAACATTTAATTAAACAAAATTTTAAAAAATGACAAAGAAAAATAAAAAGCAGAGTAAAGAAATGAGAGATAATAAAATGAAAAACTAAAGCCCCAGACCATCTATAAATAAATAAACATGAAAGCCAAAGCCACGTGCCCTGGTTCACAACCTTAATCCCAGCACTCGGGAGCCTGAGGCAGGTTGCTGTGAGTTCAAGTCCAGCCTGGGCTACAGAGTGAGTTGCTCAACAGCTTGGGCTAAACTAAAACCTTGTCTAACAAAACAAACCCCCAAAATAAAACCAAAACCAGGAAATAGAAACAAAAACTAACAAACTGGGCAACAAACTCACGATGTCCCCAAAATCCGGGAGCTGGTGAGTTGGCTCACCTGTGGGCAGGGGAGGGGTCACCTGACTTTGATTGTCCAGCACTCACTGGGCATGCCACGCAGGACTACAACCAAAGTCGTGTGAGGAGCAGACAGGAGATCATGCGCGCTTGTGAAAACCAAGCTCTGGAATCAGTGAGAGACGGTGTGTCAAGGAAATAAATGAAAGATCAATTTAGGGGGACGCCTGACATTCTGCCCTACACACACACACACACACACACACACACACACACACACACACACACACACACGATCACCAATGTCTCACGCCAACAGATCATCAGGTGGAAGTCTCTCACCTCTCTAAGTCTGAGTCCTTGCACTCTCCTCCAACCAACCAGTAGAAGGACAAAAGTCAGCCCCAGCCAGTGGCTTATATGGGCGCAGGCCTTGGGTTCCTCACAATGGCCGTGAGGTCATAGCCAGAAATGGTCCAGTCAGAGCCAGACATCCCACAGGGCGTAGTCTCACTTTTGTCTCTAAGGCCTGTGTTAGTTACTTCCTCATCCACGTGAGCAACTGTCTGCCCCAAGCCCGTAATGGTAACAGCCCTTAGAGAGAAATTCAAATTCTATCAGTAGCCCATGAGGCCTGTGTAGTGTGGCCTGTCCACACCTCCAGGTGCTCAAATTTCAGTGTCCTGATGCCTTCTGTCTCAGCTGCACACTTGCCAGACTTCACACAGCCAGGGTCACATCCCCAGAACCCTTAAAACTGCCACCCCTCCCGTGGGGCCCTGTCCCTAGCTGCTGGTTTCCCCACTTCCCTTTAGGCTTTGACCCTTGGAGATGGGAGGAGAGGAAGGCCACTGCAGGCCAGGGGAGACGTCTTACCATCAGGCTGTGAGTCAGAGAAAGCTTTTTAGTTTTAACTTTTATTTTATAAAAGGTTAAAGTCCAGATCATGTCAGCCCCACCCCCTCACGCCTGCTCCTCTTCCCCTTAGGCCCTCCTCCATGGGGTTGTCTGTGTTCATTGTGGGGGTCATGAAGGCCTCTTATGTGGGGTCCTGTGCCTCAGGGTATTTCCACCCACTCTGTGATTCTTACAATCCTTCCTCCCCTTCTTCTGCAACATTCCCTGAGCCACAGTGGGCCTGTTAGCAGTGTGATTTTGAGTTCAGCTGTCTGTGGCTTCTGGGTTTCTGCTTTAATGGTTTTGTTTTGTCCTTTAAAAAAAATTATGACAATTTCCATAATTATAGACAATAAGCCATGATAATTCTGCCCCCGTCTTTCCCCTTCACAACTCCTCTCTCCATCATATCCCTTCCCCCTCTCAATCAGTCTCTCTTTTATTTTTGATGTCATCATCTTTTCCTATTATGATGGTCTTGGGTAGGTAGTGCCAGGTCATGGATTTCAGGCTGTTTTGTGTCTGGAAGAGTGCATGCTTTGGCTCTTACATTCTTCCTGCCACCTCTTCCACAATGGACCCTGAGCCTTGGAAGGTGTGATAAAGATGTTTCAGTGCTTAGCACTCCTCTGTCACTTCTACTCAGCACTGTGGTTATCTTTTGAGTCATTCCAGAGGTCATAGCCATCTGAAAAGAGAAGCTTCTCTAACCAAAAATGAGAGTAACATTAATATATGGGTATGGACATTAAGAAAAATATTTACCAGGCAGTTTGGTGAGCATAATATATGCATTAAACCAGACACCAACAGGCATTACACCCTTAGGGCTCATGACTTCCCCTGTCATAGTTTTGTAGTATCAGGGATGCATTCCCTCCCATGGAGCAGGCCTCTAGATCAATTAGAGAACGGTTGGTTTCCCCCATAATAGACATGCCACTATTACACCCATTGGCTCATTTGGCTTGGCTGGCCAAATTTAAGGCTTTCAATTTCCACTGCTGTTTATCTCCACTGATTTCTTCTCTCTCTTTTAAGACATTGTTTTAAAAAATAAAGGAGCCTGGGATGCAGCTCAGTGGTAGAGGGCTTGCTTAGCATGAGTGAAGCCCTAGATGTAACCCCCACTACCACAAAAGAAAAAAAAAGGGCATTTGAGGAGGGCTCATTTACAAAGGTGGGGTTCAGGGAGCCCCAGTGGAGACCACAGTTTCTAGGGCTTAGTTAGTCTCTGTCCACCTAGGCCAGATGGATACAGTTCTGGGGGAGCAGAGATGTGCATACAGTTGGCCATTTTGAAAGGGAAAGGTGATTTCCAGGGATAAAGCCAGCCTGAGGAAACTTTTTAGGAAGATAACTAGGGTGATTAAAAATACATTCTGAGGGCTGGAGAGATGGCTTAGCGGTTCAGGTGCCTGCCTCCTAAGCCTAAGAACCCGGTTCCAATCTCCAGGTCCCACATTTAGCCAGATGCAAAGTGATGCAAGGGTGCAATGCCGCACTTGCCCACAAGGGGGCGCACACATCTGGATTTCATTTGCAGCAGCTGAGAGTCTGCTGGCACGCCCATCTCTATCTGTCTCCCTCTCCCTCTCTCTCTGTCTGTCTCTCTCTGTGTCTCTCTCTAAAAATAAATAAATAAATAAATAAATAAATAAATAAATAAATAAATATCAAAAAATACATTCTGACTCACTACTTCCCTCTTTTAATCTATACTGGGTTCCTTCTTGGACAAATTAAGTTAAAGGTAGTGGTTTTGCAGCTCTTGGCATAATCGCCATAGGGCAGCCTTCTAAGGTGGAGGAGGATGGAGAATTCATCTAGGGCTGGGGAGATGGCTCAGTGGTTAAAGACACTTGCTTGCAAAACCTGTCAGTCTGGGCTTGATTCCTTGGTAACCACATAAAGCCAGATGTACAAAGTGGTGCATGTGCTTGGAGTTCACTTGCAGTGGCAAGAGGCCCTGGACTTTCTCTTATTCTCTTTGTCTTTCTCATAAATAAATAAATAAATAAATAAATAAATAAATAAATAAATAAATATAGTTTAAAAAGAATATATCTAAAAGAAGAGAAAAAATGTATACAGAAAGTCCAACTTAGTTCTATAACATTTCTGTAAAGGAAAAAAACCCAATGTTTTTCCTACTCTTATATACCACATCGAACACTTTACCATTAATAACCAAATATGTGTGATTCTTCTGCATCAACAGACACCGGTGGCCATCCTACCATTGAACTCAGTTCTGACATTCTCAGATAAGGTTGGGCATGTTCAGGGCAGCATGGCTGTGGACGATTGTGACATTGTCCACTTGGATTTAGTGTGAGACCCCACGGTTGAGAGCTCAGTCCAATAAGGTGAGACTTTAAATGCCAGTGCATTACTTACCTTACTCATTTTTTATTGTATTTATTTATTTATTTGAGAGTGACAGATAGGCAGAGAGAGAGAGAAAGAGAGAGAGAAACACATACACAGAAAGAGAGAGAGAGAGAGAATGGGTGCTCCAGGGCATCCAGCCACTGCAAACGAACTCCAGATGTATGCGCCACCTTGTGCATCTGGCTTATGTGGGTCCTGGGGAATCAAAGGCTTCAAAGGCAATTGCTTAACACCTAAGCCATCTCTCCAGCCACTTTACTCATTTCTGTGACCTGACAGGAAGCAGTTTAGGGAAGGAAGGGGTTTATTCTGGCTCATGGTTTCAAGTGGATGCATTCTGTCATGGTGGGGAAGGTATGGTAGCAGGAAGCCAGCAGGTCACACTGCCTCTGCAGTCAGGAAAGGAGAGAGAAGGGGAGAGAGAGAGAGAGAGAGAGAGAGAGAGAGAGAGAGAGAGAGAAACGATGCTGCCAGCCAGCTCTCTCCTTTTATAATCAGTCCTGAACCCCAGCCCGTGGAATGGTGCCCACAGCTTACGTGGGTCTTCCCACCTCAACTAATGTGATTCTAAATCCTGTTAAATTGACAACCAGAACGTCACCATCATGGTGGCCAGCCTCAGGTTGTGACCTGTGCTTCAGTGTTCCCATGGGCCCTCTATAGGTTTGATTAGTTTGCTGAGCCAGCTTACAAAACTCAGATACTCGTTTACCCTTTCATTATAAAGGATGCAGGTGAGCAGCCTCAAGTTCATGGTATGTTGTAGACCAAGGTGTGGGAGAATGGTCACTAAGCGTCCACTCTTCCTCTGGAGGTGTCACCTTCTAAGCACTTCCACATATCCAGCAACCCAGAAGCTCTCTGGACCCTGCCCTTTTGGGTTTAATGGAGGCTTCATTATGTAGATGGGATTGCTTTTATTATTGACCATTGATGGTCAGCTCCACTTCCAATCGTTGTCCCCTCCCCAGATGCAAGGCTACAAAGATCCCACCCTCAAATCACATGCTTGTTTCCTCTGCGGGTCATCCTTCAGGAGCCCATAGGAGTCTCCCCGTTAGCACAAAAGGCACTCTTTCATTCTGGAACTTACAAAGGTCTACTGCAAGGACCCACATCAGAGACCAATACTAAAACAAGGGTTCTAGGAGCAGAGACCAGTACCTTGATTCCTCTCATATGTTCAGAAACAATGTTTCCTTCTCCCACCCACCATAGACCCCTCCTGTCTCTCCCCACCCCCATGTGTCTGTCATATGCTTCTCTCTGCCTTGCTTTGAAGCCAAAAGCACCAAAATTCTGGCTGTTAAACTTTGCTGAGGTATTCAGTGCCTCCACCCTGAGTTGACCCTTGCCTTCCCCTGTGTGCGTGAAGACAGGCAATGTGGGTGCAATTACTGAATCCTAGGATGGCAGGTCGCCTGTCCTTTATGCTCCACCATTCCCTGAATACGATGCTTGTGACCAATTCTCTAGTGTCCCAGTTCGTGTTTTTTCTTTAGCAATGAACCCGTTCTTGGTACATTGTCCTAGCTGTGACCCTTGAAACTGTTCTAATTAAAGGTTGACGCTACACCTTCTGACTTTCTCCACTCTCTTCATGGAGTAAAGTGCCTCTTTTTGAGGAGTCTTCCAGACCAAGTAACGAGAGCTGGCTTGTCACACCCGTGGGAAAAGGTCACAGTTGGGTGAGTCCACGGGCAGCTCTTGCTTCTAGCCACTCGTTGGAGGTGCTTCATCTGAATCGACACTGTACGATTCCCCTGAAGATCCACCTGCAGCCAATAGCATAGTCTGGGCTCTGCTGCTGGGGAACATGGAGAGCTTGGCTTCTCCACCCCACCACAAGGCAGGTCTCCCCAGCTTCTCTGTGTAACTGTCTTTTTTGTAGAACTATAAGATGGCCATGCAAAATGACAAGTGCTATTTCCTTAGTAATCTGAACAGGAATTGAAATTCCTAGGGTCATTTGTGATACATTAGTTGGGAGAGGTAACATGTAACGATAGTTGAAATGTCAGACTAACTATCTATGGCTACACGTGAACCAGGAGCACGGAAGCCATTCAGTCTAGAGGGATGAAAGATCTTTCACTATCACTATATCTGTCTAGTCAGAAATCTGAGGGTTACCTACCTACCTGGCATGAATGGGGACATTTCACATAGTTCCAGTTGTGCTCATATTAGATGAATGCAGGGATCTTAGAAACAAACAACACTGGTTTCACCATAAGGATGCGGATTCCACTGTTAGACCATGGAGCTGCCGTGTATACACTGTGAGCATTCATCTTCATCATCAACCTCACTGGAGTTAGAAGCACTACACCTCTGGGCATGCCCAGGAAGGTGCTGCCAGCAAGGTTGAACTGAGCGGGACACGCCATCCTGAATGTGGAGGACACCATCCATAGGCTGGGATACGAGGCTGCACAAGAAGGAGACAGAGATGGGAGCACAGCATTCGTCTCTCTCAGCTTCCGGACTGCAGAGACAGTGTTCCCAGCTGCCTCAGGTTCCTGCCAACTTAGCCTTCCCAGTGTGTCAGCCTTCTTTCTTTTTTTCAGTTTGGATGACTTTTTTTTTTTTTTTTTTTTTGAGAGAGAGACAGAGAGAGACAGAGAGAGAGAGGGAGAGGAAGACAGAGAATGGGCGCGCCAGCAGTCTCTCAGCTGCTGCAAACGAAATCCAGATGCATGTGCCCCCTTGTGGCCAAGTGTGGCTTTGCTCCCTTGTGTCACTTTGCATCTAGCTAAACGTGGGACCTGGAGATTGGAACCGGTGTTCTTAGGCTTAGCAGGCAGGAGCCTTAACCATTAAACCATCTCCCCAGCCTAAGTTTGGATGACTTTTAATGCAATTATTTTCAGTAAAAGAAGACTGCCCCCCCCAATACAAAGGGAACACACTGTATTATTTCGTTTATAAAAAAAAATTCTAGAGAACACAATTTAATGAACAATGGCAGAAAGCAAGTCGGAGTTTGCCTAGAGGTGAGTGTAAGACTAAGAAAGATGGCCTAAAGGTTGTGAGAAAGCCTATGCTTCCTGTTGTGATTGGTGGAACCACAGGTGTGTACATACATCACAAACTCTGCAAACTGTGGACTTGAAATATATGCATCTCCTTCTATGTCAATTATGCTACAAAGTCACAACATTTGAACTGATTTTGTCTATCTGGGACAATCTCTTACCTGTCTTTCAATAGTATTCTGGAATACCTGAATGTGTTTATCATTAAGGAGTTGATACTGCTATGTAAAAAGTAAAAATACTTCAGTATGTCAAAGGCTCTTCTTAACTAAGTTTTTTTTTACATTAAACTTTTTTTTATTAAGAACATACTTTGCATGGATTATCATGTGTTGGTACCATCTTTTCCCTCTACCCTGTTCCATTCTTCTTGTTGTTGAGACAAAGTACCTGACTTTGTACGTGGCTTACAGTTTTTTTTTTTTTTTAAAGTTTTTTTGAGGTAGGGTCTCACTCTAGCTCGAGCTGACTTGGAATTCACTATGTAGTCTCAGGACGGCCTCAAACTCACAGCGATCCTCCTACCTCTGCCTCCCGAGTGCTGGGATTAAAGGCGTGCGCCACCACACCCAGCTGTGCCTTACAGTTTTGAAGGGGAAGTTTCATCATGGTGCAGAAGGCATGGCAGGCTGGAGCTGAAAGCCTGTGTGCCACACTTCACCAGACACAGGAGGCAGAGACAGAACAGGATTTGGAGACTGGCTATAACACCTCAAGGCCCACTCCAAATGACTCACACTTCCTCCAACAAAGCTCCAGCCATCAAAGGCTCCGCCCCTTTCCCAAACACTGCCACTTTTCTAGGGAACAAGTATTCAAACACATGAGCCTATGGGGTAATTTCACATCCCAGTACCACCATACCCTCCATGACTGCTCTGGCATACCTTAGACTGGAATTCCAGATCCGTCCCCAAACACACCTTAGGGCTGGACCCTAGGATCCGCCCACAGTGACACCTCCTCCAGCCAGGTGGCTGGAAATCCAAGTTACCACCTTGAATAAAACTCCTGAGTCTATTGGGGGACATCCATTCAAACTACCCCACCACCACTGTTGGAATATCCTGTTGGTATTGTGTAAGCCAAGCCAATAAATCCCCTTTGTGATACGTATTCATTCTGTCAGTTCTGTTCCTCTTGAGATCCCTAATACACTGCAGACCAGGGAATGTTGCCCTAGTGTCTAAGCCCTTGTAGCTCTGCTCTTCCTTAAGGACACAGGAAGTAGGTTGTTTTCTTCCTGTGTTATCTTCATCTAGGTGTGTGAAGCTCCTGGATCACTACTTTGAGTCCATCCTGTCTAGTATCTCCTTCCCAGCTCTGGTTTTATGAGTCTGGTGAGGCAGGCGGCTGTGGGAAGGCTTGCTGTTCCCTCCCACACCCCAACCATGTTGGATGTGCCATGCCTCCTCTGCTCTCTGACTGCAGGGCTCCAGGATGGGGCTCCTTTGGGGGCCGTAAGTATTTCTTCTCTCTAATTCTTTTTTCTCTGCCCAACTTGGAGCTGTTCTGTTAAGTTCAAGGGTCACGGTGAGCAAGGCTAAACTTGATTAGTCCAATGTGTGGTTTTCTCATATATTTACAGCGCACGGACCACAACCTTTGGACTTAGATTTTCACACTGTGCTTTGATAATTGTGGGTCTGGCTGGTGAGCCTTTGGTGATTCTTTATTCTTTTAGTTCCACTTGGGGACATGTCTGAAAATTTTTATAATAAAAAACATGGAGATATATAATCCTCTGGCCCTTTTGTGAAAACAATCTTATTGGGTGATTTATACTTAGATTTCTTAAAGGGCAAGGGTATCAGGGGCCAAAAAAAAAAAAAAAAAAAAAAAAAAGAATCTGTGTGGCGGTGTGTGTGTGTGTGTGTGTGTGTGTTGGTGTATGTGTATGCGTCAGGGGTGCCAAATCACTCAGCACCTCTTCTTTATCCTAACACTGGAGAAGAAATTGCTCCCCGCTTTTCTCTTTCTCAAAGACACCAGATTAAAAATCGCCTGGCTGCCTGGATGAATCCTTCAGGGCTCTCCTGGGAAAGCTCATCCGTCAGGAGCTTACAAGCCCATCCAGCCCTGCCCTCCACTTGTGAGCTGGTGGAGAGAAGTGAGCTTCTACAGCCAATCGTCCGTGTCCTTTGGGTATTTGATGTGACTTCTGTAAGCTGCTCACATTAGCAGTAGCTTCTATTCTCTTCCCCAGGGGCTAGGAAGCTGCTTCCCTGCTGTGTCTCAGAACTGCAAGAGACAGACAGCATTCATTGCCCAGGGACCCTGATGGACCCTTTGTAATGACAATAGTCTCTGGCCTGGGGAATGACATGAATTTTATCTCCTTTGATGGAGACCTGTGGCCAGGGCTTGTAAGGCCAAAAAGGCAATGTTAAACCTGGATCGGATATCCCTGACCTCTGTCTCCATTTTACACCCCACACACCATATGCCCTGACTAACCAGCGTCTGTTCACCTGTATGGTGCGTGTTTCCTGCAAGCCCGCTAAGCTCTTGCTGGATGCTGGGTGCTGAGAACACAGGGATGTCTTGGCCTCAAGCAGCACTGGTGGGGTTGCAGGGGCCAGCTGGAGAGATGGTGTCGGTGCCCTGCGCCATCTGCAGGAGCCTCGTTTACCATTGCCACATCCCATTTCCTGCTCTCAATAGCTTCTGGCTGCTGCTCTTCCTCCGAGGATAGCTCTGGGGCAGCTGCAGTTGTGTAGCTTGGAGTGAATGCCTCCAGGCTTCATTTCCAACCTTGACTGCTGTCACCATGATCTGCTGGGTTGGCGTATGGAAGTGCAGGTCTCCCTGTAGCCTAGGCTGACCCAGAATTCACTCTGTAGTCTCAGGGTGGCCTCGAACTCATGGCGTCCTCCTACCTCTGCCTCCCGAGTGCTGGGATTAAAGGCATGCATCACCACGCCTGGCCGAAAGTGCAGTTCTCGGTCAGGGAACTTCTGAGGTATGCTTTGTCCTCTTGAGTTCTGGAGTGTGTTGGGGTGTGTCAGCCTGAAGCCACCCTCTGCTTCTCTCCTGCCTGCGATCTCTCTCTGACTGGCTCTCTCCTTTTTCTGCTCTTTCTCAAATTTACCCAGGGAGAACTTTCTTCATACATCACATGTACACGATTTTCTCTCAAGGTCAGCTTTTGGAGTCAGTGATAAGGTCGTCACGGAAACCTAGTCAGAACAGTTCAAAATCTGATGATGAAGTTTAGGGGTGCTGGGGGCCTAGTTCTAGGCATGTGTGTGTATGTGCATGTGTACATATATGTGTGCGTGTGTGTGACATGCAGAGGAAAGGAGTCAAAGAGCTCCTGGCCCCACCTGATGCTCAGAAAGTGTTGGTGATGGTAGCACAGTGGGTCAAAGCAGCCCTCAGGGAGGGTAGTGCTAGTGGAACACTCACTGAAGGTCTCACCTGGCCACTGATGGTGACAGAGATGTGGTTCCACAATGCCTTTTTATTATTTTTAAATTAAAAAAATATATATTTATTTTTATTCAAGACAGAGAGAAAGGGAAAGAGAGAGAGAGAGAAAGAGAGAGAAAGAAAGAGAGAGAGAGAAAGAGAGAGAGAGAGAGAGAGAGAACAGGCGCACCAGGGCATCCAGCCACTGCAAACGAACTTGAGGCACACGTGCCACCTTGTATGTCTGGCTTATGTGGGACCTGGAGAATCGGACCTGGGTCCTTAGGCTTTGCAAGCAAGTGCCTTAACTGCTAATCCATGTCTTCATCCCCCAATGCCTTTTTCTGTTGCATCCAGAGCTCTGCCCAGTCCTTGGGTCAAAAGTTTGGGAAGATGCTTGAAGGAGCAGGAAAAGGAAGAGCATATGACTAGATATGGAAGCGTATAAAAGGGAATCTGGGTCCAGAAAGCTGTGGGAGTTTGGCCGCATGGAAGATGGTGTCAGGGACAAGCTGGGGAGGGCAGAAGCTAGGGCAGAGGGGGCAGAGTTGGAGTGTTTCAGTCACTCTGCTTCAAGGTGACTGACTCCAGGTGGGGAGATGGACTTTTTACCCTTAGTGACCTAAACTCTTTCACTATAAAATAAATTGCTGTCTGCTTTATTTACAAATGGACATGTCTGGGCTGGGGAGATGGCTCCGTGGATGAAGTGCTTGTCGTAAGAGCATGGATAAGTAACTTTGGACTCTCAGAACCCACATAAAGCTGGAGGCTACAACACCAGCATCTATCATCACAGCTCACCTATGAGAGAGGAGGGAAGTGGACATAAGAGTTCCTGGAAGCTTGCTGGCCAGCTAGCTGTAGCAGTGACCAATGAAGGACTCTGCCCTGGCTGGGCTTGTTGGCACACATCTTTAATCCCAGCACTAGTGTGGCTGAGGTAGGAGGTTTGTTATAAGTTTGAGGCCAGCCTGAGTCTACATAGTGAATTCCAGGTAAGCCTGGGTTAGAATGAAACCCTACCGCAAAAAACAAAACAAAACAAAACAAAACAAAACAAAGACCCTGCTTCAAAACAAGGTGGAAGGTGAATGACCCCCAAAGTTGTCCCCTGACCACCACATAGTACATTGGCACATGTGTGTTTGCACTCATACACACAAACATTATATATACGTACGTACACACAGAACACACTCCAAGAAATCTCAACAAACCCAAATGCACATCTCTGTGACATCTGCTGCTTCTAATGTCCTAGGTTCCAGTACCAGAGCTACTGTGGAGAAGGGGTCTCAGTTTTTCTTCAGTTCTAAGTTGACTCACTTAACATGAGGCAAGGCAAGAGGAACAATAATTTTCATAGCACCACATATCCTATGCTGACATCCGTTGAATCATAATCATTATGTCACTTTGCAGGCAAGGAAACTGAGGATAAAATAACTTGAGAGGTTCCCTGGGGCTACCCAGTCACAGAGCACCGTTTCCACTACCCAGAAGCAGATGTGGTAGCTGCAGAGTACTGAGTTTCTCCCTCTGTGCTCTCAGGACATTTTACCTGCAACTCACGTTCTGGTGTCTGCCCAGAGTACATGTGAAATACAGCTCACCTCCGGTGTGGCCATGAGGCATCAATCTTAGTTCTTGTGTCTTTCCAGTTTGTATGGGAGAGAAGAGGCCCATTCATCAGGGCCGACTGAAGCCACTATTAGGCGAACTGACTGCAAGCCTTGAGTTTACAGATGTAGGTACGGGCTAACCTTGGCAGCAGGGGCTAATAAATGAAACCATGACATCTGTACGTTTGGGGCACTGTGATTTACATGTCAGTGTAAATCAGAGCACGTTGCCTACAGCATCACAAGCAGTAAGCTGTTGAGGACATGGACCTATTGGGAAGAAATCCACACAATGGTGGTGGCCGTTTACTTCTGCCCTCCACACAAGAGCCCAGAGAGGTACGTGGTGGCATGACCATTTGAGGTATGTAGAGTTCAAGGTTCAAGATGGTTACATTTGGTGGCTGGGATCATGTAAGTAGTAAGTGGAAAAACAGAGGCCCTGACACATCTGGTCTGATGATAAAGTCTCTGCAGCCCCACCTAGAATTTTACCACTTAAAATGTGGTCCTTGGGAGCTTGTGAGAACTGCACCATCCCAGGATGTAATCTAGACCTGGCTGATCAGTATCTGTATTTATTTTTATTTTTATCTGAGGGGTGGGGAGAGAGAGAGAGAGAGAGAGAAGGGAGAAGGGGAAGATAGACAGAATTGGTGCACCAGGGCCTCAGCCACTGCAGTTGAACTCTAGATGCTTGTGCCATCTAGTGGGCATGTGTGACATTGTGCTTGCCTCACCTTTGTGCGTTTGGCTTATGTGGGATCTGCATAGTCGAACATGGGTCCTTAGGCTTCACAGGCAAGCACCTTAACCTCTAAGTCATCTTTCCCTCCAGCCCAGTATCTGCATTTCTTTTCTTTCTTTTTATTGGCAACTTCTATACTTATATACAAAAAATGCATGATATTTCCCTCCCCTCCCCCCGTTCCCCTTTAGAACTCCAATCTTCATCATACCCCTCCCTCTCTCCATTAGTCTCTCTTTTAATTTGATGTCATCATCTTTTCCTTCTATTATGAGGGTCTTGAGAAGGTATTGCTAGGCACTGCAAGGTCATGGATATCAAGGCCAATTTCTGTCTGGACAGTTTGCATTGTAAGGATTCGTACCCTTCCTTTGGCTCTTCCATTCTATCCGCCCCCTCTTCTGCAATGGTCCCTGAGCCTTGGAGGGTGTGGCAGAGATGTTTCAGTGCTGGGCACTCCTCCATCCGTTCTTCTCAGCACTATGTTGCCTTTTGGGTCATCCCAGTGGTCATCACCATCTGAAAAGAGAAGCTTCTCTAAACAGAAGTGAGAGTAGCATTAATATGTGAATATGGACATTAAACATAGTGCTTTCAGGGCAGCTTGGTGGGAATAATATATACATTTAACCAGACAAGCGCAGGCTTTATACCCCTAAGGCTCATGACCTCCCCTGCCATAGACTTTCGCTTAGGTTTTTCAGTACCAGGTATGTATTCCCTCCCATAGAGAGGGCCTTCAGTCCAATTATGGAGCAGTTGGTTACCCCAAGAGCAGACATGCCACTATTGCACCCGTTCCAGTATCTGCATTTTAACAAGTCCTCTACGTGATGTCTATGCACATTGAATTTCAAAGCATTGCTCTGAATTGTATCCCCTCAGTTTCATTCTTTCAGGATCTTCTAGACATCAGAATCACAAATTTCTATTGAGCATGATCAGAACAAAGTCTTAGGGAACTTTTTCTTTCTTTCTTTTAAAAAATGTAATATTATCCCATTTTACTGTCATTTCTTAGGCATGCATCTTAAATCCCAGGGGCCCTGTCTAAAATTTGCAAAAAGGAGGGGCTGCCTTGTTGGCCAGTGATATTCCATTTGGCAGGCAGGAGGCGCTCCCGGACATCATTTGCGTATCTTGAGTGACTGCCTGAGGCAGTAGAGTGGCATCCGGGCCATCTGGGATGGGAGGTGCACAGCACAGATTAAAAACAACACTGGGTGGGGCACTTGGCTTTGCACCACTGTGACACAGAGGTGGAAAGGGGCTTTGTCAGTATGTGTGTTCTTCAGAACAGATGATATAACTGGGCCCCAGGAACAGAGCATTGTCTGTGGACTGTACACTTGCGCTCAGCGGCAGGGCACATGGACATGAGACGGGGCCTGACTTTGGGTCTTGTTTTCTTTTTGGCAGTTCTAACCGTTAGATTTCTCAGTGATCTGAGAAATCAAGGCCTTAAATCGCCTCAAAGTTCTTTTCAAGTTATAACATTCTATGAAGTCATAATTTAAAAAGCCTTTTAAAAATTTTTAAATCAACCTGTGCAGAAATAATTACCACTATTTAACTCATCTGTTTTATCTTTCACCTTTTCTAATTTTTAAAGGTGGCCTACATAATATCTTCACAGATAACTTCTGAACACATCTGTGTAAGCAGTTCCACCCTTCCAGAATTTTCCGTTTTGGCATCACATGCTGTGATCATCTTCTCATATTTTTGCCATTTTATAATAACTTCCATACAAAGATTTAGAGAGACGTTAGCTTTTCATGTAACAGAGTTGACCAAAACTTATGATCATCTTTTTATGATGATTGTGGGGGGTCTATAAACCCTGCAACTTCAGAGTCAGACCCCCCGGTTTGCTGAAAGACTGCTTTTCATGAAATACAAAGAATCACATCACACCCAATTCCCACCAAGAAAGAAAACAATTACTGGGTGGTGCATTTTTAACCTCACAAACCACGTTCTTGGGGACATTCACTTCCATTTTGACTAAATGTCAGTGAGAATTCTGGCGCCTACCATTAAGTTTATATCATTTTATGTGAAGGCTTTTTTTCCCCACAGGTGAACTTTTGGCTCCAAGTATTGCCCACCTTCCATTTTCTTCATTCCTCACCTGCCTCTGGGGGCAGGTACAGCGGGACATGCTCCCAAGGAGATAGACGCGGTGGTCCTCCACCTTCCCAACACCACGTCCAAGAAGTCTGGGCCTGAAGTCAGAGCTGAGGTTCTGCGGTTGCTGCTGAAAGACGCTCACCTGCAGGGGGCAGTGCAGGCGTGGCCCGTGGCTGCCCGGGACGCTGCAATTCCCTAGTAAGGTTTCAGTGGGGGAAGTGGGTGGCAGGTAGTTAGAAAGCTTCATTCCATGTTACGGTTTTTCTTCACCTGTCCCGAGCGGGTTTAAACCAGCTGCCAGTGTTGTTTCTCTCCTGCCGGGGGCGGGGTGTCCTTTGTTCTCACCATTGCCTTTTCCACTGCAATCCTGAAACCTGGGCTATTCCCCAAGTGGGCAGGGAATGGAAACGGCCATCTGACATTTCCCTCTCATGCAGCTTTGATTCGCCTAGAGAACATTTCTCAGGCAGCTCTCCCTGCCTGTGCTGCTGATTTTCTGCCCCCTCAACCCTTTAAACTTTTTTTTCTTTTACACCTCCTATGTATTTGTATTGAGCAACATGCAGAAGGAAGGAGAGACGCTTCCAAAAGGATAAGATGAAATGATAGCATTTTGAGGAGTTTATTTATTATTTATTTTTGGTTTTTCAAGGTAAGGTCTCGCTCTAGCCCAGACTGACCTGGAATTCACTTTGTAGTCTCAGGTTGGCCTCGAACCCACAGGGATTGAAGGCATGCACCACCACACTCTGCTTGAGGAGTTTATTTGAGCAAACAGTTGATGAATCCGGCAGCTTTAAACCAGAATCAAGGGGCACAGTTCATTGGATGAACATGTCATCTCTGATCTATGCCACTGGAAAATGTCTGGTTAGATCATTATAAATTTGTTGACTTCCTTTTGGCTGACTGAGCTTAAGTTCTATCCCTCTTTAACAGGGATTTACAAGAAATAGTTCAAGTTTTGCTTATGTTTGCAAACCAAGCAGTTAAAGTCATGCATGTGAGAGCTGTATTCCTCACACTTTCCTCACTGTAGCAAATGCCCGAGACAATTAACTTATGTACAGAAAAGGTTTCCACTGGCTCAGCTTCGGTCCATGATTAGGTGGGTGAACCTATGGCTTTTAGGTCTTTGATGGTGGTGCTGGGGAAGGAAAAACTTGTCCTCGCTTAAGTATATGACAGACCAAAGTCACTGTCCCTCAGACTGGGAAGTGAACAAAGAAGAACAAAGAATGGGTCCCACCATCCCTTTCCAGGGCACATCCCCAATGACCTAAAGACCTTCCACTGGGGCCCACCTTATGAATCTCCCACTTTCCAATAATGGAGATCCGGTATTTATCACGGGCTTTTGGAGCATATTCCAAATGTAAACTCAGGCAGGTCTAACTGGCTTTGACTGCTTAGGGATTCTCCAGGTTCCATTTAAATTCACATTAACAACTCTATTGGACAAATGACCCAACTTCTCCAATAAAGAAATGGCCTAAAAGGGCTAGAGAGATGGCTTAGTGGCTAAGGCGCTTGCCTGTGAAGCCTAAGGACCCATGTTCTACTCTCCAGATCCCATGTAAGCCAGATGCTCAAAGGAGAGGCAAGCACAAGGTCACACATGCCCACTAGGGGGTGCAAGTGTCTGGAGTTCGATTGCAATGGCTGAGGCCCTGGAGCACCAATTGTCTCTCTCTCCCTATGTCTCTCTCTGGCTCTGTCTAAAATAATAATAATAATGATGATGATGATGATGATAATGATAATGATAAAAGAAATGGCCTAAAGAAGTGTGTGTGTGTGTGTGTGTGTGTGTGTGTGTGTGTGTGTGTTTTGCTGGGTTAAAGATCATTGCTTATCTATCAAAGATATTTTCCCCTCTAGTCAAATTATGTGCATTCATTCTATTTTGCAGTGCTTGGACTTGAACCCAGGATCTCACACATGCCAGAAAAGTTCTCTACCACTTAGCCCCAGCCTCATCCAATTTTTGGGTCCCTGTTTGAACCCCAACAATAGGGCATTTGTGAAACACAGAGAGGCAGTTAGTCTGGGAGTTAGTTGATAATAAGGAATGCTTGTTATTATGGTGAGATATGATCAGGTGAATGTTTGAATTCAGACTAAACAAATGAAGGGGATGTGCAGTGAAAGAAGACACAGAGAATTATTTCTGAGAGGAGACGACAGGAACCTTGGTCAGAGGGTCAACCACACACCGTCTGTCTCTTTCCACTTTCCTCACAGAGTTACCGGTTTTGGCCCACAGACTTCACTTCACTCCTTTCCCAGGACACTCTACCCCACTCTTTCCTGTCTGCCATAGTCCACCTTCCTTGAGCTGTGCCCACTAGATCTGATTTTATTGGCTGTCCGTTTCCTGAATGTCCACTGGAATCCCAGTGAATTTACAAGCTTCTGCCCGTAGCCCTTGGCCGTGTGTTCATCTTCCCTGGTGGACAAGGGCCTCTGAGGAAAAACCACAGGGGTGCCTGACATCTGGCTGCATCCTTTGCGTCTCTACATGCTTAAGCAAAGCTTGCAAATTGAAAAGTACACCAGACCAAAACAACTTATTCTGAAAAGCAACATTTGCCCAGAGATGGAGATGGTCCCAGCAGGCTCTGGATCACTGGGGGAATTTGGTGGTAAGGGAGCTTCCGGCAGGGGCCTCTGGAGGAACACAAATGGTGGGGCTTTGCCACCATGGCTGGCCATGACCATGGCTCTTCGGAACACGTCTGAGATGCACCCTGGTCAATGGGGTGGGACTCCCTGCAGAAAGGTACCAGCCTGCTCCGCTGAAGTGGCCTCATCCCTGCCACACAATGGGACATTGAGGGAGGATACAGGCTGAATTCTGGTGCTCAGCTCCCCATCCCCAACAGGAAGTCATCCAGTTGAGGCTGGAGCACTGGGTTGTAGACCTCTTTATCTCTCTCCACAGCTGGGATTTCATGAAGCCATTTACAAAGCTCCCAGCTGTTCCTTCTTGGCTGTGCCAACAGAGAGAATGCGCTCACAGTATTTTTATTTCTATAAAATACAGCCAGTAGTCCAACAGTAAGTGAGGGAAGATTCTTAAAGCCATATGCTTCAGGAGAAAAATTAGGGTCTGGGTTTCACTGCCTGGGAGAAATTCAGAGGCACAAGATAGCAATTCTTTACAGAAGAATGCGGGCATGGAAAATTATTTCAAATTTCTTCTTTTTATTTTTTATTTATTTTTGGTTTTGTGAGGTAGGGTCTCATTCTGGTCCAGGCTGACCTGGAATGCACTATGTAGTCTCAGGGTGGCCTTGAACTCTCAGCAATCCTCCTACCTCTGCCTCCCGAGTGCTGGGATTAAAGGCGTGAGCCACCACGCCCGGCATCAAATTTCTTGGGAAGGGCAGAGAGTGTGGAAGAGATAGTAGCTCAAGATAGATGGGAAGTGGAACAGACAGGGGGCGAGTCTGAATATATGCAACTCACCTTGGGATGTGTAGTTGAAGATAGCACTGAGCACTGCCTAAAGTCCTAGACTGCCACCTCACTCCAGCTCAGAATGAAGTGTCCCAGGCTGGAGAGATGGCTTAGTGGTTAAAGCACTTGCCTTCAAAGCCAAAGGACTCATGTTGGATTCTCCAAGACCCACATATAGCCAGATGCACAAGGTGGCACATGTGTCTGGAGTTTGTCTGCAGTGGCTAGAGACCCTGGAGTGTCCATTTGTTCTCTCTATCTGCCTCTCTCTCTTAATAAATAAAATAAAACATAAAAAAAGAATGGGGATGGAGAGATGGCTTAATGGTTAAGGCGCTTGCATGCAAAGCCTAAGGACCAATGTTCAACTCTCCAGATCCCACCTTAGCCAGATGCACAAAGATGAGACAAGTGCAAGGTTGCACATGCCTGCTAGGTGGCACATGCACCTGGGAGTTGGATTATAGTGGCTGAGGCCCTGGTGCACCAATTGTCTCTCTCTAAAATAAAATAAAACATACAAAAAGAGAATGAAAAGCTGGGCGTGGTGGTGCATGCCTTTAATCCCATCCCTTGGGAAGCAGAGGTAGGAGGATCGCTGTGAGTTTGAGGCCACCCTGAGAGTGTAGTGAGACCCTACCTCGAAAACCAAAAAAAAAAAAAAGTGTTCCTCTTTCCTGGAGGCCTGTCTGATACAAAGTCCTCTCTGCTGTGGCTGCCTTTGTCCAGAGGGCATGTCCTGGTGGGCTATATGTGGGAGCTGGGCAGGGCAGGTATGGGTGGCTGAGAGGTCCTGTAAGAAGAGAGATGGACTTGCCAGCACGGGAGGTTTCTCTCGTGTGCTTATAGCAAGGGTGTCTCCCAACCATCATATGACCGGTTATTATCCACGTGACCACCAGGTGGGGAAAAGGCATGATCATTTAGATAATACTTGCAGTACATCAAACGACACATTTCTTAATTTTCCTTCCCAGTCCTGCTATGAGGTTCAGCTCATGAGGAGGCCATTTGGCTTTTGAGCTCTTCACAGATGAGTCCAGAGGGTTATGGCATCCACGATCCCTGTGGCTGCTTCCTTTCTCTCCTTGCCTCTGCCTGCTGAGGAAGGCAACAGGACGGTGCCTATTACAGCAGCCCAGTCCTCTGCTGGCAGCTTGGCCCTTTCTTTGTTTATTTCTTCCCATCCCTGGTCTTGCTGTCCTTGGGTGCTGGGCTGCAGAGGAATGACGGGGTCCACAGGGAGCAGAAACTCACACCATCCCCTTCCTTGCCGGATACAGACTTCCTTCAATCCTTGATGTTAACACTGTAGCCTCCTCACCTTTGACTTGTTTGTTTGTTTTTGTTTGTTTTTCAAGGTAGCGTCTCACTCTAGCTCAGGCTGACCTGGAATTCACTCTGTAGTCTCAGGGTAGCCTTGAACTCACAGTGATCCTCCTACCTCTGCCTCCTAAGTGCTGGCATTACAGGCTTGTGCCACCGTGCCTGGCATGACCATTTGTTGCTATTGGATACCTGGAGGGAACTTTGAGAACTGTGATGACCGAGAAGCCCTGGATTCTGGCTTTCATTGGTCTGGGCACAGAGACTCCTCAGTTCCAGGTGAGTTTAGTCTGCAGCCAAGGTTGAGAGCTGCTGCCAGCCCAATTCTTCTTCATTAGGCTCAGGGAAGTCTCACAGCCCAGCTGCCTGTAGAGAGCGAGTGGTTAGCATGAACACAGGCTGCCAAGATTCGCACCTGCCAGATCCAGAGCCTCCAAAACCTTGTTCAGCATGAAAATCGTGGCTATTATATGACACTCATCGACAGCATGAGGCCACTCACCTGGGATTTTGAAAACGAATTTACTCACAGTTTCATTAGCAGAAACCCAAACCTTCAGGGACTAAAGCCCTGGCTTGTTTTGGGGCAAGGAGCATATCACAATCGTTTCTAAACCAGTACATGACTGACAAAGAATCCCACTACACTTGTTTTCTTGTCTGTACCAGCTTTGAAATCCGGGTCCGTGAGGGTGAACGCTCTGCTCCTCGGTGTCCTGCTGAACTCCTTTGTTATGGGATAGAGTGCAGGACACAGCTAGTTCTTGTTGCAAGAACATATTACTAAACGCATGGCTGTGTGAATAGATGGATAGGTGGTAGATGGATGTGTGGGTAGATGGATGAAGGAATGAATAGGTAGAAGGGGTGTGGGTGGATGGATGGATAAATGGAGTTGCGGATGGATAGGTGTGATGGTTAAAGTGTTGTCAAGAGCTGCTTGCAGCCTTCCAGCGCAGACTGAAGACCAGCATCGACCGCATGGACTGAAGACCAGTGGCTCCTTAGGAAGCCTACAGACCTTCAGTGCTGGATTGGGACTGTTGAGGCATCTGGCTACATGGACTGAGCAGCTACCAGGTTCCTTGATTCTTGGCCCTGCAATTGCTATTGGACTACTGTAAGCTAACCCAATAAATTCCCTTTTTAGTGTAATTCATTCTATCGGTTCTGTTCCTCTAAGAGAACCCTGACTAATACAATGAGTGAGTGAATGGATGGGTGGGTAGATGAATGAATGGATGGATGAAGGGATGGCTGGATGAGTAAGTGATAAGATGGGTAGAAGGATGAATGGATGGGGAGATGGATGGGTGGGTGGGTGAGCAGATGGATGGATGGAGTAAAGGGGTAGGTGGCTAGGCAGGTGGGCAGATGCAGGATGAATTAACATCTCTGCTTCCTGAATGGCTATGGAAAACCAGCTTCTCACTGATTCCTTTCAAAAGCCAGAACTGGCAGGGACATCTGAAAGCAGAACAATCCATAAATTCAATTTTTAAAAAGACTCGAATCTCAGAGCCCAGACAACTTTTATTTTACCTGTTCACGTGGTCACAATGTAAGATTTTATGAGTAGCTACCACCTCAGTCTCTCCACCTTGTGACATGCCGGCCCCGTAACTGAGGACTAGCAAGAAAACGCATTCTTAAGAAAGCCATCAGCCTCGGCGTGACCTTTTAGACACAATGATTTATAAGAGAAGAAATAAATGCTTCAATGAAAAGAATAAGATTTCCTTTCATTCTTCTCTCGCTGCCTTTATTCCTAGAGGGAATATCTCTGAGCTGCCTTTTATCCCTCCATTGTATGGGCCGTCCCTCTACAAGCTGCGCAGGAGAATCCCCTGGGACAGAGAGACTTCTGTCGGGGTGGAGGGACTCAAGGTGAGGCAGCTGATGTTAACTTTCTGCCCTGACCTGGTTTCATTCCTGCTTTTCCTAATCTGGTAGGCCAAGCCTGCTGGCTTCTAACCCCTCTTCCTAGGGACTGAACAGAAGGCAGTCAGTGCCCTGTAGCATTGCCTGTCTTCTGCCAGGATGGTGGGACCTCGCCTGTCTATAGGCTCATGTCTTGGGAATTGGTTGGTTCTTTTGCTTGCCCCATGGAAAAGCAGATCTCAGAATCTGGGATGATAAGGGCTCTGAGAATTTCTAGGGCAGAAACGAAAAAAAAAAAAAAAAAAAAGGGACGGAGAGATGGCTTAGCAGTTAAGGCACTTACCCACAAAACCAAAGGACTCAGGTTCGATTACCCACGATCCACGTAAGCCAGATGCACAAGGTGGCATATGTGTCTGGAGTTTGTTTGCAGCAGCTAGAGACCCTGGCGTGCCCATTCTCTCTCCCTCTCTTTTTCTCTCTCTCTGTCACTTTTTTCTCTCTCAAATAAATAAATAAAAATAAAATACTTTTTTTTTTTTTTTTTTTTTTTGTTTTCGAGGTAGGGTCTCACTCTGGCTCAGGCTGACCTGGAAATCACTATGTATTCTCAGGGTGGCCTTGAACTCTTGGCGATCCTCCTACCTCTGCCTCCCAAGTGCTGGGATTAAAGGCGTGCACCACCACGCCCGACTTAAAATATTTTTAAAAAAATAAAAATAATCAACTGCTGCTCCCACAACACATAACCCACAACCCCATAGGGAATACCTGCAACCCTACTGAGAAGCATCTCCAGTGGAATGGGGACAGGGACGAGGGAAAAGAAGGTACCAATGCATGATGTATCCATATGAAATATGTTGCTAATAATAATAATAAGAAGAAGAAAACAAAAAAGAATTCAATTTCCAGGGCAGCAGTCTCTTCTTCAACCTTGAACTGCTTCATCCTCTGACCCCTGAGACATTCTTAGGCATGCCCATTAAACCCTGCTTTTAGACTTTGTCAGGCTTTGTAACCCATGAATGATAGTCAGCTTCCCATATTATAACGACGAACTGAGATAGAAAGGTTTACTATAGCTCACAGTTTCCGAGGTTCTGTTTCATGATTGCTTTTGGTATGTGTGTGTATTTGGGGGACAGCACATCATGGAGGGAACACATGGTACAGCAAAAGTAAACATCTGATGACTGGAATATAAAAGAGAAGGAAAAAGAGACTGGAGTCTCCCAGTCCTCTTCAAGGTACTCCCCCAGTGACTTAAACCCTCCCAGTAGGCCCCACATCTTAAAGGTTCCACCACCTCCTAACAGTGCCATGCAGGGGACTCAGCCTTAAGATATGAGCCTTAGGGAGACATTTAAGATCTAAACTGTAGTACCACTGCCTGGAGGACTTAGTGCCCATCTTGTTTGAGGCTGCGCAGTTCATGACCAGATGGGTGAGGTGTGTATAACATCCAGGTACCCAGTGGGGGGCGCTCAGCTGATGAGGCTCCTCCCTCCGCACAGGGCTGGATGCTAGAACCATGAAGGACCTGGTGACTGCCCCCGCAACCCCAAGGGGGTCTTGACTGAGGATGTGAACTTCACTTTTTTGAAGCCCTGCTCCTATCAGGCACAGCATTCTAAAGGCTTAGGGATTATCTCCTGGAAGCCAAGGGCAAATGTGCACTTTTGTTTTTGTTAAATTTTTAGTTTTATTTACTTGAGGGAGGGTGTATGTATGTGTGTGTATATATATTTATATGGAGAGAGAGAGAGAATGGGTGTGCCAGGGCCTCTAGCCACTGCAAATGAACTCCAGACATATGCACCACCTTGTTTGTATCTGGGGCCTGGGGAATCAAACCTGGGTCCTTTGGCTTTGCAGGCAAGTGCCTTAACCATTAAGCAATCTCTCCAACCCAAATGTAAACTTCTTGTTGGGCAAAGTTGAATACTTTTGTTTAAATACATATCTTTAATTTCACTATTCATTTGAGAAAGAGAGAAATAAAGAGAGCGAGGGAGAGCACATTGGTGTGCCAGGGCCTACTGCACTTCAAACAAACTCCAGACACATGCACCACTTGTGCATCTGGCTTTAGGTGAGTCCTTGGGAATGGAACCTGTGCCATCAGGTTTTGCAAGTAAGTGCCTTCAACGGCTAAGATATTTCTCCAGCCCCCGAGGTTAAATTCTTAATGATTTTTGTTTATTTTTGTTTTTGTTTTTGTTTTTTCGAGGTAGGGTCTCACTCTGGTCCAGGCTGACCTGGAATTCACTATTAATCTCAGGGTGGCCTCGAACTCACAGCAATCCTCCTACCTCTGCCTCCTGAGTGCTGGGATTAAAGGCATGCGCCACCACGCCCGGTTGAGGTTAAATTCTTAACTACACAATTTCCAAGTGGAAATACCAAGTAAACAGTTGGATATATGAGTCTAGAGTTTTAATGTCCAAGATGGAGAGAAAATGTCTGGGAACCTTAGATGGAGGCATGTATCAAAATCCAGCAGTAGGTAGAAGAAGGTTCTAGGGCCTCGGACAAAGCCTGGGTCCACTACCAGTGTTGCAGTTACTTTTTCAATGCTGGGACAAAGTAGACAGAAAAAAAAAAAAAAAAAGAAAAGAAAAAAAGAAAATAAAAAAAGCAAATGCAGCACATGGGAAGAAAGAGTTTATTTCAGCTTACTGTCTCAAGCGGAAGCTGCATCATGGCAGAGAAAAGCAGGGCAGAGCAGAGGCTGGGCATCACATCTTGCCACAGCAGCTGGGAGGTAGCAGTGAGAGGGAGCAAGCTCTGGCAAGGAGGCACTGGGCTGTAACACTCCAGAGCCGTCCTCCAGCAAGGCTCCATCTCCTAAAGACCCAACAACCTTCTCAAATTTCCATCAGCTGGGAACCAAGAATTTGAAACATGTGAGGTTATGGGGCATGTCATTCAAAACACTACAGCCAGTCAGAACAGCTATTCCGAAGTCAGCCAAGGACACTTAGTGACATCAGCTAGTGTGGCAGGAGGAAGCCAGGTATTTTCAGAGAGTCTTTGAGGCATTTGTGGCACATGTATGAGAATGGTTAAAGGTGTCAGAATCATAAACACAAGAGTTTGAATGGAAGAATGGCTAGCATTTAATGGAGTGCACAACATGCATTAGGCTTTATGTTTGTGCTGTATACAGAGCTTCAGGAATTTTGTCCTTTAAAGTCTTCATGTTATAAAATTGATAACATGATAAGTGCTTAAAATGAGTTAGTGTTGGTGCTCACGTTACGCACAAGGCTGCATCTTCTGTATTACTGAAGGAGCATTGAGTCTTAAGAGGGAAATACAAACTGACCAGGCGTGGTGGCGCACGCCTTTAATCCCAGCACTCGGGAGGCAGAGGTAGGAGGATCACCGAGAATTCAAGGTCACCCTGAGACTACATAGTGAATTCCAGGTCAGCCTGGACTAGAGTGAGACCTCGAAAAACCAAAAAAACCAAAACCAAAACAAAACAAAACAAAACAAAACAAAACAAAACAAAAACCTAGCATCACCTGTTTACCTGCATCCAGAGCTATTGGGTTAAGCTGTACGTCTGTCCTCCATGAGGTGCCTTTTTCAATCAGGGATTCCCACAATTCTCTAGTCTCTGCTCCAGCAGACTGGGGTTACTGACTTGTGTGGCCACGCTCTGCTTCTTAGATGGGTTCTGGGGAGTGAAATTTAGATGGTCTTAGCCTGCACCAAGCGTGTATGCTTAAGTGGCAAATGCTTTTTACTGCTGAGACATCTCCCCAGTGCACATTGCATTCTTTGGGATCCTGTCCAAGCTGGCATGTGAGATATCCTAAAAAATGTTCAAATTAATCACGAGATTGCTCTATTCTGTCCATAAACCATGGGAAACAAATGTCTCGGTGTTGGTGTTTTAATGAAGACCCAATATTAATTGAGAAATAACATGGAATAACAGTAGGCAGTAGAGATTGCAATCCCTTCCATGTCTCCAGCTGCCAGAGTTTATGTTGAACCTGACATGACCAGGGCTCAGCCTGGAGGTAGATACATGGTATGGGTGTGAGCACTCATTTTTAAATAACTTGAGACTTCAGCTATATAGTAATTAATTTAGTAATTATAGTAATTAATTAGGATTTAGCCAATGGTACTATGTCTGTGACCAAATCACTGTTCAGTTTCCAAAGTGTATCTTCCATAATCTTATGTAATGCTACGCTTGGAGGCTTCTGAGGCAGATGCTGCTGTCACTGTTCTGCGAGTTAGGAAATTAGGACCCAGGAAGGTAGAATGAATTGCCCAAAGTGTCATAATCAATTAGTGACACAGCAGAGGCCCATTTGTGTCCCTGCTGGCTTTCCAAGGGCCTGACTCTCCTGAACTGTGCCTTGACTCTGGGCTCAGAGAGGGGAGTCCAACCCCCTCCAGAGTAAGTGGGGTGGGTGCTGGAGGAAGAAATGAAACAATAGAGACAGTAGCTATTGCGTTTCTCTTTGACCAACCCAGTACAAAACTCGATTCTCTCCAAATTCCAAGCCAAGCATAGCAGCTGGGCCAGCCCCAAACTCTTCCGCTTGCCCAGGCATGGAGCGAAAATGGGATTTCTGAAAGCATCTAAGTTGTTATTGCTGAGTGAGCACTGGAACATGGAGCCTTTGTGCTCTGAGATGTGTCTGGCAGCCCAGCAGTGAAACTGTGGCTAATTAATTTTGCCTGACCTTCTGCAGTGCTCCGTCTGGTCTCCTAGTCTCCCCACTACGCTTTTGCCAGCTGAGTGAGGGGTGCAGGTGGAAATGTAATCTGTTACTTACAAGGCAGCTTCTATGTGTGGATGCCTGGCATTTACCTCACAGCCCACCTTGGGTTTTCAAGCATAGACATGTGCTTCTTATGGGTCCTGGGTAGAAAGAAAGCTGGAGGCTCAGGGGACTTTATTCACTTCCAGCAGAAATGCAGAGAAATTGAACATAAAGAGTCTTGAGGATAGCTGGGTGTGGTGGCACACATCTTTAATCTCAATCTCAGCACTTGGGATGCAGAGGTAGGAGGACTGCTGTGAATTCAAGGCTACCTCAAAAAATAAATAAACAAACAAACAAACAAAAAAATAGAGTCCATAGGAGGAAGATGGGGACGTAAGTGTCTAGTTGTGCAGATTTGATAGGGAAATTCAGAGAATGTTCTTAGAGCTGGGCAGTTTCCTAGAAGCCGTCTATTATGTTCTACTTCAGCATTTCCTCAAAGAGAAGGGTAGACAGAGCCCTGGTAGTCTGACCTATTGTAAAAGTGAGCTTGGACAAGGACCTGTGGGCCAACTGCCCTGTGTTGTAAGGCCCAAGACTTAGGAGTGACATCTGAAAAGGACTTGCTATCAGCATGCGGGATGGAATCGGATCCAGGTTGCTATTTATGTCTAATGCTCTGGCTGGTGGAGGGCCCCTGTTTGGCCAGTGTTGGGCACATCCACCTAGAGAGCTGAGAAGTCTTGAGCCTTGTTCCTTGACCACTGTACCTCCCTAGGTCTCAGGCTCAGGAAATGGGACTCTCCAGCTGTGACTATATGTTCCCAAGGCTTGCTAAGGCTCCTTTTAGGGCTCACATTAAAGTTTATCCTCATGCCTGACCCATGTCTTAGAATTCTCTCTTCTTTCTTTGCTGGTATCTGAACTTTTAGTGTCTCCCCTCGCCACTATGTTGTTCCATAGCTTGGGTACTTAGTAACAAGCTGGCTTTCCATGTCTGCCCATCCTTCTTTCCCTGATCTCCTGACTGTCCAGGAATCATCTCCTATATGCCTTTTTTTCCTTTTTCTCTTTTTTTGAAAATATATAGTTTTTATTTATTTGAGAGAGAGAAACAGGGAGGGAGAGAGAGAGAGAGGGAGGGACTCCAGCCACTGCAAATGAACTCCAGATGCATGTGCCACCTTGTGAATCCGGCTCATGTGGGTCCTGGAGAATTGAACCAGGATCCTTTGGCTTTGCAGGTAAATGCTTTAACCGCTAAGCCATCCCTCCAGCCCAGATTTGCTGACTTTAAAATTAATTAGTTGTATAGATTTAAGGTGTACAACAGGTTTTCATACACAGAGTTGTTAACTGTGAGTAAAGGTAAACTCATTAAGAAGAAAGAAAATTCGATTTATCTGGGGATAATGAGGATTGCAATCTGGGAACACACAGGATCAAGCAGTCTTGAACATGTGCTCCCAGGTATTACATGGCGGCTGTTTTCAGAGATTTAAATGACAAGGAGGCTACTTATTGCGTCATTTGTTAGAAATTACAACCAGTGCTGACAGAAGCTAAATTGTCTTGTAAGAAAGGGATTAGGTATGGTCCCATATTTTGGTAGTTTGGTGTATATATCAGCAGGGGGCAGGGTACACTGTACATAAGGTCAGTGTATATGTGGGGAGGAGGTTAATGGTATTTCAAAGGTTGCTGGCATCTAGGGGTGTGTAGGTCAGCTCTAAGGTTCAGCGGTCAGCATGCCTGTGATATGATTACCAATTGCCTACTGACTCATTTTTTAAAGGATTTATTTACTTACTTGAGAGAAAGAAGCAGATATACAGAGAGAACGGGCACATCAGGGCCTCTAGCCACAGTAAACGAACTCCAGATGCATGTGCCACCTTGTGCATCTTGCTTAATTTGGGCACTAGGAAATAAAACCCGGGTCCCTAGGCTTTGCAGGCAAGTGCCTTAACTGCTGAGCCATCTCTCCAGCACCCCCTCCATTCCACTGTAAGTGTCCTGAACCAATCTTATGCAATTTTGATTCTTTTCTCTTTTTTTTTAAAATTATTTTATTTTTGGAGAGAGACACAGAGAGACAGACAGAGAGAGAGGGAGAGGGAGACAGATAGAGATAGGCACGCCAGCAGTCTCTCAGCTGCTGTGAACGAAATCCAGATGCGTGCGCCCCCTTGTGGTCAAGTGTGGCATTGCGCCCTTGCGTCACTTTGCATCTGGCTAAACGTGGGACCTGGAGATTGGAACCGGGTTCTTAGGCTTAGCAGGCAGGCGCCTTAACCACTAATCCATCTCTCTAGCCCAATTTTGATTCTTTTCTTTGACATTCATCTTAAGTGATATCCTATAGTCAAGAAAATTAACATACATAATCTCACATATTCATGTTTTTTTTTTTTTTAGTGTGGCAAAATCACCTAAAATGTCACCTAAAATGCAATCTTAACTATAGTCAGCACGTTGAACATTAGATGTCTAGACTTGTTCATTCTAAGCATTAATGACTTTATTTTTGAAAAGACTTCAGATTTACAGAAAAATTATCTTGCTGGAACAAAAGATTTCCATTTAACCTTGTGATCTTGTGATATAACAGGAAATACATATTTGGTCTCTGTCCTGGGCTCCTGGTAGAAAGCTTTTTAAGTCCTTGGAACTCGAAGTGATTAGGGTAAGGGGTAGCAGACAGCTTCAGGTTTGCTGAGATGAACTTCCAGACCAGGCACAGTTATGGAGGAAGGGATATTATTTATTGAAGCTTACAGATCCAGGGGAAGTTCCATAATGGCAGGAGAAGTGGCCTGCTCTCACAGGACCAGGCAAGACAGAGAAAAACCAAGCCGCCAGCTACACAGCACACTGAGCAAAACTAGAGCCCAAAGAGTCACACAGCACACTTCAGGAACTCCCTTTGCATATCTTTACAATGGAATCTCAAACCCACCATACCCTAAGACTGGCCCCCAGTGACATTGCCTCTAGCAAGGTGATTGCAGATGCAAACTATAAGCTAATAAAACACTGAATATATTGGGGGCCATATATTCAAACTACCACAGTCTCTGTCCTGGGCTCCCGGTAGAAAGCTTTTTAAGTCCTTGGAGCTCTAAGTGAGAAGGGGAACACACTCCTTCAGACATCCCCGGTGTTAGCGAGGTGACTCTTGGCAGTCTCCCATAGCTTTAGGAAGGAGGCAATATGCCAGAGGAACAAACCACATGATTAGAGGGTTGGAGAGTACAGCCCCACCTCCTAACGTCCAGGAAACAGAAAGCTGGAGGTTGAGTCCAATCATCAATAACCAAAGATTTTATCAATTATGCCCATGTATTGGAACCTCCACGACCCTAAACAATAGGGTTAGGAGAGTTTCTGGCTAGGTAAGCATATTGAGGTGCTGGGAGGGGTGGTGTGTCCAGACATGGCTTCGGAACTCTGCATCCCCTCCTCCTGTACCTTGCTCTGTCCACCTCTTTTAGTTGTCCTGTATATATAATCCCATCTCAGGTGAGCAATGTAATAGCAAGGAAACACAGTTCTGTTAGCCATTATAACAAATGATGGCACCTAAGGGAGGGGTTGTGCGGGAAACCCTCTAATTTTATAGCTAGCCTGTCAGATGACAGGTGGCCTAAGCTTATGCCTGGCCTCTGACATGAGGGTAGTGTTGTGGGACTGACTTCCCAATCTGTGGGGTCTGTGCTAGTTCTGAGTAGTCAGTGTCAGAACTGAACTCAATTATAGCATAACCTGTTGTTGTTCAGAGAGGTAAAAAATCCAGTCCAAGCTGGGCGTGGTGGCACAAGCCTTTAATTCCAGCACTTGGGATCACCATGAGTTCAAGGCCACCCTGAGACTATATAGTTAATTCCAGGTCAGCCTGGACCAGAGTGAGACCTTACCTCGAAAAAAAAAAAAAAAAAAAAAAAAAAAAAAAAAAAAATCCAGTCCAAGCAGCTGATCAAAACTCCGCTGCACACTCAACAGCAGCCAGTCATAGACTTGCTGTCACATGTGTTGTGTGGGCAGGAAGTGCCATGGTAGTTTCACCTGGCATCAGAATCTTACTCATATATATGTGTGATACACTTATCACAATCAGTGAATAAATATTGATGCTGTTAGCTGAAATCCATGCTTGATTCCAATTTCCTTAATTTTTTTAAAAGAAGTTATTTGCAAGCAGAGAGAATACACACACACACACACAGAGAGAGAGAGAGAGAGAGAGAGAGAGAGAGAGAGCAGAGAGAGAAAATGAATGAGCATGCCTGGGCCTCTAGCCACTGCCAATGAACTCCAGATGCCTCCACCACTTTTTGTATCTGGCTTTTGTGGGTACTGCAGAATCGAATCCAGGTTGCTAGGGTTTACAGGCAAGCACATTAACTCTGGGCCATCTCTCCAGCCCCAGTTTTTTAAAAATTGTTTTATAAATTACCTTTTATTTTTTATTTATTAGAGAGAGAGAGAGGGGAAAGAGAAAGAGAGGGAGGGAAGGAGAGAGAGAATGGGATGCCAGGGCTTTTATCCACTGCAGATGAACTCCAGACTCATGCGCCATGTGTTCTTCTGGCTTTCATAGGTTCTGGGGAGTCAAAAGTGGGTCTTTAGGCTTCACAGGCAAGCACCTTAACTAACCACTAAGCCATCTCTCCAGCTGCCAGTTTTTTTTTTTTTTTTTTTTTTTTAACCCAAACAACCCTTTTCTGTGTCAGGATCCCATCTAGGAAGCCACATCATATTTGCCATCAGGCTCCCTGGGTTTCCATTGCCAGTCTCTCACACCCTCAGATTTATGGGTGCGTTGTAAATAGAAGAACAATGTGAGTTTTGGACTATTTTGAGACTAGAGTGATGGAGGATGGTGTCCTCCCTGAGATGGTTCTGAGGGTATAGGGATGGCAAGGGGGCTTGCTTTCTTCTCAACTGAGTCCTTCCTTCTGGGCAGGAGAAGGGAGAAAAGTCCAGGAGGGAAGATTGGCTCTGCCTTTTAAAAGCCATGCACTGCTCTAGCAAATTACTTCTGTCTTGATTTTCAACTTGATTAATGCATGAAGTTTTATTTTCTATCATTGCATCTATGTTTTATCTACAGATATTTCTAATTTCATCCTGTAGTTAGTTAGTTAGTTAGTTTATTTATTTATTTGAGAGAGACAGAGAGAGAGAGAGAGAGGAAGAGACAGAGAGAGAATGGACTTGCCAGGGCCTTTCAGCTGCTGTGAATGGACTCCAGACACATGCGCCCCCTTGTGGGCATTGCAACATTGTGCACTTCTTTCACTTTTGCATCTGGCTATACATGGTACCTGGAGGTTTGAACAAGCATTCTTAAGCTTCACAGGCAGGCGCCTTGACTGCTAAGCCATCTCTCCACCCCAGTTTATTTACTTTTTTTTAGAGAGTTTGAGAAAGAGAGACAGAGAGAATTGGTGCACCAGGGCCTCAGCCACTGCAATTGAACTCCAGATTCTTGCACCACCTAGTGGGCATGTGTGACCTTGCACTTGACTCACCTTTGTGCATCTGGCTAACATGGGATCTGGAGAGTTGAACATAGATCCTTAGGCTTCCAGGCAAGTGCTTTAACTGCTAAGCCATCTCTCTAGCACTACTTAGCTTATTTTAACCTTTTCTCTTTATCAGTCTTTCCAGAGTTCTTTCTTGTTATTTTTTTTCAAAGAACTAGTTTTTAATTTTATAAAATACCTACTTTAAAAATGTATTTGTTCCATTATTTTTTTTTTTTGGCCATTGTGCTATTTCTTTTATTTGTTCTGTTATAATTCTTTTTTTTTTTTTTTTTTTTTTGGGAGAGAGACAAAGAGAGAGAGGGGGGAGCGGAAGACAGATAGAGATGGGTATGCCAGCAGCCTCTCAGCTGCTGTGAATGAAATCCAGATGCATGCCCCCCCCCTGTGGTCAAGTGCGGCATTGCGCTCTTGCGTCACTTTGCATCTGGCTAAACGTGGGACCTGGAGATTGGAACCACTGGAGATTGGAACCACTGGAGATTGGAACCAGCATTCTTAGGCTTAGGAGGCAGGCGCCTTAACCACTAAGCCATCTCTCTGGCCCCCTGTTGTAATTCTTATAGCTTCTTGAACTGAATGTTTTCTACAACTGTACTTATCTATTTGAGAGAGACAGGAGCATGCCAGGGCCTGTTGTTGCTACAAAAACCTCCAGACACATGAGCCATGTTGGTATCTGGTTTTACATGGACACTGGGGAATTCAACCCAATCCAACAGGCTTTGCAAGCAAATGCCTTTAGTTGCTGGGTCATCTCCCCAGTTCTTGAATTGCTTAAAAAGCCTGCTTTAATTATTTCCAATGTTGAAATGGGATGTTTTGCGATTGAGTCTTAAGTAGTTACTAATTTTGTTTATTTCTGGCTTGGTTTTGTTTGATCAAATGTTATTAGTAAGAGGTCATTCTTTTTACAAATTCATGGGAGTTCAAAACTTTTTGTTGATAATTTCTGATGTCTTATGGGCAGAGAAAATAATCTCTATGATTGTGAGTTATTAGAATTTATTGAAATTTCTAGTGACACCTGTTTTTTGTTGATGTTTAATGCTTAATTAAAACATACCATTCTAATTCTATAACTACTGGACAGAGAGACTTCTGTATTCAGTAATTCAGTTGCTTGGATATCCTGTGTTCTTCCACTTGATTCATCTATAAGTCCCTGAGAGAGAGTTAAATTCTCAACTGTACTGGCTGACTGTACATTTTCAGCATAGTTTGCCAGTCACTCCTTTGTATATTTCCTTTGTATATAAAATTAAAATGAGCGTGCATACATGGTCATGCTTTCTCATTCTGCTCTTTGTCTTGATCAACAGTCTCTCTTTGTGTTTTTTTAAAGTATTTTTATTTTTATTTATTTATTTGAGAAAAAGGGAGATACAGAAAAAGGCAGGTAGAGAGAGAGAGAAAGAGAGAGATAGAGAGAGGGAGAGAGACAGAGAATGGGTGCAGCAGGGCCTCCAGCCACTGCAAATGAACTCCAGATGCCTGTGCTCCCTTGTGCGTCTGGCTTACGTGGGTCCTGGGGAGTTGAACCTCTGTCCTTTGACTTTGCAGGCAAGTGCCTTAACTGCTAAGCCATCTCTCTGACTCTCTCTTTGTGTTTTGAACATCATTTCCTTACCTTTCTTTGACTTCCTACTTGCCTAGTATAACTTTCTGCTTTCTTTAAATTTTTCTATCTTTTCTCTAGTCTTTGGTTTCAAATGTGTTGAACACAACTACTGATATATAGTCATTTGCTTAATCCAATGTGGGAGTTCCAACTTTAAATTTGTTCATTTTGTTGTTTAACCTTATTTCTGTCATTTGATTCATTTTGTTTTTTTTTTTTTTTTTTTTTTGGTTTTGCAAGGTAGGGTCTAACTATATTTAGCTTAGAGCTTATTTCTGTCATTTCTTGTTATTTTTTCCATTTTTTATAAAATGTTATTTAATTTATTTATTTGAGAGAGAGAGAAAGATAGATAGATAGTAGACAGGTCGATAGGTAGATGATAGAGATAATTGGTATGCCAGGGCCTCCAGCCACTGCAAACAAACTCCAGACACAATGTGCCACCTTGTGCATCTGGCTTACATGGGTACTAGGGAATTGAACCTGGGTTCTTAGGCTTTGCAGTCAAGCACCTTAACTGATAAGATATCTCTCCAGCTCATTTTTTTTGCATTTAATTTTTTTCTTTTTCAAGATAGGCTCTCACTGTAGCCCAGGCTGACTTGGAACTCTCTATGAGTCTCAGGGTAGGATCCTCCCACCTCTGCCTCCCAAATGCTGAGATTCAAGGCGTGCGCCACCACGCCCGGCTGCATTTAAAAAATGTTCTGTCTTTTCTGTTTTTCATCAGGAAGATTGAGTTTTATTCTTCCTGCATAAAAGCCACACTTTCTATTTTGCTCTTGCTGTGGTTTCTGGCATCTATCTAGGGTGTGTTGTAAGGGTGATAATAGTGGACATATTTTTCTTGTATCAGACTGTAGTGAGAACGCCTTCAGTGCTTCTACATTAAAGATGTGTGGGATTAACGAACAATGCCTTATTTCTGCTGTCAATGTTAAGGATGGAACTCCTTTGCCCCAGCCCCACAGGGCCGCTGTGCATGAGGAACTTAATAAGCAATTGCTTTCATGCTGTTGTTTGGGGCCCCTGCTAATTGTTGCTGAGCTTAACCCTAGCTGAGGTCCTTCAGAGTGACGGAGTCTGGTTTATTTTACCCAACATGAAGAGCTCCACTTCTATCCATTTTCCTGAAAATAGCATGCTTAATGCTAATTTCTTACTTATAAATGATTAATGCCATATATCTTGTATGATTATTACAGGATTAAATGTTTATAAAGTGCTAAACAAGATGCTTGACCTTTAATTTAAAAAGTCGACCTTTTTCTTTTCTTTTTCTTTTTTTTTTTTTTTTTGCAAGGTAAGGTCTCACTCTGGTCCAGGCTGACCTGGAATTAACCATGTAGTCTCAGGGTGGCCTTGAACTCTTGGTGATTCTCCTACCTCTGCCTCCCGAGTGCTGGGATTAAAGGCATGCACCACCACGCTCAGCTGACCTTTTTCTTTTAACATTCTCCTCCTTACTTTCCACGTTGAGGAATCATATCCTCACTTCACAGGCAATATCCCAAAATATTTCCCATAAAAAATGCTAGGTTGTGGCCATCATTGACTTATAACATGACCTTCTGGTTTTCCTGTCAGCTTTAGGTCACCTTATCTGATTTGCTAATGCTCTGGTAGGAGTGATTATTATAATTCAATGTCTATTGTCATCAAATGTCAGTTTGAAGGAAGATTTTAAAAAGCCCATATTCAAAAACTTTTAAAAAATTTTCAAAAGTTTCTGGCAGGAAAATTAATTCAGCTGAATTTCAAATGTGCCCCTCACAGATATGTGAGACAGGTCAGGCCTCTGCTTGATGACCCCTCACAGATATGTGGTTGAAGGCCTCTGCTTGATGCCCCCTCACAGATGGTGACAGTCACAGGCCTCTGCTTGATGCCCCCTCACAGATAGGTGAGATATGGCCTCTGCTTGATGCCCCCTCACAGATATGTGAGACAGGAAGTCAGGCCTCTGCTTGATGCCCCCTCACAGATAGGTGAGACAGGAAGTCAGGCCTCTGCTTGATGCCCCCTCACAGATAGGTGAGACAGGAAGTCAGGCCTCTGCTTGATGCCCCCTCACAGATAGGTGAGACAGGAAGTCAGGCCTCTGCTTGATGCCCCCTCACAGATAGGTGAGACAGGAAGTCAGGCCTCTGCTCAGGGCAGTGTTGCTGCTGCCTTCTCGTTGCTGGAACAAAGACCCAACCAGAAGCCGCATGTGGAAGGAAAGGGTTTTATTGGGGCATACAGTTTCAAGCCGAGGGTTCACCATGGCAGGCAAAACATGGCAGGAGCAGATAGCTGTTGAGGTAGCTGGGGCACCTGGAGGGAAGTAGTCTATCTACTGGGCCCTTATCCAGTGACATGCTTCCTCCAGCAAGACTTCACCACCTCCCAAAGACCCCACAGACTTCCCAAATTGCCACCAGCTGGAGACAAAATATTCAAAACAAATGACTCTAGGGGTGTGTGGGGACACTTCATCCAAACCACTACAGGTAGTTTTCTGAGAGGTCAGATGCCTGGTCAGTTTGCAAAGTCTATGGAGTATTCAGGAGTCAGGATTCTCAGTGCCACAGGGAGTGTGGAAACATTGTCAAGCCTTTCGGATTGGATGGTTAGAACTTCCCAGGCAGGCATGGAAGGGGTACTTGGAGGTGGGAATGGCATTCTCTGAGTGATGAGTAGGCTTTTTTTTTTTATTTATTTTTTTTTATGAGTAGGCTTTTTAAGCCCTTCATGGCCTATCCACACTCCAAGAAGTGCCTCTGTATAGACCCAGTATCGCAGCAAAATGCCAGCAATCTGAATGCGGTTCTTGGGAGAGAAAGACTGAACGTGACAGGCAGAAGCGAGACAATGGCGTGTTTTCAAGGGTTGGCGTCTGAATTTCCTAAAGGGCACCGAGGCATCAGAGCTGAAGGAGAAGTGGATTGTTCAGAGGAAATCACAGACAAGCAGGCCGGCCCAGAAGCTACTGCAATCACCCTCATGGAGAGACGACAAGAGCCAGACTCAGTGAATGTCATCTCAGGACACGTAGAAGAGGGTATGTTTGCGACGCAAAGGAGACAAAATTGACAGCACTTGGCCACTGATTGGATATAGGCTTTCTGGCTGACTCTCACCTCTGGAGTGGGTGTCTGACCGAACGATGAAGTCTTCATGCAGCACAGAGTAGCAAGGAGACAATGGGTCCAATTTTGGAGACATGAAGAGGGGGCTGCCTTCTCAGCCTCCCTTTCCTCACCTCTCAAACTTGTCTTGATTGTTTATAGGGTGTTTCTTGAAGCCGGCCATCACTCCCTGACTGCTGCTGTTGGGACATAATAGCAGTTCTGTTTCACACATTGTGGTCAGGGAAAAGTGTTTGTGGCCATCGAAGGAGGCCCACGGTAGAGCAGGAGGAAGGGAAAGCAGCAAAAACGATGGGGAAGGCCCTCGTGTTGGCGGGGGTGGGGGAGTCCTTCTGCTGGTGCGGATCCTCCCAGGAAAAGTATGGCAGGTCTCAGTGGTCAGACCTGAGGAATCCCTGCCTTCTAGAAAGCTCATGGGGCAGACAGAAGTGAGAGGGAGTCAGGTAGCAGCTTGGTTAGGCGGTTAGGATGACTGGGCCCCTGAAAGTAAAAAGGCAGGTGGCCTGCACTTGTTAGAGATCCAAGGATGATGTGAATTCTTTTTCTTGCCCAGTTCCCTAGACTTGTTTTTCCATACCTGAGCCCCCCTCTGGGAGGGAGGACATTTTCTAGAATCCTGACTTTGTGGTTGGTCAAGCTTAGACCCTAGAACTTGGCATCATGGCTGGCCTCTTCCCAAGTCAGCCTCTACTCAGACCAATTGGTTTTCTGTCTCTCTGGCTTACCCGAGTCAGAAGGTGAAACCCCGTCACCATAAGATTATAAGATTTTACCAGAGGAGGGAGCTCTCTTTCTCTCTCTCTCTCTCTCTCTGGCTGTCTGACTACAAGTGAAACTTCCAGCTTCTGGTAAGATTCTCCTCAGCAACTCCCGGCTGGGCCAAGGTGAGGGGAGAACCCTGACCCCTACTCCCACATGCACTCTTTACTCCCTCCTGCCCTCCACATGGCAGGAGCTCTCTGTACTTCCTTTTCTGTCTTCTCCATGGTTTTCCAGGGCTACCACGTGAACTCTCAGACCACGTGGGTGTATTCATTTTCCTTCCCTTGGTTCTGTACTTCCCTAAATAAATATAATAAGTTAATAATTATCCTTCTCAGTCTTATTGTATTCAATTCTTTGGTTAAAAGTAGACATGAACCAGGGTTTGGGGCTCAAGGACTTTCCTGAACCCCTAGCACTTCTTCTCAGAAGGAGGAACCTACAGTTCATGCACAAGACCACCTGCTATGAGCCGACGGGAACCCTGGTCAGGTTGAGGCTGACTCAGGAAGGAGTGGCAGGGATCTCTTTGTAGAGGTAGCAGGTGGTGGCTGGTGGATTCTCTCTGTCCCCATTTAGCTTAGGAAATGATGATGGGATATTGATTGATAGGCAGGAGAACAAGGAGAAGTTAAACATGAGGGCAAACGAAAGGCAATACCTGCTCTGGTTCCTTGGTGCCGAGGCCCTGGCTCTACTGTCCCCTAGCAAAACTTATTTTGACCTCAGAGAGGTTTCACCTGCCACCCTCCCCAGTCCTGATTCCTTTGCCTCAGGGAAGGACTCCTTTATTGGGAAAGTCAGGCTGCAGGAATAAAAACCAGAGAGTCCCATAGCCAATCAAAAACTTATCCTAAGAGCTGGAGAGAGATTTTAGCAGTTAAGACACTTGCCTGTGAAGCCTAAGGACTCATGTTCTACTCTCCAGGTACCTTGTAAGCCAGACACACAGTGACGCAAGCATGCAAGGTTGCACATGCGCACAAGGGGTCACATGTGTCTGGAGTTTGATTGCAGTGGCTGGAGGCCCTGGTGTGCCAGTTCTCTCTGTCTTTCTCTCTTTCTCTCTCTCTCATGCTCTCTCTCGCATAAAACAAGGCCAGTCTATTGGGCTTGCCTCAAAAAAAAAAAAATTATCCTAAGTTATAGTTTGAAATTTATGAGTTTTGTTTCTTTCTTTTCTTTTTGGGGGGTGGTTTGTTTTGTAGTACTGGGGATTGAACCAAGAACCTTGTGCATGCTAGGCAATCACTCTACCATCCAGCTATACTCTAAGCCTGTTGTTTTTATTTCAATTAAAGTTTTATAGGTATTATTCATCTGTAGTCATTTCATTTCCCAGCCAAACTTCTAGAATTTTATAGATTTTTTTTTTTTTTTTTTTTGGTTTTGCGAGGTAGGGTCTCACTCTGGTCCAAGCTGACCTGGAATTAACTATGTAGTCTCAGGGTGGCCTCGAACTCACGGCGATCCTTCTACCTCTGCCTCCTGAGTGCTGGGATTAAAGGCATGCTCCATCATGCCCGGCTGATTTTTTTTTTTTTAGCTGCTTTTACAATGTGTGTTGGAGACACTCAGTGCTGTATCAGGGTGTCCATTTTTTGGCTAAGGCATTTTTTTTTAACTCTAAAAGTTTAATTAATTAAACAAAAATTCTCTCTTTGTGTGTAGGATGTGTGTGTGTTCATATGTGTGAATCCAGGTACATGTGGGCCAGACATCACACGTCTGACTGTCAGTAGGTGACACTTGATGTCGGTTCTCACTTTCACCTCGTTTGAATTGTTGCACCTCATTGTTCTCTGCGTGTTGTCCAGCAGGCCAGCTGGCCTGCCATTTCAGCTAGTACGTATCAAGAAATTTAAAAGAAGGAAAATGGGAAACTTCAGTGGAGAGACTGTGTGACATTTCACGAGGACAATACCGAACAACGCTCACATAATGATCTGATTACCTGGCTGGAAGCCACTTCCCAGTACGTGTGAGGATGGCCGCACCGCAGTAACGCGAGAGCCGGTTTTCTATTGAGACATTCACAAGGTGTGGCCTTTTCCGTGTGGCTTGGCAGTGTGGGGAGGTACAGCGCTATGGCCTTTGGCATTAGATATGCGTGGACTGAAATCCTACTTTGGTCTCACTTATTTGCAAATGACTTGACCTCCCTATACCTCAGTCATGTTGCCCAGCATGAAACGGGGGTGACATGTGCCTCATGGGAGCAGGCAAGGTTAAGTGAGCTAAAGGCATGGGACACCTGGTATAAGGTAAGTGCTCTCAGAATGGGTAGGTCTTTATTGTGTATGTGTGTGTGTCCGTTCAGACAAGGGTCTCATTTACCTCAGGCGAATCAGCTCCTGATTCTTCTACCTCCTTTCCCCATGTTTGAGATTACGGGCATGTGTGCCCCTGCCTGACTATGGAGTGGGCTAGTTCTTAGTGGTCCTGAGGGTGGGTTGTTACATGGGGAGTCTGTCCCTCACACATACCTCCTCTTTCACACATGCACCAGCTTCGCCCTCTGCCCTTCTCTCATGGTGTGAAATAGCACCAGGCCTTCACTCCAAATCAAGCAGACGTCTAGGCACCGCTCATAAACATCCCTGCCTGTGCAACCATAAGCCGAAAGAAGTTTGCCTTTACAAGCTAGCCAGAACCATGCAGTCTGTTATAGCAATAGAAAATGAATCAAGATGCCAATCAATCAATTTTCTAGTTTTCATGAGATGACCTGTGTTCTCTTTGCTGTTTAGTGAGATAAACTATATAGCTCAGGCTGGTCTTGAATTCTCAATTCTCTTGCCCCAGCCTGCTAAATTCTAGGATTACGGGTGTGCTCAACCATACGTGGCCTCGTGTTCTTTATAAAAAATAATAATCAAAACACTCTGCATTTCTGTATTGTATTGCTTGAAAAAGCAGGGTCAACAATGGTTCTACCAAGGACTCATCACGAACACAGGAAGGATCACAAGAGATCAAGGTGGACAGGCCAGTGATGCCCTGTCACCCTCTGGTTTCCATGTCTCTGTCCTCCCTCTCAACCTCCGCCCAGGCAGTTTAGAGTTACCCAGATAGTAGAAGCAACTTGGTCTTGTGCGCACTTAATTCTGCTGCCTGTGTTTGTTTTCCAGCTCACTCAGCAGGTCTTCTCCCATCTCCCACCTCTGCCCTGACGTCTTTAAATGATGAGGAACTCACTCTAGCAGGGTAATCGTCCACTTTAAAGACTTCTCATGGTTATAATGTTGGTCTTTTATTTCTCTCCATGGAAGCCCGCTCTGCTCTGTACAAAGACCCTTGTTCTCCCTTTCCACATTATGTGTTAGCTATCCAAGCACAAATATGATGTGTGTTTTGTTTTCTCTTCTATAAACTAACCTTCTCCCAGGCTTCTGAACACGATTCCTTATATTGTTATTTTGAGCCAGCTTGACTTCTGGGTTGCTTTTCTTCGGGAATGTTCTAGTTTGTCAATTTTTCTCTTAAAATGAAGGCAGATCTCCACATGAGATCTGATTAGAAAAAATGACCATCTCTCTTACTTCAGCATGGGAATTTTAAGCTAAATATATGTGTCTTGTGTCTTTGTACATGTGTAGTGTATCTATATATAGCACATTAATTAGGGAGTAACTCCTGTCTCAATCCATTTGGGGCTGCTCTAGCAGAATGCCAGAAACTGGGTAATTTATAATGAGATGGACGGGCTGCATTTGATTAAGGTCTTCTGGTTACATCATTTAAAAAATATTTTAAAAATATTTTATTTATGAGAGAGAAAGAGAGAGAGAGAGAGAGAGAGAGAATGGACACACCAGGGGCTCTAGCCACTGCTAATGAACTCCAGATGCATGTGTCACTTGTGAAACTGGCTAACATGTATACTGGGGAATTGAACCTGGGTCTTTAGGCTTCACAGGCCTGTGCCTTAACCACTAAGCCATCTCTCCAGCCCATGGTGAGGGCCAGATAAGTCTAGGATCAAGGCCAGCATGCACACTGCACCCTGCCTGGGGTTGGAAGAAAAGTGTCAGGCTTATGATCCAAAGTGAGGGCCAGATATATCCTCTGTCCACTTCTCTAGAGCTGGGACAACGGGTGCTTTCTACTTTGCCTGGCATTTTAGGTGGGTACTGGCGATCTGAACTGAAGTCTTCATGCTTGGTTAGCAATAACTTTACCCACTGAGCCATCACTCCAGACTTTGGCATGGAGTCTTTATGGCTAAACACAAGTGTTCCAGTTTCTAGCAGCATCAGAAGATCTTTTGTATTCAGGAAATAGATACTGACTTCCTGCTGAGGGTGTTAATAAGCCCATGAGGTCATTCAGGGAGGTAATGCTGGGTAGGAAGTTTGGGATGCTGGGAGCTCTCTGGTCAGGAGACAGCTCCCCTGGCTCTCCATCCATCCCCTCCACGTTCCCCATCCTGTGTGCAGGCCCGGTGACCTGAGGGGACTGTGAGGTGGGCTGTCATCCTGCTGGAGACACAGATGGAGGGAGAGGGGAGCAGAGCATCATCATTTGCTTTTTTTTTGAAGCAACAGAACAGAAAACCCTGTGTCATTCTAACAAAGAGGAAATCAAACAGCAGGCAATTAGGCAGGAGTGTATCAATTAGTGAGTCAGAAAAATACAGTGTTTTGATTACTCAACATTGTCAAACAAAAACAAAATAAAAAAAAGTTGCCTCCAAACAAATACCCAAAACCCACAAAAAATCTTTAATAATCACTTCATTAAAGTACACTTAAAAGTCTGTTTGCAATGGTACATGCCTGTAATTCCAGCACTCAGGAGGTGGAGGTAGGAGAATTGTGAGTTCAAACCTAGGCCAGCCTAGGCTTCATACTGAAATCCCGTTTAAAAACAGACAAACAAACAAAAACACACAAGCAAACTAACCCACACAAGGGCTAGAAGTGTATGTAACTCAGTGGCGCACACACACAAATGTATTTAAAATATCTAGAAATAGAACAAGCAAGAGATCCATTTGGTAGAGATCAGAGATTAAGGTAATGTGGTAAGTGCCCCCTTTGTAAAAGAAATAAGATTGCACGAGTCTCCCTTTCCTGCACACCTCCTTGTGTATGTGGATGTGCTTGTGGCATGTTTATATGCATGTGGATGCATGTATATGTCATATGTGCGTTCACGTGCATGTATGGCCCTGTTGAAGGCCAGAAGTTAACATCAAGTGTCTTTCTCAGTTGCTCTCCATCTTATTTTTTTAAAATTTTTATTTATTTATTTGTAAGCAGAGAGAGAGAGAGAGAGATATAGAAGAGAGGCAGACAGAGAAAGAATGGGCACACCAGGGCCTCCAGCCACTGCAAACAAACTTCAAATGCATATGCCCCTTGTGCATCTGGCCTATGTGGGTCCTGGAGAATCGAACCTGGGTCCTTTGACTTTACAGGCAAATGCCTTAACTGCTAAGCCATTTCTCTAGCCCACCATCTTATATTTTTGAGGCAAAGACAAGGTTGCTTGCTGAACCTAGAGCTTGCTGATGAAAAGCTCGACAGAACATGGATCCTAGACCCTTGATGAGTCTCCGCCTCTGCCTCCCCAGTGCTACGATTACAGAAACATGCCACCATGCCCCGCTTTTTTATTGACAACTTCTATACTTACAGACAATAAACTATGATAATTCCCCCCCTCTCCTTCCCCTGTTCCCCTTCAGAACTCCACTCTCCATCATATCCTCTCCCTCTCTCCATTAGTCTGTCTTTTAATTTGATGTCATCATCTTTTTCTCCTATTATGAGGGTCTTATGAAGACCCTGTGAGTTCATGGATAATGAAGCCAATTTCTGACTGGACAGTCACATTGTAAGGAGTGGTACCCTTCCTTTGGCTCTTACATTCTTTCCTGCACCTCTTCCACAATGGACGCTGAGCCATGGAGGGTGTGAAAGAGATTTTTCAGTACTGGACACTCCTCTGTCCCTTCTTCTCAGCACTGTGTTGCCTTTTGGGTCATTCTAGTGGACATTGCCATCTGAAAAGAGAAGTTTCTCTAACCAGAAGTGAGAGTAGCATTAATATATGAATATGAACATTATGAACATTAAGTGTAGTGCTTTCAGGGCAGTTTGGTGGGAATAATATATACATTTTTCCAGACAAGAGCTGGCTTTATACCTCTAAGATTCATGACCTCCCCTGCCATAGAGTTTTGATTAGTTTTACAGTACCAGGCATGTATTCCCTCCCATCAAGCCAACCTTCAGTCCAATTAGAGAGTAGTTGGTTTCCCCCGGAGCAGACATGCCACTATTGCACCCGTTCAGTCATTGGGCCTGTCTGGCCAAACTTGAGGTTTCCGGTGTCCACTGTTTTCACCACTGATGATTTCTGTCTCCCATATGGCTGCATGCAATGCAGCCTTTTCCAGCTTTCAGTTGGCTGGTCTACAGGGAGAAGGTTTTCTGCTCAGTACCAGCTTGATTTCTCAGTGACCTTGCCACTCAGGAAAGAGATGTCTTCAGCAATAGGATCTTACCATTTGTTTCTCAAGGGAAACCAAGGACCTTGGCAATAGCCTGTAATATTTTGGAGGCAACAGGGACCTCCCTGACCAACAACTCACTGGAAGATATCCCATCCCTGGCACTGAAAATTTTCTAGTAACAATCTATAGTTTCTGGATGTGCCATTATTAAAAAAAAATAGGTTTATGTAAATCTTATTCAGAATATCTTGAATTTTGATTGACCCTCCCCCTGCCCTTCTTATACACATGCTCTTCCCTTGGCCTCGCTTAGACCTTTCCCCTGCCTGTAATCTGTTCTTCTATTTCATATATACAATACTATCCTTTTAAGTCCTTCCCTCTCTTCCCTCCTATATAACCTTTTTCTAGCTTACTGGCCTCTGTTACCAATTTTTGGTTCCAGCTCACACACAAGTCTATACATTTATAACTAGGATCCATGTATGAGAGAGAACATGCGATGTTTGGCTTTCTGAGCCTGGGTTACTTCACTTAGTATAATCCTTTCCAGATCCCTCAATTTCCCAGAAAATTTCATTTTTCTTTACTGCTGAATAGAACTCCATTGTGTAAATGTACCACATCTTTATTATCCATTCATCTGTGGAGGGACATCTAGGCTGGTTCCATTTCCTAACTATTGTGAATAGAGCAGCAATAAACATGGTTGTGCAGGTATCTCTAAGGTAGTGAGAAGAGTCCTTTGGATATATACCTAGGAATGCTATAGCTGGATCATCTGGTAAATCTATTTTTAGCTTTCTCAAGGACCTCCACACTGATTTCCACAATGGCTGGACCAGATTATATTCCCACCAACTTCTACATTGTTGGTTAGTTTTCATGATGGTAGCCATTCTGACAGGAGTGAGATGGGATCTCAAAGTAGTTTTAATTTGCATTTCCCTGATGGCTAAGGATGTAGAACACTTTTTAAGATGTTTATATGCCTTCTGTATTTCTTCTTCTGAGAACTCTCTATTTAGTTTCATAGCTCATTTTTTAACTGGGTTGTTTGATTTCTTATTGTTCTGTTTTGTGAGTTCTTTGTATATTCTAGATATTAATCCTCTGTCAGATGTATAGCTGGCAAAGATTTTCTCCCATTCTGTAGGTTGTCTCTTTGCTCTATTCACAGTATCCTTTGCTGTACAAAAGCTTTGTAATTTCATAAGGTCCCAGTGGTTGATTAGTGGTTTTATTCCCCGAGCAATTGGAGTTATATTCAGAAAGTCATTGCCTATGCCAATATGTTGAAGGGTTTTCCCTACCTTTTCCTCTAGCAGTTTCAGAGTTTCAGGTCTGATATTAAGGTACCTGATCCACTTGGACTTGATTCTTGTGCATGGAGAGAGACAAGGATCTATTTTCATCCTTCTACATACAGATGTTCAGTTTTCCCAGCACCACTTGTTGAAGAGGCTGTCTTTTCTCCAATGAATTTTTTTGGCATTTTTGTCAAAAATCAGATGGCTATAGTTGCCTGGATTAATATCTGGGTCTTCTGTTTTGTTCCATTGATCTACATGTCTGTCCTTGTGCCAGTACCATGCTGTTTTTGTTACTATCTATGGCTTTGTAATATAACTTAAAATCGGGTATGGTGATACCAGCCTGATTTTTGGTGCTCAAAAGTGTTTTGGCTATTTGAGGATTTTTGTGCTTCCAGATGAATTTTAGGATTGTTTTTCCTATTTCTGTGAAGAATGCCATTAGAATTTTAATGCGGATTGCATTACATGTGGACATGTAATTGCTTTTGGTAAGATTGACATTCTCACAATATTGATTCTTCCAATCCAAGAACATGGTATGTCTTTCCATTTCCTTGTGTCTTCTGCAATTTCTTTTTTTTTTTTTGTTTCTCTCTCTCTTTTTTTTTCTGCAATTTCTTGCTTGAGTGTTTTAAAATTCTCATTGTAGAGATCTTTCACTTCCTTGGCTAAATTTATTCCAGGGTACTTTATTTATTTTTCTTTTTTTGAGGCAATTGTGATTGGGAGAGATTCCCTGATTTCATCCACTGCATGTTTGTAGTTAGTACATAGGAAAGCTACTGATTTCTGGGTGTTTATTTTGTATCCTGCTATGTTGCTGTAGCAGACAGCTTCAGGTTCACTGAGATGAACTTCCAGACCAGGCACAGTTATGGAGGAAGGGATATTTATTGAAGCTTACAGATCCAGGGGAAGTTCCATAATGGCAGAAGAAGCTGGCCTGCTTTTCATAGGACCAGGCAAGAGAGCAAAGCCACAAGCCAAAAGCCACAAAACATAGCATTTCTCTGAACTCCAGCTAGGCACACTTTGCATATCTTTAGATTAAAATCCTAAACCCACCACCATACCTTAAGATCTGCCCACTGACATTGCCTCCAGCCAGGTGGCTGCTGATACAAACTATAAACTAATAAAACACTCAATATATTGGGGGCCATCTATTCAGTTGCTAAAAATGTTTATCAGCTTTAACAGTTTGCTAATACAATCTTTAGGGTCCTTTATGTAGAGAATCATATCATCTGCAAATAATGATAGTTTCATCTCTTCCTTTCCAATTTGTATCCCTTTTATGAGTATCTCTTGCCTTAGTGCTATAGCTAAGACTTACAGTACTATATTAAATAAAAGTGGGGAAAGTGGACACCCTTGTCTTGTTCCTGAATTTAGTGGAAAAGATTCAAGTTTTCCCCATTTTAGTATTATGTTGGCTGAAGGTTTGTCATAAATAGATTTTATTATGTTGATATATGTTCCTTCTATTCCCAGTTTCTGTAATATTTTTACCATGAAGGAATGTTAGATTTTGTCAGGAACTCATCTAAAACAGTCTCATTGGTGAACATTTCTGATGGATTTATAATTTTTGGTGGGATTGCATTGTCTTGATTCTTTGTGTTTCTTGTATTATAATGTAGCAACTTTTGCATCCTGAATTGATTTGATGCTTGGGTTTTCTACTTATCTGCAGTGTTCTTAGATGTGATGATCCACCTTTATATACTTTCAGGATATAAGTTTAAGGTGCCAAGTGTAGCTCTTGTACCCCAATCCAACCACAGATGTAATCCTGGGTGTTGGGTTTGCTTGCTAAGCAAGTATTCTAGTGGACTGGGTAAAACAATTTACTGGCAAATTCTAAATTTCAACTGAGCAATATACACATTCAATAAAAACCAGCACAGAGCATACAAGTGTGGGGATTAAAACAAACAAACAAACAAACAGATAAGGGTGTGTGTTGCTCTACACCCTTAATCCTGTCAGCTAGGAGGTAGAGAATTCTGTTCTGAGTTGGATTCCAGGTCAGCCTGGATCTGGATCAGACCCTACCCCCAATAAAGACAGAAGCAAGACAAAGGTCTTATAAATCTGAAAGCATTAAAGGCAGCAATATTCAATCCCCAAGTACAGCTTATTTGAAAATGGCAAAGCCAACAAAAAATATGTAACCCATAACTTGTCCTGACACAGAAAGAGAGATTAGCAGTTCCAATGCAAGCCTATGTACCTTTTTTTTTTTGGTCAGTGGGCCTTGTTACCTTCTGGTGTGGCTTCTCACTAATGCTGGGTGCCCACCTCGATCCCTCCATGTTGTGCTGTGGAGCTGTACCTGGAATTCTGTTCAGCTGTGCTGGATGCACTGCTGTGGGGGCTGAATGCCTGAGGTTCACGGGTTGATGGTTGGGGGATGGGAGAGTTCGGGAAGCCTGGAGTTGCTCACATGGTCCCTCTGTATCTCTTTCAGTAGCTCCTTAGTTGATGTCAGCTGACTTTCCTTTACATTTCTTGACTCTGCAAGGAGGCTGATGAGGTTGGAACGTCCCCTTGTTTGGTCTCTGCTGCTTCTGCTGCTCAGTGTGCCTGGTGGGTGGTGCTGGGCAAGCAGATCGTGTGGATTGGGGCCTCCATGGATCTGGGTCGTAAGCTCCCCAGTGGGATTCTGGCTGTTTTCCTCCTTTCTGGTGGTTCTTGGTCTCTCCTGCTTCTCTGCTGTGTCTAAGAAAACCTATACTGCTGCACTTTTCAAAAGAAGAGTGTATTTTGCTGTGGTTTTGCTTAAATCCCTCCCTGGTCTGGTTTGGCATGGCTCCTATGCCGCTATCTTACCTGGAAGCCATGCCCCGCTTTCATGTGGGTGCTGGGGGTCTTGCCACAGATCCTGTGCTCAATGTGGCAAGCACATCCACTGAGCATCTCCCCAGCCTCTTCTTCTACCCCCTCTTTGAGTATGTTCACCTACCACCCACTCCCTAGCCTGGAAAAGATCTTTGCTGGAGTTTGCTCCCAGGACACAAAGTACATCCCTCCAGCCCTCTATTCCTGCTGCTCATTTACTGCAGACCACCAACATGGGAGGTTACTCAGTCTTTTGTTAGATAAGGAAGAAGAATAAAGCTTATCTTACCACCATCATGTGAACTTTAGCTAAGATCAAAGGGAAAGGCCCAGTTTCCTCAATGGAGATGCAGGGTCATCTGTCCTATCTCAAAGTCGTTGCCAGGATTAAATGAGAGAAATACATGGAAATCTGGTGGTGTAGAGTAGGTGCTAAATGCATTCTTTCTCTTCCAGTATCACAAGTTTGGTCTTCAAGGCAAACATCACATCAGGGCACCCACACAGGCCAGCATTTCCAACCCAACTTGCCTTCCAAGGCATAGAAAGGGTCATGTGGACTCATGGTGACATGGGGTCTCACTGGGTACTTGGTCCTAGAAGATGTCCTGACAGTTAGTCACCCAAGCTTGTTTTCTTCAGGGGACACTTTCCTCATGTTGTCACAACATTCTCATCCCTGGAGGAAGTATAGTCACGTCTCTGTCACTGTCATCTTCCTGTTCTCTCTCAAGTGAAGTGTACGTGTTGATTTCTGCTTCCTTTGCTTGTCTTCGCTGACTGAAGCTCTTCAATTCTGGCTCACAGGAAAGATATTCAAAGCACATGCAGCTAGTTAGTGTCCATTCATTCATTCACTCATTCATGTCCTCATTGAACCAGTCATCACTCTACACGCATATTTAGGTTTTGCTCATAATGGTGCTAGCTCAGATGGTGCTGGCAGAGTGTGTTTGTGGAATCTGTGGAGATTCCAGTGGAATCTGGAAGATGGAGATGGAGGCCTCAGGGGCACTGGAAACTGGGAGGACCAGTAGGTGACAGAAGCAACTGGGAGGGTTGTTGATCTTGACAGTGGAGTTCAAGTGTGTCCTGTGATTCCAACAGTACAAAATCCCAGTTCAGAGGTATCTTCCTGTGGCCAGGCCTCAACCTGGGGAGCAGATGAGGTTAAGACTGATTATTTTAAACAGCGTGGAATTTCCTTTGGACAAAATAGGGAAAGGCCTTGGCTGCTCTAGGGAAGCCATATATGCCTGTGATATGTTGGGGTACCATTTTGAGATGGGTACTGGGGTTTCTGTGTGACAGTCATGATTAAGAAAGGTGTACTTATCGTTACAATTGGCATTCACAGCATACCCATCCACATAAATTCACATGCCCAGATACCCATGCTGCCAGCTAGACAGCCACCAGGAGTCATCGAGTTGGCACAATAATGGCACAAACAGAGAAACTGAAACCTGGACCAGGGAGTTCACAGAACCATCTAAGATCACTGAAAGAAGGGGTCCAAAAATTAAAAAAAAAATTTTTTTTTAAAAGAGGGCTGGATGGATGGCTTAGCGGTTAAGGCATTTGCAAAGCCAAAGAACCCTGGTTCAATTCCCCAGGACCCATGTTAGCCAGATGCACATGTTGGCACATGCGTCTGGAGTTCGTTTGCAGTGGCTGGGGGCCCTAGCACGCCCATTCTCTTTCTTTCTCTCTCTCTTTCCCTCTTTCTCTTTGTCAAATAAATAAATAAAAATAAAAATAAAATTTTAAAAGAAGGGGTCCAACAGGCCATTGTAGCCCTCTTCTCCCAAACCCATCTAGTGCTATTCCCTGGATACCCCCATAGCCCTCAATTCTTCAGCTATTCCTTCCACATTTATCTTTATTTTCCTGAATAAGATAGGGGTTTCTCAACTTCTCAGCTGTAAGCAATTATTATCTGCTGACTTGTCATGAGATGGGTGCAGATTCAATCCCCACCCCTAAACTCTAGTCTCCTTACCCACTCATGTCCTTTCCGTTTAATTAAAAATATTGTTCACCGCCAGCCAAGTCAGTCCTATGATTACATTTTCTTTCTTGTACATCTTTCATTTTCCTGGAATTAAAACTCCCACACTGCATTTTCATTTTCATGGCCTGTACTGTGCCTGCCATCAATCCCCCCATCACACCTGTCAGCTCCCTGACAGACAGGTTTTCCAAGTGTTGAACTGCAAGTTTAACCATGGATTGGACTAGCTCCATTTTGAAAAGGATCAGTCCTTACCATTCTGGTTGGGGGCCACAGATGCGGTGATACAGGAGTCACGTGCATAGCTCACAAATTGCCTGGGCCCTCTCTTTACTGTCAGCATGCCTGCGAGTGCCAGGGCCTCCCTCGCGTGAGCTCACAAACCATTCTGTTTCCTGTGTGGCTGCCTCTTCCTGGACCTCCTGTTTCTCTGTCCCTCTGGCTCTTCCCACAGACTAGCATTTCCCGTGGGGAGGGCGGAGGGATGTAGACTTCTGCCCGATAAAACTGTAACTTCTCTGAAGGCTCCGGGATGGCCGCCTTGCTCTGGTTTGTGAGAACAGCCCACATGGACTGGACACCATTGCCCTGGATCATAGTGGCATTCCCCATTGGGTAGCTTTTCTCTTTTTGCTTCCATCCTCACCAATAGTGTCCAAGTCCTCCGAGGGGCGGGGCAAGGAAGCTGTCGGGAAAGGAAGCATCTTTTACCTGGTCCACTGGCTGGCTGGTCTTTCACCCCATTTACTTGCAGCAAGCCCTGTATTCTTTCTTCACCCCCTACTGCTCTCTCTGCCCCCAAGTAGCTTCTCCCTTCCCTCTCTCCAGCCTCAACCTTTGGAATACCTTTGGAGCACGGTGAAGGTGTCCTCTATGGCGGACTGGCTCTCTTTACCCAGAGCAGCACCTGCCACGTGGTACCTGGGCTTTCAGCTGAGGTGCCCCCAGCTTTCCTGAGAGAAAGGGAGAAAAGTCCAGGGCAAACAAGTCCATTGATGCTTTGAGTCCAGCCTGTTTCTTTAGGATCAGAGATGAATGCTGCCCACACCTGGTTACTGGGCGTTTTTGAGAGACAATCTATTGTTTGATTTCTGTTCCCTTCTTAGGCCTGTTCCTAGTCTGCCTGGTGACGGACTGTGCAATTACTGTGTAATATCTCCTTCTGGTCAGGGTGCCAATGCCCCTGATCCTGGATCAAGCTTGCCCTGCCTGACTCCCGACTCCCTGAACAGGAGCCTGGGCCTTCTGTTACGCAGTCTTTTCAGAACACATCTGGGCTCAGCTTAGGTGCAAGCTGAGACTCAGCACTCTTGATTTAAATGATGTACGGCTTTTGGTGATTTTTTGAGTTGATACTAGCTTCAGCGTAAAAGGCTTTAAATGTAAAAACAAGTCTGACTTATTTTGTAAACCTTTGTAAAACATTTCATGTAAATAAATTCCCATTTCAGGACCAATTCATCCTCCTTCCCTTTCCGCCTCCCTCCCTCCCTCTCTACCTCCCCCTCTCACCAGTCACACCGTATCAATCCATATACATCCACACACATAGAGCCCCACAGTTGTGAACTAGACAACCCTGCTCTCCATACAGGTTAGATTTACCTTCTCCAAAGTGCCTGTGACAATAAGGGTTTTGCATTTCAGAGTTTGCAATTCTGGACTATTTGCATGGGCAACTGAGCTATCTTGAAGATGGGACCCAAGTCTAAACAGGAAATTCGCTTATGCTGTATAGGTAGCTGGCCCACACAGCCTGACGGTCATTTTGCACACTTTTTAGTGTGCCTGAGGGTTTTCTTTTTAATGTGTGTGTGCGTGTTTCTGTGTGTGAACGTGCATGTGCGTGAGCCAGAAGACAACTTGAGGTGTCACCCTCAGAAACACTGTCCACCTACTATTATGTCTGAGACAGGACCTCTTAGCAGGGCTTTCTGAGCTGCTCAGCAAGCTCTGGGGATTCTCCTGTCTCTACTTCCCCAGTGCTGGGATTACACGTGTGTGCCATACGTGGCTTTTTTTAAAAAAAAAAAAAATTCATTTATTTGAGAGAGACAGAGAAAAAAAGTGAGTATGGGGCTGGAGAGGTGGCTTAGTGGTTAAGGCGCCTGCCTGCCAAGCCTAAGAATGCCTGTTTGATTCTCCAGGTCCCACGTTTAGCTAGACGCAAAAAGTGATGCAAGGGCGCAATGCCGCACTTACCCACAAGGGGGCGCATGCACCTGGAGTTTATTCACAGTGGCTGATGTGGCCCTGGTGCACCCATTCTCTCTCTCTGCTTCTTCCTTTCTCTCTCTGTCTCAAAAAAAAAAAAAAAAGTGGAAAAAAAAAAGAGTGAGTATGGGTATACCAGGGCCTCCTTCCACTGTAAACAAACTTCAAATACATGGGCCACTTTGTGCATCTGGCTTTATGTGGGAACTGGGGAATCAAATGCAGGCTATCAGGCTTTGTAAAAACGAGTGCCTTTAACCCCTGAGCTATCTTTCCAGCCCTGTACCTGGTGCTTTTAATTGATTAATTAATTAATTAATTATTTTTTTGAGGTAAGGTCTTACTCTAGCCCTGTCTGACCTGAAATTTACTTTGTAGTTTCAGGCTGGCCTTGAACTCACTGTGATCCTCTTAGCTCAGCCTCCGGAGTGCTAGGATTAAAGGGGTGTGCCACCAAGCCCAGGCTGGCTTTTATGCAGGATGCTAGAGATCCAAAGTCAAGTCCTCCTTTTACCAATGGAATCATCTCCCCAGGCCTGGGTCCAAGTTTTGACTGACCTGCCACATCAGATCACATGTGGAATTTCCCACTTGTGCCATCCTGTTTCAGATTTTGGACTATTCTGAACTTCAGATTTTCAAATTACTGGCTGCTCAACGTGTAATTTGGTTCAGAAATGTGGCCACTGGACACGCCCAAGGGACAGCTCTGGCACCCACCCCAGTTGCTGGCTGCGCTGTTTGCTTCCTTCCCCAGCCCTGAACCCATCCTGCTGCCCAAGCCTGTGTGCTCTCTGCCTCCAGGGAAGTGGCCATCATGCAGACGGATGGGCACTTCTGTGCTTCAGAGCAAACTCACTTCAGCAACCCGAGAGCAGTTTGAGAAACAAATGTTTCTGCTGTAAACATCTCACACACTCATAAACTCCAGCCTCTCTTTACAGCTCCGCAGAGAGGTGACCCTGCTCCTCCGTGACCCCTGCGGCTGGGCACTGCGGTTTATGTGTCATTCCCTCTGCAGGGGAAATTGGTGGCTGTGCAGTGTCAGTCCACTGCATTTGATGCCACCATGTACTGTGTCTGACAGGACAGTAAAGCAGATATGTCACTTCTTGTTGACCATGGTCTACCGAGGAGGAGCACGTAGTTCATACCCTGCTGACCATGAGCAACATGAGGGGATAGCTCATGAGCAGGAGAGTCCTGTCTGACCTTGGGGGCTGAAGGTGTGTCTCATGGACGTATTAGTGTGTTAAGGCTACTCTAATAAAATACCCACAGGCCTTGAAGAGAACAGAATCTAAAGTTTCTTGCTGTTTGGTTTTAGAGGTTGGAAAATTCAAGATCCCCGTGTTTGCAGGTTTGGTTTCGCTGAGCTCTCTCTTTGGCAGGTGAAGCCACCTTCTTGCTGTACCTCTTGTGTCTTTCCTGTCCTTCCCCTGGTATTTCTTCATGTGTGTCCAGTGTTCAAGTGACACTGGATTAAGGCCCATCCAAACGACCTCACATTAACTTAATTACTCTTTTAAGGCTCCCGTGTTCAAATACAGTCCCATTCCGAGGCATTTGAATTTCATGACTTTAACACGTGGATGCTTGAGGGACCACAACTCAGCGAAAAAAAATTTAAAAAGACAACAACGAACTAGCTTCTACAGAAAAACGAGCAGAAAGAAAAACAGGAAGAAAAATAAAGCATATTAAGTGAAATGGACTACATTTTGTTTCACCAGTAAAAGCCATGGTTCTGGGAAACCCCCACCAGAGTCAATGCCATGAATAATTTATTTTTTTGCTGGTTCATCTCATTTTTGACTTTTTTTTGCCCTCAGAGAGTCCCACAGGTAGGAAGGTAAAGGAATTGCACAAAACTCTAACCAAAAGGCTCTGCTTTTCTGTACACAGTTCACAGAGGAAATGGAATGTTCTGGTACTATTTAGAGACATATGGGCCCCATTTACCAGGGTTCTGCACTGAAACACATCCAGCAACCTGGTTTATTTCATTCAGGCAGGTGTGCAGTCACCACAGACTGTCTACAACAGAGATAGTCTCCAGTTCACAAAAAGCCCTGTACCATCATAATAAATGAGGAACCGGAGACTGGTGTCCTTGACAAAGGAGTGACTGACCCACTGTGTTGGTGGCAGGTTGCAGAGCCCTGAGAGTCAGACAGAATCACACATTCATAAATGGACATTTTTGCTACTGATTGATTCTATGAACCATCCAGACAAGCACAGCTTTTCCTAGAACTCTTATCTCCTCTGGCCAGTGTTGGGATGCAGAAGATGGGTAAGGACAGGGTATGTGCACCCAGGAAGCCACGGCTCTGCAGCCAGAAAGGAGGCTGTGTTTGGCCAGCAGGTGGAGCCAGCCAGCTGAGGATGGAGAAAGCCAGCTCTGGCTGGAGCTATGTCCGCAGCCCTTCCTACACTGAGGGTCTCCAGCACAGGCCGCTGCACAGACAGGGCATCAGTCCTACATGGCTTCTCTCCTGGCACTGATAAAGAATTTGTCCTTCCATGGAAAGTCTGACCTGGACATGTGGGGAAGTAAGCTAGGTGTGCTGGCCACCACTATTCTTGGTAGCCGGAGCTCTGCCCAGAACAAGCTAAGAAAGGAACATTCTCCCTGAGAACCACTGACACTTCCTAAGTGTGGAGATGTCAGTTGTAAACATTTTCCTAAAGATGCCCATGTGGACATAAGTTGCTATGAGTAAAGGGCTGAGGGAACTCGGGCCCTTCCTGTCCTGACACTCATTCCTCTGGCCATAAGCCATCAGCCTGCTATGACAGGAGTGAGACCAGATGAATTCAGACACTTTGAATTCAGATACTTCTTCGACTTGTGTGATCGGAGCAAGTTTCTTTTTTCTTCCTCCCTCCTTCCCTCCCTCCTTCCCTCCCTCATTTCTTTCCTTCCTTCCTTTCAGACAGAGGGAGGGAGAGAGAGAGACAGAGAGAGAGAGAGAGTGAGAATAGGCATGCCAGGGCCTCCAGCCACTGCAGATGAACTCCAAACACATGCACCACCATGTGCATCTGGCTTACGTGGGACCTGGAGAATCAAACTGGGGTCCTTAGGCTTCACAGGCAGGTGTCTTCACTGCTTAGTCATCTCTCCAGCCCTAGAGAAAGTTTCTTAACCTCTCTGTGCCTCAAGGTTCTGTTCTCTAAATGGGAGATATTAACAATTCCTATCTACCATGAGGATTAAGATAATAAACATAGGGCTGGAGAGATGGCTTAGCAGTTAAGGCGCCTGCCTGCGAAGTCTAAGAATGCCTGTTTGATCTCCAGGTCCCACGTTTAGCCAGATGCAAAAGTGATGCAAGGGTGCAATGTCGCACGTGCCCACAAGGGGGTGCATGCGTCTGGAGTTCTCTCTCTCTGCCTCTTTCTCTCTGTCTCTCTCTCAAATTAAAAAAAAAGATAATAAACATAAAGCTACCACATAGGGCTAGTGCGAGGCACAGTAATCATATATAAGCAGCTATAGTCAGCTGAGCTCATAGTAATTTTCTCGACTAGGTGGTGCAACTCTAATGCCAGGTATGTAGTGGGTCCCCAATAATGCTGAATTGGATTTAAATGGGGATGAAGGTGGGGATGAGCTTCTGGAAGGTCCAAGCCACCAGGAGCTCAGACTTGGGGTCACTGTGAAGGGCTGATGTAGGGGGGAAAGCAAGGGAAAGGCACGTGTGGACCATGGCCTCTAGCTGGTGCTCACCATCTGGGGATCATCCATGTGAAACAGGAATGTGGATCAGCTCTGGGGATAGAGTTGGCAGGAGCCTTGCCACACAGGGAGCCTAGCCAACCAGTCTGGGCCAGGGCATCCAAGAAAAGAGACCAAGCTGGGCAGGAGCCAGGGTGGCACAGGCATGGACAACCAGCTGGGCACTGAAAGATTTCTGGGAGCTTTGGTGTTCTTTGTCACTGCATACCTGACTCGGAGGATCAGTAGGCCATTGTAGGGCTTTCTGAAGTCACTTCCATGGGCCCATGCCCAGGTCAGCAGGCGGCTCCTGGGAGCTCTGGTGGGCTAGGCTCATGCCTTAATGCTGCACTCTGAGGGAGGCTTAAGGGGCACTTCTGGGAAGGGAAGTAGACATCAGGGTGGGAGGAAGGGACTTGGGCCGTTTGGAGTATTTCAATAGTGTCACGAAGTAGCCTATGTACCTGTGCTACTGCGTGCTGGCCAGGCCCCAGTCTTGGCTCTTATCCATTCTGGACCTTATTGGCCTAAAGTAGCTGAGGGGCGCTTGGAGAGTGTGAATTTTAGTCATAAATACCATTTCCAAGATGTATGACCTTGGATAAGATACTTTCCCTCTCGATGTCTCAACTTTCTTCTTTTATAAACTCAGAACAAAACAATACCTTTTCTGCAAGCTGTGGTAGGGATGAACTGAGCTCTGTACACAGTGCATTTGGGGCAGTTTAATAGTTCATGCCTGTAATCCTCAGAGTTCTTGGATGAGCATTAACTTTTATCATTAAGGGCATTTTAATTCTATATCATTTACGCAGCAATGGAGCTCCTGACCCAAAGGATACATGTGTGTATTCAGGAAGGAACTTGGAAATCCATATCAACTCTCAGCCCCTTTGGGACCTGAGCAGGCAAATCCCGAGATCAGAGAGGGAAGGGGTTGACCTAGGACTCAGGATTGACAATGACAGGACTTCAGGGAAGAGCCAGCCCTCCTGATATATACAGAGTCATCTACAGAGCACTTTCTTTTCTCCCTTCCTCTGTCCAAGTCGATGCTCGGGCACTGATCACCAAGGATGTGCGAGGATTGAAAGAAGCCATAGTCAGCATGCCTTCATGGTATTAATTCCTAAGGGCTTAGCATCCCCACACAGGGGATGCTGGGGAAAGGCTGCATGAACATGTGGAAAAAAATGTGCGGGGGCTGGAGAGATGGTTTAGTGGTTGAGGTGCTTGCCTGCAAAGCCAAAGGACCCAGGTTGGATACCCCAGGGCCCACGTAAGCCAGATGTACAAGGTGGCGCATGCGTCTGGAGTTCATTTGCAGTGGCTGGAGGCCCTGATGTGCCAATTATTTCTCCCTCTCCCCACTCTCTCTTTCTCCACCTCTTTCTCTCTCTCAAATAAATAAAAATAAAATATTGAAAAAAACAAAAACGTGCATTAATGAGGATATGTCCTGAGACTGGGGTGTGGGGAGGGATCTGAGGAAGGTGGAGAAGGCGGGCTGGCTTGTACTCTGCTGTGGGCTGTGAGTGGGACTCCATTGCTGTTTCCTCAGAAACCTCATTTCCACAGGCCCAGTAACTTCCATGGCTATTTCTTGCTGCAGAACCAGGCCACGGAGGAGCCTTTCAGACAGATTGCATTCAGCATTGAATGGCCGCAGCAGCTGCCTATTGCAAACACTTTCCCCTGTCTGAGCTGCTGGCGGGCGAAGGGTTTATAGACTGCCTTGCTTTGGGTGGAAGCAGCAGCTCGGATCTGGCTTTCTATTACCTTGAAGTCATTTCCCATAAATCCAGTCTCTTTCTAGGGCCATCCGCCAAGCTCACCAGCGGCTGAGAGGGCTGGCTGTGGAGCCGCCTTGAATCTCTCACATGGTGAGTGTAGACTCGCTGTGAGTCCCTGGTTGGTGCCCACGTGTGCTAAAAATCTGTGCTCACCAGTTCACTAGTCCTCATTCAGTAGATTGTGGCTGTGCAAGGGGCTGGGGTCCCAGTTCAGTCACCTCATGCCCTGAATGAAACTTCAAGGCACCTTTCCAAGCCCCCACATCACCACTGTCACCACTGTATGTCACCCACCGCTCAGCTGTTTTTTTTTTTTTTAGGTAGGGTCTCACTCTAGCTCAGGCTGACCTGGAGTTCACTCTGTAGTCTCAGGGTGGCCTCGAACTCTCAGCGATCCTCTTACCCCTGCCTCTGGAGTGCTGGGATTAAAGGCGTGTGCCCCCACGCCTGGCTTCAGCTGTATTTTAACACCATCCTTTGGTTAGGAAAGACCTGAACTGCATGAGATTGATGCCATGGGAGGGTGCAGGGCAAGAGCCTCAGGTCTCTGAGGAGCCTAGAGGGAAGGAAATGGCCCACTCCAGTACAGTTCTCTGATGTTGTTCTGGTGGCTGGAGAGAAAGATGCTGGAAGGACGCCCAGTGGAAAAGTTTCCTTGTCACTTCCTCAGTCCCTCTGTGTTTCTGCAGTAATCAGGACCTTTAGCCTTTATGTTTCCTCACTACCTGAACCCAGCCTAGCTAGGAGGCTGCTCGGCCTGCGAGAGGCCTGCTGCCAGGTGCTGGTTCCTGGAGTTCCTGGATTCAGGAGCCTTACAACCGGAGAAGGTGCTGATGGGTGGAGTGGCCCTGGTTCTTGGCTGTGACAAGATCCTCGTCTCAGTGGAGGTGAATCTGGGCAGGAAGGAAGGACATGGACCATCAAGCCCCCATTGGTTGCTGTGGCAACCTTCTGAAATGACAGCAGATCAATAGTGGAGGCCTGGATTTTATTTGCTTTTCTTTTCTATTTTCTCTTTGGGAATGGCAGGAGGTCTAAAAATGAGAATGTCAGTAACCCACCTCTGGGCTACTTACTGCAGCCGGGGGGACTTCCCAAGTCTGGAGTGGGGGGATGATGGGAGAAGTGAGGCTCGGAGATCCATGGTGACCTTGGGAATGGGATGGGCCGAGAGCCTGGCTGTGGGAGGTGGCACCCCTGCCAGGCCATTTGTCCTGTTTTGTAGCCGTCCAATTTGGCAGCCTGGTGTCTCTGAAATGGGGAAAATTAATAGTGTCCCCTCTCCCGCTTCCACACGTGCTTCTGTCTGTCAGCTTTTGGCCACCTTTCACAAAGAGGCTTAGAGGTTGGAAACTGGCTTCCTGAGGGCGTGGCATTCTTGTGGTCCCAGAAAGGACCTTGTAGACAGTCTGTTCAGATGTTTTGTGGGGAAAGCAGGGCATGGTGGCCCATGACTGTAATTCTAGCATTTGGGAAGTGGTAGAGATAGGAGGGTCAGGAGTTCCAGCTTGTTATCAGCTAGATAGTGAGTTCAAGGCCAGCACTGACACCAGCACCATCAGAAAACAGATGAAGGCCAATATCTGTGCATCTGGACAAAGAGTAAAGATTCCATCATGCAAGCAGTGATTTCCAACACTCTAAGACATTTTCCTGAGATCCCTGGTTCACGCCAGAGCCACTGCCTTAAAAGCCCCAGTTAGCCTTTGAAAGCAAGGATCCCTCTTGCTTTAGTACAGATGGACCTGCAAGACATTACAAGTGAAAAAAGCAGACTCAGGAAGACAGATACTGTCTGATCTCAGTTCTACATAGAATCTAGAATAGTCAGGCGGATGGACTCAGTGAGTCAGAGGGTAGTTTCCAGGGCTGGGGGTGGGCTTGGGGAAAATGGAGAGATATTACCCAAAGGGTAAAGATGCTCACATCTATAAGATGAGCACGATTATGAATACCCAAGAGAAAAGACCCTATGGGACTGTATAAATGAAAGGTGGCAAGAAGATGGGTCCTTCGTGTTCTTGCCATATAGATGAATGTATGTGCACACACTAAAGGGTAATTATGTAGCTGGGGGGGGGATGCACACCTGCAATCCCAGCACTTGGGAGGCTGAGGCTGAGGGCTGTGAATCTGAGTTCAGTCTCAACAGAGTGAGGCTGACTCAAAAACAAAGACCCCCAAAAAAAAAAAAAAAAAAGAAAAAAGGTAATTAAGTGAGGTTAAAAGTGATGTTGTAGAGGTTATTTTACAGTGGATATGTATTTCAAAGCATCAAGTTATGTACCTTAAGTATATATGATTTTATTTGTCACTTGTATCTCAATGAAGGGGTTTTGTTTTCTTTTTGTGGCACTGGGAGTCAACTCAGGGCCTCACACATGTTAGTAAAGCACTGAACTATGTCCCCAAGCCTCTTTTTTTTTTTTTTAACAAACATACTTATTTTTCTTTCTTTATTTATTTTAAAATATTTATTTATTTGTTTGTGAGAGAAGGAGGCAGAAAGAGAAAGAGAGAGAGAGAGAGAATGAGGGAGAGAGAGAGAAAAGAGAAGGAGAGGGAGAGAGAGAGAAGGAAGGAGAGAATGGGCATGCCAGGGCCTCCACCCAGTGCAAATGAACTCCAGACTCATGTGCCACCTTGTGCAGCTGGCTTTACATGGGCACTGTGGAATCAAACCTGGGTCCTTTGGCTTTGCAGACAAGTGCCTTAACCTCTAAGCCATCTCTCCAGCACTATTTTTAATTTGTAAGCAGAGAGAGAGAGAGAGAGAGATACAGAGAGAGAGAGAGAGAGAGACAGAGAGACAGAGAAGCAGAGGGAGAAAATCAGCAAGCCAGGGCTTCCAGCCACTGCAAACAAACTCCAGATGCACATGCCATCTTGTGTATCTGGCTTTATGTGAGTACAGTGGAATCAAACCCAGGTCATTAATCTTTTCAGGCAAGCACTTTAACCACTGAGCCACCTCACCAGCCCCATCTTTTCCCTTTTGTTCTGAGACAGACAGGGTTTAACTAGGTTGTCCACTTTATTGTTTAAAGGTTTTTTTAAACAACACTTTATAGGCCAGGCAGTCCTTGAACTTGCAATCCTCCTGCCTCAGCATTTTGAGTAGCAGAAACTCCAGGTGTTCATTATCAGACCCAGCAAAAAGCTTTTCCAAACATGTCAAAGGACCATCTACCATTTCTCTATAATTTCATAAAATCACCTATTGAGGGAAATCTGACTCTGGGCAGGGAGGCAGCACGAGGGATTGAGAAGGTCATGGTGAGGTGTGGCTCTGGGGTGAGGGTGGTCCCACGGAGGTGTGTTCCAGGACGTGAGTGGCTGCAAGAGGAGCAGACTGCGAGGCGTGGTCCTGGGATAGCATGAATTCATTGCTGGCAGGATTCAGTTGATTAAACATAGAGCTGATAACTTTATATACAGCAGTAGGAGGATCTTACTGTACAACTAGTAAAACCATTAAGTGATAATGATAATGATGAGCATGTAATTTGTTCGAATATCATCCTATTCCATTCTTTTCATTGCATTCTGCATTTTCCAAAATGCTTTGGTATATTAGCATACAGAGTCCTCAAATCTCCCTGGGGAATGTTATAGTTTGAAGATACTGGTGCTTGTTTCTTTCAATCACCCAGGCTGGCTTAGAACTCCATGGCCCTCCTGTCTCAGTGTTCTGAATGCTGGGATTATAGATGTGTATCATCATGGTGCCTGGGCTCAGAAGGATGACCGTTTCCCCGAGATCACTTACCTTACTTCCATTTTATTTTAGGGGCTCTTCTCACGTTACAGAGTCAACATGTAGAGGTGTTCAGGAAGGGGCATGAGTGTATGTGAGTGTGCGTGCACGTGGAGGTCAGAGGATAGCCTTTGGTGCCATTCCTCAGTCACATTCCCACGTTTTTGTGTGTGTGGTCAGAGTCTCTCCCTGGCCAGGAATTTGCCAGGAGGGTCAGACTGGCTGGCTAGTGAGATCTAGGGATCCTCCTGTCTCTAAACTCCTCAGTGCAGGCATTACATGCAGCCTTCACTGTGTCCAGCTTTTTCCAAACCACATGGGTTTTGAGGATGGATTTCAGGTCCTTTTTTCAGACCTGGAGTCAAGATGCTGACATGAAACCTAAGACCACGTGTGCCTCTCTCATTTTCTCAGCAGCCCTCCTCACTAGATCAGGACTTTGGTTTCATCTTCTCTATGCATGGTGCTTGCCACACCAAGAGCGTCCACCACTGTCTTAATACTCCTTGGTGCAGCACTGGCGAGACCACAGCCAGCCAGGCGATGGTAGGTGCAGGGTGGCAGCCGAAATGAGACAGACAAAGAGTTGGTGAGGTGACCGTTGTTGAAGGTAAATACTAGTCTCCCTGGATTTGCCTGTGGTGAGAAGTTTCCATATTCAAAAATGTCAAAAATGACAACAGTAGCTACCACAATAAGGAGTCCAGTGGCTGGCCAGTAGGCAAGAAAGTGTCAAGCACCAAGAGCCATTCTCTGGCCCAGGGGAAGCCCTAGCAGAGAGACAGCACAAGCCTCGTTGTCAAATTAACGTAGAAATGCCGATTACTATGCATAACTGGGCTTTCTGATTTCTCTGTCAAGACCAGGCTTTGTGCTTTCATTTTCTTTTCTTTCTTTCTTTCTTTCTTTTTTTCAAATTTTGCAAGGTAGGGTAACTCTGGCCCAGGCTGACCTGGAATTAACTATGTAGTCTCAGGGTGGCCTAACTGGATCCTTTCTGATTTCTGCTGGGATTAAGACCAGGCTTTGTGCTTTCAAATGACGTTAGGATTTCATAAAAACCAGAATATGATAAGAAAGTCCTCGTAATATATCCTGAGACCAGATTAAAAACAAACCAAACAAAACAACTCATGCCATAGAGCAAATTTACAGGGCATTAGGTGATTTTTGCTGGAGGAAAGCAGTAACTATTTTGTTTCTTTGTTTTATTTGTATTTAACAGAGAGAGAGAGAGAGAAAGAGGCAGAGAGAGAGAAAGAGAGTATGGGCATACCAGGGCCTCCAGCAACTGCACACGAACTCCAGATGCATGCGCCACCTTGTGCATCTGGCTTACGTGGGTCCTGGGGAATCGAGCCTCTCGAACCCGGGTCCTTAGGCTTCACAGGCAAGTGCTAAACCGCTAAGCCATCTCCCCAGCCCAGCAATAACTATTTTATACAGAGTGTGGTTCCCACTTGGACATAGACCTGGTGTGAATTCAAAACCTTCTGTTGCTCTGCACAACTGTGCACCCCAGAGAGGTGACTTCTGCTTCCCTGGGGTTCAGTCCCTCATCTGTTATGGTGTCCTCCATGATGCCTGCAGAAGAACATCACGTTAGAGGTAACACTGTAGAAGAATGGTTATGTTAACATATTGTCAGTGGACCAATTGTACAGGAACGGGATTGGTGTCCAAGAAATATTTGTTTATTGAGTGTGACTGCATGCTATGCTCTGGGAGGAGCATGGAAAATGTGGAGGAGTGTCTATAGGAGGAAAGGGGAAGAGGGAGGGGTGGAGAGAGAGAGAGAGACAAGAGAGCAAGGGAGGAAGAAGGAGGTGGGGAGGAACGTAGTCCGAGGTGCAGCTCACTTATTTATGCCATGTTATACTTGCACTAATCAAGAGGAAGGGAGGTGTTGTGAAAAAAGCTCGAGGGGGGGGGAGGCTGGAGAGAGAACGCTGGTTCCAATCTCCAGGTCCCATGTTTAGCCAGATGCAAAGTGATGCAAGGGAGCAATGCCGCACTTGACCACAAGGGGGTGCACGCATCTGGATTTTGTTCGCAACAGCCGAGAGGCTGCTGGTGCGCCCATCTCTATCTGTCTTCCTCTCCCTCTCTCTCTTTCCAAAAAAAAAAAAAAAAAAAAAAAGCTTGGGGGTTCTGACTGTATCTCACAAATTGTGCCAGTCAGTGTGCCAGTTACAATTGGGAAACAAGTAATAAAGCCCTGGAACTATTATGAGATCATGTGTATGGGGGCAATACTGTAGGCTGGAGAGTGTCTGAAACTCCCGGACACAGGGCTAGGAATGCCAAGTGTGTGGGACAGGGCAGCCTGCCTGCGCCTCAGAACAGAGAAACCTCTTATTCACTGTCCCTGCGGGACAGCTGCGCTTTCATTAAGTCCTGCTGTGTGGTCCTCACGGCATCATTTCTGCTCAACTCTTCTCATCTGTAAAGTAGGAGGGAAGGAGAAGACAGTAAAGAGATGTCAGAGGTGCTTCTTATAGCACAGACTCGAGCAACAAACCCGACCTTCAGTCTTAAGTCTTTATTCTGGAAAGCTCTGTGAGCATATCACTGTAAACACTGCAGAGAAAGTGCTTCTGTGGAGTGGCCCTCAAATCCAACTCGAAAATGGTTTGTTACCCCACGACAGTCATGCCATTATTGCACCATGGACATAACTTGCCTGCCTGCTTGGTTGTATACAGGCTCCAAAGCTGAGTCAGCCTGTTGATAACATTTCTCCCTCACAGCCTGCATAGCACCTTCTGGCACTATGAAAACTAGTCAGCAGGAAAGGAAGCTTCCAGCTTATTTTCAACTAGATTTCTCTATGTCCTATAATCAAAGCACGTGGTATCTTCAGCAATAGGGTTTCCCCATCTAGTTCCAGTGGGCACCCAAAAGCAGCGGCTGTTTTGTATTGTCTTGGGGACTTCTGGGGCTTCCCTGACAGCTTGTAGGGAGGTTGTTAGCTAGAGCAACGCCATTTTGTAAAGTTCCTACATTTTGCTTAAACAACAGCAATGCCCAGAATAAAATAAACTTGTTTCTTTAGATTCTCGCTCTTCCTTAATAGGCTGAACATTTGCAATTCTTATCTCTGTTTCCTTTGCCTTGTCTCCCCAGCACCTATATTGAGCTTACAAGCTTTTCATCAGGGGGGCTGGAGAGATGGCTTAGTGGTTTAGCGCTTGCCTGTGAAGCCTAGGGGCCCTGGTTCAAGGCTTGATTCCCCAGGACCCACACAAGCCAGATGCACAACGTGGCACATGTATCTGGAGTTCATTTGCAGTGGCTGGAGGCTCTGGTGTGCCTATTCTCTCTCTGCCTCTTTCTCTCTCAAGTAAATAAAATAAATCAATTTTTAAAAAGAAGGTGTTCATCAGGCACTTGACATTTTTTACCCCTCCCACTTTCCCATTGCCTTAACTACCCCTCAGCCACTGCTGGCTCTTTCTCCTTTCTCTTTCCTCCCTTCCCTTCTCTGCCTTATAACTACCCAAGTCTGTAAGTGGGCAGCAGGCTTTGTCTCTTATACAGAGACACCCTGTGCAAGTTTTCTCCAGAATGAAGCCTGTGCTATCCTAGTGTCACTCTCCTTGTGTTTATCCTTGTTCTGTGGAATCTTACAGAGTTTCCCACCCCCAACACTGGAATTTTTCATTTAGTGATGTTATGGCTTCTGGAAGTGGTTTTATCCACCCATACTGGGTACCTTCATTCAAACTCTTACATATTTAGAAAGTTTTTTATTTTAATGAGCTTACAAAGTGGCAGGTTTTCTTGCAGATTTTCCTCACATGTTTAATTTTCATTGGCTCTTTCTCAGCCTGCTCCTTTACCCTGTCTCCCTACCTTCATCCCCACTTAAACTCCCACCTTTCAGCATTCCCTCTTTTGCTTTCATATCGCATGTGTTCTGCTACTGTACTCCATCTCCCCACCTCTATTCCCGCATGAACTTTCCCACCTCCAGAATTCTTTCCTCCACTTTTTAATCACATGTGTTCTACTATGACCCGCCCCTGCACCATGGGCTGTTTCCTGTACTTTTCTGTAGTCTACCTGATATATCACCAAGGCAAAGAAGATGTAGCTTTAATTACAGCAATGTTGGTAGGAAGGAGGGTCAGTCTTCTCTACAGTGATTTTTGCCTTTCTGTCCTCCTCATCCCAACACACACCATCAGAAACGAGCGTGGATACTAGATTATGGTGACTCATGGAGTGATTCTATTTCTCATTGGCTTGAGATATTTTTCTTTTAAATTTCATCCAGGGCTGGAGAGATGGCTTAGCGGTTAAGGCGCTTGCCTGCGAAGCCTAAGAATGCTTGTTTGAGTGCTCGCTTCTGCAGCATATATACTAAAATTGGAACGATACAGAGAAGATTAGCATGGCCCCTGCGCAAGGATGACACGCAAATCCGTGAAGCGTTCCATATTTAAAAAAAAAAAAAAGAATGCTTGTTTGAATCTGTAGGTCCCACGTTTAGCCAGATGTAAAAGTGACACAAGTGCGCACTGCTGTGCATGTGTACAAGGGGGTACATGTGTCTGGAGTTTGTTTATAGTGGCTGAAAGGCCCTGGCTTGCCCATTCTCTTTCTGCCTCTTCCTCTCTCTCTCTGTCTCTCTCAAATAAAACAAAATTCATCAAAAATGTTATTAGCAATGAAACGGCTCCATTTTCAAGTAGTTTTATTATAAAACTGTTATAAACGTATCACTGAAAAATCATTAAAAATGAGGAAGAAGGGGAGTGGGAGAAGACAGTATGGGAAAAGAGGCATTAAAACAATATCTAGGTACAAGTTCAAGAACAGATCCTCACCATCTTTTTATTGATTGGGATGATCCGTGATGGATTTGATTTTGTCTTTGTACTTTAGTTAAATTGTGCCATTTATTTTGCCTTTCTTTTTCTCAGTTTCTAAATCTTCTGGCATGATAGGATTTGCTTTTATTCTCCTATTTCTGTTTTAATTTAGATGTTCTCACATGTGTACATGTTCTTTATTCCCCCTTCACATCATATATATATAGAGATATAAAATTTGGTTTTACAAGGTAGGGTCTTACTGTAGCCCAGGCTGGCTTAGAATTCACTATGTACTCACAACGAGCCTCCTACTTCTGCCTTCCGAGTGAGTACCAGGACTAAAGGCGCGCAGCACCATACCCGGCTCCCTTTCATATTCTACAAGTAATTCTAATTCTCCATTTGTTCATGCTGTTCTCTCCCACTCTTACTCGTTACCCCCTACTTTTAGTCTGCAGGAACTGTGTAAATTTTAGCCACCTCAATAATTTGAAATTCCAGTTTTGTATAATGTGGTAGTTTAAGTCAGATGCATCTCATAAACTCATATGTTTTGAATACCTGGTGCCAACCTGATGGCAATTTGCTGAAGGGGTGGTGTTGGGGACAGATTATGGTTGCTATAGCCAGCTGCCCCTTGCCAGTGTTTGGCACACTCGCCTGCTGCTGTTATCCACCTGATCTTGGCGAGGAGGTGATGTCCAGCTTCTGTTCATGCCACAATTTTCTTTGCCACCATGGAGTTTCCCCTTGAGTTTGTGAGCAAAAATAAACCCTTTCCTCCCACAAGCTGCTTTTGGTTTAGTGCTTTGTGGCAGCAATGAGAAGGTTACTGCAACATATAACCTTGTCCCATATTATCTATCTCTTTTGGCTTAAGAACCTTCCCCAGCAATGGACTTCCATGATCTTGCTTCCTGGCTGGCCATTTTGTTACTCGAAGAAGTAGAGAAAAACAGAGGCTGGTTCCTGTTGTTTAACTTGGTATCTTAAACTAAAAGCATGAAAATTAATTGTCATTGCCTATCATAGAGGGAGGAACTGAAGGAGTTGAGATTTAGATATATGTTTCTTCATAAAAATGTTTCTTCCTAGAAGATTCTTCCAAAGGTAGGAAACAGCATGCACCACACTGGAAAGTGGGAGTGGAGTTTTTAAAGTACATTTATGTTTCAGTGTTGAGATCAGATCCAGAATGTGTATGAAAGGCCAGTGCTCTACTGATTAGTTGTACCGTAACCCTTAAATTTCAACTTTAGTTAACTAATTAATTTATATTGTGTGTGCATGTGTGTGGAATAGTTGTGGGTGGTGTGTGTGTGTGCATCTATATCCACACGATGTGCACATTTGTGGAGGCCAGAGTACAACAGTGACTGTTCTTTTCTATTGCTTTTCAATGTCATTGACTCTGGAGCTGCTGTTTTTCTGGCCAGTCCTGTTGAACAACAAGCGCCAGCAATTCTCCTGTCTTTGCCCACCTCAAGACCAAGGTGACAGGCATGTGTAGCCATGTTGGACTTTTAATGTAAGTGCAAAGGGATCAAATTCAGGTCCTTTGTGCTTGTGTGGCAAATACTCTTACCCACGGAGCCATCTCCCCAGCTCCAGGTAAATCACAGTTTTTAAAATTGCAAATCATTTATTAACCAACTCTCTGTGAAGATCTATAAAAATATCAGTGCTGTTTGTTTCTTCTGTCTCCATTTCCTTCATATTTTTCTTTTTTTAACTCTTAAAAAATATATATATGGAGAGAGAGAGGGATATATTGGTGCACCAGGGCTTCGAGTCTCTGCAAACAAACTCTAGATACGTGTACCACCTTGTGCATCCAGCTCAATGTGGGTGCTGGGGAATAGAACTCGGGTCATTAACTGCTGAGACATGTCTCCAGGCCACCTTCATATGTTTCTTTATCTTTCTTTTGGTTTATTGCATTACCATTTTTCTTGGTTAAGGTTTATAACATTAATATTGTACTCTATAAATATCATAATTGTTCAGTTTTGACTACATATGTAAATAGATTTGATAATTACTACAAAGTTTTTCCCACAAGTTTTCACATCTGATTATTAATTTTGATCTTTTCTTAGCAATTGAATCCATTATCAAGTAGTTTCTACAAGACAGACAATATATCCAACACTTAGCATAATTTCAGGCAGTAATTATCATTAAATGTTATTTTAATAATAATCAATACAATAACAGAATAATGATAATAATACCTTTTATTCTTTTGAGAACATTTTACTTATTCATCTACTATTTGTTTTTATTTCCAAATTGGAGCTCTGCTATTCATCAGAGAATAAAATCATTACCTTGTTTTTTTTTTTTAAATAAATATATTTACAGAAGCATTTCTTGTCTCATCTGCCTTTTTATTTTGGTTTCTTCAGCTATGCAGAAACTTTAATTGTATGTAATTAAATCTGATGATCTATTCTTTGCGATTTCTTCTATTACTTCCAAATTTACATACTTGATATTCAATTTTATCATCTTATTTTTCTATAATTGAAATTTAATACTTTAATATGTAGCTCTGTAATTCACTTAGAAATTTATTTCATATATTATTTAAAGTAGGAATTCAAAGTTAATACTTCTCCAAATTCATAACCAATGCAAATTTTTGATGAGCTTTTTGCTTCTATGTTGGTGGAATTTTTTTTAAATTTTTATTTTTATTTTTGGAGAGAGACACAGAGAGAGACAGACAGAGAGACAGGCAGACGGAGACAGAGAATGGGCGTGCCAGCAGTCTCTCAGCTGCTGCGAACGAAATCCAGATGCATGCGCCCCCTTGTGGTCAAGTGAGGCATTGCACCCTTGCATCACTTTGCATCTGGCTAAATGTGGGACCTGGAGATTGGAACCGCTGGAGATTGGAACTGGCCTTCTTAGGCTTAGCAGGCAGGCGCCTTAACTACTAAGCCATCTCTCCAGCCTGGAATTTTAAGTTCTCACACACACATAGACACACTTCCACACACACATACCCACTGCTCTTGACTACTTCTTGTTTTCTTTCTTTTAAAAAAAAATCACTTATTTTTGAGGGAGAGGCATACAGAAAGAGAGTGAGTATGGGCATGCTAATGCCTCCTGTCATTGCAAACACATGCACCACTTTGTACATGCATCTGCCTTTGCCTGGGTCCTGAGGAATAGAACCCAGGCCATCAGGCTTTGCAAGCAATTCTCCAGCCCTTGTTTTCTTTCTTGTTTCCTATCAAGCAAGCAGGGGCCTGGAGAGATGGCTTAGTGGAAAAGTACCACTACACAAGCATACGACCTCAGTTTGGAACCTAGCAGTCACATACAAGTCAGGTACAGACAGCAGTGTGCACCTGAAATCTCATCCCTGAGGAGGGGAAGACGGGGAATTCCTGGAGCTTGCTGATGAGCCAAGTCTAGCTGAATTGGTGAGCTCAAGGCTCAGCAAGAAACCCTATCTCAAAGAATAAGGTGGAAAGCAATCGAGGAAGGCACAGACTGTCGACCTCTGGCACATGCATGCATGCTCACCTGTTCATGCATGTGTGCACCCCACAAATATGCACACATACATGGAGACCCGCAACACACACATACACCAAAAAAGCAGCTGCCTCCTCTTCTCCCTTGACCTTGACAGTGCTTTTGTGAAGTAAGGCTTTTTGCTGCCCTCTGACCTGTGCTGTCTTGTCAAGATCATGCTTGAAATCGGTGCTTTTCAACCTGAACTCTTTCAAAAAATATATTTTATTTTTATTTATTTATGTGTGTGTGTGTGTGTGTGAGAGAGAGAGAGAGAGAGAGAGAGAGAGAGAATGAGAATGGGCGCTCCAGGGCCTTCAGCTGCTGCAGATCAACTACAGATGCATGCACCCCCTTGTGCATCTGGCTTATGTGGTTCCTGGGGAATAGAACCTGGGTCCTTTGGCTTTGCAGGAAAGCGCCTTCACTGCTAAGCCATCTCTCCAGCCCCTCAACCTGAACTTTCTGGTTTCAGTGTCATCTATGTAATACCTATTGCAAAAACCCTGGTTCAGCTCTTGCTTCTCCAACATCAACTTAAGAGTAAATCAAACATCTCTTTTGTCTGTTTACTCTTGAATCTTGCAAGTACTTCTTCCTAAAAGTATGAGTGTGTGCTCCCCTCTTTACTGTCCAAGCTGGTGAGAAAAGTGACCTCTCAATCATGCAAATTGACCCTCTCCTCTGTGAACAATTCTCAAGAGGGAAGCCTTAAGTGTCTACAAATTGGATAGGGTCATAAAAGCATTTCTGAATTACACATTTGTCAAACTAAGAGGGCCACAGGACAAACGCACTGTTCTCATTTCTATTACAGTGCCTAGTAGTTTGTTTTGTTAATTCACCATTTTTACAAATCAATATTTCCTCAACATACTGAGAGTTGGTGCAGGGCAGGAAGTATACGTCTTTTATTATTCTGAATTTCCAGTTGCAGAACATAGAACCATTCACAAAGTTGAGGTTTAATCACAATTCATTAGGGGACAATTAACTTTTAAGCTCTACCTGGCTTCCAAAACAATCTACTAAACCAAATCATCTCAGAAGCCAACCGCAGCAGTGATGTAATTGTTGGGGGCAGAGGAGGGGGTGTGTTTCCAGGTTACTGCAGACAGCTCCTCTGCGTGGTCAGGTATGTCTACTGTTGGATCAAGAGTAGAAGACAAATCCTGAGACCAAGCAGAAACAATTTCTTTTCTTAAGGAACTTGGGCACTTTGAGGATAATGACAATTAGCTTACATATAACTCAAGAGCAATACTGATTTTTACCACACAAGCTGTGTATTTCCCCATTACCTTTCCCCATTAACCTTTTGGAATTAAAAAAAAAAACACACACACACACCAAATTTTGCCCTTATTTAAGCCTGCCCCATGATATTAATATTTCCATCTATGAAGCAATTAAGGAATTATTATCTAGGGAGATTGTAACAAAGGGAATTAGACCTTGCCAGTTCTGTTCAGGCAGTCTAAGGGTCAGCTTAGAGTATTGAAAATTAAGTCTATTTAGACGAAAGGGCTTACATTTTGTCCTTAACTTCTGCTCAGGTGCTGTATGAGAACCACTGAGTGGATAAGTAATAAATTACCTAGAACCACTTAGCAAATATAATCTGTAGTGCTAAATGGAATACATTATAATCATGGCGTAAAAATCAGAATAATAACAATGGAGCCTGTGTAGTAGACTCCAAGGGGTAACGTCTGTTTCAGTCTGTTAAAGCACTTGTGTTTTGAGATGTAAAATTATACTTTTCCATGTTATAAGAAGCACTTCATCATTTCCAACGAGGATCAAAACGACGGGGAAGCCACCTTGTCTCAGTGCCAGAGTCATCTGGTGCATCTAATTATAAACATTTGATCAGAACTTTTTACAAACACAACTAGTGTTTAAAGGTGCTAAATGAGTGGGTAATGATGATGTCCATAAAACAACTTAAAAAGAATACATAGAATCAGTGAAAAATGTAGCACGTCTTCCATATCTAAAGATTTATAGAAAGGTGCAGAGTGAAAGGATTACTCCTTCAGAGACTATGGTGGCCCACAGAGGTCATATATTTTGGCAAGAAGGAGTAGAGCTGGGAGTCAAACTTAGTTTTCTTATTTTCTTATCGGTGCTTGGAACTTTGTCTTGTGTTCCGTGGGTGACTGTCACTTTTTTCCTGGAGGGAATGGGGGTTAGTATTTATCCATTTGAGAGATGGAGACACTAGCATAGCATCCTGCAGCAACACTGCTGAGTCACATGGCTGGCAAGTGGAGGGTCTCGTGTGCCGCTGTCAGGTGTTGTGTGCCCCTGTCCCTGCGTGACACCTCACTCAGAATTGGGCTCCTCCATCCACACGGTTACATCATTAGATCCAAGGTTTTCCTACCATTTCTCTCCTGGACTTTTAAGAGGTTGCGTCTCTCCTGGAGTGTCAGAGGGCTGCCCGGGAGAGGCCTGGAGGTTCATGGGTATCTGGTTGGGAAAAGTTCGTACCAGAGTTGACCTCCAGTTAGCAGATGTTTATTGCTGTGGAAGCTGAAAGCAATGACCAAGCAAGAGCCTTTCTTAGAAGTGCTGCAGTTCAGAAGAGATGGGCCAGCGGAATAAAGAGGCGATGATAGCAGGGTGTCATGAAGCACGCCTGAAATTCTACCACTGGGGATGCTAAGACCTCAGGACCACCAATCTGAGGCTACCCAGTGAAGTCAAGGCCAGTCTGGGCAATAAAATAAGACCTTGCTTCTCAATAACGAATGAATGAATGTAACTGAATAAATGAATGAATAAATAAATGAATAGAAGATGGTTCTTTGAAGTCCTTGGCTTTGGGAGACCCCTTCAGGCATGACAGAGAGGTTTTACTTGCTTCACATTGCAGATGGGAAGTTCCTTTATTCTGCATTCCCCCCAGACATCTGTTTGGAGGCATTCTGCTGGTTCCTCGAGCCCATCAGCTTTGACATCCTTGCTGGTCCGAGTCAGCTATCCCTGCCCGCAGGCCCTTTTCAGGAGCTTTTCACACGGTTAATGTCACACTACAGACCCTGCACTTTGGGTATGTTTTGCTATAGCTGCTACATGCCAGAGCATTAGGTAGGTCATGCTGGGTGACAAATGAGCCAAAACAGCTCTGGAGAGGCTGTCACTTTCCACTGTTAATTCAATCTACCCGCGAGTCCCTGCATCGTTGTCGCTTCAGACACACCTGAGATGTGTGAACTGAATCCTCTCCGTGCAAATCCCGGGCCCTCCAAACACCCCTGGTGTTCCTCAGTGCATGATGATCCTCCCCCAGAGCAGCTAGAAGGCAGTGGGGTCTAAATCACTTCTCCATAACATGTTTTGTCTTTTGCCACTGTTCACATTGCAATATCTCTGTTTTTTTTTCTCCTCGGTGGAACATCTGAACACTGAGTGGAGACTGTTTCTACTCTTTTCCTTGGCATCTGGGATTATCCCATCATCCCTAGGCGAGGCATGGTTTAGTGACCACTGGGAGGTCCTTTTATTCACTTCAACTTGACATGACTCAGCCAGGGAGGGTTGATTGTGGATCAGGACCGCCTCTCCCTGGGGGTTTGCCTGGGCACTCTCTACTTATGTCTTTATGCTATAAATACTTTGCCTTTTCAGTCTCTGCTCTTTCCAGCCCTTCACCAAAGTGACAACTACAAAAGAAACTACATTTCTGGGGCGGGGGAGTTAAAGGCTTAGTGGTTAAAGGCACTTGCTAGCTGCCCTGGGTTCAATGCTCTAGTGCCCAGGTAATGGCAGATACACAAGATGGCTCACGAATCTGAAGTTCATATGCAGTGGCAAGAAGCTCTGCCATGTCTATATTCAATATCTCTTTCTCATAAATAAATAAAATAAATTAATTAATTAAAAAAGAAACTACAGTTCTTCTCGGTAATTTCTTCTCTGTGGTGGCTTGAATGTAAAAGGTTTCCATAGAGTCATGTGTTTGCATACACCTAGTTAGTTGGTGGCTCTATTTGGGAAGGTGGAGCCTTGCTGGAGGAAATGTGTCACTGAGGGCAGACCTTGAGGTGTTAGAGCCCAGTCCTGGTTGCTCTCACTACGTCTCCCTGCTGATGTGACACCAGCTCCTGCCATGCTTGACTTCCCCTTGAAACTGTAAACCAGAACAACTCTCTCCTTCCTTAAGCTGCTTCTGGTGGGGTATTTTGTCTCAGCCATAAGAAAGTTACCAATACAAAACCCGAGTCAAGGTTGAATCCTTTTGAGGCTGTGACCAGGGCACCTTGGATAGAGTTTGGTGTCTCATAGATTCTCTGGCCAAAACCTTTTGGTTTGTTTACACAGAGGCCATGTCAGGAGTTCACCGCTTTTAAACTCTAACAGGAAAACTTCTTGTCTACCTTATATCTTTAATTCTTCATACGCTGAGAGGGGAAGTAGCTGCCATTTCCTTTCCACTTGCTTCTGCAGCTGACAAGGGAGCCAGTGAAGGAAGCTAAAGCTTCCTTCTGTCCACTCAACTGGATAGAGTTTTCCATAAGCAAAGCCCCTTCAGTTCTAGTGGGACTTCCTTTTCCAAGTTCTTGTGTGTTACCACATGGTGTCTGTCCTGGGTTGGAGCTTGGCTAACTGTGGGCTTTTGTGATTTATGGAAAATGCTCTGGCTACATGCATGCCACTTCCCTTTATGTTCACTCCAGCACCCACATTCTAGCCCTGAAGCAGGACCTTCCTGTTTACATACTCCGGGAGGCCTCATGACCACCATCTTGCTCTTTGGCCTCGCTCTGTATGTATACTCTGTCTCTTCACTGACCGATCGAGTCTTGCTAATGCTCTCTAGATTCTAGGAGTGATGCTTCCTGCATTCCACAAGATGATGGGAAAGTTTTCTGCCCCTGTGGACAGAAAGAACAACTGCTTGCTAGAAAGTGGAAGTTTCTGAGTGGAAACCAGGTAGTCATGACCTTTTGAGCATCAGAACTCTGACTAATCAATAAAGTATTGTAGCTGCTCCTTGCTGTGGATTCTTCCACTCATGTGGGTTGCTCAGATATGAGGTAGATGATTAGAGTGTGGATAATTGCTGATGTGGGATTTTGGCTACATGGGAGACTGGTGGTAGCTACTAGATGGACTGTGTCACTAGGAAGTGAGTCTCCTTCCTGCTGACATGGACAACCCCTGTCAGAGATGCTGGAAGGCAGCCCTTGTTTCATGCTCTGTCTCACTGGATATCTGGTCGACCAGCTTCCACATTTCTCTGCTAGCATCAGGGTGTGCTGATGGTGGGTAGTATCCCACAGAACACACCTGCCTGTTTCCATGGATACGATAACCCTGTTTCAAGCCACCTCTCTTTCTTGGATCAGCACTTGCCTCCTGAAGAGATTCCTTTCTGTCTTTCTGGCAGGTATCTCTCTAAGTATTTTCCATTCTGTAGTTGTCATGCTATAAGTAAGATCCTGACATGTGAAGTCTTCCAACAACTTCTTATTGTCATGTGAATCTGGATCCAATGCCTTGCTATAGCTATTTACCTGCTCTGTGCTCTGTCTCAGCTTATCTGTATGCTCAGCTTGAACCACCTCCCGTTCATGAGCTCTGGTCCTTCCCTGCCTCAAAACTTTGGTGTTTGTAATCTCCTCTGTCTGGAAAGTTCTTTATATGCTTCAATGTATTTGCTGTGGTTGGACACGAAGTGTTCCCCTGAAGATTCGAGTGTTTCAAGCTTTGTAGTTCCAATCATTGTCAGGTGTGTGGATCATAAGGGCTTTGACTAATCAATGAATTAGTCCAATGATGGAGTCATAATTTGATGGTGTTATTGGGAGACTGTTGCAAGTAGTCTTCTAATTTCTCAGACAAAACACCTGTCCAGGGCTGGAGAGATGGCTTAGCAGTTAAGGCACCTGCCTGCTAAGCTTAAGAACCTGGTTCCAATCTCCAGGTCCCATGTTTAGCCAGATGCAAAGTGACACAAGGGCGCAATGCCGCACTTGACCACAAGGGGGCATCTGGATTTCATTCACAGCAGCTGAGAGATTGCTGGCACGCCCATTCTCTATCTGTCTTCCTCTCCCTCTCTCTCTCTGTGTCTCTCTACAAAAAAAAAAAAAAAAAAAATAAAAATACAAAATCCTTAAAAACAAAACAAACAAACAAACAAAAAAACACCTGTCCACCAGCAGCTGATGGAAGGAAAGAATTTATTTCAGGATTAGGGTTTTGAGGGGAAGTTTCAACATGGCAGGAATGCATGGCAGAGCAGAAGGTGAATAAAACATCTTGCCACAGCAGCTGACAGGCAGCAGCAAGAGTGAGCTAGCTGTACCTGTGGGGAAGGACTAATAAGCCTCACAGCTCACCCCTAGTGACACGCCTTCTCGAAAAAGGCTGCACCATCCAAATTGTCACCTGCTGGGGATTACGTGTGAAGCTTAATCACAAACACAGGAGACTATGGGGACATTAGATATTTAAACCACTACAGAGGTGATGGAAATGTTCAGAGATGGGGCCTTGTTAGAGGAACTGGGTCCCTGAGGGCAAATGATTGGGAGCTATATCTTGCCTCTCTCTCTCTCTCTCTCTCTCTCTCTCTCTCTGCTTCCAGTTGCCATGGGTGAACACCTCTGCTCTGCTACATATTCCCCACCATGGTTTATTATTATTATTATTTTAGCCTTTTGGGCCACAGGGAAGCAGCCAGCAACCACAATCTGAAACCTCTAGAACTGCAAAGCAAATCTTTGTGTAACAGCAATGGAAGGTTGGCCATCACACTATCTAATTCCTTCGACTTGATCATACACTCCCTTTAAAGAAACCTTTCTGGATCTTTATCTACAGCATCCTCAACCATACTATAGCCCAGGGACTCTGGTATCTTCCTTTGTGTGGTCGTCAGAATGCTGAATATCTAAAATTATCTTTGCTGTTGCTAGTACTGGACCATCAGACCCTCAAAGGAGAGAGGTCCTCTGTGTCTGTGAATATTGTGGTCCCAAGTCAGCAGCCACTCCATGGAAGCATCTGCCCCGCATATCTGTTGACAGAACTCAGATGTGTAACCACTTAGCTGCAGCCTCTAGACTTGTCGCAGAGCCAGATATGGTCAGGAACACCAGAAGGAGAGGACAAAAATCTTGAAAATCTTATTTTTGTATATTTATGCTTTCTCTTATAGGCCAGGTCCTCAGTTTCCTCATTTGTAATCAGAATTGTTAGAAATAAGATTATAGCAAGACTTCTTGAACTTTTTCCACTCAGGATCCCTTTGCCAAAGATTTTTAACTTTGTTTTTAAGGTAGGGTCTTACTCTGGCCCATACTGACCTGGAATTAACTATGCAGTCTCAGGGTGACCTCAAACTCATGGCGATCCTCCTACCTCTGCCTCCTGAGTGCTGGGATTAAAGGCATTCGCCACCACACCCAGCTGATTTTTACCTTTTTGTTGAAAAAACATCCATAAATATAGAAAATATATCATGATCCTGATCCCCTCCTAACACCTCCATTTCTCCCTCCCAAATCCACCCCCTACTGAATCCCTTTTTCTTTCCAGTTATGCTCTCTTCTATTTTGATGTCATCACTTTTCTCCTCCTTTTATGAAGATCTTGTGTAGGTGGTGTCAGCCAATGAGAGGTCATGAATATCAAGGCCACTTTGTGTCTGGATTGTAAGCAGTCATTCTCTTCCTTTGGCTCTTACATTCTTTCTTCCATCTCTTCTGCAATGGACCCTGAACCCACAATCACGGCACAGCAGCCTTTGTGAGCCAGCCTGACCTCCAGAAATTTACCCAGATCCCTTGTACCACACGCTCTTTCCCCTCCTTCCCTACCCACATTATATTGACTCTATCATACAGATAGCTCCTTCACATACCAATCCCAATGAACCCACTGTGAGTAGAATATCGTAAGTTGGAAATCCTGTACGTTGAATACGCGGTTAACCTACTTAGCTTACAAAGTACGTTAGCTTCAAAACACCCTGCCCTGCAAATGTCAGTTGTTTCCCCTCATGAGCCAGTGGCTGGCTAGGAGCGGCAGCTCACTGCTGCTGCCTGGCATCAGGTTGCCAGCTCAGGAAAAGATCCAAATTCAAACTTCCAAGTACAGATTCTATCAAATGTGTATCGCATTTGTACACATGGAGCCATTGTAAGTTGGGGAAACATTTGAACATTGTTCGTTGGCCAGTCATCACATTCTTCAGAGTGATAAGTGCGGAATCACACTATCTTCGGTTATCAGGGACAAAACGCCCAGCAGAAGCAGCTTAGGGAATAATACGGGGCTAACTCAGCTTGCAATTCCAGAGGGTGCTATGGTGGGAAAGGCATGGCAGGACAGGGAAGCTGGCATCACATTACCACAGGTAGGAGAGAGCACGGGGGAGAGGAGAAGGAGGAGAAGGGGAAAGGGAAGGAGGGAAAAAGGAAAAGAGGGAGGAAGGAAGGGAGAGAGGAGTAAAGGAGAGGAGAAGAGAAGGGAGGAAGGACGAGGGAGGGGAGAATGAGAGGAGAAAAGAGAGAGAACAGCTTGTGGAGCCAGCTATACCATCTCAGTATATATATATAATATACAATATATATATAATATATATATATATATTATATATATATGTATGTATGTATGTATGTATGTATGTATGTATGTATGTATGTATCCTCCAGTGACATACTTCGTTCAGCAAGAATTTACCTCTTAAAGGTTCCACAACCTTCCAGAACAGCATCACCATCTAAGCATTAAGTATTGACACACACGAGCCCTTGAGGAGCATTTTATATTCAAACCACCATAGCTCTTAAACACGTTCCCTCACAGAATTCTAGGTGAGTAACTGTAGGGATAGTGTCAGCCTGCAATGACCTCAGTTCTCTGCAAAGCAGCTATCAGCGTATCCGTTTCTGAGAAGTGACAAGGATGGGATGAACAGATAGGGGGAAATATTTTCTAGTCTAATAAGCATAATATATGTTAGATGCTTTTATTATTATCATTTCCTCCGGCAAGCAGCAAACGGAGTGCTTCAGTCCCCGCCAGCGCTTAATACGTGCACTTTAGTCCAGATTTACTCAAGACCCCAGATGAAGTTCATGGCAGAAAAAGATTGGAATATTCATCTCCTGTCCCACTTGGGGACATATGTCACAGAAATGCTTTTATATGCATTGGCCACCCTGTGCTTTTCTCTTACATTGCCAAGTTGGAAGAGAGATTGCAGGCTTTTGTAACTGACATAATCACACTATTGATTAAGGAAAAGCAAGTGACTCTGTCAATTTAATTAAATCGCTAGGGATCTGCAGCCTCAGCCTCAGACTATGTGCTTCAGGACGGAGCTGGCCTGGGAGGGGGAGCTGGGCCAGTCACCAGCAGCTTTTTTCAGCAGGTCATTTTATCTATGAGATACTCAATTACATTAATCTTATGAGATGCATGGAACATTCTTTCCACTCCAGGGCTCTTGCTAAAGAAGTGACCAGAACAAGCCCTTAAGAGACTGATTTTGGTACAGGTCACATTTCTGAGAAGTTCCAGTCTCTCTATTTTTATTGTCACCAATGGCTCTGTGTTTCAAACAGCAGGCATTTATTGGGTTCCCACGGGCTGTGTGTGTAGTGTCGCTCTAAGAGCTGCAGGGACTCTAGAGAGGAAGGAGCTGCCCCTGCATTTATGGCAGTTCGGTTTCTGTTCTGAGGAAACCTCTCCGTGCACAGCAATGAGTGCATGTCAGATGAGTCTGGAGTAGGTGAGGCTGGGAGAAGCCCAGGATCCAGCTGAATGGACGCTGGGAAGGAACAACCCAGACACGAGCCTTGGAAGTTTATATCGAGGTCATACTTTCTTCTCTTCCCTTACTCCTTCCTCCCTTCTCTTCCACATGAAGTACAAGCTCAAGGCCCTTTCCAGCCATCTGCAGCTAGGTGGATACCTGAGGAGCATCGCCTCCTTGGTGTGGAGGAGGTGGCCCATGGGAGGCTTGGTCATTGGGAAGATGGGCTCAGTGTTAGTATCGGAGCTGCTGGGAAGCCTGGAGCTTCCTCAGGACAGGAAGAGGAAATGGGTTACCTCCCCCGCCCACCACCTTTGCCACCTCAGGCGCTTCAACTACCTCAGCTGAAGTTGGCTCATCATCATCGCCTCCTTACTAACCCTCCTTCTCTGCCTTTCCTCTTGGTCACCCTGCCAAAATTCCTTCCTGTCCAGCGTCCATGATAAAGTGGATTTGTCACCCTGTCTTCAAAGCTTCGCTCCCCAGAGAGTAAACTTGGTGCTGGTCAAATGTGGGGAATTAGCTGTAACATATGAACTGGCAGGTAACTAAGGTCTGATAGAGAGCATTTACAAACCTCCAAGAAGTATGTAACCTTCCCATTTTTATTAATTGTTTCATGAAGCCCACAGCCATGGGGTTTTATGTCTTCTTCTCTTGCTTTTATTAACATCAGGAAGGCTTCTGTGCCTCTTTGCCTTCTGAACCTTTTAAATTTTCTTCCTCCATTTGGCCATTTCCTCCTCTAAGGCTCAAAGCTACTGACTCAGTGGAGTCTTTCTTGTGTCCCTGAAGTGTGACAATCATCTGCTCTTATCATCTTTCTCCAACTCTGTGTATGTGTTGTCTCTGTGTGTGAGAGTTTAAATTGATTGTTAGCTTGAAAGGACCTTGAATCCCCCTGAGGAATTATGTAAATGAGATTAGCCTCTGTGAGGGCTTATCTTGGTTAATTGAGGTGGGAAGACCCACAATAACTATGGTCCTGGATCATATAAAAAGGAGAAGGGCTGGAGAGATGGTCTAGACAGAAGTTAAGGTGCTTGCCTGTGAAGTCTAAGGACCCGTGTTCTACTCTCCAGATCCCATGTAAGCCAGACACACAAAGGTGAGGCAACTGCAAAGTTGCACATGCCCACTAGATGGTACAAGTGTCTGGAGTTCAATTGTAGTAGCTGAGGCTCTGGTGCGCCAATTCTCTCCCTTGTGGAAAAAAAAAAAAGGAGAATGCTGGTTGAGCAGCTGAGATCACTCTCTGCTTCCTCATTGTGCTGAATATGAGCAGCTGCTTTGTGCTCCTGCCACCATGATTCACTACTACTGTGGACTGTAATCAGGAACTGTAAGCTGAAATAAACCCTTCTCTCCTTAAACTGACTTTGTCAGGTGTATTGCCCCAGCAAGGAGAAGTTGACTAATAGGCGATGCCTGACTGGAGCTCTTTGTGTGTTTGGTCTCCCCAGCACCCAGGATGACACTGTGGCTGTTCAGAGATTGCTCACTAAAAGGACAGAAAGGAGAATGGATTAGGAAGCAGCCTGCTTCGAGCCAACAGATGGGAGCTGCCAGATTGTGAAAAGCAGCTGGGTTTGAAGAATAAAAGCCATGGCAGTTAATTAAAAACATTTTTATTTGACCTGATTAAAAAGAAGTTAAAGCTCTGAGAAGATTCTGCAGAGGAATTAAGGCAGCAGATACGAGTCAGGTGGACGGGTGATATGTGCTCTGGATGCAGGGGCTGAGGAATCTCTAGTCCTGAGCTGGAATAAACGTGCTTACTGCTCATAGGTGCCTGGGGCTTTGGCCTGTCCACCCAAGGCAACAAAGATTTGCACTTCCAAGTACTTGGGGAGTCTCCTGGCAGATACAAGGCTATAGCCAGCTCAGCTATAGTTAGTCACATGCCTGGGTTGGGCAGAGTCTAATCCAGAAGCAGGGAAAGGTTAAAAAAAAAGTTAAGGCCCAGTAATGGTTCCTCCTCCAAAATGTCTACCATGGTGTATCAATTATTTCCTCATTGCTGTAACAGATACCTGACAGAAGTATCCCAAGGAAGGAGAGGAAAAGATTTATTTTCAGCTTACAGTTCTGAGAAGAGGTTTTTGTGGTGGGGAAGGCATCGTGGAAGCAGCAGGCACTGGCCAGCCCAGGAGGGACGGCAGGGTCTCTGCTAAGTTGGGGGTGAGAAGCACAGAATCACGACACAGACTCCAGGAATTGGGTGAAAGCAGGCAGAGGGCGAGCTGCAGCAAACTTGTTTATTCAAAGAAGTGTAGGGGGTTTTAAGGGGCTTGGCTGGCCAATCATTGTACGGGGTGGTCCCCTTTTTGTGACCAATGACAGCTTGTCTCTGGGCAGATCATCTCGCAGCAGGTTGCACGCGAGCATGGGACTGTAGCTGTTGTCACGCCAGGTCTGCACAGGATGTCATGTTCACAGAAGCCATGTCCTGGTTTCTTCTGCCATGCCGTCTGGCTAGGGCCAGACCTGCATTGTGCCATACCTCACATGGGCAGACAGGAAGTAGAGAATGAAGAGGAAGTGAGGCAGGTTATGAAACTCCAAGGCACACCCCCAGTGTGACCCACTTCTTCCAGCACCCCACCTTCTAAAGTTCCTCAACCTTTCCCAACAGCGCCACCTGCTGGAGACTAAGTGTTCAAGCATATGAGCCAATGGGGGCATTTTACATTCAAACTGCAGCACACAGAATCTATTGGGTACCCTCTGTGGTGAACCATCAGAGATGAGGGGGGTATCCTAACTGAGGTTTTCTGTCTTTAATAAATATAAAAAAACACTTGCATTGGAGCCAAACAAAGCTTGCTGTTCAGAGGATTAGCAGGGAAGCATTTCATGGCTTTTCTATGGTCTGCATGTTAGCGTCCCCCAAACTCATGTGCTAGCTCCTAGTTCCCATTATTGTGGTAGCATTCAGAAGTAAAGCCTTTGGAAGGAAGTCACGAGGGCTCCTCCGTGATAGTAAGATCAGTGTCCTTAGAAAAGAAGCTTTCTCATCCCCTCTTCAGCCATGTAAGGTAGAAGTACAGGGCACGGCTTCATGGAGGTCACATCTTCTAGAACTGTGATCCATACATTTCTGCTGCTTATCCAGTGCTCAGTCAGAGGTGTTTTGTTTCAGCAGCCTCAAGGTCCTTTCCTTCCTCCATGTATGGACTTCTCTTATGGGAAGGACCTTTCCTTCCAGAGAACAAGCACGATTTGCCTCCACTCTTTTACGATGGAGAAAACTGAGGTCATATGAAGGAATTAGCCAGAGACCTGGGCAACCGTGATCTATTGCATGCGTATTGCTATACTTATGGGTTACTTTCTAATGTATTATATGTGTCTTGCTATAACCATGGGATGCTTTTGCACAGTAAAACTTCACAAAGAAGAGGTTGGGGGTGGGGAGGTCTCTGGACTCTATTTGGGGTGATGAACACGAGTTTGGCAGAGAATGTTGGAAGGTTTTTGTTTTGATACTGAATGGAGAAGCATTAAGACCATAGGGATATAAAGACCTGGTACTGCAAGAGCCAACGAAGGTAGTGAGATACAGGTAACAAACAGTAAGGTTATCACCAGCACCAAGGATGGAGGACTATGTGAATTAAAGTGCTTGCTCTAAAGCAGGCTGGAGTCTGAGCAGGTAACTGAGGGCCTGTGATGCCAAGGACCTGGGAATATTCTTCGATGTCTGGGGTCAATATTCCTATAACGCTTTCTTCGTACATGAAGAGCTGCTTGATGGCTGTGAACAGGAGTGGGAAGAGCTTTAGAATTCAGCATCTATAACTTAATAGCCACGTGGCCTTGCCTGAATTTACACTAAACCCCAGGTTCCTTACTTTACAATTTGGAAAATTAACCTTTGCCTCATTGATTTGTTGCGAAGATTACATTTTTTTCCTTTCACATGTAGAAGATTTCTGCTTTAAGTTGGCCTCAGGCAATCAGCATTTGAAATATTTCTCTCCCAGTTGCCGCATGAATATTAATGATACCACACAAAACAGGTTTGAAAACAGGAACACAGGCATTCACAACATTTTGGAAGACATTTCCTTAACTATACTTCTGGTGAAAGATTGGCCGGGTACCCATTGCCTCATGACATCTCCTTTCCTTATCAGTGCAAGTGACTTACTGTATTGTTTCACAATCTCATGTCTACCAAGTAGGTCAAACGTCCTCAGCATTTTTAGCTTCTTAGCTGCCTACTTCCCATTTGAATGAGAAGGTGCCTTTTGGTGGGTCATAGGTAGGGAGAATGACGCCCCCGTCCCCATTGTTTGCCCAGAGATAGATAGACTGTTTCATCTAGGAAAGAGACAGGGCCTTCTCTGAGGGGCTAGGGTCTTTCCCACTGTCCCTGACTCCCCTTGGATGGATTCGTTCTATTCCATTTAGAATCCCAAACTACTACATGTGATCATAGGGAGGAAGTGGTTACCGTGCACTGCATTTTGGGAACTGTTATGGAAAAAAAGATGGAGAAAAGCTGAACTCTGGGAACAGGAAATGCTAGAAAACAGTAGTGCCTTACAACTTCCTATGAGCCAAATTTATCTGAAGGACAAGTCCCACTTAGCCTCATCTTTTTTTTTTATTTAAGATTTATTTATTTATTTATTTATTTATTTATTTATTTATTTTGTCTGAGGCAGAGTTTCACTCTAGTCTAGGCTGATCTGGAATTCACTATGTAGTCTCAGGGTGTCCTTGAACTCACAGTGATCTGCCTACCTCTGCAGCCCGCGTGCTGGGATTAAAGGTGTGCATCACCATGCCCAGCCTGTTTATTTATTTATTTGAGAGAGTCAGAGAGAGAGAGAGAGAGAGAGAGAGACAGACAGAGAGAATGGGCGCACCAGGGCAGCCGCTGCAAACGAACTCCAGACACATGTGCCACCTTTTGCATCTGGTTTACATGGTCCTAGGGTATCAAACCTGGGTCCTTTTGATGTTGCAGGCAAAAGCCTTAACCACTAAGCGACCCTTCCAGCCCTTAGCCTTATCTTTGTTTTACATTGTAAGAAATGAACCTGGGTTATATTCCAGAATTTGGAGTCAGGGAGGTGTGCACTAGCCTTCCCTCCCTCCCTCTCAATGTCCCTCCCTCCCCTTTTCTCTTCCCTGGTGTGAGATTTTGAACCTAGGTCTTCACACATGCTAAGTACACACTCTACCACCGAGCTAGATCCACAGCCATCATCACTCTTAGTTTCTGGCTTTAACTCTGGGAAGGGATTCTCTCTGGCTACGGCACTTTCTGGGTGTGCCATCTTGGGCAAGGTACTCTACAACATCTAGTTCTCATTTCTCAAACTACAACAGCAGTGTCCACGTAATAAGGTTGCTGGGAGATTAGGGTAGCTCTCAGTACACAGTGCTATGGTCATAGTTCTTAGGACCTAATAAGGTCTAAATTATTATAATAATTGTATAATTATTACATTATATATAAATTATTATGACTAGGGAGGGGCATACCAGGCCATATATCTAGTCTATAAACAAATGCTAAACTAAAAAGTATAACAGAAGGACAGGACAAAATAAGAGTGAGGAAGAATCCTGAAGGATTCTTTGAACATTTCCTTACATTGTATATTTTTAAAAACATGGCCTCCACCAATTCAGACTAGGCAAACAAAAAGAGAAAAGAGCACAAGAGAGGTAAGTGAGTAGATGAGATAGTACAGAAGCTAATTGAATCTGACAAAGATTTTAGAAAAATAAAGCAAATAACCCTAACGGCATCCAATTGCTGGCAAAACTTTCCAGTAAGAAAATATTCCAAAGCGACTCAAACACAACACTTCAGCATTGGTAAAAACTTGCTCCCCAGGGGAAAAAAAACCACAACACAACAAGATAAGAACCAACGCTGTGCAAAATATCTTACATCGTGTTCAGAAGTCGTAGCAGAGGCACTGGTGTTGATATTGTTATGCTGAGACTATGAGGTGTGTGTGCTGGAGGAATCAGATGAGTGGTTCTGTTGTTGACAATGAGGACTTTTTGGCACGGCTGAGAGGAGGGGAAAATGTAAGATGGATGGAGCTAAATACAGTCTCTGTAACTCTGAATTTTAACTGTCAGTGTGAACTGTATTTTACCTTAATTTTTTCCCCTCGCCTATGTCAGTTGCAAAGGCCTGAAGAGGGGCTGGCAGTGAGTGCACCCTCAGCTGTCCAGATGTGCTCTCTCATCTGGTTGACCACTAAGAGGAGCTGGGGCTTCTTGGAGAGCTGGCTGATTCCAGAATGGGGAAGAAAACGTTCAAGATGAGTCTAAAATAGCTTGTCATAGAAAATAGCTGCTTTCCTTTTCCTCCGTCTCCTCCCATGAAACCTCTAGATCTAAATACCAATTTTCAGAAAATACAGAGGACAAACCCATTACTGATAACATCAGGAATACCATCAGTAAAATCCAGAGCGTAGGAAACTCTGCAAGACGAATGGCCTAGTTTTTAAAGGCTATACAAACAACAACAAAAATAAAACATGCAAAAACACATCCCACAACTCACTGGCAGGTATCCCACCCCCAGCACTGAAATTTTCTTAATAACAATCTATGGCTTCTGCACACAACACCTCCACAGGATACTTCTGCCCAAAGTTTCTAAAAATATATATATTATTAGCTAGCAAAGAAGTTTCAATTTGACTTATTTATAGCATCAAAGTGGCCTTGATACTCATGACCTCACAGTGCCTGACATTACCTACAGAAGACCTGCATAATAGGAGGAAAAAATGATAACATCAAAACAGATGAGAGATTAATTGGAAAGAAAAAGAGATTCAGTGGAGAGGGAATTTGGGAGGGGGAAGGGACATGGTGGGAAGGGATTTCTGAGCATGCTATATTGTCTATATTTGTGGATGATGTCAATAAAAAGTTAAAAACAAACCCAATCAGACAAACAAAAAACACTCCAGGAAAATAGAGAAATAGAGGAAGGAGATTGAAGGGGCATACCAACTCAGTTGATTTTTTTTGTTTGAAACAAACCAGATGTCAAAGTAACAAAACCCCAAATCAAACATTTGGTAGCATGTATTTAGGCTAAGGAGTTTTCCTGAATTGTTTTAGAGATCATTGTGAAGTTCTAGAGTTATCAAAGAAATCATATTTTAAAGATATGTGCTGAAACACAAATACTTATGGATGGAATATCTCTATTTCTGTAAACATTTAAAATATTTCATGGTATAAAAACAAGGAGAGGAGAGCAAAGACTTCCAGGAAAATAGAAAATGTTTGGCTATAGATTGTTGATCGCAGAAATGACACAGGGAATAGTGATCTCCGATGAAGACAAGGTTCTTGTCAAGTTCTCCCAAAACATGGAAGAAAAGTGCTTCTCATTTCACATTCAAACCACCACACTGTGTTCCTCAACTTGATCAGCATGGGAAGCCTTTCATTGGCAGGAGCTCAATCGCACCTAATCTTTAGGCCAAATGTGTCCTCTTCCCTGAGGCTGTCCTGATGTCACCCCATAGTTCCGGGGTTCTTGCCTTACCATCTTTAACAAGGCCTGGTCTATGTTTAGTGCTGTGTGAGTGCTTGCCTTGTGTGAGTGGTGATGGGCTATCTTATCTACTGGCTCTCTTCAGCTTCTGTGTTCTCTCATTTTTTTTAATTTAGTAGAAAGTTGTATGGCTACATCATATGTTAGTACTATCATTTCCCTCTGCCCTGCCCCCATTGTTCTGAGGGCCCTCCTTGGCGGGATTGCTGGCATTCCCCGTAGGTTTGCTGGTTATGAGATGTGAGAGCATTAGTCAGTCATTATAACCGGGTGTGGGGGAGGCAGTGCCTCTAAACATTCCCTTCCACTCTGTGGCTCTTATAATCTTTCTGTCTCCTGTTCTGGAAAATTCTCTGAGCTGTGGTGGGTGTATTTTAAGTCTACTTTAGTGCTGAGCTCTCAGCAGCTTCTTGATATCTGCTTTGGTGCTTTTTGGGTGTCCTCGGTATCTGTCTCCATCCCCCTGGGGCTGGCTGTCAGGCTCACCATGGGAGCAGCATTCTTGCTCATCTCACCGATTCCCCTGTGGTTTCATCTGGGCCCTGGCTGATGTGCAGCGAGAGGGAGAGTGGGGGGGTTATCTCCTTGTTCTAGCTGCTTTCCGAAAAAGAAAAACAGATTTTCCAAAGGAGACTGAGGTCAGCATAAGTTCAATGGGATAAACATTATTAATTCAGAGAGATTTTGCTGGGCACGCCTTTAATCCCAGCACTTGGGAGGCAGAGGTAGGAAGATCACCATGAGTTCAAGGCCACCCTGAGACTACATAGTGAATTCAGGTCAGCCTAGAGTAAGACTCTACCTTGGAAACCAAAAAAAAAAAAAAAAAAAAAAAAAAAAGGAGAGAGAGAGATTTAGGTGGGCATAGCCTCTCCAGTTCCAACTAAATGGATCTCTTAGCCAATCAGAGAGCCACTGGTTACCCACCTAGGCTAGGTGCCACTATAGCACAGGCGTGTCCATCTTGTCAGTTTGGTTGCTTTTGTATATCAGTGTTCCCTGCTGGCGCACAAGGTTGTTGACCATTTTCCCTCAGCAGCTCATATAGCACTTTCCTCCACTATTTGGGCAGACAATCTGAGAACTGGCTTCCCTCTGTTCTATCATTTTAAAAAAAATCATTTCATTTGTTCATTTACAAGGAGAGAGAAAGAGAGAGGGAAAGGGAGAGGGAGAGAGAGAGAGAGAGAGAGAGAAACACACAGAGAGGAAGAGAGAGAGAGAGAATATGATGCATGTGCCAGGGTCTCTAGCCACTGCAAATGAACTCCAGATGCATGCACCACTTTGTGCATCTGGCTTTACGTGGATACTGGGGAATCAAACTTAGGTTGTTAGGCTTTGTAGGAAAGTGCTTTAACTGCTAAGCCATCTCTCTAGCCCTGTTCTATCATTTTTATGAACACTTCTACTGAGCACTGTGTATGTTTGAAATCATGTGTTCTTTCTAGAACAAATATGTAATTTATGATGACTGCTTACTCCTGTTTTTACATCTACTTTATTTTTGCTTACTGTGTTATTTGTGAAACATTTTTATCTGCTCTTCTTTCTTCATCTGAATTAATAACATTTTAAATTTACTTTTATTCTCTTTCCTCTATGGAATGCTGGTATTGATTATATTTCTTGTAATGGTTGTTATTACATTTTAACTTGTATGTTAGTTATATACTTACTGAATGTATTATATCTGTTCTCTTTCTAACTAAGACACATCTGAGAAAGGCTTTAACATTCTTTATTCTATACTTGTCTTTGACTGCCTCTTGTTAATGCTTTCTAAGGTTTATTTAGCTTTGTATTGTTAATGCAAATGTCTCAATTTCAATTTTACATTTTCAGTCAATATTTGGGACCCTTACTTGCAATCACATTTTGTTTTATAAGCTCTCTGCATTTACATATTTTGCTTTTGTTGTTGATGTATATTATTTTGTAATTTTTAGTGAGGTTTGTAGGTGACAAACTTTCTGTTTAGTAAGTCTTGGATTTATGTTGCCAAACTTTTAAAAAACATTTATTTATTTTTGAAGAAAGAGCACCTGACTTTTCTGGGTACTGAGAAATCAAACCCAGGTTGGCAGGCCATACAAGCACCTTTAACTGCTAAGTCTTCTCCTCAGCCCTGTTTTGCCAAACTTAATGAATAGCGTTTCACAGATCTTGTTTTGTAGATGTTAATACTGGTTATAGTTCTGTCCACAAACCCTGAGAGATGCCAAACCATTCTTAGCTGGCATTTTTTTTCTTGCCTATAAGAATTTGAGAGCAGTTTGTTGGCCTTGTCTTCCAGCTTTCCCACTGTCTCTACATTCTTGATTTTAAGAATCCCACTCTTGGTTGAAATCACTAGATTGTCTCTTCCTCAGGCCCAAAGGAGCACAGGCTTGGTCCCTAGAGTGGCACGAGGTAAGAAGTGGCATCTTGCCTTGAGTGGGTGCCCTCTGTCAATGGAGTATGCTCTCTGGTCTTATTGCCACTTTCCTTGCTCATGATATAGGTGGTTTGCTTTGTCACACAAGGTGATGCTCTTGCCACAGGTCCAAAGCTGTGGGGGATGCCTGCTCTGAGGCCCAACTCTCCAAAGCTTAGACTAAATGAACCTTTCTTCTTCATAAAGTTAAGGGCCTCAGGTAGTTTGATGTAGTATTTAAAAGCTGCCTAATACAATCACATTTGATTACTTAGTTCAATATTCATTTTTATGCTTATTTTCTGACTTGCCCTTTTCACCACTAGATGATCCTGGGTTTTTCCTTCTTTTTTTAAAAAAATTATTTTATTTATTTTTGGAGAGAGACAGAGAGAGAGAGAGAGAGAGACAGAGAGGGAGACAGATAGAGATGGGCACGCCAGCAGTCTCTCAGCTGCTGTGAACAAAATCCAGATGTGTGCACCCCCTTGTGGTCAAGTGAAGCATTGTGCCCTTGCGTCACTTTGCATCTGGCTAAATGTGGGACCTGGAGATTGGAACAAGGTTCTTAGGCTTAGCAGGCAGGCGCCTTAACCGCTAAGCCATCTCTCCAGCCCAGATTTTTCCTTCTTTTGATATGACCTTTCCATTTGCAATACTTTACTGTGTATGAACCTCTTTATCCAGCCTCGAGGTCTCTTTACTTTCGTCATCCATTTTAATCTAATCTCTCTCAAGGTAACATCCTAGGAGACATTCTTTCCAGTATCCCAGGTTAACTCATGGCTTCATTTCAACTGTGTCCAATGAGTTTATTGAATCTGTCTCAGTCCATTAAAAACATATCAATAGGGCTGGAGACATGGCTTAGTTGTTAAGGCGCCTGCCTCCTAAGCCTAAGACTGCCCGTTCAATTCTCTAGGTCCCACGTTTAGCCAGAAGCAAAGTGATGCAAGGGTGTAATACCACACTTGCCCACAAGGGGGCGCATGCGTCTGGAGTTTGTTCACAGCAGCTGAGAGACCGACCAGTGGCGCACTCATTCTCTATCTGTTTCTCTCTCTCTCTCTCTCTCTCTCTCTGACTGACTCTCCAAAAATAAACAAACAAACAAACGCAAAAACATATCAATAGCCATATATTTATTTTCCAGGATTTGTAAGTGGCTTAATTTTTAAAAAAATTTTTCCTACCAAGTATTTGAGTGGAAAGTTACAACTCTTTAGTTGGACTAAAAGATGTCTTAAATGAAAACCTTCCTCACATGTGCCTCTTGGGGAACCTAACCAAGGAGCATCTACCAAAAGGAACCACTGCCCTTGTGCCTGCCATAGAAAGGAAGGCTGCTGGGGGATTTGTTTTGTTCATCATTCCAATACTTTGGAGTTAAAGGTGATCACCATGGCAACATCTATAATTTTTTTGGGCTGGAGAGATGGCTTAGTGGTTAAGGCGCCTGCCTCCTAAGCCTAATAACACCGGTTCCAATCGCCAGCAGTTCCAATCTCCAGGTCCCATGTTTAGCCAGATGCAGTGATGCAAAGGCACAATGCTGCACTTGACCACAAGGGGGCGCACACATCTGGATTTCATTTGCAGCAGTTGAGAGGCTGCTGGTGCTCCCATCTCTGTCTTCCTCTCCCTCTCTCTCTCAAAAAAAATACTTCATATTTTTTAAAAAAACCTTCATTAAAAATTATTTGCAAGAAGAGAGAAAGGGAGATGAGAGAAAGAGAGAGTGACCTCCAGCCACTGCAAATAAACTCCAGACACTCTAGACACATGTGCCATTTAGTGCATCTGGCTTTACATGGGTACTGGGGGATCAAACCTGGGCCCATATTTTACTAACATGACTTCTAGAATTGTGCTTGACTATCTACCCACTTTGCATTAAGGAGAGCATCCTGATATACATCCACACATTCTAAATTATTAAATATGAGATTCCTTTATGTAGATTTTCTCTATGAGCATCAATACTATCAGACACCAAGTTACCATGTTTAAATCCCTGGTTTGTCTTCCGCCTTGCTAAAACTCATAAATAATTTACTAAGTGGAATAAAACACATCTGTTGAAATTATTGCCAGATTTCCTGGTTATAATTATAAAAACAATACTGAAAATACACCTACATATCAGTAAGCATTGTGCAGCTTTATGACTTAATTGTGTTTGTTTATTTGCACATGTGTTTACTTGCATGCGTATATGTGCATATGTGAATGGGCGCCCTGGGGCGTCTTGTCACTGCAAATGAACACCAGACCATTTGTGCCACGTTCTGTGTCTGGCTTATGGGGGTAGCTTGGGAATTAAATCCTGGGATGGCACACTCTGCAAGCAAATATCTTTAACCTCTGGGTCATCTTTCCATTGTTATGACTTAAAACTTACTTAAAAATTACTTCTGGAATTCATCTTGCATTATTTTCAAATACTTCATTAACATTCTCCATTGATGAGGGTCCCTTTGAAAGTGGGAGGACAGGGAGGAGGACAATGGAACCAATACTGTGAATGTAAAATCAGAATAATATAAATAAAAAATATATTTTATATAAAAAAAAATGAGATCACTTGTGAAGGTCATGGTTTTTGGTGAAAATGTGAGTCAAATTTAAGTTCTGTAGTCCATGGAGACCAGAGTGTTTTATTGTCATCTGCAGTCCTCATTGCTATTCAGGGCATTTTGGCATAGTTTTCACATGAATGAGACCTATGAAACATGTATTGTATTTTCCTTCTGTTTCTTGGCCCAGTTAACCTTCTGGAAACGTAAGATCATTCATTATAAACTCCTCTAGTTTCTGACAGCAAGAAAAGCTAACCATGGCAGACAGCGGAGGAGTGCTTCCTCAGTCCCTTGAGATGCGGTTGCCTTTTCTGTGATCGGGTCCCTAAGTGCCCGTGGGCTCTACTGACTGCCTTCCCTGTAGACACCCAAAGACAAAAGTGCCTGTGAGTTTATGCTGATGGATGACTGACAGCAGCCGAATAACCAAACCTTCTTTCCTTGGGGCAGAAAAATCTCTGAGGTGAAGTTTATATGGAATCATTTTAAGACCCAGACCGTCCAAAATTATCTGTCAGGTAATTCTAGAGCAAGGAATGGGAAGGGTCCGGGGTCCTGATTTCCCCTCCCCCTCCTCCTCAACCTTCTGTTTTTAAGCTAGAATCTCACTTTCCAGGCTTACCTGGAATCTCAGGGTGGCCTCCAACTCACAGCGATCCACCTACCTCTGCCTCCCCAGTGTTGGAAGTAAAGGCGTGGACCGCCACGCCTGGCCCGATGCCATTTTTGAATTAACTGGCAATCTTCTTGGTCAGCCTTCCAAGTTCTGATGTAATAGGCACGCGCCTCCATGTCCAGTTTCTATTGTGATTTTGTGGGTCACCATTCATAGTGTTAGATTTCGAAGGTACTTGGAAGTTTCGTTCTCTGGGCTCTATGGAGTGAGGCTTTTTGTTTTCCCTCTCTCCACCTCCCCCTGCCCTCATCCGTGAGTTTTGTTTTTCTCTCTGTCTACTCCCACTTCTCCATATCCATGAGTTTTGCAGTTGTCTCCGTCTGGATAAATGGAACCTCAGATATAGGGCTCTGATCCCACGCTGACACCAGAGAGCTCTACCTAACACCCTTTCTCTGCTCCTTCCCAGCCCTTCTGTTGCTAGGCCTCTGATTTGCAGCCCCTGCTGGGGTGAGTGGGGAGCGGTCCACATCCTGTTTTGTGTGTCATATGGCTCTTTGCATCAGTCACTGCTGAAGGCCCAGGATTTCCATCACCCCCTATAGTTGAACTCCCAGCTACTTCGAGTTTTGATCCCAGATCAACAAGGTCATGGCTTCAGGACCTTCTTAGTGTTCAGTTGGTGTTCTCTTTGTGGTCCATCACCACTGAATTGGGAAAAATGGCATCTTAAGTTCAAAAATGAAGTATATGACTGAACAGTATTGCATTGTCAAAAATGGAGAGGAAAAGGGAGTGTAGTTCACTGGCAGAGCCCTTGCATGACACTAAATGTGTCAGACTCTGGTTAGATTCCAGCACAAAAGAGGAGGAAGCAGAATGGAGAGATGATGCTTGCTGTGAACGTGGACTGGAAGTCAGGCTTTGACTGGCTTGAGAAGATCTTTGTTCTCCATAAACACAGAGTTAGTATCAAGCTTTGAAACACTTCAAACTCAAATATTTTCTCAATAAATAATTCATCTGGTTCCATTGTTTCCCTTAACAAATTTAGAAGTACACAATACATTATTGCTAATTACAGGCATGAAGATATATATCAGATCTGCAAAGCTTATTTGACTAGAATAACAAGAACTTTACACTGGTTGATTAGAAACTCTCCATTTCCTCCCACCCAAGTAGTTTTCACTCCTTTTAAGTCATCAGAATCTATATATACTCATCATACACACACACACACACACACACACACACACACACACACGTTCACATACATACAAAGTATATATCAAAATTACAGGTTATTATAGTTATTTTGTTAAATTTGCATTTGTGACATTTATTTTAAAAGCACTTATTGAATATAGGGGGATTTTGGAAAAGTGAACATTTGTTTTCAATTCCTGTGGATTGAGAAAAACTTTAGCCTTCAATTTCTTTTTATTTCCTTTCTCTCCCACCTTCCTTCTTGTTTTCTTGTTTGTTTGTTTCTCAGTTTCTTTTTGTATTTTCATTATCCCCTGAGCACGTCCAATTAGCAGCATATTCTGTGGAAGTCACCAGGGCAGAGTGGTTACCTGCAAGGGCAAGGTGGGTCAGTGTCAGAGGTGGAGCCAGCTCCAGCCTTGTTCCCACACAGGAGTCTTTTCTCTTAGATGATGTCATTCTGAAGAGAGAGGGGGCACCATGTAGAGGATATGTTACATTTCCTTCCCTCACATGACCTGTTGCTCTGTGAACAGAATCGGGAAGTAAATATCCAGCAGTGGGGACCCTGGATGACACAAGTGCAGAGAGCTTGTGCCTGGTAACAACACACATAGTCTGAAGCAGTGAAAGCGTTGACAAGCATTAATAATGGATTCTCCCAAAACACAAAAGGTTTGGTTTGTAGTAGTTACCAGTTTACATGACATAAATGTTCCCCTTGTGGCCAATATCAAGCTATGGACAAGTTGACAGCTACTTTACAAGATATTTAAAAGCTTTTAAAATATTTCATTTTTATTTATTTATTTATTTATTTGACAGAGAGAGAGAGGGAGAGAGAGAGAGAATGGGCGTGCCAGGGCTTCCAGCCACTGCAAATGAACTCCAGATGCGTGTGCCCCCTTGTGCATCTGGCTAACTTGGGTCCTGAGGAATTGAACCTGGGTCCTTTGGCGTTGCAGGCAAACATTTTAACTGCTAAGCCATCCCTCCAGCCCTTTAAAAGCTTTTTAAAGAGCTATGGAGATAGATCAGTGTTTGCTTGCAAGGCCTGCTGGCCCAAGTTCCATTCCCCTGTACCCACATAAAGTCAGGTGCAAAAAGTGGCACATGCATCTGGAGTTCGTTTGAAGGGGCAAGAGGCCCTGGTGCACCCATATACACACACACATTCTCTTTAAATCAATAAAAATATTTTTTGAAATAATTTTTAAAAATTATTTTTTGAACTGGTACAAAAATATTCATATTTATGGGGTAACATAATGATTCTATACATATGGATATATATGATGTTTATTTTCAGATTCCACAAATGAATGAGATCATACAGTACATATTTATTTGTGTCTTAACTTATTTCACTTAACATAATCACCTCTAATTTTCATCCATGTTGTTGTTAATAATGTGATTGCATTCTTTTTTAATGGCTGAGTAGTAATCTGTGGTATACATGTACCACATTTTCTTTATCTACTCAGTTGTTGGACTCTTAAAACATTTCCATTTCTTGCTGAATAGTGTTGTAATGACCATGGGACAGCAGATGTCTCTGACATTCTGACTTCCTTTGCTTTTCATATAGAGCCAGTAGCAGGATTGATGGTTCAGACAGCAATTCTATTTTTAATTTTTAAAAATTTTTATTTATTTATTTGAGAGAGAGGGAGAGAGAGAGAGAGAGAGAGAGAGAGAGAGAGAGGGAGGGAGAATGGGCATGCCAGGACCTCTAGTCACTGAAAATGAACTCCAGATGCATGTGCCCCTTTTACAACTGGCTTATATGGATCCCGGGGAATCAAACTGTGGTTCTTTGGCTTTGCAGGTAAATGCCTTAACTGCTAAGCCATCTCTCCAGCTCTCTATTTTTAATTTTTAAGAAACTACTATATTGTGTTTCATACTGGTTGTATTAATATTTCATTCTCATCAACAGTGTGCTGTATCTTCCCTAGTCCTCAGTACAACTAGTCTTTTGGAAAATGACCATTCTTACCAAGGTAATAAAAGACCATCAGTTTTCTCAAGCTGGAACAGCTGGCTCTTGCCTATCCTAGCCAAGTTCTCTGTGCTCTCATTTTGCATGGAGCTGCAGACCAACTTACGAGCCGCCAGCCCTCTGATCAGATTCTTTTCTAGGAAACCCATCTGATGTCAACCTCCTCAACCTTTGTCCCTGCTAGTCCTCCAGCTGGTATGACCTTCACCATTCATTCACTCACACAGCTGTGCTAGTTGAAAGGCCCATGGTGGCAGGTATTTAGAGAAATAGTCATCATAATTGGATCCTAAATTGGTTTTTGTTTGCAATTTGGAATGAGTAAAATAATTTATTAAGAAGGGAAGTCTAATCTTTTTTTTTTAAGAGGACTATTGAGGAGATGGAGTGAGCAAACAAAAAAGTTTACTACTTTGATTATGCATCCTTACTTTCTCTGGCTCCATGATAGAGCAGGAGGAAGGGAAGACAATAGATTCAAGTGCTGTCACTCCATAAAGATGATATCAAGCTCAAAATAGAGAAATATTTTGAATAAATAAGTGGATAATACTGCTTTGGAGAAATAATTCATGCTATGTTTCTTCTCTGGCTATTTTTATTGATATTTTACCAGTGGTTTTGTAGACAAAACGAGTCTCAGAAATTCATTTATTTTAGTCACAGTATGATCACGGGCTTACGTGTACTCAGTGACTTAAAGAAGGCAATTAAGGAAAGAAAGTGGTTGCTGGGCTACAATCAACCAATATGCTTTGAAATTCACTCTTGGCAGGCTCAGGTTGGTTCAGGGTTATATCTTTTAAGTATGGACAACATATTTGATTGTTAGCAATAATGACTGAAGGAAAATCTGATGATATTTGTTTTCTTGAATTACTCTGCTAACTTAAAATAGACACTCAAACATATGCATTGAATTTGTTATAAGATGATGATAAGCAAATTAGGTCATAGTTAGGGTCATTTTCTACATGTACTCCACTTTGGAGGTAAAGAAACACTCTGATGATTATTTTTATTATCATCTTTTATCTCATTGTTCTCACTCACTGGTTGCAGATGCTGTGAGCCCAATCATGGAAAACCTTCGTATTGGAAAGGAAGCAAACGGATAAGGAACAGACAAGGTCAATAAATTACCAGCAAGTAACTATGTTCTAGGACCTGGATGAAACTCCTTCTACTAATTAAAGTATCACCATTTTGTGTCAGAGGCATGGACATGCATGATCCATGTGACATACTTACTGTGTCCTAACCCATCCTCGCAAGAGTCCCCAGGACCTTTCCCCTGGGGAGATCTTAAAGGTTCACTCACTGAAGTTAGGCTTGGCCTTGTGAATCATCTTGGCTGGTGAGCCCAAGTAGACTCACTTTGGCCAGTTAGCATGAGTATAAACTTGTGTCTTTTCCTTTGAACAGTTCCAAAGCCATCACTTTCTTTCTTTTCTCATCTTCATTTGCTATGAGAACAGCAGGATTTTGTCTCGAGCTGGTCCTCCTTCAGTCTGGATCCTAGAATGAAGAAGATGCGGGGAGCTTAGCCACAGCTGATCTACAGACAGTGAGCATGTATGTAAGTGAAGAAATTTTTAAAAAGAATTTGCTGCCACTGGAATTTTGCAGTTCGTGATAGCAGCACAAATAGGAAATGGTCTATCAGCATAGAAAGCGGTACCAGAAGAATTGAGTGCCACCTCACAGAAAAGCAGGAACAAATCCAAAGTGTGCAGCAATGCCGAAGCTTCTGGAAAACCATTGCCTGCACAAGCCTGGAAAGCAGCTAAGCAATGAACTTTTAGCTTTTCAGGAGTGGGGAGTAGCATGTTGTACAGGGAAGGGGTTGCTATTGGAAATGGACAAAAAGAATGAAGATAGCTAAGAAAAGAACTGTGTTGACGTAAACAGAGTGAAAGAAAATTTAAGGAGCCTTGAAATCCCATGATTTGCATGGTGGGAAATTATGACTCACACAGGATAGATTGAGATGTGCTTTGGTCTGTATCCAAATCATGGGTCACTTATTGATTATTGATTAGGCTGTTGGATAGAATTAGATTGATTAAAATCTACGTCTTTTAAAAAACATTTTATTCATTTATTTTTATTTGAGAGGAGAGAGAGAAAGAGAGTTATCAAGAGAGGCAGACAGAGAGAAAAGGAATGGGTGTGCCAGGGCCTCCAGCCACTGCAAACGAACTCCAGATGCATACGACACCTTGTGCGTGTGGCTTTAAGTGGGTACTGGGGAATCAAACCTGGGTCCTCTAGCTTTGCCGGCAAGTGTCTTAACTGCTAAAGCATTTCTCCAGCCCAGTCTGCATTTTTGAAGAAGTCCAATAGCCAATTGTCCTACAGACCTGCAATAGTGCTGTAACCCAGCCACCAACATGGATTGTAGACAGTGAGGCTGTTGGAAATTGATAATTGCCCTAAGGTCTTTCAGTACTCTGTGAACAGCAGCTACCCCACCCGTAAGATGACCATGTTTTCTAATGCTATCCTCAAGGCAGGCATGATGGGTAATGGCAAAAGAAAGGGGTTTCTAGAGGACAGAGTCATGAAGAACTGCAGATTCTCATCCTCAGGTTAAAGGTATTTAAAAATATCTGCCTAGCTGATGACAGCTGCTCCTTAGGCCATGAATGTAATAACCAGAAGATAATGTTCTAAAGCCCTCCTCCTCATCTTTTGGCTCCTACATTCTTCCTGCCACCTCTCTACAATGTTCACTGAGCCTTGGTGAGTGAGAGAGAGATGTCTCATTTAGTGCTGAGCACTCAACTGTCACATATTGTCAGCCCTTCAATGAGTTTTGAGTCTCCCTAGTACTCACTGCCATCTGTAACAGGAAGCTTATTGATAACATGTTGTCATGGATGATGGAAGAAGGCAAAAAATAAAGACATGAAAATAGGGGCTGGAGAGATAACTTAGTGGTTAAGGCATTTGCCTGCATAGCCAAAGGACCGGGGTTTGATTTCCCAGGATCCATGTAAGCCAGATGCACAAGGGGGCGCATGTGTCTGGAATTCGTTTGCAGTGGCTGGAGGCCCTGGTGCACCCATTCTCTCTCTCTCTCTCAAATAAATAAATAAATAAAATATATTTTAAGAATAGAAGAGAAACTAGTGAAAAGAAGAAAGGGGTTAATGGAGAGGGCATAGGGGACAAAATAAAGTAGTGAGAGGGGATTGTGGTCAAAATTACATTATGTACATGTATGAAAACTGTCAATAAAAATGTTAAAAAAAAACCTTCCCATGGGATTTCAGTATTATATGGACCAGTAAAATATTAAGACCTCTCATTGTTTTTCTTTCCATATAGGAGAGCTTGTTTTGATTTTACTATGTCTGTTGTGTGATTGCATGCTCTGTGTGTGTGACTGTGTATATGTGACTGTGTGTGTACAGACACCTTGTCTATTTAATTCAAAAGGAACCACTTACAGACCAGATAAAGATACTGTTAGAACTTCAATTTTTTTTTTGAAGCCTTAGACAGACCTTTGGAAATACTGTTTCCTGGTGTATGAAGGAGAGTGTATTTCATACAAGTGGGAGAAGAGTGCACATTTGTGATCAAGAAGGTGGCTTATAGAAAACTGTCCAATTTTTTTTCAGTATTTGCTGTTACTTTTGGGGTCCATTTTTGCAGACACTATCTTATCTCTTTTTAAAAATTAATTAATTAATTTGAGAGAGCAAGAGAGAATCAACTTAAATGTTGGATGCTGCTTAGCATACTTCGACTATGTCACCACAACATGGGTCAATGGGAGCTAAGTAAGATGAGAACCATGTACGTGACATTCTTTGAAAAACAGATATGCAGCCTAGGCTATTCCTGAACTTGCGATTTTCTTGCCTCAGCAGCCTGAATTCTGGGATAAGTGGTGTGTGCCACCGCACTCAGCTCATAGATGTGGTGTTCCTGGACAGATCTCTGCCAGCCTCGGTATTCATTCCCTTTGTTTTTGTGTTTTACATCATGATAGGCACATCTGCTATGTTAACCACACAGGCTCCTTTTCTGTAACTATTAGACAAGATTAGGTGCATTCGGAGTGGTATGGCCATAGATGTGTAGCTATCAGAGAAGGCAATCACTTTTTCACATACTTGAGATTTTTTTTTTAAACTTTTTATTTTTTATTATATTTTTGGAGACACACAGAGAGAGAGAGAGACAGAGAGAGAGAGAGGAAGACAGAGATGGGCGTGCCAGCAGTGTCTCAGCTGCTGCGAACGAAATCCAGATGCATGTGCCCCCTTGTGGTCAAGTGCGGCATTGCGCCCTTGCGTCATTTTGCATCTGGCTAAACGTGGGACCTGGAGATTGGAACCAGCGTTCTTAGGCTTAGGAGGCAGGCACCTTAACCCCTAAGCCATCTCTCCAGCCCCATACTTGAGTTTTAAAAATATTTTATTTATTTATGTGCAAGGAGAGAGAGCAAGTGAGAGAAAATGGGTAAGTTTCTTTCTTTTATATGCTGGAGATGCCTCCTTACTCTGACAGAAGAAAACAGTCACACATCATTTTCTATTGATCATTTGGAGAGTTTTCTAAAAGTATAACTGCCCATGCCCTGTGAGGTTAAGGCTTAGATTCTGTTTTTTTTTTTTTTTTTAAATATTTTATTTTATTTATTTGAGAGAGAGAGAGAGAGATACAGAAATAGGAAGAAATAGGAAGGTAGAGAGAGAGAGAGAGAATGGGCATGTCAGGGCCTCCAGCCACTGCAAATGAACTCCAAATGTGTGCATCCCCTTGTGCATCTGGCTTACGTGGGTCCTGGGGAATTGAACCTGGGTCCTTTGGGTTTGCAGGCAAGTGCCTTAACCACTAAGCCATCTCTCCAGCCCCTGATTCTGTATTTTCATATAACTTCCTTTTCCTTTCAGTACATTGTGGTGATCAGCATGGACTCTGAAGATCTCAGTTAAGTGCATTTTTAGTTTTGAAGTAGCCCAGTTGACCTTGTTTCATTTTTCTTGCCTGTGTTTTTGGTCTGGTATCTAAGAAGCATCTGTGAATGCAAGACAACAAAGATTTAATCCTATGCTTTTAGCTCTTATGTTTAGGCCTATGATCTATTTTGTGGTCATTGGTGTGAGTTTGGGGTTCACTTTCACTCATTTGCATGTGGATATTTAAGTGACCTAGCCCCATCTTTTGAGTCCTTCATTCTTTGTTGAACTGTCATAGTACTCCTGTCAAAAATTGATCACGAAAGTGGAGTTCTGAAGGGGAATGGGGGAGGGGGATATCATGGTTTGTTGTCTGTAAGCATAGAAGCTGTCAATAAAAATTTGACCACTATCAAATGTGAGGGTTTGTTTCAAGACCTTTCTGTTATTCTATTCTGCTCCTTACTGCTTCATTTGAATCCACTTATTTCTGTTCTGTTCTGTTCTGTTCTATTCATTCTATTCGATTCGATTCGATTCGATTTGATTCATTCCATTCCATTCCATTCCATTCCATTCCATTCCATTCCATTCCATTCCATTCCATTCCATTCCTTTCTATTCTTTTCTATTCTATCCCATTCCCATTCCATGCTTTCATCCATATGCCTGTTCTTGTACGAGCACTACATGGTCTTGATTACCACAGATTTGTGTTAAGTTTTGAAGTTGGGAAGTATGACTGCTTCAACTTTGATCTTTATCAGGATGGTTTTTAATATTTTATTTTATTTATTTTTATTTTTGGAGAGAGATAGAGAGAGACAGGAAGACAGATAGAGATGGGCATGCCAGCAGTGTCTCAGCTGCTGAGAATGAAATCCAGATGCGTGAGCCCCCTTGTGGTCAAGTGCGGCATTGCGCCCTTGCATCACTTTGCATCTGGCTAAATGTGGAACCTGGAGGTTGGAACCGCTGGAGATTGTAACCAGCGTTCTTCGGCTTAGGAGGCAGGCGCCTTAACCGCTAAGCCATCTCTCCAGCCCTTTCAGGATGGTTTTGACTCTTCTCGGTCCATATGAAATCTTATGATCATAGGATCAGCTGTTTTTTTTTTTTTTTTTTTTTTTTTTTTTTTTTTTTTTTTGGCAAAATCTCATATCTTACCAATTACTGTGAACAAAATGCTCTCAGTTTCGTCTGGACACAGGCACTTCCTGACATGTTTTTATTAATGGAAATTACTTACATAGTGGATGGTGAGTGCTTCCAATATCGTTAGGAGACCTTGCAATTCCACAGTGACATGGAAACCCTAGAGATTGAATCTTATGGGTCAGGAAGACCAGGTGACAGTGGCAATGCCTACTTTGAGCACTTCCTCCTGCTCCTCTGTTCCCATCAACAGTGACAACCTGTTTTCCTCTTTCTGCAATTTATTCACCTTTCTTCTCCCTGTATCTATACTAATATATCCTCAACTAGACCTCTTCCAGGTTCCTTTGGCCTTGTGAAGATCGTAAGTGCAGCGTAAGGTCTTTATCTGAGCTAATGTCCTTTCTCGGGACTTCAACATTTCTTTTCCTTTGAAAGTCATTTTTAACCATCGGGTCTGCTCACATTGTCTTAGTTTTGCACGGTTTAGGGTCTGATCTGCTTGCCACAATGAAAACATCCATTAACCCAGACTGTGTGTATGCCTCATAGATTTTAGTCACTTCATGCACCATAAGTGTAGAGAAAGTGTTGACGGGTAATAAACATTTTATTTTGCTATCATTGCCTGCCAGTTTGTGTCACTGATACTCGATTGTTTCTGAGCCACTGCAGTAGAGCTAAATGTAAAAGGGATTTTCCAACCTGAGAAGAGGAAAGACATCTATGACCCAGGATAGGCTTGGCGCTACTTTCACTGGGCCCTAAGAACACCTGTCTAATATCTTGAGTATTTCAGAACGCATGAAAGAGATCTGCACTATAGAACTTTGCCTCCGGCCACCCTGAAAAATCCCTTAGCTATGAGCCTTTTATCTGGTTATCACTTCCTCTCCTGTGAGAATAGGGGTGGTATCAGTGTCTGGAATCTAATGGGCACTTAATAAACATTCATTGGCTACATGAATGGATGATTAATTCCTTGATTACATCTTATATTTGGCCAAGCACTGAGCTTCATATGTTTCACTGAATCTATAACTTCCTTAATACTTAATCCACTGGCTGATATGAGTACTCTTTATCTGAAGAACGTTCCTCAGACTATTTGAATTGAGCAATGTCCTGCTGTAGACATGATTGGTCTTAAGCCCATTTTATAGTTGTAGGATACGGAAGGCCAAAAACGGTCAACATTTTAAAACAATGTTTCTTCAAATTTAATATGAGCATCAAACACTTGAGGTTGTGTGTGTGTAGGCCATTTCTTTCCACCTTAGTTTTTTAATTAGTTAATTTGAGAGAGAAAGTAAGAAAGAGAAAGACGCAGATAGAGTGTGAGAGAATCAATGTGCCAGGGCCCCAGCAACTGCAAATGAACTCCAGACACAAGTGCTGGCTTTGCGTGGGTAGTGGGGAATTAAACTTGGGTCCTTAGGCTTTACAGGAAAACACCTTAGCCACCAAGCCATCTCTCCAGCCCTTCACTTTAGTTTTTTTTAAATTATTTTTATTATTTATTTTTGGAGAGGGAGACAGACAGACAGAGAGGGAGAGGGAAACAGATAGAGATGGGCACGCCAGCAGTCTCTCAGCTGCTGTGAACAAAATCCAGATGTGTGCGCCCCCTTGTGGGCAAGTGTGGCATTGCGCCCTTGCGTCACTTTGCATCTGGCTAAATGTGGGACCTGGAGATTGGAACCACTGGAGATTGGAACCAGCATTCTTAGGCTTAGCAGGCAGGCACCTTAACCGCTAAGCCATCTCTCCAGCTCTCACTTTAGTTTTTGAGACAGGGTTTGTCATTAATTCAGGAGCTCCAGGGGATCCTCCTATCTCTGCCTTCCCGGCTGCAGGGTTACAGGTGTGTCTTGCAGTGCCCATCTTTTACATGGGTGCTGGGAACATGAACTCAGTTCTTCATGCTTGGGTGGCAAACACTTTGCTAACTGTCTCCCCAGCCTTTGACTCAAACTCTATTTAGCTGGCTGCCTCAGCTACCAGTCTTAACATGAAAGCATGCCCTGCTGTATTCCCATCTCTGACTGAATCCCACGGAGTTTATTTTTCAATGCGTTTGCTTCAGGAGCATTCTACCAGAGCCATGCTGGGCCACAAAGAAGATGCTAGCTGGGGTGGTGTGGAAGTACTTCTTGTGAGTTCTGAGGAGAAGAAAAATATGGGGACTCAAGCAGGAAGATTAGACACGACCTTCTCAAGATAGCTGCCCAATACAGCACCTTGTGCCAGCGAACCGCAGCTCCCACATCAGCTGAGTTCACACTGCCTTTCTGTTCTGCGGGTTTCTGAGCCAGTTTCCCTCACTATGTCTCTCCCTCTTCCCTTTCTGCTACTCCTTCCGCAGACTACACCTCCAGACACAGCAGACTCAGTATTCATGCACTCCGTTTCACCTTCTGTTCCAGTGAACAGTGTTTGGGTCTCTCCATGTCTCTATTTGTCAAATATTAAACTTCTGTGAATCCCCTCAGTTGCCTATCTCAATGAGAAATTGTTTGGGGCCTCTAAGCTGCTGAGGAACCAGAAAGATGGCTTGCTTCAAACCAGCCATCTTGGCTCCCCCTACTGAGGTTCTTATTTAAAGGAAACACTGGTTCAGCTAGATAGGCCTAAAGGTCGAATTTCTAGCTGGCTCTCAGGTGCTGCGAATATGGATGTAATGTAAGCTATGCGTTGAGTAGAAAAGCTTTATATGAAATGTATTTGTCTTTGTGAATGTGAGAGACTTGACTTAAAAAAAAAAATCAGAGTACATGTTTGTAGCAGACAGCTTCAGGTTCTCTGAGATGAACTTCCAGACCAGGCACAGTTATGGAGGAAGGGATATTATTTATTGAAGCTTACAGATCCAGGGGAAGTTCCATAATGGCAAGAGAAGCGACCTGCTCTCCACAGAGCCAAGCAGAGAGAGCAAAAGCCAACCAGCCACCACAGTACACAGAGCAAAACTACAGCCAAAAGGTCACACAGCACACTTCAGGAACTCCTGCTAGGCACATTTGCATATCTTTACAATGGAATCTCAAACCCACCATTAACACCTTAAGACCAGCCCCCAGTGACATTGCCTCTAGCAAGGTGATTGCAGATGCAAACTATAACTAATAAAATACTGAATATATTGGGGGACATATATTCAAACTACCACATTCCGCCCCTGGCCCCCAATATATTTAGCTCCTGGCCCCCCAATAGATTTATAACTATCATACATTGTAAATTGTACTCAGTCCAATTTCAAAGGTTCTCACAGTTTTGATCAACTTAAGATAGTGAGTCCTGTAAAATCAAACAAGTTAAATACTTTCAACATGTAAAGGCACAGAGTAAACATTTTTAACTGGTAAAAAGCATAGCAAGGAGAAACTAAAACAATGCAAACTCAACCACCATCAACAGTCATCAAACTTCTGCAGTTCAAGTTCAATATAACCAGAGACTAACAGTCTCCAGGTTTTCCAATTCCGCCCCTCCAGCTGGGCAGAGTCGCCAGGGAAAACTTTCATCCTATGCCAACACTGCACTCCATGGTAGCCCTTTTGCACAGTCCTGGTATATCCAAAACATCTTCAGGTCTCCATGAAAACCACAGTCCATCTTCCAAAAGGCTCTTCCAGCCTATTCCTCAGGGACTTCATGCCCTGCCTCATGCCGCATCTCAGCAGCGGCTCCTGGAACCATGTGCAATTCATGACCACTCTATGCATTTTTCATGCTTCCAAAACTAATACCAGGTGTGCAGGACACAGCCATATTCTTAATCCAGGGACAAAATAAACCATAGCCTTGAAAAGTAGGTTCCTTCTCCAGTCAGCTCTTTCCAAGAATTTGCATTTTTACAGTCTTTCCTCAGGCATCCTCTCCATTGTTTTAATGTAAATGCAGTCGGGCCACCTTCCTTCCACCTTCCTTAAGATTGCTAATGTGTTGACAATAGCAGCTAAACCAGCCTCAATGCCTCTACTTTTAACTTGCTTCAGGTTTTCCAACTTAAAATCTTAAAATCTCAGTCCGATATCTTCAGCCAAGCATATCAGTCCATTACAAATTTAACCTTGATCAAACTTTCTGGGCCTGGATAGCAGAACCTAGCCATCCCTTATGCCAGTAGCCCAGTTCCAACAAAGTCCTCTGCAGTCTTTCCTTCCCCTTAGAAAGCTCATAAGCCAAGCTTCGAAGTTCAATACTGTCTGCACTTAGCATTCTCAAACTCTTATCAGAATAGTTCATAAAACTTGGCTTACCACTCCAGAAGGCATCTTCAGTTGCAAGCACCAAGTCCATGCCCATTCCTCCAAAACAAAGGTTCCAAAAGACGAATATCCACACGATCTGGTTCATCTCACCCCACTCCTGGTACCACTTTACTGTAGCAGACAGCTTCAGGTTCTCTGAGATGAACTTCCAGACCAGGCACAGTTATGGAGGAAGGGATATTATTTATTGAAGCTTACAGATCCAGGGGAAGTTCCATAATGGCAAGAGAAGTGACCTGCTCTCCACAGGGCCAAGCAGAGAGAGCAAAAGCCAACCAGCCACCACAGCACACAGAGCACAACTACAGCCAAAAGGTCACACAGCACACTTCAGGAACTCCTGCTAGGCACATTTGCATATCTTTACAATGGAATCTCAAACCCACCATTAACACCTTAAGACCAGCCCCCAGTGACATTGCCTCTAGCAAGGTGATTGCAGATGCAAACTATAACTAATAAAATACTGAATATATTGGGGGACATATATTCAAACTACCACAATGTTTTGTTCAAAAAATAAATTAAAAAAAAAACCCTTAACAAGCTAAAAAGCCTGAAAATCAAAAACTCTTCATTGACAAGTCTGATGGTTAATTTTCACTGGCAACTTGACTGGATTTAACATTACTGTGGAAACATCTCTCTGAGTGTGTCTATGGTGGTGTTTCCAGGGAAGGAAGACCTACCTTGAATCTGAGAGGCACCATTCCATGGGCTTGGATCCTCAACTGAATGTAAAGGAGAAAGTGAGGGCTGGAAGGATGGCTTAGCACTTGCCTGTGAAGCCTAAGGATCCAAGTCCAATCTCTCTCCAGATCCCATATAAGCCAGATGCACAAAGGTGAGGCAAGCGCAAGGTCACACATGCCTGCTAGGTGGCACAAGCATCTGGAGTTCAATTTCAGTAGCTGAGGCCCTGGCCTGCCAATTCTCTCTCTCTCTGTCTCTTAAAAAAACAAAAAGAGGGCTGGAGAGATGGCTTAGTGGTTAAGGCACCTGCCTCCTAAGCCTAAGAATGCCGGTTCCAATCTCCAGGTCCCACGTTTAGCCAGATGCAAAGTGACGCAAGGGTGCAATGCCGCACTTGGCCACAAGGGGTGCATGCATCTGGATTTCGTTCATAGCAGCTGAGAGACTGCTGGCATGCCCATTCTCTATCTGTCTCCCTCTCCCTCTCTGTCTCTCTCTGTGTCTCTCTCCAAAACTAAATAAAATAATTAAAAAAAAAAAAAGAGAAAGTGAGCTGGTCACCCCCTTTTTGTCTCCTGTGAACACGTTGTGACCAGCTGCTTCACACGCATGCCACCATGCCTTCCCTGCTGTAATGGACTCTAATCCCGTCTTAAAACATGAGCCAAAAATAACCCTTCCTTCAGTCAGTGGCTTTGGTCAGATATTTGGCCACAGCAACAAGAAAAGTAATAAAGACATCATTCAACTGAAATGTCACTGAGATATCTTGGTACATCTGCCATTTTTTGAGTCCACAGTGTGTTAAAAGAAACAGCATGTTGTAGACTAACCTGGCAGTATTCACACTCTTGCTATCAAAACTAACTGTAAAACTACCATTGTTTAGAAAATATTTTATTTATTAGAGAGAGAGAGAGAAAGAAAGAAGAAGAGGAAGATAGAAAGAAAATGGGTGCACCAACGCCTCGAGCTACTGCAGACAAACTCCAGACACTTGTACCATCATGTGCACCTGGCTCATATGCGTTCTGGGGTCTTCAACCTGAGTCCTTAGGCTTCACAGACAAGTGCCTTAACCACTAAGCCATCTCTCTAGCCCTAAAACTACCTTTTAAAATATATCTCAGCAATTAATTTTCACAATATGCCTAGGATATTTCCTTAGGGAAAAGAACCCCAAGGATAAGAGGAAAAAAATGCTATTTCCCTTTTTACTTTAAACTCCAGATGTGTGGGAACTGACAACTGACAATGCTCTTGGGCTATCTTGGTCATCTTCATGGGTCACCCGAGAAACTGTTGGTCCCAAAGCACAAAGATAAAGGCTGGCTTTTGTGACTGTGCCCTTGGCCATGGGACTCAGAGGTGCCCATCACTTCAGCTGCCTCTCAGAATCGGGTTTCATCATCTGCCCAGACCAGATAATTTCATATCTCTTCACGTACTAAGGAGCTCACTATCACACGCAGCCTTTGTTCCTTGTGAACACAGAGGCTTTGGGAAGTTCACAGCAGAAGGTGGTAGGGAGATGAAGGCAGCAGATAGCCCTCTTTCCTCTGGCAGATAGTATCAGAAGGCGGAACACTAAGGGAGGGCCATTGGACCTTGTTACTCAAAGATTTCAAAACTTAAATGCTACTGGTTCCCATTCATTAGAAGTTCTTTGCAGCTAGTGTTTTCCTAGACATAGATGTTTCAGACTAAAGGCATGTCCTTAATTAAACAAAATGAGAATCCTTAAAAGTAGTTGGAATTGGGCCATTGGGAAGAATTGTTGACACAGAGAATATTGGAGCGAAAAGAACCTTTAGAAATGAAATTTAAACTTTATTTATTTAAAAAAATATTTATTTATTTATTTATTTATTTATTTATTTATTTATGTGGCAGAGAAAGAAGGAGAGAGAGAGAGAGGGAGAGAGACAGAATGGGTGCACCAGGGCCTCCAGCCACTGCAAATGAACTCCAGACGTGTATGCCCCTTGTTCATCTGGCTAATGTGGGTCCTGAAGAATCAAACCTGGGTCCTTTGGCTTTGCAGGCAAATGCCTTAACCGCTAAGCCATCCTTCCATCCCAAATTTAAACTTTTAGTTCAAGATGACATTCATATGCATCCTGGGAATGAACTGTCCTTAATCCTGGGTCTCAGTGGATGACTTGTAGAACACAGGTACATTTCAAAAGATACTACTGGTTGGCCAGAATACCCATGAATTTTTACATGGTAAAGCGTAGCTGAGTCCACATTGAGTGGAGCCTGATGAAGTCGTGAGATACTGAGTCCAAAAATAAAGTCTGCTAGAGAATGAATAGATTCAGTTTCTAGAAACTTTTTTTCTCACCCTCCCCACCATGACCAGAGCAGAGGTGTCCAAGGGAAGGGTAGCACGGGTTGCAGTCAATGGGAAGCAATTTCCGATCATATTCTGTGGACGTGTTGCTCATTCTCAACTTACACTAAGCTCAGCTGAGGGCCTGTGTGATGAAGGCCCAGGGATGGTGACTGTTTCACAGGACGATGTCCACGTTAGACCTTCAGCTCATGTTGATGAGTTGAGAAGGAATATTAATGTTAAAGAGGGGGAAAATGTCTAGCTGCTTCTTACTGATGTCTGTTCCCTTCTCCCCAGAGAACACTAAATTTCTCACCCAATGAAAGAAGATCATGACAGTGGAGCACACTCGTAGAGCTTTCAGAAGGGCACTCGGCCACTGAATATGAGCCTCGGTGAGGTCTGGGCTGCAGCCAACAGTGTGTGCGTGCCTCGATTCTGTGCTGGCGGATGAAGTCCCTAGGTTCAGGAAGAGACCTTGTCTCAACAAATACTGTGGAGAGTGACTAGGGAGGACACCTGATGTCAACCTCTGACCTCCACATGAAAATGCATACTTGTATGCACACCTGCACATATGTGAGCCCACACACATACTAACAGGCACATGCTCATGCACATCCACACGCATACACCACACACACACACACATACACACACACATGAATACCTTTACATCAACATTCTGACATCTTTGACAATGCTTGTGTATCATGCAAAAATTAACCATCATAATGGTTCAAGCTGGATGAAGGTGGAGAAATTCACGAGTGTTCATGGGAATATGTTGGGAGTTGACCAGGGCACTGTATTCTTTTTTTTTTTTTTTTTTTTTTTTTGGAGAGAGACAGAGAGGGAGGGAGAGGAAGACAGATAGAGATGAGAGCGCCAGCATCCTCTCAGCTGCTGCCAACGAAATCCAGATGTGTGCGTCCCCTTGTGGGCAAGTGCGGCATTGCGCCCTTGCATCACTTTGCATCTGGCTAAACGTGGGACCTGGAGATTAGAACTGCTGGAGATTGGAACCAGCGTTCTTAGGCTTAGGAGGCAGGCGCCTTAACCACTAAGCCATCTCTCCAGCCCAGGGCACTGTATTCTGAGAGAGAGAGAGAGAGAGAGCGAGCGCCTGAAGTGGTATTGACTCATCTTGGGGGCAGGGGGCAATCACAGGCTTACCCCTTTTCCTGTTTATTCTATTATTTGAGTTCTCTGGGTGCGGCCTGGGTTCGGGATCAGAGGAATCTGTCAGTGCTAAAATAGAGACAATTCTTTCTGTTTAATTTTTTGGGGATAACATTATCTTCTAATAAGCCCACCATTGTGTGAGTTTGTGTGTTTGCCTTGCCCCTTTCTGTATTGACTAGGTTAGCTTTGCCATCTTGCTTCTGCTATGTTGTATTTCTTGCTATTTTTTCCTCTTTCACTTTTTTTGATTATTCCTTGTACATGTTAAAGCAAGTAGGTATTGAAATAAAGTCATAAACATCTAAAAGAAAACCTGTATTTACCACACCCACAAAGAAAACCCTGTGTAAACCCGCTTTCCCCCTATGTTTAACTGTTTTGCTTCCGGGAGGCATGCAGGACTGACTCAGAGCGTTGAGCACACTTCAAGGCTGGCTTGTCAATAACTGACGTAGAAGTCAATTCAGAGGGCTTTACCTCAAATCTTGCTATATCGCATTGATTCTTTAATCTTATTAAAAAGATGTTAAATGCTTGAGGCTCATTGATTTAGGGGTTTAAAGGTACGGGAATAAAAGAAAAAAAATGATGACTTCTCTACTTTCCCAGTAAATATACTCCTAGATTAACTCCGAGGTTTCAAATTTCCATGTCTTTCAGAGACAGCCGAGTGCAGGGACTGCATTGTGAGGTTTGGGCAGTTATAGGTCTAAGTTTTGAAATTTGTAGGTCAATTTAAAGGAAGGAAAGTTTTCTAAAACTCAGAAAAATTAAAGATGGGACAGATAAAGATTAACACAAGTCAGTTTTCTTTTGTTTAATGTGTGTCTGTGAAATGTTAACAGATTGAGCAGGGGGAAATGATGGAAGGAAAGCTGTTGGCATTCTCTTCTCTTATTCTGTAAAATTTACCACCCAAGTCTGGATGCTACAACCGTATAGTAACTCCTCAAGCCTCTCCAGAACTTCCTTGAAGGAACCACAATACAGCAGGCATCGCTGCTCTTAAAGCAGAACGAGAGATTGCATCATGATCGGCACAAGAATGACATCAAAGGTGGACACGTTTTCATTTTACAAATACCTTAAACTTCTGAGGAAATATAAATGGTGTGTGAACGCCATCTCTGGAATAATTCTAGTAGATACAGACCAACAGTTTGTCTATTTGAAGGTCAGTGATGACCATGGTGATGAGGAGATAGTTAAGCTGTCAAAAGGGTATGAATTACCTTGGGGTACCCTGGGGCTTGTGACTGGTAGCAGCTGGCCAAGAGAGCTCTCATGTGTTTTGCAAGTCTGAGAACACCAGCTTTGCCAGGACAGAATGGTGCCTCTGGTGACAAAGTAGATCCTGGACCCAAACTTCCCACAGCTTAGGGTAGTGAACAAGTACATAATGGTGTGCTGGAAATAGGTCATGGGACCACCCTCTTGTGCCATGGGTGACACCTGCCCTGCTCAGGAAGTAGTGACTCTGTGCTCTTTTTCCATGGAGAACAAGAAGTCTAGAGAGGCCGGGAGAAAACAGGGTTGATAATTGCTGCTCCTTACTATATCTCCCATCCTTCGCTCCGAGACAGGAATCTTGCTTTCAAAATTGTTCCAAAAAGTATGTTGAAGTTGGGAGTCTCCAACTACCATTCTAGCTAGATAGAAAATGCTCTTGCTAAAAAGCGCTGGTGCCTCACTTGGGCCACAAGGTGACTAAAACTAGAATAAAAATGCAGCAGTTCCCACCTCATTTTTCCACCTGCCTCTTTTGTCTTAAAACTTCAGGTGAGACTCTTGCTTAATGTACCAGGCAGGAGTGCTCATCACTTAAGCAATGTCTGTCTAAAACCTCATTCTTCCTCACCTGTATCATATCCCTTTAAAGCTAAAGGCACAAATATAAGAATAACTCAGGTATCTTACTGTGAACCTTTATAATGCCAGGTTTCAGACAAATGCAAAAGGCACTCCAAAGTCTTGGGCTGGAGAGATGGCTTAGCAGCCTGCGAAGCCTAAGAACTCATGTTCGAATCTCCAGGTCCCATGTAAGCTAGATGTGCAGTGATGTGATGCAAGTGCACAATGTTGCACATGTGGACAAGGGGGTGCACACATCTGGAGTCCGTTTGCAGTGGCTAAAGGCCCTGGCATGCGTGTTCTGTCTCTCTCTCTCTCTGCCTCTTTCTATCTTTCTTTCTCAAATAAATAGATAAATGAAAAACAAGTCTCCAGGCATTGTCCCAAGCCTGTAGTCATCTTGTTTTCCAGAATTAGCAGAATCTCACACACAGCTCACACATGATTAGATCACCATGTCCTAAGCTGGAGCAAGCATCTCATGGCCTGTCCACTCAAGCAAGGAGGACTTCTCTAACCACTTTGCAGAGCCATGCTGATAGGACTGGCCAGAAAGCACTTGGACCTCTTGTCCGGTGCCTTAGCTCTTCTTCTACTTAAACCTAAAGTTCATGAAGGAACACTGGAGAGGATCACGGGATCTCTGCCCCCCATTATCTATTTCCCAATATGGACATGTTGATTAACTATTACTCTTTCCTCATCACTCATCTCTTTAGTTGGCAGAATGGGATGAATGGGCAAGCGTAGTCTGTTGGGGTTCCCAGACTTTTGTGCTAAAACTCTGGCAATCGTTTCAGTGCTGTTAGAAACAGGGTGGGGAGCTTACATTCCTCACTCATACTCCACTGTGATACACGGTGCAGCCATATGAAGGATCCTGTGTCCTCCCGGTAGATCGACCAACTTATCATCATAGAATCTTCCTTTTCATTTTTGGTTATTTGTTTTAGTTCTGAATTTTACCTTACTTGGTATTGATGATGTCATACCTTTCCTTTGATTAAATTTTACATTCCATATTTCCCACCTTCTTACTACAAAAATGCCAGGATTATTATGTTTGAAGTATGGTTATTGTTTATTTGAGAGGATGAGAAAGAGGCAGATTGATCGAAAGAGAAAGAATGGGTACTCCAAGGCCTCTAGCTGCTGCAAATGAACTCCACATGTATGTGCCACCTTGTGCATCTGGCTTTACATGAGTACTGGGGAACTGAGCCTGGGTTGTTAGGTTTTGTAGGCAAGCACCTTAACAACTCAGCCATCTCTCCAACCCCTGCAGATTCACCAGTATGATTTATTTTAAGGAACTGATTGTGGATGTGTAAAAAATTATTTATAGATATGAATACTTAATAGTATTAAAGTAGTTGGGAACTGGAAATTTGGAAATGGTCCAAAGAAGTGGATTAGACAACTCAATCATCGATCATTGATTAACTTCTACTATACAACCCAGTACCTGAGTTGTAGGATTTTAAATCATGATATAAAAATGTTCACAGTATACTGTAAAAATTCAAATGTGCAGACTAAAACCACATTTAGGGTGATTCAATTAAAAGATATGGAACTAGTGCACATTATAGAATTTCAGACAATGTTAGTCTATTCCTCAGTTCTTTTATATGTAGAATGGGAAGAGTGTTAGCACCTTCATGAGGTCTTGTTAGTCATTGGTGGGTTAATGTACACTATGAACACAGGAAAGTGCCTGGCCTGGAGAAGATCATACATAAAGATCAATTATTGCTATTGATATTATTATTATTACTGAAAGAATTTATAATACTATATGAAGATGTTGAGAGTAGTTTTAATGTCAATGTAAGTTTTTTTTTTTTTTTAGAGAAAGTGAGAGAATTGGCACACCAGGGCCTCAACCACTGCACTCGAACTCCAGACACTTGCATCACCTAGTGGGCATGTGCAACCTTGCGCTCCCCTCACCTTTGTGCATCTGGCTTACGTGGGATTTGGGGAGGGATTGAATATGGGTCCTTAGGCTTCGCAGGCAAGCACCTTAACCACTAAGCCATCTCTCCAGCCCTCAGTGTAAGATTTTAAATTACTGACTTTAAAACATTTATCTTTCTTCATGTATAATTTTTATCATCTTAACAAGTAAAAGAGTTTTGAATAAACATGTGTAGTATACAATAATGCCAGAGAAATATTGATAAATATTATGAAATTGTGCATATACATGTATGGGCATGTATTCTGGCAAAAGAGGAAAGACTGATGTCACCCATAAATTCAAAAATTGATTCATAAAAAGATAAACTTTATTATGTTTTTCCAGCTGCACATTTTTTCAGATGAATATCTATATATACTAATATTGTATTTCTCGCTATATAATATATATCTTTTAAAAAAAGTTTTTTTGTTTTTTTTTTTTAGTTTTGCGAGGTAGGGTCTCACTCTGGTCCAGGCTGACCTGGAATTAACTATGATTAACTATGTAGTCTCAGGGTGGCCTCGAACTCTCAGCAATCCTCCTACCTCTGCCTCCCGAGTGCTGGGATTAAAGGCGTGCACCACCACGGCCGGCTTAAAAAAAGTTTTTTATTGGCAACTTCCATAATTATAGACTATAAACCATAATTATTCCCCCCCCACACCCACTTTCCCCTTCACAAATACACTCTCCATCATATTCTCTTCCTCTTTCCATTAGTCTTGCTTTTATTTTGATGTCATAATTTTTTCCTCCTATTATGAGGGTCTTATAAAGGTATTGCTAGGCACTGTGAGGTCATGGATATCGAGGCCAATTTCTGTCTGGACAGTTGCATTCTAAGGAGAGGTACCCTTTGTTTGGCTCTTACATTCTTTCTACCACCTCTTCCAATACTATATTAAATAAAAGTGGGGACAGTGGACACTCTTGTCTTGTTCCTGATTTTAGTGGAAAAGCTTCAAGTTTTTCTCCATTTAGTATTATGTTGGCTGTAGGTTTGTAATAAATAGCCCTTATTATGTTGAGATATGTTCCTTCTATTCCCAGTTTCTGCAGGACTTTTACCATGAAGGGATACTGGATTTTGTCAAATGCCTTTCTGTGTGTATTGAGATGATTGTGTGTTTTTTGTCCTTCAATCCATTAATATGGTGTATTTCATTTATTGATTTACATATTGAACCATCCCTGCATTTCTGGGATAAAGCCTTCTTGGTTAAGCTGAATGATATTTTTGATATAATCTTATTTCCTAACCCATTTGTTTGAAATAGCATTTTCCATCCTTTCACCCTAAAATAGTGTCTTTCTTTTATGGAGTGGTCAGTTTCTTGGAGGCAACCAACAGAAGGATCCTACCTTTTAATCCAGTCTGCAAGCCTGTGTGTTTTGGTTGGGGCATTGAGGTCATTGATATTATGAGTTATTATTGAAAGGTATGTATTTATTCTCACCATTCTTCTTGTTTTGTAGTGCTTCCTGTTTTCGATTTACTCTCTTGTATTAACTATTATTTAAGTATGGTTTATTTTTTCCTGTTTCCTCCGATGTGTGCTTTCCTTTCTCTTCAGTGTGGAGGATCTTTTCAAGAATTTTCTGTAGAGCTGGCTTAGTGGTCATATATTACTTTAGCCTGTTTTTTTTTTTTTGGAATGTCTTATTTCTCCATCAATTTGGATGGATAGCTTTGTAGGATAAAGTAATCTTGGTTGAAAGTTGTTACCTTTTAGAACTTGGAATACCTCATATCAAGCCCTTCTGGCTTTTAAAGTTTGTGTTGAGTTATCTGTAATCCTGATGGACTTGCCTTTATATATGACTTGATTTTTCTCTCTAACTGCTTTCAATATATTTTCTTTGGTTTGCATGTTTAGTAGTTTAATTAAAATATGACAAAGAGAGTTTCTTTCCAGGTTTTGTCTATTTGGTGTCCTAAAAGCTTCCTGAATCTGCATTGGTGTCCCTTTCCCAAATTGGGGAAATTTTCTTCTATGATTTTGTTGACAACACCTGTAATGCCTTTGGGGTGAAATTCTTCTCCTTCTACTATATCCTGAATTCTTATGTTTTATCTTTTCATAGTGTCCCCAATGTTTTGAAATTCCCATTCATACCTTCCTATTAGCTTGTCTTTCTCTTTGTTGGACTGTATTAGATCTGCCACCTGGTCTTTTAGTTTATCTATTCTATTCTCTCCTTCACCCATTCTACTGGTAAGACTTTCCACAGAGTTTTTAATTTGACTTACTCTGTTTTTCATTTCTAGTATTTGTTATTGGTTTTTCTTCAGTATTCTATTTCCTTACTCATGTCTTGTATTTACTGCCTTATATCTTTAAGTTGGTTGCCTGTGTTCTCCTTTAAGAGTTTGTTTTCTTCTTTGCTTCTTTTGATTTCTTCACACATAGTTATAATCATTATTTTGAAATCTTTCTCCAGCATGTCATCTAAATCAGTCTCACTGGAGGTCGTTTCTCATGAATTTATAATTTTTGATGAAATGATATTGTCTTGATTTTTCATGTTTTTTGTATTATAATGTAGAGATTTTTGCATGTTGATTTCATTTGATGTTTGGGTTTTCTCATTATCTGCAGTATTCTTAGATGTATAAGTCTTCAGTGTAGGAGCTTATGGTGCCAGGAGTGACTCTTAAATGACTCCCAGAGTAACAGCAGAAGTGTTGGCTTTGTATGCTATGCAAAAATTCTAGTAGGAGGGGTGGAGCAAAATACAGGAAAATTCTAAAATTCGACTGAAAAAATATATACATTCAATCAGAACCAGCATAGAGTATGTATGTAAAGTGGATATTAAAACAAACACTCTAATAAAGTCAAAGTCCCTAAGTGTGTGTTGCCCCACATGCTTAATCTGTCAAATGGGAAGCTGAGATTTCTGGTCTGTAAAAGGTCAGCCTGGGGCTGAGTGAGACCCTGCCTTCAAGAATGACAAAAGAAGACTAAGGCACTATATATCAGGAAGCAACAAAAGACAACCACAAAATATAGCTTAGTTAAGAATGGCAAAGCTGAGCATCAGTCATATCTAACACATAACCTGAGCTGGCTTGGAAAGTGTGATTATTGCTTCCATTGCAGGTCTATATAGCAGGCTAGGTAGGTACTGACATGGTGTAAGTAGGCCCTATTACCTTCTGGGATGGCTTTGGTCTCAGCTACTTTGTGTCCCCACTTGGGTCCCTGTTTACTGCGCTGTGGGCTCAGCTAGGCTGGCTAGGTTGATGGGTCCACTGCTCTGATCACCTGTGCTGGGTGCTGTGTAGCTGTTCTTTCTTCCCCAGGTTTCCAGTGGTTGCCAGAAGAGGAAGTTGGGGGAGGGGAGGGTGTGGAGGGTGCCTAAAGTTGTACCTGATCTGCATGGATGATCCCTGCAATACTCTTGTTCACAAACTGCTCAGCTGGTCCCCGTTCTCTTCTCCTTCAGGTTTTTGACTTTGTGAAGAGGTTGGTGTGAGTGGAAAATCCCTTCACCTGGCTTCTGCAGTTCAGGCAGAATTCGGCAGCCGTGCAGACCAATTCCTCTGTGGGATCCAGTTCTGCCTGGTTCTGGTGCTAGAAGCTCTCGATCTCTTCTACTTCTTTAATGTGGTTGATAATTCCTTATATACCTTCACTTTTTGGTAGAAGAGTGTATTTTGCTGTTTTTCATGCTTATTTCCTCTGTAGGCTACCTTGGTGTGGCTCCTACACCATCATCTTACCCTGAAGACTCTATATGTCTTTTTAATTATTTGAGAGAGAAAGAGAGAGAGAGAGAGAGAGAAAGAAGTAGACAAAGAGGAAGAGTACCGGCATGCCAGGGCTTCCTGCCACTGCAAAGGAACTGCAGAAGCATGTTACCCTTTGTGTTTCTGGGTTTACGTGAAAACTGGGGAATTGATCCCAGCCCATCAGGCTTTGCAAGCCAAGTAGCTTTAACTTATGAGCATCTCTCCAGTTCTGTATTTACATATCTTTGTGCATCTGCATATGTGTATGATGTATGTATATTAAGGAAGTGTGCACCTGGAGACAACCTTGGGTGTTGGTTTTGGCCTCCCACCTTGTTTGAGGCAAGGTCTATTGCTTGCCACTCTATAAATCAAACTGGCATCCTATGATCCTCTGAGGATTCTCCTGCTTCCACCTATAGGTGTGCTGGAGTTACAGTGTCCTGCTTTATGCAGGTTCTGGGGATCCAAACTTATTGAGCAGTCTCCTTAGCCTGAGCGAGTATCAAGCCTGCTTTTGACAACGCCACATTAACGTTTGAATCTGAAATGCATGACCCACTCAGGCTTATGTTTGAATTTTTTCCCCCAGCTGGTGGCACTGTTTTGGAAGGTGGGGCATGGTGGCAGAAATAGCTTCCTAGAGGTAGGGCTTTGTATAGTGTAGACCCTCTAACCTTCAACTCTCTTTGCTTTTTTTTTTTTTTTAAATTGTTCATTTTTATTTATTTATTAGCAACAGACAGAGAGAGAAAGAGGGAGAGAGAGAGAGAGAGAGAGAGAGAGAGGGAGAGAACGGGTGCACCAGGGCCTCCAGCCACTGCAAATAAACTCCAGATGCATGCACCACCTTGTGCATCTGGCTTACATGGGTACTGGGGAATTGAGCCTCAAACCGGGGTCCTTAGGCTTCACAGGCAAGCACTTAACTGCTAAGCCATCTCTCTGGACCCTCTCTTTGCTTTTTTTTTTTTTTAATTTTATTTTATTATTTTATTTATTTTTGGAGAGAGACAGAGAGAGAGACAGACAGAGAGGGAGAGGGAGGCAGATAGAGACGGGCGCACCAGCAGTCTCTCAGCTGCTGTGAACGAAATCCAGATGTGTGCGCCCCCTTGTGGTCAAGTGCTGCATTGCACCCTTGCGTCACTTTGCATCTGGCTAAACGTGGGACCTGGAGATTGGAACCGGGTTCTTAGGCTTAGCAGGCAGGCGCCTTAATTGCTAAGCCATCTCTCCAGCCCTCTCTTTGCTTTCTGACTTGCAGTGATGTGAAGAGCCTTCCTTACATGTTCACCTCCCTGAACTCTGCTTGCTCTCCCTGCCTTGATAGAGTGGAACCCTCTGAGGCCATGGGGAAATATAAATCTTTCCCTCTTTAAAGTTATTTTTGTCTGGTATTCTGTAAGTCACTGACACATCAGAAATATATTTGAATGTTAGAAAATATATATTACATTTTGTATTATCCACAGATGAAATTTGTGTTTGGAATATGAACTCTGGAGGTTGGGTTTTCTTATTGTCACATCTCCTGCTGCTTCCAGTGCTCTGAATATTTTCCTCATCCTGGGGCTCCTCTCTTTGTTTCACAAGGGCATTTTCCCAGGTCATTTTTCCTGCAAACATTATTGTCATCTGCTGTTTTTGTTTATATATTAGCTATTTTTATGTACAGAAGTTTTAAATTTTTTATGTACAGCTTCTTCAGTCTTTTTCATGGTTAACAAACATCTGGGTTACAGCTAGGAATAGAAAATGATCCTTTTTTTCCACAGCTTTGTAAAATATGTCACTTTGTTTTCTTCTCGTTTTCTCATTGTTTGATTTTTATGAGAGAAAATATTGAACTCTTTAATCCATTTAAAATCTATCTTGATAAGGCAAGCCTTTTAAATGACAAGATATAATGAGAACATTGATAAGGATTGAGAGCAAGACATCTTTTGAAAATGGATAGTTAGCTAGGGTCTGGTCCAAAGAAACATGGACACCACCTGGCCTGATTTCAACTCCAGCCTGATTCAGTCTCATCCAAGATGAGATGCTGTAAGCAGAAGAAACTTTCTGTTTTTTTCTTTGACTTCTACAAGGCCCATGGTAGCCCTTCCTGACTCAGTGCTCTTCACCTTTTAGCCAATCAGAGTCTCTCCTACACACCTGAACTTGGCAATGAGGCTCATCCTCATTGGAAACCTCTCTTCTTGTGAGATTTTCCCCAGTTTCCCCTCCCCCTGCCCAGCAATTCCTCTTAGCCTTCATCTTTCATGTTCTTTCTTCTCTCCTGTGTTCACCCCATCTTTAATAAATTCACTATAACTTATTCTTCTCCGAGCCTATCTTTTTCTTCTTTCTTTCTTTCTTTCTTTCTTTCTTTCTTTCTTTCTTTCTTTCTTTCTTTCTTTCTTTCTTTCTTTCATAAACTTGGACAAGGACTCGAGGCTTCTAAATCAGGTGTCTGGAGTTCTCTAATCCCTCTCAGAGCTTCAATTCCTGATGCTGATGTTAAATAAATGATAAAGAGTGTGAGCCTTACTGCATACTGATCTGCCCAGGCTTTCCTAGTAGATTACTTTACTGGGCCAAACCCAGAAGAAAGGGCTTACAGTTCTTTTGCTGTGAGGATAGCTGAGGACCACAAGACTGAATATTGGCTGTGTAATCATGTTTGGAGCCAGGTGTGGTGACACATGCCTGTCATCCCAGATGGGGATTTGAGACCAGCCTGGGCTACATAGTGAGACCCTGTCTCAAAAACAAAAGGAAACACTTTGTATATTTGTCAGCAGGTTGTGTGTGGTTAGACTCAAGCTTTGGAGGACAGAGACCGAGATTCAAGGTCTAGTTTTATCACCTGTGGGTCAATCACTTGTGGGTCATATACTTTAGGGGAAGGGGCAGATCCATGCCGAGCCTCAGTGCTTTCAACTCTGAAATGGGAATAATAATACGCTCTACTGCTGCTGGAGGAATCCTGAGCCCTGTTTAGATCCTTGGTCATGTTGAGAAAAGAATTTAAAAATGATATAGTGGGGGAACATGAAGGGAAGGCGAGAGGGAGGGGAGACACACACACACAGAGAAAGAGAGGGAGAGAGAGAGAAAAAAAAAAAACTACTGCTCTGAGGGATGGGGAAGGGAAGGCAGATTTATTGTTGCTCTTAGCAAAAGCTGGTTCTGGTGCGCTGATAATGACATGTCCCAAATGGTGCCCAGGGAGCAAATGGTTACACGACCCTTGTTATTTCCTTTATCCTGAATATTGTCCTCTCCCCCCACTACATGGTCAGGTTCTACGGTTTAAATGAGCAGATGCAGGTAACCATTTAGTAAGATGTTTTGTTCAGAGAAGGTACTTGGCGCTCATGTGTCGTCTTGTATGTTTCAAAACAGTACAGTACGATAAGGTGTGGCATTCTAGCCAGTGTAAGGCCAAATCTCCTCAAAAACTCACCTTGTGTCCATGGATCCATGTGTGGAAACCATGTTTCTTTCTGCCCCTGTATTCTGTGGCATGCCTTCTCATAGATAGATGTGCCAGTGCAGAATGTTGAATGGGAATTCGTTTGCCAGCACTGCAGATGTTTTTGAAGAAAGGAACGATATGATGCAGCATATATTTTGGGAAGAGGATGCCGAGTGAGTGCCTGGGAGACAAATTTAAGTCAGAGAGAAATGTGAAGTGGGTTCTTCAGAATGGTCAAAAGCTCTCAAGACTGGTGGCGAGGGGCAGTGGGGACAAAGTAGGGAAGAACAGAGTTGATAACTTAGGTCAACTTCAAGGAAGAGGAGAGCTGTCAGGACTCGACCACATCCGCTGTGTGTGTTCAAAGCAGTAGAAACAAGTTTTGTTCTCTGTCAATGGGGAGTAGGGACAGAGCTGATTCTGAGTGGGGAGAGTGAGTGAGCAGGCTCTCAGTGCAGCCAGAGGAGTGAAAAATTACACAAGGGTTTCAGAGGTTTGGGCAGTGTAAATGAGATTAGGCAGCTGTGTCTGTTCGCTGGCAACTGTTGGGGCTTAGGATTCCTTCTTCCTACAGAGACCACATGACAGAGGCCCTATGTTTAGGACTTCATTTCAAAGGAGTGACTCTCAGGGCCTTGCCAAAGACTTATCTGAATTGGAGCTTTGTGCACGTTTCTCTCAAAGAGACAGTGGCCAGCTTGCGTTTACAGCAAGTGCTCTAAGGAAGGGGAGGGTAGAACGGTGTGGTCAGGTGTTGGGAAGAACAAATGGCATGTTCTTTGGACAGCCTGGAGTTATTCACAGAGGGGCTGGAGTGATAAGGACTTGGGTATAGGCTGGTAGAAGCCCAACCAGTGTGTGGCTGGAATAGGAATCTCCGCTCCTAGAAGGCAAAGGCCCATTCAGAGTGTGGAAGGTTTGAAGTGTGGGGTATTACTTCCAATCGGGAGTATGTGAGTAGGAGAGACAACCCATGTGAAGTGACCTGGAAAATGCTATCAGTGATCATTTTCTACATGCGTATGTGTGTGTGCCGTCTGTTGTATGTGTTTGCACATGTGTGGGTGCACGCATGTGCAGGCATATATGGGTGTGTAGAGGCCAGGGCTTGTTGTCAATGTCTTCCTCTATTGCCCTCCACTTATTTTTACTGAGGCAGGGTCTCTTGCAGAATCCAGCTAGCCAGCTTACCCCAGGGATCCCCCATCTGCACCTCCTGACAGCTGGGGTTATGGCTGTGTTACCATGCGCATCCATGGGGGGGCTGGGGGCCAGAACTCTGGTCCTCATGCCTGTGTGACAAGTGTTTTATCTACTGCACCATCTCCCGGTGCCTTAGTAATTATTTTCAACACTGACAGCTGTAGTTGGAGAAATCGACTTTCTTTTGTGTTATGAATTCATGCGGCAGCACCAATGGCCTGGTCCTTGGGGGCAGTGAGAAGTGGGGGCAAAGACAAAACCTCCAGACCTCTTTATAAATTCCTTTTGTATCATGACTACTTATGACTCACTGTATGGGGCTCATTTCGTTTTCATTTTGGACTTTGTTTTCTTGCTTAAGGCCTTGCAACCTACAGTCCATTGCTAGCAGGGAAAAAAGAATAGACTTTTAAAAAAAGAAATGCTAAGTATGCTCAAAGTGTGGCAAAATTATATTTTAATTTTAAAAGCTCCTTTTTATCCTTTTTAGAAAGATAGGGTTTGATGTTTCAGACTATTTTCTGTTCTGTGTCCATGAGATATGTTACTTAGAAAGCCTTCAGTCCTCTGATAAAGACTGTGAGTTTAGTTTATTTTTTTATTTTAAAGAGTTGACAGTGGAAATATTCAAATGATGTACCAGTTTGTCAACTTCAAAGCTCAATTAAGGCAAAATACCTTTTGATTTTGGATGAAAACACTAGGTGGAGTTTTCTTTGGACTTTGTACAAGCCTGTTCCCCCCAGAGGGTAGTTGCTAAAGCTTTTTGAGGGAATGCGAAGGCATAATAACCTCTGTTTTTATAATGCTTTCATCTGTCAAAGTGCTGTTCATGATTTTATTCCATTCTCACAACAAACTAGAGAACTTGTGAAAGCAAAGACCAGTGTGCTAGAAACACATGAGGAAACTGAAGGCCAGGCATGTAGTGCCACTAAGAACAAGTTGAAGCTAGAGGTCAGATGACCTGTCACGGCAGACCCAGCCAAAAGTTTCTGGTCCTTGAAGAGACCCCATCAGGTATGGCATGCTGAAAAGCTGGTAGAAATTCATCATTAATCTCTCTACAAGTCAGGTTGACAGCTTAGAGAATGTCTTGATGCTACATTGAGATCTTTGATCAACATGTGTGTGTCATACTCCATATAGGGAGCATTTGGAAGGGCTTGGAACAAAGAATGTCTTTTCTCATGGTGAGATGTTGCAGTTTGAAACAAATGCATTGTTGAGATATAATTCACATACATGTGTTTCGATATTTAAAGGGTACACTTTGCTGGTTTTTAATATATACCTAGGCAGATGTAGTTACCATCACAATCTATTTTAAAATATTTTCTGGGCTGGAGAGATGGCTCAGCAGTTAATGAACTTGCCTGTGAAGCCTAAGGACCCAGGTTCTATTCCCCAGTACTCACATAAGCCAGATGCACATGGTAGAACATGCATCTGGAATTTGTATGCAGTGGCTAGAGGCTCTGGCTTGTCCATTCTCTATCTCTCTCTATATATGTCAGCCTCTTTCTCTCTCTCAAATAAATAAAAAATATTTATCATATTTTCCGCATCTCAGAAGAATTCTCCTTTAGCCTTTGTTTTCACTCTGTCATTCTGTCACCCCCCTCCCCCGTAACTGATTTACTTCTGACTCTGTAGGTTAGATTCCCTGTATGGAATGCCCTTCTCTACTGGAGTGTATGACCCCCTGGAGGGTGGGTAATCCTTGTCCACATAGTCGAGCATACCTTTTTTGTTTGCGTATATTTTTCATTTCTTATGTAGAATTACGTAAGAGTAAAAATACCACCCAGTTATATGATCACTCTGTCCTTCGGGGCTATCAGATAGTTTTCCAGAACATCAGCATCATTCTATGTTTGATTTTATATTGCTACTAGCAGTGTATGCAGGTATCCATCTGTTGACATTCTTACAAGTGCTTATTGTTATAGGGCCTTCTGATTTACCCAGCAATGGTGGCGTGAAGTGGTAGCTCATTGTGGTGTTGATGGCTGTTTCCTTAGTGACAATGTGAATATCTTTCTATGTGCTTACTGGCCATTCTTGAGAATTCACTGTCCTTCTTGAACATATGTCTATTATGATCCTTTGTTTAGTTATTTAATTGTTTTGTCTTTATTATTGTGTACTTCTTTCTAAATTTTATTTTTGGCAATTTCATATATGTATATACTGTATTTTGATCATGTTCACTCCCCAATACCTTCTTTTATCCCTTCTCATTAAGCCTCATCTTTTTCCCAAATAACCCCCTTCTTCACTCCTTTGCCTCCCTCTTTCCCTTTCCCTTCTTTCCTTCTCTTTTCTGCTCTTCCCCTTCCTCCCCCTCTTTCTTTTCTTCCCTCCCTCCCATTCTCCCTTTCATCCTCCCTCCCTCCCTTCTTTTCTTCTTTCCTTCTTTTCTTCCTTCCTTCCAGACCCACTGAGTTAAATTAGGCTTGCTTGTATGAGTATAGGTGTGTGTTTTTTAAATTAATTAATTAATTTAAGAGAGAAAGAAGAGGAGGAGGAGGAGGAGAGAGAGAGAGACACAGAGAGAGAATGGGCAGGTCAGGGCCTCTAGCTACTGCAAACGAACTCCAGAAGCATGCTTCACCTTGTGCATCTGGCTTACGTGGGTCCTGGGGAAATCGAGCTGCTGTTCTTTGACTTTGAAGGCAAATGCCTTAACCGCTAAGCCATCTCTCCATCCCTGTGTGTGCGTGTTTACAGGGGTATGGACAGCTTACCAGTGGCTATACTGCTGAAGAACATGAACCTCCTCCCTCAGCAGCCATTCATTGACAATAGCTCCTCTGAGAGGAGTGGGATCTTGGGAACCCCTTCCCCATCCATGGTGGGATGTTGATGAGCTCTGTGCTGTGCGGGAAACCACAGCTGCTGAGTGTTCATGAGGCTCATGGCCATGCCCTGTCCAGAAGACGGCTCCCAACACTGTTCTCCATCCTCCAGCTCCTGCACTCATCTTCTCTCTCTTCTGGGATGTTCCCTGAGCCTTAGAGGAAGTGGCTTAGATGTCTCATTCAGGGCTGAACACACAATGGTCACATGTTCTCAACACTTTCACCAGCTGTGGGTCTCAGCCGGCTCCTCTAGCTAATTTACTTTAAACCCATTTATTTAGGTCCTTTTTTTGTTTCGTTTTGTTTTTTTGAGGTAGGGTCTCACTCTGGCTCAGGCTGACCTGGAATTCACTATGTAGTCTCAGGGTGGCTTCGAACTCTCGGTGATCCTCCTACCTCTGCCTCCCAAGTGCTGGGATTAAAGGCGTGCACCACCACGCCTGGTCTCTTTTTCTTTTTCTAAAAATATTTTCTTTCTTTCTTTCTTTCTTTCTTTCTTTCTTTCTTTCTTTCTTTCTTTATCTGAGGGGGGGGATAGAGAGAGAGAGAGAGAGAGAGAGAAAGAACGGGCACGCCAGGGCCTCTAGCCACTGCAAATGAACTCCAGATGCATGTGTCACCATGTGCATCTGGCTTATGTGGGACCTGGAGAATTGAACTGGGGTCCTTGAGCTTCACAGGCATGTGCTTTAACTGCTAAATCATCTCTCCAGCCCCTTTGGTTTTTTTTTTTTTTTCAACAACATCTTATAACTTGTGGCATACAGAGTCTATGCATTATTTTATTAAGTGCATGCATAGGTATTTTATTTTATTTTTTGTTTTAGTTTGGGATGTAGTTTGGGAAATGCTACATTCCTAGCTCTCCACGACTTAACCTTATCTAGAGACCCTGACCCTGTACTGAGGGCCCCTTCCCTGGAAGCCTCAGCTCCCGAGCTATATGAGTTTACCTTGGAGAGAATCTATATTAATGCATCAATTCCTCTGTTTTACATAACTCCCACTAACAGAATTCCGATCATCCGTGGTGCAGAAAATGTCCCCAGTAGAGAAGTCTCATGTTTCATTTTCCATATCTTCATGGAAACCAACACCTACCTTGTTAAACTAGAGTCCTGAGGCCAGGAATTCCTACTAGGTGCTTTCACCCATAACTTCCCGATGGCGCGGTAAGAACTATTCCACAATGTGGCACTTGGGTGCATCACCTTGATCTAGAAATGACTCTGAAGACCAGATAGGACTAAAAGACTCCAGCCAACGGAGTCTTCCATTTCGGATCAGCAGTTTCCTACATTCAGATGAACAGTGAGGGACCTGCCGAGAAGTGGCAATGGAGGACAGCGCCTATTTGAGGCTCACAGTGTTTTCAGACTCACTGCCTTCGCAAAGCCTGCAGTTCCCTGGCTACCAAACAATGAGGTCACAGGTTTGGTATAACTCCCGTATCTTTGATGGTTCTCCTTCAGTAAAGCTCATTCCTTTAGGAAAATCTCAGAGTCATAGCATTTGCTTCTGTGCACATCAAGCATTGGGCTCTCCACTTGATATTACTGCCTTCCTCTTTCCAAATTGTAGTAGGTTGTATTCTTTTAGAATTATTTCATTGATATCCCACCAAACAACACAACACAATTAACTTGTCAAACATATTTATAACTTGTGCATTTTCTTCTTTCCAGTTATCTATTTTGTTATAATTTTATTCTTATTTATTATATGTGATAATAGATTTCATTGTGACATTTTCATAGGTACATGTGCATTGCCCCTCCCCCACTCCTGATCCTTTCCACTGATATTCTCCCTTATAAGCTAATATTCACCATGTCTAGCTGAATCTTTTCAAAGTTGGGATGTATAATTGACAATTTTTCTTTATTTCAATGCCTATTTTTTTATATTTTTATATTTATTTATTTATTTGACAGAGAAAGAGGGAGGGAGAGAGAGGGGGAGAGAGAGAGAACGCGCCCCCTTGTGCATCTGGCTAACGTGGGTCCTGGGGAATTGAACCGGGGTCCTTTGGCTTTGCAGGCAAATGCCTTAACTGCTAAGCCATCTCTCCAGCCCTTTACTTACTTTTAAATACCATTTAATGGGAAATTTAAAGATTTTACCTTTGACATTGAGTTGGGTTTTGGTTTGCTAACCCACTAGTCCAAGGTGCTGGTGCCTCCTCAGCCCAAGGGTCACCCAATTAACATTTTTAACAATTTCTAACACGTTATATTGTTCTATGATTATTTTGTGTTTGTGGAGAGGTGGAGGAGGGCTAGGGGACGAAGAATGACTATGGGTGTTTGATGATGGCTTTGGCACCGTAGTCGTACCTAGTTTGAATGGTTCAACAGCCTGTTTCCCCTTTTCTCTCCTCATGTGCTGCATTCTTCAAGTAAACACCCTGTTAGAAAGGACAGTGTTTCACGTAGGCTCTCAGCAAGCCTGGGAAGCACTTATTGTATTTGCCACTCAAAGAAACTCAGTCTCGGGGCACTTATGCTTCAGGTTGTTACACGGAACAATTACATGCTAATCACTGCTAATAATTGGCTCTAATGTACACACTTAACTTGTAGCTGAGTGAATTCAAAGGTGGTATTTATCTTTTCAACTTTTTGGAATACATAACGATAAGCAACCACATGGGTTTTGTGTGGGCCAGGAGAAGGTAAAAATACATTTTTTCTTTATAAAAAATTTTGAAACAAATGTTCATTTTCATAGCTGAATGATTGCTGTCGTCTAGATGTCTGCGTGTCTTCGAAATTTACACGTTGAAATTGTAACCCCAAAGGCAATGGTGCTGAGTGTAGGGCCTTTCGGGAGCTAGTTAGTGTTTTTATAATAAAAGAGATTTAGAGAGAATTGCTTTGTCCCCCTAGCCACCGTGTGGAACCATAATGTGAGAATGCCGTCTATAAGCTCAACACTGAACTTTCTGGTGATTGATCTTGGACCTCAGACTCCAGAACTATATGAGAATAAATTTCTATAGCTTATATACCACCAAGCTCATGATAGTTGATTACAGCGCCCTGAATTCACCAGGTCAGTGAGGTAATACTCTACTCACGACTGAGATACACAGAACACCTTTCTGGAATTTGCTCAGTGGTGTATTCAGTCAGACCTCTATGTCTTTGCTTCCTGTGTCTTTTGTTGTCCAGATGGTCTGACACTATCGCTGTTCATAAAAATGGAAGCCACACTCACTGTGGACAGACTAATTTTCTGGCTGTCTCTGTTTGGCTTTTACATCTTGCTTCATAATTATCTCACTCATGATTTTTTTTTTTTTTTGAGGAAGGGTCTCTCTCTAGTTCAGGCTGACCTGGAATTCACTATGTAGTCTCATGGTGATCCTCCTACTTCTGCCTCCCATGGGCTGGCATTAAAGGCATGTGCCACCACGCCTGGCTCACTTGTGATTCTTGGGTTGCCCTGACACCTAGCAAGAGCTTCTTTATGTGATGCCTGTCTCAGATGATGTTTTCTTCTGTTTTGGATGATGCTGTATGCTTATCCCTTCAATAAATATCCCAGTTTATCTCTTTACTACTTGAACTCAAAGAGGGAACTAAATTCTGAGGACATCTATATATCCCATACATCTAGGTCATATAGAGGATACATGTAGATATACTAAGGGATATTATAGAGAGATTAAATCATACTGCAAAGTAAAATATGCAGAAGGGTATAATGCAGGTAGTGTAGTGGTTTGAATGTAATGTCTCCTAGAGCCCCATGTGTTTGTGGTTAAGCCTTATGCTGAAATCCCAAGCTGGTGGTTCTGTTTAGGAAACATATGGAGGTTGTTAAGGCTGGAGCCTTCCTGGAGGAGGTGTGTTCCTGGAGGTAGGCCTTGGGACCTTAGAGCCCAGCTGTGTTTACCACACTCTACTTCCTCCTTGCTGATGGGAAGACGTGATGCCCAGCTGTCTGCTCCCAGCATGTTTTTCCCCCATGATGAAACTTCCTTTGAAACTGTAAGCCAGAAATAAACCCTTTCCTTCCATAAGCTGCTTGTGGTCAGATGTTCTGTCCCAGCAACAAGAAGGTAACTGCCACAGGTGGAATGGGTGAAATGGTAGAATTAAAATATGTGAAATATTGGTAAAAATTAGAGAAGTATTTTGCTATTGGATAAGCAATCAATAGGTGGCCAGCAATGCCTATGCTATAACATCAAATAAAGTTTTTTTCCATAGGTGCTTTTATCTATGACTTGTTTAGGTTTTTTTAATTTGAGAGAGAGAGAGAAAGAGGGAGGTGGGAGGGAGGGAATGGGCATGCCAGGGCCTTCAGTCACTGCAAACAAACTCCAGATGCATGCACCTCCTTTTGTGCATGTGTAACATTGTGCACTTGAATCACTATGAATCTGGCTTACATGGGTCCTGGAGATTTGAACATGAACTCTTAGGCTTTGCAGGTAAGCACCTTAACTGCTAAGCCATCTCTCCAGCCCCTATTTAGTTTTTAAAATATTATTTTTTATTTATTTATTTAAGTGTGAGAGAAGAAAGAGGCAGAGATGGAGAGAGAGTGAGAGAGAAAGAAAGAGAGAGAGAGAGGGAGAGAATGGGTATGCCAGGGACTCTAGCCACTGCAAATGAACTCCAGATGCATGTGCCACCATGTACATCTGGCTTATGTCGGTACTGGGGATATGAACCTGGGTCTTAGATTTCATAGGCAAGCACCTTAACCTCTAAGCCATCGCTCCAGCTCTTATTTAGTTATGTTTCATATATATATATATATATATATATATATATATATATATATATATATATATGGTGTGATTTAACATCCATCATTAATTTTTTTTCATCATAAGAAGCTAGTAAAAATCCCTGGCCTTGGACTGGAAAGATGGCTTAGTGGTTAAGGTGCCTGCCTGCTAAGCCTAAGAATGCCCCTTCAGTTCTGCAGATCCCACGTTTAGCCAGACGCAAAAAGTGATGCAAGGGTGCAATGCCGACCTTTACCAAAAGGGGGCACACACATCTGGAGTACGTTCACAGTGGCTGAGAGGCCAATGGCGGGCCCATTTTCTCTCTCTCTCTGTCTCTCCCAAATAATGAAAAAAAAAAATCCCTTACCTTCAGTTAAGGCCAAGGGAATGGCTGGTAGTGTCTGGGTCATTTGTAGATCTTATTTCATGAGTCAAGACTGAGATCATATCTTGCTTTTTAGCCTCTTTACTAAAGCATTCAGTTTTACAATCTTTTCTGGTATTGTGAAACAGGGTCTTAACTCTAATGAATCTGACTCTATTGTCCTTAGTAACTTTGGAGATTAGAGGCTTACTCTAAAATTTCCCATAATGTTTGTCAAGATAATAGCAAACTTTAAAAATAATTGTACTGATATGAAACTTTGTGACTGAAAAATAATCCAGTGTTTAATTTTATATGCAGTCGAAGGATGGGGTCTATCTGCTCTGTTCTCTTAGACTCTCAGAGCTCTTTCCCCCTTCTTTAAGTGCCTAAATTACCTTTCAAGATTCTCTTCATGCTCTTATAATCACATCCTGACACAATGCTGCCTTTTAGTCAGACTTTTAGAAATGATATTGACTTATGCCCTGAGCATCAAGCCTCTCTCCCAGAAACCCTCTGAAATGTGAACTCAGAAAAGCCTACACTGACTGAGAGCTACTGTGGAGGGAACTTCCATTAAGCCAGGAACGCTAATGAAATCTTGTTAATGTGTCTGCAACTGGCACTAAAGGGAGTGAGGCTGGCACTACCACTTGTTCCTTGCCCTTCTGACAAGAGTGAAGCCATGTCCCTGGAACTTATTAGAGGAGATGCTGGAGACCCTCGCTCCTCTCTTTGATGCACGGTGTGGGGATAGAGATAAGGACAGCTGCACCACACATGGGGAGCAATCCAGCAAAATCCTTTTGTGGCCACTTAGAATTTGGCTAAATACTCATGCACCCCCAAATAGTGAGGGCTGTTTATATGAGATGACAGAAAGTAACCAGGAATGAGTCCTGCAGTAGCCTAGCAGTGTAACTCAGAGGAAGACAGGAGATGCTGAAAATGCAGAAGGGTTAGCTTCCCACATCCAGGATGCAGATGTGAAATCCGGACAGGTAGTGGCAACCTATGGAGAAGGGATCCATATGGCTTTGTGTTACAGTTTGGTGATAAGTTGGTTGTTTGCACATAAAGGTGAGTGGATATCAAAATAAAAATCAATATAGTTATATTTCCCGCAAAATTGATTATAGCAAAAGAGGAAAGGAATAATCAAGTGATGATCTCAGTTGAAGAACATCATGTTACTTGAACAAATTCCACATCCCTTCCTAACAGTAATAACTATTTAAAAATTGGGCAGAAAATTGTACTTTAAATGATTTTAGGTCTACTCCCAAGGCTTGGCTCAAAAGCCTTAAAATGCTTTTGCCTCAACAATGACATTTCTGAGAAATGAGCTAAGAAATAATTCAGTAATACACATAATATTTTCTTCTTAGAGTGATTTCCTGTACTATTAAAACTTGAGGACTGGAGGATGGCTTAGCATTTAAGACACTTGTATGCGAAGCCTAAGCCCAAGTGTGATTCTCCAGGACCCACATAAGCCAGATGCACAAAGTGGTGCATGCATCTGAAGTTCATTTGCACTGGCTAGAGGCTCTGGCACACCCATACTCACTCTCTCTGTCTCTTTCTTTCTGTCTGTCTCTCTTAAATAAATAAATAAATAAATAAATATTTTTTAAAAAATGAGCAGGAAGGGCTGGAGTGATGGTGCAGTAGTCAAAGGCACTTGCTTGCAAAGTCTGATGGCCTATGTTCAATTGCCCAGTACCCACGTAAAGCCAGATGTACAAAGTGGCACATGTGGCTGTATTTGCTTTAGTAGTGGCAGGAGGGCCTGGCATGCCTGTACTCACTTTCTGTCTGTCTGTCTCTCAAATAAATATATCTATTTTAAAAATTGAGCATGAGCTCTAGGTTTAGCATTATAGCTTAGATACTCACAGTTCAGCCCCCCACACAAAAGCATGTGTACACACACACACACACACACACAACACACACACACACACACACAATCATTTCATTGTTCGGCCTTTGAAAGTCAGTTAAAAAATGGACGCCAGGAGGTGTTTTCCACGCAAGGCCAGGTAGTAAGTGTTCTGGGCTTTGGGAGCCGTGGGGGCTCTGTTTGATAATTGGACTTTGATGCTGTAGTGGGGAGGCTGTCATATGCATGGGCAGATGAATCCTTGGGATTGTATCTAGCACAATCTACTGAGGAGCCTTGAAGTTTTAATTTCATGTAACTTTCTTTCAATTTTTTTTTCTCTGAAGTATTTAAGAATATAAAACTGTTATTAGCATGCAGACCATAGGAAAATCTTCAGTAGACAGACTTTGATTCCCACCATAGAGGAAAATTTATAATAGCGAGGATATAAATCGGGTACTGATGAATGTTAAAAACAAATTACGGAACAATATGTGCCTTATCATTTCACTTCTCAAATAAAAAATAAATGCAATTCAAGGGCGTGTGCTGGAGAGGACCAAGTCTGTGTGCAACTATAGGACGGGGTGCGAAGTGGGAATCGGAGTTTGAGGAGGCACGTGCATGCTGAGTTTCCTCTTTTTCTGCGGGATCCCATCCCTGTGTTACTGCTATGAGATGACGCGTAGCCTGGCCTGCTAGAGAGATGTAAGACATGAAGGAGAATCAAGCTGTTTTCAGAGGATGCTTTTTCAAAGTCATCCAACCCTATAGAATGTGGAACCCATGCTGAGATCATGACAAAGTAGAGATTGTCTTCCCCCTTCCTTCCTTCCTTCCTTCCTTCCTTCCTTCCTTCCTTTCCCCTCTCTTTCTCCCTTCCTTCCTTCCTTCCTTCCTTCCTTCCTTCCTTCCTTCCTTCCTTCCTTTCCCCTCTCTTTCTCCCTTCCTTCCTTCCTTCCTTCCTTCCTTCCTTCCTTCCTTCCTTCCTTCCTTTCTTCCTTCTCTTTTTTTGATGTATTGATGTAGGGTTTTGGTCTAGCCTAGGCTGACCTGGAATTCACTAGGTAGTCTCAGGCTGGCCTTGAACTCACCATGATCCTCCTGCCTTGGCCTCTCAAGTGCTAGAATTAAAGGCATGAACCACTACGCCTGGCTAAAAAAAGAGTTTTTAATTAATTACATTTTAATAACACACAAAGAATAGGTTTCATTATGGACTTTCTACACACATTTTGCTTTTGTTTCCCTTTCCTGCTTTTGGTCCCCATTTCCCTCCTCCAGGTGCCCTCCCTCCCCCTACAGCCTCCTTTCCACTTGCCTACTGCTACTTTCTCATTACCCCAGTTTTGAGTGATGATCTTGAGGTCTAAGTGTGTAGATGATCCAACAGGTCCAAGAGTGACAGGAAGACAAAGGTGAGAGGTTAGGGGAAGAGTTAATAGCTATCCCTGAACCAGAGGGATCTAAAAAGTTAATATCTATCCCTAAGAGTAAAAGGCCGGGCTGGAGAGATGGCTTAGCGGTTAAGGCGCCTGCCTGCTAAGCCTAGAACGCTGGTTCCAATCTCCAGCGGTTCCAATCTCCAGGTCCCACATTTAGCCAGATGCAGTGACCCAAGGGCGCAATGCTGCACTTGCCCACAAGAGGGCGCACACATCTGGATTTCTTTCACGGCAGCTGAGAGACTGCTGGCGCGCCCATCTCTGTCTTCCTCTCCCTCTCCGTCTATCTCTCTCTGTGTCTCTCTCCAAAAAAATAAATAAAATAATACAAAACAAATTTTAAAAAGAGTAAAAGGCCTTGAAGAAACATCAGAAGCATTCAGTCCCAGACAAGCCTGACAACACCGCTGATCGGTAAACTTCCCTTAACTCAGAAGGCCTTGAAGGAACAGAAACCATTTGGAGTACCCTCCCTAGACAATTTTGCTGAAAAAGCCTATTCTGAACAAGGACACAATTAGCTACAAGTTCCTTATCTCCTTCCCTTGGACCTGCATCTGGTCAGTCTGTTTTTCTTAGGATCCTCCTTATAAGCTTTCATCTCAGCCCAGCTCAGTGCTTAAGCCTCCATCCTGCCGGAAGGCTGCAGCCCTCGTTGTGCTTCAGTAAACAGTCTCTGCCTGTTGACATCAAGCCTGGTGTTTTCCTTTGCTTTTCTTTATCGCTTTCCTTACATGAGGTACCCCCAAACCCAACTGAGCACAGATGGTAGGACTTCATCCCATATCTAGTTTAGGGGTGTTGGGCCCTATGAGGCCCGGGTGTGAGGCCTAGTGGAACTTCCTAAGCCTGACTAGAGTTTGGCGACCTGTCTTTGGCCTACTTCCGCTTAAAAGGCCCAGGTGTGAGGCCTAGTGGAACTTTCTGACTAGAGTTTAGCGACATGTCTTTGGCCTACTTACTCAGCAAGGCCTAAGCCAAAACTGCCTCTGCCCAGCTACTGCTGACGTGGTGAAACAATATTGGCCCTTATACCTTTTTCCCATCCTGAGACCCACCCTCTTTCTCAAAACTATATATACACCCTCTCATTACAATAAGACGAGTTCCTGCCTCGACGTGACTCCTGGTTCAGTGTATTTTTTCTCTCCCGTGTTTTGGGGGAGGGTCTGAGCCACCGACACCCATCTTCCTGCTCAGCCTCAAGGAAAGCCGCTGGATCGACTCTTTCTTCAGCTCTACCTGCCGGGGGAGGGAAACCAGCATAGGGGGAGGTCCTAATCTTTGAACCTGGTCCCCACGGTAACATGGCACCATGTATATTAGTCTTTCACTTACCTGAAAATGATCTTGCTGTCAAGAACAGGCTTTGTAATGGGAAGCCCATGCTTGCCTGTAACTGGGTTTGCTGGAGAAATTAGAACCATAGCAGCTTCCTGAGAATTGTGGCAGTCATCTTCAGTATTGGTTTCTGGATGTGAATTTAGTACCAAATCCATGGTATGTTTAAGTAGTCTCTCTCTCTCTCTCTCCCTCTCTCTCTCTCTCTGTCTCTTGTGTGGAGGAACTAGGGACTCTTATGTAAATAACTGTTCTCAGGGCTTCTCACAAATGCCTCCAAATTCCCAAAGTGAAGATACATACATAGACGGGATACCTGTGACCCTGGTCTAGAAGCGGCAGTCAGGAATGACAGCGTTTGCTATTTTGTTTCCAAAGGAGGGTCTCAGACGGAGCTGCATACATATACCTGACTACTTCAGCAACTTGAAGTTGCTCTCAGGAGCCTCAAACTTCCTTCTTTGGTGAGTTTTTTTTTCCCTCCTCTCACTAGACTCTACAAGTAATTATGGGATTTCTCAGTCTGCTTAGCAGAAGTGACTTTAAAACCCTTCACTTATACAAATCATTTTCCAAAACCCCGTTTATTCACATGATCATATGAGATATGCATTAGTATTCACATTTTCAATAAGAAATAAAAATGGCAGGTAAGAGAGACTAACGTATTCTAGGTTCACTAAGTGGCTGGAAAGGCATGTGATGCCAAGGACTCTGGTTTGAAGTCCAAGCCCCTTTCCAGGACAACACAGCTTTCTCTCTGAGCTCCGCTTCTTGGGTTCGCTGCATAGGATTGGTTTGGCTAGTTTTCTTCCTCCAAGGCTAAGAAACTGGTTCTCTTAGAGCCTCACTTTCTGTTTCCAGGGCACTAGCTGCACAGTAAGTGGATGATTGTTACTGCTTAGACAATGCTTCAAAACTTCTGGAAAGCTTCTCGTGTATATATTGTGGGAATGTGATTTGTATAGGGCTGCTGGGTTGTTTGGAGAGCGTGAACGAACTGCGTGGTGGAATCCTACACTTACATCTTTCTTACCCCTGCTTTCTTCTGTCTTCCGTGCTCTGTTCATGGTTCTGTAAGGGGGTGTTTTTTTTTTTGGGGGGGGGGAGTTTGAATGCAAACCCTAAGCTCACGCTCATGTCTGCTTTTAACCAAAGATTTGGATAAACCAGACTGAGCAGGATGGTTATTAAATTATTATATGTATTCAGAAATCTGGAGGGGTGAGGGAGGGTCTGGGGACCAAAGAAGGGGGAATGGCAGGGGAGGTTAGTCTGAGAACTGAAGGGTGAGGAGTGGACACATCCACATGGTCTAAGGGCCCATGGATATCCCACCCTTTTTGGGAAGGCCAAAACTTTAAACTTCTCCAGTGGCAAAAACCTCAGATGCTGAGAGATGAATAGCTCAGGGGAGGAAAAAGCCCACCAAAAGCGTTCTGAGCAGCAAGTCAGAACACCTGGGTGCAGCGTCTGAAAGAGGCTGGGCTTGAACGCTGAAGCAGAGAGCCAGGCGAGTATGTGGGATGACTTCCCTCTCACGAAGCAGAGAGCCGGGCGAATATGTGGGATAACTTCCTTCTCAGTTCCATCACTCCTCTAACTTCCCTCCACTTTCCTATCTTCTTACCTTTTGTCTCATCCTCATTTTCAAATGGTGGCACATAACCAGTTACCACGCTGCGCGAGTCTCAGCATAACTTCAGCATCTCTCTTCCCTTCCCTCCATTTTCAGGCTTGTTCATCTCTGCTCTCTTCTATATTGACCATTCAGTGAACAATCACATGACAACTGCTTCTTCCTCTTCCTCTCCCTAGCCGTATTGAACTAGTGTCTGCAGCTTAACCTTTGGAAGCAGAGATATAACACTAGAAATTTTCAGTTTGGGGCTGGAGAGATGGCTTAGTGGTTAAGGTGCTTGCCTGAGAAGCCCAAGGACCCAGGTTTGATTCCCCAGAACTCATGTAAGCCAGATGCATAAGGTGGCACATCTGGAACTTGTTTGCAGTGGCTGGAGATCCTGGCTCTCTCTCGCATGTGTCTCTCATAAGTAAAAATAAAATATTAAACAAAAGAAAATTTCAGTTTGACAGCCATAAAATAAATAGTATTAGACGGATTTTCTGTGATTGTGACAAAACATTCAACATAAATGATTTTAGTGAAGTTTTGCTTTGCATCACATTTGCAGCTCATAATCTTTAGATTTAATTGATTATAGGCCCTTAGTGGAGCAGAGCATCATGGTTGTGGAAACATGTGCCAGACGCTGTTACCTGGTGGTCATTAAAGCTGTCTCTTCCACCAGCTTAACAAAGGAAGTTGGAGTCAGAAGTTGATTTATAGCAAATAAAGAAAATAATTATAGCTTATCTGAGGTTGTCAACTGATATACAGTGTTATACCACAATTATTTTCACCATGTTATTTATGCTCTGAGCAATATCATCTATTGTCTTGTCTAGAAGTAGAAATATAAGCCATCTTTCTGGGTCCCCCTCCATTCCCGTCTTCATAAAGCAGTGGTGAGTCATTCACCTGGAGCTGTATCTCGCCACTGGGCATGAATTTGCAACAGTGTGTTCATGGGTTGCTTCCACTGATAGGCCGGGAGTTTCTGAGGTTAATATTAACACGAATTGGTGCAAATGATGAGGTCATTCAGGAAGTGTTGGTAATACCCTCCTCTTTCCTTTGCTGCAAGGGGTCTGATGTCATCTTAAATGCCAACCCTCTAGTCTCAGGCAGTTTTTTGGCTTATAACTTCTATCAGTTCAATTATTCTGAAACATATTTGATAGCACCTCAAATCATTATATCTTTGTTTTTAAATATTAGGAAAATTTTGCATTTTGTTGTGTTTGTTTTGAGACAGGGTCTATATAGCCTACACTGGCTTCAAACTGGCAATCTTCTTGCCTCAGACTCCCAAATGTTGGGATTACAGGTGTGTACTGGCATGCCCAGCAAATGCCAGGCACTTCTGACTCTTCACAAAGAAGATGGGAGCCTTTGTTTCGGAACTCCAGGATATTTTGCCATATATGAGGACGAGGGTTTATATTGCCACCAGTGACGATATAACCTGTAAATATATCTAAGTGAATTTGATATTTCATTTTACTACCCTGAGCATTTTATTACCCTGAGCAGTGCAACTAATCAGACGAGTCGACTTAGCACCAGCCAACATCAACTTTGACCCTTGTAAATTACCTTGAGATGCCAAAAAAATTCACTGGCTGCTAGGTAATAAAGGTGCCAGTTCTATGACAGACAGCATCTGAACAAGGACTTGCAAAGCAGAGGACACACTTGTGCCCAGGCTCAAAGATGGCCAGCTGTTCTCATTCTGGGTAATTCACAGAGTTCTTTATTTTCAAATAATTTTTTTTCCTTTGGAATTTAGCTATTAAGTCCCCACTGCTTTATGTAGATATGAAACATTGAACATTCATTTGATTTTGAGCCCTAAGTCAAGAGGATCTGTTCCTTCAGAAAATATATACTTCATTCTGTCCATTGCATATAAATGAATGTGCTGCAAAGCTGTGTTTACTCACATCTGTATGCAAATATTGACTTAAGCCTTGCAATGAAGTAAGCTTGGTAGTTTTTGAAAGAAAAAACATCACACAGATAAACATTTATAAGCAATTCAAATATTAAACAGCTCAAACATTTCGAAAGGCATTCCAGATATGAGTTTTCTGGAATGTTGTTATGGTTCTATAGTCATTTGCAAAAACATAGTGACTGAATGGCATTGCTTCTTGGTATGAAAGTATGTGTTTATTTCTGACAGCAATAATGTGCATATGTTAGGCGTTCATTCCCTCCTTTAGAATAGTCCTTGGGGAGGTCTACTCAGCTCACTTTTCTCTTTTAAGGTGATACGATAGCAAAAATGCGGCAGTGAATTTCAAAATCTGCCACAGCCATTGCTAAATATTTCTGGTAATTATGGATATGGATTGTTTCAGATGTTTGATCTGATGTTAAGAGGCTTATAACTTCATGGGAAAAGGTGTTGTTTTAGCCATCTCACATCTAGCATTTGTTCCTCTATTATGGATTTTATTAAAACATCACAGAACCTGGTTAGTATACTTACCACTACTAGGTTCCTTCTAGATCCCCCCTTTTATCTGGAGCTATAGTAAAATGCAATTTTAACTTGTTCTAAGCCAGAAGGATTACCAAAAAGTCGTAAAATTTGTATCTCGAGAGTCTTCCATGACCCGCATCATCGATGGCAGAAATCCTGCACAATGACGCCTCGTAACAAAATATACAACAAACACTTTTATGAATTCCTCATGATATCAGGCCAAGAATTAGGACCTTAACGTTGTTTCTGACTTTTATTGTGCCACTTTTATTAAATAAACCACTGTTATTAAAAGACATAGACATTCAAGGAAGATTCTCTTAGCATTTGATAGTGAAAGCAAGCAGGGACTAGACAGACACGTGGCCATGGAGCATACAAATTAACACAGCGGTTAGAGTTTATTGATCTGACAATGTTTATTATGAACTTAGTTTTGAAAGGTGCTGGCTAAATTCTGTTAGCATACATAACCCTATGCATTAGAGACGGCTCTCAAGGAAATTATGGACTTTGAGTGCACACATATCAACATTGCATAGCAATGAAGTATTCCTGCTCCACGGGAAGCTATGGAGCTATGGCGGTAGGAAAGAGTGATGCATGGTCCCTCAGAAAGAGTAATAGTGTGGAATAAAGTTGGAAATGGGAGTCTAGAACCCAGTTATGAACAACCTTCAATTCTTCTATGAGGTGTTTTATTAATTTTGTTTACTAGGAAGTTTTGAAATTCCTCTTCTGTGCCTGCCACCCTGCCAGGCACTGAGCTTCATTGTCCTAGGACAGTGGGGTGGCTGTGCACACTGGTGGTATTCACAGCAGAGAGGCGGAATCAGGTGGTTGAACTGCACACTGAGACTGTGTAGGATAACGGATACTCTGCTGATGTCACCTGCTTCTGCTTTGGAGCCACTCACCACCAGCTGCTTCCCTTTGCTATGAGATCTAATTGTGTGGAATGTTTGAAATATCTCCCTTGCCAGAAGGGCTTTTAGGGAGGCCCGAGGGTAGGGAAAGGGTAAGATTAGCACATTTACTTCCGAGCTTTCTTTCTGCTGGATCCGTTTACTGGAGACCCCAGCCCAGGTTGAGGAGCCCTCTCTAAGCAGCTCACTTGAGTTCTGGTAGGTTGTGGCTCCCTTCTCCTACCCTCTGAGAAGTGATGATGGAAATTTGCCATCACAAGTCCACACCCCTTCTGCTAGCTTGCAGTGTCTGTTGTCTGGTGAGCCCCAGACACACCTGAGCTGCCATGTCAGTTTCCCAAAACTGCTACAAGAAATTACTGTGAAGTTGGTGGTTTAAACCATCAGACATTTAGCTGGGTGTGGTGGTGCTCACCTTTAATCCCAGCACTTGAGCACTTTTGAGGCTGAGATAGAAGGATCCCTGTGAGTTCAAGACCAGTCTGGACTATAGAGTGAGTTTCAGGTCAACTTGGGCTAAAGTGATACTCTGCTTCAAAATAACAAAACAAAACAAAACAAAACAAAAGAACAGTCAGGCATTTGTTCCATTGAATTTTGGGATAGTATGAATCTTAAGTGAGCCTCGTGGGTGTCAGTCAAGGTGTAGTACGGTTATATTTCCTTAGGAGGCTTTAAGGAAGAATCTGTTTCTGGCCTCTTTCAGCTTCTGGCTGGTTGTTGCAGTGGTTGGCTTGTGTGCGATCTCTGCCTCCCTTTCACCCCCACCTTTCTTCCCCTCTTCTGTCTATATTATATTTCTTTCTGTTTCTCTCTTACTGAGATGCGTGATTACATATAGGAGCCATCTCGGGATCTACACAAGATCTACAAAGGCCTTTTATACCTTAAGAGTTAAGATTTACAGGTTCCACACCCCAGGTCCAAATGTCTTTAGGAAGTTATCATTGACCCTGCTCCAGACAGTGAAGTATATTGTTCTAGGTGCTGGTGAGTCCAACTAGGATGGTAAATCCAGAAATGGCTTCCCATTGAGTAAAGAATACCAAAGCAGAAATATAAAGTATTTCAAGGATTAACAAGAAGTTACCTAGTCAAAGGGAATTTTATTAGTTATTGCTACAGTTAACTTGTTGTTCCTGGGACAAAGAAGCAGCTCATGAGAGGAAAGGGTTTATTTCAGACTTACAGTTTGTTGTTTATTTATTTATTTCAGAGTGACAGAGAAAAAGAGGTAGAGAGAGATAGAGAGAATGGGTGTGCCAGGGCCTCCAGCCACTGCAAATGAACTCCAGATGCATGAGCCACTTTGTGCATCTGGCTTTCGTGGTTCCTGGGGAATAGGGCTTCAAACTGTGGTTGTTAGGCTTGACAGGCAAGCACTTAACCACTAAGCCATCTCTCCAGTTCCAGGCTTACAGTTTTGAGGGGGAGTTTCATCATGGTGAAGAAGGCATGGAAGAGCAGAGGCTGGGCCTGGCATCTTGTCACATCAGCTGGGAGGTAGCAGCAAGAGTAACTGAGCTACTGAAGCCAGTGTGGCTAGACTAGTGGACCTCAAGGTCTGCAAGGCTCCACAAGTTGGGGACTGAGTGTGAAGCTTAATCATAAACACAAGAGGCTATGGGGGACATGTCACATTCAAACCACCACAGTTATTTTCTGTCACTGTAACAAGCTACCCTCAGTGCATTGTCAGCCATATCCATTGCTTTTAGTTCTATGGCAAGGCACAAACATCATGGTGGAGAGGCACTGTGAAAGAAATCAACCTCATAGAAGCTAGGAAGAAAAAGAGGGAGAGGGAGGAAAAGGAAACATCAAAGACAAGACATGCCATTCCAAATGTCCTTGACCAGACTGCCTCCAACCAACACCTCATCTCCCAAAGGCCATTCATCATGAACACACTGATAAAGTTAGCACCCTCAAGATCCAATAACCTCTCAATAGTGCCACCAGCTGGGGACCAGGGCTTCAACACATAATTATGCCTTTTGGGGGAACACCTCACATCCCAACCATAATAGGTACCATAGAGTATTGAGTAGGGGCTGTTTAAAGTGATAAATACCTGAAACAAAGATCTAACAAAGTGGCATACAGAGTTGATCACTTAGAGTGCAGAGGCGTGCAGAGTTGATCACTTGCAGTGTGGAGGCACACAGAGTTGATCACTTGGAGTGTGGAGGCACACAGAGTTGATCACTTGGAGTGTGGAGGCACACAGAGTTGATCACTTGGAGTGTGGAGGCGCACAGAGTTGATCACTTGGAGTGTGGAGGCGCACAGAGTTGATCACTTGGAGTGTGGAGGCGCACAGAGTTGATCACTTGGAGTGTGGAGGCGCACAGAGTTGATCACTTGCAGTGTGGAGGCGCACAGAGTTGATCACTTGGAGTGTGGAGGCGCACAGAGTTGATCACTTGGAGTGTGGAGGCGCACAGAGTTGATCACTTGCAGTGTGATGGCACATTAAGTTGAGAGAGTGGGAGAGAATTAGTGAGGAGTTGGTTGGCAAGATATCGGCCAGAATAGGAGAGATTTTGCGAGTGACATTAAGGAATTTGGATTTAGCCCAGTGGGCAAGAGTATTAATTACATGTTTTTGAATGAGGAGTGATATAATAAAAGTAGGACTTTAGAAAGAAGAACTTAATGTTGAGACACAGCCAACTTCTGCAGGGAAAGCCTGGAGGCAGGGCATCAGCTGAGCAGTGAGATGAAAATTTCCCTGACGTTGGCTGCTCCATAAATATCTGGGAATATTAGACTCTGAGTACAGTGTGCTCAGTCCCATCAATCACGGATGAATATTTATTCACTTGCAACAGCATGTGAGATTGTGTCTAGATGAGGAGAGGGGCTGAAAGCCTGCTGCTATGTGGTTGAGGCATGTGTAGAAGATATGAAATTCAGTTGCCTGGAGTTCTCTTTACCTCAGCAGATTATTTTCTATTTACTATTTAGGAAATATTGAATCTACTTTTTACCATGAGCGCTTTGTCACATACATTACTGATTCTACAAAGAAAGGTTGTATTTGAAATTTAATCCTAGGGGTCAAAGGCAAGAAGTAAAACATCCTTGGGCTCTAGGAACCTATTTGCAATGAAATCTTAATGACATTCACTCTAACAATGTTAACCCAAAGCATATGATTTTGAGCCCTACTAAAATATGCTGGAAGAAAACAAGTGTAGTACAAGTGCTCTGTGTAATTTTAGAAATGTAATTTGAATATCTGACATAATGGATAAACACAAAAGAATAGGTACAATAGGTGGTTGTGGCAGAATGTGAACAATTCTCCAGTTACCAAGTTACCCCTATTAAAATATACTTCTCAGGAATAAAATAAGTAGAACAGCAAAGTCTTGTTTATTATTTTGAAATCATGATGGACAATTCTTGCTGATTATTTTCAAATCATGAAAGAAAATTGAATATCTAAGATACTTTAACTCTACTTCCTCCCCAAGCAAGTCATACTCTTAACCGCTTTTATCTCAAAAGAAAATTTTTCTATATTTCATCATCTATTATTAATTTTTGATGATTTTAAATTATAAAACATGGATATATACCAGACAATAATTAACATGCAACTTCAACCCTTTCAAACAGATAGTTTATGCAATTACTAAATGTGGGTGATAAAAACCTATATTCATGGTTTTGGAAAATAGAAATTTGTGAATTGACAATGAAAGTTAGCAAGAAGAAAATACAGAAATGTGCCTGTAGCCATGGTTTTGAAGCCAAGGTAAACTGAGGAATGAATGTGCTCAGCCAAGGCCCAAGAGAAGAGAATGGTATACCACTAAAAGGCCAACCCTGATCAGAGGAAAACGACCATGACTAAGCTACAAACTGACCCTAAAGTAAGACTATATCAACAGCTGTACTCATGGAAAATACTTATTTAAATAATCATCTTTAAAAAATCAGAATACTTCCAATTCCAATAGCAAATAAGTAGTTAATAAAGTCAATTCTTATTGTGGATAAAACATAAAAGGATGGGGTATAGGGTCGGTTGAAAGAGTGTAATTGTCACTCAGTATTGGGAAACTGCAGAGGCTTACATCAATTTAGCTAAGGTGGAACTACACTTCCCAGAATTCTCTGTCTATGGAAGTGCAGAAGCAGCTCTTAACCTTTCTCAGTGAGACCAATTTGCACAGGGCACTGACCAGCTGGTTTACAATGCTAGCCTGACACAGCAGCCTGCCTCTCAGCTGCAGTAACCAAAGCAAATCTCTGGTTTTTATTTTTTTTATTTTAGAGAGGGTGGGGGAGAGAGAGAAACATAGAAAGAAAGAATTTGCACGCCGGGGCCTCAGCCACTGTAATTGAACTCCAGAAGCTTGTGCCACCTAGTGGACATGTGCAACCTTGCGCTTGTATCACCTTTGTGCATCTGGCTTACCTGGGATCTGAAAAGTAGAACCTGGGTCCTTAGGTTTTGCAGGCAAGTGCCTTAACTGCTAAGCCATCTCTTCAGCCTCCTCTTTCTGTTTTTTTTTTTAAATATTTTATTTATTTGTAAGCAGAAAAGAGAGAGAGAGGGTCTTTAGCCACTGCTTCCACCACTTTGTACAACTGACTTTATGTGGATACTGGGGAATTGAACCTGTGTTGTTCGGCTTTGTAGGCAAGGGCCTTAAACACTGTACCATCTCTCAAGCCCAAATCTCTCTCTCTCTCTTTCTTTTTTCTTTCTTTCTTTTTTTTTTTTCTTTTTTTGGTTTTTCTAGGTAGGGTTTCACTCTAGCCCAGGCAGACCTGGAATTCACTATGTAGTCTCAGGGTGGCCTCAATCTCATGGTGATCCTCCTACCTCTGCCTCCTGAGTGCTGGGATTAAAGGCGTGCACCACCACGCCCGGCTTTCTTTCTTACTTCTTTTAGTGAGGCTTATGCCAGACTCACTTGCCAAGGGTGGGGGCAGCTTCTCCACAGGTCAGTTATACCACTGAAATCTGTAGCTTCCACAGCCAGGTACATAGTGCAGTGGTACTGATTGCCAAGAGACTGAAGCAAACACCTGGACGTGGCATGGTGATGTAAGGTTTATTGAAACAGACTAACATGGGAGACAAACTAACAGGAGAGATAAACTTACTAAGAGGGGCAAATGTCCAGATAAGGCTGGACTATCAGGGAGGACTCATGAGCAATACATACAGGTCCAACAGTGCTGCTTGGAGAGGTGTTTGTGTGTTAGACTATACAGCTGGTGACATCAATGGCTTAACTGACCTTGGCCTCATATGACCAGCATAACCTAATGATGTCCTTAATAGTGACATAAACGTCTTCACACTTGACTCCTCCGTTTAGAATGAAACATGAAAATTATGGCTTTCCCTTGATGGCTTCCTGTCTCCTCAGAAAGCGCAACAAAGTTCCCTGGTAGACGTTAAGATATCTCACTTCCCCTTTTCTTCTCAGCCTCAGACCAATACTCCCCTCACCTCTGTTTGGACTGAGAAAAAAATGTGGGTGATCTTTTTCATATTTCGATTTTTCTTTTTTCTTTTAGAGACAGAGTGAGAGCTATAGCATGTAAGTGAGAGAGAGAGAGAGAGAGAGAGACAGAGAGACAGAGAGACAGAGAGACAGAGAGACAGAGAGAATTGGTGCACCAGGGTCTCAGCCACTGCAATCAAACTCCAGATGCTTGAACCATCTAGTGGGCATGTACAACCTTGCACTTGCCTCACCTTTGTGTGTCTGTTTACATGGGATCTGGAGGGAGATCTAACATGGACCTTTAGGTTTCGCAGGCAAACACCTAAGCTGCTATGCCATCTCTCCAGTCCTATATTTCTTTTTGGCAAGAGCATATGCATGTATAGTGAACATGCATGTGTGCTTGCATGTTCATATGTTGTGCATACAAGTGTGGGTGTGTAGGCCAGAGGTCAATGTCATATGTCTTCTTCAGTTACTATTTACCTGATTTTTTTTATTTCTGACACTTTCATATATATATATATATATATATATATATATATATATATATATGTATGTATGTATATGTATATGTATATGTATATGTATATGTATATGTATATATATGATGCATTTTGATCCCACTGCTATCATTTGCACTCTCTCTTCACTTCCCACTAAAACCCCAGCCTATTTCCATGCCTTGTCTCTCTTTTTTTTTTGACCCTGTGATTTAAATTAAGGGTGCTTTCTTAGACATGGGCTGGAGGCTATTTACTGTTGAGTGGGTAACACACCGATAGCTACATCACTAGAAGATAGGTGTCCCCTCTCCCACCGGTCATCATTGTCCACTATTTATTCTTGGAGGTGCGAGATCTCATGACCACTCCCTTATCTATAATGAAATACTGCCATACTCAGTCATGTGCAGGCAGGAAACCACATATCTGCTGTGTGGGTCCAGTAGACTATTCTGATTTCTTTTTTATTCTAGGCAGGGTCTTGCTCTAGCCCAGGCTTCCAGCAGACTATTCTTTCTTTCTTTCTTTCTTTTTTTTTTTTTTGGAGACACACACACACACACAGAGAGAGAGAGAGAGAGAGAGAGAGAAAGAGAGGGAGAGGGAGAGGATGACAGATAGAGATGGGCACGCCAGCAGCCTCTCAGCCGCTATGAACGAAATCCAGATGCATGTGCCCCCTTGTGGTCAAGTGCGGCATTGCACCCTTGCATCACTTTGCATCTGGCTGAATGTGGGATCTGGAGATTGGAACCGCTGGAGATTGGAACCAGAGTTCTTAGGCTTAGGAGGCAGGCGCCTTAACCGCTAAGCCATCTCTCTGGCCCCAGCAGACTATTCTTAAGGCAGCTCTGGGAAACAATGGGAAGCACACAGACACACTTAAACCTCATCCTTTCGCTAAGTGTATCTGCCACATGTCGCCCATGGTTAAATAGTTCTTGTTTTATACATTTCTTTAGTTCATTTATTAAAGTGTTATTTATTGGACATTCCCAGTGTTTCAGCATCAGGGACATAGTAATAAAAATAGGCATATCTCCTCTTCTCATGCAATTCATTTTGAGGCAAGCCCAAAGACTGGCCTTTTTTTTTTTTTTTTTTTTTTTTTTTTTTTTTTAATGCAAGAAAGCAAAAGAGAGAGAGAGAGAAAGAGAGGGAGAGGGGGAGAATTGGAGTGTCAAGGCCTCCAGCCACTGCAATCGAACTCTAGACACATGCGCCCCCACACCTTGTATGCATGTGTGAGTTTGCATGATTGTATCACCTTGTTTGTCTGGCTTACATGGAATCTGGAGTGTCGAACATGAGTCCTTAGGCTTTGCAGCCAGGCAAGTGCTTTAACTGCTAAGCCATCTCTCCAGCCCTTGTGCAATTTTTATTCTAGGGAAGACATTACACAAATACAGAAACAAGCACAATCTTACAAACTGTACTGGTTTTCTGAAAGAGAAGGAAAGCTTGTGATCAGGCAACTTAACAGGGTGACTGGAATAAGGAGGAGTGGCAAAGCAGGATGAAGTGATGTCTCAGCTTTGGCATGAGTGATGGCTTTGTGTCAGAGAGTCTGAGTGGGAGGAGGAAGAAGGTTTACTGGTAGAGAGGATCTTATGTATAAACGGCTTGGGGTTGCCACCTCCGCAGAAGTTGATGGAGTGTGTGCGATGCAGACATGAAGTCACAGGGCTGAAATTACTCTCATATTTACTTATGAAAAATTAGCCATTTGCAATCTATTTGGCTCATGCCAACACACTTCAAAATGTCTGGAAAACATTGGATAACTGCAAGTCCCACTTTTGTGGGACTGACTTGACAGGGAAGAAAAGAAATGAAACATACTCCCGTCACTTTCTGCCTTCCCAAACATCAATAACCTCTCTGTCTTGTTGCATGACTCTCCTCCTATCCTCAATACACTTTAATCACCATTGATTTTGTGTCAAATTTCTTCCTTCTTTATTTGGCCATGGGAGATATGCTAGGAGGAAAGGGTGCATTGGGCTTACTAGATTTAACTAGAAGTTACTAAATGTATTTTGAAGCTTTTCATTTTTCTTCCTCTTTACCACCATTGGTTTAGACAAATACATTTTCACTTCTGCATTAGTCTTCTCTTGCTATTTTATTTCTTGTTCCATTCTCTATCTTCTGAAAGCTCCAGAGATTTATTTTTCATTGCTCATCTGACCATGTTTCATTACTGAAAAACCACTCTCCACCAGCACCCTGTCCCTTCCAACTTTTTGTTTTGCTTTAATGATGCCAGGCAACTTTAAGATTCTGGAAGGATCCATGTTCCCTGTACACTCTGAGCATCATAACTATGGCTTCTCTGTGTGGAGTCTAAAGAAAGTGTACAATCACCTCATCTTGATGACCAGCAAGAGCTTTGGTCAGAGAAAGATGTTTGAGATGAAGTTTGAGGGAGTTTTAAGGTGCTATGCGAAGGAGAAGCAATGCTAAGAGTCACATAAAAAATTAATACTAGCCGGGCATGGTGGCGCACGCCTTTAATCCCAGCACTTGGGAGGCAGAGGTAGGAGGATTGCTGAGAGTTCGAGGCCACCCTGAGACTACATAATTAATTCCAGGTCAGCCTGGGCTAGAGTGAGACCCTACCTCGAAAAACCAAAAAAAAAAAAATTAATACTTGATGGGAGAGTGCATATCACATGGGGCATGTCTCAGAAGTATCTGGAAATATAAGGAGGGTGTGAAAATTTACATCAAGGATTTTGTTCTTTCATCCTAAGGTCATTTGGAATCTAGTGAAGATGAAAAAGCATGTTGATTGGGATTGCCTCATTGGTCTGGAGTTATAAGTCCTCCCACCAACCCCAGCATATGTACTAATAGTAGAGAGATAAGAAAGAGGTTTTGAGCCTTTTGGGACACAGTAATACTCACAAAGGGGAGAAGGAGTCTTCAAGAGAAACTTTTCTAAATACTAAGCGTAAAAATGCAGTCTAGGGCTGGAGAGATGGCTTAGCGGTTAAGGCGCCTGCCTCCTAAGCCTAAGAACGCTGGTTCCAATCTCCAGGTCCCATGTTTAGCTAGATGCAGTGATGCAAGAGTGCAATGCAGCACTTGACCACAAGGGGCGCATGCATCTGGATTTCGTTCACAGCGGCTGAGAGACTGCTGGTGCACCCATCTCTATCTGTCTTCCTCTCCCTCTCTCTGTGTCTCTCTCCAAAAAAAAAAAAAAAAAATGCAGTCTATAAAGGTGAAGGGATGCCAACAGAAAGGAGACTGATGTCATTTCCTTAGCTTTTAATTTGGAAAAAAGTACGCTCCAGAATTGCTGCAAGAATTGTACAATAAATATCTGTTACTTTTAATTGGATTACCAGTTGTCAATATTTTTCCACATACTTTTTTCTTTCTGTACATGCCTGAGGGTATGTATATGCGTGATCATTTGTTTACGAATGTTAGAGAATCACTTGAGAGTTATAATGAATCTTTTTATGTAGAAAAGTACTCCATTCCATTATAGACATATACATAGTGATGGATTATAACAGGGCTGATTGTAAAGCATTTCACCCATAATGGCATGGTATCATGCTAGAAGTCAAAACTAACCCCTAGAAAAGCAAATCTTGTCAGTGATTAATTTTATTTTAAAAATACAAAATATCAATTCACCCTGCTCAACTTGACAGCTCACTTGTGGTGTAACAGTCAGGTAAAAGAATATATCTTTACAATTTGGTGGTGTTGTTTAAGAAAAAAAACCAGGTAAACATTTTCTAGAAAGAAAGGAATAATATGAAAATAGCTCAAGAAACACATTAATAAGCCAGAATCTATGGGGTAGGAGGAACAAACAGGCTTGACATAAGAAACCAGGAGGAGAGTGGTCTATAGAAAAGTGTGCATCTTGCAAAGCCAGGCATGAAGACTTTGGAGTAGAAATTCATAGGACTTGAATCTCTCTTCATGGCTTACTTTCACTAGCTTTTACTTAGGAGTCAGAAAAAAAAAAACTTGGAGATATAGCTTAAGAAGAAAAATAATCACACATAATATGTCCCATGCAGAGCTCCTTTAGACTTGAGTTTGATACTATAAAATTTTTGAAGAAAAATTAAATGTAAGTCCGTGGGTTTGGTGAATTGAATCTCCCAGTTAAGCCTGTGGTTGTGGTGGCTTGAATGTAAATGTCCCCCACAGCCTAAGGTACTTAAAAATTTTAGTTATGGGGCTGGAGAGATGGCTTAGCGGCTAAGGCGCCTGCTAAGAACGCTGGTTCCAATCTTCAGGTCCCACGTTTAGCCAGATGCAAAGTGAGGCAAGGGCGCAATGCAGCACTTGCCCACAAGGGGACACACACATCTGGATTTCGTTCACAGCAGCTGAGAGACTGCTGGCGTGCCCATCTCTGTCTCCCTCTCCCTCTCTGTCTCTCTCTGTCTCTCTCTCTCCAAAAATAAATAAATAAATAAAAATAAAAAAAAAATTTAGTTATGTATGCGAGAGAGGGACAGAAAGAGAAAGAGGCAGATAGAGAGAGAGAGAGAAAAAGCAATAATGGGCATGCCTGGGCCTCTAGCCACTGTAAAAGAACTCCAGACACATGTGCCACCTAGTGTATCTGGCTTTACATGTGTACTGGGGAATTGAACCTGGGCCTTTAAGTTTTGCAGGCAAGTGCCTTAACTTCTGAGCCATCTGTACAACCCTTGAGATTACATATATACATATACATATATATATATGGTTTTTTTTAATGTTTTTTTTTTTCTAGGTAGGGCCTCACTCTAGCTCAGGCTGACCTGGAATTCTATATTCGCAGGGTGCCCTTGAACTCATGGCCATCCTCCTACCTCTGCTTCCTGAGTACTGGGATCTGGAAAGGATTATACTTAGTGAGGTAACCCAGGCCCAGAAAGCCAAACGTCACATGTTCTCTCTCATATGTGGACCCTGGCTACAAATGATTGGACTTGTATGTGAGTAAAAATAAAACTCAGTAGCAGAAGTCAGTAAGCTAGAGAGGGTATATAAAAGGAATAGAAAGGAAGGGAGGGGAACTTAATAGGATGGTATTGTATATATGTAAGTAGAAGAAGGGTTAAAAGGCCTAAGTGGGATCAGGGGAAGAGACTGAGTAAAGGAACGGTGGAGGAAAGGCTAATCAAAATCTATGAGTACTGGGATTAAAGGCGTGTGCCACCACACCCGGATATATATATATATATATATATATATATATATATATATATATATATATATATGTTTTTTGAGGTAGGATCTCTGTGTAGCCCAGGCTGACCTGGAATTCACTATGTAGTCTGAGAGTGGCGTCAAACTCAATGTGATCCTTCTACCTCAGCCTGCTGAGTGCTGGGATTAAAGGCGTGCATAACCACGCCCAGCTCCCTAATTAAACTTCCAATTTAGTCCCCAGCTGGTGTTTTGGGAGGGGGAGCTTTGCTGGAGGGGGAACCTTGCTGGAGGGGTAGCCTTGCTGGAGGGAGAGCCTTGCTGGAGGGAGAGCCTTGCTGGAGGGGGAACCTTGCTGGAGGGGTAGCCTTGCTGGAGGGGTAGCCTTGCTGGAGGGAGAGCCTTGCTGGAGGGGTAGCCTTGCTGGAGGGAGAGCCTTGCTGGAGGGGTAGCCTTGCTGGAGGGAGAACCTTGCTGGAGGGGTAGCCTTGCTGGAGGGAGAGCCTTGCTGGAGGGGGAACCTTGCTGGAGGGGTAGCCTTGCTGGAGGGGTAGCCTTGCTGGAGGGAGAACCTTGCTGGAGGGGTAGCCTTGCTGGAGGGAGAGCCTTGCTGGAGGGGTAGCCTTGCTGGAGGGAGAGCCTTGCTGGAGGGAGAGCCTTGCTGGAGGGGGAACCTTGCTGGAGGGGGAGCCTTGCTGGAAGGGTAGCCTTGCTGGAGGGGGAACCTTGCTGGAGGGGGAACCTTGCTGGAGGGGTAGCCTTGCTGGAGGGAGAGCCTGGCTGGAGGGGGAACCTTGCTGGAGGAGGAGCCTTGCTGGAAGGGTAGCCTTGCTGGAGGGGGAACCTTGCTGGAGGGGGAACCTTGCTGGAGGGGTAGCCTTGCTGGAGGGAGAGCCTTGCTGGAGGGAGAGCCTTGCTGGAGGGAGAGCCTTGCTGGAGGGAGAGCCTTGCTGGAGGAGGAGCCTGGCTGGAGGAGGAGCCTTGCTGGAAGGGGGAACCTTGCTGGAGGGAGAGGCTGGCTGGAGGAGGAGCCTGGCTGGAAGGGTAGCCTTGCTGGAGGGGGAACCTTGCCGGAGGGGGAACCTTGCCGGAGGGGGAACCTTGCCGGAGGGGGAACCTTGTTGGAGGGGGAGTCTTGCTGGAGGGAGAGCCTGGCTGGAGGGGGAACCTTGCCAGGCCAGTCTTGAGCCTGGCCCTCAGCTGCTGGAAGAGCTAGCTTGGCTGGTTGCTCTCTTTCTGCTCTGGATGTTTGACGGAGTCAGCCAGCTTCTTCCACCATCCTGGTGGCTGTCCCTTGAAACTGTAAGCCTGAAATAAGCCATTTCCTCCTGTAAGCTGCTTCTGGTCAGGCGTTTTTTCCCAGCAATGAGAAGGTCACTGCTACACTGGTGTTGGTGGCACCTATTCCAGAAGGATGACTGAGCAAAGTCTGGTAAATCGATCTTGAGGTTGGGGGGGAGGGGAGTGGAAGTCTAAAATGAAGTGCGGGCATGTCTAGAATCTTTGTTCTAGATCCATTCTTCCTTCAGGGTCTTCCACAGTCTAAACATTCTCTGTCTTCTGCCAGACTTGGATGACATTGTCTTCTGATACAGAAACAAAAATCACCAAAGGTTCACTGCTATTTCAGGATAAATCGGATATCCTGGCAGTATGACTACAGATGCTGTCTTCTGAATCTTTTGGGGACTGTTCTCTCCAATTACATTTAAATTCCAGACATTCAGTCAATAATCGGTATGGCTGGAGGCAAAATAGTCACATGGTGAGATGACCATCGAGCCTGGAATGTTTCCTCCTCTGTGGTAAAGAGGACTGCAATCCGTGCTTCAGATTTCTTAGGTCTGACAAGGCAACAGTTTGGTCTGCTACTCTGTGGCAGGAAAGACTTGACTGTGTAGACTGAAAGACAGACAGTTCACTTCAGCAGTGTGACTATCATCTCAGGGGCTTGGTTTGGAAGTGTTGTTTGAACGATTATCCCAGATCATAAGTTTTTGATCATCAGCAACAGAGCCGATGGCAGGAAGCATCTTCTATGGTCACCATGTGCCTCGCAAAGATGGTCTTTTATCCATAACTTTTTCTTCCTTTGAATGTCACTGAAGGCCCACAGGCAGTTGTATGGTCATCTGAAGCACGAAAAGTGCCCACTGAGCTTTGGGTTACAAGAAAGCCCTTAGTATTGCTTCTGGTGTCTTCAGAGACATAAGCCTGGGCTGCCCTCTTCAGAAGGGTCTGGTTTAGAAGGATTGTTTGTGTAGTCAAAGCAAGAACATCACTGGATGGAGTCTTTGTTGCAGTGAGGCATGGGTTCTGGGGCGTGTAACTGGCCCTATTTACTTCTTCTTTATGTCCATATTCGTTTCTATTTCAGTTTTCCCACTGACGGATCCCAAACTCCAAATCCTCCTTTCTCACTGTCATTGTGGGATGCATCAGACTGAGCATGAGTGATAGGGATCTGGACAAGCTGTCACAAGGTGGCTTCATTCATCCAATGTGCGTGTCCCCAGATTTGATGAATGCTGAAATCTTTCCTTTCAGGCCTGGTTACATCTAGAAGCCACTTTGCAGTAAAACGGACCACCACAGGACATACATTGTCACCAAATCATGAGGAAAACAATTGATTTTATTCATATTTTCCACACTGTGTTGATCAAGCATTCTTCCACCGCATTGTTGAAGGCTGCCTCCTTGTGTCATGACAGTCTGCAAGCTTGGGTCTTGGGAAAGGATCCCAGGATCAAGTGTTGTGGGAGGGGCAGGCAAGGCAGGGAGGTTGTGGGCCTAGTAATGAGTCTTCACTGGTGAATTCTTTTGTTTTGTTTTTGTTTTTGTTTTTTCAAGGTAGGATTTCACTCTAGTCCTGGCTGACCTGGAATTCACTATGTAGTCTCAGGGTGGCCTTGAGCTCACAGTGATCCTCTTACCTCTGCCTCCCAAGTGCTGGGATTAAAGGTGTGCACCACCACACCCACCTAAATTCTTTAGTATGTGTCTCTTGAGACTAAAGACAACCAGGTGTGAGGTCACACCCTTGTAATCTTGTAATCTTAGCACGAAGGATCACTGGGATTACAGCAGGTGGAGGAAGGAGGATCAGGAAGTGGAGCCAAAAGGCTCAGGAGTTCAAGGCCAGCCTCAGCTAAATGAGTTTGAGACCAGCCTGAGCTAGGTGAGACTCTGTCTTAAGAAATACTCAATCAGGTTGGGTATAGTGACACATGCCTTTAATCCCTGCACTCTGGGAGGCAGAGGTAGGCGGATCACTGTGAGTTCAAGGCCACCCTGAGACTACATAGTGAATTCCAGGACAGCCTGGGCTAGAGTGAAACCCTACCTCAAAAAAAAAAAAAAAAAAAAAGCAAGCAAACAAATAATACAACCCAAGCCAAATCAAAACCCCAAATAAAGGAGCAAAACAAAGCAACAACTAAGGGTATTTGACTGTGTAATACAAATATCACTCTTATTGTCAGTGCAATACTTTCCTGTCATAGAAAGAAACATAACAGAGGGCTGGAGAGACGGCTTAGTGGTTAAGGCGCCTGCCTGCTAAGCCTAAGAACCCGGTTCCAATCTCCAGGTCCCACGTTTAGCCAGATGCAAAGTGACGCAAGGGCGCAATGCCACACTTGCCCACAAGGGGGCGCACACATCTGGATTTCATTCATAGCAGCTGAGAGACTGCTGGTGCGCCCATTCTCTATCTGTCTTCCTCTCCCTCTCTCTCTGTCTGTCTCTTTCCAAAAATAAAAAAAAAATTAAAAAAATTAAGAAACATAACAGAAAGAAAGAGGGTTGGGAGATATCTCCATTGATAAAGTGCCTGTCTGCCAAGCATGCGGACCAGAGGTCGAGCACTCGTGTGGAAGACAAGCATGATGATATGCCCCTGTAATCCCAGTGCTGGGGAAGCAGAGGCAGGAGAATCCTCTGGCAGAAGACCCTTTCCAGAAATTGAGCCAGCAGAGAGGTCTAATCACTGACTTTCTGCCTCCAAAGTTATTAGCTCAATATATTTTATAGACATTACCCAGCCTCAGGTAATAAATAGATTATAGTAACAGAAACCAAAGCAATACAGGTGTATATTTATATTTAGATGAAATATTATGTCAGTGTATATAAAATACACATATTTAGGCAATAGCAAAAGTTGCTTGAATCATTTATATATATATATATCCATATAATATGATTGATTTCATGTGATTCATTAGAAAATATGTTTTCGGAGCCTTTTTAATGACATGCTACATTTTTTGTCAAAAAAAAGCAGATTACTTTCTTCCTCATCATATAAGTTTAATTCTATATACAGACATGTTCATAGAAAAAACAAATATTAGAAAGAAACCAAACACCCATAGTGGTTAATCCTGAACGATAGAATCCTGATCTATTCTAATTTTCTTGTTTACATTTTCTTATATTTTCTCCAATAAATAGATAGTGCTTTTTAAAAAAATCTTTATAATTATTTTTAAGTTAACAAGGTTGTTAACTTAAAGGTTGTGGTTGTTTTGATTATGATATTTTCATACATATATGGAATTCTATTTGTTCTAATTTTTCCTCCTTCCTCTCCTCAGACAGAACCCTCTTCTACTTTCATGTTGCTGGATCAGAGTCTGGGCTGAACTAACAGGAGTGATGTGGAAATAGAGAGAATCTAAGACCTCAACAGCAGGCCAATCTTTATTGGAGAGCAAGCCAGTGAACAGAGAAGGATAGCCAGCCCCACTCTGTGGGTTTGAGGTTGCCATGCGCAGAGTTAAACCCTGTTCCAGGGCCAGCATGTCCCACAAACTGCTGTGAACTCATTTAATGCTTGCTGTGACCCCAGACTTAATAGCACTTTTACATGTCACACATTTCATTACTTGCTCTCTCTCTCTTTGGCTGTTGCTTTAAGTACAGTTTTATTTCAAAACAAATAGGTCTAAATTGTAGGCAACAAAGACAAAAGAAAGAAAAAAGATGAAAATACCAGGTGCTTTTGCACATTTAAATTTCTAACCACTTTCTCTGTATTCATTCATCTTATTTATTATTTTGGTTTTTTGAGGTAGGGTCTCACTCTAGCTCAGGCTGACCTGGAATTCATTCACTCTGTAGTCTCAGGGTGGCCTTGAAGTCAAGGCCATCCTCCTACCTCTGCCTCCCGACTGCTGGGATTATAGGAGTGCGCCACCACGGCCAGCTTATTTTTTTATTTTTCTAAATTTATTTATTAGAGAGGGAGGAAGGGTGCACCGGGGCCTCTAGCCACTGCAAATGAACTCCAGGCACACAAGCCAGCATGTGCATGTGGCTTTTGTGAGTGCTGGTGAATCACACCTGGGCCCTTAGGCTTCACAGGCAAGTGCTTCAACTACTAAGCCCCCACTCATCTTATGTATGCGGAAGCATGTGAAGCACATGAACGCATGCACATGTGTGTGACTGTCCTTAGTGATGGTATGATATTTGAATTGTGGTGGGTTTAAGAGTCATTGCCTCATCATGGCCTGCTTACGAGTCATCAGCTGGAAATAAGCTATCCACGGCGAAGAAAACTATAAATGAATTAATTGATCTGTGGCTAGTCAGTACATATAAACACAAAAACACGTGACTGCAACAAATTTGAATGGACAGTACTCAGCTTTAGTAACACACTGTGAGCTGCTTTCTTTCTTTTAAAATATGCTTTACTTACTTATTTGAAAGAAAGAGGGAGAGAGAGAGAGAGAATGGGAGTGCCAGGGCCTCCAGCCACTGCAAACAAACTCCAGATGCATGCGTCACCTTGTGCATCTGGCTTACGTGGATTCTGGGGAATTGAAATGGGCTCCTTTGGCTTTGCAGGCAAACACCTTAACTGCTAACCCATCTCTCCAGCCTGTGAGTTACTTTCTAAAATCATTTATTTACTCATTTCTGATGCCTGCTGTATAATACTGCATGTCCAATATTTCTAAGGACATATTTCTTAAGTAAATTGATCTGAGTCCATCAATTTTTATTGCTTATTACTGAAAAAAATTACCAAGCACCCTCATCTTCAATATCAGTTATATATTTGAATCCCTGGAATCTTTAACTATACTGAAACCTGGAACTCTCCCCTCCCCCACCCATACACACAGGGTCTCCGACCCCATGGGGGCAGGAGGGAGTCTAGGAATAGCTGTTTTTTAGAAAACACACAAAAGTGTTTCAAATGTGTGCCGGGATGATGAACCACCAAGGAACATGTGCCAGTTTGACATGTCATCAACAGAAAGGGGTTTCCAAACCGGAAACGTCTAATTTGGCACAGCCTGCTACCTCAGGGTTTTGTTCCTGTGGCCATCTTCATTCGTGCCAGGGTTAAACTGGCAATGTGGTTGAGTTGAAGTCATTTCCCGTCATTATCAGATGTGAGTCATTAACTGCGAATAATACGGAGTTGGAGTACATGGAAACACAAATGCCCAGTAGACTGATCGATAGCTATTCATTAAGCATACCAGGCAACAAGGATCTGTCCACTACTAGGAACCAGTGAGTAAGCGGGTGGCCTGAGGGCCAGGTGAAGGTCAGCCAAAAGCAGTCCTGCTTTTTCTCAAGCTGCTGTGAGTGAATTTTTTTGTCAGCAAGTCTTCAAAAACGCTGAACATTCAGGTTGTTGAAGTTTCACTTTTTTTTTTTTTTCTTTTTGGAAACAGTTCCTTCCCCCAGTACAGTGTGAATTCAACCAATATGTCACGTCATACATTGCAAGGTGGATATTTTCCTGTCTTGAACACCTTTCCAATATCTTCCTGCCATAAACCCCCGTCATCTTTCACCTACTTTACTGCGAGAGCCTCTTAGGTTGCCATTCTGCTTCCAGCCTTTGTCATGCTTCGGGCCACTCTCAGTGCAAGGACCAGTGACCGGTGACCCGTGATCAGCGTTCTTGTTAAAAACGAATCTAGACCTTCTCCTCGGGACCCTGCCTCTTCTGCCGGGTGGCTCCCTTCTCTCCTGCAGTAGTCCTCACACCTCTGTCTCAGGTGGAGATGAATCCTCCAGCCACCGCCCCCCTCCCCGCTCCTCTTTTCTGTATCCTACCACTCTCCCTGCTCCCTTCATGCAGACCCCATGCATATCCTGTTAGGACAAAACAAGATTAGCCAATCAGGGTTCATCTTTGTTGCTGCTGGGCCGTTCCCATGATGGTATTAGTTTCCTATTCATTGTCAATTCCCCCAATATTATTCTGGTTATAATTCTTGGTGATTTAAATCCACACTAGAATGATCCTTGCAATTCCCCAACACTATGAAACCTTAAGCTATTATTAGCCGTCTTGTCTGTTCTTGGCTCTGCCTCTATGTTGTCCCCATACTGGGTGTCCTTTAAATAGTAATTCAGCATGTCTGTTGACTGGAGACCTGCTCTACAGGAGGGAATACCTGCCTAGTACTGAAAACCTAATCCAAAGCCTATGGCAGGGGAGGTCATGAGCCTTAGGGGTATAAAGCCTGTATCCTATTATATGATCTATTTTAGAGAAGGTTCTATGGACTGCTCAGAAGAATGCATAATTCAGTGTTCAGAAGGAATGTCCTGTAGATATCTGTTGGGTCCTTTTGATATATGATGTAATTTACCTCAAATGTTTCTCTTTATTTTTCATTTTATTTTGGCCTGGATAACGTATTTATTGGTGACAGTGTGGTATTGAAGTCACCCAGGATTATTGTGTTGGTGTTAATCTCGGTTTAATCCAGTGGTGTTTGTTTCTAGAATTTTGGTGGGTCATTTCCTTGATATGTATGAAGTGACTTTATTGTACCTAATTTGGTGGAAGTCTATTTTGTCAATTGTTAGAACACTGACACCTGCTTGCTTTCTAGTTCATTTGCTTGGAATACCTGGTTTTCAATCTTTCACACTGAGGTTGTATTTTTCTTTGACATCAGGTACTTTTCTTGGAGGTAAGAAGTAGATGAATTCTGCTTTTGAATCCAATTTGCTGGTCTGTGTCTTTGGATTGAACTGAGACCATTAATATTCAAACTTATTGTTGAAAGGCATGTATTAGTTCCTGCCACTTGGTTGATTTTGTAGTTGGCTATTTTGTTATTCTTCATTTTTCCAACTAATGCTGTAGCATGTTTAATCCTTTCCTATAATCTCATAAATGTGTTTATCTTTTGCCTCTGTCTGAAGGAAATCCTCTAAGAATCTTCTGTAGGGCTGGCTTAGTTGTCATGAACTCTTTTAATTTGATTTTACCATGGGAAGTTTTTCTTTCTCCTTCAATCACAAGAAATAGCTTTTATTTCCCCCTGGAAATAATAATCTGGGCTAGCAGTTTTTTTTTTTTCTTTCAGTGGTTGGAATATATTATCCCATGATGCTCTGGTGTTAGGATTTCTGTTAAGAAATCAACTGTAATTCTGATGGGTTTTTATTTATATATGATTTATAACTTGATGTTTGAGTTTTAAAAATTATTTTATTTTCTAGCAGAGAGAAGAATGAGAGAGAAAGAGAGAGAGAGAGAAAGAGAGAAAGAGAGAGCACATCAGGGCCTCTAGCCACTGCAAACAAACTCTGGAGGCATTGGCCACTTTGTGCATCTGGCTTTATGTGGGTACTGGGGGAATTGAACCCAGGTTGTTAGTGTTTGCAGGCAAGCACCTTAACCATTGAGCTATATCTGCAGCCCCAGTGTTTGACTTATAACTTTCAGTATATTTTTTATTTGTTTAATGTGTTAGCTATACTATTATTTGGAGAAGTTCTTTTCTGATCTTGTCTGTTTTGAGTTCTCAAAGCCTCCTGAATTTGCATGGGTATTTCCTTCCCTAGATTTGGGAGGTTTTCTTCTGTGATTTTATTATATATATTCTTTATGTTTTTAGCTATAATTTCTTTTTCTTCTATCCCCATGATGCATAAATTTGTTCTTTTAATGGTGTTTCATCTAAAGCATGTTTTTATTACATAATTTTATTGATTTACTTACAAGCACAGAGAGAGAATGAGAGAGAGAGGCAATGGGCACACCAAGGCCTCTTGCCACTGCAAAGGAACTCCATACGCATGCAATTCTGTAAATCTGATAGGTCTCTATTCATATGTGATTTATGACACATGCGCCACTCTGTGCATCTGGCTTTATGTGGGTACTGGAGAATTGAACCTAAGCTGTCAGACTTTGCAGTCAAGTACCTTTAACTACTGAGCAATCTTTCTAACCCATATCTCACATGTTTTATTCACACTATCCTATGTACCTTTAACTACTGAGCAATCTTTCTAACCCATATCTCACATGTTTTATTCACACTATCCTATGTACCTTTAACTACTGAGCAATCTTTCTAACCCATATCTCACATGTTTTATTCACACTATCCTATGTATCTTTGCCAATGTCCAAATGCTCTAATTTGTGTCTATTGTTTCTTATCCCTGAAATTTTGTCTTTCACTTGACCCACTATATTGGTAAACCATTTAAGGCCTATGATCTTAAGCATTTTCTCATTTCTACTCTACCCATAGAGCCTTCCATATTTTTTTTGAGAGAGACACAGAGAGACACAGAGAGACACACAGAGAGAGGGAGAGGAAGACAGATAGAGATGGGCACGCCAGCTGCTGAGAACGAAATCCCGATGTGTGCGCCCCCCTTGTGGTCAAGTGCGGCATTGCGCCCTTGTGTCACTTCGCATCTGGCTAAACGTGGGACCTGCAGATTGGAACCGCTGGAGATTGGAACCAGCGTTCTTAGGCTTAGGAGGCAGGCTCCTTAACCGCTAAGCCATCTCTCCAGCCCGAGCCTTCCATATCATCTCCCCATCTTTATCTTGTTAATAAAGCCAAGAAATACATCAGAGTGTCTACCAACTCCCACTACCCTCTCCGAGTTCTGCTTACATTGGTGTCCATATATTCTACATTCTGCCTTTCATTCTTGTTACTTTGGAATTGTCCACATTCCCAGCCGAAGCTGTTACTGGGCACATAGGTTCATAACCCTAGTTTTAGACAATAGAAACTGGTAAAGGAAAATGAGCTTATTTACTGTTTGTCTACACTAGGAGAGAAAGGCTACTGGAAATCTCTGTACTTCCTGCAGTCGTGTTGTAATTTTATAAAAAACAATATGGAACAAAAGCCAGGAAATATGCATATGGTGATTTAAATTTTTTTTTATTATTTTATTTTATATTTGGAGAGAGACACAGAGAGAGACAGATAGAGAGGGAGAGGAAGACAGAGAATGGGCGCGCCAGCAGTGTCTCAGCTGCTGTGAACGAACTCCAGATGTGTGCGCCCCCTTGTGGGCAAGTGTGGCATTGCGCCCTTGCGTCACTTTGCATCTGGCTAAACGTGGGACCTGGAGATTGGAACTGGGTTCTTAGGCTTAGGAGGCAGGCGCCTTAACGTCTAAGCCATCTCTCCAGCCCTATATGGTGATTTAACTGTGGGATAAGCTGTTAGAAGCAGAGGATTTCTCTTAGTATGTGGTTACTTTCTCCTCTGGTTCCAGAGTTTTAGTTTCTGCCTCCCCCAGCAGGGGCTGCTTGGGCAAATTTTAAGTTTTTTTATTTTTAAAAATTTTTTAAATTTATTTATTTTTCGAGAGAGACGTAGAGAGAGACAGAGGGAGAAGAAGCCAGAGAATGGGCACACCAGCAGTCTCTCAGCTGCTGTGAATGAAGTCCAGATGCGTGCGCCCCCTTGTGGGCAAGTGCGACATTGCACCCTTGCTTCACTTTGCATCTGGCTAAACGTGGGATCTGGAGATTGGAACTGCTGGAGATTGGAACCGGGTTCTTAGGCTTAGGAGGCAGGCGCCTTAACTGCTAAGCCATCTCTCCAGCCCAAATTTTAAGTTTTTGAGGTGTGTTATTTTTAGGGTCTCTGTTTACAGTAGTCTAATAACAAAAAGGGAAGGATCAAATCTCTTTAGAATATCTCCTGTTCCACCAGGCTTCATAATAGGATCATGGTTACAAACCTAGGCTCTCTTCTTATACAGGAGGTCTCACTCTCCACAGCACCCTTCAGCAATTTCCCCATCTCTTCTCTCTCCTTCACCACCAAAGTCCATCAGTCCAGCAACATGCTCTTTCTCATAATCTATCAAGCAAACACACAATTTCCTTCTCTGTATCAATTTCTTTATCTTCTTGTTTGCAGAAAAGCCCAGAAAGACTTGTCAGTTTCTATGGAAGACACTTTCTCTGACGTCCATACCATCGAGTGTTCATTTCAAATTTCTACTCTTAGTGTCCGTGTAAGAATCACTCTATTTCATGTAATTGGACACCCTGATTCCAATTTCATTTAATGAATCAAAATAGACAAATCTAGGGCTGGAGAGATGGCTTAGCAGTTAGGGCACTTGCCTGTAAAGCCTACAGACCCATGTTCAAATCTCCAGATCCCACATAAGCCAGAAACACAAGGTGACACAAGTGTGCAAGGTCTCACATGCACACAATATGGTGGACACATCTGCAGTTCGATTGCAGTGGCTGGAAGCCCTGATGTGCCAATTCATTTTTTTCTTTCTGTCTCTCTTTCTCGCTTGCTCTTGTTCTCTCTCATAAAAAAAGAGATAAATCTCTTATAACAGCTTCTTTGGTTACCAAGATGCCATTCACTCATCTGTGCACCTCCCATCTTAGTCTCCTTTGATTAACTATTTCTCTCTTTTCCCCACACTGTGTGATATGCTCCCCTTGGGTTTCGCCAAAGGACCTGTACTTACTGCTGTTTATTACACTAAGTCCCTAGGTGATCCTATCTGTCTCACAGCTTTAACAGCCTTTTAACTAAAGGCTGGTGATTCTAAAAATTATGTCACCTATTAAGATTGTCCCTGAACTCTGAACTTATGTATTCAGCTCAGTATATAACATACACATTGGGATGATTAAACTCTCTCTTAGTTACTGGTCTCAAATGTAATTTATGATATTTCTTCTAAATATGTTATATTGTTGGGGGGGATAGGTATTTAAAAAGATTCTGGATCTTGCAGACAGAACATGGAAGAAAAGCACTGTGTTATTCAAGTGAAACACACTAGAGGGAGAGCATTTCTTAAACATTAATTAGTGCTGTGGGTGGATGTATATATTTGGAATTATAGCAATTTTATCAAACAAGGAAATGTATTTTTATATCCTCTGAACATCTGTGGGTTTGAAAGTTCCACATTAACAGGGGCTTAGAAAAAATAAGATTTGAATTACTCGTGTTATGAGATTTCTGTTACTTACATTTTTTTATTTGCATGATGGCTTATGCCATTTATGAGTTATTTCTTTTCATTGTCCATATAATCCCCAAAGGTACAAACCCTTCTTTTATATTTCCATTTGAAAATGAAATAACATTGTAAGGAGAGTGGATTTAGGGTCTCCACAAAGTTCAGTTATTGTTCATGCACACGAATTTTCAATATATATGTAGAAGCTACTTGAAAAACCTTGGGAAATAGTCATTGAATTTAAATAGTTTAGACCTTATAGGTGCTGTTGCAAAACACAACTGTCATCTCAAAGGGAATAAAAGAGTTTGGTTTTGAGCCAAATATGAGTGACTTTGGCCTGGGACCCCAAATGATGTGTTCCAGTAGTTTTTATGAAATCATTTTATGAAATTTTTGGTTACAGAATGAAGGACAGTCATAAATCAAGGCACTTTTCAAGTGTGTTGGCTGAAACTGTAGGTAGGTAAGTTGCTTCTTGTCATGTGTTTGGCCACATTAATGGGAAAAGAAACGAATACAAGTTTCTATGCTTCATTATCTGTTTACATCAATTGTGTCTATGAATAAGACACATCTTAGTGATACAGGTTGAAACAGTGGTTATCTCTGAAAAGAATAATAAAGGAAAAGCCAGAATGACACAGCAGCCATGAGGTTATTCAGTGTACACACATGAAAAACATAACAATGTGGTTGAAAACTCATTAATATTAATGTTGATGAACTCTAGTTCAACAACTAATATTGGTTTCTTATCAAGTATTTATAATCTATTTATAGACTGGTTATGATAGGATAAAAATGTAATTCCTTCAATGTTTGTAGATATGTCTATATTTACAGATTACCTATAGTGAATGGCTGCTTCTTAGCTCACCATGGTCCAAGCCACCATGATTTCATTTCCTGTCTTGATGATCAGAAAGCCTCCTGGTTAGTGTCACTTACCTTTCCCTTATTTTTCTTCACTTTTGTCTATTATCCACTCAGCATCAGGAGAGCTTCTCTGAGTTTGTTAACCCTCTGCTAAAAACCTCTAAAAGGGCTGGAGAGATGGCTTAGGGGTTAAGGCGCCTGCCTCCTAAGCTTAAGAACGCTGGTTCCAATCTCCAGCGGTTCTGATCTCCAGGTCCTACGTTTAGCCAGATGCAAAGTGACTCAAGGGCACAATGCCGTACTTGACCACAAGGGGGCGCACGCATCTGGATTTCGTTCTCAGCAGCTGAGACACTGCTGGCGCACCCATCTCTGTCTTTCTCTTTCTCTGTGTCTCTCTCCCCACAAAAATAATAAAAAATAAAACCTCCAAAGATTTTCTTTTAACTGACTGTAAGAGGCAAACCCATATAGCTGTCCCTCATTTCCTTCAGACCCCTGCTCAAAAGTCACCTGAGGGCTGGGGAGAAGGCTCAGTGGTTGAAGTACTTGCTGTGCAAACATAAGTAAAAGCCAGAGGCAATGGTGGGCTTCTGTAATCCCAGAAGGCTGTTTGAGAGATGAAAGAGGGAGATAGAAAATTCCCAGAACACACGGGCCACAGCTAGCCTGGCCACATACCACTGAATGAGAGATCATGTCTCAAATAAGGACTAACGCCTGAAAGTTGCCCTGGAAATGCTTTCTTGCACTCACACACATTTAACACACACATACGTATAAATCATACCCACATATATACACATATGCAAAGAGTCAAAAACAAAGCCATATTTGCAGTGACTCCTATGATCTTCCTTAACACATATCGTCTTACAACCTTCCTGACACTCCCTGTTCTCTCTCTCTCTTTTTTTTTTTATAACTAATTGTTTTCTTGCATACACATCTGATGCTTGTTTGTTTCTGTCTTTCCCTTCCCCACTAGAATGTAAAGAAAGCTTGTGGTCTCTCCCCTTGGGTTTGGGAATCTGGCTTGACTGTGACCAATAGAAAGTGATGATGAAGGCCAGAGGGTGACCACTTTTCAGTTCCTAGCACAAGCCTTGAAGGTTTCGACTTCCTGACTCCTTAAATACACCGCTAAGTGACAATGTACTATGTACTGAGGTGACATCTCAGTGGAGCTCAACCTGCCAAGATGCCTGGCATGTGGCCATTAAGACATTCAAATGGCCTGAGCCAGGGCCACGGGAAGCAGAAAAACTGTCCAATTGAGACTTTCCTGAATTCCTTTCGGACAGTAATCAGGAGATAGAATACGATGGTTGATATTTTGCAGCACAAAAATTTGGCATATGTTGTCAAGCTACATTAGTTAGTCAAGCACAAGTTACTGGTGTGTGTGTGTGTGTGTGTGTGTGTGTGTACTGTCTCACAAGTATGATCCCAGTGTGTGTAGGCAAGAAGCACAGAGTCAGCTTCCTTTTCTTCCAGCATCAGAACCGACAAGGTTTCATACTGTGGAATCAGCACCCACAGCTTAATGGCTCCCTTTGAGCAGATCATGCAGTTTTAATTTACTTTTAAAGATTTCTTTTGCAAGCACACACACACACACACACACACACACACACACACACACACACACTCAGAAAGAGAGCATGGGTGTTCCAGGGCCTCCAGCCACTGCAAACAAACTCGTGTGTCACTTTGTTCATCTGGCCTTCGTGGTATTGCAGACAGCTTCAGGTTCGCTGGCATGAACTTCCAGACCAGGCACAGTTATGGAGGAAGGGATAAAAAAGGGATAAAGCTTACAGATCCAGGGGAAGTTCCATAATGGAAGAAGCTGGCCTGCTCTCACAGGACCAGGCAAGAGAGAGAAAAAAGCCAAAAGCCAAAAGCCACACAGAACAGCACACCCCAGGAACTCCAGCTAGGCACACTTTGCATATCTTTAGATTGAAATCTCAAACCCACCACCACACCTTAAGATTCACCCAGAGACACTGCCTCCAGCCAGGTGGCTGCAGATGCAAACTATAAACTAATAAAACCCTGAATATATTGGGAGCCATCTTTTCAAACTACTACACATGGGTACTGGGGAATCAAACCCTGATCATTAGGCTTTGCAGATAAATGACTCAATCAAGAGCCATGTCTCAAGCCCTTATTTTTCTAAAATTTTTTTACTTATTTATTTATGAGAGAGAAAGAAGCAGATAGAGAGGGATAGAGGCAGAGAGAGAGAGAGAGAGAGAAAGAGAGAGAGAGATCAGAATGGGCACACCAGATCTTCTAGCCACTGCAAATGAACTCCAGATGCATGTGCCACCTTGTGCATCTGGCTTTTCATGGGTACCAGGTTCTTACCTTTTGCAAGCAAGCACCCTAACCACTGAGCAATCTCTCTAGCCCCAGATCATGCACTTTCATTGAAGAAAGGACTTGAGGTATCACTGTGGAAACTGCCACCTATCCTGCACGGCATGTAGGAGAACCATCCCAGGCATGCCAGTGACTCTTCCATTCATCTTGATCACTCAGTGGAGACTCTTGGTGTCCACAATAGAAGAGTCCAGTTCCCTTGGTCTTTCCTGAGTGCTCTGGGCTTGCAGCTCTTTGCAGTCTGGTCTGTTCTTTGACACACCCATCTCCCCTTTCTCACCTTTAGGAATTCATCAAAGTGTGTGAGTTTACTCACGACTTCCTGTTGTCTTGTCTGAGCAGGGTGACATTTTCTCTCTTCTGTATATCTTAGCTGCCATTTCCACATGATCTGGGAATGAGAAGAGTACGAGTCAAAAAACCCAAAATGAACAAATGAAAAAGAAGAAAGGTTCCTGCTCATTCATGGCTCAAAGGGTTTCAGTCCTCGATTTCTTGGCTCTCTTTCTTTGGGTTTACAGTGAGATAACATACATGTCAGGGGGACGTGGTAGAGCAAAGACACCCACTTCATACAAGCCAGAAGAGAGAGAGAGAGAGAATGGGAGGAGATTATCTCACAGCCCTGTGATGGTTTATAATGTCAACTTGTCAGGATCTCTAATCACCTGTAAGGGACGATTTGGATTAAGTTACCTTTTTGTGTCCATCTGTGAGATTTGGATTAGGATAATTAAAAATTCCGTAGGGAAAAATAAAAAAAAAAAAAAGAAAAGAAAAAGGGCTGGAGAGATGGCTTAGCGGTTAAGGAGCCTGCCTGCTAAGCCTAAGAACCCGGTTCCAATCTCCAGGTCCCACGTTTAGCCAGATGCAAAGTGACGCAAGGGTGCAATGTCACACTTGCCCACAAGGGGGCACACGCATCTGGATTTTGTTCACAGCAGCTGAGAGACTGCTGGCATGCCCATTCTTGATCTGTCTCCCTCTCCCTCTCCCTCTCTCTGTCTCTCTCTGTGTCTCTGTCCAAAAATAAAAAATAAAAAAAAAAAAAATTCCATGGGGGAGGGTCCTGGACTACATACAAAAGAGACAGCTGACTAGACAGCAGCATTCTTCACTCTGTTTCCTCACTGCGGACTGAATGTGAACAGCTTCCCCAAGCTCCTGCTGCCTTGCCTTCCCTGCCATGAAGGACTGTGACCTGGAACTGTAAACTGAAATAAACTCTTCTTTCCCTGCCATGATTTTTTTAAAGTATTATGTATTTATGTGACAGAGAAAGAGGGAGGAGAGAGAGAGAGAGAGAGATTGGGCATGCCAGGGCCTCCAGCCACTGCAAACAAACTCCAGATGCTTGCGCCCCCTTATGCATCTAGGTAATGTGGGTCCTGGGGAATTGAACCTAGGTCCTTTGGCTTTGCAGGCAAATACCTTTACTGCTAAGCCATCCCTCTAGCCTCTGCCATGACTTTTTGTCAGATATTTTGTCCCAGCAATGAAAAGGTCACAGAAGCAAGCCCATGCAGTGGACACTCCCAATGACCTTACTATTATCAATTGAACCCTATCTGTAAAGTTTCTACCACCTCCCAATAAATAGCACCACAGGCTGGTGACTACAACTTCAATATATGGCCCTTGGGGATATTTCCTATGTAAACAATAACAAGATCATGTGCTTGATTGGTCCTCTCTCCATGCACAAATACACAGCAGGGATTCCTTATGTGCATGGGTCTTCAAGCAAACATTGAGTTCTGATTGTCTCAGAGTCACCTCATTGGCTGTTTCATTATTGCATCCTGAGAATTAATAGTTGAACCACCCAGGCTTCAGCAAATGTAAACTCAGCCCAGAACTGCCTAAGGGAGAGAAGGGAGAGTGGGAGAACAGTCTCCACTCAAGTTCCCAAACCAGACTTTCTGGCTGGCAGCGATTGTGACTGTGCAGTTGAACTTTCTACAATGGACAGTATAGGTGAAGCCTAGGTGTATTTTGTTATTCTCAGATGTGTTTTCTTCAATGAACTGAATTGCACACATTATCACTATAAAACTTAGAGCAAGCAGCACATGTACTTTCATTGCACACCAACTGAAATATTTGTTAAGAATTTTTAATGATGTGAAAACATGCTTCTAAGATATCAAGAATTCAAGCTACAAAGGAGAACATAGTTCACAATGCTAGGTAGCCTATGATTTTTTTTTTTTTAAGAATGTGAGAAAAACCATTGAATGAGATTGGCACTATTGAGAGGGCATTATTTTTATTTGCCATCATGACTCAGGACTTCTTAAATTTAAAACATCTTCCTAAATAAGCCTTTCTGAATTTTAAAAGTGAGACCATAAGATTTCCTCTAACTCTAGTATAATATGGATGGATAAGTGTTTATATCCGGGGACATGACTGGTTAATAATTCAGACTGAATATTATACTTCAAACAGTCAGAAATCTTGGATTTTAAAACAGTAAAATAAAAATCTTGAAATTATATAATAATGCCAAGATAATAAAGAGTTTCCAGGCCAAATCTCAGCAAAGGTGGCAACTCTGGTAGGCACCAAAGCCCCCTGGCTGTCCCGTTACCATTTTCACTGAATTGGCTAAACTGAGTAGCAGTTGAGAGGAACCTGCTCAGTGAGGGATAAAATACCAACCATGTTGGGAAGTCTACTAGAAAGAAAAGTTTCCCAGGAAGCCCATAATCTCCAGAATCTAATCTCATAGCTTCAGGATAAGATTATCCCAGAAATAAAGCTGGCCACTGTCATAAACTACGCAAAATTCAGGGAAAATAATGTCACAGCTTAATAGCAATAGAATCTTATTTTTTTTGATGGGTTGATAGCCCATTTATATGACAATGATTTTTATGGTGTAGCTTTCTATGTCGTGAACATAAAAGATGATTTGGCCTCTGGCATGGATGGTAGAAATTTATTTTATTATTGGTGTCTTAGAAAAAAATCCTTTAAGATTCATAACACACTACTGGTAATATCATGCACTTTTTAAGGATTCTTATCATTTTTGAGAAATCATCTCCTAAATTTCTTTCATGGATAAACTATAAAATTCACAGCATTTGAAGTTTCTTGGGCAGTGAGTAATCTTAAATACTCTAAGTTAATGGCTCCCATTAACCAGTTTACTGTTGCTGTTCAGGTTGTGCTGAGATATAACTGCTTTTATGTTACCTAAGTTGATATTTGGTGTCAAATTGGCAAGAAATTTAAATGTTTTTAAATGTGTTCGGATATCTCACTAATTTGTTAACTGCATTTTAGAGCTGCCCAAGAATCAAATCCTTACTTTTATCTGAAATTTATGACTTTCTCTCAATCATTTACTGCTTTTAGTATAATTTAATTTTTTGCTATTTGATTTTCTTGATGCCACAATAAGTTTTATCGATGTCATTATGCATCTTTATGATTTTTGTGTATTTTATTATTTTAAATGAAAATTTTCTTTCCACTGAAAAATAAATTTAATGATGACAAGAGGTACACATTATATGGATCCAACACAGGACTCTAATTTATCACTTGTTTTTCTGAAGGAATATTTTTTCTAATCTGAAGTAAAAATTAAAGATGGTATATTTGAACTTAACTTTCTGAACAAAATTTTTTTGCTCCTCATTTTCTCTGAATCTTCTTTTATTTGTTTTGTTTTGTGTTTTCTTTTTGAGGTAGGGTCTCGCTCTAGCCCAGGCTGACCTGTAATTCAGTGTATAGTCTAAGGGTAGCCTTGAACTCACAGTGATCCTCCTATATCTGCCTCCCAAGTGCTGGGATTAAAGGCATGTGCCACAATGTCTGGCTCTTGTCTGAATATTTAATGATACAGATTTGAGTTATTTTTTGTTTCTTTTTCTTTTTTTATTGACAACTTCCATAACCATAGACAATAAACCATAATTCCATCTTCCCTTACTTTCCCCTTCATACTTCTGTTCTCCATCATATCCCTTCCTCCCAATTAGTCTCTTTTGTATTTTGATGTCATCATCTTTTCCTCCTGTTATGATGGTCTTGTGTAGGTGGTGCCAGACACTGGGAGGTCATGCATATCCAGGTTATTTTGTGTCTGAAAGAGTGAATTATGAGGACTTCTACCCTTCCTTTGGCTCTTACATATTTTTCACCTTTTCCGCAACAGACCCTGAGCCTTGGAAGGTGTGACAGAGAAATATCAGTGCTGAGCACTCCTCTGTCCCTTCTTCTCAGCACTGTGTTGCCTTCCCAAGGTCACTGCCATCTGAAAAGAAAAGCTTCTCTGACCAAAAGTGATAGTAGCATGAATACATGGGTATGAACATTAGGAAAAGTGCTTTCCAGGCAGTTTGGTGAGCATAGTATAAACATTTAGACAGACACCCATCAGGCATTATATCCCTAGGGCTCATGACCCTCCTTGTCATAGGTCTCCAGTACCGGACATATATTCCCTCCTATGGAGCAGACCTCCAGTCCAATTAGAGAGCTGTTGGTTTCCCCCATAAATTACATGCCACTATTGCACCCCTTGGCTCATTTAGCATGGCTGGCCACAGTTAAAGCTTGCAGTGTCCACTGTTGTTTATCTCCACTGATGACTTCTCTCTCCCATAGGGCTGCATGCAGCATAGCTTTTTCTAGCTTTCTGTCAGCGGGTTTACAGGGAAGAGGTGTTCAGCTCAGTTCCAGCAAGATTTCTCAGTGACCTTGCAGCCCAAGTATGTGGACCTTTTAGCAATAGAATCTTACCATCTATTCCTGGTGGGAAACCAAGAGCCTTGGCAATGGCCTGCAATGTTTTGGGGGGCATCAGGGAACTCCCTGGCAAACAACTCACTGGAAAGTGTGCTATCCCTGGCACTGAAAATTTTCTGGTAACAATATATGGCTTCTGGGTGTGCCATTGTGCAAAAAAAAAAAAAAAAAAAAAAAAGTAGGTTTCCCTTATTTATATCCTCTTAGATTTTGATTAGCCGTCTCCTCACCTTTCCTTTACTCCATCTCTTCTCCTGACCTCATTTAGACCTTTCCATCCCCAGTAATATGTTCTTCTACTTACATATATACAATACCATCTTCTTAAATCCCCCTCCCTCCCTTTCTATTCCCTTTATATGCCCTTTCTAACTTACTGGCATTTGCTACTGAGTTTTATTCCAATTTACATATATGTCCAAACATTTGTAGCTAGGATCCACATATAAGAGAGAACATGCAATGCTGGGCTTTCTGGGCCTGGGTTTCCTCATTAAGTATTATCCTTTCCAGATCCATCCATTTCACTGTAAATAATATAATTTCATTTTTCTTTATGGCTGAATAGAATGGCATTGTATAAATGTATCACATATTCATTATCCACTCATCAGTTGAGGGACATCTAGGATGGCTCCATTTCCTACCTATTATGAATAGAGTGGCAATAGACATGGATGTGCAAGTATTTCTAAGGTAGTGAAATGAGTCCTTAGGATTAATGCATGGGAGTGTTATAGCTGGTCATGTGGTAGATCTATATTTAGCTGTCTCAGGAACCTCCACATTGACTTCCACAATGGCTGGACCAGATTGCATTCCCACCAACAGTGTAGAAGGGTCCCCCTTTTTCTGCATCCTTGCCAGCATTTGTTGTCATTTGTTTTCATGATGGTAGCCATTCTGACAGGAGTGAGATGGACTCTCAAAGTAGTTTTAATTTGCATTTCCCTGATGGCTAAGGGTGTAGAAAAATTTTTAGATGTTTACATACCATCTGCATTTCTTCTTTTGAGAACTCTCTATTTAATTCCATAACCCATTTTTTAAAAAAAAATGATGACATCAAATTAAAAGAGAAACTAATGGAGAGAGGGAGGGGATATGATGGAGAATGGAGTCCTGAAGGGGAATGGGAGGAGGGGAGGGAAATATCATGTTTTTTGTCTGTAAGTATAAAAGTTGTCAATAAAAAATATTTATTTGCAAGGAGAGAGAGAGAACAGAGATAGACACAGAGAGAATAGGTAAACCTGGGCCTCCAGCCGCTGCAAATGAACTCCAGACACATATGCCCCTTGTGCATCTGGTTTACATGGGCCCTGGTAATCTAACCTGGGTCCTTTGGCTTCACAGCCAAATACCTTAAACTGCCACAACCCATTTTTTAATTGGGCTGTTTGGTTTCTTATTATTTAGTTTTTTGAGTATTTTGTGTATCCTGGATACTAATCCTCTGTCATATGTATAGCTGGCAAAGATTTTCTCCTATTTGGTAGGTTTCCTCTTGCTGTATTCAGTGTCTTTTGCTGTACAAATGCTTTGTAATTTCATGAGGTTCCAGTGGCTGATTAGTGGTTTTATTTCCTGAGCATCTGGGGTTAGATTATGAAAACAAATTGAGTGAGAGCAAATTTCAGAATTTGGATGGAGATATCTGTTAGGTTCATTTGTTCTATGACTTCATTTAATCCAGATGTTTCTCTGTTTATTTTTTGCTGGGATGACCTGTCAATTGATGAGAGTGAGGTATTGAAGTCACCCACTACATTTGTGCTTGTTGTTATCTGTGACCTTAATTCTAATAGTATTCGATGAAATTGGGAGCCCACATGTTAGGTGCCTATATGTTTAGAATTGTAATGTCCTGCTGTTGGTGTGTTCCTTTAATCAACATAAAAGACCTTCTTTATCTTTCTTTTTTTTTTTTTGGTTTTTCAAGGTAGGGTCTCACTCTAGCCCAGGCTGACCTGGAATTAACTATGTAGTCTCAGGGAGGCCTTGAACTCACGGCAATCCTCCTACCTCTGCCTCCCAAGTGCTGGGATTAAAGGCATGCACCACCATGCCCGGCTTTATCTTTCTTAACTAATGTTGGTTTGAAGTCTATGCTGTCATATATTAGATAGCAACACCTGCTTGTTTTCTAGGCCCTTTTGCTTGAAATACTGTTTTCTGTCCTCCCACCCTAAGATAGCATCTGTCTTTTATGGAAAGGTGAGTTTCTTGGAGTAACAAAGAGAAGTGTCCTGCTTTTTAGCCCAGTCTACAAACCTGTGTCTTTTGGTTGGGTCATTGAGGCCATTGATATTACATTATTATTGAAAGGTGTGCATTTATTCTTGCCATTCTTCTTGTTTTGTAGTGCTTCCTGTTTTTCCTTTACTCTTTTGTATTAACTATTATTTGAGTATGGCTTATTTTTTCCTGCTTCCTCATGTGTATATTTCCCTTTCTCTTTAGTGTGGAGGATCCCTTCACGTATTTTCTGGATAGCTAGTTTAGTGGTCATATATTCCTTTAGCCTGTTCTATTATGGAATATCCTTATTTTGGCATCAATTTAGATGGATAGCTTTGCTGGATAAAGTAATCTTGGTTGGCAGTTGTTCTCTTTCAGAACTTGGAATACATCATTCTAAGCCCTTCTGGCTTTTAAAGTTTGTGTTGAGTAATTGCTGTGATCCTGATGGGCTTGCTTTTATATGTGACTTGCTTTTTCTCTCTAGCTGCTTTCAATATATTTCCTTTGGTTTTTGTGTTTTGTAGCTTTTTGGCTGATGAGAGAATTTTTTTTTAATATGTGATATTCATGCTTACATAGATTTTAAGTATTCCATGGATGATTTATGTTTATCCTGCACAGTGACAAAGCTACACTTCTGCAATATTGCATATTATAGTTGTATATTTGTATATATAATATTGCTTGTTATCTGGCTTACTTATTTGGTTTACTTTTTAATTTCATAAATGTCTTTATTATTTATTTGCTAAGTAATTATAGCCTATTCTAAATGTTATATTTATTTTTCCATGTGAGATTTTTATAAGTGTACATGCACACCAAGGTATTAAATGATGCTTTCAACTACATTTCTAATATTTACAGAATACTATTTTATTATTTATTATGAATAATACCATTCTTATTGTCACTTCTGAAGCCTCTTTATCCTAAATTTTCAATCTTTGCAACTACCTCACAAATCATCTAATAGTCCATATTATTTTTGTTTGGCATTTTCTTCCTTTGATTTACAAAATTTTGGTTCCCATTTCCTGATGCTAATATAAAATTCACTTTAAAGTATAGAACTGTTTCCATTGCTGTATAGAAAGCAATGCACTGATGCCTAATTTAAAATCCGGTGAACTCTAATTCCAATAATTTGCCTGTAGAGTCATGTGAATTTTCTACATACAGTTCTATGTCATCTATGACATGGCAGATTTGTTTACTCCTTTTCTATCCTTATGGCTTAACTTTTATTTTTTGCTGAGCTGGACATGACCACAGAACACTGTTGAAACTCACTGGAGATAATGGAATCACATACTCATCCTCAGGAGGCAGGAGGACAAGTCTACATGTTCAATATCTCCACATAAGAAAGATGTTTGTCACAGAATTTTATTTCGTAATATTATTATCCTATTGACATTGTGAGCTAGAAAGATAAGCAGTGTCCAAGGACTGAAGGAGGAGAACTTAGTAGTGATGGGGACCCCACAGGCCTTGCAGTATGGAGGTCCATGTAAGGGTTTAGTGTAGGCAAGGGAAAAGAAAGTGGTGAGAGATGTAGACAGGAACCACGGAGACCTTCTCAGCCACTGAAGAACTGTCTTCTTAGGAAGCCTGGATGCTTGACTACTAGACTGTCTGTGAGGCAGGTATAGTAACAGGATACTGAGAGGAATTAGGGCATTCCTGTTCTATGCACATCAGATCCTGACTCTGTCTTGTTTACATCCCCTCATGACAGATGTAAAGTAACAGTCATGGAACTTTCTCTCAGGTTATTGTCAGTCTGGCTTTTGTGGCAGAGAGTGTGAAGTAGCTGACCTATCCCCCAAATTCAGACAACTGAGCAAACTTCTCTGCGGGTATCAGGGCTGTAGAAATCAGAAAATCTTTTAAAACATTATAAGAAAAGAAGACTCATATATACATTCTTTCCATACTCTTGAAGTTTATTTTGTTTTAAAGGCTTCTGTACGTGTATGTGTGTGAACATCTGTGTGCAGATGCACATGCCTTGTGCACATATGTGTGGAGACCAGTGGAAGATGTCAGGTGTCCTCCTGGTTCATTTTTCTGCTTTATTTCCTTGAGGCACGATCTCTCATTGAACCTAGTGCTTGCATTGTTTTTCCAGATATCCTAGCTGAACAGCTAGCCTCAGCCATCCTCTTGTCTCTGCCCTCCTCAATGCTGGGGTTATAGGCATGTGTGATTATGCCTGGGTTTTTACTTGGGTGCTGGGGATTGAACCCAGGTCTTCGCTTGGGCAGAAAGCTTTCTTCACCACTGAGCCATCTCTCCAGCCCATGTTAGAGTCTTACAAATGCACTTTTGTTTTTATTTTCTTTGTTCAACGTAAAAGCCGGGCTGAAATAGTCTTGTAATATACCCTGCACCTACCTGAAGTCTTGTCCCCATGAGTTCACATTACCCTTTGGAGAAATCACACTGATTAATTTGTTCTGTCTCCTTTCAGGTATGTCCCAGCCAATTTGTAATCACAAATAACTACAGAAAGTGTACAGTGTTGTTGTTATTGTGTGTTCAATACTAATTCTATCATTCTATTCCATCTACATTTTTCCCAGTATATCATGTGAAATGTCAGCTTTCTGAAAAGGTGTCTTCAGGGAAGATTCTGCTAGAACTACAGTAAAACACTTTTCTCTGGAAATGTTTGTCAGGGATGATAATGAACTTGGAGATGAAGATGCTAATACCATAGAAACTTTGGACTGAGAAAATTGAAACAGCCTAATTTATAGTATGATAAAAGAGACACAGCTGTCTCAAATTCACCTCATTCTTCTAAGGTTGGGGGGCAGGGAAGCATCTACACACTATAGCAACAAGGCAGGCAGGGGCAGGGTCTGGTGGGCACTAAATAGCACCATTAATTGTTGCCCTTTTTGAGATTAAATCTGAGTAAAGATTCTAAATTAGTTTTCTTTAAGCATGAATAGGGCTCTTGTTCAGTTTGATGGGATGGTGGCAACAATGAAGGATGGATGTGAGGTGTGTGTTCTAAGGATTCAGCCTCCAATTATCCTCATACATTTATTGTTCAGATGTTGCACCAGAATTAGGAAAGAGACCGAGTCTTCTTCAGAAATTCATTACCTGTAAGAGCCACGTTCTAACCTTTGCCTGCGAGTGATTTTGTAATGCACTCATGGTGGGAGATTTTTAAATTCTAAAGGTGGATGGAATGGCATTGTCAGAGCAGTAATGTCCGTGGTGATGAGAACACAAGTGTCTGAAAATTGAGTTCTCTGAGGGAGGGATGGCATGGTAAGAGACAGAAGAATTGTGTCTTGATTTCCAATATATTAACTCATTCAAAGAGCTTCATCTACTTGTATACAGGGATCATAGGGTGTTAGAATCGAAAACACTTTATAGATAATTCAGTTATTGAAATAACAATTTGTGGGAGTAATGAAAGGGGCAGACAAACCATAAGAACTGATCGAGGTCATGCAGCTGATGGGGGAGGGGTGGAAGGGAGAAGAAACACCGAGGCTTCTGGAATTGGGGTGGGAATAGTGAGGCTTTCTGCAGCATGTTGTTTCCTTCATTTGGTCATGACTGATGGAAGCACAGCAAGAGGATGACATTTGTGTGCATGAGGGGGCATTTGACTGGAATTAGATGCCTGGCTTTGAGTTCTGAATCTGCCACTTATGTTGTGTTCTTGGGTAACTTTCTGGGCAGCTTCATATAACCAGATGAAGAGCTGGAAAGGTTCTGGGAGAACTGAATTAAATTTTAAGGAAAGGGTCAATAGTGACCATAGCATTGAAGGTTCTAGAGAAATAATCATTTTTTTCTTCTCAGCATTAGAAAAAAATGATGTAGAACTTCAGGTCAAGATGGCATCCGGATAAACACCCCTCACATGGCACGCAAGGAAAGGCAAGCCCGTTAGGATTTTCTAGGGCACATGGGGTCTGGGAGGATGCTGAATAATAAATCCTCTGATTCCCATGATCAGGTGGAACTACCAGCCCTCACACCCTCTGCATCCATGGATAACACTCCCCACCATGTCACCTTGCCACCCCACCCTCCTCCCAGCGGGTAGCCCCGCCCACAGAGTCCCTGCACCACCCCGCCCCCAACCTCCACCTGGGCGGAAGGCCCATCCACTTGGTCCCCGTACCACAGCACCCTCCCATCCCACCCCACCACCTTTCCCGCAGGAGCCTCCCTGCCCCCCACCCTCTGCACCTAAGGGTAGCCCCCCCCTGGGAAACACCCTCCCCCTGCACCTGCCTGTAGCCCTGCCCACCAGGTCCCTGTGCTGCCCCAACCCCGCCCTCCACATGAGCTGGTAGCCCTGACAACTGGGTGCACATGCTGCCCTGCCCTCCCACTGTCCTCGTGCAGCCAACGCCCCACTACCTTCTGTGCCAGTGGATAGCCCTGCCCTCCAGGTCCAGGCACTGCCCCGCCCCCCACCTTCCACATTGGTGGGTAGCCCTGCCCACCCGGAAATCACATCGCCACCCCCCAACCTCTGCGCCCACAGGTAGCCCCACCCACCAGGTCCCTGCCTCACACTACCCCCCCACCCTCTTGCCCATGGGTAGCCTCATCCACTTGGTCCCTGCATAGCCCTGCTACCCACCCTCTGTGCTCAAGACACTTAAAGGTAAACTATAGCTTCCTGCAACAGTTAACAAGCTTCCTACACTGGGATGGGCAGACCACAGTGCAAAAGAAACAACATGAATAATCAAATGAAAGTAAATCCAACAAGACCGCCCAGTCCTACAATGGCTGACTCTAACCAAAACATAATAGAGGTATTAGGATCAGATTCCCAAAATGAAGACATAAGCAATGCAACCCTAGCCAAGAAAATAGCAGAACTTGCAGAAAATCAACAAAGGGCCAATAATTGTATGAATGCTGTCCTCACAAAATTAGACCTAATAGAAAAGAGCCAGGAAAGGCTTCAAAAACAGTTAAACAACCTGAAGGAGAGCTAAAAAAGAGAGGACCTCAATAACCAGCTGGTTAAGCTCAAAAATGACATAAATAAATGCAAGGATGAATTCCAAGAAGCACTAAAAAATCAGAAAATGATGTAAAAAAGGAACTTGGCAGAGGATTGGGAACTATACATAAAAAAGCAGTAGAAAATACAAACCAAATTGAACAAACTCAAAATTCCATAGAAGCTCTCAAGAATAGAGTCAGCCATGTGGAAGATAGAAACTCAGAACTGGAAGACAGAACAGAAGAAACAGCAAGTGAATCCAAAAGTTTCAATAAGTTCAAAATTTTTTGTGAACAGAACATGCAGGAAATGTGGTATAGCCTTAAATATTCCAACATTAGGATCATGGGGATACCAGAAGGGGAAGAAATTCAGACCAAAGGAATTGAGGACTTATTCAACAACATTATCGAAGATAACTTTCCCACTCTCTCAAAAGAAAGTCCCATCAACATACAAGAAGCTAACAGAGCTCCAAATAGACTGGACCAAAGGAGAAATTCTCCAAGACATATTATCATAAAACCCTAAATATTGACAACAAGGAGAAAGTCCTAAAAGAAGCTAGGGAGAAACAACACATTACATATCAAGGTAACCCCATCAGAATTACTTCAGACTTTTCAATGGAAACACTCAAAGCCAGAAGGGCCTGGAATGGAACACTGCAAAGTCTAAGAATTTATGGTATCCAACCCAAACTACTCTACCCAGCAAAAATATCCCTCATAATAGATGGTGAAAGAAAAACTTCCCATGATAAGACTCAGCTGTACAACTTTATGAACACAAAGCCAAATCTACAGAGAGTACTTCAGGGAATTCTCCACACAGAAGAATCAAATAAAAAATGTCAAGAACCTACAAGAAGCAGATCATAATAACCAAACTCAGAGAAGGAACTCAAAACAAAACAACCCTTCAAAGTCCAAAAAACACCAAACCACCACAACATGGCAGGGATTAAATCAAACCTCACAGTTCTCACTCTTAACATTAATGGCCTTAATTCACCCATCAAGAGACATAAGCTGACAGGATGGATCAGAAAATTAGACCCCTCAATCTGCTGTCTTCAAGAAACCCACCTCACCACTAAAGCTAGACACCTTCTCAGGGTGAAAGGATGGAAACCAATATTCCAAGCAAATGGAAATAATAAACAAGCAGGCATAACTATACTAATATCAGATAAAATAGACTTCAAGCCAAAAGTAATCAAAAAAGACAAAGAAAGCCACTTCTTACTTATCAAGGGAACAATCCAACAAGAGGATATCACAATTATCAATCTTTATGCACCAAACACAGGTGCACCACAATTCATAAACCAAATCTACTTGATAACAAAACAGAACTAACCCCCAACACCATCATAGTTGGGGACTTCAATACTCCACTATCAGGAATAGATAGATCATCCAACCAGAATATTAATAGGGAAGTAAGAGAGCTCAACATCACCATAGAGCAACTAGATCTAACAGACATCTACAGAACATTCTACCCCAAATCTACAGATTACACATTCTTCTCAGCATCTCATGGAACCTTCTCTAAAATAGATCATATATTGGGCCACAAAGCCTGCCTCCATATTTTCAGGAAAATCAATATAATTTCCTGCATGATATCAGACCACAATGGTGTAATGCTAGAAATTAACAACAAAGTAAGCCAGGAATCCCTCCAGCTCCTGGAAACTGAACAACACACTTTTATACAATAAATTGGTTGTGGATGAAAGAAAAAAATGAAATTGAAAAATTTCTAGAATTGAATGACAATGACAACACATCATACCAAAACCTATGGGACACAATGAAAGCAGTCCTTAGGGGAAAAATCATAGCACTAAATGCCTTCATAACAAAAACAGAGAGATCCCAAATCAATAATCTTTTTTTAAAAATTAATTAATTAATTAATTAATTAATTTATTTGCAAGCAGAGAGAGAAAGAGAGAGAGAGAAGTGAGACAGAGAGAACACCAGGGCTTCCAGCCACTGCAAACGTGGGTCCTGGAGATTCAAACCAGGATCCTTTGGCTTCTCAGGCAAATGCGTTAACTGCTAAGCCATCTCTCCAGCCCCAACCAAATCAATAATCTAACCATCCATCTAAAGGTATTGGAAAAACAAGAAGAAGCCAACCCTAAAAGTATCAGATGGAAAGAAATAAATAAGATCAGAGCAGAAATTAATGAATTGGAAACTAAGAAGACAATTAAGAAAATTGATGAAACAAAGAGCTGGTTCTCTGAAACAATTAACAAGATGATAAACCCCTTTCCAATCTGATCAAGTGAAAGAAGAGATATTTCAAATTAACAAAATTAGAAATGAAAAAGGAGAGACCACAACAGATATAAGTGAAATTGGAAGAATCATCAAGACTTATTTCAAAAAACCTCTACTCCACAAAACAGGAGAATATGGAGGAAATGGATGAGTTCTTGAACACATACCACCTACCAAAGCTAAACCCAGAGCAGATTAATCTCCTAAACAAACCCATCACACTCTTCGAGATTGAAGAGGTTATCAAACACATCCCCCAAAAGACAAGTCCAGGACCAAATGGTTTCTCAGCTGAATTCTATCAAGCCTTCATGGAAGAACTGAAACCATTTTTTTCTCACAATCTGAGAACAGGGAAAAATTCTCAACTCCTTCTATGAAGCTAGTATCACTCTAATTCCAAAACGAGGCAGAGGTGCCATAAGAAAAGAAAGTTATAGGCCTATTTCCCTGATGAACATAGATGCAAAGATCCTGAACAAAATCCTTGCAAACTGAATTCAACAGTACATCAAAAGCATTATCCACCTTGATCAAGTAGGCTTCATCCCTGGAGTGCAGGGGTGGTTCAACATATGGAAATCTGACAATGTAATACAACACATAAACAAGCTGAAACACAAAAACCACATGATCATTTCGATAGATGCAGAAAAGGCCTTTGACAAAATACAACATCACTTCATGATCAAAACATTGGAGAGAATAGGCATGGATGGTTCATATCTCAACATAATAAAGGCTATATATAAAGCACCTAAAGCCCAAGTAATTCTTAATGAGGAGAGACTGAAGGAATTCCCATTGAGGTCAGGAACAAGGCAGGGGTGTCCACTCTCACCTCTGCTCTTCAACATAATGCTAGAAGTACTAGCTCAAGCAATAAGACAGGAGAAATAAATCAAGGGATACAAATTGGAAAGGAAGAATTTAAGTTAGCCCTATTTGCAGATGACATAATTCTGTACATAAGTGACCCTAGAACCTCCATCTCAAAACTCTTAAAGGTGATCAATGCCTTCAGCAAAGTAGCAGGATATAAGATCAATGCACAGAAATCAGTTGCCTTTCTGTATGCAAAAGACAAAGATACAGAAAAAGAAATAAGCAACATTGTCCCATTTTAAATAGCAACAAACAAAATAAAATACCTTGGAATAACATTAACCAAGGAGGTGAAAGTCCTTTACAATGAAAACATAAAAGCACTCAAGAAAGAAATTGAGGAAGACTTGAGAAAATGGAAAGACCTCCCATGCTCCTGGATAGGCAGAATTAACATTGTGAAAATGGCAATGTTACCAAAAGCATTATATAAACTTAACACAATACCAATAAAAATCTTCACTGAGATAGAAAAAATCATCTCAAAATTCATATGGAAAGGCAGAAGGCCTCGGATATCCAAGCATATCCTCAGCAAAAGAAACTCCTCTGGAGGCATTACCATACCTGATCTAAAGCTATACTACAAAGCCATTGTAATAAAAACAACATGGTACTGGCATAAATACAGGAATACAGACCAATGGAACAGAATAGAAGATCCAGACTTTGGGTCAAATAACTACAGCTACTTGATATTTGACAAAGGCCCTACCAATGTAAACTTAAAAAAAGACAGCATCTTCAACAAGTGGTGCTGGAGAAACTGGACAATCATATGTAGGGAAATGAAACTCAATCCACACATCTCACCATGCCCAAAAATCAAGTCCAATTGGATCAAAGACCTCAATATAAAATCGGAAACTCTGCTACTTCTGGAAGAAAAAATAGGAGGAACCTTCCATGACATAGGAGTGGGAAAAGACTTCCTGAATAAAATCCCAGCAGCTCAGGAAATTAAACAATCACTCAACCATTGGGATCTCATGAAGCTGAAAAGTTTTTTCATTGACAAATATACTATAACCAAAGCCAGCAGAAAAATTTTCCCAACTATACAACTGACAGAGGTCTAATCTCTAGAATTTACAAAGAACTCCAAAGCCTAAACAATAAATTGTCAAACAACCCACTCACAAAATGGGGCAGAACTGCACAGGGAATTCTCAGAGGAAGAATACAAACAGCAAACACATACTTAAGAAAATGTTCAACATCTCTAATCATCAGGAAAATGCAAATTAAAACAACTGTGAGATTCCATCTTACCCCAGTAAGGATGGCTAACATTAAAAATACTAATGAAAACAAATGCTGGTAAGATGTGGAGAAATAGGAACACTCTTTCACTGCTGGTGGGAATGTAAAATGGTACAACCATTATGGAAAGCAATATGGAGACTCCTGAAAAGGATGACTATAGACTTACCAACAGATCCAGTTGTTCCCTTACTGGGCATTTACCCTAAAGGCTCCAAGCCTCAGATCAGAGAGATTTGCTCAACCATGTTTATAGCTGCTCAATTCATAATAGCTACAAGCTGGAATCAACCCAGATGTCCATCATTAGATGAATGGATAACAAAGATCTATACTATGGAATTCTATGCAGCAGTAAGGAAAAATGAAACAATGAAATTTGAAAAAAAAAAAAAAAAGGTCGAACATGGAGCAGATCACCCAATCACAAAAAGATAATTGTCACATGGTCTCATTCATCTGTGGCTCCTAACCTGAATCCGCCCAAGATGCTATCATACCTAATAAGTACCCTGAGGTCCAGACAATAGGGAGGGTAGGATGGGGGAATGTAAGGGTGGGAGCAAGGGTAAGGGTGGGGGGACACAAATAGGGACCCAAATGGAAATGGTACCATAAAATCCTATATTCTGTACAACAGGCTAAAACATTGATCCTTCAGCAGTCCCACAGAGTGAACACCTGAACCACAGGAACCTGGAGAGAGCATCATGAAGACCAACCTTAATCTTTTCCTGTTTCTCTCTCTCTCTTTATCTCTCTCTCTCTCTCCCTCTCCTTTATTATATTCTATTTCTCTTTTATATTACCTATCTTTTTCTTCCTTCACCTTCCTTGGTGCTGACTTGTAACTCCCAGTACCAGCATGTGGTTAACTTCACAATGAGCTGTTGATCAGAAAGACCTACAAGGTTTCCCAAAAAAGACAGATTTTTGTCAGAGTTCTTGATGACCCACCAAAGGTTAATGGTAAGACCCTACTGCCAAAGACATCGTATGCTGTTGAGATGAAACATGGAGCGGCCTGGTCAGAATCTGGAAGAGGGTCAGTCCCCAGAAAGTTAGCTAGTCTAGTGCCAGAGAGTGCTACATGAGCGACTGGTAGACAATGACCTAATCTGTCCAAACAACTTGCAGTCTAAGGTACCCAGCAGAAAACAACCTGACATGATGCTCAAACAAGTGCAATAGTCGCACATAGCCATGGTGGATAATCAAATGCTCTTGATTTGGCTAATAGATCCACTCAGTGGAATGTACCTCATTGCTGGAACTGGGAAATAAGTTAAAACCATGTACAAAAAATGAGCCCATTCTCCCACCAAATGTGGGCTAGAAGAGGGCCTACGTGTATAAAATTCTCTAAAATAACTATGGCCATCCCCTCTATCTAGTACTAACTTCTCTCTCCGTTGGAGAATTTGCTTCTCTTTTTCAAATGGGTGACGAACCTGAAGGGAGGATCAGCCTATCTCACCTCACCAGGGTCCCAGATGAAACCATAGAGTAATGGGGGAAAAGGGCAAGAGTGCAGCTTTCTTGGTGAACCCAACACCAGAATAAGGCTGAAGGAGATAAACACAGAGAACATCCAACTCCTACTAAGCCAGATATCCAGAGGCACAGAGACTCCCAAAACCTCATCACTGAAGTAGAACTAAAATGATCCCAATGTGGCTCAGGGAGATTCGCGGAAGAGAGGGCGAAAAGAGTGTTAGAGCCACAAGTTGGGTCATTATGCACAGAGACTTTGCCTCTCCCCTGTAACTGTTGACTACCCCTATAATGCATGACCCGCATTCCCCAATGAGGAGGGTCCCTTCAGAGAGGGGAGGACAGGGAGGAGGCTACTACTAAATTCACTAACATGACTATAAAATTATTATAATATAAATAAAAAATACATAAATGAAAATAAAACAATGTCAAGAGGAAGCAACTAAAGGAACAGAAAACAGACATGAAAATATGTTTCCACCTTTGAAAGAAGGGCAGAAAGAAAAAAAAGGCAGAAAGTCAATACAAAGTTGTATGCCTTGGTTCACTGTGTCTCTGACCCTGGCTGAAACAACCAAAGAAATAGAAATATTTCCTTCAATAGAAAAGTCCTGGACCACCAGGATTTCTGTGATGCAGAACCTCATGATTAGAAGGACCCAGAACACTCACTCTGTGCTGTTTCCTGAGGAATGTGATGGAATCTCCTGGGAGTTAAATAAAGAGGAGCTTAGACATGCCAATAAAGAGTGAGGGCTTGAGCTACAGGGAGAATGTGCCACTCAGATTACAGTGGCAGAGGGGCCTTTTAGAGATTTTAAAGTGACCTCTCTCAATTCAGGGTGGTACTACCTGGAAGGAAGCCAATGGCTTTAACAGAAGGCTGGAGAGCAAGGGGTGGCTGCTGCCTGGATACCCTAGTAGATGGACAGCAGTGGATAGCAACAGTGAAGGGGTTTGGCAGCTTGGGGCCTGTCCATTGGTATCAAGAAGAGGTGCAAGCATGTTGACAGAAAGCCCAAGATTCAAACAGACCCAGCCCCAGTGTGGAGTGGGAAAGGGTTATAGGAAGAGGTGCCTTTGAAGGGTCTTGTCCTATAAGCGAGAGGACCCTCTATAATATAAGTGCACCCTGAGATCGCCAGAGGTTGTTGGAGTGTGAGGGTTCATGATCTATCTTTTTGGGAGGCTTCCCTTGGTTTCAGAAGAATTTTAGAAAGCATCTAGCAACCTTTGTGGAACTTTTGGATTGGACATTCAGACCCTTGCAGCAACAGGTCCATTCTTTCTTAAGGTCCAAGCAGTGTCTTGGTGATTGGCATCTGGCTAATGTGGATAAGAATATCTGGAGAGGGAATAAAGGCTGGCTAGCAAGGCTGAAAAACTATGGTGTTCACAGCAGTGAAACAGCAAAGATCACCAGCTCAAAATCTCGGACTTTCTGCCAAGAGATGAAGAATCTGTTTTTATATGAGACTATGAAGCCATGGATGATGTTGTTGGCTTGATGTCACAAGAACGGTAGCTGATAACCATGGTCCAGGGCAGTGTGCATGTAACTGGGAGAAAAGGCTGGCTGTAACAGTGTAGGGAGAAGAAGATACATCTTATCAGAGATGGGTGGGTCTGTCCTTGAAGTAAGAGAGGTGGCATTTCACATGGACACCATGTGCTATGTAGGAGGGATAGAAAGCCACCAAGTACCCCAAGAGGACAGCTTGAATGTCTTATACCTGGAACTGGGTCCCCTTCTCACGTGGAGCCCTCTCTTGTGGGTGGCCACAGGGCAGCGAGCTCTCAGCTCTGTCTGCTGAGGTCCTGCAACACAATCTGCAATGAGCACACTCCATACCTTCTTCTCGATACTGCTGGCCGTCTGTACAAGTTCTGAAGCCCTTCTATAGAGGTTAGAGTCAAAGCCACTCTTGTTGCTTGACTCCAGTTCTCTAACTGCTGCTGTTATCCCCTTGACCTTGCTCCTTCATGTTGGTAGGTAGATGACTTCTTCATTGCCATCCAGGTAGGGTATTCATTCAGATACTGTGGTAGTTTGAATATATGTCCCCCAATATATTCAGTGTTTTATTAGTTTATAGTTTGCATCTGCAATCACCTTGCTAGAGGCAATGTCACTGGGGGAGGATCTTAAGGAGTGGTGATGGTTTGAGATTCCATTGTAAAGATATGCAAAGTGTGCCTAATAGGAGTTCCTGAAGCGTGCTGTGGCTTTTGGCTCTAGTTTTGCTCTGTGTGCTGTGTGGCTGGGGGCTTTGCTCTCTTGCCTGGTCCTGTGAAGACACGTAGCTTCTTCTGCCATTATGGAACTTCCCCTGGATCTGTAAGCTTCAATAACTAATATCCCTTCCTCCATAACTGTGCCTGGTCTGGAAATTCATCTCAGCAAACCTGAAGCTGTCTGCTACAGATACTGTGGGCCGGCTAACTCTTCCCTTAGTCTGGTCTCTGTAGCAGAATCAATAGACATTCCTCGTTCATGGTCCAAGGATGCAGGAGGAGGCAAAAAGCCTTTCTTATACATTCCTCTGTTCTAGGTCAGTAGAAGCTGTCAGACAGGTGTGTAGTAGTAGGGAAAGCCTTGTATACACTGCTTGTGAAAGCGCCCATGATGGAAAAGAGAAACTCTCTTTGAAGAGCAATGTGTTGAAGGAAGTGATGATAATTCTAGCCTTTTCTAACTGCCTTTGCTACTCTGCTTCTCTTGTTCTACATATTTGTTACGAGTTCTCACTTGCTCTTTGACTTACCAACTCTTTAGTTGCCATTTTGGTTGTTTTTCTGTCCCTTGCTCTATTTGAACTATTGTTCTTTGTGATGTCTAATTACAGCGTAAGCCAGAAATCCTGATAATACTAGGCTGGAAAGCCCCTGTTAATATGCATTTGCACCCCCAAAAGGAAATGCACACATTTGTATGCTAAATGAAATGTGTTGAGATAATGCAGGTGTAGTGAGCATGAAGGTTGGGCAATGTGAAGAAGATTCTATGACGTTTCCCCCAGTTTGAGGATTGCATTTCGGAACAGTTTGTCCCTTGGGTTAAAGGCTAATGTTAAGTAGGCGAAGAATTGGAAGCTGATAAAGGAATTACTAATACTGCCGTTTATTTTTACAAATTTCAATTAAGGGATTTAATATGATGGTTAAACTATAAATTATATTTAGTCAAGCTACAAGACTGACACTTTCCTTAATTTAATATTCCTTCTTAATGCCAGGAGACATTAATCCTGGAGGCACTGGGTGGTCTTAGACCCACACTAAATCCCTCGTATTTATGGATGCTGATTAAACAAGAAATGCCGAACATTAGACTGCAGAGTGCAATAAAGTAATATCTGTTTTTTTCTTTAGCACCTAGAATTTAGTATGATCCCACTGAATTTGAAACATTTAACACATCTCAAAATGCAGCAAATGTATGGATAACCACAGAAACTTCTCTTTCATTAGACTGACAATTGCAAAAGAAGCAGGCTCCCTCAGTTCTGTCTCCAAGCCAAGAAACATGAACATTTAAGGAAAAAAGTGAGAATGATATCTTGAATGCATCATTATACTTCATGTTTCCAATTCACAAAAATCCTTAAAAATCAGTTTAGTAGAATTTGTAGGATCAGTTCTATTATATTTTCAGACAGGCGAAGAGAGATTGCCTTGCTCAACCATCAAATGTAAATGTAACATAGTTTTTCCAATTCTTTATGTTTCCACTCATACTCTGCTAAGGGATTAATTTTAAGAGGCACATGTGTGTGTGTGTGTGTGTGTGCATGTGTGCATGTGTGCATGTGTTTGGCCATCCCCAAAGCTACAGATGTCAAGTCCTATGCATAAAATTGTGTGGAAATATTTGAATATAACCTGCACCCATACCCCTGTATTTTAAATGATTTCCAGATCATTTATAAAACTAGGAAAATGCAAACAATATGTAAATAGTTGCATTGTTTGTGGAATACTGTCAGGGGTAAAGTCTATACATACCCAGTACTGATGCAATTTATTTTTATTCTTGAATATTTTTAATCTGTAATTGGCTGGATTAAAAGACACAGGAACTGCCGGGCGTGGTGGCGCATGCCTTTAATCCCAGCACTCGGAGGCAGAGGTAGGAGGATCGCCGAGAGTTCGAGGCCACCCTGAGACTACATAGTTAATTCCAGGTCAGCCTGGGCCAGAGTGAGACCCTACCTTGAAAAACCAAAAAAAAAAAAAAAAAAAAAAAAAAAAAAAAAAAAAGACACACAGGAACTGCAGATAAGGAGGAATGGCTGTATATATAATGTTTTATTTATATATTTATGAGAGGGGGAAAGAGAGAGAGAAAGAGAGAGAGAGAGTGGGCACACCAGGGCCTTCAGCCAATGAAAACGAACTGCAGATGAATGGGCCACTTTGTGCATCTGGCTTTACATTGTGTACTGGGGAATTAAACCTGGGTACTTAGGCTTCGCAGGCAAGCACCCCCTACTGCTAAGCCCTCTCTCTGCTTTATATTTAATATAATACAAGCTGAGCATGGTGGCTCATACCCTTCATCTCAGCACTGAAGACGCTGAGTTAGGAGGATGGTCATGAGTTCAAGGCCAACCTGGTCTACAGAGTGAGTTCCAGGTCAGCCTGGACCAGAAAGCCAATATACATATACATACATCTAATACATATTTATAACATGAACCTACATAATAAGTGTATTTTCTCCAGTTTTACTGAATTTGGTTTTCATTTTCATTGTCTTCAGGAAGGTCAGGGATGTGGAAAAATAGACTTTTGAATAAAGTGCTCCTTGCCTTTTCTGACTTGAGGTCCAGTCAGTGTCTTGGTGGTTGGAGTTTAGCTAACAAGGATGGAAATGCAGGCAGGACATAGAGGTGGGGTGCACACTGAGCAGATACCCACCATCATGCCGATGACAAATAAACAGACGAAAAGACCTTGTGGAAGAACTTTAACTAGAGACACAGGCAGTGTTTCTACATGGAGGTTACTGCACTATGAAAAGATATCAGTGACTCACCCAGCAGAAATAGGCATGGACAGTAATCTCTACCATGAATGTCTTAGGATTAACTTCCTTATAGACATTTGGCTCCTTCTTATGCCCCAGTCCCTTGCTCTCTCTGTTCCAAACACATTGACTTGTTTGTTGTGCTGGGGATCCAACCCATGGTAAGCAGGTGCCCTACTCCTGAGCTATATCCCCAGCCCTTTCTTTTCATTTCTTCCAAGTGTCTAACTCCTTTTTGCTCTTAGGTGCTCCTTCCACACTGGCCCTGGTACCTGGATTGGTGTGTATCAATCCCACCCTGTCTCCTGACTAGCTCTTGCTCATGTCCTATTCTGAGAAAAATGTCCCCTGCTGTGCCGCCCCCCCCCACAAAAGGACTGGAGGAGAGCTCCTTCTTATATGCTTTCACACTATGCTGTGCAACTCACTGTTGTTGTAGTTAGGGACTAATCTGTTTAGTTATTTTCTCTAATATCTTCTTCCTCCACGAACTAGTATTTCCACCAGGGGCCATTTCTATGAGAGTAGCAACCATCTTGTTGAAATTGTGTTGCCTGGCACATGATAAGGAAAGAGTTAATTGCATGAACATATAAACCAAGCTGAAACATGATGCCTTCAACTGAGTTGTACATGGCCAGAAGATATGTCAAAGCCTTAGCATCTGTGACTTAGCATCGATGTGGATATAATCAAGATCAATAGGGTGGACCATCACACAATATGACTAGTGTCTCTGAAGAAGAGGAGAATGCCTTGAGAAGAAAGATGTACATGGGGGGGGGTGGCGAGGCTGAAAACAGAGGTGGAGATTAGAGTGATGAAATCTAAAACATGGATTGATGACCCAAAGGGCAGAAGAGAGAAGAAAGGATTTTATTCACAGTCTTAGAGGTAGCATGAGTCTGCTGACATGGCGATGTCAGATTTCTAGCCTCCAGAACTGTGAAAGATTGAATTATATTATTGTTTAAAGTCACTCAGCTTATAATACATTATTAGGGCAGGCCTATAAATCATAGCCAGTGCTAAAGGGTAGAAGTGAACCAGCAGCAAGTGGTGTTGATTTCTAGGGTAAAGGGCAGTAGTGCCCCTGGCCAAGTTTGCTCTTGGAACCTGGGATTTGATTGATCTGGTGGGTGAAGCAGGAAATAATTAAGCCGAGAAGAGAAGAGAAGTGAATCTAGGGATTTGGACTTGGCAAAACCTGAAAAAGGGCACCTGTGAGAAAACATACCATTAACACTCATCATTTAAGCCTCATACTGGCATGGTTTTATTCATCCTTGAAAATATCTCCTGGGTAGATTGTATTATCATGATTTTATAGATTAAAAAAAAAAAAGCCAGGCAACGCTGAGGTTAAGAAATAGCAAGTATGAAGGACAGACAGCCGGGACAGACAAACATAGAAAATACCATAAATATTTATAAGGAATTGTATGGGTCAAGCGATTCCACACAGTGGGGCAGTGTGCTGAGATCCAGTATATTTTAAAGCCGTTATTGACATGTAGGTATATACTTTCTATTTTAAGTTTGTTTTTAGAAAACAGTGTCAATCAGTCTACATGTTTCATAAGCCCCTAGGCAATGTGGTATGATACTGTCATCATATTCAGAACTTTGGATGTATATATGCCTCATTAAAACCAAGAAGTACTGATGACATTTCAGTAATGACTTCTGCTGCTCTTCCAGGAACCTCTTCTGCAGTGACCAAAGTAGGTCAACCAGTGGCACAGGTTCAGAGAAGGAGAATGTGAAGAAATCCAAAGCTGTAAGGAACTGTCTTGGGGAAAAGAGATCATTAATTCTCCCTCTGGAGAGAAACGCATCTCTCAAAGAAGTAACTTATTCTTAAAGTTCCCATGAGTAAAGAGACTCCATTGAGTCCTTGAGGTAAAGAGTGTAGGATGGAGGTGTGTCGATCCTAGCTTCCTAGCCCTAGTCTCAAACATGACTGTCCCACTTTGGAGGGAAGCCAGGATTGCAGCTGCATTTGTGCCCATTGACTATGACTATTGTCTCATGTGTGAAATGGAAATAATTGTTGGCAGAGCTTGTAAGAAAAAAGTGAAAATATCTAGAGAAAGGGTGTGTCTAGATTCAGGGCTATTGCACTAAGAAAGTTCTACTGGGGGTGGGTGCCCTTTCTTCCTTTTTTTAAGAAATATTTTTAGTATTGTATCCTGTGAGTGTGTACTTAGTGATTTCCAGCTTATATTTTGCTATTTGAAATCTTTAAAACATTCTTTTGTCTTCTATATAACCATATGGAGGCTCAAACTGCAATCGCCTCTGTTGCAATCAGCTTCACATTGCTGCATAAAGAACCCGAACAAGAGCAACCTGTGGGAGGAAAGGAATTGTTTAGGCTTACAGACTCTAGGAAAAGCTCCATGATGACTGGGGAAAACGATGGCATGAACAGAGGATGGACATCACCTCCTGGCCAACATCAGGTGGACAACAGTAGCAGGAGAGCTGGCTATAACACCCATAAGCCCAGCCACAACAATGCACTATCTCCAATCCCCAAATTGCCACCAGCTGGGGACCTAGCATTCAGAACACATATGTCCATGGAGGACACCTAGATCAAGCCACCACATTCTTACCTCTAGCCCCCCCATAAACTGACAACCATCCATGATGTAAAATGCAGTTCATTCACTCCAACTTTAAAAGTCCCATAGTTTTTTTTTTTTAATCAATCCCAGTGATGTTCAAACATCCCCATTGTCCAAGGCCTTTTAACTGAACCATAGTACCAAAAATAAATAAATAAATAAAAACCACAACCATAATGGCACACAATAAACATTCACAATGTAAAAGATGGCATTGGGCATACCTAGAAAAAAAAATTGAACCAATACAAGATTTAAAACACACAGGGAAAACATCACATTCTATAGCTCCAAGTCTCCTAACTCTAGCCAGCGACAGGTCACCAAATCTGGTAACTGTAACCAGTGACAAGTCTCTGGAGTTCCACTTCCACCCCTTCAGCTAGGCTCTTCATAGACCCAGAAAACTTCATCCGGTGCTGGCCATTTCCAAAAAACAAAACCATGCTGCAAATTCAAGGACCCTCTCTTTTCTGTATTTGTTATGTTTCATAATACCAGATGGACTACCAATGTGTTAATCTGGGGGAATAAAGCAGACTTTGAAGAACAGGACACACCTTCAGCATTCAGTCCCCTTCAAAAGAATCTGCACTCTTCCCGTTATCCCAATGCAGGTCAGCTGGCCCAATCTCAATGGTTGTAATCTTACAACTGGAGATAAATGTCCAGCCATTTCAGCCGAAAGATTTAATTTTTTTCTGTGCCCTATCCCTCTCTTTACACTAGTCCATTTCTGTGCAATGTTACTCTGCACAAGTTCTCAGGACATGGCATAAAAGCAAGTCCTCACACAAACTGCTTCTAGCCCAGTCTAGGCAAAGCTCTTTCTCACACTCATAAGCCAAACCTCACAGTCCATAGTTCTTGCTGCATTCAGTTCTTTCCACTCTGACCAGAATAGTCCATCAGTCTGTACTTACAGCACTGCAAGCCATCTCTTAGGACCACATTTCAAATCCTTCCACATCCCTCCCTCAAATCACTTCCAAACGACCAAAGCCACAGTCAGGTTTCTAGCAGCAATGAGGTGATTTCTGGCAACAGTTTTAACTGTGGCAGTCAGGTTCCCATTGCTGGCAGAAAACCTGCAATCAAGAGCAGCTTGTGGGAAGAAAGGGTTTATTTTGGCTTATAGACTGAATGGGAAGCTCCATGATGGCAGGGAAAATGATGGCATGAGCAGAAGGTAGTCATCACCTCCTGGCCAACATCAGGTGGACAATAGCAGTAGGAGAGCATGCCAAACAGTGGCAAGGGGAAGCTGGCTGTAACACCCCAACAATTCACTGCCTCTAGGAAGCTCCAATTCCCCAATTGCCACCAGCTGGGGACTTAGAATTCAGAACACATAAGATTATGGGGGATACCTGAATCAAATCACCACAGCCTCCTTCTCCATCTGTTGGAAATGCCAGACACATGTACATGTACAGAGTCACTTCTTAGAGGAATATTACCTGAAGTTTTTTCTTCAGGTAATGTTGACTACATTCTTAGGTTAATTTTGAAATTTGAGTTATATCAGTGATTCACATCTTTTATAAAAATATTTTATTTATTTATTTATGAGACAGAAGTGGGGAAGGAGAATGGGCATGCTAGGGCCTCTAGCCACTGCAAACAAACTCCAGATGCATGTGCTACCACATGAATCTGGCTTATGTGGGTTCTAGGGGATCAACCTGGGCTCTTAGGCTTCACAGGCAAGCACCTTAACCTCTAAGCCATCTCTCCAGTCCCATATCATATTTTTTAAACTATTATTCTCAGGTTTACTTTTTACTTTAACCTGATGTTGACACATTTTTCTTTTCAAGGTCATATCATATGGTATTAACCTAAAAACCTATATAGTCAGTTCAAAATATTATAAAGTTTGCCTTTAAAAAGTTCATTATTTCGGCTGCAGAGATAGCTTAGCAGTTAAGGTGCTTGTTTGTGAAGCCTAAGAAAGCATATTCAAATCTCCAGGTCCCACAGAGCCAGACACATGGTGACACAAGTGCACAATGCCGCACATGCACACAAGGGGGCACACACATCTGGAGTTCATTCACAGTGGCTGAAAGGCCCTAACACTCCCATACTCTCTCTCTCTCTCTCCCTACCCCTCTTTTTTTTTTAAATATTTTATTTATTTATTTATTTATTTGTTTGAGAGAGCTACAGAAATAGGCAGGTAGAGAGAGAGAGAGAGAGAGAGAGAGAGAGAGAGAGAGAGGGAGAGAATGGGTGCGCCATGGCCTCCAGCCACTGCAAACGAACTCCAGATGCATGCACCCCCTTGTGCATCTGGCTTACGTGGGTCCTGGAGAATCGAGCCTCGAACCGGGGTCCTTAGGCTTCATAGGCAAGCGTTTAACCACTAAGCCATCTCTCCAGCCCTCCCTACCCCTCTTTCTCCCAAAAAAGTTCATTATTCAAATCCCAAGTCCACATGATAAGACCACTGTATCAGACTTCATAGGAGCATCAGCGTGTGAGTCCTAAGGGGCCAATGAGATAACATTGATAGAATTTGAGACAATTGATTAAGATGGCTTTATGTACCACAAGACCCTGGCTAAGTTCTTTCTACATTAATTACCCTGGTGCCCTCAAAGGGCATCAACATCCTTAATCAGCAGAGGAGAACACTGAGGTTTTCATCATTTAAGTTATTTGCAGTAAAGCAATTCAGGAGATTTTGCTTCACGGACCCGACAACCCTTGCACCATCCTCTGCTTCCGAATGACACATGAAGATGCCGTAGTTCTTGAGAGAGTGAACACTCCTGGTTTTGGACAGAGCGTGCCTGTTGAATCAGACATCCAACATGAAGGAGCCTTTTTCCTAATGTCTGTTGAAATCTGCCTCCTTGACCTTTGCTGTGTCTGCTACATCCATCTGCTCATGACAAAATTTCTTAATCACCTCTGGTGGAGTGATTCTGACTCGTTAAGTATTTTGTCCTTGTCACCCATAGGGAATGCATATTGTTAAAGCATCTGCTCACCCCCTCTGTCTGATAAACTTGGAGGCACAGAATTTACTGGAGGAGTTTTAGTGATGTCCACCTTTTTGACAGTGAGGAAAGGTTGCCATCTGTCTGTGGTCATGAAGAATTCTTCATTGACCTCTTGCATTCAGTTTTCTGGACTGAATCCTCCTACCCTGATTCATCCCATCGGTCCTGGTGACTTTTTTCTCTTCCCTACAAAAATGATTAAGAAATTGGAACTCTTCCAGGATGAATAAAAACTATGTTTTTCAACTAGGCAAAGAATATATCCTATTCTAATATGACTTCAGTTTTTTTTTTTTGTTTTAATATTTTCGTAGCCCAGGTTAGCTTTGAACTCACTACATGCTCAAGGATGATCTAGAACTCCTGATCTTCCTGCCTCCACTTTCCAAGTGCTAGAGCTGAAGAATGTGGCACCATACGTTGTTGACTTTGGATTATTTTAAAGGACAGTTTTATTGTGTTTGTTGCTGTGGTGATTTGAATGAAATGTCCCCCATAGATTCAAAAACTTGGTCCACATCTGGTGCTGAACTGGTGGAACCTTCCTAGAGGAGGTGTGGGACTAGAGACTGGCTTTCAGCTAAGGCAGTCCAGCTCCCAGCTCAGTGTTTAGACCACTTCATCACTGCTGCTGTGGAGATGTGATACCTGCCTGACTGTTTGCTCTTGTCATGTTTTCTCTGCCATGATGAAACTCCCCCTCAAAACTGTAAGCCAAAATAAACCCTTTCTTTCCACAAGCTGCTTCTGGCAGTGTGTTATGTCACAGCAACAAGAATGGAACTGCCACATTTAGCAACTGAATTTCTTTGATTTTACTTGTCATAAGAGGGCACAGACATCATTTGAATTCCTATTTACCAAAGCGTAAGCAAGGAACATCTTTCTTCTCCCTCCCTCCCTCCTCCTGAAAGCTCCTATCTGTGGATGAGTAGGTAAATTAGGAAGGTATAATAGTACCTTCCACCAAGAGGTCAGCTTTATTTATTTATTATTTATTTATTTATTTATTTATTTATTTATTTATTTATTTATTTATTTATTTACTTATTAGAGAAAGGGAGAGAGAGAGAGAGAGACATCACCTACTCTGCAAATGTGTGCTTTCCCAGTCCTTAGAAAAGCTTCCAAGATCACCTGTGCTCAGTTTCATGTGCTTTTCTGTAAAATTCATGGATCTGTCTCCTATGATGGATAAAAGTACAATCCAAAGATGGCCAACGTGCGAAACCTTAGATTTTTCTGGCATGCACACATGGTATAGTTTCATGAGCGATTAAAAATCAGCACAATTAACACATGCAAAATGCAGCCCTGGTGGCTCCCTGCCTTCAGCCTCACCATTTTTCAAAGGAGTTTATATTTTTATTATTCATGGACTAGTACAGACAGTCTTACCCTGCTTCCTCTCCCCAGCCTAGCATCTGTTGCACTCCTCTTTATTTTCAATTCTGTGAATTTCCCCCTCCATATTATTTTAAGATTTAAGTGTCCAGATGGATACTGAATTTCTTCCTCACACCTGGCTTTCTGAGCCAGCAATGAGTATTTGATTTTTCACTGGGCATTAGCCATTTTTCCTGGCCTGCTTTTTGAAACCCACAACAGTTTCTTCCTGTCCTGGTTTTAATGTTCTCATTAAGGGTTTTAATAGTGGAGACACTTGAATATCATTTATACAAGCACCATCCAGGTTTCAGGAAAGAACAGACTAAATTGAAATAGAACAGTATAGCCTTGTATTTCTATTCATCTCCATCCAACTTTATCTTGCCACCCTTTCAAGGAAGGCTTCATAATTAACATGCTGACAAAGAGGCTAGCAGTCCTACTGGCTTCTCTAGCAAGATACCTTAATGCTGTTAATATGACATAAATGTGGCTAATAGTAGTGGTTTTTATGTCACAGTAATGAAGCCCAGTTTCAGAATGTGACATGAATCTTACTTCATTAGTAGCTTTTAAAATGCCCTCAGACTTGCTTTGAGAGGGAATTTGATGTCACCAAGAGGGACCCAGGAGCCAGAGAACTCAAATCATTTCATTTCCCAGCAGGCTCTAGGAACTCCTAACCCTGGAACCTTGAGTGAGCCAAACAGTTCTCAAATATTTTCCCCTTTAGAGCACTGGTCCTGAGTGTACACCACCATTCCCCCCTCATCTGTCAGCCAGGCAAACAATAAAAACCTTACCGTCATGCCCAAGTTCTTCTCCAGGTTAAGGTACTTGTAGTTCTTGGCATCTTTCTCATGGTACACACAATGAAGTCTGAAAAGGAGTCAGCATGCAGTGTTGAATAGGCAAGAGCTTATCTACAGTCTATGTTTTTTTTGAATGTGCACGTAACATTTATTTACTTGCATGTGTGAGTATGGGCATGCCAGAGTCTCTTGCTACTGCAAATGAACGTCAGACTCACGCACACGCTGTACGTGGTTCTGGACACGTGAGCCCAGGCTCAGCCACCTTCCCAGCCCCCGGCTATGGTTACTGATGGTTTCTCATGGGCCCAAGTTCTTTACTTAAAATTACCACATTCTTCCTAATTTGCTTGTCTTCTTTTTTTTCTTCTTCATCTTTCACTGCCAAGTATTGACTTTTCTGCATTGTGTCTTCTCTTCTCTATGCTTATTGTCTTTATTTATTCTTTTTTTGTGCCTTAGACATTAAGAGTTGATCATTTAACTCAGTTTCTGATTGATTTCATCTTGTTCTCCTTCACTGCCCAAATTTTATATTCAATTTTCTATTTCTTCTTGCACTGCTGGGTACTGCACACAAGATTTCACAAAGGCTAACCACTCAGCTCTACTTCCAGCCCTGTTTCACTACTTTTTATAGACATCTGCTATAGTAACTGCTCAGTGTCAAAGTTTTGTCTGGCCAATGTGTCATTTTAAGGTATGTACTTGGTATTGTGTTACCGAATTCATCTTGTCTCATCGATTTACTAAGCCCTATTTTCAAGAGAGATTTAATAATGTTGTTGCGTGTAAATCTCTAGTTTCCTCTGAGGGTTACATTCAATCATCTAATATCAAAGGTCTGCTTTATCTTTTAGTCACTCATTCTAGTAATGGCATCTAGTTTGCTTGTAAGTCTGGCATTGTAATCAATAGTTTAATAGACATCCTGACATATGCCTTTTTGTGTTTCTGTATGAGAGTCCCTCCACCAAGGAGTAGAATGGCTAAGGTTGTTTGTTAATTTCACTACGATTTTCTGTGTTTGCCAAGTGCGACTTCTTTCCTGCAAAGAGAGGGAAGTAATTTTTTCACATCCTTAAGATCGCATGGCATTATCTGAGCATCAGCATAGAGTCCAGAATCTCATTATTCAACTTATGCTCATGTGAGCATGGGGTTCCCTGGATGGTCTTCTTTACTCACCAGTCAAGTATGATTCCTTTCGGTCAGTGTTGTAGTCACCTTCACATGACTGCAATAAAACCCCCGACTCAGGGCTGGAGAGATAGCTTAGTGGTTAAACGCTTGCCTGTGAAGCCTAAGGATCCCGGTTCGAGGCTCAATTCTCCAGGACCCACGTAAGCCAGATGCATAAGGGGGCACATGCATCTGGAGTTCATTTGCAGTGGCTAGAGGCTCTGGTACGCCCATTCTCATTCTCTCTCTCTCTCTCTCTCTCTATCTGCCTATTTCTGTATCTCTCTCTCTTTCTCAAATAAATAAATAAATAAATATAAAATAAACCTCCCCCCCAACTCAGAGCAATCAATGGGACAAAAGGGTTTATTTTGGCTTGCCATCTTGAGGGCAACTTTTATCATTGCAGGAGAGCATGGTAGAGCAGAGGCTGGGCATCACTTCTTGGCACAGCAGCTGGCGGAAAGCAGCAAGAGGATGAGCTGAGCTCTGGCAAAGGGAACGCTGGCCTATAACACGTCAATGACTGCTCCCAGCAGCACACCTCCTACAGCAAGGCTCGGCCTCCCAAATGTCTACCAACTATTCAAGACAGATAAGTTCATGGGGGGCATAGGATTCCAACTACCACCGTGAGTGAAATGAAAAACACAAGTTGTTCATTTCCTACATATCCAGCAATCAGGGTGATACAGACATAGGGGGGTGTGGTAGTTTGAATATATGGCCCCCAATATATTCAGTGTTTTATTAGTTTATAGTTTGCATCTGCAATCACCTTGCTAGAGGCAATGTCACTGGGCATTAAGGTGTGATGGTGGGTTTGAGATTCCATTGTAAAGATATGCAAAGTGTGCCTAGCGGGAGTTCCTGAAGTGTGCTGTGGCTTTTGGCTGTAGTTTCTTTTGCTCTGTGTGCTGTGCACCTGGTTGGTTTTTCTCTCTCTGCTTGGCCCTGTGAAGGGAGGCCGCTTCTCCTGCCATTATGGAACTTCCCCTGGATCTGTAAGCTTCAATAAATAATATCCCTTCCTCCATAACTGTGCCTGGTCTGGAAGTTCATCTCAGCGAACCTGAAGCTGTCTGCTACAGGGGGGAATACTGGAGACAGGAACAGCCAGTGCATCATAGCATTGGACAAATGTTACAATGTTATTAGGACTCAGTCCCACCCCTGTTTGAGAGATGCTCTCCTTGGTTCCTGGCCCCACTCTCTGAGTCATCTGTTTATGTTGGTAGCTGTTGTCACTTGGATTATGAATGCCTCCCCACCCCCAGCCACTCAAATACCTATATGTTAAAGGCTTGGTCCCTAGACCATGTGACCATGGTGCTAATGTGGAGCAGTGACATGTTGAGAGGTGAGGCCAAGTGGGAGGTCCAGAGTGCTGGGGACATGTTGTAGAAGGGGTCCGTGACAACTTTCTTCCATTCTTCTCCTTTGCTCCCTGGCTATGAGGTGACTGGTTTTGTTTTGCCACCTGCTCCTTCCATGATGGACTGTCTTTCCACTTCCTACAACCAGTGCGGCCGGTGGGCCATGGACTAGTACTTATGAACCCAAATAAACATTTTCTGTATATAAGTTAATCATCTTGGGTATTTATTATATAACTTATAGCTGATTAGTAGTAGCTGAATAGTTTTCTCAGGTTACTTCCTGTTTATAGGTTTTTGAGGCCCTATATTCATTTTTTAAATATTTTATTTATTTATTTGAGACACACAGAAAGTGTGTGTGTGTGTGTGTGTGTGTGTGTGTGTGTAAGAGAGAGGAGAAGGAGGAGGAGGAAGAGCAGAAGGAGGAAAGAATGGACATGCTAGGGCCTCTAGCCATTACAAACAAACTCCAGACTCATGTGCCACTTGTGCATCTGGCTTATGTGGGTACTGGGGAATTGAACCTGGGTCCTTAGGCTTTGCAGGCAAGTGCCTTAAATTCTAAGTCATTTCTCTAGCCCCTATATTCATTTTTGACTTTTCACTGTCTGTTCTCTTCAGTCCAAGGTATAATGTTTTTGTATATATAATTCTCTTAAAATCTTTGTGGTTTTCTTGTGTATCTCTTTACACTTGTGACCTTAAAATCCCTGTTGTTTGGCTTGAATGGTTAGTATGAGGAGGATCACCCTGTGTTAAACCTTAACAGAGTTTTGGTTTTCTTTTAGTCTGAATAAATTATACTCTGGCGTGCCACCTTTGGTTTTTCTGAGGTCTTGAGGATTTTTTCCCTTTATTAGTTATGTACATACTCAGTATGTAAACAACACATGTTAGTACCATCCTTAACTTCCTCCCTGTCCTCCCCCCTCTGAAGGGACCCTCCATGTTGGGGATCCCAGTTATCCCCATGGGGATTGTTGACCGTGCATTGCGGGGGTAGTGATCAGTTGTGGGGAAGATGCAATCTCTGTGCATAATGTCCCAACTTGTGGCTCTAACAATCTTTTGACTCCTGAATTTCCCTGAGCCATGTTGGGTTCATTTTAAGTCTACTTCAGTGATGAGGTCTTGGGAGCCTCTGTGTCTCTGGATATCTGATTTGGTAGGAGTTGAGTGTTCTCTGTGTCTATCTCCTTCACCCTTGTGCTGGTACCAGGCTCACCATGAAAGCAGCACTCTTGCTCATTTCCCCAGTTACTCTATGGTTTCAGCTAGGTCCCTGGTGGGATGGAATGGTCTGATTCTGTGTTCAGGCTCTGTGTCCATCTGAAAAATAGAAGCAAATTCTCCAACAGAGAGTGACGTCAGTTCCAGATAAACAGGATAAGCATTATTAGTTTAAAGAGAATTTAATAGGTGGAGGCCCTCTTGTAGCCCAAGATTGATGGGAGCTTAATATTGGAGAGTGAACTCATTTTTTGAATATGATTCTGACTTGTTTGCCAGTTCCAGCTAAGGATTCTGTTCCACTGAGTGGAACTGTTAGCCAATTCAAGAGCCACTATTGCACTTGGGTGAGCATCATGTCAGTTTGTTTGGTGCTGAGTAGCTTAGACCATGAGTTGCTTGGACAGATGTTGGCCATTTTCCCCCAGTCGCTCATGTAGCATCTTCTGGCACTAGACAAGCTAACTGTCTGGGGACTGACTTCCAGATTCCAGCCAAGTCACTCCATGTTCCATACCAACAGCATGTGGTATCTTTGGCAGTAGGGTCTTACCATTAACCTTTGGGGAGTAATCAAGTGCTCTGACAGAAGCCTGTCTTCTTATGGGAAACCTGGTAGGTCTTTCTGATCAACAGCTTATTATGGATGTTAACTGCATCCTGGTACTGGGAGCTACAGGCTGGCACCAAGGGAAAAGAAGGAAGAAAAAGATAAGGTGATATAAAGGAGAAAGAGAGAAAAGAGAGAGAGAGAGAGAGAGAGAGAGACAGGAGAAGACTAAAGCTATTCCTTATCATACCCTGTCCAGGGCCCTTTGATTCAGGTGTTCCTTCTAAGGACCTGATGAAGGTTCAACCTCTTAGTTTGTCTTTCAGGATATAGGATTTCATGGTACCAGTTCCATTTGGTCCAGTTTTGTGGTCCTCCCCACTTTTACCCTCCCTATTGTCCAGTCCTTGAGATGCTTATTAGGTGTGTCAGCATCTCAGGCATATCCAGGTTAGGAGCCACAGATGAGTGAGACCATGTGACGATTGTCTTTCTGTGACTGGGTGAGTGCTCTGAGAATGATCTGTCTCAAGTTCGACCATTTTGCTTCAAATTTCATTGTGTAATTTTTCCTTACTGCTGTGTAGAATTCATGCCCTACCCTCAGCTACTTATTTAAGCTATGATTTCTTGAGAATGCCCTGGGTTTGATCTTGTTTGGGATCATTTCATAACTTGAGTATTGTTTGCCAAGAGGGTAGGTGTCTTTAAAACTTGAAAGGTCTAATTCTGTTTCTTTTGTTAACATTCTTTAATTAATCATTCTTTATATTTTACTGTGAATAGCATTCATGTAGTCTGTGTAGGGACCTGGCTATGTATCTCCTCTGGGAGTTATCCAGATCGTGAGGAGGATTTTCTGTCTTCCACATCCCCTTTAGGGACTGGGGTGGTTTGATTCAGGTGTCCCCCATTAACTTATTATGTTCTGAATGCTAGGTCCCCAGCTAGTGGAAGTTTGGGAACTGGATCCTCTTGGAGGTGATGCTATTGTTGGGGGCAGGCTTATGGGTGTTATAGGCAGTTTTCCCTTGACAGTGTTTGGCCGCCTCTCCTGCTGCTGTTGTCCACCTGATGTTGGCCAGGAAGTGATGTCCACCCTCTGCTCATGCCATTGTTTCCCCTTGCCATCATGGAACTTCCTCTCATGTTTTTAAGCCAAAATAAACCCTTTCCTCCCACAAGCTGCTCTTGGTCAGGTGCTTTTTTCTAGCACTGAGTAGTTGACTGTAACAGGAACTGACTCCGCCACTATGTAAATCAGGATGCACTCTCTTCTCTCCTCCCATTATCAATCAGATTTACCTCTTAAGCTCTCATTGATAGCCTCCTAAAGCCTAAATCCTACCAACAGTATGGCCAAGGTGATATAGCCTTCTGTGCGTGTTCTCTTTAAAGTCCCCCATCAGCTCAGTTTCTGCCCAGCTCTCTTCCAAAGCCCAGTTTTCTGTTATGGTATACCCCATGATTGGTACCAAATTATAGTCACTTTTTATTACTGCATAACTGATTTCTCCCAACTTAGTAAGGGAGCGTAACTACCATAGGGATTCCATTTTCTCAAGAGCATTATTAAATAGTCCATTGTTTTCTAGTAGTTTTCAGGATTTAGAAAATTCTTCCATACGCATTACACAATTATTATCTTGTATTCATAAGTCAGGAATCTGAAAGCAGCTAATACAGGGAGCTCTGTCTCAGAGTCTCTCTTGGGGTTGTAGACAAGCTATTGGTTAGACCTGCATCCATCTCAAAGCACTACAGCCTGGACAGTTTATTTTTTATTTATTTATGAGAGGGAGAAAGAGGGAATAGGCACACCAGGGCCTCTAGTCACTGCAAACAAACTCCATATGCATGTGCCATCTGTGCATCTGGCTTACATGGGTTCTGGGGAGTTGAACCTGGGTCCTTAGGCTTCTCAGGCAAGCACCTTAACCATTAAGCCATCTCTCCAGCCCCACATCCTGGGCAGTTTAACTGTCAGCCTGTTCATGTACTTTGTTGGCAAGCCTTCATTCCTTCTTACTTTTCATTGTTGGCTTCTATTTGCTAGTCATGTGGACCTCTTTGTTAGGTTATTCACTTGTGTGACAGAGAGAAAACAAACAGAGACAGAGAAAGAGAAGAGAGAAAGAGAGAAAATGACCCAAGATGGAGACAGATTTTTATAGCATAATTTTAGAAGTAACATACTGTCTGTTCAGTCATATTTTATGACTTACACAGACTGTAAGCAAGTATTTCTGTACATTGAGTAGTGTAACTACCATAGGAATTCCTTTTTCTAAGCAGTATTATTAAATAGCCCATTATTTTCCATTGGTTTTATTATTATATATTACATTTTATATTTATATTATTTGTTATATAGAACACACACACACACACACACATGATTTCTGATACATTTTTGGTTCACTTGTTTGTCCTATACTGGTGACATTTCAGTATGTCATCATTTATCTCTGACCTTTTCATGTGTTCTCTGAGTGTGTATAAGAAAGTAAGTGTTTAAGCAACATGCCTTCAGTCCTTTCACTCTCAAAGGGATTTCTCTGAGAAAAGAGAAGGAAGGTAACTTGTTCACATCTCCTTGTAGATATGCTGTTGGAAGACCCCCAATAAACAACTAAAATTATTTAGTTAGTGGCAATGTTTATCATATGTCTGGTTGTCTAGGATTCTTTATGGTAAGCAAGCCTGGGATGTGTGGATTTATGGGGTATAGCTCCTTGGGAAATGTCACACATGCTTTGAAACTTTCTGACTCTATGAAATAAATATTTTCTATCAACTTGACGAATAGGTAATCAAATGTAGAGGCTTGCTGTGAATCAGAGTTTAAAATTTTTGTTTTGTTTTACTCTTTAGGGATATTCAGCAGGTGAGTTTGCTTTCTTCACAAGAGACACACAACTCTGTCTTTTCATCACATTAATAGTCACTGACAAACATAGAGCGATGGATCCTGGGACTTACACAATGGTAGAATTCTACCTGCAATGCTTCCATGAAGAGAAATTTCCCTTCATCTGCTATTTGGTGATCTATTGGTGTAGTTCCTATACAAAGACAGGAGAATAATGCTTTAGTCCCTTTATTGATTAGGTTGCAAAAAAAGAACTTGGCTTTGTGGCAGTAGAGAGACTGAATTCTGTCTGAGAGTCATTGGCTCTCAAATCTTAAATTCCTATTATCAGCAAATAATTGAAAAATACAGACACAAAGGAAGGTAAATTATAAACATTTATTCTAAGGGAAAATAGGGGTGCAGAAAATCAGAAATGCTCCCCAGCTAAGAGGGGTCTCCCAATCCTGGCTGGGAGAGGCCAAGAAATAAACAGGGTAACTTGGAATGCGTCCTTTCATACACTAGTTATCTAATAAGGAGGTTTCTCATTGCCAAGTTCAAATGTATATGAAGAACCTTTATCTGCTGGTAGGCCCAGGAGGAAAGCGCAAAGGTCCCACCCTAGCCCAAGCTGACCTGAAACTCACCCTGTACCTCAAGCTGGTCTTGACCTCACAATGATCTGTCTACCTCAGTCTCCTGACTGCTGGGGTTAAAAGTGTGCACCACCACACCCAGCCTGGTCATACTTTTTTTTTTTTTTGGAGAGAGACACAAAGAGAGACAGAGAGAGAGAGAGGGAGAGGGAAAGGAAGACAGAGATGGGCTCACCAGCAGACTCTCAGCTGCTGGGAACAAAATCCTGATGCGTGCACCCCCTTGTGGTCAAGTGCAGCATTGCGCATTTGTGTCACTTTGCATCAGGCTAAATGTGGGACTTGGAGATTGGAACCACTGGAGATTGGAACCAGCATTCTTTTAGGCTTAGGAGGCAGGCGCCTTAACCGCTAAGCCATCTCTCCAGCCCTGATCATACTTTTTGAGAAAGTTTTTTTTAAAATTTTTATTTATTCATTTGAGAGAGAAGGAGAGAGAGGGAGAGAAAAAAAGAGAGAGAATGGGTGCACCAGGGTCTCCTGCCACTGCAAACAAATTCCAGACACATGCACCACTTTGTGCATCTGGCTTTACATGGGTACTGGGGAATTGAACCTGGGTCCTTTGGCTCTGCTGGCAAGTGCTTTAACCACTAAGTCATCTCCCCAGCCCGAGAAAGTTTGTTTGTTTGTTTGTTTGTTTATTTATTTATTTATTTATTTATTTATTTATTTTGAGGTAGGGCCTCACTCTAGCTCAGGCTGTCCTGAAATTCACTATGTAGTCTCACAGTGGCCTCAAACTCACAGCGATCCTCCTATCTCTGCCTCCTGAGTGCTGGGATTAAAGGCTTGCGCCATCATGCCCGGTAAAGAAATTATTTTAAAAGTTTAATAAATCATGTCTGGATATAATTTTAGCTTTTTATTTTAATATGAGCAAGCTTGAGCATCATTTCACATGTGTAACAAGCACTTAGAAGCTACTTTTGCTAGAAAACCTTTGACTCCTCACGGGATCACAAGGAAACTAAAGGCAAAAAGGAAGCCGGGCACCTCGGTTTTCATGCTGCGGCTGTCTCTTTAGAGGCACGCTGATCGCTCAGGGAGTGGCCATCTGCCTGACCCATCTCATCCTCTTCAAGGTGGAAGCCATAGAGAGAGATGCCACTGTCCAAACCTGCAGTCACTTTGGATTCCAGGAGCAGCAAAGACTCACAGAACAGCCTCCTCAGCCCCCACCATGAAGACATGGTCGCAATGGATCTATGATGGAATAGCTCCTCCCTGGGGCGGATCATCTTCTGGGAAACAGATTGGTCCTCTTGGGCAACTTTTTAAAAGTTAATTTTTATTGAAAACAATAGACCATGGTAATTCCCTCCCCTGCCCCACACTTTCCCCTTTGCAACTCCACTCTCCACCATACCCCTTCCTCCTCTCAATCAGTCTCTCTCTCTTTTTTTTTTTTTTCTGATGTCATCATCTTTTCCTCCTATTATGATGGTCTTGTGTAGGTAGTGTCAGGCACTGTGAGGTCATGGATTTCCAGGCCATTTTGTGTCTGGAAAAGCACAATGTAAGGAGTCCTACCCTTCCTTTGACTCTTACATTCTTTCCACCACCCCTTCCGCAATGGACCCTGATCCTTGGAAGATGTGATAGAGATATTTCAGTGCTGAGCACTCCTCTGTCCCTTCTTCTCAGTACCGTGGTGCCTTCTGAGTCATCTCAAGGTCACTGTACCTGAAAAGAGAAGCTTCTTTAACCAAAAGTGAGAGTAGCATTAATACATGGGTATGAACATTAAGAGAAGTGCTTCCCAGGCAGTTTGGTGAGCATAGTATATACATTTAGCAATATACCAGCAGATGTTACACACCTAGCATCATGTCTTCCCCCATCATAGGTTTTCAGTATCAGGCATGTATGTCCTGCTGTGTGGAGTGGGCCTCAAGTCCAATTAGACTATTGTACCTGTTGGCGCATTTGGCCTTGCTGGTCAAATTTAAGGCTTGCAAGTCCACTGTTGATAAACAACTTCTTATTGGAGGCTGAGAGTTGAGACACTGATTGGCAGGACCACATCTTGACCATGACTGTTTAATTATGTTTTCCTCTTGTCTGACTCTTGCCCCAAGAGGTCAATAGACACCTTTATCTGCTCCCCTTCCCAGTTTGTTGAGTATATCGCCTCTCTTCTTGCCACCATTACTCAACCCTTAATTAGCAGATGGAGGCAAGTTACTGAGCCTAACTCATTGGGACTGCTAGAGCTGGAACGTTTGTCCTGAAACTCTGCTTATGTGCTGTTCCATTTTTCCTGTGAATAGCCTCTAGTTTCAATAGCCCACTTAGAAATAGCATTTCATCTCTGTGTTGGAAGCTCTTTATAGCAGTCATTCTTGAAGTATGATGTAGGGAGCCTTGGGGTTCCTGAAGACTCTTGGAGGGATATGGAGAATCTAAAATATTTTCCATGGTGACATTAAAATAGTATTTGCCTTTTCACTGTCCTCTCTCATGAGCCTTCAGTGGAATTTTCCACAGGCTACAGGACATGTGACATTACAGCAGACTGAATACATGAACAGCTGTCTTTTGTTAATCCAGACATTTTTAAAAACTATAAACATACAAAGCAATACCAACCCCTCGATTAATGTTTTTTGTTTCAATTTTTGTGTAATTAAACGTATCACGCTTTTGTTGAGTCCTGTAGGACTTCCAACTTCTTGCCAGTAAAATTAGATAAAAGAGGATAATAAGTGAAAAAAAAAAAAGAATTAGTGTCATGCATCCAGTTAAACTATCAGGACATTCAAGAAAAATCATTTCAGTGACTCATAAGACTACAGGACTTTTAATATGAAAAGTCGTCCTGGAAAGCTACTGTGATAGGGAAGGAGGAAGGAGAAGAGAGGATCAGAGCACCCTTGCTAAATGGAACCGAGCAAGTGCTGTGTAAGGTTCTGGCAAATGAAGGTGGTCTGGGCATGAACTCCTCTGACTCTGCTGGGAGGAGGTAGTAGGTACCAAACATAAAATTTTACTTTTGAACACTGAATGTGGAACTGCGTAGATACCTGGGAAGCCCAGCTCGGTCACTCGTGGGACTCACCCATGGCCAGAGGGCGGTGCTTCCTCTCCATGGAGGAATGCGCACATGGGAAGGATCAAGGACTCGTGTTGGTTTTGTGTCCTCATGACCCTGTGTGCTGCCTCCTTTGATGATGAAATCCGTGCAGGGAGGTCACGGCTGCGAAAATACTGGATTGTCGCAGCAAACCAGCTTCTCTGGATCCAATGGCTGAGACTTTAGTTTCATTCTTATGGAAAATAGCAGTTACACATGAAAGATTTTTCAGCAGGTCCCAAGCTGAGGGTGCACGCTGCTGTGGTGTTCTGGGGAATACAAATAAAAACAAGTAATCATTTACAGGAGTAATCAAACCTTATTGTGAGAGAGCAGGGGACTAAGCTTGGGAACCCAATAGACAGGCTGCAGGATGCCTTCCACAGCTGTGCCCTCGCTCCTCATCATTTCTTTCCCCGTGGCTTAGCAAAGAGCAAACTAATATGCTTTGCCAATCTGCCAGATCCATTACCTAGGAGATAAACCAATTCTCTGAGGATTGCTTCCCCTCCAGCCACCAACCCTTCCTACCATTTAATTTACATTTGTGTTACTCATTTGGCTATTATTTAGAAAGTGATGGGATTAGATTGCAGAGTAAAGCTGGACTGGGTGTTAGAGGGTATGATTACTGTTTGAGGGTAAAATTCCTTTACTAAGCTCACATAAGGGAGAACTGCTCCTCTGAGGATGCTTACTTGGTCTTAGGATGGGACATTCTTTCTGTACAGCTCCTGATTATATCTGTTATTTCTTGGTCCTTGGGTACTGTTGCTTCATAAAGTCAGAGGTATCTCTTTGGCAGGGCAGGTATAAAATCATTGAATGTGAGCTAGTGTTTTCTGGTGGCTTGAATCAGATGTCCGCCATAAACTCATGTGTTTTGAATACGGGATCCTCAGGTTGTTGGCAGGTGGGAGGTGGAGACCTGCTGGAGGAGGTGGGTTACTACAGCAGGCTTTGGGGTGTTATAGCTCAGCTTTCCCTGTGCCAGAGTTCAGCTCAATCTCTTGCTGCTATCTTTCATCTACTGTGGCAAGATGTGATACCCAGCCTCTGCTCTACCATCTTTCCCCTGCCATCACGAATTTTCCCTCCAAACTGTAAGTCAAAATAAACTCTTTCCTCAGCTGCTTTCGGTTAGGTATTTTGTCCCAGCAATGTGAAGGTCATTACAACATGTTTCCAGAACGAGCTGGTTTTATTTATTTATTTTTTTAATCTGGTCAATTTAGAGAAGGGCCTTGGTTAAGTGTGTGCCACCCAGTGTTGCCCAAAATAAGAAAGAGATTTTTTAAACATGCTCTAGACATACCAATTTGCAATGGTGAGTCCTTCTATTGAGTCTGGAACACTTAAGCCCATAGTCCTGAGCAGCATTTTCTGAAAAGTAGCTCTACCTGGGGAAGCAGTCAGTAGTGAGCAGAGTGCAGGTAAAGGGACTGGGACACTGTTATAGGATATGGGTTAGAAACAGAAGAGTCCTTTTCTATGCCTTCTTTTACAGTCATAGGGAAGCAGCCCTCACCTGTTCTCACATTGCAGCTCGTTTCTATTTAACCTTCACAAATGCATAGATGTCACTTTATTCTGCAACCCCAAGGAATAGATTTCAGCTGCCTCTCTCATCAGTAGTAACACCGTCTTGTCTTTCTGAGTTTGTACCCTTCATGGTTGAAATACCATAATTAAGTGATCAGACACAAAAACTTGGTTGACCTATTTTAACATGTGCTATGTAGCAGTTTGAGGCTCATTAACATGACCTAAATATTAATGTCAGCATGCACAAATGAATACCATCTATAAATTGGTATCATTTATCCATAAATAGACATCAAAGCAACCATCTTTTCTTATCAGGCTATAATGGGATTGAAAACCAGTTTCTGTGAAGTGCCAAGTACATGTAGGAGACAATTGCATGGTGGTCCCCATAAGCTCCCCACCTGGGATTCCTGACCTTGTGTGGTTTCCTCTTGGTCAATACAGATGATGGGTTTAAATTATTAGTTTTTAATGAACATGACAGGATATGTCCCCTGAAAACAGAGCATAAAACACATTGCAGTTTATGTCTTGGCTTTTTGAAACACTTAGGAGGAAGCTAGATAACACTTTACAACCTTTTTGGAGAGGATCGTGGGTGGGGACAATTCCAGACAATGGCCTTGTCAGGGAGCCATCTTGAAGTGGAACCATCAGCTCCAAAATCTGGAGGACTGTGATCCTGGCTAACACTCTGACTGTATCTTCAGGAAACTGCAAGTGTAGATAAGCTGCTCCTGAATTTCTGTTTTTATTTTTTTTTAGTTTTGGAGAGAGACACAGAAAAAGACAGACAGAGAGAGGGAGGGGAAGACAGATAGAGATGGGCACGCCAGCAGCCTCTCAGCTGCTGCGAATGAAATCCAGATGCGTGCACCCCCTTGTGGGCAAGTGTGGCATTGCGCCCTTGCGTCACTTTGCATCTGGCTAAACGTGGGACCTGGAGATTAGAACCAGGTTCTTAAGTTTAGCAGGCAGGCGCCTTAACCGCTAAGCCATCTCTCCAGCCCCTGAATTTATGTTTTTTTGGATCCTATGAGGTAACAAATATCATTTAAAGCTAGAACACCTTGGTGGAATTTCTCATGGGGTGACAGGTAATTCAGAGAGTGTGAGATATTCCATAAATCATAACTACCATTGTTGCTGTAGTCTAGTTAAGTATATTAAGTGTTTAGGTTTTAGGGTCATGTCATATTGGAGAGGTGAAAATACGATCATGGACACCTGCTGGGCCTTGTGAGAGTGGGTCATTTCTCCACGTGCCTCAGTTATCTTTCAGTAGTGATTATCATTAGGTTCACTGATCTCGAGACAACTTAATGTAATTATTTCAATACTGGGTTCACTATTTATTTATTTCTTTTTTATGACAAATGAGCCTGACAGTTTCACTATAATAAAAATTTAGGATGAATGTTAAAAAAAAAAAAAGAAGTCATAGCACACGTAATACAAAGTTATAGGTGAGTTCTATTCCCAGATATATATTCTGAGGCCTAGAGTCCAGGTCTTGAAAGATGCTGGTTTGAAAGGAATGAAATAAATTAAATTAAGATAATGAAGACCCCCCCCCATTGATTTATATTTCAATTAGTAATTAAACTTTTATTATCATTTGGGAAATTAGCTTATCTCTGAAATATATGCAGGGTACAACATTGAGTAAACAGATAGTTTTACTTCTGAAGAAATAAAAGGAACTACTTATGTCAGCATGGGAGAATATATTCATTGAGATATTTGATACAGAGGAAATTAACCCTTGAAATATTAATAGTTACACATTGTCCCCAGCCTGACCCCCAGGGACAGCCCTATAAAACATGTTATGTCAGTAGCAACAGTGTACAATCATAGAACTCCTGGCAAGAAAATCAGCTTCAAGTTGTAATCTCCTTCTTACTAACTATGTGGACTTGGGGCAACTAGTCTCTGTGTTATGAGATTTCTGTATGAAAGTCCAATAGCACTTACTTATCCCAAACCCTTAGATTTAAATGATGTGAGCTATGTAGCTGCGTTTATCTAATCAGCACAGGACCTATGAGGAAGGGCAGGAGATAGAAACTGGCTAGGCAATTAGAGTAACAAGTTCCAAAAGTGAACCAGTTTTTCCCTTGGTTGAAAGCCAGAAATATCCTTGAGCCTATAAGGGGTGGGACTCTAGGTTTTATCCTTATGTCTTTTTCCCTATAGGAGTTCGTGGCAGCCTCTACCTTTTTGGAGGCCAGAAATTCCAAAATGCTGGGTATGGCTTTTTCCTTATCACTTTTTCCATAAAGGCGTTTCCCTTTCCTAGAAACCCAACTTAAGGATGTGTCTAAGACTGCAAGACACCTAGACACAGGAACTAGACTGACAAGCTCATCCCCCACCCAGCAAGGCCTTTCTCCTTTAAGAAATCCTTATCTGAGTCACCATGCGAACCCAGAAGCCTTTTGCTTTACTTTCTTGAACCCTGTCCTGTTTCTGGGTCCCTTCCTGCTAGACAAGATATCTTACTCCTTTCCTTTTCTTAAGATCTATAAGAATATCTTTTCTAACCCTCATCCTCTGTTGTTCATGAATTTCATTCATTTAAGTTTATGAGACAAGAACGTGGAGGCCACTGACTCTGGAAGTGATGTGTGACCATGAGCGTCTGGCAAAACCTCCAGTTAAAAGTTCACTCAAGCCGGTTGTGGTGGCGCACGCCTTTAATCCCAGCTCTCGGGAGGCAGAAGTAGGAGGATTGCTGTGAGTTCAAGGCCACCCTGAGACTACATAGTGAATTCCAGGTCAGCCTGGGCTAGAGTGAGACCCTACCTTGAAAAACAAAACAAAACAAAACAAAATTCACTCATCAAGAGCTCAAAATAGAAGAAAAAGATGATGTCATCAAATTAAAAGAGAGACTAATGGAGACAGGGAGGGGATATGGTGGAGACTGGAGTTCTAAACTGGAATGGGGGAGGGGAGGGAAATATCAAGTGGGGTTTTTTTTGTATGTAAGTATAAAAGTCAATAAAAAACAATTAAAAAAAAAAGAGCTGAGAATGGCTCTGTTATCTCAAAGAAACCCAAAATTCACACATCACTATTATGAAACCAGTGATAACTGGATCTGAATGAATCAAGAAAGTTGAAATTGTTGCAGGGCACAATCTTTGACCATAGGCTTGCTTTTTGGGTAAAAAGTTTTCTGCTTGATTTCCTATCATGGAATGTGCAGTTCATGGCAAGAGCTCCTCTAACTTACTTCTACTCTTTGAGGTTCCATGTAATTTGTTTTAGACCTTATTTATCCTCTATTACCATACAGGATAAGAATCTCTAGTGCCAAAATATTCTAAAATCCAAAACACTTTAAGCACTGGCATGATGCCACAAATAAATCTCATACACAACCTCATGGGATCGCTTGCAGTCAGAACACAGAGACTCTAAAAATATTGCTGTAGTCAGCTTCATGTTGCTGGGATGAACCTCTACACCAGACACGGTTTATAGGAGGAACAGAGTTTACTTCAGGCTGGCAGAGTCAGGGGAGGTTCCATAATGGCAAAAAGAGAAAACCCACCACCAAAAGCAAGAGCAAAACTGAGCAGTCAAGCTGCAGGGAACCGACACAACACTCAGCGTTCTGGATTCCTTAGGCCGGAATTCAGATCTGCCCACAGTAACACCTTAGGGCTGGACCCTAGGGTCTGCCCACAGTGACACTGCATCATCCAGGCAGCTGGAGATCTAAATTACAAGCTTTAGTAATGGTTATGAATCTATTTGAGGACATCCATTCAAACTACCCTGGCCCCCAATAGATTCATAACTATCTCACATTGTAAATTGTATTCAGTCCAACTTCAATGATCCTCATAGTCTTTATCAACATTAGTTCCAAGTCTCATCTGAGACTTAAGATTGTCTCTTAGCTGTGAGTCTTGTAAAATCAAAACAAGGTATATACTTTCAACATGTAAAGGTGGAGAGTAAACATTTCCAACTGCTATCAGGCATAACAAGGAGAGACTGAACCAGTGCAAACTCTGTCACCGTCAAGCAAACATCAAACACCTGCAGTTCATGCCTGATGTCATAACCAGTGACTGCCAGTCTCCATATTTTCCAATCTCACCCCTCCAGCTGGGCTAAGTAGTGATGGAAAACTTCTATGCCAAGCCCAAAGCACTCCATGGTGGCACTTGAACAGTCCTGGTATATCCAAAACATCTTCAAGTCTCCATTCAAACCATGGTCCATCTTCCAATGGCTTTGCCAGTCTCTTTATCAGGTCGTCACACCCTGCTTTATGCCATGCCTCAAGATTGGCTTCTGGAACTGTGTGTACTTCATGACCCATTTCATGCATTTTTCACACTTCTGAAACCAATACCAGGTAATGCAGAACACAGCCCTATGGTTAATTCAGGATTGAAATAAACTGTGAACTTGTAGAAGCAGGCTCCTTCCTACCTAAAGAGGTTGCATCCCTTATCATTCAGTCTCTCCTCAGTCATCCTTTCCACTGTTTCAATGTAAGGTACTTGTAAAGTACATCTTCCTTCCAAATGCTGATGCATTTGATCATAGCAGCTTCAATAACCTAACACCAGTCTCTGCGCCTGTTTTTTTTTTTTTTTTTTTTTTTTTTTTTTTTTTTGTTTTTAGGTTTTTTTGAGGTAGGGTCTCACTCTGGCCCTGGCTGACCTGGAATTCTCTTTGTAGTCTCAGGGCGGCCTCGAACTCACAATGATTCTCCTACCTCTGCCTCTAGTGCTGGGATTAAAGGCATGCACTACCACACCCGGCTGCACCTATAAATTTTAAACTTGTTTGAATTTCTCTAATTTTAAAGTTTTTTTTGTATATTTTTTTTATTAATTCATTTGAGAGAGAAAAAGAGGGGGAGAGAGAGAGAGAGCGAGAATTGGCATGCCAGCCTCTGCAAATGAACTCCAGATGCATGTGCCCCCTTGTGCAGCTGGCTAACGTGGGTCCTGGAGAGTTGAACTGGGATCCTTTGGCTTTGCAGGCAAATGCCTTAACCACTAAGCCATCTCTCCAGACCCAATTTTAAATCTTATATCTCTCAGTTACATATATTTAGCCAAGCACATCAGTTCACTACAAATTTAACCTTGATCAAACTCTCTGGGCATGGGCAGCAGAATGCAATTAACCCTTTTACCAGTAGCCCAGTTCCAACAAAGTTCTTTGCTGTCTTTCCTTCTCCTTAGAGAGTTCATAAAAAAAGCTTCCAAATACAATTCTCTCTGAAGTTAGCATTTTCAAATTCTCACCAGAATAGTCCACAAAACTTGGCTTATAGCTCTGCAAGGCATTTCCAGTTGCAAGGACCAAGTCTGTGCCCCTTCCTCCAACACAAAAGTTCTAAAACCCACATGGTCACATTCATCATGCACCACATCTTACTCTCTGTACCAATTTCTGTCATAGTCAGTTTCACATTGCTGGGATGAACCTCCAAACCACACACAGTTCTAGGAGGAATTTGTTTCAGGCTTACAGATACAGGAGAAGTTCCAACATAGCACAAATGGGCTTGAACGCAGGCAGAACTCCAGCACTCTGCATTTCTTAGGCTGGAATTCACATCCACCCCCAGTAGCATCTTAGGGCTTGACCTCATAATCTGCCCATAGTGACAGCTCCTCCAGCCAGGCAGCTGGAGATCTACATTAAAGCTTTAATAAACTTCTGAATTGGAGGCTATCCATTCAAGCTATCACAAATATTGCACAAGATTACCTTCAGAATATGTGTATAGTGTGAGGCATGAATTAATTTTGTGTTTAGACTTGGTACTCATCTTGAGGTATCTCATTATGTAGTTGAAAATAATCTCAATTCAATGAAGTTGCCAAGCATTCCAGATAAGAGAAACGTAACCTGAAATATGTTTATGGGCCTTTGGGTTCTAAACATAAAGCTTACTTTGCAAAAAAATTTTATCTTATTTTATTAATATCATTATTATTTTAAAATCATTTTATAAATTCCCAAGGCTTAATATGTAGTAGTAGGTTCTTAATAATTATTTGATGAAGGCATGAATATCAAGATTTTAGGCGGTGCTTACTTCTGGAATCGTTAACACTGCTACGACTCATCTCCAATCCAGAGGTCATGCAACAACTGTTAATATGTAAAAAGAAACTGAAAGTAAAAAAGAAACGAAATGGAATGTAGTAGAAGAAAATGCGAGTGTTTCTGTAGAAACATATCACTGTACTTAGTGACCTTGAACTGAGCATGCTTATGTGGGGGGTCAATCAGTATCAATTTATACGAATAAGCTTTTCATAAGATGTTTCTGAAAACTGTGCTTGCATGGACTGTTGTAAGGATTTTTTTTTTTAAAAAATAGATGCTCAGATTGCCCAGGGAAAGGGACTTCCCCCAATAATTAACCTGCACTCTGGATTTTGTTGGACCAGATAGTTCTGTAAGCTGGGCAAGCTGAGCAGGGACATAAAGAGGAAAGAGAAGGCGCTGGTCCGCAGTGACATGTATTAGTAACAGAGTCAGAGCAGAGCATCCAATAAGGGGATATAGGTCTCCCTGCACCCTAAATAACCCAGGCTTTGGCAATGAAATGCAGACGGTCTTAACCACTCAAAACAAAATATTAGAAAAAGCCAATCTTTTTTTTTTTTCATTAAAAAAAATAAATTGAAGGAACAACAAACTCTTTCTGTTTTGTTCAAATGGCAGAAAAGAGCCAAGGTTACATATTAATTACAACATTATGTCCTCAGTGAGTAATAAAGTCAGCACATTTACTGCACAAGGGAGACTGGGAATACCAATGTCAGCAAATGGGAGGAAATTGGGATAAAAATTCTGCTTTTTTATTGTCCCTTACACAGAATTTATATATTTATTTAGCTATCTATTTATATACTTACATATGCATTTATTTACTATTAATTGGCACAAAGGATACATATTTAGAGGGCATCATGTGATGGTTCTATTTGTGTGTATATCTTGTAGTGTATAAATCAGGGTAACACATGCCTAACTTTTTAAACTTTTATTGTTTCCCTTTACTGAGACCATTCAAAATCTTTTCTTTGACCTATTTTGAATTGAGTGCAGTGTCACTATTTACCATCATGCTAGATCACCAGATCTTATTTCTTCTAACTACAATGTAATTTTTTCCTAGTGTGTGTGCATGTGTGTGTGTGTGTGTGTGTGTGTCTGTGTATACAAGCATGCAAATGGAGGTCAGAGAATAACCTTAGGGTCTTGAAATAGGGTCTCTCTTCTCTTGTGGTTTGCCACTTGGAAGTGTGCTTCAGGATTCTCTCCACTCCATCTACCATTGCAGTAGTGTGTTAGGGTTACAGATATATGTGCACCCTTGTGTCCCGCTTTATGAGGGTTCTGAGCCCTCATCAGCAGGCTTGCTGAACATGCACCTTTTAACCCTTGAGCGAACCCCCAACTTGATAGCTTGTTGAGCGCCCCTTCATTCCATTGTCCCCTTGATCTTCCTGGTTATTAATTATTCCTCAGTTATTTGTAGAATAATACTTGTTTTTCAAAGTGCTGCCCTAAACTACCTTGTATGAATAGTTTAAAACTATTCAATACTTAACTGCCTTTTCAGAGAAATACATGGATATTTTTCTAAAGTCTGATGGATTTTATAAAGTTTATTTTTTGCTCATTCATTACAGAGCAGGGAATTGAACCCAGAGCCTTGTGCCTATTAGACAAATGATCTACACTGAGTTATAGCCACAGCTTCAGCCCAATGGATTTAAAGAAAACTACTATTATGGAATCAATATAAGTTTATTATGAGGGCTAGGGTGAAACACCAACAAACTCACTCATAATTGAGAACCTTGTAACAGCAACCTTAGGAGACTTCCAGTTCTTCACCAGATCCTTGAAATCTTACACATGGTTTGAATTTTTCTGTGTCTTCAAAGGGTGATGTGCTGTGAGCTTGGTTCCCAGAGAACTAGCATTGAGAAGTTGTGGAACCTTTAAGAGATAGGGCCAAGTAAGAGGCCCTTAGGTCAATGAGGCATTGCCTTTGAAAGTGATCCAGACATTCAGAAACCTCTTCATGGTTCTTAAGAGTGCTCTTATCAAAATCTGAATCTGGCCCACCCAACTCTTTGGATTTCTTTCTGCTATATATAGCTTCATCTCACCATAGGACCCTCACCTGAGCTGGTAATATGTGTTTTGAATTTTAGCCTCTAAAACTATGCTAAATGAACCTCTTTATAAAGTTCGTCTGCTTTGGTTATGTTGATATGGCACTGAAAAATCAGCTAATAAAAGGCTTTGGAGTCATTAAGCCTGGAGCAAATCGTGGGACCTCCTCTGTCTTTTAGACTTTAAGTTAAAAGGCATCCAGTCTCTTCTAAACTCAGCTCTCTTACTGGCAAGATTGGGGAATCATAAACCCCAACTTTATAGAACATTATAAGGATTCAAAGAAATAATACAAGTAATGATTTTTTAAACATATTTCTGTGATAATACATAAAGATTTATCATAATGTTTTTTGACAGTTCCTAGAATTTAGTTTTATAACAGCTTAGTGATTCTTAAAAATATAATTTGGAGTGGAATAGTTCTTTTAAAACATGGCATGGAACTTGGAAAGCATAAAAGAATGATTGCTAAATTCGACTACATTCATATTAATGTTTATGAGCAAGAACAAACCATATGAACAATGTTAGAAGACAAATGAAAAATAGGTAGATGATTATTATTCACAGAAAAAGGCTCAACTTCTTTAAAAGAAAACAATCTTTTCTAAACAGATTAACCCAATAAAAATAAGCAAAGACTCAAGCACTAATGAAACACACACACACACGCACACACACACACACACACACACACACTACTAATCTTCAAATGAGAACCACAAGACATTACCTTTTTTTATATAATTGCCAAATATTAGAAAGATATACTAATAAATGAGAATGCATAAGGAAATGGTAATATGAATATACTATTTGTGGACATAAGCTGGTTCATGTTTTATATAATATAAAATATGAATCAAAATTAAAATTTTCAAAAACACATGCTACTCACACCAGAATTTCTCATAACTCTTGTCATCATGGATGCATTTGTGCATGTACACATAGATTTACTGGTAAGCATGTTGTAGCATTTGTTTTTACCTGAAAAGAATTGAACATAGAATATGCTAGACTCTAAAATGTTTTGCAGAAAAGAAAAAAATTAAAGTGAGTGTTTAACCTGAATTTATTAAATGTTAGCTACAGAATTGTGTTTTAGTATCAGCGCAGGAATTTGGGGTACTTTGAGATGGACAGACCCTTTCCTAGCTCTTGGTTGGGATGTTAACCCAGGATTTAGAGTGCTCATCATTCATAGTGACACAAAGCTTCCACTGAGTCAGTTGCCTCCAGATTCTTGTCCTATGAAATAGAAGAATGAAATCCATGAACCACAGAGAGTGAGAAAGATTTTATTATAGAGCTCAAAAGAAGGAAAAAGGCAGAGCTCCTATAAAGCAAGAGGGGCCCCCAGAAACAGAAAAAAAAAAAAAAAAAAAACAACAACACTGGTGACTCTGATTGAGGTGTTATGGGAATTTACTAGTTAGGAGCTCAGTGAGTGAGTCCAGTTCCCATGCCAGGTGTCTAAGCACCATTAGACTGAGACACATTCTCCTATCAGGTTCCCAGAGAAGGGGAAATCCTTTAGTGATGAAGAGATAAGGAACAACTCAGTCGTTGTATGCCAGTTTAGAGTCTTGTAGTCTTATCCACATCTTTTGTCAGGTTTCTGAGAAAGGAAAACTCCCTTAGGAAAAAAGATATAAGGAAAAACCAGACACGCCTCCTTATAGGCTCAAGGACATTGCCCCACATTTAGCAAAGGAAAAACTCTCCATTTTGAGTATTTGGGGAGCTTATCCTCAGCTGCCTAGCCAATTTCTACCTGCTAATATTCATTATTCCCCCCTCTGAAGGGGTAACTTCAAATGCCCAAGTCATTAATAGCCATTCAAAATAGAGTCCGACTGGAGGAATAAGTTTCTGTGTTCCACAGCACAGCAGGATTCAGTATATATATAATTTGAGAGAGACAGAGAGAGAGAGAGAGAGACGGAGAGAGAGACAGAGAGAATGGGCATGCCAGCAGCCTCTCAACCACTGTGAACAAACTCCAGATGTGTGCACTCCCTTGTGTGCATATGCGACAGTGTATGCTTGAATCACTTTTGCATCAGGCTAAACGTGGGACCTGGAGAATTGAACAGGGGTTCTTAGGCTTCACAGGCAGGTGCCTTAACCTCTAAGCCATCTCTCCAGCACCACCTACTATATATTTATTGAGGAAATACAGGAAGGGGAACCAAAGGCACCAAACACAAGAAATGATTGGGATGTCGAAATGATAATTACCCTGTTTTGTTGATTTCACATTGTGCTCATAGTTGAATTATTGGTATTATGCAAAAAAAAAATAAAAGAAAAATAACCACACCAATCCATGAGAAGGAAAATTTTGTAAAACACGCTAGAAAATGACAATTTTTGTAACAACTTCCATCCATTTCCAGGGACCATGACTTTGAGAATTATACTCAGGAAAGTACTCAAAGATTTGTACTCCACTGTGAGGATATGAACTCCGAGATCTTAGTTTCTGGAGGAAGCTTTGCTCCTGGAATACAGAAGGGGATTGAAAAAAAATCTAATCGAATTTAAAATTTGTATGGGGAAAAAAGCTAGTTGAATTTTGCTTCCTTATATAATGCAATAATGATTCCCACCCAAATGCCCCTTCAGGTCCAGTGGAACCAGAACCCATGGATTCTAGAGTGACAAGGTAACAAGTCCATTCTGTAAGAGTTGGGCATATGAACTCTTTTAAAAAATATTTTTATTTATTTGCGGAGAGACATAGAGAGAGAGGAAGATAAAATGGGCATGCCAGGTCCTCCACCCATTGCAAACAAACTCCATACACAAGTGCCACCTTGTGCATCTGGCTTATGTGGGTCCTGGGCAATCGAACCTGGATCCTTTGGTTTTGCCAGCAAGCACCTTAATTTCTAGCCCATATGAACTGTTTTACATTGGATGGAGTATATTATGAAGAGGTAACCCCCCCAAAAACTACATACAAAAAAAAAAAAAAAAGGAAATAGCTAAAACAAGTCTTAGACCTTAAAAGCAAATATGCACCAGTGTGATTGTTTAGAAACTCTAGCTGCCCCCAGCCAAGGGATGCCTGCTGTCACTCACTAACTCTTTCCTAGTGGTGCCACAGACAGATGGAGCATGTAGGAGCCAGCAATCCTCTCACTTGTCAGGCTGCTCTTAAGGAAGCAAAAGTCTGAAAGAGCTGGTGTTAGCTCCGGGGCTAACATCCACCAATCAGGGAGAAGTTTCCTGTCTTGGGGGAGCAAGGACACCAGGATTACAGAGAACGACCCCCTACAGAAGTCCAAGTGCTCCAGGCCAGCCTGAGGCTGAGGTTGAACCTGTGAAACATCTCTGCTACCACCTTGAATTGAGCAGCAGGCAGCCAGTAGCCTATATTTCTAATGGATGGGGACAGAGAAAAAGCTCTGTGTTTTGCAGGCAAGTCTGCTCAACTACACACCAAACTGGAGCCCTATAACCTCCTCTTCACTCCTGCATAGAACTTTGAGAACAGGCCAAGTGAAGGGATCCAAACTGAAAGCCAAGTCAAGTAAAACAGAACGCAAAGTCACCAAAAATGGACAAGGGGACTTTCCTTTAAGGCTGACTTGGGATTAAAGAACTCAAGATGATTTTAGGAAATAATATTCCTGGTAGGTAATTTTACTCTAGGATCAGTCCTTGATTTCCTGGAGCTGTTGATATATTAAAAGTTGGCATCCAGCAGCCATTCATTGCCTGGTGTTTCTAACATGTGGTGAGATGAACTTTAACGTCTCCATAGTAATAAGTTTAGGTGTGCCATAACAAGAAACAACCAGCGGTGTGGCGTTTTGGTAAGGGTTAGTGAGTTGTGCAGTTTTTGGTAAATTTTACCACTTTCAGAATGGTTGGTTTTCCCCCAAATGGAATTTATATCTCTTCCCTTAGAACTTTTATGGTTCAAACAAAGATAAGAAGATAAGCTTATAGTTCCTTATAAAGTCATTTTTCTTTATTAGTTCGAGAACCTTACAATCATTTCTGCCATTGCGTCCCTTAAATGCTTGGCAGGAGGTTAAAAAAAAAAAAATCCCTCAATTGATGAGTGTTGAAACTAAGGCAAGAAGAAGGTTGTGAATATTTTATATTTAAAAGGGATAAGAAAAAATAATCCTCTAATGCACTGTGTTTGACTAAACCATGAAGCTGTTCAATTTTTTATCTTAGTGACTTATTATTTTTCCCTGGGTCAATGACTATTTGCAGAAAAGAGCAAATCTATATTCGTCCAAGGAAAAGATCTGATCAGAATACCAGAACGCCACCAGTGCGTGTTGAGATACAGGTTTCCTGTTTACAGTTGATATTGCCACATTCAGATGAATCCAGCTGCCAATTCAAAATTGTAACCTTCAAGGGAGGCCCTGTGGCATTATTATTTTTTTTTAAAGGCACAGAGTTGTCTGGCACTCTCAACTGCCTGCCTTGCCACACTATTTTCTCCTAACATTGCATGAAAGATATTTTGACTTGGGCTGGAGAAATGGCTTAGGAGTTAAGGTGCTTGCCTACAAAGCCAAAGGACCCAGGTTCGATTCCTCAGGGAAAGAAGTAAGCCAGATGCGCAAGGTGGTACATGCATCTGGAGTTTGTTTGCAGTGGCTGAAGGCCCTGGTGTGCCCATTCTCTCTCTCTCGAATAAATAATTTAAAAAATTTAAAAAGGATATTTTGATTAGATGTTAAACACATGGGTGCAGGAGAATTCCTCTGTGGGAAAACAGCCAAATATTAGTTTGTCGTCTGCATAAGCAATTAGATATACTTGGCACTGAGCATGTAAGGTAAACAGTGAGACTCATATATAAGAAATAATGAGCTGGGTGTGGTGGCGCACACCTTCAATCCCAGCACTCGGGAGGCAGAGATAGGTGGATAACTATGAGTTGGAGGCCACCCTGAGACTACATAGTGAATTCCAGGCTAGCCTGGACTAGAGTGAGACCCTACCTCAAGAAACCAAAACAATAATAATAATAATAATAATGAGGAAATACATATATCTCATGGAATTGTACAAAAGCATTGAGAGCTTCGACAAGATGTTAAGAGTATATCTTTTGGCGTAATTCCTGGGTCAAATATGTGGTATTGAATTGATGTTGTGGCCCAGTGAGTAGGAATACCCACTGTGGTAATTTGAGTCAGATGTCCTCCATAAACTCATGTGTTCTGAATGTTTGGTTACAAGCTGGTGGCAATTTGGGAGTTGGAGCCTTCCTTGGGGAGATGTGTTTTGGGAGCTGGCTTTGGGGTGTTATAGCCAGATCCGCATTGCCAGAGCCCAGCTCCCTCTCTTTTGCTGCTATTTTCTACAGGCCATGGCAAGGAGTGATGGCCAAGTCTCTGCTCTAGGATTAGCCTGGCCCTGCCATCATGAAACCTCCCCTGAGACTGTAAGCAAAAATCAACCCTTTCCTCCCATTAGCTTCTTTTGGTTGGGTGTTTGATCCCAGCAATGAAGGTAACTACAACACTCATGATGATTGGAGTGACGTGTGGATATGACGTGTGGGTATAGGCCTGGTCCTAGCCAGACCGCATGGCAGAAGAAAACAGGAAGTGGCTTCTGTGAAAATGGCGTTCTGCACAGGCTTGGTGCGACAACAGTTACAGTCCCATGCTCACGAGAAGTCTGCTACGAGATGTCCTGTCCAGAGACAGGCTGTCCTTGGTCACAAAAAGGGGACCACCCATACAAGGATTAGCAGCCCCTTAAACCCTATGTGCATTGTGCTAAATAAACGAGTTTTGTGGAGTCTTGCTTCCGCTTTCACCCAACTCCCGGAGTCTGTGTCGTGACTCTGCGCTGCTCACCCCAATTCGGCAGAGACCCTATTGTCCCTCCTGAGCTGGCCTTGGGGGGACCGCAACAGGTAACAACGTTCACAGGGGATGGTAATGGTTGTCACTTGTAGGGTGTCGGCGAGAAAAGGCAAGTGATTACACCACTACATGTCAGTCATGGAGAGGTCTGGTAGGAGAAGGCAGAGCCCAGAAGAAGGGTGCCATTGACCACAGCATTGATGTCTGGAACTCTTAGGAAGAATAAAGCAGTGGATTCTAATGTTGGTGTGAAAGAGTAATGGGAAACCATACCAGAAGGGACTGGACAGGTGGATCCCTTCACTCCTTGGACACTACTGTCATTAGTATAAGAACAAGACTTGGCTGGGCATGGTAGTACATGGTTTTCATCTCAGCACTTGGGAGCCCCAGGAAGGAGAGTCACTGTGAGTCTGAGACTACATAGTGCATTACAGGTCAGCTTGGGGTACAGCGAGACCCTACGTCAAAAAGACCAAAATCAATCAATCAATCATCAATCAATCATGAAAATGGGTCGGTTTAACAGCTGGCAACTGAGATAAAATCTAGGCTGAGAGGTAGGAAAGATTGCTCAGCAGTGAAAGGTGCTTGCTTGCAATGTCTGCTAGCCCAGCCTAGGTTCAATTCCCCACTATCCAGGTAAAGCCAGACACAAAAAGTGTGCAATGGTAAGAGACCCTGACATGCTTTCACACACACACACACACACACACACACACACACACACACACACACACACAAAATAAATTGAACTTTTAAAACACCTAGGACAAACTGGACTTCTTCAAATTCTCCCAAGTTGAGCAGTATGGGGCATGGGACGGGATAAGACTTCCTGAGAGATTGCCTTGGAAGTGTGACAAGATAATAAACTTGTGTGCCAGGCCAAGCAATTGTTGCCATTTTCTCCCTTATACCTATTCTCTAAATAATATCACTTTTCCTTTGCAAACAAGTAGCTTTCTTGCATCCTGTTTTATTTATGTTATTGAAGTTAAATTCCGTGCATATGGAAACACACCAATAATGGCCAGTGAGCCAGTTATATACAACTATGTGGTTTCTGCATGCGTTTCCAAGTGAGCTCACACTTCCATTTTGCAGTCTCTTCTTACACAGCTGTTATTCTGCCCTTTGGACGTCTCCCTCTACTGGCCGGGCTTTCCCTGGTTCTGCTGGTGAGAATGAACTTACAGATCACATTTGACCTGGATGATAGATCAACAGGATTTTCCTTAGATTTTCTCAGGGGTTGTTTGCTTGGGAAAAGGGAGAGGCCATTGCTGTGCTGTCCTGGGAGGGCCCTGGGGGCCTAGGTGATGCACTGTCATTCTGCAGGTCCATGCCTGTGCTGCTGCCTGGAATCCTGGCTTTTGTTTCCTATTCCAGATCCAGTGATTCAGTTTCTGCATCACCAACTTTAAATATGGCTGTCCTCCAGATATAGATGATTAAAATTCAAAACACATTCAAATATGATGTTAGTCAGGAGGGAGTAGTTTTCTTTGAATGATAAAATGCAGATAAATCATGTATGTATCTTCTGGTTGTGATAATAGCTATACTAATGTTTATGTCAAATCTCCAAGGGGAACAAATAGCTCAACTAATGGCCTGTAACAAAGCCTTTCCCAGTGTGAAACACAATAGAATTCGTTAGTTCATAACATAGGGTACCTGAAGAAAAGTGGATTTTGAGTTGTCTGAGATGAGCTGATCTGGGAATTTTCAAAAAGCAGGATAGCAGATGCTTTCGGTTTTATATGCTTTAATGGTAATGACCTACACAGCTTTACTTTGGGGACATAACATCTCCATCGTGAGGAGAGGATTTGACATATCTATAACCTCCTGGTGCAAAAGGTCATTTATGTGTATTTATGTGTTACCTGTATATGTTATGCATATTTACATTATATGTGAATATATATATATATAGAGAGAGAGAGTCATGCTTGAAAAAAGAATTACTCTTCTGCTGACTGGATTTTTTTTTTTTTTTACCATTTTCTAACTTTACTGAGCTATAACTGACAAATTATAATTGTATATAAAATTGTATATGGTTCAAAGGATACAATGTAAGGATTTTATATATGAATACATATAGATACATATATATTTTAAATGATTATCACCATCAAGATAATCAACATCTATCACTTCACATAGCTACTGATTGGGTAATTTAATTGCCTTAAATAAGGAAAGTTTCTTTCCAGATATCAGGTATTTCAAAATCATCATTTCAAATTTTAAAATATGAGCTTTGGAAATGCAGTAAAATTTGTTTTGTAGATTCATTTTATTCTGAGTATGAATAGTTTATTTTCTTAGCTATATATTGAAAGGCTAAAATTTTGAAACCTTAAAAAAAAAATGTTCTGCTTCCTTCCTCACAACTGAGGGACCACACTTCATGCGAAAGTCTTGGCGTCACTAGGTTGGTCTCATGAGCTCTAGCCTGACTGACAGTAGCTCAGGAAAGGGTGCTGGGACATCCACTTTGCTTTCTTGTGGGTGATGAGCACATATATGACAGGTGCTGGCTGGTCATTACTTCAAATAGTTCTTCATTTACATACTTTTTTTTTTGGTTTTCCAAGGTAGGGTCTCACTCTAGCCCAGGCTGACCTGGAATTCACTATGTAATCTCAGGGTGGCCTCGAACTCATGGCGATCCTTCTACCTTTGACTCCTGAGTGCTGGGATTAAAGGACTGTGCCACCATGCCCGTGCCACCATGCCCGGCTCATTTACACACTCTTTAACTTCATTTAGGTAGCTGAATTTCTAAAAAAAATTGATTTATGAGGAAAGCCCAAAGTGTTGCTATTTGATGAGTTCTGAAAATGAATTACAATGAGTTTTTATGTCCCTATAACTCTCTTGGATGCTTTTAAGTCTTACAGACTAGCCTGAATATGTAATGGCAAAAAATTGGGGTGATCCAGCCAGCCACACAGCACTACTCTGCTCAGTGATGTCCCCAAAGCACAAGACAACCCACCTCTTAGTCAAAAGGTTGCTGGGATTGTAACCTCCCAGGAAAAAAATCCCAATATTATACTTGTAACTTTTAATCAAATCAGTGAAAAGCTTGGCATTTTGGAGGATAATCTTTGGCATAAGCTGGTAATATCCTCCGTATTTTAAAAGGTTTCAGTAATTTTACTAAGGGATGTCCTAGTGTTATCACTCTGGGTCAGTAATTGCAGTTCTTTCCAAATCAAGGTTAAAATATTCTTTTATTTCAGGAGAAATACTTTTGAACTATAAAATTAAATAATTAAATATAGTTTTTGATTTTCTATTTATTCTTCCTTCCTTTTTGTCCATTTAAGTGTTGTTTTTTTTAAATTTATCTGAGAGAGAGAAAAAGAGGCAGAAAAAGAGAGAGAGAGAGAGAGAGAGAGATGGACATGCTAGGGCCTTCAGCCACTGTAAACAAATTCTAGATGTGTGCACCCCCTGTGCACATGAATCATATTGCATGCTTGCATCACTGTGCATCTGGCTTATGTTGGACCTGGAGATTCGAAAATGAGTTCTTCAGCTAGGTTTCTTGTCATCCCCCAAGATATCCTGTTACATTGTTTTTCCATTATCCTCATCCATGGCTGTCTGTGGATGAGGACAAATCACACCCAATTTTGAAAATGTGGTGTTTTCTATTTCCTCTCGTACATGCCCAAATTTTGACCATAAGTAAGTCACCACACTCCCTGGGACTGGATCCCATGCCTTCCAACTTCCAGCTGGTCTTGGCAGGAATGAGATAGGACCTCCAGTGGTTATTTTCTGAGCCTAAGAGTCAAGATGATTAACACTCACTGGGATAGAATCCCAGTGAATGCAACTTTCTGCTTTCTATATGTGATTTTCATCTGTTTTTACCCAGTTACCCTTGTAACAGATGTCTTGAGGAGGTAATTACATAAGCCTACTTAAAATGAGATTGGTAATCAAGAAAATTACATTATGCAATATTGAATTCATTAAGCTCAAAATAGTGAACACATACATATGATTGAATTTATATGTCACATGTTGTAAAGAATGAGGACTAACTACCTCAGAGCCTGAGCTGTTATATAGTAAACACTTGATAAACATTCATTAGATGATTGAATGAGCCAATAAATGACAAAACAATCATTTTCTAGAGAGTTAATAAAATTGTCATATTTTAACAATAGATTGTTCACAATGAGAAGCAAAAGAATTGCTATGTAAATTAGATGACAAATATCAATGCTTTAAATTTAGTAAAACATTGTAAAGTCATAGATTTGGTCAGAGTGTATGATGCTAGAATCCTCTTGCTGATACACATGTCAATTTTTCTATCATATTAATTTCCAATACTTTGACAAAAATGACAGAGGGATAGTAATTTCATGTTGGTGTTCCTAGAAGCCTTAAGCAAATTACAATTCAAATTGCCTATATAATGTTATAAAATATACTGAATAGAAATTGTGTATTGGAATATAATATGTGTGTATGTTTATACTACATGTATATTCAATATATGCAAGAAATATAATATATTATATACATTATATTGTATATGTTATATGTATGCTATAATATGTGTATATGTAAATTAATATGGGGTAATTTTTCAAAACATTCTTCTTGATGATGCCATAGCCAAAGGCCAATAAAATTACTTCATTAGGGGCTGAAAGATGGTTCAGCAGTTAAGGCACTTGCTTGTAAAGCCTAAATGAGTCAGGTTTGATTCCTGAGTACCCATGTAAACCAGATGCACAAAGTGGCACATGCATCTGGAGTTTATTTGTAGTAGATGGAGGCCCTCTTGTATCCATTCTCTCTGTCTCTCTCTGCTTGCAATTAAATAAATAAATTATAATAAATAAATTTTATATTTATTTATAAATATAAATTTATTTATTTATAAATATAAATTTATATATTTATATAATATAATAAATAATGATAAGTAAATAAAATAAATAAATAATGTGTATAAAATATAATAAAAGTGTATTTAAGAAAAATAACGAAAGGCATTAAAAATTACTTCATTATTTTGGAAAGAGCGCTGATTGGACAATATTTTTAAAATTGATTCTATCAGTAAAGGGGTAGGTGAGACATTTGGCCTGAAATTGGTGCATATATTATAAACCCAGGTGGGAGTACACTGTACACATGAACTTCTCTAGGTATGCCTGTTTAAATATTGAAAGGAGTAAGTCAAGAATGGCATATTGACTTACATAATTGACTACACTTTTCTCTCCCTATTGTCTCCTGTCTAGCTGTTCTAGCTGCAACTTCACATTCACATGCAGGCAGGGATGAATGAGGTGAGGAGAAGTGCACAGTGAGGGTTTTTCAAGGCCATTTCTCACGTGAAAAGTGTGCACAGAGACTGTGCAAATCCGCATTCATAAAGCCTTCCACAGGGCATGTCCTAATGGGCAGCGTCACTTACGATGAAAACGTGGAAAGTTGGCCATGTCTTTCTGTTTTGCCATGTGTATGTGTGGATGGCTGTTATGTATTGCGTAAGCATATTGGTGTGTGCTTCATGTACATGGAACCACATATTTTAATTTGGATGACTGATGGAGAAGTTCTTTTTTTTTTTTTTTTTTTTCTTGTGGATGTCTAAATACTTAGTATGGTTGTTCATGTGCAGTAAATGTCCCTGTCACACCCATTTTTCTCTCTTGCTATATATATGCCTTTATGCCATATACATATATATATATTTTATATATATTTTCAAACTGCTTGTGAAAGCAACTTGAATTTCCTTAGATGGAAAATCTATAAGCAATGTGACTGAGCTCTACTCACCCTCTTTGTGTTCCCCACAGTGCACTGGCCGGTATGTGGGGACAGATGGACAGATCTGTGGTGGGGTCAGGTTCCATTTTCCCCTGTCCGGCTCTGGCAGGCATCCCCATGACATAGGCTTTCAGATAACAGGGCTTGCCGCCCTGAAAGGTGGAGTTGGGCTGTGTCTTCCTTTTGGTTGTTAAAGCTTGGGCTTTCTCTCTAAGGACTCTAGGTGGCGGTATGGCTCAGCTGTGGCCTGTGGAAGGGACAAGAGTCTTCCGGTTGCTAGAAGACCAGAGTGGCTGGTGAGTGAGGTTTGCTGCGCAGGCGCTGTTTAGAGAAATTTGCTTACAACTCTAACTTTTGATTTTAGACAAGTAGGAACAGAGAGCCGGGCACTATTGGTATGAGGGGAGGTTTTCCAGAACATTCAAAGGACAAGCCGAGCAGATGTTTATCAGGACCCTGAAGGGTGCTTCTTTTCATGCCTGTGCTATCTCTTGAACACCCGTGTGGCTTCAGGTAGAGGGGGCCTTCAGCCTGGCATTTTTGTCCGGGTACTTTTGTCCCCAAAGTGCCGTGACTGATGTCGTAAGAGGGTTTGGTTTGGCTGTAGACGGGTGAGGAGAGCCGGGCCACAGTCAAAGTCGACCTGCAGGTTTCAGCAGTCCCCGAGCGATGGTGTATGGAGCAGTCTGTGGAAGTGACACTGGAAGGTCAAGGTGGGACTCTCTCCTTGGTGACGGTCCCCTGTATCTATCATTTGTGCAGTTATATGTTCCAGGAAGTTGGTTTCATCATATCACATCCCACATCTGAAAGATTAGCATCATTTACACCTAGGTAGTGCCTTAAAAATTGAAGTGATTAAAATATATAAAACTTACAATGACTGTGATAGTTTACAAGGGCCTGGCTACACATGGAAATCATGTGGACTGTGCTGTCTGTATATTAGCTAGAGTAGAACCCTTAAATCTCCATTACCTTTTTGTTTTTAATAGAAGAGGAAAGTGAGGTTCATTCAATCTTCGTGAAAACCCTTGTGTCTTGGGGTGTGTGAGAGATCATTTGCTTGGAGTAATGTGACAAATTACTAGCAAAGAAACATGCAAGCAGGGTTTGCCCTCACTAAGTGCCCTGCTTTCACTTGCATTACTACTTAAATTCAGATGTATTTTAAGGGCAAAAACAGAAAATATGTGCTCTTTCTTTGGAGGGCTCAATAAGCTTCCCAGCTGAAGATCTGAGCAAGCTAATGTACCCATCTGAGTCCCAACTTGTTAATCTGTTAAAATTTCTGATAATTACAGCATCTCCTCAAAGAATTATTGGAAGGATTAAGACCCACAGGATGCTTAAAATACCCAGAACACCTTTAGTATCTAATAACCGCATTGCTTCAACCTTGCCTTTCTTGTTTTTAATCTTACTTATATCTGAGGACAACCTTGAATCTAATTCAAGGTGAAATAGATACATTAAGGAATGACTCAAAGGGGCCCTGGGAAAGCAGTTTTGTGTTTTCAAGACCCGTGAAATAATGCATTCGATTTTAGTTGTCTGTTTCAATATACACAGTCTTACTTATACATTCTCTTAAAAATAAATTTAGATCACACCCAGGTGTAAGGTAAATGCTCATATATCACTTCTCTTGTCCAATTCATTTCTGGAATACAACTTTCCATCAGAAAATGTTCAGAAAATCTTTTTAGATATGACTTATAGATAATGTCAGTACAAGACATGAGAATACTTATTGTGTTCAACTTGGATTTTCAAGCAAGCGGCAAATAAAAATGCAGGAGTGGGGGCTTAAGCAAGGTGCCACAATTGCTTCTGAAATGTATTGAAAAGCACAGTGGCTTGGGAATTTTCAAGATGACTAGTTAAGCTTTCAAGAATGAGTGTTTATTCTCCTAGGATGAAGCTTATTATTTTAAAACAACTAGAAGAATAAAAAAGAAAAGTGTGTGTGCATGCTTGGCTGTGACCATACCTGTGTGAATGAATACTAGAGTAAAAAATTCAGCCTTCTTTCCAATAGTTTAAACTGCCTTTTTAGGAAAATTTTTTTTTTTTTTTATGCATGGATGACTCAGGTAAATGTTGTTCTTGCATCTGCCTTTCTAGCTTTGAAGAAAGTGACAGAGGGTGTGTGTGCCGTATAAACGATACGATTTTGTGATGACAGATATGGGTTTCTTGAAATTGCATAGTGTCCTTTGGAGCACTTAGTGTGACTGCCATGTAATGACCATTTGATGTGAAGTGCAGACCTACTGTGGTAGTTTACTATAAAGTGTTCCTCTTACCCTCATGGTATTTGTGGTTAAGCCTCATACTTAATCCCCCATTTATGGGGCTTTTGGGAGGTGCAGCCTTGCTAGAGGAGGCATGTCTCTGCATGTGGTTCCTGAGTTGGTATACTCTGGCTCCACTTGCTGGTGCTAACAGCTCACTCTGTCTACTTCTTCCCTGCTGATGTGGAGAGGTGATGCCTGCTGTCTGCTCCTGCCATGCTTTTCCTGCCACAATGAAACTTCTCCTTGAAATAGCTGAAATAAAACCATTCCTTCCATAAGCTGCTACTGGTTGGGTGTTTTTTTCCCCCCCCTGGTAAGGAGAAGGTAGCTGTTACAGTGAGAATTTAACTGCCACACCTACTGTATTTATTTATGTGATTTCTTGGTAAAGGAATTTGTAAACCCACAGTTAAAGGATGAGAATGTGTTACGTGCAAATATTGACACATTTAATCATAGAAGCATTGATATAGCCTAAAACATATTTGAGATAAACTAAAACCTTGCATAATACTGCTAAAATATTTTATGAAATATGAATTTTTAAGTCTTATCAATTAAGAAAGACTAAAAGCTAACAGAAAATTATAGTCAAAATAAGGCAATTGACAAAATATGAGATACAAATGGCCAATGGATTTTTGAAATTTTGTCCTCTCACAGTAAGATTCAAGCAAAATTCTACAAATTCCTAGAAATTCTAGATTCCAGTGGTTCTTTAATCCCTTGAATGGAGCTTGTAGTGGCCCATTCCGTTGATTCCAGCCTCAGCATCCTGGTAGGTTGTAGTTTACAGTTCTGCCCACAGCATCCTGGTTGACTGGAGCTAACAACTCTGCCCACAGCAGAGCCATTCAGGAGAAGCAGATAGGAAGCATGTAGCAAGTCTTTTACTGGTTGTTCTATGCATGTGATAATCACAGAGCAGCTGTACCTGCCTTCAATAAGCTCAGAGCTGGTCACTGTACCAAAAAAAGTCCACACTGGGAAGCCCACCTCAAACATAATACATAGATGAGCTGTTGTGCAGAGCAAACAAATGTTGCAGAGACAAGCAATTGTGTTTTCCTCTAGTCTGGTGCAAATATTAGGGCTGGAAAATATCTTATTGAAGCTGGATAGTCTATGTTGACATCATTTGTACAGATTCATAAAATGAACAACCTTTTAAACTATATGTGGGTTTGGTGTCATTTAGATTTAGTGAGAAATAAAGGTAGTATCTTGATCAAAGCATTTATTTCAAATTAAAGATTTACAAATAAACATCTATTCCATTAAGGTACTGATATGAAAATTATTTTCCATTTACAATGATTTTTTAAAAATGCAAATGTTTAAAAAAATCCTGACAGGTAATACTCCACCTGCTGTTCTGGCATAAACAGATGAACATGAAGTCAGCACATGCTAAACAGTTACTAGCTCCCAGCCTGAGAGCAGTTTGTGTCTGCATCCTCTGGGATAGTTTTTAAGTCACTCATTGGTCGATAAATGTAGAAAATACTACTTTTGCAATTTTGGAAGGTGGGAATGCAACATGGTCGATGGTTTCTTACTTAAACCCCAGCTGGTGGAGCCTTTGGCAGGTGGAGACTTGCTGGAGGAGGTGAGCCACCGTGGGTGGACCTTGAGGTTTGTTAGTCCAGTCTCAGTGGGTGTAGCTCAGCTCACTGTCTCTATATCATCCCTGTGCTGTGCCTTCTCTGCTTTGATGAGGCCTCCCCTCAAAACTGTCATCCAGAAACAAACCCTTTTCTTCCAGAAGCTACTTCTCGCTGGGTGTTTCTGGTTGGATATTTGCTAAAGGAGGAAGGTTTCATATTAAGGACATATTGATAGCAAACACACGTGTGCTTTTTATTGGTTTTGAGATAAACTATGAGTTCATCTTGCTATTTTTATACTCATCAGTACTTGAGGTAAAATGAAGTATACTTGTATCGATGCTTCTATTTCTTTTCTATTAATGCTATCTAAAGCAGGATAATGAAGTTTTCTTTTTTCATCTTATTTTTAATTTTAATTTTACTTTATTTATTTTACAGAGATAGAAAGAGGGGAAGATAAAGAGAGAGAGAGAGATTGAGAGAGAGAATGGGTGTGCCAGGGCCTTCAACCACTGTAAGCAAACTCCACAAGCTCCAAACGCTTGTGCATCTGGCATGCGTGTGTCCTGGGGAATTGAACCTGGGTCCTTTGGCTTCGCAGGCAAATGCCTTAACCACTAAGCCATCTCTCCAGCCCCAAAGTTTTATTTTTTTAAAAGTAAAAATATTTAAAGGAAACCAAGTCATAGATTTGAATCTATATTATAGAGTCTTGCAATTCTGGATGATTCCATAAGATGTCCATTCCCTCAGTATTTCCTTATTGCTGACTGACAGGTTGAAAGGGGCATTAATAAGATATTTTGTTTGAAGTGTCCCAAAAAGTCTGCCGTAAACTAGTTGCCACTTAAAATTGGGCTATGTGCTCCAGTTATTGTTTTCATTACTATTGACTGAGAAAACGATGAAACGTAGCATCCTTGAATTATAGATGTGAGTAGTTCAGCTCAGCATTTTAATAAAAATGTTTGAGCATCTGCTACACATGCAGTATTCATTATGTGCTCCACAGAGTTCTATATATAGAGTGATGTGCCAGGCATGAGTTCTCTTCTAAGGAGACATAGGATCTAGGGGATGGGACCTTAGAGATGTTTCTATTCCTTACTATAGACAAGGAAATGACTTCATTTGAAACTCAGCAAGCACATGGGACCCCCATTCTTGCCTATCCTTATTGCTGCTTATATGTGGGAGAAGTAGTCAGGACATGGTGAGACTAGCCAAGGAAGAGTATTTAGGCATAGACGTTCATTCTTTATCTCGCATCTCAACATAATTTCTGGAGAGAAGGAACAATGAAATAAACAGACTGGATTAAATACCCAGAAACACATGGCTTTAAATCCATGTTCCATAGTATCTGTGCATTTTGTGTTTGGCGGGGCGGGGGGGCACATGAAAGATGTTTCTGACCTCAGACTTCTCATCTCATAAAGCTGGTCCAAAGAAGCGGAATGAGATGGAAAGCAACATCATGTTTTACTCCAAGTCTGTGTTCAGTGGGTGATGCTTTTATTTGTGATGATGAAGTCTGAGAAAGAGCTGATGCCTAGATCCTTGGAGTTTAATAAACCATTTTCTAAGTGAAAGCAGACAACACAAAGGCCATCATCAGGCCATCTGTACATGAGGCCAGGATGCCTAGGATGGTAGATCAAGGCAGCCTGGGAAATGCTGTCTTCTGGATACTACATGGCCATTACACTCATGAATTTACAGCAGCCGTGGTTTCCCTCACAAGACTGGGCCTGTAAACATTCCATCCTAGACTGGAGAAGGGTCCACAAGACCCCACAATGCCCAGAGTCATTGGCAGTTATGGTTCCTGGGAGAGGGCAAGTGAGGGTCATCAATGGTGTAGCTGCTGCCACATTACCCATTCTATGGTAGATAACCTTCCACCCATAATCATGTAAACAAACTTAATTTTACTCAATGGGTTAAAAAAAGGCATGGAGGGGTTGGAGAGATGGCTTAGTGGTTAAGGCATTTGCCTGCAAAGCCAGAGGATCCAGGTTTGATTCCCCAGGGCCCACATAAGCCAGGTGCACAAGGGGACGTATGCATCTGGAGTTCATTTGCAGTGGCTGGAGGCCCCTGGTGTGCCCATTCTCTCGTTTTCTCTATCTGCCAATCTCTCTCTCTTTCTCTAAAATAAATAAATAAAAATGAAATATTTTTTTAAAAGACATGAAGATAAGATGGGGACTAATGGGAAAAAAAAAGAGTTTTAGTGGGGAAGAGGGGCAATAAGAGAAGGTAATTGGGTGAATAAGATCCAAGAACATGTGTAAATGTCAGTGGTGGAAAAGTAAATAAAATTAAAGAAACTAGCAGATCAGAGACAATCATTCCATGGGGTTTTCAGGCATGAGTTTCTCAATCCTTTGCTATTTCCCTGCATTGGCTTTTATCCCACCCTCTTGCTGTTCCTTTCTGTCTCTTTACTCTGAGCAAACACCAGTGAAATTTTAGGTAAGAAAATTCCATGGGTTAATATTTAATAGCAAGAAAGGAAAATGTTCTTATAAAAAGGAAATAAAGAAAGGAAGGAAACAGACTGAATAAAGGAGGCAGAGCAAAGGAGAAATAAAAAGAAAGAGAAAAAAGGAAGAAAGAAAGGGAAAGAGAGAAATTGAAAGAAAGGGAGAGACTGATTCAGTCGGTGGCATCTCTCATTGCAAATGGTACTAATTTCTTCTGAAGGTCCCACAATCTTGACATCATAAATCCATGAAAGCCCATCCCCAATACCATCATATTTGGGGGTAAGAATTCAACATGTGCATTGAAGGATGCCTGATCAATTGAGAGTAACCTTTCTTTCTGTTATAGCCAGCATGAGGATTTATTAATCCTGACCATCAAGCAGTTCCCTCAGTCTTCCTCACACCTAAAGTTCAAATCACACCTATGTGCATTGCTTCTTTCCAGAGCTGACAGGAAACAAAAGATGCAAGAAAAGCTAAGTGGGGTAAATGTAGCCATTATAGTGTTTATGAAAATATTTAGGAATGGATAATTGATAGCATTTTTGTCTTCTGAATCAGGAGCTCACCCATGGATGGCCTCAAACTAACAATCCCCCTGCCTCAGTCTCCAGAGTGCTGGGATTATAGGCATGCATGACCACACCTGGCTTGGAATGGAATTGCAGCAATCATGCAAACCACCTGCAGCAACTATAGGACTAGAAGGGTTAAGGTAAGAGAAGCCAGAAGACCCCGCCTGGAGGTTTCAAGGTTTCCACCCCAGTCAATGGATTTCTAATCACCAGACACTAGTACAAGCACCACACTCTGCTCAGTTTAATAAGCCACCTCATTTTTATCATAAACACAACATTTAGACAGTGGGTGTAATATCTGTGAATCATCTTAATGTCCAGATATGTATACAAGTCTCTAGGGGAAGAAACCCTCACTACGTTTAATAGATTATGATGATAGCTTTATTTGAATTACTAATTGATTCCGATGAAAGTGAGTAGCAGACCGGATTAGAAATTGCTAATTGGCCCATTAGTAACTTGAGCGAAGCGGGGGAGGGAGGATCCTTTATGCCTTGTACTTTTGTCTATTTGACTGTAGGAAAAAACTCAAGTTTGTCCAAAAATTTAAAATAGTGGCTAAGTAGTATAAGTAGGAAAAGTAAGAATTGATTCTAATTTTTTGTCCTTTCTTTAAAGGTAGACTTTGTGTCATTTTTTTCTTTTTAGAGAAAGAGAGAGAGAGAGAGAGAGAGAGAGAGAGAGAGAGAGAGAATTAGCACACCAGAGCCTCAGACACTGAAATTGAACTCCAGATGCTTGTACCACCTTGTGGGCATGGGCAACCATGCACTTGCATCACCTTATGCATCTGGCTTACATGGGATATGGAAAAGTCAAACATAGATCCTTAGGCTTTGCAAGCAAGTGCCTTAACTGCTAAGCTATCTCTTCAGACCTTTTTATCATGCTTTTAATGATATTCAGATTGATAATGACATACACATTTATTCAGTACACTGTCCTCCTGCCCCAGTGAAGTTCCTAGCTTATACAGAAGAAGCAAACCTGTCACTCATCAGCAGGGGTGAGGGAAGGGCCACTGTCTCCTGGTTAAGGCTTTGAATCTGGACATTCTAAGCCTGAGTTGTAATTCTGGCCCTATGGTTTATCTGCTGTGTGGTGTCAGATCATTCATTGACCTTCCTTCATGGATGGAAGTAGATAAAGTAAGTGCTGTGATGAGAATTACATGAAATAGTGCTTGTAAAACACTCTTTGCTGGTACTTGTTACAAGCTCATGAATGTTTGATTTCATTGGTAGCAATGCTGATGATCATTATAATAAAAGCAAAAGGTTGTTGGGGAAGTGAGGAGATAAGCAAACAACCCAATTAAAAATGGGCAAAAGACCTAAACAGACACATTACTGAGGAAGACACGCAGATGGTAAATAAGCAGATGCAAAGATGCTCTCAGTACCCTGCATCACTGGGGAAATGTGAACTCGAACAATAACAAGAGCCCACCACATATTTTCTGGAATGACTAAAGTCCAAGCACTGGCAACACCAAACATGGTGACAATATGGCCACCATTCATTCCCAATGGGAGTGCAAGATGACATTTTGCCTTTAGGAGACAGTTTGGTTATTTCTTACAAAGCTAAACATATGTTCACCATTTGATCCAGTCATGGAAAACTCCTTGGTATTTATCCAAATGAAATGAAGACTTATAAACATAAAAAATGCCCACAGAGTTATCATTTGAGCATTTTTTTTTTTTTTTGAGGTAGGGTCTTGCTCTAGCCCATACTGACCTGGAATTCACTATGTAGTCTCAGGGTTGTCTTAAACTCAGGGCAGTTCTTCTACTTCTGCCTCCTGTCTGATTATTTTTATTCACAATTGCCCAAACTTGGAACCAACCATGATCTTTTTCAATAGGTGGATGGCTGCAAATAGACACTGATAGATCAAGACAATGAAATCAAGTCAGTGATAAACAAAAATGAGATATGAAGCCACATAAAGATCTGATGAGGGGCTGGAGAGATGGCTTAGCAGTTAAGGCATTTGCCTGCGAAGTCTAAGGATCCCAGTTCAATTCTCCAGGTCCCACGTAAGCCAGATGCACAAGGGGGCACACACATCTGGAGTTCATTTGCAGTGGCCAGAGGCCCTGGCACACCCATTCTCACTATCCCTCTCTCTCTTTCCCTCTCTCTGTCTCTAATGAATAATAAATAAATAAAAATAAAAATCTTAAAAAAAAAAAAGATCTGATGAAACCTTACATGCATGTGACTAAGAGAGAGAAGTCAGCCCCAAAGGCTGCAAATAGAACTACCAGTATATTTTAGAAAAAGCAAAGCTATGGAGACAGTCAAATGATTAGTGATCCAGGAATACGGAGGGGAACTGTAGGATATTGAGGAATTTCAGGACTGAGAAACTATTTTGAATAATATTATAATGATGAATAACTATCATACACATTAAAGCCACAGAATGTCAATGTGAGTATATAATTAGCTTTCTTGGAAATAGACAAACTGTCTTCTACAAGGGATGTGTTAACATGCATTGCCATCAGTCATTAATGATGGCTTCTGGTGGCAATACTGTCAAGGTGTTTGATGTTGCCTGTGTTTACATTTCAGCCATTCCAACAGGCATGTGGTTATTTCTCGTTGTTTTAATTTGCATTTACCTATGACCTTCTGTTAACATTGCCTCACAAAACAAACCCCACTAATGTAAGATGATGGTAATGGGAGAAAAACGTGTGGAGGTGGAGGAGCTAAAGGAAGGTATGAGAACTCTCTTTACTTTCAGTTCAATTAGATTTTTCTGTAAATCTAAAGATACTTTAAAAAAAATCAGCTGTTAGTTAAAAATCGCTAGAGATAAAGAGATAGTAAAAATGGTACCAAGGCATTGGATCCAGGGTATTAATAATCAAAGTAGTATTATATTTCTTAAAACATGGCATAATGGTTTCAAAAATTGAGAGAATATTTCCAATGCAGACGTGTATATAAATATACAGAAATCATCACCCAAGTATGCAAAGACTAAGTTTTCAAACAATGAACAAGTATATGATTTGTTCTGTGGCCAAAAATCTGTACAATGAGGCAGAAAAGAAGTTTGGAAAGGCTTTATAGATGAATTAACCTTAGAATCTGTAAAATCCTTTGGTATGTAAGAGATGGTTAAGTAAGAAAAATATATTTGGGGCAGAAAGTGCAGAAGGAATGATATCAGCAAAGATAAATGATTCTGGTACATTCTGGAAATTAGCAACATTTACTTATAGTTAGGATTCCAAGTAGATATGGTGAAGGGTCAAAATAAGTTGTGGAGTAGTGACCCCTCAAATCATTCCATATGGCAGCCAAGATTCTGAGCTTTACAGTTAAACCAGGGATTGAAAAATTCCCAAAGTAAATGGACAGATGGTAAATATTTTTGACTTTGTGAAAACATATGGTTTTGTTTGCAGCTTTTGGACTCAGTTGATGTGGCATTCAAATAACCATGGACAATGTGCAGATGGATGGGGATGTCTACATATGAATAAAACTTCACTTATAAAGTAAAGCAAAGGTCTGGATTTAGGTTGTAGGTTCTAGTTTCCTAGTCTACCAATTTCTGTTCTATACGATGGAGAATTAAACATACATGACATTACCAAGTAAACCATTCCTAGGGATATACCCCAGAGAATTAAAAAAAAAAGATATTCAAATGTTTGTTCAGCAGTGTTAATAACAGCACTTTTCACACATGGTGGAAATCGATGATGTGTTCATTAATGAATGAGTTGACAAATAAAATGTGGTAGGTACAAACTGTGGGATATTATTTAGAAATAAAAAGTAAGGAAGTCCTCCTGACACTTTTTACAGTGTGGCTGATCATGAAAATATTGTGTTAAGTGAAAAAAGTCAGACTCAAAAGAGCACATGTTCCATGATTCCATTTATATGAAATAATGGTCAGAATAGGCAAATCCAAAGATATGACAGAAAACATAAATGGAGCAGTTATCAGGCTGGGCTGGGAAGGAATGAATGGAAATTAAATGCATAATGGTTTTCTGTTGAACCATCTCTCCCCCTGCCCCCTTGTTTTCCTTTGGAAATGACAAAAGGGAGCTTGCCATGAGAATGGGCTGTATAGCATTATCAATGTCTTAACGCCCACAAAATAGTATATATTAAACATAGTTAATTTTAAGCTGAGCCTGATGGCCCAGACCTGTACATGGAGCTACTTGAAAGCTTGAGGCAAGAGGATAAAAAGTTCAAAGTGTGCCTAGGCTACAGACGGAGTTTAGTGTACAACTTAGTGAGACCCTGCAGAAAAATATAAAGGTAAGACGTGGTCTGGCTATACAGATTAGGGGAACTTGAGGTTTAATCTCCAGGGCTGAAAGAAAGTTAATTTTGTCATATGAATGTCACCTCAAAATAATTTTCAGTGTCACACTACCTACCGTCTTTCTAGCTTCATAGTCCCTGTAGTCTTCTGTAAAGGGAAAGTCCTAAGCTGATTTGGAGAGCCACTTGTTGCATGATAAAGAGTATCTCACGGAGCACTGATACTGCCTTTAACCCTCTGTGGAGGCAGCTGGGAAAAGCCACTCTTTATTCAAAAGGGGCTAGCACTTTGCTTTCACCCCTGAAGAAAATCAGCCTCAACTACAGGAGATAAAAATAACATTTCATCACACATGTTTGGCCATGCCATCTTTCTTCACTGTTCTCCACACAGTCTTGGAAGAAGGAAAACTATCACCGTCTCATCCATGTTTCATTTCTGATCTGTGCATACCAAGCTCAGAGGGAACACAGCCATATTCAGATGATGTGGCCTGACTGCTCTGTGCTCCAAACAAACCACCATCAGGAGCAACTGATGGATGCACCCGACCACACACTGGGCATCAAGAAGGGTGCTGAGGTGTGGACACAAGTGGCCCATGTAACTCACTTTGATTTAGATGATCATCAAGGGGGCAGTTATGTTCCTTTGTCATAGCTAATAGCTATCATATATATATATGAGTAACTCTTTGGAATTTACAGACATTTCTAACTGGGATGGATAGCCATTAGTGGAAAATTGATAGCCATTCTGTACAGGGTTATTTCAACACATAAACTAATGCATTATATATATGTAAGTAGAAGAACAGATTAATGGGGGTGAAAAGGCCTAAATGAGGTCAGGGGAAGAGATTGAGTAAAGGAAAGGTAGAGGGAGGGCTAATCAAAATCTAAGAGGATATAAATATGTCATATGGAAACCTACTTTTTTGGACAATGGAACACTCAGAAGCTATAGATTATTACTAGAAAATTTTCAGTGCCAGGCATGAGATACCTTCCCTTGAGGTGTTGGCCAGGGAGGTCACTAATGCTCCTAAAACATTACAGGCCATTGCCGAGGCTCTTGATTTCCCACCAGGAATAGATGGTAAGGCCCTATTGCTGAAGACTCCACATACTTGGGCTGCAAGATCACTGAGAGATCCTGCTAGAGCTGAGCTGAAAACCTCTTCCATGTAGACCAGCTGACAGAAAGCTGTAAAAAGCTACACTGCATACAGTTCAATGGTAGAAAGAGAAATCACCAATGGAGATACTCAACAGTGGACACTATAAGTCTTAAATTTGGCCAGTCAGACCAAATGAGCGAAAAAGCAAAGCTATGGAGACAGTCAAATGATTAGTGATCCAGGAATACGGAGGGGAACTGTAGGATATTGAGGAATTTCAGGACTGAGAAACTATTTTGAATAATATTATAATGATGAATAACTATCATACACATTAAAGCCACAGAATGTCAATGTGAGTATATAATTAGCTTTCTTGGAAATAGACAAACTGTCTTCTACAAGGGATGTGTTAACATGCATTGCCATCAGTCATTAATGATGGCTTCTGGTGGCAATACTGTCAAGGTGTTTGATGTTGCCTGTGTTTACATTTCAGCCATTCCAACAGGCATGTGGTTATTTCTCGTTGTTTTAATTTGCATTTACCTATGACCTTCTGTTAACATTGCCTCACAAAACAAACCCCACTAATGTAAGATGATGGTAATGGGAGAAAAACGTGTGGAGGTGGAGGAGCTAAAGGAAGGTATGAGAACTCTCTTTACTTTCAGTTCAATTAGATTTTTCTGTAAATCTAAAGATACTTTAAAAAAAATCAGCTGTTAGTTAAAAATCGCTAGAGATAAAGAGATAGTAAAAATGGTACCAAGGCATTGGATCCAGGGTATTAATAATCAAAGTAGTATTATATTTCTTAAAACATGGCATAATGGTTTCAAAAATTGAGAGAATATTTCCAATGCAGACGTGTATATAAATATACAGAAATCATCACCCAAGTATGCAAAGACTAAGTTTTCAAACAATGAACAAGTATATGATTTGTTCTGTGGCCAAAAATCTGTACAATGAGGCAGAAAAGAAGTTTGGAAAGGCTTTATAGATGAATTAACCTTAGAATCTGTAAAATCCTTTGGTATGTAAGAGATGGTTAAGTAAGAAAAATATATTTGGGGCAGAAAGTGCAGAAGGAATGATATCAGCAAAGATAAATGATTCTGGTACATTCTGAAATTAGCAACATTTACTTATAGTTAGGATTCCAAGTAGATATGGTGAAGGGTCAAAATAAGTTGTGGAGTAGTGACCCCTCAAATCATTCCATATGGCAGCCAAGATTCTGAGCTTTACAGTTAAACCAGGGATTGAAAAATTCCCAAAGTAAATGGACAGATGGTAAATATTTTTGACTTTGTGAAAACATATGGTTTTGTTTGCAGCTTTTGGACTCAGTTGATGTGGCATTCAAATAACCATGGACAATGTGCAGATGGATGGGGATGTCTACATATGAATAAAACTTTACTTATAAAGTAAAGCAAAGGTCTGGATTTAGGTTGTAGGTTCTAGTTTCCTAGTCTACCAATTTCTGTTCTATACGATGGAGAATTAAACATACATGACATTACCAAGTAAACCATTCCTAGGGATATACCCCAGAGAATTAAAAAAAAAAGATATTCAAATGTTTGTTCAGCAGTGTTAATAACAGCACTTTTCACACATGGTGGAAATCGATGATGTGTTCATTAATGAATGAGTTGACAAATAAAATGTGGTAGGTACAAACTGTGGGATATTATTTAGAAATAAAAAGTAAGGAAGTCCTCCTGACACTTTTTACAGTGTGGCTGATCATGAAAATATTGTGTTAAGTGAAAAAAGTCAGACTCAAAAGAGCACATGTTCCATGATTCCATTTATATGAAATAATGGTCAGAATAGGCAAATCCAAAGATATGACAGAAAACATAAATGGAGCAGTTATCAGGCTGGGCTGGGAAGGAATGAATGGAAATTAAATGCATAATGGTTTTCTGTTGAGCCATCTCTCCCCCTGCCCCCTTGTTTTCCTTTTGAAATGACAAAAGGGAGCTTGCCATGAGAATGGGCTGTATAGCATTATCAATGTCTTAACGCCCACAAAATAGTATATATTAAACATAGTTAATTTTAAGCTGAGCCTGATGGCCCAGACCTGTACATGGAGCTACTTGAAAGCTTGAGGCAAGAGGATAAAAAGTTCAAAGTGTGCCTAGGCTACAGATGGAGTTTAGTGTACAACTTAGTGAGACCCTGCAGAAAAATATAAAGGTAAGACGTGGTCTGGCTATACAGATTAGGGGAACTTGAGGTTTAATCTCCACGGCTGAAAGAAAGTTAATTTTGTCATATGAATGTCACCTCAAAATAATTTTCAGTGTCACACTACCTACCGTCTTTCTAGCTTCATAGTCCCTGTAGTCTTCTGTAAAGGGAAAGTCCTAAGCTGATTTGGAGAGCCACTTGTTGCATGATAAAGAGTATCTCACGGAGCACTGATACTGCCTTTAACCCTCTGTGGAGGCAGCTGGGAAAAGCCACTCTTTATTCAAAAGGGGCTAGCACTTTGCTTTCACCCCTGAAGAAAATCAGCCTCAACTACAGGAGATAAAAATAACATTTCATCACACATGTTTGGCCATGCCATCTTTCTTCACTGTTCTCCACACAGTCTTGGAAGAAGGAAAACTATCACCGTCTCATCCACATTTCATTTCTGATCTGTGTGTACCAAGCTCAGAGGGAACGCAGCCATATTCAGATGGTGTGGCCTGACTGCTCTGTGCTCCAAACAAACCACCACCAGGAGCAACTGATGGATGCACCCGACCACACACTGGGCATCAAGAAGGGTGCTGAGGTGTGGACACAAGTGGCCCATGTAACTCACTTTGATTTAGATGATCATCAAGGGGGCAGTTATGTTCCTTTGTCATAGCTAATAGCTATCATATATATATATGAGTAACTCTTTGGAATTTACAGACATTTCTAACTGGGATGGATAGCCATTAGTGGAAAATTGATAGCCATTCTGTACAGGGTTATTTCAACACATAAAGTAATGCATTGTATATATGTAAGTAGAAGAACAGATTAATGGGGGTGAAAAGGCCTAAATGAGGTCAGGGGAAGAGATTGAGTAAAGGAAAGGTAGAGGGAGGGCTAATCAAAATCTAAGAGGATATAAATATGTCATATGGAAACCTACTTTTTTGGACAATGGAACACTCAGAAGCTATAGATTATTACTAGAAAATTTTCAGTGCCAGGGATGGGATACCTTCCCTTGAGTTGTTGGCCAGGGAGGTCACTAATGCTCCTAAAACATTACAGGCCATTGCCGAGGCTCTTGATTTCCCACCAGGAATAGATGGTAAGACCCTATTGCTGAAGACTCCACATACTTGGGCTGCAAGATCACTGAGAGATCCTGCTAGAGCTGAGCTGAAAACCTCTTCCATGTAGACCAGCTGACAGAAAGCTGTAAAAAGCTACACTGCATGCAGTTCAATGGTAGAAAGAGAAATCACCAATGGAGATACTCAACAGTGGACACTATAAGTCTTAAATTTGGCCAGTCAGACCAAATGAGCCAACGAGTGCAATAGTGGCATGTCTGTTATGGGGGAAACTGACCACTCTCTAATTGGAGTGGAGGTCCACTCCATAGGAGAGAATACATCCCTGATACTGAAAACCTACAACAGGGGTAGCTGAGCCCTAGGGGTGTAACATCTCCTGATGCTTGGTTAAATGTATATACTATGCTCACCAAATTGCCCAGTAAACACTTCTCTTAATGTTCATACCCATATATCAATGCTACTCTCACTTTTGGTTAGAGACGCTTCTCTTTTCAGATGGCAGTGACCTTGGTATGACTCAGAAGCATCATGGTACTGAGAAGAAGTGACAGAGGAGTGCTCAGCACTGAAATATCTCTATCACATCTTCCAAAGCTCAGGGTCCATTGCAGAAGAGGCAGTGGAAAGAATGTAAGAGCCACAGGAAGGGTAGGACTTCTTACAATGTACTCTTCCAGACACAAAATGATATGGATATCCATGACCTTGCAGTGCCTGACACTACCTACATAAGACAGTCATAACAGGAGGAAAAGATCTTGACATCAAAATAGGAGACTGGGGCTGGAGAGATGGCTTAGAGGTTAAGGCAAATGCCTGTGAAGCCAAAGGACCCCGGTTTGAATCTCCAGATCCCATGTAAGCAAGATGCACATGGTAGCCCATGCATCTGGAGTTTGTTTACAGTGGCTAGAAGCCCTGGTGCACCCATTCTCTCTCTTCCTCTCTCTAATAAATAAATAAAAATAAAATCTTTTTAAAAAAACAAAACAAAATAAGAGACTGGTTGAGAGGGGGAGGGGAAATGATGGAGAGTGGAGTTTCAAGGAGAGAGTCAGGGGAGGAAGAGAATTACCATGGGCTATTGTCTACAATTAAGGAAGTTGTCAATAAAAAATAAATTCTAAAAAATATTTGAATTGAGAATTTCAATATAGTGCTTACCTTTAAAAAAGAGAAAATCACAGAAAAGATTCAGTAAGCAAAATTATTTTTTTCTAAGATATTTCTCTTGACAAGAAAATTCTTCTTCACCTTTGTCTCCTTGGCCACCATAAACATGGTTTAAATCCTGCTGCTTTGCAGAAGGTTAGCAAGTAGTTCATCTGCTCATCTCTAAGTCCTGCAGTCTTTTCTATGTGTCCCTTATTTACCATGCTTTATAAATACTTTATTTTTATAGGCGCCCACATAGTTCTCACTAATACCAATTTGCCTATGAAATTCTAAAGAACATTTCCATATCTGTCAATCATTTTCTACAGTTAAATTTGCAGATTATATCTGTGGATAAATCCGACTTTGTGTACAAGTGGGCTCCAGATGAATGGCTACTGGTCTCTAGTGGTGTATTTGTGGAAAGGCAGACCCTCTTGACCCTCCAGGAAGGAGAAGTCTTGTGGCAGTCAGTTAAACTCCAGTTAGGCTTCTGATGACTTCCCTGGAGAGCACAGCTGTCTGGCCTACTCCCTGTGCTCATAGAGAATGGATAGATTCCAAGGTCTCATGTGTGTTTCTTGCTCCACCACAGCCCTCCCAGAAATTGCCATATGGTCAGATGATCGTGTCAGTCTTCTCCATATTGCAAATCATATTGCTGAAACCAAGCTCCTTACTCCAGACACAAATATTGATAGCATTAATCATCAAGAATTTCTCTGTCCTCTGCTGTGATTTTTAGCTAGTATCTGCACAATGATTTGGACATTATAAAGTACTTTGATACTTTCATATTTAATTCTCATCAAATCTCTATGAGATAGGAGTTGGAGAGATGGCTCAGTTGGTCAAGTGCTTGATGCATAAGCATGAGGACCCAAGTTCAGACCCCCAGCACCCATGTAAAAACGCCAGGCATGGAGGTGTCTACTTATAACCCCAGTACTGGGGAGGCAGAGACAGGAGGATCCTATTGGGTTTGCTGACCGTCAAGATGGCCTAATCAGTGTGCTCAGTGGGTTCTGTAGGAGATCTTGCCTCACAAGATCAAGTGGGTAGCAATTGAGGAAGATGCCCAATGCTGTACTCTTGATTTTATATACATGCTCAGAAACGTGCATGCAACCTGCACACACCTGTGGGCTCATGTACATACAAACATGCATGCCTACCACATGCATATACCTATATGAAATCAAAGGGGAAAAAACCCACTATGGGCTAGATAAAAAACTCTCCTGTGAATTTAGGGCTGGAGAGATGGCTTAGTGGTTAAGGCGCCTGCCTCCTAAGCCTAAGAATGCCGGTTTAATCTCCAGCAGTTCCAATCTCCAGGTCCCACATTTAGCCAGATGCAAAGTGATGCAAGGGCACAATGCCGCACTTGACCACAAGGGGGCGCACACATCTGGATTTTGTTCGCAGCAGCTAAGAGGCTGCTGGCTCACCCATCTCTGTCTTCCTCTCCCTCTCTCTCTGTTTCTCTCTGTCTTTCTCTCAAAAAAAAAAATCTCCTGTGAATTTAGAAGGAGACCAAGACTCAAGAGAAAGATGATGTTTTCCAACTCACAGGGTGAATAAGTCAGGTAGCATTTGCTGACTGATCCACTGTTTCACCTGCACAGCACCCTGGACTGAACAATGTGTACGTTTGCTTGAGCTGAGAATTTATGCATCGTTAGATGATACAATGCGTGAGAAATATTAAGACAATGAACAGAGGAATGGTTCAAACAGAAATATTACATTTCTACATTTCTGGACTCATTGTTTAGAGAAAGGCATTAATCTTCTCTGTAAATATCAATAATCTTGAGCAAAATGTCAGTATTTCTCCCCTTGTCCACCAACTCTCTCTTGACTTTTCTCTGTGTAGGTTGGGGAATTAACACAGCCGCCTTGCCCTTTCTTCCTTCTTCTAATCCAAACTCAAAAACAAATATTTGATTTTCTTAGATTTTTGATCTTTTTTTAATTTTTTGACTTGACAAATGCTTATATATGTACATGCCATCTTTGGATCATAATCCCCTCTCATCCACTCTCTTGTCTTTTCTTTCCCATGCTTCTTCCACTGAACTCCATCCTTCCTCCAACAGGTCCCTCTTCTATTCTGATGTCTTTCCATTGTAAAAACATAAATCTGCCTTCTCTCATCATCCATTATGACATGTTGATGGGTAAAGTATTGTGCAGGCAATAACAGCTGCTGTGAGGTTGATGGAGAGATCTAGGATCATGGGTTGGAAGAATTAATATAATAAAAATGGCCATCCTAACAAACGCAGTATACAGTTTAAATGTCACCCCAGTAAAATTTCAACATCATTCTTCAGAGAAATAGAAAAAAACATTTTAAGTTCATAGGTAAGCACAAAAGACCATGGATATTCAAAACTACCCTCAGCAAAATGAATACTGCTGGAGGCATCACCATGTTAATTTCAAGTTGTGTTACAGAGCCATAGAAATAAAAACATCACGGTCCGGGTGCAAAAACAAACATGTAGATTGACGGAATAGAATATCCAGGTATAAGTCCATGTAACTATAGCCACTTGATTTTTCATAAAGAGGCCAAAAACACACATTGGAGAAAAGGACATTTTCAACCAAGGACACTGGGAAAGCTGGATATCTACATGTGGAATAATGAATATTGACCTTTATTGCCCAGCATGTAAGAAAACCAACTCCAAAAGAATCAAGGACCTCAATCCAAGACCTCAAACCTTAAAAACAACTAGGAGAAGAGTAAAGAGAACATGTCAAGGTATAGGAGTGGGGAAGATTTTCTGAATAGGACCAAGGTAGGTTAGGAATTAAGGAAACCAATAAACATATAAGAACTCATGAAACAAAACAGCTATTGTATAGTTTAAGAAACCATCAACCTAGTTAACATGGAATAGGAGAAAACTTTTCTCAGTTATGTATTTGACACAGGATTAATATCTACAATATATGAAGAGCTAAAAAAAAAAAAAAAAAAAACAAAAACAAAAAAACCCTAAGCAATGGGGCCTGGAGAGATGGCTTAGTGGTTAAGTGCTTGCCTGTGAAGCCTAAGGACCCTGGTTTGAGGCTCAATTCCCCATGACCCAGGTAAGCCAGATGCACAAAGTGGCACATGCATCTGCAGTTCATTTGCAGTGGCTGGAGGCCCTGGCACGCCCATTCTCTCTCTGTCTGCCTCTTTTTCTCTCTGTCTGTTGCTCTCAAATAAATAAATTAAAAAAAAAAAAACAACAACAATAACAAAAAACTCAAACAATGAAATACATAACAACCCAATCAAAAATGGCCCATGAAATTGATCAGAGAGATCTCAAAAGAAATATGAATGGCCAGTAAATAGTTAAATAGGTATTTTTGTTTTTTTCAGTTTTCCATAGCATCTATCTGCTAAAACGTTAGAAAAAAAAAAAAGAGATTTTACCATTTCTTTATATTTCTAATTTTCCTTCTTCCTACATTCTACTTTGTGCTATTTCCTTAACTATTTAGGCCATTTACAAGCAGTTGGGCAGGCATAGTTCATTCTTCTGTACATTAGCCTAAAATATAAAATCAGCTAGTTAAAAGCTTGTTCATTATAATCACAAAGAGGCTGGAAGATTAAGAATGACAGAAATATGGTAGCACATGTGTCTGGAGTTTGTTTGCAGTGGCTAGGGGCCCTGCACACCCATTCTCACTCTCTCTGTCATAAATAAATAAATAAATAAATAAATAAATAAATAAATAAATATAAAAGTAAAAAAATAAAAAGAGCTGGCGAGATGGCTTAATTGTTAAGGCGCATGCCTGCAAAGCCTAAGGACCCCGGTTCGATTCTCCAGGTCCCACATAAGCCAGATGCACACAGTGGCGCATGTGTCTGGAGTTCCTTTGCAGTGGCTACAGGCCCTGGCATGCCCATTCTCACTCTGTCTCTCTCTCTGTTTCTAATAAGTAAATAAATATAAAAATATAAAAATAAAGAATGACAGAAATAAAATTTTTGGTATATGTGTGTGTGTGATGTGTTTGTGAATGTACACCTGCATATGCGTGCATGTAGAGGCCATAGGTTGATATTGGGTGCCTTCCTCAATCTCATTCTACCTTATGTTTTTATGAGACAAGCCTCTCACTGAACATGGAACTCCCAGGTCTGGTTAGATAAGCTAATCAGCAAGCACTGGCGCTTCTCCTGCCTCTGGCTCTGCAGCACAGGGATAGAGATGAATGCTGGGCTTTTATGAGGGTGTGGCAATCTGAACTTAGGTCATTGTGTTTTCCTGGTAAGCACTTTATTGACTGAGCCATCTTCCTAGCTTCTGAAATAAAATTTTGCATCAGCAACTATACTCCTATTCAAAGACTAAAGTCCTTGGATATGTGGTTTAAATGGGCTTCCTTCTTTCAAAATACACACATTGTTTAGGTCATATAAATTCACACTGTATTTATTTTGTCTCATGTTTGTACTATGACTTGATTATACAGTTTGACTTTTCCAACAAAACTTACTTTCTTATTTTTTCAAAATTGTTTAGCTGACAGAGTTTGTATATGTTCTGGTTGTTTGTGACTCACTTGGTTAGTAGGGATAGTATATGTTCAATATGTATGACATGATGCATTAACATAAATATGCATTGCATCCAGTTATAACAAGCAAATTAATTAATATGTTTACCACCATCTTCACACCATGCTATTCACAGATTCCCAGAACCTGTTCATCTTGTAGATGAAAGTATGTTGCCTCTGACAGACATCTCCCTATTCCCACTTTCCCCAGCCCATGGTTACCAGTGCCCTATGTCTGTATGCATGAATTTGACTTATTTTAGTTGCATATATAAGTGAGATTAAATAGTAATTTTTTTCTTTTTTTGCTATATGGTTTATCTTACCTAGAATGATATCCTTCAGGTTTGTTCAAGCTGTTACAAATGAGTAATGTGTATACATAACCACATTTCTTTATTCATTCCTTCCTTCCTTCATTCCTTTAGGAACACTTTTTTCCCCCTATCTTGGTGTAGATACCTCCCTGAGATCCTATTTCATTTTCCTAAAACTTATATCCTACTTACATTGTCACTCTACTTTTCAGCTTCATTTCTTAAGTACATTTTTAAAGAACTTCACAAGTTTATGTGAGGGATGCTGTTGTAACTTGCATGTGAAATGTGCCCTCTCCCCATAGTCTCCTGTGTTTGAACACTAGATCGTCAGAGGGTGGTGCTGTTTGGGAAGGTTGTGAAACCATTAGGAAGTGGAGCCCTGCTGGAGGAAGTGAGTCACTGGAGGGGAGCCTGGAGGTTTTTCCTTATTGGCCTCTCTCTGCCTGTTTGCTTTGTTTCCCCACTGTGGCTTCGCTGAAACCACGACCTCCCGCTCCTGCTGCCATGCCTTTCCCCCTTGAAATTGTAAGCTCGAGTAAACATTTTCCTTCCTTAAGGTGCTACTGGTCAGGTATTTGGTCACAGCAACAAGTAGAATAACTAATACAGATGCTTTCTGGGCTTCCTAGGATAAAATGTCTTTTTCTACCCTCCTGACTTGATATGTAATTTATAACTTGAGGTTCAAAATGTTTCCTCCTTAGGATTCTGAGGAGGGCCTGAGAAGAATATTGTGCTCCCATCAGCTATCTTTGTGTGCCTGTTATTGACTCCTAGGTCTGTTATTTCTTTAATAATTTCTCTTCTTGTAATTACTGTACCACCACTTTCTAGAATCCTAACTGATCAGAGAGGATTATCTTTTTGAGTTTCCCTCTGTGTTCCCTGTCTACTTGTCATATTTTCTGCCTTACATTCTGATTCATGTTCTTTTTTAAAGAATATTTCATTTATTTATTTGAAAGGAGAGAAAGAGAGAGAGAATATGAATGGACATGCCAGGGCCTCTAGCTGCTGCAAATGAACTCCAGATGCATGCGTCACCTTGTGCATGTGGCCTTACCTGAGTACAGGGCACTCAAACCTGCGTTGTTAGGCTTTGAAGGCAAGTGCCTTAACCACTGAGCCATCTCTTGTTAGGCTTTGCAGGCACCTTAACCACTGAGAAATCTCTTGTTAGGCTTTGAAGGCACCTTAACCACTGAGCAATCTCTTGTTAGGCTTTGCAGGTCAGCATCTTAACCATGGAGCTATCATCTCTCCAGCTTCCATGATCCATGTTCTTAAAAAACTCTTACAACTTTTGCTTCCACATTTCTATTGATTTTGAAAATCAGTTTTGAGAAGTGTTTAATATCTTTGAATTCCAGTTTTTTAAATTTTCCTTATAGCATATGCTTTTCTTTTAATGGTATGTTTTTTGAATTGCCCTGACACAAAAATAAGCTCTTCTCTTTTCCTTTTAGGACCTTCACTCTTCCTTGAACATATCTTTCTTATTAGTTTAGCTTCACTTTCTTTCCCTGCCCCCACTGCATTGTTTAATTCCTCTGATAATCTGGGTTTTTGTGCTAATCTACTAATTGTTGATTAGATCTTGCTATGGTGGGAGTGAACGAGGAGCTGGAGGTCTCCACAAAAAAACAGACTTAGGGGAGGCAGATCTCACAATAGCAGGTTTAGATTTTCATGAACATTTTGCTTATTTCTTAAGGAAAGGACTTTTTCTTTGGAAAGACTTTTAATTAGCTCCATCCACGTTGTATTTCTGTCTTTGAGATTCTGAAGTTAGACTACCCAGAAGTTCTTCTCAGAGAGATGAATGTGTGGGTGGCCTTGGTGAGCAAAATAATGCCAGTTCATGATGTCAGCTCAATGTGCTCTCGCTCTCTCTCTCTCAGGCAAAAGCTTGTTATATAGCCCAGGCTGCCCTCAAATTTGTGGTTCTTTTAGCTCTGCCTCTTGAGAAGTGATATTACAAGCATTGAGCCACCATGCTCAGTCTCCAATGCAATTTCAATTTTAATGGAAGTGAAGAAATAGATGTGCAAACACATTATTAAGATAGTGAGAACAGTACAGGAGAAGCAGTAGAGAAACATTTCCCCACTGAGTGGCATTATGCATATGAAGAGCTCAGGATACATTACGGTTGGTTATAAACTCTCATTTACTTTTCTTAGTTTTTAATCACATGACTTTTTTACATTTAGAAAAACATTTTATTTTATAATTATTTTGTGTTTGGTTTTGTCTTTTTGAATTTTTATTTTTATTTTTTTTCCTGGAGAACATAGCATTAATATTAAGCAGTATGTTATAGCTCCACTTTTAATTTTTAATATTAAAAATATTCCAATGACTCATTGAGAGAAATGAAGTTACCATAACCTTGATTTGTCATTCATATTCCCAGTTATTAAGGTACATATTCATTAATTTAGCTATGATTTTTTGTGTTTTTTTGTTCTCTTTTCCTTTTTTACTTCTTCCTTTTATTCCTTCCTCTTGTTCCTTTTTCTGTCTTCTTCACTACCCTTCTCCTTTTAATCTTCTTTTTCTTATCTTTCTTTAGCTTCCTTTCTCCTCTTTCCTCTCTTCCTCCTTCTTTCATGATTACTGCTGTAATAGAACTATACACAAGAAATTCATGATAGTAATATTAGGCAGAAATATTTGGGCTGATGAAAGCAGTGTGGTGGGGCCATGATGTGCTTTCTGGATCCTTCTTTCAGGAATGAGCACATCGTCCCCTCTTCTGGGAGTGGTGAGTACAAATAGGTTATGGTGTGAAGCTGCTCTTGGTTTGGATGTACTTTACCTTGGGCAAAGGGTGGCCTACATCTCATGACTGCTAAGTGAGACTAGGAAGAGACCTGTCTCCCTTCTCTCAATCTTGGACAACTCCGAACAATGGCCATAGCCCAGAAATTCCCAATTCTCAGCTAACCTCTCTGAATCACATATACACTCCTATCAATTTGTGATTTATAGCAGAACCACATCTTAAATCTTCATGTAGCTCAGACCTGCTTGCTTTGATGCTTCACAGAAGTTGATCCTGTTGAGAGAAAATGAAGCCTCAAACCATCATCTTTTAGCATGCTGAACACTTTCAGCTCTAGGAACCTAGAAGGCACACAGAACTAAGGTCCTTCTGGCCTCCTCTTGTTTCCCTTCACTCTGAATTTCTTTAACCACCTGAAGACAAGATCCACCCCAAGTGAACACACTTTCCTTCAATATTATTAAAAATTCATTGCCAGGAAAGATTAAATTCACATCATAAAGGAAGAAGACAAAATCAACAATCCATTAAGAACTCAAATTTTGTCCTAGACCATTGTTGTGTTTTCAGTCTTCCTCTGTCCTTTAGAAAGAAATCATTTAGGGCTGGATAGATGGCTTAGCAGTTAAGGCACTAGCCTGCAAAGCTAAAGGATCCAGGTTTGATTCCCCAAGACCCTCGTAAGCCAGATGCACAAGGTGGTGCATACTTCTGGAGTTTGTTTGTAGTGGCTGAAGGCCCCATTCTCTATCTGCCTCTTTCTCTCTGTGCATCTTTTTATCTGAAATATAAATAAAAATAAAATAAAATATATTAAAAAGCAAGAAATCATACTATTTATCAAAATTTACTACCAATTTTCCTGTCCCCTGTGAAGAAAGAAAAAAGCTTTCTGAATCTCACTGAGTCATTAGGTTCTTGCCTTCTTGTGATGCCCCTATGCAAGGTAATAATTTGTTGTGTTTTCATCCCATCAGTTTATCCATTACCAATTTCTGTCTGCAGACAATGATAAATTCATTTTGTCTCTACAATGTTAAAAGCACTCTCCAAATAAATTCCCTGGTGGGTAATGGGGAGAGCATATCTTTTCTGGAGTCAAACAAGTAACTTGGAGAAGAACTAACTACACACACACACACACACACACACACACACACACACACACTGGGTGTGTTTGTAGTCTCTACATCAGGATTAAAAGGAGTCTGGGATGTATTAGGTTACAAACCGTTTAAATCATATTTACATTTTATGGCATTAAATAGAAAATAAAGTTCAAGACTGTTGAAACTCAAGCAAAACTAACTATAGAAAGGATTAATGGCTCAATATGGCAATTTTAGAGCTACATTTGTCATCCAGCTTGTATCAATTCCCCTTGAAATTATAGAAAATGTCAGCCTTGGAAACCATGCCAGTAATTAATTTTGTAGAATTTCCTTCCAGCAGACACCAGAAAAGCATATGGAGGAAGAAATGAATGGATCAAGATTAATTTCAGATGGAGGAAAACATTTATTCAACCAATATTTATTTTTGACACCTCTAATTATAAATATTCTAGTGTGTATAGAGGACAATAAACTATATATAGATATATATGCATATGTATCATATACATTTCACAGACAAACACACACACACACACACACACACACAGAAAGTGATAGCCACTCGATAGAAAGACAAACCATGTCAGTAATAGTAACGTCTCTGTGCTCTGTGGAGGAAGGTGGATCACAGGACAGACTTTTGAAGGAAATGAATTCAACACTTTTAATGAATGCACTGAAGAATATTATGCTAAGAAAAAGGTGAAAAGTCATAGCTGCCTTCCAGCCCTAAAGTTGCTACTTAGAGAAGGGGAATTACCACCTAAGCTAACCTGATCCTTTCTGAGCAAGCTACGAAAGCCTATGATTTAGCAAATTCATAAAACATTCCTTTCTTCCCCAGTCTTCACAAGAAGTTGGAATTTCATTATGGAAAAGCAAAGTTCTAAACTGACTTGTTATTGCTTCATGAGAACTGGAAGTTGTAAAAGGCTTGGTCTTCAAAAGAAATTCCCTGGGAAAGATCATATGTCTGTCTGGTCGGTGCAGTCAGCTGTGGGCTTCCCTGGCTGCTCTTCTAGGAAGAGGGACAGAAAGTTACCAGACAAGAGCAGCTCCATGTTTGTAGAGGTTGGCTTTATTCACGGAAGCAAGGTGAATGTTGCACTAAAAGCAGATTGTGCAAGTGAAAGAAGAAAATGGGAAAGCCTAATTCAAATAGGATAAAGGAACTGAGAGAGAAGATTTATAGAAATGAAAAGTGAGATGAAAGATCATAGAGAATGGAAAACAGAGTAATCTGTCTCCCAGAAAATTTGCCTGGGGAGGAAAAAACATTGATTTCCAAAACTTGAAGGTATAAATAAAAAGGGACTAGACTATACAAAAAAAAAAAAAAAAAAAAAAAAAAACCAGAAAATGCAATGACATAGTAAAAATTCTCTCAAATTCAAAGGAATCGTGAGGTAAGTAAATGGGAGAAAAAAAATGTAAAAAGACGTGGAAGACATCTGAAACCTTCAGTTTACTTTTTATTGGAATCACAGAACAAGAGAAGTGAACAAGAAGAATCAGAGGACTGCTTGCTATGTGGCTGATCTTGTCAAATGTCTCAACACGTGGTTATTTCCTTATCATTATTTCATCAAGTGGATGCAGTTAGTGTCTTTATGTTATAGTGGGGGAAAATCATCCGTAAATGCATGTGGAATTTCTCCAAGGACACAGCAGGCTGAGCTAACCAGCCCTAACTAACTTCAGTGCCAGGTTTAGGATCGTGTTTGAGTTTTTATGTGGGTACTGGGAGTACCCACATACTCAAGCTCAAGGCCCCAGGTTTGCATGGCCAACGTTTTACTGTCTGAACTGTCTCTCTAGTTCCTTAAGCTTTTTTTTTTTTAATGTGTAATGTCAACAACCTTCTTTCTCTGATTTAGAAATCAGCATTGGAGGGTGGAGGGTGTCTAATCTTCCTCGTGACTTAAGCTACATCCAATCTTCTGGTCTCAGGCCAGTGCTCCTTTTAGTTATACACCCAGGAGAGAAAAATGTGGCTGGAGTAACTCACATGATTATTTTGATCAGCTTTGCTTGGCTTTATGATTTCTGGCTGGCTTTGTCCCTGCCCCCATCTATCTCTCTGAGGCAGAATAAGAAGTCCTGGCATCTGGCTGTTTTATTTTTTTATTTTGTTTTGTTTTATTTTATGTTAGTTCTGATCTTATAAACTATGCTAGAGCTGTGGCTGCAGCTTCTCTTCTTCTCTTCCTGGCTCCCTTCTGTAGTCTTCACAGCCTGGTTCACAATATTTTTGAATCCTGTCCATATCATGTGGGAGCTAAGGTTGGCTCAAGAAAACCCTAATCTCTCTGTTGCCATTCCATGGCCAAGACTGACATGAAACCAAAGTGTTTGTCTGCTTGTCTTAACACCTTTCTGTCTATCCTTTCTGCTTTCCTAGGACATTTTCCATTTCATATACCCTTCTCATCAAGAAGGGAACTTTGGGAATGTATTATTTTATGTAGAAGACATATCTCTTCCCCAAAGGGGAGGACTCTATAAACATGCTTTCTTTAAGCATTGCTGCTGGATGTGTAAATGGAAGAGATAAAAGCACATTGAAAACCTTACTTTAGCAGTACTTGTCTCTCAAACTAATTTTCTTGTGACAAAAATCCTAGTTTTCTCACCAGAAGCTAATTATTGCTTTGTTCTTTCTCATTTCATTTCTTCTGGAATGTATGTTCAATCCCCTGTGGGATGATGGATAAAGCAAGAGAGAATGCATATTAATAATTTTCAAAATACTAGCATATTGAAATGACTCACATAGTAACATGATCATATCTTATTAAAGTGTAAGGTTATGAAATAGTAAGTAAGTTATAATCATATGGAAAAATTTGAAAACCTGAACACAAAATTAATTTGAATTTCACAGTAGTCATCTTGCAGAGAGTTTTAGATTTGTTTTTATTTTTTCCCACCTTGTCTCCTATGACTATAATTATTTTCATAGTTGTAAGACAATGACATTTAAAGCAGGATACATTTAAAGCAGGATACTTAATGCACACATCCTTCCTCCCTTTTGCCCCTTGGTGGTCTGTGTTTTTCTTCCAGTTTACTCCCTTATCTCAGATCCTGTAGTGCCAGTCGGGTTCTCTTTTGCTGGATGTAGCATTATCAGGCAATTTGGAAGTTATTGTAGGGAGTTACAATTCCATGTAAATTCAGAGATTTTCACCATAGCTCCTTGGTCCTCTTAGAGAGTTAATAGTTCCAACTTCTCATGTCTCTTTAAGTTTTCTATTATAATCTGAGCTTATTTGGTTTTATTGTCTTTTTTTTTTTTTTTTTGAGGCAAGTCCAACAGACTGGCCTTTATTTTTTTCTTCATTTTTTTTTTTTTATGAGAGAGAGAGAGAGAATTGATGTGCCAGGGCCTCCAGCCACTGCAGTCAAATTCCAGACATGTGTGTCCCCTTGTGCACGTGTGCAAAATTGCATGCTTGCCTCACTGTGCATCTGGCTTATGTGGGACCTGGAGAGTTGAAAATGAGTTCTTAGGCTTTACAGGCAAGTGCCCTAACCACTAAGCATATTTCCAGCCCAGCTTTATTGTATTTTAATATTTGAACAGATAAATTCTTATAGCTCACTTATATCATTCTTAAATCAGGATTTAATTCATTATTAAAAATATTCAATGTCAGTTTTTAGTACCATAGAGATAGAACACACTAGTTACTTCAATAGAGACATTATAAATGTAAAATGTAAATGTAAAATGATTTTTAGCTAGATCTTATTGGGGCTGAGGAGTTGGCTTAGTGGTTGGAGGCACTTGTTGCAAACCTGCTGGCCCAGCTTGCTTGCCCAATATCCATGTAAATCCAGGTGCATCTGGCATTCATTTGCAGTGCCAAGAGGCCCAAGTGCATCTGTTCTCTCTCTTTCAAATAAATATTTATAATAAATAAATATTTAAGAATAGATTTTTTAAAAAGAAAACCAAAATGGGATAGAAGGTAAAGTTTTGAAGGTGGATTTTTATTAAAAACAAACAAGCAAAGAAAATCCATTGAAAAAGAGGAAGAGAGATTCCAGTATAGAACTGGGCTCAATTCCAAATACAATCAGAGCAAGTGGCAGTTTATAGCTGAGTAGAAAGTAGGAGGGGGTTGATAAATGGAATATAACTCTAGGAAACGTGGAGCCTGGGCTGGGGTTCTGTCTGAACTGACCGACAGGATTCTTGTTGAAGGCAGGATGTGATGATGACATCTCCCTTAGGGGAGAGAAAGGGGATGAGGATTTTCACTGGATATCAGTCATAGTGGATGAGGAGTTTTGTTAAACTCAGAATTCCTGTAAGACTGGATTCTGCAGGAAGCCCATTGAGGGGCTTTTTCAAAAGGAAGTTTCAGAGACTCAGTCTCAAGTTTGGCCAAGGAAAGAATCTTCGTGAATAGCAAAGCCAATACCAGGAAACTGGAAGGGTAAAAAGTCAACTTTCAAGAATCAGGGTGCTAGAAATTGCAGGAAACAGAGAGACAGAGCAAAGGAAACGTGCTGCATTATTAAAACGTAGTGTAGTAGAAACAAAGGTGAGCAGAGCTGAACCCATCCCTCAGTGGGGAACCCAGGTGGACTGGGCTGGCGGATAGAAGGCTGGGGCCGCCCTGAGGCTTGTTTTGTAAGTGATGCAAGAAGTGTAAGCATCAGAGAACACTGACCCATGCTGCTGCGGGGGTGAGAAGAGGCGTTCATTCTAACACCAGGAAGAAGGGAAGCAAAGAGAAGAAACAATTCTCTTCTAATCTCCCTCCCATCCCAGTCCCCACTCCTGCTGGTAGATCCAACCCGATAGCTGGAAAGCAAAAAGGCCAAAGATGGCATTATTCCCAAGTCACGATATCATTCATTTATTTGCTGGTCTATAATTTTACCTTCTCCAAAGTCCTATATAAATGAATCATTAAATTTGCATCACTTTGAGTCTGATACCATTCACTTGATAAAATATATTTAAAATTCATCTCCCCAAAAGGAGGTGTTAAAAATGAGACTCTTAATAACTGGCACAAGTACAAAGTGTAGAAATTGTGATTCCAGGTCCTATCAAGTTCAAAGTCACTATAAACCAACACACAGATTGTGTCAACAAATTGAGCAATCTGAATTCCAGGAACCTGAACACCTCAGAAGCTGCCTCAGAACCCTCTGGATTTCCCTTTTGTTTCTTCAACCACAGCGCAGGGAGAAATTCTTCTCTGAAGTTCCTTTATTGACACTAAGGACCAGATCTGCCCAAAAGGAGACAATAGCGCTGGATCCTCTTACTGAGCTTTCACAATCCAAGAATGACAAATGACGAATGAAGATAGTGAAACTAAACCACCATGTCTACAGCCCAGAGGACACTGCAAAGGCCACTGTGCATTCTGGAATCACTGAGGAAACTAGCCTCTGGACATGCCTGTGAGGAATTACCTTGATTAGGTTAATTGAGCTGCAAAGATCCACCTTAACTGTGTGTGGAACCATTTCATGCACTGGGGTCCTGGACTATATGAAAAGGAGAGAGCTGGGCTGGAGAAATGGAGAAGGTGCTTGCATGAGAAGCCTAAGGACCCAGGTTCAATTCCTCTGTACCCATGTGAGCCAGATGTACAAGGTGGCACATGTGTCTGGAGTTTGTTTGCAGTGGCTGGAGGCCCTGGCATGCCCATTCTCTCTCTCTCTCAATCTCTCTCTCAAAATAAATAAATAAATAAATAAATAAATAAATAAATAAATAAATTTTAAAAAGAAAAGGAGAGGGCTGGATGATGATTTACTACCATTCTTCTTTCTCTGCTTCCCTACTGCATACTGAGTGTGACCAACTACTTCCAGCTTCTACCACCATGCCTTCCTCACCAGATGAAGGGTACAATCTGCAGCTGTAAGATCACATGAACTCTTCCTTCTTTACATTGCTTCTAGTCAAGTATTTTGCCCCAGCAACCAGAAAGCAACCTCAATCTTTAAATAAAGAGGTACTTGTTTTCAGGAAATGCTTCCAGAGTTCATACAAGAGCTGTGACGTTTCCTGAATGGACATATTCAGAAGAAGCCCGTTCTGCATCTTGAATAGTCTTTTTTTTTTAATTATTATTTTTATTGACTTTTATACTTACATACAAAAAAACCCCACCTGATATTTCCCTCCCCTCCCCCATTCCACTTTAGAACTCCAATCTCCATCATGTCCCCTCCCTCTCTCCATTAGTCTCTCTTTTAATTTGATGACATCATCTTTTTCTTCTATTTTGAGGGTCTTGCGAAGGTATTGCTAGGCACTGCAAGGTCATGGATATCGAGGCCAATTTCTGTCTGGGCAGTTGCATTGTAAGAGGTCATATCCTTCCTTTGGCTCTTCCATTCTATCCGCCCCCTCTTCCACAAAGGTCCCTGAGCCTTGTAGGGTGTGACAGAGGTGTTTCAGTGCTGGGCACTCCTCCATCCCTTCTTCTCAGCACTATGTTGAACAGTTTTGATTCCACAATTTCCAAATGCCTGCTCTAAAACACGGTAACTCTCCTCTGAAAAGAAATATGATCAGCTAAGGGGCATAAAGACAGTCTATAATTTTGCAAAATAACCCTACTGGACATCCAATAAGCAAACAGCTTGTTCCCTCTCACTTCCTATACATTCTTTGTTTCAACTGATGTGTGTATAGTGTCTGGCCTTCTTACCAAATGGGCTTTTTCTTTTTGAAAAACCATGGCATTACACTACTGGTATCTCTGTTGTTGGGCAAAGAGCATTTATTTAGTAAAAACCTAGGTCAATAGCAAAGATCAGTGATGTTTTGGGGGATAGATCTCCATTGGAAAGGAAGATAAATTGTCTACATTGAATATACAATGTTAGGAAAATTTACCCAGTGACTTTTAGAAGAAAGTGAATATGAGGGAGCTCTAGATATTTTCAAACTCACATTGTCTGTGGTGCTATGACATGCTCACTCAGTTCTTTGCCAAGATTATTTTTAGAGTGAGAAGCAGATATCATGAAGTTTATCTTAATGTTACTTGTAGATGGTATATCAGATTTGCTGAGCTCTTTGCAAATTCCTAAGAACTCTGGCACCAATACTGTATCAATAGAGTATATAATTAGTAAAAGACCTTTTTATAGTCTACACCTGTAGAAGAGAGATTCATTCATTCATTCATTTATTGGAGATAATATTTTGTTACGAAAGAAATGCATATATATTACAGAAAAGTGAAACAACAGATAAGCAAAATAAAGAAATAAAAACTTTTCAATTGATAAACTCCCACTGTTTAGAAAGGGACACTGGTATATGCTGATGCTTAAGTTTTAGTTTGAGCCTATTCAATATACACACACACACATGTACACACATATACATACATACATACATGCATACATGTTTGTTATGGTGTTAAAATATAGCAATATTTAGCCTGTAATTTTCTTTAAATAATAGGTTACTAATACATTGTATGCAACTAAAGCAGTCCAATAGGATTTTAAATTTTTTGTTGATTTATTTGAAAGAAGAGAGACATATATATATATATATATATATATATATATATATATATATATGGAGAGAGAGAGGAGAGAGAGAGAGAGAGAATGGGAGCATGCCAGGACCTCTTACTACTACAAACTCCAGATGCTTGTGCCACTTTGTACATCGAACCTGGGTCATTAGGTTTTGCAGACAAGCACCTTAACTGCTGAGCCACCTCTCCAGCCCAAAATAATAATAAGTTTTTGAATGACAATTGTTTTTTTTTGAGGTGGGGTCTCACTCTATCCCAGGCTCATCTGGAATTCACTATGTAGTCTCAGGATGGCCTTTAATTTACAGCCGTCCTCCTACCTCTGCTTCCTGAGTGCTGGGATTAAAGGTATGTACCATAACACCTGGCTCAATTTAACTTTAAATGAATCTATGGCATTATGTTTTAGAAAAATATAATTATTTAACTGATTATAATATATTTAAAATATTTACATGCATGTGTGTGTGTGTACATGTGAAGATCTCTTGCCACTGCAAACGAATGTCCATCCAGCATTATGTGGATGACTGGGGAATTGTAAATACAGGCTTTGAAAGCAAGCCATCTGCTGAATCCCTAGATACATATATTTAAAAGCAGAGTTTTGCCCAAATTAACATGTTTGAGTTTTTACTTTATGTACTTACTTACCATTGGATTTTAGCCTGTGTTGACATTTATGGGCCATCTGTACTTTTATTTAAAGTATGTTCATGTATTTTTCCCCTACTTACAATTTGAATTTATTTGTAATATTCAATCATTCACTATTCTTATATTTCAAAGACGATGAGTTATAATTTGGAAATCATTTTGCTTTTAGAGTCATTAGTGTGTAGGTTATGGGGTTTACATCTCCTCCCCCCCCCCGCTAGGGATTTAAGTTTGGAGAAGCTGAGTCATGAGCTAATAGATAGCCAGATGCTATTTGAAACTGAAGCTGATACACTTTTCTTAAACCAACGAATAGGGTTGGGGGGGACGATGAATGAAGACAGAAAGTATCTGTGGTTAAGTTTTTCCTTGGCTGGTTGCAACGGCTCATTTTCTTGGAGTTGATGGGAAACGTTTGTCTTGGCAAAAGCCGCCTCAGTTTGAATACTCAAGGGTTTTAATTACTACAAGTGCTCTGGAGAGATGGCTTAGCAGTTAAGGTGCTTGCCTGCAAAGCCAAAGAACCCAGGTTCAATTCCCCAGGACCCATGTAAGCCAGATGCACAAGGTGCCGCATGCGTCTGGACTTCGTTTGCAGTGGCTGGAGGCCTGGGTATACCCATCTCTCTCTCCCTCTCTCGGCCTCTCTCTTTTCTCAAAATAAATAAATAAAATATAATTACTACAAGTCACTTCATAGATAGCCTTTACTTCTCATTTGCAGTTTTGGAACAGAAGAGATATGTCATGAAGCTTAGTGTAGAACCATCAGTTGAATCTTGCTACTCCAAGATACAGTTGGAAGAGACCAGAATATGCAACTCCCAAATATGTCTCTTAGACATACATGTTATTGTTATTATGTTTTTGGGGAGACAGACACACAGAGAGAGACAGAGAGAGAGGGAGAGGAAGACAGAGATGGGCACGCCAGCAGCCTCTTAGCTGCTGCAAAAGAAATCCAGATGTGTGCGCCCCCTTGTGGTCAAGTGCGGCATTGTGCCCTTGCATCACTTTGCATCTGGCTAAATGTGGGACCTGGAGATTGGAACCGCTGGAGATTGGAACCAGAGTTCTTAGACTTAGGAAGCAGGTGCCTTAACCGCTAAGCCATCTCTCCAGCCCCATACATGTTATTTTGAACTCTTATTTTGAGTGTCTATAGACACAAGAGAATCTCTGAGAAGTGAACCTTATGTAAGAAAGAGAAATTTATACCTGGCCATGAAGTATCCTTTTATAAGGATGTGGGAGGTGGTGTAACACTTAAGTGGTGGGGCCTAGGTGGGTGGTCATTAGGGTATTGGTGAAGTGATTCGGAAGGAGACAATGGGACCCTGGTCCTTTCATCTCTAGTTTTTACTTCCTTGCCATAGGAAGATGGATTTTGCTTTGCCATGCGCTTACGCTGTGAGGTGTTTCCACATATCAGACCCTGAAGAAATGGGCCGTCCATCATGGACTAAAGCCACCCAACTGTGAGCCACATAGTCCTTTTGATAAGTTGATTGTCACAAGCACTTGTTTTGCTGGTGGAAAGTGAACACTAATACATTTAACCCTAAAGTCTGTATTGTTTTCCACATGTACGAGGTAAAGTTTTCCTTCTTTACATTTTGTAAAATGTTCATGAATCCAAAATACTACCAGTTGAAAATACCTTAAGTATACGTAGCCTACCATACATCATAATTTAGTATTAAGTATACGTAACCTACCATGCATCATAATTTAGCAACATAACACACCAGTGGATCTTGGTTGCTTACTCTCTTGGTCACATGCCTGGGACCTGTGGTCCTGCATTATTTCCCAGAACTGCAAGAGAATGCAATACTCAGTATCCACAGCCTGGATAAGACCAAAATTATTTTTTAAAAATGTATAGTTTCTAATATATGTGTGTAGCTTTTTAACCTTCAATAAACTGAAACATTTTAAGGCTTTAAGGCAAACCACCTTAACTTTAGGACTGTCTGTCTACATGTTTTAAGAACTCAGTTTGCATTTCTTTTTTTTTTTTTTTTTTTTTTTGGTTTTTGAGGTAGCATCTCACTGTAGCCCAGGCTAACCTGGAATTCACTATGTAGTCTCAGGGTGACCTCAGATTCACAGGGATCCTCCTGCCTCTGCCTCCCGAGTGCTGGGATTAAAGGTGTACGTCACCACACCTGGCTTAAAATGTCTTTTCTAGGGCTGGAGAGATGGCTTAGCGGTTAAGGTGCCTGCCTGCTAAGCCTAAGAACCTGGTTCCAATCTCCAGGTCCCACGTTTAGCCAGATGCAAAGGCACAATGCTGCACTTGACCACAAGGGGGCGCACACATCTGGATTTCGTTCTCAGCAGCTGAGACACTGCTGGTGCACCCATCTCTATCTGTCTTCCTCTCCCTCTCTCTCTGTCTCTCTCTCTGTCTCTCTCCAAAAAAAAAAATAAATAAATAAAGATAAAATATTTTTAAAAATGTCTTTGCTAATGGGAAATCCCAGCCAAGAATTAATAAAGGGTGAAGGAGAAAGTATTTTTATCTATTGCAGTTCCTCTTTCATAGTACCACAGGAAGATACTTTGGGTTCTGTGATTAAAGTACAACGATTTTGGTGCTAAGTAGCACTAAGATAAAGTAATGAGGAAAATTAATGAATCATGTCTATTTCAGAACAAGCAAAGATTTGTCACTGACCCACATCGTTTATTTCCAGTGAAGACTCATGATATTGGCTATGGTTGAAAATGAATACTACAGTGTGAAAAAGGACACACAAAGTGAAACTGAAATCTAACTTTCCTTTATAAGCTGTAGTTAAATCAACTTTCATCTTATTTCTAGAAAACATACCCAAATCCTTAGGACAAATAATGGATAATGACATCTTGACATTTATCATTATATGATAAGAATGGATTTCCCTCATGATTTTTGAGCCTATAAAATCAGGTAAGAAGAGAAAGCATATTAAATATCACATTGAGCTTTTTAACATGAAAAGTCCTTGCCTGTATTCTTTCTTTTGTTTTTATAACTTAAGTTATCTAAGAATTCCTTCGCTGGTAAGAACAAATGCATGCAAATTGGGACAGTTTTGTGAGACTTTAGGAGTTCTACAGGTAAATGAAAACAAACAAGCACACCATATAACTCTTCAAAGTCAACAAAAACCACATAGAGGGAGTTCAGCCCAACTCTTCTCTGTACTCTGACACCAACAGCAAGGTAAGGAGGTTTTTTTTTACTGAGGAAAGCACAAACCCCAAACTCCAGGAATCTGACAGAAATAACTCCTTCCTTAAGGTGTCATTTATTGATAAATAAGAATAGGAACAGGGCTGGAGAGATGGCTTAGTGGTTAAAGTGCTTGCCCGCAAAGCCCAAGGACTCATGTTTGATTCTCCAGATCCCATGTAAGCCAGGCACACAAAGTGACACAAGTGGGCAAGGTTGCACGTGTGCACAAGGGGGCACACACATCTGGAGTTCAACTACAGTGGCTAGAGGCCATGGCGTGCCAATATTATCTCTCTCTTCTCTCTCTCTCTCTCTCTCTCTCTCTCACACACACACACACACACACTTTCATTCTCTTGCATAAAAAAAAATTCCAGTCTGTTGGGTTTGCCTCAAAAAAAAAAAAAAAAAAAAAACAACAAATAAAACGAATAGGAACAGACACATAAGCATATTCATGGAGGATAAGTTCTACATATACATTTTCAACATAGGAGAGAGGATTTAGATTTTCTATTTAGTTCTGATTTATTGAGCAAGTCCTTATTTATTTATTTATTTATTTATTTATTTATTTATTTATCTATTGGCTTTTCAAGGTAGGGTCTCACTCTAGTCCAGAGTCCAGGCTGACCTGGAATTCACTACATAGTCTCAGGGTGGCCTCGAACTCAAAGCAATCCACCTACCTGTGCCTCCTGAGTACTGGGATTAAAAGCATGCACCAGGCTAGCAGTCTTGAACTTCAATTCTGCCTTTATGCTGGTGGAACACCTGTCTCCACTGGAGTCTGACTTCCAGAGGCAGGTGTCGTTGTTCTGTGCAGTCTTCATTCTCACACTCAAGCTGAAACTTCCGACTGCTCAGCAAGGCATGGAGCTTTAATCAGCATGGAATATTCATATCAGTGTGGAAGGCAAATCTGAAATGGACAAGAGCATAGACTACTGTGTCAGTGGTCACCCTGTTATTCTTATGCGCAACACCTTAGGGAAGTCTCATAAACTCAATTTATTTATCTTGGTGGAAGATTATGTGTTACGATGACATAAGATTAGTTAATTAAAATAGCTTTCAACTATGACTAATGAAGCATACGTCATGATGTGGAACATGAACCCATGCCAACTGCTGCAGGGATGTGGAATTGGATAGCATATATAGGGAACAGGTCACTTGCTTTGATCTCTGACACAAGCAGCAACATTGGTATTGCCTGGGAACTGGCAAGAAATGTAAAACTAGCTAGAATTGATCCAGACACAGTGATGCAGAAACTAGGATGGAACTAGCTCTCTAAGACATTCTGATGCTGCTGTAGTTAAAACCCCTACTGTGTTGAAAATCTATGCCTGTGATGTTGGTCTAGTTGCCTCATTCTCTGGTCATCAGCTTATCCAACTGATAAAATCACGTGGTTATGAAGGCCCCTTGTACTTTTGGCAGTTTCCAGTTCTGCTGTTAGGACCTGAAGCTGATGCCAGGTGTGGTATTGAATGATCATGATCCTGGCATTCAGGAGGCAGAGGACCACCACAAGTATAAGGCCAGCTTCACCTACATAGTGAGTTTCATGTTAACCAAGGACACAAGTGAAACTCTCAAACAACGAAAACAAAACAAATAAAAAATAACCCTGCTGGAATACTTATTTCACAATAGCCAAATTATAGAATCAGCCTCAAGGTCCATGAATAGAGTAATGAATAAAAGAACTGGGGTGTTTAAACACAATGGAGTGGTGGTTAACCTTTAAGAAGAACGGAGTTATGCTATTTGGAGGAAAATGGATGAAATTGGAGTCCATCATGTAATCAAGGTAAATCAGACAAATACCCAAGTTTTCCCTGATATTCAAAATCTAGACTTAAAATGTCCTAATGCTTGAAAGCAGAACAGGGTATTAAGAATGGGAAAGGGGACTGGAGAGATAGCTTAGTGATTAAGGCGCCTGCCTGTGAAGACTAAGAAGACTAAGCTTGTTCAAATCTCCAGGTCCCACATATAGCCAGATGCAAAAGTGAAGCAAGGGCGCAATGTCACACATGCACACAAGGGGGCGCACATGTCTAGAGTTCATTCACAGTGGCTGGAAAGGCCCTGGTGCGCCCATTCTCTCTCTGCCTCCTCTTCCTCTCTCTCTCTGTCTCTCTCTCAAAAAAAAAAAAAAAAACCTAAGAAAAATGGAGGCTGGAGAGATGGCTTAGCAGTTAAGGCGCATGCCTGCAAAGCCTAAGGACCCCAGTTTGATTCTCCAGGTCCCATATAAGCCAGATGCATATGGTGACACATTCATCTGGAGTTCGTTTGCAGTGGCTCAAGGCCCTGGCATGCCCATTTTCACTCTCTCTCTGTGTCTGTAGTAAATAAATAAAAATAAAATTTAAAATAAAAAAGAATGGGAAAGGGACCATTAGGAAGCAGGATGGGGAGTGAGGAATGGGAGCAGGTAAGGAGGTGTAGATAGGAACAAAGCACATGATACACCTGCATGAGAAATTCATATGCAACCGATCATTTAGTATGATGAATACATGCTAATAAAAATAACATGCATGTCAGGCACTTTGTGAGCTGTATGATGTATAGTATTTCAAATAACATAAGAAATTTATAAACTATAAAACTGAAGTCAAGGCAACCTTTGTAACTTGTTCAGGGGCATGAAAACATTCCCTAATGCAGTTCAAAGGTACACATTCAGTTAAATGCAAGATGCTGACTTCTAAAGCTGCACACTCTTTGTACTACACCAGCCCACAGAAATACATGTGAACATTGTAGACCCATTTTTAATTTAAAATTCATAATCAAGAACAATATGTTCTGGCTTGTTTGTTTGCTGGTCTTCAACCTAATTTTCAACAGATTGAACTGAGACTACAGGTAGAAAGCTGCAGTGGAGAACAGATGCAAACACCCCCCTCCCCCGCAAATCGATGTATTATGGGTAAGAAATGCCCCATTCATTTTGATACAGGATTTTTCTCTGATGCTCAGGATGGCCTCGAACTCACAACCTTCCTGTCAGCATCCTGAGTGCTGGGATTACAGGAGTGCATGACAGCATGCACCGCTATACTCTCAGGAATAAAATTCCTCTTTTATGTACATTCATGAAACTTTGTGGTAGGTGGCATAGTAAAAAAAAAATAAATTTTTCTCACGTAAATTCTCTTAATTTTCATGTAAAAACCTAGAAGCCAATTCTAATCACAATTTTAAAAACAATACCAATCCAATGTGTATATCAAATGTGTTTGGATAAAGTACGTAGGAGAAACAAAATGTGTGCTTGAGACTCAAATTGTTATTTGAAACGAAAGTTCTTGTTTCATAGTGTTTTTTCTCTCTCTCTCTGCACCATCGTGCAGATGGATTTGGCTAGGTTAGCTAACTCTATGACAATCTATTTTATACACTTACTAATATAACGTGGCTAACTTTCAATGAAAATCGTGGAAATTCACATTTGAGTTTCATCTCCTCTAAGCCTTCATTTCTTATCTATAAAATTATGATAGTTTTAATATCCTTGCTTATTTCCCAAGGGCTTAGAAGAAAAAAAAACAAGCATGATAATATTGGAGATCCTGTTATTTATAAGGTACTTGATTTTTTTTTTCAACCTCTCGTACTTTACGTGTAAAGAATCTACAAACTTGTTATAATGAAATACACTTTACTGTTATATCTGGTATAGTTTCCAGCAGTAATGGGGAGAGGAAAACATATTTTACTTAAGTGGTAAGATGAAATAAATGAATTTCCTTATGTTTATCTGTATTTTAAGCCTTTGATTATTTTTCTTTTTCTTTTTTCTTTTTTTTTTTTTTTTTGTTTTTTCAAGGTAGGGTCTCACTCATGTTGATCCTCCTACCTCTGCCTTCCGAATGCTGGGATTAAAGGCGTGTGCCACCATGCCTGGCCTTGTATTTTAAAGCCTTTGAAAACACACATTTTCCTCTTTAGTAGAACTTTATCTTCCATGAATTTTTATTTGTGCTCAAATTTTCTTGTATAAAAGTTTTAGTGATTTAAAATGTTTCCGTAACAGTTACTTTATTTCAGACTCTGGGTTAGATGCTGGGGACACCGTAGTAAGCAATATAGCTATGAAAAGTTCAAGTGAACTCATGTAACAGTGTTACAATAAAGTGTGGTTAAGTCCTATGATAAGGGGTGCTTGGAAATGCATTTATTTGACTGACATATAGATGAGTAATAAGTCATTAGGAGTTTGGGTGAAGGGAGGGAGAGGGAAAGCTAGAATGGCTGAGCTTGGGAGGATGCAGAGGCAATCGAAGGTTCAAGTAGCAGGTTTGCAAAGAGGTGATGTGTTCACTGACCAATCTTCAGGTATTTTTTCTTCTTTTCTAAAGGTGTATCTAACACAATGTAAATGCTATGTAAATACCATATGGAGGAAATAATGACAGAAGAAATGTGTGCGCATGTTCAGATCAGACGCAGTCTCCTCCATTTCTCCTCTCCATCTTCCTGCTCCCTTTCACCACTGTATCCTTTCTTCTTGAGTAATTACTACTTCCCTCTAGAAATTTCCATTTCCCATTTTGTATGGTCTGCTTACACTCCACATCACCTTGCTTAAAGCCTCTTTTGCCTCATCTCATGGGCTTCTTTCTCCTTTCCTGGCCTCTAAACATACTTATTCCTATTTCAATACACATATTTAATTTGAATCTAGGATCTGTATGTGAGACAGAATAGGTAGCATTAGTCTATCTGAACCTAGGTTAGCTCATCTACTGAAATATTTCCCAACTCCATCCATCGTCCTGCAAAGATCATAATTTGATTTTTTCTTTTTAATTAATTAATTTATTTTTTTTGGTTTTTGCGAGGTAGGGTCTCACTCTGGTCCAGGCTGACCTGGAATTAACTATGTAGTCTCAGGGTGGCCTCGAACTCTCGGTGATCCTCCTACCTCTGCCTCCCGAGTGCTGGGATTAAAGGCGTGCACCACCATGCCCGGTTAAAAAATTTTTTTATTGACAACTTCCATAACTGTAGACAATAACCCATGGTAATTCCCTCCCCCCTTGCCTCTTTGCAACTCCACTCTCTATCATACCACTTCCCCCTCTCAATCAGTCTCTCTTTTATTTTGATGTCATCATCTTTTCCTCCTATTATGATGGTCTTGTGTAGATAGTGTCAGGCAATATGAGGTCATGGATATCCAGGCTATTTTGTGTCTGGAGGAGCATGTTGTAAGAACTCCTACCCTTCCTTTGGCTCTTACATTCTTTCTGCCTCTCTTCTACAATGGTCCCTGAGCCTTGGAAAGTGTGTTGGAGATGTTTCAGTGCTGAGCACTCTTCTGTCACTTCTTCACAGCACCATGGTGCCTTCTGAGTCATCCCAAGGTCACCACCATCTGAAAAGAAAGCTTCTCTAACCAAAAGTGAGAGTAGCATTAATATATGGGTATGAACATTAAGAGAAGTGCTTACAGGGAAGTCTGGTGAACATAGTATATACATTTAGCCAGACACTAGTATGTTGAACCTTCCCTACCGAATAAATTTCCATTGTGTATATGTACCACATTTTCATTATCCATTCATCAGCTGATGGACATTTAGGCTGAAAATATTTTCTAGCTCTTGTGACAAGAGCTGAAATAAACATAGATGAGCAAGTAAGTTTATAGTACATTGGAGAGTCCTTTGGGCATATACCCAAGGGTAATGTGACTGGATCATATGGTAGATGTAACTTTAGGTTTTTAGAGAAATCTTTATGCTGATTTTCATAGTGGATATATCAGTTTACACTTCAGGGTACAGATATTTTTGAGTGTTTTGGGGACATCCAGATAGAAATGGTTGTTTGTCAATTGATTTCTATAGGTTGAACTTCAGAGGTAGATGCTTTAATATGAGGATCATTACTTACATGTGATCAACAAATGAATGTTTTTCATCTTCGTATTCTATAATAACAATAAATCTTTTCAAGGAAGACATATGGTTGTCATACATGAGTGTGTTAAAACATTTAATTGGTACCCATTGAAATAGCAGATACGCATCATTCTGGTCATTGAACATGAAGTATTAATTCATTCTCTCTCATCATTCAGATATGGAGTCTCGTGAGGGCAGGAATATGGCTTCACAAAGACTGAGAATTTGTCCCACAAAGATGGATTGGAGTAACAACTTCTGAAAGAGAAGTCTTACCTCCTTCAGTGAAAAGTGTCTCCTTAGCCCCAACTCAGTGATCTAGGAGAGAAGAGGGATTAAGAAGTGAGCCCCTGTTCAGATGCTGAGGAGCCAAGTTGGGTCAATATGTTCACTTGACCCCACAATTATGGATGCAGATAGCATATCCTGACACTGTGCTGTTTCTTAATAGAATGCTGAGCACACCTTTCATTTCACATTGCTTGCTTTTGAAGACTCTTATAAGCTCCTAGCTTCTCTTTGAACAAAATCTGAATTTTCAGATTTCTCTCAATCTTCACCTCACTCTTCTTGAGCACATCCATCACACTGATCTCTCAGGACACTGCAATGACTTTAAGACATTTAAAAAATCTATTTGTCTTGAGGAGTATACATTATATCTTTTTATTGGTCATCTTGTTTTAAATTTCATTTACCATCAAGTAAAATAACAAAAACAGTAAGTTAAGACTTCTGAGTCATAGTTTTCACTGTCTTCTCCCTTTTTAATATTTATTTATTAGAGAGAGAGAGAGAGAGAGAGAGAGAGAGAGAGAGAGAATGGGCATGCCAGGGCCTCCAGCCACTGAAAATGAACTCCAGATGCATGCACCACCTTGTGCATCTGGCTTACGTGGGACCTGGAGAGTTGAACCTGGATTCTTAGGCTTTTTTTTTTGGTTTTTCGAGGTAGGGTCTCACTCTAGCCCAGGCTGACCTGGAATTCACTCTGTATTCTCAGGGTGGCCTCGAACTCATGGTGCTCCTCCTAACTCTGCCTCCCCAGTGCTGGGATTAAAAGCGTGCACCACCACGCCTGGTGATCCTTAGGCCTTTTGCAGGCAAGCACTTTGTTGCAGTCAGGTTCACATTGCTGGTAGAAATCACCCGACCAAGAGCAGCTTGTGGGCAAAAAGAGGTTTATTTTGGCTTACAGGCTCGAGGGAGAAGCTCCACAATGGCAGGAAAAATGATGGCATGAGCAAAGGGTGGACATCACCCCCTGGCCAACAAAAGGTGAACCATAGCAACAGAAGAGTGTGCCAAACACTGGCAAGGGGGAGCTGACTATAACACCATAAGCCCGCCCCCAATACTCTGCCTCCAGGAGGCATTAATTCCCAAATCTCCATCAGCTGGGAACCTAGCATTCAGAACACTTAAGTTTATGGGGGACACCTAAATCAAACCACCACATTCTTCCCCTGGCCACCATAAACTGATAACCATACATGATGTCAAATGCAATGAATTCATCTAATTTTAAAATTCCCCATAATTTTTATCAATCCTAATGATGTCCAAACAATCTCCATACTCCAAGGTCTTTTAACTGAGCCATAATACCAAAAATAATCCCCCTAAACCCATAATGGCACAGAATAAACATTCATACTGCAAAAGATGGCATTGGGCAAAGCAAAGAAATATTCAACCAACACAATATTTTAAACAACCAGGGAAAAATTCAAACTCTGTAGCTCCAAGTCCAACAACTCTAGTCAGTGACAAATCTCCAAGAGTGATAATTCTAACCAGCAACAAGTCTCTGGAGCTAGGCTACTCACAGTCCTGGAAAACTTCATCTGGGGCTGGCAGATCTCCTTGGCAGCCATCTCATGGTCCCAGCATCTCCACTGGGTCTCCACTGCAACCCATGGTCCATCCTCATGGCCCCATGGGGTCTCCATGCAGGCATCCAGCAAACCTGCTTCACACTGCCCATGGCCATTTCCAAAACACAAGACTGAATTGCAAACTCAAAGACCCTCTCCTTCCTGCATTTCTTATACTCCATAATACCAGGTAGGATGCTAATTTGTTAACCCAGGGGGAATAAAGCAGACTTTGAAGAACAGGACACTCCTTTAACATTCAGGCCCCTTCAAAAGAGTCTACATTCTTCCTGTTGCCCCAGTGCAGGTCAGCTGGCTCAATCTCAAAAGTTGTAATCTCTCAAACAACTTGCAGGGCAGCAGTTAAGGCCCAAAGATTTCTTTCTTTCTTTTTTTTTTTTTCTGTGCCATATCCCTTTGATTACACCAGTTCATTTCTATGCAAAGCAACCATGCACAACTTCTCAGGACACACACATAACAGCAAGCTTCTCACACAGACTGCTACTCCAGTCCAGGTAAAGCTCTTTCTCACCCTCATAAGCCAAACCTCACAGTCCATAGTTCTTACTACATTCAGGTCTTTCAACACTGACCAGAATAGTCCATCAAGCTGTACTTACTGCACTGCAAGGCATCTCTTAGGCCAAGGTTTCAAATCCTTCCACATTCCTCTTGAAAATCAGCTCCAAAAGGCCAAAGCCACACAGTCAGGTGTCTAGCAGCAACCCCACTTCTGGTATCACTTTACTATTGCAATTTTATGATTGCAATGCAGATTTGCATTTCTGGTAGAAATCACCAGTGGGAAAAAAGAGGTTTATTTAGGCTTACAGACTCGAGGGGTAGCTCCACAATGGCAAGAAAATTGATGGCATGAGCAGAGGGAGGACATTACCCCCTGGCCAACATAAGGTGAACCATAGCAACAGGAGAGTGTGCTAAACACTGTCAAGGGGAGCTGACTATAACACCCATAGCCCACCCCAACAATACTCTGCCTTCAGGAGGCATTAATTCTCAAATCTCCATCACCTGGGAACATTCAGAACACTTAAGTTTATGGGAGACACCTGAATCAATCCACCACACACTTTAACCACTAAGCCATCTCTCCAGCCCTGTCTTCTCCTTTTTTTTATAAATATATATTTTTTATTTATATTATTCTGATTTTACATTCATAGTATTGATTCCATTGTCCTCCTCCCTGTCCTCCCACTTTCAAAGGGACCCTCATCAATGGGGAATGTGGGTCATGCATTGTGAAGTTAGTCAAGAGTTCTGGGGGCTATGCCCCAGTCTCTGTGCATAAAGCCCCAACTTGTGACACTAACAATATTTCCGCCCCCTCTTCCATGAGTTTCCCTGAGCCACATTGGGGTCATTTTAGTTCTGCTTCAGTGGTGAGGTTTTGGGAGCCTCTGTGTCTCTGGATATCTGGCTTAGCTGGAGTTGGATGTTGTCTGTGTTTATCTCCTTCAGCCTTTTTCTGGTGTCATGATCGCCATGAACGCTGTATTCTTGCCCTTCCCCTGCATTGTTCTATGGTTTCAGCTGGGGCCCTGGTGATGTGTGGTTGGTTAGCTGAACCTCCCTTCAGGTTCGTTGTCCACCGGAAAAAAGATAAGCAAATTCTCCAACGGAGAGAGAAGTTAGTACCAGATAGAAGGGATGACCATATATGTTTTGGAGGGAATTTTATATGCGTTGGCTCTCTTCTAGCCCACATTTGGTGGTATCTTGATCTTGGAGACTGAGTTCATTTTTTGTACATGGTTTTGACTTATTTCCCAGTTCCAGCTATGAGTTCCATTCCACTGAGTGGATCTATTAGCCAAATCAAGAGCAGTTGGTTACCCACCATGGCTGTGTGCCACTACTGCACTTGCTTGAGCATTACGTCAAGTTGTTTCCTGCTGGGTATCTTAGACTGCAAGTTGTTTGGAACAATGTTGGACATTTTCCCCCAGTTGCTCGTGTAGCAACTTCTGGTACTAGACTAGCTAACTGTCTGGGGACTGACCCTCTTCCAGATTCTGGCCAGGTCTCTCTGTGTTTGGTCTCACACACGCATGCTGTCTTTGACAGTAGGGTCTTACCATTCACCTTTGGTGGTCACCAAGTACTCTGACCGAAGTCTATCTTTTTTGGGAAACCTTGTAGGTGTTTCAGATCAACAGCTTATTGTGGAAGTTAACCCTGTGCTGGCATTGGGTGTTATAAGTCTGCACCTAGGAAGGTGAGGGAGGAAAAATATAGATAATATAAAAGAGAAAGTGAGTATAGAGAAGAGAGGGAGAGAGAGAGAGAGAGAAAAGAAAGAGAAGCAGGACAAGATTAAAGTTGGCTTTCATGATGTTCTCTCCAGGTTCCTGTGGTTCGGGTGTTCCCTCTGTGGGCCTGCTGAAGGATCAATGTTTTAGCCTGTTGTTCAGAGTAAAGGGTTTTATAGTATCTTTTCCTTTTGGGTCCCAGTTTGTATCCCCCCCTTGTCCTCCCTCCCACCCTCTCGTTCCCTCCCACCCTTACCCTCCCTCCATCCCACCCTCCCTCTTGTGTGGGCCTCAGAGTGTTTATTAGGTTTGGCTGCAAGTCATGTGGATTCAGGTTAGGAGTGACAGATAAACGAGACCATGCGACAATTATCATTTTGTGCTTGGGTGAGCTCACTGAGGATGATCTGTTCCATGTTTAACCATTTTTTTGCAAATTTCCTTATTTCATCTTTCCTTACTGCTACGTAAAATTCCATAGTATAGATATACCACATCTTTGTTATCCATTCATCTAGTGATGGACACCTGGGTTGATTCCAGCTCTTTGCTATTATGAATTGAGCAGCTATAAACATGGTTGAGCAAATGTCTCTGATCTGAGGCTTGGAGCCTTTAGGGTAAATGCCCAATAAGGGAATAACTGGATCTGTTGGTAGGTCTGTGGTCATCCTTTTCAGGAGTCTCCATATAGCTGTCCATAGTAGTTGAACCATTTTACATTCCCACCAGCAGTGAAAACTTGTTCCTATTTCTCCACAGCCTTGCCAGCATTTGTTTTCATTGTTTTTTTTTAATGTTAGCCATCCTTACTGGGGTAAGGTGGAATCTCATAGTTGCTTTAGTTTGCATTTCCCTGATGATTAGGGATGTTGAACATTTTCTTAAATGTGTGTTTGCTATTTGTATTTCTTTCTCTGAGAACTGCCTGTGCAGTTCTCTGCCCCATTTTGTGAGTGGGTTGTTTGATGATTTATTGTTTAGGTTTTGGAGTTCTTTGTAGATTCTAGAGATTAGGCCTCTGTCAGTTGTATAGCTGGTGAAAATTTTCTCCCATTCTGTGGGTAATCTGCTGGCTTTGGTTATAGTATTTTTGTCAGTGAAAAAGCTTTTCAGCTTCATGAGATCCCAATGGTTGAGTGATTGTTTAATTTCCTGAGCTGCTGGGGTTTTGTTCAGGAAATCTTTTCCCACTCCTATATCGCGGAAGGTTCTTCCTATTTTTTTCTTCCAGTAGTAGCAGAGTTTCTGGTTTTATATTAAGGTCTTTGATCCATTTGGACTTAATTTTTGTGCATGGAGAGATGTGTGGGTTGAGTTTCATTTTCCTACATATGGTTGTCCAGTTTGTCCAGCACCATTTGTTGAAGATGCTGTCTTTTCTCCATTCTGCATTGGTAGGGCTTTGTCAAATATCAAGTAGCTGTAGTTACTTTGCTTTTTTGCCAACTTTCAAAATCAATGTGCCTCCAGTGGTTAACTTCAGGTAAACCATAGTTTTCTCTTTCAGAATCCATTTGTGTAGTTAATTAGGGCTGTAATTGATGGATCAAGAAAATTGTCCCTTGAATTTTCACATTATTTTCTGAATGTTGGATCTATTTTGAGGTTGCACATATTGATTTTAGCAGTAATTATTTTGTAGTTTTGAAATCATTTTCCTTGAAAATTCCATTTCTCTGTCTTGCTGATTATCAATTTTCTAAGCTGGCATAGTTTTATGAAGATGAATTTTTATACTGTATTAAAAATGTTTGTAATGAGAAAATGAAGGAAAGTGTGGAGACTTGCTTATTTTCATATGCTTCAAACAAAGATAATATTAGTAAATGCCCAAGAACTTACTTGGCATAGAAATTTCCCATTCTGCTCAATGACAATGCATAGGCCATGGAATGACAGCCTTAGCAAGGATGGCAGTCAGATAATGAAGAGATAATGCACATACTGTTCAGAAACCATAACTTGGACTGAGAAGCTTACCCTAAAATGGGGTTTTAGATACTATTTCGATTTAAGACCCCAGTCTCTTCATCAGCTGCCAACTGCCATAATTATTAGACTTTGAAAAGATAAGAAAATTGAACAGCTAACAAAAATCAAAGAGATACTAAGACTTACTTATAATCATCAAAGAAATGCAATTCGAGGGAAATAGATCTAATTTTGTACCCAGTATTGGCAAAGATTCCTATGTCAGATAATTCCTGGTGTTGGCCAAGATACAGACAGAAGAAAATGTCATTGCTATTGAAAGTAGAAAATGATGCCTTCTCTCCATGGAGCAAGCTGCTGACACTTTGCAAAATGAATGATGAGAATTTCACGGGAAACTGGTTCTCACTCACTAAGGTCAGTGGGCAAACAAAGGTGAGAATGCTGACGATTATATTATATTGAGCTGACCCACAGAGATGTCCATATCCATGGAAAAAATAATTAAGATGTGATGCATAGATCTAAAGTCAGATGGGCATATTTTAAAGTATGATATTTCATGGCATGATTAACAGACAGATCTATAATGCAATGCCATTTATGTAAACTAAAATATTTCATTTCATTTCATTAACAAATTGCATGATATTTATATGTGTACGTGTAGTGGTTTGAATGTAAAATGCCCCTCCACCCTCAAGTGTTTATAATTAAGGTTTCTACCATGTGCCCAGCTGATAGAGCCTTTGAAAGGTGGAGCCTTGCTGGAGGAGGTGTGCTATTGGGGGAGGACCTTGGGGTTCAGCCCTACTGGATTTTGTGAGCTAGCTCAGTCTTGCTGCTTCTCTCTCTTCTCTCTGCTGATGCTGCTGATATATAATGTGAGCTGGCTGTCATGTTTCTCCACCATGATGAAGCTTCCCCTAAAGCCCATAAGCCTGAAATAAATCCTTCCCTCCCATTAGCTACTTCTGGTCAGGTGTTTTGTTTCAGCAATGAGAACTTAATTGCTACAGTATTTGTATACGTGAGTGTTTGCACCAATAGATATGATATTTAGAATAATAAAGAGATAAATAGAAATGGTCAAATTTCTCTTGAATTGAGTCTTAGCTGAGAATATTTGGGTAGGATCCTACATAGAAGGAAGAGTAGTGAGGACTGGATCTGGGGCAAGGGACAATGTATTAAATATAACACTCAAACTCTAATGTGGAGGTTTGATAGTGTAACTCACTCTGAGTAGTGAGATTAATTGAATGATATGTCCAGAGGTTGAAACAGAAAGAGAAGAACCAACCATGGAAGTAACAGAGGAGGGAAGGACAGAGACCCACAAGGAGAAATAGATAGGAAGATTGGTGGTCACAAAAGAGGATATTAAAAAGAAGGTAAAATGGTATTGTCTTTATGATGGAAAGAATGTATATTTAGAATTAGCCAGCTGGACTCAGTTTGGACTGTCCCAATTTTATTGGGATCCAAAGCATCCTAACTAAGATGCCATCTGTAGCAGACAGCTTCAGGTTCACTGAGATGAACTTCCAGACCAGGCACAGTTATGGAGGAAGGGATTTTTATTGAAGCTTACAGATCCAGGGGATGTTCCATAATGGCAGAAGAAACTAGCCTGCTTTCACAGGACCAAACACAGAGAGAAAAAGCCAAAAGCCACACAGCACAGCACCACCTCAGGAACTCTAGCTAGGCACACTTTGCATATCTTTAGATTGAAATCTCAAACCCACTACCACACCTTAAGATCTGCCCAGTGACACTGCCTCCAGCCAGGTGGCTGCAGATGCAAACGACAGACTAATGAAACACTGAATATATTGGGGGCCATCAATTCAAACTACCACACCATCCATAATGAGTAAGCTTGTCTCTCCAGCCAAAGTGTCTTGGGGCCGGGAAGGAGGTCATGTGGAGACAGTTTCTTGGTGTCACTGTCGTCATCTCAGTTCTGCCTTCTTGTTTTCCAGACTTTGGCTGTGGTCTAGTAGGTGTGGATGTACCTTTTTTGTACCTTTTTTTTTTGTGTGTGTGAAAACAAAGTTTTCTTTTCTTTTCTTTTTCTTTCTTTTTTCTTTCTTTCTTTCTTTCTTTTTTGCTGCGGGGGGGGGGGACTATCCTATATATAATGTACATAAAAAAAAGAAATTTAGAACCTAAAATTCAGTTATACAAATTTAAAGAAAACTAAAAGGCAAAACTGGAAAAAGACCTGAAAATTGTTGTTGCACATCTTGTAAGGATACACAATCCAATTGTAAGGAACACTTATAGACAGTTGATAGAAAAAAAATTACAAATTGCACATAATTATGTGAAGCTAGGCTTGCACTTATTCATAATTGGCAATGTAATCAAAAACAATTTGAGTTGTTACCTTTTATAATGTCACACAATTTTCAACATTAATAAACTAGATAATAGTCTAGAAAGTTTTGGAAAGTCCATGCACTGTTGAAAGGAGTATATAATTGTACAAATTAATCTAAAGGACAGTTTTGTCATTTACAACTATACAAAAGTTGACACAAACATCTTGGAAATTATACTACATATTTATTATCATGCGATATGTGCATATATATATATATGTGTAATCTGTAATTTAATTGATGTATTTAAGTTCTATGTGCTTCATTTTCTATATATGTAAAAAGGGTTATAATAATTACTACTTGGTAAAGTTGTCATGAGGATGAAGTAATTTCTATGTAATGCATGTTGAACAGTACCTGGTATATGGTAATAATAATTATAACTATTAGTATGAATATGATGGATGCTAATAGTTTTATTTACTTCAAGAATATTTATGATGCCAAAATGAACCTGTCAAAAATTATTTTTTTATCGGTAAGATGACAAAGTAATTATGATATATACATCCTGATGTGGGCTGTGTTCATGTAATGAAATGAAAGGTTTCAATAATACATTGTTAAGTGAACAAAGAAAAATGTATAACATTGGTTAATATGAAAAGGAAATCATGGAATATGTGTGAGAATATATAATGGCTACTGATGAAGATGGAGAAGATGGGAGATTAAACTGCTTGTTTCTTTGTAAAGTCCTTTCTCATTTCCATCATGATAAATGCACCATCACTGTGCATACAAATAGGAGATATTGAATGACGTGGAAAACCACTCTGAAAGTATACCTAAGTGAAAATAGCAAGCTGTAGTCATAAAAGTGCGTTCACTCTGCAATTCAGGATGAATATTTAATGCCAATTCCCCACCTATGGCAAGGTCCATGGCAGAGGCATCTGTAATAAAAAACTAAGACTAATAGAAGAAAGCATATATTTATCTAATATGAGTTTTATTTGACACAGGTACCTTTGGAAAGGAAGACCCAAAGAGACACAGGATTTTGTTTTTGTGGACAGTGGTATACAGATGTATGAGTGGAAGATACATGGGTAAAAATCTCACAGTAAATGACAGGATGGTGTCGTAAGCAAACCTGTTTGTTCAGTTGCTTTCCTGTATCCCTGTGTGATGCTCCTTGCCTCCCTGTGTAGGGAGGAAAATGCCTGGTAATGAAGGTCTTCTGACATACTGTGGAGGAAGGGCAGAACATTCTTGTTCAACTTGCTTCAGGAGCAAAGGCTGAGAGGTCAGAGATCCCCATTTCTGTCCTCAGACGCCGAGCTGAGCATTTAGAGCACCTTGTCCTGAATCCCACTGATACACACGTCAGCTCTGGAAGGGCATAAACCCAACGGAATCACTCATCACTTTTGTGTAAGGGTGGACTATAAACCGTTATCTTTCCTGTCTGCTTTATTTTTAAGCATTAAAAAAATAAAATGGCTGGGTGTGGTGGGACACACCTTTAATCCCAGCACCCAGGAGGCAGAGGTGAGGGGGATCACCATGAATTCAAGGCCAGCCTGAGACTACATAGTGAATTCTAGGTCAGCCTGGGATACAGTAAGACTACCTTGAAAAAAACCTATAAATAAATAAATGGATATTATTTTGGCACAAGATAAGTAATTATACATATTAATGTCTATGCATATGTAGAACATATTGACTGTCTCAAAAATAAAATTAGCTGTCACAATCTTTGTGATTTCTCTGCATCTTCTATTATAAATTTCCAACAATATTTAAATTAGTTAAAATTTAAATGTAAATGAAATATTATTCTGGGTTAATTTCAGCCTTATTGAAATGAGTCTGTTTAATTTTTTTCTCCTTAGCCTTTGTTTGCTTATCTGTGAAACCTGAGAATTGAGAAGCAAATTAAAAACAAATATGTCAACCCTTTGGCAATGTTGTCAGCTCTGTAAAAATGTTAGTTGCTAATGTAATGAAATTGTAGGAAAGCATCATGCTCAATAATGGTTGAAAATATTTCCTAAAATTGAAAAAAAAATGAAACAAAGATCTCGCTGCAATTAATCCTTCATTGCTCAACTAGTTGCATCTAGAAAGCTTGCCTGCTCCACAGACTCCCCACCAGCCTTCTGAGACACACAGCTTTAACCACTTCCTGGGGAGATTGTGTTTCCTCTTCAGAAGTGTCTGTAATGGTACAACATAGCAGAGGATCAATGAATTTTATTTCCATTAAGTGGAATAGCATGAGTAATCATTTTCATCTCAAAGAAAATATTCCTTTACCCACCTCTACACTTTCTTTGTCTCTGTAAAAAGACACATTTAATTGGATTCTCTGTGATAGGGAAATGCAAAGGAAATTGAACTTCACTAGAATAAGCTCCTTCAAAGGTTTTCCAAGCAATGTTGGCCGCTCTCTGCTCCTCTCTCCTTTTCTTTCCCTTTTGATGGTGCTTCTATGAAACCCAGTTCTCCTCTCACCAGATCCTTTCTATGATTTACATAACCAGAGGTGAAATTTCAGGATTCATGCCTTCCTGATATTGCTTCTTACAGAGGACACTTAAGGTTGTGAAAGGGTCCCTGGATTTAAGAAGCTCCCTGTATTTTAATGGAGATGGGGACTTTCAAGTGCTAATTGACACACTTTGTGTATCACAGGTTGCTGAGATAGCCTGATATGATATCCAAAGGGAAACATCAAAAGTTGTCTCCTTCAAAGGAGTTCCCATGCGCTGTTTGTTGAGAGTGCAAATTGCAAATTGGTGCAAGTTTTTGTGGAGAGAAATATATCAGTTATTTATTAAAATTTTAAAAGCACTGAAATATGGTACCAATATACAAACACATTGAAAAAAATATATATATATCCAAAATATAGCATTAGTTTATTTGTTTTTTATTGACAATGTCCTTTATTGTAAACAATATCCCATGGTACTTCCCTCCCTCCCCCCACTTTCCCCTTTGAAACTCCACTCTCCATCATATCCCCTCCCCCTCTCAATCAGTCTCTCTTTTAATAATTATGGTCTTATGTAGGTAGTGTCAGGTACTGCAAGGCCATGGATATCCAGGCCATTTTGTGTCTGGAGGAGCACATTGTAAGAAGTCCTACCCTTCCTTTGGCTTTTACATTCTTTCTGCCACCTCTTCCACAATGGACCCTGAGCCTTGGGAAGTGTGTTAGAGATGTTTAAGTGCTGAGCACTCTTCTGTCCCTTCTTCTCAGCACCATGGTGCCTTCTGAGTCATCCCAAGGTTACCACCATCTGAAAAGAGACACTTCTCTAACCAAAAGTAAGAGTAGCATTAATATATGAGTATGGACATTAAGAGAAGTGCTTACTGGGCAGTTTGGTGAGCATAGTATGTACATTTAGCCAGACACCAGCAGACATTACACTCTTAGGGCTCATGACTACCCCTGTTGTAGGTTTTCAGTATCAGGGATGTATTCCCTACCATGGAGTGGGCCTCCAGTCAAATTAGAGAGCGGTTGGTTTCCCCCATAACAGACATACCATTATTGCCCCATTGGCTCATTTGGCCTGGCTGGCCAAATTTAAGGCTTGCAGTGTCCACTGTTGATTATCTTCACTGGTGTTTTCTCTCTCTCCCATTGACTGCATGCCTGGGTTACCTCACTAAGTATAATCCTTTCCAGATCCATCCATTTTCCAGCAAATTTCACAACTTCATTTTTCTTTATTGCTGAGTAGAAATCCATTGTGTAAATGTGCCATATTTTCATTATCCACTCATCAGTTGAGGGACATGCTGGCTGGTTCCATTTCCTATCTATTATGAATAGAGTAGCAATAAACATGGTTGAGCAAGTATCTGTAAGGTAGTGAGATGAGTACTTAGGACATCTGCCTAGGAGTGTATAGTTGGGTCATATGGTAGATCTAATTTTAGCTGTATCAGGAACCTCCACACTGATTTCCACAATGGTTGGACCAGATTGCATTCCCACCAACAGTGTAGAAGGGTTCCTATTTTTCCACATCTTCGTCAGCATTTGTGGTCATTTGTTTTCATGATGGTAGCCATTCTGACAGGAGTGAGATGGAATCTCAAGGTAGTTTTAACCTGCATTTCCCTGATGACTAGGGATGTAGAACTTTTTAAAAATGTTTATATGCCACCTGTCTTTCTTCTTCTGAGAACTCTCTATTTAGTTCCATAGCCCATTTTTTAATTGGGTGGCTTGATTTCTTCTTATTTAATTGTTTGAGTTCTTTGTATATCCTAGACATTAATTCTCTGTCAGATGTATGGCTCGCAAAAGATTTTCTCCCATGCAGTAGGTTGCCTCTTTGCTCTATTCACAGTGCCCTTTGCTGTACGAAAGCTTTGTAATTTCATGAGGTCCCAGCAGCCGCTCTGTGGTTTTATTTCCCAAGCAATTGGGGTTATATTCAGAAAGTCTTTGCCAAGACCAATATGTTGAAGGTTTTCCCCTACTTTTGCCATTTAGCAGTTTCAGAGTTTCAGGTCTGATATTGAGGTCTTTGATTCATTTGGACTTGATTCTTGTGCATGGAGAGAGATAAGGATCTATTTTCATTCTTCTACAAATGCATATCCAGTTTTCCCAGCAACATTTGCTGAAGAGGCTGTCTTTTCTCCAATAGTATTATTGGCATTTTTGTCAAAGATCAGATGGCTATAGCTACCCGGACTTACATCAGGGTCCTCTATTCTGTTCCATTGATTGACATGTCTGTTTTTGTGCCAGTACCATGCTGTTTTTGTTACTATGGCTCTGTAATATAGGTTAAAATCAGGTATCGTGATACCACCAGCTTTATTTTTGTTGCTCAAAATTGTTTTAGATATTTGAGATATTTAGTGCTTCCAAATAAATTTTTGGATTTTTTTTCTATTTCCTTGAAGAATTCCATTGGAATTTTGGATGGGGATTGCATTAAATGTGTAGATTGCTTTTGGTAAGATTGCTATTTTCACAATATTGATTCTTCCAACCCAAGAACAAGGGATGTCTTTCCATTTCCTAGTGTCTTCTGTAATGTCTTGCTTGAGTGTTTTAAATTTTTTATTGTAGATACCCTTCACTTCCTTGGTTAGGTTTATTCCAAGGTACTTTATTTATTTATTTATTTTTTGATGCAGTTGTGAATGGGAGTGACTCTCTGATTTCATCTTCAGGGTAGGAGGTTAAGGTGCTAGGTGTTGCTCTTAAGACTCTCAGAGTAACCACCAAAGTGACCCTAGGGGTGTTGGGTTTGCCTGTTACGAGAGTATTCAAGTAGACTGAGTGGAACAAAATACAGACAAATTCTAAAAATTTAACTAAACAATGTACCCATTCAATGAAAAACAGCACAGAGAATTTATGCAAGAGTATGTATTATGACAAATAGAGCCCCTAACAAAATCACAGTCCCTAAGGATGTGTGTTGCCCCACACCCTTAATCCTGTCAACTGGGAAGATAAGATTTCTGGTCTGTAGAGGGTTCCAAGGCCAGCTTGTGAGCAAGTGAGACCCTTCCACAATGAATGCCAGAAGAGGAAACAAAGGCACTATAAATCAGGAAGCAACAAATGACAAACCCAAAATATAGCTTATTTAAGAATCTGACTATCCATCAGATTTAATATATAATTTACCCTGACATGGATGTTGCAATTAGCACTTCTGCTGAAAGCCTATACACTAGGCTTATTTGGCAGGTACTGACCTGGTGTAATCTTAGTTACCTTTTGGGATGGCTTTGTTTTCGGTTATGCTGCACAGCCACTTGGGTCCCTCTTTGTTGTCCTGTGGGCTCAGATAGGCTGGGCTGGCTGGGTCTGTGGGTTGGTGCTCTAATTGCCTGTGCGGGGTGCCATGTAGGTGAGCTCCCTTCCCCAGGTCTCTTGTGCTTGCTGGCAGTGGGGGAGGGGAGGGGATGGTGGCTGAAGTCCTCCCACTGGTCCTCATGATCCCTTTCCTCACAAGCTTCTCCATTGTCCTCTGCCATCATTCTTCCACATTTCTTGAGTTTGCGAGGAGGAAAATCCCCTCACCTGGCTTTAAAATCCTGCAGCTCAGGCCAGTCTGGTGGCTGCAGCTGCATGGAACTGGTGCCACCGCTGCTGGAGCAGCTTCTGCCTGCTTCTGTGGGCTCTAGACGCTCTGGGTCTCTCCTACTTCTCTGCTGTGGTTGATAATTTATTATACACCTCACTTTTTAGTAGAAGAGTGTATTTTGCTGGATTTTTTTTTTTTTTTTTTTTTTTTTTTCCCTTAGGCTGTTTTGGCATGGTTCCTATGCATCCATCTTAACAGAAGTCTAGCATTAGTTTTTTATCTTCAGTCAATGGCAGAGTGAAAATATTAAATGAAACATTGCAGAAATAATCTATAAGTTTTTAAAAGTATTTTATCTATTTTTTGAAATTTTTTATTAGTTATCTATATAATGTGCATGGAGCCATGATGTACCATTGTTAGCTTTCTCCCAGCCCTCACCCCTTGGGGATTGTGGGTCTTGCATTGTGGGGATAGCCATCAGTTATGGGGGAGAGGCAATGTCTCTGTGCATAATGACCCAACTTATGGCTCTAACAATCTTCCTGCCCCCTCTTCTGTGAATTTCCCTGAGCCATGTTGGGTTCATTTTAGGTCTATTTCAGTGATGAGGTCACGGGAGTCTCTGTGTCTCTGGATCTCTGGTTTGGTAGGTGTTGAGTGTTCTTTGTGTGTGTCTCCTTCACTCCTCTGCTGATACCAGGTTCACTGAGAAAGCAGCACTCTTGCTCATTTCCCCAATTATTCTACGGGTTCAGCTGGTGCCTTGGTGAGGTGCAATGGGCTGATTCTCTCCTCATGTTCTACGTCCATCTGAAAAAGAAAGGCAAATTCTCCAACAGAAAGGGAGGTCAGTGCAAGGTACATGGATAGCCATTATTGTTTTAGAGTGACACTCACCACTGCCCCCCACCCCATCCCAGAGCAGCAGGCAGACCACAGCAAAAGAGGAATAGCATGAAAAACCAGATACAAGTAAATCCAGCTAGACTGTCCAGTCCCACAATGGATGTCTCTAATCAAATCATAGAAGAGACAATAGGATCAGAACCCCCAAATGAAGAGACAAGCTATGCAACCTTGGCCAAGTAAATATCACAACTCTCAGAAACTCAACAAAGAGACAATAATTGTATGAACGTTATCCTTGCTAGATTAGACCTAATAAAAAAGAAAGAGGAAGCGTTCCAAAGACAGTTAAATGATCAGAAGGGATGGGGTGGGGGGCAGTGTTGAGTGTCAGGGCGATGGCCCCTGGAGTAATGAAAGGCTGGGTTGGGGGACACTGGCCTGCTGGCCTGGGTCCCCTATCAGAGGTGGGAGTGGGGACTATAACCACACTAGTTGGGCTCAGGAAGGGTAGAGTGGGAACACTGGCCTACTTCCCTGGGTCCCTGATCTGCCATGGGAGGAGGTGTGGCAGCACCTGAGGGGAGATAGGGCTCAGGAAGGCTCGGGAGGCACCTGACCAGTGATGGGGCTCTGGCCAGCTAGGGAGAGACCTGACCTGTGATGGTGCACAGGGCTCGGGACAGCAAGGGCAGCACCTGACCAGCAATGGGGCTCAGGCAGGCCTGGCGGGACCTGACCTGTGATGGCACATGGGGCTCTGACTGCCAAGGGTGGGACCTGACATGTGATGGCACATAGGGCTCTGGCTGGCAAGGGCAGCACCTGACCGGTGATGGGGCTTGGACAGGCCTGGTGGGGCCCGACCTGCGATGGTGCAGGTGCCTCTGGTCAGCTAGGGAGAGACCTGACCAGTGATAGCACCTGCCCAAGAGTGTGGGAATCAGTGGATTCCCTATTTTGTTCATACAACCCCTCCCTCTGGAAGTGCGCTAGAGCCAGCAAACCCCTTAAAAATTCCCTTGAACCTTAAAGGTCTTGCCTTCACTTCCCTGTGAGGTGAGGCAAGGTTAGGCTGACGCCATCTTACCGGAACCCTATTTATTTAGTTTTTATTAATTTATTTGAGAGAGAGAGAGAGAGAGAGAGAGAGAGAGAGAAAGAGAGAGAGAAAGGCAGACATACAGAGAAAGACAGAATGGGTGCACCAGGGCCTCCAGCATGTGCCACCTTATGCCGCTGGCTTATGTGGGTCCTGGGAAATTGAACCAAGGTCCTTTGGCTCTGTAGGTGAATGCCTTAACCACCAAGCCATCTCTCCATCCCCTTAATCTATAAGTTTTAAATTGCCAATCTGAGTAATATGATATAATCTCACACTGTCCTGCTGTGTCCTTTGCAGGAGATGATTCATATCTTTTTGCCTAGCATATCCATGAAGAATATTATTATTTACTACCTGCTTTGGCAGAGAAAGAGAGAGAGAGAAAGAGAGGAGAGAGGGAGAAAAAGGAGAGGAGAGATGCTTATTTTATGCATATAATTAAAATTGTTGCATTTTACTATTAGTGATTGGTATCAATATCTTACTATGCCTAATGCATAAATTTTACTCTATGTATAAATCCATAGAAAAGCACAACACATCCACAGCTATAGGCATCTACTATGGGTTTTAGAATCTATTCCCTACAAAGAAGGGAAAATACCATATATGAATTTGAAGGCATTTTTAACAATTTTAAAGTATTTAAATTTTAAAAGAATTTTTGGTGTTATTTGTAATACCAAAGTGCTAGATAAACCTGTCAAACACATTGTGAGCATAATGAGAAGTATCGTACTTTTATTAACAGATGGCAGATGTTGAAGAATTTATGAGGAACAGACATATAAAATGCTAACGCTAAGTCTAGGTGGTGAGTATGTAAGTATTTATTATACTGCTTTAATTGTTCTTTATAATGAAACATTTAAAAATGAAAACATTAAAAAGAGGAATCCATTAAGAAGATATTAAGCAAAAAAGAAGATATTGAGCATATAAATTATGATCTTCCTACACAATGATAATTTTGTAGTTGTCAGATAAAATATCTGGTATATTTCCACTGGTGATCAATGACAGAAAAATATCCATTCCATGTAGAGTAGGGAGAGTTGCTTTGAAGTAACACTGACTCTCCTTCCTGGTCTCTAAGAAGGGAGCAAGGCACCACCACACATTCTCACTACCACAGCGCTGCCTGCCGGTGCCTTCCCTGAAATGGTGGCCTGGATCTCTCCACACCATAAACCCAAATAAACCTTTCCTGGCTTAACTTGCTTTTTGTCAGTTACATGGTCACATTCAGCACACTAATGGTGTTATCAAAATTTGTAATCTTTGGAAGCCTTAAATCTTAGGTTGTGTTGTCTCTGTCTTTGAAATAAATATCCATTTAGGTCTGTGTTTATATTAGATACTCATTTCATCAAAACAAAGAAGGCCATCTATTAGAGGGCACAAACTTCAGCTCATCTTTTCTCTATTGACACTTGGGAGTCTGATGTATTTGTTTTGTGATCTTATCTTCAAGAGTAGAAGTATCTGGGGCTGGAGAGATGGCGTAGTGGTTAAGTGCTTCTTTGTGAAGCCTAAGGACCCTGGTTCAAAGCTTGATTCCCCAGTACCCACATAAGCCAGATGCACAAGGTGGCGTATGCATCTGGAGTTCATTTGCAGTGACCAGAGGCCCTGGCGCACCCATTCTCTCTCTTTCTCCCTTTCTCCATCTCTAGTAAGTAAATAAATAAATATTTAAAAAAATATTAAAAAAAAAAGAGTTGAAGTATCTCAAAATTGCCACATGTTTAAAATCATCAAAATAGTTACCAGTAGCTCTACAAAAAGCCACTTTAGTAGGTTCTGGAAATTTCTGTTCTAGCTTTTTATGTAAAGATGAGGCTTTGCTCTTTGATTGTGAGAGAGTCCCGATCATTTCCTTGTTTGAGCTTAAGTCTGTAGTCTCAGAAGTCTTCTTAAACAATTCTTTAGGCTTTTTCTTTTCTTGAGGTGGGGTCTCTCCCTCAACACAGAGCTGCTGTCCCTCAATTAACTCCAGATATTTTTGGCCTCCAATTTCTTGTTCCCCAGGACTGCAGTTTCAGAAGTTTGTGGCCATGCCCAGCATTTTTTCCTTTATTTTATTTTATTTTATTTTATTTTTATTTTTTAACATTTTTTATTAGTTATGTATATAGTATATATACAGCCATGATGGTATCATCATTAGCCTTCTCCCTGTCCTCCCCCTATGGGTAATGTGGGTCTTGCCTTACGTGGGTAGCCATTACTTATGTGAGAGAGGCAATGACTCTATGTATAATGACCCAACTTATGGCTCTAACCACCTTTTTGCCCCCTCTTCTATGAATTTCCCTGGGCCATGTTGGGATCATTTTAGGTCTAGTTCAGTGACAAGGTTCTGTGAGTCTCTGTGTCTCTGGATATCTGATTTGGTAGAAGTTGAGAGTTCTTTGTGTCTATCTCCTTTGCCCTTGTGCTGGTACCAGGTTCACCGAGAAAGCAGCACTCTTGGTCATTTCCCCTATGACTCAATGGCTTCATTTGGTGGCCTGTTGAGGTGCAATGGGCTGATTATCTCCTCAGGATATACGTCCATCTGAAAGAGAGAAGCAGATTCTCCAATGGAGAGTGAGGTCAGTGCAAGATACATGGATGACCATAATTATTTTAGAGAGAATTTAATAGGTGTAGGGCCTCTTGTATCCCACTATTGGTGGGAGCTTGATATTGGAAAGTGGGCTCATTTTTGGATATGGTTCTGACTCGTTTCCCATTTCCAGGTATGGGTTCCATTCCATTGAGTGGATCCTTTAGCCAAATCAAGAGCAGTTGGTAACCCCCCATGTTTTTTCTATTTCTCTTGCTGATTTACATATTTTGCTCCTTTCTATGACGCCCTCTCAAAAGTCACCATTCTTTCAATGATTACATGATTTTAGACCCAGGTTATAATTATTAAATTTATATGCTTGTTATAAGGTTCCATGTTTATTTCCACTAACAAATTATTTGGCAAAGACACTCATACCTACATTTATAGTTACTTATGTATGTTTTTCCTCTCCTGTGTGCACTCTCATTCTTTTATGCTAACAACTTTTACCTACTTGTATTTTCATTTTGATTTATCCTTCAGCTAGTGTAACTTTTTTAAAAAGGAGCAGTATAAGAAGGATATTTATGTCCCCATTTACATCTAAAACTGTTCCTTGTTGTCTTGAAAATAACCCAAATGTAGAATCATAATATAGTTGGCAGCTGAATTCTTGGTTCATAGATTTTTTTTCCTCAAAACTCTAATTATCATTCCAATTTTGTCCTGACATTTGATTTTTCTTGTCTTCTGTAAGCTAGGAAGCCTCTGTCAGTTTACTAGTAGATGGATAGAAGATATATCTTTGTATGTCCTTGTGGCAGCAGTTCAGAAGGTTCCACCCATTTACCATTGCAGAGAGAGAGAGAGACAGAGAGACTGCAAAGGAGAGAGGGAGAGTGAGCTCAGCCTATGTAGCTCCCAGAATAAGCATTGATAAATACATGTCCTAGATCCATTGTTCTATGACTTGGTTTTCTCTAGTTCAGAACTTAAAATCCCCATCATCTTCCTGACCTCATCATTATATCCTTGTAGGTAATAGGACAAAAATTCAAATTTCTTTTACATACTTTCCTGGAAAGACAAATAACTAAAGTTTGCCCAATAAAGAAAAAAATTTCAAATAAAAGCCAATTTCTTCTCCCACCAGCAAATACTGTGACCTCTCTGTTTGTTTTAGGGGACAGTAAGGCTGAGAGGGTGCTTCACAGGACTTATGGTTCAGCGGAATAAGTGAATGGATGGAGAAGCAGCAGTACACTCCTTTGGAAAGGGAGGCCATCCAGGGGAGATGCTGAGGGTTGCAGAAATCGAGGGGCACACTGCACATGTCCCCACTTAGCCATCCCTATAGCCATTTGAGAATTAGGCACTGATTTGAGAAGTTCTTTTTTATTTTTTAATTCTTTTTGTGATACTGGGAATTGAATCTAGGGCCTTGTACATGCTCAGCAAGTACTGCACTACTGAGCTACATCCTTAGTCCTAGATGTTCACTCATTTAAAAAAAATATATATTTTATTTATTTATTAGAGAGAGAGAGAGAGAATGGGCACTCCAGGGCCTCCAGCCACTGCAAACGAACTCCAGATGCATTCGCTCTCTTGTGCATCTGGCTCACGTGGGTCCTGGAGAATCGAACCAGGATCCTTTGGCTTTGCAGGCAAATGCCTTAACTGCTAAGCCATCTCTCCAGCCCCTCGTTCATTTTTTTTTTAATGAGAGAGAGAGAGAGCGAGGCTGTGGCTCTTACATTCTTTCTACCCATTCTTTTGCAAGGTTTACTGACCTGACCCTTGGAGGGCTTGTTAGAAGTTTACTTTATTGTTGAACTCTCAGCAGCCTCTTACGTTTTGCTTTGATGAGTTTTGAATGTCCTCAGTAGTTCTGTCACTGGGATTTGCCAACAATAGCCTATGGCTTTAGGCTAAAGCTTCTTCCATTACAGCAGGGCACTTTTGCCCAAACTATCCCCCTTTTCTTTTTCTCTCTGGAAGAGAGCTGTATCTTTTATTAATATATTTTATTTTTATTTATATGACAGAGAGAAAGAGTGACAGAGAGAAAGAGTGGCAGAGAGAAAGTGTGTGTGTGTGTGTGTGTGTGTGTGTGAGAGAGAGAGAGAGAGAGAGAGAGAGAGAGAGAAAATGGGCACACCAGGGCCTCCAGCCATTGCAAACGAACTCCAGATGCATGCACCACCTTATGCATATGGCTTACTTACGTCCTGGGGGAATTGAACCTGGGTCCTTTGGCTTTGCAAGCAAGTGCCTTGACCACTAAGCCATCCCTCCAGCTTGAGAGCTGTATCTTTTAAGTCAATTCAAAATAATTTATAATTTTCCTTGTCAGTTCTTTCTTGGATCACTAGGTTTTGGGAAATGTGTTTCTAAATTAATATATCTTGGACATTTTCAATTTTTTTCTATTATTTATTTTTAAGATTATAAAAATATTTATTTTTATTTATTTGAGACAGAAAGTGGGAGGGGAGAGAAAGAGAGAGGGAGAGAGAGAGAGAGAGAGAGGGAGAGAGAGAGAGAGAGAATGGACAAGCCAGGGCCTCTAGTCACTGCAAATGAACTCCACATGCATGTGCCACCTTGTGCATCTGGGTTTACATGGGTACTGGGGAATTGAACCTGGGTCCTTGGGCTTTGTAGGCAAGCACCTTAACCTCTAAGCCATCCCTCCAGCTCTATTATTTCCTTTTAATTTTATTATTTCATTCCATTGTTGTACAGGAATATACCTTGTATGTTTTTAAGCTTTTCAAATCGATTGAGGCTGCTTTATACACAGCATATGGGCTACTATAGAGAACAGTCTGCTTGTGTAGTGCTGTTGGTGGACTGGAGTTTATAGGTAGATATTTGTTTGATTATGATTATCATAATTTCATTCAAGTTCTATCTCCTTGTTGATATTTTACTTGCATTTTCTATGGACTGTTAACAGTAGAATATGGAAATCTGCAACTGCTACAACAAAACTATTTCTTCCTTCATTTCTCTGTTTTTGCTTTATGTTTTTTATATTATGTTGTTAGTGCATATGTATCTTCCATTCTGCTATAGCATAGATTTTGTTTTTGCTCTTTACTGAAAACAACCATGTAAACCTGTTTCTTGCCTAAGCCATAACTTTGACATTAGAATCTTAGTGAAAATTCCCAAAGAGGCAGAATTTTTTTGCCCCTTGGGGCTGAATTAGTTAGATCAATACTTGGTGCCTGGGCTTTAGAAAGAGGTCAGTTCTATTGATTTAGTTCTTGTGTTCTAGTATCAGTCATGAAGCAAAACCATTAACCTAAGTCAAGTTCAGTTTTCTGATTAGAGTTATAAGATTTAGCAAAAAAAAGAAAAAAAAAAAAGGAATTGGGCTGGGAGATGGCTTAGTGTATAATGTGCTTGCTATGTGTAGTAGGTGGGTTTGCACTGCTGGAAAAAAATCACCCAACCAAGAGTTGGGGAAAAAAAAAAAGGTTTATTTTGGCTTACAGGCTCAAGGGGAAGCTCCATGATGGCAGGGGAAAATGATGGCACCAGCAGAGGGTGGACATCACCCCTTGGCCAACATTAGGTGGACAAGAACAGCAGGAGAGTGTGCCAAACACTGGCAAGGGGAAACTGGCTATAATACCCCTAAGTCCGCCCCCACCAATACACTGCTTCCAGGAGCATTAATTCCCAAATCTCCATTAGCTGGGAACCTAGCATTCAGAACACTTAAGTTTATGGGGGGACACCTGAATCAAACCACCACACTCTGCAAGCATGAGGACCTGAGTTTGGCTTCCCAGAACCCATGTCAACGTGGCTGTATTAGCAGAGGCTGTCGTTATCCTGGTGCTCCTATGGCCAGAGGGGAGGTGGAGAAAGTAGAATCCCTGTTACCTTATGTGCCAGCTGGTTTGGTGAGCCCTGCTGTGAACTAGAAGACAATATCTTTAAATGAGGTAGAGAGTGAGGACAAATGACTGAGCTTGTCCTCTGACCTCCACATGTTTGCTGTGGCATGTGCATGTCTGCAAACACACACATGGACATACATGTAAGTCACACTCCTCCAGGTTAAAAAAATCAAAAATTCTAATTCAATATAAATTATTTCCAGTATCTTGTGCTTATGTGCATTGATATTAAAAAAAATTACAGGGACATATTTAAATATTTATTTATTTATTTACTACTGAGAGAGAACATACAGAGAAAGAATGGGTGTGCCAGGGCCTCTAACCACTGCAAAGGAACTCCAGATGCATGTGCCACTATATGCACCTGGCTTATGTAGGTTCTGTGGAATCTGACCTGGTCCTTAGGCATCACAGGCAAACACCTTAACCACTAAGTCATCTCTCCAGCCCATAGGAAAAAATTAAAAAAAAAAAATCAAACCAGGCATAACTTTAATTGCAAAAGTAGGAGGATCATCATGAGTTTGAGGCCAGCCTGAGACTACAGAGTGAGTTCCAGGTCAGCCTGGGATACAGCGAGGCCCATATCAAAAAAGAAAAAAATTAATTGTCCATCTTAAGTAAATTGTAAATATTTAAATTATATAATATTTAATTTTATTTCTTGGTGTCTTGGCTGTCTTGGTTCATTTTAAACAGAATTTTCTTTAATACTCCTTGTATTTATAATCTACATTCCATTTTAACTATAGCATAGCTTCTGTAATGTCATGTATGATTCATTTCATGAGTTTGTCCATTCAGTACTCATTAATGAGAAAAACTGAGTGAGCACACTGTCTGCTATAGTAAATATTGCCACTGTAAGAAAACTCAAGTTAGATATGCTAAAATATTTGGTATTATCTTCTAATGGCATAACCTATTTGTCTGTTACTTATGACTATCTCATATACCTTCATTGATGACTAAAATGCCTTTCACTGACAACAAGAGAAGTATTGTGAAGTTTTTGCACCCTTCCACAACAGTACATAGTATGAGTTCATTTGTTTCTGTGCTGGAGTATTAACAGTCATCCATGTAAAAGCATTTAATCCAGGAAGTATAATCCATTTCAAAAGAAGATTATGATAAAAAATTATCTTGTTCAAATCAAATGTTCTCCCATTCATAGATAGTATTGTGCCTGGTTCGCACAACCTTGACACTTGAAGGATACATTTATGCAATTCTTTAATCCATTCTTTATAACATGGGAGTATTTCAATAACACTATTTGCTTCTTTAAATTTACATACAAGCCGGGTGTGGTGGCGCAATCCTTTAATCCCAGCACTCAGGAGGCAGAGGTAGGACGATTGCTGTGAGTTCAAGGCCACCCTGAGACTACAGAGTGAATTTCAGATCAGCCTGGACTAGAGTGAGACCCTACCTCACAAAACCAAAAAGCAAACAAAAAAATAAATTTACATACATGTTTTTCTAAAGAGATGTTGAAACTATAAATATAATAAGTATGGTTCTTTGATGAGTTATTTTAAAGAGTTGACCCAATATTTGAGGCCACCATAATTAATGTCTGTTTTCCTTTTTAAAAATTTATTTATTTATTTATTTGAAAGAGACAGAGAAAGAGGCAAATAGGGAGAGAGGGGGAGAGAGAGAGAGGAAGAGAGAAACAGAATGGGCACAACAAGGCATCTAACCATTGTAAATGAACTCCAGACGCATGTCCCACCATGTGTATCTCGTTTAAGTGGGTACTGGGGAACCAAACCTAGATCCTTAGGCTTTGCAGGCAAGCTACTTAAGTGCTAAGCCATCTCTCCAGCCCTAATGTCTGATTTTTTTTTAAAAATATTTTATTATTTATTTATTTATTTATTTGAGAGAGAGGGAGATACAGAAATAGGCAGGCAGAGAGAGAGAGAGAGAATGGGTGCGCCAGGGCCTCCAGCCACTGCAAATAAACTCCAGATACATGCACCCCCTTGTGCATCCGGCCTACGTGGGTCCTGGAGAATCGAGCCTCGAACCGGGGTCCTTAGGCTTCATAGGCAAGCGTTTAACCGCTAAGCCATCTCTCCAGCCCTAATGTCTGATTTTTATAGTTCAAAATAACCTCAAGATTCTCTCAACTTCATTAATTGTTTAAAAGGCCAGTGGGTTTTTGAATTTGAGAGGACTGAAGGACTACTGGCTGGGAGTAAACTCATTAAAATACTTCCACTGTGCACTTGGGACATTGCTCCAGTAGCAGAACAATTTCACAACAGTTACTTCAGTGTCAACAGAGTGAATACAGGCATGGTTTGAAGTGTACAAAAAAGAACATGAACAGAAGAGCCGATGTTTTCTATGGAATCACACTTTCCTTTGACTCTAAGTGAACATTATTTGTGCTTTTACACTATTTGTATTGTTCTCACAAAAGAGTACAATATTTTTATTAACTCTTCACTCAACATTTTTTTTTCTACAAAAAGTTCCTTTTGTTTCTGAATTGTTGTTTGGATTTTACTTATAATCCAGCCTTGTATTTGAGAAAAAAAAATTTCACAAGTCACTCAATTTTTTCATTGTGGTTGCTTGCAATCATGCAATCATAAAAAAGGTGAGACATTTAGATCCTTGACACGCTCTGTAGCAGTAAATGGAGCTTTTACATGTTTTGTTATAGAAGGAGATTTCTTCCTGGCACTTGAAAATTTGCTCACAGTTTTGGAATCTGAAAATACTCATGGTAGCAGTATGTTCAAACAGCTATTTGAGCTGAAAGACTCATCATGACGATGTGAGCGTGGGAAGCCATTACCACCTCGGCTGCGATTATTTTGTCTTCTTCGTCTGAGTTTATTTTAATCAAAAAATTTTGCTATTTTATCACTTCCTTTGGAAGTAGTTAAGGAAATGATACATCTCTTAAGCTTTATGTCAGTTTGAGCTGGCTTATATCTGACTCCCAGTTTCCCATACTGAATAACAATAGCATATGGCTCTAAGATCTATAGAAGTCCAATTTTCTGCACTGGAGAACAATTACTAAAGAGCTGTAGAGGCTGTTTTGTTCGTTTAATAAATATCCCGTTTTAAAAATTTCATCTCAGCATTTACACATATGTTTTGGCATTTGAGGATCCACCATTATCCAGAGAAATTAGTGATGGCAATTGCCCGAGAGTAGAAAAAGTTGCTAATCTCCCTACTCTTTACTGTGTTGGTGATCCTCAAGTCTAAGCATAGCTAGCAATAAACGTGTCAAATGTTGAGAACTTTTGAACAAACAATGAATTAGTCATCTATGTAGATCAAGCTGATCCTCCCTGCTGTGTGCAAGGGAGGTATGATCTTGAACAATGCCAGATGTGATCTTAGATATGACCTGAAAGCTGGTGTTCGGGATTGGTGGATTCCTGCCTTTGTCCTTATAGCACTGCTGTTCACAGGCTGATAAGAGTCAGGGCTTTGGAGAGAATCACTCCGGCTATTGTCTAGAAGGCTGGCCCTGGCTGTGACTGGCTGACTCGCAGAAGCCAGTGAGTGGTGTAGAATTATCACTGTTTGGTTGATGTCAGGGAATGCGGCAGACTCACAGTTATTTTTCATCATGGTTCCTTGTTCACTATGCAACACCTCAGCAAAAGGACAGTGTTTCCATTTCTTTTTATATTAGCGTATGAAGAACTATGTTTCACTGTGTCATTTTTCGTACATAATTTGCTTCATTCTTTTCCTTCTCCCATTTCTCTTTCTTCCTTGTTGCTTTTCCACCACAGCCTCTGTTCCACTTCTATGCCATATGTGTCCTTTGACACCACTCTTCTCAGCACCTCTTGTTACCCGCTCATGGTCTCCTACGTAGTTTCATTGCCATTCCCGACTTTCACACCTCTTTATTTACATATATACCAAATTGAAAAGTTAGGTTGCACATGTGAGAAAAAACATGTCTTTCTGAGTCTAGGCCACCTTACTCAATGTAGCTCTTTCTGGATTGACACATTTTCTTGAAAATTTCCCTATTTCATTTTTCTTTATAGCTGTGTATATTCCATTGTATATGAAAATTTTTACCTCTGCTAATATGTAGTGGTCCTCCGTGTCTCTTCTGGCTAGTTTTGGTTTCAAGTCTACTTGATCAGCTCACTGGTTCAGTTCCTGATTGCTTCGAGGGCTGACTCCCATTCCTCATCACTAACAGCTTTGGTTGTCTTGACTAGCTAGGTAAATTTACTAGCTACGTGAATTTCTTGGAGGCAGCAGATGTTTTGTTCTTGTTTTTCACTCCAGTTAGTCTGCATCATTTTGTTGGTGAGGTGAAGGTATTTTCACTGAAAGCGATTTTCCTACAGTTTTCTTGGCTGATGTTCTCACTGGTGTTTCTTTTCCTCCTCTCCTGATCATTGTGGGAGTTTGCTGGTTTTCTGTGCTAGGCATTATTGATTATTTCTCAGTTCTTTTTTTTTAAAAAAAAACACTTTTTATTTTTTATTATTTTTATTTTTGGAGACACAAAGAGAGACGGGCGGGGGGGAAAGGAAGACAGAGATGGGCGTGCCTGCAGTCTCTCAGCTGCTATGAACGAAATCCAGATGCGTGCGCCCCCTTGTGGCCAAGTGCGGCATTGCGCCCTTGCTTCACTTTGCATCTGGCTAAACATGGGACCTGGAGATTGGAACCGCTGGAGATTGGAACCAGTGTTCTTAGGCTTAGGAGGCAGGTGTCTTAACCCCTAAGCCATCTCTCCAGCCCAGGTCTTATTTTTTAATCTTTTCCTCCCATGGTGTGTTTTTGTTCATATAATCTCATAGATGAGATTGTTTTTCTTCTTCCCATGCAGTATTCCTTCAAGAAGTTTCTACAGAGCTGGTTTTGTTGTTTCACCAGCCTTAATTTGTGTTTTAAAACATGATTATTTCTCTAATTATTTTGAAAGATAAGTTTGTACTTTTGGTCAGCAGTTATTTTCTTTCAGGGATTGAAATATGTTGTTACATGTTTCTCTGGCTTTTGGTGTTACTTATGAAAGATCTGAAGTTATTTTGACATTTTTGCCTTTGAATGTGAGTTGGCATTTTCCCCTTCAGCTTTTTGTATTGTTGATTTACTTTGCAGTTTTTTCTTCCTTCCTTCCTTCCTTCCTTCCTTCCTTCCTTCCTTCCTTCCTTCCTTCCTTCCTTCCTTCCTTCCTTCTTTTTTTTTTTTTTTTGAAGCAAGGCTTCACTCTATCCCAAGCTGATCTGGAATGGCCTCAGACTTATGGCAATTCTCCAGCCTCCATCTTCTGAGAACTCGTATTAAAGGTACACCAGGCTTACTTTGTAGTTTTAATATCTTGATTATGACATGCCATGGAAACTTCTTCTCTGATATCACGTGCTTGGGGTTCTAGATGTTCTTGTATTTTGGATATTGACTTCTTTCTCTAAGTTTTGGAAATGCTCTGTTACCATTTCATTTATTGTTTATTCCTTTTGAACTTGTCTCAGCTCCTTCCACCCTGTGGATTCCAAGTTTGGTTTCTTGAGTGTATCTCAGAGTTCTTAGAAGCACTGGCCATGTTCCTAAATATTTGCTTTCTACATGTCTGCCTATGCTATTGTCACAACCTTGTCCTCTGTCCCTGGAATTCAACCTTCTCCATCGTCTTGTTGGTGATACTCTGATTGTACTTTGATTTGATTTATTGTTTAATTTCCACTATCTTTGCTTCTTTGAGTCTTCTATATAGTTATTGATCCTTTTTCCAAGTAGGATTCTCATATTTTCCCTCTGATATTTCATGTATCTTGATCATTTTGGATTTCATTAGAGAAGAACTGGGGTGTTGGAAATGGATTATAGTGTGTGTTGTTATCTAATAATCTTTGTGTTTTTGCTTGTGTTTTTCACATTTGTTGGAATGGGTGTATTTTTCAGATTTCTCTTCCTTTTTTTGTCAACCTGCATTTGGTGGGTTGTTTCAGTTTTGGAGCAGCCTCCGAAAGCCCACTCCACTAGGGATGGTGTATACTGCAGTTATTTTGTGCGGAGTCACCGTGTTGGTCCACTTATTATTGACTATCCTGGTTTTGCCTGGCTATCAGTCAGAAAGTATGAATCATAGATGTTTTCGAGCAAAAGCTTTTAGTATTTAAGTAGTGAAGTAAAGAGGGGATGAAGAAAGGAGGAGAGATGAAATGCAGCATGAAACAGAAGGTATATGGGCTGGCGGTACGAGAGGAAGTAGGGAGACTTTTTACGTAAAGAAATGCAGCACCGCAGGCTTTTGCAGCCATAAAAAGCCAAGGTCCGTCCTGGAGGCTTATTTTGGTGATGAATAGGTCAAAATACAGTAGGTTAACAATGTTACAAAATTGCAAGTTGTAGTGAAAAATAACCAGTTAGAAAGAAATTAAATTGCTAAAATGATAGAAAAAAAGACAAAAAATGCCACAAAGCATAAAAACAAATAAACAAAACTATGTAATGAAAACACAAAAACATATATATCACTCAGCCAAACAACAAACCAATAAAATAAACAAAAACAATAACCCTGCTGTGGTCTGCACCGTGTTTGTTTTTGTTTTTCACTGGTCCACAGAGTCCCAGGACAGATCTTTGTTCAGCTGTTGAGGACTGATGCTGATTCAATAGCAGAGATGGACCCTTGCCACACCGGCCCTGATTCTGTTTCCATCAGGCAAGAGAGTTGCCTTCCATTATTTTCACATCTTAACATGATAAGTCCATATTTTTTTTATTATTTTATTTATTTTTGGAGAGAGACACAGAGAGAGACAGAGAGGGAGACAGATAGAGATGGGCGCGCCAGCAGTCTCTCAGCTGTTGTGAACGAAATCCAGACGCGTGCGCCCCCTTGTGGTCAAGTGTGGCATTGTGCCCTTGTGTCACTTTGCATCTGGCTAAACGTGGGACCTGGAGATTGGAACCGGGTTCTTAGGCTTAGCAGGCAGGCGCCTTAACCGCTAAGCCATCTCTCCAGCCCAAGTCCATATTTTTTAATATCCAGGTTCTCTCTACAAGACCTTCCTTGCAAAACTCTTCATCTGGTTCCTCCCTTTAGCCAAATCTTGTAATGTTTAGCTGTTGCTGTTATTTAAGGACTATAAGGGACAAAGCTCATGTAAGTCCAGTGTGACTAAGTGCTGAATTGTTACAACTGACTACAAAGAAATCTGATTACTGACTATTTATGGTGTTCTGACAAAGTTAATAGGTGAATGATAGAATCATAAGTAGTATATGTCCAGTAAATATAAAATTCTTGCCACCATTATCAGTGGTGGCACAGGGCAAGTTTGGGCTTCCCTAAGAGTTCTACCTTCACACTTTGACCTCCAAATCAGCATGTCATTGCATTGGCCTACTGTTCTCTTCATGTCAGAGTAGTTTCTGACCTGCTCCGTGGCCGTGGGATTGCAAGGCTTGCCTTCTATCTGGAATGCACCTCTTGCCCATGGGCTTTCCCAGCCAAAATGACACATTTCACCCCTAATTACAGAAGACTGTACTCCACTGCATGCTTGTGAAGTGATGTATTCTAGCACGCTACACTACCCCCAGCTTCCTCACTGGTGATTTAAATTCTGCTACTTCATTTTGAATTTCATATTCTTTATTACATCCAGTCTCCTTCCTTCTGCTTCCCCCTCAGTTCCATTTTCTTAAATTTCTGGATTACAAAGTTTTTATTTATTTTTGTTGGCTCATTTTTTGTTTTTATGTTAATGTAGGCTCCAAAATGGATCTGGACAAGAATATACCTCTAGTTTATAGCTCTTTTGAACTCCCTCTTCATTCATGAGATCTTTTCTTCCTTTGATAATTCTCTCCTCTCTCTCTGTCTTGTTTGTTGCGAGAAAGTCTCACTATGTATCTCTGGCTGCCCTTGAACTTCCTATGCAGACCAGGCTAGTCTCAAACTTGCAGCAACCGTCCTGCTTCTGCCTCCCCACTGCTGAGATAATAGCCATACACAACCATACCTAGCTCCTCGTTTGAAATTATTTTTATATCAACTCTTGTTGAAGATTTTCCTTTCCTTTGAACAATGTTATAATACATATACATAACATATTTGTAAACATGAATGTATATATTTTTGTTCCAATTCTGCTTTCTTTCTTCTTTATTTAAATAGACAATTAAAGAAATTCTTTTTACTTAGTTTATTTGCAAGCACACAGAGAGAGAGATAGAGAGAAGAGAGATGGGCAGAGGATGGGCATGCCAGGGCCTCTAGCCACTGCAAACTAACTCCAGATGCATGTGCCCCTTGTGCATCTGGCTTATGTGGGTCCTGGGGAATTGAACCTGGGTCCTGTGGCTTCACAGGCAAACACTTAATTCTTAAGCCATTTGTCCAACCCCAATTCTGCTTTCTTTCCACAATTATTGACCAGATCTATTCTTACTCCCCTGTTTATAATTTGGATTCAGCCTTCTGAAATATGTTGTTAGCTTGTTTCAGCTTTTCTCTTATCTCCACCTTTCACTCTTCATCTCCTTCATCACCACACGCCAAACTGTGCATTCAGCTAAAGGGATCTCATCCAACTATTTCCATACAGATGGATCATGCACCTGAAATTTCAAACTTCTTGGACCATTTTCTAAGCTTTCTGTAAACATATATCTTGGGTCTCATCTTCAATGGATAAAATATCATCCATTTCACTCCCATGCATGAAATGACAATATTGTGCTTTTGTGGCCCAGAAAATGCTTTCTTTTCTTTTTCAGATGATCATAGGACCTTTAGATATTTCTCACTTTTATTACATGTATTTTCCTTTTTTATGCCATTTCAATTTCTCTCGATGGGCTATTTGAATCCAGTAAAATTCTTGAATCATATAGACTTCCTTTCTTTCTGTTTTCATGGGAGAATGAGTTTCTTGTTACTTCTTTTGATAGGCCTAGCCCTCTGGGAAGGGGCATTTTCCATCTTTACTATATTATTCCCTTACTGGTATCATTCCTCAAGGCATCCAGCCCCTCCTCGTGACAGGGAAAAGTCCTTAGCTCCAGGCTCATAGGTGGTACCCCGTCAGCAAGCGCTTGGCCACTCATTCTATGTAACATTCTGTTCACAGATTCACCTGAAATCCCATGAAAATGTCTTTGAAAGAGAGACTCCAGAGTCGCTAGCTCATTCCGGGTCCTCACAACCAGCTCCAGGTCCAAAGAGTCTTTTCATGTCATAGTGCAAGGCCATCACAATCAGCCTCTGCCTCGTGTGAGTGAGGAACCCAAACAATTGTCACACGTCTTGAAAGTGAACACAGGACATTCCAGGCTCTGCAGAAAATCCAAGGGCACCCTGGAGTCCCTGAAATTGTCCAATAGGTCATCACACTGATAAAATCTGTCCTCTTGAAGACCTTTAGGTTTTTCTGAATTGGACCTTGGGATGAACTTCCGGGAAATCATGACACAATCTGCCAAGTTTATCTGACTTTCTGGACATGTGGAGTGTCCAGTACTCTAGAAATCAGGAAGAGTCACTATGGAAACATACATCTTCTTCCAAGGCACAGGGTGACACCACTCACAGGGGCATACTGGATGCACGTGTGTCCCCTCCTCAGGCTTGGTAAGGTGGTTCTCTCCCTCCCTCCCTCCCTACACAGAATTCCATAGTAAGTTCTGACATGTCCCCATTCTAGTCCCTGCAATAATGCTTTATGGGCGCTTCTCAAGCTCTCTGAAGACGTCATGCTCCCTGCTAGGATGTTCGATGCCCAATGCATGAGTAATTGCACCCTAGCCCATGCCTGCCAGAATCGTTTAGTGAGAAGACTCTGCTGCTTAGCTCTGTGCGTATTTCTCCTGAAATGCATGGGAAATGGACCTAAAACTTTGATGCATAACAGAACTCCTCAGAACGTCATCAGTGCAGACAAATAAAGTCCAATAGTAGAGTGTCAGATCAGGGAGTCTATGTTCTAACAATCTCTGAGCTCACTCTGAAGGAGGTGGTGTCCGGATATCATATATTTAAAAGTGACAGGCAGTGGAAAAAAAAAATCAGAGCACCATATCATGCTGTGCCTTTGGCAATGCAACGTCTTGTATAAATAGAGATGTTTTGGGCCATTACTGACTGTGCAAATCCCACCTGTCTAATCCCACCCTGACACATTTTGAGGTGTGTCTGTGTGTGTGTGGAGGGGTGAATATGTATGTATGTATTCACATGCCTATGGGCACGTGTGTGTGTGTGTGTGTGTGTTTGGAGATCCGAGGTAGGCATTGGCTGTCTTCTTCTATCACTTTCCACCATTTTACTGTGGCAAGGTCCCTCACTTGGTCCAAGGGCGTGCTGATTTGGCAAGTCTAGTTAGCTAGCTAGCTTGTCATGGAGGTCCCCTGACTTTGCCTCCTGTGCTGGAATTACAGGCGAATCAGCATTGACACGGGTGCTGGGGATCTGAACCCAGGTCCAAACAGGTGTGCAGCAACTGCTGTATTCACTGAGCCATCTCCCCAGACCCTTTGATATCGTTTGAAACCAGCATTCATAAGACAAGGTCTGAGCAGTTTGGCCTCTGCTCCTTCCAGGTCTTAAAGAACAGCTGCAGTCAGTTCCAGCGAGTCATGTGATTAGACCATAGCTAATTATCCCTGAACAAGAGAGTTGGGGAGGTAGCAATGAGCTGAGCCTGTTCAGCTTGAGGGTATGGTTCTTGGAGATAGTTGGAACTTCAGGAAGTCGTTGTAAGGTATTTTCAAACCTAGAGAGGAAGGACCCCAGGCTTGACAGGGAGCCATGAGAACATGGAGAAGCTTGTCCTAGAATGTTGGGGAGATGATTTCCTTTGACTTATTAAAGCAGAACTGTTTGGGGCCTGGAGAGATGGCTCATTGTTTGCAAGCATGTGCTTGCAAAGCTTGATGGCCAGGTTCGAGTCCCCAGTATTCACGTAACGCCAAGTGCACAAAGTGGAGCATGCATTTGGAGTTCCTAAGCAGGCAGTTTGATCTGGGAGTACACCAGACTTCCCTTGAAGCTCTCTATGCACATGGTTGAATAAACTGCCCTGGGCTGGAGAAGATGAGACCTCTAACACTGAACTAGAACTGCATAGCCGGGTGTTTTCTTGTTGGAAAGCCACAAGTACCATGTGAAAATGCCACCTGGTGAACATCAAGAAGTTGTATTCTGGGGAATTGAAGTATCCTGAAAGAACAACCATGGAGATGTGTCTTAAATATTAGTGGGGACAGGGGAGCTAGAGAGATGGCTCAGCGGTTAAAGGTACTTTCTTGCTTTGATTCCCCAGAACCAACATAAAGTCAGATGCACAAAGTGACCCATGTGTTTACAGTTTGTTGTGGTAGGGTGCCCTGATGTCCCCATATTCTCTCTGTGTCTGCCTGTTTCTCTCTCTCTCTCTCTCTGTCTCTCACTCTCTCTCTCTCACTCATAAATTAAAAAAATATTTAAAAAACTTGTCACCCAGGGGATTGTCTTCCAGTCTTATGATCTGTTAACGGGTAGCTGCTGATATGCACGGCCTCCTGCTGGGGTCCAGTGAGGCTGTGCAAGGTGAGGTGTGCAAGGCAGGCCATGCTGTAGACACCGTAGGCCAGTCCAGGCCATGGGCCATCCTGCAGATATACAGATGACTGAACCTAGGATCTTGAGTTAGGCTTCAACGTCATTCTGCAGACTGGGTAAAGGACCAAAAGAGATGGCTTCAATCCTGGGAATCAGAAAAACACTCCCTCACGTCATAACTCTCATTTTCATAAATTGAATCCATGTCTTTCATCCACACTGCCACATTCCCTGTTGCTCCTCCTCTGTCTTCCCCACTTGCCATGTTAACTGCACACCTTCTGCTTGTGCATAACTGTACGTCCTAGAGTATTCCAGGGAACCCCTGGGATCTATGCTTGGTGTCTTGTTAATCATTTTAAAGTTCATGTCTGCTAAAAACAATGTCTGTATTGATATACGACCTTGTTTAATTTCCCTCTCTGCCTCTGCCATGGTGTAGTACACCAAGTTACCGTAAATCTCAGAACATTCTGTGTAATCTTCCACCAGCTGCTGCCCACCATTCATCTGATGGTGACTTGCGGGTGCTCGCTTTTCCAACCTCGAATTTTAGATGGCAGTGCATTACGTTACATTACACTACATAGAGTCAGTTCAGTGTTCACTTTCTTCCTCCTTTGCTTCCATAGCGAGTAGAAATGTCCTGTATCTATGTGGGTAGCTGAGGTTTGGAATTCTGATCTCCTGTGTTGAGAGGTAAAACACTAACAGTACCATATGTAGACATTCATGGCTTGCAGTAGAACATTTAGCATGGTTTCTTCCTTTAGAGGCATGGAGGTTCTCGTTTGAGGAGCCCACTGAAGGGAATTATATTTGGATGTTGGTAAGTCTTTTTGTTTCTCTCATGATTGGAAACACTGACAAATCAAACCTGTTTCCGGACATTGCTGGCTTGTCATGTGTGTAGGTTACAAGGAATGTTGGTGTACGGTTTGTATGATTCAATTACAACTGGTTATTATGAGCTAATGATTATGGAAACGGGGGGGGGGGTTGGGTATGGAGAAAGCTAAGACTTCAGAGCAACAGCCAGCGGGTGATACCCTGCCCCTGGCTTCTGCTACCTATGTGAACTTTCTAGGACTCTTCATTGGGGTATCAGTGGCTTCACTATAACTTGATTCTCTCTCTCTTTCTCTACTTTTCTATTTATTTATTTATTTTTGCTCAAGGAGCTTGAACCCTGACATTAATCTCTAGTATCTCCACATTTCCATGGCTTCTAAAAGCTAGTCTTAAAAATGTGCATATATTCTCAGCAACATACACACAAATCTTTGTTGACTTAAAAAAATTTTGAGGCTGGGGAGATGGCTCAGTGGTTAAAAGGCACTTGCTTGCAAAAGCTGCTGGCCAGAGTTAGACTCATGTCTCCTTTAAACTTGGCCTCCCCAACTCCATCAAAAATTTTCAATGCATTTCACAAGTCTTTTTTTTTTTTTTTTTTTTTGGAGAAAGACACAGAGAGATACAGAGAGAGGGAGACAGATAGACAATGGGTGTGCCAGTAGCCTCTCAACTGCTGTGAACGAACTCCAGATGCTTTCGCCCCCTTGTGGGCAAGTGCGGCATTGTGCCCTTGAGTCACTTTGCATCTGGCTAAACGTGGGACCTGGAGATTGGAACCGGCATTCTTAGGCTTAGCAGGCAGGCGCCTTAACTGCTAAGCCATCTCTCCAGCCCAGTGAGTCTTTTTTAAATTGAGAACTTAATGCATGAACTTGCTATAGTTGGATCATAATTCCTTCCCATCACTCTCTTCTGTCCTTCCCCTAACCTTATTCCACTGTATCTCCTCTTTGCAAGTACTCCTTCTATTTTGATATCTCATTCTGTTTTTGCCTTCTACCATCATCTACATCATAATGGTGATGGGTTCAGTGCTGTGCAGGTCTTGTGGAGGTGACGACGTCCACTGTGAGGTCATGAATGCACCAGTCAGTTCATGTTGGATAGTGCCTTAAAGAGAGAGTGTCAGTGAGTCTTTTCAATTGAGTGATCTCGGGGATTTGGGGGTCCTACCCTTTCATCTCATCCATTCCATGTCCTCTACTTCACAAGCTGTTAAAATTCCGTGACTTTACTTTTTTCTGCTTATTCAACTGTGAAATTTTCTGTTATTATAACAAGCCCTGAGCATTACTTGTGCTGTTTCATTGTCTCTGTCCTCATTCCATGGGTCTGAAAAAGCTTACCACTTGCGTTCTCACATGTGGGAGTGATCCAGGTGGAGGGAAGAGAATTGGCATGTCCTGAGGGTTGAGTTCAAACCATACAAGCCCCTGGATGCTTCTGGGAACCCTCAGTCTGGTCCGTCCCCAAGCCACACGAACACCTCACCTGTTTCTTTTCTCCAGACATCTTTGGACTAGATCAAAAATTGTTCTTTGTTTTTCCCACGCTCTTCATGACACTATACAAAATCCTTTCATACCACCATGAGGGCAGGGTGCAGTGTCATCAGTCTCAATATACAAACCAAATTTTGAGTGGCAATTCACCTGTCTATGTGCAATGGCCCCAAGTAAGCAGAGCACATGGGCACTCTGGGCAGATGACACATGGCATGGGGTCATTTTGGTCTTGGTGAGGGTGTTGGATACGTTTCTGATTAGGCCAGAATTTTAAAAGCTGTACTTCAACATTTTATTTATGTGTGATGTATGCAGGGGGATTAGAGGACAGCTTTTGAATGCTGGCCTTCACTTTCTACTTTCTTTGTGGCAGGTTCTCACGTTGTTCACCACTGCTTTTGCCAGTCTTGCCACTCCCTCCCCCAAGCATCCAGGGCATTCTCCTGTTCCTGTCACCCTTATCATCTTATAGGCATGGCAGAGATTACAAATGCCTGCCACAGCATCTGACTTTTTACCAGGATGCTTGGAACTTGTATTTGTGTGGCAAGTTCTTTATCTATTGAGCCATCTCTCCAGCCCTGCTTTCACATTCTATTTCTTATTTTTAATTAGGTGAGAACTTTATTGTATGAGCACATGCCCATTGGATTCAATTTTTATGTTCCCTCTCTCCCACCTCCATTTTACAGAGAGCCATCCTCAGTGCGGTTATCTGTATTCAGTGTGGGGGTTATGAATGGGCCAGTCAGATGCCAAAGATACTTGTCTACAAGGATGTAAGAGTGAAAGTAACAAGAACAGGTGTGAGGTGATCCCACTGGTCCTATTGAAAGATGGCGTGGGCTTGACTTTAAATGGAAACAGGACAGAGGATATTTGGGAAGTTTAAGACAAGTGGATTAGCTGAACCTTGCCATAGAAGGGGATACTGGGAACAGAACAGTTTGGAGATTCGAGTGAGGGTATTCAGAAGTTTTAGTTTTGGCCAATAGAACCCGAGCTGCTTCTCAGGCATTCCAGTCCAGATACTGAAATGAGACCCAGAAGCCTGGACCCTGTGCATTGTGGGAATCTTTTTGCATGGATTAAAACTGGAAGGAAGTTACTTCTCAAAGCCATAATGTCTATTTGAAAGTAACTTATCTATGTAATTGAAGCCTAATGTATATTGAAAACATGTATCACCTTTCTTTTTTCTTCTAGTTTTGTTGAGGCATAATTGACCAAAATGGATACTTTCAAGATGCACAATTTAATGTCTTGATATAAACACACATCCATTGCTTAATGATGGGGACATATTCTGAGAAATACTTTGTCAGGTAATTTTGTTTTTGTGTGAACATCATAAAATGTATTCACACAAACCAGACTAACTATATCACTAGGCAATTTAATTTAATGGGACCATTGTCTTATATCGATATGTAAGATTCACCAGTGAGTAAAATATGTAAACACCTTGATGCAGCCCATGACTATAAATTGTGAAGCAATCTCCACACTTGAGTTCATTAACACATTCACCACCTCACATAGTTGCCTTCTTATTTTTGAATTATTTTTGAATTAAGGGCATATTAACATATATATATATATGGCTGGGGAGATGACTCAGCAGTTATAGGCCTTTTTAAAAATTTATTCATTAGAAACAGAGAGAGAGGGAGACAGAGAGTGAGAATGGGCACACCAGGGCCTGTACCCACTGCAAATGAACTCCAGACGCATGCGCATCTGGCTGATGTGGGAACTGGAGAATCGAACTTGGGTCCTTAGGCTTCTCAGGCATGAGCCTTAACCACTAAGCCATCTCTCCAGCCTTCCTTTTTGTTTTTGCAAAGCCTGCCACCCCACAGCTCTCCAGAGTCCCTAGTATGCATATGAAGACAGATGTACAACATAGCACATTTGTTTAGATCTCATTTACAGTGGCAAAAGGCCATGACACCCCCATTATCTCTCTCTCTCTCTCAAATAAATAAATGAATATATTAATTTTTTTTTTTTTAGTTTGTAAGAGTCTCATTCTCTCCTATTGCTGAAGGCACCTCATGCTTCAGTTACAGGAAGTAAGGAAACCAAGATGGAACTGAGCTAGAAGCTTATTCCTTCTGGGCTAGCTTTCTTCCTGCTAGAAGGTTCTATGAAAAATGCTATGAGAGACGTGGTATTAACCATCCAACCCAGCAGTATACCATATGTACTTCAAAACTGTCCTGTAAAAAAATTAATAACTGACCTGCAAGACACAATGTGTCCACTGGAGCAATAGTGTCAGGAGGATGATGGGAGTAACCAATTGCTCTCTGATTGGATTTGAGGCCTGCTTTCCAGGAGGGAATCATGCCTGGTACTAGAAATCTGGCCCAAAGTCTGTAGCTAGGGTGCTAGAGCTCGGGCAGGAGAACCCAACACCACTGTTCTGCTAGTTGGACGGCATGTCCAGCTACCTTCTAAATACCTGTTTTGTTCCCATAGATTGGTGCTGTTCTCAGCCTTGGACACAGACATTTGGTTTTTTTTTGTTTGTTTGTTTGTTTTGTTTTGTTTTTTTAATTTGGAGAGAGACAGAGAGAGAGAGGGAGAGGAAGACAGAGATGGGCGCGCCAGCAGTGTCTCAGCTGCTGCGAACGAAATCCAGATGTGTCCGCCCCCTTGTGGTCAAGTGCGGCATTGCGCCCTTGCTTCACTTTGCATCTGGCTAAACGTGGGACCTGGAGATTGGAACCGCTGGAGATTGGAACCAGTGTTCTTAGGCTTGGGAGGCAGGCGCCTTAACCACTAAGCCATCTCTCCAGCCCAGACATTTGTTTTTGCAAAGGGTTGAAGGGACTGCAAAGAACCACAGGCGACAATGTTACCGAGAATAAGTGACTAGTTTGTGCTCAGGCCTAAACATGACATCTAACCGATACCGATACCGTCTAACCGATACCATCTAACTGATACCATCTAAGGCTCAGGGAAACTCACCAGAAGCTGGGACAGAAAGAATGTAAGAGCGGGAGAATGAGAAGTGGGGCTACAGGGCATATCTTTTGGATATGACCAATTTGCTACACTCATGGATTTACAGCAGATGGGGTTTCCTGACATGACTCAACCTGTGAATATCTTACCACAGATGAGAGAGAGATCCATGAGACCCACACCTCGCAGACTGAATAGTGGAAAGCGATGATTGCTGAGAGAATGTGGGAAGAGTCATGTCCTTTCGTGCTGTAGTCACTGGAGGATTGTCCATTCTTCAGTCTCACCTCCAACACCTGATTATGCAAATGATCCGAATTTAAATCAGTGGGTCATAGAATAAAAGAAGCAAGGCATGAAAGTATGATGGGGGATCCAATTGGAAGAAGGAAGGTTTTCATGGGAAGAGTAAGGAGAAGAGGGAGTTACAGGGGGAGATCAAATTCATTGTATGCATAAATGAAATTGTGAAACAGAAAAGGAGTCTCAACCTTGGAGATCTCTAAGGCTGTTCTTGGTCGTGAGTTGACTATCATTACTGACATTTTTAAATGGTCTTTTATATGTTAAGATTTTATAAGTATCTATATTTAAAGGCCTTTAACAGTGGCTTTAATGTCAACAAACATAAAGAATTCTACATCATTTTTACAACAGAAGAAATACTCTGAAACTCCTAGTTGTCACGATTGTCCCTTTCATTGTCATAGCCAATTAGTTATATGAAATTCTTTCTAGTTAGAGATTCTATAGCTGTGATTTTTAATACATACCCCCTTGGGGAAAGTACAATAATTTCTTATGCCTAAGGATTAGTCATGTTGTATTCTTGAATTAACACGAAGTCTCATGTTTAATGACAACTTAATTAAAAGGAATTCAGATCAAAAATTAAAAAAAGAAATTAATACTAATTTCTCCAAAGAAAATACTGTGGGTGACTCTGCAGCTTAAGGAATGGCTTTGGCTTTTATATTTTATCGTCTGTAATGCATTTCTTGTTTCCTTGCCTTTCTGATGTGGCAGATGTACAAGGCCAATATCTAACATGCAAACACACATTGAAGGGATGTCTTATAGCCAGGGGTCTTTGATGAGGACTTAGTCCCTCGTGAGTAGTTCCTTCTGTCCTTACTGAATGTCCTCTAGAACAAGGAAAGGAAGAAAACACTCAGAATGGAATACATTAGTTTGCTTCCAATTTTATGTGAAATTATTAGGACTGCCCACCAACTTAGCCAGTTCACAATGTACAGATTCCTGTTAGGACAGCTACTGCCATGTGACTGGTCTCTTGAGTACTTTCCTACATTCACAAAAGGATCTCATTCTTGTCCAATGAAATGTGCACATGGATATGGGGCAGTGATCCTGTGCTTACTTTCTGGATTGCTGGAGTCAGCGGATTTCTTCTTATGTCTGGCATAAGAATATAGTTAAGAATCATGGAGAGGCATGGGTACTATGTAATTTTTTCTCCTAAGATTTTGTTCTTGGAGTTAGTAACCATGTCTATCTAGGTATTATACATGTCTGAATGCTCCTATTTATGAATTGTTAATAGCACTTTCTTTTACTTAATTTGAGTAATAAATGGTGTGGTTATCTCCTTTCTAAATTGCTTTTTATAAGGCATTCAGCATGGGGCAGGATTTTATCCAAGTGTATCTATTTTATGTAATAGCTTCCTGAAAATTTCTGTACGCTGGCCTTCTTAATTTTGCTTCTGTGAGAGTAGATGAACAGGTGAGAAGGGATGCGATTTCTATCTCTGTATTTAATGGTGACCCAAATGTTATAGAAGTGACAAGTTGCAATATCTGTGACCAATCACTAAATCAATGCTAAATATTATATGTGTTAATGGGTGTCACCCAATGATGGCATAAGTTCCTGTATTATTGAGGATAAGCTTGCGCGATAAATGGACCTAATTACACACTTGACTCTTGAACAATACCAGTTTGAACTCTGAGGATCTATTTATGTATGAATTACATGTGATAATTTGAGAAACAAGTCACAAACAGTGATCTAGAAATATTGAGAAAAAAAGAAAAATTCAGATATGTTATGAATTCATAACATATATGTAGATAATAGTTTATTTTATCATTTTTCACCACAGCATTTATACAAATCTATCATAAAATATAGAATTGATCAAAGCTAATGCAGATAGAAAGCAAATGGTACATGGTATCATTTTCAGTTGAGAGAAATGTAAACAAACCTAAATATATGCAATAAAATATTAAACTCAACAAAACTAATGGTGCTTCATACTGTACTACTGAAATTTCATAGCTGCTGCTTGTTGCTACTGTGGTGAGCTCAGAGTTGTTTTTTTGTTTTGTTTTGTTTTGTTTTGTTTTGTTTTTGAGTTAGGGTCTCGTTCTAGCTCAGGCTGACCTGGAATTCACTATGTAGCCTCAGGGTGGCCTCGAAGTCTTAGCAATCCTCCTACCTCTGCCTGGGATTAAAGGTGTGTGCCACTATGCCCAGCGAGCTCAGAATTTTAATAGTATCTTATGATGTCTGGTGGTATGAATTATCCACTGAACAGTTCTGTCCAGGAAATTGTGTTACAATAAAGAGATCTGTCATGATTCATATATATAATATAAAAATACACACAACACACTTATGTTACTGCTAAGGTCAACCTACGGCTACAAATAGTTAATTATGGGGGAGGGACTCAAAAGTTATCTATGACCTTTAATTGTGCTGAGGGTGATACCACTTCTAATATACTAAATAAATAAATATACACTCCCCCATATAAGTGTGCATTCACACACACACACACACACACACACACACAATGTTTTACTCTTTACATGGACAAGCCACTTACTAAAATGCAAGCCTCCTGCTATTTGTACAAAATATAAAAACAATAAATTTAAAACCCACCTGAATGTCTATGATGAATCAAAAACAGGAATTTTGGAGGGTGAGGGGAACATCTTTTGAAAGAAAAAAACTTCACATAATGATTTCTCAGTTTTTATGTTTAACCTGAAGACTGCACAATTGCTTGCTATAACACAGAGAAGCTAAAATGTCAACAGTCTTTCCAGTGGATGGAAATGACAGTGACATTTTATATATATCCTGGAAATCTATGAGCGAAGGGAGTGGATGAAAGAGAAAGAGGAAGTGTGTGTGTGTGTGTGTGTGTGTGTGAGAGAGAGAGAGAGAGAGAGAGAGAGAAATGTGTGTATGTCCTCAAACTCTATATTTTTCTCTGCCCACATCTCTGACTAACTCTGAACCTTGGTTGCTAGAGACTGCAAGCAACCTAATTAAGAATAGAACAACTGGAATGAGATCTGAGCTGCTGTTGCAATGTATGTTCAAATTAATTGCCTACTAAAATGGACAAACAAACCAAAACAACCTTTTCTGAGTCACTTACCAGAATCCCCCGTCTTCCCAACATAACATCCCCAATGCAGTGAAATGACTCGTAAGAATAGAGAAGCAGTGAAATGTAAAACACGATGACACACAGAGCAAAAGTGTGAACAGGTGAACATAGCCTCAGAGGGAACACATGACTCACAGGGCCCTGGAGAGGGTAGGATGAAGACTAACCTTACTCTTCTCCTTTCTCTCTTTCTATCTCTCTTCTCTTTGTCTTTTATATTGCCTATATTTTTCTTCCTTCTTTTCCCTTGGTGCTGGCCTGTAACTCCCAGTACCAGCATGTGGTCAACATCCACAATGAGCTGTTGATCAGTGAGACCTACAAAGTTTCCCAAAAAGGAAAGATTTCTGTCAGAGTACTTGATGACCCACCAAAGGTTAATGGAAAGACCCCACTGCCAAAGACACTATATGCTATTGTTATTGAACATGGAGTGACCTGGCTGGAATATGGAAGAGAGTCAGTCCCCAGATAGTTAGTTTGTCTAGTGCCAGAAGGTGCTACATGAGCGACTGGGGGAAAATGGCCAACAACTGTCCAAGTAACTCGTGGACTAAACTACTCAGCACCAAACAAACTGATGTGATGCTCATAGAAAGGCAATAGCTCTTGATTTGGCTAACAGATTTGCTCAGTGGAATGGAACCCATAGCTGGAAGTGGGAAACAAGTCAGAATCATATCCAAAAAATGAGCCCACTCTGCAATATCAAGCTCCCACCAATTATGGGCTACAAGAGGGCCTATACCTATTAAATTCTCTCTAAAATAATAACAGTTATCCCATTTATCTGGTACTGACCTCTCTGTTGGAGAATTTGCTTATCTTTTTCAGATGGACAAAGAACCTGGGGAAAGAATCAGCCCATCACACCTCACCAGGACCCCAGCTGAAACCTTAGAGTAATGGCGGAAATGAGCAAGAGTGCTGCTTTCGTCTCAACCGTGTACAATGTCTTCAGCAATAGGGTCTTACCATTAACCTTTGGTGGGTCATCAAGAACTCTGACAGAAATCTGTCTTTTCTTGGGAAACCTTGTAGGTCTCTCTGATCAACAGCTCATTGTGAAAGTTAAACCCATGCTGGTACTGGGAGTTACAAGTCAGAGCCAATGAAGGTGAAGGAAGAAAAAATAGGTAATATAAAAGAGAAAGTGAGTATAGAGAGGAGAGGGAGAGAGTGAGAAAGAGAGCAAGAAAGAAAAAGGGAAAAATTAAGGTTGGTCTTCATGATGTTCTCTCCAGGTTCCTGTGGTTCAGGTGTTCCCTCTGCGGGCCTGCTGAATGATCAGTGTTTTAGCCTATTGTTCAGAATATAGGATTTTATGGTACCATTTCCATTTGGGTCCCTATTTGTATCCCCCCACCCTTACCCTCACCCTACACCCCCCCGTTACCCTTTTTCCCTATTGTCTCCTCCATCCCACCCTCCTATGATATTGTCTGGTCCTCAAGGTACTTATTAGGTATGACAGCATCTTGGGCAGATTCAGTTTAGGAGCCACAGATGAATGAGACCATGTGACAATTATCTTTTTGTGATTGGGTGAGCTCACTGAGAATGATCTGTTCCATGTTTGACCATTTTTTTTTTCAAATTGCATTGTTTCACTTTTCCTTACTGCTGTGTAGAATTCCATAGTGTATATATACCACATCTTTGTTATCCATTCATCTAATGATGGACATCTGGGTTGATTCCAGCTCTTAACTATTGTGAATTGAGCAGCTATAAACATGGTTGAGCAAATATCTCTTATCTGAGGCTTGGAGCCTTTAGGGTAAATGCCCAGTAAGGGGATAACTGGATCTGTTTGTAGGTCTATAGTCATTCTTTTCAGGAGTCTCCATATAGCTTTCCATAATGGTTGTACTATTTTACATTCCCACCAACAGTGCAAGAGTGTTCCTATTTCTCCACAACCTTGCCAGAATTTGATCTCATTAGTTTTTTAATGTTGGAATGTGGAAGAGGGTCAGTCCCCAGACAGTTAGCTAGTCTAGTGCCAGAGGGAGCTACATGAGTGACTGGGGGAAAATGACCGACATCTGCCCAAACAACTCTCAGTCTAAGCTACCCAGCAGGAAACAACTTGACATGATGCTCAAACAAATGCAATAGTGGCACACAGCCATGGTGGGAAACCAATTGCTCTTGATTTGGCTAATAGATCCACTCAGTGGAATGTACCTCATTGCAGGGAAATAAGTCAAAACCATGTGCAAAAAGTGAGCCCATCCTCCAATATCAATCTCCCACCAAATGTGGGCTAGAAAACCGCCAACACACATAAAATTCTCTCAAAAATAACTATGGCCATTCCATCTATCTAGGACTAACTTCTCTCTCCGTTGGAGAATTTGCTTCTCTTTTTCAGATGGAAAATGAACCTGAAGGGAGGATCAGCCTATTGCACCTCACCAGGGCCCCAGCTGAAACCATGGAGTAATGGGAGGAAAGGGCAAGAGTACAGCTTTCTTGGTGAACACAACACCAGAATAATGCTGAAGGAGATAAACACAAAGAACATCCAACTCCTACTAAGCCAGATATCCAGAGATACAGAGGCTCCCAAGACCTCATCATGGAAGTAGATCTAAAATGATCCCAATGAGGCTCAGCGAAATTCCCTGAAGAGGATGCTGAAAGAGTGTTAGAGCCACAAGTTGGGTCATTATGCACAGAGACTTTGCCTATCTCCCATAACTGTTGACTACCCCTATAATGCACCACCCACATTCCCCAATGATGAGGGTCACTTCAGAGGGGGAAAGACAAGGAGGAGGCTACTGGAGTCACCAACATGAATGTAAAATTAGAATAATATAAAATTTAAAAAGTAAAAAACAAACAAAAAAACCAACCAAACAAACAATAAAAAAGAGTGCTGCTTTCTTGGTGAACCTGGTACCAGCACAAGGGTGAAGGAGATAGACACAGAGAACACTCAATTACGACCAAACCAGATATCCAGAGACACAGAGGCTTCCAAGACCTTGTCACTGAAGTAGACCTAAAATGAACACAGCATGGCTCAGGGAAATTTGCGGAAGAGGGGATGGAAAGATTGTTAGAGCCATAAGTTGGGACATTGTTCACAGAGACATTGCCTCTTCCACATAACTGATGGCTACCCCCACAATGCACGACCCACATCCCCCAATGAGGAGGGTCTTTTAGGAGGGGAGACCACAGGGAGGAGACTAATGATGGTACCAACATGACTGTATACACACTATCTCCATAACTAATAAAAAATAAGAAAAAAGAGCGGGACATGGTGGCGCATGCCTTTAATCCCAGCACTATGGTGGCAGAGGTAGGAGGATGGCCACCCTGAGGCCACCCTGAGACAGATCAGCCTGGACCAGAGTGAGACCCTACCTTGCAAAAAAAAAAAAAAAAAAAAAAAAAAAAAAGTGTGAGCAGGGTCCAAATGTGAGATGACCCAGGTGGAAATAGCTACTTTTTGCATGTGCATAGTATGTGTGGTGTATGTTCTAGTATGGCATCCTTGCACTCACCTGAGGGGCTCTTGGGCTTGCCTGCAGGTGGTCAGTGGAGAACACTGAGTCTCTCCCTCCATTACTCATCCTCCTCATTTTTCCTTTTTCCTCTCTTCCTTCCTTCCTTCTTTCTTTTCTTTTTTCTTTTCTTTTCTCCTTCTGCTTCTCCTTCTGCTTCTGCTTCTCCTTCTCCTTCTTCTCCTTCTCCTCCTTCTTCTGTATTGGAGTCTCTTGCTGATTCTGAAGCTTTTTGTGAGAGCCCCAGTGATTCTCTGGTCTCTGCTCCCCACAGAGCTGGGTAACAGACCATATGTGTCCACACCCAGCTATTTATGTTGGTTCTGGAGATTCAAACTCAGAAGTCTCAGGCCCTCATTCTTGTACAGGAAGTGCAATTTACTGCTGAGTTATCTCTCCAGTCCTGTAAAAAATGATTTTTTTAAAAAATGGGCATTCAACTATGTTTAGAGATGTAAAGGAAAATATATATTGCAAAAATTTACGATTGATCTCAGGAAATTTAGCTGTGGTTTCTAAAACTGAACTATGTGTTTTCTTAAATAAACAAGTCACTGGGTGGGTTAAGCATGATAGAAGGGACCCTGATGTGACCATTGATAACTTGACTGGATTTGGAAGCACCTAGGAATCCACTGCTGGGGATGTCTGTGAGGATGTTTTCAGAGAGTTTTAACTCAAGCAAGGATGAGCCACTCTGAATTTGGCAGCACCATGTCATAGACTGGGGTGTTGCACTGAATAAGAAGGGGGGGACATAAGAAATATGTTCAGCAGTCACAGTCATCTCTCTGTGCATCCTCACACTGGACACAGCCGCCTCGTGCCTCAGCTGCCATCACTTAGATGCTCCTTGCCCCCATTTTTTTGTCACAACAATGAGAAAAATAGACACTTCAGTGTGAGAAGAATGAGACTTGAACATGAAAGCACATCATTAAAAGCATTCTCAAAGAGGGCCTGGAGAGATGGCTTAGCAGTTAAGACACTTACCTGCCAAGCCAGAGGACCCTGGTTGGATTCCCCATCACCCACATAAAGCTGGATGGACAAAGTGATGCAGGCATCTGGAGTTTGTCTGCAGTGACTAGAGGCCTTGAAGTACCCATTATATTCTCTCCCCTGCCCCACTCTCTTTCTTTAACTCTCTGCTTACAAATAAATAAATAAATAAATAAATAATATTTTTTAAAAAGTAATCTAAAACTAGAGAATCAGAATGGTTGAACAAAAACAATAGGCCAGGGGACTGCGGTGCCAGTATCAAAGTTTCCACATGTGTATATTTTGTTAAGGGAAAGGAATAGAACTGAAAAAAAAAAAAACATTGAAGAAATAATGGTCAGGTGAAAGCAGTGATTGGTCTGGTCACGAAAAGGACATTATGTGCTATTGTCATCACAACTGGGCAGTGAAGGAGCCCAATGCCACCCTGCAGAGAGCTGGGGCACAGGACATGCTGAGTGCCACCATTTCACAAGGCTTCTTTGCCAGCTTGTCAGGCTATCTGATAGAGGCTCTAGAAGTCAGTCGGCTGTGATGGGCCATTCTTTATAAACTGGTCTCCAAAGACTAGACAAGTCCATCCTCAGTCTCCAAAGAGTTACAAAAAGATCTTAAAGAGTAATGTGGGGACCTCCAAACAGAATCCCTTGACTTCCATTTAGAAGCCCTGTGCTCCCCAAAAGCTTAGTAGATCCATGAATTCCAATGACTCCTTTTTTCCAAAAGAGTTTCAACTTCCCGTGTTCCTTCCTTTACCATACTCTCACAGTTACATCCATCATCAAACAATATGAATGTCACGGAAAGTCATATTGAGTTAAGAGATGTGGAAATACTTTTATAGGAATCATTATTATTCATTAAGATATATGAATATAACTTATATTACTCTGATGTCCTTTCTTTTTATGAATATAAAAAGTGAAAAAGAGAAATATTCATTTATTTAATATAAATCCTTTTGTCTCTGTACCTTTAGTTTATTCATTTATTTATTTTTGATTTTTCAAGGTAGGGTCTTGCTCTAGCCCAGGCTAACCTGGAATTCCCTATGTACTCTCAGGCTGGCCTCAAACTCACAGTGATCTACCTACCTCAGGATCCCGAGTGTTGGGATGAAAGACATGTGCCACTGTGCCCAGTATTATCTTAGTTTAGATATGTGATCTTTTCTATTTATAAAAAGAAAATTTCAGGAAATTTACACAAGGATTTGGAGACTCAGAGCAATATTCTGGGACAATTTTTGAAGTATAATGCTTCTTTCTTACAAATAACAACAAAAGCATGGGGCATAGGGAAGAAAGTTGACCTGAACTTATTGATTTGTTTAAGGAACCAAAGTTCCTAGCACCTTGTGTCTACAAATATGGGTAGCAGAACAGTGGTAACAGCATTACCTGGGAGTTAACTAAAACTGCAAGTTCCTGGGCCTCCATATAGAATATGTATTTTAACATATTCCTTGCTGATACGAGCATTTAACTTTCAGAAATACTGCCTTAATTCACCTTCACCCTTCTCCTTTAAAAAAATCATATCCTCCAGGCTAATTTAATTTCCATATGCTCATCTTTTTGTGTTTAATAGTGCTACTCTTTTTTAAAACATATTTTTATTTATTTATTTACTTATTTGAGAAAGAGAGAGAGAGAGAGAGGCAGATAGATATAGAGTTGGGTGTGCCAGGGCCTCTAGTCACTGTAAATAAATTCCAGACTTATACAACATGTTGTGCATCTGGCTTACGTGGTTACTGGGGAATCGAACCTGAACCTATGTCCTTAGGTTTCCACGGTCAAGTGCCTTAACCGCTAAGCCATCTCTCTAACTCCCTAATAATTCTACTCTTATATGCCAGATATTTTATTATGAGGCCTCTAGAAAGTTGATAGCCAATAGGATGGAGTCAGCACATGGGTAGTGTGAGTAACACATGTCTAAGGGGCAGTGGGAATGTACTCTAATGTACTGAATAAGTTAATACAGAAAAGATGAAGGTTGTCTATTAACTGGTATGAAGGTAAGCTCAAGGTTGATATGGGATAGGTGGCAATTATGTAGGGGAGAGGGCAGCAAGGTCAAGCTATTGCCATTTCTATTCCAAGAGAGATTTACAACATATGTTGGTTGGTTTATTAAAATTTAAGAAGGATCCCAATTTCAAATAGTCTGATGTTCTCTTGATCTTAATGCTGGGTGCTTCCCACTAATGAATTTTTCTCATGTCACTTACATGAAATGAATCTCGAAGAGTAATCAAACAAATTTACACACACACACACACACACACACACACACACACACACACGGATTAAAATGGACCTGGTTACTGGCATGGGTATAAAAGCACTACAAATGCATAACTGGGACAATAATCATCACCTAAATTTCCAAAATGTGAGACTGAACTTGTATTTCAGAGCTACAGACAATCAATGCTCTGCTTTGATTCACACACTCCCTTTCATTAATTCTGGGCCAACCCATGGCCCCTTCTAATTAGTGCGCCTTTAATGGAGGCAGTAACTGAATGTCAACACCAAGGAAGGTCACTAAATGCCACTGGTACTATTGAAAACCAAGGAAACCAGAGGGAGGGAGCACACCAAAGGCAGCAAGAGACGGGGAGCAGTGAGAATAGCAAGACAGAGGTGCAACTAATGAGTGACAATGAAAGGAAATGAAAGGGGCCAAAGTCTATCGTAAGCTCCGAAAGTAACAATAATCTTACTCTCCGCTTAATGAACTTGAGAGTGTCTTCAGGTGAAAGTTAAGAATGCGGTGTTATAAACAAAATAATGTGAGCTAGAAGGAGACTAAGTGAGGGCTTCTTTGTCATAAAGTAAATTATGAGTGAACACAATAGAAGAAAGAGTGTGCTCAAGATTTTTCTTTAGCTTTGCATTTTAGTCTTTTCAAACTGTAGGATATTCAGAAAGTATTTTGATCATGGTTGAAGATGCTTGTTGCATGCACTCTCATAGCATCTCCATGCTTGGCGCCATATTTTCACTTTACAGGAACAATAGCCGATTGTTCGATTATACGATGAATTATACTTCAAGGAAAATGTCTTTCCCCTATGTGGTGGTTCCTGATCTCTCATTGTGGTTTTTTTAACTTATGTTTCTTGTGTAACTCTTGAGAGATTTGCAAAGCTTTCAGCATCTTCCTATATCCGCCAACTTATATCTAATAGTGTTCTACGATTACTACGTTCTCATTTGTACAGGAAAGAAATAACTGATTTTTTGGTGTAGAGATAAGTAGATATGTAGGTCTTCACATCACCATCACCCCAATGACCTGTTGTAGCTGGTATTAGTTAAGAAATGAGCCTGGATTTGTTTAAAACCTCATAGCTTAGGGCTGGAGAGATGGCTTAGCAGTTAAGTGCCTGCCTGTGAAGCCTAAGGACCCCAGTTCAGGGCTTGATCCCCCAGAACCCATGTAAGCCAGATGCACAAGGTGATGCATGAATCTGGAGTTCATTTGCAGTGGTTGGAGGCTCTTGTGGCCCACTCTCTCTCTCTCACTCTCTCCTTTTCTCTCTCTCTCTGTCTGTCACTCTCAAATAAATAAATAAAAATAAACAAAAATTAAAATACAAACCTCGTAGCTTAGAGGCTTAGTTTCCTTAGGACTATCTCAACTTCACATGTTCATCTTAAGTGGTCAGTGGCCAAATAAGCCACAACTTAGCTCCTAATGAGAGCCTTCCATGGCTCTTCCTTAGGGTGGGTCATTTACTAACAGTTCCCAGAGCTCAAAGAGACACTTATTAATCTTGTCACAAAGGACATCATGAAGAATTCAGGAAAACACCCAGAGGGGAAGTACACAAGGAGGTGTCTGGAAGGCTCCCAATACAGGAGGCTCTGTCTTCTGTTCCTCTAAAGTTCAAGTGCACCACTTTGCAAGAATGTTCACCAATCAGGAAGCGCTTGAACTCCAGCTTGTAGGGATGCTTATGGAGGCTTCTTTTTGAAGAATGCTTAACCATGCCTCACTAAGGCTCTCATTCTCTCTCTTCTCTGAGACCTTCTTTCTGAAGAACGCTTGACCATGCCTCACTAAGGCTCTCATTCTCTCCCTTCCCTGAGACCTCTTTCTGAAGAACGCTTGACCATGCTTCACTCAGGCTCTCATTCTCTCCCTTCCCTGAGACCTTCTTCTGAAGAACGCTTGACCATGCTTCACTCAGGTTCTTATTCTCTCCCTTCCCTGAGACCTTCTTCTGAAGAACACTTGACCATGCTTCATGCAGGTTCTCATTCTCTCCCTTCCCTGAGACTTTCTTCTGAAGAATGCTTGACCATGCTTCACTCAGATTCTTATTCTCTCCCTTCCCTGAGACCTTCTTCTGAAGAACGCTTGACCATGCTTCACTCAGATTCTTATTCTCTCCCTTCCCTGAGACTTTCTTCTGAAGAACGCTTGACCATGCTTCACTCATGCTCTCATTCTCTCCCTTCCCTGAGACCTTCTTCTGAAGAACGCTTGACCATGCTTCACTCATGCTCTCATTCTCTTCCTTCCCTGAGACCTTCTTCTGAAGAACGCTTGACCATGCTTCACTTGGGCTCTCATTCTCTCCCTTCCCTGAGACCTTCTTCTGAAGAATGCTTGACCATGCTTCACTCATGCTCTCATTCTCTTCCTTCCCTGAGACCTTCTTCTGAACAACGCTTGACCATGCTTCACTTGGGCTCTCATTCTCTCCCTTCCCTGAGACCTTCTTCTGAAGAACGCTTGACCATGCTTCACTTGGGCTCTCATTCTCTCCCTTCCCTGAGACCTTCTTCTGAAGACTGCTTGACCATGCTTCACTCAGTCTCTCATTTTCTTCTCTGAGACCTTCTGAAGAACACTTGACCATGCTTCACTCAGGCTCTCATTCTGTCTCTTCTCTGAGACCTTCTGAAGAATGCTTGATCATGCTTCACTCAATCTCTCATTCTCTCCCTTCTCTGAGACCTTCTTCTGAAGAACGCTTGACCATGCTTCACTCCGGCTCTCATTCTCTCCCTGTCCCTGAAGGGAAAGGTAAGTTGAAAGTTTGAAACTTCTAATTATGAGATGGAGTTTTTTGGTAAGCAGTGTCTTTTGACTCAAAACAAAAGATGCTCCTACCACCCAGAAAATACCAATGGATTTAAAAGCTCTGTTTTGGAAACTGGGGACAAACTCCAGATACATGTTTCTTTTTTAAAAATATATTTTATTTATTTTATTATTATTTTTTTTTGACAGTGAAAGAGAGGGAGAGAGATAGAGACAGAATAAGCATGCCAGGGCCTCCAGCCACTGTAAACGAACTCCAGACACATGTGACACCTTGTGCATCTGGCTTATGTGGCTGCTGGGGAATTGAACCTGGGTCCTTTGCCTTTGCAAGCAAGCATCTTATTCACTAAGCCATCCCTCCAGCCCCAGATACATATTTCTTATTACATCACAATAGCCCATCAGTGAATGAGTTTGCAATTTATGTACATTTCAATGCTCCTTTTAATTATGGAAATATTGTTTTAGCACTTGTCACAACAGTGATTCTCTCACTGAGTGGAAAGTCTTTGAATTCTAACATTAGCTCCAGAGCCTGTAAAGGATTTCATATGAAGTATATTTATAGACTAATCTTATCTTACCATGTTAATTTTATATTTTTCAGTATAGATCATTTGATTATGAATAGGAAATAGCAACAAAACATCATAAATAATAAATCTTCTCATGATTACTTTCTCACTGGGTTTCATGACTAATTCTTAATGTAGTGAAACAAAACTCCCTTCAGTGTCTTAGAATTTAAACCACCATGTTGTAAGGACTTTTAAAAATCCAAGATTACGTTTTTCCTTAAGGATAAACTCTAAGGGTATAAGTGTATCTTTAGACAGATGAATAAACCCTGAACTTATAAAATACTTTTGAGCCTTTCCATAGATGCATCACAATTCTGTATATATTTAGAAGTGTCATCTTTTTAAAGATTTCCATACATGCAGGAGTACATGTAATTACCATCTCATTGTGGGGAGAAAACACACACACACTTTAAACAGCTTATGGAAGGAAACTGCTTCCCTCCTGCCTATAGTTTTGAGGACAAGTTTCATCATGGTGGGGAAGGCATGTCAGAAGAGCAAGGCATTTCATCTCATCACATCAGCTGGGAGGAAGCAGCAAGCATGACTTGCAAGCACTGGCAAGAGGGGCTGGGACTGTACAATCCCAAGTCCCACCCCAGTGACACCCGTCCTCCAGCAAGGCTCCACATCCCAAAGGCTGCACAGGTTGAGGACTGAATAGGAAGCTTAATCACAAATGCATGAGGCTATGGGAGATAGTTCACATTCAAACCACCATACTCAGTGAAGGTTAAATGAATGGGTCCACCAATATGTCCATCCTGTAGCCTATGATTTGATCAAGTACCAGAAGTCTCTCATTTCTATGTAGAAAGTTATAGCATTAGATTATAACCTGGTATTCATTTCTAATATAATTTCCATCTGATATGCAAATAATATCAGAAAACCAAACATCATGGAGAAAGCATCATGTGGGGGGTTTAATTGCACTGAGGGTTCCAATCAATGCTGTCTCTCTATCTTTGCTTTTTGTCCCAGCGCTGTTTCCTCCTTTCATTTCATTCTGACAAAGGGCTGTCCTATGGCTTTTTTTTCAGTTATCAAAATGTGGTTTTAAAAAAGTGACAGGATGGTCTGGAGAGATGGCTTAGTGGTTAAACACTAGCCTGGGAAGCCTAAGGACCCTGGTTTGAGGCTCAATTCTCCAGGACTCATGTAAGCCAGATGCACAAGGGGGCACACACATCTGGAGTTCTTTTGTAGTGGCTGGAGGCCCTGGCGTGCCCATTCTCTCTCTCTCTCTCTCTCTCTCTCTCTACCTGCCTATTTCTGTATCTCTCTCTCTCTTTCTCTCTCAAATAAATAAATAAAAAATAAAAAAACAGAAAGCATTCTGACCAGTATAGTTCTCTGTCAACATCCTGTAACAACATCTAGACACAGAGTGGAGGAGACTCATAGGCAACAGCCTCCTGGACTCAAATAATAGCCAGGTAATGCCAGAAGCCGGAGTTCTCTTCCCTGGACAGGCTGCGGGAAACCCCAGATTCATGAAACCACCTGAAAACAGAAGAGCCTCCAAGCTATGTCCAGTCAAATTTTCCAGTCAATGGAATCACAAGTTGAAAGACTGGTGCTGATTGTTTCAGCCTCTCAAAGTGAACCAGTATAAAGCAGTGGCTACATGTCCCATTAGGTCAGGCTGCAGGACCCGCAGGCTTATGCTTGTTCATGTTTTAAACTGCATTTCCCCCGTATAGAAACATATTGTCTTTATCAAATTTTGTGAGGTTGACATTTTTGCATGACAGGTTGCTTAGAGGCAATTACTAAGTGACAATTACTGTTGCTATTACTCCTATCTCAGTAGTTTCACTATTTTTTAAAAATAAATTTTTATTTATTTATTTGAGAAAGACAGAGAGAAAGAGAGTGAGTATGCCAGGGCCTCTAGCCACTACAAATGAACTCCAGAAGCATGTGCCACCTTGTGCACCTGGCTTACATGGGTCCTGGGGAATTGAACTGGGTCTTCGGCCCTGCAGGCCTTAATCACTAAGGCATCTCTGCAGCCCTGTAGTTACACTCTTGATGCTATGGCTACTTCTACTACTATCAACACACACCAAGAGGTGGAATAGCGATATCTTAATAAGGAAGAGGAGGCAACTTAACTGTGCACTAGTGACTGGGAAGGCTGAAGAGAGATGACCATGTATAAGCCAAGTGCTGAAGGTCCTCTGAGGCATGAAGAGGTGTTGAAAGTACCTTTTTTGATTGTATAGACAAAGCCAATTGGAATTGCATAATGTTTAAGTTCACCGAGCACTTTAATAAACAGTTTATTTGATAGTCACAGTAGAAACTTTTTAAATTTTTTAATGAGTTCAAGGCTACCCTGAGACTACATAGTTAATTCCAGGTCAGCCTGGACCAGAGTGAGACCCTACCTTGAAAAACCAAAAAGAAAAGAAAATATATCTTTGCATGCATGTGTGTTGTGTGTGCATGTGTGTATGTGTTGTATTCTTGTGTGTGGGGTATGCCTGTGTGTTTGTTGAGTACATGTGTATGTGTGTGGTGTGTGCATGTTTGTATGTGGATGTAGAGGCCAGAACTCAATTTTGGGGATCTTCCTATATTCTTATTCTCTTTATTCTTTGAGTCAGGGTCTCTCACTGAACTTCAAGCTCATCCACTTGGCTAGCCTAGCTAGCCAGCGAGACCCAGGGATTCCCTGCCCCCACTCTCAAGGGCTTGCAAGAGTGTGCCACCATGCCCAGCCTTGGATGAGGGGGGGTCTGGGGATCTGAACTCAGGTCGTCATGCTTTGCAAGCACTTGCCCCACTAAGCCATATCCCCAGCCTAGGAAACAACTTTTAATTTAGAGTATGCTTAATGTTTTTTTTTTTAATTGTTCTACATATTTGATAGAAGCCAGGGGTAATGGCACATGCCTTTAATCCCAGCACTCAGGAGGCAGAAGTAAGAAAATTACTGTGAGACTACATAGTGAATTCCAGGTCAGCCTGGGCAAGATTAAGACACTACCTCCCCCCAAAATTATTTGATATATAAGCAGAGTCACTGTAATTAGGATACTACTGAGAAATTAAGTATCCCATATTCACTTTATATACTGTGTGTGTATGCATGTGCAAAATGGCCAAGGTGAGGAGGGGTAGAAGGAGAGAGGGAGAGAATCCATACCATCACAATAGCACCTTTTGTCCTATCACATTAAATAGTTCCTGAGTCTGTGCAATAAATTGCTTAAAACAATATGAGTTTAGAACAGTTAAAGTTTCCTTATTTTCTTTTAATTGGAAACATGAAGGAAATTGAATTACTTTCTTAAGACCTAAGAAAAGACTTAAGTTCATTTATTTTTCTGACATCTAGGAAAATCTTTATGTAGTTTAGTGAAGAATCACTTATTAATGACTTGAGATGCACCCTATGACCACAAGCTAAATAAAAGGGTATATTTTCACCCTGATAGCACCTATTAAAGATATAAACTGCATGATAGCATGAAGTACAGTTTTTTTATATCAGCAATTCCATTGTAAATCACATTTAATATGTTTTCTAGTAAAGAAAAAAAAGGGCATTTTGTAAGTCATGATTTGGTTGTCTGCCTTTAGGTCAAGGGTGGCTCAAATGAAGTTATAAATTTTGAGGAAATTTTAGCTTATTAACAGGTTCCAAATTGTGTTGATAATTGTCCCAGGATTTTGGAAATTATTATTGCCATTATGTTTAAATGAGTTTCCAGGATAAACCACTTAGTCCATTTTCTGTTGCTAGAACCGATTGCCTGACATTAGATAATTTATTAAGAAAGAAAGTTTAGCCTCATGATTCTAGCAGAGGGGGAAGTCGACGATTTGCTGGCTGTGTTTGTGTTGGCTTCATGCTGCATATCAAGTTATGGTAGAAAGTGGAAGGTCCAGCGGGTACAAACAAGAACAGAGAATATGAAGGGTGGAGCACTCACAGCCTTCCCTGTACTACGTTTAGTCACTCACTGCATTTGTACATTCCTAGAGCCCCCGCCCCCATGATGAAGCCAGTTGTCTTAGGGTCCCACCTCTCAACACTGCTGTAATTAGAAATTAAGGTTCTTATTCTTGAATTGCAAGGTGTAACAGACAGCTTCAGGTTTGCTGAGATGAACTTCCAGACCAGGCACAGTTATGGAGGAAGGGATATTATTTATTGAGGCTTACAGATCCAGGGGAAGTTCCATAATGGCAGGAGAAGCGGCCTGCCTCACAGGACCAGGCAAGAGAGAGAAAAGCCAACCAGGCACACAGCACACAGAGAAAAACTACAGCCAAAAGCCACAGCAAGCTTCAGGAACTCCCGTTAGGCATTTGCATATCTTTACAATGGAATCTCAAACCCACCACCACACCTTAAGACCCGCCCCCAGTGACATTGCCTCTAGCAAGGTGATTGCAGATGCAAACAATAAACTAATAAAACATTGAATATATTGGGGACATATATTCAAATTACCACACAAGGTGAGGACAAAATCAAAAGATGAAATGGCCACACAGACAGCTATATTGTAAAAGACACCCTGATTGTTTTGGTCTCTAAAAAGCTGTTACTTATTATAGACCAGATCCACATGCTTAATGCCACTGTAGCCCAGATCCTGTTTCTGAGTGGCTTCCTTGACAGCTTTGTGTCAGCAAACTGATCTTCCTCCTTTTGATAAGACAAAAAACAGTCAGAAAATTAATCATGGAATTTAACTCGCTATTTCACAAAAAGAACAATTATTGGTCATAAGAACAAGTTATTGACATTAATTAATTAGGAAATCACAAGTTTAAAATGCAGTGAAGCCGGGCGTGGTGGTGCACTCCTTTAATCCCAGCACTCGGGAGGCAGAGGTAGGAGGATCCCGAGAGTTCAAGGCCACCCTGAGACTACATAGTGAATTCCAGGTCAGCCTGGGCCACAGTGAGACCCTACCTCGGGAAAAAAAAAATGCAGTGAGACATGATACACACTAACCTGAGTGAAACCACCTGAGAATGACAATACCAAATATTGGTAGGGATTTGTAGCTATGGAAACTCTCAAACACCTGTAGAAAGAAAGTAAGCAAGTGAAGTAACAGCAGTTTGGAAAACCTCATGATTTATGGCTTTATTTAAGATATGTATACCTATGGTTCAATAATATAATTTCTATTTGAAATGCACATATATGCAAAATAAGATAAATGTGCAATAATTTTCCTAATGGTGTTATTATGATAGTTGCAAAGTGGAGATTCCCCAAATTTCTATCAGTAGTACATACTGTATTATCCTCATGCCCTTCACTTTGATGCAGTGGTATGGATAAAGAAAATTTCTATATGCAACATCTTGTATGGGTGTTGCATAGTGTGTGTTAAAGAAGGCACAGAGACAAAAGCATTGGCTAAGCATTTTCATCACTGTCTGCTCCTATGTGAGACAAAAATCAATTTATTAAGAGAGGCAGTGCTGGGGACAGAGCAGGAAGAAGATGTGTAGGGAGCTGGTGGTGTTCTTGCTCGTGAAATTGGGTGGTGGTTATATGAGTGATTTCTCTGTGATGGCTCAATAAACAGCTTTTCATGCAACAATTATTTTTTTAATTTAATTTATTTATTTGAGAGAGAGCAAGAGGCAGAGATGGGGAGAGAGGAGGGAAGAGAGAAAGAATGGGCACACCAGGGCATCCAGCCACTGCAAATGAACTTCAGATGCATGCGCCTCCTTATGCATCTGGCTTATGTGGATCTTGGGGAATCATACCTAGGGCTTTGCAGGCAAGTGACTTACCTGCTAAGCCATCTCTCCAGCCCCCTCATGCAACAATTAGTTGTCACATAGTACTAATCAATATTTTCTATTTTTATAGTTTAAAGTAACCATGAAGAAAAGTAAAATTTAATGTATATGATATATTATATTGTTCTTTTTCATTGTTTCATCTTTTTTATTTTTAAGTTAGTATATAAAGCCATGGGTTTCATTATGGCATGTTTATACGTGTAAGTATTTTTCATCTGCCTTCCTCACTCCTTCCTTCTCTTTCCACCTGATCACTCTCCCTGGACCTCTTCCTCACCCCAGACAGTGTTCTGCTTTCATGTTGGATATATGTCATCATCTTCCCTTTTCACTCCTCTCTTAAAATCTCTTCTTCCCTTCTCTTGGTTCTCGTTTGGTTGTCATAAACACATATACATACACCCACCAATTTAAAACTAGATTCTACATATGAGGGACAAATGTGGCTTGCTTTTTGAATGTGATTTATTTCATTTAATATAATTATCTCCACTTCCACCCATTTTCTTATAAATACCATGATTTCATTCCCTTTATGGCTGAAAATAATCCAGTTCAAAATAGGTACCAATATTTTTATCCATTCATCTGTTTTTTCTTAGCTACTGTGAATAGTGCAGCAATAAATACATATATCCATGTATGGTGACCAAGAGTTTTACAAATCTATACTCAGGAGAGGTATAGCTGGGCAATGGTGGTTCTATATTTATTTTTGTGTTTTTTTTTAATTTTTGTTTATTTATTTGCAAGCAGAGAGATAGAGAGATAGATGAGAGGCAGACACAGAGAGAGAATGGCCATGCCAGTGACCTTTCCAGTTTAAATGAACTCCATCACCATGTGCCCCTTGGGCATAAAGGGTCCTGGAGAATAGAACCGGGATCTTTCCCTATATCCTCCACTAAGCCATTTGTTTTTTGTTTTTTGTCTCCTTTCCTTCCATAGTGACTATACCAGTTTCTTATCACGGCTTTTCCTTTCTTTCCTGTTCTCTCACTAGCATTTGTTGTTGATTTTTGTCTCCTTTCCTCCCTCCCTCCCTTCCCTCCCTTTCTTTACTGTTCTCTCCTTCCTTCCTTCCTTCCTTCCTTCCTTCCTTCCTTCCTTCCTTCCTTCCTTCCTTCCTTCTTTCCTATGATAGCCAGTCTGACTGGATAGATATAGAATCTCAAAGTAGTTTTAAATTTTATTTCAATGGTGGCTAAGAATGTTGAACATTTTCTCAAATGTTTACCATCTACTTGTGTTTTTTATTTTGAGAACTGTTTATTCAGTCTATTTGTTGATGAGTTTTTTTTGTAATGTCTTCATTTTATAATATCTTCTAGATTTTAATCACCTGTCTGGTGATTTGGTCAAAATATTTTCCCATTCTGCAGGCTCTCTTTTTACTCCGAGTATTGTGTCCTTTCTGTTACAGAAGTCTTTTGATTTCATGCAATTAATTTGTCAATTATTAGAATTATTTCCTATGCTATTGAAGTTCTTTTCAGAAAGTCTCTGCAAATTCTTATATCTTGCAGTAAGTTATATTATTTTCCTCTACCTCTTGTAAAGTCTAACAGTAAGATCTTTGATCCAGTTTAAGTTGATTTTTATGAAGGGTGAGAAGTGCAGATGTCCATGGCTCATTCCTTGACAGAATGAACATTATACAAATACTGATATCCTGAAAGTTAACTACATATTTAATTCAATCTGCATCAACTTTCCAATGACATTCTTCACAGAACTAGAAAAATAATTATAAAATTCACATGGAAATACAAAGGACCCCAGATAACCAGAGCAATCCTAAGCTGAAAGTACAATGTTAGAGATACCTCAGAACCTAATAAAGAGCCCTACTAGCAGGCTGGAGAGATGGCTTAGCAATTAAGGCACTTGCTTGCAAAGGCACAGGACCCAGATTTGATTCCCCAGGACCCACATAAGCCAGATGCACAGAGTGGTGCTTATGTCTGGAGTTTGTTTGCAACAGCTGAAGGCCCTGGCATGCCTGTTCACTCTCTCTAGCTATTTGCCCCTCTCTCCCCTCCCCATCTTTCCCTCAAATAAATAAAATATATAAATAAACATTAAAAAACAGAGCCCTACTAGCAAAAACTGTATGGCACTGTTATAAAAACAGACAAAACAATGGGTAGAATAGACAACCCACATATATAACCATGCACTCACAGTCATCTAATTTTCAAGGAAAGTGTCAAAAACATGCAGTGGAAAAAAAAAAAAAAAAGCCAGCCCCATCAACAAATCATGCTGGAAAACAAAGAATAAAAATAGATTTGCACTTAGAATGTGCTTGGTTTTTTTTAAGGGCTAACTTTTTTTTAAAATTATTTTATTTATTTTTGGAGAGAGACACAGAGAGAGAGAGGGAGAAGGAGACAGAGAATGGGCGCGCCAGCAATCTCAGCTGCTGCGAACGAAATCCAGATGTGTGTGCCCCCTTGTGGGAAAGTGGGGCATTGTGCCCTTGTGTCACTTTGCATCTGGCTAAACGTAGGACCTGGAGATTGGAACCAGGTTCTTAGGCTTAGGAGGCAGGCGCCTTAACCACTAAGCCATCTCTCCAGCCTGAAATGTGCTTGGTTTTAAAAGCATTTCCATGGGCTGCTAAGCAGAATGAGGATTCCTGATCTTGCAGATAGAATATTCTGCTCATGCTTGTGAAATCCAGGTGATTTATTGTACAGTTTAACTCTACAGTTTCTTTCTTAATTTGTAGTTTATATAACCTATATGAAGATGAAAGTGAGGTTTTAAAGTTATCATTACTATATCAAGGCCTACAGGACCTTTTTGTCCATTGGTGTTTTTAATGGCATTGGGAACACCAACATTCAATGCATGTATTTACTATTTTTATGTCTTTTTGATGGAGTGTTTCCTTTGTTAATATATAATGTCCTCTTTCATATTTTCTTTTTTAAATGTTTTAAAACATTTTAATTTAATTATTTGAAAGAGAGAGAGAGAGTGGCCTTCAGCCACTGCAAAAAAAAAAAAAAAATAAAAAAAAAAAAAAAAAACTCCAGATGCATGCGCCACCTTGTGCATCTAGCTGTATGTGGCTCCTTGGGAATTGAACCTGGGTCCTTTGGCTTTGCAGGTAATTGCCATAACTGCTAAGCTGCTCTATTGCCCACCTATTTCATATTTCTGACTAATTTTTCTTTGGAGTACACTTTGCCAGATATTAGAATTATGGCAACAGCTAGTTCGTGATTTCTGTTCACTCTATGGATTGATATTGACTCTCTGTCACTCAGTCTCTGTGTGTCTTTGCCAGTTAGGTGTGTTTCCAGTAGACAACAGGTATTTGGATCTTGTTTTTGAATTATCAGCTAGTCTGCAAAACTTGTTTTTATGTTTTTTTTTTTTAGTGAGTTGAGGATATTTATATTCAAGGTTATTATTGACAAATATTTACTAGTTCTTGTAGGTTCTGTTGTTTTTCCAGATTCGTTGGATTATTATTATTTGCTCCTGTGTTAGTGTTTGTTGGCTTACTGAGATAGACATGGCGGCACTCTTCTTATCTCCCATTGGTTCATTTATTCCTGTCACAGTGTTTATTCTTTCATTGTGCTCTTGCGATTGAGTTTTTCTCCCTTTTCTGTGTGTGATATTCCTTTAAGTATCTTCTACAGTGTTGTCTTCATAGCCATGAGCTGCCTTAGTTTGCACTTGTCTTGAAATGTCCTATGTTCTTGTCAATTTTAAAAGATTACTTTGCTGGATATAGCAATCCTTGTCAGCACTTACTTCCTTTGAAGGCTTAAAACATATTGTTAGCGTTCATGTGATTTTCATGTTTGCTGATGACAAGTGTGATGTTGTTCTGATGTACTTGCCTTTGTTGGGGAATGGGTGTTTTCCCCTTACAGCTTTTAATGTGGTTTCTTTATTTTTCTCATTTGTGTGTGTGTGTGTGTGCGCGCACACACATGTTCATGCCCATGTGTGTGGTGTGTGATACTCATGCATGAATATGGGTATATATGCATACAGACATGCTTCAGCATGTGAGTGGGCTTCACAAGGACTATGTTAGGTCAGTCCTCACCTTTCCACCTCGTTTGAGTCAGGCACTTCTCTCTGGATTCTTACTCTATGTTCTTTGCTGCATTCACCAGGAGCTTTCAGGAAAATTTTCCTGCCTCTGACTTCCATCTCACCATCAGCTTCACCACCATGCTGGGATTACATAAGCCCACCATATTTTCTATCTTCTAATGTAGTATGTGCAGACTGAAATCAGGTTTGAGTGATGTCATTTTAGTCATCTCCTAAGTCTTGCTCTCTATCATTTTGAAATCTGGACTGTAATAGGTTGTGAAGAAGTTCCTCTATGACTATGCTGCTTTGAGGATCCAAATTCCTTGTGTCTTTGGATATACATTTCTTTCTGTCAATTTTGGAATTTTTTTTTTTTTTTTTTTTTGTTTTTTCGAGGTAGGGTCTCACTCTGGCCTAGGCTAACCTGGAATTAACTATGTAGTCTCAGGGTGGCCTCGAACTCACGGTGGTCCTCTTACCTCTGCCTCCCAAGTGCTGGGATTAAAGGCGTGCGCCACCATGCCCGGCTCTGGAAATTTTTCTGCTATAATTTTATTAAATAAATTCTCCAAAGGGATATAGGCATCTGAGTTCATTTACAATGGCAGGAGGCCCTGGCATCTCCATTCTCTCTCTCAAATAAATAAATGAATACATTGACAAAAGAAACATGAAAGTGGAGCTGGAGAGGTGGCTCAGCAGTTCAGGCATTTGCCTACAAAGCCTAATGATCCAGGTTTGATTCCCTAGTACCCACTTAAAGCCAGATGCACAAAGTGGTGCATTTATTTAGAGTTCTTTTGCAGTGGCTAGAGACCCTAGTGTGCCCATTCTTTCTCTCTCCTCTTTCTTTTTTTTTTGTTGCTCTCCCCACCTTGCAAATAAATAAATAAACAAAATGTAAAAATCCACCCATGAAAGTAAGATGGGGAATTAATGGATAAGAAGAAGGGTATTATTGGGAAGGGAGAAGATAAGAGCATAATTGAAGGGAATAAGATCAAAGTAGATTACATATATCCATGAAAATGTTAAAATGGAAAAATAAATATATATTTAAAAAAATAAAAAGAGATGACTGAAGCTTGATTGACCATGGTTCACATCCTCCATGTGCCTTATTGGACAAGGGGCTTGTCTCTGCGCCTAAGGTGAATGTTACAGGTATGACTCACAGGACTGTTGCAAACATGAAGTGAAATCACATGTGTCAAACACTTAACCAAGTGCCAGCCTTTTAGCATCCCCACCACGGATGAACCACACAGGGCGCTCTCTCATTGTCACTACACTTGTCTTGGTCTGCCTCGGTCACTGAATTTTCACCTTCCCGTGAGGAGAGACAGCTTTGCATGAATGAAACACAACTTTCTAGCAATTATGTGACAAGCACTGCTGGTGATGACCTGTGACAAGCAAGGAAGGAAAAACCCAGCAGTGAGTTCTATTGTGTTAGCGAGGCTGTGGGAGAACCGATAAGGAGCACTGTTTCCGAAGCTGTTAAGACAGGCATCTCAGAGGAGATTCATTTGAGCTTGACTTTGAGCTCTGTGAACAAACAATGGAATGGCCAGGCTGGTGAGCAGTTCACTCTCCCATCCCTATTTGGCAGAGTTCTCACCTGAAGATGCTGTCTATCCACAGAAGACATTCAGCCATGTCAGAAGGACACTGTCGATTATCAACTGTGGGGATACTATTGGCCTCTCAGTTAGCAGAGACCAGAGAGGCTGCAATTTATGCTGGCCTGGGCTTAGGGCTTCAGGGGTATTTATGCTGGCCTGGGCTTAGGGCTTCAGGGCCTAGGGCTGCCATGGGAGTGGGTGAGTAAAGGCAGGGGAAACCTGCTGCAAGATTAGGAAGAAGAATTAAAAAGAAACTGTAAAATATTCTTAGGCAAATGTGCATTGTATTATTATTGCTATTAGTCCTATTTATTACTGTTATTGTTGTCATTATCATTATTGTAATTATTTTGGAAACAATACTTGTTGAACAGAAGGCTTGCTTTTCAAAATTGACCCAAAACTTGCAAGAATGACTATAACAGTCTGGCTCTGATGCATGGCCAAGGATGGGGAGCCCTACCCCACATATCAGCGTGTGGCAGGAAGGCCTCTATGGATTTGCAGAGCAGTTTCCCAGAGGAAACAGCATAGGAGGTGTGAAAGATGCCACTTCAGTAGATCAGAGTTGGTCATCCATGGCAGTTTAAATTTAAGTCCTCTAGTAGACTCGGGTGTTTTATAAAATACCTGGCTGGAAAAGGCGTAACTGTGGGTGGATCCTGGTGACCAGCCCTAAGGTGTGTTTGGGGACAAGATCTGATTTCCAGCCTAAAGGTATGCGGGACAGTCTGAGCTATGGGGGTCCTGCTTGCTACAGGTTCATTGCTTTCTGCCTGGCTGTGCTTGCTTGTGGTGCGGGCTGTTTGGTGATGTCTCTCTGCTTGGATTTTTGAATGCGAGCCAGCTTCTTCTGCTACTGACGGAACTTGCCCTCCGAGCTTAAGCTGAAGTCAACCCTTCCTCCTCTAAAGTGTGTCTGGTTTGGATGTTCATCCCAGTGATGTGTTGCTGGCTACAACACCATCTGAAGCACACACTGGGCCTCTTCTGACCTCTGGTACCTTTGCAAGGATGTAAGAGCAAATGGACTCAGAATCAGAAGGACATAAAATCATTTAGAAAATGAAAAAGCACGAGAGAATATGAATGAAAATGAACCTTGAAGGCTACAAGAAATTTAAGCCACATAACCACTGCTACTATTTTTGTGTGCTAATTAATTGATTTCAGTTTAAAATTTATTGACTATCCTTGTGCTTTTCCTTAGGGTAAATTTATTAGTCCCTTGCTAAAACAATTAGATTTTTTTTTTCCTGCATCATCTTTTTCTGCTCAATAGTATAAGCCATGTGGGATAGAAGTTTTCTTTTGTGTGAGGCTTTGTCAGGATTCGATGTGACAGCCTGGTATACGTTAAAACAAGTGTGATTTTGGAAAAGGCTTTAACATGTGTCTTTCCTGTTCTTTCTTCTTTTTTTGTTTTTGTATCCAAGTAGATAAGTTGTAAGTTTTCCTAAGTGAGATCCACTTTATTTTTATGACTTTCAAAAGGATATTTTTTCATATTTATTTACTTATTTAGTTAATTATGTATTTATTTATGTTAATAAGGAACATTTCACGCATTTGCATTTCATCCTTGCACAGGGGCCATGTTAACCTTCTGTATTGTTACAATTTTTGTTAACAATATGTATTGCTGAAGAAAGCACTCTTTTGTATTCATTATTAGCATATCTTAGTATTAAGTTTCATTATGGTGTTTTACAAACAATTTTTTTTTCTTTTTAATTTCTGGTTAACATGCAAAGAAATAAATACTTAGAATTTGAGATTTTCCTTATAGCAGTTTATTGTAAAATGTAATATGTATCTTTAGGGAAGAATGTGTTAGGTTGTACAGGCTCCCAAAATGGAGTCACTGAGGACAGCAGGATGGTGACAGAGACATAAGGAAGTGGATTATCCACATTCCTCCCTTGCCTAACAATGCCCCCAGGTCATGGTTTCCTGTCCCCTTATCTCTGAGTCACCTGGTCACTGTTCTGGTGTCACACCTTGGCTATCTTAGATCTCCCCTAAAGGAAACTTTCTTATTCAGGTTTTTCCCTTCCTCACCTTCCCTCAACTGAAAAGACCCTACAAAGCCCACTGCCTGAGGAACTCAGGTGGACTGTGCTCCTCTCTTGAGAGTCAGTCCTGGCAGCTTGTACTTTTCTCAAATAAAAGCTTTCATTTTTGCCTCAGAGTGGTCTGTGTGGTCTTGGTCACTCCCAAACATTACAGAATGCTTTATACATACATATAAAATATATAACATATAATATAATAATATATTTGCATACATAAAATACATAAATCTGCACATAAAATAAGTGCTTTTATTTTAAAAGTCAAGGGGACTTTCTTAAAACCCTTATATTATATTATATTAATTATATTAATTATATTATATTAATATTAATTATATTATTATATTACATTATATGACTATAATGATTATAACTACTCCAAATTGTTTATATTTATTTTTTGCATGTGCTGGTGTGTTGGGTATGCAAGAATGTGTGTATGTATGTTTGTATGCATATGGGAACCTATGTATGTGTGTTTGTGTGTGGACACACAATCATATATGTGCACATGTGAGTGATTCGTTGAGATAAGATTTTTTGCTGAGCCTAGAGCTTATGAATTCTAGCCCAAAACCCTAAGGATTCTCCTGTGTCCAGTGCCGGGATTACAAGTGCACATTATCATGTCTAGCAGTTTACATGGTTTCTGGGGCTCCAAACTCAGGACCTCATGCTTGCATAGCAGGTAATGTACCCACTTGAGCTATCTCCACAGCCTTGGCTCATTTTTTTTTTTCTCTGTAGGGTCTCACTGTAGCCCAGGCTGATCTGGAATTTACTATGTAGTTTCAGACTAGCCTTGAAATCAGAGTGGTCCTCCTACTGCTGCCTCTCCAGTGCTGGGATTAAAGGCGTGCACCACCATGCTGGGAAATTTTATATTTCTTGTAGGCATTCATTCATCTTTTAAATAGTGGTAAGAATTGCCATTCATTATTCTAGAAGAATTTAAAGCCAGACAAAATTAAAAAGAACAAAGGATGTTTTTGTCGACATCTCGTGATTAGCATATCTTTTTTGTGATTTGTGACCTTTGGTGTCTAATCACAAAACAAATTTGTACTTACATTTTCCAATTAAGGTCAAGAAGTTAGAGGTACCCTCTCGTTCGTTTCAATCACGTCACCCTATGTATTTTCCATCAGATAATTGTCATTCCTGGCTCATTTCCCTTTGGTGGCTTCATTTAATTAATTCCTTAATCAATTATTAATTATTAATTCATGGGTTTGCTTCATTTAATCAACTCATCTTTCTCATTTATTTTCTTTACGGTGCTCAGAGAGGGCCAGATTCACATCTGTACTATAAGCTGGCATGTCACCAACTTCACGGTTCCTGTCAGGAATCCACAATGTGCCAACGCATGGTATCAATGAATATATCTGCTATTCATTTTCTATGATAAAATCATAAAAATAAGCTTACCTTTCTGCTTCCTAGCATCTCCACCTGTCTGTCCTGTTCTTGGAGTATTTAGGACGTTGGCATTTCTTGGGCTCTATGATTCAGGCTTTGCTAAGCACAAGGTGGTCTCTGGGTATACATTCCACCCTCCGTAGTGATTACCTGGAAGTGCCAGTGACCACAGGGTCCAGGGACCCTTTGCCGTGGGCCGTGATTCCTGCTGCCATTGGTGCAGTGTGGAGAGGAGGTAAACTCAGGGGTGGAGGATTTTCAGTCCTCTCAGCAAATAGCATAAATGTGCGGGAAGAGGGGCTCAGTCTCTGGATAGTACATCCTTTCTCTTACTGTGTTTGGCCAGTATATATTTCTACATTGGGATTCAGGGATGGGGAAGAAGGAAATATATGGGTCCAAGGATTTATCCATCATTTGCGCAGGATGGATGCTTTACATTGCTGTCCTGCTGCCTCCTTCTTAGGGACAGGATTCTAGCTTCTCAGTTGACTTTGTGTCTCATTGGAGTAGAGCCTTGACCTTGTCATGAAATTGTCAACAGTGATTTTTTTTAACTTTTTATGGACAGCTTCCATAAGTATAAGCAATAAAACCATGATAATTCTCTCCCTCCACTGCCATCCCCCTCTCAAATCCACCCTCCAATGAATCCTCCTCCCCCTTCCAATTAGTCTTTTATTTTGTTGTCATCATCTTTTCCTCCTATTATGAATGTCTTATGGAGGGAGTTTCAGGTACTGCAAGGTCATGAATATAAAAGCAATTTTGTGTCGTGAAGATTGCATTGTAAGCAGTCCTACCCTTCTTTTGGTTTTCACATTCTTTCCACCACTTCTTCTGAAATGGACCCTGAGACTTGAATGGTGTGAGAGATGTCTCAGTGCTGAACACTCCTCTGTCATTACTTCTCAGCATGATGGTGAATTTTGAGTCACCCCAGTGGTCACCACCATTTGGAAAGAGAAGCTTCTCTAACCAAAAGTGAGAATAGTATTAATATATGGATATAAACAGGGCAATTTGGTAGGAATAATATATGCATATAGCCAGACAACAGCAGACTTCCCTAGGCCTCATGAACTCCCCAGCCATAAACTTCTGAGTAGGTTTTCAGTACCAGACATGTATTCCTTCCTGTGGAGTGAGCCTCCATGCCTAAGCTGTTGGTTTCCCTCAAAACAAACATGCCACTATTACACCAGTTGGCACATTTGGCCTGGCTGGCCAGTCATGTGGCTTGCAGGGTCCACTGCTGATCACACTGCTGATGACTTCTTTCTCCCAAAGGACATTCAAGCTAGCTCTTTCCCACTTTCTGACAGCTCATCAAGAGAGAAGTTTACAGCTTAGCTCCAGCTTGATTTCTCAGTGACCTGCAGCCTAGGCATCAATATTGATTTTTAGTTAAAAAAATAGCTACTTCAGGGAACAAGATCAGAAAGTAAACCTCTACAAATTTTGGTGGAGTGGGATGGGATTGCTTTCAAAATTTTGAGCGTGTTATTTCCAAGACACAATATATATATATATAAAATTCTTTGTTTTTCTTTCCTTTTCCTTGCCTTTATGTTCTTTTCTTTTACCTTCCTTCTTTCATTTTTTCTATTTTTTTCTTTCCCTTCTCTGTTTTTTTTTTTTTTTTTTTTTTTTTTTTTTTTTTTTTTTTGAGGTAGGGTTTCACTCTGGTCCAGGCTGACCTGGAATTAACTATAGTCTCAGGGAGGCCTCGAACTCTCAGCGATCCTCCTACCTCTGCCTCTCCAGTGCTGGGATTAAGGCATGTGCCACCTTGCCCGACTCTCTTTCTTTTTTGAGATAGGTTTTATGAAGCTCACACTGGCCTTGGATTTTCCATCCTCTTGCCTCTAAGACCTGAAAGTTTGGGATTGCAGGTATGCACCATGCATGGTGAGAAATGCATCTTTTTATCAACATTCACTGAGCTCAAATGAGATCTCAGGCTGTACACCCTTTCCCTGGAAAACAGAGATAAGGTTGCAACATCTTTAAGAAGCCGGAAACTTGAGGACACATAATGAATAAATTAAGAGTCTGAACTCAAACCCAGTCTTACTCCACTGGGGAGGGCACTGTTTACGAGTGCTCTGCCAAATTCCTATTGTAGCATGATTAGGGAAGGTGGGTTGGAGAATGTGAACTTTGAATTATAAATTGGAGAAGGTTTACCTTTTGCCATGTTGATAGGAGGAGAGAAGGACATCTCAGAGAACATGTAGCACCTTGTATAAAGGCCTGTGGGGGAAGCTCAAGTAGTGAAGGAAGGATTATAGTGTCAGAGATGCAGAAATAGTTCAGTCAGGTGAGAGGTGGGGGTGCTGTTCCTAGAGAAGAAGAAGAGGAAAAGATGGATGGAGGGAAGGAGAGGGGGAAGTAAGAAGAGAAAAAGAGAAAGAGATATGAATATGCACAGGTGATTCCATAATGGCTATATGGGGCAACAAAACAAGTTTATGGGGAAGGTAGAAGAAGCCTGAACTGTATTTATAGCACTGTCTTAATGGCTTTATCTTAATCTCAACAGAATATAGAGTTAACACTTTATATGATGCAAAGTTTTTATATAAATTATATATATATATATGTATGTATATATATATATATACACACACACACATACACACATACACAGTAAGCAATCTCTCTAGCTTAAATCAGAGCTTTGTGTGTATTCTGTTCTGTAACATTCTATTTCATTCTGTAACCATTCCAGTCTATTCTTTTCTATTTTAAAGGTTTTCACATAATCTTCCCAGAGAACTTAGAGGGTAAGCTTTTTTATTTTTTAAACATTCATTTAATTTTTTCATAGACCTAGATTGTATTTTGATCATGTATACCCCATATGACCCTCTCTTATTCCCTCAGTCCTACTGTACCCCTTCTTCTTTTTCTCATCTGTGGCATTAACTCATCAGGGAAGGGTGTGACTTCTCAAGCCCACTGCTATCCATCACAGAAGGTAGCAGCCCCATCGAGTGTAGGTCTTTTACAGTAATCATATGTGCTGTGAGTTTGTGAGGGCAGTGACCTGCCAGTGGCATAGTCCCATAGTGCTTCTCGCCATCACCCCACTCTCTCTTTCATCCCGTCTTCTGTCACAATCCCTGAGCCCTGGAGGAAGTGCAGTTTCCTTCTTTTGACAGGTGAAAACTAAAACACTGGTAAATTAATGACTGGTTGAAGGGCACATGGTGGTTAAGTTCACAATCAGAATTCACACTGAGTGAGCTCTTTTCAAGCAGAAAACCTTGGCTGTGAGGCCATGGCAGAGGCTATGTGAGAGATAGGTGACAGTTTTCTACCTCCTAGTCCAGCGCTGTAAGGGTCTGAAATCCTCCAGAAATTCCATGTAAAAAGTTATGTGCAGGCTGGAGACATGGCTTAGCGGTTAAGTTGTTTGTGTGCAAAGCCATAGGATCCTGGTTCGACTCTCCAGGACCCACATAAGCCAGAAGCACAAGGGGGCACATGTATCTGGAGTTTGTTTGCAGTGCCTGGAGGCCCTGGTATGCCCATTCTCTGTTTCTCTCTGTCTCTCTCCCCGCCCCTCTCTCTCCCTTTTTCTCTCTGTCAAACAAATAAATAAATAAAATATTTTTTTAAAGTTATATGCATGTGCTGTTTGTCCCGACTGAAATAAAGTTAGATGAGATGAGGTTCATTGTGATACATGCTGCGGAAGGAATCAAGGCATCAGACAAAAGAGGAAGTGAGCTAAGTGAAAACTGACTGGAGGAGAAAGGAAGCGTCCAAGAGCAGAAGGGGACCTAGGTTGGGCTGCTGGTGATCTGCTGTGTTTGCAGACTTTCTTTTCCTTTTATTTATTCTTTGAGAATTTCATATGTGCATATATTTTAATGTGATCTCATAGAACCCATTGCCGTCATATCCTTTTCCCACTAATGCTGAACCTCCTTTGTCCCCATGACATACTAGTGGGTGGATACATCTTAAAAAGAATGATCCTCCCCCAGCTGTAACTACCCGTAGCTCCTCAGGGATGGGTGTCAACGCATTAGTATCTCCCTCATCCATGAGAGAATGGTCACAGATTCCATTCTGAGTAGCTCTTGTGCAGGTAATCCCAGTAGCCATGAGTCTGTGAGTGTGATGGCCATGTCACACCCGAGAGAGAGAGAGAGAGAGAGAGAGAGAGAGAAGAGAGAGTGTTCCCAGCCTTTCTCTCTACTTTCCAGCTCTTAAATTCTTCTTGCCCACCTTTTGAGAAGTTCCATGAGTCTTATACAGGAAGTTTGTAGGGGCAGCCATGACCAGTGTAGAGACAGACCAAGCACAGTGTGGGCCAGGTCATTTGAGGACTGTCACTATTGCACTGTTGTGGTCCGATTGGATAGTTGACCTTGTGCTGTTCAGATGTTTGTGTAAGATGTTTGTCAGCCTGGTTTTCTTTTGTGAATGGGTCTCCTCTGAGGTTCTGGGAGTTTGGGCTTATTTCCCTTTCCCACCATAGACCCTGGCTCTAACTGCCCATCTTCTGAGTATCTATTTCCTGCTTTGGTACAGTCAAGACTGTCGCCTGACATTTTAACTTTTCATACACTGCATTATACTTGAGATGAAGGTGTGATGACAAATGCTCTTTCCCATGACTGCTCACAATGTGACATCAGATGATAGGAAATAACCTCCAAGAAGTGCAGACGTAGAGCGGGGTGGCGCAGGCTTGGTCTGAAGGGCCTAAGTGGGAAGGCAAAGCAGATGGGGTCGTAGGGATTATGAGGAGACTCTGGCATGGAGCCCATGACAGCTGGTGATGCTGCAAGGATGGGATTTAAAATCTTTAGAAAAAAACAAATTCTGTCTTGAAAATTTTCCCACTGTAGATATGAGCCCATAAGCCTATGGGAAACCGAGTGATAGATCCTGGACTGTGAGGCCCCCATCTTAGTTACCATGGTATCTTCTGTGATGTAGAACCGTACCCCACCGTCTCCGAGAGGCTCAGGGGAAATAAGGATAAGGGTTATGTTCCTGCTCTGAATGGTGTCAGTCCAAGATGGAGCTAAATGTGGGTGGATTAATAATTCAAGCGGAGCATGAAATGAGCTCGAGGGGACAAGAGACATCACTGCCTCAGCTCCAGCTGCACCAGCGAGGGCCTCGGAGGCCCTGCAGCATGAAAGGCCGCACCAGACTCATTTGATGTGACTCTCACAGGGCAGGGTGAAACTCGAAAGCCACAAAGAAAATGACTTGCCAAATCTGATCTTATGTGATAAAATTCGCATGCATTAGGGGGAAAGCACAAAATGTTCAAATTACAGGGCAGGGTAGAAATTATTTGTAATGCCAGATTGAATGAGCTACTGATCAGCAGAAACACTCTGGTGGAAATGAACACAATGTAAGCCTAGGAATAAACAATTGCTGTGGAAAAATGGGGAAAGGGCATAAAAAGTTGTGTAAACTTTATATATATATACATATATATATATATATCCATGTATACACACACACACACACACACACACACACACACACACACACATATATATATATATATATTTCTGGAATAGAATTTAAAACCTTTCAATACTTGCAGAGGGAGATGCAAAAAGTTAAAATCCAGGACTAGCACAGTGTAAGCTCATGAGTGTTCCCAGACACACTCAGCATGTTTGGTGTAAACATTCAGGAATAAAGTTAGGCTCTTGTTATGTTAAAAGGAAAAATATCAAAATATCAAGATTGTGTGGTTTGATTGACAGAAAATGATTTGCTCCCAGAAGCCTCTGGGTCATCGTAGGCAGAGCACCGCATAAGCCAGGGGTCAACTTCGAATCCAGTGTGTCCTGAAGAGACAGGAATTCCCTAATTCAAGGCTGTTCGGGTCCCCAAGATACAGAGGGGGAAACTGAGGCCGTGGCCAGGAGAGATGATTCCATGGACTGTACGCTCATTGATGAGCAGAGTATTAATGCACAGGCAGCGTTTCCTTTCTTTCCCTAGGACAGGGCCTCTTACCCTGGCCTGGTCCTTGCTGTCCTGAGAGAAGATGCCCAAGACAGTATGGTCCAAGGGTGTGAGCGCCCAGGTCTGCGCTGTGGGGTTTTCAGCAGGATGGGATTTCCTGAGCTTCTAGCTGTGCCCTGGCTTCCTAGTGGCACATCTGGGGAGACGGGAGGGTCAATGTCAGCCTCACCCCCAGAGCTGTGTGCTCCTTGCCTGTCCACTGTCTTCTTGGCAGGAAGTAAAGTGGGTGTTAGATTGCCAAGGTCACTTGAAAAAGCCCCTGCTGCCTAAGTGTAGAGCCAGGCAGAAAACCAGCAATAAGCCTCTAATGTGAGTCTTGGGTCCTATCTGAGAGCAGGCAGCAGCAAACAGACCCTCCTCCTTAGAGACCTTGAAGAACCAGAGGCATCTCTTCATCGCCCATGCTCCATTGCCTGGGTAATTTCTCTTACATAGTCTGTGCCATTCATAGCTCTTTTCCCCAGCAACTCATAAAAGGGACTGCCTTGTTTTTATCTACTTTCTATGCCTCTCTTTTTGTAATGTTTATACCTCTCTCTTTCTCTCTCCATATATATGTGCATATACACACATATATGTATATAAGTATGTATATCTCTTCATCAACACACATGTACCTATATATACATATTATATATATACATAATATAATATATAATTATATATATATATGTTTTTACCTTTCTATCTCTCTCCCTGTATATGCCTCTCTCCCTCTCTCTCTGCATGTATATGCATATACACACATATATGTTTATAAATATGTATATCTAACACACACACATACATATATATAATGTTTTTGCCTTCCATCTCTCTCTGTATCTCTCTCTCTCCCTGCCCATTGTCTTTGTATTTATCTTTCACTCTGTCACTCCTTCTGGTTTAGGCCCCACTATGTCACCTTGGAATGGTGCTTCCAACTCTCTTACAAAGGCAAAGGCTTTTATTCTTCAAGGGTATTTTGTGTCAGTCTTTTCTCTTGAATTAGGCTGCTCTTCTTCATAACATTACCATTCCATGAAATTATCAGTGTGCAGGTGGAACCGTGTTTTTTTTTTTTTTTTTCCACCTCTAATACTGAAGATTAAGCTTAGAGCCTTGTCCATGCTTGGCAAGTCCTCTATGGCAGAGCAATATCTGTTGCCCTGTTTTTTTTTTTTTAACTTTTATTTTGACACTGGTTCTCAATTGGACACCGGTTGCCTGGGATGACCTAGAACTCATTCTGTAGCTCAGGCAGGCCTTGAATACTTAATCCTCCTGCCTCAGCCTCTCAAGTGGCTGTGATTCCAGCCTGTGCCACTAGTGGGGACCTCTTGACCTGTTAGGTGGCCTAGGGCTAGTCCATCTTCATCCCTGGGCTAAGAGAAGACTTAGTAGCCTCAGGGGCCACTCCCTCCATATTCTTTCCCTGCCTGTTCTCTGAGCTCTGCACATAGCTCTGACCCTGTTTATTTACTTTAATGGATTTAGTTTTTTTTTTTACTCTTTTTTTTCCATCTGCTATTGTAGATTTCTGTTTTTCTCACTTAAAAGAAACACCACAAACTCTGCCTAAAATAAGAATGGATGAAAAAGCTGGGTATGGTGGTCTGTGCACAACTTTAATCCCAGTAATTGGGAGGCAGAGGTAGTAGGTTTGAAGCCATCCTGGGACTACAGAGTGAGTTCTAGGTGAGCCTGCGCTAGAGAGAGACCCTATCTTGGAAAAAAAAAAAAGTGATGAGGCTGAACAGCTGACATTCTGCTCTGGCCACAACAGGCCAGTATATCCCACCGTATGTAAGCACAAGGGATGTTGCATGGGTGCATATACATGCATATCCACCCCCCCCCACACACACACAAAGCAAAAACAAGTCTCACTGCTTACACTGGGAACTGATTTAGAGGGTCAGCCTTCCCAATGCTTTGCTTTAAAAATATTTTCAAATATTTTATTTTTATTTATTTATTTGAAAGAGAGAAAGAGTGAGTGAGAGAGAGCTTAGAGCGAGAGAGAAAGAGAGAGAAAGAGGAAGGGAGAGAATGGGTGCTCCAGGGCCTCCAACCACTGCAAATTAACTCTAAACTCATGTGCCACTTTGAGCATCTGGCTTATGTGGGTCCTGAGGAATCAAACCTAGGTCCTTTGGCTTTTCAGACAAGTGCCTTAACCATTAAGCAATCTCTCCAGCCCTTGCTTTGTTTTTGAGTTTTTGAGTCAGGGTCTCATAAAATTTTTAAAAAGTTTCCTTTTTTAATTTATTTTCTTTTTATATAAAAATATCGCACACATAGACCTCTTCTCTCCTGCTCCAATTCTGCTGAGGGTCCTTGGTGGGGTTACTGGCATTAATTGTGCAGACCAAGAGGCCTCTCAGTCGCTGTTCCCACCCACTCTGAGGCTCTTGCAATCTTTCTGCCCGCCACCCCCCCTCCGATTCTATGATGCTCCCAGAGCTTTGATGGGCAAAATCTGATGTAGTGTTGCTGTCTCTGTAGACTCTGGGTCTCTGTTTTTATGAGGCTTGAGTGACCACAGTGTCTGTCACCATTTTCCTGGAGCAGGTTTTCAGACAAGCTGTGAGAGCAGTGTTCGTTCGTGTCACTGCTTCCCCGGGGAACCAGCCAGGCGGATGAGGTGGAGGTGACCCACCCGTTCTCTCTTCTTGATGTATTGATGTGTCCTGTTGGTTTTTTGAGACAAGAGTTTACATAACTCAGGCTGCCTGGTGATTGCTATGTCCCAGTCTTGAGCACTGGAATTAACAGGTGTGCCCCATCTTGGCCAGCTAAGAACACTTTCGTAGTATCATGAATTTTTGTATCTTTTGACCTCACCCTTCCAGTTTTTTGAGTTCTAAGATAATTACATTTATTTTCATCATATTTCTGTTTCTCTGGTTCGAGTGACAAAGATTTTCTCTGGAGAAACTGTTGAAGCCAGCAGATGTGTCAGAACAATTCTCAAGTCCTGGAAGAAAAATACTGTCAATTAAAAATCCTCTAGGTGGTGAAATCTTCTTCAAGAATCAAGCAGAAATTTGTCACCATCAGCTCTGTCCTAGAAGAATGGCTAGAGGAAGGTCTATAATTAGAAGAGAAATGACATACTGAGGAATCACGGAATAACAAGGAGGGATAAAACAAAAGCAAGGAACATGTAGGGACAAAAGATTTGTCTTGTGTCTGAGTTTTCTGAATCACTGTTGACATTTAAGGAACAATTGTAATGATTTCTGAAGTGATTCTAAATGAATTTACAGGAACAATTATAACATCAGTGAGGAGAGTAATACTCATAATATGAGATAAGGTTCTGTATTTTGCTTGAAACTGGTAATATGATAATCTCTAGATTACAATAAGTTATTCAAGGTAATACTTAGAGCATGTATGAAGAAAGTTATGTATTATAATGGGCTGGAGGGATGGCTTAGCAGTTAAGGTGTTTGCCTGCAAAGCCAACAGACACAGGTTCAATTCCCCAGGACCCATGTAAGCCAGGTGCACAAGGTGGCACATGCATTTGGAGTTCATTTGCAGTGCCTGGCAGTCCTGGCACACCCATTTTCTCTGTCTGTCTCCAGTCTCTCTCTCTCTCTCTCTCTCTGACTCTCTCAAATAAATAAATAAATAAATAAAATTATAAAAAGAAAGTTATGTATTATAAACATTAAAAGTAATTCAAGGGCTGGAGAGATGGCTTATAAAAGCCTAACCCCGGTTCGAGGCTCGATTCTCCAGGACCCACGTAATGCACAAGGGGGTCAAAAGTGGCTGGAGGCCCTGGCATTCTCTAAATTTCTGTATCTAAATAAATAAATAAATGAAACAAAATATTTAAAAAAAAAAAATTCAAAATGGCATTCTCTAAAATTAACAATTAACCCATTGGAAGGCATAAAGAATAAAATAAGAAAAAAAAAACTAGCAAAACATAAAGTGGGAACTGCTGAGCAGACAAACGCCTGTCAACATCAAAAATGTTCTGAATGATGAGAAAATACCAAAGAGACACAAGCGCCATCCGAATGAGCTCCCATGCCCAAAGTTCGATTAATATGATGGGATTGAATATAAAATGCTCCCTATAGATTCATGTGTTTGTACACTTGGTCCTCAGCTCATGATGCTGTTTGGGAAGGTTATGGAACCTTTACAAGGTGAATCTGTGGGAGGAAGTGGGTCACTGGACGAAGTCCTTGAGGTTTTGTAGTCTGGCCCATGTCCTGTTTGTTCACTTTCTGACTGCAGTGTGCCAACTCTTTTTCATGATCCTGCTACCATGCCTTCCCCACTGTGTATCTTCTCCTCAAAACTGTATGCCAGAAGAAATCATTTCTTTCCTTAAGTTGCTTCTCACTTCTCACTGGGTATTTGTTCATAGTCATGAGCAAATAACTTATACATGGGAGGAAAGCACGCACACAACACACACACACACACATACACATTACAAAAGGAATATTTTATTAGAACCTACAGTATAAAACTAAAAAAAAAAATTCATGTAGACATAAATAGTGAATAAGGGGCTGTATGGATGTCTTGGTGGTTAAGGCACATGCCTGAGAAGCCTAAGGACCCTGGTTTGATTCTCCAGGTCCCACATAAGCCAGATGCACATTGTAGCGCAATGGATGGAGTTCGTTTGCAGTGGCTAAAGGCCTTGGCGCACCCATTCTCTCTCTCTCTCTGTCTCTAATAAATAAATTAATAAAAATAAAATCTTTTAAAAATAATAATAATTAGTGAATTAGCAAATGAGCAGACATGAAGATACCAACCTCAGAGGCAAGAAGAAATTCAAACAATTTATATAGCTATTCTACCCTCAAGGAAATGCTGCTTAACAGGACATGATTCTTTCTCAGGGTTGTGGGCTAAGTGACATTTGAGATGTCTTTCAAACATTAGCTGACTATGTGATCAAGGATACTGAAGAAAGTTCATGTACTTGACAAGATGTGATGAGAATGGCGCTCATTCCTTCATTTCTGGGAACTTCATCCTTCAAACTCACAATTGCCATCTCACATTGAAGAAAATATTAGACAAACCAAAGTTGAGAGACATCCTAGAAAACACCTGACCGATACTCCTTAAACTTCCCCAAATATCCAAAACAATGGAAGTCTGAGAAACTGTCACAGTTGAGTGGAGACTAAGGGGTCACAACAGCTCATTGTGATGAGGTTCCTGGATGATCTCGGGGACAGCATCACAATGACATGAATTGATTGCTGAGGAAATCTGAACTTTACCTAATCCATATGAGTGTAATTATGTATCAGCAATTGTTCATTAGTATAGCATATTTTAGGCATAAGAACCTTACAATAGGAACAATACATAACGTTTCCCTTTGTCTTCCACATGCACGCACAAACATACACACGCATGCACATATATGCCCATAGGTGTAACAACTAGATTTGAAGTATGATTTTTTTTTCACATTTTCCTTTTTTAAAAATATTTTATTTATTTGCAAGACAGAGGAAGAGGTTGATAGAGAGAAAGAGAATGAGCACGCCAGGGTATCCAGGCACTGCAAATGAACTTGATGCATATGCATCTGGCTTACATGGGTATTGGAGAATTGGGCCAGGGTTCTTAGGTTCACAGACAAATGCCTTAACTGCTAAGCTATTTCCCCAGCCCCTTTTCACATTTTTCTAGAAGTAGAAAATGTAGCAAACCTTAAAGTACATCCTCTTTTTAATTTTAATTTTATTTTTTTAAATTTTATTTATTTGCAAACACAGAGAGACAGAGATAGACAGAAGAGAGAAAGACAGAGAGATTGGGCACGCCAGGGCCTCTAGCCATTGCAAATGAACTCCAGACGCATGTGTCCCTTGTTCATCTGGCTTACTTGGGTCCTGGGGAATCGAACCTGGGTCCTTTGGCTTTACAGGAAAACACCTTAACTGCTAAACCATCTCTCCAGCCCAAAGAACAGCCTCTGAATATCAGGAATACAAATTATATGCAGTAAGAAGTGACACAATACAAAAGAGAAATACATAACTAAAGTTGGAAACTTTAACACCCTCTGTTAACAGTTGACTAAACAGATAGAAAAGCCAATAAGAACATAGTAAATTCAAATTCACCACCAAGCAATCCATTGTAATTGACATTTATAGAACACACAGGCAATACAGCAGAATATACAAGTTACATATTCGTACAGAATGTATACAAACAGTCATTTCCTGAACTTAAAAAAAATTAATTTTAAAGAATTGATATGATTCCACGTGTATTCATTGATCTTAATAGGATCAAACTAGAAATCAAATATAGGAAGATAATAGGAAAATATCCATCCCCCTGCAGAATACATGATATGTTATAACCTAAGAATCAAATAAGATGCATCAGGGAAGTACAAAGTACATTGAACTAAGAGGACATGAAAATACAGCACAGCAAAATGTGTGGGTCTGAGCAAAGACTGGGCTAAGAGAGAAATGCACAGAACTAAATGTAAATGTTATAAAATAATAATTTAAACCTGACTTATAAAATGCCCAATCTGAATTCCACCTCACGGAACTATAAGAAGAGGAACAGAAGAAACTGAAGCCAAGTGGAAGGACAGAAACAATACAGGTTACGCACAAGTTAATAAAACCAGAAACAAGAAAAAGAGAAAAAAACTCAATGAAACAAAGACCTATTTCCTTGAAATGATCAGTAAATTTGACGAACCTCTAGCAATGCAGAGACTACACTACACAACTCTACCATCCAATATGAAACAGCAAAATAAACCTGATGGACATGGAGAAGGCATCAGTAGCCTATGGTGAATAACTGGAAACATTTCAACACTTCAGCTTAACAATTTTGTAAAATAATCCAACCCCCTGAAAAACAGAGATGAGCAAAACCCATCCAAAAAAATGAATAACCTAAATATCCTTATAAATAATATGAAAATCAAATTCATAATTTTAAAACTTTCCTCCCCAAATCTCCAGGTTACATTGGTCTCACTAGAGAATTTTTTTATTGTTTCTATTTATTTACTTATTAGAGACAGAGAAAGGGAGAGAGAGAAAGAGAGACAGAGAGAGAGACAGAGAGAGAGAGAGAATGGGCACACCAGGGCCTCCAGCCACTGCAAACGAACTCCAGACACATGCACCCCCACCCCCGTGCATCTGGCTTACGGGGTCCTGGAGAATCGAGTCTTGAACTGGGGTCCTTGGGTCCTTAGGCTTCACAGGCAAGCACTTAACTGCTAAGCCATCTCTCCAGCCCCTCACTAGAGAACTTTTTTTTTTTCACTAGAGAATTTTTATCAAGAGTTTAGAAAGAATATCAGCGCTATATAATGTTTGCCAGAAAAAGGTAAATACTTGCTGTATCATCCAATAAGTCCAGCAGAGCATGCTATCAACTAGAGAAGACCATAAATACAACAAAGGAAAACAACAAACCATTTTTCATGAAAACTCATGCAAGAATTACCAAAAAAATAATAATAATGTGGGGCTGGAGAGATGGCTTAGCAGTTAAGGCATTTGCCTGCAAAGCCAAAGGATCCCATTTCGATTCTCCAAGACCCACAAAAATCAGATGCTCAAGGGGGGGTGAATGCATTCTAGAGTTTGTTTGCAGTGGATGGAGGCCCTGGTGCACCCATTCTCTCTCTCTCTCTCCCTTTTTTCTCTCTTAAATAAAGATATAAATAAAATATATTTTAAAAGATATGTGTGTAAATATAATGTATCAGTGTATAAAAGGAATTATACCCCATGACTCAATGTGCTTTACTCCAGGGATGAAAGATTATTTTGTACTTAAAAATTCAGTCAAGGAAGTTAGTCACATTAATAAGAAAATATAATTATCATATCAATGAAAGCATAAAGAATATTTGAAAAAATTAGTATGTGTTCATGACAAAATGTCTCAGAAATCTGAGACTAGAGGCCATTTTCCTGAATTTTATAACAGTTAATCTACAAAACCCTTATAGTTAATATTATTATATTATAGTTATTGTGACAATATTTTCCTTCAAACTCAGAAAAGGTAAAAATGTCTGTTATTACCATTTCTGTTCAAGACAATGCTGCATAGTCTAATTATTATAGTAAACCAAGAAAAGAAAATTAAATGACACAGAAAAGAAAAAAAATAAAGCTACCCTGTTTTCAGAGTACACAAATATAGAAAATTAAATCATCTAAACTGACCTAGAATGAATAGATTCATTCAGCACTGTCCTAAGATACAAGATGAACAAATAGAAGTCAACTCTATTTCTATATTTTAGGAAATAATCTACCAAAAGTTTAATCAATAACTAACAAACCAAAACTAAACAAACAAACAATAAACACAACTTGGTTGAAAGCTCAAGAGAAAATGCTTAGGTCCTTTATACTATGAACTACAAAATGTCGATTAAAGAAATCTAAAAAGTGGAGAGGCGTGCCATGTGCCTGGCGTGGAAGAGCAGAAAACGTATCACAAAGCAATGCCGGTTCTTCACAAATTGCTAAGCGAAATAGTTTGTGCTTTTATAAAAGACTAAACAATTCTTACATTTATAGAGACAAAACATCGGTTCTTCTCAAATTGCTAAAAAGGCCCTTCTCTTCTTAATTAACTTTATTTCCAAAAGGCTAAACAAACAAACAACATTCCAGCAATTTCCTGCCTTTATTCTTACAAATCTAACTTTTAGCATCTTTTGGCACAAATGATTACAAAGCATAGGATAAAACCTATATCTCAATTTATAAAATTTTTCAAAAGCAAAAAAGAGTTGGGAGATGTGTTCTCGCTCAGTAAAGCTATTTAACCTGAGGTAAGAAATGACTTGGTGGGCGAGTTTTGAATGTGTTCATTGCTGCCGGTGCTGCTGAAACGTCTCCAGTCTCCTATGGTCACTTAATCTCACCATCACCATGATCAACACCTTGGCCACTGTTTGGGGCTCACTGCTGAGTCTAGGAAACCCCTAGGGTTGTCATAAATGACCCACATTCACTGCAGAACTTAAACTCATATCTCACGAGTTCATGATCCAACAGTACAGAGAATTATGTGACATTTATTTGTTTTTCTTTTGCATAATTCTAACTTTCCTCTTTGCTCTTCTGTCATATAATTGTCATAGCACACCATTAATACAATAATATAAATTAATTAATAATCAGGTAGAAGAAGGGAGAGTTTTGATTTGCTTCATGGATATATAGAATCTGGGAGTCCCTCTGCTCTCTTGCCTTGTCCTTATACAACTCTGCTGCGTGGGTCCTTCAGCATTCCACTGATGAGTTACAATTCTAATGTACAAAAGGTCTGTGAGCAGAAGAGTGAGTGAGATGTTATGATTAAATGACGCTACAACTCCCCCCCTTTTTTTTCTTTTCAAAATGTGTCTGTTAACATGAAGTGGAACAATTTTCTGCACTTATTTTTCAGGCCTTGCTATAAAGACTTCTCCTGTCCAAGTTATTTTCTACAATATTTGGTGTGATTAATGGTGGGGGTGGGGTCTGCACTCAAAACAACATACTGCTTGGGCATCTGGCTTATGAATTCCTAAAGCAATGAAAGTCAGAAAAACACTGTCAGGATAGGGTTATAATAAAAGGCCCTATTGAATGCTGTTCTCCTGCGCCTGTAAATTCTGCCAAGTTTATTGTTCTGATCTTCAGTCTGCAGATTATGCCGCTTGATTTAAGGCACTAAAGAAGCAGTCAGTTTGAGCAGCAGTAAAATTTCTGCAGAATAAACAAAGTCATAAACTGGCTCTGTGCACCTACTTGGAAGGCATTATTTCCCCTTGGTTATTCCACTCCAGGATGGTGGAAGTAAAACGATGCCAAGCAAAGACTTTCTCTTAGGGTTGGAAAAAGATTGGAGTCACATTTAGACAGAGCTTAACAACATCCTTAATGGCAACTTGTTATTTTCACAGAATATCTTCATGAGTGAAAACTTTCCATGACAGTCACCACAATATCCGATGGGATAGTCAATGTTTTGGGCAACTGCACACTAAGCACGTTATAAGCATGGTTGCTACCAGACTTGACTTTTTTAAAGTTACTGTAATTAATTGACAATTACCCAGCCACTTCTTGGATGAAGGGAAGACATTGTGTGACTGTTGTAGAGCCATTTGTTTATTGAAGTGTCTCTTCCCTGTACCTCCCCAGCACTCTCATTGTAAGATGCTGGGAAGACATTTGTAGAATTCATTGTCTCTATAAATGTAAGAATTATCTAGTCTTTTCTACAAGTCCAAACTACTCAGAGATGGGTAGGTGGGTCCCAGAATATGATTTGGAAAAGGCTGAGGAGAAACGGCTTCCTTGTGCAATCTGTAAAGGAGACCTCTAGTGTAGAACTGTGCCCAGCATTGTGGCTTGGCACAGAGAAAGTGGAAAGAGACCATTGACTGTGAAGGATATCAAGTTTACTGAACTAGGTCCCAGGTAAATCCATGGTGTAGCCCAAGATACTGGGCTCCCAATGTGTTAGAGAAGTGCCAGAGCCATTCTACCTGAAGGGACGTTATGTGAGCAGAGCTAATGACTCTGGTGGTGGTGCAGATGTGGACAGGTAGCTTCCGTCGAGGAGGTCATCCTCAGAGGTGAAACAGTGTTCCTGGGGCACGTGGCAAGCCCTTTACTTCTGGGAGCTAAATAACGGAATTGATTTTCCTTAGGCATGATGGAAGTTTGAACACCAGATTTTCAGTCTATCACCCACAGAAGCTGTGAGATCATCAATTCTCATGCCCTTAGGCTTGGCAATAATAGCTACCCTCCTGAAAACTTGCACTTAAATAATATGAGTCTCCAAATCTTTTGTAAAATGTGCCTTTTTCTGTCATACCTTAGATTATACTTATGATGAGACAATACTGTCAATTTTAGGAGATTTTTGTCATGTCTTCTTGGTGTTATTTGCATTAGGTCAGTTGGTATATTGCCTGATTTTAATAGTATTTCTCTCAGCCTTTGACTGGAGAATCTTATAGCTTATTTCTATTCTACTTCTCAATATTCAACCTCCTCCCCCGAAAACCAAAACCAAATAAACACAAAGAACTGGCAGAGTGCCATGAAGGGGATGGAACTGAAGAGAACAAGAAGATAAGGAAGACCCAATGCCAAGTTATTTTTCATATGGTCATCATATATGCATCATAGTAGGAACATAGTATTTCACTAATCTAAGGTACGGTTGATTCTAATCATTATGCTGGGCACAAATAAGAAAGAGAACATACTAGCAAATAAACCAATAAAATAAAAGTTTTATTTTTTCTTATTGAAGAGATTCTTGGGTACTTAGTTAAGATTTTTATTGCTTGAGTCTTTCATTATCTAAATTATACACATTCATAAAAAAGAAAGTAAAAGTGATTTTGACAAGTTAACTAACTTATGCCTGAGTCTGACTTACTTGAACTACCTCAGGGTTAAGTTTATGTTTGTTTGAACATGGACTGAGTTATCAATAGCGTTGGGGTGGCAAGGGTTAAGTTTATGTTTGTTTGAACATGGACTGAGTTATCAATAGCGTTAGTGTGGCAAGGGTTAAGTTTATGTCTGTTTGAACATGGACTGAGTCATCAATAGCACTGGCGTGGCAAGGGTTAAGTTTATGTGTGTTTGAACCTGGACTGAGGCATCAATAGCGTTGGCGTGGCAAGGGTTAAGTTTATGTGTGTTTGAACCTGGACTGAGGCATCAATAGCGTTGGCATGGCAAGGGTTTCACTATTGTCTCATGAGTTCTGTCCCATTGTTTGGATTCTGAATCAGAAAATTCTGACATTTCCACCGTTCATGTTTGCTATGTCAAAGAAATGGGAACTTCATTTTAATTGCTAGCTGCCTAAAGGAATTGTAAGATATTATATTGTAAATGACAATTCAGTTTCAATGATATTAAATATGTAAAAAGAATATACACTTTAGGGAGTCTTCCAGATAAGATGGTGGCATAGGAGCCACACCAAACCAGCCTAGGGAGGGATTTAAGCAAAACTACAGAAAAATACACTCTTCTTCTCAAAAGCGAAGGAGTGTACATTATTCTTAGACACAGTGGAGAAACAGGAGAGACCAAGATACACCAGAAAGGAGGAAAATTGCCAGAATCACACTGAGGCACTTGCAGGCCCTGATCCTAGCCATATGTATGCCCAGTACTGCCCACCAGCACCTGGGCTGAGCAGCAGCAGCAGAGACCAAACAAAGGGCTTTTCCAACCTCATCAGCCTCCTTGCAAAGTCAAGAAATCTCAAAGAAAGAGAGCTGAGATCAACTAAGGAGCTACTGAAAGGGATACAGGTGGGACTGTGTGAGCAACTCTATGCTTCCTGCACTCACCCATCAGAACCACGAACCTCTGGCATTCAGACCCAAGGTACCTCATTCAGCACAGCTGAACAGAACCAAGCTCCACAGCACAACATGGAGGGATCGAGGTGGGCACTCAGCATTGGTGAGATTGGAAGCCACACCCAAAGGTAATAAGACTGACTGACAAAACAAACAAACAAACAAGCAAACAAACAAACAAACAAACAAACAGGATTGGAAGTCTAATCTCTTTTTCCATGTTAGCACAGGTTATGGGTTACATTTTTCGGTTGGCTTTACCATTTTCAATTAAGCTGTATTTGGGGGTTGAATATTGTTGCTTTTGATGCTTTCAGTTTTATAGGGCCTTTGTCTTTTGCTTCTGTCATTATTGGGGGCAGGGACTGATTCAGATCCTGGCTGGTCTGGAACCTAATTCAGAACAGAATTCTCTACCTCCCAGCTGACAGAATTAAGGGTGTAGAGCAACACACACCCTTAGGGATTTTGGCCTTATAAGACTATCTGTTTGTTTTAATCCCCACACTTGTATACACTGTGCTGATTTTTATTGAATGTGTATTGGCTCAGTTGAAGTTTAGAATTTGCCAGTAAATTGTTCCACTCAGTCCATTAGAATATTTGCTTAGCAAGACAACCTAACACCTAGGATTTCTTCTGTGGTTTGGATTGGGGTACAAGTGCTACACTTGGCACCTTAAACACATATCCTGAAAGAATATAAAGGTAGATCACACTGCAGATAAGTAGAAAATCCAAGCATCAAATCAATCCAGGATACAAAAGTCACTACATTATAATACAAGAAACAAAGAATCAAGACAGTACAATCCCACCAAAAATTATAAATCTATCAGAAATGATCACCAAGGAGATTGTTTTGGATGAAATGCCTGACAAAGATTTCAAAAAATGATTTTATGTATACTCAAATTAAAGAAGAAATGAAAGGAATCAAAGATGAAAACAAAGGAATTAAAGAAAAAAACAAGCTCCTGAAAGAGAACACAGGAAACCAGCTTAATGAGAAAAAGAGGTCAATACAAGACTTCCAAGGAAATAGAAATACTGAAGAAAAACCAGGCAGAAATCCTAGCTCTGAAGAACATAGTCAGTCAAATAAAAATTTCTGTGGAGTGCTGGAGAGATGGCCTGCCTGCTAAGCCTAAAAACCCAGTTCCAATCTCCAGGTCCCAGGTTTAGCCAGATGCAAAGTGATGCAAGGGCGCAATGCTGCACTTGCCAACAAAGGGGTGCACACATCTGGATTTCATTCACAGCAGCTGAGAGACTGCTGGCTCACCCATTCTCTATCTGTCTCCCCCTCTCTCTCTGTCTCTCTCTCTCTAAAAATAAAAATAAAAAACTTAAAAAAAATCTCTGTGGAAAGTCTCACCAGTAAAATGGATTAAGGAGAGAACAGAATATCTAAACTAGAAGACCAGATGGCAGACCTAACACAGTCCAAAAAGGGAAAGGCAAGCTAATAGGAAGGTATGAATGGGAATTTTAAAATATCCTGGACACTATGAAAAGATCAAACATAAGAATTCAGGGTATAGTAGAAGGAGAATTTCAATCCAGAGGCTTAGTAGGCATTTTCAACAAAATCATAGAAGAAAAATTTCCCCAAATTGGGAAAGAAATGCCAATGCAGATACAAGAAGCTTGTAGACACCAAACAGACAAAACCTGGGAAGAACCTCTCCTCGCCATGTTATAATTAAACTGATAAACACACAAACCAAAGAAAATATATTGAAAGCAATTAGAGAGAGAAAGCAAGTCACTATAAAGGCAAGCCCATCAGAATAACAGCAGATCACTCAAGACAAACTTTAAAAGCCAGAAGGGCTTGGAATGATGTATTACAAGTTCTGAAAGGTAGCAACTGTCAACCAAGATTACTTTATCCTGCAAAGCTATCTATCCAAATTGATGGAGAAATAAGGACATTCCACAACAAAAACAGGCTAAAGGAATTTATGACAACTAAACCAGCTTTACAGAAAATATTTGAAGGAATCCTTCATACTAAAGAGAAAGCAAAACACACAAATGAGTAAATAGGTAAAAATAAACCATACTTAAATAACAGTTAAAACAAGTGAGTAAAGGAAAAACAGGAAAAACTACAAAACAAGAAGAATGGCAAGAATAAATACATACCTTTCAATAATAACTCTTAATATCAATGGCCTCAGTGCCCCAACCAAAAGACACAGGCTTGCAGACTGGATTAAAAGGCAGGATCCTGCCATCTTTTGACTTCAGGAAACTCATCTCTCAATAAAAGATAGACAGCATCTTAGGGTGAAAGGATAGAAATGGTATTTCAAGCAAATGGGCCTAAGAAACAAGCAGGGGTTTCTATCCTAATATCTGACAGGATAGACTTCAAACCAAAATTAGTGAGGAAAGATAAAGAAGGTCACTTTATACTGATTAAAGGAACACTCCAACAGGAGAACATTACAATCCTAAATATATATGCACCTAACATGGGGGCTCCCAGTTTCATCATACAAACACTATTAGACTTAAGGTCACAGATAACACCAAACACAGTTGTAGTGGGTGACTTCAATACCCAACTTTCATCACTTGACAGGTCATCCCAGCAAAAATAAACAGAGAGACATCTGGATTAAATGATGTCATGGGACAAATGGACCTAACTGATATCTACAGAACACTCCATCCAAATGCTGCAGAATATATATTTTTCTCAGAAGCACATGGAACATTCTCTAAAATAGACCATATATTAGGACACAAAGCAAATCTTAAATAGAGGAAAATTGAAATAATCCCTTGTACTCTATCTGATCACAATGGGATTCAATTACAAAACAAAAACAGCAACAAGAAAAACTACAGAGCATACAGAAACTGATGGAGACTAAGCAGTACACTATTGAATAATGGATAAGTAATTGAAGGTAAAAATAGATTTACCATATGATTCAGCTATAGCACTTCTAGGCATATATCCTAATGACTCTTCTCACTACCTTAGAGATACTTGCACAACCATGTTTATTGCTGCTATATTCACAATAACTAGGAAATGGAACAAACCTAGATATCCTCTACAGATGAATGGACAATAAAGATGTGTTACATTTATACAATAGAGTTCTACTCAACAGTAAAGAAAAATAAAATTATGAAATTTGCAGGGAAATGGATGGATCTGGAAAGGATTATACTAAGTGAGGTAACCCAGGCTCAGAAAGCCAAATGTCGCATGTTCTCTCTCATATGTGGATCCTAGTTACAAATGTATAGACTTGTGTGTGAGCTGGAACCAAAAATCAGTAGCAGAGGCCATTAAGTTAGAAAAAGGTATAAGGGAGGGAGGAGAGGGAAAGACTTTTGGGTATGGTATTGTATATACTAAAGTAGAAGAACAGATTACAGGGAGGGGAAAGGCCTAAGTGAGGCCAGGAGAAGAGACTGTAAAAAAGAGGGGGAGTAGGGTCAATAAAAATTCAAGATATTCTGAATAAGACATAAGAAAACCTACTTTTTTGAATAATGGCACACCCAGAAGCCACAGATTGTTACTAGAAAATTTTCAGTGCCAAGGATTGGATACCTTCCAATGAGTTGTTTGCTAGGGAGGTCCCTGTTGCCTCCAAAACATTACAGGCTATTGCCAAGGCCCTTGGCTTTCCTTGGGAAACAGATGGTAAGACCCTATTGCTGAAGACTTCATTTGCATGAGTTGCAAGGTCACGGAGAAATCAAGCTGGTGCGGAGCAGAAAACATTTTCTCTGTGGACCAGCCAACTGAAAGCTGGAAAAAGCTGCACTGCATGCAGCACTGTGGGAGACAGAGGTCATCAGCAGTGAAAACAGTGGACACTGGAAACCTCAAGTTTGCCAGACAGGCCAAATGATGGAATGAGTGCAACAGAGGCATATCTGCTCTGGGGGAAACCAACTGCTCTCTACTTGGACTGAAGGCCCACTCTATGGGAGGGAAAAAACTAATCATTAATCAAAAGCCTATTGCAGGGAAGGTCATGAGCCTTAGTGGTATAGCCTGCTCTTGTCTGGCTAAATGTATGTATTATTCCCACCAAACTGCCCTGAAAGCACTACACTTAATGTTCATATTCACATATTAATGCTATTCTCACTTCTGATTAGAGAAGCTTCTCTTTTCAGACAGTGATGGCCAGTGGGATGACCCCAAAAGCAACAAAGTGCTGAGAAGAAGTGACAAAGGAGTGCCCAGCACTGAAACATCTCTATCACACCCTCCAAGACTCAGGGTCCATTGCGGAAGAGGTAGCGGAAAGAATGTAAGAGCCAAAGGAAGGGTACGACTCCTTACAATACAACTGTCCAGATAGAAATTGGCCTCAATATTCATGACCTTGCAGTGCCTAGCAATACTTGCACAAGACCCTCATAATAGGAGAAAAAGATAATGACATCAAATTAAAAGAGAGACTAATGGAGAAAGGGAGGGGATATGATTGAGAGTGGAGTCGTGAAGGGGAAAGGGGGGAGGGAAATATCATGGTTTATTGTCTGTAAGAATAGAAGTTGTCAATAAAAAATAAATAATTAATGAATTTAAAAAAGAATATAGGGCTGGAGAGATGGCTTAGCAGTTAAGGTGCCTGCCTGCTAAGCTTAAGAACGTCAGTTCCACTCTCCAGGTCTCACGTTTAGCCAGATGCAAAGTGACGCAAGGACGCAATGCTGCACTTGCCCACAAAGGGGCACATGCATCTGGATTTTGTTCACAGCTGCTGAGAGGCTGCTGGTGCACCCATTCTCTATCTGTCTTCCTCTCCCTCTGTCTCTCTCTGTGTCTCTCTCCAAAAATAAAAAAACAATAAAAAAATTTTAAAAAAGAATACACACTTTATAACCAGTAAAAATGGAATTAATATTCTCTTGTACTTTGCTATAAAATGAATTCATATAGCAAGATTATTTTGTATAATCACAAAGAATGACCTTTTTAACCTCACTTTCTTTTGATACTTTCTATATTAAAGGTAAAATACAGAAACATTTCTTTAAAGCTTTCAAAAAAATTTGCAACCCATGAATATGGTGAAATGATTTGCCACTGTGATTGGTTTAAACATTTAGATTTATTCTGAAATTAGATGATAAGTTGATAATTGTTTAATAATTTTGCATAGTTCTGTTTAAAGAAAACATCGTAACAATCAATTCGTAAGTAGGAGATATCAAACCAAGTTAATTAATCAATGAAAGGTTGTTTCTTAAGTAATACTACCTTTTTTCAATGTGTCGAATGGGAAGATTTTGATATAGTTTTTAAAATATATTTTATTTTACTTATTTATTTGACAGAAAGAAAGAGGCAGAGAGATAGAGAGAGAGAGAGAGAATATGGGCACCCCAGGGCCTCCAGCCACTGAAAACAAATGCCAGATGCATGTGCCACCTTGTATATCTGGCTTATGTGGGTACTAGGGAATTGAACCTGGGTCCTTTGGCTTTGTAGGCAAGCACTTTTACCGCTAAGTCACCCCTCCAGCCCTGATATAGATTTTTTAAATTTACAATCTCTTGTGTGAAATTACTTCTTCTAAATTATATTTTTTTCTAGAAGTCCTGGGGTATTACCAGAACATTCTCATCATGATACTGCATTAGGAAAATGCTATGGAGCTCAGGATGACCTTGAACTCTTCATTCATCTTCCTGCTTTGTAAGTACTAAGATTACAGGCATGCACAAGCCAGTGAATGAACAGTGAAATGTTGGTGCACCATTGTAATATATTGATAGTTATATACGTGTGGTTCTGTGTTAATATATGATCCACATTTGAACAACATACAAAATATGAGGCCTCTGATAAGGTATAAATTCAAATATGAGCCTCTTGCATCCTGAAAGAATAGTCTTTTATAATGGTTTTGAGGAAAGCATTTCCTACCTGTCAAAACTGTATCCAGCTCTGATGAGGGTCCTTGTTTATTCCAGGCACTTCACATCTCTTCATTTCCTCCATCTTTTACTAGTGTCTTAACGTTAGAGGGTTAATTTGTTTCTGCAAGCAAACCTTTGACTACCAGGGTATAACTTCCTCAAGTAGCAATAGTTAGTCTTAGAAAAAGTTTCCTGTGAAGTTAATCTTTTTAAATTGAGTGTGGCTCCCTACTGGCTTCATAAAATGGAATATTTGTTTCTCTTGGGGCAGAGGGGAAACATAGCCCTTAGATGTAATAAAATCGCAGTACAGTCTAGAAAAACCCTTTGAAAAGCCCATGTTTAGAAGAAAATCATGACTTTTATGCTCAAATAATGTTACTCAAAAAGAGATTGTCTTGATTGCAGCCATAATACTCCTGCCTCAGCTACTTCTATTCCTGATGGAGCATGAGATGATCTAAGGGAGAAAAGAAAATGATAAAAGTATCACCTTCATTAACTAAATGAAAAATGTCCTTTTTATTTATTTTTCTTTCTGTTGGTTTTAAAGCCCGGTCCAAATCTCAACTGCTTAATATTCTCACATTAAAATTACACTAAAAAGATCCCTATGGGAAATAATTACATCTGCTTATGTATACCGTGTTGACTATATTTATGAAATCAACCATCGTGAACTAAATACCCTTTCTTGCTAATCAGTCATTTTGAATGAAGACCTCTCACTGAAAGAGCAAAGAAAGTGGATGTATTCATTACTTTTCCACTAGTTGTGAAAAAAATTCATGATGAAAACAACTTGAGGAATGAAGGACTTACTTTGGCAAGTTGTTTGAGTGTACAGCCCATCATGGTTGGGAAGACATGGCTTCAGGATCATGGGGCAGCTGGTCACATGGACAGTTATAGTCCAGCAAAGCCAGATGAATGCCAGCCGTGGCTTGCTTTCTATTTTTTTTTCCATTCAGCAAGCTCAAGGGATGGAACCAAACTACATTAATGATCAGTCTTCCGTATTTAGTTACACTTCTCTCAAAACACCTTCACAGACTGCCCAGAAACTTGTTACATGGTAGTTCTAAAGCTTGTCACATTGACAATGAGATTTAATTATCACAACCCCATCACTTGTCAACTTGACACCAAAACATATTGCTATGGACTGTAACCTCCCAACCAAACCCTTAGTCTCATTTTTATCTCACAATGCAAAAACAATTTTAGTTCATTTTTTAAAGTCCCCTTAGTCTTTAACAGTGCCAACACTGTTCAAAAGTCTAAAGTCCCTTCTGAGACACAAAGAAGTCCCTTAACTGTGAGCCCCTGTGAAAGCAAAACACAAAAGTTACATACTTTCAATATACAAGGACATAAAATATACGCTCACATTCCAACAAATGAGGAGCAAGGATGACAGTGAAATGTGGATAGGTGTAAGAGAAATGTGGGCAGTGAGGCTTGGCTCATGAGGTTTCAGGGGAGGGATATAAGGTGGCACATGCATCTGGAGTTTGTTTGCAGTGGCTGGATACTCTGGTGTACCCATTCTCTCTCTCTCTCTCTCTCTTTGCTTCCCTCTTTCAAATAAATAAATAAATAAAACAAGAAATGTTTTGAATATACTATGTGTGTGGGTGGGTGTGTGTGGGTGTGCGTGTGTAGACAGACATAGATATACACATACATATTCTAAGGAATGGGCTCATGTAAGTCCAGAGTTTTGGCAAGTCTAAAATCTGCAGGGAAGCTGGCAAACTAGAGTCCCCATGAAGAGTTGATGTAGCAGATCAAGTCTGATCACTGTTGATGGAACTCTTGCTTGGAGTAGGCAGTGTTCGTTCTTTTACATCCCTCAGCAGCCTGGGTGAGGTCTGCCCACATTATGGATGGTAACCTGCTTTTTATACAAATCCCTCCATGTAAATGTTAATCCTGCCCAAAATCACCCTTAGAGAAACAACCAGAAAAATGCTTGACCAGACTTTGGCTCAGTCAGGTTGACTTTGGTGCTAATGTGTCATAAACGCGATGAACTGGTTTTGGGGAACAGTGTAAATACTGGTTATATATGATAATGAAACAGAACTTTAAAATGGTTAACACGCAAACAGGGAACTGAGGGAGTGAGAAGGCAAGCCTGATGTCCATCTAGTTCCCAGGTCAAGACAAGCTCTGAACTAGGAACACAGGGGCATGTATAAAGATCAACAAGAAAGTCAGTGTGGCTGGAGCTGAGAGGCAAAATGGGAAGGATGGTAGGAGTTGATGTCAGGGAGGAAGGAGATTAGTGACCTGTAGGTACAGGGGGCAAGGACTAGGCTCTTGTTCTTATTTCTCCCAGTGAGGTGACAGTCAAGCAGAGGGAGGGTCTTGAACATGGATACCACACATGTGTGTGTGTTTATATTAAGAATGGACTGAGCTGGAGAGATTGTTTAATAGTTAAGGTACTTGCTTGCAAAGCCTAAGGACCCAGGTTTGATTCCCCAGTTCCCACATAAAGCCAGATGCACAAAGTGGCTCTTGTGTTTGGAGTTCATTTTCAGTGGCTGGAGGCCCTCTCCACCCACCTTTCTCCCTCTCTGCTTGCAAATAAATAAATTATCTAAAAAAGAATAAACTGTGGGGGACAGTAATGATACAGGAAACTGGTTGTGAAATAATTGAAATTATAATTCAGGTAAGACATAAAAGTGTTTTGATAATATTGGAGATGGTCGGGGTTAATGTAATTCTGGATATATTTAAAAGATAGTTGATAGGATTTGCTTATAATATGGAGAAAAATAGAAGAAGCTAGTGGAGTTTTAAGGTTTATGACTTAGTCAAATGGAAGAATACATTTGGTTTTTATTGAATTACAAAACATCAAGGGAAATCAGCAGTGAGGAATCAAAGACCGTGATTACATTTTAAATTTGAGCTTATTAAATATTTAAATAGAAGATTTAAATTTACAGTTGTATATGCCAATGCAGGGTGTGGGGAGTTCTGGAATGTGAGAATGAACTATAAGAACAAACCGTTGGAACGAACTATAAGAATGAAATATGTGAATGAACTATAGGAAAGAATTGTGGGAATATTTCTTATGGACCTTACAAATAACTTTTCAGAGACTATTGCTGTGAGATGCTTTTTAAAGCAAAGTTCCTGACTTGTAACTTACCCTGATGTTAATCTTACAACTATCCAATCCACTGGGCTTAAAGCAACGTGACTAGGTTCCCTGTGACTGTGTGTCCTTTGTCCTGAATGGCACAGATGACCAATATTAACAAGGAAGGTTTAGAGATGCTGGCTGATCTTTGTCCACTTTCCTCCCCAGCCTGGTTGCACTTCTGACCCAGGACAATTTGTGCATGTGTGAGAAGTGCTGGCCATGGCATTGAAGACAATGGGGTGAGTAATGAATTGCCCACAGAACAGCCACAGATCTGCTGAAGACAACAGGTAGGCTTCATGTGATTACATTGTGAACAGAGTGTATGTAGTTCTGCATCAGCAGAGACTTCCAGGCTGTCCCCTTAAATCTCTGCCTTTAACAAACGTTTAAAGACTTACTCAAAGTCAAAAGTTCCTTGTCCTTCACTCACGAGTTCCTTATCCTTTGACAAGGTAATACTAATGCTTCATGTGTTACTGTCTTTTGTTGTTCAATACAAACATTAATGAGTGTGTTTCTACAGAGGCCATAGCAAAGCGGTGACAGCAGAAGCAGGGGGCTCACCTTTGCTTGAAACGACTCCAAGGACCAGTATTCTCTCCTTTCAGGCTCTGCTCTAGCTACTTGACTGTTGGGTAAACAAATCTGAGTTGGGTTCTGCTGTAATTATAGAGTTTTGCCCTTGCAATTTGAGCTCTGGAATAGGAGGGTGTGTGTATGTGTGTGTGTGTGTGTGTGTGTGTGTGTGTGTGTGTTTGTTTTTGGATATTTGAAGTAGGGTCTCACTCTAAGCCCTATAGTCTCAGGGTGGACTCATACTCACAGCAATTCTCCTACCTCTGCCTCCCAAGTGCTGGGATTAAAGGTGTGCACCACCACTCCTACTGGACCTATATATCTTAAAAATTATCAGTGGTAAAGAAAATTATAAGATTAAAAAAAAAAACAACCTGGATTACAGAAGGAGACTAGAAAGCATCACTATTTAGAGAAAAACTGGCATAAAATTATTCAAAACCTACAAAGGATTATATAACCTAGGGCTAAGCGGGGGAATTTATAAATCATTTTCCTTGGCATATTGTAAACAAGTAGCCAAAATATGTTGTAAGAACTACCCGAGTCAAAACTTAGATCACAGAGGCTCCATGTCAATGCTAGATGCTGAATGGTACTTGGGACCTACCATTGTGTGCCTACAGACTTGTAATTTGAGCCCACCCTTGAATTACATTTTGCACAAAAAAAAAAAGAATACTTAATTAGAATTCATTATATATAGTAATTTCCATGCTTAAGTACAAGCAACTGTACGAATGTGTGCAGCATACTTTGAAATGCATTAAAAAGAGGACAGAGGGCTGGAGAGATGGCTTAGTGGTTAAGTCACCTGCCTCCTAAGCCTAAAGAATGCTGGTTCCAATCTCCATGTCCCACATTTAGCCAGATGCAAAGGGGCGCAATGCCGCACTTGACCACAAGGGGGCGAACGCGTCTGGATTTTGTTTGCAGCAGCAGAGAGGCTGCTGGTGCGCCCATATCTATCTGTCTTCCTCTCTCTTTCTCTCTCTGTCTCTCTGTGTGTCTCCCCCTCCAAAAAAAAAGGACAGATAACTGGGGATATGACTCAATGGATAAAGTACTTGCCACACAAGCATAAAACATAAGTTTAGAGCCCCAGAAGCAACACAAAGTTGGATATGGTAACAGGATCCTTTTAATTCCAGTTCTCTTATAGCAAGATGGTAGGTGGAGATAAGAGACTTCCTGGAAGGTTGTTGGCTAACCTGATGTACATAGCAGCAGACAACCAAATACCTTGTCTCAAAACAAGGTGCAAGGTAGGGACTGACACTTGGTGTTATCTTCTGACCTGTACACTTGCATTGTGCCCAAATTCACACATGCAAACGCACACATGCACAGAGTAAGTAGTAAGGAAAAGTAACTCCCAGCTTAGAATGATTTACCTATGAACCTCAACTTGCCCAGTAGTCTGAGGATGAAGTGGAGACGCACTCAAGCCAAAGCTGAAGTTTTCACAAAAGGTACTTTCCTGAGTGGGGCTGAGGAGTCCTTAGGAGAAGGACTTCAACAAGAACCGAGATACTCTAAGTAGTGGTGATTGACCAAAGACTGTTTTAACACATGCATATTGATCTTACGTGACAAACACTTGTAACCTGTTTCTGAGAATGCTTTTTTTGCTTCATGCCCTTCCCAGCATCCAATTTTACCAAAACAGAGATTTGACTTCCCACTTGTCTGACTCCATAACCTTTAATAATAACAAAGACTGAGCATTGAAAGCTTTTGATTGCAGGCTATTTTTATTCTCTTTTCAATAAGTTGTCTGGCATTAACCTAGATATTTTTCTACTAAATCAGTGGGGTTGAAGTTTGTAATTTATTTATGAACTACTTTATAAATCATTTAACCTAGTAACCTTCTAGATGGTCTAGATAATTTTTTCTATTTGTTTTTCCTCTTACTTTGTTTATTATTTCTATCTTTTATATATTTTCATTTCTTTCTTTTTTATTATTTTATTTATTTTTGGAGGGAGACACAGAGAGAGATGGAGAGGGAGACAGATAGAGATGGGCGTGCCAGCAGTCTCTCAGCTGCTGTGAACGAAATCCAGATGTGTGCGCCCCCTTGTGGTCAAGTGCGGCATTGCACCCTTGCGTCACTTTGCATCTGGCTAAACGTGAGACCTGGAGATTGGAACTGGGTTCTTAGGCTTTGCAGGCAGGTGCCCTAACCGCTAAGCCATCTCTCCAGCCCTCATTTCTTTTTTTTAAAAAAAAAAATATTTTAGAGAGAAAGAAAATTGGTGCACGAGAGCTTCAGCCACTGAAACCGAACTTCAGATGCTTGCACCACCTAGTGGGCATGTGAGACCTTGTGCTTGCCTCTCCTGTGTGCGTCTGGCTCATGGAATCTGGAGTCCTTAGGCTTCACAGGCAAACACCTTAACCGCTAAGCCATCTCTCCTACCCTCATTTCTTAAAAATATCTCAAAATTCTCCACCAGCATTTAAATGTGAACTTTCAAATCTCTGACCACTCCAAGAGTTCAAGGAAATTCAATTACGTTTAATTCCAAACTTTTATTATTTCAGGTTTTAGACCTGACACTTAGATATTACTTTGTTTCACAAAGTGTAGTTACTTTCTCATTGCTGGGACAAAACACCTGACCAGAAGCATCTTATGGAAGGAAGGATTTATTTAGGCTTATAGTTTAGAGGTAAGTTTCATGGTGTCAGGGAAAGCATGACAGAAAAGGCAGCAGGCTCATATCTTCATACATCAGCAGCAGAGCTAGACAGACAGCAGTGAGAGTGGGCTGATTCTGAACACCCAGTGGTCTGTTTAATGAATCTCAAGTTCTCTCCCTGCCCCCACACCAACACCAACTGACATTTTCCTCCAGCAAGGTTATATTCTCCCAAAGGCTCCACCAGCTGGAGACCAAGCAGGAGGCTTACTAACCAGCACTTGAGGTTAAAAATGTCTTGGGGGACATTTTAGATTCAAACCACCACAGGGCCCAAATTAATTTTCTTCCTCATTGTGATGGCATTTATTCAAATTCCATTATGGAAAAATCTATGGGTGAATTAGAATTTATCTTACAAAAATTTGCTCATGTCCAAAATGGTACACAGCATGGGGTTTCTGTATTGTATACCATCATTTTTATTTTCACACTGCCTATATTAACCTAGAAAGTATTTAAAGGAATGTTAAAGCATTAAGTATTCAAGATCATAGATGAATTTGAAGGACTGAGTTAATATATGAAAACATCATTGACATCTTAGTAATGACAATGTGTCTGTATAAGGCAAGACTAGGACAAAATAAAATGTTCTAAAATTGGGTTTGCATTTCTGTGGATTTATTTTCAAATATGCATAATTGTATTAATTTTCTGATGCCAAAAATGTGAAGAGTAAGCACCAGCTATTGAAATCATTTTGCACTTAGTTATTAAATATATCATTGAGTGCTAATTTCACTGCATGAGTTATGTATCCATAAAGATTCCTCGGAGAGCAGGATTCATCAAAGGCTAATGAGTTGATGATTTTCATGGTGGGTGTGACAAATGTTTTGCTTGCTACTGCTCCTTCTGTATTTTTAGTTGTCAGGATGAGTTGAGCAATGTTTCTTTAAATTTACATACTTTCCACATTCATTCCATCTTCTAAATTTCATAATGACCTAAAAGTAACTTTGAACTTTTATTCTTTTTGTAATTTATTTATTTATTCATTTGCAAGCAGAGAGAGAGAGAATGTGAATGGGCATGCAAGTGCTTCCAGCTGCTGCAAACAATCTCTAGATGCATGTGCCACTTTATGCAACTGGCTTTACGTGGGCACTGCACAATCGGCCTGCAAGTGCCTTAAAGGCTGAGCCATCTCTCCAGCCCTGAACCTTTATTATTTATACATTGTTTTGGATTCTTAATATTTTTCATTCGCATGTTACTGCCGGAGGTCATTTTAATACATCTGTGAAAGTAACAAATGGAGCTAATCAATTCAGATGTCAATTTGGGACATAGTTAACTTCCTTTTTTTCTATAACCAGGCCAGTGGATCTGAGGGAATCCCACAGGAGTTCCTCTGGTGGTCTCTGGAGTTTCCTCTCTATGAATCTCGTCTCCAGTAGCTTGCATCACATAAAACAGCAACTTAAAAAAAACTTAAAAATGTGGCAAATTAGGCTTTCTCTAGTTTTAAAGCATTTGTGCTAAATTTCAAAGAATATGAAAAGACAGGGCATCAAATAAGAGAAAAATATCAATCAGCAAGTCATATGTTTGGTAAATTAATTATACCCAGAACATCTAAATAATCAGCATTAAGACAATCCTACTGGACATTTTACCAAAGAGGACAGCTGGTTCTCTAATAAGTACATGAAAAGATGCTCACCATTAGGAGACATCAGGAAAATCCACATTAAACATGCATAGAGACCCCACTGAAAGCTCTCTAACACTGGTGTAAGAAAAAAGATAGGAACACCTTGCATTGTATGAATATGTGTAAAAATTCTCATAGGATGCTGGTGAGAAGGCAAAATTGGGTGGCAACTTTGGAAAGCAACCTTGTCATTCCTTGATGATTAAAGACAGATTTTGTGTATGGTCCAGTTATTTTATTACTAAGAATATCCTCGAGAGATACAAAAGCATATGTCTGCATAAACAATTATAGACAGACATTTATATCTGTGTTGAAAAAGCTAGCCTCGGTAGACAGAATCTGAAGTGGGTGTGTGTGTCCACAAAATGAGATACCCCAGCAATGGAGAAAAAGTGGTAAATAGATGTAAATTAAGGACATTTTATTAACTGAAGCCAGACACAACATGACTATAACATCATTACACTTATATTCAAATTTCCAGAATATGTAAATTAGTTGCTATATTGGGCTTGGGTGGGGGAGAGATGATCTATCTGCAAATAGACACTGAGGAACTTTGGGCAATAATGAGTTAGAAAATCATCAAAGTTCAGTAGGCTAGCAAAGTGTGCTGTGTTAGGATATAGCATGGGTATTGAGGGGTTATAAAGAAAGATGGAGAGATGTGAGGGAAAGTACAAACATTCTTCAGGAGAAACAAATTCCTCACAAGAAAGGGATAAACATGGTCCTGTTTTGCAGCATGTTTCCAAGTGTCAGAAGTGAATTCATTAAGAACTGAATGAATGATGAGGGCAGAACACTGAATACTTTGCTTTCGAGAGATTTTTATTCAAAATGACTCTTGAGTAATTGACTTGGTAACTGAAACGGCAAAAGCGAATGGAACTTTACCATCAGAGCCAGTATTCTTTGAAGCTACAGACCAGACCCTGGAAGAAATTAGGAATTCTCCATGTTATCTTTACCACAGTTTTTAAAATGAAGTATATACTTTGTATGAACACATCATGTATTTGTACCATCATTTCCCCCATCCCTTACTCCATTTGGCTGAGGGCCCTCCTCAGTGGAATTGCAGGTATTCCCCATGGGCTTGTGGGTTATGAGTTGTGAGAACAGCAGTCTGTCATTGGGGGGGAGGGGGACAAAGTCTCTGGGTATTCCCTCCTAGCCTGTGGCTCTTATAATCTTTCCACCCCCTCTTCTGCAAATTACCTGAGCTGCTTACCACAATTTTTGCTAAGGCTATAAATATGCCATTGAACTTAAATACTATTAATTACACTATAAATGAGTCATAACCAAACTGAAAAAATTATCATCTTTCTGAAGTCATGTAATTATCTGATACAAGTTTGCAATTTCACAATTAAGCATAATTTAATTAACAAAATTGTTTTGTTAATCAGGTTGAGATTTAGCATTTGACTAATCCGAAGAGAAGTTTAAAGGTGAAAATATGGCAAAAATTAAATCATAAACAATTCTCCATTTAAATATTGTGTTCTTTTCATTTGATACTGAATTTTATTGAATCAAAGGATTGAGTCACTGGCAATTTGATATGTTTTGAATATAATGATATCATGCATCAATACCCCTATTCTTTTATGATTTGCTTAATTTTAAAGTTATCAGGAAGGCACATATCTGGTAATAATATGTGAAGAAAATATGATTATAAAAGGACTCTCATCACTATGAGTGATTTTGAACTCATAATGGCCCACTTATAGAACTTGCTCTTATTTAATTAAATGTATGATTTTCTATATTAGCTGCTGATAGCAAAGTGAGAAAGAAATTTATCTATAAATAGAATTTATTTGGGTATTTTCAGATTTTACAAAAATGCCAACTTCATTTAGTGAAGGGTGTATATGAAGAAATCTTTGTATATGCAAATAATATTAAGTTTAGTAAATGGCATTTTAAACTGGTGTTCATAAGTCACAAAGACATTTTTGAGGCTCTGTAGATAAATAAGATGAGAGAATTGTTTCAATCCTGAAGAGCATATGGTAATATATTATTGCATAATGAAGTATTAGGAAATATTGAGAAAAGTATATAAAGCAAACAAAAATGCAATGAATATGGTAGATGCTTTGATTATTAGTTATTGATTATTAAAAGAGAAAATTCCAAGACCCGATTGAAAAAAGATCTATAAACCAATTTGGCAAAATCATTGAATTCTTACCTTTGATAATACTGACTTTAAAATGCAGCTAACATTTTAGGTAAACTCTGGAAATACCAAGTTCACAATAAATGCATAATTTCAGTTACTTATTTTTAGTTTAAGTATAACCTAGATATTATCTTGCCTCATGATGGCATAAAGGGGTATGTTATACTTGGGAAAATTCAGATTAAAAAAATATTTTGCAAAGTCTAATGTTTTTCATTCTGTGCAACTTTGTACTTAGTGAATGTAAGTCTCCTCATCAGATTTTGTACATAAAGATTATTTGTCCATAAAAGTACATAAAATAAAAACTAAACTGAGTAAAAACTCAGATAGTAACTTGACTCTACTTTCATTCAGTAAGTGATGATTTTGTAAGTACTTTTAGAAAACATGAAATTACTTTTCTGAATTGAGGACCTGGTAGGCCCTTTGATGATTAGTTATTGATTATTAAAGGAGAAGATTTCAAGATCAGATCGAAAATGGACTAGAAACGCAGTGAAAATGAACGACAACTGACTAATAAATCCAGTGAACACTTTGAGCTCAAGGTGAAATGTTTGGGGTCTATCTAGTGATTGCTATCAGAAGATAGTATCTCATGAATATTGAATGTCTAGAAGCAAAATGCAGTAATGTAATTCACAATTACAAATAAGGTATCTTAATTGCTTTTCCATAGTGATCAACATGGTTATATCTGAGAGAATAACATAAAGGGGTGTGGTGGTTTGATTCAGGTGTCCTCCATAAATGTAGGTGTTCTGAGTGCCGTGTCCCCAGCTAACGGCAATTTAGGATTTAAAGCCTCTTGTATGTAGTGTATTAGGGATGGGCTTATGGGTGTTACAGCCTGTTGCTGTTGTCCACCTGATGTTGGCCAGGAGGTGATCTCTACCCACTGCTCATGCCATTGTTTCTCCTGCCATCATGGAGCTTCCCCTCAAGTCTATCAGCCAAAATAAACATTTTTTTTTCCCCAAAAGATGCTCTTGGTCAAGTGCTTTCTGCCAGCAATTTGAACCTGACTGCTACAGGGGAGCATTGTGACTCTTGCTGTCTGAGGCTTTAGACTGGTCATTGGCCTACTTGCTTGTACAGAACCTCAGGGCAGAGTGCTTCTGGCAAAAGCTCTTCCTCACTTCTGAATGGACAGGAAAGAGATATGTCAGTGCTGGGCTGCGGAGATTGCTTAGTGGTTAAGGTGTTTGCCTTCAAAGCTCAACCACCTGGGTTCAATTCCTTAGTCCCCACATAAAGCTAGATGCACAAAGTGGCGCATGCATCTGGAGTTTCTTTGCAGTGGCTGGAGGCCTTGTTGCACCCATTCTCTCTGTCTGTCTCTCTTCTCTTTGTCTTGCTTTGCTTGCAAACAAATAAAGTAAAAGTATTTTAAAAAAGAAATGCCAGTGCTATAATGACTTTCTCCTTTTTCCTCTTTTATTCTACTGGACCCCAGCTGTGATGGTACCATTGACCTTTAGGGTGGGTCTTTGAGTCATGTAGATGCCAGTTTGATTCCCTAGGACCCACGTAAGCTAGATTCACAAGGTGGCTCATGTGTCTGGAGTTCATTTGCAGTAGCTGGAGAACCTGGCCCACCCATTCTCTCCATCTGCCTCTCTCTCTCTCTCTCTCTCCCTCTCCTTTACCCTCTCAAATACATAAATAAATAAATAATTTCAAAAAAAAAAGAATGGTGATTAGCCATCATAAAAGGAAAGCTGATGATAGAACTCAGGGGCTTCCCTGTGCTAAGAACACACTCTTCCACTGAACAAAACCCTAATCCCAAGCTAGAGAAAATTTAAAGAATCCACCCTTCCCAAGAAAACTGTGATAAACATAAAAGTGGGATAACAATGTGCTGTCCCAAAGTTAGTGCAGAACTCTGATGAACCTTCTGTTATATTTGAATTCTTTTTAAGTCAAGTATGTAAGCAAGGGCTGATGAGATGGCTCAGGAGATAAAGCACTTGCCATGCAAGCATGAGGACCAGAGTTCAATTCCCCAACACCCATGTAAACGCCTGGCAAGCTTGCTAACCATCTATAATAATTTCCTGGGGCAAGTTTAGCCAAGATAGCCTTGTCAGCTCACTCAGGACTCAAGTGAGAGATCCTGCCTTAGAGGACGGAGTACAACCAGGGAGTGCACCTGGTGTCAACTCTGACCTCCACATGCATATGCACACATGGACGTACATACATAACAAAGGCAAATAAAATGTTACCAAAAGCTTTTCCACATCTATCAATTTTTTTAATGTTTTATTTATTTATTTGAGAGAGAGAGACAGAGAGAGAGAGAGAGAGAAATAGGCAGAGAGAGAGACAGAGAGAGCGAATGGGTGTGCCAGGGCCTCCAGCCTCTGCAAACTCTAGACATATGCGCCCCCTTGTGCATCTGGCTAATGTGGGTCCTGAGGAGTTGAACCAGGGTCCTTTGGCTTTGCAGGCAAACGCCTTAGCTGCTAAGCCATCCTTCCAGCCCTGTGTCAATCTTTTCACGTGTACCAATGCAATGTAAAGATGTGTCCTCTTTTATTTTAAAACTTCAGCTGGGCGTGGTGGCGCATGCCTTTAATCCCAGCACTCGGGAGGCAGAGGTAGGAGGATCGCGGAGAGTTCGAGGCCACCCTGAGACTACATAGTTAATTCCAGGTCAGCCTGAACAGAGTGAGACCCTACCTTGGAAAACCAAAAAAAAAAAAAAAAAAAAAAAAAAAAAAACTTCATTAGCATACCAAGAATTAGGTCTTCCATGTTTTGTTCGTGTGTATGTAATGTGTATGTGTGTGGGGTGTACTGTATGTAATGTGTATGTGTGGGGGGTACACACGTGGACATGTCCTTGCTGCACCCAAACCCTCATCTGTGACGGGGGGTGCTCGTCTGTGGTAGCCGGAACCGAATGTCAGGTATCCCATGCTTGCCCTTCCACCTGTTCTTGGACTCAAGTCTTTTACTGATCTGGAGTTTTCTGCTTTTCTGAACCTAGGTGATTCCCTGGTCTTTGTTCCCCTGTCCTCTTGTGGGACTCGGTTTCCTGGTGTGCATGGCCACTGCCAGCTGTTTACACAGGTTATGGAGATTTTAACTCAGATAGATTTAGGTCCTCATGCCTGGGCAGGAAGAACATTGAACTGCTGAGCCATCTCTCTCCAGCCCAATCATTCTAGCATTTTCAAGGTTTGTTTTGGTTTTCTTCCCTCCGTCTTCTCCTCCACTCTCTACTCCCTTTTGTGCCCCTCCCCAACACAGCAGCCTTTCTACTTTCTCCTCCCGTGTCCTCCTGGTTCATACCTCTCACGCTGTCTCTTTGATCTTCTCTTTTGCTCTCCTCTCTTTATTGCTTTGAGAAAGAATAGTCATAGATGTTCTCATATTGGACTGTTCTCACACAGGGTTCTGGAAATTCAGTCTGGAATCAGTGGAACTTGTTCTCAGTCAGTTTGCTGGTCCCTGTGGGTTACACTGTTAACATTCATCAAGGCCTCTCGGGGCTACAATTCATTCTGTCGGATTTTTATTTTGTTTTTATTCACATATGGATTATTTTTTGTGACTTAAGACTTAATGGCTAAGGGAATCCTATTCAGTCCAAGTCTCAATATGTTTCTGTCACTTTGTTTCTCATTTTTATAGTTTTTCAAATCTATTTGGATGCACTAGTGTTCAGTGAATAAGGATTCATGACAGTTATAGCTTCATTGTGGAGTTTTGTTGTATTCAGTATACCATTGCTTCTTATCAAAATTAAAATTTCATAAAGCCCTAAAGCCTTTTCTCTCATACATTGCATCAGAGGCATGTCCTTCTTAATTTATTCTGGCCCATTTTGTGGAAGCAGATATAAGATGTCATGTGCATCCTGAGACGTTCTTCTACACCAGGCCCTTCAGGGTAAGCAGAGGCTTTCTGATCCTCTCACCATATTTGTATTTTCTGCATTTGCCTAAAGAAGGTAAATACTTCTTATTGTGCAGAATGAAGAGATAACCAGCTCTGTAAATAAAATCATTAATCATGAATATTCACAAATGATTTGACAAGATGTAGAGCTCTGCACATGAACATTTTTAGAAATAAAATCATATGAAAGGTTTCTTTGAAAGGGTACTGTTGCTACAAGGTACTTCTAGGCAACAAAAATTGAGGAAAACATTTTGACTTATGTTTTAAAGATAATTTTATTTGGTGACATAATCACAGACTGAATGTTTCTTAGCTGGATCAGACTAATAAAAACCGTTCACTTAATAGGATGTGAAAACACCTTTACCCAACCAAATGCTGACAAGAAGTCCATGTTGTAGGCCGTGAGTGGGTTGTACTAGTCCATAGGTGTGTCTGTGGACTGAATTAAAGTTCTTGATTTAGATTTATCAACTGCCTCTCTTAAGGAGTGTGGTGGTTTGATTCAGATGTCCTCCATAAACTTAGGTGTTCTGAATGCTAGATTCCCAGCTGATGGAGATTTGGGAATTAACGCCTCCTGGAGGCAGTGTATTATTGGGGGCAGGCTTATGGGTATTATAGCCAGACCCCCTTGCCAATGTTTGGCACACTCTCCTGTCACTGTTGTCCATCTGATGTTAGCCAGGCGGGGATGTCCACCCTCTGCTCATGCCATCATTTTCCCTGCCATCATGGAGCTTCCCCTCGAGTCTGTAAGCCAAAATAAACCTTTCTTTTTATTTTTTTCCCCACAATCTTCTCTTGGTTGGGTGATTTCTGCCAGCAGTGTGAACCTCACTGCAACAATGAGCCTGTCATTTAAGACAGTCTAGGAGCAGATAATTATCTAAATATAACCACTCCATGCTTCCTGGCAGCTATTTATGGAGAACATTACTGTATGAACATATTGCATATTGGTCATATTCTATTCAGGTTATACTGTTAAATTCCCTCTCCCCTGAATCCATTCCACTGAGGGCTTCCACTGTGGGTTTTTTTTCTAGGAAAAAAAAGTAAACAAGGTCAGTTTAGGAGACTACTTTTGTAATAGGAGATGAATAAAGGAATGCACATATTTCTACTGTTGTCTAAATCCAGACTTAAACAAAAATACTGTATGCAGGGCTGGAGAGGTGGCTCAGTGGTTAAGGTGATTGCCAGCAAAGCCTGGCAACCCAGGTTCGATTCTCCAGTACCCACATAAGCCAAAGGCACAAAGTAGCACATGTATCTAGTGTTCGTTTGCAGTGGCTGGTGGCCCTCTCATGCCCATTCTCTCTCTCTTTCTTTCCTTCTTTCTTTCTTTCTTTCTTTCTTTCTTTCTTTCTTTCTTTCTTTCTCTCTCTCTCTCTCTCTCTCTCTCTGTCTCTCTGTCTCTCTCTCTCTCTCTCTCTCTCTCTCTCGGTTTCTTTCTGTTTGCAAATAAATAAATAAAATATTCTGAAAATACTGTATTCATTTAGACTTTAGCTTCGTATAGAGTTGTAGTGGAAATAGTGTGAGAATGCTACATTGCAAACTAGTTCTTTCCCATCCCAATGCTAGATTGTGTCTTCTTCAGAGATGCCCTGCTGGAGAGATGGCTTAGTGGTTAAGGCACTTGCTTGCAAAGCCAAAGGATCCAGGTTCGATTCCCCAGGACCCACACAAGCCAGATGCACAAGGTGGCACATGCATCTGGAGTTCTGATGCACCCATTCTCTTTATCTGTCTCTTTGTCTCTCTCAAATAAAATTTAAAACGTATTTTAAAAGAGAGAGACAGAGAAGCCCTGCTCATGTGGATATCACCTTTGCACAGATGTTCTCTCTTCTCTTCATCCTTGCAGTAAAACCTACTTGTGTTCTTAGTACACTAAGATATTCTTCTGTGGAGGTAAAAGTTCAAATAATGCTCCATCATTGCATTTGAAAGCTTCATGCATTTATGAAGAAAGGAAGAAAATCCAGACCATAATATATAATAACAAGGTTTGCTAACTTTTATCCAATAATTTCCTTATAAACATTTTCAAGTAGAAAAGTTGGAAGAATTTTATAACAACACCCACATATTCATGTCCTGGATTTTAAAAATTAATATTCTGCTATATCAGTTACATTACATGATCTATCATGTATCCATTATTTGAACCATCCATCAGCTCATCTTATTTAAAAAATACATTTCAAATAAGAAAAAATGTGTGTGTGTGTGTGTGTGTGTGTGTGTGTATACCAGATAAGAAAAAAAAAAAATAGAGGGACAAAACCAGAATTTAACATGATTTTTTGATGTTGGAAGATAATGGATATTTTCAATATTTTCCTCATGCATTTTTCTGAATATTTCAAATTTTTATAGGCAGAAAGAAATCTCATAATAAATGTTTCTTTATTAAAAAAGTAAAATTGCATTTCAAAAAGAAAGTTTGAGGTATCATTATACTTCATCCATAAAACTCCATAAACTTTGTTATTTGTTTATCGTATTTTTTGAGAGACAATACTTACACACAAAGAAATGAAAATACCTTAAGAGCACATTTTGATCAATATATAGTTCTAAAACTCCATCAAGATTTAAAACATAACCACTGTATTAATGTTTTGGGTCTATGCTATTACAGCCTGTGTTGAATAGAGTAATCAAAAAACAACAACAAATATCTCTCCTAGTTGTAAAACCTGGAAGTCTGAATCCAGGGTGTGATTGGGGCTTTGTCTCCTCTGGAGGCTCAAGGGAAGAGAGAATCCTTGTCTTCTTCCTCACTTCTGGTGGGCCTTCGGTTTTGGCCTGTGTCAGTTAATTCTTGCCCCAGTCTTCACACATTTCCTGGAGTACCCCTTACCTTCGTATAAAGGATACAGGTTGATGGATTTAGTGTCTGTGCTAATCCAGGGTCACCTGATTCTTACTGGACTACATTCAAAATACCAGGGGTTAGATAGATTTCTCCCTGTCTTTTGGGGTGACACAACCTCAACCTCCAGTAGACACCACAAAAAAATTCCTTATTCCCTTTTCCAGTCAATCTCTGGCCCTTTTCACCCTGAATAAGTCACACTGGCCTTTTGTATCCATAGATGAGTTAATCCTGGCTTAGAATATTAGTTGAATCAAAACGGTGTGCACGCTTTTCTTCTTGCAGCAGGGGCTCCTTACTGCTTTACATAGTTTTTAAGTTAGTAATATTTCTTTGTGACTGTGTGAAATGTGGTGTAGTGGTGTGTGTGTGAATACACATATATATGCCCATGTAGCATTCCACATGCTGGTCTGTGGAGGGAGAGAGGTGGCTTTCACCTGTGGTGGCCTGAGGGAAATGTCATGTCCTCTTCTATCTGTTCTTACTTGAGCCAGTCTCTCACTGATCCCACAGTTTCCCAGTTTTCTGTGAGCCCCTGAGATACTCCAGTCTCTGCTCACCATGTAAGTGGGGTGACGAAGCACGTAACCACGTGGATGTTCACGTGGGTCCTGCTGATCAAACTCCATCTGTCTCTTGGGCCTCTGCGCGCTCCTGGGCTTTCACTGGACACCTTGTGAGCTGCTGAGTCATCTCTCCAGCCCAAGGTGCTATGGTTTCTTAAAAAGCAATGAACATTGGCTAAAATAATTAAAAGAAGACAACTGAAAAGATCCGCTCTCTCACAATATAAATGGGCTGGGACACCTACATTTAAAAAGCTGGGGCTGGAAGGATGGCTTAGTGGTTAAAGCATTTGCCTGCAAAGCCAAAGGACCCAGGTTCAATTCCCCCAGGACCATGTTAGTCAGATGCACAAGAAGGCACATGCGTCTGGAGTTCATTTGCAGTGGCTGGAGGCCCTGGCGTGCCCATTAGCTTTCCATCTCTTTCTCCCCCACTCCTCCTCTCTTTCTTCACCTCTCTCTGTCAAATAAATATAAATAAATTAAATATTTAAGATAATAAGCTGGGCATGGCCATGCCCATTTTGAAACCCAGTATTGTGGGCGGGTGGTAGTGATAGGAGAATCTCCAGTGCTGTGGAAAGATCTAGGTCCAGTGAGAGACTTAAGTGGAATTAGGCAGAAGAGCGGGAGAGGATGACTCTCAGTGTCTTCTTCCGGTCACGGCACATATACTCATGGGGCACACACATCTGCACACACATGCCATCACATGGACCCCGTCGTTCTAGTGATTCCATCGAATTCCCTGAGGCCTCACCCCCAAATACAAAGAAGACATGGATTTGGGGATTACATGGCTGAACTATGACCTTGGGGGTTGCATTTTATACCACAGCACCTTCATCTTGCATTCAACTTTAGCATTCCTCCCAGGGCATCTGCAAGTGTGCGAAGACCACACGCGCGCACACACACACACACACACACACACACACACACACGGCCTCTGAAATATGAAAGGGAAAATGGTGAGGAACTGGTAATCAATAAAATGAAAAAGACAACTGAATATTGAAGATGTGGTACATTCACACACAGTGGAATTCTGTTCAGCAGTAAGGAAAAACTGATAGTAGGAAATATGTAGGAAAACAGAAAGACGTGGAATAGGTCATGCTAAGTGAACGCACACAAGCACAGAAAGGTAAATTCTGCATGTTCTCCCCCATCTGTGGGTCCTAACCTGGAACAGCTTGAGTTGCAGGCGTATGTGACAGGCAACTCAAGTGTCAGATCCTAAGGATGGAAGGGTGTGGGGAAAGACAATACGAGGGAAGGGAGGGGAGATACACACAAAACTAAATCCAAAATGAACTGGTACCAGAACCCTTCCTCCTGGATAGTAGACTTCAAGATACAGCCCTCAATAGGAGTATGGGGGGGTTGTCTGGTAAGAAGGGCCCTGGAGAGAGAGAACTGAGGACAACCAAAATTTCTCTCAACATAACTCACCACCAGAAATCAGCTATAGCCCATTTTGAGCTGTTGCTTGGAGTGACATACAAGATCCCCAAAGCAAGGCAGTCTTCTGTCAAAGCATTTGATTACCTGCCCTAATAAAAAGTAAGGCCTTATTTATTGCCAAATACGCCACAAGCTGCCAACACAGGACATCAATGGATCAGGCTGGAAGGAAGCTAGTTCCCAGATTGTTAGACGTTATAGTGCTGCATGAGATGGTGGGGTAAAATGGCCAACAATGTCATGAGCAAGCAGGGGGCACTGCTGTACAAAAGCAGCCAGCTTGACAAGAGCTACACACCTGTGCAAAGGTGGCACCTAGCCTAGACAGACACTGATTGGATGCCCATCTATAACAAACAGAGTTACCCAAGAAGATCAAGAAATTCCCCAGAAGATGCTGGACAAAAGAGTTCAATCAAAAATCTCTCTAAATTAATAATACTTATAAACCTACACCACCACTCTCCAAGAGGGGTTAGTTTTTCAGAAGGTTGTGAAACTGAGGACAACAAAATTATCAACAAAGCAAGAAAAGAATATCCAGAGGAATTGAATCAAGCAACCCCACCCTTGGCTGCTGCTCCCAGGTGAAACCCTAACCCCAACTGGTGAGATGAGCAAACAATCCCCAGCGAGGACAGCCCTCAGTGGATGATGGAGAAAGACAGGGAGGATGGGAAATGACCCAAGAAGAAACCAGATGCTGACAACACTGTGTTCACTAAAACAAAATTTGTACTTAATGAAAAAAAAGAGAGGACTGGTTATAGGGAATATGCTCAATGGTTATGATTGACTGCTGCTCTCAAATGCATAACAAACCCCAGTTCAAACAATCCCTGAGGAGGGCCTTCAGTGGAATGGGAGCAGGGAGGAGGGGAATGATGGTACCAATGCACAATGTGTTCATACAAAATTTGTACTTAATAAAAAAAAAAAGCCCTGGTGTGCCCATTCTCTCCCCTACCCTCTATCTCCTTGCAAACAAATAAAGAAAAAAATTTTTTTTTAATAAACTAGAGTACTATTAGAAGGGGAATCATTGGCATAATGACCAGAGATGAGGCTCAGTATACATAGTTCAGGATAGGACGGTTTGACACTCTGTTAGAGTTCATTGGTGCCAACAACTGGCCTCTGAATGGATCTGTTGTTTTCTGTGGTGAATCTGCAAAGCCCAGGGATCCCTGAGGATAACACAATGGATAGATCCTCTTTCAAGAAAGCCCATGGAAGCTTGCAGGGAGCTGACTCTTTCAAAGGGAAAGCTGGTTATCGGTAAGGCTGAAGACACAATTTTGCCATCCAAGTTCAACCATCAGCACTGGTTTTCCAATTTCCTTCAACTCTATAGGGACAAATGACATTATCACCAGTGATACTTATTTTGGGCTGAATTTACTTTGTTTTGGTAGGTCTTATTACAAATATAAGTGAAATGTATGTAAATGTTTTGTGAAACTTACATACATAGCTAGGCTCTTCTGTTTGTTAACAGTGGTAACTACCATTTATTGACAGCCTGACTCAAAACCCAAGCTCTGCTCTAAGCAAGACAAACAGGTCTCCAGATAAATTATCCCTTTAATTGAGGAATTCTTGGTTTACTCTCATTGCAAGAAGTTTCAAAAGATTGTGGGGGATGGTGCTGGAGAGATGGCTTAGCAGTTAAGCGCTTGCCTGTGAAGCCTAAGGACCCTGGTTCGAGGCTTGATTCCCCAAGACTCACATAAGCCAGATGCATGAGGGGGTGCATGCATCTGGAGTTCATTTGCAGTGGCTGGAGCCCCTGGTGCGCCCATTCTCTAACTATCTGCCTCTTTATATGTCTGTCGCTCTCAAAGGAATGAATAAAAATCAACAAAAGCTTGGGAGGGGGAGTGATTATGTTTCCTCTCCTCAGCAGCAGGAGTCTGTGGGCGTGTGTGCATGTGTGTGTGTGTGTGTGTGTGTGCACACACACATGCATGTGTCTGTGTTGGAATGGTGAGCCCTGAAACATGTGTCCTTAGTCTTTGCAAGTGTAATGTAAGAGGAAAACTTTCTGTAAGTGATGCTACTGGAGTTGGAGATTTCCCCCCAAGAAGTGGAAAGGAATAAACAGTAAAGAATAAGAGGCTGGGTCTGTACACTACTCTGCCGAGACCATTTCTTCTTTTGATTAATATCTAGTCAACTCCTTTGAGCATAGTTCATAATTTTTTGTTGAGTTTTAAGAGTTTTCTTTATGGTCTGGATATAACATCTTATTGCATAGATTTTTTTTTTTTTCGAGGCAGGGTCTCACTCTGGCCCAGGCTGACTTGGAATTCACTATGTAATCTCAGGGTGGCCTACAACTCATGGCGATCCTCCTACCTCTGCCTCCTGAGTGCTGGGATTAAAGGCATGTACCATCACACTCAGTGAGAATGTTACTTTGTTTTTGTTTGTTTGTTTGTTTGTTTGTTTTGTTTTTGTGAGGTAGGGTCTCACTCTAGCTCAGGCTGACCTGGAATTCACTATGTAGTCTCAGGGTGGCCTCGAACTCATGGCGATCCTCCTTCCTCTGCCTCCCGAGTGCTGGGATTAAAGGCGAGCGCCACCATGCCTGGCTTGCATAGATAATTTGCGAATATTCTTCCTTCTGGCTCTGTTGAGCAAGATGTATGGAAGTTTTAAAATTTCGTGAAGTCAAATTTGCCCATTTTTCTTTTGTCCCTTTTGTCTTTGGTGTCATATCTAAGAAGTTATTGCCAACTAGTTAAATAATTAGTCATGCAACCCTATATTTTCTTAAGTTTTATAGTTAAACAAAAAAAGTCAATGTTCTAAGTCAGAGATAGGGATGCAAGAAGTGATCTAGAGTGAAGGGTGCAACATCTCAAATGGTAATTCATGCCATTACTAGAAAATTCCACCAAAGTCCTTCAGGAGCACACTGAGAACGCCTCTGTATTTGTAATTAATGGCATCCAATGATATCAAGTCCTACTATCTTGTATCTGAGAAGGTTGCATTATAGGGAGAGCCTTCTCTTTTCAAGTTGATTTACATTGGGCTGTTGTGTTGGTGAGAAGGTCCTCGATTTAATCACAGGCATCCTGAGGAAAGAGTGGCAGGTGGAGGGAGCTCTGGCACAGTTGGAAGAGAAGTCAAGGTGACAGCGGAGGCTGAGGTTGGTGTGATGCAGTCACAAGACAAGGGATGTCGGCAGTACTGGAGGGTAGAAGGGAAGGGGCCGTGTTTTCTTCATATCCTAGGAGGGAAGAGGCCCTGCCAATATCTCAATTTCAGTCAAATGGAATTGATTTGAGATTTCTGGCCTGCAGAGCTGGGAGAGATTACATTTTAGTTGCTTAAAGTTGCTCTGTTTGTGGTAAGTGGTCAGAGCAACCCTAAGACACCAGCACAGATCTCAGTAATAGTTTTCATAGCAGGGCATTTGGAAGAGAGCAGTCATGATAGGCAGAGAAGTGGATGAGGGAGCCAGGATGAGAATTAAACCTAGGCACAGCCATGCCCGTGGACTGTGAGCCCGGTGAGACATCCAAAAAGAAGTTGGAGAAGAATGCTGACTGATGCATCATGACTCGGGGCCTGTCCCAGGAAACATGTGTATTCATGCTCGTGAGCACTTCTGAGATCCTTCAACACCTTCCTCCCCAAACTCTCACAAATTTTTGAACCTTTTACATTCTTAACAAGCCACCACACATCACAGGATCAATGTTTTTTGTTTTTTTTTTTTTTAATCTGAAGTTATGCCTCCACCCAGGGGAAAAGAGCTATTCACTGTTACACTTGAATGAAACTGTAGCGACACCAGGACCTGATTTTTTTTTGGGGGGGACAGCATGAATTAGAAAACTATAGTCATGCCCCAAGTTTGGCCTGTGGCCCAGTTGGATATAGCCTGTGAGTTAGAAATGATTTTTATATTTAAAGAGTTATAAATAAAACACAAACGAAGCCTGTGTAACAGATTGCATGTGGTCCACAAAGCTCAAAATATTTACTTTAGTCCTTTTATAGAAAATGCTTGCTGACTATTGGTGTTGAGCCATTTGCAAAGCAGGCTCAATATATCTTTTTTTATTTTTTTTTTTTTTTTTAAGGTAGGATCTCACTCTAGCCCAGGCTGACCTGGAATTCACTATGTAGTCTCAGGGTGTTCTTGAGCTCACGACCATCCTCCTACCTCTGCATTCTGAGTGCTGGGACCAAAGGCGTGCGCCACCACGCCCCGCTCAATATATCTTCTTACCCTGAGAAAAGTGATTAGAAGCTGATTATCTTGAGCCCTTCACTGTTCCTGGAGGGAAAAGGGTAGTGTGCCAGAAGAATCATGAATGAAAATATGCTGATCAGCTTAATTATACCTCTTCATCCCATAGGCTCAAGTCTTTTAATATATTCTTTTTTTCTATTTTGAAGGAGGAATGCTTGTTTCCTTTAACTTCATTTCTGTTTGTAGCAACTCCAAATTCACGTATACTGTTCCTGCCCAAACCATGTACTCATTCTCTCTAGCTGACAAATGCAATAGAAAACCCCTGTTGATGCCCAAGGACTACTTGACAAAAGAGGGACTGTTAAGTGTGAAAGATGGTGTAACTTTCACTCACATCTCAAGTCACCTGTGGATTCCCTATTGTTACTGAGGTTTGGACATGCTCCATGCTGCATCCTGAGGTGACTCAGGAACTTGGTTCATCATTAGATTGACGAGGTGCTAGCAAACACGTCCAGCCTGTGGCCTATGTCCTTATGCAACCACATATAGCAGCAGATAACCATGAACACGGCCCAATGAGAAGTGTGTGTGCATGCATGTGCTTGTGTGCTTTCTTTTTTATTTGGTAAGTCAGTTATGTGATTGTACAGTTCATGAGTATGAACTCTGTGGGAAGCCATGCTGCTGGATTTGTCAGGTTTTGCCATGTCAGCTTGTTTGTTGCTTTTGTATCTTAATTGTCTGCGCATGAGCTTATGACGTTATCCTAAGATGGCTGCTCGCCAACCCTGATTGGGTGTGTTAGGATCCACTGAAAGGAATTGAGAATTGAGCCAATCGGAGCTGTGGTCATTCGGCCATCCTGACTGGGTGTTTTGAGCCAATCAGATTCATCTGATGCGACTTGAGCCAATCAGACAGTAACAGACACATGAGTCATCACCAGCATATAAGCTTGGTGCTCCATAGGGTCGGGGTCCTTCTCTCTCTCAATTTGGAGCTCCCAATAAAGTGTGCTTGAGAAGAATCCTGTTGTCGTCATTCTTCCTGCGGGCGGGACGGGCGCGACAAACTCTGTGGATGATCACACTGTGTCACAATGCCAAAAGGTTGGACATGCCTATGAGAGACAAGATTCAACATTCTCTAGTCTGGACCAATCAGAAACCTTTCTTTTGTTTTGATTCCCAAACTGAAAATGAGGAAGTTTAAGGTTAACAGGGGTCCCAAGAGTCAACTAAAAGTAGCCAAAGGTGAGAGATGTCCTTAGGGTAGCAGCAGCATGAGAAATGCTCTTGAATCTGAAAGGGAGAATATTTGTTATGCCTTAAATTGGACTCCCTCCTTAGATCTCTTCCTCCCTGGAGGAGTCTCCCTCCCTATTAAAAACAACTGGGTCAGAGTCAAGACATGGATAACCCACTCAGGACCGTCCTGTTTTACGAAAGCTTTGTCTTCTTTCCTTCTCTTAAGCTCTGTGTTAAAGACCCCAATCTGTGTCACTAGGTGGGTTTTCCACTTTGTTCTGGAAATCTGCTCCTGCCCCATCTTGAACAGGAGCTCTGTATTTTTTCCCCTCTCTTAAGAGCTATAGTCTTGAGAAACAAATCTTTGTAAACTTAATTCTCTGCTCTGTTGTTTCATTCACCAAAATTCATAAGACATTAACCCAGGGGACAATTATTCAGTGGAAGCTTTGTGTGACCATGTCAGGCACCCTAGCTCCTGAGTTATTGCCCACCTAAGAGCTGAGAAAGGCTCCATATCTCTCAAGCCCTATGTCAAAAGGAAGCTTCAAGGGTGGGTTCATATAATCAGTGACTTCTGGTAGCCACTTGCTGTGGCCTTGTAAATCCTGTGATGGTTAAGTTTGTGTGTCAACTCCACCTATTCAGGAATCCACAGACGTTCTCCATGAGTGGGTCTCTGAGGATGCTTCCAGGAAGGAGGAATCGTTTTCCCCAGGGTGAGTCCTTCCCCCAGAGTGGTTGGCCCCTCTCAGAGGGGGACTTTATGTAAGGAAGCTCTGGGAACAAAGATCCCCTCCTCCCACCTGGCTGCTAGTGCTGCTTGGTGCCTTCCAGTGTGGACCAGTGGCTCCTCAGGAAGCCTCCAGGCCTTCAGTGCTGGAATGGAACTGCTGAGGAACCCAGCTTCATGGACAGAGCAGCTTAAATATTATGAAAAAAATAGGATGGCAATCCAAGATTTTATGTAAAAGAACTCTATTCTCTCTCTCTCTCTCTCTCTGTCTTCTCTGTCTTCAAGAAACAAGAAAGGTTCCATGTTCTGAATATCTCTCTAGGAAAGCACAAATAGCTAGTGAACTTGCAAGAGCAATGTGTACAACTCACAAACAGCCACAGTCGAAAGTGAGATTTCAAGTACTTCCTGCCCGACTTCCACTTTGCAGTCACAGCAGATACTTTTCCATCTTAGGAGAAACCTTGATCCAAACACAGATCCCTGATCCACATAAACAAAATGTTGTATTAGGCTCTTATATTTTTGGCTAATCTGTTATCCAGTAGTGGATAAATGATATACCAAATGGTATAACAAAGATATACCCAAACTTCCAAAGAGATGGAAGTTTTTGAAGTTATTTGTCTAGCTAATTAGAGTAAGAATCTATATTTTTTGGGTTTTGTCTCTGAAATTTACATGACCAATGAGTATTCTGTTTATCAGTGAAAAGAAGTATGTGGAGTCACTTTTTCTTTTACTCTGGAGCATTATCCCAACACACATAAACCCTATTCCCATGGAAATATCAATGAAATGGAAAACCCTTTTCATTTATATAAAACAATTTTTAATGCTTGAAATATTTTATTCACTTTCTACTTTGTGGTTCTTAGCTCTGTATTGGCATTAATGTGGTGGACTAATGGGACATTATGCACCAATGAGACATAGTTGAAATAAGAAATTATTGCAGGGCTGGAGAGATGGCTTAGCGGTTAAGGAACTTGCCTGGGAAGCATAAGGACCTAGGTTTGATTCCCCGGTACCCACATCAGCCAGATGCACAAGGAGTTTGCATGCATCTGGAGTTTGTTTGCAGTGGCTGAAGGCCTGGGTGTACGCATTCTATCTATCTATCTATCTATCTATCTATCTATCTATCTATCTATCATCTATCTATCTATCTATCTATCTATCTATCTATCTCTTTCTTTCTGTCAAATAAATAAAGCAAATATTCAGAAAAATTAAAACAACCAATAAAAGAAATGATTGCAACCTAAACTGTGGCACCTGGTCAAGGGATTGATATATGTTCTTATGGCAAGCTGAAGAACTCCTACTGCTTCTTCCAGGTCAATGCAAATAAATTCTGTCTTCTTTTTCATGCTTATTAAGATGGAGGAAAGAAATTCAACTAAACCAGTTGCCATATTTAGATACTAGAAGTCATATTGCATTATTCTAATTAAATATATTGTAACCAGAAGAGTGGGTGCATTGGGTTTCTTATGTAATTAAGATGATGAGAAAATGGTATCATTTCCATGATCTGTGTTTCCTTTTGTTTTAAAATGTATTACACTCACATATACCAGCTTATACATGTATTATTATAAACATTACATTTTAGGCAGACATTTGAAAGACAATGCCTGGTCAATTCACACTTTTTTATAGATTCAGCCTGATAGGAAGAGAAAGGAAGTTAATCTGTTCAGTATTTACATTTTTACAAAACATATCTTTTGAGAAACAGTTAAAAATACAGATACATCTTTTCATGTATACATGTTACCAATGTATCCTTAGCCATAAAAAAATAACATAGAGGGCTGGAGAGATGGTTTAGCAGTTAAGGTGCCTGCCTGCAAGGCTCAATAATGCCCATTCAAATCTCCAGGTACCATGTTTAGCCAGACACAAAAGTGATGCAAGCATGCAATGCCACACATGCCCACGAGGGGGAGCATGCATCTGAAGTTCATTCACAGTGGCTGAGAGGCCGCTGGTGCACCCATTCTCTCTCTCTCTCTCTCTCTCTCTCTGTCTCACTCAAATTAAAGAAAAAATGACATAGAATTAAAACCATTGAAAATTGTTTAAAGTCATTGTGGGATAAGCATGCAATGGGATACCATATTGCCATTGAAACTAGTGTTTTTCTTAAGATGACATTTTAGAAACTTCTGGTCAGGATGGTGTCCACCTAATCTCACCCTCACCTCACAGGGAAGGAAAGGCAAGACCCTTAAGGTTCATGGGGTTTTTTAGGGGTTTGATGATTCTAGAAGGCTTACAGTGGGAGGGTGTGGAGGAGCAAAATAGGGAGTCCACTGAGTCCCACACTCTCGGATAGCCCACCAGTTCTCCAATCCCTTCAAGCAGCTGTCCTCACTACAGTTCCAGCCAGAGGTCCCTCCTGCACTAACCACAGAACAAATGGAACCAAGCTAGCAGGCTAGGACCTCCGCCCCAGGCTTTCCTGCCATTGCACAGAGCACCATGGACTCGACCATGGTCGCATGCACTGGTCCAGCCCTAGCATTTTTGAGCTTCTCACACAACCACAGTCCCACTCGCTGGTCTCACCCTAGTCTTTCTGTTGGGCCTTGGGACTTTAGAACTGTCATGGCTGGGGACCTTGGGCTGTGGGGTTGCAGCTCTTCCACCCTAGATAGTAACCCCATAAAATTATGTATCTGAGTGGGCAGAACTGGCGCCATAAAGTCTGTATGTCAGCCATCCCTCAAGAGTTCTGACCTCCTCAAGTGTTTACAAACCCACTCTCCTTTTGAATAAATAAGTGCTGTCCATCAGATGGTCTCCCAGGTGTTCACTGCCCATCGTTGCTCTTCCACTCACCCACCATATAGTCTGCTCCAGAACCCTGCTGTTTAAATAAGTGCCCATCAACTCCTGTTCACCCCAGGATTGCGCTGCTCCAGGACCCTGCTGTTTTTCCTCCAACTCCTGCACCCAGGATGTTGGTGGCCAATGACCCCAGGGAACTGGAATGGCAAGAACCAAAGCTGGCACCTGAAGAGGGATCCTCTGGATGTGTGGTTAATAGGTGAGTGCCCCCTTGAGGGACATCTTCCCCTTGGTGCCCCTGTGGCCACCTCCCCATTGAGGGCTGGTAAGGTTTAGTTTCCCCTTTCTCCATCAGAGAAAGTCAGGTCTCTATTTCCTCCATCAGAGGGAAGCCATCTTTTTTTTTTCTTTACTTTCCATTTGCACCATCACGTGGATTTGAGTCAAAGCAAAAGGGCAATTAGGGTCATGTGGCCGGGGCTACACTCTGGTATTGATTGAGGGCCCCTAGCTCACTGTTCGAATCCCGACAGCCCACTTGGGCCTTGGCAACAACCTTCTATCTATTTCTCTTCACGATCAACAAACTGGTAGTGCATGGACCAGTAAAAGCCTCTAGTGTAGTTGCTGGTTTCTTAAACTTATGGACAGGCTTGCATCTAAGATCTTTGGGGAATCCTCTGTGGTGCCATAGCATGGGAACATTGCCCTCTGGTCTTGGCACTTCTGGTCCTTCTCTATCTTGAGAAACACTAGCTCCCATCAAAAGGGATCCCAAGTCACAGGATTGAGGACATTTCTTAAAATTAGGGGCATAAGACTCTCTTGGAAAGAGGCCAACTCATTTTGGGAAGAAGTCCTTCAAATAGCTCCTTGGATGGTTTCTTGGGACCTTTATAACCCAGACACATGGACCCACATAGCATATCTAGCCAGAAGACAGGAAATCCAAGAGGGAAAACCCCCTCCCTCTTTTTCTTCCCATTATTGCAGCAGTTAGACAAAGTATCAGACCCTCAAAAAATGCTTCTATACCCAAGTCAGACAATAACTCTGATGAGGACAATGCTGATGACTGCCCAATGGCAGATCACAGCTCCTTAGGAAAAGGAAAAGATCTCAGCTCCTTAGAAAAAGGAAAACATCTCGGCCCTTAGAAAAAGTAAAAAAGCCAGCTCCTTAGAAAAAGCAAAAGAATAATTTGAAAAAGGGCCACTCCAGCCAGCACAGCTTCCTCCCTCTATCCCGCCCTACCATCATATCCAACCCCTGATCCTAGCTGCCTCCTTGAACACATCCTACTTGAACAAAAAACCCTAACATGATGAATCCCGCTAATCAGAGCTTTCACAAAAGGACCCTCACCCAACAGCTCTGTGAAAGGAGAGATAACAACAGGGCTATTTACAATCAAGGAGTTGTAGCCTTTCCTGTAAATCTCCAACCAACTCGAGCTTGGCTCTTAGGCTGGCATCCATATCAGGCCGATAACCTTAAGGAACTCAGGATAGCAGTCAGGGAGAATGGGATCCATGCACCTTGGACTAAACCCCTGCTCCAGAGCCTACAGGCCTTTCTTAACACACCCCAAACTAGTGAGATATCTGTCGCTTGTCACTGCCTATCCCCTTATTTCTCCAATGGGAGGCCCTCTACAGAGATGAATGCCTCCAACAGATAAAAAGAAATCAAAATCAACAAAATGTCCCCTGAGACTTTGATGAAATATTTGGACAAGGCAGTTTCTCCACCAGGGTTGAACAAACCTGACAAACCCCCAGGGTTCTATGACCAGGTCTGCCTTTGCAACCTCCAGGCTTTGGATAAACTGACCCCACCCTCCAATTCCCAAGATAATACCTCCTCCCTCCTTTTTCTTCACCAAAAACCAGAAGAAATGCTTTCTGATTTCATTTTAAAAACAAGGACCAATTTAGAAAGAAAAATCCCTGATCCTACTGCCAGGGACCTCCTCCTCAAAAGTACTGTATGGGAGGGAATGACCTCTGAGTGCAGGGCAGCCTGTCAAGGGCTCAAAGATGAACATTATGATAAATGGATAGTTGCCACCCAGGACATTGGGACTGCCTCATACAAGGCTGCCTCTTTAGCCCAGGCCTTTGCAGCAGCCCTAAAAACTAAAGGAAAATGTTTCAATTGTGGGGAAGATGGACATTGGAAAGGAGAATGTCCCAGAAGCCCCCCACCAAATTCCAAAGGCCCCTTACTGAAAACAGTGTGCCCTAGATGCCACAGAGGATTTCACTGGAAAAGGGATTGTCATTCTCCTCATGATATAAATGGCAAACCCCTGAAGCCTTTAAACTTCAAAAGGGGCAGCCCTCAGCCCCATCAATAAGAGGGAAGACCCATAAAGTACAATGGGTAACAAATATCTTGGAAGGGCCCACCCAAGATTAGCCCTAGAAGTAGGAGGAAAAGTTTTTAAATGTTTAATTGACACTGGAGCAGGTAAAACTATTCTGAAACAATCTGAGGTCCCTCGACACTGGGAGTTAATCCCAGGACCCCAACTAATGGGGATAGGAGGTCCTTCACAAGCATATGTTACCAAAGAGGCTTACAAATGGAAGGACCCAGATGGCACTATGGGCCATATTAGACCCCGAGTGGCCGATGTGACAACCAACTTACTAGGAAGAGATATTCTTGAAGCCCTAGATGTAGTTGTTGCCAGCAACATTGAAGGAGAATGCACTGAAACGGAGGATTATGAGAGGTGTCTCCACCCATGTCATCCCCAATCCTAAATTGTTAAATATGAAACTCCTGCCTAGAATGACTCTCTAATCAGCCAATCTGGGTTAAACAGTGGCCTCTATCAAAGGAGAAACTTCAAATCTTAAATCGGCTAGTAACAGAACAACTTCAACTTAACCATATCCACCCATCCTGTATTTGTAATTTAAAAAAAAAAAAAAAACTCAGGAAGATGGAGGTTATTATAAGACCTTAGGGCCATTAACAAGGCCATGTTCATTTGGGGCACCCCTCAAAGGGACTTCCCCTTGTCTCGGCCATACTAGCCAATACTCCCCTCCTCGCTATTGACATCAAGGATTGCTTCTTTTCCATCCCTCTGCACCCTAGGGACCAACAGCTATTTGCATTTTCAGTTCCCTCTGTCAATAACTCAGGGCCTTCCAAACATTTCGAATGGATGGTCCTGCCTCAAGGCATGGCTAATAGTCCTACCATATGCCAAGAGGCAGTTGCTACAGCATTAAGGCCTCATTTAAACCAAGGCCTTAACATTTATCATTACATGGATGATATTCTTATTTGGAAAGCCTCCTCCATTTCATCAATAGAATTAAGAGATCAATTGCTACCTTCCCTCACTGAGGCAGGCTTTAAAATCCCCCCCAAATAAATCCCAACTAATCCCACCCATAACTGTTCTGGGAATGGAGCTCTCCCTTACTTCTGCCCAGCCCCTAAAGCCCACCCTCTCATTTCCCCAAAAGCTCACACTAGCCTCACTCCAGAGCTTTCTGGGAAATCTCAATTGGCTTTGGCCATGGCTCCCCATCCCTACCAGTGATTTACAGCCCCTATTTGACATGTTAAAGGGCAATAAGACCCATCCTCCCCCACCCCTAAGCCCAGAAGCAAAGCAGGCATTAACCAAGCTTAATAACATCTTCTCTGATATGGCCCTTGCCTGATACTCTCCATACAAACTGATCCAACTTTTAATATTTAACTCTTCCCTGACCATTATTGGGGTGCTATGACAACCCCAAGGAGTCCTAGAATGGCTCCACAACTCTATTGGTGGAGCCCCACACGTATTAACAGAAGTTGATGCCCTTGTGACCATGATTAGAACCGGGCAAGACTGGGCCCTCCAGAACTTGGGCAAAGAACCTGACACTATCATAACCCCCTTTCTCCTCTCTGACATACAATGACTACTCAGGAATCACTCCTGATTCGCCATTACTCTACTGGGCTTCCCTGGTCAAATTGACAACCATTATCCTAATGAAAAATGGATCCCTGCAATACCCCTCTTAAAATGGCTCCTACTCTGCCTTTTTCCAAGAAAACCTATCCCTGGAGCACCCCTCATTTTTACAGATGGGGGAAAAGGGGAGCAGCTGTAATTTTCTACCACCCAGGGGATCAATCCCCCCCACCATTTGCTTTAGGGAGCTTCCTGATAGATCCCCACAATACAAAGAATTATATGCCATTTACCTGGCACTATTAGAGGAAGATGGCCCTTTCAATCTTTCTCTGATAGTATATATGCAGTTAACTTGCTCCCCTGGCTTGCTTGATCACATATCCAGCTAGATGAAAACCCCCTTTCACCACTACTGATAAAAGTTTCTAACCTCATTTGTAAAAGAAAAGCCCCTCTCTATATAGGACACATAAGGTCCCACAGCCCCCTGCCTGGCCCCCTTTTAGAGGGAAATGCACTTGCAGCTCAGGTGGCCTCACATGGAAGCCCAACAGATACCTTCTTAACCATTCTTGAGGAGGCTAAGAAATTCCATGCTAATACCCATGTAAACCTCAAAGGGTTTCAATTTCAATCCTACTTTCCCCAAATCCCTAAAAGTCAGCTCCAACATATCCTAAAAACCTGCCACTCCTGCACCTCTCTAATCACCACACCAGCTCTCCAGACTATGGGCACCAACCCCAGAGGCCTTAAAGCTACTGCCCTCTGTCAGACTGATGTCACCCATGTGCCCCAATTTGGTCGCCAAAACTATGTATTTGTAATGGTGGATACATACTCCCACTGCATGTGGGCCATGGCACAGACAGGAAAAAATACAAAAAGGCTAATATGCCATATGCTATCTACCTTCGCCATCATGGGCATCCCTCACCAAATAAAAACTGATAATGGCCCAGTTTTTATCAGCTCCTCATTCAAAACATTCTGTGTGCAATGGAGGATCACACATCACACAGGAATTCCACACAACCCTCAGGGCCAAGGCATAATAGAAAGAACACACCAGACACTTAAAAACCAACTTAAACAACAACAGACCAATAACTATCCACCGAACCTCCAACTGGCCATGGCACTGGCCACTCTAAATATTTTTAACATATACAAAAATTCCCAACATTCCCTCATCGCCCTTCACTGGAACATACCAAAAATTATCCCCCATCCTTGTATGATGGCAAGACCCTCTAGATGGAAAATGGAAAGGGCCTGACCCCTCCTCACAAGGGGGAGAGGATTTGCCTGTGTCTTCCCACAGGACCAACCCAAACCTATTAGGATACCAGCCAGAAATGTCCAATTCAACCCCACTGACCAAGGAGATGGCTTGCCTGAAACTGAAACAAAAGCATCCCCCTCATCACAAGAAATGGAAAAGAAGGACTCCCCAGGCCCCCCAGGAGGAAAACATGCCAACCTGGGGGCAAATTGAGGCCTTTTGCCAACAAGGAGTCATGTTGGTATGAAATTCACAACAGCCTCTATCACCAGAGTCTCTATTTATATCCTTAGTTACTATCCTGACCTTAAAAATAGCACAGGCTCAACAAGCATATTGGGCTTATGTACCTGACCCCTCTCTAGCTAGGGCTGCTCTCTGGGAAGAACCCCTACCTAAGATATTTTCCCAATGCTTCCCTTACCACTGCCAATTATGACCTAGAATTCCTGCAAGAAGTGACTAAACCAATTAACTGGACCTCTCTCATAGCAGAGCCACCTATCTGCTTTTCAAGTGATAAGTATTATAAGGGATGTTATTTAACGTATACAAACCACCCATTAATTATGGATGGTGAATACTGAAATAAACATAACTTATGATTACATTTGGGTCCCCGGGAACGTAAACAATAAGAGGTACCACCCATCTTGAGTCCCCAAGGGCGGCCTCAACCAGAATTATGGAAGGTAGTACTCACCCTAAAAGAAAATTATTTTAAGTTTCAGATGTGTCTGCCCCTCCCTTATCTTTTTGTAGTTGGGCCTGGGTGGGTCAGTCACCAAAATGGAATTTATTATCTTAGTTGTACCCATTGTATTATCACCAATTGTATCAATTCTAAGGGAGGCACAGCTGCATATTACTCCTCCAATGAGGTCTTTATTGTCATGTGGCCTCCTTAATTATACTAGTCAAAATGACTAAGCCCTGGTACTTCAGCTTCAGAGCTTGAGTGGGCTAGGAATGTGCGAAGGCTGGTCTGAGCTGTTGGACATGGGCAGGGACTTTGGGCTGTGGGGGTTGCAGCTGGACTTATCATCGGGAACCTACCCTGGAGACAATGACTGGCCTTCCTTACCCTCAGGCAAGGTTGTACTGTGCACTGTCATCACCCAGAATGGACAGAACTGGCGAGGCCCTCCCCCCTTGCCCCAAAACATCTGGCTATCCCATAAGTCAGGCTTTGCCCCCACCACACAGTTCCTGACCTTGTGGCTAGCAGCCCAAGAGACCCTCATGTGGCGAAGTCATGTAGCCTTTTCCGCCATTCCTGTTATCTCACAGCTCCTCCTCCACAGCTCTGAAGTCACAGCAGCCTTTCTGCCATCTCTCTCACAGCTCCTCCCCACAGATTTGAAGTCACAGTACATTTTTCCGCCATCTCACAGCTCCTCCTGTACAGCTTTGAAGTCATGTAGCTCTTCCACTTAGATAGTAACCCATAAAATTATGTATCTGATCACCATATAGTCTGTATGTGCCATCTCAACCTTCCTCAAGTGTTTATAAACCCATTCCCCTTTTGAATAAATAAGTGCTGTTCATCAGACAGTCTCCCAGGTGTTCATTGCCTATCATCACACTCACCCACTGCTCCAGGACCCTGCTGTTTCCACCCAATTCCTGCACTCAGGATGTTGGTGGCCAACAACTCAGGGGACAAGAACAGCAAGAACCACACCTTTCTCAGCTCCCTGAGCCATTTTGGTTCCAGTTGCCCTTCCCACCCTAGCCTTTATGAGCTATGCACATGACTGTGGTCCCACTAACCAGTCCTGTCCTAGCCTTTCTGAGCTTTGTGGGCCATTATGGTCCCAGTTGACATTTCCACCCTAGCCTTTCTGAATATGTGCATGACTGTAGTCCCACTCACCAGTCCCACTCTAGCTTTTCCCAGCTCCATGCGCCATTGTGGTCCCAGTCACCAGTCCTGCCCTAGCCTTTCTGAGCTCTGTACACCACCACGGTCCCACTTGCTGGTTCCTCCATAGCCTTTCTGAGCTCTACATGCCATTGTGGTTCCAGTCACCAGTCCCGCCCTAGCCTTTCTGAGCTCCATACATGACCACAGTCCCACAAGCTGGTCCCACCCTAGCCTTTCTGAGCTCCATGCACCACTGTGGTTCCACTCACCAGCCCTGCCCTAGCATTTCTGAGCTCTGCACATCACCATGGTCCCAGTCACAGGTCCCACCCAAGCCTTTCTGACTTCTACATGTGACCACGGTCCAACTTGCCAGTCCCACCCTAGCCTTTCAGAGCTCCATGCTACATCACAGTCCCACTCACTTTCCCCACCTTAGCCTTTCTGAGCTCCTTGAGCCATCATGGTCCCAGTTGTCAGTCTCACCCTAGACTTTCTGAGCTTCTTGAGCCACCATGGTCCCACTCGTTGGTCCTTTCCTATCCTTTCTGAGCTCCACACATCACTGCAGTCCCAGTCACAGGTCCTGCCCAAGCCTTTCTGAGGTACATGCATGACCTCAATCCCACTTGCTGGTCCCACCCTAGCCTTTCTAAGCCTCACATGCAATCCCTATTCCACTTGAAGCTGCCCCCCTCCCAGCCCCAAACAGGGACCCAGGTCAGCAGGCCAGTGTTCCCGCCATAGCCTTACTGAGCTCCCTGGGTGACCATCACCCCACACACCACTGCCCCCTCCCACCCATGAACAGGGAGCCAGGCCAGTGCCCCTGCCTTTCTGAACTCTGCAGGCAATCGCCCTCACACTCACCACCACCCCTTTACCCCAGTGCCCCAGCCAGCGGGGCTTCAACAGGAGCACAGACCCCAGAGAACCTGAAATGAAAGGGACTAGAGACACAAGGAACCGACAGCAAGACAGGAGTCTGATCAAGCTGCAAATTTTATTTTTCTCAGGGTGCCTTTTATACAGCAGAACAGGGAAGTTTTGTCAGCAGTTTAGGTATTGCTACAATTCTGTTTCAACAGGATAAGGTCCCACCCCAAGGTCACAAGATGTTTCAACAGGATAAGGTCCCAGCCCCAAGGTCACAAGATGTTTCAACAGGATAAGGCCCCAGCCTCAAAAACCACAAGATAATGACTTTCTCATTCTCTGGGTTACATTGTTCTTTCTCTGTGCATGGGTTAACAAACAACTGCAGACCTTGTGACCTTCCAGAACAGACAACTTATCACAAAATGGAGTCATTACTCAAGATGGAGGCACTTTTGTTTACCTAGTGCCCAATGGTTCCCCACACCCCAGGCCAGCAGGCTAGTGTCCCACACACTGGGCTTTCTGAACCAATGTGATGGGCAGACAGTAGTGAAAAAGGAATAGCATGAAAAATCAGATTCAAGTAAATCCAGCTAGATTACCCAGTCCCATGGTGGATGTCTCTAATCAAAACATAGAACTGACAATAGGATCAGAACCTCAAAATGAAGAGTCAAGATATGCAACACTGGCCAAGCAAATAGCAGGACTTGCAGAAACTCAACAAAGAGCCAATAGTTGTATGAATGGTGTCCTTGTTAGATTAGGCCTAATAGAAAATAACCAGAAAGGGTTCCAAAGACAGTTAAATAATCTGAAGGAGAGTAAAAAAAAAAAAGGACCTCAATAACCAACTGGCTAAGTTCAATGAAGACATAAAAACAACAACAAAAAAAAAATTCCAGGATGAACTCCAAGAAGCATTAAGAAAATCAGAAAATGACCTGAAAAAGGAACGTGACAGAGGGATGGAAACTGTATGTAACAAAGCAGTAGAAAATATGAACCAAATTGAAAAAGACCAAAACTCTATAGACACTCTCAAGAATAGAGTCAGCCATGTGGAAGATAGAAACTCAGAACTGGAAGACAAAACAGAAGAAACAGCTCATGAGTCCAAAAGTTTCAATAAGTTCAAAAATTTGTGTGAACAAAACATGAGGGAACTGTGGGATACCCTTAGGCATCCCAACATTTGGATCATGGGAATACAAGAAGGGGAAGAAATTAAGACCAAAGCCATGGACAGCTTATTCAATAAAATTATAGAAGAAAACTTCCCCACTCTCTCAAAAGAAAGTCCCATCAAGTTACAAGAAGCTAGCAGAACTCAAAATTGACTGGACCAAAGGAGAAATTCTCCAAGACATACTATCATTAAGACACTAAACATCAATCACAAACAGAAAGTCCTAAAAGCAGTTAGGGAGAAACAACACATTACATATAAAGGAAACCCCATCAGAATTACTTCAGACTTCTCAATGGAAACCCTAAAAGTCTGAAGGGTCTGGAATGGAACACTGCAAACTCTAAGAACTTATGGCTTCCCACCTAAACTACTCTACCCAGCAAAATTATCCCTCATAATAGATGGGGAAAGAAAAACTTTCCATGATAAAACTCAGCTTTACAACTATATGAGCACAAAGCCAAACCTACAGAGAGTACTTCAGGGAATTCTCCACACAGAAGAATCAAATAACCAACCTTAAGTGCCCAAGAGAAGCAGATCACTTCGAGAAGGCACAAAAATTACAAAGACCAAGAAAACACCAAACCTCATAAACCACCACAATATGGCAGGTATTAAATCAAACCTCACAGTTATTACCCTGAATATTAATGACCTTAATACACCCATCAAGAGACATAAACTAACAGGATGGATCAGAAAATTAGACCCTTCAATCTGCTGTCTTCAAGAAACCCACCTCACCACTAAATTCAGACACCTCCTCAAGGTGAAAGGGTGGAAAATTATATTTCAAGCAAATGGAAATAAGAAACAAGCAGGCATAGCTATACTTGTATCAGATAAAATAGACTTCAAACCAAAAGTAATCAAAAGACAAAGAAGGCCACTTCTTACTTGTCAAGGGAACCATCCAACAAGAGGATATCACAATAATCAATCTTTATGCACCAATCACAGGGGCACCACAATTCATAAAACAAAACCTACTTGACAATAAAACAGAAATAACCACCAACACCAGCATAGTTGGGGACTTCAATACTCTACTATCCACAATAGACAGATCACCTAAACTGATAATTAACAGGGAAGTAAGAGAGCTCAAAAACACCATAGAGTAATTAGACCTAAGGGACATCTATAGAACATTTTACCCCCAAATCACAGATTACACATTCTTCTCAGCAGCCCATGGCACCTTCTCTAAAATAGACCATATACTGGGTCATAATATTGTTAGGAGGATCAACATAATTTCCTACATGATATCATATCACAATGCTATATTGCTAGAAATTAACATAAGATGTGCCAGGAACCCAACCAGCTCTTGGAAACTGAACAACACACTCTTAAACAATAAGTGGGTAGTGGATGAAATAAAAAAATGAAATTGCCAAATTTCTAGAAATGAATGACAATGAGAATACAACATACCAACACTTATGGGACACAATGAAGGCGGGCCTCAGGGGAAAACTCATTGCACTAAATGCCTTCATCACAAAGACAGAGAGATCCCAAATCAATAACCTAACCATCAACTTAAAGGCATTGGATAAAAAAGAAGCATCCAACCCAAAAAAGCTCCAGATGGAAAGAAATAAGATTACAGCAGAAATTAATGAATAATGAATTGGAAACTAAGAAAACAATTAAGAAAATTGATCAAAGAACTGGTTCTTTGAAAAAAATAAAGAAGATTGATAATCCCCTGGCCAATTTGATCAAGTAGAAACAAATTAACAAAATTAGCAATGAAAAAGAAGAGATCACAACAGACATAAGTGAAATTGGGAAAATCATCAGGACTTACTTTAAAAAACCTCTACTCCACAAAACTGGATAATGTGGAGGAAATGGATGAATTCCTGGACATATGCCACCTACCAAAGCTAAACTCAGAGCAGATTAATCTACTAAACAAACTTTTCACAGCCATTGAGATTGAAAGGGTAATCCAAAACCTCCCTAAAAGGAAGAGTCCAGGACCAGATGGCTTCTCAACTGAATTCTATCAAACCATCATGGAACTTAAACCAATTATTCTTAAATTGTGCTACACAATCAAAGAACAGGGAAAGCTCCCCAACTCCTTCTATGAAGCTAGTATCACCCTAATACCAAAACCAGGCAGGGATTCCACAAGTAAAGAAAACTACAGGCCTATTTCCCTGATGAACTTAGATGCAAAGATCCTGAACAAAATCCTCACAAACCAAATTCAACACCACATCAAAAGCATTATCCACCTTGATCAAGTAGGTTTCATCCCAGGAACACAGGGATAAGTCAACATATGGAAATCTGTCAATGTAATACACCACATAAATAATCTTAAACACGAAAACCACATGATCATTTTGATAGATGCAGAAAAGGCCTTTGACAAAATACAACATCAGTTCATGATCAAAACATTGGAGAAAATAGGCATGGATGGTCTATATCTCAACATAATAAAGGCTATATATAAAGATTCTAAAGCCCAAATAATACTTAATGGGGAGAGACTGAATGAATTCCACTGAGATCAGGAACAAGACAGGGGTGTCCACTCTCACCTCTGCTCTTCAACATAGTACTGGAAGTATTAGCTCAAGGAATAAGACAAGAGAAAGAAATAAAAGGGATACAAATTGGAAAGGAAGAAGTTATGTTAGCCCCATTTGCAGATGACATGATTCTTTTTTTTTTTTTTTTTTTTTTTTTTTTTTTTTTTGAGGTAGGGTCTCACTCTAGCTCAGGCTGACCTGAAATTCACTATGTAGTCTCAGGGTGGCCTGGAACTCATGGTGATCCCATTGCCTCTGCTAGGATTAAAGGTGTGTGCCACTATGTCCAGTTCAGATGACATGATTCTATACATAAGTGACCTGCGAACCTCCATCTCTAAACTCTTACAAGTGATTAACTCCTTCAGGAAAGTAGAAGGATACAAAATCAATGCACAAAAATCAGTATAGTCATTCTATATGCAAAAGACAAAGATACAGAGAAAGAAATAAGTGACATCATTCCATTTTAAATATAATCAGAAAAAAAAAAACCTTGGAATAACATTAACCAAGGAGGTAAAAACACTCAAGAAAGATATTGAGGAGGACTTGAAAATAATGGAAAGACCTCCCATGCTCCTGGATAGGCAGAATTAACATTGTGAAAATGACAATCTTGTCAAAAGCAATATATAGATTTAATGCAATACCAATAAAAATCCCAACATTTTTCTTCACAGGGTTACAAAAATCATCTCAAAATTCATATGGAATGGTAGAAGGCCTTGGATATCCAAGCATATCCTCAACAAAAGAAACACCTCTGGAGGTATCACCATACTTGATCTGATCTAAAGCCATATTACAAAGCCATAGTAATAAAAACAACATAGTACTGGCATAAAAACAGTATTGTAGACCAGTGGAACAGAATCGAGGACCCAGACTTTGGGTCAAGTAACTATAGCTACTTGATATTTGAAAAAGGCCATAACAATGTAGACTGGAATAAAGACAGCATCTTCCACAAATGGTGCTGGACAAACTGGATAACCATATGCAGGACAATGAAACTCAAACAGGTAAGATTTGGTATATCTAAATGATAAAATTCTACACAGCAGTAAGGAAAAATTTGAAGAAAAAAATGGTCAAACTTGGAACAGATCATTCTCAGTGAAGTCACCCAATCATAGAAAGATAAGTGTTGCATGGTCTCACTTGTTTGTGGCTCCTAACCTGAATTTTCCCAAGATGCTGACACACCTAACAAACATCTCAAGGACTGAACAAAATAGGGAAGTTGGGATGGGAGGGGAGGGTAAGGGTGGTGGGGGAGACAAAAAAAGTGGACCCAAATGGAAATGGTACCATAAAATCCTCTATCCTGAAAGACATACTAAAAGGTTGAACCTTCATGAGGTGCTTAGAGAGAACACCTGAATCACAGGGGCCTGGAGAGGGTGTGATGAAGACTAATCTCAATCTTCTCCTGTTTCTCTTTCTCTCATTCTGTCTTCTTTCTCTCCTGTCTCTCTCTTTCTCTTTCATATTGCCTAACTTTTTCTTCCTTCTTTTCCCTTGGCACTGACCTATAGCTCCCAGTACCAGCATGTGGTTAACATCCACAATGAGCTGTTGATCAGTGAGACCTACAAGGTTTCCCCAAAGAAGATAGATTTCTGTCAGAATACTTGATGATCCACCAAAGGTTAATGATAAGACCCTACTGCTGAAGACACCATATGCTGTTATGACAGAACATGGAGTGCCCTGGCTGAAATATGGAAGAGAGTCAGTCCCTAGATAGTTAGCTTGTCTAGTGCCACAAGGTGCTACATGAGCAACTGGGGGAAAATGACCAATATCTGCCTAAGCAACTTGTGGTCTAAGCTGCTCAGCAGCAATCAACCTGACTTGATCCTCACACAAGTGCAGTAATGGCACACAGCCATGGTGGGTTACCAGCTGCTCTTGATTTGGCTACTGGATCCACTCAGTGGAATGGAACCCATACTTGGAACTGGGAAACAAGTCAGAACCATATCCAAAAATGAGACCACTCACCAATATCAAGGTCCCACCAATAGTGGGATACAAGAGGGCCTACACCTATTAAATTCTCTCTAAAATAACAATGGTTATCCATGTATTGTGCACTGACCTCACTCTCTGTTGGAGAATTTGCTTCTCTTTTTCAGATGGATGCAGAACCTGAGGAGAGAATCAGCCCATCACACCTCACCAAGGCACCAGCTGAAGCCATAGAGTTTTAGGGGAAATGAGCAAGGGTGGTACTTTCTTGGTGAATCTGGTATCAACACAAGGGCAAAGGAGATAGACACAGAAAACACTCAACTCCTACCAATTCAGATATACAGAGTCACAGAGACTCCCAAGAAGTCATCACTGAAATAGACCTAAAATGAACACAACATGACTCAGGGAAATTTGCAGAAGAGGGGCGGAAAGATTGTTAGAGCCATGAGTTGGGTCATTATACACAGAGTCATTGCCTCTCCCCCATAACTGATGGCTATTCCCACAATGCAAGACCCACATCCCCATGGGGGTGGACAGGGAGAAGGCTAACGTTGGTACCATCATGGCTGTATACATACTATATACATAACTAATTTAAAAAAAAAAGAAATGAAAAGGTGACATATTAAGACCCCAAATGGGATGATTCATAAGTCAAAATGATACACAATTCTGATCTGTAATTTACATATGCATAAACCCTTTGTGTATACTCGATATGAAATGCATCACCTTTTGCTAAAATTAATAGTATTATATTGAGAGTTATATCTGTACATAAAGATGGGACTTACTATGATTTTCTGATGGACTCTGTAGCCTAGCTTGAGTGGGATTAAAGGCTGTGTTTTGAGTCATGGAGGAGATGCGTGCGTGAGCTGACAGTAGAGCCAGATGGCCAAGAAGAAGCAGGCACATGCCATCGCTGTGCATTGCAGTATTCAGCAGCACTGTTTCTTTCCATTTTTATCTGTGCACATTTCTTCTTAAGTTTTAGACTCCACTTGCTTGGCAGTTAAATCATGTAGCCAATTTGATTTTATTTGCATATAAAATTGGAAGCTTTTCTATACTTCTGGCTTAAGTAATATTCAAAGACTGAGACTCCTTATATCTCCTGAAGAATATTCCGTGAAATATTTCTGTATGTAAAGACTCCTTCCTTGTCCATAGGAAAATAATTCAGCACTTCTGAGTTTGTGTCTTAATTCTGTTCATAGCTGCATGAGATATCGAGTATCTTAGGATCTCACAGCATTGGGTTTTAGACATATGGACAGATTTATGAATATCCGTTAACATTGTAGAAATGTTAAATGTGATCATATATGAGTTTCATGAGCTCGTTTCTCATGTTATGTTCCATGTTATGAACTATGAAATAACCGTTAAGTAACATAACAAAACCTCTGAAAGAATGCAGTTTATTGATGGCAGTTGCATTTCTAGTACCCATAGAATGTGTGATGCTGATACTCAGTATTAGTTTTCTTTTTCATTTACCATTCAATCATTAATCAAGTTATCATTTGATATTGCATCTAGTCATAAAGATTAAGTGATACTTACAGAAGCTAATTGAAAATAGTGTTACTTAAATGTGGACTACAATGGATTTCTGTAAGGTCAACTAGAAGAGAAGAAAGTAGGATAGATACCAGATCAGGTAAGTTTGCTTTGTGATTTTATTGTTTTTCTATGGCTATTTTCTTAACTTAAAACAGGGGATGGTATAGATTAGTTGACCTCTTAAAGGTTCTAGCATTTTCTGACATTCCCTGAGCCTGCATAGCACTAGTTCCCTCATTTCAGAAGCATCTTCTCTCTTAGATTCCCTGATCCCACATAGCACTAGTTCCCCAATTTCAGCAACATCTTTTCCCTAGAGGCTGGAAGGTGTCTGACACTCCATGCACGTATCTATAACCAAAGTCTACATCTGCTCTGAGATGCTGAGTGCAGTGCTAAGCTCTGCTGAGACTCAGAACATATTTCTGAGGGAAAACATGTTGGTGGAAAGGTCAGAGAACAGGAGGAGACTGAAGGGGAAGTGAGAAGTGGAGGCATGCATAGCTGAGAGCTTGCTTCCTTAACCTTGAAAGGGAACATAAGGTCCTCACTGAAACAATCTTTCTTCAATCCTCCACACCCTGTCGAATGCAGGACTCCATGTGTGCCAGCTTCTACCACGCTGAAGCCTTCTGTGCTGCCCCACGTATAATCTCTTACTTCCCACTCACAGCTGTTCCCTCTTCCTGCCTCTCAGCCTTCAGCATGAGCCTGTTTGCCCAAGGCAGGGCCTGTGATCAAAGAACCTCAGAACACAGCATCCAATGGAATCATCTACCAAGCTTGTTAAGTTCCTTGACTTGTGGACCCAATATCCAAATATTCTTCTCTGGTGGGCTTGAGGTGGTGTTTCTTGGACAATGTGTCTTTGACACACATAGGAAAGTTGATTTAGTTTAGTCCTTCTTTGGGCTGTGCTTTGAGAAGTACAACCTCAAATCAACTGTCCATGAGTTCTTAGACGACACAGGAAAGCCCTCAGCTTGTCATAATGTGTTTATGAAATCACTACTTTGAGCTCTTTTCTTCAGTGAAAAAAATAGCATTGCTATTTTTAACCATTCCATTTTTATGGTGTGACTCATTGCATCCTAAAGCTTTTATAATCTGCTATATGTATAAGTATTATAGGTATGTCTATATATAATTAGACATGTATAGGAATAATATTCACTCTCCTTGGACATTATATTTATAGTTTAGAAATGTAACAGTATCTATTTACACAAATGTGTCTGCCTGTGCTCACATATGCTATGCATGAGAAATTTAAACAATAACATACTTTTACTGAAAATGTATTATATAGCTACATATAGTCCTTTTATTTATGTTATATGCACAGGTATAGATTTATATGAATTTAAAATAGTTACTGTTTATTTGACATGTAGCACCTATCACCTTTCTAATTGATCTATGTTTACATTGAATGCAGGAAGGAAAAAAATGAATTGTGGGAAAAAAATAAATGAAATAAAGTACATGAAGGTAGCATGCCCAGAACCTTGAGAGACTGAATCTCATTGCCCAGGTAAACCATTGTCTAAGCCTAGAAAACCTTCCCTTCCAGCGGTAGAAAGTTAGTGTAACGGTATAGTATTGCTTCCATAGAAGGATGAGCACAGTGCTATCACACAAGACATGAACATGAAATTAACTTTGCCTGAGAACTTGCAAAGGACTTGGCTCAAGTGTTATAGTAAAGACCCTTAAGATGTGTATGTCTGCTTGTGTGATAGTATTCCAGGTATTAGCAGCCCTGTGATGCACAAGATCAGATCTGTGAATCCACAATATCACACTCTAGTGCAGAAAGAGTTAGGAAAGAGATAGTCAAAGAAAAAAAGCAATGTTCCTACTTTTTATGGGAAGAAGTGAGGACATGACTGAGGTCCTGAGGGAGAAAAGAAGGGCGATACTTATGAGAGTCCAGAGACAGGGAATATAATAGTCAAGAGATAGATGAGGAAGAGTATGATAGGTGAGAATACATTGTTTCTTTTTTAAATTTACACTTGAGGAAATAGAGTAGACATCCCTGGAAAATGTTAAGAAAGTGATTTAATAAAATATGAGTTCACTTTTTGGGTTAAAAGTCCCCCAAATCATAAATTTAAAAAACATGTGTGCTCATTATAACTCAGTGACCTCAATTCAAATCTTGACAGATGGTGTGATGTGTTTCATTTATTCATCCATTTTCTCACTCACTTTCACATTCAATATTGATAAGCATCGACAGTCCATCAGGTATTTTCCTAGTCATAGGTAAGAGAGTAAATAAACAGGATCACTAAATCTGGTTCAAAAGATGATAGGGTAAAAGTCAGTTGTCATCTAATCCCTGAAGGTTGAGGAAGAACAAGGCAGATAAAAATGCATGGGAGAAAGCCGGGCATGGTGGTTCACACCTTTAATCCCAGCACTTGGGAGGTAGAGACAGGAGGATCACCATGAGGTCAAGGCCACCCTGAGATGACATAGTAAATTCCAGGTCAGCCTGGACTAGAGTGAAACCCTACCTCGAAAAAACAAACCAGAACAAAACAAAACAAATGCATGGGAGAAACACTTCAGACAATGAAATGACAAGTTCAATAGGCCCAAAATGAGAGCATGCAGAGCAGGTCCCAGGAATCAAGAAATGTTCCCCAAAAGCTGGATTCCAGGATGAAGGACTTTATCATGAAATGGGGTTACATCACAATCCACAACAGAGAGCTGGAATCTGACCCCTTCTCCTCATGCAAGTGGAGAATGTTCCTCTATGATTCACATCTTGAAGCAGTTCTGATTTCTTTGTTACAAATGGGCTATAAGAGAAAAAGCAGAAATGCGACCCAACTCAGAAGCAATTTCAGTTATCCACGCATGAGATGAAGGTAATGGCAAAAGTAATAGTGCCAGAAATGGAAAGAAGCAAAAGGCTTCAAAATATATCTTACAGGATAGCTGACAGTAATGAGATAGGGAAGCAAAGATGTTTTGGGGAGAAGAACCAAGACAAACTAATTTTATCATTGAGGTTGTGAAGGTTAACCTTCATTGTCAACCTGACTGGACTTTGGAGACGTCTAGGAGACACACCTCTAAACATGTCTGGAGGGAGTTTCCAGAAAGATCTAACTGCAGACATAAGACCCACTCTGAATATATGTGGCACCAACCCATGGACTGAAGTCCCAGACTGAATAGAAAGGAAAAAATGAAGCCAGCTGAGTACCAGCATTTCTCTCTCTCTCTCTCTGCTTCCTGACTGTAGATACCATGTAACCTGCTGCCTCAGGCTCCTGCCACCACATCTGCTCTATGATGGACTGTATCCTCAAATCATGAGCCAAAATAAACCCTTCCAAGCCTAACAACTCAGGTTCAATTCTCCACTACCTATATAAAGCCAGAATCACAAAGTGGCACATGCATCTGGAGTTCATTTAGAGCAACTGGAGGCCTTGGAACACCCATTCTCTCTCTCTCTCTCTCTCTCTGTTTCTCTGTCTCTTTCTGTCTGCTTGCAAATAAATAAATCAAATATTAAAAATGCCTGCAAAATAAACCCTTCTTTCTTTACATTGCGTTTGTCATGTATTTTGTTACATCAAAGAGCAAACTGAGGGCTGGAAAGATGGCTTAGCAGTTAAGGTGCTTCCCTACAAAGCAAAAGGACCTCTGTTCCATTTCCCAGGACCCACGTAAGCCAGATGTACAAAGGGACGCATGCATCTGGAGTTGTTTGCAATGGCTGGGTGCTCTGGCATGCCCATTCTCTCTCTCTCTCTCTCTCTCTGCCATTTTCCCCTCTCTCAAATAACTAAATAAAAATAAATTTAAAAAGCAAACTGAAGAGCTTCTGGGTAAGATGGCAGCATAGGAGCCATGCCAAACCAACCTAGGAAGGGATTTAAGCAAAACCACAACAAAATATACTCTGCTTCTGAAAAGTGAAGGTGTATAGGCTTATTATTAGCCATAGCAGAGAAGCAAGAGAGACCAATTTCCACCAGAAAGGAGGAAAATGTCCAGAATTCCACTGAGGTACTTGCAGCCCCAATCCATGTAATCTGCATGATCCATGCACCTGCCATGCACCACCTGCCCGGCACTGAGCTACAGGAGCAGAGACCAAAGAAGGGTATTTTCCAACCTCATCATCCTCTTTGAAAAGTCAAGAAACCTGAAGGAAAGACAGCAGAGATCAGCTAAGGAGCCCCTGAAAGAGTATAGTACAACTTCAGGCTTCCTGCACTCTCCCATCCCCCAACCACCAGAACCTTGAACCTCCGAATGCATTCAGCTCCTGGGAGCAGGACATCCAGCACAGTTGACCAGATCACCAGCTCCACAGCACAACACAGAAGGATTGAGGTGGGCATTCAGCATTGGTGACATTGGAAGCCACCCCAAAAGGTAACGAGGCTGGCTGACAAAAAAAGCAGGTACATAGGCATGCACTGGAAAAGCTAATCTCTCCTTCCATGTCAGGGCAGGTTATGGGTTACATATTCTTATATTCTTGGTTGGCTTTACCATTCTCAATTAAGCTGCATTTGTGGGTTGAATATTGTTGCCTTTGATGCTTTCAGATTTATAGGGCCTTTGTCTTTGCTTCTGTCATTATTGGGGGCAGGGTCTGATTCAGATCCAGGCTTTTTTCAATTCAGAACAGAAATCTCAACCTCTCAGCAGACAGGATTAAGGGTGAAGAGCAACACACACCCTTAGGGATTTTGGCTTTATAAGGGTAACTGTTCATTTTAATCCCCACACTTGCATACTCTGCTGGTTTGTATTGAATGTACATATTGCTCAGTTGAAGTTCAGAATTTGCCAGTAAATTGCTCCACCTAGCTACACTTGGCACCTTAAATTCCTACTCTGAAGGTACATAAAGTTGGATTTCAAAATCTAAAAGCACCACAGATTATTAGAAAACCAAAGCATCAAATCAGCTCAGGATGCAAAAATTTCAACATTATAATACAAGAAACACAAAGAATCAAGATAATACATTCCCACCAAAAATTATAAATCCATCAGAAATGGCTCCCAATGAGACTGTTTTAGATGAAATGCCTGACAAAGATTTCAAAAAGTTGATTTTATCTATGCTCAAAGAAGTCAAAGGAATCAAAGAAGAAAACAAAATAATTAAAGAAGAAAACAAACTCTTGAAGAGAGACAACACAAAAGAACCCAGGAAACCAGCTTAATGAAATAAGGAGGTCATTACAAGACATGAGTATGGAAATAGAAGTACTGAAGAAAAACCAAGCAGAAATTCTACCTCTGAAAAATACCATAAGTCAAAAAAAAAAAAAAAAAAAAAAAAAAAAAAAAAAAAACTTTGTAGAAAGTCTCACCAGAGAATGGATGAAGGAGAGAACAAAATATCTAAACTAGAAGACCAGGTGGCAGATCTAATACAGTCCAACAAAGAGAAAGAGAAGCTAATAGGACACTATGAAAAGATCAAACATAAGAATTTAAGGTATAATAGAAGGAGAAGAATTTCAATCCAGAAGTTTAGTAGATGTTTTCAACAAAATATTAGAAAAAAAATTTTCCCCAAATTGGGAAAGAAATGCCAATGCAGATGCAGGAATCTTTTAGAACACCAAACTGACAAAACCCGGAAAGAACCTCTCTTTGCCATGTTATAATTAAACTACTAAACCAAAGAAAATATACTGAAAGCAATTAGAGAGAAAAAGCAAGTCACCTACAAAGGCAAGCCCACCAGAATAACAGCAGATTACTCAACACAAACTTTAAAAGCCATAAGTGCTTAGAGTGATGTATTCCAAATTCTGAAAGATAACAACTGTCAACCAAGATTACTTTATCCTGCAAAGCTATCTATCCAGACTGATGGAGAACTAAGAACATTCCACAACAAAAAAACAGGCTAAAGGAATTTATGAAAACAAAGTCAGCTCTACAAAAAATATTTGATGTAATCTTTCATGCTGAAGAGAAAACAAAACACACACAGGAGGAAATAGGTAAAAATAAGCCATACTTAAATAACAGATAAAACTAGTGAATAAAGGAAAAACAGGAAGTACTGCAAGCCAAGAAGAATGGCAAGAATAAATACATACCTTTCAATAATAACTCTTAATATCAATGGCCTCAATGCCCCAACAAAAAGACACAGGCTTTCAGCCTAGATTAAAAGGCAGGATCCTGCCATTTGTTGCCTCCAGGAAACTATAAAAGATAGACACTGTCTTAGGGTAAAAGGATGGAAAACTGTATTGCAAGCAAAGGGGTGAGAAGTGCTGAGAAGAAGGGATGGAGGAGTGTCTAGCACTGAAACATCTCTATCACACCCTCCAAGGCTCAGGGTCCATTGCAGAAGAGGTGGCAGAAAGAATGTAAGAGCCAAAGGAAGGGTACGCCTCCTTACAATGCAACTGTCCAGCCAGAAATTGGCCTCGATATCTATGACCTCACTGTGCCTTAGCAATACTTTCACAAGACCCTCATAATAGGAGAAAAAGATGATGACATCAAAATAAAAGAGAAACTAATGGAGAAAGGGAGGGGATATGATGGAGAGTAGAGTTGTGAAGGGGAAAAGGGGGAGGGAAATATCATGGTTTAAGGTCTGTAAATATAGAAGTTGTAAGTAAAAAATTAAAAAGAAATAAAGAAACTTAAATGAGGGCTGGAGAGATGGCTTAGTGGTTAAGGTGCATGCCTGTGAAGCCTAAGGAATCAGGTTTGATTATCCAGATCCCACGTAGATGCACATGGTGGCACATGCATCTGGAATTTGTTTGCAGTGGCTAGAGGCCCTGGTGTGCCCATTCTCACTCTCTCTCTGTCTCTAATAAATAAATAAATATATAAATAAATAAAATAAAATCTAAAAAAATTAAAAAGTGAAGATAAAAAACTTAAATGATAAAAAAGAGCAAACAGGGTTGGAGAGATTGCTTAGTGGTTAAGGCACTTACCTGTGAATCCTTAAGGACCCATGTTCTACTCTCCAGATCCCATGTAAGTGAGATGCTCAAAGGTGAGGCAAGCGCAAGGTTGCACATGCTCACTAGGTGGCGCAAGCATCTGGAGTTTGACTGCAGTGGCTGAGGTCCTGGTTCTGTCTCTCTAAGAAAAAACAAGCAAACTGACATAGTGAAGATGGGACCAACATTTGTCACACTCTTAACCACAAAGGATGTTTCACTCATCTTTCCTATGTGTAGTAATAGCAAGCTTCATTCATAAAATTACAGTTCTCTTCTGAGATTGGGGACGTTTCTACCTCTGACCCTCTACAGCTTTAGGCATGGTCATGTGACTAGTTTGTTAACTGAAACTCTATCAGAGGTAAAGTGTACTTTGTCCAGGGGGAAATTTGAAGAGCCTGTTCAGAGTTTACTATGGCCTTTGGTCTTTGCTTTGATGACCACATATTGAGATTGGAGATGGAAAATCCCCTAAAGTCCAGAATGCCTCAGAAACACTGAGTACTTTCCAATTTACTTGTTTTAAGTCAGTGAAAAAAGAAGTGTTACCCCAGTATCATGTAGACTATTTGAGAGTCCAGGGAGGTAGCCCAGTTGGTAAAGTGTTTGTATCATAAGCATGAGGACCTGGCTTCAATCCCCGTAACTACATTGGATGCTGGACATGGTGATACAAGTCTGTAATTCCCACACTGGGGAGCTGTAGACAGGAGGATCCCTGGGGTTTACTGGCCAGCTAGGCTGACTGGGGAATTTCAGGTCCATGAGCCGTCTCCAAAAGGGGCAGGTAGTGAACCTGAGGAAGAACACTTGAGGATGTCCTCTTCTGGTCTCTATGAGTAGGTGCCCACACACCCATACCCACATACATGAACATATAAACACATGCACAAACACACACACAACACGTGCCAGAAATAAAGACTTCATGAACTATACCGTGTTTAATAAATTTCTACTTTCCAGGTGTATGGTACATGTCTGCAATTTCAGTGCTCAGGAGTTGATGACAGAAGAATTGTGAGTTTAAGTCTAGAATGGAGGGCTGGAGAGATGGTTGAGCAGTTAAGGTACTTGCCTGTAAAGCCAAAGGACCCAGGTTCAATTCCCCAGTACTAACATAAAGCCAGATGCACTAGATGGCCCATGCATCTGGAGTTTGTTGGCAGAGGCTAGGGGCCCTGGCATGGCCATTCTCATTCTCTCTCTCTGCCTCTTTCTCATTCTCTCTGAAATAAATAAATAAATAAATAAATAAACATTAAAATAAAATTGTCTAACACAAAATAAAAATAAATAAATAGAACAGATTACATAGATTACCCTGTCTCAAAATGAGGAAAGAGGACAAAAGGAAGGAGGAGGAGGAAAAGGAAGATGAGGGTGAGAATGAACAAGACAAAGAGGAGGAGATCGGGAGGAGGAAGATGAAGAGATGAGAAGAAAGGAGAAAAATTTCACCAATGAATATTGACTTTCCAGATATAAGGCATAGCCCACTTTCTGAGCTTCACTTGTGGTACACGTGTAACTATGTGCCCTGGGCGTTGATAATGAAATTCATTGCCTGACACTTGATTCTGGAAGAGATCCCTGGGAAAGAACTGACACTGAGTGCTCTGTGTGGTGAGAGGAAGCGCCAGCCTTGGTCCCCATGGTTCACATGGGTAGTGGTGGACCCTGTGGTGCTGGTGCCTAGTGCCAGTGAGGGAGGTGCCGTCCAAATGCTAATGTGTGACAGGTCTGAGTCTGTGTCTCTCGTGTCTTATTCTCTAGCTCTTAAAGAGACCCAGTGAATGACATTATCTCCTTAATACTTTCCTACAGAAGTAGTTCCAAAAGGCTGTTTATCACCATGAACCCTCAGAATCTTAATTAAAATACTGTTTGAGATGCTGAATGGAAAATTACATATATGTGTTTAGAATCTGAATCATGAGATATAAATTTAATATTCAGATTAAAAGCACAAGATTTTAAAGTATATGTAGAAAGACAAAAGACACAAAGGACAATTTTAACCAAAAATATGAATATCCAAGTAGGTCAAGCCCAAGACAGTGATCCTTAAAAGTTGTACAAAATGAATTGTTCTGTAAATAGATAATGATCAGGATAATGGATGATGAGAAATCCAAGAGAAGAAATCAATGTTCATAGGTGAGGTTAGTAGTCAAGTGTGTTTAGTGCCCAATGAGGAGAAAATTTACTAGGGCTTCTAATGTAGACAGTACATTTTATTTGTTTATTTATTGATTGATTGATTGGAGAGAGAGAGAAAGGAGGGAAGAATGGGCATGCCAGCACCTCTAGCCACTCATACAAACTCCAGACACATGCTCCACTTTATGCATCTGGCTTATGTGTTTACTGGGGAATGGAACCTGGGTTCTTAGGCTTCACAGGCAAGCGCCTTAACGGATAATCCATTTCTCCGGCCTGATCAGTTGTAATGGGAACCTATTGGTTGAGACTGGAGGCCATCGAGTGGAGGCTTTCATGGAGACTTCCTTGGAAGAGCTGCCACTGCAAATGTTTGACATTCTCTTATTTGCAAGGTTCTTAATTTTTAAATTTTTATTGATAATTTTCATACATGAACATATTGTAATTTGATTATACCACCTCCTGTTACCTTCCTTTGTTTCCCCTGTCCTCTTTCATTGACCCCTTCTTCTTTTCAACTAGCCCCTCTTCTATTTTGATGACCTTTTCTTTTTCCTCTTCCATTGTCAGTGTTGAAATGTTGATAAGCATCTTTGACTAAAAGGGCTATGCTTGTGCCTATCAGATTTCTTAATAAATATTTGTTTTTTCTGTTTTTCGAGGTAGGGTCTCACTCTAACTCAGGCTGACCTGGAATTCACTCTGTATTTTCAGGGTGGCCTCTAACTTATGGTGATCCTCCTACCTCTGCCTCCCGAGTGCTGGGATTAAAGGCATGAGCCACCACACCCGGCCTAATAAATATTTATATTACGTGTATGCCCATAGACTAGTGCTATTTTCGAGTTTGGTCAGGCATTGCCTTTTCAGGCTGAACAAACAAATATATAGTAGCACTTGTTTTCATTTCTTTCTTACATTTTACACTCGTTGGTCATTAGAGAGAGTTCAAATTCCACATAGAGATCAAGAGGTGGACTTGGTAGCTCTCAGGTGAGGACACTGGCAGATAGCTGATCACCCGAGGCATTGCTTTTTCTTGGAAAAAGTGGGAGTTCTTTTGTAGAAACATATCTATCTTCTGAAATTCAGGCTGCTGTCACTTCTTCCCATCCTCATGTGCCAATAACAAAGCCTAAGTAGGAGGAACTTGGCTGGGTCATGGCGAAAATAGCTGCTGGAAGGATATTCATCTACCATATGCATGGGAAAAAATAAAGAACTGTTGTGTTATGTTATGTGTTATGACTACCAAAGTTTTATGTATTTGTACTACAACTTATTTTTATATAATGCTATTGATGTATTTATTCATCTAAATTTGATTTTTGTCATGTAACCACAAAGAGTAGACTGAAAACCAGAATGACCTTGAAAACCTCTACCGACTGTCCAAACAGACACATCTGGAAGAACTGAAGAATTCATTCATTTTCTCATTAATATTCATGTCAAGGTAATAATTCCAAATGATGTGTCCTTTGGAATATCCATTTGACAAGGTTAGTTGATAAAATGATTCAGTGGTACAAGGGGCTGGAGAGATGGCTTAGCAGTTAAGTCACTTGCCTGCAAAGCCAAAGAACCCAGGTTTGATTCCCCAGGACCCATGTAAGCCAGATACATAAGGGAGCACATGCATCTGGAGTTCATTTGCAGTGGCTAGAGGCTCTGACATGCCCATTTTCTCATGCCCTCTCTTTCTCTCTCTACCTGCCTATTTCTGTATCTCTTTCTCAAGTAAATAAATAAAAATTAAATATTTAAAAAATGATTCAGTGGTACAAAATAGGTATATGAACATAGTCTTAAAAATGTCTGTATGGGGCTGGAGAGATGGCTTAGTGGTTAAGGCATATGCCTACAAAGCCAAAGGATCCCGGTTCAATTCTCCAGGACCCACGTAAGCCAGATGCACAAGAGGGTGCATGCGTCTAGAGTTCGTTTGCAGTGGCTGGAGGCCCTGGTGCGCCCATTCTCTCTCTCTTCTTTCTGCCTCCTCCTCCTCCTCCTCCTCCTCTCTCTCTCTCTCAAATAAATAAATAAAAATATTTGAAAAAAGGCTGGATGAATTGCACTATTTCTAAAATCCTTCGGTAGGAAAATGCATATTGTAATTCTTTAGAATACTGAGAGTAGAATTCCTTGGAACAGAGTCTGGGGAGATTGAGATATAAATCATCTTTTCATAAAGTTTTATGCTTTAAATTTATAGATTCTGAGAAATAAAAGACCTCTAGTAGTAAATGATTTGCTGACTGCTCGATTTTACCTCAAACCTTTGTTGGTATACAGAAACATGTTGGACCAAATCGTTCTTATACTAGATTTTCTCTTAAAGGTAAAGTCTGTGAACATCACCAAACACAGGTTTTATTGTCCATTCTAGTGTTTGGATGAAAACAAGGCTGCATGAAATATGAGTTTTCCTGTCAAAGTCATTTTTCGTCTCTTAAGGGGGAATAGACACAAATATAATGCTCATCTCTTAAAAAGATTGAGTAAAGCCCATAGGGGAGGGGGGCGGTTAGAGTGGGAAGAGATTTTTTTCCTAGCCAAGTGGTCACCCATCTAGCTTGTAAAACTGAAGCCTACTGGCTCTCTGCCTTGGTGAAATTTCTCATCTCTGCATCAGTGTATATAATAAACTAATCTGTTTCATGGGCCGCTTTTGAGCTTACCACATCTGTATGTATGAAATGTGGCCTTGGGCCTCTTGAAATGCTACTATAAAACTTTATAGGGGATAATGGCTCCCCAAATGCTGTGCCCGCTTTCCTTTTCACAAACACTGTGTGCAATGAATGCTACTCTAGCAATAATTGATGTTATTTTGCAGAAAGTGATCTCAATGCTATTAATTATTTTAAAATACCAAAATAAACTGTCTACAGAAATATACTCAAGCTTTGTGAAGAGAGCTACAGTGAAGGTAGAGCAGAATGGTTGCCCAGGGAAGGGTGTCCAGCTATTTATAAGGTCTCCAAAAAGGAAAATAGTTTAGAATTATAATTTCCCTTCCAAATTGGTGGATTTAATGTCTCACTTTCTGTCTTCTGAAGGAATTTAATTATTTTTTTTTTTCAGAGAAGTTTTCAAAATTCTTTTTTTAAGATTTTATTTTTATTTACTTATTAAAGACAGAGAGAGGGAGAGAGAGAGAGAGAGAGAGAGAGAGAGAGAGAGATAGGCATGCCAGGGCCTCTAGCCACTGCAAATGAACTCCAGACGCATGTGCCACCTTGTGCATCTGGCTAACGTGGGACCTGGAGAATCAAACTGGGGTCGTTAGGCTTCACAGGCATGTGCCTTAACTGCTAAGCCATCTCTCCAGCCCTCAAAATTCTTTACAAAGATAGTTTTAGAAATTTAGAAAAAGTTTTAGAAATTCTAGCAGTATTGAAATTTATATTTTATTTTAACTTGTGATCAGGTAGTTACTGCCAAAGGATGATTAATTTTAGCTATATATTTCAATTCATTTATTTTATAGGGCTTGTAATAAAATATAATTAACATGCAAGTTATCATTCTATCAACTTTTAAGGGTCAAGTCCCAAGGCATTAAGTATTTATTTATGTATTTTGTGTATTACCATCATCTATCTCTCAAACTTCTGTCACCTCATAAAATTTTACCTCTGTACTCCTTAAATAATATTTCCCCTCTTCCTCCCTCATGCCTGTCTCTAGTGAATACCACTCTGCTTTTTGGTTTCCATGAATTTGAGCCCTCTATTTGCCTCACACGAATGGAATCATTCATTTTTGTCTTGTGCTGCATGGCTTATTTCACTTAGCACAATGCTTGCAAGCTTCATGATGCTGTAGCCTGTCACGAGTTTCTACTGATATTTATTGGGAACTTTAATGTATGAACACACCGTAAATTTGTTCATATTCCTGTCACTGTCTCCTGTTTCATCCTCTCTACCTTGCCTCCATTCCACTGAGGGCCCTTTGTTTTCCAGGTGCTCCTTTCTCTGTCGTGTTGTCTCATTTCTTCTGTCCTCCTCCGTGTCAAAATGTTGACAGGGTCAGAACAGTGCAGGTCTTGTGGTGACAGCAGCAACCTTTGTGGGGTTCTGAATGCATGAGTCAATTTATGTTTGGAGAACAGTGTCGTAGAGTAGGCTGATGGATGTCCCATGGAATGTGTGCCCTGAATGCTCTGTTCGTCCACACATGGGGATTTGGACTGCTTCCATCTGTTGGCTATTGTAATGAGTGTTGCTGAATATGCAAACAAACACATATCTGCTCATGTCCCTGACTCTGAATCTCCCTGGTATTCTAGAAGTGAAGTTATTAAATTACTTGTAATTCTACTTGTAATTTTGTTAGAAATAGCTATGCTATTTTCCATAATGACTGTTGTCTGTTTTTTGTTCCCATCAGCAGTGCACAATTTTTCCTATTTCTTCACTTTTTCCACCATAAGTGTTTGGTTGCTTTCCCTCCTTCTTTTCCTTCCTTCCTTCCTTCCTTCCTTCCTTCCTTCCTTCCTTCCTTCCTTCCTTCCTTCCTTCCTTCCTTCCTTCCTTTTCTTCCTTCCCTTTCTTTGTTACTTCCTATTCCTCCCTTTCTATTTCATCTTTTTTCTTCCCTCCTCTTCCTTCTTCTTTTCTCTTCCTTCACTTGAGTCCTCCTCTCCCTCTTTTATTCTTTTTTTTTTTTTTTTTTTTGGTTTTTCGAGGTAGGGTCTCATTCTGGTCCAGGCTGACCTGGAATTCACTATGTAGTCTCAGGGTTGCCTCGAACTCTCAGTGATCCTCCTACCTCTGCCCCCCGAGTGCTAGGATTAAAGGTGTGTGCCACCACGCCCGGCTCCATTTCAATTTTTAAAAATCCCCTATTCTCTGCCTATTCATCCCATTGTGCCCCCTCCATGTCATTGTCACTATTAATTCTGTTACTGTCTCTATAGCATTTACCTTTTCTAGAATGTCATATGATTGAAATCATACAGTTTGATGCCTTTTCAAATTGTCTTCTTTCACTTAGTAACACATGTGCAAGTTTTTCCCATGTCTTTTCATGATGTGATAGCTTATATCTTTCTTGTGATGTATACTATTCTCTGTTCATGTGTACCATTGCATGTATTTATCCATTACTGATTATCCCACTCATTTCCCAATTTCAGCAATTCTGAATAAGGTTGCTATAGCATTTTTTGTCAGGTTTTTCTGTACATGTAGGTTTTTATTTTGGAGAGAGACAGAGAGCAAGGGAGAGGAAGACAGATATAGAAATAGGTGTGCCAGCAGCCTCTCAGCTGCTGCAAATGAAATCCAGATGCGCCGCCCCCTTGTGGTCAAGTGCGGCATTGCACCCTTGCATCACTTTGCATCTGGCTAATCATGGGACCTGGAGATTGGAACCACTGGAGATTGGAACCAGAGTTCTTAGGCTTAGGAGGTAGGCACCTTAACTGCTAAGCCATCTCTCCAGCCCTACATGTAGGGTTTTTGTCTTTGGGATTAATACCAAGGAATATGATCATGGGATCATATGACACGAGTACACTTAGTTTGCCAGGGACCTGCCGACCTGACCTGACCTGGGTTTCCAAAGTGACTCATTTTGCATTTTCAGCAGCAGCAAGAGTTCCTGTAGTTTGAGGTCATCAGTGGCATTTGGTGTCCTTGTTATGGGTCTTGGACATCCTAACGGGTGTGTAGTACCATCTTGTTTTGTTTTGCAATTGTTTAATCACATATATGGTTGAATATCTTTTCATATTTTTTTAATTATTTATTTATTTTTATTGATAACTTCCTTAATTGTAGACAATATCCCATGGTATTTCCCTCCCTTCCCCCACTTTCCCCTTTGAAACTTCACACTCCATCATATCCCCTCCCCCCTCTCAATCAGTCTCTCTTTTCAGTTTGATGTCATGATCTTTTCCTCCTATTATGATGGTCCTGTGTAGGTAGTGTTAGGCACTGTGAGGTCATGGATATCCAGGCCATTTCATGTCTTGTGTAGGTAGTGTCAGGCACTGTGCAGTCATGGATATCCAAGCCATTTTGTATCTGGAGTAGCACATTGTAAGGAATCCTACTCTTCCTTTGGCTCTTACATTCTTTCTGCCTCCTCTTCCACAATGGACCCTGAGCCTGAGAAGATGTGATAGAGATGTTTCAGTACTGAACACTCCTCTGTCCCTTCTTCTAGGCACCATGGTGCCTTCTATGTTATCCCAAGTTCACAACCATCTGGAAAGAGAAGCTTCTCTAACCAAAAGTGAGAGTAATATTAATATATGGGTATGGACATTAAGAGAAGTGCTTACTGGGCAGTTTGGTGAGCATAGTATATACATTTAGCCAGACACCAGCAGACATTACACCCCTAGAGCTCATGACTACCCCTGTTGTAGGTTTTCAGTATCAGGGATGTATTCCCTCCCATGGAGCTAGCCTCAAGTCCAAGTAAAGAGTGGTTGGTTTCTCCCATAACAGACCTGCCACTGTTGCACCCGTTGGCTCATTTGGCCTGGTTGGCCAAATTTAAAGCTTGCAGTGTTCACTTTTTAGTATCTTCACTAGTGGTTTTTTTTTTTTTCTCTTCCATTGACTGCATGCAGTGTAGTTTTTTCCAGCTTTCTGTCAGCTGGTCCACATGGAGGAGGCTTTTGCTCAGCTCCAGCAGGATTTCTCAGTGACCTTGCAGCCCAAGTATGTTGAGTGTTGAGTCTTCAGAAATAGGGTCTTACCATCTATTCCTAGTGGGAAACTAAGGGCCTTGGCAATGGCTTATAATGTTTTGGGGGTATCTGTGACCTCCCTGGCCAACACTGGAAGGTATCCCATTCCTGGCACTAAAAAATTTATAGTAATTTTATTTATATATATTCTTTGACGAGATTTCCATTCATATTTCAGTTAGACTGCTTCTTTTTGGGGTACAGGAGGAGGAAGAACTGTTTACTAGGGAACTGGCTACTAGTATTTCTCTATTTTGATTAATAGATGAATTATACTATTAAGTTTTTGTTTTATTTGAGAGATACAGAGAGGGAGAGAGAGAAGAAGAGACAGCAAGAGAATGGGGGCTCCAGGGCCTTTTCAGGCATTGTGAATGAACACCAGACATATGTGCCCCCCCTTATGGGCATGAGTGACACTGTGTGCTTGCATCACTTTTGTGCTGGCTAAACTTGGGACCTGGAGATTTGAACAAGTGTTCTTAGGCTTCGCAGGCATCTGCTAACCCATCCCTCCAACCCACTACTAAGTTTTAATAGCTCTTTATGTATTTTAAATAATAGGCAAATCAATATTTTGAAAACATTTCTCATACCCTGTGGCATATCTTCTCATCTTTGCAGAACAGAAGTTTTTCATTATGGATCATTCTTTTGGTGCTGTACTTAAAAGTCCTCTATACCAAAGCTCATACAGATTTTCTCCTGTTTTTCTTTTCCTGGAAGTTTTATGGTTATGCATTACTTTTAGATATAGGAGCCACTGTCAATTTTTTTTTTTACATTTTATTGACAACTTCCATAAATACAGATAAATATAACACAATCATAATCCCTTCCAAAGACGCCTCTCTTCCCCTGTCCCAAATTTCCCCTCAACTGATTTCCTTCTGCTGTCCAGCTATTCTCTCTTCTATTTTTCCCCCTGTATTATGTAGGGCTTGTGTAGGTAGTGTCAGTCTCTGTGAGGTCATGAAAACAATAGCCACTTTTTGTTTACATGACAGCATTGTACGTACTCCTTCCCTTCCTTTGGCTTTTACATTCTTTCCATCACCTCTTCCACAATTGCTGCTGAGCCTTGGAGGGTTGTAATAGAGATGTTCAGTGCTGAAACACTGCACTGTCATGTTTTCTGAGCACTTTGGCCATTTTGGTGTCACGCCAGTGGCTACTTCCACCTGAAAAGAGAAGCTTCTCTAACTAAAAGTGAGAGTAACATTACTATATGGGCACAAGCATAAGTGTTTAGAAGGAATATATCCATTTGGCCAGAGAAAAGTAGTAGTTTCCACCCTAGAGCTTATGGCCTCCTCATTCATGTTGAAATATATTTTTTAATTTATTTATTTGAGAGAGAAAGACAAAGAGATAGACAGAGAAAGAGAGAGAGAGAGACAGTGTGTGTGTGTGTGTGTGTGTGAGAGAGAGAGAGAGAGAGAGAGAGAGTGGGGAGAGGGCACCAAGGCCTCCAGCCACCGCAAGAAAACTCCAGATACACGCACCACCTTGTGCATCTAGCTTTACGTGGGTACTGGGGAATCTAAACTGGGTCCTTTGGCTTTGCAGACAAGTGCCTTAAATGCTAAACTATCTCTCCAGCTCTGAAATAATTTTTTGGAGAGAATAAAACTTGTATCCAGATTTATCCTTTCACATTTGGATACCTGCAATGGTTAAGTTCTGTTGTCAATGTATCAGATTTGGAATCAAGTGAGACACATGCTTTTTGGGCAGATCTGTGTAGGAATTTCCAGGAATAATTGATGAAGGGAGAAAGATATTTCATGAGTAGGCAGATATTCACATGGTGGACTGTGTATAAAGAAACTCTGAGACAACAGTGTTTTTTGCCTGCTGCACATGCTCTATACAAGCTGGTATGGGCATCTTCCTTCTTGGTACTATCATTTGCAGACATTGGAACCCAGCCAGATTCATTGGCATTCCAATGTGGACTGGAAACCTGTGACTTTCCAGGAATACTCCAGGCATTTTGTGCCAAGTTGGGAATACTGGACATTCAGCCTTTCTGACTGAGCAGCTCCTTGGTTCTCAAATCTCCCTCCTGCAGACGGCTACAGCTGGACTGACTATCCTTAAGGCTAAGCTAATCAATCCCCATTTAATAGATAGTCATTCTATCATTTATGATGATCTCAAGAACCCTACTACAATGCCTAATTACTTCAGCAACACATTTTTCTTTTCAGACAATCTTTTCTATTATTACCTTTGCTCTTTGGCAAATATCAATTGATTATATCAATATGAATGTTTCTAGCCTCAATCTTTTTTTTTTTTTTTTTTTTTTTGGTATTATTTGGTGAATCCCACTCTGGTCCAGACTGACCTGGAAATCTTAGTCTCAGGGTGGCCTCAAATCTTGATCCTCCTACCTCTGCCTCCCGGAAATGTCAGACCTTGTTCTTCAATATATCAATATTTTTCTATTATTTGGTGAATCCCATACTTACAACAAATCTTACAGCCCTTGTACCCCTTGTTCTTCCCTATATCCCTCCCTCCCTCCCTCCCTTCTTTCTTTCTTCTTTCTTTCTTTCTTTCTTTCTTTCTTTCTTTCTTTCTTTCTTTCTTTCTTTCTTTCTGCCTTTCCATATAAACCTTTGAACCAGTTTGTTGATATCCACAAAATAACTTGCTGAGATTTTGCTCTGTAAATTAACCAGCATCTTTTCAATATTGAATCTTCCTATCTGTAGGCATACACTATTTCCCATTTATTCACTCCATCACTTAGTTTTTGTTGTTATGAAAATGTCTTGCTTTAAGTAATTTTTGAAGGTTAAGGTGCTTTTTGTTTTTCCTGGGTCCTGTATGCTGTGTCTTTTTAGCTATGGGGACATGGACACAGTTGCCTGTCTTAGAAGTAGGGGCAGGAGATGGATAGTCACCACTGCACATAGAGCTGAAATTGATCAAAAGCCAATGAACTTTAAAATAGAAGTCTTCATTCAACTACAGAATTTCAAAACATGAGGTCATAGACGTTTGGACAGTGTGACTGTTGTGAATAAAGTGAAGGGACATTTTCTTGAGTTGAATAGTCCACTCTCTTCCTTCGGACAGTACTGCTGTGTATTTCTATAAGCTGACTTTACATCCTGCAACCTTGCTGTTCTCTTATTTATTCTCAAAGTTTTTGCTCTGATTAGGTTGACTGATCAATGTGAAAAACTCATGTTGTCTGCAAGAATGTGAGTTTTATATCTTTGCTTCCAATCTTTCTAATCCTTATTTATTGCCTTTCTGTTATTATGTTGGCTCTAACTTCCATTTTTATGATCTACAGTTGCTGTGTTCTTGTCTTATTCCCAGGCCCTAAAAACATTGATCAGTGTTTCTCCAATAGGAATCATGTTAGCTTTTTATTTGGACCAAATTTAAGAAAATAAAATCCTTTTTCTTTCTGGTTTTAACTAACTTTATTGGGTTGGTTATGCCATGATTGGTAATAATAAAATCAAACTTCTACTTGAAACCTTGAGGCTAGTGTAAAGCTGGAAACAGTTGGGGCTGGGTAGACAGCATTGGAAAAGACACATTGGATGTAAGGCTCTGCTAGCATCCTGAATACTGTTTAGTAAGTTCTATGATACCTCCAGCTGACTCTCATCCATCTTCATTCTCAGTCATTGCTAATGTATCAAGACATGTTAGAGAGAGAGAGGGTGAGGTTTGAGCCAGGCATGTGTAGCAGTTACCTTCTCTTTAGAGACAAAATATCAGATCAAAAGCAGCAAATGGAAGGAAAGAGTTTGTTTTGGATTACAGTATTTAATTAATTACTTATGTATGTATTTATTTATGAGAGAAAGAATGGGCACACCAGGGCCTATAGCTACTGCAAATTAACTCCAGATGTATGCACCACCTTGTGCATCTGGCTTATATGGGTACTAGGTAATCGAACCTGGGTCCTTGGGCTTCACAGGCAAGTGCTTTAACCACTAAACCATCTCTCTAGCTCTAGATTATAGTGTTGAGGGAAAGTTTCATCATGTCAGAGAAAGCATGGCAGACCTGAGGAGGAAGCCTGAGTCACATCTCCACACCAATAGGAAGGAAATAGTGAGTGAGCTAGCTACAGCCAAGAAGGGATTGAGCTATTGCATCCCAAAATCCTCCATCAGCAACACACCTTCTCCAGCAAGTCTCCACCTCCTAAAGGCCTAATAACTTTCCCCAGTTGCCACTGGCTGAGGAGCAAGTATTCAAAATACATGACACTACTGGGGACTTGTCATTCAAACCACCACAGCATGTATCTTGTGAGATCTGCATTCACATTGGATTTATACATACTAGATGAGCTGTCTGTGAAAAGAAACACAATTGCTGAGTTCAGTTTCTGTGGATGAATATTTATTGAATACCACAAGCAAACTTCACCAGCAAACCCATCCTGTGAGGGTCTCTGTCAGGACCCTGTAGAAAGTAAAGGCTGATCCAGTGGGACAATGGCTCAGAGTTTGAGGGCAAAGTGCAAGGTGCCCAGATCTCACAAAGATAGTATTTTCACAAACGGCAGAGGGTACACGGAAGCTGATGATAGTTTAATGTGGGCTGTGGAGCCTCATATCTTCTTGGCAGAGAAAGTGTGGGCAGGTAGAAATAGCTTAGAGACTGGCTGTGAACACTCAAAAGTGCCCTGTTAGCTGGACAGACTTGAGCAGTGCCACACAATATCAACCTTTCCAGTGATTCAGTGTTGTAGTGAGAGGGCACCATCTTCTGGCATCAACAACCTTAATTTCTTGGGAACCAGTGCATTCTCCTGAATTCTGGAATGGGTGTGCAATAGCCAAACTCTAGACCCTACAAGCTAGAGGGTGTTATCATGAGAGATGCCAATGGCTTCATATGGGTCAGCTCCTGAGACTGTGCTTGCAATGTAGCCTGCAAGAAAATTGGGAAATGAGGTCTCCATAGAGAGGTCATGAGAAAAATGAATGGGAAAGATGGCTTCATTAGTCATGGGCTCTGTCTTCATTTCAGGTTCCATGCACTAACACACAAAAATAAAACAGCAGGGCTGGAGGCTGGAGAGATGGCTTAGAGGTTAAGGCACCTGCCTGCAAAGCCTAAGAATGCCCGTTTGAATCTCCAGGTCCCACATTTAGCCAGATGCAAAGTGACACAAGGGAGCAATGTTGCACATGTGCACAAGGGGGCGCATGTGTCTGGAGTTCTTTCACAGTGACTGAGAGGCCACTGGCGTGCCCATTCTCTTTCTGTCTCTTTCAAATTAAAAAAAAATAGCCAGGCCTGGTGGCGCACGCCTTTAATCCCAGCACTCGGGAGGCAGAGGTAGGAGGATTGAGAAGGCTACCCTGAGACTCACCAGGTCAGCCTGGGCCAGAGTGAGACCCTACCAAAAACCAAAAACCATTTGGAACCATTTGGAACCTCAAAGGCCTCGATTACATGTGTAAAATATTACTGGCTTTTCTTACTTTTCAACCTCCAACTTTTATATGAAAATTCTTATTTTTGTCCTTGAACTCAATTAAGCAAAGTTCCTTTTCTTTGCCTTTTATAACATTTTCTGTGACAATGGGAGCATGAATCCAGTGCATAGTGTGGAAGGAGTTATAGATACAACGTAATGTCCACACACCTGTTGAGAAATATTATCTTAAATTTGAAAACAAGGTGTGAGAATGACTGTGGGTCCTTGTAGTATTGTGCATTGATGTTTAGGACTACCTGGGGATTGTTTATTTAATCTTCTAAGAGAAAAAAAAAAATTCTTGACTTACTTCTTAGAGTCCAGGCATGATGAAGTTACCTATAAACCCATAGAAAAGGATAAAATGAAAATGACATTTTTGTAAGTCAGAAGAAATGAAAATGATGCCTTTTGGATGGTAAAAGATAATTCCAAAGATCTGCGGCTTTATTATGCTGTACCATGTCTAATTTAGCCTAAGTATCTTGCTAGCCTAATTTCCTCTAATGCTCTATAAAAGCTTTTCAAGCTTACCAGATAGTGAAATGACTTGATCTTTGACAAGTTGGTGGGAGAGAAAAGCTATGAGATACACTGAGAAACTAACAGAAAAGACCCAGGTGAGTGCCTGGGACCCTAGTCTTGTCATTTTCACTCCTTTCTCTTAACAAACAGGCTTCTGCTAGATTCCTGACTGGTTGTCACTAGGACCTCACCCACTATTGCATGTCATTCAGCAGGAAAATACATATTTTAGGTTTTACACTCATATAATTTATCAAGCAAAATAAATACCATTATTAGTGTGGATGAAACACTATAATTTCCTACTATTTACCTTATCATCGTGAGGCCTCACGCTTAAAGAAATCATCTGTTGCTAATGTCAGCTCCTCAATGTATATATTTGAAAACTGTTAATTTTATCCCTGCTTCGATGTGGTGGGAAGATGTTTGTGTGTTCACTCATTTGGGGAATATAAAAGCAATGGGCATACTCTGTTGGAATGTATTTTATATTTTGATGGCTTTCTCCTTCTCTGATGTTATCCTTCAAGCTTTTGAGAGTAAATGAAAAGACTCTAATGAGAGTGTTGGGCTGTTAACCCTACAAAACATGGACACAAGCATGAGATTTTCAGCCAATTTCCGGATGTGGAAGATCCCACAGAGCTTCCCTGTCAACAAACAAAAAGACTGGGAAGATGTTCAGAAACTCTCCTCGCCCGTTAATGAGTATCTCTCACCATTTTTCTCTTCATAACTCTACAACAATACTACCTGACTTGAATGGGAAAAATCGTCCTACATCTTCCTTATAACTGGCCTATTTCAGCAATTCCCCTGTGCTGAGTCAATGGGTCAGTTTTTCTGCATTGAGTATTATACACCAACATCGTGTATACACATATGTGTTATACCACATTTTACAAGGGATATAATATGTCAGCTGCTTTTATAGATCTACTTTTCATGGTGTAGCTTGCACTCCTAAATCATTTATCTTTTCTGCATTATGCTTTTCCATTTGCTGCTTAAAGTTAACTAGGTGAGATGGAAATGGGTGGAAAAAAAGCCAAAATGCAGTTCAGATTGTAAGTAATATTCACCTTTTTTGGTGCCAAGAGAACAAACCTTGAATAAAAGTTATTGCTGTCCTCAACATTGTTTTTAAAGGAGTTTATATTTCCTCTATACTTTTAGTCCTTAAAAGCACATAAATGATATTCCATTTGAATCTTGCCAAGTCATTTAGCATGGAGTAGTGGCTGATAAAATATTTGAATGGAAAATGAGTGGCAAGAGAAATTTCAAGGGTTCTTGTTCCAGCAGCAGATATTAGATTTTTTTTTTTTTAGTTATGTGATCCTATTACTCTTGGATTAGTTAGCCAGTACTGTTCTCCCTTGGCTTTATGTATTATTTTTGCCATTGTGATTTATGATCCTAGTGCATAAACATGAAAAGGAGTAAATATGGAACTTTTCATTTCAAACATATTATGAATGTGAAAAGGAAGATAAATCAATGTTTTAGAATGAGTTCAGACAAATTGAGATATCATGTGAGCCCAGAAACTGAGGTATATGTTTAATTTTCCCTTATTATGAGAGTTTTGGAGGTGAAAAACAAAGCAGTTCATGTAGCAAATTCTTTAAAAAAAAAAAAAAAAACACAGTTTTTTAAAATAGTTGATGGTATGGTTTCCTCCCCATTTACAGGAAATGAACGAGGGGTTTAGAGTTAAGGACTAGCTTAGCATCTGGGACTCACTCCTCTGAGATCTAGGATTGATACACTCATATATATGCATTTTTTATGTCATGCTCCATTTTCCTTGTTTATGAATTTGGGGGGGCGGATAGACTGCATAGATTGACTGAAAATCATGAGTGAAAAGTTAAATGTTTAGGACAGTGCCTATTCTCTGAAATGTCTTAGCAGAGTCTTCTTCGTATTTCCTTTGTACATGCAGAGGCTGTAAGCTTTCACCCACACAACTGCATGTAGGTTTCAATGTCCATGCCATGAAAATAGTATCTTCAGTATAAGTACAAGGTTAGAAACATAACTGAAGAGAAAACTAGGCAGAACTACATTCAAGAAGCAAAATTGGCATAGCAAATTAGACTTGAATTTGTATTTCCTGAGCATGGGGATGGATATGTAAATAAAATGGGATTCAGAATCAGTTCATATGTGTCCCTGTTACATGTATGCATGTAAACATCCACGAATCATCCACGGATGATCAATTTACTAATTGATCTAATTGTTATATCCTCTCCTAAATCTGCCAGCAATCAGGCTACGGTAAAATCTTGACTGTGGTGGCTCAGAGTATTTCTCCAAATAGAAACCTCACTCTGGGTCTTCGTGTGAGTACATCAAAGTACGTATCTCATACTGTAGACTCCATCCCTTGTTTTTTGTATTTATCGCTTAGAAATCTTGAAAGAGTGGTAATTCATTGTATATTCATAGATCCATAAGCCTTTGCAGAAAAATTTCTCTCTCTCATGTCTTTTGGGGGAAGAGAGAGAACCATTAATGGTGTTAGTGCATTTAAGACTTGAATATCAGTGTTCTATTAAAAGAAAGACGTTATGGTTAAATAAGAATTGTCCCCCACTGGCTCATGTATACATTTGTTGCCCAGCTGACAGTACTATTTGGGGGAGGGTCTTTAAACTACACGTTAGCTTCAGGAAGTAGGCCAATGTGGAATTCATTTGAAGGTTTCACTTGGTTCCTGGTTGTCTCCTTGCTCTGGGCTTCCGATCATCAGGAAGTGAACAGCTTCCTTCACCACATGCTCTTGTAACCACACTGTTCTGTCTCATCATAGACCCAGAATCCACTGCGCCAAGGACTGTGGACTGAACTCTAAAATCACAAACTGAAACAAACCCTTGCTACTATAAGTTATTCTCACAGATATTTTGGTCACGGCTCTAAAAAAGTAATAACATGAATGACAGTGAAAATAAACTGGACATGTGTAAATCCTAAAGCATTTCCTATCGTTTGCCTAAAGAAAACACCTCTGGAGAAGAAGTGGTAAGAATATCTAAAGATGATATCATCCAAAAATAAGAGACTGACTGAGAGAGGGAGGGGATATGATGGAGAGTGGAATCGTGAAGAGGAAAGTGAGTGGGGACGGAATTATCACGGGTTATTGTCTATAATTATGGAAGTGTTCAATAATAAAAATGATAATATCTACACATAGTCATGAGGGCTGTCATGGATGTAATTCAAACAGTCCAATAATTCTGGCCAAGAGATGTTCGCCAAAAGCGTCTTTGGCATCATGTGATGCCAGATATACTCAAATGCTGCCTGATCCAGGGGCTCTTAGGTCAGTGAGCGTCTGGCATCTGGAGTCACGACCACAGTGATTCTCACAGTGGCTCTGAAAGGTGCCTCGGGATGACTTCAACCTTTACAGGCCTCTGCTCAGGCTGGGGTGGGCACACAGGCAGTTTCGGTCCAAACTCTTTTAGAGTCTATTACCGTCTCTCAGTGTGCATTCAATGGACTTTCCTGCCATTACTTTCTGCATCAAGAAGACTTTCTTTCAGTTTTAAATTCAACTCTGGAAAAAAAAGAAGAGATGAAGACCTCCCAATACTTCGTTAGACTAACGCTCAGCAATCAGGAAATGCTTCTCATCACCATCTTCCTAACCCCCTGGTGGGTGTGATTTCTATTTCATCGCCAGCCTGGCTGGGCAGTCTCCTAATTAGTTTCATCAGTGCAGGCTTTTGGGATGGTAGTGAGAGCAATAAGCACTGAAGCCTGACTTCAGAATGGCAGTCAGATCTAATGAATTATAATCATGTGGGGTTGATGAGGAGTGCATTGGGGTTAGAGAATTATGTTCCTAACCTCTCTCCCATAGCCTAGCCCTTCAATAAGCTGACCTTTCTAAATTATTCAAAGTAGTTTTTCTCCCCTTGTTTAGTATGAAATACTCAGGTATCAACATAAGTATGGTACCATATGTCTGCATGTTTTGAAACCGACATGGTAGCTTTTACATATGCAAAATAAACGGTCTGTACCTGGAGCACCTAGAGCAAAACCATGTTCTTTCATTCCATTTATTTCCATTGCAATTTATTGCAGTGCATTTAAAGTATTTAGCAAAGGGCTTTCCAATTAACTCAGAGATAGAACAGTCCAGTCTATTGGAAAGAACACTTCAATGGGAATGGAAAGGTTTGGATTTCAATTTCAACCCTGCGTAGGAGAAGGAATGAGTGCGCTCTGTTCCAAGAATGCAAGAATGTGCTTACAAGGGTTGACTGATAGGCCATTGTGCAACAGAGTAATGCACACAAAAATGATTTTTAGATTACATGGTTTTGTGGAAATATGCCTTTCTGGTTCATTTCCAGGGATTGCTTGATATGGTCATTAAAAATAACAGAATTAGTTCTCAAAGGCGATTTTCAGATTTTAAATCATCTTTCTAAAATGTAGTATATTATTAAGGTAATTTTCTAGATTTGGAATTGCTGCCTCTTCTATAGAAAATAATAGAAATTGAAAAACTGAAAATTTAATATAAATTTAAGTAGATTTATGCCTTTCTGATATTTTTGAGACTATAATATTGGGGGTAAGAGCCTATAAATTTTCTATGCAATACTTCCTGGTTACAGAACAAATAACCCTTTCCTGGAGCCACTCAGACAATGTTACGGCACCTTTATTTTGCTCAATACAAACTAAGAAGCCAAAAAGGATCTCTGAGGCACAGAATCTCAAGGAGTGGTACTGAAAGAAACTCATTTCTATCTGTACTTTTCACTCAGTCTCCTAATTTATCAGATCCTCACAGGAATGAGATCAATGTGTTACAATTGGTTGAAACTTCAATTTCCTGATAAATGTATTGTGAATGATTACAAAAGGAGTGATTTCAAATGAAATTCCCATTTTGTCTTATTTTACAGATGGATTATGAGCAGTCAGGTTTTAAAGACACAGAGTAAATATTCATTTGCTCATTAACTTTTTGGAGTGTGTGAGTGTAGCTTGTGTGGTGTGCTCTGTGTGTGTGTGTGTAGTATATGTACTTCTGCGTGCAGATGTATGTGTCCAATCTATAGATTCAGAGGCCAGAGGAGAATGTTGGGTGTCCTTCTTTGTCACTCTTCCACTGTATTTCCTTGAGACAGGAACTATAGAGTTGTTATTATTATTATTATTATTATTATTATTATTATTATTATTATTTTAGCTCAGACTGGCATACCCATGAGCCTCAGGTATCCTCTGGTCTCTGTGCCCCCACAGGACTCAGGTCACAGGCTTGCATGATCATGCCTTGCTTTGTATGCAAGTACTCAGGCCCCTACTTCCGGTACACGACAAACACTCTTACCCACAGAGCCATTTCCCCAGCCTCATCATTTGTGCAATGATTTTCAAAGAAAAAAAATTTAGTTTGATTTTGAGTGAAGCAAACAGTGCAAAAATATGAGACAATGAAGAAGTTTGTAAAAAAATCTGTGAAAATCATTCAACAGTAACCATAATTTGATAGTTTTTTCATAATTATGAAAAACCATAGAAAAACCAACTTGTTAACTGATTAAAATATAATTAATGAAGTAAAGCACAGTTCTACTTTGGGGCAGAAACTTTCTATATAGGTGGATAAGGTTGCTCACTGAAGAAGCCTCTTATTACAGGAGAACTTCAGTGCATAGGGTGGGATGCCTCCTGGTGAGCTGGTTATGGAGGTTCCAAACACCTGAAACACAATACAGGTTAATTGCCAAGACTCTTGGTTGCCTATCAGAAGTAGATAGTAAGACTGTACTGCTGAAAACACCACAAGCATTGGTCACAGGACACTGAACACTCAAGCTGGAATAAAGCTAGAACTTTCCTTCATCCTGGCTAGCTGCCATAGTGCTGGAAAGTGGTAAGAAGCTTACTGGGGTAGAAAAATCCACAGGCTTGCCCAGGTATGGATCTGCCATGCAGAAAACACAGCATGCTATCCAGGCAAGCGGTGCCCACTAAGGTAAAAGAGGTATGACTACAGTGGGGTAACCAACTGCTTTCTGATTGGATCTGGGTCTGAGATCTGTTTCATAAAAGGAAATTCATCCTCTGAAAACCTTTAACATAAATTTGATTTCCCAAGTAAGTGTAGTTATATATTGTGGTTATATATTATCATTTTCATGTTATTATTTTATTCACTTTAACCTTAAATTTTCTATCATTCTATATTCTGTTATATTCTATATATTCTATTTAATTTTCTATTATATTCTATTGTTGAATATCTGCTTTCAATTTATCATTGTTATAATACTGAGCCTTAAACACTGTTATTTACTCTATAAACCAGGGACAAGAGAGATTTTTGCACAAGCTTTATCTGAGGAACATATAAAATAATGTTTGAGAAAACCATGATAGCATAAAGTTATGCAAGATTCATGCTATTTATGCTTTCAAATATTTTATCTTATTCAACTTATTTATTTCAAATAATTATCACAACTTAAACCTTAAGAATGTGTTATTTTTGTCTGTTTGCACTTGCATATATACCATTTCTTTCAAAATATTGTGGTCCCTTTGTTTACACTTGTCAGAAATTACTAGCTTGCTTTCTCAATAAGCATGCAAGGCAACATTTCTCTATCCTCTTGTTCTCAGTGCTAGAGATAACTGGTGAATGAGTTAGATGCAGTCTGTGTTCTAGTGGAGCTTGTGTTGTTATGTTAGATATGGACCTTTAAATCTAGCAAACAAGCAAAAAATAATAAGCTTAGATAAAGGAAATAATTAACAATTTGTGAACATGGGGGGTGGTGGTTAGTGTCCAATAAAATGTGCAAGGAAGTACTTTCAAACTCAGAAGTATCTGCTAGGAACAGATAGATGAAGACACAAAGAGTCAGGCAGAAGAAAAGAATCTACAGTAAGAATAAACGGATGGGAATTAGAAACATGAAGAGTGACATGGTGACAGCAAAGTGTATGGCATAATACAGGCCTGGTCCTAGCCAGACCACATGGCAAAAGACAACAGGAAGTGGCTTCTGTAAAAGTGGCGTTTTGCGCAGGCTTGATGTGACAACAGTTACCGCCCCATGCTCGCGAGAAGCCTACTACGAGATGTCCTGTCCAGAGACAAGCTGTCATTGGTCACCAAAAGGGGACCGCCCCATACAAGGATTAACAGCCCCTTAAAACCCATGTGCACTTCCTGAATAAACGAGTTTGTGGATTCTCGCTCCACTTTCACCCAACTCCCGGAGTCTGTGTCGTGACTCCGCGCTGCTCACCCCAATTCGGCAGAGACCCTATTGTCCCTCCTGAGCTGGCCTTGGGGGGACCCCAACAGCAAAGAGCTCATGTTTTTATCAAAGTAGACTTGGAAACCATGGGTGTTGTTCCCATCTAAGCTGAAACTCCTCAACCTTAAGTTTCCTGGTATAATGATACAAAGCTGTTTTGAAAATATTTTCTTTCTCAGCATGCCTCATACAAATATTGTATTTGTCTAGTGTACTTAAATTATAACTTTAGTCATTGATGAAATATGAATTCAAGACAAGGTCACCTAACATTGGAAGAGTTAGAAAATCAGCCCTTTGTGTACTAGAGAAAAAAAGCCTCCCCAATCCTGGTCTCTAGCTGAATCTGAATATTTCTCTTTGTCCTTTTTGGTTGAATCAGCTTTGACTTTGTGTGTTTTTGGTACTCTGCATTAATAATTTTAGCATTGAATATTACTTTACTTATTTTCATTCTGGCTTGTTTAAAAATTGCTCATGTCATAATATCTGTGTAGAATTTGTATTGTTCTTACATATGCTTACTCTTTAATTCCTTCATCTTTTAATTTTTATTTTAAGATGAGGACTCACCGTGTTGCCCAAAATGCTCTTGCACTCATGGGGTTTAGAGATCTTCTCCCTTGGCCTCTTGAATAGCTAAGATGATATAAATGTGCCACATGCATAGCTTAGATTATTTTACTAGTTTTATAAAGAAAATATGCTTCCTAAATTTCAGTCTTATTTAATATTCAATACTCATCAGTATAATTCCTATGTATTTGAGGACATAGCTTATGCATTAATTTTATATTGACCACAATTACTATATAAAGTTGTGCTTTTCTCCATTCTTTGTGAAATAAATTGCCCAGTGTCCTACACCAAAATCTTAGGTATTTACTTTGAATTTATTTTATACTTCTTATGAAAATTTTCTTACTCAATCAAAATATAGTAAGAATACATTCTGTTTTATCTTTGTAATTTATAAAGCTAAAATTTTATATTGATATTACCTTAACCATTTTAAGTATACAGTGCAACAGATGCAATCTGGTCCAGCCATTGTGGAAATAGTTCCTAAGACAGTTAAAAATAGATCTACCATATGACCCAGCTATACCACTCCTAAGCTTATATTCTAAGGACTCGTCTCACTCCCTTGGAGATACTTGCTCGACCATGTTTATTGCCACTCTATTCACAATAGCTAGGAAATGGAACCAGCCTAGATGTCCCTCAACTGATGAGTGCATAATGAAGATGTGGCACATTTACACAATGGAGTTCTACTCAGCAGTAAAGAAAAATGAAGTTATGAAATTTGGTTGAAAATGGATGGATCTGGAAAGGATTATACTTAGTGAGGTAACCCAGGCCCAGAAAAGCCAAATGTCACATGTTCTCTCTCATATGTGGATCCTAGCTACAAATGATTGGACTTCTATGTGAGTAAAAATAAAACTCAGTAGCAGAAGCCAGTAAGCTACAAAGGGGATATGAAAGGAGTAGAAAGGGAGGGAGGGGGACTTAGTAGGATGGTATTGTATACATGTAAGTAGAAGAACAGATTAATGGGGCCTAAGTGAGGTCAGGGAAGAGACTGAGTAAAGGAAAGTGGAGGGAGGGCTAATCAAAATCTAAAAGGATATAAATAGGTCATATGGAAACCTACTTTTCTGGAAATGTAACATTGAGAAATGTACATTAAAAATAGATATTTATTTAATAATTGTGTATATATTACTATTAGCTCACATGTTAAAAATTAATAAATTTCAAATTATTTCCAACCATTAGAGAAATAATTAAAATTAATGTGCTCTGAAATTTTCCTTCTGACTTCAAAGTTAATGTTTGTATGTTGGCTTTTTCACTTTTTAGCCTATAACAGTCGCTTCAATTTTTTCCCATTCTAACCTTGTTGCCTTTTATGCTGTTATGTACTTTGGCAACTTGTTATAGGTGTTCAGTAAATGTATTCACTGACAGATTGGACAAAGAATGATTCATGTATATGCTAAGCTGATAAAGATGGAAGTGGGTATCTGGGGACAATAATTTCAAAGTTAAAGTCATAGTTTATTGCAGATCAAGGTCACTGCAAAGATTTTTATTTACATTCTTCACAATTTGTCAGAATGCTAGCATGTAGAGTCCAGAGTTCTCTGTCTTCTTCATGAAAACTGTCCCAGGAACAGACTAGATGACAGAGAGGGAAAAGGGGACACATAAAAATTCAATATTTCCAAGCAAATTGATCCCATTTGTATCTATTTTCTTTCTTTCTTTCTTCCTTCCTTCCTTCCTTCCTTCCTTCCTTCCTTCCTTCCTTCCTCCCTCCCTCCCTCCCTCCTTCCCTCCTTCCCTTCTTTCTTTCTTTCTTTCTTTCTTTCTTTCTTTCTTTCTTTCTTTCTTTCTTTCAAAAAAGCAAATGAATATAAGTAAGCACAGGAAAAGAGACAAAGTTGAAAAGTTGTACTCCTGGTAAATGTGTTATTCTTTGATTTACATGTGTATATGACAGCTAGATTTCCTTTTGTGTTCTGAGAAATATTCTGCCAAAAAGAATGTGCATCCTGCATTGTTTGGGTAGATTTGTTCTGTAAATATCTGTTATGTTAGTTTTATCTATGATGTCATAGAACTCATATTTTTGGGGAAATGACTTACCTATGGATGATAGTAGGGAATTAAAGTCACACATTATTATTGTTTTTAGTTCATTGCATCTTTATATTGAGTAGTGTTTATTTTATGAACTTTGATAATCAACATTTAGTTGTTGAATCTTTGTTTAGAGTTCTGATATTATCTTTTTATTTTATTTATTTAAAAGAGAGAGAGAGAGAGGCAGAAAGAGAGAATGGGTATACCAGGGCCTCTAGCCACTGCAAACAAACTCAGATGCATGTGCTACCTTGTGTTTCTGGCTTTATATGGACACTGGGGAATCAAACCTAGGTTCTTCAGCTTTGCAGGCAAGAACCTTAAATGCTAAGCCATCTCTCCAGCCCATGAAGATTATCTTGATACATTTTTCCCACAACCAATATGAAGTGACCTTCTTTATCTCTTCTACCTAATTTTGGTTTGAATTTATATTTTGTCAGATATTAGATTTTTTAAAATATTTTATTTTATTTATTCATTTGAGAGAAAGAGAGAGAAAGAGGGAGGGAGAGAAGTAGCAGAGAGAGAACGGGCACACCAGGACCTCTAGCCACTGCAAAGGAACTCCAGACACATGGGCCACCTTGTGCATCTAGCTTATGTAGGTCCTGGGGAATCGAACCTGGGTTCTTTGGCTTTGCAGGCAAGCGCCTTAACCACTAAGCCATCTCTCCAGCCCAGATATTAGATTTTTTTTAAAAGATATTTGTTGCTTCCTATCTCCATGACTTTTCCCATTTTTCTTTTTCACAGTAAGATGTGTTTGTCTTTGATAGTGAGGTACATTTCTTGTAGACAGGTATTTTTGTTGTTGTTGTTTTTGAAGCAGGGTCTAACTGTAGCCCAGGATGACTGGCTCAAACTCATAGTAATCCTCATACCTCTACCCCCAAAGACTACTGCCACCAAGCCCAGCTGTATCCTGTTTTAAATTCAAACCGCTTCTCTGTATGTACCGATTAGGGAATTTATACCATCAAGTCTCAATTATTATTGAAATAGGTGGATCAATTCCTGTCATGTGGTGTAAAGAGAGCAAAGTGTTATTATTTCTTTACACCAAGCTTAGAGAAAAATAGAAGTCACTTTACACTTGCTTGAGCAGGTGGGGATGGTAGATAAACAAGATGCTCTACTTGTCTGAGAGCATTACCCTGGGCCTGCATTGTTAAGCAAAATCCTTCAGGGCAGATAAGCAAGACACTTGGAGACTCTGGCCTCACACCCCCCTCCCCATGCCCTTCTGTAACTGATTCACAAATTTGTTCAATCTTCTAAGAATGGAATGTCCTGGCTGTAATGCACTGGATTTCCCTTTATGTTCAAAGTTTTACTTTTATGGCTGTAACTACAACATGTGAATTTTGATTTATGGTTAAACTCCCATCCTGTTTTGCAATAAGCACTGTGTAGATTTTTCCCATAAAAGCTGACGCTCAAAACAACTCACAGCTGCACTCCAAGACCCTGAACTCTGGGGTGCAGACCTGGTGTGCAGCAGCTTTTCTTCTTTTTCTTTTCTTTCTTTTTTACCCAATAAAACTTCACCTCACATTCCATGAGTCAATGGTTTTACTTGTGCAACACCAGACCCCATAACATTGGCTGGCTCATATTTTAATTGTTTTATGTTTCCTCAGTCTTCATTTTCTTCTTATAATTTTATTTAATTTGTTGTTACTATAATTCATTACCATGGAATTCATACTTTTTTTTAAAAGGGTCACACACAGAAGCCACAGGAATTAAACCCAACACTACACAGCAAATTGATATCTTAAAGCAATGAACATTGTAGCATCTGATTTTATAAAACAAACACTACAGGACATACACCACATAAGTAAAACCAAGGGTCAAAACACATTAATCACAATAGATTCAGAAAAGCCTTTGATAAAACTCAGTATCCCCTTCTGATTAAAGTCTTGAATAAATTACATATATAGAGATCAGACCTCAACCTTGAAAAGTCTATGTATGATGCAACAACAGCTAACATCATACTGAAAGGGAACACATTTCAAGGATCTTCCTCTACATTCAGGGACAAGACAAGGTGTTCATTCTCGCTGCTCTTGTTGGCTAGAGTCCATGAATAATAATAATAATAATAATAATAATAATAATAATTGTTGTTATTATTTGGTTTTTCAAGGTAGGATAGGGTCTTGCTGTATGTAGCTCAGGCTGACCTGGAATTAGTCTTAGGCTGGCCTTGAACTCACAGCAAGATTTCTACCTCAGCCTTTTGAGTGCTAGTCTTAAAGGCATGTGCCATGTTGTCCGATATGAATTATTTTTATCATAGACAATTGGTATGAGAAATTAATAGAAAGGCTACAGATAGGCATACTCCAAAGAGAGAGAGAGAGAGAGAGAGAGAGAGAGAGAGAGAGCTACCTCTCTAGCTATCTAAATAGAGGAGAAAGAGAGAAAAAGAGAGAGAGAGAGAGAGAATTTTGGTGACTGCCATGTTACATTTCAGAAGTTTTCTGTGAAATTTCTCCCCTTTTTCTCCTTTTGGTAAGTGAGGTTACAAGGTGGTTCTGGAGATGTCTTGGATGGAATTATAATGTGATCAAGTGATCAAGAATCCACTAAGGCTTGTCCAAGGAGGTTAGTATATGTTCTTTCCCTGTAAATGGTGATTCTGTTGAGATTCCTAGTAAATTGCAGATGTAGAATAGGGAAGGGAAAAGTCCTTAAGCAGTTGTTAATTGTGCTGGAATTCTTGCATCTCCGCAGGTGAGAGTTTAACTGGACTCCTGAGTGAGGGACTCCTTCTCCCTTCTCATGTTGCGGTAATGTTCCCTGTCTTTCTATCCTGCCTCATCTTATCACAATAAACAAAGACATAAGTAAGTCCTCGTTGAATTTTTAAATTGTAGATATTTTCAAACTGTAGCGAACTCTTGATCTTGGGTTGACTTACAAATCTCAATTTCTATTTTTTTTTTTTTTTTTAGAAATATTCTTAACCGGTAGTACATCTCCACCTTCAAAGAAAAGGTTTGACATTTAGCCTCAGTGATAAGTTATTCAGCATCAAATTTGGGGAAATATTGGGTGCTCAAAATAGAAATTTCTGTCTACAAATTTTAAAAATAATAGGTTCTTGTTAGTGATGTATAAGAATATCCTTCTGCCTAAGGACCAGCAACTTTCTCTGAATACAATTTCAGAATAGAAATGTATTCCAAGATAAAGTACCAAATGTTCATTCTAGGCAGGAAACATTGCTTAGTATGTTTCACTGAAAGTTGTCAGCAGAGCTGTCCACCCCCCACCTGCTGAGCCTTCTCTGGGCCATCCTCACTGCTCTGTTGGAGGGGTTCCCCCAAACCCCTGTGCTGGCTGAAGCCTCCCACGTGCTGGAGCCTTTCCTTTAATCTTGACATCACTAGTGAGCAAGGGCTACTTGGAAAAAAACGTAGAAGTAAGATTCAAGTGTTAAACATTTGCACACAGACGTGATTCAAGTTGATGTGGTCTAGACTGGAAAACGTTACTATTTCAGCTTTGGACCCTTTGAAGGTTTATTCCTCAGGTCACCCCACCCCCCACCCTTCCACGGCTTCTTGTCACGGGAGGCCAGCACCAGAGCAAAACAAGTTGAAGTGCAGCTAGAGGAAGATCTGAGTCTTGGAAATGATGTACATATTACTCACACCACAAGAGTATTTAGGAAGGTAGGATTTAATTCTTAGGGATCTAGGCACTTGCATCTCAGTAGCTCTGCAGGTAGAATATTGCATTTAAAATTTCCCTAGCTTTATTTATTCACTTACTGCTTCGATAATGCAGAAGTTTACCTTCTCCTTGATGGGACAAAACACCCAATCAGAAGAAGCTCATGAAGGAAAGGGTTTATTTCAGTCTTGAGATGTTTCACCATTCCTGGGAAAGCATGGCAAAAGCACACTGCCAGTTATCATATCTCGTCACATCAGTTGGAAGGAAGCAGAAAGAGTGGGCTAGACTAGTAAACCTCAAGGTCTGCCCCGGGAACACACCACCCCAGCAAAGCTCCACCTCCCAGGCTTCAATAGCCATTAGTCACAAACACATGAGGCCATGGGAGCATTTTACACCACATATAAATAGAGAGAAATGATCCTTTCTGAGATACACTGGACATTTAGTTCATGATAGCCCATATCAGACAAACATGGACCATCCTGGGCTGGCTCACAATCAAGTTACCAGATCAATGCAAACTGTAAACTTCCTCCACTTGGCTTTCTGAATTGACCTCTGGTGCTGCTTTCCTGAGAGTCAATTTTCTCTGTGTCACTGGAGATAGGGGCAAAATCTGGGTCCTGATAGCCATTACCCAGTCAGGTTCAGACACGTATCTCTCCGTAAGCCAGTTAAATAAACTGGCAGTGGTAAAAAGAAGAAAGATGGGATTTATTTCATGTGGCCCCATTGGGAAGAAGAATCAAGAGGTTCAGTAATGCCTCTCCTGCCCAAGTCCATCTTTGAGGTCCTAATATGAGGTTGACATTTAATGAGAGGGTAAGGAGTATGCATAGCTAACAGTCCTGGTCAAGGCATGTTCTCCCACATCATCATTTTTGGCTCCAGTTTCTCCTTTAAGATCATCTGACAAGTTAACAACACTATGTGAAAACTCTTTTTCTTCTCCTCTTGCTGCCACCAAGCATCAACGCTTTCTTCTTCACTGGAGAAAATTCCAGTTTATTGGTGTCTATTGTTGCAGCAGTCTGATAGCTGAATGGAGGGGCACATGTATCTAGAATATTTTCATTCTGGTTGGAATAGTTACATCTGGACTTTCTTTTTCCCTCTCTCCTCTCCCTTCCCCTCAGCTTGATGAGATGGTCTCCCTTAAGTGTATTTAATAGTCTTTCATCAATGGAGTACATTGATGGCTACAGACACGTGATTAGTCTCAGGGTCATCATCTTGTGTGTTTTAGGACACCCCATAACACATGGCAGTCAGACATACAAGAGAGTGATGGACGGACTTGAGTCTTATGAAGAATGTGTTTCCCGATGCTGCCCATCAGCTTTTACTGTCGTAGACAAGAACAAGCCTCCTCTCCCTGAGATGTGCTGATTGCTTTCCATCCCCATTCCTGACTTAAGACCTTGAGTACTAATACCCAATATCAAGTCCTATCCTGCAGGCCTACCATCCTACTCTACTGAGTAAAACTGAGGCAGGATAGAAATACAAGGGAAGTTGGGGGAATATGGAAAGAGAAAGGACTTCCTCACCCCAGGAGTCATATTGAAGCTCCTCTTCTGCTGAGAAAGAAAAATTCCAGCACAAGTGACATCATCCATTGTGAAGGTTTTGGTATAGCACTAATACACTCACTTGTATATAGAGATAAATGAAGATAGAGGTAGATAGAGACAGAGATCTAGACATAGACATAGCATAGATATGTAGATGCGGTCGCTTAAATTAGCAATGAGGTAGGCTTAAGGCTCTTTCCTTTCCTCAGACATTTCCTGAGAACCTCAAATCAGATTGCAGACTTTGCCATAAGGACATCCTATCTTCCAGCCTCCTGGTGATCTTATCAACTGTGATCCAGTCTGGTACCCTTCGGGGAACACGCCACTGACTCATTTAGGGTCCTTAGCAATCCTTTGAAGGTAACAGCTTCAGATCCCACCCAAATCCTGTGTATGACTGTCTGTCGTGAAGACAATCAAGTGGGAATGGCTCCTTCTTGAGAAGTCATTGCTCACACTCTCAGGAGGGCCTTACTTCCCCGAGCACCTGTCTTTGTCTTAACCCTTAACTTTGTTTGAAGTCTGTATTAAAATATCTTTACTAAGAAACCAGCTCTGGGGCTGGAGAAATGGCTTGGAGATTAAGGTACTTGCCTACAGAGCTAAAGGACCCAGGTTTGATTTCCCAGGACCCATGTAAGCCAGATGTACATGGTGGCACATGCATCTGGAGTTTGTTTGCAGAGGCTGGAGGCCCTGGCATGCCATTCTCTCCCCCTCTCTCTGTCCCTCTCCCTTTCAAATAAATACCCAAGAATACTTATAATTTTTCTTTCTTTTTTTTTTTTTTTTTTGGTTTTTGGAGGTAGGGTGTCACTCTGGCTCAGGCTGACCTGGAAGTAACTGTATAGTCTCAGGGTGGCCTTGAACTCATGGTGATCCTCCTACCTCTGCCTCCCGAGTGCTGGGATTAAAGGTGTGCACCACCATGCCCGGCTATAAAATATTTTTAAAAACTGACTCTGTTTCATACTCATTAATCCTAAACCAATACTGCTGACATATTGTTTCTGTTCATGGAGCTTATATTTTATGGAAATAATCAATAGCTAAAAGGGAAAAGAAAAAATAAGAGACTATATATTATAGTGAGTTAATTACTAAGGAGAAAAATAACCAAAACAGTTAAATATCATATATTAGTCTTTTATAATTTACATATGCATTATGTATACATAATATAGTATATATTATATATACATCTATGTATATATACATAATATAGTATATAGTATATTATGTTCTAATATGTACATATGTAAAATATACAGAAAAATCTAAACAAAATATATTTGAAAGTCCGTATCTATGAAATCCCATTATAAACCCTCATAGATGCTTTTCTACCTCTGTGTGGATTGTGCCTCTACTATGCACTAGAACTTTCTGTGCTGTTGAACATTATAATTCTGTACCATGCACATAATGGAAGCCACTGGCTATATGTTGCTGTGAGGTCTTTAAAATATAGCCAGTGAGATCTAGGAGCTAAATTTTAATGTTATTTCATTTGAATTCATCTGAATTTAAATAAGGAAAGCGCTTGTGTGCTGATCAGTGGCCTAGCATGTGCAAAGCCCTGACTTCAGTCCTCATCACTACAAATAATGAAATAACGGAGCCTAAAGTAATGTTAAACTAAAGTAGTCAAAAGCGGCTAGTGAATAACTCAACTCTGAAGATCATAGGCTGTGCCAAGAATTAAGCAACTGGGAGTAGAGAACCTTGCCCTCCCTTTTGACCTACATCATCCAGCACCTGTAGACACCACCCTAACTTAACCCTGGATTAATGACACTTTTTCTACATTTAGTTTCTATCAAGGCTCCTCCTCCTCCAAGATGCTTCATTAACTATGCCCTTTGTTGTTTATTGCACCTCTGCCTGGATGTTCTGGTCCTTCTGTGGTGGTCCTGACTCCACCCATGTGGGCTTAAGTACTCATTGGCTCAGGGCTTGCCACTCTTACAGCCTCTCCACAGACACCTTGAAGTTGTGCTCCGCCCAACACAATTAGCACAAGGCTGTTCTCAGATCCTCCAAATCTTCAGAAATTGATTCTGCAACAGTTAAAGCATTGCCCCTGAGATGCAAATTGCATTCTGAGCCTATTGTACTTTTCCAAATACTCCATAAAGCCTAATTAAAAAAAGAAAAAAGCAGTTTCATCTTAAACTATTGTTTGAAGTCGACATGTTTCATTAAGCAGCTGCATAAAGTCTCTCCTGAAAGAGAACTTCTTTCTTTAAAGTTGGATTACGTAATGCAGCTCTACCTTTATTTGCATCTCAGAATCTTTGTGGTGTTAAATGTGCAAAGATCAATTGAGAATGTCATGGAGAAAGTTTGGTATGAAAGTATCGAGCCCAAGCAAAACAATTGCATCACATTGTGCCAGTTAAAAGAAAAACCCCAGGGAAAAGAAGACTGAATTGGAAATCTAAGAAAAAAAATTAAAAAAAAAATCTTAAACAACAAAAATATTTACTGAGAAGGATCATGGATCATATTACAAAACAGCTTAATTCTGGGGATAAAACAATTAAAATAACTAATTATATTGTAAAGCAGAGTAAAATACTTCCAATGAAATCTGACGTAAAACCGAAGGCAAGAAGTATTTACATAGGGCGAAGTTGATCAAGGTATTTACTACTGACAATGAAGCCATAACTTTGAGGGACCTTTATATATTAAAAATGGTACTAAGTATATAATATAAAATAATTTTCTTTATAATTTTTCAAATCAAGCATTCAAAAATACATGGCTCATTTTTGATTAACATTTGTTCATTGGATCTATTATTGAGTCTGAGAGAGGGGTAGGGTTAGGGTGACTGGACCCCTGAAGGTAAAAAGGGCAGGAAAGTTGGTACTTGCTAGAAATCAAAGATGGTCTGATTTCTTATCTCTCTTGCTTAGTAGAACTGTTTTCCACAAACAGTCAACAGTCAGGACCTCCTACTCCTGGGAGGGAGGTATTTATTATTTATTTATTTATTTATTTATTTATCCGAGGAAAAAGCAGTTTATACATACAGTCAACAAGTCCTATATAAGGTGCTAATTCTGTATCATAAAATATATCAAGTTTTATTAAATAACAAAGGCAAAAATATTTTCCAAAGTAATTCTGCCAAGCCTTTAAAGAACAGATAATGGCAGTATTATATAGGGAGGTCTAGCATACAGCTAAGAGATGTAAAACTTCTTGTCTCATTCCGTAAAGCCTGCTTAACTGTGATACCAAAATCACTAAAGAAACTGTCCATTCTTTTCACTTCTTTTTCCTTTTTCCTTCCCTCCCTCCCCTCCCCTCCCTCCCTCCCTCCTCCCTCCCCCTCCCTCCCTCCCTTTCTTTTTAATTTTTGTTGTTCTTTTTAAAATTATTTTATTTATTTTTGGTGAGAGACAGAGAGAGAGGGAGACAGAGATCTCAGCTGCTGTGAGCAGTCTCTCAGCTGCTGTGGTCAAATCCAGATTGTGCCCTTGCATCATGGCATCTGGCTAAACGTGGGACCTGGAGATTGGAACTGGTGCTCTTAGGCTTAGCAGGCAGGCTCCTTAACTGCTAAGCCATCTCTCCAGCCCTTGTTCTTTTTTTTTTTTTTTTTTTTTTTTAATTTAGTTAATAGGATTTAAGCATTGTGGTTGGTCAAGTCCAGCCCCTGGAACTTGGTGCCAGGTCTAACCTCTTCCTGAGACAGCCCTTAGCCCTAACCAACCAGCTATCCCTTCTGGTTCACCTGAGCTGGAAGACAGCCCATCCACATAAGGTCATAAATACCTTTGCAAAAGGAGGGCAAGCTCTCTTTGATCACTTGGGAACTTCCAGCTGTGGGTGAGGTTTTCCTTGGCTGGGCCTAGGCCCTAGTGCAGACCACTTAGGAGGGCCCCCTAGTCCTTTCTCTCCACATGGGCTCTTTATCCCCTTCCAGCTCCCCACATGGCAGGAGCTCCCTGAACTTTCTTTTCTCTTTCTTTCCATGCTTTATTCCAGGCCCACCACGTGGGATCTCTAGCCATGTGAGTGTCATTCCTTGACTCTGTACTTCCCTCAATTAATATAATAATTTAATAATTATCCTTCTCAGTCTTCTTTTTCTTTGGTTGAAAATTAGAAATGAACCTAGGGTTTGGGGTGCAAGGACTTTCCTGGATCCTTAGCACACCGTTTACCAGTTGAGTGTGATAGCTGGACACAGTCCACATAACAGGCATTGAAAACGAGTTATGAACGTTCCCTTTTGTTATCATTCTTTAAATGTTGATAATCTTCAAGTTCCTCTCTATCACTTCTTTATAAACTGTATAGTGACTGTGTAAATTAGAGTCCTTTTTCTGTTCTGAGGAGCACCAGAAATGTGTCAGGAGTTGTTTTGCTAGACCGTGAAGGCCTTGGTTCCAGATGGGGACAATAGAATATTCTCGATCTAGCTACTGTGACAATGGAAATGGTAGTGCCAGAAACAAGGTGCATGATGACTGCGTCCCCAAGAGTGATGGAATGCACTTGGGCCTAACAGTGGCGTGGATGACTCTAGAGGTTGTCCACACAGGTGGGCAGTGTGCATCTTGAAGCACACTTGGGCTTGTACAGATGTGGGTCACTCAAGGGGCTCCGGATGCTTCGCCAGTGTGTTGGGCTGATTAGGATAATGAGTTTGGAACATCGTGGAAGTTTCTCAGGCTGACTAAACGGCTTGGGACAATGAAGGCAGCTTGGGAGGAGGTTTGAAGTGACTTGGAATGGTTAGAATGGCAACTTGCTCGATGGCCTGGTCTGACGACAGGTTTGGCTATGGTTGATGATGCATTTTGGGACAATTAGGACAAAAGCTCAGCCAACTGCATTGCTCAGCGTATGTAGCCTTGATCCCAATCTCAGTGCAGAATCTTAGGGCCTGAGGGTTGAGGCAAAGAGATGTCAGTTTCTTTTCCAGAGCAAAGCTGTCATAGAGACTCTAGGAAGCTCCCTCAAGTGGGCTTCAAGCCAATCCTGCCTGCCATTATGATCTGTCATTAGGATATCTGTGTGAAATTGTGACTATGAGCAAGAGCCTGCTGCAAGTCTCCTTTCCCATTCATCCTGCAGTGGCGCGTGTCCTCAGACAGGTCAACGGCCCTGGATGTGTTCCTGTTCCACTGGCCCCTATCTTTCCATTGCTGATTTTAGTGCTACTTTGCTCAAAAAAAAAAAAAAAAAAAAAAAAAATTCTTTCTTTCTTCCTTCCTTCCTTCCTTCCTTCCTTCCTTCCTTCCTTCCTTCCTTCCTTCCTTCCTTCCTTCCTGCCTTCCTGCCTGCCTTTCTTTCTTTCTTTCTTTCTTTCTTTCTTTCTTTCTTTCTTTCTTTCTTTCTTTCTTTTTTTTTTTGCTATTCTGGCTCTTTATGGAGAAGGAGGCACCATTATTTGGCCATCCTACCCTCCTCAGTTATTTCAATCCTGCACAAATTAAAGGTTACATGAAGTATTCAATTAAATATTTACATCCTAGAGAAAAATGCATATTTTCTTCTATGTGTATTGATCGTTTCAAAATTAATTATGTTAGGTTACAAGGGAAGCATCAATAAAAATTCAAAGTCTAAGGGTCATTTTCTACACCTCTATATTGCCTTAATAAAATAAAAAGAAAAATTTTGAAAAGTGTTTAACACGGGAGAGCAATAACACAATTATAAAGCTCTTCTAAACAGCATGTGTCGAAGAAATAATCAAAATTGAAATTACCCATTTGTGCTATGCTGACTTCACTCTCCGTTGGAAAATCTGTTCTTGTTTTTCAGAAGGTAGTGAGACCCGAGGACATAAACCAACCCTTGCACTTTAGCCAAGCCACAGCTGAAACCACAGAGGAATTAGGGAGATGAGCAAGAGTGCAGCTTCCATGATGAGCCTGATAATCTGCACCAGGGTGAAGGAGACAGGCCCTGAGGATACCTACCAAAGCAGAGATCCAGAGGCTCCTCAGAGCTCATCACTGCTCACCATGGCTCAGGGGATTTTGTGGAAGAAGGGGCAGAAAGAGTCACAGGTTGTGACATCATGCCCAGTGGCATTCCATACCCCCCAAAAATAACTGACTGCTGCTCCCACAACCCATAGCCTACAATCCCATGGGGAATACCTACAGCCCCACTCAGGAGTGTCCCCAGTGGAATAGGGGCAGGGATAAAGCAAAAGAGGGTATCAACATATGATGTATCCATATAAAATATGTTGTTAATAATAATAACAATACTAATAAAGAAAAATTGAAATTACCCATTTTTACTAATTAGAAAGCATGACAATGTCACATGATAAAAAGACTGGACATGGCTTGTGTTGACTCATACAATGTAAGTATACATTCATTTTAAAATTAACTTCTGTTCTCAGGCATTCTGGGAGTGAGGCTACAATATTATTATGACGATATTTAGCTATCTACCTATTCCCAACCTATCCATGAATCTATCATCACTACGTCTCATTCTGTATATATCTACCTATTCCCCACCTATCCAGGATCTATCACCACTTTGTCTCATTCCCTATAGACCCTTCAGCATACTCAATACTCATTCTTTACTTTCTTTTTTTTTTTTTTTGTTTCTATTATGCTCACCATGGCATTAACTCAATACACCAGCCAATATTCAATAAAATTTGGAACTTCCTAGTCATTATGCAAACATAACTCTGATATAGCAGAGTTAAAAAAAAAACTTAAAAGATGATTTGAAATAAAACTTTGCTTACATGTTAGAAACCTGGCAGGATGCTACAGATGCAATTTCAGTATCCATTCTTTGTCTCCCTTCTATTTTCTGTCTGTCAGAACCCTGATATATATATATTTTTTGAGAGCACTTCATCACCTAGCACACAGCCTTGTGTTTCATGAACTTAGTATCTCTGACCTCATTTCCTTTCCTAGCGATGTGTTCAAAAAATGACCCGTGACTCAATTCTGATAAAAGACACGAGGGAGCATTTCTTGGAGGCTTCTGGAAAATGTTTTCTAGTCCTTAACAGGCTGAGAGAATACCTGCTTTCCAATCCAATACTTCAGTGTCTGCTATGTTTAGAAATTGCTGTGGCTGCTTTGCAACCCAGATGGAAGTTAAGTCAATATGATGCAGCTTGCTAATAGAAAAATCCTACTTTGAATCACTGAATAAAGCAGATGCCTACTCTTTCTTATAACTTGTTTTATGAGGTACTGCTATGGCCTGGATGTAAAGTGTCCCTGACCAGCTCATGTGTTTAAACACTTGGTTCCTGGCTGACAGATGGCATTGCTTCAGGAAGCAGTGGAATGTTTCTGACAGAGAGGGTCCAGCTGGCACAAGTGATCATGACAGGCAGGACTTTGGTGAGAGTTTCCACCTTCAATTCCAGTTTAGCTCTCTACTCCCTGAGTGCCACAAATACTTGGTAGCTATGTGCTCCTGCCATTATGACGGGAACACTTGGTAGCTATGTGCTCCTGCCATTATGATGGGAACACTTGGTAGCTATGTGCTCCTGCCATTATGACGGGAACACTTGGTGGCTATGTGCTCCTGCCATTATGATGGGAACACTTGGTGGCTATGTGCTCCTGCCATTACCAGGCTACTTTGTTGTGTCTTCCCCATCAGGACAGGGAGAAATCCCCTCAAACCGTAAGCCAAAATTACTTCTTCCTTGAATTGCATGTGCCATGCATTGTACCACAGCAACAAGAAAGCTGCTGGGGATATGATGAACGTCCTTCTTAGGACATTAGAACTTTCAGGAAGAATAGGGAAGCTTTTGGAGCTAGCAAAGCTCTAGAATGCTGCCAGCACACCTGAATGGCCCATGCTGAGAGAGCTACACAATGCTCTATAGGAAAAAGAAAATAAGGCACATGTTTCTTAAAGATTTTTCAATGTCACAATTTTGAACGTAGTCTTTGTGCTTCTGCTATTAGTGTCTTTGTGGTAGTCATTCTAACGTGTCAGGACAAAGCAAGAACAAAATCAAGATGGTTTCTGTGGACACTGCAATCATAGTTTCTCAAAGGCAAATGGAATTACATAAGCCAATTATGACTATTAACAACACAAATACGTGCTGGAGAGATTGCTCAGTGGTTAAGGCTCTTGCCTGTAAAACTTAATGACCTGGGCTCAATTTCTCAGTACCCACGTAAAGCCAGATGCACAAAATGACATATGCATCTGGAGTTTGTGTTCAGTAGCTGGAGGCTCTGGCATGCCCATTCTCTCTTTCTGTCTTTCTTTCTCTGCCAATAAATAAATAAAATATAAAAAAGATAAATTTGTAATACAATAGTAACTTGATGTAATATATGATATAAAGTGTGATTTTGATCCATGGAAATAGTATAAAGCCTTAGAAACCATAAAGTAGAGGTAGAAAGTAGTTGTTATTATATTTTTCCAATGACAAATTGAAGTAGATGTGACAAAACATTGCATACATCAGAAACATATGTTTAATATTTTGAAATATGTATAAATTAGATAAACTTAATGATAAAATGAAAATAGACAACTGAAAGAAAATATACAATATAAGGGGAACTGCACAAATGCTTGTCAGAAATCCCGTATACACTGATGTAACAATGAAGAAGCCCAGAGGGCAGACATGGAGTACAAGTGACATTGTCAGCAGTGGTAGGCAAATATTCCAAAAATACTGGATTTTATTACATAGTGCAATGAGATTAGGTTTAGAGATTTTTTTTTTTTTAGAGAGGAAACCAAGTTTTCAAAAATTTATCAGTTCTCTTTAAATTTGCATCTATTCAATTACAGAATCTTGATGTGCTTTACTTTAGATTTACTCTGTATTTCTTTTCTTGTCTCAAAGTCAAGGTTAGAGTGGTGTTTTGGACTCTTTCAGTTTTTGTAAGAGACTCAGGCAATTCGAACAAACTATGTTAAGTTCAAAGAATATCTATTTTTGGTCCCAAGAAAACAAAACACCCAACATTAACTAGCTTTGGGCTCAGTTTAATCTAGTAATTAAAACATAGTTAAAACCTCCATCTGTCAACGTTTTGCTACATAACAGTGCATGGTGGTTCCTGGCAGCCTCTGGGCTTCAACCCTAACAGCATTTCAGCCTCAGCAGAAGGAGAAACTTCTAGAGGAAAGAGCCAGAGGGGACAGCAATCTAGCTGGACTTCTTTGGAGGACATTTTGATTCCTTGACCATTCCTCTGATCTTCAGCCCTAAGGCAAGGTGACTAATGAGGTCAAGGTCACATTTGTACTATTGGGTTTGCAGAGAGGTTCTTCCAAACCACACAGTGTGATCTCACTATAGGAAGAAAGGTAATTTTTTACTAGGAAGGTGGAAGGGTGTTTCTTAAGAAAGGACTTAGATGAACATCAGAAAGAGAAACAGCCACCCTGGATTTTTAAAAAAGTGAAAAAACCATCATGAGATGGTTTAGTGGTTAAGGCGCATGCCTGTGAAGCCTAAGGTACCAGGTTCGATTCTCTAGGTCCCACCTAAGCTGTATGCACATGGTGGTGCATGTGTATGGAGTTAGTCTGCAGTGGCTAGAGGCCCTGGTGTGCCCATTTCTCACTCTCTTTCTCTCTGTCATAATAAATAAATAACTAATAAATAACTAAATAAGGTATCATGACTCTATGTCTTTTGTGCTTCTTGGTAGGGCCCCCCCGCCAAAAAAAAAAATGGTCAAGAGAATGCAGTAAGTAAAACTTAATCTGACTTTTGACTTTTATTATGGTATGGATTGAATATGAAATGACCCTTTGAGGCTATGTTCCCAGCTAGGTGTATTATTTTTGGAAGCTCTGGAAATGCTATGGGGTTGTATCTAGCTGAAGGAAATAGGTTAAAGTGGTATCTTTGAGAGTATCTTATCTTTTTTTTTATTGGAGAGAGACAGAGAGAGAGAGAGCAAGAGGCAGAGAGAGGATGGGTATGCAAGGGCCTTTTCAGGTACTGTGAACGAACTCTAAACACGTGCGCCCCCTTGTGCCCATGTGCGACATTGCATGCTTGCATCACTTTTTGCATCTTGCTAAACGTGGGACCTGGAGATTTGAACAAGCAGTCTTAGGCTTCACAGGTAGGTGCCTTAACCTCTAAGCCATCTCTCCAGCCCAAGGGTATCATATCGTGTCCATAGTCTCTCTCCCCCCTTTCTATCTGTCATGATGTGAACCGCCTTCTCTACCACAAGTTTTCCTCATCAGGACATTCTACCTGAGTTTATATTACCAAGCACTATGGACTGAAACAACTGAAATTATGAGCAAAATGAATGAGTTATTTTCATGAGTTTTTTTTTCCAGAGCAATGAGGAAAGTAATACACTTCAGAAATCCCCAGGCAGCATGAAAAGGTATATGATGGGACAGGTAGAGAGCTTGGCATCTCCTTCCAGGAGGAAGGAATTATATACACTCAATTATTTTCATAAGCTGCAGGAAAGACACAACAGAAACCGGAGACATCCCTAAAAACCAACATTCACAGGCAGGGCTTCAATAAGAGCATCTCACAGAGAATCAGAGAAATTAACTTTTCACTGCCTTTTGACTATATTAACTCTTTCCTTCACAGTAGCTCTATTGTTTGTTTTTGGCTATTATCTGATTCTATTCTCCAAGGGACAATGGGAGAGGGTATCAGAGAATGTATTATAGAGATTGAATTTGACACTGACAGGTGTATAGAAATATTATAACTCATAATGAACATTTGACTTTCAATATTACCTCCCCAGTATAACAGAAAAGTCATTAAATAGAGAACAAAGTCTCATCAAATAGGGGAAAATATTTCAAAATTATTCATATTGAAGTCTCAGTAGCATACTAGGTAAGAATACATAGTTCTGGAAATACAAAGGAAATTAATACATGAATTTTAATTTCTGTTCTGCATCACTTCATAGTATGTTTGAGCTTTTCAAAACTTGTTGAGGCTGCACTATTTGTAATTGGTTGGGAATAAAGCAATGTCAAAGAGAAGGCAAAATGGATTTCTTAAAAGGCTAATACTGGCAATGTCAAAGGCATAATTTCTAAAGCTTTATAAAAATTGTTAGAGTTTTAGGTATAATTGAATTAGATTATGGTTGAATTCAGAGCTAATCACTTTTTTCTGGAAAAGGAGAATATTATAGAATAACAAAATAAACCTACCCAATGCCTTCCTGCAAAGTATTTTCAATGCATTCAGCATTATTTTATTATCATAGACTTTTTGCTTTAGAAATTTATAGACACTTATTGAAAGCTAGGCTTCTGAGTATATCCACTTATTATCATGCTTTTCAATTTCCCCTTGGAAAATAACTTCCCACAGCAAAATAAAAATTGAAAGGCCACAAAGGGATATTGGAGAGTTTATGTGGAGACCAGGATGAGTCCTGTGAAGATGATAAGAGGGATCTGATGATAACAAAAGGGAATCTTCTTCACTTAGGAATGGGCTGATGACAATGTCCAGCTCAGAGAAAGAACTTTCTGCCTGACACTGGTGTGACATGCAACTGTGCAGCAGTGATATTTCCTCTCAGAATAAAAACCCACACCTCATGCTTCAAAGTCCTTCTCACTTTAACACTCTTATATCCCCTTCTCTTAAAAAAATTATTTATTTTTTTATTTATTCATTTATTTATTTAATTTTTTTTTTTTGAGATAGGGTCTCACTCTAGCCCAGACTGACCTGGAATTTCCTATGCAGTCTCAGGGTAGCCTTGAACTGATGGTAATCCTCCTAGCTCTGCCTCCTGTGTGCCACCACACAAGGAGAGAGAAATACAGAGAAGAGAGGCAGACAGAGAAAATGGGTGAGCCAGGGACTGTAGATGCAGCAAACAAACTCCACATACATGTGCCACCTTGTGTATCTGGCTTTACTTGGGCAGTGGGGAATTGAACCCAGGTCCTTAAGCTTTGAAGATAAGTGCCTTAACTGCTAAGCCATCTCTCCAGTTATGTTTTCTTCTTTTGAAAAATTTGTTAGATTATGTTTTCTTCTGGCTTTTCTTTTGTATTGCCAAAGTTTTGGTTAACCTTCCTCCACCCTCTTTTCTTCCCATTTTCCCAATATCATCCCTGATTTATTCGTTGCAACCTCTGCCAATGTTTTCATCTCACTTGTATTTCACTACTTCATCTCCTTGAGAACTACCATCCTCCAGCCCTTTTCTAACTTCCTAATTAAAAGCCACTCTTAGAGTTCTATGCACAGGTCTGCAGATCTGAAGCTAGGATCTGTACATGAGAGAAAATGTGTGGCATTCGTTTTTTATTTATTCATATATTGGGAGAGAGAAAGAGGCAGGCAGAAAGAGGGTGAGTATGGGTGGACCAGGGTCACCTGCCACTGTAAATGAACTCCAGATATATACCCCACTTTGTGCATCTGTCTTTATGTGAGTACTATGGAACTGAGCTTAAGCCTTGGGCTTTGCAAGCAAGTGCCTTTAACCACTGAGTCATCTCTCCAGCCCACATCTGTCCTTTTGAGCCCGAAGTTACTCAATATATGATTTTCCAGTTCCCTTTGTTTTCCTGCTACTTTCACAATTTTTCTTGCCTTACATTTGAATAAAGTTCCATTGTGCATAAGAACCACATTTTATTATCAGTTGACGGGCATCTAGCTTGATTCCATTGCTTAGCTACACTGAATAAATCAGCAATGGGCATAGATGTTCAAGTACCCTGTATCATGATATGGAGTTCTTTGAGTAGAATCCAAGTTGGTAGAGCTGCATCATGTGAGAGATCCTTATCTCTTATCCTGCACATAAGTCAATTCCACATGGATCAAGGACTTCAACATAAGATCTGAAACTCTGAATTCTCAAGAAATAAAGCAAAGTAGGATATAATCAAGTTATAGTCTTAGGAAAGGACTTTCTGAATAGGACCCAAGTTGCCCAGGAAATAAGGACTTCATACAACTAAATAGCACATGAACAGCAAAGGAAACCATCAACGACGCAAAGTGGCAGCCTATAGAATGGGAGAAAATCATTGCCAGTAATAATCCCAGTAGAGGATTAATATCTACAATACACAAGGGTCTCCAAAAAAAAAATAAGGAAAAATCAACAATCCAAACAAAAAAACGTGTTATGAAACTAAACAAGGTTTCTCAAAGCAAGACATACGAAAGAAATATTTTTAAAAGTGTTCAACATCCTTAGCCATCAGGGAAATACAAATTAAAATTGGTGTGAGATTTCATCTCACTCCTGTCAGAATGATAATCATCAAGAAAACAAATGACAACAAATGCTGGTGATGAAAAGAACCCTCATCCACTGCTGATGGGACCGTAAACTGGAACCGTCACCATGAAATCAGGGCAGCAGTTCCTCACAAAGCTAAACATAGAATTTCTGTAAGGGCCAGCTATACTATTCCATTTATTCTTACATAAAAATTATAACAATTATGCATCTATATAAAGAAGAACCTCTTACGTATTGATACTTGCATGCACAGACTTTCCATGCAAGTGAAAACCATGACTATGCTGAAATCATGCTAGTCACTGAGGCATCTGCTAGGTGGAAGAGTAAACCCTCCTCCTCTTCCACAGTAAGCATGCTAATGATAAAGTAAGTGAAGGAGGCGGGGGGAGAAGTAGGAAACCCACCCTCCACTTGTATTTTCAGGAGGGTGTTTCATTAGAAAAACATGCACAGAATTCAAAAAGCAAATGCATCAACCCCAGTGAACAATGTGTTGACAGTGGGAGAAATAATCTAATCGATGAATTAGAGAAGTGATAAATTCCCTATCATCTCCATGGAAAAATGTAAAGAGAGACACATGGCTAATTAGAAATAAGGCTGGGCATAGAGTTCACTGGTACTGTTTGCCCAGCGTACATACAGCCTTAATTTTGATCTCCAGCACTACAAAACAGATTTGAGCACAGATTCAATTAATGCAGCCTGCATGTATAATGTTTATTCTGTATGGAGAGAAGAGACTCTTCAATAAGGAGAGAAATAAAAGTCAACAATAACCAGATATCATTCCCGATGCATGACTGAGTATGAAGTAAAAAGAAATCTGGCTGCATTGTTTTGAATAGTTAAGTTGCACAGAGCTGGTTAGAATCCTAGTTGGCAATGCCATTCTGGAAATCAGCTTGCTAAATGATTTCTAATTCACATGTAGCTGACATACATACACTTTGCATTTACAATTATTCCCAAATACACATATCCTAAGTACTACAATTTCAAAATCATAGATATATTTCTTTCTAGGTTTAAATGTTTTAGAATCAAGTATAAGACTATGGGATCAGTGCTAATTTGTGTGAGTGAGTGAGTGAGTGTGTGTGTGTGTGTGTGTGTGTGTGTTTGTGTGATGCATTTCTAGGAAATATCTGTAGATCAGTAGATCAGTAGATCAGAGGTGAGACAAGGAGGGAAGCCAGTGCAAAGATAGTTATCGATAATTTAACCAGGGTGGCAACCTGGGGCTCGGTCTGATGGAAAGATTTTTGGAGATAGTATAGGACACACCTCGAGAGTTATTCCAGGCAAAGATGAGTAACTCCCACCTTTTTTCCCATCACTGCCTAAAGGCTATTTCTGGGAACCTGAACCCCTGTGCACTTCCAGATCTCTTTGAGCCTGTGCCCAGACAAAAAACTGTTCTCTGGCTGTTGGTAGTGAGCAGGTGTTCACAGTAAGCTGTGTTCAGAGTATGGAAGTGAGGATGGAAAGAATAAAGGGACACAGGCAAATATCTCGTACAATATCATTATGAAAGAGCTTTGCTTTGTGCAGGAAGTCATTGCCAAATTCTCTGTCAGCTACATGTTAGCATCATGCCTTTTTGTGAAGTTTATTTTTCCCCCCGCTGTTCCTTCTAAATTCTAAACTACATAGAGTCTTAAGCACTGATGCAAAACCATGAGGTTTTAGGGAATGAGTTGCTTTCACCACTGTGCTTTTTAGTTGGTTGTACTGTTCAATTGTCATTTTTATCATATTACTGAGTCAGCTGCAATAGAATTAAGTTTTCATGTACTTGATGGAAAAACATGCAGACAATTATGCTTTTACCATTGGATAGGAATAATAGGTCAGGAAGGGCTTTGGTTTCATCTAAAACATTTTAATTATTTTATATAGATTGTGTATATGTAGTTTTTTCCATAATTAATTAATATTTAAATAGAAAACTGAGTAAAGGACTAAACATTTTCTACATAATAATACTATACCTGTGAAAAACGAAAGACATTAAGATTCTAATCAGAAACTATAAACCCACTAAGTATTAATTAATATGATTATGCCAGCAAAGGAAACAAATGCTCTAGTTTTATTAAAATAATCAGATTAATAAATACACGCTTTTCCTAGAACAAATCATAAAATTGTTTAAAAGTCAGTTTTCGCCCATGTGTGGTACTTCCCACACTCAGTAAGAGCGATAACAGGTTTGCCACAAATTCAAGGCCAACCTGGGATGCCTAGAGAATTCTAGTTCAGCCAGAGCTATGCATTAAAACCTGTTAACAAATAAAACAATTCCCCATCAAACAAAAAATTAGGCATATTTGTGAAATTTATTTCTAGTATTATTATAGTCTTAGTACTAATACTAATGCTTTTGGAGTATAATGAAACCACTCTAAAATTTATCTCAATTAATAAATCTATAAATGAAGAAGTCAATTATTAAAAAATGACTGTGGGCACACATACACAACTAGATGGTATGGTGTTTTTAAAAATGCAATGCTCATCTATATATACAAAATATAAAATATTTAAAAATAAGGCAATGACAAATTGTCATATTAAAATAGAAGGTTTTTTTAAATATGTAACTATTAAGAATACAGAAAATGAACAAGACTACAAATCTAATTTTATAGTCTGCTCATCCATTAAAGGCACTTTCTTGCAAAGATTGATGTTCTGTGTTCAATTCCCCAGTCCAGATGTATATAGTTGTACATATATCTGGAGTTTGTTTGTAAAGGTAAGAGGCCCTGGTATACCCAGTCTCTCTCTCTCTCTCTCTTATTTTAAATAATTAAAATTCAAAAAAGAAAAAAAAGCACAGCCAGAAATGATATGAAAGTGTGACTATTGTCCAGATTCTCTGGCTTGGAAATCTTAGCTATAATATTCACAAAAACAAGTAGTGCATTCAACTAATAATTTTGCTAAGAAATCTGGTGTATAATGATGATGTAAAATGACACATTTTAGAAAATATATCTGTAATAGAGTAAAATAATGGAATATAATTTAGAAACATTCAATATATTTCACCATCTTGATAAGAATCTAGAAGGCTTGTGTAGCAGACAGCTTCAGGTTCGCTGAGATGAACTTCCAGACCGGGCACAGTTATGGAGGAAGGGATATTATTTATTGAAGCTTTACAGATCCAGGGGAAGTTCCATAATGGCAAGAGAAGTGGCCTGCTCTCCACAGGGCCAAGCAGAGAGAGAGAGAAAGCCAACCAGCACCACAGCACACAGAGCAAAACTACTGCCAAAAGGTTACACAGCACACTTCAGGAACTCCTGCTAGGCACATTTGCATATCTTTACAATGGGATCTCAAACCCACACCTTAAGACCAGCCCCCAGTGACATTGCAAGGTGATTGCAGGTGCAAACTATAACTAGTAAAACACAGACTATATTGGGGGACATATATTCAAACTACCAAAGCTTGTAATCAAACTGAACTCTGTTATCCTGATAATGATTAAGCACTAGGAATGTGTGGCAATCATAAACCTAGAGAAAATTAGATATATTTCATTAAATTTAAGGATGATCACCATGGCTGCTACTCTTGGTGTTGGCCTAGATAAAAGATATGAAGACAAACTGGGGAGGCAGAGTTAGGAGGATCGCTGTGAGTTGGAGGCCACCCTGAGACTACATAGCAAATTCCAGGTCAGCCTGAGCTAGAGTGAGACCCTACCTCACCCCCCCACCAAAAACATAATAAAAAGATTCCAAGACAAATGAAATGTGATCATACTATTTGAAAATCAGAGAAAATATTTATTTTAGGTTAAAATCTATTCTCCTTTAAAATATCATGCCCTATGAAAATTCAAGAGAATCAGTGATAAATAATAGAAGTACAGAAAGATAGTCACATAAAAGGTTCATTTGGAAAATCAATATTACATTTTCTATATATAATAAAAATTAGAATTTCTTTTTATGAAAAAAAGACTAAAAAAAAGACCTTTTATTATAGACCTTGAAGATAATATGAGTGGAATGTGTGAGTCTAAACATTATTAAAGTATTAAAGTTGATTTTTTTTTTCTTTTTGGTTTTTCTAGGTAGGGTCTCATTCTAGCTTAGGCGGACCTGGAATTCACTATGTAGTTCCAGGCTAGCCTCGAACTCACAATGATCCTCCTACCTCTGCCTCTTGAGTGCTAGGATTAAAGCCATGTGTCATCACGCCTGGCCCCTTAAAGTTGATTCTTAACAAAATGATTAAACTTCACAGCAAATGTACAAGGAAACACATGAGCTTTTTTTTTTTTTTTTTTAGTTTTTTTTAAACATATATGTATATTTGTTTAACTTTTTATTTTTATTTACTTATTTGACTATTTTAGTTGTTATTGACAACTTCTATACTTACAGACAATAAACCATGTTAATTCCATCCCTTCCTCCACTTCCCCTTCACAACTCCAGTCTCCATCATATCCCTTCCCTCTGTTAGTCTATCTTTTATTTTGATGTCATTGTCTTTTTCTCCTATTATGAGGGTCTTGTGAAATTAGTGTTGATATTGAGGCCAGTTTCTGTCTGGACAGTTGTAAGGAGTCGTTCCCTTCCTTTGGCTCTTACATTCTTTCCGCCACCTCTTATGCAATGGACCCTGAGCCTTGGAGGGTGTGACAGAGATGTTTCAGTGCTGGACACTCCTCTGTCACTTCTTCTCAGCACTATGTTGCCTTTTGGGTCATCCCAGTGGTCACTGCCATCTGAAAGGAGAAGCTTCTCTAACCAGAAGTGAGAATAGCATTACTATGTGAATATGAACATTAAGTGTAGTGCTTTCAGGGCAGTTTGGTGAGAATAATATATACATTTAGTCAGACAAGAGGAGGATTTATACCCCTAAGGCTCATGACCTCCCCTGCCAAAGGGTTTTGATTAGGTTTTCAGTACTACCCATGGATTCCCTCCCATAGAGCAGGCCTCCAGTCCAATTAGAGAGCAATTCGTTTTCCCCAGAGCAGACATGTCACTATTGCACCTGTTCGGTTATTTGGCCTGTCTGGCAAACTTGAGGCTTCCAGTGTCCACTGTTTTCACTGCTGATGACTTCTGTCTCCCATAGGGCTGCATGCAGTGCAGCTTTTTCCCAGCTTTCAGTTGGCTGGTCTACAGGGAGAAGGTTTTCAGCTCAGCCCCAGCTTGATTTCTCAGTGTCCTTGCCACCCAGGCATGTGAAGTCTTCAGCAATAGGGTCTCACCATCTGTTTCTCATGGGAAACCAAGGGCCTTGGCGATAGCCTGTCATGGTTGAGGCAACAGGGACCTCCCTAGCCAACAACTCACTGGAAGGTATCCCATGCCTGGCACTGAGAATTTTCTAGTAGCAATCTATGGCTTCTGAATGTATCATTATTCAAAAAAGTAGGTTTTCATATATCTTATTCAGAATATCTTGAATTTTGTTTGACCATCCCCTAGCCTTCTCTTACTCAATTTCTTCCCCTGGACTCACTTAGGCCATTCCACTCCCTGTGATCTGTTCTTCTACTTACATATATACAATACCATCCCCTTAAGTCCTTTCCTCTCCTCCCGCCCTTATAGCCTTTTTCTAGCTTACTGGCCTCTGCCACCAAGTTTTGGTTCCAAATCACACACAAGTCTAAATATTTGTAGCTAGGATCCACATGTAAGAGAGAACATACAACATTTGGCTTTCTGGGCCTGGGTTACCTCACTTAGTATAATCTTTGCAGATCCATCGATTTCCCTGAAAATTTCATAGAGAAAGAGGAGAGAGAGAGAGAGAGGGAGGGAGAATGGGTGCACCAGGGCCTCCAGCTGCTGCAAATGAACCTCAGGTGCGTGCGCCCCCTTGTGCATCTGGCTTATGAGCATCCTGGATAATTGATCCCGAGCCCTTTGGCTTTGCAGGCAAATGCTTTAACCGGTAAGCCATCTCTCCAACCCCACATGAGCTTTTTGAAAGGTAAATTGGTTGGCTGATTGCAAAATTCTCTAAGTACTATAAATGCAAGAATATTCAAAACAATTTTCTGAAGGAACAATGCAGTATCAGTGATTAATACATATTTAGCACTTTCATCTGTGAGATAATTTGAATTTTAAAAAGACAGAAAGCTAGAAATGACAAAATGAAAATAAAATAATAAAAATAAGAATGCTTGAGACATGAGAGAACTATTGAGGAAGCAGAATCTAAGAGACAGAAATTCCTGAAAGATTAAAAACAGCAAGGGCGATGACATTCTCTAAGCTTTTTCTTCATGAAAATTTGTCATTTTTTTGGTGTGCTAAAAGAAGTTGTAAGCCAAACACACTGCTTTGGTTAGGATGCAGACAAGCCAGCAGACCATTTAGAAATCCTCCTTATGAGAGATTTAAATTTTGTGCTTGTGCCTCTCAATGCACTAAGCACTTAGGATCCAGTTTTCTAGAAAGGTATGCAGATCCAAGAAGCAAGCCTAACACTCTAGCAAGAACAACACAGGGGAAGGGCAAGAATTCAGCGTTCATAGCGATCACAACACCAGAAAAAGGCTGAAAGAGATAAACACAGAGAACATCCAACTCCAACTAAGCCAGATATCCAGAGACACAGAGGCTCCCAAAACCTCACCACTGAAGCAGAACTAAAATGATCCCAATGTGGCTCAGGGAAACTTGCGGAAGAGGGGGCGGAAAGATTGTTAGAGTCACAAGTTGTGGCATTATGCACAGAGACTGAGGCTACCCCCCAGAACTCTTGACGACCCCCCACAATGCATGACCCACATTCCCCACTGATGAGTGTCCCTTTGGAAGAGGGAGGACAGGGAGGAGGATAATGGGACCAATACTATGAATGTAAAATCAGAATAATATAAATAATATATGAAGGTTAATTGACTAAGAAAGTGAGCTGGAAAACCATGGACTCCTGGAGTAAGGTTTATTAGAAATCTCCTAACGCAGAGGAAACGTGGAAGTTCAGGACCCGTAGGACAGAGGAGCAGGTCAATTTCACAAGTTTAAAATTTGATTCCTACAAATGTTTACTTAAACACGTAAGCATGGGGAGTGGAGAGATGGCTTAGTGGTTAAGGCGCTTGCCTACAAAGCCAAAGGACCCAGGTTCAATTCCCTAGGACCCACGTGAACCGGATGCATGTGTCTGGAGTTTCTTTGTAGTGTATGGAAGCCCTGACATGTCCACTCTCTCTCTCCCTCTTTCTCTGCTTTTTCCTCTCTCTCTAAAATGAATAAAATTTCAATTTTTTAAAAAATAAGCATAAAACACTTTAGACAAAAACCTCAACAATTCAGTGATAAATATGGTAAGTCTTTGACCAATTGAAGTAGATATTCTGGCACTTTCATAGAATCTGAGAATCTGAGAACCTCAAAACTGGAGTTCAGAATTTGACAAGGAAGGGAGTCCTGCATAGTAAATGCTACAGGATTGTAAATCTTGGACACTTCCTCCTAAAATGTGCAGTATAAGTAGTCCTTGGGCAGTCCTAATTTGATCATCAGTTCCCTTTTTTTTTTTTTTTTTGCCAATGAGAAGAATGAACTTTTCTAAACACGCACAGTCATTTCCACAAATTATTTTACATTTAATAAAAAACTAACAGGAATGACAGAATAAAAAAAGAACCAGGAGGGAAAAAATAGAAAGCAAACATATATCCAGACAAGATCCAATACTCGAAGTAATCAAAGCAGGCATGAGAATGCTGGTTAAAAAAAAAGTACCTGGAAATGTTGGCAATATTGAGAATTTCACTGGATAACTGAAATTCGTATATTGGAAAGCTTGTTATAAATTTGGCTTATGTAATTATGGAAATTAAATTTATTTAAAATATTGTTATTTTTTTCTGCAAGGAGAAAAGAGAGAAAGAGAAAGAAAATGAGCATACCAAGACTTTTCTCCCCTGCAAACAAACTCCAGATGCATATGCCGCTTTGTGCATCAGGCTTTATGTGAGTACTGGGGAATCGAACTTGGGCTGTCAGGGTTTGGAAACAGGCACTTTTAATGCACAGGGTTATCTTTATAATAAAGGAAACACAAATAGGATATTCTTCACAAAAAGCAACTTATTAACTGAACTAAAATTACTGAAAGCAAACTTTTGAAGAAAATATCCTAAAGTAGGCAACAAGCAGTAAAAAATTTATTCAAAACTACTAGAGCATTCGTTATGAGTAGTATTTATTTCCTTCTTCCCTAAGGATATTTTTCAGAAGTGAGACAATTCTAGAAAGCCGGAGTTAATGTACCTTCCACATATCCTCACAGGCTGTTAAACTATGTTAGGGATCTAGTAAAACTGGGAAGCCCAGGGAGAATTTCAATTCTGCTGTGACTTACAATGTGTTCTCAACCTACACACCGAGCAAAGAGCCAAGGATGTCTAATTCTTGCAAACCATTGACACAGATTCAGGGAAGACCCCCCCCCCAAGTAAGGCCGAGTGTGTACAGATGTATTTCACAACAACAAGAACAAAGTAATGATCTATGTGAGAAAATTAGTAACTCGGCACTACAGCAAAGAGAAATTTCAGAACTTCAGTTCATGTAAGTTAATTGCCATCTAAAGAAACAATAGCAGAAAACAATCCTCAGAAGAAAAACAATTAGTCATTAAGGCACATTATTTAATATATGAAGGTTTTGAGTAACAGAATGTTAGGTGTGGAGAGAAAAATCAAAGAAAATTCAAAGTGTTTATCAAGGTTTATGTGGCCAGTGGAATAAACTTTTAACAATGAAGACAATATAATTTTAGATAAAAACCTAAAATAAAAATCCAGGCTACAAAATTTCTAAACAGAACCAATTAGACTAAAGACAAATGATATCAATGATGATGTAAACCTACAAAGGATATGATAGATGTGAGAAATGGTAAAATTAATTCATACAAGATTATAAGAACATGGAGCCAGACATGGTGGCACACACCTTTAATCCCAGAACTTGGGAGGTAGAGGTAGGAGAAGTGCTGCGAGTTCAAGGCCACCCTGAGACTATATAGTGAATTCCAGGTCAGCCTGGGCTACAGTGAAACCCTACTTTGAAAAAAAAAAAAAAAACCAAACAAAAAAAGAAAAGATTATAAGAACATTCTATATGTATGAAGCTTATTGCTATACATATTTTCTCATAAAAAATTGAAAGTAATAACTGTTGAAAATAAAATTTATTTCACCACTGCTAAGCACTTAACATATTTAGTTCTTCATATAACATTATTCCAAAGTAAGGTAGGATGGATTGATGAGCAAAATTTCTATAATTTATGAGAGACAAAAAATGTATCAACTTGAAATAGATTGTAATGAATTAAAGGTGGATAAATAATGAAATTTCTTGAAAATCATTTAAAAAATATATAAAGAAATAAGCTGAGAAGTCAGTAAAGAAAATAACATGATTCCGGTAGAGAGGTCACATGTTTGGAGAGAAAACGTGTCTTAATCACTTTAAAATGCTTTAAAGAATAAAGAGAATGTTCTTCAGACCAACAAGGTTAAGTAGACATCCATACCTGAAAGAAACCCGATAAATCCGTAAGCATGTGGGAACCAATACGCCACTAATTCATGGCCCTCACTTAATATCACAAGTCAACTTTCCAAACACACTCTAATGCAGATAAAAGCATTAGGTATCAAAATGCAGGAGGGGCAAGGGAAACAATGCTTGGAGAGTAAGTTTTAGTTTTAAATGACTGAGTTGGAAATAAACTCAATTTTTTTTTCTGTCTTAATGCAACAGAAAAACAAGAACACACTAAACCCAAATGGGAACCCAAAACAAAAAAGTACTGCTACAGTAGACATCACTGTTGTAGGACAGACGTCAGCCCCCTTTTTTTTTTTTTTTTTTTTTTTTTCTGGGAAGGCCTAGGTCATGGATAGTTTAGGCAGACCATTTGGTATCTATAACAATGATTCCATTTTGTGCCTATTCCATAGGCAAAATATAAGCAAGGGGACATGGTTTCCTTCCAGCACAAGTTTGAAATGGGCAGTCAGCCACATTTTTCCTGTGATTTGAAGCAGAATAACCCTGATGCAGAAAAAAAAAAAAAAAAAAAAAAAACAAGCAAATAAACAAAAACAACAGAGACCATCTCCGTATCTGGCTCCTTTCGAAGAACGAAGAATGAAAATATTGATACAATTTTAGCTAGATTGATCAAGGATAAATGAGAGAATTTACCACAATACAAGAGCCACCTCGATTGATTTCGGTAGTCATTGAAAAGATAGGGGAGAACAATAATCTGTGAACATGTCAATAGATTTGACAGTGGGTAAGGTACACCAGTTGTCTGGAAACATACAAGCTAGTAAAATCAACTCAAGAAATAATAGATTTCCAGCATTCCAAATCTATTCAAGAATTAGAATTAGTAGTTTAAAATCTTCCAAAAGAAAAGCGCTTAGTAACCTTTTGAGATGTAACTTGAGAGCCACCAAAATTATACATATGGCTAACACTTTGCCTTGCCTAGTCCTTGCTCCCCATTGGGTCCTTTCTTGCCGTGGCTTTTTTCCCTCACCACCGGCAGGTAGAGTAGAAGAGAGAGAGAACCGGGCCAGGCGTTTCTCTTGAGGCTGAGCGAGAAGGCGGGTGTCAGCGACTCAAACCCCTCCCCCCACTAAAACACCCGGGAGAAAAACCACATTGAGTCGCGGAGACCGTCTAAGGCGGAAAAATTTCTCCGTTTATTGTCAGGGGAGATATTTATATGCTTTGAGGAAGGGGGCGGGAAGAGGGGATGAGAGAAAGGTATAAGGGCCAATATACTTTGAGGAAGGGGGTGGGAAGAGGGGATGAGAGAAAGGTATAAGGGCCAATAGTATTTCATCACGTCAGCAGCAGCTGGGTGGAGGCAGTTTCAGCTTAGGTGCTGAGTCAAGGGCAGGTCACGAAACTCTACTCAGGCTCGACTAGGCCTTACCGGGAGTAGGCCAAGATTGGCTGGGCTAACCACTCGGCTTCACACCGGGCAGGGCCCAACACTTTCTTATGACCTCACTGTGTGAAGCCCATATTCATACTCTCAGAAGTGCTTTCATTTATTTGGACAGCTATCCTTAATGGCTTTAATAAAAATTCTCCAAGTCTGCGGATACCAGCTGGTCCTGAACTACTTGTTGTCGAAACCATGAATCCTGGACGTCCTGAGCCGACATTCCTAAAACATTAAGGGAACTGCTTAGGGTGACGGGGATGACAGTATGAAGTTGTCACTCTGTCCCTTCACCACTGACAAACCCTATCAAACATTTAAAGAAGAAATAATATTGATTGTTTTTAAAAAGTGAGAAAATAAAGGAGGGAAGAACATTCTACAGCTAGTTTTATTATGTCACTATTATACTGATAATAGTCAAAAATAACAAAAGAATAAAAAAAACACTCAAAAAGTATCTGAAGATCAATAACCCCTGAAAGCAATTTTCTTATAAAAATATTAACTAATGTAATTTAGTAGAATACAAAAACCCCAACAACAATAAAAAACTTAAAATGCACTATAATGAAGCAGGGCCTATCCTTAGAAAGCTAAATTATTTTACCATCTAAAGGTCACTGAATGTCCTACATTATATTAATAAGAGAGTATGATCATATGACCATCTCAGTAGCTGTTGAATAAACTGACCAAACTCAAATTTGTGCTGTCTCTCAATAAAGCAATAACTGCAGGATAGTCCACTCTGTGACACAGGCATCTATTAAGACCTCCAGCTAATAATACTTCTTAATGGCAAACACAAGCTATCTAAGCCCATTTTTTTTTTTTTAAAAAAAAACAAAACATTGTCAGTTCTCAGTGCTTTTTTGTAAAGATTCACCCTTTCCATTTTGGGTAACTGCTCCCCCACCTGGAAATCAAATTGAGTCATGGTCCTCGATTTTGTTCATAATCCAAGTAAAGATAAGAGACTTCACAGAACATTAAGCAGGAACTTTTCCTTTGTGCCAGTTGCTGCACCAATTTCTTTACATATATTAGAGTACTAAATTTTTGTGACTGGGGGAATGGATCCCAAGTTCTGTGCACGGACGTGTACTCTACCATTGAGACACATCCCCACCTGGCTAGCTCCTGTTTATTGTAGTTAGTATGCACTGTCTTTTCACAAATGCCCACCGAACTATGCCTCCCTGAATGCCAGCTCCTAGCACACTTGTGTGGAGCATTGAGGAAGACATCACATGTCCTGTACTGCTTCTCCATCTTCCTTGGCTCTCTCATTAAAGCTGGCCCTCCTTGTCTCCCTGGTAGACGAGAGGACAAGGGAGAACTGGGGTCCCAGGCATGTGTGCCCAGGCCTGGCTTTTTACTTGGGTACTAGGAATCAAGCTCAGAAAAAGCTTTTACCCACTGAACTATGGATCCCCAGGATCCAGGAATCCACAGTTCTCTCCATTCCTATCGTTTAAAACGCAGCTTTAGCATTTTGAAATTCTAGAACAGTTTTGTTTCCATTTTATGGGAGATCTTTCTTAAGATACATTAAATATTTTCCCTCCTCACGGCAAATAACTGTTCATTTTCAGAAAAGCTTATTTAATAAGCGTTCACAGATGCTGCAAAACAATTCATAGCAAATGTTAATTGAAACATGGCATATCTTATTTAATTTCTCAAATAAAGAAGTATGTATATTATAGTGCTGATTATAAGTTTAAAAGAATAGGCCTTTAGTGGTCATTGCTTCTGAATGTATCTTGCATGTTTCCACATTCTGTATTTCTGAGCATTTTTTCACTGGTCCTTTGTTTTGTTTCTGCATTAGATTTATTGTCCCCTGGGGAGTATCCTGCAGCTTTCATGAAGTTCACATGTTTCTGAGTAGATATATTTTTACTATTGCTTCTTTCTCCTTAAGGGTGCAAATAAAAATAGCTAGGTTTATTGCCTTTCAGATTACAGAGAGATTTAACACTTTATTGATTGGACTTTATGATTCTATCTCATAAATAAATATCACAGAAACTTTTTGCTGCATGTTGCTCAGCAGAAAAAAAAAAAATGGATTTCTTATTCCTATTCCATTTGCCAAATTACTGATGTCTATTAAAGAAGAAACCTTCCCCCATCCCATCTGTATTTCCTAATGCTACGTGTTCAAAGAGTCTGAACAGTGCTTGATGTAGAGCTTTGTTTTCCACAAAGTAACCTGCAATCAATGGCTTAAGGTGACTAATTCACACAGCTAATATGACCCTCATACTTTTGTACATTCAGCTAACAGCTAAATAAGGTTCCTTTTAAATCTTCACTTTTGAATACACATGCAAAGACCTTATTATGTCTAAGGTATAAAGGTAGATGTAAGTTCTTTCATATTTAAAATGAATTCCTAATCCTACATCACCTGTTTCTATTATAGAAAAGACAGTTCCTTGTACTACACGCCCCTAACCCCCACACCCCAGTGACTTGCTGTGTGAATGCCTCCTACTACTGTCAACAGAACTTCTATTTTTTTTCCACGTGCTCCATATTTATCAACTCTTGCAATCTACAGTGTAATCATTTAATTGTTACAGTTTGACTTCTCCCAGTATAATTTTTTGTAATTGATGCTTGGCTATTCTTTTTCTTTTTTCTGGTAAAAAAAATTCTTTAACCAAACCAAGTTTACACATCAACACTTATGGCTTAACTAGAATAAATTCTGTCCAAGTTAAAACTGTAGACTTCTATAATGTACAGAGTTCCCTCAAAACAGTTATTGAAGTAACTCAGTGTCTATGTGTAAATTAGGAGTCAGAACATACATAAAATGCTTGGCTATTCTTGACACTTTGCAATGCCAGTAAAATTCATATTTGTTTGTCACATATCACAAATAAAATGTTTAGGATGGTCAATGGGATGGCTTTATGTCTATGTACCATGTAACTGTTGATGTAAATAGTAATTGGTATAAATTCAGTGTAAACTGTCATAAGATACACACAGACACTTATATCTAAAATACATGAGAAACTCTATATTCATGTGATGAGTGAATTTATGGTATATTAAGATCAATGCTCTGTGAACAAATACAAAAATAGTAATAGACGTTGGTATGTTACCATTGCATCTTGTAGGTGGGAAGATGACTTACTGGTTAAAGGCACTTGCATGCAAAGCCTGCAAGCCCATGTTCAGTTTCTCATTACCCATGTAGAGTCAGATGCACAAAGTGCACGTGCATCTGCAGTTTCATGTACAGTGGCTTAAATTTCTGGTACAACTATTCTCTCTCTCTCCTTCCCTCCCTCTCTCGCTCTTTCCTCACAAATAAAGAAATAAGCTTATTTTTTAATTGCATTTTATGATCTTTTACCAGCAGATGACCCTGGAGACGTTTTGTACTCCCAATTTGTTTGTGTACCAGAATGCGCTAGGAAGTTGCTAACAGCATGCCACTTGGTGGACAAACGGAGGTTTTGCAGCAGAAATATGAGGTTTTTCATATAGCTGAACAAGGTAGTTCCAGGCAACGTCTGCCACAGTAATAACCAGAGGAAAAAAAAAAATAGCAGGTAAAGAATGTAGATTCTAGAGTAACTGTGTTTAGTTAGTAAGTCTGACATCATGGCCTTTGCATCTATAGGACTAAATTAAAACAAACAGTGGGCAATTTGATAACTCCAAAGTTATAAATATTTCCTAAAACTGCTTCAGTTTAGATGACATCAGTACATATATACAAAAACTTAGTAAACACGTCTGATATTTGATAAATCCATTTTTTATGCATGGTTTTGTGAACTAAAGTTCCCAGAAAAGTGCTGCATGTGCTATACCGCTATACTGGTTTTTTTTTTTTTTTTTTTTTTTTTTTTTTTTTGCAAGGTAGGGTCTCACTCTGGTCCAGGCTGACCTGGAATTAACTATGTAGTCTCAAGGTGGCCTCGAACTCTCGGCGATCCTCCCACCTCTGCCTCCCGAGTGCTGGGATTAAAGGCGTGCGCCACCACGCCGGGCTTCGCTACAGCTACTTTTAACAAGTCTGAATGGACTGATAGAACTCCTGTGACACAGAGAGATGGAATGTTGCAACACCAGAGCCAGATTACTTTGGACTACCTGTAACCCCTCAATAGCCATTTACTGGCTACTTCTGTGTCTGACCTAACATCCACGTGACTACCCCTTGATCAGGTGCCACTGCTTTAGAATGCACTAGCAGACTCCAGCTTCCACCAACCCGGGGCTAAGAATGTCATCAGCTAGCATCTCAAGCCTATGGTGGAGATTGCCTCACTTTGATGTAACCCTCCTACCTGCCGGCCCGCCAATGTCTTTGAAAAGTGCCTTGATTTATGACTTTCTTTTGCTGTGTAACTATGAAAGCTCCATGAAATTATCAGCACACTGGAACATATAATTGGAGTAATCTAAATCTGTGTTTCCAGGACACAGTCACTCAGATTTTGCCCCACAATAGATTATTTTTTATCGTCTTTGAGGTGAGAGCTGTGTTTTTGTGTTAAATGACCAACATAAAACCCTACTTCCAAAACTAAAGAAAAGTGAATGTGGATTATATATCCAATCAATAGACTATACACATGGTGATAAAACGATTTTAAAAAATTCACAGATAATAAAATAATACAAATTATTGTCATTGACTAGATAGATGGGGTTGGAGAGATGGCTTAGCAGTCAAAGCATTTGCCTGCAAAGCCAAAGGACCAGGCTCAATTCCCAGGACCCACGTTAGCCAGATGCACAAGGTAGGGCATGTGTGATGGTTAAGTTTTGTGTCAACTTGATCTGTTTAGGAATCCACAGACATTACCCATAAGTGGGTCTCTGAGGTTGCTTACAGGGAGGATTAACTAAAGGAGGAATCCTTCCCCCAGGGTGAGCCCTTGCCCCAGAATGGGTGGCCCCTCTCAGGGGAGCTGGGTGGGGGTGGGGAGGTGGGGGTGGTGCTTTATATAAGGAAGCTCTGGGAAGGAAAGTATCCCCTCCTCCCACCTGGCTGCTGGTGCTGCTTATTGTTTGCTGTTTGCTGCTTTCCAAAGTGGACTGAAGACCAGCATGGACTGAAGAGCAGCGTCTCTCCAGGATGCCTCCAGGCCTTCAGTGCCGGGTTGGGACTGCTGAGGCATCCGCCTCGTGGACTGAGCAGCTGCCAGCTTCCTTGACTCTCAGGTCTGCAACCTGCTATTGTTGGACTGCCATAAACTAATCTAATAAATTCCCTTTTAATACAATTCATTCTATTTGTTCTATTCCTCTGGAGAACCCTGACTAATTCAGCATGTGTATGGAGTTCCTTCAACAGTGGCTGAAGGCCCTGGCACACCCATTCTCTTCCCCCCACCCCCTCTGTCTACCTCTTTCTCTCTCTCAATTAAGTAAAACAAATAAAATATATATTTTTAAAAAGTCCTAAGTATTAGGAGTTTATGAAATACATTTAAATATATGGATCTAAGAGATAAATACACGGGAAATTGGAGTCTATTAAAAATTAAATTAATATGAAAAATATTACACAAAAATATAAAGTTCAAATAAATCCATAATAGTGCCTTAAAAATGTTATCAAAGAAGACAGGCCCAAGATAAATGAGCAAAGTATTCATTTTGAGAAGTCAAGAAAAGAAGAGTGAATAAAAATAGGAGGCAGGAAAAAAGAATATAATAAAATTAAATGTAAAGTAGAAAATAAATAATAGAGAGGACAAACAAAAACAAAACCTGGTTGGTTTCAATATATAATTAATAAATTTGATGCATCTACAGCCAAAGTTATAAAGAAAAAGGGAGAAAGGACGAGTAGTATCAATAATGAAGAAGAGACCTTACTGAAGATACTGCAGATATTAAAAAATAATACTGCAAATATTTTATCAATAGCCTTATTCCAGTAATATAAAATTATATGCAATTATACACATACATATGGTGAATGTTAACTCAAAACTAGGAAAATTAAATAGTAGCATATTATCATTAAATATTGAGAATATAGGGACAGGGGAGATGGCTCAGTTGGTAAATTGCTTGTCACACAAGCATGAGGACCTGCGTGGGATTGCTAACTGAAAAGGCACCTGTGTTCTGTACAAGTCTGTTTACGTTAAGTCAGATACTGCAGGGGAAACATATGCATGATTTTACCAGGAAATATGCACAAGAATGCCCGTTGTACCATTGACCTCATTATTTAACTCTCATTGACACCAAAACTGAAATCATTCAAATATCCTAAACATTAATCTGTACAAGTAAATTGTTGCATGTGTCAAACTAGTATAATCGACCAAATTCAATGCTGAGCCAAAAAGATCTGTTGACAGTATTTCCCCTCATATCATGCTCCAACCAGGAAAAGATCTGTCGACAGGATTTCCACTCATATCATGCTCCAATCAGGAGATGTTAAATGTACAATTTAGGGATGACTACACAGCCAGTCAGGAATAACAAAGGAAAGTCTTTAGATTTCCAGTACCCACTGAGGATCAAGAATTACAGTTGATATATATTTAGATGAGTTTAACGGTCACATCAGAAGCCAAGGGTTTCAGAAGATGCAGTCTTTTAACTGAGACACCGCAGAAGCCTGAGATGGAAATTAGAAGGTGATTTTTTTTTCCCGTTTTGCTGATTGTTTCTGAAACACAAGACAAATGAGACACACTGACTTGGAAATTGATAAAGACTGAGTGCACACCTGGATTAACCAAGAGACACTGTATAAAATAACTAGCACATGTGTCCCCTCCATTCAACCAACTTTCTTCACTTAGAGGGCAACTAGAGATGTCATTCATAGAAAAAACTTAGAATTTTTTTTTTTTCCCTTAAGCAAATTGTGCAATGAATAACCCTTCCCCCACACCACCTCTTTCTCTCTCTCTCCAATGGGAGTGGCAAGCCAAGTGAGGATGCTCTTTGTCGTTCAGTTTTTTTTTTTTTGAGAAAGGTTAAATTATATGGTTTATTTGAGAAAATTAATTTCCAGGGAAAGGCTGAAATGTGAATGAGAGTTCTCAGGAAAATGAAAGGGCCAAGAGCTTAAAGGGACATACCCACCCATGTACCCGTATGGGATGTGGGGCAAAAGTATATAAGCGTTTTAGCCTTCATATTAGGAAAAAAGCATGCAGTCAGTTAGTAAGGGTCCCCTAGCAAGGCTCTAGTATTTTCATATTATGAATTCATCAGTGGATTAATCTACTGAAGAGCTGAGAGGTGTCATCACCAATCACTTCTTAAAAGCCTGACCTCAACTCTGCTGCATTAGGGGCCAAGTTTTCAACACATGAACCTCTGAGGGGCATCTAAGCTCCAAACCGCATAGGGGCCCCTTTTCTCACTTGCAAAATGAGTATGACATTACTATTCTGCTTTCTGGTTGTTCTCTGGCATCTCAACCTGCCTTCATCTTCAGAGCTCTTCCTATCTACCCTGTCTGCTCTCTCTCTGCACATCTGGTTTCCAATATCCTTTTTTTGTTCCCGTTACATTGCATTAAGACCTACCCTAATGACCTCAGGTTGACTAATGTCTCCATTTGCAAATATGGTCACGTTCTGAGGTCCTGGGTGTCTCTCTGTTCTTTAACCTTGAGTTTTAAAGGGAAGTCTAAAAGTGAAAGTGATTTGTAACCTACACAAAGATTTCCCTAGCATTCTCAATAGGAAAGTGGCCTTTTGTGGAAGAAAAATAAAAAGCATTTTCTTATTCACACAAAACCAAAACAACTAAGTGCACATTTAAAAACCACGTTCTTTGTATTTAAATGTAAACATGGTAACAATTGCTTGTGGTATTTGTGTGATATCATCAGTTTTACACACTGACCTACAGAGCAAAAGCAGCTTTTAAAAAGGGATGAAATGTAAAATTAATAATGTGATTACCAAAAACACTTTTAAAAGGGCAGGGAAACAGCTAATGCAGAATAAAAATGAAGAATAAAGGTACATAGACAAAAGCAAACACAATCTTGAATATAGAGGCTGGAAAAGTTAAGAGCTATAAAGGAACAATTCTTACCTTCCTAGAGGTACCTGCATAGAGGCAACTGCATAGTTTTGTATTTGTGTATGGATTGTGCAATGTGCAACAGTTTTAAATTCCTTTAGTATGTATGTATGTATGTGTGTATATATATATATATATATGTATATATGTATGTATATGTGTATGTATGTATATATATATATATATATATATATATGTTACCTTATATCTACCAGTAATTGAAATTCTCTATTTTTCTTGACTTAACCTGATAGACTTTTAGAATAATAGTGGGTGGTGGTGGTTGTGTTACTGGTTTGGAAAGGGATGAAACCCAGACAGCAGTTGTGAGTATGTGTCTTGAGACTTAGAAGAATTGACAAGTGCAGACATGACAGAAGCGTAGGTTAAACAAAGCTCTATTAGAAAAGAAACGGAAAGTAAAAGCAGAAAATGAAGTGAAACAGAAAAGCTCCCAAGATGGGAGGAGTCATGTGGGTAGCCTTCATGGAAACGTGGACTGGGTTTTCTCACACCCTTGGGGATGTAAACTATTCACTGAGTGGGGTAAGCTTGGCTGGTAAAGTGTAAGTGTATGTGGAGGGCCTTGATTGGTTGTTGGATCAATGAGAACAGCTGAGGCTCCGAATGATCCTGAAGGCAGGGGAAAATATTACTGGGAAAAATTTCCTACAAGGAGAAAGACCCTGGAAGTAAATTAGAGAACTGCTTCTGATATCACCATCTTGATACATCAGGGTTAGGTCCTGACTGGAGTTCCTTCTAGTCTAGCCAGGGCAGGTACCCATCTCTGTTTTTCTGGGCCTGTGGCATTAACTACCTACCTAGAAAAGAAAGCTGCCTTGCTTTGATTTCCTATCAGTTGAAGCTATGTTTTTCTTTTAATGGCTAAATACTACTTGGTACTGACAAATAGTTCCCTCTTCATGTGGAGAAATTCTTCAGTGTGTAATTTCCTTAAATGTTTTTGTTTTGAAAAGATTTAGGAAGTTGGAAGAGATGTTGAGTCTTAGCAGATCTCCTCAGAGGACTCATAGTACTGATGTCAAGCTTTTTCTTTCTTTAGCAGTTTTTTAAAAATTATATATTTGCAAGAAGAGAGAGAGGGATGGAGGAATGGCTTAGTGGTTAAGAGGTTTGCCTGCAAAACCAAAGGACCCAGGTTCAATTCCCTAGGAACCACATTAGCCAGATTTACAAGGGAGTGTGCATGCATCTGGAGTTCGTTTGCAGTGGCTAGAGGCCCTGGAATAACCATTCTCCCCTTTGTTTGTGAAATAAATAAATAAAAATAAAATATTAAATAAAGAATATTAAATAAAGAAGAGAAAGAGAGAGAATGGATGCTCCTATTGCCACTGTAAATGAACTCCAGATACTTGTGCCACTTTGTGCTTCTGGCTTTACATAGGTACCAGGGAATCAAACCTAAGCTGTCAGGTTTTGCCAGCAAGTGCCTGAACTATTGAACCATCTCTCTAGTCCCTGCACCAGCATGTACATAATCATTTTCATGACTGTATTTCCTTCCATTGAAATAGTATTTGAATCCCTGAATAAGTGTTTCTTGGTGTATAGCATTTAGTATCATGAAGCAAGCAAGACTGAAGTCCAGGGTTGGGAAGAATCGTGTTTGCTGTGGGGGTTCTGATTGTAATTTTTGGCTGGGACAGCTGGGGAACTAGAATCTGTTTATTTAATGAAGACTAATGGAGGGGATTGCCACACTTGTTAGTCTTGGAGAGGAATTACATTAGAATTCCTAAGTTCTTCTCCGTCTCCAGACTGGAGACATTGGCGTCTCATGACCGGAAATGGCTGAGGTAGTAGTGAACTTTCTCCATGCTCTGACGCAATATCTGACAGAAAAGTGGAAGAGAAGAGAGGTATGATTTTGCTCACAGTTTTGCTGCAAGGAAGGTATTCATGCTGGCAGGAGAGGCTCCTGTCAGTGGCAGTGGGAATGGGAGGTGAGGTTGGTTTAAATGGTGTCAATTATCCCTCTTCAAGCAGAAAAGAGCCCAGAATGGAAGAGGTGGAGCCAGCCTCTGCTACCTAAGGTGTAGCCACATTGGTCCACTTCCTCCAGCTAGGAGCCACCTCCTAAATGTTTCACAACCTTCCAAACAGCAACATCAGTAAAGAGCCTGTGTTCAAACATATGATCTGGTGTGGAGCAGTCACATCCAAACAATAGTAGCTGCTTAAATGAAGTGGGATTCTTTTTTTTTGTTGTTGTTCTTTTTGAGGTAGGGTCTCACTCTAGCTCAGGCTGATCTGGAATTCACTCTGTAGTCTCAGGGTGGCCTTGAACTCATGGTGATCCTCCTACCTCTGCCTCCCGAGTGCTGGGATTAAAGGCGTGCGCCACCACGCCCAGCGAAGTGGGATTCTTATAAGGTCTCAGTGGTGGGGTCGGCACTGTCCTGTATGGGCTGGCTTCTCAGAAGTGACGCAGCTATGCCTGCTATTGTTGACTGAGTTGTCCCCAAGCATCACCATGTCATCTGAATGGAAGACAGTGAGACACAAAGATGTGAGTAGGCATATAACTTACATAGGGATATCTGGAATTGGAATGTGATACCAATTTGATCCATAGTCTCTTGGAGGAGACAGAATAATAACAAGGTTTTTGTTATTTATTGTATTACTTTTGTTTTGCCTTTGACTTCCTTAGAAAAGCTAAAGATCTAGCAATAGTTCTCCAATGTATCAGTCAGATGAAACTACCTTGATCCCCACATTTAAAACAGCAAACTCACCCTAGCTTATCCAGACTTCATCTTTCTCTAGCTTGTTATTCACCTCCCCCCCGACTCCATTTGTAACACTTAATATATTTCTTTCTTCCCTTGTTTAAAAATAGCACAAGGGGCTGGAAAGATGGCCTTAGTGGTTAAGACACTTGTCTCTGATGCCTAAGGACTCAGGTTTGATTCCCCAGTACCCATGTAAGCCAGATGCACAAGGTGGCGCATGTATCTGGAGTTCATTTGCAGTAACTGGAGGCCCTGGTGCACCCGTTCTCTCTCTTTCTATCTGCTTCTTTCTCTCTCTCTCTTGCTCAAATAAATAAATAAGAAAATAAATAAAAATATTTATAAAATATAGCACAATCGCAAGACTTTTGTTGACTTTGTTTACCGGTTATTCTCACCACCTGGAATTAAAAAAAAAAAAAAACTGGTACACAGAAGATATTAGGCAAATGTTACTGAGAAGAATCAGTGAAAAGAAGTGGGTGAAACTTCAAGTCATAAGTATTATCTATACCTATAAAGCTGTGGTGTGTGTGTGTGTGTGTGTGTGTGTGTGTGTGTGTGTACACATAGCCACAGCCATTTTCTATTTTCTACAGGGATGTCTCAGGATATATGTGCATATCAAAACCCATGAACAACCAAGGTCCTCATATAAAATTGCCCATTATTTGCATATAATCAATACATTTTCCCTTGTATAGTTTAAATCATCTCCAGATTATTTATAGTTACCAATACAAAATCAGTTCTACATAAATAATTCTACTACTATAGTGTTTAAGGAATACTGACAAGAATTGAGTGTCCATACTCAGTTAAGATACAAGCATACAAAGTATAGCTCAGTAAAATCTTACATTTTGGTTTGAATATTCTCAGTCTGAGGCTGGTTGAATCTGCAGATTCGAGGTTACGGTGGCCCAATTGTTTTAATTCTGAACATTTACATATTTATCCTAGGAGTTATATTTGGCCTGATTATATATAATGTACATAAATTGTAAACATTTTTGTTTTTGTAGTATGATTTAAACATGTGTGTGTGTGTGTGTGTGTGTGTGAAATCTCTAAAGTAAACATTGTCAATTTGTGTCTTTTTTGCAAGAGATATAATTGTTAGGGAGTTCTGTAGGAAAATGACATGAACATTAGTTGATTTATGATTTTCTTTTCTGTGTTGCCACTTCACATTACCAGCACATAAAACTTTAGCAAACCTATCTTCCAGTGCTGGGGAAAGCTCTCCAGAGGAAATGTAGAAAGTCTGGGTCTTCTTTTGAAAGACCTAAAGCAGTGACCTGTTGTGGGCTGTGGGTCTGGGCTTCTTCTGGAAGGGCGCGTTCTAAAGATTAGCATGGGTAGAGGTAATGAACAGCAGAAATAGCTCTGGCGAGAGGATTAACTTCATTGTCATGGACAGGAAGGGACATGTGTAGCATGGCTAATGAGCAAATTATGTAAATAGCATTGCCTAGAATTAAGTGAATACAAAAAGGTGAGGCCTGAGGTTTTCAAATTGTACTATCCATTTGAAATTTTTTTTTTTTTTTTAGTGAAGAAAGTTTTTGAATTAAATGTACTTCCAATTCCAGGTCCCACGTTCCAAATTAAAAGTGAGACAGTGGGGCTGGCTGAGAGATGGCTCAGCAGTTAAATAAAAATAATAAAAAATTTAAAAAAAATTAAAAAAATAAAAGCTGAGCTGCAAAGCCTAAAGACCTGGGTTTGATTCCCTAGTACCCACATAAAGCCAGATGCACAAGGGTTGTAAATCCATCTAGAATTCATTTACAGAGACTGAAGACCTTGGCACACCTATTCTTTCTGTCTCTCTTCTCTCTCCTTGCAAATAAATAAATAAAAAAATTTTTAAATTATTTAAAAGTGAGTGGTGTGAATTCTAGAAAAAAAATATAGTGTAAGGGCTGGAGAGATGGCTTAGTGGTTAAGGCATCTGCCTGCAAAGCCTAAGAATTCCTGTTCAAACCTCCAGGTCCCACCTTTAGCCAGATGCAAAAAGCAACTCAAGGGCGCAATGTTGCACATTCACCACAAGGAGGCGCACGTGTCTGGAGTTCATTCACAGTGGCTGAGAGGCTGCTGGCGCGCCCATTCTCTCTCTGTCTCTCTCTCTGTCTCTCTCTGTCTCTCTCTCTGTGTCTCTCTCTCTCTCAAAAAAAAATACACTGTAAGATTGTATTGAAAACAGAATAAAATGTAAGCACTTAGTAATGTGTTCTATTGCTGCAGTTAGCTTAATGCACCTAAACAGGTATACCCACATGCATCTGTGGGCTTCACAATTAAGGAATTTCTGCTTATTTGCTGCATTTGAAAATGCACTTTTGTGTGAGATCCATCAGCTCAGAGCTTGTTGGTTCAGTAAGTGTCACCCTACGGCTCCTGTCTGTCATCTTAGCATTAACATCTTCTTTGGCTATGTAACATTTTAATGAGGCAAGACTGATTCCTGGAAGAGGCTCACATGAATGGGAAAATTCTCCTTGGATTCTATTGAGGGGGAAAAAAAGAGGTCCTGCTATGCAATCTACAGAGATCATTCCCTCATCTTCACTTTTGGTTAACGCATTTAATGGCACTTTCGATCCTGGCACTCTAACTGCATGCAAGGATTAATCTAGTCCTACCCATTAAAATCAAAATGCTGGAAATTGCATTTACAAAGTATTATTCTTATAATTGTGCTTATGTTTGCTGATTAAGTCACCATTGTGCCCAGCGAGCTGTGTGGTGGGAGGGGTGCAGTGAACTTGGTTTTGCACATAGCATTCAAATGTTCAGGAACACTCACATTTAGAGATGATGAGCAAAACCATATTTTTGTCCCAGTTTTTAACAGCAAAGAGAGTAATAGAATTACTGAGAATGCTTGATTTTTTTTCAAGTATGAACAGCTGAGTAGAGAAGAGCCCATGCAATGGGTCAAGAGACAATATTCCTCTGAATATAACAGGGTAGCAGTGTGCCAGATCTACTCAGATTCAAATGGGAGCTGGCTCTCTGATGCAGACCTGAAGAGCGGATTTGTCCATCACACAATGGAGCAGAGTGAGGGGCGAGGCCTACATTCTATCTGTTGACAAATAGGCAATTCATTTAATTTTTTAAATATCAAGCAGTCATGTTTAGGAAACATTGAAAATATGAAATAAATGTAGCTTCAATGTCAGAATCAGAGTTGAAGAGACCAAACACATGAATGTAAGCTTGAAATATATACACACTGATTTTTTTATTCTAATAACAAAATATCTTTTTTTTTTATTTTTTTTTTTTCAAGGTAGAGTCTCGCTCTGGCCCAGGCTGACCTGGAATTCACTCTGTAGTCTCAGGGTGGCCTTGAACTCATTGGAATCCTCCTACCTCTGCCTCCCAAGTGCTGGGATTAAAGGCATGTGCCACCACACCCAGCACAAAATATCTTATTTTTAAGAAAAGCAGTGGAGTAAACTTGGAGGTTTTTTTTTAAAAAATAAGCCACTAAAGAAAGCCCAGAAATTACCTAAGACATATTATCTGACTATAGTCATGTATAGTAGTGAAAATCACATTACAAAGGCCTAGGAAATAATACTGACGTTAGGGAGGCTGTAAGTAACTTAAAAAAATCCACATTTTTATGAGAACAGGCACTGTTGAACATTAAATAAAGCTTAAGTTTATGCTGACAAAATTAATAGTTTTAAATCCCTTTTTAATGATGAAATAAATGACTATAAATGACCTAAAGTTTAAACCCAAGAATATGACTATGTAATTTATTTTTTTTGAAAAGCCACCAAGGAAAGGAAGCAGAAGAAATTATTATAAATAAGTGTAGATGTGATGGAATTAGAACTAAATTAAATATTAATTGGTTAAGTGATAAAATGATCCTAAGCTACAGTGTAGTCTTTTTCAACTCCTGTGTTTTGACTGTATGCTCATGTGCTTTATCTCCTTTAAAAAATAAATGACATCTCCAATGATTTCCTTACTATACCTTCATTCTAACATCAGTTTAATGGCTAAGAAAAATTCAGTGTCATGCTTTTTTATTGAGATATACATCACATAGTGCAGTTTCTTTTTATTTTAATTTTACTTTTATTATTTAACATTTATTTATTTATGTATGTATTTATTTGTTACAGAGAGAAAGAAAAAGAGGGAGAGAAAGAGAATGGGCATGCGAGGGCCTTTAGCCCTGAAATGAACTCCAGACATATGCACCAC